>CAKASE010000073.1:2661778-5323556 GCA_916720795.1 Danaus chrysippus
TTTAACAAAGAAAAGTTAATGTAAATATTTGTTATAATACCTCAGATATGAAAATAGGTCAAGAGAATGTGAATGCACAATAAATAAAATAAAACTCTATATTTTCCAGATAATCAAATAATAAGTAAGAAATTAAGCATATATTTTTTATTATCTCAATTACTTCGTTGTATGTTTGACGTATATACGAGTTTACATTTGGTCGATTATTTCGTTAAACCAGTTTATTTAATATACATATGTACACTTATTACGTTAATTATTTATCACTAGCAAAATTTTTAGTTTTCATAATTCACTTGAACACTTCTTAACTTTTGTTGACTATTGTTTCAAACTAAGTTCACACTAGCGTATTTTAATGCTCGTGACTATATCCACTCATTGATTACTTCTAATATACATTGATAGTATAAATACGAAGAATTGACAGTTAGTTATTCGTCTTTTCTTTTAAGTCTGTCTCTATGTGTTGGTGTATATACTTCATTTAAATATAATTAATTCCAGATGTATTTTGGTTAAAGTGCAAGCTAATAATTCTGTCCCGAGGGTGATTATTGAACCTATCCTGGCTTCTTCGAGCTCTTCCGTTCGGACCTTCAGAAAAAATCACCTTCTCTAGTGCTTCGATTAACCAATTATGTGTTTAAAATACATATCTTGTGTTTCTCTTATTTACTTTACGTTTATAGATTTCAATTAGTTGTAAGTTGGGTATTAAACCTTGTATACGTTCCAATCTTCTGCTATTAGTTTCAGTCAGTGAGATCAAAACAGATGACACATTGAAGATAGCTGCATTGAGTAAAACGTTTACAACTTGCGTATAATAAACAAATTCCCAATTTTTGTTATTCTGACTTTAATTTACAATTTTTAAATACTTTAGATATATATAAACTAACCTGTAAATTGTTAAGTGATCGAGATTAATTTTAATTATTAACTATTGTGTAAACTGAAGCGTTTATTGTTTATCAATTGCTCTAATCGCAACTTTTAATGGAACCTCGACTATTTCGAATACGTCTAGGATTTAGTTCAAAGTCTCTCGACTGTGATTTAAAGCTTCTTTTATCTTTAAATAGCTCGATTTAACGAAGTAAAATAATGCAACAAACGAATCCATTACAACGTTAACTTTCCACATCGTATCGTGTATCTTTTGGGCTCATTTGTGTCTTTGAACTGTATACTGTTCTGAAGACGAAACGAAATTTATATAACAAAAAATGTAACAACTGTTAAGATATTCTAACTAGTCTGGTAACGGTTTGTGTCTTATAATATTATGTTTTTTTTAACTTTAAACTCGCTCTCTCTGAACACTAATTAGTGCTGCAGATTGTTTTTTATTATTTTTGCAATCAACGTGAGCTTGTGACTCAACCTTTGATCAGCTAACTTAAGTATGATTCCTATATTATAAAGAATACCGCATTTTCACTACTTTTTGTTATCCAGAATATGAGACGGTCTTGTTTTACAGAAATATGTAACTGATCTTTTTAAGACAAGACTTTACGACAGTACATATGTTTCCTTTCCCGAGGTTCATATTACAAAAGGAAATAAAAAATCTTAAAGGTATAAAAATGTTATATCATAAAGTTTTTCATACAATATACCTAAAATTACGTAAAAGAATTTTTTACAATCTCAATTTGGGTGATTCGAAATTTGTGTCTCAATTAACAATTTTCAAATTTGTATCAAGCTTGTCAATTTTAGTTTTTTTTTTTCAGGTGGAATCTTGTACATAAAATGTTTTAGATCAATACATATCTAATAAAAGAACAACATTATTTTAGTACTTTTTAATATCATCCCTACTAATATTATAAATGCGAAAGTAACTCTGTCTGTCTGTCTGTCTGTCTGTCTGTCTGCTACGCTTTCACGCCTAAACCACTGAACTGATTTTAATGAAATTCGGTACAGAGATAGAGTTGACCTTGAGAAAGAACATAGGATAGTTTTTATCCCAGACTTTTGAAAGGTTCTCTTGGAAACGCGATATAACCGAACTCCACGCGGCGAAGCTGCGGGCGGAAAGCTAGTGATTAAATAAAAATAACCATAGAATCATAGAAACATTTCACAAAGAAACATCATAAAACTATAAAAAATTATAATAAAATACTAGTAATTTCTTTAGTAGAGTTACAGATTTCAGATAAGTCTGGCAATATAGCGAGAAGGTATAGCATCGTGTATGAAACCAGGCCTTAAACAAGAAAGAAGAAAGTTGTTCCTTTGGCAACTTACCTACTAGGAATATTTTACGAGTTTGTTCACCAAGTGTATACGATTCACGGCCACTTTCATCGCGTCTTCCAGTAATAAACAACAATTAGTATCCGTGGAAATCTTACATATCATTACTTCTTAATCACATTTCGTTAGTACAATAAAGAGCAGTAACAAGTGTTGTGATGTCTATTAAATCCAAATGCTACGACAAAGAATCTATTGGATTAATTATTTATAGTTACTTATGAACACCCTATCTCCTGACAATACTGATTAAGTTCGTGTTTTGTAAGTCAAGGATCATTGACATGTGAAATATTAATTTATCAATGTTATCAGACCACACCGTGTTTGATAAAGAGTTGATTTAATTTTCTTGAAAGGTAGGCCTTGATTACTCTTTTGCAATATTACAAACTGTATTCAAGCAATAATTTAATATATTATATTTCAATTAGTTAATGTGATTTATCGAACCTTTGAAATGGACGTCATTTTGAGAGCCGTATATTATCACTTTATTTTTTGTACTACTGTTTTCGATACGTAGGTAAACTCTCAGAGTCATATTAGTATTAATAAAATGCTTCCATTAATTAGTGAATTTTTAAATACTAGGATGTAATATTGATAAATTTAATTTTAAAAAATTATTTCAATATGATTAATGCTAATTACATAAAAGTTACAAAATTTACTTGTTATTATAATCTTAAATAAAATTAACTTATTGAAAGGTTTTATAACAGTAATGTCAATAATAAATAATATAACATTGAATTTGAACAGACCAAATATACCAATTTGTGTGCTCCTATATTAAGATCCGAAATCTAATTATTTTTTGACCAAAATAAACTAATGGGATAGTATGCACTATAATATCAACATCAAGAAGTTAATGAATGTACATTGTACATAAAAATAGAAACTAATGAATTATATTTTCCTCTTTATAAAAAAAAAAATATTTTCTTTCTACAATACTTAATACAGATGATTTTATAGTTATGTATTTATAGCGGCATTATCGTAATTTCATTTGTGGCGATAGACCCAAATAGTGTTCAAGGACTGCGTTAACCTTATTTATGTATAATAATATTTCATCCCGAGATAAGAGAAGCGAGCACTCACTCACTGTCGTTTACTATTCAAGGACATTTACTTCTTTTATAATAATTTGTAATTGAATGATTATTATCTATTTAATAAATAGTCTATTATGTAATGTAACATTATAACGAACGTCAGTCTTCGTAGATTTAATTTTTTTTTTATATTAAGGGTATTCAAATACTGTCATAACAGTTAGTTATGAAAGTAAAAAAGAATATATTCAATCAAATTAGAATTTTCTTTCATGTTATACTAGTAAACCTAGCGAACTCCGTTTCGCTTCCAGAAGGCTTTGTTTTATGTAACATTTCATTTGGTGATTAAAAGATGAAGAATTTTTTTTTTGTTTTATATTTGAAAAGGAAAATAATTATTTCATTTCACAACAGTAATGAATAATTCATTTCGATTACAAAAATAAAGTGTTATTTAGTTGAACTTCTCTAAGTAAATGAAAGTGAATCCAAAGTAGATACCGAATCGAAGTGTTATATGTATCCGCAAATTATCCGTTTCATTGAAGTGCTCCTTTGTTAACCACATTTTTTGTTTTTTGGTCTAACATTAACACAAATAAAGCGGATGGTTTCCCAACTCGTGAACACACAAACTATAACTGCCCATGTGAAAAACAATGATTTTCTAAATTTATCCCGGAAATACTAAATAACATATCTGTCATTATACGTCAATTGCATAGCTGTCAATTGTATTTCGTTATTCCACGTTTTATAGTGACTGACGTTTCATGTCAAGTCCCACGGGAATGCTGTCGAACGGGATAAAAAGTATCCTATCGCAATTCCCTGGTTCTAAAATACCTCCCTGCCAATTTTCAGCTAAATCGGTTCAGCCGTTCTTGAGTTGTAAGTGGGATAACTAACACGACTTTCTTTTATATACATATATAGATGAAAGGTTTTATAAGGACCTTGGGAACTTATTATGTTAAGAGTTGAGCAATGTTAATGGAAGCAATAATGGTAGATTACCTTTAAAAAAATAATATTAGCAAATATATTAAACACAAACAAGAAATGTATCTATTGGGGGTGTTACGGAGGCTTTATGATACAAAACGATTTAGATAATTGAAGTAAAGGTATGAGAAACAAGTTCTAAGTTAACTTTTAATGTGAGGGAGGTTTTATATGTAGGAGTAAACATACGGTTTATGTATATGTATGAATTTTAAGATATTATTGAGGTTTTGTTTTTACGATATGTATAGGAAGAAACTTTGTTTATAAATATCGAAAAACCATCAAGATTGTCGTTATTTATTTTATAGTCATCACCTTTGTCAAAATTTAATTTGTTGATGTTACAGTTTTTTAACTGCAACGTAATCTTTATAAGCAAATAAATTACTGAAATATTTTTTTTTATAATAAATGAATTCGAAGATAATTTAAGTAAACCTTATCTTGACAAGTCATGAATTTTTATTCAAATAATGTTTTTTGATTGAGAAAAATTTAAGCGTTAAATTAAGTCAGTCGTATAGAGTCACTCGCTTCACTGGGCTTCGATATTGAATGTTACCTACTCTTCAATATTGATAAAATTAGAATAGAACTATATTGTAAATTTTAAAATCAAAAAGTATTGTTAAATTAAATATTCAGCCAATCATGCCTTTCCTAGTCTAAAATAGTAGTAGTATTAGATAAATATAAAACGTGAGATTATAAGATTCATTCATGTGTTCCAAATTTTTATCGGTATTTTACTTGAACTAATTTTATCACTCAGAACTTTATCGAAAATTTCATTGTTTAAAGATTCTTTCAGATAACGCAGTAAACAATTAAAATAAAAATAGGTCAAAAAAAAATTGTTTGGTTTTACATTTGATTTTTTAAAACCTTAGTTTTAACAAAGTTCGCTATGTACATAAGTACATCTAACTTTTAAAGCTCGGACTAGTAAGCCGGCACGTGAGGTTTGTCTTAAGGCGACTGATTTGTATCATCTTACAAAAATAAATAATTTTATAAAAACAAATAGGATTTAATAAATAATATTAAAGTGGAATATATATTGTTAATTATGTCTTTGATCTTTTTGGGTATTCATTGTATTGCATTTTTGAATATTTTTCCTAAATTTCTAACTATAATAAATGAAAAGTTATTAAGAAGTTAAAAATTTGCTTTGTTCATAAAATGTTAATGATTTTAAAGATTATACATATTTATTTTGAATGGAACTAATCATAAAGAGGTTTGTCTTGAGGATAATTGTTATCTATAATTAGTTCTCGCCTCTTATACTGAAATAAATATATGCCATGTTTAGCGAACTCCTCTCATTGAGCAAGGAGATTAAAAATCGGTATATATGTTTACAATGCAATACAATACGTGTCTTCACGTATATTAAACCTTAGAAACACAATTCTTAATAAGCAAGAGAATCAAAGGGTGAACTTGGATTTGTTTAAAATTGTATTTTTACACAAGGTCAAACCATATTATATCAAAATAAATGTCGTATTACAGAAACTCTACAGTCTACAGTAATATAATATTTTGATATTAATAAGTGTGATAATATAAACCAATGGGTTTATTAAAAAACTTTACCTACCTTTCTATTTACAATATAACGGACAGACAATATATTATAACAGTTCAGTAAGTAATTAGTATCACCAGTTAATATTTTAATATGTAATGATTAATTATTCCTCATTTACATTCACTAACCATCATGTTATTTATACATTAGCTGTTGTTTTCAAAGTAATGTTTGACTCCACGTTGTATGTATCTGTCTCATAGAATTATATTGTCATTTGTAAATCCAAATAAACACAAGATTACAATATCTAAGTGATGTGGGTTTGCGAAATAACATCTCCATAAGATTTGAATTCTGCTTTTCCTTTGAGTTACAAAATTATTCTGTTTTAGAGCACCATGAAATTGCCTACCAGAAAGAGAAATATTAGTTTAAACTTATTTTCCTTTCATGACAATCAGATGCCTCACTCAAAAAAACGAACAGAAATCAACATTGTTTTATTGTTTTTGAAAACTTTCTTCAGCATAATCTATATACAGGGTGACTGGTGAATTACTATCGATACTTGAGGACGTGATATTTGACGATCATATATGACAAAATAAAAATTAATATAACATAAATATTAATAAACTTCTAAGTAAAGCTAACCAAAGGTTATGTAATTAATTACGCATCGTATGAACACCCTACAGATTAGGTATACACACACACACACTCGCGCGCGGCGGCGTGTTGTTGTATCAGCACGCCGCCGCACGCGTCCACACTTGGAACACTTGGAACGTGTACACACTTTATTTATTTATACGGAAATTTGGTTAAAAATTAAGTACCTATTTTTTTACATAATTCGAATGAGAATCATGTACCGAGTATGCTCCTTAAATATTGATAGTAATTCACCAGTCACCCTGTATATAAAAGAAAGTCGTGTTAGTTACTCCACTTATAACTCAAGAACGGCTGAACCAATTTAGCTGATAATTGACAGGGAGGTAGTTTAGAGCCAGGAAATTGCAATAGGATACTTTTTATTCCGGTCGACAGCATTCCCGTGAGACTTGACATGAAACGTCAGTCACTATAAAATGTGGAATAACGAAACACAATTGACAGCTCTATGCAATTGACGTATAATCTATACTAATATTATAAAGCTGAAGAGTTTGTTTGTTTGTTTGTTTGTTTGAAAGCGCTAATCTCCGAAACTACTGGTTCGAATTGAATAATTCTTTTTATGTTGGATAGTCCAGTTATCGAGGAAGGCTGTGGGCTATATAACATCACGCTACGACCAATAGGAGCAAAGATATAGTGGTAAATGTGTAAAAAACGGGAGAAATTATTTCATCTTTGAAGCCTTCCGTTGCGTGCGCCGTGAAAACGGTTCAAGATACACAAAAAGTATGTATTAAAGAATAATAGCTCTTTTTATGATCTAAAAAAAGTCCGCGACAGTATATGTCTATCTTTTAAGATTAACTCACAAAAACCGTTTTTATGGTACCTAATTTGGTCGAAATAATTTGTTTAAGTTGTATCAACATAATAATATTAATCTTTATTCAATAAAGAAATAAATATGTTGTTGGTTAAGAGTACTTCATTGTGAATAAAAAAAAACTAGGTTTTATCCTGAAAATTCTACGGGAACTCGACCATTCCGAAAACCCCGCAAGAACGGGAACTATGTGGGAAGAACCAAAAATCTGCCGGAAGTCACTATTCCACGCGGACGAAGTCGCGGCAAAAGCTAGTGACAGATATGTATGATGACAATTAGATATTTGTAAGAGATCTACTATATAAAAATAAGTCCGGTTTTCCATCCAGATGCTATAACTATGAACTAAGCCACGATCTTTTGTTTTTGACAAAATTACTATAATTTCAGTGTTATGTAGTGAGACGTATCAAAAGTAATTGTGTATAATCTTAAAGTTATTATTTTCTCGTTACTGGAAAACAGATGCACTGACCAGTGACTACCTTATGTTAAGTGGTCATCTTATTTTATGAATGCAACAGTAGAGGAATGACTTGTGCGTTCCCAACCCTTAAAATTCCTTTTTAGTGCGATCTTTAAAAATAACCCCTTACAGTTAACTTTCGGAAAAAAAATGTAGAGAGTTCATACCATAGTGTCAAATAATTATTTACAGGACTCCTGAGACATAATGGTTTAATACCGTTTGTAAGCTTTAGGTATATGAAAAGAGTCAGAAAGTATAAGTTAGAATAAGGACATGAGTAGTATTCCACGTGAGGTTGAACTTGTAACAGTAAAGTTATCCCCGAGGTGGCGGACTGCTTTGTTCTGTTTAGTAAACCAAGTTTCTTTGAAGCCAACTTGTTTATTAGCTGAATAAATTGAATATCACAAGATATTTTAATATCATGAGTGAATGTTTGGGTAATCATGAAATATTTTGTAATATTTATGATTGCTTTATGCATCATTGCTGTCAATAGACTCCGCCGAGGGGGAGGGAGAGGGAGCCGAGGAATACTGAACACGAAACGTTCAGAGCACTCACACCGACACATTCCGGTGATATGAAATTGTCATACTTTGTACAGTTTGAAGATTATACTAATATCAATTTATAGTTAAAATAATATTTTATATGTACTAGTATATAATTTATAGTTATATGTATATATTAAGCTGTAGTCCATCTCCTCCAAATTCTTATAAGTCTGGTCACGTCCCCTGCATACTGACGCTGACAAGAGAAAAGTTTCAATCTTCTTCTTCTATATATATAAAAATGGATTGCTGTTCCTTAGTCTCGCTAAAACTCGAGAACAGCTGAACGGATTTATCCAGGGGCGGATCTACCTAAAGGCTTTTTGGGCTGCAGCCCAGGGCCCCGCGAATACATGGGGCCCCCAAACGAACCGAAACCATAATACGATATTGTCAATAATAAAAACTATCTAGAATTAAAAAATTTCGATGGTAAGGTTGACAACACTATAATCAATCAACCCGTGTGCCGATATGTCAAAAGGAACAGGGAAATCCCTGTTCCTATAACCAGACCAGCTGCTTTTAATAGGCAGTAGGTAAGTAGAAAGAATTATAAAACGTGACTTTTATATTTCATTTTACAAAACCAAATGAATCGAACTCGTTCGACATTTGATGATTATAATTTGTGAATTGCTGCACTCATTACAAAGTAGGTATTAAAATTAACAGTTCTATCCAGTTCTTTGTATATTTTCACTCAAATATCTTATTTTACAATATGTCTGTTAGAAAATATAAGAGTGGAGCGGAAAAAAAAAATACAGTTTGGTCGAGAAAATATGCGCAAAAATTGAAACTTTTAAAAATTCGGAACATATAAAGGCGAATGAAAAAACTAAAAATCCATTAAAAATCGTAATGAAAATATACAAGATTTTGAAAACCAAGAACTCAGTAAACGGCTCAGAAAAAATTATAAGAAACATACCTAACGTTGCGTTGGATGAGATGATTATGGATTTAAATAAAGAAGTCAAGCCTTTGAGACCTATAGCAATAAAATAAAATTTTTTATGTATTTGCAAGAAAAAAATCTAGAACACAGATCTAAAAAGGGTATGTAATATAATTGATTATTATCAAAATGACTTAGACGAACATTATGTGAATGAGTGCATTCAGTTTAAATCTTACTTCAATCTACGACATAGTGTTATACTTCCTGCAGATACATTTTTTGGCTAATATATGAAAAGAAACTTGTTGATGTTTTCCCAAATTGCTAATCCATCCTAAAGTTCTTTTTTAACGATGCCCATAACTAGCTGTGAAGAGGAGCGCTCTTTCTCTAGGATGTCATATATAGAAAACAAATACAGGACACAATGTCGAACTATCGACTAAATCTTTTATCAATTCTTTCGATAATTTGCGATTTAACAAACGACCTACAGTGCGATGACTAAATAAAAGAATTTGCAGCACAGAAATGCAGAAATGTTGCTTTTTAATTTAAATAACATAACCATATATAACCTTTCAATTTATGTTGCAATTAATAATGTTTTAATAATATATATATATATATATATATATAATATATATATATATTATTTTCCTATGTTCTTCCCGTACTTAGCATATATATTACATATACCTACATCACTACAGAAAATAGTTTCTTGTCAAAATGGCAACTAAGTAATTAGGTAGGGCCCCTAAGCAGTATTAGCCCAGGGCCCCAGAAATCCAAGATCCGCCCCTGGATTTATCTTATCTTAGTCTTGAAATGTTCGTGGAGGTTTAGGGAAGGTATAAAAGCTGAAAAAAATTCATTCATTACTGGGAAAACCATAAAAACAGCTCTTTTCTATTTCCCATACAAACGTTTTTTTTGACATTAGATTTGACAACTAACTAATATGTCAATCATTCTGTCGCACTTCAAAACACGGAGATTTATGGCTTACAGGTAAACTCCAAAAATATTAATAAAAAAACGTAATAGATATTTCTTGATTATAGGGCGATACGAAGTTCGCCAGGTCTTCTAGTTATTATATAAAAGAAGAATGACATCGAAGGACAGATATTCTCTTTGAGCTCTTTGACGTGTTTCTTATTGAATGAAATATTTCTGTGATATTTTATTTTTACATAAATTTTTATAGTAACAAATTATTTTACTTCGTGTTTTTCTTTATTTAAATGAGAACAAAAATTGTGTTGTTAAATCTTTTAATTTATAAATTCTGTAAAATCCTGTAAGTTAGTTTAGTTTCAATAATAAAAATAAAACTATTTAGAAGCTTTTAATGTCTCTTAAGTAATTTTAAACATTAATCAGATTGAAGTTGTAATAAAAATATTGTAACAACAAGAGTATAGTTACATGTATTCATTGACTATGTCTGCTAACGGAATTGCCATCAAAAACAAAAGTTGTGAATAAAAACATAGTCTCGCTACACAGTTCTTCTTGTTATTTATGTGAAATACCTAATTATTTATTAATTGTTTTTAAATTTAATACACTAAAATAAACAAAAAGTATGTCGCGAGTTTATAGGTATATAGTAACATAAATCGACAGTCTGCAGTTTCTTTGGTTTAAAAACTATTTGGAATCTCAATTTTATATAATATACTTATCAATACTGAAAGGGTCAAACTAGAAAGCCAAGTGCAAACTTAAACACAACGCTAAGTCTGTGGAGTTAAAATATCACTTACCAATTTAGTACTCTCTCATCGCGTTTTAATAACAAAAAAGAAAATAACCTTTGGAAAATATTTACCGATTTGAATAAAAAAAATGTAAATTGAATATTAATTCTGTTTAAGATTAAGAACTTTATCTAAATATGGTATTAACAAACAAGGGCCCATAACAAACCTTCATAAATAACTCCTAACCAAATATATATTAATTTAAATAAATAACAAATTCATTAAAATATTATACATATTTGTTATTAATTAGTCAGTACATTCATTAATTATATATTATAATTAATTATTTTAATAATAGAGTTAATAAAAAGTTATTTTAAACATATTGGTTTACTTTTAATACTTTTATTATTTATTACAAATTAAATCATTCAGTGAAAGTCATGTCGTAAGTAATAATTCGTCTTCGTCTTCGTTAAAGTCATGCAATTCAAAGTGTCATGAAAATAAATACTTAGGTCTAGATACGATACACCTGAACGATTACTATCTAAAATGTCATTTTCTTTGAGTTATTCGAAAAATTATTACTTATGCCAATTCAATGGATGAATGAGTGTTTCCAACCACTTTAACTTCTCGTAATTTCTTAAGACGCGTGATTTAAATATTTTTGAAAAATAATAGTTCACTTTAGAAAAGATTGTGTTACGAGAAGAATTATGAATATGATAAATACATATGCATTATAATCTGTCTCTTGTAATTGCTGTCACATATATGTAATTTCCTTAAAGAAATTTAAACAATATTTTTGTTTATAATTAAAAAAAAATTCTACTAACACAAATGATTACATTTGGTGAGTTTCATCCATCCTCTGTGTATAAAAATAATTCAAGGTAATATAAATAAAAGTGTTCATTGATATTACTGCTACTTTATTTAACTTTATAAGAACAGGGCAATAGAATAGAGAGCGTCAACTATGTAGTTTGTTCACGAGTCACACCTGTTATATGTTACAGACGACAAAGTATTGAACAATATGAAACCCTGCACACGGCAACAATAGACTGCACTCCATAAATAAAAATATTTCTCTGTACATAGTTCATTTATATGAAGCAACGTAAGATTGGTTCATATAACCGATTCTATTGAGGGCATTTCTGCTTTAAGTATATATATGTATGTAAATATACGTACATACTTTATATCCCGTATACATTAAGTACTTTAATATGAACCTAAGTTATGGTTATAGATACGTCTTTGTCTATGTTAATAAATTATGCTGGAACATTATTTCCAAGTAGTTAACCTCACGTTCACTGTGTGGCGAACTGTATTATTCGACAATATTTTTTTTAAATAAGAACTAAGTCGACTCCTAAATGCTTCTTGCATCTCATCTTATATTGGATGTCAAGTTAGCACTGGCATTTTTAAGTAAGTGATGGCCTAGTGGTTAAAGGCCCGCCTCTGGTGCACGAGGGCGCGGGTTCGGTCCTGGCAAGTACCAATGTAATTTTTCCGAGTCATATGAATTTACTAAGGGTATTTAGACACCACTGGCAGACGGTGAAGGAAAACATCATGAGGAAACCGGGACCTACAATTCCACAATAATAAGTTTGAAATCACTAACCCGTCTTGAGCAAGCGTGATGATTAATGCTCCAAACCTCTCCATGTGAGAAGAGGCCTTTGCTCAGCAGTGGGTTCCGATAGGTCGATGACGTTGATGACTGACAATTTATTTTATACATAATCTTTATATATATAATTCTTCTGTGAGTGTGTATGTCACTGAACTTCTCTCAAACGACTGGACCGATTTTGATAATTTTTTTTGTGTGTGTTCAAGGGGATCTGGGAATTGTGTCCGCTTGATAATGTTTTTTTAATTATTTTTTAATTTATCAGTAGTTGTTGATACAAACGTTTTTTTTGACATAAGATTTGACAACTAACTTTAATATGTCAATCATTCTGTCGCACTTCAAAACACGGAGATTTATCGCTTTAATAGGTGAACTCCAAAAATATAAATATAAAAACGTAACAGATATTTCTTGATTATAGGGCGATACGAAGTTCGCCAGGTCTTCTAGTGCTTAATAAAATTAATTTATATAAACTAGTCTAACTATTCCTATTATAAATGGTACTGTTTACTGTACTACTATAAACTCACTATTTATAGACTTCAATAATAGATGGTGATAACCACGAGAGCAAATATTGCTACGCGTTATGCATTCCTCTAGAAAAAAGAGAAGTTAAAAAAATATTAAGTTATACTATAGTTAATATCAATCGCTGTTATCGCTTATTAAGACCATGATGAATGTGTTACGATAATTTCAAAATATTTTTTTTAAATTCCCTTAAATTATATAATAGAAATGTTCAAAAAGGTGAGGTAAGAACGATGGTCTGACTCCTTATACTTTGGTACTTTTTTAACTTTTGACATATGTAATTTTGTAATATGTATTTATGTGAATTATTTCAAGTGGTTAATATTTTCTTTCTCTTTAGAATGACACATGCAATAAAACTAGCTATACATAAAGTCTTTATTCCCTATCATATTTCTTACTTAAGAAACATAAAATGAAATTTATTTATGAAAGTTAACTCCAACTGCTATCGGCGATAAGTATTTAAACTATAAATCTATGAACTAGTCTTAATCTTAATATTTATTGATGATACTTGTATTTATTTTATTTTATATTTTGTTTTAGTTTTTTTTTTATATCATAGGGGGCAAACGAGCGGGCAAGCCATCTGGTGAGAGATAGTCATCGCCGCCCATAAACACTCGAGGAGCCAGAAGGCGCCGTTGAAATGTCTGTTGAAACGTATGTTGGTTGCATATTTTGTTTTAAATGATAATATTATAATGAGGAATTGATTACTTATTGATTAAAATAATGACAGAACTTTGACTGTTTTTGCTACAAGAGTTACAAAAATATATATCTTAGTAGTTATCTAATATTTTCGTTATTTTTAAATGTTCATATTAAGTAACACTTAAATTGCGTAATATTAAGTAAAGGTTCGGTTAAAATAAAATCGTTCTACCATTTCAACAGGCTGTAATAAATTAATGCATATTTTTCAACTAAACTCGATGTCCATTTAAACACTCCAAAAATAAATAGAATTAGATTTCACGCATAACTGAATTTAAATTTATTAAATTTTTACAATATGCTTTAGTGAAAACAAAGTAAATACATATAAGAATACGGTTTACTGTATTAGAAAAAGTAATATATTTTTTAGATTTCCTTAACTAACAAAAATATATTCTGATTATAAGTCAGTGTATAAAATAATATGTATTAAATATACTGAGATACCTAGATCCGTCACTGTACTTACCAAGGACTCAAACCCTTCAAATTTTACAAATAAAATTACATGTTCCTTAAATGTATCCACATTCTACATAGTAGTAAGTTAACGTTTCGAATAAAAGCTAATCTATTAACTATCAACTATTTATATAACTTCTGTTTTAATTTTGAACATTCAAAGTGTAAAATTATTTTTATTTCTATTGAATCATAAAATTATGTAAAAATGTAATATCACAAAAAGAACGTGGTTACATAATCTTCTTGTTGTGTGTTTTTTTTGTATTCTAGTATACAATAAATCAATTACTAACTAACATCTGGCCTGTATTCAGATTTTATCTGAGATGGTAATTGAAACAAACTGGTCACAATGTGTGATAAGAAACAGCAAGAAATAAATCAGTTAATAGTGAGAGCTATGACTTGATTTATATTATTCTTCATACCGTATGTTACTACACAAGTTTGTACCTAATGCTATTAAATACAATCTGCTACATACATATATACATATATATAATTTTCGGTTTCTATTACAATCATAAAAACCCAACATCAAACAGAACAGGACGAAATCTCACTTATGCCAGATTGTTTATTATAATGATGATTTATAATATACTTGAGGTTTGGCAAATCTATTTTGTGCTGTTTAAATCATACAGAGTTTGATTAAGCTGACCTTAACTTGTATTACGTACTGCTGGTCCTCATAATTAGATTTTTTTAGGGACAAATTGAATATTACCCAAAAAACTATAAATACTTGAGAACAAACTAAAACTTCCATACAAGATAGTCAAAATCCACTTTAATGTAAAAAATATAATTTTGAGGTTTATATTCACAAAGCATATTCGAAATTAAAAACAACCAGAACTATGTTGCGTTTAAGACTTATTCCAAAAATTGAAATTCCATTTAATTTAAGCTATTGTATAATAATGTTAAAAAGTAAGCAAAATTTTTATTTACGTATTTAAATATGTATATATTTACATATACATATATCTATGTACTTGTAATATTCTTTTACTACAATCTAAATATTCTATTATTATAATTTTGTTTGTATGCTTATATATACATCTCCTATTTTTTTCCTCTTTGTTTTTGTTGTATCTACTCCACGTTTCTTTTATAGGTTCAACTATCAATAGGGATTCCTGCAGACATTGCTTTTAAGAGATTATTTATCCTCTGTGCATCACATTCCATACCGAATAGTACCTACTGTATTTATTTCTACTTTTGGTACATAAATAAATTCTAAAATAAAACTGAGTTGGAGAAAGTAAGCAGGATCTGTGTAATAAATCTGTGAACATTTCAAAAAGAAGGATGTTCAAGCAACTTCTGAGATGATTCTCCATTTATAAATTAAATATGTTTTGAAGTTAAACTTCCAAGTAGGTAACTTTCTAAGGAAATCAAAAAAACTTCGTAACATAATGAAAACTAGGACTACACGTATTTTCAATTCAAATTTTTATTTATTGTAATATATTGTGTTATTGTAATTGTTATATATTGTTATGTATTGAAAACAAAAAATAAGACCTGAGAAAAGATATCATCAAAATAATTAAAGATGTATCATCTAGGTTTCGTTTCAGGAGATACTGGTAATTATAATATAATGCTTTGTATTTATTAATACAATCGTTGTGTCACGTAATTAACACAGACTGTGCATACATTTCCTAAAACGTTAACACAATACCCTTCATTTATTGTTTAATTATTAACATGTGCGGTTTATTTATTTGAATAGTTTTGGCTAATTGCTCTTACGACCAGCCGCCTGCCTGACATCAACCCCCTTTGGGGATGCATTAATCAGTGATGTCTAAATACTCTTAGAAAGTACATATGACTCGGAAAATGACGTTGGTACTAGCCAGGATAGAATTCGCTTCCTCATGAATGAGAGGCGGGCCTCTTAACCACTAGGCCACCCCTGACTGGCTTAATCCAAGAGATAGGATTAATATAAATCACTACCCTAATCACGTTTACAGTCATTTATTTTCTGCTTATATTTCTTACGATTCTTTTCTTAGCTTTGCTGTTGTATCAAGATGTATATAAAGATCTGAATACGCCATGCTGTCAAGTCTTAACGAATAGCCCTTGTTCTATCATGAATGAATACGAATTTGATACCAAGGAATTAATAAAATGTATTAAAAACACAAACAAAAAAATAAAAAGTAAAAATATATTTCAATTTCTTCAGACAAACAAATATCAATGAAATTATTAATTACTTCTGATATTTTCATTATTTATAAACAGTTATTTATGAAGTACCTTTCATATCAAAATATTAATAAATTTTCAAGTGTAAATCAATTTGAAATCCATTAATATAGGGCACATTTTCCTTCATTATCAAGAGTGCTATTAGTATAAATATCTTTCCAATAAGAATTTGTTGTCACTGAGTGAGTCACTCCACGTCTGAATTTAAGCATCCGATAAAATTACCCAATCAAATTTAAAAAATTCCATCAAATTGATTTTGATTCCATATAAATTAAATCGTAATTTATGATATTTTTTACATAACAACACGTAGTTGACTGTTATTACGAAGTTATTGGTATGTTTATAAATACTGTTTGTTTCAACTTAATTTAATAATAGCGGTCTATAAAGACTCTGTAACAATACGCCGTAATAACATTAATTTATGAAAATAATTACGTTTATAATGAAAGTGATGAGAGCTTCTAATGTAACACATTCCACTCAATAAATTCAGATAAATGTTCATATTATAAATGATATATGTATGTAATTACATTATGAGATCAAAGACTTTCAGGAGAATTCATTTAAATAAAACTTATATTTTCGGATTAGCTAGCTGTTTTTTATTTATTTTTTTTACATATTCTACATCTTCTCTGTTCGTAATCACGGTTGCTACAAAATAACCAAGACATCGGGAGTATAATATAGTTTTTAATAGAGTGGATTTTAATTTGAGACATTTAATATTGACGTTTTGTTAACAATTTCTTCATTATCTTGTCTTGCTTGTTATTACTGCAATTATTTTTTTTATATTGTCAATAACTTAGACATGTGCCATCACCAACTAATGCCCACTGAAGACTTACAAATCATATTTTAGAGTTATATGCAATAAATTCAGATTATATTAATATTTAAGAAATCGATGGCGGTAGGAGATAAAATGACCAGACCAACTGACAGACACTCACATCTCGTCTGTCCGTGATCACGGTTGCTGAAAAGTAGCCGAAACGTCGGGAGTATGTAGTTTTCTAAAATAAAACGCGAAGTAAAATCCGAAAAATATTAGTTTCATTTAAGTGAGTACTCACGAAATCCTTAGATCTCATTAATGCTTTAACTAACCATACAGCAAGCTACCACAGCTAAGATTTGAATTTCTTACCCCGTTTTGAAATGAATCTCTTTATTTTAAGAGGGTATCAATAAACGTGTTTTTCAGAACTGTGGTCAGTAAAGAAATTTTAACGATTCAAAAATACCAAATTTTATTTAACAAATTTCAAAACATAAGTCAAAATGTTTTAAAATTTTGTTCAACATATACATATTTATTAAATTTAAGAGTTCTTGATGAAATATATTCAAAAGTATGTGATTTAACATATTAAAATTAACTTCTTACTTAAAGGTCAACTTGTAGAGCCTAGCTGCGATTACTACACCCAAGCATGGGCTGATTCGATCTGGGAAGTACCACCCTCTCACAGAAGATCGGCGTGGAGTAATCGTGAATGAATGCGTTTCGTCCGATGAGTAAGAGAGACCGTCGCCCTTTACCTTTTAAAACATCAACACCTTTCTCTTAAGATAGTTAATTACAATCTGTATATAATATTGGATGGAGAACAAGGCCAGCCAGAGGTTACAGTAAAACTACGAAACTGGTCAGCCATAAGTTGTACTAAAAGTTACATTTTTTAAACTTTTCACCCATTCATAATATCACATCACATGACCCAATGTTAGGATAGTAATGCAATCACATTTCTTATGTGGTATAAGGAATCTTTGTGGTCACACAACCTGATTTTTATTCCGTGGATTTGGCGGCGCGAATTCTGTCAGAATCAAGGGTATTTAATTAACTTCATTCCTTACATTAAGACAAACGTATTATCATGTGTCCTTGATCTAAGAAAACTCTCAAATGTTAAAAAAGTGTCATCCGTTATTTATAACTAAAGATAAAATATTTTTTTATATGGAACGTTTATGACTTCACTAGTCTAGAATATTAAATAGAAGTTATTAAATACAAACTTAAAAATAATACTTAGATTATTAAATGACCAAATGAAATAGATTAATTAAATTAAATAGAATGAAAAATATTTTACGACAAGACAGTTTGTTAAATCCCTTGTAACATTCACATTCGTATTCACGCTTTGATAGAGCTGCTTTGTAAAAAACATGTTAATTGCATCTGAGTGCCTCATTGAGTAACAAAAGATATAGTAAGCTTTAATATTAATAGAAGTAATTGTAATGAATTTAAAACTTTATGAGTATGTTTTTAAATAATTTTCGTTCTTCTACGCGTTGTTTATTCTTTAAACTACAACTGCCGACGTTTTGATTACTTTGCAGCAACCGTGATCAAAGTAGTAATTGGAAAATATAAGTTTTATATAGTTTTATGCATATTAACTTAATATGCATTCTTTTAATTTGAACAGAAATCTCTGTGTAGGGTTTGCTGACGCTAACTACATATGTACGTGTAGGATTTGCTGACACGAATCACGTACGTGTGAGATTTGCTAACTATGTACGTATGTATGTGTGTGTAACGTGTGTGGCGGGAGTTGAGCGAGTGAACAATAAATATAGCGAATTAAATCAATAAAACCAGTTGGCATCGAACATCCATGAGTTTCATTCCTCACGATCCTCCATAGTAACATCACACTCTCTTTCTAATGTTTCAATCGAAAATAATAATTGCTAAAAAAAACTTCACAGAAACTTTTAAGATTTTATTATGGTAATAGATAAGCATAAATTTTTATAGATGTAAATTGTATTACAAATATAAGTTTCATGCATACCAATGAGTATTGAGTAATCAGTATTAAAAATGTAAAATTAGTTGTTGCTTAGGTAAATGAAAAAAAAATTCTTAGTTCATACAAAAGAAACAGATTAATTTTATCTGATCCTTTTATAAATAACGTCTTTATTCTAATGAACGGTCCTCTAACAAAGCCCTTGTCATTTATCTTCTTGTGTGACGTTCACACGATCTAAACTAGGAAGTGAGTTCTGAAGTCATCGGATACAATGTGTTTTAGGACTTGAAAACTTGATAAATAAGATAAATTAGAGATTCTATATTGTTAGCTACAAGTCTAATTTGGTAATCAGCATATTGTAGCAGTACTTTCACTTAGAGGCTTATTGCCTCACAACTCGTAACTGAATCCCCGGTATATCACTTGTATCCTATTTATAATATTCAAGGGTAACATTTAGGTGAGGGTAGGTAAGATATTGGGTACCAGTTTCCCTTATAAGAGTTTCCATTAAATAATAAAACACTTAACATTATGTCAAACATGCTAAGGCTTTAATTATAAATTGTAAAACCAATTGTTAATACTATTTTCACTATTACGAGTACAACAAATATACAGATGGCGTTAGTTAACTGTCCTAAGAATCTCCAATAAATATGAGATATAAATAACGTTAATCTTAGGATTGTGAAGTAGACAACAATTTAAATCATTATAAATAATTATTACTAACAATAAATATAAATTCGATAAACGAAATATCAGTACGACTACAATTCTCTTATTCAAATATTTGACATTATTGAAGCTACAAGATTATATAAATTAATTTTAATTAATATAATATATCATCTTCTTCTTCTTCTACTTGGCAATTTCCCAGCTATAGCCAGGGCAGACCCTGAGCTATAGCCAGGGCAGACAAGGCAGAGCCTTACATGTTGTGAATAGTTATGGCTAATTGTTTTTACGACCGGCCGCCTGTCTGACATCAACCCTCTTTTGGGAATTAACATTAATCAGTGTCATCTAAACAGTCTTTGAAAGTACGTATTACTCGGAAAAATCACATTGGTACTTGCACGGGTCAGGATCGAACCCGCTCCCTCGACAACGAGAGGTGGGCCCTTTAACCACTAGGCCACCACTGACTACAATTAATATAATATATAAATATTCTTAATAAAACATTATCCGATATTGTAGCTAGTTGGAGGTATGTAAGACTGTTCATAATATATTCGATTCAAGACATACTCATACCCCATGACGAACACGTCTTGACAAAGCTGACAGATGTTAGTCAACCAGTATAAGTTTATTACCTGTCTTCATTATTTCTAACAGAACATAATATTATGTAATATTGTTGAAAGATTACAGTAGTTTTAACACCTTTCAGCGGTCTTTTGTAACTAAGGTTATTATTTTCTTACGCCGTATCGGTTTTGTCGTTAATATTTATATGTTTTGTCATTTTTGTTTCGTTCTGTTCTGTAGTGAGAACAATAAATAAAAACAATTGTTTTATGAGTTCACTCCATATGAGTAAACATTGTAACTTTAACTTGTTACTACAACTTAAACAATAAGTTAGTAAGTTAGTAAACATTTATCATTAATAAATCACCGGAAATCTTGCTTCCATTATGGCCTTCTGGTTACGTTTATGATTTAACTATTTTATTTACTTAGTGTAAAAACATTAGATGTACATATTAATTTAATTCATGGTTTATATTCACACGACTTATCCTGAGGTCAGGGCTGCGATGTAAGAACATATATTCTTATGTGAGTTCATTTCCATAAAAATATCCACATCAACAATTTATGACTCGCCTTGTGCCAACTCATTCGTAATGCCTTGTATCCTGTATAAATATCACTGACAATAGTGATGTAAGAACAGAAACTTTTTGAAAACAATGTATTTATAAGAATTTATACACAGTTTCTTTTAATATAAGTATATGTACAAATAGTTATAGATCTATGATCTATAATTAAATTGTGTAGTTTTTTTTTTGTATACACTATATATTACAAAAAATAATACACTACATATTACAATAAATGTAATGTATAATCTCACTAAAAACATGCCTGTTAAAAAGGGGGCCAAGTTCCAATCAGCTAATTGTTTGCCTAAAAAAGGGTTGAAATTGTTTGCCTAAAAAAGGGTTGAAATCGATCATAATCATCTTCATCAACAGCATGATCCACTGGTAAACATTTGCCATTCCCAAGACTCGCCACCACACCCAGTCCTCTGCCTTCCACATCCAGCCACTACCCGCCACCTTATTCACGTCTACGGTCCATCTGGCCGAAATTCACTTTACCATACACCCAACTTAAAATATGGTATAGTTGTGAAAATACGTAGGTGCTTGGTTAAAAATATTTAAAATTATAATACTTCTAAATTTTAACTTGGCAGGTTAATTTAATTATATAAATAATAAATTAATGATACAATTAATTAAGTGTTACGTACAGCACGAAAACCTGTATATATAGATATAGATAGATATAGATATAGATATAGATATAGATATAGATATTATTCTATACTTTTGAGTTTTAGAAAAACTTTTTGTCGTCCGGATATTTTTTCGTCTGGTCTGGATATTTTGCCGTCCCAATATTTTATCGTCCCGATATTCTTGCATTATTTTTATCTTCATATTCTTCTCCTCAAACTCTTTCATTTGATACCCATATCACAGCAATGCATAAGAAGCGTGTTAAAAAAAAGGAGAGTTACATACATACAAACAAACAAACATACAAGTGATGCTAATATACAGCGTGTAATAAAAATTCGATATTCGAATAAGCCAACTCACGTTTGACCGATTTCTTAAATAATTTTTTATTACATATTTTATACCCCCCCCCCCCCCTCCTATTTCCACCTCTTAGTATTCTCATTGTATTCACTGGTTCATAAATATTTTTATTAAAAATTCGATATTAGAATTGAGGCAACTCACGCTTGACCGATTTCTTAAATTTCTTAATTTTTTGTTAATCTACATATAACACACAACCTGTGTACCAAATTTCATAATGCTAAAACAATGGGAAGTGGCATAGAGGTTTTGATTACCTGTCAGTGAGTCAGTGCCAAAATTAGCTATTTTCACAGGGTCATATTTCAGGATCTTCTGAAGTTTTATCTATGAAATTTGGCATGCTGCTTCAGTATTAGTATATGATTACGTAGGTACAATTTTATCTCTGTACTTTCAATAGGCACTGAGCTACAGGGGGGTCAAAAGTGGGTCGAAACGGTTCGTGTAAATAGTGCACGGCATGCGCGCGGCCTGTTGCTGGAACTTGGCCGGCGCACTACCGTGCGCTTAGATACTGGAAATGAAATGCAATATGTAACTAAGATATAGTCACAAAGAGCCTATGATCGTAATCGCTATATTATGTACATTACTCTATTTTAATCAATACTATTTTGAAGTGTAAACCCCAATAACTGTCTGTTTAATTACATTACTTTCTACTGTCTATTAAATACGAAATGATATTTAATGTGTTGTAAGAATATTAATTTTATATTGTACTAGAAGACCCGGCGAACTTCGTTTCGCCCTATAATCAAGAAATATCTGTTACGTTTTTTTATTTATATTTTTGGAGTTTACCTATTAAAGCCATAAATCTCCGTGTTTTGAAGTGATTAGGAATGATTAATAGTTAATATGAGAGTTACACTGAGCTAGCAAAATAATAATTGTCAACGTTACTACTACACTTGATGCACAAACAATAACGATGGCCGACAACTGTGTAGGGAGTGAGAGAAGTCTAATTGTGTGAGAGAAACAGAAGACCGGCTTCGTTCTCATCCCTACTCCGTGCTGTTTACTGGGTCAGAAGTGACACCTGTAGATATCTGGCGGAGATAACTTATTAAATGACGATTGATCAGTTATCGACCGGAGATGAAAAATGATTAAATTACTAAAATAGCTATTAAAAAATAAGGGTTGATCGTAGAAGGGTGAAAATTTAGGATTGTTTGTATTTTTGTACGTTGTATCATAAAAAAATAGTAATTAAAAATTTTGTCTAAAAAATAAAAAAAAAAATTTAGGGGTGGACTACCCCTAACATTTAGGGGGATGAAAAATAGATGTTGGCCGATTCTCATAGCTACCGAATAAGCACAAAAAATTTCATCAAAATCGGTCAGGTTGTTTCGGAGGAGTATGGGCACGAAAACTGTGACACGAGAATTTTATATATTAGATAATAAAGTAACAAAGATATTGAATATATTATAATACCGTCTGCTGTTCTGAAGTCACGTAACAAGTTTAATGCTAATATAGGTAATTTTATGTCTTGGATCCAGATGAAATTTTCAATTTTACACTCGTTAAAATGTCTTTTGTATCTCGTGAAAACTTTTTTATTGCTTAACATTCCTTTGATAGTTCGTTGCTTAAAAGAGGTCTAACATTTTTAATAAGTATTTATCTGATAAATATAAAATAAAAATGAAATTCCTAGCGAAAAAAAAGAATAGATAACTTTTTGGGAAGAAATAAGATATTTTTTAATATCGTCGACTTGTAAGTAACTTGCAATTGGAACTTAGATTTTGTTGAACTACCATAATTATTTTAAGAAACTACCTAAATTAACCTAAATTAACCAAAATAGCATCCTACATATTTCTACGAGTGAGCAGGATAGTTTCTATAATTTACAGACATTTTATATTTAGTTCATTTAACAGGATAGGATTTGTTGCCTAAACTATAATACTAATTCGTTGGTTCTCAAAGTAAAAGACAAAAATAAACCATAAAATAAGTTAAATGTATCATGAAAACTCTCAACACACTGTTTGAAGCACGAGTGTTACATTAATTGATGACTGAAAATATATACGCTGGCTGTATGAGCTCTTAAAATATACTGAAGTCAACGCTCTCTTAAATATAAGATATATTTTTTATTGTAAAACGTATTATTTAAGAAGAATTCTTGTTTAAATTATACAATAAACTTACTAAAGGAGGTGTTATAAAAAATTGAAACAATTTAATTTTCTCTCTAATATATATTATGTGATAATGAATAAATGATAGTAGTCTCATTTAGTTGGTCTCAAAATCTTGTTTTCTGATTAAAACTTTATGAAACTGCGCTTAGTTTGATCTACGAAACTAAAATATGAAAACATGTTCTGCAATACATTTGTCATTGAAGTCATACGGTGAAGAAATTATAAAAAATTTCAGAAAAGTTATGCAAGGAAGAAATGGTTAATATTATAAAATGGATATTATCACTTTACGCCATAATTTTTGGTTATTTTTTTTTTTTAAATATGTATACGTTAAGATTTAAAGTGAGGATTGGTTTTTGTAGAGTCAACCAAAAATAACTTGTAATATTACATGGTTAATCACAAAAGAAAAGAGTCTTTCTATTTTATAATACTTTGTCATACCTTTTAATATAAAAATTAACATTAATGGAAACGTATTATGACTCCTAAATATTCAATATTAATAAAGAATACATTCAGAGTAAGGTGATGGTGAAAGTTGATGAGAAAGTACTAAGTCAACAGACGCATACTTGGCATAATATAAAATATAATTTTAAAGAGAATAGTCTTAATTGTAAGAACAACACATAGTGATACTACTCATCAAAGTATTGGTAATATATTTTTTAAATTACATTACTATATAATAAAATTTTATGAAAAAGTGTTGTCAATCATTTAACTGTTAAAAAGTACCTTATTGACTGTTAGTTTTTATAAATTTAATATACATATTTTAGTCCACATTAATTGCTTATTACAAAGTTAATTAGAAAATTCACCATTAATTTTTACGTTTCTCACTAGATCTTTTAATATTATAACAAACGGAGTAGACTAATGAATATCCCTCCTCTTAATTTCTCTTTGTGGTGCAGGGAGAGGATAATTCTTTGAATGTTGAAGCCAACTGGTGAATCAATCCGGATTTAGAAGAGCATTCTTGCTTTTAGTGAAAATTATACTGACTATAGCTATTCAATGAATCTCGGTTATACAAAAATAATAACTAACCTATTATTTGTTTTAAATAACATTTAGTACTCAAAATTTTGGAAACGTCAAAGCGTTTAACGTTTTATATGATTTAACATTTTGAATTAATTTATTATTTTTTGAGTTATTTTATTACTTAAGATTTACTTGACGTAATATTTAGATTTTGGAGATTCCTACAACATAATTGAAAATATAAATATTTTTGGTTTCTTTGTACGCGCATGTCAATCAACATTCAAGCTAGTTAAGAATGTATAAATAAGGTATTAGAATAGTATGTAACTTAAGTAAGGGTCGATACGATCTGCAAGACATCGTACATGAAATTTGGTCTTCAATATTGTGACACGTTTAATATTCATGAGGTATACGGTCTTATTGGACTACTTTATTTCAAGTATAAGTCAGCGTTGAAGTATAAGTTTGCAAAAAGGAAATTTATTCATTGTGGCTACATATCTACTATAGGTACAGACTTAATACGTTAGTTACAAATTGTTACCTGCGGCTTTATTTGTCAGATAAACCTTTTTATAATACCTAAAATCTCTTTGCTTTCATTATTGAATATTTAAAGCAATTGAAAAATTATCTAAGTTAATCCTTATAGCATTTTAATTCACTTGCTAATTAAATTTTCATTAATACAATTATTATTCGGTTTTCATTTAATTCACTTAAAATCCCTACCCTCGGGAGAGATGTAAGGTCTATAAACCGTTCCAATCTGTAGAATGATATAATGGAGGCTTATTTTGTTTGCATATTGTATGAAGTGAAGCTACAACACTATTAATAATAATTTATGAAAATTATGTATTCAAATCTTTAGTGCGGTCGAAATTAATGGTTAAAATGTTCAAATCTCAAGCCATTTTATCATCTTTTAGATACTTGAAATAAAAATTTTAATACATGTTTTTAATTAAAGTCAATTTAAAATAATGAAATCAAGAAGTGTTTCAATTTAATTTTTTTTATTATTTCTGTTATTCAGGCGTTTTCTCGTATTTTGACAAGAGAATATACAATTTCAGGACTGAGCAAATACTATTAAATATTTAAAAAAAATAGAAACGTTGTCGTAAAATATTATAATGATTTCATTTCAATATTTCGCCTAAGATAAGATAAGATGCCTTCGGCCGTATACATATATAGCTAAATTTGCTTTTAAAAATGTATTAATTTAATCACCTAAAACTAAACATCAAAAATAATGCCCCTTGCCACATATTTATAATTTTCTTTCACAAAATGAAGATACAATAATTGAACTGAAAATTTTATAAAAGAGGTTATTAGAGTATCATAATCTGATACATAATACACTTTTAAGAGTAATTTTAATTGATAAAAAATGAGCATAAAATTATAGCGGTAAATAACAAAGTTTAATTAATATAAAACAACTGTTACAGGCTTAATATTAAATTAATACTATGATATCAATGTACAATCATTACAATAACAAATTTAAATTAGCTTAATATCACCGTGAACCTGAAATTAATACGGCTTATTGAAATCACGATATTGTTTCATCGGAACGGTAAATGTCTTATCGTTCGTTGCACTCGTTCTTTGTTCTGTTCACAGACTCAGTTTATTTCAAAAACAATTTTATACTAAATAAGTAAAAATTTATGACAAAAAATATATAATAAATCTTATATAATATAAAACTTGTTTCTTATTGATAAAGAACATTATATCAATGTGTCCCTAAGGAATTGACATGTCCAAGTTTCATATGATTTTCACGGCTGAAAAGGTAACCTGAAGGGCTAATAATTGCAAAGATACATAATTACCCGAAAAAGGGCGGCCCCTTAAGAAGTGAAGGTCGGCGACCTTCTATAAGTAAAACGAAATTCATATATGTAGCAACAATTTTCCTTTCAAAGTGCTTCGAAAAAGATATAGATCTCTTTGATATTGACAAATTGAGACGTAATTATTTCTTTTTACCTCATATTCAACAAGGTCTGAGAAGATTGAAAAACTTTTTACCTATACCAACTACAGTTACGCTTGCACAATCTCTTCTTCTACCGATTCTTGACTATGCCGACACTTGTTATACGAACTAAAGTGTGAGCAATTAAATAAGCTTGAGCGATTACAAAACCTATGTATAACGGTTCATATTTGGTTTACGCAAATATGACCATGTTTCTGAATTTCGCCAAAAACTCAAGTGGCTCCCTATTTGCCTTCGCAGGAATACTCACATTTTATCCCTTCTTTATTCTATTCTTTTTAATCCAGCGACACCTACCTTAAAGATCGTTTCACTCTCCATAGGGAGACTCATAAGCGTGCTCTGCACTCGAATGAAAATTTAATTCTCTCCATTCCTTCCCATTCTTCTTCTTACTATTGTAAGTCCTTCACTGTAGAAGCTTCTCGACTTTGGAATACATTATCCTTAGCTGTAAGGCGCGCACAGTCATTAGCCGTTTTTAAAAAAATGGTTTAGGACTTTTACTTTTCTCTTTAGTTCTAAGCAGTCGTTGTTGTTGTTAATTACTTGTCTAGTTAATATCTCCTATTTTATTATATATATTCTATGTATATATTTTTGTATGTATGTATTTGATATAATATATATGTTTATTTATATTATATATATTTATTGTTATTTGCGTTTAAAAGTAACTGTACCCTTCTCACATATTAACATTATGATCCTTTACCCAAAGGTTGCCTGGAAGAGATCGCTGCTTAGCGATAAGGCCGCCAGTTGCAACTCATGCAACTAATATGTAACGAAAATGTTATTTTTTAGTTTTAGAATTGGGTGCAATAAAGAATAAATAAATAATTAAATAAGATCTGTTATCATATGAAAACAAATTATTATAGCTACGTTTAGTGTATGACTCTTTTAATTTTGCTTTCTGACTCAAGGATTTGTTTTGATAAGGAAGTGTGACTTTTAAATTAAAAATAAATTACATTCGCCTAATATGAATAAATAATTACAACTTATTCATTATCGACAGAATTGCAATACGTAAGTGGCAGTGGGCAGGGAACATTGCTCGCAGAAACGAATACGCTGGATGCGGGTGGCACAAGATCGGTCGTCGTGGAGATCCTTGGGGGAGGCCTATGTCCTGCAGTGGACGTCTTTTGGCTGATGATGATGATGATGATGATTCATTATCAACATTTTCATATAACAAATTTAAATATAAAGAGAATATTATAAATATTAAAAATTTTAAAACTTTTTAATTAAATACTTTAAATAGGCTTTATCGAAATAATTATAAGTTTAGATGTTTGTTTCTTTGTTTGTTTGTAAAAGTAATGTTGTTTTAATGAGATCTAAGATTTTCGCAAGTACCCATTTAAATGAAACTAATATTTTCGGATAAATAAACGCGTTAGTTACAATGCGTACAACGCGTAGTAAATCCGAAAATATTAATTTCATTTAATGTTTGTTTTATTTTGCTTTGCAATTAATTTTGACTATGATTTATGTACTTTTATGCAGCAGTGAGAGATGAAATGAATAATGAACCTAAGTAACACTAATGACTAACTTACATATAATCTTGGTAATGAAATTAAAAGAATATTTATTTAATTCTCTATTTCATTTAAAATAATAATATCAGATTTTAATTTTAGAAATAATACGATGATTTTGTGTACACTTAACTAAGACATAACTTTTTGCAGACATAATAATGATTTCGGAACCATGTTGAGCTACGTATTATATGAAAAAATAATGACGTCTAATGACAATTTAATTTATATAGATTTTATATCAATAAACAGGAAATTTGTAAGATTGTTTCAGTCTGTCAGTTAGTGAGGATTATTAAGTCTCGTTGGGAAGACATTTATAATACTACTCATTGCGCTCTTAATATGAAGTCAAATGACTTTAGCTATTATAATATTAGGTTGGTGCGTATGAAATGTCGGATTCTTAAGTGTTTGTATAAAACTGCATATCTTTCTTCAAAAGCTGTTTATTCAATCAAAGTATGCTCCATTCGCTTCAATATACTTCTCCCAACGAGATTTTAAAGCGTAAATGCCCGTCTTAAAAAAATTTTGGTCTTTAGAATTAATAAACTCTGATATCGAGTTTTTTAGACTGCCTTCTTTTTCATAGTGTTTTTCCCTTAAAAACAGCTCTAAATGCTTGAAAAAATGAAAATCGGTCGGCGAGAGATCCGGTGAATATGGTGGATGCAGCAAAACTTCATATTCCAGTTCGTTCAGTTTCGCAATTGTTTTGTGCGATGTATGCGGCCGAGCGTTGACATGGAGCAGTAGCGGGCCATGCCGATTCACAAGCGATGGGCGTACAATTTTTAACTTATCGTGCATCTTATCAATGTACTGGCAGTACTTTCGGCAGTAATTGTCTCCCCAGGTCGAAGGAACGAATAATGGATTACCCCAGCCGCGTTCTTTAGGTCTTCCGCGCGGCTCATTTTGCAGTGAAAAAATCGCCAGTCCGAAATTTTTCGAACCAACGCTGCTCTTTCCGATCGTTAACCGTATTCTCCCCAAACGCTTGGTTTATGTTGCGTGCAGCTTTTGCAGCAGTATTACCAAGTTTGTACTCATATAAGAAAAGACGCGAATGTCGGTGGAATTCATATCGGCAATAAACTCAAAGAAATAACAAAAGAGAAGACCTTCGAGAAAACCTATTTTGCTGAAATGAGTCTCTGGCAATGGACAATACGACTATGAATAAGGTAATGCCAAAGACAAAAGTATAACGAAAACAGGGAGACAAACGTCCGCATGTAAAGAGAATGCGACATTTCATACGCACCAACCTAATATATTACTGTATGAAACATTACTGTCATTTGATTATTTTATTTAGTTTTATTATTATTATTGTTATTTTTATATTTGTCTTCTCCTTTTACACCGGTAGAATATAAGTAACCTTTACGGACTTGCGTCAAGTTTGTGGAAAGATTTCATCTAATTCTGAAAATTTCCTTACTATTCGACATGTGTTCAATACAGCTGCTTTTTGGTATTGTATATAAGAAGTGGGTTTCAGTCCAATAAGTTTAAGGCTATTATGTAAATTATTGGAGATAACGCGGGTCGTTGATAGAACTATGGGTACTACGTAAACTTTATTTTGCTGCCTTATTTTGTATTTTATTGGACAATTATAAACTTAAATTCGTATTATTTTAATAAAATTTCCTTTTAATGCTTAAGTCACCGATTCTCTTCAGGTCACGATATTTTTATTGGTAAAGTGATTGGAACACAATATTCCAGAAGTGACTAGCACGAAACGTGTTTAATATGTTTTGTGTTAATTTTTATATAAGTAGTTTGCAAACAATATTATGGCGAAATGGGTATAGGTTGATGGTAACCAGAGGAATAAACAGTATGAGGTATTTTAATATCTCTTCTAGACAATTATAACACAATTTTAAGTGTTATAAAATAAATTATGCGTTAAATTTAGCGTTAAATACTTATATAGATAAATAAATGTAAGGGATTTCAAAATCGCAAGGGTACACATACCATTTGCATTTGCTATACATACCTTTTTTGCTATACATACCTTTTTTGAGATATCGGACTTTTAAATTTGAACCCAAATGATTTCAATATTATTAAAATTCAAATATACTTATTGTAAATTATAATAAAATGTCAAATTAGTAAATAAAATCAAATAAAAAACAAAACATTAAATTTTAATTAAGTTTTAGATTATGTTTACCTATTTTATGAAGGAAAGGCAGACACATGTTTTTTATTTCAATGTATTCATATAAATATTCAGTCTCTGAAATCGGTTAGTATAGAAATATATCCGAATAACCTGTAATATAAAACAGGAAAAATTTTGATAATTTTTAGGTGTTAGTCGTAGAAATCGTAAACATAATATTATATTCCAACTTAAAAAACTTAGTTAAGAGTAACAGAAGCTCGTCATAGATGTTACCCAGAGACATTCATAGTTTAGATAATTATGCCCCCGTTATATTTATGTTACCCCCATGTGTTTATGTTAATGACCTTGTAGTATACTTTGATACATTTCTGACTTCCACATTAATTCACAATTTAGTTATGGGTATAGTTTATTTTACTTACCTTACATTAGTTGTAGTACTTAATATTTATAAAAAATATGCCTTTCTGGTCTAATTCATGTTAGAAAACCAAAAGTGTTACCGTAAAAATTTAAGGTTAACATTTTCACCACAAACGAATAGGAAACTTATCTTACAGATTTAATCATTATATATTAGCACCTCAGTAAATTAGTATATTATTTTATAACATTTATCGGAGATTTTTTCTAAAAATAAGTTAGACTTTTAGTCCAAAGGATAACGCAGTGTAGTTGTGTTTTGTCGTCAATTGTATAAGTCTCTTGTATATCCATGGATGGAAATACTACATCGTATCTTTTCTCATACATGGTTTCAAATTTTAGTAATTTATACATTAATGATTTAAAGTTACATACTTTTATGCAATTAAATAAATAACGTGTAACGTATGTTACATATATATTTTTATTTGGATATTAACAATGTTTTTAACAAAGTATTTTTGAAAAAAAAAACAGTTTTATTAAATTTATATTCTAATATTTTATATAATATTAAAACCCATAACCGATTCCAAATTAAATACAAATATGTAAATATATACAGTTATTTATCTTTTGTCAAATAAAATAAGACTAACAATAAAATATAATAATAATACGATTTATGGTTCTTGAAACAAAACAAGGTCACGATAAAAAGAAAGTACAATGGGCAGCCTTATCGATAAGAAGCGATCTCTACCAGAGATCCTTACAATGACAAGAAAAAATAATAATTTTTACAAGATATATTCAGCTGACATTGTTTAGTTTCAGAATATTATACAAGTATTATTTCTAAGAAGTAATGAGTTATTGGAGAAACGTTTTTACTTTATTGTAATAATTTCAGTGTCAGGGTTATTTAATTTAGTATTATTTTGTTACTGTCTATATATTATATAGATCTACGTACTATCTTCATCTTCCGAAATTAAATCTCTTACTTGCAAACAGAAATTCGTAGAGTTGTATTTATGACTGTGTTACTTTTTTCTTACGAACACTAAATCTTTTTTGTCAAAAATAGAGGAGATTTGATTATAGCTATCAATTGAGCAAGAATAAACTTTTGATAACAACTAAATTTATGCAGTGTCTAAAAATATATATTTACTTCCTTACACACTGAGTAATGTTCGTACGATAAAATATTTAATCAGTTATATACGCCAAAATAACAAAAAAAAATTAATAGTCGTATAGTGAATATAGTGAATATTTCAAATTCAAATCATATAATATTTCAAATTAATAAGTTATAATTTCAAGAAACAATCACTCTACAATCGTGTTAGTTAGAAGTGATATAATTTTAAAAATAATCAATAAATCCTTTAAAAACCCTACTACATATTATTAAATCCTACGTTATGAGTAGCAGAAAACAAAAACAACAATACCAAAAAAATTATGAAACTAGCAGTTATGGATATACAATTATTTAACTACAAAGTTCTTTAGAACTCAAAAGATAATAAAAGTATAAAACAAATACTATACTTGTCTGTTAAGGTAATTTAACTGATTTCAATAAAAAATAATATTAAATACACTTTTGTCTTACTGGAAAAATTACATAAGCTTCAGAGAGAACTGGAAGAAGTCGAAACAAAAGATCCTGTAATTAACAGTCAGCTCCATCTGTAGTCATTTCATATTTTGACATCTGAGTGTCATAACTGGAGTGTTTCATTACAATCCGCTCATTTTCTTCTTTTTGCTTGAACAAGTAAACAAAACGATTATAGAAGTAATATTTTTTATATTCCCACACCACAATTATTCTCCTATACACCCGCATATTATATTTATGTATATATACAAATACTTATTAAAAGAAAATTTGTTACGTGTATATCATAGCGGAGGACATCTCGTTGCTGAAAAGTAGCCGAAACGTCGGAAGTATGTAATTTTTTACAAAAATAAAGCACGCGTAGTATATCCGAAAAATATTAGTTTCATTTAAATATTATTATGCCGTTATAACAGCTATTTGAATTATTAACATACACACACAAGCACTATGGTACTATAATACTTATTTAATCGATTGATCAATCAATGAATTTGTTGTTTTGTTACTGAACTGCGAAAACCATAGTTTTCGCAGTCTCATGTCTCTAGAGAATAGTCATGTCTCTAGAGAATAATACTGGTCTGCGACTGTGAGATAAACTTTCGTCATTCAATGTCAAAAGTTAGACTTTTATCTTTTGTCAAACATTTTGCTGAGATTTAGTGAGATTAGATCGTCAGCAGTGTGTGAACACATAATGAAATATCGTATGTAATTTAAAAAAAAAACCGCAGAGCATTCGAAAATATTCGTTTTATTTAATATTTTAAATAGTTAAATAAAATTCTAACACTTAATTTCTATATATAATTTTCACATAAATAGAATTATGTAATATATTTAATTGTTGGAGTTGAAGATTTGTAATATAATTAATAATGTAATGCAAAACTTACCGATTAGCTAGTGTGCTCAACACGAAAACTTCAGATTATAATTAAATCACTATGTAACATATCTCGTTAGAAACACATACCCCATTCATTGACTTTTAATTGAAACAAACATCGTATCCTATAAGTGACACATCACCCAAAACTGCCTATTTTCCTCTAACGATTGTAAACAAACTTGATAAATACGCACATCTCCTCTACGTACCTATATAAGGTTAGAAATTTCTTAGAGCATTTTTGAAGTAATAAAATAAATCAAATAGCTAGTCATGATGGAAGTTAAAAATAGTTCACTCAAATATTAAACAAATATAAATAGTTTTATACCTTTATAGATCATAACAAAATAAGTTTTACATGAATATCATAAATGGCATTTTCAGACCCTGGCTATAGCCGGGAAATTGCCAGGTAGAAGAAAACTTCTTCTTTCAGTAGTAAAACTTTTATATAGATCTATTAAAATAAAATATAACCTCGCAATGAGTTTTCTCTACAATTCTATTTAATTTTTTAAGGTTATCAGTTATTATTACTTACCGAAAAATCGCAAAATGCAGACAAATCACCCGGTGCTACATTGATGATTTTCAGGAACCCTTTTTAGTGGATATATCGAAAAGTAGTTACTGTAAGATAAAAACAATTGCCTCTTTTGATAAACCATTTCTTTTTATAAACGGCGATACTTAAACTATTAATTAATAGCTATTAATGTAGTCAATATAATGTATCTTTAACTTGAAAGATCACTTGAGTGCCTCCAATTCTTGTTTAAAAGTTTTTCTATTAAAATTCATACCATCATGATGTTGTATAAAGAAAAGCCTTATTTACTTAAAAAAATGTAAGAAACTTGTATGAAATATAGGCTGTTCTTTGGTTTTACATATATGAATTTACTGAGACGATAAAAGTCTCTCTTTCCACTTACCATTAGGTAGAGGGGATTATACTCAGAGTAGACGGGTTATATTATACCAATACAACTTACGATTAAAACAAAATATTATTAGTATTAAATTTAATACCCGTTATAGTATATTTCAGACGTTATAAATAATCAATGTGTACATGCATATGACATTTTGTATTTTTTACTTTTTTGTATGCGGCAACGAGAGGTGAGCCCCTTAACCACTAGGCCACCACTGACTACTGAGAGTATTTAGACATCACTGACATACGGTGAAGAAAAACATCGTGAGGAAACCTGGACTTATAGTTTCACAATTATAAGTTTGAAATCACCAACTCGTCTTGAGCAAGCGTGGTGATTAATGCTCAAACCTTCTCCATATGAGAAAGAGGCCTTTGCTCTCAGCAGTGGGCGTCTGATAGGCTGATGATGACGACGATTTAAGTGTCTCATTGTTCAGAACTTTATGTGTCTTCACTCATTATACGAAATGTAGTTCTGTAAATTTTATGTTTATTTATCAATTTCTTGGTCGTGAAAGATTATTAAGCTTTGTTTTTCATTTATTAGCTAAATGAATATTAATTAGTTGAGTACAAAAAAAATAAGGCATGAAAAATACATTTATTTTTAATAAAAAAAAGGTATCGTCTTTTCATCATTTCTATTGCGCATGAAAATGTTGATTTAATTTACATATTATTAGAATATTCATATGAAAAATAGAATAGGAATCAATTATTTGATATTAATATATGATACTCTGGTAGTATGTTTGCTAATGTATGCTCTTTCCTGAATGTGACTCTTCCATATTATAATGAGCCTTGTTCTATAGTTTTATATGAGACGTTTTACATTTTGTTATTTTGAAAAATGTAGTAATTTCTACTTAATGAAATTTTATTTTAAATTTTCCATAAAACAAATATCAGTCAGATGTTACGATTAAATATAATCTTTTATACAGAGCATGTAAAAATATTTTTATTTAATTATCTTTTTACTCCGAATGGTAAAGAGAAGAATGATTTCTTGGTTATTTTTAACAAAGATTTTATGAAAGAGAAAATGAAAATAAATCCTTTCTTTAGAGAAAGTATTTATTTAACGTTTCAGTTGCATTAATATAAGAACATTGTATTTTGATTAGTCAAAATACAATGTTCTTATGTTATGCAACTAGACAGTCAATAATTGATAAAGACGAAATGTATTCGAGACCATTTTCACATAAACGCAGTGTAGGGTACTATGCAGCACAATGGACCGGCGATTAGAGAAAAGTAAGGATGAGGCTGGCTGCTGGCTACCTAGGACTATTGGAGCAGAGGGTGGTTAAAAGCGATGGGACAATTTGATACAATACAATCTAACAAGAGCTATATTTCAGTGGTTGGAGCCACATTTGGTAGATCTTAAGAGAAGTACATATATTCTGTCCTTCCACGAATATATTTAAAACGTTTCATTCAGAAGTTGCAAATCCAAATTTTCTATTAGATTTTTTTAAAATATTTATCTTAACAACAGATAGTTTATACAAGAATCGATTTTATAGTTCACAAGTATTATACGTTGTTATTCAATATTTCTATTGACATGGTGTTAAAAAGTTGTTATAGGAAACTATAAAATTTGTGATCTTTCAAATCGTAGTAAGTGTGTATTTATCAGGTTCGCGAAAAGTCTGAGTACAATATTCTAACATTTCTTAGCCTTGTCTATTTTTAGTAAAAGTAGATACAATTTTTACTCTACTAATTATGTCCCTGATGCACTTTACGTCTTTTTTGTAATCTGTATTGCTTTTAGCCCTTCGGCTTTTCGTCGTGGATGAAAGATGGATTTTCCCCATATCTGACACTGTGTGGGGGGTGAGTGTGTGAATCTGTGTTTAGTGTGACGTTTCTAGTCCAACTTCTAACATTACTATTTGACCAAGCAGTGATCCAGTTCCTAGAGGTACTTTACGGTATACTGCCTCCATAGGTATGACAGAGTCTGATTTACATTAGATGACCTTAAAATTGAACTTACTATTAAAGTGATTGTGGTTGGATAATATTGAAAGTAAATTAATTTTAGTGAAAAGACGAAGGTAATCATTTCATCAGGAAAGAGAGATTTGAGAATATTAACATCATAGAAATAGTTCATAGGTAAAATATGCATTTCATTGAGTTATAATTAAGAGTACAGTACATTACATCAGTATAATATTTTGATCTTGTACAATTTTTATCTGTAAGTGCCCGATATATAACGTTCGTAGACTATTTGTGACGAGTTTAAAACACAGTTTTAATGTAAAAGAATTTAGGTTTTACATGATTTAAAGATAATTAAATAACAGAAGACTAAAACTAGTCAAAACTAAGTTTACGGCAACACGCGTTCCTGACACATGTTACTCAGTGAAGTTAATATGTAGTTTAGAAAATTATATTGTTCCCGTCTTTAACCAAGTCTGTATATAAATTACTTATCTCATCTCACACGTCGCTGTAAATCTTACTTCCTAATAATTTAACGATCCCAATAGAGGGGCAAATATAAATTTACCTACTATATTTAAGTTATCGCCTGAATAATTTAATAATATTTGAAGAATGACTTTTATTTTCTTCTGTTAGCTTAATACAATCAGTTTATTTTTAATTTATGTTATGTATACATAGTTATATTTTAATGATAGAAAGTAATGATATTATTACTTTGAATATGTTTTTAAGAATAAAACGACTCATTCAAATCATAACTTCAGAAAGTAACTTTAAATATAATTACAAAATAAGTATATAAAAGTAATAAAATAAACATTTATGTAACAAAACGTTATATTGCTCAGAACTCCCTCCTTATAACTCAAATACAAATGGATGAAAGAGTGATTTGAACATTGTAAAATGACTCTACGATGTAACTGTTATTCAAAAGTTACTTTACGACACAAAATCTATTAAGAATAATTATAAATTAAATAACTTCGTGATAAAATTAATGAAACTTGTGACTCAGTTTTTAAGCAGACTTCAACTGATTGAACTGTAAGCTTATAATATTCTGTCTTGTAAGATTTATTATTTTATCCGAATATATGGCTATATTTGGTTACTGGTGAACTCCTACAGGTCAATATAGTTTTATTCAATACGAGTAACATACAGGTCTCTTATATAACGTATGTATTTAAACAAAACATATTTAAGAAATATTACTTACAAGTCAGTAGAAGGATCTTCAAACACAAGTTATTTGAGAGGCTGTCAAGTGTTTTTGAAAGCTTCCAGACAAGTGTGTTATTACACGGTTTATTTTGTTCAAAGAGAAACAATTTAACTTCAAACGGTATGTAAATGTAAATGTTTTCGCGGGATATTTCTATACGTAAGGACAAATTAAATCAAAATAAAGGATAAACTTGATGTATGTTTATAAATGAATAATTTTAAAATATTCACTATTTCAATTAAAGCAATCTGACCTATAGCTGGACATTTTCCATTTTTAATCTTTGAAACAACTCGACACCTGGTTCTATGCTTCTTTATCTTCCTCACTTCGGGTCAAGTCATCAGTCATCTAATAGAGTTTCACTTACACTGTACTGAAACTATGTGGTCATACATGAATAATTATAATAAAATAAAACTATGTTTTTCAGTTATGACACTACAATTTATTCTATATCTTACCCAATGTTTTATATGCTTTATAGTAAACTAATCACTAGAATACGAAATAAAAGTGTCTTATTTTTTTTCTCGGTTTATTTCATTGCTCATTGTTTAAAACTCTTAACGCAAATTTGTCATTCCAAAACCTATAATATTGTCCTTTTCTTTCATAATTTTGTTATATTCAATGTGTTTTAAGATATAAACTTTTATAAATACCCTGTGTTCGGTATTTAGACAGGTTAAAGAAAACTTCTTTGGTTTTGCTAAATACTTTTATATGAAGATACAGATGTTACTAAGACAAGAAATCGTAGCGGAATGATATTCAATCTTCTTCTTCTATATATATAAAAATGGATTGCTGTTCCTTAGTCTCACTAAAAGTCGAGAACGGCTGAACCGATTGGGCTAATTTTAGTCTTAAAATACTCCAGGAAGTCCAGGGAAGGTTTAAAAGGTGAGAAAAATTGGAATAATTGCCGGGAAAACCCTAAAAACAGCACTTTTCTATTTGACAACTAACTAATATGTCAATCATTCTGTTTGATTGAAACAGGAAAAACCTGATTATTTATGGCCTCTAAGGCCTCGGCCACGATTTTGCGGGCAGCGGAGCGGCGGCGGCGGCGGCACGGCAACGCATACCTTTTCTCCAAACTAGAGGGCAGCGGGCACCGCTGTATTCGAGGGTCGGTCCATTTGATTATACGCGTAAGATCCTGCCGCTCCCGCCGCCGCTCCGCTGCCCGCAAAATTCGAGGCCGAGGCCTAAGACGGAATAGAGTTCGCCTGGTCAGCTATACCTACATATATTACTCTTGACCAAACTAACGCGGACGAAGTCGCGGGCAAAAAGTAGTTTATATATAAATATGGCATTTGACTTGCAAGACAGTAGATAAACAATAACATATGAAATAAAAGGTGTTATCTTCTATATATCTTCTATATATATAAAAATGGATTGCTGTTCCTTAGTCTCGCTAAAACTCGAGAACAGCTGAACGGATTTATCTTATCTTAGTCTTGAAGTGTTTGTGGAGGTTCAGGGAAGGTATAAAAGCTGAAAAAAATTGATTCATTACTGGGAAAACCATAAAAACAGCCCTTTTCTATTTCCCATACAAACGTTTTTTTTTACATTAGATTTGACAACTAACTAATATGTCAATCATTCTGTCGCACTTCAAAACACGGAGATTTATGGCTTACAGGTAAACTCCAAAAATATAAACAAGAAAACGTAATAGATATTTCTTGATTATAGGGCGATACGAAGTTCGCCGGGTCTTCTAGTATTGAAATATAAAGGAAGTGACGTATGTACAATACATAGATAAATAAGGATTACAAATTTATGTAGACTATCGTTAGTTTATATAGAGAAAAAATAAATGTTGTGCAGGTCCACACGTAGGCGCCAACACCCTGTTATTAAACTCAGTATAGTACCTTATTATAAAACAGATAGCAATTATTTGCTATAATATAATGTTTTACGATTCCTTTTTTGTATAATTTGTAACATAATATATGTATATTTTACACTGATATAATCACGTTCACATCAACATATAAATCTATACGTCAAGTTTATATGAGACTTCATAAATAAATTGGTTCTCTGGATATCATTATTATTAAGAAGGTATGAATTTGGACGTGATGAGTGCCTCCTTATCAATTTTGACATAACAGCCCCTTTAATTTAAGACACCGATATATCAATGGATATATCTAGTAGAAGAGTAATTGGAATTCTGTTTACATATTTAGTATGTATCGATTTAATTGTTATTAATGTCGGTTAATTTTAGTATTTTATATAATTTATGGTAAATAAAATGTTGATATTTGAGAAAAAAAAAATATAAGTCACAATAAAGTTCCAATGAACTTTCTGCCTTCTAAACTTAGAGTTTAATTGGATACGATTTTAATAACACTTGACATTCGCTTCAAACATTTATTTAAGGTAAATAAGCATTTGGAATCTACATTAAGTTATTTGTCATATTGATATGTGAACCAAATATTTCTATTTAAATGTGAATTATATCTAAATAATTGGTTACTTTTATTGCTAAAGACATATAAGGGGTATTTTAATTGTTTGTAATTATATTTTAATATTAATAAGATTTAATTTTCAACAATTTACAATGAATGTGTGTTATAACCAAAATATTATTTAATTGAATTTCAACATTAAGTATTACAATTTTAAGAGGAAATGAGAATAAAAATGTCTCAGAGACATTTTCATTTCATCTGAACATGATCACGGTTGCTGCAAAGTAGCCGAGTCTTTAGGAATTTGTAGTTTTTGAAACAATTAAGAATCGTGAAGTTAATCACAAAATATTAGTTAGTTAGTTTTATTTCAATTTTACTGTGAAGTAATGGTAACATATCATCATTTATATACATTTATAATGTTATACATTCTTTTTATCTCACATTTATTATACTTTAATTTAAATATTAAAATGAGTATAAAAATATGATACTTATATTTAAAATGCCCCTTGAGAATAACTGACATAAATTTTGTCATATACATCATATTTATATTACTAGATTTTATACATAACTAGCTTTCCGCCCGCGGCTTCGCCCGCGTGGAGTTCGGTTATATCGCGTTTCCAAGAAAACCTTTTCAAAAGTCTGCGATAAAAACTTTTAAAAACAAAAATTTGAGGGTAGGAGTGAAAACAAGCAACACCACTTTTAAAAGCTCTTAAAGATTTTTTTTTAGTTTTATAGTAAATATTTATTTAAAACAAGTTAATTTATAATATATTATGTGTATGTGATCTACTCTACCCACCAGATAGTGAATCCTCTTTAAAATTACTTATCACTTGAATTATTTGTCACTTTAAAACTACACAAGAACAATGGAATCTATCAAGGAGTCTCTGGCTGCAATGACTGACTTATTCAACAGCCGTATGAATGAGTTCCAGCAAGACTTGCAGAGGACATCAACACCTGCGACTGTGCCTTCTCTTTCATCGGAGTTCAATTCTTTTAAGTCTTTTGTTCTCACTGCACTAAGTGGACTTCAGCGACAAATTGAGTTTCTCGCCAGGGAAATGGATCGGACTGAAATGCAGAGACGTCGAAAAGTGCTTCTTTTCCACGGTGTTAGTGAAGAGAAATCCGAGGATGCCACTGCTCGCGTTACCAGCCTTGTTGCGGAGCACTTGGACTTGCCGGATATTTCTACCAGCAGTATCAAATCTTGTCATCGCTTGGGAAGACCTTTGGACAGCAAGCCCAGACCTATAGTGGTCAAATTTACCGATACTGCCATTAGGAATAAGGTCTGGTTCGCCAAAACGAAGTTGAAGGGCACCGGTGTCACAGAGTCAGAGTTCCTGACGAAAAGCCGACACAATGTGTTTATGGAGGCCAGGAAGCGGTTCGGCATCAACAAGTGTTGGACACGAGACGGTTTGATACACATTATCGCCCCAGATGGATCTAGACATCGTGCCGAATGTTTATCTGATCTTGACTCGATTTCAACTCGTAAGTCCCCAGTCCAAAAAATCCCCATCGCAAACACTAGCGATAAAGTTTCATTGCAGAGGTCAAAGCGCGTAGTTAAGAAATAGTTATTTTATATTTTATCTTTCTTCTTATTATTGTTTGTTTTTTCGTATAATTTTAAATTTATTTCTCTGTTTACCTGCTTTCGATTTAATTTTTGTGTTGTGTAAAAGTTAACGTCATTCTGACGTTTGTCAATCAGGCGCCATAGTTTTCTTGCTTTGGATGTTTGTTTTTTTAGTTCTATACATAGATGTAATATAATGTAATATAATAATATTCCTTTTTAGTAAAAAATTATAGTTATGGCTGCCTAATAAATTTATGATTATTTTTCTTTGTTATTGTTAGTTTTTAATGTTATTATTGTTTCTATTTTGTTATGTTTGTGTTTAAGTGATTATTCCTAGGCAACTGGCGGGTGAGTGTTCGTATGAAATTAATTAGCGTATAATTATTCATTTACCTATTTTTATTTTTTAAATATAAAATTAATATATATTATTATTATTTTACATATATATTTTGTATATATTTATCTTTATATTTTTATTTATTTTATTTGCTGAATATTTAATTCGTAAATGTCTAGAAACAATGACGATTTGGACGAAACTTTTCTTTCTCTTTCTTCTGATGGATTGAGCAGTAATGACAGCTTTCATAGTATCCCTTCGCTCGGTGAAACTATAAATTCTTTATTCTCAGACTGTCTGAAATGTTTTAATGTTATCCATATTAATGCTCAGAGTATTCCTGCACATTATCCTGATATGCTTTCATCATTCGATTGCAATAAAATACATGCTATTCTCGTATCTGAGTCCTGGCTTAAACCCTGCTTACCTTCTACTTCCTACTCTCTTCCTGGATTTCATTTGATCCGTAACGACCGTGTAGGTCGGGCAGGTGGTGGAGTGGCGATCTATCTCCGTTCTCACATTCCCTTTTCAATTATAAGTCAATCGACACCTCTGTCCGTTGAGGGGGCTGAACACCTTTTTATTGAGGCTATCTTTGGTAATGTTAAGATTTTATTAGGTGTTTACTATAGTCCTAACCTCACGGTCGATTACTTTTCATCATTTGAAATCCTTCTAGAGCGATTTAAACCTTTGTATGCCCATACCATTCTTATGGGAGATTTTAATACATGTCTTTTAAAAAATGACCATCGCTCTAGGCTATTGAAATCTGTACTAAATAGTGCAGATTTACAAATCCTACCCCTATCTGCTACTCATTCCTTCCCTAACTCTATTCCTTCTCTTCTCGACTTAATTTTGGTCTCTTCCGTTGATCATGTTGAAAAGCATGGGCAGTGCTCCGCCCTTGCTTTTTCATATCATGATCTTCTTTATCTCTCCTATAAAATCAAACCACCCAAAGCAAAATCGAGAATTCTTCTGCAGCGTAATTTTGGTGGAATGGATTTGAATAGTCTGCGGGAGGATGCTGCCAACATTGATTGGAGTGTTATTTTAAATGTTGATACAGTTAATGAGCAAGTTACAGTTTTTAATTCCCTATTAACTCAACTGTATGATTTACATGCACCAATTCGTCCTGTCCGGCTAAAACACCTTCCTGCACCTTGGCTCACCCCAGAAATAAAGAAGCTCCAAGTAAGAAAGAATGTTGCCAAGGCTAAGTATAGGTGTAATCCGACTGACGCAAATCGCGACAAGTATCTGAAGGTTCGCAATCGTTGCAACAGGCTATGTAGAGATAGTCAACGACGCCATATCCATAAATCTATAGCTGAGGAAGAGGAGTCGGCTAGAGTCTGGAAATTTCTCAAGTCCTTAGGAGTTGGAAAATCTTCTAGTAACATAAATAGTCACAATATTAATTTAAATGAATTAAATAATCATTTTTCGACCTCTCAAACTTTCGACACTTCTGTGAAGTCTAATACTTTAAAAGAAATTTCTGCTAAATCAACTCCTGAAAATTCTCCTTTTTTCTTTAGTCAATTTACTCATAGTGATGTTAAGAAGAACATTTTAGCAATAAATTCTGATGCTATTGGTTCGGATTGCATTAGTCGTAAGATGATCCTCCCAATCTTAGATATTATAATTCCTGTAGTCACACATATTTTAAAACCAATCCATTATCCTTTGTGAATTCCCTGAATCCTGGAAAGACGCACAAGTCATCCCCCTCCCCAAAAAAACAAATCCTTCATCTTACACTGATTATCGTCCTATATCCATTCTTCCTTTCCTGTCTAAAGTACTTGAGCGCCTTATTCACAATCAATTAAACCAATACCTTTCAAAAAATGTCCTATTGAATCCTTTACAATCTGGCTTCCGTCCTGGTCATAGTACGACTACGGCTCTGATCAAAATAACTGATGACATTAGATTAGGAATGGATAATCAACAGGTTACTGTGTTGACATTATTAGATTTTAGTAATGCTTTCAACGCTGTAGACTTTGATATTCTTCTTGCTATTTTGTGTTCTCTTAACATATCTCCTAAAGTAATTGACTGGTTTCATTCTTACTTGTATGGGCGCCGGCAACGGATAAGAGTTCAAGATTCCTTCTCAGAATGGGCTCCTATAACTGCTGGCGTGCCACAAGGTGGCGTGTTGTCTCCTCTCTTGTTTTCGGTCTTTATAAGTACCATCACTTCTCATATATCTTCTCTCTATCACCTGTATGCAGATGATCTCCAGATCTATTCACAATGTAAAATTGCGAACCTTCCTGCAACTATACACTTTGTTAATAATAATTTATTAAATATTTCTAAGTGGTCCACTGCATTTGGAATACGAGTAAACCCAAATAAAACACGGGTGCTGATTATTGGTAGTTCAAAATTAATTTCTCGCATATCTTTTTCGGATCTCCCGGTTGTACACTTTAACGGTGTTAACATACCGTTCAGTGTCACAGCTAGGAATTTGGGAATTACCTTTGACCAGCACCTGTCTTGGGAACCACAGGTAAGTGAGGTAAGTAAAAAAATTTTTGCAGCCTTTGGCTCCCTCCGAAGATTACGCAACTTTCTACCCATCCCTACCAAAGTTATGTTAGCACAGTCACTCCTACTACCAATTCTCGATTATGCTGACGCATGTTATCTTGATTTAAGAGAGGAGCAACTTAATAAACTTGAGCGTCTCCAAAATCTTTGCATCCGATTCATATTTGGTCTTCGTAAATATGATCACGTTTCTGAGTTTCGTAAAAAGCTCAAGTGGCTCCCAATCCGGCTTCGCAGGAATACTCACATCCTTCAGCTTCTGTACTGTATTCTGTTCAATCCGTCTTCTCCTTCATATCTAAAAGAACGTTTTCAATTTCTTAGTTCTTCACATAGTCATAATCTTCGTTCTGAAGAGAATTTGATGTTAAAAATACCACCTCATACAACTTCTTTTTACACTCACTCTTTTACTGTCCATTCTATTCGTCTTTGGAACTCTCTTCCACTCGAAGCAAGACGTGCACCAACCTTGACTTCTTTTAAAAAAATGATAAAAGAGCACTATCTTGCTTCGTGACATATTATGTAACTATCTATAGTATGTAAATGTATATATTTATAATGTGTATGTATATTATATTATTATATAAGTATATATTTATGGTATATTTATTTATGTATCGTATATATACATATATATGGATGTATATATATATATATATATATATATATATATATATATATATATATATATATATATATATTGTATCTATATTTATAATTTGTACACCCCTACCATCCTATCTCTCTCCTCTACCAAAGGTTGCCTGGAAGAGATCGCTGTTTTAGCGATAAGGCCGCCTGTTGTACATTTTCTTTTCTTTATGTTATTCCTATTACTCCTATTATATATTGGTGTACAATAAAGTGTATATAAATAAATAAATAAATAAACTATTTTATGTTCTTTCTCAAGGTCAACTCTATCTTTGTACCAAATTTCATTAAAATCAGTTCAGTGGTTTAGGCGTGAAAGCGTAACAGACAGACAGACAGACAGAGTTACTTTCGCATTTATAATATTAGTAATACTTTCAAGTAATGTGGCGTTGAATTGAAGTAATGTACTGGGCCAAAGTAACACCATTGAACATGAGTTAACTTTGATGCCTTTTAATATATGTAGATTATGGTTTGCAAAAAATAATTAAAAAAAATATAGAAAAGAAAGCTTATTTATAAGACTATATTAATTAATTAGTTTTACTCCATAACAACGACTTTCATGTGAAGGGGTTTTGAGACGGCCTTGTATGGGGCTTTACCACTGTGCGGCGACGACGACCGACGGCAGCGGCGGCGATGCAGGTTACCTATTCGTTTAAAGGAACTTTAACTTTAAAAGCCAATTTTTTTTAACTTGATACACCTACTTCCAAATATGATGTTCCTAGGTTCAGTGGTTATAATTTTGTATACAAAAACTTTAGCTTCGTAGTTCCTGTTCCGTTCTGTTCGAATTTCGTGTGTAGAATTTCACCCCCACGGTGGTAAAAATAACAAACGACTTTAAATTTTAAAAACGCTAGAACGAATGTTTAAATATGTCTTATCAAGTGCTTAAATATAAAGTTTCATGGTTTTATCTTTTCAAATTAAGAAATTCCATACAAATTTTCAACCCTTATTTCACCCCCTCACTGGTCGAAATTTCAAAAACGCTAGAACAAATGTTTAAATATATCTTATATAATGCCTTAACATAAAGTTTCATGGTTTTATCTTTTAAAATTAAGAAATCCCATACAAACTTTCAACCTCTTCATGCCCTTTTTCGCAATAAAGGGTAGCATATGTTTTTTCTCAGGGTCTAAAGATTGTCTGTGCCAATTTTCATCAAAATCGGTTAAGATGTTAAAACGGGAAAGCGTAACAGACAGACAGACAGACAGACTTACTTTCGCATTTATAATATTAGTTGTGATTGACTCCCCCCTCGTACCCCAGTGACGCTTACATGGAGCCTACATCGCATGCTGGCTAGCTGAGCGCGGTGAGCGTCAACCACGCGACTTTTTTCTATTACTTGCATTTTTAAACTCGTGATATCTTCCGAATGAAATGTCCGAATTGAATAATTCAAAGAGTTATAAAAAGGTATTGAAGCCGTCTTGAATATAAAGTAATTTATTTCGTTAAGGATTAATACCAAGGTACAAATAAAGAGCCTTTTGAAGCGGCGGCATATAAATTCATTTTTAGAATAAAAAACCGCTTACTGTGACATAACTATAATATTTAGACATATGCTGTCGCGACACTTTTTGTAGATGATGATGAGTTCTGCAAAGTCGTAGTAAATGACTTCGTTCTATCATCAATAGTTTTCGCAGCGCACGCGACGTAAGAAATTTTTCAGATTATTTTTTTACGCCTTGGGTTACATTGTTGGAGTTTTAGTAAGGATCCCTAATTTTTATTTAAATATAATATAGCTTATATTACTCGGGAATAATGTAGCTTTCCAAAGGTGAAAGCATTTTTGAAATCGGTTCAGTAGTTTCGGAGCCTATTCATAACAAATAAACAAACAAATCTTTCCTCTTTATTAATATAGATATACCCAGATGCATAAAATACAGTCAAAGCCCATACTCAGATACACATGTCTATTAATTAAAAGCAATGTTACAAATAGAACTACAATCAGATAGCTAGCTAGCTGAGCAAACCTCAATATTGTTGTTTGTTAACAATGGTAGGAATTAACTTCAATACATTATTTATCAGCCTGGCCAAAGAATTACATAATGTTACAGGTGTCGCCGTCCGTGAAGTACTTATTACAATATACTATAATCCTTACAATTATTTTTATATCTGATTATAATGAATTATAATACTGAACTATTGTTATATTATAATGGCAACACTTAAGTATCAACTTGTATTCGAAAACTATAAATACTGGCTTCATCCATTTCCTAGTAGGTAACTGGAAGTAACGCTGAATATTAAAAATCAAGACTCAAACTTACCTCAAACAATATCAAACTACATATAACACACTCGCAGCATTTTATATTGATTTGAAGGCGATCTATCTTAAGTGAAGAATTTCTTAATTACTCGTATTTAATGAAGGAAGAATATAGATATGTAAATAAATATTAATTTAGTTACAAAACATAACGGACTTAAAAGAATAGAATACTTAAAGTGATTGACAAAGTACAGCTTCTTCCTAAATAAATTGTTTATTTTAAATTTTTACAGAATGTAAAGAATTACATCCAAATATCTTCTTTAAATAATCTCTTCAAAACTATACACCTCTCTTGGCGGGCCAACTCATCTTTTAGTAAATACAGTTCCTCTTTATTTTTGTTACAGATGACTTTCCAAAATCTCACCAAAACTCTGTATTGTTAAAATCTCATATTAAATAAAACTTGGTTAATATACAATTTGTGTATTCAAAGAACATTATAACTGATCTACTTGAATAATGACTTCGTAAATAGGATTTCTGTCTGGTTCTTCAAAAATTATAAATTAAATAAAAGCAGTAATAACTTACATCTTCCAGAGTTTTCAATATCACGCCGCGTTGAACATGAAAATCTTCATTTTCTGTTTATTTGTCTGCTGAAATATTTCCAGAATTAGAATTTATTGTGAAAAAGTACATTTCTAAAATTTGTTGAGTTTACTTTATAGTTGATTAGTAATTGATATTAAATAAAGACTGGTTGTATGTTTCGTGAACTATCAACTGTATTTAATAATAATTTCCTATTTATTAAAGAGATATTTTACTTCATAATAATACGGATGAATATAGCAAATCAAGCCTTTCTTATACTAATTGTAAGAGACTTACTATTAGGCGTAAGGAGTCATGTGCGAGTAGTTGTAGGAATAGAAGAAGTATCTCACATAATATTGTTATCAGATTTATGATTCCTACATCCACAGAAATATCGTTTCTTCCTTACGATACTTGTCTTATCTGTTAATTACGTCTTCTATACATTTTAATGATCATATCCATATGCTATAGGTTAGTTATGAAAGTCTTTAATCAGGGATTTAATTTTATTTCTGGCACAACGTCAAGTTAATATCAATCAATATATTTAATATATTTAGACCTCAAAACACACTTGCAATTACTTGGAGATGAAAGGACTTTGATTGCAATTGCTTCGGATTAATTATACAACACTCAAGTTTGAGGTCAAAGGCATAATGTAGTTCTATATCTATATCTATATACAGGGTGACTGGTGAATTACTATCGATACTTGAGGACGTGATCATATATGACAAAATAAAAATTAATATAACATAAATATTAATAAACTTCTAAGTAAAGTTAACCAAAAGTTATGTAATTAATTACGCATCGTGTGAACACCCCACAGATTAGGTATACACACACACACGCGCGCGCGTCCACACTTGGAACACTTGGAACGTGTCCACACTTTATTTATTTATATGGAAATTTGGTCAAAAATTAAGTACCTATTTTTATTACATAATTCGAATGAGAATCATGTACCGAGTATTCTCCTTAAATATTGATAGTAATTCACCAGTCACCCTGTATATAAAAGAAAGTCGTGTTAGTTACTCCACTTATAATTCAAGAACGGCTCAACCGATTTAGCTGAAAATTGGCAGGGAGGTAGTTTAGAGCCAGGAAAATGCAATAGGATACTTTTTATCCCGTTCGACAGCATTCCCGTGGGACTTGACATGAAACGTCAGTCACTATAAAACGTGGAATAACGAAACACAATTGACAGCTATGCAATTGACGTATAATGACAGATATGTAATGACGTATGGATGACAATTTGTAAGAAATCTACTATATAAAAATGAGTTCGGTTTTCCATACTGACGCTATAACTTCAGAACGAAAGAACCAATTTCCACGGTTTTGCATTCGTTGGAAAGGTCTCGGGCTCCGTGACAACAAAAAAATTCAACAGAAAAGGGGGAAAATCTTTTGTCAACTAAATAACACTTCATTTTTGTAATCGAAATGAATTCATTACTGTTGTGAAATGAAATAAAAATTTTCCTTTTCAAATATAAAACAAAAAAAAAATTTTCATCTTTTAATCACCAAACGAAATGTTATATACAAGCCTTCTGGTGGCGAAACGGAGTTCGCCGGGTTTACTAGTTAAGTTATAAAAAACACATAGTATAATTAACAGGAAAAAGGAGGATTGTTGAAAGATTACAACATCTTGAAAAGTTACTTGAGTTCATCAAAGCCTCGTTCAGTACGAAAAGGTTTTTATAAAAATATAATACACTTATGAAGGTCAATATGAAATTAAAATAAATGGCTTTTTAAAAAAAAAACATAGTTATTTGTAAACGAAGTCCAGGTAGCCATCTACCATATCATTAAGGTTTGGTTTAAAAGTAGTGAACAATGTAAGATAGTTTATAAACTTGCAAGAAACAAGAACTTAGTCGGATACAACGCATTGTTATACACAGGAACTAGTCCACGGATAGTTTGATACATGAGAATGGACAATTAAAGTTAATGGAGACCAATTAATGAGCTTTGAGACTTGAACTCATTTGAACATAATCTTCTCTGCAATAGATGCAGTACATTAACAAATTAAAAAGCATTTATAAGGATTAAATAAAGATTTCTAATATGTATTACTAATACTACATTATTATAAGTTAAAAATGTTTTTTAGTTATTATAGTGATAATAATATATTATACCGTTATGTATTATTTTGAGTGATAGTTAGTGTCTTCGTGTCTTAAGCATATGAGGTCACTTTTATCTAAGATTAAAGAATGGATAATTCAATCAACTTAAAATATTAAAAACAAATGTTGATTATTTTTGATTAAATATCATGTAAATACAATATTATTTATTACACACTCATTCAATAATATAGGAATTATAACATTTATGTATTTTGAGCTTGACGATTTCTTTATAATATAATTTTGAGTTGCCACTATTCGAATTTATTGAAATTCTCAAATTTATGTAAGTTAGATAAAATTTATTTGTTACTCAAAGTCCATTGAATCTTCTATATAAAACTTTAGTGTAGGTATGTTTTATTCGTGACGGAAAATAAAACCAGCAGTATTCACTGGTAGATGATTAAAAATAGACTTTTTCCGATTAAAATTTTCTTAATACTCTTTCTACATAACAATCGGACATCGGTAAAATACGAATGAAATGCTTCATGTTGGATTAATCTTAAAACAATATTTACAGACTCCGAGAGCTGAACATTCCTGAAACTTTCATTTCCGACGGAGTGTTTGTAAATTGAAGTGCGTTTGAAACAGACACATATTCGCTTTGATATTCTAATATATATCGACCCACTGCAGGGATTAAACGTTATTTGTATATTATAGTTTTATTAGAATTTTTCTTCCAGCAACAATCCATGCATTCTACTTTTGTCGTTAAAAGGGACGTTGAGTATTTTGAAAAAAAATTGGTTGCCTGTAAAGTCGGTATACGGGCGAAAGTTTTACGTGACAACGACTTTGAGTGGTAAAATAATTTTAATGTGAATATTCATTCGTATAGTACGAAGAAGGATGTAATAATAGTAACAATTTAAAACATTTATTTATACAGAGAATTATATTTAAAATATTAATTTATACAAAGAATCTCGCCCAGAATTTCATATTAACAAAATTTTATTTTTACCTTTACACATACATACGTATTTATATACAAATATACATACAATAACTTGCAATACATGTGCGTACAATGAAACAGCGTTTTGCCTTTCACTTTTTATGTCTGTCTCTCTCGCTCTTAGGCGGGCTAACCATGCCCGAGTGGAAGGGACGCGTGCCTCTCACTCACTCTCATTGTGAGCGCATAACGTGAGCGGAGCGTACCGCAGTTTCTTGAAGTGTCACCCGGCAAACCAATTTATAAGACGTTGTCACGTCAAAATAATTTTAAAGCTTTATAACCTAACTTTGATCAGTTATGAGCTTCAACTTGTAATTTGACTGTTTGCAACCTTCGAAAACGATAGGTATTTAAATTTCATTTTATGCTGTTATTGAGGGAGCTAAAGGTGATCATATCATTTTTTTTTCAGACAGAACATATCCCTGTAACAATATTTTCATGTCTCCATTGGATGGTTCATCGTTATTTTATCACCTGTATTGTTAAAGTAACATGACAGTGTTAGGTAATTAGCATCGTTAACGAATGTAAATACAGATAAGTTTTATAAGTAACTTTATTAATATAATATTGCGTATTTTAGCACAGAAGAAAAAAAAATTAATTATAAGTTGGATTTATATAAATGTATTACACTTTGTTGTATTGTGATCTTTTAATAAATGGTTGTTAATCGACAAATATAACCAGAACTAATTTATTAATTAATGATTATAAAGTTATCACCTGGTAAAGTCGCGCAAAAACCTTGACGGCCATCCTTTTTTTTGGTAATTCAGGCCACTTTGACCCACCTATATAATAAAAAGTAGCGGGTGTTATATAAACACAGTATGTAGTAAATTTCAATCAATTAGTATCAGGGGTTTATAAATTCTAAAAATGAAAGTTTCTCAATTGTCAAACAACTGGACTGATGATTATGAAAACACTAAGCCACTTTTAGCACACGGAAGGTTTAGAATAAAAGTATTTAATGTATTCAACAAAATAAATAATGCAATATTGTGTTTCAAAGTTACATAAGGAGGTAATAAGGAATGTAATTCCAAAAAGCGGACGTCTTATCGATAAGAAACTGTAACTAAATCCGTTAAAAATCTTTACAATAGTATATTACTCTTGGCAACCAAACTAAACAATATAATTAAATCGATCGTGGTCACTACATGATGTTGTAAGTTAAGCTAATTACGCTATCGCTATACAGCCTTTAGTATAATTAACATCAAAACAAAGGGCCCTTTAATTGACTAAGTGACTAAAACGTAGATTTAACTTCTGCGTTACATTTTGTATGATATATAAACTTAGCTGCAAGTTTTTCTTTTCATAGTTTTGACATGACATAATATTTTTCTCATAATCAAAGTCCATCAAGACTGTTACCTGAAGAAAAGGTTTTTACTTTGTTTATATCCTTCATTGTTGGTTAAAGTTTAATTTATTTGAGATACAATTAAAGCCCAACCAAACTTTCTTTAGTTTTTCCATCTTATTTGTGATTTTGAAGCATATTGTTTCTATATGAATTTAATTCTATGTAAAAATAAATCTTTGCATAAATGAAATCTTCGTACACACTCAATGGTTTCTCAGACAAGGGTAATAGTCTGAGACTATTAGCTTGCAGTTACATTTATATCTTAATGAATACAAATAACTGATTTGCATTTCATTTGTATAATAGGAACATTGCTACAAAATAATTATAGAAACGGTTGCATTTACTAAAGATTGAAACAGAAATAGTACGCCAAGTTAACTCAATATAAAACAGTAACAGTAGAAAGTATTATTTTTAATCTCTCGTAATATTTGATATGAATAAATAATAAATTCGTTTCTTGAGTTGATATGTGTACTGTTGACTGTTAAAAATATAAACTTAAAGGATTTTTTTCTTAAGTATTTTAATTTATGTGTTGTCAGTCTTTAATTAATCCGGTCTTATGATAAAAATATATTTTTATATAACGTTGGTTAAGTTTTATTTAAGATATAGTTCAAGAGCTGACATGTAGCTTGAATTTTATATTAATAAACATTTGATATTAATAATATTTTAATGACAACCAATAGTTTTATTTATTTTCAGAAATTTTTATTTTATTTATAAGTTCTAAGTGAGAAATTTTTGAAAATACGGTTCGCAGTTATATTTTAAATAAGGAAGTAATTATATGTAGAATAAAACTTTATCGGATTTTATAATTCTTTTTTTAATTCTGTCATCTTTTTGCCATGAAAATATTATTATCTAGAAGAAAATGCATTTTTACAAATAAATCATTATTATTATCTTAATTACATTAACTAACCATAACTAAATTTTAAATGATCGAATCATTTGACCAGGCCTACTTTAAACGAAAAGCCCACGTAACGCTCACATTAACATGCTCTCTATCATACACCACGTAAATGGGACGACAGATAACAAGGAATAAATACATCTCACATTATTATGGAGAATAACTTTTATAATATGTTCTCTCATGAAACATAAATGTTCTTTATTAAATCAATTTAACAACTTCAAACTCAATAAAAATATAATAATTTTATTTATTCAGTTTAGTTATAAAAGAGGAATCAATACAATACATTAATATCACACTCCGCAACTTAATTAGTGGGTCGATTGACAACATTGATGATTGAACAATTTTATTATATACTTTCTTATTTCAAATATATTACTTATATATTTTGGCGTCCTTATATATTAAATAGTTTTTATTATAGTGCCAAAAACTAATAGTTTAGTCTTATTAATGTCAAATATCTTGTCAATAACTATTTAAGTAAAGATTCTATCGGAAATTTGCTTTCAGAATAAAGAAATATAATGCAAATAGAAATATTTAATACCTCATAATTAGTTTGTAGCCGTTCTGTCACAGTAACAGATAAGGATGTGATTTTGTATTAAACAAGTTCTGCTAGTGCCTGACATTTTTATTTTATTTTGCGATGTGCTTTTTACCCAGCAAATTTTTACAACTTTTTTATTGCAGTATTTATGAAAAAGTATTTGTATGAACTTAAAAGTTTTATGTTATAAAAATAGATTGGATACCAAAATATTAAATTGCAATTTTTCAGTTTCATAAAAGTTTTCAGTTCTATTTAAAAGCAATGTTACTATGAAACAGCACTTCATGCAATCTTAATTGTAATCAGATAATAATAATAATATAATATGAGTTATAAAATGTCATATTAATACCAGAATAAAAAAGTCTGAACTGATATACAATTATTTGGATTTACCACTCGGTTTTGTGTTTTAACCATACTTTTTAATTCTTGTTATTATACTTATAATCGCTACTTCATTTATTACAATGTAAAATTTTAAAGTCAAAAAACAAAAATCTTATCGATTTTATACAGTCCAGTTTCTTCTGTGTTATTTTCCCAAAGTTTTGTTTAATTCTTTTAGAGTACATTATAATTTGAAATTCAATACATTACGTTTAAGTTAGTGAGCAGGGTTATAATATAGATTTAATGACATATTATCTTCTATATATATAGTATAAAAATGAATGGCTGTTCCTTAGTCTCGCTAAAACTCGAGAACGGCTGAACCGATTTGTCTAATTTTAGTCTTGAAATACTCCTGGAAGTCCAGGGAAGGTTTAAAAGGTGAGAAAAATTGGAATAATTTCCGAGAAAACCCTAAAAACAGCCCTTTTCTATTTCCCATACAAAAGACTTTTGACATTAGACTTGACAACTAACTAAAATGTCAATCATTCTGTTCGATTGAAACAGTAGAAATTTAATAAATACCAATACCGGGTTATTGAAGACGGAATATAGTTTGCCCGGTCAGCTATACCTATGTATATTATGTACTAATGACAAAATTAACGCGGACGAAGTCGCGGGCAAAAACTAGTGTAAAATAAAACACTGAACACCAAATCTATTCGTCTTGTATCAGACTCTCGTGTTGATGTTTTGTGAAAGGTAAATTAAAAAATACTTTATTTGGCTTCTATGACTTCTGAGAAATTTTACAAAAGAAAAAAGCTTTGAAGTACAAAGAGATTTGAAGGCTGCCAGAGAATATTTTTAAAATGTGAAGTTACAATGGAACAATCTTTCTTGGCTTCCGTTTATCACACTTTTCGATTTAAGAAATATTTAATAGCAGTTTATTTGATTTTTTATGAACAATATGATAATTTTAACTTAATAATGCAAATACATATAATATACACTATACAGTCGAAAAAACGTTAAAAGTTATATCTGAAAACGATATGTATTAAACAACATTTAGATTTATATTAAGATGACACTTTCATCTCGTCTGTCCGTAATCACGGTTGTTAAATAGTAATTGAAACTTCAGAAAAACATTTAGCTAACAATGTACGAGTGAAAATATAAGTTTGTTATATCACTTAACATGTTATTGTTACATAACTTATAGCAACAGTCATTATAAAATACAAAAAAATAATAGTTAGTTTTTATAAATCATCATTTAAATATAGAACTTGTAAACAGTAAACCAGCCATACAAAAGAAGCGATATTGTCAAATGAAAAGAATCGCATCGAATTGGTCCTATTTAAGAGATGAGATGGGAAGAGATAAACTAACATACAGTCACAAAGATGAGGCACACACATATGCACACCCACAAGCATACAAATATCGACACCAATATTGTAACACTCACTTTTTGTAAGGAATACAAGTTAAGGTATATAAGAGTTAAGGAAATTAAAATTTTAATAAAAGAATAAAATGGTAAGCGAACTTTAACCTCTGTGTAGGAGTTCGGGAGAGTGTGAATGACACATAATCAGAACGGTTTTTTTACTAGGAGCAAAATATTTTGCTTTTATTGAACAATGTGAACAATTTAGGATATTAACCTCATTTTACAAGCACTGAAAAACTTGCACTAAAAATCATTTTTTTTAAATTACTGGCGTCTTGTATATTAGTATAATTTATTAGAATAATGAGAACAATCTTAAGTTAAAACGACGATTACTATTAGGAATTCTAGTAGAGCATTAATAAAAAAAGATTAGAAGAATCATAATACCTTCAAATAAATCCTGTTTTTTACTCAGCTTAACAAAATAATTTCATCAAATGGTACGTCGCTATTTTTATATATTTACGTTCGTTGATATAGGATATTGTATTATTGATTTTGTATATATCACGAACATACAAACAAAATTATATAGAACATTTATGTAAGTATGTTCTATATAATTAATATTTCACTACACACGTCTGTAGTCCGTACTTTAAGCTATAAAAATTAATAATTATCGTCTCTTTAAATTTACTTTGGTCCTGGACTGGCAAATTCTAAGTAATTTCAGTTGACCCAAAATTACAATTTTTCACTGGACCAAGAAATTCTTTTATTAACGTATCTCCAAGCTCATGCGACTGTTTTTAAATTACACGACTTAATTAAAGGTCTCAGATTCATTATACGACCCTCTGTACTCGTATAACCGGGAATTACTTTGACCACAACTTTCACCTACGAATGGCCACAGTTGATATATATTATTTAAATGTTTTACAATTTGTACAACGTTATTTACAGTATTTAATAAAATAAAGAAAGACTTCTTTCTATATGTAATATATATTTTTTTTAATATTTTTGATAAAATAATAAACCCTAATATTTTTATCTTTCACAAGGCTTTGCTAGAAATAACGAACGTGACCTTTTGTCGTTTTTGTTTCACATTAAAAATTAAAGTGAAAAGAAGAAGAGTAATTTATCAAATTTTTTATTACCAATGTTTGGCTTACATATTGTAAACGTTATATAATGAGATCTAAAATTTTCGCGAGTACTTACTCATTTAAATTAAACTAATAACACATACACACATCTCGTCTGCCCGTAATCACGGTTGCTGTAAAGTAGCCGAAACATAGTCAAAAAAAATGCGTAGTAAATCCGAAAATATTAGTTTCATTTAAACGTTATAAAAGATTAGTAAACCAAAAATATGCTACATAATTGTTACATTTGACTTAGAATGCAGATATTGGATATTAAAATCTCCGTGACAAATTAAACTTTATTCGGATGTTGTTAAATAGTTTCAGATACGGTGCCCGTAAACTTAATCGTGTATCAAATTTGAGAAATACATATATACATATATTTAAAAAGGAAACTTAAAAATACAAAACAACAGTATATTGTTTAACAACAGTACATTGTTTAACAAGGAAAGAAAAAAAGGTTTTGAAGAGAATTTTCCTTCTTTATATTTGTTTTTAATTTACTCCACGTTGAAGGAGGATGTAAGTTTATAAACCTGATAGAAATTTGTTCTTTAAGTATTGACTTTCAAATTAAGTACAACAGAATCTATTTAAATATGAACATACATCTTTATAGTCTCCATATATTTCACTAACTCGTTCGTACATCAGGCTAACATGCTCTCATAATCATTCAGGTTTATTACATTAAAATACTATCACATTTATTACTCACTAGTTCATTCTTCTTTCAAATTACAAGTTGCTTAGTATTCTTTATATTTGTTTATACTTTACTAGCTTTCCGCCCGCGGCTTCGCCCGCGTGGAGTTCGGTTATGTCGCGTTTCCGAGAGAACCTTTTCAAAAGTCTGCGATAAAAACTATTCTATGTTCTTTCTCAAGGTCAACTCAATCTTTGTACCAAATTTCATTAAAATCAGTTCAGTGGTTTAGGCGTGAAAGCGTAACAGACAGACAGACAGAGTTACTTTCGCATTTATAATATTAGCAATACTTTCAAGTAATGTGGCGTTGAATTGAAGTAATGTACTGGGCCAAAGTAACACCATTGTACATGAGTTAACTTTGATGCCTTTTAATATATATTATGGTTTGCAAAAAATAATTTAAAAAATAAAGAAAGCTTATTTATAAGACTATATTAATTAATTAATTTTACTCCATAAAAACGGCTTTCATGTGAAGGGGTTTTGAGACGGCCTTGTATGGGGCTTTCCCACTGTGCGGCAACCGACGACCGACGGCAGCGGCGGCGATGCAGTGTACCTATTCGTTTAAAGGAACTTTAACTTCAAAAGCCAATTTTTTTTAACTTAATACACCTAAAACTTCTAAATATGATGTTCCTAGGTTCAGTGGTTAAAATTTTGTATACAAAAAGTTTAGCTTCGCAGTTCCTGTTCCGTTCTGTTCGAATTTCGGGAATTCCGTGTGTAGAATTTCACCCCCACGGTGGTAAAAATAACAAACGATTTTAAATTTCAAAAACGCTAGAACAAATGGTAAATATGTCTTATCAAGTGCTTAAATATAAATTTTCATGGTTTTATCTTTTAAAATTAAGAAATTCCATACAAACTTTCAACCCTTATTTCACCCCCTCACTGGTCGAAATTTCAAAAACGCTAGAACAAATGTTTAAATATATCTTACCAAGTGTTTAAATAAAAATTTTCATGGTTATATCTTTTAAAATTAAGAAATTCCATACAAACTTTCAACCAATATTAATGGTACAATCTTGGGAACATATTTTTAATATTTGGAGAACTTCGAAAATGGAGACTACTTATTACATTTTGATATGACCACGTGCCTCCATTTCGCATTCAACTCAAGTGGATCCTAACTTGCCGATGCAGCAAAATTCATATTCTCTATAGTGTTTATTTCATTTTGTTCCTTTACATTACTTCTTTTTATCTTAAGAAAAAAAAATATCTTAGGTGACTTCCATTAACGATCTCTATGTTCTTATAACAATCATATCCTTAAAATTTCTGTCAAGGCCTCCTTCTGTTTCTCTCATTCCTTTACCTTAAAAACTGTGCGACTCTGGAACTTCTTATATGTATAATTTATTAACTACTAGTTTTTGCCCGCGACTTCGTCCGCGTTAGTTTGGTCAAGAGTAATATATGTAGGTATAGCTGACCAGGCGAACTCTATTCCGTCTTAGAGGCCATAAATAATCAGGTTTTTCCTGTTTCAATCAAACAGAATGATTGACATATTAGTTAGTTGTCAAATCTAATGTCAAAAAAAAACGTTGTATGGGAAATAGAAAAGAGCTGTTTTTAGGGTTTCCCGGCAATTATTCCAATTTTTCTCACCTTTTAAACCTTTCCTGGACTTCCAGAAGTATTTCAAGACTAAAATTAGCCAAATCGGTTCAGCCGTTCTTGAGTTTTAGCGAGACTAAGGAACAGCAATCCATTTTTATATATATAGAAGATTATCAAACTATCTATCATAGTATCCCAGTATTAAAGATCCTGACAAAAACGTTTTATAATCACATATCGCCATATAAATATGTTAGTACAAAAGTTTTAGATCTTTTTATTACCTACAACTTTGCCATATAATTTTTTTCTGTAGGACTTTTAGTTTTGCCGGAAATCGAGAAAAACCATTTTTTTTTATTATTTTTTTTACCCTTAAATACCCATCCCCATACCCTTCCCGATCGCAGATCACCCGTAAATTATTTTTCCTTTAATTTTTATAATATTCTTTTCTCATGAGTTTCATTCTATTATAATTTATTTTCACTTTTCATTACTTTTAAAGGCATCTGCACTGGCCTATTGTGTTATATAATGAGTGGCGGCTTAGGACAGTAATAAATTTAAAAAACGCCAAAGTTTTTACGCTTCTCTTCTTCCCTCCGGTTTATATGGAGAGTTTTAATAAAGATTTATTCAGTTTAAAATTCGAGGGCAACAAAGAGTTTGATATCGTATGGAAAATGAATTTTCGTACTTATTAGCCACCGTTTTGAATAGTCTAAGCGTGGAAGACACATCCATTTGTAAAAAGAAAATAACGAAACTTTTATAACCTTCGGTATGACTGATGCTGACAGTCTAGATAAGTAAGTGTCAGAATAATTAAAAAACGTACACAGCTTGGAAGTTTTCACTAATTAAGAAAGGTACATACTTTTTATTATTTCATTGTCGTCGTTATTGACAGTGGGGTGATGCTATATGGACCGTATTAATGTATGGAAGATCTTTTTTTTTTGTTCACGCGTTGACCGGTTTTATACCTACCCCTCCGTTTAGGGGAGACGAAGGCGGTGATGTGGGTCTCACGGTCCAGATGGGCCCATGTTCCCCACCAAAACACAAATGCCTCCCCTCCCCCCGAGGGATCACTCCAAGTGACCAGGAGCATCCCCTCCCCTGGCGAGCTTGCATAATCGCGAGAGGATTAACCCCTTACCCCTCCTACCCAAGACCCCGCGCCCAATCTAAAACCACCTACCGACCGACCACAAGCGTACTCAGGCCTCCGGAGAGACCCGAGTATCCCCTCCCACCCAAGACAGCCACGGACGGCCTCCTGTCAGATCCGTGACCGTCTGACCCCCATGGCTGTACCCCCCCCCCCCCCTCCTGACTGAATGCACCGGAATACAAAAGTGGGCGATGGGGTCGTCACGTCCCGACATCCAATCCAATCCAATGCTTTAAGAAGTTTTTTGTTAAACCGAGTGACGTCACATGAAGTTCTTAATGTATTTATGAATTTGTTGTGGGTTTAAAATAAGTTTAAATTTAAAATAAGGTAATCCACGCTAACCAAATGCTGAAGCTCGTTAGTAATTTAAGACTGCGTTAACTTTACAAGAAAGTTTTACAAGTAACCAATTTCCAACAAGATCTCAAAGAGGCAAAAATTATGATACTTTTATTAATCCTTCCTTTCATTCGGAGCATTTTTTTTCATTTAGCTTTTTCCAGTAAGAGCATATTTTGCAATCATTAGTAGTGTGGTCTAAGATTGTATCATAAGAATTGTGAATGTTTATATAATAGTAGAGGATCCCGATATAAGACGACCTTCACCGAGATGCTTATTTGATGAAACATATTTTATATTCAATTTAATAGGTCTGTAGGCGTAATATCAAAATATATATGTAACTATAATATATTTATTTATTACACGACATATTTCATATATAAAATTATATTTAATATTTATTTACGTATATTACACTCTATACAGTCACACTACACATTTATATATTCAATATTATATGTATAAAAATTTATGTAATATTATTTATAATGAATATTTAATTCACAAGCATACTCGGGCGAAACGCGTAGTATGCGGCGAAGCGAACGGGCGACGGTATGAATTTCACGCTTACCCACTACTTCGTAAGATTTTAATATTCGATCGTATTAGCGAACAAAGACATTCAACCTTGCGCTTCGGTACTGAATACTCTCGTCATCATACTTCGTGTATATTAACAGTTAATTATTATTAGTTCTTCTACGTCTATAGGTCAATAACTATATTACATATGGGTTGCCTCATAAATTTTAGTCAAGGATATGATTAATTAACAATTAAAAATAGATTTTTTTTCAAATATTTCACTAGTTTGATTATTAGATAAATTCCACACCAAGCGAAAGTACGGAGCCCATAAAATATAAAAACGTTAGGTTGCCTATTCTTTTCCAGTCACAACTCTCGGGTTGCCAGGGATAAACAGGTACATCGATAATAGCATTTTGCACCGGTCTGATAATTTAATCAAATTTAAATGAAAACAAAGAATATTTAATTACGAACAAGTTAGTATAGGGTTGCCTCCGAAAAGTCAGTCCTAAATTAGGGTCGATTTTTAAAGTTTAATATTTCTGCGATTGAAAATGTGCGACTGAGAGGTCCCAAGCAAAAACAATTAAAAAAAACATATATATATATATATATATATATATATATATATTTTAAATTATTCAGCTTCTGAGTCATCGGACATAAAACTGGGATCTTCGACATCTGCACCTTCTTCGTCATCAATCTTTGTTTCGGTTCTTACTACAATATCAACTATTCTTAAAGTTGTATGATCCCCAAGGAACCCTCGTGGTTTTAAATAGTCATCTAAGTACCATCCGCAGCTTTCAGGTTCAAGTTTGATGCATATTGGATGTGTTGCATTCGGCCACATCGAATTTACGAAAATAGTTTGTAAAACTTTTCGTGTTAATGATATCCATCACGGAGGTCTGGAGTTAAAGTCAAAGCCTTTTCATCCATTGGACAGACAAAGAGAAGCATCAGCAAGGGTTAAGGAACACATTTCAGACGTTAAGAATAGGTGCGCCTTGAAGTCAGCAGTGTGTGAACATGAATTGGACAAACCAGGCCATTACATTAGACTTTTTAAACTTTTATATTTTATTTTTAAGAATAATTATAATATACTTTTTTATTTTATCAAGTGTAAACTCGAAGAACTTTATATTTGCAATAATAGGTAATGTAAAAATCTTGAGGTTAACACTAAGAGACAGGCTAGTAAAATAAACGATTATTTTTACGTTCTGATATATAAAAATAACTATATCTTAGTGTTATCTTCGATATACAAAAATGTCAAATATATATATGTATACATAATAATAAAAATGTTAGAGTAGAATTGCTAAGAAAAATGTTTGCTTCCTCTAATCAAATAATGTTTAAGAACCGTGTAATCCCTAAACATCCCTGGAGAGTTGATAAGGAAAACCCTGTGTGCTTGATCCGAAACAGAAAAGGCACTTCCCCAGTTGGATAAACTTTAACTTTAATATACAAGTCTGAATTTTCTGAGTTATTCGTATAGGCCGCTTTCGAGAAGGATTTGAGTTTACCATTTCCCGTTCTTGTTGAAATTGAGGGCAGTATTTTGTAACATAACAATGTATTATTTATTTAGGCCCTTTTTTAAGCTTTATAGTGATATTAATGTAATAAAATAATTATTTTAGATAATTTTAGGCGCGCTATGAATAAAACATTGTGTCTTGGACCAGTGATTGGTTTTTCTCCATTTCTTAGTACATATCGTAAAATAACTTTATTTCAAAGTCCTATAATTTCAATTAATCTAAAATATGAAAAAATTAAACACCATATAGTTTGGATAATCATTAATGATGTAATCTTATTTGTTACAAATTGTCTTTTTACTATATTAAAACAAACTGCTTCGTAATGTATTTACGTATGTTATGTGTATATAAAAATAAATCAAATCAATAGAAAATAAAAGCATCATTAAAATATATACAGGGTGACTGGTGAATTACTATCGATATTTGAGGACGTGATATTTGACGATCATATATGACAAAATAAAAATTAATATAACATAAATATTAATAAACTTCTAAGTAAAGTTAACCAAAAGTTGTGTAATTAATTACGCATCGTGTGAACACCCTACAGATTAGGTATACACTCACACTCACACATACGCGTGTCGTGACGTAGTGTTGTATCCGCACGCCGCCGCACGCCTCCACACTTGAACACTTGGAACGTATCCACACTTTATTTATTTATACGGAAATTTTGTCAAAAATTAAGTACCTATTTTTTTTACATAATTTGAATGAGAATCATGTACCGAGTACTCTCCTTAAATATTGATAGTAATTCACCAGTCACCCTGTATAAAACAAGACACCGAACTAGGTTTAATATTGCTAATACATAGATAGTTATTACTCAAGAGGCTTAAGGGTTCATTAAGAAAGTTTAAAATATCAGAGATTCTAATACAAAAACAAATTCATAGCTCGGTTTTGAAACTTTGGACGTTATTAAAAAACTTTTAGAATGACTCTTTTGTAATTTACGTTTGAATTATGAAAACAATTTACTTTTAAAATTATAATGAAGTTGTTAAAATTTATGTGTTCAAACCTACTTTAACTTCTACTTATTATTGAATAAATTAACTTTTTTAGAATTCATTTAAAATAATGTAGACAACGGATCGCACTTACTCTGTCATATGATTGATATTAAATCCAATAGGAACTAACTACAAGAAATATTAAGCACAAATATATTTGATTAACATTTATTTATACATAACTAACCTAATAAAGTTACTAGCTATAAAATAATACCGATCAAAGCATACAAAGTGATATATTTTTTTAAAATTGCTCAATTGCTCCTACAATAGATATAACACTAAGATGTAAAAGTTTTTATAATAATTAAGCAAATATGAATACATATAGATGCAATGCTAGGCCATAAAAGGTGTTGAAATTACATATATTATTAGTATATGTAGAAAAAGTAACAGAAATAAGTAAATAATGTTCTAAATTTGAATTTTTTTTAGAATTTTTCAGTCATACATAAAATGCAAATCAATTCGTTAAAACCTTATTAAATTACTTATTCGTGTAACTTAATTAAAAACGATATCTCACTATATATATTTTTTATTATAATTATAAATGCGTTGTCGTACAGTCTACAAAGAATTGACATAAATACATTTATACATATATAAGACATGTATGTCAGTTTGTTCATATTTAGGCTAACCATCCACTTTTGATTTATAAATTCATTATGACAGATTAAAAAAACCCTTGCTTTCTTTGTATGTTTAAATTGTGATTACTAAATAAGAAGAATGAGTATTCGTTAATTCTGATTTATCTTTCCCTTTCCAACCTTATCTTTCTTTAATTTTGACTTGAATGTTTTGAATATCAAACGTTGATGGTACGTCTACTACATTAAAATAATTCACAAATCACAATATATACATTTAAAACATCTTAATATTAATATAAAATAATTTCATAAGAACATCTCATGGATACATATATGCAATAACTATATTGCTTCCACGATTTTTTTAAGTGAAAAACGAATACGCTACAATATAAAAAATTATATCCGTAATATAGTGATATATATTCCGTGATATGTTAAACTTATATACAAATAGTTTTTAAAGTGATCCAAATTTTGTACAACCTACGATTTAGATTTTTCAATATTAAAATATTTCAGTGACATTGAATAATACATATATTCATACAATATAAGATTGGACTGATAATAATAGGATATATGTATGTGGATAATATAACGACATGATTGAATATCTAACAACATGATATTCTAAATAGTAATATGTACAATGTCTTTTGTATGCGACCATGTTATTAACTCACAAAAGATAAATATTCTTGGTACACTTAAATAAGCCTCTGGATATAGATTCTTTGATTTATATACATCATAAACTATGTTATGAAAATGGATTTAATTCAAAGAAATATCTACCATAAAGTGAATTTATAATAAAGAAAACAGTTTTCATTTTACTGATGACTAAAATATGTAGATGTGGTAAGAATTATGTATCAAATAGGCTTCTTTAAATGGTCATAAACTCATAATTCCCCAAAACCTTTCGCAGTCGATTTTACTATAATAAAAAGCACCTACAAACACATATGTATTATGCTTTATTTTCAATTTCATCCTTCAGTCTAACATCACCCGCTAGGCTTTATGTTCTCCTCGTAAGATGTTATGAGTTGTGGCGGCGTTACTTCCTGGTGTTCAATGCTACCTTAAACATTTTACTACTTTTCCATAACTCTCCACTCATAGATGCCAATAGAATGATTGCATTTATTACCTTTAATATGTCAAGCACCCCACGCTTCTAACTCTGAATGTAATAATTCTGTTCCTAACTTAAATTCTGTTATAATTTTATTTTGAAGTAATTAACTATGATTGATTGTTTAACCTTCTGCTACGGTAATATAAACTCTTTGTTATTAAAAATTATTTTTAAGTTTTTAGTTCGGTCTGCTATAAAAGCGTGTTTTTTTTAACAATTATTAATTATTTTTATTTACTACAGAATACATTGAACTTTCAACAGCTGCAATGGATATTGTCTCAAGAATCTGTATAATTTGTGATCTTAGTACAGTTGTTTCTGTTCGAGCTTTCAAGGCACAGAGTCGATGAGTATCGTGTACGTTTGGTTAGGTTCCGCAAAACTCAACAGTGAGGCAACTAAAGAGAGATATTGCGAGACACTTTGAATTATATCAACAAATGATGGGTAACAGAATGAAGATATCTTGGAGGTATATATGAAAGAGTTGAAATTACGACAGCTTAACAGTTGACAAAGATGATTATGGAGTTAGCAATAAAGAGATAAACTTTTATAAAAATTAGAAGAAAGCCAAAATGAATGTAACTTTTTATTTAGAATAACTTAACATCACTAAACATGTTTTACTTACTATATTAAAAATGTAAATACATTTCTATAATGGAGAGAAATATATAAAATATTAATAAATGTTGTTGACTAAATTATCCTTTTCTCTATTTCCTCGCCAAAATCTAATTTAATAGTGATTGATACATACTCTTTTGAAATTCCATTATTATGACTCTATTTGCCGTTTTTCATCTCCAGTAAGTTCCTTTATAATATTTCTTAAATAATTCAAAACTGACAATGTTCTTACAGTTAGATATGTTACATAGGTCATACACAGCTAAATATTGCTTTCTTTGTGAGCTGGAATCTTTCATACATTTCATTTCCATTTATTTAGAACCAATATATTTGTATCACTTGACATAAGAATATTATCTGATAAACATCTATCTAAATATATAAGATTACAGTTGTTCAAAGTCTGGTTGGGGAGGTGGCTCTTGAGGCAAGGGTTCAAAGTCTCCGAGTGTGTTGTGAGGTTCTTCGTGTCTCGGTGTTGACAGAGGGTGGTCATATGCGTCTTTCAGGAGTTCTTGATCATGCTTTAAAAAAAATATGTAATATAAATTATTTGTTTATTTAATTTAAATTATATTTCTCCCCTATGAAACATAGTACACACCTGATCAGGTTGTAAAACTGAAGGTGGGGCAAGATCATCTAGAGATAGCTGAGTGTTGATGACCGATGGGGGAGCGTAATCTGGGATAGCCGGCATGTTCTCCACAATCTAAAACATTAAATATATAAACAATGTGATAATATAATATAATATAATCGAGAAACAGTATGAGTAATCACTAGTAGATACTCACAGGCTCTACTTCATAAGCAAGTTTTGGTTCTTCCCTGACGGTGTTGGCTCGTGCTAGTTCCTCAGTTAAGTACGCGCTTGTGTGTTGTGTCACGAGGAGATGAGATAGAATGTCCGTGTCTGGAGTAATATTATATTAGAACAACAAAGTTTTTCATACAGAATGGCAATATTTACGAACTGTATACAATTTTTGCGTCGCGAAAGTTAATACGTATTGTTTCTTCTTTCCCATTACTCATAATAAATCTTCGCAATAAAATCTGTTAATACTACATACTTGTTTAATTTAACGATGCCGTCTGGGGATTAAAATCTTAATATTTTATTAGTTACTATAGTCATTGGTTAATTGTATATTTTATATTGATCTATATATGCTGCTGGTCTAACAGTTACATAGTTAGTTATAAAATTTATAAAAGAAAATGAAAATATATTATATTGATTGACATCCTATAACCAGTGTAAACTGACTTATGTCTGTAGAGTATTCGCAGACGCAGTATAGCGTGGGAGCGGGTCTAGGAGCGGCCTCCAGTGAAGGTGAGCCGGCGCAATATCCACTGTGTCTCAACATCGCTCGGTAACATGATGTAGCATATGGACACTTGCTGCGCGACGTGCGACCGCTGTATATTGAAAATATTAAAATTATACTTTAGTATGTATTAAACATTTCGTATATTATTTATCTAATCTTTCTTCATTAGAAAATATAGAAATATTAAAAAGATGATATCACACTATAATAAGGGCTACTAAAATAACATTTTTTTTGTAAAAGTTAATGAGTGTTTTCAACACGATAAAGGAAAAACTACGTCTCTTTACTGACATTCAATAAATCTGATTGTATTCAATGTTTGCAGCGTCGTTTAATCAAGTGGTTATACTAACAGGAAGTGTTTGTCACTGTCAAGCGGCGTGTCACACTCGCGACACAGAAGACCCTCTTGTATGACCAACGTGACACCTTCATACGTGTCGCTGATGGCGTGACACGCGACGTCCTTGATGGGAGGGCGGGCTTTGTTATGAAAATAATATATTATTATATAATTGCAGTTTGTTAATTGTAGATAAATAAGTAGTAGTATATACAAGTAGCAGTAGAGTTATATGACGTAAATACCTTGGGCAGGTTAATCAAGTGCTCAGTAGAACACAGAGGTAGAACCTCCTCGAACGGGTTGTGGTCTCGAATCTGATGCTCTTTCAGTTGACCTGAAAAATATTATATACGTATTAATGTGTGTATTGAACTCATTTTATTGTAAATGAAACTAATATTTTTCGGATATACTAAGAAGCTACTTGATTTTTGATAAAAACTACATACTCCCGACGTTTCGGCTACTTTTCAGAAACCGTGATCACGGACAGACGAGATGTGAGCGTTTATTTTTATTGTATAATGAGACTAGTAAACCCGGCGAACTCCGTTTCGCCACCAGGCTTTGTTTTATGTAACATTTCGTTTAGTGATTAAAAGATGAAGAATTTTTTTATTGTTTTATAGTTGAAAACGAAAATTTTAATTTCGTTTCACATCAGTAATGAATTCATTTCGATTACAGAAATGTAGTGTTATTTAGTTGAACTTCTCTAAGACTTTTAGTGAGACTAACGAACAGCAATTCATTTATATATATAGAAAGATATCAATATATAGATAGATAAAGATTGAGTAAAATATGAATATCTCATTTAATATTTAAAAGTAAAGAAAAGTATTAAGAAAAATATTTTCAAAACGGACGTGGCAGTCAGATTCCAAGGCCATAAATTGAAACGGTTCAGTTATCGTGAACATCGAGAAGTAGTACCCTTCTTTATAGAATTCAATATAGTGACTTTCGCGTAAATTGAGAAGCTTAGAAATGTCCCCTTAACTTCGACTAACTATTTATTAAACTTACTCACTTATTAAAAGATAAGATTAACAGTTTCTTTTCTCGTCCCAAACGTATTATTATGTACCTAATGTAAATTGAAACTCAGATTATTTAGGTTCTATCACATATAACCATAAGTTTGAATTTCAAATGATGAATTAAAATATTATGAAAATAATCATGATTAATGTTAATGTTAGAAATAAAATACAATATTACATATGTTAAAGTGATACAAATCTAAATAATATTCCGAAAAAATATATATTACTTGTTTACATTAAAAAAATGGTGGTTTCGAATATGGGTTTTTTAAAAAGTAGGTGTAATTAATTTTGACCTGTTTTTTTATTAACTAGGGTAAGATTTTTCATTTTTATACAATAATGTTATAATTAAAATAGAAATTTTAAATAATTCATGAAAAAATTATTGGCCAAAATCACATGTATGAAACTACGTAATATAGCTTTGGAATGATATTCAAAAATTGGAAATGTCAGCGAACAATTGATTACAAACAAATGGAATTAAATGTATTGAAAAAGAAGAAATAAGCTTAATTGAATTAAAATCAAAAGTATCTTGTAGTTCTCCCTTCAAAAGTTAAACAACTTGGTTATTAAATTTCATAAAAAATACAATTGGATGCAGAAATAAAAATTATGTATAATTTGTTTCAATACTATAACATTTAAAGGTTGATTTATTATTGAGAAAGTATTTTAAAAATGAATTTGATCTCATCTTCCCGCTAACGAGTTTAATAAAAAGTTATTTACTCTATAAAATCAGACTACATAAGAGAACGTGACTAAAAAGCATAAAACATAAAAGGTAATTCAGCGGATACTTAAAAAACTATCTCATTAAAGTAGTATCTCAAACGTCATGGCATTTTTATTATAATAAATTTGTGATTCAGAACTCTATGTAGGTAATTTAACGATGAATATATTGAGAATTTTTGTTAAAAAAAATTATAAAAAGGATTTCTATGGCTTTTTGCCTATTTGTTTCTGTTTAAATTACAAAATATCAATTCAAATAAGTAAATAATAGATTTTATAATACAACTAGCTTTCCGCCCGCAGCTTCGCCCGCTTGGAGTTCCCTTATATCGTGTTTTCAAGAGAACCTTTCAAAAGTCTGGGATAAAAACTATCCCATGTTCTTTCTCAACTCTATCTCTGTACCAAATTTCATGAAAATCAGTTCAGTGGTTTAGGCGTGAAAGCGTAACAGAGAGACAGACAGACAGAGCTACTTTAACATTTATAATATTAGTAGGGATACTTAATGTCCGAATTCTTTAAACAAGCTTTCATATGACAACATAATTAAGTAGCAACAATTTTAGGACTGTAGTGACTTCCTCGGCTTTGTAGACCAGATCGTCCGCAAATCTGACAGGAGTGGGAAAAGACTGAACTCTTAAAATCAATTATTACAGTTCCTTAATATATGTAATTACAATGATTAATTAAATAATTGTATCATGAACAATAGTTAATTTTAAATGTAATTTAACAGTAGAAAAGTTTGTGTCTTATATATTTCTTATATTAACGATGTAATTCTTTTCGCCGTATAAAATGAATGATTTGAACCTAACGGCTTGAACCCAATACTTCTATTGAATAATCATCACTCAAGTCTTAAAATAACAAGTGTTACGAAAAATTTTTTTACGATATAGTTTGTATTGAAAAATATCGAATAAACAGAAATTTTTATAAATTAAAATTATGAAAATTTTCAGAATCTTGTAAAGATGGAACTAACAATGTATATTGCCTTCTTTTATCGTGCCCAAGGACATGTGTCGCGTATAACATTAAAGGCGTTATTTCATTTTAATATTTCTAACAAAGGACGTGTCACTGACTTGTGTCCTCAATTTTATCCTTATTTCGTTTTTGACATAGGAAAAGAAAAACATACTTTCTCTAAAGTAATGTATATTTAATGAAAAGAACAATAGTATTAACACAAATATAAAGAACTCGTTAATAATAAAGTACCATGTTGTATTTTATATTATAACGTATGTATATATAAAAATATGAAACCATATAATATTATGGAATTCATTAATGTTAGATTTAACAATCCGAGTATGGATTTAAGACTATGAAGGCAGATAATTTTAAAGGTTTTTTTTATAGTACCCAAAGGGTCAAACCGTCGACGTACGAGTGTGTTTATTTATTTATTTATTTATTTATTTACTCTTTAATGTACACCAATATAGACAGAAATAACAAGAGAAAAACAAAGAAAGGAAAATGTACTAATAGGCGGCCTTATCGCTAAAACAGCGACCTCTTCCAGGCAACCTTTATAAATATTTTTAATCATGAACATACGTAAAAATTTACAAAAACAGTTCTCGGCATTTCTTCTCCATTTAATCTTTATATTTTAACCAATCATTCGCTTTAGCAAAGGGCATGCATGACTTTACATATAAATATGTCCTATAATAATGACTTTACATATAAATAAGTAACAGACTTTACATATAAATAATATATAATGACTTTACATATAAATAAGTGACATTCATAATGTTAAGAATACCTTATAAAATTACTGTCTTAACTCACAACAATAACTTCTAGCATTATTTAAAACGACCATGAATAGAAGATGTTATGTGACGGTGTAATAAGTGGTCGTTTAATTAAAATATAATTATCTTTATACGGTGTAATCAGGGGACGCCTTAGATTCTGGGTAAACTCGCCTATTCTACACCGGTCTGACTCAGCAGTTCCGTGTGAAGACAGTTTTTGGTTTTATATTTCTTTTATGTTTTTAGATTATAATATTTCTTGTAAGAATTTCATTAGATTTATTGTTACTATTTGTTCAACCTTCGTGCAACATAGTCGCAAACCTAGTTGTAACTTACTTTATAATTAAATTTAAGTCATAATTTTAGTTTCATTGCATCCACCGACCGTCGAAATCATAATTGGCGCAGTCGGTAGGGTACTCGCGGATAGTTCGTGATCTATCAAACATCGATACCGCGTTCGCGAGCTACCCGGGTGGCTAAGCACCGTTTTCGAGTATCCGAAACCTATTCGGTTCGAACGGTTCGGGGGAGATCTGAAAATCGATTCCGCAATTGATACCAAAATTCAGATATGCTGTAAGTACTTTGAATCTATCTCAGTCCTTACTTTCCTAGTTCATATCCTTATTTTATTTAAACTATATGTAACTATTTTATTAATTAATTATTCGCATATACCTTTTTTAGGGTTCCGAAATATATTAATTAATTTTATTTAGAGATATAGGTGAATTGTTTTATTTAATTCATTCATTTTAAATATTTCTAATCTTTACTTAATAAAATCAAGTTATTTCATAATTAATTTTGTTTAAAATTAATTAAAAGAATTTATAGTAATACGAAAAATAGTTTTAATAGACCTACATTTTCACCTGACTTTAAAATCAATTAGTGTGAATTTTTATTACATTTTATGTGCATTTACTTCGGTTATTTAAACTTTTTGAATTTTAATTGTGTATTACTTTAAATTTTGTGAGTCATTTTAATCAATCAAGATTTTTCATCCACTCGAATATCGTAAATCGAGATCAAATAGGTTAGATAAGAATAATAAGTTTAGTATTATAGACGAGAATAGAGATTTAGACGGAAAAATGGCTGACATTGACAATATCTATAAATCATTAAGATTGTTACCCGATTTTGACGGAAACACCCACGTTTTAACCCGTTTCATTAATTTATGCGATCAATTAGTATTACAATATTTCAAACCGGGTCCTGGGCACGAATTGTCTAATTTAGCATTAATTAATGGAATATTAAATAAAATTTCTGGACCCGCAGCTAGATTAATTAATTCCAATGGAATACCAGAAAATTGGATAGGTATTAGGAGTGCGTTAGTGAACAATTTCGCAGACCACCGCGACGAGACCGCTCTTTATAGTGACCTCTCATTACAAACGCAGGGTAACAGTACACCTCAAGAATTTTATGAAAGATGCCAGAATTTATACAGTACCATTATGACGTATATCTCTTTACATGATTCTGTCCCAACCACTATAGAGGCTAAACGAGATTTAATAAAAAGCTTACTCTTCAAGCATACTTGCGAGGTTTGAAAGATTCCATAGGTTGTAGGATCCGTTGCATGCGACCAGAATCAATTGAAAAGGCCCTTCAATTCGTTCAAGATGAACTTAATACTCTCTATTTAGAACAAAGAAACGAAGGTGGCTCTAAAAATCCTCATCATGGCTCTAAAGATCCTCATCAAACTCATTCAAAATCTAATAACAATTTCGTACCGCTTAGTATGCCCTTCAAGCACCAGAACATGCCTGGTCCTTCAAGGCTATTCGCTTCACCAAATAACCAACGATGGCGCCCTAGCCAGTCACCACAGATGCAACCACCTCATGGCCCCTCCAGGGCTCAACAAATCATGCGCGCTTTACCACAGAATTATAACCCTCAAAGTAATCTTTTTAGATTGCCTAATAAAACTCAGCAACCGCAACAACCCTTCAAATCACGCCCAATGAGTGGTGTAAGTCACTTCGTACCTAGAAATTTACCTCCTTCAGGACATGATTGGCGTAAATTCGGCAATCCAAATCCCAGTAATTATTTCAAAACCCGAGAGCTAAATTTCAACGAATTGTACGATGATTATAACTATAATGAGTATGAATACTATCCCGATTATGATCAATACTCCTATGATTATGATCAATATACTGAACATTATGAACCATATTATATTTCCGAAGAACCCTCTTCTTCATATAACGTAGATGAACCTATTTCCACCTGTAAAGATACTAAGGATGAAAATTTTTAGGAAGTTTTAAAGCCAGAAAAGCCAAAATAGAGCTTAATTTCCATATACAGAGGCAATTAGGTTACATTCAAATTGCAGAACCTCCACTTAAGTTATTAATAGATACAGGCGCAAACCAGTCATTTATTAGTCCGGAATCCGTTGAAAAATACTTTAATCATGTACCACTTAATTATGATCCGTTTGAGGTAACTAATGTGCACGCAACCAGTACAAATAATTATTCCATTACTTTACCTTATTTCCCTGAATTTAAAGAGCAAGGCGACATGACATTATTCAGAATCACATTCATGAAAAACAGAAACATCATTCATGAAAAACAGAATCCTGAAAACTCGTAGTACAGATATTCCCATACACATGTATGATTCCAAGAACGTTAATCTTTACGAAGAGATTGTACCCGCTAATTCTTCTAAATTAGTTAGATTACCCATTAATACGAAGGACGGTGATGTAATAGTAGAGAATCAATGTATATGTAATTGCATAATTTCTGAATGTCTAACTAAAGTAGTTAATAACCGCGCTTGGGTAGAAATAACTAACCCTTCATCTAATGATGTCGTATTTTCCATGGATAAACCTGTAGAAGCTTCGCTTTTTAATTTCGAATGTAGTAGTACCGAGATTTTATCAGACCGAGTAAAAAAGGTTTTATCTCGTCTCAGAACAGATCATATGAACGCAGAAGAACGAGCTAACTTAGTCAATATTTGTGCTAACTATGCCGACGTGTTTTATCTTGAGGGTGAACCTTTAACCTTCACGAATAAAATAAAACATAGAATAAAAACTGCTGACGAAATCCCTGTACATACTAAAAGCTATAGATATCCGCATGTTCATAGACAGGAAGTTAGGGATCAGATTAAAAAGATGCTTGAGCAAAATATCATTCGACCATCAGAGTCCGCTTGGAGTTCTCCCATATGGATAGTACCCAAAAAGGCTGATGCTTCCAATAAAGTCAAATGGCGTCTTGTAGTTGATTTCAGGAAGGTAAACGAGAAAACAATTGATGATAAGTACCCAATCCCGAATATAACAGATGTATTAGATAAACTCGGAAAATGCCAATACTTCACTACCCTGGATTTAGCTAGTGGTTTACAAGTTGAAATGGACCGCGCGGATATTGAGAAAACCGCGTTCAATGTTGAAAATAGTCATTACGAATTTTTGAGAATGCCAATGGGTTTAAAAAACTCTCCATCCACATTCCAACGTGTGATGGACAATGTCCTTAAAGATCTTCAAAATCAGGTTTGCCTAGTTTATTTAGATGACATCGTAGTCTTTAGTACATCACTGCAAGAGCACATACTTAACCTTGAGAAAGTATTCAAAAAATTAAGAGAGTCTAATTTTAAAATTCAAATGGATAAATCTGAGTTTTTGAAATTGGAAACAGAATTTTTAGGTCATATAATTAGTAAAGATGGTGTTAAACCAAACCCTAACAAAATCCAGGCTATTCAAAATTATCCTCTTCCTAAAACTTCAACTGAAATCAAACGTTTTCTCGGATTACTAGGTTATTATAGAAAGTTCATACCTAACTTTGCACGTGTGACTAAACCTTTAACTAATTGTCTTAAAAAGGGTAATAAAATAACATTAGATCAAAATTATAAAAATTGTTTCGAGCATTGTAAAACTCTTCTAACAAATGATCCGATCTTACAATATCCTGATTTTAGTAAAGAATTTATCCTCACAACGGATGCGTCTAACGTAGCCATTGGTGCCGTTCTATCACAGGGTAACATAGGATCAGATAAACCCATAGCATATGCATCGCGTACACTAAATGACAGTGAAACTAACTACAGTACTATAGAAAAGGAGCTTTTAGCTATAGTCTGGGCTACAAAGTATTTTAGACCATATTTGTTTGGGCGAAAGTTTAAAATCATTACTGATCACAGACCTTTACAGTGGGTTATGAACCTGAAAGAACCTAATTCTCGATTAACCAGGTGGCGCCTTAAGCTTAGTGAATATGATTTTTCAGTTACGTACAAACAAGGGAAATATAATACCAATGCAGATGCGCTTTCGCGAATTGAACTTAATAATGAAGAACTTTCATCTATCATTGTAAATCCATCTACTTCAGATGACTCTAGAACTTTAACAGCACTAGATATTGATGAAAATTCATCAACTGCTACAGCGCATACTAGTGATGAAAATCCTATTCTAGAAATACCCATATCAGATGACCCTTTAAATAAGTTCACAAGGCAAATAGTTTTAAATATAGTTGGGGATATTAAGTGTAGACCAATTATAACAAAACCTTTCGATGCTTATACTAAAATAAACTTACAGATTTCAGAGTCAAATTTAGAAGAAGATGTTGTAAATGCAATCAAAGAGCATGTCGTTCCTAAAATTAACACAGGCTTGCTTATAAATCCACCTTTGGCAATGTACCAAGTAATACCTATCATACAAAATAATTTTAAAAATTCTGCTATGCGATTATTTGTAGTAAAAAGGGAAGTAGAAAATGTAAGAGAATATATCAGGCAACAGGACATCATTAATAAATACCACAATGGGAAAACTAACCATAGAGGCATAAATGAATGCTACCTTTCTCTCTCTCATAGATATTTCTGGCCTAAAATGAAGGACCATATAACTAAATGTATAAATGAATGTATTATATGTGGTCAAGCAAAATATGACCGCAACCCTATCAGACAGCAGTTTAAAGTTTTAACACCTGCCACAAGGCCATTTGAATTAGTACACTTAGACCTCTTGACTATTCAGAGTGAAAAATACTTAACTATTGTAGATGCATTTTCAAAATTTGTACAGGCTTATCACTTGAGAGATGGAACTGCAGTTAGCGTTTTACAGGGTTTACTTAACTTTTGCACTAACCATGGCGTACCGATTACTATTGTAACAGATAATGGAACTGAATTTACTAACCAGCTTATGGCAGAATTTGTTAAATTTCATAAAATCAACCATCATAGGGTTGCCCCACATACACCGAATGAAAATGGAATAGTGGAAAGATTTCATTCTACTATATTAGAACATTTACGTATACTTAAATTAAGCCAAAAATCAGATTCGGTAATTAATATTATGCCTTACGCAATTCTAGCTTATAACAGTAGTATTCATAGTTTTACTAAGTGTAAACCCCTAGACCTTGTTACAGGACATTTTGACCCCCGTGATCCTTTTAATATAGATATTTCGGCACAGTTATTACAACAATATATGATCGATCATAAAGCTAAAATGACTATAGTATATAACACGATTCATGAGCTAGGTATTGAGGAACGAACTAATATAATGACAGGACGTAACAAGGATCGTGAGCCTGAAGTTACTTATTCACCTGATCAACCCATCTTCATTAAAAACCCAATTGCCTCACGTCAAAAGTTAGCCCCGCGTTACACACGTGACGAGGTGACAGCTAATCTCCCCATTCACATTTACACCAAACGAAAGCAAGGTTTTATTTCTAAATCCCGACTTAAAAGAGTACCTAAAAGTGCACAATTGTTGCAGGAAACTCCTGGTACTTCATCTCTTCCTCACACCAGCCCTAACGCAAGAAATCAAACTTGAGAGTTTGGGAAATGGCCCTGGAATTTTACCGTTCAAACTTGGCTCAGCCAAGATCATAACCCATTATCATTCTTTTATACAACACGTAGACCTTCAGGAGCTACGCGGTACAATCGAATCTGTAAAAAACCAGCTAGATAATTTAAGCCCTCAATTACATAATGAAACCAACTCGTTATTTCAACCTCACGTTAATTACTTGGAAACTAAGCTTAATAATGTTTTAAATCAATTAAAGTCTTTTGAGACAGATCGTGCTAAGAGAGGCCTCATAGATGGACTCGGGTCAGTCATTAAAAGTATTACGGGAAATCTTGATTATACGGATGCCCAACATTATAATGAAGCCATAAAATAGTAGCCCTTCAGGATAGTGAAAATAAATTAATTACCGAAGTCGACAGTCATGTCAGTCTCACTAAAGAATGGTCCTCTCAGTATTCAAAAATTATGAGTAATATAATAGAAAACCAGAATCATTTGCAAACCCTTATTAACGAAGTAAGTAAAAGCGTTATTACAAATGATGATGATTTAATTAAGTATGCACACTTAGCTCAAATACTTCTAATTATAACCGATAATGTAGATTCAGTTTCCCATGAACTATATAAACTTCAAAACGTATTAGGTTTTATTAAACTATCCACCGTGCATCATGCATGCGATTTTAAATTTGGAGACTATGAACTCTATTATTAGTAATGTTAGTAACCTATATGGCAGTCAGAAGGTGTTAGATTTAGATATTAGGGAATACTTTGATATAATTAAGATAGGTTCTTATTACGTAGGAAATAAGATAGTAATAGTTTATAAAATCCCTATAGTTCTACCTTATACTTATAATATATATAAAACTATCTATTATACCTAACCTCAATCAAGAAGTCCTTATTCCGCCATTCCCTTACCTAACCTTGTATGAGAAAGATTTCATGTACATAGAGGCAGAATGCCCCAAGTCCAGTAAATGGTATCTTTGCGAGGACAAACGCCATCTTCAAAGCCAAGAATCCGAAGACTGTATCCAGCATCTCATCATAACTCAGCAACGAGCATCATCGTGCAAACCTATCACCGTATCATTGAAGAAGACAGCCTTCGAGAAACTCGACGATCTACACTACAGCATCAGTTTCCCAAATCCAACTAAAACTCATTTATCCTGTGGACAAGATTCATATCGCACACTACACGGCAGCTATCTCGTTACAATTCCTCAATCATGTTATATTGAAACACCGCAATTTACTTTAACAAACGCCGATAACCGGGTACAAGGACAAGCGGTGAGAATAATGGACATGCCCAGCTACAGCGTCACCACAGCCTCAGCACCTAAAATCAACCTAAACTCTATCAGTTTGAAGCACCTACATGAAATTGACACTAAGGTCGGCTTACAACCATTGCTGACCCTAGACCAGAACCCAAATTATATACTATATCACACCACCATCCCTCTCTACGTGGTACTGATAAGTATAGGCGCAATAGACGCCGCTCTGTTATATCGCAAGTATTTCTACAAGCGCATATTACATTCCGGAGATAACCCTGAAGACAACCAGATGGAATTGCAAGCAGTCTACACCATCCCCACACCTACCAGAAGGGTCGACCTCAATCAACCCCCAGCTCAATTCACAACTAAAGTTCCTCATATTCGCTGATCTTCAGGAGGGAGGTGTTATGTGACGGTGTAATAAGTGGTCGTTTAATTAAAATATAATTATCTTTATACGGTGTAATCAGAGGACGCCTTAGGTTCTGGGTAAACTCGTCTATTCTACACCGGTCTGACTCAGCAGTTCCGTGTGAAGACAGTTTTTGGTTTTATATTTCTTTTATGTTTTTAGATTATAATATTTCTTGTAAGAATTTCATTAGATTTATTGTCACTATTTGTTCAACCTTCGTGCAACATAGTCGCAAACCTAGTTGTAACTTACTTTATAATTAAATTTAAGTCATAATTTTGGTTTCATTGCATCCACCGACCGTCGAAATCATTATTTGGTTAACAATAATTATATTTATAAATAAATGCAATATCAACATAAAATATACTAATATTTATATACTAATACCTATTTGATTTATACAGGAAATTAGTTTTAGTTGGTAATTGGAAGCTTTTAAATACATATATTATTTTATTAATTTTCATACAAATCACACAGATCTCCATTATATTTATTTTGTTCAATATAGAAAGAATCTCTTATATAGTCGTTTCATTTTAATAGATTAATTTAAATATGTAGTTAAATGTTTATACAATTCTTGTAAGAAGTAGGTTTAAATCTATTTAGTACATCATTAACATTACTTTGTGATCCCCTTTTGTAATAGTAGGTAAAAATAGCCATTTCATATTTGAAGTCTGAAATACATTTAAACAAATCTTCATTTCCTATCTCACATGGTTTATTTTACAAAGATTTTAAACACAGAAGTGGTCAAGACTCAAAATACTTTTGTCTTTTTGACTCATTGATACTTATAATAATATGAAATTATGTAAGGGTATTAAAGTGATATTGACTCAAGATATGAAAGTCAATTAAAAGTGAAAACCCGAAGAATATTCAGATATGTTACAATAGATTGAGACAATAATAATAATAATTTACTTCACACTAGACAATTAGTGATAAAAAAAAAAAAACCAACTTCAACGAGAAGAAACGTATTTAAATAATACTATTTCGTTCGGGTATACAGTATACACTCTTTTCATAAAAAAAATTACAATAGAAGTTACATAAACAAGGAACAGTATTTTATATTATATGTTTATATAAGTTTTTTTTAGAATAATAATTGATTATTAGGATTTTTCTTTCATTTACATCGAACATATGGTTTTTATATGCATCTTTTAAATAAATTTCGATATACAAAAAATACATAAGAACGAAACTTGTTACAGGATATTTTATGTAATTATACACTTCCTTCTACCTGGCAAGTTGCCAGCTATAGCCAGGGTCTGCCTTATTATGTTGTGAATAGTTTTGGCTAATTGTTTTTGCGACCGGCCCGCCTGCCTGACATCAACCCTCTTTGGGAATGCAAATTGCAATTAATCAATGATGACTAAATACTCTTAAAAATTTCATATGACTCGGAAAAATCACACTGGTACTTTTGCCCGGGCCAGGATCGAACCCGCGCCCACGGCAGCGAGAGGCGGGCCCTTTAACCACTAGGCCACCACTGTATGTAATTATACACTAAAAAGGACTAAGTAGTTTTCTAAACTATGGGTCGTTCTAAGATCAAAGATAACATTTCTTTTTATGGACCATTAAAAAGTTCAGCGAGTAGTCTAGTAACTTTATAGTTTGAAAACCGTCTGTTCTCGTGATCTTTACGACTAGGAAGTTCCTCTATCAAAATTATAAAATAATATTGTTATAAATTTAATTAAACATACAAAGATTCTTCAAGTGTACAGAAAAATTTACCAATATTAATTGGGATTCCGAAACAATATTTAATGCAAAATTTATTGCTAATACTTACTTTGCTGCAACTTTTAGTGTTATATAGTATTTGTTAAAAAAATTCGTCATTAAGAGATAACAAGTTATTCTGACATTAACTTTTAATCTCTAGTGTTTTTAATAACAGTTATGAAAAGTAACGACAGAAAACCTTTTTCATTATAATTATTATTATTTATTGTCTCCGTATTTTTCATAAGTACAATATTAAGTTTAATATTTTTCATAAGTAATAATTCAAATACATAAAAATAATAGTCCATGGAAACTAAACGTAAAGACTACAAGCTTCAGCTTGTAATCTTTACTATTAACAGTAGTTATAGTTACCTGGTAGGCACGCCTGGTATATGTTGGAGTTGTACTCGAGGCTGGCGCTGTTGCCTACTCGTGTGCCGCGACTCCGCTCGTAGCCCGGCTCCTTGAAGTACGGCTCCGGCACCAGGATGAGCGACTGGATGGACACCAGCACCTGCAGGACACACATTAGAGACTTATCTCTAGTTCAAATGCTGAGTTTTGACGCAAAAAAATCTTATTGTAATTAGTGATAAGTAGGTATTTGATAAAATAAACGGAAACATTCATCCAAATATTAGCATTAAATTTGAAGTATGCTTTAGATAGTTTGAAAAGTTTCTGTGTATTTGTCTAAAACCACAGAATGAATTTTGAACTCAGAATATTACTCTTTTTCAAACTTCTCTCAGTTTAAGATAACATATGCTTTTTAGTTCATGTGATATCTGAGCCTTTATACTCGTATTACAAATATATGTTTAAAGATAGTTTAAAATTATAATCTGGCAAAAATTAGAAGACTCAAAGATAAAATTCCGAAGACAAACACTCACATTTAATTAATTTCCCTGTAAAAATTATCAATGTTTATAAAACCTATTGAAATAAAGATCTACAATATAATCATGGAATTTATTTATCTTGAAGTTACTTAAGTATATAATAATGATATATATTTACTTATGCCCTATATTGCTTAAATATTAATTATAGAGCAATATATAATCAATTTAATTATTATGATAGATGTTGAATGAAAGGTATTGAAAATAGAAATTTTTAAAGTGACTATTGTTAGTATCTTACCGATAAGACAAACAATCGATATATAATACATACAACTGTATATATTGTATACAGTTATACAATATATATACAGTTGTATACATACATAACTATGTATATACAGAAACATTCTCATAAAATTCATATTAATGCCAAAGTAAAGTATGTATTTTTAGACTATTATTTATTTTTAAGTATTATTGTTACTGTTTTATTATCACTTCAATAAAATAAAGTTGTATATACATATAACTAATAAATTAAATTAATCTTTAAAAGAAATGCGATATTCAATTTTTTATATAATCGCTTCGATCTTGTAACTGCACAAAATAATTTTAATAACCTTAGAAGTTTACAATACATGTATCAAATATATAAAAATATTAGAGCTTTAAAGCGTTATAGAAATTACAGTAAATCAATTACGCAAAATATGTACATTAGCACCCGAATGTCTCTTTACTCCATATTAGTACGTTTATGTATATGAAAATGTAATTTTAAAATTTTTAATCAATTTAGAACCATATGTAAAGTAAAAAAATAAAGTTTATAAATATAATATAACAATACTATTATATTTCAATATTTAAAATTAAAACGTTGTTTTTATATGGCAATATTTAAAATAACTATTAACTTGATAAAATTATTTAATGAACCTATTTATTCCGGGTAAGGCTCGTGACAATTTGGGTCATCTTATATAACCAATATATTTTAGTGAATCTATAAACTCGTTGAAATTAAACTATTTACTGCTTACGAAAATGTATGTATATTGTACATATATATTTGGATACTGTCTTCTATAATCATATTAATTTGAAGCAATATTATTTCAAAGCGTGTTCAACAACTACTATTATTCATATTATAAACTATATCAGCTTACACACAAAACACAAGAATCCTTTGACTGATTACATACTAAGAGAGTTGGCTTGCCTTAGGCTACAAATTAATGTATTGTTAAGATCTCTCTGACAAGTAATGTAATATGAACATTTGATTAATTTAGTTTCAATAATTAAGTCTTCCAAGTCAGTCACAGTTATGTTTACGTCCATATTAGCATGTCCTCTTCATTATTTACAAAGAATATGAGTAGGTAATCACAATTATCTGATTCTATTAGATGTTTGTGACCAGTGGCGGCTGGTGGGTAATAGAACTGGTGGTGCACTTTACTAAAATATTAAAATTGAAAAATGCAACAAAACATAACGAAATGACAAAAACGGCTCAATTCGTCATACATCGGGTGCTCTCGGTAAACTCCGGCCGCTCGTGCGGCGCTCGAGAACCGACTCATTACTCGGTACATTTCTATGAACTATCTTTTGTTTCACGCGCCAGGCGTATTAATGCGTATCTCATACAAGATGTATTGGCAGTCCTCGTGCACTCACCGAAGCGCACGATATGAGTTTAGTAAAGCGCTCAAACTTTTTGACCATAATTAGGGAATTTAATTTTTTATCCGTTTTTATATGTGTAAAAAATAAATATTAAAATGGTAATTTAAAAAAAAAGATGAAGTAATATTTTGTAATTTTTAAATCTTTTGAATTGGTGGTTCAGCGCACGAGTGCACTTAAGGTACAGCCGCCAATGTTTGTGACATTGATCGAAATAGACGAAATCTATTGGCTTGTTGTTGAAATAAATTATCTTTGAAGTATTGTATTCGATTTTTTTAGTATATTATTAATATTTAGCCAAAAATAAAGAACACTACCAATAGAAGATAGATTGTTGTTATTTATAAATTTGGAATCGGAACTCTTTTATACAGGGTGACTGGTGAATTACTATCAATATTTAAGGAGAATACTCGGTACATGATTCTCATTCGAATTATGTAAAAAAAAATAGGTACTTAATTTTTGACCAAATTTCCGTATAAATAAATAGTGTACACGTTCCAAGTGTTCATAGTGTGGACGCGTGCGGCGACGTGCTGATACAACAACACGCCGCCGCACGCGAGTGTGTGTGTGTGAGTGTATACCTAATCTGTAGGGTGTTTATACGATGCGTAATTAATTACATAACTTTTGGTTAACTTTACTTAGAAGTTTATTAATATTTATGTTATATTAATTTTTATTCTGTCATATATGATCGTCAAATATCACGTCCTCAAATATCGATAGTAATTCACCAGTCACCCTGTATATTTGTTGATATGAACTTTGCTTAGGTGTAGAGAGAATGATAAAATCAGCTAATATTTTAAGACAATGCTAGAATAAATTAGTCTTCATATGATATTGTGTACTTTGCTAATGCTTATCAAGTCAACCGAAAAATTGTTTGACCTCTCTTTAGATATGAATTACCCCATTTTTTTAATTTTATATACTTTTATATTATCTTATATATTACACACAATTACACATAATAAACAACACTTTGGATTTAAAAATGATAACAAATTCGAAACAACAGACTCACGAAAACTGTAGCATCATCATTAAGTCGCTTTAAGTACAATAAAAACAAAAAATTGAAAAGTATTAATTTATACTTTACAGGGTCTTTATGAAAACTAAAGACATTCAGTGTATTACGTTTATGATTACAAAAGAACAATGATCACAAAGATTTTACAGATCATTGTTTTATGAATATTCTGAAGTGACAAAGTTTTATTTATTTGTGGTGATGATAGTGTTCTTAATATGTATTCATTTGCACATTTATTTTACTAATATGTGTAATTGGCGGCCGTAAATATAAAATATTATTTAATGGGTGACTATTTAAGAACTAGTAAACAAAAATGTAAAGAAAAGTAAAAAAAGTCATTGGTAAAGTATGGGATTATGTTCTCTATATTAAGACTGGTTACATTCACGTACAAAATTACTGTAAAGATTTTGAGAAAATGTACTTAAACTTAAAACAACACAATCTATCGCAATACACATAAAATCAGACTCTAAGTGGTGTTAAACAGAAAATATGTATTTCTGCTAGAGTTACCAACTTTATGGCTTATACCAATTTCAGTAGGTATTGATAAATTTTGAATGTTTTTAGACTGTAGTCAATTTGGTGATCTGTTTTCTTAAAATATTAACTTTTAGTGAATATTTTTTAAAGTGTCTTATCTTTTCTGAACATTTTTCTTATTCCACATTTACTTAGTTTTTTATAAATGTATGTGGGGCCGTTCAAGTATTACGTTAGCAGATTTATTACAATTATTAACCCCCCTCCCCCATCCTCCTTGTCAGCAAAAGTAAGCAAAGCTCTTACCCCCTCCCCCCATACTTACGTAATCATTAGCAATTACCATATTACAATTGTATTTTTTTATGGATCTACTCGATGTGACGATTAAAAATTAATAATTTCCGATGACGTAATCGATACCTAGACTCCCCTACCCCCCATGTCATCCAAAATAAGCAAAGCAAAGACCCCTCCGCCCCTCAATAGTGCTTACGTAATACTTGAACGGCCCCTATTCAATCACACTTTTTTTATATATTATATACATAGATGGTACAAATTTAAGCTATACTCTTTTTAATGTTCTGTTAAATTTTAAATATTTTTACAATTATTGAAGATAATTTTCTCTTATATTTTATATATAAATGGTACGATTAAGACGTAAATTATATAAAATGGTTATTAAAATAGAAAAAAGTATACCTAGCTGTTAAGAGACTGTGAATACACGCAAATGTGACACAGCGTATATGACGTCTCTTTGCTTTATAGTCATAAATAAAGCTTAGATACAGAGATATATCTTATATCTTTAGTGAAATATGATCCTTTTGCTTTAGATCATTGAGTTGAAATTTCCTAAGCAGTGGTTTGTTTCCCACTATGCGTATATCAAAACTAACTTATAGTAACACTTAAACTTCTTAATCTTGTAAGAGAAACGGCATTTCTTTTCACAATTCCTACAATCTCAACACTATTATAATAATTAAAGTTAAAATCAAAATAATAGTGGTCAATTTATAATTACTGAATTTTATACATCCAAGTAAGCTACTCTTTTTATAAAAAATGGTTAATATAAAATATAACAGAGTATAAGTAATTGTATGTCCACTAAGAGATTTCTCAGAAGCTGAATTTTTTAAACCAAAGCTAAATAAATTAATTATTATTTACGTTACTGCGTTGGTTTGATAAAACGTGAACAAGACTTTCAGTCTCAAAACTGTGTCATTATTGAAGGAAATAGTTTTAAATAATTTAGAAATTAAGGAATTATATTAATGACCAATTTAAAATAGAGACATATCCATAAATTATATAAATAAATTCAAGTATTTTGTATTTTTACAAATATTTATTTTTGCAAAAGTATTCATCATGGTTAACATTTCTGTAGAATTTTATTACTATTATTAGGCTGAACTCAGTATAATATGTATATTTTAGAGTTAGGTTTACTAGACATTTCGTGGGAATTCTTCTAATATATAACTGATAATATAAGTCAGTTATATATTAGAAGAATTCAGTGGTGGCTCAGTGGTTAAAGGCCCGCCTCTCGTCGCCGAGGGCGCGGGTTCGATCCTGACCCGGGCAAGTACCAATGTGATTTTTCCGAATCATATGTACTTTCTAATAGTATTTAGACATCATTGATTAATGTTGATTCCCAAAAGAGGGTTGATGTCAGGCAGGCGGCCGGTCGTAAAAACAATTAGCCAAAAAAAAAACTATTTACAACATGTAAGGCAGACCCTGGCTGTAGCTGGGAAATTGCCAGGTAGAAGAAGATAACTGATAATATAACTGTAATAGTATTTAACTTCCTACATAAACAATTTCTGATTAGAATGTAAAAATAAAAACAAAATATATTAAACAAATTCATAGATAAAAGTAGGTAATTAAAGGAGTTTAATGACACCTGAGAGGAACTTTAAACAATTAATTATCAAAATGCTTACAATTTGAAACAAATTTTGTCTTTAATGACAAATATGTCGGGAGGGAAGACAAGGAAAACTTTTAATTAAATTATTGTAACTTCAAAGTAACCATAGCAACATGAAGTATCTATTTTTTAAAAACCTTATCAATTAAAAGAATTAAATCTTATTTATTGTTCAATAATAAATTAAAAAAATATATTTTAAAACTCTTTTATATCAATGGGGTGTGGAAGTTAATACATTTACAATCAATTGTTTCCTTAACCAACAGTCCTAAGAACGAGAAACACAATACATAAGTGCTTTTGTAGTTTATTTTAACACAAAATACTTTACCACTTCTTATTTATTTTACTGGAGTTATAGTTAATAAAATTCCTTACAAAAAGACAAACTATAGTAGCGATGTATAATTTATTTCATTAATAGTGCTGCAAGTAAATCGTAACTCATTATTATTATCTTCTAAGTTGTTATCCTATCACACTCCCCTGAGGGGATAATTTCGTGACTGATCTAATATCGTGGAACTAGTTTGTTGTTATCTTAATTGCTAATTATTTCCCGCAACTCCGTCTATAAATTGTTCGACTTTTTTTAAACAAATGCAAATAATACTCTATTTATTCATCCCATTACAGAACAGTAAGTTTAGAGATACCTGTAGTTTCTAAAAATCATTTTTTGTTGATATCATTAATTAAATATAGGGCACAAAAATTTTTTTCTAAGTAATGCTCATAATTTAAACATCTTTTACGTAATAATAAAGTCTTAATAAGATTTATTATACAACTATACACTTGAATAATTAATAATATGTATTTTATTGCGAGTTTATAATGAAAAGTTAAAAAGGTTTTCACAAAAATTTAAAATTTGCTATTACTATTTATTTAAAACGAAATTTAAAATTTTTAAATGGGTAAAAAAATGTATATTATATATTGCTTAAAATGTGAGCTCATCTCAATTTCAATAGGAATAAAAATATTTTTATTTTTATACGCATATAAATTTCTACTGAATGTCGTTTACGATAAGCATAACGTTTAATTAATAAAAAATATTGTTATAAAAGAAAGCGGAAAAACGCATCTACATCTTCGTGAAACATTCAAAGATTGCCAATTTTAGTTTATTTTTCAAGTTCATTTTTTTTAAATAAACAAAACGTTCAAAGTTACGAGAAATGTAGAACATTAAATAGTTAAACCTGATATCTAAGATTTTTGCGTGTATTAATTTAAATGAAACTAAGATTTTTGAGACGAAATGATAAAAATTCATCTCATCTGCACTTGATCACGGTAGCTGCAAAGGAACCAAAATGTTGGGAGTATGTAGTTCGAAAATTTTAGTTGCATTTTAGAGTTAAACATATCTGTTACAATTAAGAGATAAAAAAGTACTTAGTGCAAAAGTACCAAATGTTATATATGTATATCTCATCTTATAGTCTAACCGGAGGCTTCGAAAGCGATTTTGATTAGGGATTTGGATATCCACTTAACGGTTAAATTAGTAGTCATAATATTTTACTTTTTTATTTTATTTTCGTAATAAATTGTTCGTAAAAGTTTCAAACTTAAAGAAAATTTAGTATAAGCAATAAAAAAAATAGTAGATATGTATATTTATCCGATATGATTTTAAAAATTAGCATAAATTACGTTAACTTATTGTTTTAGTTAGATTATAAGGAATTGTTTCATATCCCTGATACAGAGGCCCTTAATTTGAGAAACACGCCTTTAAATCAATATCATTAAAGATTTAGAATGGGAAATCAAATAAAAGTCGTATTATTCTTAGTAATTTGTAAACGAAACGGATGTTTTATTGAATTCCGTTCTTTATGAACGCACATAAGAAAAAAGCATGATGAAATAAAATTAATATTGTAAGGGATGGATCGAAAACAAAATACTTGAATACAGAATAATCTTTATAAGTTTAAGGTAGTTCCAACATTGAAGGAAAGGTTTGGAGGGACGGCATGAAATTATCCCTTTTCATATAAACCACAGACGTTGTACTAACGTTTTCATAGGGCTAAAGAAAATGTTAAAATAGAGTACGTAAGTGTATTAGTTTTTTTAACCCGCTACTTTGATGATTGAATTGAAATTATTTTATAAGTAACACATTTATTACGATAAATATCAATTTTAAATAAATAAATAAAACATGTGAGAAAGAGGCCTTTGCTCAGCAGTGGGCGTCTGATAGGCTGATGATGATGATGAAATAAAACATTTTCCTAATTTTATATAAATATATTGATAAAATATCTTAAAATTAATATTCAAAAAAATAAAAACTCTTAATAAAATATGTCAAAACGGAGCTTTATGTATTCATTGATACATTTAGCATTTAAAAAACGGGAAAGATAACACCACTTTTTGTCTGTTTTTCATCTAGTTGTTAAGGCTTTCATGCAACTTCCTCTTTTAATGTATGAGAATCAAAAGAAATTACCTTTGAAAAAATGTTGTATTCAGTATTTTAAGTCGGATACTCAGAGAATTATTGACTTGCTTAAAACTAAATACTCATAAGTACAAAACATTTTACGATCACGATTTACGATGTAGTGTTATGACAATATTGGATGAAATAATTTAATCAATCAATAACCAGAGCTTCCACTTTTTCAGAAAATTATTTCACAAAACTATTTTACGTATTTACTAAGCTAACCCAGTGGTGTAAAATATGTAGTAACATTGATGGCTGGTCGCAGTATACTAATGCAGGCCTAATGATAATTGACGCTTGATTAAATCTGAAGTATTTGAGGGTACTTTGAATATTTAAATGGTCAGGGTGAATTTAGTTGTCAAAATTTATTCTTTATCATCAACTTATAGAATATTTTAAATGACAATAATTTCTCAGCAATTAAACTTTATGTAAGAAACTTTTCTACGAAAGGGATTTAACAATTCAGAATATATGGAACATAAAGTATAATAATTTCATCAAAACGATACTTTAAAACAATAAGATAATCTTAAATACTTGCACTTATCGAGTAGTTATCAAGCAGTTTGCCTACATTTAAAGTGATATGGTTTAAATTATGTTTCCATCTCTCCTAAACGTGCTTCGGTAGTACTTAATTCACAATCATAGATCAAAATAAGAATGCTATTAATGTATATTTTCCATGCAACTAATCAGTTTTAAGTATAAAGAAAATTATATATAAAATTTATCATTTTAAAAACATTTACCTATGTTTGCATAAATATACAACGTGTAACGTAATTAACGCACACCCTCAAACAGAACAATTAGAATATAATAATATAAACGCAATGCATACATCAAATATTATTTATATGTGCGTTAGCATTTTTTATTTGTGAAATTAGTTATCCCAATTTCGTGCAAATAATAGGGTCAGCTATTCACCAAGACTCCACTGCACACGCACACACAGACACAATGTACTCGCCGCGAACGCGCCGCTCTCTTCGAGTGCCGTCCGACAATAATAAGTAGTAGGTAATAATAAGAACACGAAATAACTACATTATGGTTTATGATTCTTCTTTCCATCACACTTTTCAGGCTTAAGATTGTCGACATTGAATTGTTTTTTTAATGTGAAGCCAATATTTTATAATAACTGATTTGATAAATTAAATTTGTAAATAAGAATTATTAAACAGCTGATAACGCGTGATTTGATTAGACGTACCTCAACCTAAATCAATACTGCAGTGTTACTTTTCACTCTTACAAAGGCGGTTATTATCTTATTTTTTAGTTCCTCGAAACTTGTTGTCTCTGTGTTATAAACTAGCGATTTAATTTGCCCCCACAAAAAAGTCGAGTGGCGTCAAATTAGCTGATCTAGGAGGTCAATGGACACGTGCGTAGGTATTTGATGTGTGCCGACTGTCGCTGTTAGTGTTGCGTGCGTAGAATGACTGTAATTTACTTAGTTCTATCTAAATTTGAGAAAAAAAATGACCTACATAAAAAACTATAAAAATCGATCCAGATACCGATTCTGAACAAACTACTTTCAGGGTGTGCGTTAATTATGTTACACGTTGTATAAATCTTCATGAAGACTATATATAATTTAAGAGACATCGTTGTATAACACAAATGTATGGATAAAATAATGATAATAATCAGAAGATTCCTGTAAGCATAAAAAGAAAGGTTTATTTACGCTTATCTTATAGGATCAACTTCATTATCCTACCATCTTTATAACAGAAAAGAAACATATTTTCAGAAACGATAGTATACATAAATTAATTGGGATAGTTCGGAAGGTGACTCGATTAGTTGTTGTTTTAATAGAACTCATACTATGTAGAATCCTCGTCTTGATGAAATTAAATCATATTAATAAAATTAGTTCAAGTCAATGTCATGTTAAAGAATAAAGGTCAATTTGAAAAGTATGTGGTTTAATCACGAAAATATTGCTATTATTAATTAATAATTCTCCTATATTGGACCATGTTAATGTAATTTTATAAAGCTATAATCTTATCAACCTTCACAGGAGGGAACTAATTAGAGTAGCGGAATACAACGTAACATAATATACTGTGAAGAATAAATATGTTACCAAGCTTTTATGCTCTCATCCGAGCATTAAAACTAAAGTGATAATACGCTTCTGCATTTTACAGAAACTTAATTGAGTTATAAAATTCAGTTCTAGATTAAACGCAAAAATTATTCATAGCACTGGCTTACAATCAAATCTATTTAATGATATGAGACTTTCGCGTGATCACTTTGAAACAAAACTAAGTTTTGGATAATGTAGTTTTTATGACTTTTTCTTTTTAATCCTGATGTAGTAAGTACCCTGACGGCTTAGTTTGTCTATTGTATGTTCATACACAGTTCACTTCCACGCATGTCTATTTTTAAATAACCGAAATATTATGATCTTTAACCTTTGCGTCGATGCTCTTCTTTATTTGTCTAATGTATTATAAGCCACAGTCACAGTCAAGTTTGTATAAATCCGCTTGTTGGATAGTAATGGCACTAGAAAACGGTCTGAAAATGTCCTTACTTTTTTTATGTATTCGGTGAAGGAAATAAAGTATTCCATCACCTAACGTGTCCCATCTGTTAAAGCGTTCATACTTCTCGAACTATCTCCCGTACAGAAGCAAATCTGTCGTTATAATATAGATAATATGGTACAAATGTCGTTTCAAATATCAAACGCTTGAATCGTACCAGAACCTCGAGTTTCACGTGAAGCTTGTGGTCCTTCGGGAGACACATCAATACAAATGTAACCAGACATTTATGAAGTTAAGCCGAATATTAAAAAAATATATACTATATTCCACAATATTTTTCTATGTCTTCAGTGAGGGATTTTTCTGACTTTAATAATTTTTTGAAGAAGGAATTCTGATAGTAGTGATGCTTTACCAATGTCTGGTGTTGAAACTATCTGAATCTAATAAATCAAATTAATAAAATATAATTCCTAAAAAGCTTACATTTTTTGTAATTAATTATTCAGTTAACATATAAGAAATTATATGAAAAAATTAAATATGTTCAAAGATAAAAGCAGTTTACAACAGAATTGGATTTGTCAATCGGTACTAAATGCTATTGTCATTTCTTAGATAGAATCTCATTTCATTTCATCAATTATAATAGGAATAAGAATATGAGAAGCATTATCAAAGTAAATGATAGCTGGTCGAGATTTTAAAATTGCACGGAGTTGTAGGAGCATCGAGAGGAACAGGGAAAATTCTGATGGTCAGCCAAAATTTTGATTGTAAGTCAGAAGAATTAGTTAGTTTTGACTAAGCGGTCAAAACATAAAAAAACAATTAAATGGTTCGCGAAGTCAAAAGGCTGTATTAATTACCATTTTAATTATCTTTCCGTTGTGCCTTTTAATTAAAACCATTCAAGTACATGAAGGTTCATTATTATGCGTTAATGGAGTGTCTTCTACATTAACTGAATCCAGAATGTGTATTTCTCATTAGAAGTATTTGATGTGTTGATGTCAGGCAGGCGGCCGGTCGTAAAAACTATCAGCCAAAACTATACACAATATATAAGACAGACCCTGGCTAAAGCTGGGAAACTGCCAGGAAGAAGAAGAAGATGAATATTATAGACGGTGAGTGTACCTGAGAGAGTACGTGTAGCTGTCTGTGATTAGCTCCTACACCATCCTACGTACTGATGTACCAAACGATTATGAAATATATGAAAGTCGATAAAATGGTTTCAGTTATAATTATTTCATACTAGCTTTCCGCCCGCAGCTTCGCCCGCGTGGAGTTCGGTTATTTCGCGTTTCTAAGAGAACCTTTCAAAACTCTGGGATAAAAACTATACTATGTTCTTTCTCAAGGTCAACTCTATGTCTGTACCAAATTTTATTAAAATCAGTTCAGTGGTTTAGGCGTGAAAGCGTAACGGACAGACAGACAAAGTTACTTTCGCATTTATAATATTAGTAGGGATATATATAACACGATATTTCTTTGAAATCGTAATAATTTGTCTTTTCTTCTGCTCTATTAGTTTTTAAATTTCATATTTTAATTTATTTAGCCAAATAAAGCATGGAAATAAGACTAGTATATTGTTTAAATGTTATGATATAGTATATGAGAAACAGTGTTTATCATTCTTGGTCACATTGTTATATGTAGAAGTAGCTGTACATACCTGTACCATTCCTTTTGGAGCACCAGTAGAAGTACAGCAACTCACTGTCTGCTATGACGAACCTGGAAATAATAATTTGAACCTGTCATCAATTCTTATTAAACCTCATTAGTATTCATGATCATTGTTAAAAGTAAAACGAAATCAAAGATTGTTTAACAGAGAATAGAACTATGTTTGAATGTTGGTATAAATATAACGTCTGGACACACGACGGCAGAGTTGAGAGTTCAGAGAGTGCGTATCATTGAAGTATGTGATTATGAAGAACCTTCGACAAATACAGGATATAAATAGTAAACATGATAAAAGAGACGCAAATCAATTTCGTTAGCACGCCTTCATTGGTCGTCACATCGCATCCGCATTATACGAGTAGATCAAGGTATACCTATATGAAATTAGTGTGATAATGATAGTGTGCTCCGTTATTTGAACGAAATGTCCTGCTTCTTGTGATAATTCTAAACTTCCATCGTAATGAAGTAGCAAGTAGACTTAAATTGTACGAAATTATCTCCACAATTATTTTATATAGATACGTTTTTCTTGTAAACAGTATCTGAAAGGAATTATTATCAAAAACCTTCTTTTGGGTGTTATTTTTTATTTTTTAAGCAAAGATACGAGTTTTTAAAGTTAAATTTCGGTACAAACATATGAATACATAACATTTCAAATGTTCAAAACTCCCGGGGAACTTACCAAGTAACAAACTATGTATATAACTGCAATACTTTATAAATCGATATGTTTTAATAAAATTTCACACTTTAAGTTAAACGTGCCTCAATGAGTTTAAAATAATTATTATCTGAACACTAAACACAAACTAACTTACAGAACAAGAAAATCTCAAAGAACTCAATTTGATTTGCAAAACACAACTAGCGTCACTACTTTCCCGCTCAACAGTTACTTTTTTATTTTGGTTATGTTCGTTCCGTTCAGAACAGGCAAAGAGAACAAAGCCCTTACAGCCATGTCTTGTGTATTTTGTATCTTTAATTATTTTTAAATGTCTTAATCTCCTTTTTTAATCTTGACGCAAGTTTTTATATTAGGCCTAAGCTATGTCTTCTTTTAATTTTCTTCTTAAATATTTTTTTTTTAATTTAAGGCCGAAGACATGTCTCCTTTTAATTTTTCTTCTGGAATCTTTTTTTTAATTATAAGGCCGAAGCCATGTCTTTATTTAAAATATTTATTTTGTCAAATTCTTGTTTTTTTTACATTCCGTTTTTTTTCAATGTCAAGTCCTTGTAATGTAATTTTTAGTACAATAGTTAATTTGTCAAAATCGATATAACAGTCAAATTCTGAAAATAGCTGAAGTAGCTGAAAGCAAATGTCTAAAACAAAACGAACAAATTAGTATTATATACATATGTACAAATAACAATTAGATTTCATTTATAGTAGAAACAATAAAGCCATTAACTGGCAAGAAGCATTCTTGAATGCTTAGTATTTGCTGAAGGCGACGCGGGATTTTATTTATAATAGGGAATTACTAAAGTTTTGGGTTTTATTTAACATTAAGTTTAACTTTTGAAAGCTATAATATCTGCAATAAATAAGTTTATATATTTTACAATTGCTAACTCTTCCATGGTTAAGTTACAAGTAGTGACATCTATGTTTTACATTTGAAAGTAAAATGATTTTGAACAGTATTTTAATTTAGAAAATTTGAAAAAACTTAGTGCCTTCTTCAGTTAGAGTACCATTAAATAACAGTGACATAAAAATATTTTCTTAACAGTCTATTAAATTATATTTATTTGTTATGGTAATCTAATATTACGAAATCATTGCCTTTATTGTCTAAGGAGCTTATGTCAAACGTCAAATGAGAGAAGTGTTTGTTTTTGAATTTTAACGGCGCACCGGCACCGTATAGCTCTGTAAAGTCGTTTCAAATTGTTTTATTGTTTTGTTACTAATATGTTATCGTGAATTTATCAAGATGGATAACAGTGACGACATTCGTGACGAGGATTTTATCCCGTTTCTTCATGGATTAGGTGTAGAGACGTATAAGAAGTCTTTTGAGTGGATGTTAAACGATCTAGACTTTTCAAGAGTTTTGCAGTGGATTTACAACAATTTGGATCATTATAATGCATTAATTGCTAGAGAAGAGTGCAGGTTAAGTATTTCAGATAACGCAAAACTCTAAAAGTCGCCTTAGTAAAATCGACACGAAGTATTGTGTTACGACACTTAGTTATGAGTTCTATAACTGTACTAAAACAAATAGCTAGTAATATATAATTTAATTTTTAATTATACATTTTAATCTTTATCATTAACAGATATGCAGAGTTAGAGAAGGAAGGAAAATTATTCTCACGTGAAAACTTATAAACACAAATCCAATCAATACAAGATGATTTCGAAGGTTTAGTCCTAGCTGGGGTTTAGATTCTTTAGAGGACGCTAAACTTGATATTGAAAGGCAGAAAGAGAAGCTTGCAATGTTACAAATTCATGAAGAAATGCTTAATGAAATGATCACTCAAGAAGAGTAAGTCATTATCATCAACTGTATACATTTTAATGATATTTAACATAGTGGAAGCATTTAAATTGTTGTTTAATTTAAAATTAGATATGAATAAGGATCCTAAGCTTCTCAGAAATATTTAACATTAATTATTAAAAACACATAATCAATATTGATACATTTTTAGGTCTACTAAAGAGGTCCTCACTAGATATTGTTAGATTAGAAACAGTACAGAAACAATGTAATCTGGATGTCACTACAGCTAGCGAGCAATGCTTGCAATTGGCTGAAGAAGTTGAAAACATTACCAGTAGTGTTATGAACAATACTGCAGAGGTTTTGAATGTTTATGACTCCAGCATCAATGATAAAGTATGTTTAATGCTATTGATGATTATTTGTAATAGTATACTTAAGAAATCTTTAGTAAAAAAATAACTAGAATAACTATTTAGGTGACCAAATAAGTATAGCTTATATTTAAAAGCATACATTAAGTATCTTTGTAAGTTAAGACTTGGTAATTCTTATTTGAATGACCAAAAGTTTTGGCCTACTTTATTATATTAACTATCCCTTAAGTATACAAAGCTTTGTTCTAATAACTCTTTTACATGACAATGAACTTTTTTCTATTTTTCAAGTTTATTATGTCTTTATACATAAATACATTTATATTGCTACACTTAACTTGTGTTAAGTCATAATTATGTTATCAAAGTATGAAAATGTATCATATAATGTTATTCAACATATATTCCAGGAATTATCAAAATAGTTCTTTACATTTGGTCCTCTGGAATCATACTGACAGACACAGTCACTGTTTAAGTCTCATTTTGATTTGTACACCAATAAGAAGTTCAACGACCTCCAAACAGATGTGAATGAGGATGATTTACGAACAGCCCTCATTGAAGCTAAGGATATGGAGGAATGGTAAGGTTTTCTTATAATATACTATATGATATTTTATATATATAGATTATTAGATTTTCCCTTTAGTTTGAGCTAGGAATTGGGCATATAATATTAAAAGTAGGTATGTGTATGTTTTAAGTGACCTACTTTTTTATTGATATCTTATTAAATTTTAGATATACATATAACTGTATAGTTTTATCAATATCTAAGCAGGAAGTTTTTGTGTTAAAGAGTATTAGAAATCTATATACACTTACAAACATTTACACTTTTTTGGGACTATTTGCAAATCTCATAATATATCTTATTCTTATGTTTAAACAAATGAATCTAGAAATAAAAGATTTCCCAGTCTATCTTGTGAAATAGCAACAAGTAACTATACAATCAGTCACCCAAGTTCTTCAATATGAATAATAAATTTTCTCATTCTATGTTTCAGTCTCTCTGATGCCGTCTGTACATACATAGAATCCAAAGCCGAGCTGAGCGGGGAGCTTGCCAAGTTGATGCTTGTGTCTAACTATAGTCATGTACATTCAAGTGAAATTAGTAATTACGTATGTATATAAATGATATGGTTAGTTAATAAATTTCACTCAATATTCACGTAATATGATAACGCATATAGATATTGTAGTTAAAATTCATAAAAAAAATAAATGTTAAAATGTATAGAATCTTCTTTTTAATGTTCCTTGTAATTACTCGGAGACGCACCTTCACCAATTTTTTTTTTGCTTTCTCTGAGAAATGCTCTAGGCACTAGTTAAGTGAATCCTTAGATTTTGGTAGAAAACAATTTTTTTTGAACATGGGTTTCGTTTTCCGACCCTAATTAAAACTGATTGTACAATCAAAATAATTTTTGACAAAAGTTAAACACCAAACAACTAAGCTATCTCAAAATTCTTGACGAGATCAGACATTAAGTTGCTGAAATTATATCCATGAACGACCAGAGTATAGCAGTTTGCTTATTTCACTCAATAAATTTACTAACTTATATTTACAGGGTTTGCTCATTGGAGGCTCAAAGTGCCATCAGTTTACTGGAACAAGAGGAGTATATATTGAAGCAACAGTTACTGTCCACAGTCAAGCAGTACAGCGAGGCCCGGAGCAGGCTGGCTGTGTCCACAAGAACTACCTCCGCTATGATGATGAGGAGGTCAGTATAAATTGGTGAAGTTACATCACATATATGGAAATGAACCAGGAAGGAATTAATGATTTAGAGTCTCTAAGTGTCGGTCTATTTGTTTGAAATTTTAATACATTGTAATTTTTTTGTATTATCTGTCATTATTTATTTACATATTAATTTGAAAAGAATGAAGTTCCTGTAGTATATTAATTCGTGATTTTTGTATTGTGTTGAAGCAAGACTCAATGACGAAACCTATTATAATATAGTGATCTATGTATATTGTTCTTGACATCATATTTTTAACAATAACGACAAAGCAGTCCTAACAGCAGACTAGTTCAGTGGTTCCAGAAGACATTAGTGTTTGAAATGTCCGCTCCCACATATGATTGCAAGCAAACTGTGCGTGTAATATTCCTGTCACGCCTAACAAACGCCCTGATGGCCTTAAAGACCTGAATCGATTTCTAAAAAACATAGCTAAGAACACTCAACGGATATACCTTTCAATCAAAAAAACCGCATTAAAATCATCCGTTTGGGAGCTACGTTACATCAGACATACACACACACAGACACATAGACACGTCAAACTTATAACCCTGTCGTTTTTGCGTTGGGGATTAAAAACACAACAGTAATGAATAAAATTAGTAACGAATTTTGTATTTATTTTCCAGACAAATCTACAAAGACCTATCATACCTAGTGGATGTATGTCAGCAGGCTGTAACGGTAGATCGTCTCGTGCACTACGCATTAAGACGGGAGCTACGTACTATGGAAGATGTCATGCAGTTCGCGGCTCATCTACGCTTGTATGTGATACAGGAGAGCGAAATAGTGGCTGATAGGATCGTGAGTATATGCTTTTTATAAGGCTACTACTAGGGATACAACCTACTAAATGACTTGAGCCTGTCCAGAACTCACATTAACTCATTCCTGGAACACACTTCAAAGTCAGTCCTTGTAGGTTATTTTCAAATTTGGTAGAGGGAGGAGCTTGGACAGTGGAGGTGAGCGTTTAACGCGCGTTAGATAGGGCCTTAAACCTACACCTGGGTCGCAAGTCACAGACACTGTTGAAGCTCCTCTCTTTAATATGAATGGACCCGGCACCCGCACGGTGCATACATTGAATGCTAAGAGTGCATACATTGAATGCTAATGCTAATTTCGTCTCTATATAGTTTGTATTGTGTTTGTAATTAATTGATATAAACCCAAATTTATTATTTGGATAAAAACTTTACTTTTAAATAAGGATTATCGTATAAAGGCATAGATAGAATTTGTTTTAGGATAGAACTAAAACAGTTTAGTGCTGCCATCTAGTTAAACTTAAACACACATATAGTAAAATATGTCTAGATTTAATTTTTTCTAAATTAATTAAAAGCATTATAATTTTATTCTGACCTACATTATTTAAGTTTCTGATTTGTTTTTAAGTTTTTTTTATAATTCTGATGCAATTAATTTTATACATATTTATTTTTTTGACATATATGTTATAGTATGTAAATTTATAATTTTTCAGGAATCAATGACTGATATATGCAAAGAACAGGAAAATGTTGAAAGAAATCTACAAAAATCAAACAATTTATTACAAAGTTTGTCTTCAATACTTGGAGTAAATAGTACAGATGTGTTGTTATATGTTAAGACTTATAATGAATTGATGAGTAGAGGTAGCTAGTTGAAAGAAAATATAACTGAGGAATATAAAAGAAAGGAAAATGAATTGATGCAATAGTAAGTATGATTTGAGTGTAATTATATATAAATATATATTTTTTGTGTCTTAGGAATTAATCTAGGTAAAACTACATATTTACCAATATAACAATCATTTAACGAGACGATTTTAGAAAAGTTATTGAAAGATACTATAACTTTTTTGTATAATCACAAAAAAAACATTTTTCTGATAATCTTTTGGGCTTGTAAAATAATTTTTTAATAATCTCAAATTAATAATTTTAAACGGAGTAATAGATGCAAATTAATATGTATTTGACAGAAATACTCCTCTTAATACAAAATACCGTAAATTTTATGTTCAATCACCATTTGTTTTATATATAATAATAATTATTTAACGAGACGATTTTAGAAAAGTTATTAAAAAAAACATATGTTTATGTGTAACCACAAAAAGAATATACCCTTTTTGCCTGCTAGCCATTAACTAAAATATTTTATGATAATTAGTAACTTGCCCCCTTTGCCAGAAGTAATGCGACATGCGATAGGGTAACATAAATATTAAATTTCAACTATTATACAACAATAAATTTTCCTAAATAATTAATTTAGTTTAAAATTCATAAAATATAGTCCTATATCATAGATTTCTTAAAAGGTCAAAAATTCCTTAAAGGCTCAGTTCTTTAGGCCAAACCAATTAAATGAATAAACTTATGTATTAACACTCAACATACTGACTTAGTATTAATATATAATATTAATAGCTTATATAACTGTTACTTCCAAGTGTCTTATATATATATATATATATATATATATATATATATATTCAGTAATAAATTTTCAGTAAGAAGTCATCGGCCCAGTTGTACAAAACAACCAAACTGCAACAACACAGTCATTTCAGCCATGAGACACCGACTGATACAAGACAGAGATGTTGTGGATGAAAGGATCGTTGAAACAAGCGTTATGTTCAATGATATTAAGGTAATGAAAGATACTTACCTAAGTATCTACTTAGGTAACTTCTTTTAGGTTACTTCTAGTAAATTAGATAGTTACTTATGTAACTAGTATTTACTATCAATATATTAAGATTATGGTGTCATAAAGTGATCATTTAACATTGTGAATTTTAATAATAATATTTAAATGAACCTATTATTTTTCCTATTACTACAAGTGTTTTATTATTTTTAATGGTCGAAAAGAAGTTTATCGTTATCACGGTTGGTGAAAAGTAACAGTAACGTCGGGAATATGTAGTTTTTAAAAATAATATAACAACGCGTATGTAGTAATCAGAAAATTTTTAGTTTTTATTAAATGAATATACGCGAAAGTCTTAGATCTCATTATATATATATTTTTTTGTATTTTAAAAGCAATTAAATTGACTCTCATGACAAAAAATTATAGATGATAATTTGAAATATTGAAATTATAATTATTTTTTTCAGAAAAACGATAAACATAATATGAGGAAGTTGTGGCAATGGTTTCTTACGGACCAGTCAAAGCTGTTAGCAGCTATCAAGAATATAAGAGGATCAATATTGTTATACTATAATATATAATAAACAGGTTTAAATTATTGGTATAATTTATTTAGTATTCTGTATTTGTTTAATCAGTACTATATATTTTTTTTATTACTAGTTTTTGCTCGCGATTTCGTGTTATTTTTGGAATTAGTAACATATGTGTAGCTGACTGGGCGAACTCTATTCAGTTTCATCTTAGAGTCGTTTTTCTCCTTGCGAAGGTCAAAATAAAGATGATTCATATTGAACATAATTTAATTATAATTTATTCAATAACATAAGTATAGGAATATAATCTTATGGTACATACATCACATTGATACAGTAAAAAAATATAAAAATGACTATACATAGTACAACCTCAGTGAAGCACCGTTTAAAATATTATAAATTGGGTAAAAATGTTCTTCATTACTTAAAATATCCTTAGAGTACAGTTTTTTTGTAATTTACAAATTTTCAGTCCCAAGTAGGTCTTGGTTTTTTTCTAAGCAGAGTGTCTTCCGGTGATATGTGTATCGGATTTGTAAAATCAATTTCTATATTCTCTGGTATTGTTTGAAAGTATGCGCTCCCTCTTGTGTTATCTGAAAAGTATTGAATTGTTTAAATTAGATATTTATTGACCAAGTTATTTATATTATAATTTCCTCCCCATTTTTGTCAGCCCGCCTTATTTAATTCACAAGACGTCACTAAAATGTTAAACCAAACCATTCTAGCAGCTACATAAAAGACTAACAAGAATCTACAAATACGAATTACACAAAAAATCTTCTAAGTTATGTGTATATATTTTAATAATTCATTAAAAAGTGCCCATTCATTTAAAGGTATAGCAAAATGCATAATAAAACTAAATAAATACGTTAGAGTTCCTATTTTGTAATTGATACTGTTCTAAGACTTATTCATAACTGTAAAAGTTCAAAGTTTGTTGGACGATGTAAACTTGTAATACTCGTATTAATAGTCAATGTTATATAGTTACCAGTTAAGTTGAGCCTAGCTATGATATCCTCCAGGTGTTGTCTGTGTAGGGTCGTTCTGACTGTGAGCCGATCACGATAAAGACTGCGACGATGACGGACGGAGCCGCGGTTCAAGAGAGGCAGAGTGAACACTAACTCGGATGAAGGAGTTAGATCCGAACCGAATTCCTACAGACAATATTAATATAAATATATACAGAGTTTTTTAAGCTATAGCTGCATTTGCACTGTAGTTGTGGAATATTATGCTAATGTCATACGAAGTTATTATACAGTGTGTGTACGATATACAATTATTATATGGATTGAATTTAAAATGTGTTTATTAATCTCGAGTCGTGATCTAGCCGAAGATGGATTGCGCTGTGTTTGTATTTACATTGAAAGGTTCACTTGGTAGGAAAATATATTTTTTTGCGTATAATTTGTAATGTTTGTAGTTTTCATGTCTCTTTTATAAGAAATGTTAATATTTGAAAGTTTTAGTCGTATATCTCTTTTTAGACAACTTTTTTTATACATTTTACTATAATGTGCCTTACCGGCTCAGAAACACGAATGCTTATAATGAAATGGCTTAGAAGGGAATTTAGAAAGAAATGGTCAGAATAGACCGTAATTTATTCCCCATATATATCTTACCAGACACTTCCCACTGACGCAGTACGAGTTGTTCCCGCCGCACGAGGTGCCAGGTAGAAGCGATGAGACACACGCTCGTCTTGACACGGCACGCGGCACGGACGGTCCGGCTCCTCTGTGAACACATAATATATATATAATAGTAGGGGAGACAGATAATCAGTGGTGGCTCAGTGGTTAAAGGGCCCGCCTCTCGTCGCCGAGGGCGCGGGTTCGATCCTGGCCCGGGCAAGTACCAATGTGATTTTTCCGAATTATATGTACTTTCTAAGAGTATTTAGACATCACTGATTAATGTTGATTCCCAAAAGTGGGTTGATGTCAGGCAGGCGGCCGGTCGTAAAAACAAATAGCCAAAAACTATTCACAACATGTAAGGCAGACCCTGGCTATAGCTGGGAAATTGCTAGGTAGAAGAAGAAGGAGAGTAGGGGAGACTGGGTAACAGTGAAAGAAGTGTTACTCCGTAGTTTATGACAAAGTGATACATCTTTGAAATTAAATGCTAATGCAAATATCTAATGTCTAAAATACATTTCATTGCCTGTGTTATACATATTTACAAGGTATATTTATTGATAAAGTGAATTAAAATTCAATTTCCTATGATGATTTTGCCTCCATATTTTTTATAACATTGCAAATAAAATTTTCTTTATATCTCTTATAATTTGAACACAATTTATGCCTATATTTATAATATAATAATATATAACACAATTTATTGACAACCCCATTTTGACAGGTTACATCTAGTAAATTGAAAAAAAAGCTTTATGTGTGCCAAATGTATGCAACCAAGGATATATAAAATTTGGTCGCATTACCTTACAAGTGACGTATCGAGGGATATATACGATCAAAGTATAAAGTGGTGCATCGTGGCAAACGTGCCGTATTAAACGCTATAGTTTCCATTTGGTCGTCTTATAACAAGAACGAATAATTTGGTAGTCGGTCATTTGACATGACGTTTAATAATGCGTTGTTAATTTGTCATCTTGGGACGTAAACATTTTATCAAACATTTATAATTTTGTAGGTTGGTTAGTAAATGCTGTGTTTAGATTAAACAAACATTGATTGGTGAAACTGGGTCTTAGAGTATTCTTATTATCTTTTGAATTAACAACTTTAATGATTAAATATTTGTCGAACATATCAATAAATATTACCTTTGGTGAAGCTTGTCTCCCAACCCACACATAGATGGAGCCACTGACTGTGTCAAGAGTATAGGTGTCCTGAAAATATTATTAAGTAATTAGACATCAGTCGAGATTTTAAACGTTAAACATTCTACGCTCCTGGAGAGGGAATAGAAATAGACGGATCGAGAGTAAATGAGTGGGTCAATTAATTATTAATCCTAAGCAATGTTTATAAAGTTTTTCTTAAAACAATATAAATTCACTAACAATTTGTTTCTACGCATTCCTGCTTCGAGCTTTGATTCCGACATTACGAAGTTTCACTTTTTCCACTTAGACTCTAAGTCTTAGAGGGACTCCACGCTCTATTTTTTTCACTTCATTTTTGTATATATCGAGATTGTCGACAAGGGAGCGTTCAAGTATTACGATATTCAATTTTTGCACATTTTTGACCCCTCTTCCCCCCTTCCATCGTTTTTCTGTACCCCCCTCTGCCCTTCTCTAAACGTTACGTAACAGTCAAGTGATCAATGTCATCCTACAGTCGTAAAAAACGATATTATAGTTTGGTACAGTTTTAATCTACCAAATGAAACAAGATCATTGATATAAATGTCTTTGAAGAAATCACAGTATGAACTCTAGGAATATTGAGCACTGAACCAATATTAAATGACGTACAATGCAATCTAGGTATTCCCCGTAAAATACAAACTAAGAGGTTTACAAACTTGCGAGAACAAATTAAAAATGTGTACATAATGTAACGTATATGAAAAGGGTTGGCTGTTTGGGGATTTCAATTAATTATTTTATTTAGAACGAATGCTACGTATAACGTAACCTCTTGTAAGAGAGAGAGACCTCCCGCCCCTGTGTTACGTAATACTTAAACGCTCCCTAATCAACTAAGTTTTAATTTAATACTATATATAACTTACTTGGTGTTTCAACTGGTCCGACAGGTAGGGACCAGTGAGAGGTGTTGTTTTAAATTTGCCTGAACTATCATACACCTCCGATAAAACAACTGAACGCTCTTCATTTTTCTCGAATGTCTGAAAATATGTTCAAATTTTTTAAAAACCACTATATAATATACAATCATATACATAATGTAATAGTTATCAGTTTATTATAAAATAATTAAACAAAACAAACATTTTATTTTAGGAGAAAAGAAAAAACAAACGCCTTATAATTTTTTAAGCGTATAACGACGATAACTGCTATTGCTATTAAAATCTATCAGACGCTTCCAAAATAATAATATCCCTACTAATATTATAAATGCGAAAGTAACTCTGTCTGTCTGTTAGGCTTTCACGCCTTAACCATTGAACTGATTTTAATGAAATTTGGTACAGAGATAGAGTTGACCTTGAGAAAGAACGTAGGACAGTTTTTATCCCAGACTTTTGAAAGGCTCTGTTGGAAACGCAATATAACAGAGTTCCACGCGGGCGAAGCTATAGGCGGAAAGCTAGTTACTTGTATAATGTATAATATATCTTGCTCATGTGTATTTGATTTAGTTGTAATATGCAGTTCTATTACCTGATCATCTCCACCCACAGTTTCATCAGGAACCAGATTTTTAGATCCAGAACCCAGTGTGGTAAAGAATTTGTCGACATCTACGTCACTTGAATATTGATCTGAAAGGTAAGAGTAAATTTAAACTATTTTATTTAATTTACATAAGTGTTTTTTGTTTATTAGAAGTTATGGGACGGAATCATGGTTTTATGGGAACATTTTTTTATGCTATGTCTTCATTCGCACTGGAATCGTTGAATATTTACCAATGACAACGGTTTTATTTGTTGGACCAATTATAATCTTGATTACTGTGTGGAAACATGACGGAGTTTGTCGAATGGAACAAAGGTGTTTATATTATTATTATTTTAAAGAAGACTCAAGTCATAATCTTTTCGACACTTTGTATGGTATAGTTGAAATAGATCTTGACCTAGGTAACATTTTCAACCTACATATTAAATTAACAGTGTTTTATTAATAAATCTTGTTTAGAGATTTTTAAAGATTGTTATTGATAGTATATTTACGATGTATGTGTGTTTGTCATTATAGCTATGTAACAGATCAACCGATTTCGATGTGGTTTTTGTCATTTTAAAGCCTTTTTTTTGGTTAACCTCGGTTTAGTTGTGCAATGTATAATGTTGATTGTAGATGTAGAATAGATTTTAGAATAGTAACATAGAATGTAGATTATCTTTACCAAGTGATGTAAAACATTTTTGACGTATGATTAGTTCATTAAGTAATTCGTGACAGTGTCATTGTGAAATGATAAATTAGGTCTCTATGTTTATTTTTTGTTGTTTTATAATACTTACTCTGACCACTATTTAATATATGGTATATATATATATGTACACCCTATATGTACATACCTATACATATATTAAAGCGATGACGTTTGGTTTGTTCTACGAGGGTAAGTATTTGTTGACGCGACTTGTGTGTTTGTAAAATGAATTCAACTTATTTAAGGTGTTTTGGTTTAAGATAATTAGGTAGTTTGTTCTAGTTGAAGTTTGATTTGTTATTTTATAGTACTGGCTTTATAAGACATCTATATCTTTTAATTCTTTTGTACTGCTGCAATAATAACCTTCTTCTCTCACCTGTCTAACTCTTATGTTCTTCTTTCCTTGGACCTGGAACAGTTGTTTCTGGGCCCCAGGGTTAGTGATCACGTGGTTAAACCCAGAGTCGTGACCTCCGTCCAGATAACGAACAGCTGGAAGGTCAAGGGCAAGGTCAGGTTAAAAAACACTAACAATTGGTCATAATTTCGCAAGTATTCAAGCTAGGAATGGTATATAGCTGGTATATATTTTTCGGTGCCATTTTCAGCTTGTAGCCAGAGTTTTTTCTTATACATAATGTTCATAATTTCAATAATCGTGAACTTATTGATATTGGGAAGCCGTTTTTTTGTATAAATCATGTATTTTGTATTAACCAATAATCATGTTTTATATAGAAAAAATAGGTAAAATAGGCAATCTTGGCTTCGATTGAACTTTTCTGAATATAAAGATATATATTTTAATTAATTTCATTGTTGTTAGTACTATTTAAACCAAAAACCGTACATTGTTTAGTTGCCTCAATATCTCACTAGATGAAGTTACTGTCTATGCAACTATCTGTCATTACATTTGTCCTCTTCGCTGTGTTTTCATTTAAACTAAATCACATTTTATTTAATAAATCATATATTATTGCCTAATAAAATTAATAGTTCGCTGTTCTTTCATTTTAAGACATTAATTAACATATAGGTATATAATGTTCAAATAAAACTAATATTTGGTTATACTTCGCGTATTTTATTATTTTAACTACATACTATAGACGTTTCGGTTACTTTGCAACAACCGTGAACATTAGGACGAGATGAGAATTGAATGAGAATAATAATAATAAAATACGCGTAGTAATCCGAAAATATTAGTTCCATTTAAATGAATACTCAAAAGTCTTAAATCTGAAATATATCATCATCATCAGCCTATCAGAGCCCACTTCTGAGTAAAGGCCTCTTCTCATATGGAGACAGAGTATTAATCACCATTCACCACACTTGCTTCAAACTCATAATTTGATACAAGTCCATGTTTCCTCACGATGTTTTCTTTCATCAGTCAGTGATGTCTAAATACTCTTAGAAAGTACATATGACTCGGGACATCACATTGGTAATTGCCAGGTTTCGAACCCGCGCTCTCGTGCATGAGATGAGGGCATTAACCTCTAGGCCACCACGACTTTCATGTTATATAGTAATCATCTCTATAACTAACTGACCTCCATTCTTAAAGTATCCCAGGAACTGTTGGCTCTCATAACCCATGGACTCTCTGTGTTGTATAGCTTTACCGTTGAATTTATCATCTAGACCGACAGAGAGTATAGCGGCTGCACCAGACTCATCTTGAGACGACTGGCTGCCGATCCAGTAATGGATATCAAAGGATAGATTCTTCTTTATATCTGATGTAGTCTGAAATATATATACATGTATTATATAGTATATATATATAAAAGAAAAGTCGTGTTAGTTACACTATTTATAACTCAATAACATATACGTATATGGATGAACATTGGTGGAGAGATAGATTAGAACATAGAAAGGACATAGGATATTTAATATTGTTCGATCGAAAAAAAAAACTTAATAAATTCCACTATCTGGTTATTGACGGACTCTAGAGCGGAATAGAGTTCTCCCGGTCAGCTATACATATGTATATTACTAATGAAGACATTAACACGGACGAAGTCCCGGGCGAAAACTAGTATATATTATAGAAGATTACTTTAAAGATAATACATGAATCTCCTTTGTAGAATTTTTCATGTTCTGAGTCTGGTACGGCGACTGGGTCGAAGTTCTGAAATCAAAGAATATTATATATTACTAGCTGACCTTGCAAACATTGTTATGCCATATAAAAAAAATATAGGTTGGTGATAAAAAAGTAAAAATTTTGGGTTGTTTGTACTTTTTATAGCTACATTAAAAAATAAAAATAATAAAATTCGTCGAAAGTAAAAAAAAATCAAGGATGAATAACCCTTATGACTTAGAGGTATGAAAAATAGATGTTGGCCGATTCTCAGAGCTATTCAATATGCTCTCAAAATTAGTATCTCATATTGGACTTTAAAGAATAAGTAATACAAAATATCCAAACTTTAATTTCTTATATATTACATTGGAATAAAGTATCTTATCTAGTTTTTACATGAGAGGCTACTTAGAACCGAAAGTTCTATGCTTTAGAAAATAAGTTGTGTCTTATCGCTCTGGGATCTTACTCTATTATATAGAAATGAATTTTTAGTTCGAATTATCAAGTGCATAAAAATGTATTGATTTAGTGCAAAATATAAAGAGATTTTGAAAGGAACTCGTGATGACCTTGAATTATAAAGAAGTTCAAATTATCACAGTTTGGAACTGTATATATGTTTGTATTACACATAAACATTCGCTTATATATATTACATATAGATGGAGCAAAACAAGTTTTACTTCAGCCGTGAGGTCTTAAACACATTGTTTTTAATTTGTTTTTTAATAAATTAGTATTTGTATTACATGAAAATGCTGGCCGATAATTATAAAAGCTAAATGCTAAAACTACATTTAATAGAATTTTTGAGTGTACATACCATAGAATGATAACTATACAAAGGAAATCATTCTTTTTGGGCCTTTTTTAAAAGTGCCGGCCAACAAAAAAAAAATGGTACATATTTGTAGAACTAACCATTTGGAACAATAGTTAATATGGCGCAAAAGTTGTAGGATCCAAGATATAGAAGTCATTCAAGTTTCAAGATTCATCATTTTGGTACTTTATTTTTTTCTGAAAGTGCCAGGAAACATAAAATAATGATTGATATTGCTAGAGTTAAGCTTCTCAAGCAAATCATAGCCATAATCTGTTAGAAACCTGTCGTTTTTATGTAATACTAGCGAACCCGACAGACGTTGTTCCGCCAAGTATCTGAACGCATGCAACACATTTCTTGATGATTTTATTATTTGTCTAACCTAATATGTATATCGGGGTGCCATTTTTATATATTAAAAAAATGGGCCTAGAAGCACTTTTAACTGATTTTGTACCATTTCATGTCGGATTTGATCATATGACGCGAGAGCAAGTGGCGCAGAGGTACCTCATAGTGCCAGAGCGATAATTTGGTAATCCTGATAGTCCGATAGAAGAAAGAAAGGCCATCTCTATACTTGATGGCACTTACATATATTTACGGAAGAGCACTAATTTCTTTTTTCAAAGAAAATCTTATAGCAACCATAACTTTCGAAATCTTTTAAAGCCTTTTTTAAATATTTGTTGCAATGGAACCATAATAGCGGTAGATGGCCCATCGTTGCAACAACCTCCGATGCCCAGATTTTAAATGATGCACTGAATAATGTATTTCACTGGTTTTACCGGCCTGGTGACATTTTTATATTAGACCGTGGTTTTAGAGATGCTATAGAAAATCTGGAGTCATGCGGTTATGTACATGCTCTGCGCCACTTGCTCTCGCGTCATATGATCAAATCCGACATGAAATGGTACAAAATCAGTTAAAAGTGCTTCTAGGCCCATTTTTTTAATATATAAAAATGGCACCCCGATATACATATTAGGTTAGACAAATAATAAAATCATCAAGAAATGTGTTGCATGCGTTCAGATACTCGGCGGAACAACGTCTGTCGGGTTCGCTAGTATTACATAAAAACGACAGGTTTCTAACAGATTATGGCTATGATTTGCTTGAGAAGCTTAACTCTAGCAATATCAATCATTATTTTATGTTTCCTGGCACTTTCAGAAAAAAATAAAGTACCAAAATGATGAATCTTGAAACTTGTATAACTTCTATATCTTGGATCCTACAACTTTTGCGCCATATTAACTATGGTTCCAAATGGTTAGTTCTACAAATATGTACCATTTTTTTTTTTTGTTGGCCGGCACTTTCAAAAAAGGCCCAAAAAGAATGATCTCCTTTGCCTTTTTAACATCGATTATGCGAATTTACGAAAAAAAAAATGAGACTAATTTTGAATTCACATAATAATTACCGTATAAAAATCTTAAGACTTTTAAACAATATTCGGGGGCTAATGTACAAATATAAATTACTATAGATACTTCGCAAATTACGTCAATTTATATTTAGAACGTTGTAGTTCCTCTGTAACCAATGTAATTTAAAAAAATTACCAAAAATGCCGTTACAAGAACGACAACAAATTGCTAACGAAATTAGTATATTCATTTTGTCAGTACATAATTTGTTTTCGTTGATGTAGTCACGAAATAATATGTTCAAAACGATAAATACAAACAAGTGGGATGTATGTAATTTAAATTGAGTAAACAAAAGAATGTATTTGATAACGGCAGACACTTAAAAGAAAACATAAGATTTATAAGATACTTTGTAGGCTTTCTTTTAATAATAAAGATATTCGTATTTGGAAAATACAAAACACTCACTGGGTAGCTCTTCTTTTAGAAAAACTTTCACAAAACGCACAAAAAGATCTAACCGCGGCTAGTTGATACGATCATACGAATTAGTGATGAAATTGTCACTTCGCTAGAACTTCCATACTTTATAATTTATATCTAAAAAACACTGCGCGCTATAACACTATTATTAATTAACTCATTTAACATACATTAACAATTACATACTTAAATAGCGTACACATTTTGAGTTGTTGCGAAAACAAAAGCAAGGTAATTTTGTCAATGCCAGTAAGTAAAGTAGTAAGTAGTTATATAACGACACCTAGTGAGTAATCCTATTTAAATTTGGGTGTACAAAAAAGGTTAGCAATATGTATAAGATGCATGTTGAAAAGAGATGGGTAAAGGAAGTTATCATCAATTTGAAGTCGAATAATATTTTTTATTTTTTTACGTTTAAACTGTAATGCATATTATTTATTTTAAAACCATAATTTTAAGGGATCTTTAAACTGCTTTAATTTTTCACAACTAGTTACAGCGCTTTATGTAGGTAATAATAATATTTGGGTGTTCAACGTAATATTGACAAAGTTATGTCATAAGGTGTCTTTGCATTCAATATTTTCATTCTCTATGTTCATACTTTTTAAGAAAAAATAATATAATAGTATTGACAATTATCCTCAACGAATTTAAAGCGTCTAAAAAAATAATGTTAAATTAATTACTAATTGATAGGAAATTATTATATGTAGTTATAAATCTAAGGTTATCTGTGCAATATATGTTTTTTTTTCTTATTTTTAATTTTAGTCTTTCGGTCGGTTTATCTTAATATTTTTTTTGTGGATAAAAATGAATAATGGCTCTTGATAATACCTCAGGACCGCTTCGAAAACTAAAACTGCACCAGTTTGCGATGCTACTGCCAATTTGGTTCCATCTCCACTCCAGGCTAAAGATCGCGCGGCATACAAATTAGATATATTTAAATTTTAACGTGGATAATTCCATACTTCCGGATTCCTTTATTTCACCGATCAAACAACTATCAAATACACCGAATGCTACTGTCTAAAACAAAGGTCTTCGTCACTTGTAGGTCCCAAAAACATTATAGTGAATTGTTTTTATTTTGATTAATGATTATGATTATAATAACTGACCTGACCAGAAGGACTAAGAGCATCTGATATGATATCCCTTCTATCAGGAGGTAAGTAATGTTGGTTCTAAACTTCGCACTTGTGCTCCTCTCTACATTCTTGATTCTATAGTGTCCAAGCTTTGAATGATAAACGACTTCCTATCCAATTTTAAGACTATCTTTTTTTTTTTTAATTTAAAACTGCAATTTTAAAATTAGGCAAGCGAGACCTTAGGTCGTACGCTGGTAGTGATGCTGTGGCAGCGATGCGGAGGATTTGAACACAAGCTCGCCCTGGGAGGAGCGTCTATATGTTATGTATGTGTCTATATGTAAAAGGTTGACGTGTTTAATCCTACCTATAATGTTTTAAGTCATTTTGTTATAATGATTCACTAATTCTTATGTGTTCTACTTTATATTGTTTCTATTTAAGTAAAGAATGTATTTTATTATAAGGGAGCCGTCGCCGGAGCGCCACGAGTACTAGCACTCCACGCCGGCTCAACACAGCAAGTCCTGATATTACAAGGCCTAGTTATTGACGTTCTGATGATGCATGGCCTAAACAAGATCGTGTCCATGCTATGCCCCATAACGATGGTACAAAGACTATTCGTTTCTTATTGTGCTCATCTAATGTGTATTGAATGTCGTTACTTTACGTATTATAAATGAAAATTATTTTAGAAATATTATAATATCGATGCAGTTACAATAATTAACCGATTTTATTAAAATGTTATTGCTTAAATATATATTTGCTTTCAACAGAGTTTATAGAATTATACGAGGAACTACTAATTGACGTTCTGCTCGTATATGGCCTATCTATTCGCATTTTCAAAATATTAGAAAAAAATGTAGTTTAACATATCCATATATGTATATGTATAAAATATATTTATATAAACAAATATTAAATATATCAGCAGCCAGTGAGCTCCCTGGTTATAGTACACACAGTGAGGATTCAATATACAAGGGAAATAAGGTGACACAAACACATTAGTTACTACAGATGGCGCTAGTCACATATATATTTATGGTTTGTCATTATAATACTAACACCTTTGCTTAACAAAATGATAAAAAGTTTGAAATAGCTAGTTTACCAAGTTTTTTAGTAAAATATTTATTCTTTAAAGAACCTTAACTTTTTGTTAAAATATCATCTGGCATTTTAGCAGTTTATAAATAATCAATTTTAACAAACTTATCTGCTACTGCCTGTCTCACAAAATGGTATCTAACATCTATATGTATAGATCTCCTGTGGTATACTGGATCCAAAACAAGTTTTTGTGCACTTTGATAATCATTATACAAAGTCATTGTTTCGGAATTACCTCCAATTGCAAAATTAAATAGTTTTTTTAATTACATAGCCTCCTTACTGGCTTCTCACATGGAAATATACTGTGCTTCTGTTGAAGACAAAGCTATATTTCTGTTTTCTACATTCAAGAGAAATTACTTAACCAAATGACTTAAAACAAAATGTAGAAAAAGATTTTCTATCATTTGAATCTGAACCCCAACCTGCATCAACATATCCTTGTCTATAAGAATTATCCTTTCGTAAAACAAGGCCAAAGATTTTAGTAACTTTTGAGTACTTTAAAATTCGTTTTAAATGTTTCCAATGAGTTTCATCATATGAGTTCTAAAACTGACTCAAATAACATACACTGTAAGCTAAGTCGGGTCTGGTCAAGACAGATAAATACATAAAATTACCTACCACTTGTCTATATGGAATTTTCTAATCACAAAAACTGTTCTTAGATTTTTCTAGCCTTACATTAACCTCCATAGGAGTTTCCAGTTTTACAATGTAACATATTAAATCATTTCAGAAAGCTTTCTACATATTGTTCTTGATCAACAGTTATAACATTTTCATACATATTTACTCTTAAGCCTAAACAATGCTTTATTTGATCTAGATCTTTTATTTAAAATTTACTGCTTAAATCTTGTATTAACTGATTAGTTGTCATTTTACAATTAGAGAATACAAAAAAGTCATCAACAAACAAATCTATTATCACTTTAACATTTCTTTCAAACTTTATAAATAAACAAGGTTCATACTTAGATTTTAAATGACCTAAAGATTTTAACTGATCATTGGCTCTCTCATACCATGCATGTGAGGACTGCTCAAGTCCATAGATGGCATGTTTATTATTATCATCCTCATACAATACAGGTTTTTCAATATACACAGAATCATTCAAAAATATCATAGGTGGTAGAGCCTAGCTGTGGTCAAGTGAATGCAGCTCGAACATGAGCTGTCTCGACCGGGGAAGTACCACCCTCTCACAGAAGATCAGTGTGAAGTAGTCTTTAATGGCTGCGTTTCTTCCGATGAGTAGGAGTGCCGTTTGTCCTTTTCCTTCTCCCATCCTTTCCTCCTCTTCCCATTTTTCCTCCCCCTCTTCCCTAATCAAGGGTGGTGACACATCCACAACATGTCTTATGTATAGTGTAGGCCGTCTGCTCGGTTGCCCCCTTTAACATAAAAAAAAAACATTCAGGAAAGCTGATGTTGTTGGTGTATATTTAAAACTAATTTTACAGTTAAAGAAAATAACAATCTTAGAGTAGAATAATGTAGCACAGGGGAAAGTCTCATGATAGTGTATGCCAGCTTTCTGTGAAAAACATATTGCCATTAATCTTGAATGATAATGCACCTTACCAACACTATCATACTTTGTTTTTAAACATCCATTTGTACTGAGCTACCATAGTATCACAAGAGTTATACACAAGTTCTCATTCATCATTTATCTTAAACAATTCTTATTCTTCCTCCATACTTGCTCTCCAAATTACTCTCAGTCCCATTTAAAGCTCCCTCATGTGTAATATTCATTTTAATCTGATCATCTGATCATTGAAGAAGCTTCTGGAATATATGTGACATAAATTATATCACATTCAGTATGTGTGCTATCTGCATTACCTTTTCTTCGTTTTCACTCTGTTCCTACGTTTAAACCTTACACTCAATAGGAATATTAACTGTATTGTAGGTTGGTTACATTATAATGATGTCTCCACTAGTTTTAACTGAGTTATTTTTACAGGATTATAAACCCTATAGCCTTTCAAAATAAGTTCTTTATGTTTCATATCCAATTTCTAACGATTTTCTTTACACCTGACAACTTGCATTATGCATTTTGTGTATTATTAAATAAATAATGTTACCAAATTCGGTAAGTAAAGTAGAAAACTCGAAAAATTCGAAAATTTGCTTACGGTCAGTAACTATTAAGCCAAAGAGTGAGACTATATTAGAAAACATGAAGTTGACCACCCCTATATGGTTACGAATTGAATATAGCAAATAAAACTTACCAAATGCGTGTACTATTAATAAAACAAATTCTGTACCTGTTAGACTCATGCCTTAATTTGAATTGCTTGTTTGTTTTGTTTTAGGTAGCGTTAAATTTCTAATGCATTGATACGTGGTAGGGTGGCCTGAAAAAGAATTTGTCCTACTTCTCGATCGTAATACAAACTTATAATCTTACATCGAGTTCTTTTCCAAAAACAAACGGTCCTTGTCTTGTCGACGCGACTTGTTGCGAGACTAATGTTAATTATCAGTCATCTGCTTACTCAATCAACCAGTCACCTATAACACACGCAAGTAATAGTTAAAATAGATTTTAAAACATAATTGGTGTTTTATTTCATTTATAACTCTTTATGTAATCAAAAACGTATTACATAAATGTAACTGTGAACGTGAATAGTATCCCATTTCTGATTTTAGTATTCTAAAAAAAAATACTCACAAAAATATAGTTTTCTTATAAAGCCAGTACTTTTAAATAACACATAAAACCTTAACTAGAACCAACTAATAATATTCCTAACTCAATACACCTTAAATAAGTTAAATTCAATTTACAAAAATAAAAGTCGTGTTCACAAAGTACTTTCCCGCGTAAAATTAACAAACAAATCGTCATCAGTGATCAGTGTTACCAGAATATTTTTTTCTCGAATCGCCCCGCCGCACTGGAGCGAGCGTGTAACCCCGAGATAACCCCATCACGGCACACAGGTAGTTAGGCGGGAAAGTTGAAATAAATTCATGAGCTTATTATTGGTTTTATGGTAATTAAATTCGTTCTATTATTTTACAATAATAAATAATATTTTTAAATACAAATAAAATTCAATTATAATACAAATGGTCAAGATTTTTTTATTTTTATTGATTCCACTTTGTTTTTAAAATAATTTACCTGTTTCGGTTAACTTTTTCTGTTTTTTACTAGTTAAACTTGTTGCGTTGTGTTGATGAGTTTTTCTGCTGCAATGAACTTTTAAATCATGCTTATGAGCACGTAAATTCACCCGGCACCATTTACAATATGCCTCTCCTTGACCTGCTAATATCAAATCAAATCGGTTACCTGATTTCAGCGGATAAAATAATATCGCCACTCGGTAAGGGAGATAGCCCCATTGGAACTATATAGCCTTATCTGGCATTACTGAGCGTCAGCGCTTCAATATCACTTCGGATGCGTTGAGAATTTAAAAGTTCGGTTTAATTTAAAAGTGAGTTTCCTAAATATATTATATAAGTTTTCCATCAACAATATAAAAGCAAAACATTAGCGTTTAGACAAAACAGCCGATGTCGTCTATACAACACTCATTTGATCTGTTAAATAAATATCAATAATTTTGTCGATTGTCTTTCAATGATCTTTAAATTATTTACTGTTTCGGTTCTATTTGTAGTTATGATAAATTTTTGGATTAGTAAAATTTTTGTTGAAGAAAAACTAGTAAATCTTAATTTGTTCATGTTACACTACTATCATATTCAGTTGGTGTTTTTCTGTGGCTCCTGAGTTGTGTCACCACGTCGTCAGTCGTGGTCAAAATGAATGAAATCCATTGCCTCGGTCTCAGCCCTCAGGTCCCTTGGAGTTAGCTTTTGATACACAGAACCAGTCTTCTGGACCCAGGAACATATGATGTTAAAATTTGTCCTGTAAAGTTACAGTATATTTTAATATTCTCTAAGGCAATAGTACATTCAATATTTCATTTTAGTCACGTGCTTTCAGATCTCAGATGATACACTCAAAACCACAGGGATTGCGTTTCTAGCCTCTTTTGGAGAACCCGTCCCAAACCTAACGCTTTTATCTTCAATTCCTACTAAATTTATAGTTTTTTTTTCAGATCGAATTCCTTGAAGTAGTTAAACTTCAGTTACGATCGACTAAAGTAACCCAATTTAACAAAATTTTAAGTTTCATGACCCTGAAGATGACAGATTTATTGAATAATAAATCTAGCACACATAAAAGTTCTTCTATATATTTTTCCAATGTATTTATTACTATAGATTCTTGTTCTCGATCTATTTCAATCAAATCTTACAACACCAGGGGTCCTTTAACGCTAATTTTAAACTTAAAATAATACTCGTCTATATTTTAAATAAGCTTTTACCTATTGAACTACAATAGGTACTACTACAATACTACTAAAATAGGTACATATTGAACTATATCTATATTGCTTAGTTCGTCGTTAATTTGAGTAACTTGATTAATGCGGAAATTCTTGGATATTTAGGATAAAAGTAAAAGAATCGTTTAAACTTTTTATTTATATCTAGAGATCATTTTCTCCAAATATATCGACAACACGTCGTTCTGCCTTTTTCTTAAATATTCGTATAATGTACCTATAATGTCATGTTAAACTACATATAACTAGTATATAAACAGCATAAGATGAAACAACTAGCTATGACTAATCACCTAAACTAGAAATTTCAATAAAAATAACAGCAAAAAACTGAACGTTATTTAAAATAAAGCAAGATAAACCCTAAAACATAATAAAATACATAGTTACTTCAAAACTTCACTGACATAAATTAACTCCGTCTCTTTGTGCCTTTTATATTATAATATTGTCGCACAAAAACAAAATATAGATAGATTGGGAGCAGATTTCTTTAACTTTTTCATATATGAACTGTGTCACCTTTGTCAATAAAGTGTTGATAAATATCTGGACATTGTTTAAAACTTGTTACATTGTTACCCGGCTTTTAAGAGCTTACCTTTTTTTAAACTATTACTTTATTGGTTTTAATTTTATATACTCGATAAAGTAAGGAACATGTGCCGTGTTCGAATAAGTTAAATAAAAGTATGCATCATGATTCATGGGGATGAAACTGTCATATACTAACGTGTAATAAAAAAAGTATAGAAAATGCTGCCATCTAATGAATAAGGTATAACAATTTTCCTTTGTAACTTCATAGATGGCGTAAGTAGCTCTCAAATTGACTTGACATTAGGACAAACAGATAATACACTATATTAGAAAATTTTGAATCATGAGGACAAATTTTAAATCATTTCAGTTGCTCATTTGCCGTTGTTTACTGTTGTTCTTGTGCTGTACGTTCTTTTTCAAACATTTGACCCGGCTTAATATATCATTGACGCCTATTTCCACGCTTTTGACGATCGAGTATCAAGCCCGTTTTTTCTCAATTGGACTTTGTTTTCTGTGAGTACGATCGACCCCAGCTCTTCTCATTTGGATTTTGATTGCAAACCACGAATTTGGATTATCGATAAGTTGAAAAAATGCCACGACAATCGGCTATTAAGTGTTACTTTCAGTGTGCGAATAAAGGTACGATACTTATTTAGTAAAATCTATAAAATTATTATTTGTCATATATACAATCAATTACTACTCTTGTTACATTAATTGCAACCGTAACAGTTTATTGACGTCTAATAAAAATATTTCAGGTCCTTTCCTTCAAACCTGAAATTGAAACCTGAATACCCAAATTTGGAGAAATTTATTCAATGGAAAAATATTTTAAATAAAGACATGAAATAAAAGGAAGATTCTTACATTTATAACAATATAAGAATATGTGATCGTCATTTTGAACAGTTTTACCATTCTTCAAGTAAATGACTCACCCAAAATGGTGTACCAACTCTATACTTAAGTAAGTATCTAAAGTAAGCAACTTCCCAAGTAGTTATAGGCACACAATACATAGTATTAATATAAAAAAAACTACCTATAAATAATCAATTATATTTTATAACTATATATAATATTATACATTATTATTTATTATTATTTTACTTTACAAATTGGTGCTCATAAATAAAAATTAAAAACAAAAAAATTTGATTTAATTGAATATAATGAAATAGGTATACAAGTCATCTTAACATTTTTATATACTTAAATGTGGTTTGATAGATTTATTATGTGAGGACTTTATTACCTTTTTTATATAAATAAGGGAAAGTTCCTACAAACAGTATTGAAAAATAACTACTTGTGTCACTTCTTTACATAGGTAAAACAAAAACAAAGTGTTCTAAATATGCAGAGATTATTTATAGTTTTTTATGTAATATAAGAATGACAGTGTTTAATTCAGTAAAAATTACAAGTCTATTTATATTCGATCAGAAACTAAAAGAAACGAGGAAGAAAGATACTTGATTGTGGGCCGGATTTGTAATAAATTTAGCAAAATAGTCTGCTTGCTCTAGAATAGGACTATTTGCTTGTTTTGAGACAGCAGGTGATACAACTCCCTTATTTTATATATAATATAGTTAGTTGTTGAATTTAATTGTGGATTTTGTAGTGCTGTTAATAAACCTTAACTATCTGTTAGTATAATCCACTTTTGATGAGTCTGTGTCTGAATGTGCTCCATAGCAGTATACACAGCTATGAATTCAGCGGAGTATATGCTTGTGAGTGAATTCAGCCTATGACCGAATCCACTTTTGACCTGACTATTATAGACAGTTATAGAGACTGCTTCATTGTTCCTAGACCCATCTGTATATATCTGATGATATCCCTGCCACCTATCAAGTTCCCTATAAATGTCTTCCTTATACTTTACAAGACTTTTGACTTTTGAATTTTAATCTGAATAAATTTTGATTCATATAACCCAGAGTAACAAGGCCATACCATGCTAGAAAAAATATTGTGTTCATTAGAAATTTGTTCTGTTTCAGAAAAACCTTGAAACACATGAATTAATATTGGCAGTCCTGTTAATAGTGTCCCGCAGTTTAACAAGAAGTGGATGATTACTGACGGAGAACAACCTTGCAATAAATTTTGATTGTAAGTAAATACTTAAATAAACCTAAGTGCTAATGAAGGTATATTACATTCCACCTGCATTGACACTATGGGAGTAGTTCCCATCTCACCCATTATGATGTGCAAACATTTGTTTTGTATCTTTTCTAATTTATCTACTATAGTTCTTACCCCTGCAAAACAACAAAAAGCATATTCAAAATGACTCTTTACTAATGAATTATACAATGTAATAGAATACTTGGTTCAGCACCCCAATATGTGCTTGTTAAAGATTTTAAAACATTACAAGCATTTAAAGCTTGAGATTCTAGAGTTTCAGCATACTTATTGCATCTAGAATTGTTTGTAAAAATAACACCTAAAAACTTTACAGAGCTCTCTACAGACATTACATTATTAATGAACAAAATATTTACATTCCTATTTCTAATTCCATTTTTCAAAAGACACCCCTTTTTTCATTGCTGACCTCCAGCCAAAGGCTATCAAAATAGTTCTTTAGTCTTAGCAGAGCTACATTGAGGACTGATTGTACACTTTGTACATCTTTGTAAATCATCTGCAAACTGCAGATTAGAAACTTCACACCCCAGAGTTAAATTTAGCTGATGTATGAATAGGATAAAAAGCAATGGGCTCAATACACCACCCTGTGATACACCCCTACAAGAATATCTTGGACCAAATAACTGATTGTTAACCTTAACAAACACCTTTCTGTGATTCGAAAAATTGAAAATCAAATTTACAACTTTTCCAGGTACCTGTAGTAATAATAATATTGAGGATAATTTGTTCAGATCTACATTATTAAAAGCCCTTACAATGTCAACAAAAACACCAACTAGTACTTTATTCTCAGAACGAGCATCGTGGATATCAAGACAGAAATGACGTGACTCTCACAAGCAGAACGGCCACAATGAAAGCCAAACTGATAGTAAGGTAAAAGATTATTACCTTTTATGTAAAAAATTAATCTCTGTTTTATTAATTGTTGGAATTTTTTTCCAACACATGAACTCAGTGTAATAAGGACGTAAGAATCAGTCAAATTAAAGTCTTTGCTAGGTTTTAATATTGGTACCAAACAGTCAGTTTTCCAATCCTCTGGGATAATAGAAGACGTCCATAAACTATTTAATAACTTAAAAAAATAGATACAGTTTGAGCATTTAAAAGTTTAAACATCCTGTAGGAAAGCCAATCCAGGCCACATGAAGAATCTTTTCTTGAGGCTTAAGCAGATTTTAACTCTTGCATAGTAAAACAACCGATCATGTATGAATTATCACTATTTACTCCAAGAACATTATCTATACTTATCTGTTGTGAAACAGTATCCGGTGTGTATTTATATAAAAATGTTTGAACCCAATTGAGGTCAGAAAATAAGTTAGAAGTCGGAAAGCTTTTTTTGAATTTACTTTAGTCCAAATGCGATTTATAGATATCAAACGATTTATTGATGAGCAGAATGCAGACCAACTTTTACAACGTTCTTCTTTTAAAGTGCGTTTTTTAAAGGCTTGTGCGCGTTTGAAATTAATGTAATTTTTACTATTAAGACTAGTTTTGAAATTAATGTAGGCGTTCTTGCAGTCTTCTACTACTTTTGAACATTTATCATTCCACCAAGGTACTTGGCACCTTTTTCTAGGACGGTTATTATTACTATCAGTTGTGTTATGGTTTAAGCTGGGCCCGGAGAATTTTATTGCCAATAGAATAATTGCACAAAACTTTCTGTATGAGTCAAGGAGATCACTATTGTCAACTTTAAAGTTCATTAACATTTTATTAACAATTTGTTCATAACTATCCCAATTTACTAATTTCAGATTGCTGTGAAAAGGAATGTTGTTCAAGGAAATAGAGGGCTCATGTTGATCTTTTACGAGAGTAATTTTTGTGATAGTTGGCAGATGATAACTGTCTAAAGGGTCCTGATGAACTTGCCAGTCACAAGAAAGAAATAAAGAAGAAGACACCATAGTTAAATATAGACTGTTTGGTTTCCAAATATGAGAGCCTATAGTTGTTGGTTGACCATTATTTAAAAGTATTAAGTCATGGTCATCCATGGAATCCATAATAGCTCTGCCCCGAGAATCTATGCGACTGCAACCCCAAAAAGTGTGATGGGCGTTAAAATCGCCTGCAATTATCAACGGTTTTGGAATACTGTACAATAAACGATCGAACTTCGCCTTTTCAAAAGCAGAAGAACTATTACCAGGACCGTAAAAACTAACCAAAGAAATGCATTTATGTTTCAGTTTAATAACAATTACTACATTTTGTAACGAATCATCATAAAAAGTATCTAGTTTAGAGAAATGTATACCATTTTTAATTAATATTGCTACTCCATTATGATCATTATTGCAGTCATTCCTAATAATGGTATAACGACGTAAATTAAATTGAATGTTAGGCTTGAGCCAAGTTTCCGAAATAAGAGCTACATGTTTATTATTTTTGTATAATTTTTTTTTAAACTCAAGTCTGTTACTTAACAGACTGAGCGTTCCACTGTACACTATTTAAGATTTGGTGGTTGAATGTGACGATTTGTTATTTTTATCCTGTATGGTTTCTTTAATAGTTGAGCTAATAAATTGTGAACTAATACTTATATTTTGAGTTTTATTTAAAGTTATAACTTTTACTATAGATTCTGTTAATAGTCATAGTTTCAGAATTTGATAGTATTGCTTGTATTACTTCTTGGGTATTAAATTTTTTATAAAGGGAGGGAAAATTTAATGAATCTTTTAACGTGTCAGCATATGACTTGGGTTTACTGTTTGCGATTTTCTTTTGCCTTATAGGGCACTGGCTAGAGATGGCAATGTGATTGCCATTACAATTAATGCACTTAGCTTTTTCAATGTTAACCTTGCATTCTTTGAAAGAATGCCCCTCTGTGCATATGGAGCATCGCGGTGAATTTTTACAAAACTTAGCCAGATGATCACAGCGTAAACATTTAAAACACTGTTTTATAGGTGGGACATATGTGGAGACAGGCAGGCGCCACATCTTAATGTGAACATAGTCCGGCAGTGACGTAGCAGACACAAAAGTTACTACTACGCTCTGAGTAGGTTGCAGTGTGAAGGTGTTATTTTCTCCTTTTACTTTACGCATTATGCGTCGGACAGAAATGACTTTTTTTGTTGTTGATATTGCTTTATATATTTTGTGATTGGATAGATGAGTGGGAACCGAAGAGATAACTCCCGATAGTTCGGTGGCCTCTGCTGGTATTGAAGCTTTAAGTCGTTGTTCCTTTAGATATGTAGTATTTTCTAAAAAGGCATTTGCCAAATTCGCACGTTGGAAAACAACACCGACCTTATATATTTTTTTTTTTTTAATATTGTATACCTTTCACAGAGCGTATAAAACTAGTACTAAGCGACATCATGTCCCTATTACCGAGTGGGACATCATTAGTACTTTCGACAAATACTATGAATTCAGACTTGGCTTCCGCATCTTCAGAGTATCGCCGACAATAATCAGCGACCCTAAAGGGAGCGAAGGCATTTGCATCCTGCAATACTGGCGAATCCTCGCAATCGGAATCGCTGCTTGTGCTGAAATTCAAGGACTCACCCGAATCCTTCTTTTTACGTTTTTTCACCATCTCTCCACATAAACACTTACATACAGACAAAGTTTTAATTTTTTACAATAAACTAAACAAAAATTTGCAAATTATAGTATAAAATTATTAGAAATAGTTAAAATTTTCAAGAAGCCCGCGTCAACGTTTCAATTCCCGCGCTCTTTTTCTAAACCATAGATAATACACTATATTAGAAAATATATAAACTTAACCTCTGTGACTTGTCATCTGTCAAGATGTCAGATGTCATAAATATAATACTCTTGATACTTTAAATGAATTGAAACGTAAAAAGTTAAAATTTATATTTTTAATCTATACTAATATTATAAAGCTGAAGAGTTTGTTTGTTTGTTTGTTTATTTGTTTGAAAGCGCTAATCTCCGAAACTACTGGTTCGAATTGAATAATTCTTTTTGTGTTGGATAGTCAGGTTATCGAGGAAGGCTGTGGGCTATATAACATTATGGCTATGGACTTTCATTTGAGTATAGTGTAGGTATATCTGAGTAAGTGAATTTCAAAATTACTTGATAATCCACAAGTATTCCTAGAGCAGCACACCGTGGCACCGGTGTAATTGATACTTTTGAGGATTGGAGTAAGATTGAATAATTAGATTTATGTGAAATGTAATAAAAATATTAATTAAAAATTCATAAAATTATGCTGTTGGTTCCGGAAGTCCGTGTTCTATTGAAAAATATATTTTATTTCTCGAAAACAATAATGGTTAAATATCAAATTAATTAAATAATTATCTATCGATAAATGTAAATGTTTATTATCAGAATTGAAAATGTGTTCATTATTGCATATAGTTAATGCCTGATACAACATAATACCGTATAATGCATTGGCTACTGTTTGTGGTTACAGATGTATGAGGTACACGCGTGCTATTCTAACATTTATTTTCATAAAATATTATACAATACTAGATGCTGTCAACTGTCAGGTCGTAGAACTGTTCAATAATAGTATTTTTGATATCTTATTCAAACAGGGAATCTATTTTAATAAAACGTGTATTTATAAGTAGTGATGGTATGTTCTGAACGTACTCGTAAGTTCAACGGAACAGGAAGACATAAAGTGGGTGATTTTCTCCTCTCAAGACGGTATTAATCTCATACGACTTTATCGCTTTACCTAACAATTAGCAACCAGAGATGAAACTTCTCAGCATACCATGGATTAAACGTGCGGGTGCCGGGTTCATGGCATGGCTTTATTTGTATGTGTAATATGATTTACAATATATGTTTATTTAGCTCACTCTGTTTGATTTATTATTTATTCATTTTTCATTTTTCTTGGGTCAAATTTAGTAATTCAAATTTCACCCTCTTCCTGTCAACCGATTAATGTACCTGTATTTAATCAGATCTAATTTTGGATACACTTTGAATTTTGGTGACAATACAATTATGTTTATTCATTACTATTATAAATTCAAGATGGCGGCCTCTACAAAATGGCGGATAACGTAGGTTTTATCAATCCCATCAATATGGGTATCAATTGAAAGTGCTCAACCAGTAGATTACAATTTACTATATAAAATTGAAATCTAAGATGGCCGCCGCTACCGAATGGCTGATAACAATTTTTTAGAGGAGTTGGACTGCAATAAACTAACGGGCAAGAAACCTTGCAATAATGAAGCACAAATGAATTAAACAGAATGCGTAATAAAAACTAAAAACTAGAAAATAAAAATAGGTAAAAAAACTTTTTAAGTTAAACGGTTTTACGTAAAACAAACATTGCAATGTTTAAGATAAATGTACTAAAAACCAAAAAATAATAAAATAGATACAGTCGTGGGAATTATAAACATATGCACAGACTTGACTAAAATAAAAGCGTGGAGCATGGGTAATTCCTAGACAAGATTTTAGATAGATAGATATTTCCAGTGTAAGTAGAATAAGCACTCTCTGTTTTATACCTATATTATGGCTCAAAATACAGTACAGTGCTAAACGTTAAGAACCTATCAAAAAACAATAACAGTCAGTAAAACACACTTTGGGCGTTTCTGTGTGTGTGGAACAGAATTCAAGTGAAAAATTTATAGACATTATTTAGGTTAACTATAGAAAAACTGCTAGTCATCTCCCAAGAAATTGACTTACCAGCGACATCTGTTAGCGGATAGCTAAACTCAAAGCGGTAGTTCAATCGATCAAGTCGTAGTAGTACCACCACTCGCCACAAGAGGGCACTAATATTAAATATTATCAATATCAAGAAACTTTTACTATTATATTTTTAAGCGAAATGGAAGATATAAAAAACTAGTTAAAAGTTATTAAGTACTAACACTAGAATTATTACTAACAGTAATAGAAATATTAACAAACAGCGATAAATAATATACTCGTACTTATACATTTGTGAGAAGTACAGGCTTTTTTTATTTCATTTTTATTTATTTATTTATTAAAAACATTAACGCTGAACGCTGAAATGTAACTTTGGAACCTAAACAAAAGTACTTAGGAATGGAAATGATCAAGTAAGTATGTAGAAATAAGGGACATAAAAGAAAGTTTATTATTCTCAAAAACACAAAGCAAATCCAATACCCATTATATTTTCTTAACATGTATGTTTATCGATATTGGATACCATCAAACTGTGTTTGAAAGATCTCAAACAATGAATATGTAACCTGAGACGAGAAAACGTTCGAGGAATTTAAACCCACGGTCCTTGTGTATAAGAATATGGAATGAATTATTATTATGTTCATTCAATAAGGAGATCGTGCCATTAATATAACTTTACCACAGTAAGTAAGTAGTATTATTATTTAAATGTTTCGTATGTTTTGCAGATTAATGATAATATAGAAATAACCCAACTAAACAAATGTTGAGGCCAGAAAGTCTGTGTCATGATTATGAATAATAGAAAAATATCTCCTGAAAGTTGCTTGAGAAATAAATAGAAAATCGGTGTTTCATTAAACCATATACTCAGTCTTATTTCACACTAGCTTTTGCCCGCGACTTCGTCCACGTGGAATAGTAACGTCCGGCAGAAAAGTATAGATAGCTGTGCCCGCGACTCCGTCAGCGTGTAACTCCTTTTGTATTAAGTTAATGTATTGGTAATATTTATTATTATTATTTATATTGGTAATATTGTTTAGACTACGTTCACATGAGGCTTGACCCTTTATAAGAAACAGAACTTAAAAATATTTATTGATTTTATACTTAATAATAATGTGTTAAGGTTCAAATTCTGGTGGCAATATAAGTACCACTCCCTTATAAAGGTAAGGTAAAGGTACCTATAGAACGAAAATATTTCAGTGCAAAGCTTCCGAGTAAACTATGACGTTTGCGGTCAGTAGTGAGACGTAATTCCCTGTCAGTGTAGGTTTCTGAGTCGCGAGATAATGTATGCCGTTCGCGGTCAGCTGTGAGACGCGATACTCGTTGTGACGCAGTTTCATCATCTCGGGATAACACATGTTGTTCTTGGTCAATGATAAGCCTCAGCTCTCGTTGAGAAGAGCTTTGAGACGCCCGTGATGTAGCTCTGTCAGCTGCTAATTGCCCCTTTCTCTCATGAGAGCTTTCATTGGCTCGAGAGATTGAGGCACTAACTCTCATAGAGTTTAACTGATGTGCTCTCTCAAACGAGAACGCTCATTTCTCATCCTTTTAGCATCTCTCTAATTTCGAGATAAAGATGGTCGTTTTTTAGGTGGCATTATGTATTTTTAATCGACGGTAACTGAAGCTACCTTACTAATACAATTATGAATAAAAAAATAAATAAATAAGCCTTTTATTTCATGCATAATTATTAGCAATACGAGTGCATCAATAATTCATTGCAATTCATACTTCACTATATACATAATTGTAAATGCTATTTGTGTTCTGTGTTTTTGTATTTTGTTTATAATTTGTTTATTTTTCTATGCGTTAGTATTTTTATTTTATTCAAGATTATACAATTTATTCTGTTGTGTTTGATTGTTAAATTATTAAGCTCTAAATAATTCGAATAATAACCCCATTGCATTAATTATAAACATTACAATTACTATACAGTTACAATTCATATTATATTGTTATTTATTTATTTTTATTATTATAAATTATTAATTAGCTAGCAAAGTAATTATACTCTTTATTATAAGTTTTATGGCGTTAATATGCATGAACCCCTATGTGAGGGTGAAGGCCTCCTCCATAGATTTCCACTTATCCCTATCTTGGGGGTTTGTTTTCCAGTCTTTTCTTTTTTTAGTCTGCTGCTGCTCGGTTCTAGTTGGTGATTTGGCATGGTATTATTATTATTTGGGATTGTGGTTTTCTTTGGTGGGTTATGGTCGTGATCCTCCATGGTGACCAACCCAACTGGAGGATTTTTTTGTTTGGAAGATTATGTATGTTTCTTAAATTTCTATTCGTTGTTTTGTTGCAGGAGGAGGCGTCTAGTTGCTATATTTGTTTATTTTCAATGTTGTTTTTTTTGCAGTATTTTTACTACATAGTTTAATATTCCTTGTTTTATTATTCCCTCTGTAAAACTACTTCATCTCTTGGGCGGTTCGCTTAATTGCTATAGCTTATTTTTTTTTTATTTATGTGTGAATTTGTCTCTATATTCGTTGTTTTTCCTGATTCGGGTGAGGGGGGCAACTTGCGTTTAGTGTTTTTTTAATATTATTAGTTTATCGTATTTTATTTTTGCTAAGTTTCCTTTTTCTCTTTCCAATTGTAGTTGTTCCTGCAGGTCCCTTCTCTTTTCAAGTACATATTTTGGATAGTCTTCTTTAATGTTATAGTATTGTGTATCTTTTAGTTCACTTTTCTGTTTCATAATTTTTATTTTTTTGCCTAGGATTTGAAAATGTCACTACAATGGGCGTAATTTTTCATTTTTTGTCGTGATAATGTCTTTAAAATCGTTTTAGTCGGGTGACACGTTCAGAAACTTGTGTCACGCCAAAACCTTACGAGCGCGATCGCAGGTATAACGAGAGAGAAACGGACCGATCTCCCGTCTCATCTCGAGCGCTGCCAGTCATTCCGTGAAACTTGTTACGCGGAATCCTCACGAGCGGAGGCAGGCATAGCGTTCGAGTGAGTGGACCGATCTTCCGTCTCTCTCACTCTAGCGGCTTACAAACGAATGGAGATTTTCTCGTGCGGTTAAGTTTTTGTTGAATGTTTAACAGAATGTTTAACTTGTCATTTTACACCCGAAATTTATCATCAAAAGTGTGAATAAAACAATAGATGTAATTTAAAATTTAAAACAATTGTTATCTTCATTAATTCCTTACTTCCCAAAAACTTATATCACCAATAAGACGTTATCACGTAAACATCTCAATCGTAAACCTACTTTACAAACAACCAATTTTTTAATTCCTATTCTTTTGATTTCCTGAATGTCGTTGTAGTTTATTTTTACATATAAATAATTTTCTATTCCATAAAATACCAAATTATATATTTATTTGCCTGTTTTTTTTTTAAACTTGCAGTCTTTTTTCTTGACTTTCCTCTTTTTCTTTCAAGTATTGATGATTCTTTTCTATTGTTCAAAACTTCTCTTCAAACATAGTACTTATATTTTGTGTGACCTACTCTATAACGTTCTTTTCCTGATTCCCGGATTTCCTTGAGGGGACTTAAGTTATTGAAACGAGTGTGTTTGGTAGAAGATTATTTATTACTGAATTACTAACGCAACGATCTTAATATTTATACATCTGACTTACATACTACTTATTACACTACACACAATTAATTCTAAGAATTATAGTATAATACAATTAGAATGGCACAGATGACGCCACTTGTAACACTATTCTTGTTATTTACATGTTTCAGTTCTACAACCATAATAATGTATTAAATAAAATACCTTTAATAAATTTTCTAAACAATCCGACATTTTCTACGTTTGTATGTATACAAATATTAATAGTATGAAAGATAAGTCACAGAATAATACATCATATGAGTCACATCATGTACACACACATTAGTATTTAATTGATAGCTTAAGACTTTGAATTTGAAGATTATATTTACTCATGTTATATTATGTTTTGTGTTTATAACAAACTCATTTGAAGGATGTATATACGGAGTCCCAAAGTGTTATTATCTTCATATATATAAGCTTAACAAGTACAAGTATTACTGCTTAATCAAAATCAAAAACAATACAATATATCCACAATAACTATAATTCATTTCAATTCAACAATAATAATTTTCTTTATGATAAATGCAGTTTATATTAATATTATAAATGAAAACAGTTCAAGGTAAATCTATTATACCAAAAACTTTTAGGCCCCTCTAGTGGCATAACAGATACTATTCTTTTAAAAACTAATAATTCTAGAGAAAAAGGTATGATAAGCATAATTAATACATACAGAAATAAAACATTAAAGATGAGCAATGTTTTATCAGATTATAAATAACAATAAAGTAATTGCATTGTATCAGAGAAGTATATCAAATAGATTGGATTAAATAAAATATTATGATCCAAAAGAATTTATATATAAAAGTTGTACAGTAACTGTTAAAGATATTGTTTGACAAGTGTTAATTCAATATAAAATAACTAAGTAGCAGGCAAGTTGGAGATGTGCTGCTAGGCCGGCTGTGTTCATTGTTAGTTTACATCTAACACTTGATGATCAGCCGTCATCTCCTGATGGATGAATCTCAAGTACAGTCCAACAACACCATCTGTAATACATAATACAATATTGTTCTTATATAAAGACATACGGAGACAGTTACATCAAGGATTGTTTGAAAATAAAAATATAATACACTTCATATCACTAAGAATGTTTATTATTCAAATAAATCAATTCTTTATATATCAGACTAGTTAATATCATCATTAATAACATAATGTAAAATGTATGGAATTATTATTATTATTCTCTTTGAAATATTGGATTCATACAAAATTTATAAATGTTTATACTTAAACTAAACACATAAATTGATTTTACTTAAAAAGTATAACACTATTAAAACACTTTTATAATAATCGATTATTCTAGAAAGACGCCATATGGATTTCATCATATATATGTAATATCAACAGCACATGATGAATTATAAAATGAATGTGTCGATAACGGTTTACTCAAGATAAAAAATACATTATGGAGAAATTAACAGTACATACCGTCACACTACTATCGTACATCAGCTACATACACTTCTCTTCATAGAAGGTTTCCTCTCGTCCGCAGACCACGTCCTAACAGACGCTCCACCAACAGCTTCTACCCTCATCTTGAATTATATATGCTTACGAGTCCTGGAACGTAACGAATGATTCTAGTTTTTATAATGACAATAGATTTCTTACTTAAATATTCGACTTATAAGAAGTCGCATTTTAAAAATAGAAAAACATTTGACAGTACCCACTTGACAGTACCGTAATATTTCTTTATTATTTCTTTACTGGTAACTCTAATCAGTACCAATCCAGGAACAAAATAATTTTACACACTTTTTAAATATTTTACTTGGCAACATTTTGGACAAAATTGCGTAATGTCATCGTATGTTAATGTCAAAGTCACAATTTGAATTTTTTGGTGCACAAAACTGGTTCTCGCAGGACTTTCGAAAATTTTTGTAGAAAAAAAATGTGGTAAGTAGATAAACAATATATTGATGTAAACTAGACTTATTTTCTGAATGCTTTTTACGGTTTCTGTGCTTTTTGCACTGATATTTCTTTGATTTTATTAGATTTAATTAGGTGGGAAATAATTTCCCAATGTTCGTTCCTGCTTTGATAAACATCAGTGTCTTTATACAGGGTGACTGGTGAGTTACTATCAATATTTAAGGAGCATACTCGGTACATGATTCTCATTCGAATTATGTAAAAAAAATAGGTACTTAATTTTTGACCAAATTTCCGTATAAATAAATAAAGTTTGGATACGTACTCATCCTTGCCGGCGCCAGTGTGTCGCTACTCCCCAACCCCCGCCCCGTGGCTAGCGGGCCATTAGTCGGCTATTAGTCGCGCGAGCGCCGCCGTAAGGTCCGTACGTTCGTCTTCCCGCGCGCGCGCCTAGCGATCGATCTTACGCGTATACCTAATAATAATCTGTCGTGTGTGCGTGTGACCCGTTATTACTTATTAGTAATTTAATATGGCTTTTCAATACACAAATGCAGAATACTTGGACATGGTTTATGCGTATGCGCGTGCAAATGAAAGCTTGCGGGGCGCAATCAATTTGTACCGGGAGATGTTCCCCAATCGTCGAGTACCTACGGCCAGCGTCATCTTAAACGCTAATCAAAGATTACGAGACTTCGGACAGTTCCGTGTTCCAACACATGCCCAAGGAAACGTCTTGTGTATGCTACAATGTATGTCAACAGAGAGGAGTTGAAATTAAAAATCAATAGTGCTTTCGAAACTATTAAAAGTGACCCATTCGTATTAAATCGTGTGAAAGACAATATGTGTAAACGTGCCGAACTGTGTATCACACGAGAAGGAGCTCGCTTTGAACATTTGTTAAGGTTAGTGTAGTTATGTAGGTAAATAGGTAGTTTAATGATTGACAATTGTTGTAAATAAGAATGATTCCATTTTTAAATACGCCGGAAATACCAAGATAGGTAAACAGTTCATATTATTTTTCGTGTCAAGGTCACACCATTTACCTAGTCAATAAATTGGTTGCTTAAACGAAAGAAATATCTTGGTATTTTTGCCTGTCCTAAGCCAGGATTAAAGTATGAAGGGAATTGGATGTAGGTAAACTACCGCGCGATAACTACATATAAGTACCTACGTACATAACTGTTTTGTGTCGATAACGCAGCTAGGGTATCCACGCGATCCGTAATTAATTACATAACTTTTGGTTAACTTTACTTAGAAGTTTATTAATATTTATGTTATATTAATTTTTATTTTGTCATATATGATCGTCAACTACCACGTCCTTAAATATTGATAGTAACTCACCAGTCACCCTGTATATATATATATAATTGTTTGTCAGCTGTAATAATAACGGTATAGGAACTTGTAATACGATAGCGAGTAAGTCAAATTAGTGGCTTTTTGCAAAATTGTGACTGCGTTTATGTGATTTCTATGCTTTATTCCCAACGAAGCCTCTTATAAGTTTTAGGACTTTTGTAACTATTTGTGCAATATGCTGATAAAACTTCATAATTGCCAACTTTTTATAATTTACTTTCAGCTATTCAAATATGGACGCAAGAAAGGAACGTAAAGTGCTCGCCAAGAAACTATTAGAAGAGGTGGTACAAAATTTAGACGACGACCTTTCACACAGTTCTTACTCAATAATGTTATTTTCATACAGTATTTGAAAAGTTCTTAATAAAATATTATTTGTAACATTCTAGTTTCATTTTATTTTTATAATTTTATTCAATCACTCAATCATGTTATATTGAATTTTTTATATAAAAAAAAATAAACAAGTAGGAGTAAGTAATATGTATAGAATTTGTAGTAAAAATGTCCCAAAAAAATGTAACCATTCCGGATGATGGGAAATAATTTCCCACTTACTTATATTTTGCTTTTCCATACTGGATAATGGGAAATAATTTCCCACCGTAAAACCCCCATTTCCCCTCTTTTTATAAAAAAAATGATGTTTTTCTCGAAATCTACAAAGCCCTTTTACCTAGAAACCATGTTTAATTCATAATTTTATTTAAAAAAAAAATCCATTTGATTAAGGGTTAAATTGTTTTTGAATATTATTAGTTGAGATCTGCACAGATTATCGAAATACCAAAGATAAGGCGGCCAACTTTCCGAAAACTGAATGCGGGACTTAACCTTTCGTGAATGGCGGGGGGGGGGGGGGGGGGGGTTAAGGATTGGGAATGTCATAAAAATCTTCGCAACTGCCCATATTAAATTTAAGTACTCTCTTACGCGTCATGAGTTCAGAAGAAAGAAAGAAAATAAGATTATCGCGGGCGCGATACGCTTGTCCCTATTAAAGGTAATCTGTGTTCCTGCACTGTTGACCGTGGGCGCGTGTGGGTGTTGTGTAAAAGTGTGGTAGAAAAATAGGGATGCGGGACATGCGGGACGCATACAACGTTTTGCGGGACTATTTTACTAATAATTTCAAAGCGGGATTTCGTCTAGGATTGCGGGACGGTCCCGCAGAATGCGGGACGGTTGGCCGCCTTAACCAAAGACTTATTCTATTATAATATTAATTATCTAGGATATTATAGATATAAAGCTAGCCGACCCGGCGAAATACGTATCGCCCTATAATCAAGAAATATCTGTTAAGGTTTTATCTGAATGAAGTTAATTTCCTTATTCTTCTGAACGGAGTTTGTATCTATAGGTATTTTTTGGAATATTTTTGATTTACTAATGTACCAATTAGAATTCAATAATCACAGTCACAGACAGAGCGTTATCAGTCTAGTCAACACACTGCTTTCTCCCTCGCCCCTACAGTAATATATGTACGAACCGTAATACTCTCTCTCTCTTCGTCTTCACTTACTCATACGAGTACATATCTCACTTTCGTTACCCTCGCCCGATCATACTGTTCATAACGCTGTCGTTTCGCATTCACGAGCTTATTCCCAAGTCAAGCTTGCATAAAGAAGTTTTCTTCAAAAATGTAAACTTCAATAAAATGAATATGAAGTTAATGTAAAGATTTAAGTTAATTATTTTTTGTTAAACGTTAAATAGATAAATATAACAATTGTTGAAAGGTAGATGTATCATTACTTATAATATAATTCTATTAATTAAATTATGATCGTGTAAAACAAACATGTTGATGTTTTCACCCGTTTCCCTCTTCTCAGTATATAGTCATCCTTCATCTCTCTCATATACACTACTTGCATTTTCTGAATTCCTGGTCTCCGGTACAGTGGGATAAACGTGACCAGCAAGTTGTTTGATGACGTTATAGTAGTGACGTCGTCTCACACATGGATGTCGTTTTCATGATAGTCTTTTAAAACCTGAAAAATTATAATGTCTTCGAAAGTAAACTCTAAAATGTAGTTTTTTGTAAAAAAAAAATTTTGGCAACAAATCTATAACAATGAGTATTATTTTAATCATTGTTTTAAATATAATTTTAAATTTTAGTAAGGGTGTTATCGTGACTGAGAATCGTCTGTTAGCATCATTAGAATGTAACAAAATGCTCGAAAATTTAATTATATTGATGTTTTGTCTCATTATTCTAGTAGGTAATTAATTATAACAAATTGTTATTGAACAATTTAATCAGTTTATTTTTCTATCAGAGTTGCCGTGCTTTATCGCTGAATTTTTGAATATAGATTTTTGTTTGTTCTGTTTGTATATTCTTCTACTTCTCACATTTAGTGTTTTTTTTTTTCAAACCTTTTTTTTTATTATAGAACATAAAATTGTGAGAGTGATGTAACATTTTAATGGCTTTTTGATTTACAAAACTTAAATAAAATGCAACCAAATATTACTTAAGACAAGGTTTAAATCATTTCATAGCACACACAGGTCCTATCTATATTAATAATTTCGTCAAAGGGTACGGTAGACTCGATCGAAACCTTATATGAATAACAAAACATAAAAAAATATTAATTTTGAGTCGACAACATATATCCGCAAAATTCGGATTATGGAGAATATCTAACAACATGATTTTCTTAAAAGTAATATGTACAATGTCTTTTGTGTAGGTTCCGCAAAACTCAACAGTGAGGCAACTAAAGAGAGATATTGAAAAACACTTTGAATTATATCAACAAAGGATGGGTAACAGAATGAAGATATCTTGGAGGTATATATGAAAGAGTTGAAATTACGACAGCTTAACACTTGACAAGGATGACAGCAAGATAGAAGATTATGGAGTTAGCAATAAAGGGATAAACTTTTATAAAAATTAGAAGAAAGCCAAGATGAATGTAACTTTTTATTTAGTATAACTTAACATCACTAAACATGTTTTACTTACTATATTAAAAATGTAAATACATTTCTATAATGGACAGAAATATATAAAATATTAATAAACGTTGTTGACTAAATTATCCTTTTCTCTATTTCCTCGCCAAAATCTAATTTAATAGTGATTGATACATACTCTTTTGAAATTCCATTATTATGACTCTATTTGTCGTTTTTGATCTCCAGTAAGTTCCTTTATAATATTTCTTAAATAATTCAAAACTGACAATGTTCTTACAGTTAGATATGTTACATAGGTCATACACCGCTAAATATTGCTTACTTTGTGAGCTGGAATCTTTCATACATTTCATTTCCATTTATTTAGAACCAATATATTCGTATCACTTGACATAAGACTATTATCTGATAAAGATCTATCTAAATATATAAGATTACAGTTGTTCAAAGTCTGGTTGGGGAGGTGGCTCTTGAGCCAAGGGTTCAAAGTCTCCGAGTGTGTTGTGAGGTTCTTCGTGTCTCGGTGTTGCCAGAGGGTGGTCATATGCGTCTTTCAGGAGTTCTTGATCATGCTTTTAAAAAAAATATGTAAAATAAATTATTTGTTTATTTAATTTAAATTAAATTTCTCCCCTATGAAACATAGTACACACCTGATCAGGTTGTAAAACTGAAGGTGGGGCAAGATCATCTAGAGATAGCTGAGTGTTGATGACCGATGGGGGAGCGTAATCTGGGATAGCCGGCATGTTCTCCACAATCTAAAACATCTATACTAATATTATAAAGCTGAAGAGTTTGTTTGTTTGTTTGTTTGTTTGAAAGCGCTAATCTCCGAAACTACTGTTTCGAATTGAATAATTCTTTTTGTGTTGGATAGTCCAGTTATCGAGGAAGGCTGTAGGCTATATAACATCACGCTACGACCAATAGGAGCAAAGATATAGTGGTAAATGTGTAAAAAACGGGAGAAATTATTTCATCTTTGAAGCCTTCCGTTGCGTGCGCCGTGAAAACGGTTCAAGATACATAAAAAATATGTATTAAAGAATAATAGCTCTTTTAATGATCTAAAAAACACTCCGCGACAGTATATGTCTATCTTTTAAGATTAACTCACAAAAACCGTTTTTATGGTACCTAATTTGGTCGAAATAATTTGTTTAAGTTGTATCAACATAATAATATTAATCTTTATTCAAATAAACAAATAAATATGTTGTTTGTGAATAAAAAAAAACAAGGTTTTATCCTGAAAATTCTACGGGAACTCAACCATTCCGAAAACCCCACAAGAAAGGGAACTATGTGGGAAGAACCAAAAATCTGCCCTAAGTCACTATTCCATGCGGACGGAGTCGTCGCAAAAGCTAGTTAAAGATATAAACAATGTGATAATATATTATAATATAATCGCAAAACATTATGAGTAATCACTAGTAGATACTCACAGGCTCTACTTCATCAGCAGGTTTTGGTTCTTCCCTGACGGTGTTGGCTCGTGCTAGTTCCTCAGTTAAGTACGCGTTTGTGTGTTGTGTCACGAGGAGATGAGATAGAATGTCCGTGCCTGGAGTAATATTATATTAGAACAACAAAGTTTTTCATACAGAATGGCAATATTTACGAACTGTACACAATTTTTGCGTCCCGAAAGTTAATACGTATTGTTTCTTCTTCCCCATTACTCATAATATATCTTCCCAATAAAATCTGTTTATACTACTTGTTTAATTTAACGATGCCGTCTGGGGATAAAAATCTTAATATTTTATTAGTTACTATAGTCATTGGGTATTTGTATATTTTATATTGATCTATATATGCTGCTGGTCTAACAGTTATATATATATAATTTATAAAAGACAATGAAAATACATATATTATATTGATTGATATCCTATAATCACTGTAAACTGACTTATGTCTGTAGAGTATTCGCAGACGCAGTATAGCGTGGGAGCGGGTCTAGGAGCGGCCTCCAGTGAAAGTGAGCCGTCGCAATATCCACTGTGTCTCAACATCGCTCGGTAACATGATGTAGCATATGGACACTTGCTGCGCGACGTGCGACCGCTGTATATTGAGAATATTAAAATTATACTTTAGTATGTATTAAACATTTGGTATATTATTTATCTAATCTTTCTTCATTAGAAAATATAGAAATATTAAAAAGATGATATCACAATATAATAAGGGCTACTAAAATAACATTTCTTTTGTAAAAGTTAATGAGTGTTTTCAACACGATAAAAGAAAAACTACGTCTCTTTACTGACATTCAATAAATCTGATTGTATTCAATGTTTGCAGCGTCGTTTTATCAAGTGGTTATACTAACAGGAAGTGTTTGTCACTGTCAAGCGGCGTGTCACACTCGCGACACAGAAGACCCTCTTGTATGACCAACGTGACACCTTCATACGTGTCGCTGATGGCGTGACACGCGACGTCCTTGATGGGAGGGCGGGCTTTGTTCTGAAAATAATATATTATTATATAATTGCAGTTTGTTAATTGTAGATAAATAAGTAGTAGTATATACAAGTAGCAGTAGAGTTATATGACGTACATACCTTGGGCAGCTTAATCAAGTGCTCAGTAGAACACAGAGGTAGAACCTCCTCGAACGGGTTGTGGTCTCGAATCTGATGCTCTTTCAGTTGACCTGAAAAATATTATACGTATTAATGTGTGTATTGAACTCATTTTATTGTAAATGACACTAATATTTTTCGGATATACTACGCTACTTGATTTTTGATAAAAACTACATACTCCCGACGTTTCGGCTACTTTTCAGCAACCGTGATCACGGACAGACGAGATGTGAGCGTTTATTTTTTTTGTATAATGAGACTAGTAAACCCGGCGAACACCGTTTCGCCACCAGGCTTTGTTTTATGTAACATTTCGTTTGGTGATTAAAAGATGAAGAATTTTTTTATTGTTTTATATTTGAAAAGGAAAATTTTAATTTTGTTTCACAACAGTAATGAATTCATTTCGATTACAGAAATGTATCGTTATTTAGTTGAACTTCTCTAATTAAATAAAAGTGAATCCAAAGTAGATACCGAATCGAAGCGTTATACGTGTCCGCAAATTATACGTTTCATTGAAGTGCTCCTCTTTGTAAACCACATTTTTTGTTTTTTGGTCTAACGTTAACACAAATAAAGCGGATGGTTACCGAACTCTTGAACACGCAAAGTATAACTGCCCATGTGAAAAACAATGATTTTCTAAATTTATCCCGCAAATACTAAATGGTTTTAAGAGTTTAAACTACAAACACAATACCGGTTTGTCACATGAAATTAACTGAGCAGAGAACAATGAGTAGCCTTCAAACAATGTATCATACACCGGCACCATCTACTTAAAATATTGATTTGTAGTACTGTTACGTATCAGAGATGGCGCTGTATGTGAAAAAAGATTGTCCCGCTTTTCTGTTGAAATTTTTCCTGAATTTTTTTTGTTATAAACCTCACGGAGTCAGAGACCTTTCCAACGAATGCAAAACCCTGGAAATCGGTTCGGTCGTTCTGGAGTTGCGTCAGGAAGAAAGAACGGACTTATTTTTATATAGTAGATTTAAGACTTGCGAGTATTAATTTAAATGAAAGAAATATTTTCGGAATACTTTGCGTATTTTATTATTTTTAAAAACACCACACTCCCGACAACTCGTCTGCCTTAATCATGGTTGCTGACAAGTAACCGAAACGTCTGATGTATATATAATAGTTTTTAAAATAATAAAATACGCGAAACAGTCCGAAAATATTAGTTTCATCTGTTTATATAGTACTTACAGTTGTACATATTATTCACCGAGACGTACGAATCTCAGCACACATCTCGTACATTTAATCTCCAGCTCCTTGTCCTGGTGTTGTTTGAGATGGTCCATGTAGAGGAGCACGTTGGCCGTCAGCTCACAGCCTTCAGCGTACACTGGAATCATCTGAAGAAGATATACGATGATTTTAATTTCTCCTACGTAGTACATATACTATTTGGTTATTATATATATTTCAATATTAATTTTAAGAGGTCACCTCTTAAAATTAATATTGAAACTGAAATAAATGAATTCCTCCTTACGAAACTAATGTTTATTTAAGCCGTTTTTAAATTACTTTAAGAGTTTTGAATAAAGAGCAAATATGTTCTACAAAATTGTTATTAAGACATGAAAATTTTATTTTGATTTTATGTGACATGAAAATTTGGTTTATTTTGTTAAAACTAGGCACTATTTAAGCTTATTGAGCGGCAAATGTCATAATATATTATAATATAATCGCAAAACATTATGAGTAATCACTAGTAGATACTCACAGGCTCTACTTCATCAGCAGGTTTTGGTTCTTCCCTGACGGTGTTGGCTCGTGCTAGTTCCTCAGTTAAGTACGCGCTTGTGTGTTGTGTCACGAGGAGATGAGATAGAATGTCCGTGCCTGGAGTAATATTATATTAGAACAACAAAGTTTTTCATAAAGAATTGCAAATATTTACGAACTGTATACAATTTTTGCGTCGTGACAATAAAATCTGTTAATACTACATACTTGTTTAATTTAACGATGCCGTCTGGGGATTAAAATCTTAATATTTTATTGGTTACTATAGTCATTGGTTAATTGTATATTTTATATTGATCTATATATGCTGCTGGTCTAACAGTTACATAGTTAGTTATAAAATTTATAAAAGAAAATGAAAATATATTATATTGATTGACATCCTATAACCAGTGTAAACTGACTTATGTCTGTAGAGTATTCGCAGACGCAGTATAGCGTGGGAGCGGGTCTAGGAGCGGCCTCCAGTGAAAGTGAGCCGGCGCAATATCCACTGTGTCTCAACATCGCTCGGTAACATGATGTAGCATATGGACACTTACTGCGCGACGTGCGACCGCTGTATATTGAGAATATTAAAATTATACTTTAGTATGTATTAAACATTTGGTATATTATTTATCTAATCTTTCTTCATTAGAAAATATAGAAATATTAAAAAGATGATATCACAATATAATACGAGCTACTAAAATAACATTTTTTTGTAAAAGTTAATGAGTGTTTTCAACACGATAAAGGAAAAACTTTACTGACATTCAATAAATCTGATTGTATTCAATGTTTGCAGCGTCGTTTTATCAAGTGGTTATACTAACAGGAAGTGTTTGTCACTGTCAAGCGGCGTGTCACACTCGCGACACAGAAGACCCTCTTGTATGACCAACGTGACACCTTCATACGTGTCGCTGATGGCGTGACACGCGACGTCCTTGATGGGAGGGCGGGCTTTGTTCTGAAAATAATATATTATTATATAATTGCAGTTTGTTCATTGTAGATAAATTACTAGCAGTATATACAAGTAGCAGTAGAGTTATATGACGTACATACCTTGGGCAGGTTAATCAAGTGCTCAGTAGAACACAGAGGTAGAACCTCCTCGAACGGGTTGTGGTCTCGAATCTGATGCTCTTTCAGTTGACCTGAAAAATATTATACGTATTAATGTGTGTATTGAACTCATTTTATTGTAAATGAAACTAATATTTTTCGGATATACTACGCGACTTGATTTCTGATAAAAACTACATACTCCCGACGTTTCGGCTACTTTTCAGCAACCGTGATCACGGGCAGACGAGATGTGAGCGTTTATTTTTATTGTACAAGTGATAATACATATATTGCATAAATTTATAAAATCTGAATGGAAGAAATTCAAAGATTTAATGGTTGATTTTTTTTTTAATTGTTACCTACAGATAGAATCCAAAACGATCGGTAGAACTATTTGTCTTTCTATTAAATAAAATAATATATTAACCCATATCAAAAAGACACTATAAAGATACAATAAATCAATCTGGTCTCACTCGTATGTCGCATAGTGTCTTCTAGTAGAAGTAGCCACTGCTCGACATTTGAAGTAGGGTAAAATTTGTACTTCAACTCCACGATTACACCTTCACTTAATGCATTTGAGTTATCTTTAGATCCGGTTCAAATGTTACCTGACGGTATTATATACAAAAATTAAGAAACATTATATTAAAACTAATTATTTCTGCTCACAAAAATACTATACATGAATGTTATAATTATTATAACTAAATTATTTATTACCAGAAGTAGAAATATTTGCATTACTGTAAAAGAAATTTGATGCACAAAGGATATCATTCTCTTAAAAAGTGATGAATGTGGTGTAGGTATAATAAAATGGAAGAAAGGAAAAAAATAAAATTATATCTATAAGCATACAAACAAAATTCTATTACAAAAATTATAACAGTAAATTAAGATATTATACATATATAGATATAAACATAAATGTACACATAAATATGTACTTACTATATGTATAATAAATAAACAAATACATTACACATCAGAAGACAGATATAATTAAGTACCTTAGCAATATTCTCGAAGCATTTTCTAAGATGGGGTTGCACTGCTCTTGGGTTGCGAGATTTCGATAATATTTCTAACAATTCATCATCACTAAGGAAGACGTATCTCGGGAACCGTACTCGTTTAAGTTCCATATATTCATTCAGACCTCGTGATACAACAGCCAGTAAATGACGAGCTTCAACCAGGCTATCTAGAAGACGACTATCCGGACATATAATCATTATCTATGAACAAAATAAATATATTACATATAAGAGTAGTTATAAACCTAAGGCTACATTTACACATATGTACTTATTTTAAGCAACACTTGAACACACATGCTAGTAAACAGCACGTACTCAAAGCATGCTTTCGTGCTTGAAATAAGCATGTATAACAGTAGCCTAATATTTCAAATATTTCACATGTTAGAATATTAACAAGCATTTAAAAAATACTATTAATATTTAAACTGTGCTGCACGTGACTAAATATCGTGTGTATAAAGTTTAAAACTCGTTTGAAAGTTTGCCAAATACAGTTAGGAAAATAAACCTTTGGACATGCTGCTGCCGATGACATAATTCGTCTCCATAGTGCCATACTTTTTAGCTTCAAGCGGTAATTGTCGTGATATATCTTCAGACGTAAATATTGGTTCTCAATACATCCACTACCTTTATATAATAATATAGATTATGGTACACAATGTATGCAATATAATAATATATATAAAGAAATACTTTAAAACATACTTTTGACATTCAATCCATTTGTCAACACCTTTTTTGTAAGCCGAAGCTTATCATCCCATTCCTGTATTCGTACCTCAAACGCTGCTTTGAAAGGACTGAATCCTAATTGTTGTGTAGTTAAAAGTTTTTCATCCAATAGTTGGAGAGTTTCATCAGCAATCTTCATTATAAACGTGCCTGTAAATTAGATTATAGACGCTTGATAAATATTTAAATAAGCCGTTACTTTATTAATTCTCAACTGCAGTGCTACATAGTTCTGCTTAGAAATAATTTAGAACAATTTATTTAAATACCTATCTTAGAAATTAGTCCAACACAAATTAATGACAAGCAATAATGACATGAGGCTATATATATTTCTAATGTTATACCAGTGTTTTTATATGGAGACACTTCCATCGTCTTGGCCGCCCAGTCGTTAAGCATTTTATCGAGTGCCTGTTCTATCACATACTCCTTGCTGGCTAGTTCACCAATTTCAGCTATCAATTCAGCATGTTGAGCCACTCCTTGCTTCAGACACATTGCAAACGTCTGTTTCTCGTTCATTGTTACAGAAATACCTATATTTCAATATTCATATTATTAAAACAATAATCATCTTCGTTCAAAATTTTATTTGACTTCAACCAGTCATTTTATATATTTCATATTTTCATGAAAAATATACCATGTTAGTTAGAATATCATAAAAAAAGTCAATTATATTAACATGTGATGAAATTAAATAAATCTTAACTTTTGTTTTTATACCTGCCCTATAATTATTTTACAGTAATCAGATTCAAGGTACAAAAGCGTAATCCAATATTAGCTAGTTGAATATTAAAATATAGTCAATATTATACTGTTTTATTCTTGTGAAAATTTCAAATGAATATTTTCTTTAACTTTGAAGAATTACAGATAAGATAGTACACAAACATTTTTGGTTTTTTACCAAAAGAAACTAATAAGTTTTAAGATTGAGGTTAAGCCACAAAGCCACAAGTCTGCTTATCTAAACTCCAAGAAACTCGTAACACTTTTGTAATTCAGAGATAATTAACAAATTATAAACTTTTAATACATCTATAAGTAAGAGGGGTAATTTGATAGACATTATAAAGATTTATCTGTAAATTGGTGGAACATAAAAAAACCTAGTTCAGCTAAAAGTTATGTTACAATTTTTTTTAACGCAGCTTTAAATCAAATTTATTGCAACATATAAATCTCAGGATAAAATAATAAAATAAACTATTATATTACAAATTGTCCCTTTTGCCTTTTAAATAGGCTCTTAATTTGTTTGACTTTGATACTCTAGAATTAGTCACTGTTTACAAGGTATTTTCACCACTGCTTTTTAAAAAGATTTTTAAGATGCTTAATGCAACCTCGTTGTTTGAAGTAGACAGTTCTTTTAAGCTAACAATAATATGAAGTTTAAAGGTTTGAATTCTGAACTGGATGAGGGGGAATAATGATTAGCTATCATAAAATTCAGAACGTTGATTGCAAGTCAGGCTAAGGAAATTCGTATCTTATGACAAGGTGCAGTTAAGTTAAAAAACCATCAGTCAAGTAGTATTTCTGTCATATAAATTTAATTCGTATAAAATATACCAAATTTGTTTTGGAATCTGCTAATGAAACTGTTAATTCGATCGTTGTTTACTTAACTATTTTAATTCTGTTTAAAGACAGAAAAACAAACACATCAATTGATAGACATCAAATGATTTAAATATTCATTGGAACTCTGTGATATACTTGACACGTTCATCAACTAGTGCTCTTGTACGGTCTCAAGCAGTTACATATGTCGATAACTATAAACGTACAGACAATTTCACCTAGAAACAATATTCTTGCTTTTCTTATCCTTACTTGGAATTGTAAACTATTTATTATATTAAAGATTATATAACGTGACTAGGTAACCTTTCTTAGGTGGCCACTTTATAAATGAAACTTTCAAACATATTGCGTCTTTTAACTCAGTACATTTTCTATAAAATATGTGGTTAAATTAGTTAAAATTATAGATAAAATTTAAGATGAATTAAATTTAGTTTACCATTTTTTCTCTTGTAAATTAAACGTTTAAGTATTTTAATCATCAATATCTATTTATTTACAAGCAAAATGTCTTTAGTTTAATTAATATTTTCATTGAACTTACAACATGTCATGTTTTTGTTGCGAATGTTAAAATATTTAACAAAAAATTGAATATATTTCTATACAAAAGTGGTATATATCCAAGGAAAAAATACCCATTCATCACGTAATACCTTCCAGTCATTAAATTTTTGCATTAAAAAGCAAATAAAATCATGGACATTTTAAGGAAAAGTATACAAGGAAAGTTTTAATTAAGCTTACAGAAGAGAAAACTATAACCGAGAAACTAGTAAAATATTAAAAACAACCGTCTTTAAAAGAATACAAATTTGCTCTTACCAAATATTGCAGCTAGAAAATTTCTTCGAGGTTTTTCAATTCTCACTAGTCTTTCAAGATTTTTCAGCAAAAAATCATAATAAAACTTGAATTTCCGAACGAATACTTGAACGAGAAAATGAGAGAAAACCAAGGTTCATTCTGAATTTTATGAAAATTTATAAGTAGTAATTTATTTGTATCAACACTTATTTACTGCGAAGTATAATAGTAATAATACGACATGTAATTCTTGTTACCGAACAAACAAAAAAAAATCCAATTTACAAATGGTTCAACTGATTTGATGTGAAAACCCCACGAACAGTTTTCTTATAATTTAAAAATAAAATATTTTCCCAAATTTATGTAAACTATCTATAAAATTGTAGCAATTTATTTTAGTTATTTATAAAAAACATTTTTTTATAATAAACCAAAATATTTCTATGTAAGTTGACAAGTGTTACATTCGACTTTATTTTTTTTCAAATTGTTAATCCTCTTAGACTTGAAATACACACAAAGTACCTAATATCATCATTTTGAATCCTTAATTAATTACTAGTGAAGAAATAATATGGATTTTATTTTATTTAAAATTGTATTAGCCATCCTCATGCTTCAATATGTGCCGTATTCAATTTACGAAAAGTTCCTATTCATTCAAATAAATTAAAAACTGACACTCTTTTTACACTTAACACACAATACATCAAAAATAACTTCATACAGTTTGTTGTTTATTTGAGTATCAATTGTCTTTTACATTGTTCTATAGCTTTCTTATACATTTTCAATAGATTCTTCGTATAACCCTAAAAATAAAACGTACCTACTCCATGACAAATAGTCCCCATAAAGATACAAATGGTCAGAACAGTAGTCTACATGGAGATGTAATAATTTTTCTTTTGATTATATTTCTAAAAAAATCCGTTATTTAAATATAATATTTTCAGTAATAATGTTATGCAGTATTAAAAAAAGGTTAATACATATAACAAACGGCTTTCAACAGGTTTTTTGAAATTTTCTCATCTTCTATATATATAAAAATGGATTGCTGTTCCTTAGTCTCGCTAAAACTCGAGAACAGCTGAACGGATTTATCTTATCTTAGTCTTGAAATGTTCGTGGAGGTTCAGGGAAGGTATAAAAGCTGAAAAAAATTGATTCATTACTGGGAAAACCATAAAAACAGCCCTTTTCTATTTCCCATTCAAACGTTTTTTTGACATTAGATTTGACAACTAACTAATATGTCAATCATTCTGTCGCACTTCAAAACACGGAGATTTATAGCTTACAGGTAAACTCCAAAAATATAAATAAAAAAACTTAATAGATATTTCTTGATTATAGGGCGATACGAAGTTCGCCAGGTCTTCTAGTTATTATATAATTATATTTAGTATATCAAGGGATGATTTTTTTATACATATATAATTTAAAAATATTGTAGTGTTATCTTTTTTTAATGCTTTTTTTTAAAACAAAAGAAGTTAATTTACGGCAGTAATCTATGAATACAAATTGATATATCTTTTTATTTACATTTTTACAAATAATTTGTTATATTTATTCTAAAACATAACTTTTAATAATGTTGTAATATTGATAGCACATTTGTTGCAACAAGTGGCAGTTAAATAAATTATCGAATACTATCTCCAATCACATTTCTTACTATTTAAAAGTGTGACGAAATATTTCTCACTTAAATAATGATTTCATATCTTATAGTTTAGTCAAAATAATATCCCTCAAATATTTTATCTAATATATAAAATTCTCGTGTCACAGTTTTCGTGCCCATACTCCTCCGAAACAACCTGACCGATTTTGATGAAATTTTTTGTGCTTATTCGGTAGCTATGAGAATCGGCCAACATCTATTTTTCATCCCCCTAAATGTTAGGGGTAGTCCACCCCTAAATTTTTTTTTTTATTTTTTAGACAAAATTTTTAATTACTATTTTTTTATGATACAACGTACAAAAATACATACAATCCTAAATTTTCACCCTTCTACGATCAACCCTTATTTTTTAATAGCTATTTTAGTAATTTAATCATTTTTCATCTCCGGTCGATAACTGATCAATCGTCATTTAATAAGTTATCCCCGCCAGATATCTACAGGTGTCACTTCTGACCCAGTAAACAGCACGGAGTAGGGATGAGAACGAAGCCGGTCTTCTGTTTCTCTCACACAATTAGACTTCTCTCACTCCCTACACAGTTGTCGGCCATCGTTATTGTTTGTGCATCAAGTGTAGTAGTAACGTTGACAATTATTATTTTGCTAGCTCAGTGTAACTCTCATATTAACTATTAATCATTCCTAATCACTTCAAAACACGGAGATTTATGGCTTTAATAGGTAAACTCCAAAAATATAAATAAAAAAACGTAACAGATATTTCTTGATTATAGGGCGAAACGAAGTTCGCCGGGTCTTCTAGTAATAATATAGTTATAGGAATAGTTGGAAAGATAATTTTACACGAAATTTACTATTGTAATGTTGGTATAAAATATTACAAATATGTATTTGCAGGACAAATATTTTACCATATGTTGATTTGAAAAGGGCAGAATAACGAAGTTAAGAATTTAAAACAATGAAGACTAAATTTATACTCTTTGCTTTAAGGGCGCATCAGAAACAAGTTAGAAATCCAGCACAAAATTTATTTAAAGACTGCCAGAAAATGTCTATAATTTATGTAGCACTTTGTCCTTCGCTGCTCTGCAAAACGCCTATCATATATATATATTCATCAACCGTCTGCATCGATAAAAAAAATTAAGTAGAAATAATGAAAGTTTGTATTGAATAAAATGATATATTTAATTTAAAAGCTGATGCTTCATTTAGGTATAATTGGTATAATGACAATTATGTTGCTTAATGACATCTAAGACTTTCGCGAGTTGAATCAATTAAATATTCATTTAAATGAAATCAATATGATCTGAATAATATTGATTTCATTTAAATATTCATTTAATTTCTTCATTTCTTCGCGTATTTTATTATTTTATCTCTACAGACTCCCGACGTTTCGGTTACTTTGCAGCAACCGTGATCACTTGCAGATGAGAGGTCTATGTGAATTATATTCAATCGATATTATTCTTAACTTAATAGCTTGGTGAATTAAGAAGACTTGCTATTTCCATATTAATTAATAATCTACTGTGTGCCTTTTACAGACAACTTCAAGTGTTTGTTTATTATAGAATATCTGGATTATAATGTTCATGGTTATTTATTTACTATTGATAAATGCAAACAATGAAATTATTGTCTATCTGAGGATCACATTAAAAAATATTACTTTGTTTAAGATGTTAAAGCAACAAAAAACAGTGAAATTAAAAAAAATAATCCAAATTGATTGTACTTATTTAAAAATACGTGAGTAGAAAATAGCAAAAACAAAAGAAAACTATGGTGATAAGAATGAAAAAGAGAGTGATTAGGTATACAAGTTTAATATGTAACATATTGTTACCTCAATGGACTTGCACTGTGCACTTAAAATTGTAGGACGTTCTTATTGCAATTATGCATAGTATTAAAAACTTTATGTTTCGTAAGATATACATATTTAGAATGCTTTGACCAGTTGATTCTGTAATAAGTAATTAGGTACGCATGTCAAATACCGGAATATGTCGGGTTTGGGCTCATTTTGTCTGGTGTTAATTTTCGAAATGACGTTCAAAAGGCGTCGGGATGATTTGATTGTACGAAATTCCAAAACAGTATGCAGTTGTCAGAGATCATACAAAGCATATATTTGTCTACTAACTAATATGAATAATTTTTAAATAATCTTTCAAACAAAGTTTGAGATGAAATAACTTTGTACATTTGCTCATTATTGATTATCCGAAAGAATGAAACCCGCACATTTTTAACACGCCTATATTACTTTGGGCTCTATATATGTATCGGAATCTTTGAGCACGATTTTCACCGGTTTCTAAACATCTGGTTAACTTGAAACTTTTGCATTTGTCTCAAGGATCAATAACAATGCAATAATTCGTTAACAATTTCGCATTATTCTTATAAGGGCCGGCAGGATTAATATATGTATTATTTTCATAGTTCCTCTATGAGAGTGAAAGGGACAAAAATCTTATTGATAAATTGTACTAAAAAATATAAAATAAATATTATGTCATTACAAGCGTGTTTTTTTTGTTTTTTAAAACTTAAATTTATTATTTTAAAATTTTTGTATTTTGTATTTTGTTTTCAATGCAATTTTTTTTTTTTTTAAATTTGTTGAACTATTTGATTAAAAATATTTTGTTATACCAAATAACAATTTAATTTCATTTTATAATTTATATACTGTTTAAAGCAGACATACAAATTGGGAATTAACTTCTCAACTGGATCGTTAATTAACGGTATGCAACGGTATGAAACGAAAGGTTTTAAACAACTTTATCGTAAAGACAGGTGCAACGGGTTTGTAATCTTCTATCTTCTATATATATATATAAAAATGGATTGCTGTTCCTTAGTCTCGCTAAAACTCGAGAACGGCTGAACCGATTGGGCTAATTTTAGTCTTGAATTACTCCTGGAAGTCCAGGGAAGGTTTAAAAGGTGAGAAAAATGCCGGGAAAACCCTAAAAACAGCCCTTTTCTATTTCCCATACAAACCTTTTTTTGGACATTAGATTTGACAACTAACTAATATGTCAATCATGATTGAAACAGGAAAAACCTGATTATTTATGGCCTCTTAGACGGAATAGAGTTCGCCTGGTCAGCTATACCTACATATATTACTTTTGACCAAACTAACGCGGACGAAGTCGCGGGCAAAAACTAGTAACTTAATATTTTTGAATATTTTGATCATTTACAAATTAAAATTAACCTTTTTCAATAATTCAATAAAATTAAAAATATATGCAACTTTTTCCTCCGTCGAAAGGTTTCTTTCAAGTTTTAGCATTATTATTTTATGGGTTTAAATTTTTACATTTTATAGTAAACATATATGCATTTTTTTACCATGAAGATATTGTATATATCGGCGCTATCAGCTTTAATAACGGATGCGACATGAAAATAATTTGAGGCTGACATCAATTCTTATTAAAACTCATTAGTATTTATGATTATTGTTAAAAGTAAAACAAAATCAAAGGTTGTTTCAAAGGAGAATAGAACTATGTTTAAATCTTGGTATAAATATGACGTCTGGACGCACGACGGCAGAATAGAGACTTCAGAGTTGAGAATTCAGAGTTCAGTGAGTGCGTATCATTGAAGTATGTGATTATGAAGAACCTTCGAGAAATACAGGAGCATTAAGAACAACTGAAGTTTCATTTTAAAATATCATGGAACGTATTAGAAGCGACATTTAGTGACGTCAGCGAGGCTGGCGTACCTCTCTTTTAAAACAACGAATTCGTAATAAATTCGATATATATATAATTACATATATTTTTCTTGTCTATTGATAGACAAACTCTAAATATTGTTATCTGTGGTTCATTTTAAATTGTATAACATATAACGAAACTGTTACCAAGAAGAGAACTTGTCATTACTTCTCCTGGTGCGTCGTCGTCCATATAATATATATATATATATATATATATTCTATATCCGCATGATTCGTCCTCACCCTATAATCTTCTCTAAGTATAGCATGCAGCTACAATGATTACACTAAACTAAGTTTATAATACTAGGGGGTTTATTAGATAAAATTAGTAGAGTGTACGGAACGCTATACTGGCGAATCAGACCATTATATTGAGATGATCTTGGCAATTAAATGTATGATTTAGACGAAATTGTTTTTGTTCAATAGACCAGTTGTTTTGGTGGTTTTATGAAAAAAATATTTAGATCGGACCAGTAATTTAAATTTTACAGACGGATAACATAACAAATGTCCAAAATAAAACGGTTTAGTAAAAGACGCTAAGGTCGCTTCAGTCACCTCGCACAGAGATTTATACGAGTGAATCAATGTTGTGTTAGATATAGAATATATAATTCTTATTACAATATACATATAAGTAAGTTTCCGAGCACTATTACAACACCCTGTATACATCACACTCACCCTCTCACTAGTGAGTCTTAAATTACTTTTAATAATACATACAATATACTTTAGTATACGTCAGTGGTGTCCTAGTGGTCAAAAGGTCCACCTCTCATTTATGAGGGCGCGGGTTCGATCCTGGCTAGTACCAATGTGATTTTTCCGAGACGTATGTACTTTCTAAGAGTATGTAGATAATAGATTTCACTGATTATTGCATTCCCAAAGAGGGTTGATGTCAGGCAGGCGGCCGGCCGTAAAAACTATCAGCCAAAACTATACACAACATGTAAGACAGACCCTGGCTAAAGCTGGGAAACTGCCAGGAAGAAGAAGAAGATGAATATTATAGACGGTGAGTGTACCTGAGAGTACGTGTAGCTGTCTGTGATTAGCTCCTACACCATCCTACGTACTGATGTACCAAACGATTATGAAATATATGAAAGTCGATAAAATGGTTTCAGTTATAATTATTTCATACCAGCTTTCCGCCCGCAGCTTCGCCCGCGTGGAGTTCGGTTATTTCGCGTTTCTAAGAGAACCTTTCAAAAGTCTGGGATAAAAACTATCCTATGTTCTTTCTCAAGGTCAACTCTATGTCTGTACGAAATTTCATTAAAATCAGTTCAGTGGTTTAGGCGTGAAAGCGTAACAGACAGACAGAAAAAGTTACTTTCGCATTTATAATACATATTAGTAGTAACACGATATTTCTTTGAAATCGTAATATTTTAATTACTTATTTTTGAAGATATTTATCTTTTCTTCTGCTCTATTAGTTTTTAAATTTCATATTTTAATTTATTTAGCCAGATAAAGCATGGAAATAAGACTAGTATATTGTTTAAATGTTATGATATAGTATATGAGAAACAGTCTTTATCATTCTTGGTCAGATTGTTATATGTAGAAGTAGCTGTACATACCTGTACCATTCCTTTTGAAGCACCAGTGGAAGAAGTACGGCAACTCACTGTCTGCTATGTCGAACCTGGAAATAATAATTTGAACCTGTCATCAATTCTTATTAAACCTCATTAGTATTCGTGATTATTGTTAAAAGTAAAACGAAATCAAAGATTGTTTAACAGAGAATAGAACTATGTTTGAATGTTGGTCTAAATATAACGTCTGGACACACGACGGCAGAGTTGAGAGTTCAGTGAGTGCGTATCATTGAAGTATGTGATTATGAAGCACCTTCGAGAAATACAGGATATAAATAGTAAACATGATAAAAGAGACGCAAATCAATTTCGTTAGCACGCCTTCATTGGTCGTCACATCGCATCCGCATTATACGAGTAGATCAAGGTATACCTATATGAAATTAGTGTGATAATGATAGTGTGCTCCGTTATTTGAACGAAATGTCCTGCTTCTTGTGATAATTCTAAACTTCCATCAAAATGAAGTAGCAAGTAGACTTAAATTGTACGAAATTATCTCCACAATTATTTTATATAGATACGTTTTTCTTGTAAACAGTATCTGACAGGAATTATTATCAAAAACCTTCTTTTGGGTGTTATTTTTTATTTTTTAAGCAAAGATACGAGTTTTTAAAGTTAAATTTCGGTACAAACACATGAATACATAACATTTCAAATGTTCAAAACTCCCGGGGAACTTACCAAGTAACAAACTATATAACTGCAATACTTTATAAATCGATATGTTTTAATAAAATTTCACACTTTAAGTTAAACGTGCCTTAATGAGTTAATTATTATCTGAACACTAAACACAAACTAACAGAACAAGAAAATCTCAAAGAACTCAATTTGATTTGCAAAACACAAATAGCGTCACTACTTTCCCGCTCAACAGTTACTTTTTTATTTTGGTTATGTTCGTTCCGTTCAGAACAGGCAAAAAGAACAAAGCCCATACAGCCATGTCTTTTGTATTTTGTATCTTTAATTATTTTTAAATGTCTTAATCTCCTTTTTTAATCTTGACGCAAGTTTTTATATTAGGCCGAAGCCATGTCTTCTTTTAATTTTTCTTCTGGAATCTTTTTTTTAATTATAAGGCCGAAGCCATGTCTTTATTTAAAATATTTTTTTTTGTCAAATTCTTGTTTTTTTTTTTACATTGCGTTTTTTTTCGATGTCAAGTCCTTGTAATGTAATTTTTAGTACAATAATTAATTTGTCAAAATCGATATAACAGTCAAATTCTGAAAATAGCTGAAATAGCTGAAAGCAAATATCTTAAACAAAACGAACAAATTAGTATTATATACATATGTACAAATAACAATTAGATTTCATTTATGGTAGAAACAATAAAGCCATAAACTGGCAAGAAGCATTCTTGAATGCTTAGTATTTGCTGAAGACGGCGCGGGATTTTATTTATAATAGGGAATTACTAAAGTTGTGAGTTTTATTTAAAATTAAGTTTAACTTTTGAAAGATATATTAACTGCAATAAATAAGTTTATATAGGTATTTTACAATTGCTAACTCTTCCATGGTTAAGTTACAAGTAGTGACATTTATGTTTTACATTTGAAAGTAAAATGATTTTGAACAGTATTTTAATTTAGAAAATTTGAAAAAACTTAGTGCCTTCTTCAGTTAGAGTACCATTAAATAACAATGACATTAAAAATATTTTCTTAAGAGTCTATTAAATTATATTTATTTGTTATGGTAATCTAATATTACGAAATCATTGCCTTTATTGTCTAAGGAGCTTATGTCAAACGTCAAATGAGAGAAGTGTTTGTTTTTGAATTTTAACGGCGCACCCGCACCGTATAGCTCTGTAAAGTCGTTTCAAATTGTTTTATTATTTTGTTACTAATATGTTATTGTGAATTTATCAAGATGGATAACAGTGACGACATTCGTGACGAGGAGTTTATCCCGTTTCTTCATGGATTAGGTGTAGAGACGTATAAGAAGTCTTTTGAGTGGATGTTAAACGACCTAGATTTTTCTGGAGTTTTGCAGTGGATTTACAACAATTTGGATCATTATAATGCATTAATTGCTAGAGAAGAGTGCAGGTTAAGTATTTCAGATAACGCAAAACTCTAAAAGTCGCCTTAGTAAAATCGACACGAAGTATTGTGTTACGACACTTAGTTATAAGTTCTATAACTGTACTAAAACAAATAGCTAGTAATATATAATTTAATTTTTAATTTAAACATTTTAATCTTTATCATTAACAGATATGCAGAGTTAGAGAAGGAAGGAAAATTATTCTCACGTGAAAACTTATAAACACAAATCCAATCAATACAAGTTGATTTCGAAGGTTTAGTCCTAGCTGGGGTTTAGATTCTTTAGAGGACGCTAAACTTGATATTAAAAGGCCGAAAGAGAAGCTTGCAATGTTACAAATTCATGACGAAATGCTTAATGAAATGATCACTCAAGAAGAGTAAGTCATTGTCATCAACTGTATAGATTTTAATGATATTTAACAAAGTGGAAGCATTTAAATTGTTGTTTAATTTAAAATTAGATATGAATAAGGATCCTAAGTTTCTCAGAAATATTTAACATTAATTATTAATAACACATAATCAATATTGATACATTTTTAGGTCTACTAAAGAGGTCCTCACACTAGATATTGTTAGATTAGAAACAGTACAGAAACAATATAATCAGGATGTCACTACAGCTAGTGAGCAATGCTTGCAATTGGCTGAAAAAGTTGAAAACATTACCAGTAGCGTTATGAACAATAATGCAGAGGTTTTGAATGTTTATGACTCCAGCATCAATGATAAAGTATGTTTATTGCTATTAATGACTATTTGCAATAGTATTCTTAAGTAATCATTAGTAAAAAAATAACTAGAATAACTATTTAGGTGACCAAATAAGTATAGCTTATATTTAAAAGCATACATTAAGTATCTTTGTAGGTTAAGACTTGGTAATTCTTAGTTGAATGACCAAAAGTTTTGGCCTACTTTATTTTATTAATTATCACTTAAGTTTACAAAGCTTTGTTCTAATAACTCTTTTACATGACAGTGAACTTTTTTCTATTTTACAAGTTTATTATGTCTTTATACATAAATACATTTATATTGTAACACTTAAGTTGTGTTAAAGTCATAATTATGTTATCAAAGTATGAAAATGTATCATATAATGTTATTCAACATATATTCCAGGAATTATCAAAATAGTTCTTTACATTTGGTCCTCTGGAATCATATCGACAGACACAGTCACTGTTTAAGTCTCATTTTGATTTGTACACTAATAAGAAGTTCAACGACCGCCAAACAAATGTGAATGAGGATGATTTACGAACAGCCCTCATTGAAGCTAAGGATATGGAGGAATGGTAAGGTTTTCTTATAATATACTATATGATATTTTATAAATGTAGATTATTAGATTTTCCCTTTAGTTTGAGCTAGGAAATTAGGAATTGGGCATATAATATTAAAAGTAGGTATGTGGATGTTTTAAGTGACCTACTTTTTTATTGATATCTTATTAAATTTTAGATATACATATTACTATATAGTTTTATCAATATCTAAGCAGTAAGTTTTTGTGTGAAAGAGTATTAGAAATCTATATACACTTACAAACTTTTATACTTGTTTCGGACTTTTTGCAAATCTCATAATATATCTTATTCTTATGTTTAAACAAATGAATCTAGAAATAAAAGATTTCCCAGTCTATCTTATGAAATAGCAAAAAGTAACTGTACAATCAGTCACCCAAGTTCTTCAATATGAATAATAATTTTTCTCATTCCATATTTCAGACTCTCTAATGCCGTCTGTACATACATAGAATCCAAAGCCGAGCTGTGCGGGGAGCTTGTCAAGTTGATGCTTGTGTCTAACTATAGTCATGTACATTCAAGTGAAATTACATATGTATATAAATAATATGGTTACTTAATAAATTTCATTCAATATTCATGTCATTTTATCATATTACTCAAATAGATTGTAAATATTGTAGTTAAAATTCATAAAAAAAATAAATGTTAAAATGTATAGAATCTTCTTCTTAATGTTCTTTCTAATTACTCGGAGAAGCACCTTCACCAATTTTTTTTTGCTTTCTCCGAGAAAAGCTCTAGTCACTAGTTTAGTGAATCCTTAGATTTTGGTAGAGAACAATTTTTTTTGAACATGGGTTTCGTTTTCCGACTCTAATTAAAATTGATGGTCCAATCAAAATAATTTTTGATAAAAGTTAAACACCACACCAAACAACTAAGCTATCTCAAAATTCTTGACGAGATAGGACATTAAGTTGCTGAAATTATATCCATGAATGACCAGAGTATAGCAGTTTTCTTGTTTCACTCAATAAATTTATTACTAACTTATATTTCCAGGGTTTGTTCATTGGAGGCTCAAAGTGCCATCAGTTTACTGGAACAAGAGGAGTGTATATTGGAGCAACAGTTACTGTCCACAGTCAAACAGTACAGCGAGGCCCGGAGCAGGCTGGCTGTGTCCACAAGAACTACCTCCGCTATGACGATGAGGAGGTCTGTATAAATTGGTGAAGTTACATCACATATATGGAAATGAACCAGGAAGGAATTAATGATTTAGAGTCTCTAAATGTCGGTCTATTTGTTTGAAATTTTAATACATTGATATTTTTTATATTGTCTATCATTGTTTATGTATTTATTAATTTGCAAAGAATTAAATTACTATAGTATATATCGGAATTATTACACATTCGTTGTTTTTAAAGAGAGAGACGCCAGCCTCGTTGACGTAACAAAAGTCACTTCTTCTAGAACGTTCCATTATATTTTAAAATGAAACTTCAATTGTTCTTAATGTTCCTGTATTTCTGGAAGGTTCTTCATAATCACATAATTTAATGATACACACTCACTGAACTCTGAATTCTCAATTCTGCCGTCGTGCGTCCAGACGTCATATTTATACCAAGATTTAAACATAGTTCTATTCTCCTTTAAAACAATCGTTGATTTCGTTTTACTTTTAACAATAATTCTGAATACTAATGAGTTTTAATAAGAATTGATGACAGCCTCAAATTATTTTCATGTCGCATCCGTTATTAAAGCTGATAGCGCCGATACATATAATAAAAATATATTAAATTCGTGATTTTTGTATTGTTGAAGCAAGATTCAATGACGGAACATATAATAAAGTGATCTAAGTACATTGTGCTTGACATCATAATTTTAACAATAACGACAAAGCAGACCAGCTCAGTGGTTCCAGAAGACATTAGTGTTTTAAATGTCCGCTCCCACATATGATTACATGCAAACTGTGCGTGTAATATTCCTATCACGCCTAACAAACGCCCTGATGGCCTTGAAGACCTGAATCGATTTCTAAAAAACATAGCTAAGAACACTCAACGGATATACCTTTCAAACAAAAAAACCGCATTAAAATCGGATCATCCGTTTGGGAGCTACGTTACATCAAACAGACACATACACACACACATACACATAGACACGTCAAAATTATAACCCTGTCGTTTTTGCGTCGGGTATTAAAAACACAACAGTAATGAATAAAATTAGTAATTAATTTTGTATTTATTTTCCAGACAAATCTACAAAGACCTATCATACCTAGTGGATGTATGTCAGCAGGCTGTAACGTTAGATTGTCTCTTGTACTGCGCATTAACCCTTAAATTCGCCTTGTTGCATATCTGCAACGAACCGAAAATTAAAATAATTTGACAAGTTAATGTACACGTTTCTGAACGTAATCTGCCATAGATTATAGAAAAATATATGAACGTTTTGACACTTAACGTGACGGTTCATTTTCAAAAATTTAAACTTCATAATTTTTTAATTTAAAAATCGCGGGAGCGCGAATTTGTAAAAAGTAATTTGTGTGTAGTATTATGTCGTTTTTTATGCGAATTTCGAAGGTAAGTGTGTTTTATTTTTTTATATTTCACTAATATAACTAATCAAAAAGACCAGAAAATAATAATTTTCCATATATTCAAAAGTTTGATAAGTTTTTTTTCAAACAAACTGTTTGTGTCGTATGTGCAACATTGCGCATTTACGTTCAAACAAATTTGAATTTTTACTTGATCAGTAGTGATGTATTTAGAAACATTTACCTAATTTTGTTTGCCTTTTTACAGCATGCCGAGATTGCTGAATAACTGAGACATCGAAGAATATCTGCAAACTCTGGATCTGTCCGAGGATGACTTGGAATTATCAGAAGAAGAAGAGCAAGATGAAGAAGTTTACTATGAGAATAATCGCCAGTTATTAGCGGGTTTAGAATATTGTGATGAAGATTTGGGACCAACTGGTAATACTGTTGTGCGTCTAACTCGGATTGTTCCAAGACGTGTCAACCACATTATTTATTTCGACAACTATTACACATCGGTGCCATTGCTCACTTACTTTGCAAAAGAAGGAATATATTGCTTAGGAAGTATACAGGTGAATCGCATACCTAATAACAAGCTTCCGGATAAGAAAACTCTGATGAAACGAACAGTACCAAGAGGATACTATGAGGAACAGGTTGCCAATGTAGATGGTATCAACATTAGCGCTGTTTTATGGAAAGACTACAAGCCTGTGACTTTGATGCCAACCTACACTGGAGCCTTGCCTGTGATTACAATTATGAGGTATGATAAAACGACGAAACAGCGGATTCCAATATATTGCCCCAATGTGATAAAGGACTACAATACCCACATGGGAGGAGTGGATCTCCTTGATAGTTTTATCGGAAGGTACCATGTTACTCGCAAAAGCAGAACGTGGACAAATCGCTTGTTTTTCCATCTTCTGGACGTTACAGTCGTAAATTCGTGGCTATTGTACAAGAAATCTCTGAAACTGAACAAATCTTCCATAAAACCATTGAATCTGTGCAATTACAGACTTGAGCTGGCCCATACCTTATGCAATCTTGGCCAAAAAGGAAATGGTACCAAAAGGGGTCGCCCAAGCAGTTCATCTTTAGAAGCTGAATTTCAACTAAAAAAGAAGTGTGGACCAGCTCAAACTATGCCTCCGAAAGATATCCGACAAGACACAATATGTCACTGACAAAAATTGGGGGATCGGGCCAGATGTAAATACCCTAATTGTAAGGGATATACATTCAGTTATTGTGAAAAATGTAGAGTAAACTTATGTTACAACAGACAATAATTGTTTTTATAAATTTCACCGTGAATAAAAAAGAACTTTGAATTTGTATCTATTTTGAGTTTGTTATTGATGACCTCATTCTTTCCATACATAGCATAATTCGATGACTGCGCACTGTTGCACATATGCAACATACACTTTTTTGTATTTTTAGTAGCTTTATATCAATACTATATATTTTTAACCATTTTACCTTTGCTCTATAGATCCTAATATGATTAGAATAATATATTTATAAACGATTACAAAATTCGCGCATTTAAGGGTTAAGACGGGAGCTACGTACTATGGAGGATGTAATACAGTTCGCGGCTCATCTACGCTTGTATGTGATACAGGAGAGCGAAATAGTTGCTGATAGGATCGTGAGTATATGCTTTTTATAAGGCTACTACTAGGGATACAACTTACTAAATGACTTGAGCCTGTCCAGAACTCACATTAACTCATTCCTGGAACATACTTCAAAGGCAGTCCTTGTAGGTTATTTTCAAATTTGGTAGAGGGAGGAGCTTGGACAGTGGAGGTGAGCGTTTAACGCGCGTTAGATAGGGCCTTAAACCTACACCTGGGTCGCAACTCGCAAGTCACAGACACTGTTGAAGCTCCTCTCTTTACAATGAATGGACCCGGCACCCGCACGGTGAATACATTGAATGCTAAGAGGTTTCGTCTCTATATAGTTTCTATTGTGTTTGTAATTAATTGATATACACCCTTTATTATTTGGATAAAAACTTTACTTTTAAATAAGGATTATCGTATAAAGGCATAGATAGAATTTGTTTTAGGATAGAACTAAAACGGTTTAGTGCTGGTATCTAGTTAAACTTAAACACACATAGTAAAATATGTCTAGATTTTATTTTTTTTAATTAATTAAAAGCAGTATAATTTTATTCTGACCTACTTTATTTAAGTTTCTGATTTGTTTTTAAGTTTTTTTAATAATTCTGATGCAATTAATTTTATACATATTTATTTTTTTGACATATATATGTAATTTATAATTTTTCAGAAATTAATGACTGATATAATATGCAAAGAACAGGAAAATGTTGAAAGAAATCTACAAAAATCAAACATTTTATTACAAAGTTTGTCTTCAATACTTGGAGTAAATAGTACAGATGTGTTGTTATATGTTAAAACTTATAATGAATTGATGAGTAGAGGTAGCTACTTGAAAGAAAATATAACTGAGGAATATAAAAGAAAGGAAAATGAATTGATGCAATAGTAAGTATGATTTGAGTGTAATTTATATAAATATATATTTTTTGTGTCTTAGGAATTAATCTAGGTAAAACTACATATTTACCAATATAACAACCATTTAACGAGACGATTTTAGAAAAGTTATTGAAAAATACTATAACTCTTTTGTATAATCACAAAAAGAACATTTTTTGATAATCATTTGGGCTTGTAAAATAGTTTTTTAATAATCTCAAATTAATAATTTTAAATGGAGTAATAGATGAAAATTAATATGTAGTTGACAGAAATACTCCTCTAAATACAAAATACCGTAAAGGAGATCATTCAGGCTTCATACATTTTTGGGCCTTTTTTGAAAGTGCCGGCCAATAAAAAAAATGGTACATATTTGTAGAACTAACCATTTGGAACAATAGTTAATATGGCGCAAAAGTTGTAGGATCCAAGATATAGAAGTTATACAAGTTTCAAGACTCATCATTTTGGTACTTTATTTTTTTCTGAAAGTGCCAGGAAACATAAAATAATGATTGATATTGCTAGAGTTAAGCTTCTCAAGCAAATCATAGCCATAATCTGTTAGAAACCTGTCGTTTTTATGTAATACTAGCGAACCCGACAGACGTTGTTCCGCCAAGTATCTGAACGCATGCAACACATTTCTTGATGATTTTATTATTTGTCTAACCTAATATGTATATCGGGGTGGCATTTTTATATATTAAAAAAATGGGCCTAGAAGCACTTTTAACTGATTTTGTACCATTTCATGTCGGATTTGATCATATGACGCGAGAGCAAGTGGCGCAGAGCATGTACATAACTGCATGACTCCAGATTTTCTATAGCATCTCTAAAACCACGGTCTAATATAAAAATGTCACCAGGCCGGTAAAACCAGTGAAATACATTATTCAGTGCATCATTTAAAATCTGGGCATCGGAGGTTGTTGCAGCGATGGGCCATCTACCGCTATTATGGTTCCATTGCAACAAATATTTAAAAAAGGCTTTAAAAGATTTCGAATGTTATGATTGCTATAAGATTTTCTTTGAAAAAAGAAATTAGTGCTCTTCCGTAAATATATGTAAGTGCCATCAAGTATAGAGATGGCCTTTCTTTCTTCAATCGGACTATCAGGATTACCAAATAATCGCTCTGGCACTATGAGGTTCCTCTGCGCCACTTGCTCTCGCGTCATATGATCAAATACGACATGAAATGGTACAAAATGAGTTAAAAGTGCTTCTAGGCCCATTTTTTTAATATATAAAAATGGCACCCCGATATACATATTAGGTTAGACAAATAATAAAATCATCAAGAAAAGTGTTGCATGCGTTCAGATACTTGGCGGAACAACGTCTGTCGGGTTCGCTAGTATTACATAAAAACGACAGGTTTCTAACAGATTATGGCTATGATTTGCTTGAGAAGCTTAACTCTAGCAATATCAATCATTATTTTATGTTTCCTGGCACTTTCAGAAAAAAAAAGTACCAAAATGATGAATCTTGAAACTTGTATAACTTCTATATCTTGGATCCTACAATTTTTGCGCCATATTAACTATTGTTCCAAATGGTTAGTTCTACAAATATGTACCTTTTTTTTTTTGTTGGCCGGCACTTTAGAAAAAGGCCCAAAAAGAATGATCTCCTTTCATGTTCAATCATCGTTTGAGTACAAATTAAAAAAAATATACTTCTATCCCTGCTATGTTGCGGGCTGTAATGTGACATGCGATAGAGTAACAGAAATGTCGAACTTCAATTATAATAATACAACAATTAATTTTCCAAAATTGTAAAACATAGTTTGAAATTCATAAACTATATTCGTCTCTGTCATACACTTCTTTAAAGGTCAAAAATTCCTTAACAGTTCAGTTCTTTAGGCCGAACCAATTAAATGAATGAACTTATGTATTAACACTCAACATACTGACTTGGCATTCCTTAACCCTAGAGTGGGCGCGTCTCTTTGCGTAACGTCAGTAGGCGCGTGGGGAGCATTTTGCCGCCTCATTTTCCTGGCTATTTTGACTAGTAATATTGCAATTTAATATTTTTTTCTTTTAGGATTTAAATAAATAAACAGTAAGTTATAACAAATCAACATATTTATTCAACTTTGTTCTATAAACTTTGGTTTACAAAAGACTTTAGAAAACTTAATATTTTAAATGACTTTTTTTCTCTTAAGCTACATAATACTTTTTAATACTAAAAAAATAAAACAAAAATAACAAAATTATATATTTTCTAAATCTACAGGATACGCTTTATCAAAACAGTCTTCACAAAGACATGTACAATGTTCATTGCACAGTAACTTTTGGCATCTGGAACACCCTTTTTTCGTGCGCCTGTTTTTCTTTGAGGGACATATACTGCATTTGCCCTCCTTTTTCGAAGAAGATGCTTGTTCTACTGGGACAAAGCGAGCAATTTGGTTCCTCAAAGAAGTATTTAAAGTGCCTATAGAAGTCCTTGTGGTCATATATTGCTTGACAAGTACCATGGCAATTTGTTTCAAATATTCTCGACGTAGCTTCAAATGTTGATTATTGGCTTTGTATATAATTTGACTGTTTATACCGGCAATATTTAACATTAAAAAAATAATCTCATTGGTCATCTGCGAGTCATCCTCCCAACAGAATATTCTTCCTTCATTTGGTCAACCACGTCAACAACACCTTTAGTACTATTATAAAATGTTATCATTTCAGGTTTTGCAAATGTTATCATTTCAGGTCAAAGTTGATAATAGCAATACTATTTTCTTTTGCTTTTTATTTGGAACATAAGGTAGTAACACTTTCCTGTCGCCAAATACAAACAATGAAGATGGTTTCGCCCGATCTTTGATGTTCGAGATTTGGTATCCCACCAAATCTTTTGAACTTCTATTTTATCCATTTTTATTTATTATTATCAATCAATTCTTTGAAATCCTAAAACAAATATATTTTTAGTTGCAAAAGTTATTAATGCACCATAAAATATAGTCAACATTTCGAGTTTGCAAAAAATGCATTATACAATATTACTTACGTGAGTGGGCGCGCGGTGAGCGATTTGCCGCCCGGCGACACCTGATAGTAGATACCTTCTTCTCCTGCGGTCCCCCGGGCACTGACGGTGTCCAGATTTAAGGCAAACGTTGCTAACGAGAGTAGGAGCAGCTACTAAGAAGCCCAAGTCTAACGGCTAGTTGTTTTAATTATTATTAACGGTTTTTTAGCGCGGGCGGCAAAATGCTCATAACGCGCCCACTCTAGGGTTAACATATAATATTAATAGCTACTAAAACTGTTACTCCAAAGTTTCCTTCATATTATATACAATAAATTATCAGTAAGAATTCATCGGCCCACCTAAGATCCTACATATATGATGGTTGTACAAAACAACCAAACTGCAACAACACAGTCATTTCAGCCATGAGACACCGACTGATACAAGACAGAGATGTTGTGGATGAAAGGATCGTTGAAACAAGCGTTATGTCCAATGATATTAAGGTAATGAAAGATACTTAGGTAACTTCTAGTAAATTAGATAGTTACTTAGGTAATTAGTATTTACCATAAACATATTAAGATTATGGTGCCATAGTGTGCTCGCATTGTGAATTTTAATAATAATATTTAAATGAAACTATTATTTTTCCGATTACTACGAGTATTTTATTATTTTTAATGGTCGAAAAGATGTTTCCGTTATCACGGTTGGTGAAAAGTAACAGTTACGTCGGGAGAATGTGGTTTTTAAAAATAATATAATAACGCGTATGTAGTATGTAATCACAAATTTTTTAGTTTTTATTAAATGAATATACGCGAAAGTCTTAGATCTCATTATATATATGTATATATTTTGCATTTTAGAAGCAATTAAATTGACTATCATGACAAAAAATTATAGATAATAATTTGAAATATTGTAATTATAATTATTTTTTTCAGAAAAACGATAAACATTATATGAGGAAGTTGTGGCAATGGTTTCTTACGGACCAGTCAAAACTGTTAGCAGCTATCAAGAATATAAGAGGATGAATAATCTATTATAATATAATATATAATTAATATACATAATAAATATGTTTGATTATTGTTGTAATTTATTTAGTATTCTACATATATTTGTTTAATAATTATTTTATTTTTTTTATTACTAGTTTTAGCTTGCGACTTCGTCCGCGTAAATTTCGGAATTAGTAATATATGTATAGCTGACTGGGTAAACTTTATTGGAATTTATTATTATTATTTTTTTCCCTAAAAATTAATAAAATTAAATATCCTATGTCTCTCCTTTTTCTGCACTATCTTCCTGCCAATTTCCAACTATATCCGTACAGCCGTTCTTGAGTTATAAATAGTGTAACTAACACAACTTTATCTTATTATAGATATCTTAAAACAAAAAATAAATTTGGTGTTACATACCATTTTCAATACAATGTTTCATTAAGTATAGACTTGTTTTTCTTTCTTGAGAATTTCAAAATAAACATATTGAACATAATTTAATTGTAATTTATTCAATAACAATATAATATAATCTTATGGTAGGTACACACATCACAATGATACAGTCAAAAAATATATAAATGACTATACATAGTACAACCTCAGTGAAGCACCGTTTAAAATATTATAAATGAGGTAAACATGTTCTTCATTACTTAAAATATCCTTAGAGTACAGTTTTTTTGTATTTTTTATACAAATTTTCAGTCCCGAGTTGGTCTTGGCTTGTTTCTAAGCAGAGTGTCTTCCGGTGATATGTGTATCGGATTTGTAAAATAAATTTCTATATTCTCTGGTATCGTTTGAAAGTATGCGCTCCCTCTTGTGTTATCTGAAAAGTGTTTTTATTTATTAGATATTTATTGACCATTACAGTTCTTTAGTTTGTTTCTATAGAAAAAGAAAAATTGACATTTTGAAAAGGCTGTCAGGGATAAAAATTCTTCAAATTATTGGAGTAAAAAAGGACTACGTGAATTTTATGCAAGCCTTGGAAATACCTCCCTTAATTTCAAAATAACAAAGTTATTTATTTAATAATTTTCTATTTTGTTATTTATTTTTTAATTTCCCCCCATTTTTGTCAGCCCGCCATATTTAGTTCACAAGATGTCACCAAAATAATGTTAAACCAAATCTTTGTAATAGTTTCATAAATGACCAGTAAAAGAATCATTTACGAATTACACAAAACTCTTCTAAATTTTGTATATTTTAATGATCCTATTAAAAAGTGCCCATTCATTTAAAGGTATAGCAAAATGCATAATAAAACCAAATAAATACTTTAGAGTTCCTATTTTGTAATTGATACTGTTCTAAGACATTCATAACTGTAAAAGTTCAAAGTTTGTTGGACGATGTAAACTTTAATACTCGTATTAATAGTCAATGTTATATAGTTACCAGTTAAGTTGAGCCTAGCTATGATATCCTCCAGGTGTTGTCTGTGTAGGGTCGTTCTGACTGTGAGCCGATCACGATAGAGACTGCGACGATGACGGACGGAGCCGCGGTTCAAGAGAGGCAGAGTGAACACCGTCTCGGATAAAGGAGTTAGATCCGAACCGAATTCCTATAGAACATATATTAATATAAATATATATACAGAGTTTTTTAAGCTATGGCTGCATTTGCACTGTAGTTGTGTAATATTATGCCAATATCATACGAAGTTATTATACAGTGTGTGTACGATAAACAATAATTATATGGATTGAATTTAAAATGTTATTAAAACTCTGAAGTCGTGATCTAGCCGAAGATGGATTGCACTGTGTTAGGAATTACATTGAAAGGATCACTTGGTAGGAAAATATAATTTTTTGCGTATAATTTGTAATGTTTGTAGTTTTCATGTCTCTATTCTAAGAAAGTTGACAGTTTTAGTATTAAAAAAAATTATATTAAAGTTACGCGGATTTTGCACTATCCCCGACGATATATGTATATATTATAAGAAAGCTGTCAAAGTAGTAAACACTAGTTGTATGGCTTATGTAACAAAATTTGAGAACAAACGATTCTAAGCACAAGATTCACCACTTTCGGACCAGTTATTGGGAAGAATGGATGTACAAACTATAGTGTCTCCTTATTCACTGGTTTAATCTTAGAGGACTTTATACAACTATTTTAAAAGGAATTGGTGCGATCGGTGTAATTAGAGATATTGTTTTAAATATTTCTAATTTCTCTTTATAGTAGCTGATAGTATTCATAAATTCTAGTTTTTTAGCTAGAAAAAGAAATGCTTATCTACAAATATGAATAATTTCTACACTTATTAATGGTTACACGCATTAAGCAACATACAAACCAGTGTCACCATATCGAAAGAAACAAAGACAGTGTATTTTTTTTAATAATTTGGGAACAATGAAATCGTAAATTAATATAATAATAGTATAATAGTATACATATATTCACCTAGTGCAGGTGATATCTGAATTCCCAGACCGGAGAGTCTCCTCACACGCTCCTTGTACTTGGGGCACACCATCGTAGCGAACTGGTAGGGGCTCATGTGGTCGCTACAACCCTACATGAATTAAACTACTTAGTATATGAACTAGTGTATACATGCGACATTGTCTATGTTTGATATGCTAAACTTGAATGTTCTAGGAAATGTTACTGTGTGCTTATAAAAATTAATCTTGTGGAAAAATCGTCAGTTTGTTTTTAATTGAAAACCAAGTATCTAAGTAGAGAAGTTTGCAAACAATTTTTTTAATGCTATAGTTTTATTAGCACTGAAATTGTTCAATATTTTGCTAATTGTTTTTATTTAATTGACGAAAGAAACTGGAAAATAATTATAATTTTTTTTTATAGATTTATATTTAAAAAAAAACAATACAGTAATTGAAAATGTTTACGTAAGCATGGGGGGAGGGGTGAGAGCTTTGCTTACTTTTGCTGACAAGGGGGATGGGGGGATTAATAATTGTAATAAATCTGCTTACGTAATACTTGAACGGCTCCTAACATAATTATGACTTTTACACAAGTTAAGTGTAACAACATAAATGTATTTCTGTATGAAGATATAATAAAATTGTAAAATAGACAAAAATCACTGTCGTGTAAAAGAATTATTAATAAATTTAAGTGATAGTTACTAAAATAAAGTAGGCCAAAACTTTTGGACATTCAACTAAGAATTACCAAGTCTTAACTTACAAAGATACTTAATGTATGCTTTAAATATAAGCTATACTTATATGGTCACCTAAATAGTTATTCTAGTTATTTTTTTACTAATGATTACTTAAGAATACTATTGCAAATAGTCATTAATAGCAATAAACATACTTTATCATTGATGCTGGAGTCTTAAACATTCAAAACCTCTGCATTATTGTTCATAACGCTACTGGTAATGTTTTCAACTTCTTCAGCCAATTGCAAGCATTGCTCACTAGCTGTAGTGACATCCTGATTACATTGTTTCTGTACTGTTTCTAATCTGGCAATATCTTGTGTAAGGACCTCTTTAGTAGACCTAAATATGTAAAAATATTGATTATGTGTTTTTAATAATTAATTTTAAATTAAACAACAATTTAAATGCTTCCACTATGTTAAATATCTTTAAAATGTATACAGTTGATGATAATGACTTACTCTTCTTGAGTGATCATTTCATTAAGCATTTCTTCATGAATTTGTAACATTGCAAACTTCTCTTTCTGCCTTTTAATATCAAGTTTAGCGTCCTCTAAAGAATCTAAACCCCAGCTAGGACTAAACCTTCGAAATCATCTTGTATTGATTGGATTTGTGTTTATAAGTTTTCAGGTGACAATAATTTTCCTTTCTTTTCTAACTCTGCATGTCTGTTAATGATTAAGATTAAAATGCTTAAATTATATATGACTAACTATTTGTTTTGGTACAGTTATAAATGTCAAAACTACGTCTTGTAACACAATACAATATTTCGTGTCATTTCTACTAAGTCAACTTTTAGAGTTTTGCGTTATCTGAAATACTTAACCTGCACTCTTCTCTAGCAGTTAATGCATTATTATGATCCAAATTGTTATAAATCCACTGCAAAACGCCAGAGAAATCTGGATCATTTAACATCCATTCAAAAGACTTCTTATACGTCTCTACACCTATTCCATGAAGAAACGGGATAAACTCCTCGTCACGAATGTCGTCACTGTTATCCATCTTGATAAATTCACAATAAGATATATGTAACAAAATAATAAAACAATTTAAAACGACTTTACAGAGCTATGCCGTTTGCCGTTAAAATTCAAAAACAAATACTTCTCTCATTTGACGTTTGACATTAGCTCCTTAGAAAATAAAGGCAATGATTTCTGTATTAGATAACCATAACAAATAAATATAGCTTATTAAGTTGTTAAGAAAATATTTTCATTTTCTTAATTTTAAAAGGTGCTATAATTTAAGACGACATTACTTTTTTTAAATATCCTGATATAAAATAATACTCTTCAAAATCATTTTACTTCCAAATCAAAAACATAGATGTCACTACTTGTAACTGTTAGTCATTTAATTATAAGTCTTACACACTAAATAACAAACTAAACTGTTATGCAGTTAAGTACACGAAAAATAAGCAATAATTTAAAGTTTTATTGTTGATTAACTTAAATTATGTGTATGGAAAACGTTTTAGTTATATCTACATAAATAAAATTAAGTCTTACCTGAGAAGACAATTGTTCAGAGCTCAATCTAAACGTTGTAGTAATTTTTCCTACCAGAATCTTGGCGTCGTAGAAACCATATGAAAATAAAGAAATTTCTGCTATAAGAGCGCAGTCGGGCACCATCATTGCAATAGGCCGGAACAATGCTTTCAGACTACCTGGTAACTCCTTTCCGCCTGTTTAGAAAGAGAAATATATCGAATGGTTATAATTTTAATATTACTAGTATGACGCCTCTTTATCTTATTTGTTAATTTTAATAAACTTACCCGCATATCCAGGGTTCATAGTAATAAAAACTGAACAGGAAGCTTTTAAGGGAAGCACAGCCTTCGAAAATAAACTTTTCCTGACGAGCTACTTGCGCCTTTTGTATCGTCAACCTTTCAAATGAAATTTACGTTTTGATAAAGTGAACAGGAAATATGGTTTATGGAAGTTGAAGTGAGTGAGTGGTAGGTACATAAATGAAATCCACTATTTCAAAATTAAATACCTAATTGTTTAAATGAATTAATGTTTTCGGATTACTACGCGTCTTTTATTACTTTTAAAACAACATACTCCCGAAGATTCGGTTACTTTGCTGCAAAATATACTATGGTATAGTACGTACTTATTAAAAATAATAAAATAAGGCGCAGTAATCCAAATATTTTAGTGTCTTTGTAATGAATACACGGGAAAGTCTTAATCTTATTATACATATAAATATACATAGGTACTTGTTGAGCGACGACAGATAGCACTTCAATGTCAATTCTATTAAACTCATCGAAACAAGCCCAGGCACCGGATCTGAAATATTTTCATAGTAATTATATAATTCAACACAAGTTTAAATGTATTAGTAAATATATATTTACGCTGCTAGTCCTTTGAAAAACTTTCCCATAGCCATATAATCAAGCTGATCTGAACAATTGAATACCACACATTGAACAGCCAGCGCTTTGGCTAAATCCTGGAAATAAACAAACTCCACATAATGAATAGAAGACTAGTGTTAACCATATATAATTATACTTAGCTATTTATAACTTGAACAATATTTTTTTTTGTTCTCATACAAAGATGCCTTTACGTCTCTATTACGCCTTTGTATGTTTTCTTTTCTATTATGTTATTTTCTGTCTCATTTTTTTGTGCAATAAAGGATATATATAAAGTTTAGAATAAATGTTACATTAGTTGTGTCAGTTTTTCCAGTACCAGCAGGACCTGCCGGTGCACCACCGAATTTGAGATGCATTGAGCACATCAATGTCAAATAACATCTATCAGTTAGCGGCGTGATGACCAGACGACCGCTGAAAAAAACACATATATAGGTAAGTGTCATCGTAGGAGCATAGGATCGCATGAACATAGGCGGTCGAGACAAACTTATTGTTAACCCTGACACGAAATAAATGGTTTATCTTGACCGTTAAATGTTAAGGGTAGGTAATAATTGAAAAGAAATCTATGGCATAAATGAGTTACCTATTTCCCAAGTACTCGTTTTGATAAGTGAAGATAGAATTCAGTGCGCGAACGTCACATTTATTCTGACTGAACTGACGATAGTACAATGAAGTGTCTAATCTTTCCTCGTCTTGATATATCTCCGGTAATTCACCTTCCTCAAGCGGTATCATTCCTTTTACGATTTGATAATACCTGAATGGAAATAAATTCTATTTTAATTTGTAACAAAGATTCTAATATCGATTCTATTTCCCAGATAATATTAATAAAGTTGTTGCAATTGCATTTTACTGAATTTTTGTAAAAAAAAATATTTGCTTCGTAATCAATTATTATGAAACTAGAAACTTTCAAAAGATTAAATAAATTCTTTTCAATTGCAATCGATCATATTGTATATAAAGTCCAACTAAATGAATAATAAATATATTTAAATTAGTAGAAAAGCCTTATGAAGTCCGATTAAAGCCATATCAAACTATCTTTTTATATCCAAAAACTCAACATTACCTCAACTGACATATCCATTGGAATTCAGTAACGTACTTGACACTTTCATCAACTAGTGTCTTTGTAACATCACGAGCATGCGCTTCGATAACTATCAGGGCACATAAAACTTCGCGTTGGAAGAAAGTTAGTTCACCTTTAACTTAGGCACGAAGACTACAACCATCCAACTATTGAACAATTTTGCATATTACATACTTCAGTATAAAGTAATATGTGATTATATTTCTTTTTATAGAAAAAACGCCGTTTTTTTTATGTACCATGAATTAGTGAGACAATATTTAGATCTCTTTAATACGTTACCTGTTTGAGCATCTCTTCAAAGTATTCATCCATTCTGTATTCTGATATAGCTTGTTCAACTCCCGCCGTCCAAGCTGTTTGTGATCCCGCAATCACAACCTGCCCCGGCCATCTCAGTACCCAGACTGATCACGAGGTAACTCCCATAATTCTACCATTGAATCCACCAAGGTCAGACGAACTAAGAATAAAATATAGCAAGATCTAAGACATTCACAAGTATTCATTTAATTAAGACTACTATTTTCGGAATTCTTCGCATTATTTTAGAGATCCTCCTCACGTCTGCCTGTGATCACAGTTCCTGCAAAGTAACCGAAACGTCAAGAGAATGTTATTTTAAAAATAATGAAATACAACGTAATAATATACTTATTGTCATTATTTATAATAAATCCCTGAAAAAGTCAGATAATTTATTATTTCAATATTTACACTTATTTGATACATTTGCTTATACAGTCTAATTTAAAGATAAAGAGGTAATTGGATTTCTCTCAGTAGTGAATATAACTGTAGGTACATTCCTTTTTTACTTTCCGTACAGATGATAATCTTTTGCATTATTTATAAAATATAAATAGAAAAAATTCAAAGATTTAATGGGTTATTTATTTTTAAATTGTTACTCAAGGTATAATCCAAAACAATTGATAGATCTTTTGGCCTTTCTATTAAATAAAATAATACATTAACCTATATCAAATAGACACTATAAAAATATAACAAATCAATCTGGTCTCACTCGTGTGCCGCATACTGTCTTCAAGTAGAACGGTTTTATATACAAAAAAATAATGAACATTATATTATGACTAATTATTTCTGCTTACAAACATACTATACATAATTGTTATAATTATTATTATTTTATTACTTATGTGCCAAAGCCCAAAAGTAGAAATAGTTTCATAACTATAAAAGAAATGTGGTGTTGGTACAATTAAAAGAGAGAAGGAAAAAAAGAGATACATATGTACCTATATAAGCATACAAACGAAATTATAATAATAGAAAATTTAGATATTAGACATACATATATGTATATATATTTATAAATATACACAAATTGTGTAATAAATAAACATAACACATCAAAAGAGAGATATAATTAAGTACCTTAGCAATATTCTCGAAACATTTTCTAAGATGGGGTTGCGAGATTGGGATAATATTTCTAGCAATTCATCATCACTAAGGAAGAAGAATCTCGGGAACCGAACTCGTTTAAGTTCCATATATTCATTCAGACCTCGTGATACAACAGCCAGTAAATGACGAGCTTCAACCAAGCTGTCTAGAAGACGGCTATCCGAACATATAATCATTATCTATAAACAAATTAAATATATTAAGAGTAGTTATAAAACTAAGGCTACATTTAAACATGCTCATTTTAAGCAACACTTGGACACACATGCTAGTAAATAGCGAGTGCTCAGTAAAGCATGCTTTCGTGCTCAACAAGGATTTAAAAAACACTATTGATATTTAAACTGCACTGCACGTGACTAAATATCGTGTGTATAAAGTTCAAAACTCGTTTGAAAGCTTGCCAAATACAGTTAGGAAAATAAACCTTTGGACATGCTGCTGCCGATGACATAATTCGTCTCCATATTCTCTCCAAAGTGCCGTACTTTTTACCTTCAAGCGGTAATTGTCGCGATATATCTTCGGAAGTAAATATTGGTTCTCAATACATCCACTCCCTTTAAATAATATTGATTATGGTACACAATGTATGCAATATAATAATATATATAAAGACATACTTTGAAACATACTTTTGACATACAATCCATTCTTCAACAACGTTTTGTGTAAGCCAAAGCTTATCATCCCATTCTTGTATTCGTAGCTCGACAGCTGCTTTTAAAGGACTGAATCCTAATTGTTGTGTAATTAAAAGATGTTCATCCAATAGTTGGAGAGTTTCATCAGCAATCTTCATTATAAACGTGCCTGTAATTAGATTATAAACGCTTGATAAATATTTAAATAAATTGTAACTTTATTAATTCTCAACTAGAGTGCTATACAATTCTGCTTAGAAATAATTTAGAACAATTTATTTAATTACCTATCTTAGAAATTAGTCCAACACAAATTAATGACATGAGGCTATATACATTCGAATGTTCTACCAGTCTTTTTATATGGAAACACTTCCATCGTCTTGGCCGCCCAGTCGTTAAGCATTTTATCGAGTGCCTGTTCTATCACGTACTCCTTGCTGGCTAGTTCACCAATTTCAGCTATCAATTCAGCATGTTGAGCCACTCCTTGCTTCAGACACATTGCGAACGTCTGTTTCTCGTTCATTGTTACTGTCATACCTATATTTCAATATACATATTATTAAAACAATAATAATTTTCGTTCAAAATTTTATTTGAATTCAACCAGTTATTTTATATATTTGATATTTGTGTGAAAAAAGTGGCACATTAAATCAAATTTCAAGAATAAAACTAAGTCAATCATAAGGTTCTGGTGCTTCAATTTGAAAACCTCTTGATATAACGAAAGAATACGAAGACATTAATGTATAAAATAAATAAAATAATATCATTTAAACAAATAAAACGGTGTTTCTTTTAAAACTATAACTTTATTACAACTCAACTAGTGGATTTTTTTACCAAAGATAATTTGTATTGCTTTTAAATGTGAGGCATAAAATTTTAAAATACATTCGAAATACAGCTGATAGACGGAACGTTCCAAAATAACTTATGTATGAATGTTACAAACCAGCTTTTTCCATGAATTCATTCCAGTGTCGTTCTTTCATTCCAGGATTCCTAACAGCTTGGATAACTGGTATCAACGAGTTAAACTTTTCCATATCATCCTGTTAACAAAGGTATAATAATATTATAGTAATATTGTCAATAAAGTCACTAAACACATTGAAATCAGGTCCATATATCTTTATAATATAATTTACCTATTTTGTTTGTAAAATTGTGTAAAACATTTTAATAAAATATAAACATAAAATATATTTTAATTATTAGTTACTTCTATTTATATAACTTCTAAAATAAGTGAGATGATTCAATAATTTTATCCTGAAAAAACCCACGGCTACATATACATAGGTAGGTAAGCGTTATAGTAATCAATATGTTGTTAATTAGGTATATGGAAAAGTAATATGGGCGAACAAAGGCCGGGCCAAATGTTTATGACTAAAATTAAACTATTATCAAAATAAGTTTGAACAAAAGAAATTCACAAGGTTGTCAAACTAAATATAAGGTTTTAATTTCAAATAATATCTATGGAATAAATACTAAATATAATGAATATCTTGGTTTCTTCGTGAATCGGTTTTTCAGTTTTTCAAACGCTTTTAAAAACTATTTATGGAATAAATTTTTTTTAATGGTTCCTTAATCAGCTCAATAACTTATATCAAGCCAGAAGCATATATGGAGTTAGGATCCGATTGTACATATATGTAAGGAGTGACTTGATAACAATTCTAAGGAGTAATTGGATGGCGTTTGTTTAATCACGGATCTAAAATTGAATGTTGTTACTTAGTAAATGTAAAATTGTGATAAAGTTGTACTCGTCCAACCGAATCACCAAAGAAATAATCTATATTTTCGTCTACTTCAACACCAGTTTTATCATGTAGTGCTAATGTATTTTTAGAAAGAAATTTATGAATAGTTTTTTTTTTAGTAATAGGATAGATGACTTAAATCAATTTAATCATTGGTGATGAACGAGGAGAAGTCTATCAATAAAATATATATGTATATCGATATTATATTAAAATAATAAAAAAATTAAAATCATACGTATCGTAATCGATCAATCAATCGTAATCATACTTGGCAGGTTTTTGTGCTGTACGTAACACTTAATTAATTGTATCATTAATTTATTATTTAGTTATATAATTATTTATATTTATATAATTTAAATATTATATAATTTAAATAATTAAATTAACCTGCCAAGTTCAAATTGAGAAGTATTATAATTTTAGATATTTTTAACCAAGCACCTACGTATTTTCACAACTATGCCATATTTTAAGTTGGGTGTATGGTAAAGTGAATTTCGGTCAGATGGACCGTTGACGTGAATAAGGTGGCGGGTAGTGGCTGGATGTGGAAGGCAGAGGACTGGGTGTGGTGGCGAGTCTTGGGAATGGCAAATGTTTACCAGTGGATCATGCTGTTGATGAAGATGATTATGATCGATTTCAAAGTGCATCTAAACTTGGCATTAGATTGGATTTCACCCCTTTTTTAGGCAAACAATTAGCCGATTGGAACTTGGCCCCCTTTTTAACAGGCATGTTTTTGGTGAGATTAGTTTTACTGCATAGCAACAACTTTCATGTGAATGGGTTTTGAGACGGCCTTGTATGGGGCTTACCCAAGTGCACTATGAGAAAATCGCGTATGTGCTGTCTCAAAACTCCGTATATCAATTATTTCAAAACTAAATGATTTATAATTTTAAAGTTTCATGGCTTTATCTTCTAAAATTAAGAAATCCCATACAAACTGTCAACCCTTATTTCACCCCTTCACTGGTCGAAATTTCAAAAACGCTAGATCAAATGTTTAAATACATCCTATCAAGTGCTTAAATATAAAGTTTCATGGTTTTATCTTCTAAAATTAAGAAATCCCATTCAAACTTTCAACCCTTAATTCAACCCCTCACTGGTTGAAATTTCAAAAATGCTAGAACAAATGTTTAAATATATCTTATCTAATGCCTTAATATAAAGTTTCATAGTTTTATCTTTTTTAAGAAATCCCATACAAACTTTCAACCTATTCATCCCCATTTTTCGCAATAAAGGATAGTCTATGTTTTTTCTCAGGGTCTAAAGATCGTCTGTAAGAAATTTCATCAAAATCGGTTGAGAGGTTAAAGCGGGAAAGCGTAACAGACAGACAGACAGACAGACCTACTTTCGCATTTATAATATTAGTTGTGATTGACTCCCCCCTCGTACCCCAGTGACGCTTACATAGAGCCTACATCACATGCTGGCTAGCTGAGCGCGATGAGCGGCTACCACGCGACTTTTTTCTAATACTTGCATTTTTAAACTCGTCATATCTTCGGAATGAAATGCCCGAATTGAATAATTCAAAGAGTTATAAAAAGGTATTGAAGCCGTCTTGAATATAAAGTAATTTATTTTGATAAGGATTAATACCAAGCTACAAATAAAGAGTCTTTTCAAGCGGCGGCATAAAAATTAATTTTTTAGAATAAAAAACCGCTTACTGTGACATACTTAACAATAATATTTAGACATAATATGTTGTCGCGACACTTTTTCTAGATGATGATGAGTTCTGCAAAGTCGTAGTAAATGATTTGGTTCTATCATCAATAGTTTTCGCAGCGCACGCGACGTAAGGAATTTTTCAGATCATTTTTTTACACCTTGGGTTACATTATCGGAGTTTTAGTAAGGATCCCTAATTTTTATTTAAATACACTATAGCTTATATTACTCGGGAATAATGTAGCTTTCTAAAGGTGGAAGAATTTTTGAAATCGGTTCAGTAGTTTCGGAGCCTATTCATAACAAATAAACAAACAAATCTTTCCTCTTTATTAATATAGATAATAATAATTTATTTATTTATGAGAGCTGGTAACATTTCATGACGATTCTACCTTATGTTATCTTCTCTGAATTAAAAGTCGAACTTAAACAGAACTTTCTTAAAAATCAACATAAAAAAACTACTGAGTCTTACTTATTTTAGAAATATATCAAAGTTTTTACAAGCTTTAGGTCTTTGTTTTAGAAATAATGATTAAGTATGAACATATTAAAAATAAAAACGAGATTGTGGTACACGTAATAAATAACAGAGAGATACAGGAATGCCTCTCTGTAAAATAAAAAGAGGAATAGGAGATGTTTAACTGGATAATAGTAAAATAGATCTAAGTTATAAATCAAGAAAGCAAATTGCTTTCCAAAGTCCAATGAAAGAAGTTAATTTATTATATTTGAAATATTAACACAGTATTTATTGTTTTTAGTCCAATCGATAAATGTTAATTTTAATGTTGTACTGTTGAATTATTTGAACACTTTTTAAAATCAGTTTATGTATACAATTTAGGACCTAAACGTTATATATGTACTTTGAAAGTAAATTTAATTTAGGTTATTTCAAATAGTTGTTATAAATAAAAAAGTCTTTAATATTAAAGTTGTTTGAAGTATTATAGTATTGTTCTAAGGAAAAATATTAAATTGAATAAGAAAAATGAAACTTTCTGTAAAATATATCAATAAAATCGTAAAAAAATCTGCGTGTATTGATTTTATCTCAAAATTAAATCGCTTTTCCTTAGAAAGTTCTCAAAATATACAATGCAATATGAAAGAAGCAATGTATAATCAAAATTGTGCTTACAAGAACGTATTAAAAATATGGACACTGCTTATACATTATCATTGATTTATTATTAAATACGTGTTCCAGGAAGTATTTTTTGATACGGTCGTGACAACTGATGCTTTTAAAGATGTGCGCTTGATATAATATGACAAATGTAAGAATCTTCTATATACATATATAAAAATGGATTGCTGTTCCTTAGTCTCGCTAAAACTTGAGAACGGCTGAACCGATTTGGCTAATTTTATTCTTGAAATACTCCTGGAAGTCCAGGGAAGGTTTAAAAGGTGAGAAAAATTCAAAAAATTGCCGGGAAAACCCTAAAAACAGCCCTTTTCTATTTCCCATACAAACGATTTTTTGACATTAGACTTGACAACTAACTACTATGTCAATCATTCTGTTCGATTGAAACAGTAGAAATTTAATAAATACCAATACCGGGTTATTGAAGACGGAATAGAGTTTGCCCGGTCTGCTATACCTATATTACTAATGACGAAAGTAACGCGGACGAAGTCGCGGGCAAGAACTAGTTGAAAATAAATTGAACACTAAAGTTGTCAAACGTTGTTATATAGATAAATATAGTTGGATATAAAATGTCACTTGGGAAAAGGGAATAACAAATTAAAAAGTGAACTGTCAAAAATACTCTGTACTTTGATATTTAAAAATGATTTCGAAGTGCTCCACAAAAGTCAGTCAAAGAATAGATTATTCAATCGAATATATATGAATAACCTATTCGATTATTCAATCGAAATTTAATCAAAATAAAAGTTAATTATAAAATGTGATGTTTATCAAAACTATGAACATTATATCAATTCTGAATCGGTTTTATGAATTTCTTTCAAAAACAATGACGCTACATCTTATTCCAGACTTGTTTTTTGTAACAAACGCATGGTACTTCAGAAACAATTATTTTGCCATATATGTTTTTTAAGGTGGTAGAGCCTAGCTGTGGTGAGTTACTACAGCTCGAACATGGGCTGGCTCGACCGGGGAAGTACCACCCTCTCACAGAAGATCGGCGTGAAGTAGCCTTTACTGGCTGCGTTTCGTCTGATGAGTGAGAGAGCCGGTTGCCCTTTCCCTATTCCTACCCTTTCCTTTCCTTATTCCCACCCCTCCCTATCCCCAAAAAACAAGGTTGGCAAAGCATCCACAACGAAATGTTGCGGATGTCCATGGGCGACGGTAACCACCTTCCATCAAGTGGGCCGTGCGCTCGTTTGCCACCTTTCACATAAAAAAAAAATATGTATAAAATTAATATAATTTTTATTATTAATTGATATTTCGTCTCCTGCTATCATAACAATATACATTGGAACTTTTTGAAATACTTGACACGTTCCGCAGGGGTCGGTCCTTGGGCCTCTCCTGTGGAACCTTGGGTACGATTTCGTGCTCCGCGGTGCCCTCCCAACCGGGCTGAGCGTTGTCTGCTATGCGGACGACACGCTCGTTGTAGCCCGAGGCGATGACCTAGCAGAGGCGAAGGCGCGTGCCGAGGCGGGAGCCGCCTTAGTAGTACGGCGCATCGAGATGCTCGGGCTGAGGGTGGGTCTCGACAAAACCGAGGCCCTCCTGTTCCACCGCCCTCGAGCAGGACCTCCGACGGGAGCCTGCATCACCATCCGCGGCGTCCGCGTCGAGCTCAGTCCCCGGATGAAATATCTGGGGCTGACTCTGGACGGAAGGTGGAACTTCCGGGAGCACTTTCGCGGGTTAGTCCCGAAACTCCTCGGGACGCCGAATGCTCTCGGGAGGCTTCTCCCCAATCTCGGCGGTCCGAGTGTGACATGCCGGCGTTTATACACCGGTGTGTTACGCTCAATGGCGCTGTACGGAGCTCCAGTGTGGGTCGGTGCCCTCACAAGGCCGAACGTGGCTGCGCTGCACAGAGTGCAGCGCGTCATGGCGGTGAGGGTGGTACGAGCATACCGCACTGTCTCTCATGAGGCGGCTTGCGTGCTGGCTGGGACGCCTCCCTGGGAACTGGATGCCCAGGTTCTGGCGGAGGTTTACCACCAGCGCGCGCGAGATCGATCCCGGGGAACGAGTCCGGACCGGGATCGGGTGGATAGTTGGCGACGATCTGCGCGGTCGTCCTTGTTCCATCGGTGGAGGCAAAGGCTCTCTGAGCCAGTGGCCGGGTTGCGAACCGTGGAGGCTATTCGCCCGCTCCTCATGGAGTGGGTGGACCGCCGACACGGATCCTTGACCTTCCGGCTGGTGCAGATCCTCTCGGGGCACGGTTGCTTCGGGAGGTATTTGTGCCACATAGTCGGGAGAGAGCCGACAGCGACGTGTCACCACTGCAGTCGCGTGGAAGACACCGCTGACCACACCTTGATGGAATGTCCAGCGTGGATATCCGAGCGTAGCCAACTCATCCGCGTGGTTGGCGCAGACCTTTCGTTGCCGGCAGTGGTCCAGGCCATGGTCGGCAGCGAGAGGGCATGGCAGGCGGTGGCCGACTTCAGCGAGAGAGTCATCTTGCAGAAGGAGGCTGCTGAACGAGTGAGGGAAGACGACCCCTCCTCGGCGCCGCTGCGCCGACGAAGGCTGGGTCGAAGGCAGCGGGCTTATGCTCGCGACCTGCCTCCCCAGTGAGGAAGCCTCCGGGCGTCGGTGGGGAACCGGCGTCCGGGTAACATAGGCTAGAGGAAGAGCGGCGTGTTTGGCGTTCCCGGCACGCTGCTCTTGAGTCGGAGGGGTGGTGTGGTCAGCCACTGATGCCCCTGCCGATGGCGGAGTCCCTTTCGGGACTCGTGCGTAGTGAGCGGAAGTATGGCTTGCCGTTCCCGCTCACTAGCCTACGCACAGCGCAGAGAACGTCGAGGTGGTTTAGTGGGTGGAAATCCCACATGCCCCTGTCGCGTTTCCCCCGCGGCAGGAAGTCTTTAAAAGATTCCCCTCGTAGAAAAAAAAAAAAAAAAAAAAAAAAAAAAAACTTGACACGTTAATAAACCATTGCTCTTGTACCGTCTCAAGCAGTTACGTCGATAACGTAAAGACAATTACACCTTGAAAGAATATTCGCTTATCTTTAAATTCCAATTGTTAACTATTTTTAATCATATTAAAGACTATTTAATAAGGACTAGGTTGCCTTTTCAGGTGGTCACATTATAAAATAAATTTTGATATACATTTCGTCAATTAAGATACTACGTTTTCTACAAAGGAGATCGAAAGTATTGCATACAATTCTGGGCCCTCAATGTAAAGACATGAAAATAGTATTAATTAAAAGGTTCAAAAGTAAGAGTTTTTTCATTGAAAATTCTATAGAAATTGACAATCAGATGGCGGAGTTATTGGAGGTTTAGTAAAAGTGAGGTTATATTACATTATCTTTAAGAGTTAGATGAATACACTTAAAAGTATGTGAAAAATAATAATTTTATTTAGATGAAAATATCTGATAAGTTATAACAAGGCAAATTTTACGAGGAACAGGAGGAGTGAACTAGGTATGTGATAAAAGTCATAAAATAAAACAAATAATTTTAATGGAATATTTTATTCCTCTTCAATAATAATTAAAATATCGTCTAGGAACTGTGCAGGGGGTACAATGTTACTATTTGCTATTCCACAATTCACACAGCGATCCATCGTTTCAGTAATATCCAATCCACAAGCCGGCGAAATAATCCAAATTAACAATTCCAAGTCAAACGTGCAGGCGATCGTCGGTGTCCAATATGAAAGCAAGGGTCGTAAAACGTAAGGCGGGTTCGAAGTCCGTAAAAAACAAAGCAGTGGTTGTTGAAAACGTAAAATGATCGGGAAAGTACTCGAAACGCATCGAAAAACACGAAACAAGTGAGACTCATAACAATGCATCTGGCATGGTAATTGTTAAGTGTCAATGTTATGTTGCCATAGACTATATACTGAATGATTTCGATCGATATGGAATCGTTAATCGAAAAGAATGTTTTAAAATAATATTTAATATTATTATTATATTAATACACATTATTAAAAGTTATCTTTATTGAATTATAGACATATATGGTGTAGTTTAAATGAAGTTACTATAAGTTGAAAACTAGGAGTGAAGTTTTTATTTTAAGTAAATAATCGCATAATCATTTTTATTTAATTAATCGTTAATCGATTGCTTCATAAAAACAGTTATTTGCATATTTCTCCGCTTGTATATTGAGAATTTATGCAGATTCTTGGTATTTCATACAAAAAAAAAAAAAAAAATCAATTTTGAACTCATAACATTTTGGGCAAACCAGTTTCCATCTTATTTAATTATATTTGTTTAAGTATTGCTTAAAACTTATTTAATATTCTTCTTTCTTGCGACGGACAAACTTCTTATTAAATTGTATATATCGAGGATGTGCAATGTCGCCGCTAGCCAGCTGAGCGGACACTGCGCCTCAGTTTTGCTAGACGGGGCTATCTCCCTTACCGAGCTGCGATATTATTTTATTCGCTCGCTAAAGGTAGCCGACTTTTCTATATATATATTTTTGAAATATTTAATTAACAAATCATTTTTATGCAGAAAAAAAAGAATATCAAAATTCAACACTCAATTTCAATAAGTTTTATGTATATGGTATAGCATGGATTTTAAAACGGAAACTATCTCGCAATATACAGGGTGACTGGTGAATTACTATCGATATTTGAGGACGTGATATTTGATGATCATATATGACAAAATAAAAATTAATATAACATAAATATTAATAAACTTCTAAGTAAAGTTAACCAAAAGTTATGTAATTAATTACGCATCGTATGAACACCCTACAGATTAGGTATACACACACACACACACACACACACTCGCGCGCGGCGGCGTGTTGTTGTATCATCACGCCGCCACACGCGTCCACACTTGGAACACTTGGAACGTGTCCACACTTTATTTATTTATACGGAAATTTGGTCAAAAATTAAGTACCTATTTTTTTTACATAATTCGAATGAGAATCATGTACCGAGTAGGTATGCTCCTTAAATATTGATAGTAATTCACCAGTCACCCTGTATACAATACTAGTAAACCCGGCGAACTCCGTTTCGCCACCAGAGGGTTTTTCTATAACACTTCGTTTGGTGATTAAAAGATGAAGAATTTTTTTTGTTTCATATTGAAAAGGAAAATTTTTATTTCATTTCACAACACTAATGAATTCATTTCGATTACAAAAATAAAGTGTTATTTAGTTGAATTTCTCTAAGTAAATGAAAGTGAATCCAAAGTAGATACCGAATTGAAGCGTTATACGTGTCCGCAAATTATCCGTTTCATTGAAGTGCTCCTTTCTAAACCACATTTTTTGTTTTTTGGTCTAACTTTAACACAAATAAAGCGGATGGTTTCCAAACTCGTGAACACACAAAATATAACTGCCCATGTGAAAAACAATGATATTATAAATTTATCCCGCAAATACTAAATGGTTTTAAGAGTTCAAACTACAAACACAATACCGGTTTGTCACATGAAATTAACTGAGCAGAGAACAATGAGTAGCTGTCAAACATTGTATCATGCGACGGCACCATCTACTTAAAAATACTTAATATTGATTTGTAGTACATGTTATGTATGATGGCGCTGTATGTGACAAAAGATTTTTCCCCCTTTTCTTGGTTCTTTCGTTCTGAAGTTATAGCGTCAGGATGGAAAACCGGGCTTATTTTTATATAGTAGATTTCTTACAAATATAAAATTCTCATCATTACATTACATATCTGTCATTATACGTCATCATTACATATCTGTCATTATACGTCAATTGCATAGCTGTCAATTGTGTTTCGTTATTCCACGTTTTATAGTGACTGACGTTTCATGTCAAGTCCCACTGGAATGTTGTCGAACGGGATAAAAAGTATCCTATTGCAATTTCCTGGTTCTAAACTACCTCCCTGCCAATTTTCAGCTGAATTGGTTCAGGCGTTCTTGGGTTATAAGTGAAGTCACTAACACGACTTTCTTTTATATATATATATATATATATATATATATATATATATATATATATATACTCCAGCCAAATTCGATGTGGAATGTTTAATAACAAAGCGTTGCTTAGCAACCAACGTCAGGCAGATGCTCAAAATATTTTTAGAAATACATATTTAAAAAAATATTTGAATTCTTAATTTATAGTACTTATTAAGATAATATTTTATAATACTCAATTATTTAATAATACTTTTTAAAACACAATGCAATCAATAAAAAGAAAAAATCTTGATTCGAAAAAAATTATTCTGGTAACACTGCTACGCCGGGCACGTCACTCGTCACCCGTCAGTGACTGACGGTCAGTCCGCTTAGACTGTAGTTGTGTGATGTTTGTCCTTTATCGCTACGGCGACACTCGCACGCGCACTCTCGCTTACGAAAATTAATCTCCTTTTTAAATTGTTAAACCTCGCTTAATTCGCTAAACACATAATACAATAAAATAATGATTTACAATAAAATGAATGATTCGTTGCTAAAATGAGGTATAGTTATAATATTTCTTTTAATATTTGGTCTACGGTGTTCCCTTGACCATAAACTCCGCTGTTCAAGTAATGGTGGAGTCAATGAAAATAGACCTCGAGTTAGCACCAGATGCTTCGGTCTTATTATAACTATTAATTAATGTAATTAATAATTAGCAGAAGTAACTTAAAATATAAATTGTCGAACGAAACCCTTTCATAAAGTGTAGTTGAAAACTGTAGAAAATTTTTATGATACAATAATGTAGACTACGTATAATAATTATGTGAATAATATATATTTTTACAGAAAGTCAAGGGATTCGCGGATCAATTATACGACATGTGGCAGGAACAAGGCACTGAGATTTATTGGGAGCAAAACTTCATATGCCCCACTGAGGATCAATACTAAAAGAGCGACACATATGAGCAATATATAACTTATACATCTTTCTAACCTCTACATTTTAACAAATCTGTCCTATATAAATAAATATCGTTACTATCAAATGAACAAACATCTCACTGATAATATTATACATTCAACAGACTTTATATTTCCAACAAATTTAAATTTATCATAACAGTTTTAGAGAAATTTAATTTAAATGTGAATGTTTTTCCAATTAACGATGATCATTATAATTTTTATTCAGCTTCGACATGACTATTGTAATCTTCATGCGGAGGAGGTTGTTTTTGTGTTTCTAATATAATTGATTTATCAGTTTCGAAAAAAAATTATATCATACAAGCTTTCCCCCTCAGCTTCGCTCGCGTGGAGTTCGGTTAAATCACGTTTATAAGAGAACGTTTAGAAAAAGTATCCTATGTTCTTTCTCAAGGACAACTCTGTATCTGTACCAAATTTCATGAAAATCAGTTCAGTGGTTAAGGCGTAAAAGCGTAATAGACCAACAGACAGACAGAGTTACTTTCGCATTTATAATATTAGTAGGGAATCATGTGTATTACTATTCCAGTTAAACAAAATGGCAGTTTCTGTGAAGATTATCAGAAGGAAAGTTCACGTTACCCATCATACATGCATCCAAAACATCAGTGGGAAGCGAAGTTTTACGTGAGTACCCTAAACCTCAGTTACTAATTGTATACATACGAGAACGTATTTGTGTGGGTCAAACATAGTTTTATGTAACCCTTCGATAAATATGCAATCATTATTCTTCATAATTGCATCAAGTTATTTCATAAACTTGATGAGTTACATATCAATTTAAAGTTAAGAGTTTTGAGAACTTCGTGTAATTTATTAAAACTTTTCATGAGATCAGGTCCGCCTAGGAAGTTTCTTCCTTGATCCTCTGTTCCTAATACTTTATTGTAATGGTAATTCAGTGATAGTAAAGTATTTCGTGATTATATTTTTATTATTTTCAGGTATCATACGACAGCGTACCCGTGATATTGACTTGAAGAAGTACTGTATGTCTGTGTTGTAGAAGGCGGCCAGCATACAGTAGGTACACGAGAAACAGACTGAGTGAACTTGATCGAGAAGCTCGGGCTGAGGTGAATCAAGTATATACACATAGTATTCATTGAAGTACCTATGGTTGTTTTAACTCGGCGGGAGGCGCACCCCATATACCAACACTGACTGTCGCTACTAGGTAAAAAATACCACAATAATATTAATGTAAGAACTAGAGTTATTTTATGGGTAATTAAATATAACCAATTTTTATTTTTTATATTATATTGTGTTACACTTTCAATTAAACAAGACAGTTGGAAACTAATAACGCTTGGTATAATATGTAATATTTGAAATTTTAAAACATAGCCCAAAAGCTTAGTCATTTTTTGCACAAAACGAAATATTTGCTAGTGTGGCTGGAGGGCTCTTTCCTGTTGTTTATTCAGAATATTATTATTTTGCTCGCCATTACCACCAAGTAAAAGTATTATTTTACTTTTCATAAATGAATGTAGGCAGGTTTAAGATTGTAGATTTACACTTAATTTGTGGCAATACAAGAGACACAGCCAACACCTTCAAGTAATCTCACGATTTTCTTTATTATTCGAACCGTCGAAAATCTGTCGAAAGGTATCTAAAACGGCGCTGCACAAAATTACTTAAAAAAATAAATATTTTCGAAAGTATGCACTATGTGGTAAATTTTCCCCGGTAGCGCCTCCCGCCAAGTTAAATTGAAGTATACAACCTAGGTTTCTTACATATCGCCCGTTTAGGTGGAAACCCACTACTGGAAAAATGTTTGAATGATCTCAGTAGCTGGAGGGATGACGTAATGATCAAATAATTATTACACTATTTTGTTACACGGGACACTATTAACCAATAATATTTAAAAGGTGTGGAGTACAAAGACTCGCAAGTCTTTAAAATATATTTTTGTTATATTGTTTATCCGATATTATAAGACATGAATATAAAAGCATTTTTTGTGTTTTTTCTATTTCAAAATTATTTTAATTTATTCAAGCTTTATAGATGTACAATTCTCCATAAATTTCCTATATAACAAGATCCTTCCCAATTTATTAAATATAATTTATAAACGTTCTTGTCACACTAATCAAAGTGGGCTTAACATATATTACTTCCTTTTATTTACAGAAAAAAATAATTTAAGTAATTGTGTGATGATTCTTAGTCATTAAAATCTAATGAGAAAAACAACCACATGAATAAGTGATCACGTTGTTAAAGTTTTATTAATATACAAGGACTATCATATAGATAAGAATTTAATCCAACACAAAAATACATAATTTTTTAAACAATTAATTTAATCATTATACTTTTGTTAGCAAAGTAAATCATTTTTAAATATGTATTATTATATTAAGAATTGAGATAATATAACTACATATTTAGTGACAAATTTATATAAAGTAATAGCGCAGTATTTCATCAACCTCAAGTCTGAGTATAAATGACAACAAAAAGGTAATCTTTTGTTTCAAATTAGAATTAATTCTCTTACTATTCTGATGTGTTTCATGTTAGTATCAACGAGGATTGTATATTTAATCCCACAAGTAGTATTTAAATGTATTTTCACATTTATCCGTACCTACATAATAGGGGAGAGTCAGATATATCGTACCACTTTTCACTTTAACTCAAACATTTCGACTATAACACGTCTTATAATAATTAATACATATGTAAAATAAAGCTTCATATTTTAGCTTCCTAAAAAGAAGAGAACAGATCCTTGCGATTATTCCAATATGGTTAAAAATGCTTTTTTATAGAGGCTTGCCATCGGCACGATTTAGCAGACTAGTCGTTTTAATCGTACCACTAAATCTTTAAATCGTACCATGGGTGTGTAAGTCGTACCACTGAATGAAAGACATTAAAATTCTCAATCAAATTATTTATTTTTAACTGTTAGGTAAGTAATAAAACAACATTATTTATATATTTTAGGTAATAGAAACATAATTTTTAACTCTTAGGTTATATAAAGGAACTATAAGCTTTCTCAGTAAAATAACATGATTATACTATGATAATGAGATCAATCAACATAACTAATAAAAATGAGACAAAAAAATAGTAAACTATAATAATAAAGTAACAGTTAACAAGAATGTTATTTGTAATATAATTATTGTGCATATTTCTTAATGGAAACAATCATGACAAATGTCTGGATTCGAAGTACATGTCTCATGTGGCCACCGTTTACAGCGAACGCATTGAATACAATCAACTTTTGAACCCTTCTTATCGTAGTAAGAACAATTGTACTTTCGACATATATTTTCAAGATAATCATCGCTGTCATCATCATCATCTAGTTCTACAACAAGTGTCTCTCCTGAATCATCGCTACTGGTGATGGAATGAGATCGTTTCCTCTTATAACTTTTGTTTTTGGCCTTGGGTAGTACTTACTATACGTACTTGCGGTAGTACTATAGGTACTTGCGGTTGGTAGTCGGGTAAATCGTACCAGTACAATTTAACAAACTGCAAGTGGTACGATTAAACCAACTAAGGCATTTCTAAAACAAAAGCAAATATCCGGCATAGACTCAAAACTTAGACATGCAACAAAAACCCCCAATAATCTAGTATACAATTGTGGAATAACAAAAAAAAACTGAATAACTATAGCTTACCTTGATTACGAGTTATCTCCTTACGAATGTACGACAATATTTATATGTATTAATTCCTACAAAAAATGTTTTTCTTTTATTACATGCACAGTTGTTAACTCACGTCGATTTAAACTAGTGGGTGAAGAGGGATGGTACAGGGCCACGATTTGGCGTTGTCAGTGTAGAAAAAAATATTAAATGGAAAATTTAGAACTGGTACGATTTAAATCCTAGTACGATATAACCAACTCTCCCCTATGAGTTAACATTTGAATGATAGCATTAATTTGATTAAAAAAATATAACATTTAATTTCAATAAACACTGTTACCAGCAGACGAGAGAGATTCAACAAAATGAAATTATATTTCAGCGAAGTTAATTCCACAGACGCTTAGCCGAGGAGCGCTTTGTTATCTCGCTTCAAACGATTTCTATGTAGGTATCACAGCAATGCAACGTAGAATGTATATATTAATAAATTATAAATTAGGATTCACCATTATTACGGACATAACATTAAGTTTTGAACACATTCCGTCGTCGCGTATAAAAATATTATTGATTTAATATCGTTATTTCACTTAACCTACTCTAAGTCATTACCATATCATTACTAATTCCTTGTTGAAAGTCGATCGTGGGGCAAAATAAAATACAATCATTGATTAAAATATTTGTTTTGTAATGTTACACTATAATTAGGTAGTTGTAATTTCCATGAGCAAGAATAGTAAGTTATTTCCTCACCGTCTGCGGGCCAACTGCCTAACCAGTGGCGGGGCAAGACCTAAATTTGATGTGGGCAAGACAGATTTCGCGAGGCCCTATTCTATGGCAACTTGAAGCTCTTACTACCTGCTAGTTTTAAAAACTTAAACGTAGATACGTTTTTTACCCTTAAAGCTTTGGTTTCCTTCAAAAGATATTATAAAGCGTATTTATATACAAGTAACTACTGCGTTACGTACTTATTACCTATTAAATATTTCTTACTTTATGTAAAATAGACGAGTACAGGTACTGGTGTAATTACAAATCACAAAGAAAACAAAAACAATTAAAAAACGTCACTGTTTTCGGGGGCAATCAATATACTTAAACACTATCTATTTATTCGCTAAATATTATAAAAATATTGAACACACTATTCTTATTAAAATTGGTTTAATTAATTCTGATTCCCAAAGAGGTTTGATGTCAGGCAGGCGACCGGTCGTAAAAACAAATAGCCAAAACTATTCACAACATGTAAGGCAAACCTAAGGCGACCAACTTTCCGAAAACTGAATGCGGGACTTAACCTTTCATGAATGGCGGGAGAGGGGGGGGGGGGTGTTAGGGATTGGGAATGTCATAAAAATCTTCGCAACTGCCCATATTAACTTTAAGTACTCTCTTACGCGTCATGAGTTCAGAAGAAAGAAAGAAAACGAGATTATCGCGGGCGCGATACGCTTGTTCCTATTATAGGTAATAATCTGTGTTCCTGCACTGTTGACCGTGGTATGGGTGTTGTGTAGAAGTGTGGTAGAAAAATAGGGATGCGGGACGCATACAACGTTTTGCGGGACTATTTTACTAATAATTTCAAAACGGGATTTCGTCTAGTATTGCGGGACGGTCCCGCAGAATGCGGGACGGCTGGCCGCCTTATTCTAACATTAACATGTCAGAACTTGCATAACGCCACGCCACATAATTATTGTAAGCAAATTATACGTACATTATGAACAATTTCTTAATAAACGTTGATTCTCGCTCATATGTATTTGTTGTTTTAAATAAACACCTAACATTACATATGTATGGTACAGACTACATATGCAAAAAGCCCGTTTTTCTTCATATATTGGATTATCCGGACTTTCAATTATCCGGATGCCTACCGACAACAATTAGTCCGGATAATCGAGGTCCTACTGTACTGTACTGTATATATATATATATATATTGTATATATATATATATATATATATATATATATATACAATAAAGCAACTTATTAAATAATAAATAATATAATAATATAAAATAAAGTAGAACTATTTTGTAAGAGGTATGTGGACTATTCCGCAGATATTATTTACAATAAGTATATTACATTGAAAGTTTAAAGTTATTTTTATTTTTGTTTTAAAGGATTTTAGACTATCGTTATAAATATCAATACCCACTTTTTTAGAAATTTTATTATAGCTTCTAAAGGCCCTATTTAAATGTGGCTTTATTCCTAAATTTGTTCTTGCAAAATGATTGGTTGTTTTACCTTAGGTTTAGGTTTAAAGTTGTTTATTTCCAAAAAGAACACAATTCGTTTACAAAGGAATTTTTAAAAATTATAACTACTTACAATTAAGATTACAAAAAATAAACAGTAGTGATATTAAACAAGATCAGTGAAATCATCTAATATATGGGTTCTTAATCGTTTTTTAATTTAAATATTAAGAGATTTTGAATTGACAACACTTAGAGGCAAAGAGTTATACAGCTGTGCTCCTTCAAATGAAATAGTTTTAATGCCGTACTTGGTTCGAGTTTTAGGTGTTTCTAGTTTATATATCTGTTCCTTGTGTGGTAAGAATGGGTTTTGGTTTTAAAGGTAATTTGAGAATGAGTTAGTTTTGTTAATATTTTTCGAATAAGTATATATAATTTATATTTATACATTTGTTTAATAGATAAAATTTTAGTTGTTTTATATAAATCTTTAGTAGGTGTATAATAATCCATATGAAATGAGACTTTGATAAGTTTATTTTGAGAGATCTGCAAATTTTTTTTATGTGTTTTAGCCGCGTTGCCCCATATTTATATAAAGTATTCTGATACTGGTTTTACTAAAGTATTGTAAATAATGTTTCGTACTCTTGGAGGAATACAACGTGCAGATTTACGTAAAGCTCCAGTAAGCGAAGTTATTTTGGAAAGTATGGAATCTATATGAGGTTTCCAAGTCAAATTTTTACCTAAAATTAATCCCAAGTATATTTCATTATTTGACTGTTTGATAGTTTGAGAGTTAAGTATCAATTCATTATGGGAAGGAATAGATTTATTTTTGGCCGAAAAATGATATATGAGGTTTTTGAGACGTTTAATGTAAGTAAATTGTATGGTAACCATGCGTTTAGGATATTTAAATCGTTTTGAGCTGTTTCAACCTTCTGCTACGGTAATATAAACACTTTTGTTATTAAAAAATATTATTAAGTTTTTAGTTCGGTTTGCTATAAAATCGTGTTTTTGTAAACTATCATTTATCTTATATTTTTTAGTACGATTTATCAATTAGTTTTTTGTGGACATGCGCAGATCGCTCACTAGCTCTGTCCCTTTCACTCTCATAGAGGATCTATGAAAAGAATATATTAATCCTGGTGGCCCTAACAAGGATAATGGGAAATTGTTAACAAATTATTGTATTGTCATTGGTCCTTGAGATATATGCAAAGTTTCAAGTTAATCAGATGTTTAGAAACAGGTGAACATCGTGCTCAAAGATTCCGTTACATACACACATACAAGCGTGTTAAAAACATTTATTACAGAACTTATATCTGTATTAGATATATATATACGTACTACATATATTATATTGACATGACACGGTTTTAAAAAATAATACCGATTTTGGGAATGAAAATATTCTTGAGTCACAATAATAATCTTTGCATCTAAAAAACTTTGTTAATCTGATATTCATGACATATTAGTGAAAATATTAACGATAGTTCACTTAATATTTATGCGTTCACTGAAAGAATATTTTATTATATGAGTTACATTTGTAGAAATATTATATCGTCTTTCTCTTTTGTAATGTCAAGTGAAAACGGTAAATAATCATATTGCTTACATTCTTCCGGGAGTCCTAATTTAATAAAGTTTCCTAGAACTTTTATTAACTTGGATAATCGACTGGTTTTACTAATGGACTAATGATGGTTAAATATGTTTAATCCGCACTTAATACCCTAATCATCTCTTATAATTATTAAACTTTTGGATATAAAAATACCCATAATTAACAACCAATTACAAACAAATAAGTATAAAAAAACACATTGCTGTTGTTAGAAAATCATTCCACTGAGCGCGCTTTGACAGTCAGCATCGAACGAATAAATCATTTAACGTCCAAAATGAAATTTACGGTATGTAACAAAGTCTTGTATCTGTATATGATCCTTGCATTACGTTGTATTAATCTTTTCCATAGCTATATATATAATATGTATGTAATTGTTTCAGGTGTTCTCCATGCTCGCTTGTGTCGTAGCACTCGAGGCTAAGCCACGACCCTATGTTGGATACGGGAACGGTATGATCGATCTCGGTGCAACTGGCGCTGGAATGGGAGCTCCTAGGTTAGGTAATCGTCTAACCAATCCACTAGCAATGGATGGATTAGGATACGGAACTAGCGGTTCTGAATTTAGTAGAGGCAGCGGTTTTGGAGATAGTGCTTACAGTTCTGGTGCGAGCGGTTTGGACAGCAGAGGATTCCACAATGGCGGAAGGAGAAACTTCCATGATATTGGACAGCATCACAGCAGCCGCACCTCGGTAAATTATAATTAAATATATCTGAAGCAAAAGCTACATACTCTTACAGCAACACAGTCTATAAGTTGTATTTTACTTCCTCCTTTAGATCAATCACGCCGAGAACACAGACAATCATGACGTCGGCGGCAGTGAATTCTATGACACTGGAGCCCAATCCGGTACTGGTTTCAACCAATTCGGCAACGGTTTCAACAGATACGGCAACGATTACGGAAGAGGACGGCAAATGACGTCATTTCTGTAAAAATTTACCAGTATAAACCAGTATAATACCTTAAAAAATATATTTAGTTTTCATTAAAAGTAGATAGAAACTCGTGGGCCCAAAATGTAATGATTTCAAAAATTATTTTAAAAAATCCTTTTTTTTTGTATGAAATACCAAAAATCTGCATAAATTCTCAATCTACAAGCTGAGAAATATGCAAATAACTGTTTTTATGAAGCAATCGATTAACGATTAATGAAATAAAAAATGATTATTCGATTATTTAACTACAGAATAAAAACTTCACTCCTAGTTTTAAACTTATAGTAACTTAATTTAAACTAACCATATACGTCTATAATCCAATAAAAATAACTTTCAATAACGTGTATTAATATAATAATAATATTAAATATTATTTAAAACTTCCTTTTCGATTATCGATTCCATATCGATCGAAATCATTCAGTATATAGTCTATGGCAACATGACATTGACACTTAATAATTACCATGCCAGATGCATTCAGCATTGTTATTTGTTATCTGAGTCTGACTTGTTTCGTGTTTTTGATTCGTTTCGAGTGCTTTTCCGATCATTTTACATTTTCAACGACCTCTGCTTTGTTTTTTACAGACTCCGAACCCGTCCTTTTACGACCCTTGCTTTCACATTGGACACCGACGATCGCCTGCACGTTTGACTTGGAATTGTTAATTTGGATTACTTCGCCGGCTCGTGGATTGGATATTACTGAAACGATGGATCGCTTTGTGAATTGTGGGATAGCAACTAGTAACATTGTTAAGGCGGCCAACTTTCCGAAAACTGAATGCGGGACTGAAACTTTCGTGAATGGCGGGAGGGGGGGGGGGTGGGTGTTAGGGATTGGGAATGTCATAAAAATCTTCACAACTGCCCATATTAAATTTAAGTACTCTCTTACGCTTCATGAGTTCAGTAGAAAGAAAGAAAATGAGATTATCGCGGGTGCGATACGCTTGTCCCTATTATAGGTAATCTGTGTTCCTGCCCTGTTGACCGTGGGCGCGTGTGGGTGTTGTGTAGAAGTGTGGTAGAAAAATAGGGATGCGGGACATGCGGGACGCATACAACGTTTTCCGGGACTATTTTACTAATAATTTCAAAGCGGGATTTCGTCTAGAATTGCGGGACGGTCCCGCAGGATGCGGGACGGTTGGCCGCCTTAGGCAAACCATGGCTAGAGCTGGGAAATTGCCAGGAAGAAAAAGAAGATTTTTTTAAAATTCTCGCTTTAAAAATTTTTGAGGCGCGAGGCCCCTTGTACCGCGAGGCCGTAGGCGGTGGCCCACGTCGCCCACGCCTTACGCCGCCACTGCAGTTAATTATAAATAAAGAACATTTACAACAACCACAATTTTGGCTGTCTTATTACTCAGTGGCGTGCAAAACATAGATGCAAATAAGCACTGTATATCCTACGCATATAACAACTAAACCTATATTTTTAAATTCTTACTTACATATTTTTAATCATACATTACGCATTACAAATGGTAACAGATATTTAAAACGATATATTTTGATTTATGATTTGTTAATAAGTGCCATCTATCAATGTTAAAACGAAACTTCGTTCGTTCGTTAATTGTCAAATGAAACGGGACGCTCTGATTGGTCGGTAAACTGTTCATATATTTTTTCGCCATTTTATTATTTTTGAATATTGTTATTTGTCTTTCTAAGCGCAAGTGAATAAGTTTTAATTAGTAAACAGTGGATTAATTTATTAACGAATTGTGTAAAATTATAGCTGTGAGCTCTGTGCTGGTGATATGTGTTTATTGAAATTAGTTACGAGTAGATTTTCAATATTGGCCTTTTGGTAATAAAATTAAAATAAGAGTAAAGTCAAGGTGTGTGACCAGTTGAGTTTGATCTAAAAGAAAGGTAATGTTATTGTTTTAATTAGTTAGCAGGTTGTGTACACACAAATAAGTTATTTTGTTTGCCTTGTTTCTTATTTTCAAAGGTAATAATAAGAATATATGTTATTGTTTTGGATATTCCTTATTTAAACAACTTTTAGAAAGCTGTGGTGAACAGATCGTAATCGTTTTAAGGTACTTTCGTGGCTCAAAGGTGGTTGAGAGGTTCATAAAGTATAATATAGATGTTCGTTCTGATCGGACTGCTGTCCCTACCATTTTGCGCGAATTTTATCAATATTTAATTTAAATTAATATTTTCTGATTACTTCTAGTATTTTATCGTGCACGCCACTGTTACTTATATACTATAAAAATCTAAGAAGCATTTGAATTTTTTCAGATTTCGACGAATGCACAAGTGGTCAGTTCAATGACTGTTCCGAACACTCACGCTGTTTCAACCTTCGTGGAACTTACACTTGTAGTTGTTTAGAAGGTTTTGCAGACCTTAGCGTCAACACTCAAAGGGTAAGTCGATTTCATTAATGCTACTCTGTCGCACGAAATATATGGGGTATTTTAGACATCAAAACATCACCCTTGTATATAATTTGACTTTGAAAGCGTTGTAAGATTTCCAATGATAATAAAATTGTACAAATAATGACACGATTATGTTTTAAATTGTAATTTTTAATAAAAACTTTCAGCTGACGCAATAGGCTGTGCGGGCTGCAACTATCATGGTACCTGCTTCGATCGTGAGAACGCGATGATATGTGAATGTTTCAAATGGTACGCGGGACGAAGTTGTCAAGTCAATCTGAAAGGTAAATAGAGACTTATGAGACTTGAGTAATCTGGAACGCTACACTATAAAGTATACCACAGGGCTCAATATATCCATATATACAGAACTACTACTATTCACTATCTCTTAAAAGTGTTGCTTATTTTAAAAAATATGACGATTATAATATTACCTATCCATAAAGGAATAACTTGATCAACGCCAGCATTCAGATCAGTATGGTTTTTTATGTCAAATGTCATGTAATTTAACATAAAACTTATATCTAATATGTTTCATTTTCAGCTGTATTCATATTTTTCAGCTATTTCAGCTGTATTAGTATTAATATTTCAGCTGTATTAACATTCACCATAGTAGGAGCTCTGATTATCATAGTGGTGACCATCTGGGCCTCGAAAAGATGCTGCAGTCAGAAGAATCCTACGAATCAAATGTTTGTTATTGGTTGCATGCAGGGAATGCCAAGTCTACATCAGGTAATTTATCTATAATGTAATACAAAACATTTTGCAAAAATTATAGTAGCTATATGTACTAAATTTCTAAACAACATTGTCAGATAAAAGTGGTTAAAAGGCCCGCCTCTCATGCACGAGGGTGCGGATTCGATCCTGGCCCTGGCAAGTAATGTGATTTTTCCGAGTCATATGTACTTTCTAAGAGATCATCAGCTATAGTATAAATTCAATAGAAATTTTTCTTCCAGGGTAATGTTCCATCAAAGCAAAGAGCTGATAGACGAGCATTGATTGCTGAAAGAAATGAAGCAGACTTGTAGCATACAGAACGCTTCACTGCCTTATGTACCATCAAAAGTAAGAAAAAAATCAATTGAATTAAATATTCAATAGTCACCACAAGCATTCTAACACGATATTTTTTAGCTCCCAGTTGTTTTTAAAAACACTCATGATTTATGACCTCACTTAATTAGCCAACATTTTCATCCTCCATATCTTAGACAGAGAGTCAATCTTATATTTATTACAAATACAATTTAAACTAGTTAATGTTTCCTGTGAAGCTTCTTGTGTAACTTCAATGTTGAATCATGCTCGTTGTTCATGAAGTGTGTATTCTATATGTATGTATGTTTTAGTTGTATTCTATTCTATTGTAGTCCCGGTGTACATCACACAGTAAGCAGGCCCCGGAGCCTCCCGGACACTCCCCTCCCCCGCCGCCAGCCCTCGTGATACCTCGAGCGGGATTACATGCACTACATGACAGGTACCATGAACAACATGCTACATGTATAAGGAACTTATAGCACTTGCTAGGGATAAGGAAAAATGTTATATAATTGAATAGTATATACTATATATGTATATGATAGTTTATATTCTTGTATTGTCTTTGTAATATGGATAAATATACAAGTAATGACTTTTGATAGATTAAGATTATTATTTGTACATTATGTTACAAATTTATGTAAATTATTTATATTAATATCTAGGAACTTAAAATACTTATGAGATATAATATAAAATGTCATATAAATGTACATATATGTACTTACATTAAAATAAACATAATTTATATTTGAATAGAAAATTCTAAAAAAAATTTAAATTAATTTAAATATCAAACGGGTCACATCCATACATAGAGTGAGGAAACATTGTTAATATGAAAATTGAGATATGATTGTAAATAGATCGACATTTTTGTACTCCAAATTTGCGAATAATATTCAAATTATACTTACGTATGTATTTTCGTGACTTTTTTAAAGCCATAAAAATTAATTGCCGCTTCTTCCTAGAATAGGAGTATAAAATGTTGGTTGTTAAAACAATAACTCATAGAACTCAAATGTTTCGATTAAAACGGATAGTTGTTGGAATATTATATTGGTAAAGTTTGGTTTTTAAATGAGGGCTTTTCCGTTAACAACTCCAAAGAATAAATATATATTTTTAATATAAATCAACTTTTCAATGTTCATTAAATCCGCGTTGGTATTGGATAGAAAAAATAAATATATAATGCGAGATTTAATTGAAGTGATTTTAGTGAGTACGATAATTCAAAGTACCTTTAAAATATTTCATATCTGAAAAGAACTTGACAGAAGAATTACTCTGGGATTAACGGGACCTACATGGATAGGATTACTACACGGGGGTTGGGTCAGACCTGTAGTTACCGTAGTTCTAGCTATGATAAGTAACGTAAGGACCTGCCCGCCGCGGCGGTGGTTATATTCTCCAAGATACAAAATCCTTTGCAATAATTTATAGCCTAAAAACGAATATGGTGAAAGCCGCGAACAAAATGAGAATATCCAAATTTTTGTCGTTGTTTTATTTATCGAAATAGTAGTACAAAATTAAAATAAAAAATTATAGTGTTAAATTTTGCCGATAGTATCGTAAATTCTTAATTAACGATGTTGCCCCAGCGATGTTTATTTATTATATTAATATGTAGCACTTACGTAAACAAGAAGGTTCGGATTTAAAATTTGTTTTGTGCTTTCATTTAGTTTAAATTTTTATCATTGCTAGATTATTGGGAAATATTATCCCTTTAACAAGACCCATTCATTAAGTTTTGAGGTAGTAGTAGAGGCCAGCGATATATCTACTAAAGTAAGGTCGTTTAATAAAATAATGTTTCTAAATTTACACACGAAATAAATAACATAAGAATTAATGATTAATGTATACAGCAAAGACATATAAATAGTGATAACTTAATATTGATAGAATAATCGCTTAATGCAATTATCAGATTAAGATAATTCCACGTAGGTTTTAATAAATAATGTACTTGAATATTAATTTAGCCGTAAAATATCATGGCAATTTTAATTGAAGGGTAAGTTCAAAACGAGCCGTTACAGATTATTTAAATTTAAAATATCACAATTATACAATATGAACCATTATTGTAATGAGACTAATGTTGATGTTGATGGTGAGTTAGTTTCATTGCATTGGATTTTACTTCATTATTAACGCATATTATGCATTCCCAAATACATAGAAATACAATAATTTAAATTAATATTCGCTTAAAACTTTTTCTCAACAAATATGAATGATCAATTTTTCATTTCGTAAACCTAAAGCATTTGCATTTTATTAAAGCCGCTATGAAATTGAAAGTTTTTGGAATTGGGTGAAATAAAGCAAATGTTTACTTCTCAAAAGCTATTTACAAGATATATTACCAAAGTTGTAGTATAGATGTAAATTTAATGCTATTTTAAATTTTATATATTTCATTATTTTCCAAAATTAAAACAATATTTTTTTTTTAATACAAAAGGCTGTATTATTAACATCTGTTCCAACATAGCAAAATAAAATAGCAAAAACAGTATGAAGTAAATTTTGTACCTCAAAACAATATTTCTTCTTCAACTAATTTAAATATCTTATAAGTTAGTTACAGTTTTATATTCATTCATATTTCTTTCCAGAAATTAATCAGTAACCACGATTAAACCGTTATTAAAACATGAAAATCAATTAAGTATTTATTTTAATTCTCTGAGACAAAATTTTTAGCAGGGAATTAAATTTTCAATTCAAACAATTCCTTATCACCACCCCTCTCTATTAAAAAAAAAACAAAGTTGACAACGCGTTAATTTATTTCCAGCATTTATTAACAGCTTCTTTAAAATACCCTTTAAATTGCCCCCTTAAATCTTAGATGCTTTGATGTTATACCCTTTTAATCTTAAATATCTTTTAAAATTTCTCATTACATTCTCTTTTAATAACTATTACTGACGTACTTATGGTTTCAAAATTTTACTCATACCTATTTAGAAATATAATTAAAGTAATCCTCGACACTGTTTGTTTCAGAATTTTAGAAGCAACGTCTTTAAAGAAATAATTAAATGTAACGTTAACAAAAAAAATAGCTTTACATAAACATAAATTTTATGCATAGAGGTACAAATTTGTAATATTGTTTTTAATATACAGTTATTGGTGTATATAAATTTGCGTGAAAAAAATAATTTATATGATTTTGACCTTACTGAAACTGAATTTCGTTAAATATTATTCTTAGTGTTTTTATTTTCGTTCTGTTTCTGGAATCTGATTGTTGACCTCATCTGAGGTAATGCTTCTACATCTTTAATGTTCTATGTTAACGTTTTCGTATAAAACCTAAAACCTTAACTCTGTTCAATGAATTCTGGATTTGAATTACAATTGATCAAAAATCTTAATTATACTACAACATCATAACCAAAATTTCCATAATAACCACAAAAAAAGATCATTTTTTTTTACTATAAGCTTTGATTGGCCACCAAATTCACTCGTTAAGTCTGTAGTTTTTTTTAAAGAAATCGTTGTTAATGGTTATTGATGTAAACTATCTTAAAAATGTTATAAAAGTTTATTATGAGATAATAGAGCGAAAGCGCGCATTGTTGTTATGAAATAAAAAAATATTTTCACTTTTTTATAATCAGTCTGTATAAAATATTGTATGAGTATATATTGAAGCCAGCTGTCTTAAAATTTTAAAGTGAATTGAAAAAAAACAGTTAATTCATTGATCATTCATTGATCATCATAAATGATGTGGTTCAGGTCCTTCCAGAGGTTGAAGCAAAATTACGAAATTCACAAAGACATAAAATAAAAAACACATAAACCAAATTTTACCATCCATCTTTACCATCGAAGCGTATATAATTGTCCCGATGTTATGTAATAATACTACGTGTCTTTTACATCTTTTCAATAAGAGTGTTGTTTAACTAGTTTTAAAATTTATAAATATACTTTACAGAAGGTATGATCTCCCTTTTTGGAAACATTTAAAAGACAGCAGAATGCTTGAGAATTAGTTCGTTAATTAATTAGATATATTGGAAAAATGAACATGAACCAGGACATTTATTTTATTTTCAAATAATAAATAAATAAGGATTATGTGAAGAAACATTTATTTTAAAATGAATCTTCATGTAAGAAAAGGTAGGTCAGGCATTTTGTATACGTATGGAACCATATCTGATTGTACAATAATGATATTTCAGAAAATGTAATTCGCATATACCCATTACCACACCTTAATATCTTAAACCAATAATAAACTTTCAAAACCTGGCGTAGAGTGACGCAAAAATGTGAGCTAGTTTTTTACTTTGATATTCTAACATAAAATAAAGTTTAAAAACAAGTCAAAAGTTTCTGAATTGTTTATAAAGGAAGCATTCAAACCGCCACGCGTCTCTTGGCTCTTGGCATCGTAGTGCAAACAGCGGTCGTGTTAAAAGCGTTTAATAATTATTAAGTTTAGGATTTTGTTCTTTCTATTTAATTAATTTTGTTGTTAAAATTACTTTTCGAGACTAAATAACTAGGTCAAGTGTTAAAATTGTTTCTTTTTTAATATATCTGCTTCTGGTTTCTAAAAGTGTGTTATTAATGATGAAACTAACTAGACTGATATAGTAAGAATTGTTTTATTTGAATAATAAACCTTCATAGTGATATGAAGTGTAATTTATTTGTGGATATTTTAAGATTAATATAAAATATTATGTTTTTATTTTCAAACAATCCTTGATGTAACTGTCTCTGTATGTCTTTATATATGAACAATATTGTTTGTGAACAGTATTAATATATTGTATTATGTATTACAGATGGTGTTATTGGACTGTACTTGAGATTCATCCATCAGGAGATGACGGCTGATCATCAAGTGTTAGATGAAAACTAACAATGAACCAGGTAGCTATTAATGAAACATGAGTGTGTGATTACACTAGACACAATATATTAAAGACAATGAGCTACACATTATATGGAGAGGGAAGTGACTGAGATTTAAACATATTAGAATGTAAAAGACTTGAAGTATCAAGTGTAGTGTTGAAGGTGGAGTGTTGCAGCGGCTCAAACAGTCAATGTCTTTTAATACAAGCTTTATCCATACATTTGTATGTAGCTCCTGCGGGACTTGCTTCATGTTAAGAATCATTGTTCATGTTAACAATCAAGATTGTTAACTTACTGCTGTTACATATTATTATAAGTATATTTTATTATATGTGTAAGGCGCCGTCACAGTATCTATAATATATATAAACATAATGTATCCACTTGACTATAGCTGTGAGCTTAGAGACTTGGACAGTAACACCAGATTTTGACATCGCCGGGGGGCGCTGCGGTTTCTTAGTGGTTCAAATGAACCTAGCTTAGTAGGAGTACTATCGAAAATCTTAGATCTCATTAATTAGCTTACTATAGTTTTTTATAAAATGAAATTAAGATTTTTGTATACATATGTGATTTTTATTATTCTAAAATTTCAGAATCCCGACGTTCCGGTTACACTCTGATCACGGACAGATGAGTTGAAAGTGTCTGTTAGTTAGTCTTATTATTTGTCATCTTTCTGCCACTATCGATTTCTTGATTGAAACTAATATTTTCGTTTTACAACTATATGCATCATATTACTTTGTAGCAACCTTAATCACAACGTCAAAGCTTGTTAAAACGACCCTATATCCAGACTCAACACATTCGTTGAGGACGCTTCGTTAATCAACGTCATTTACAGCCTCACAAAGTCATCTCATCCTGACTCACAGCTTAGAGACTTCGACAGCGTCTAAGACCTTTAAGACCTACTCTTTAAATTCCGACGTGGAGCGGGTTTATAGTGTTTCAAGTCTTAAATGCTTTAAACAGCCAACTGTTAATTGTGTATTTAAAAATTTGTTGATTTCAAGAGAATGGTCAAACTAGATAGAAGACTTGTGACGTCATTCTGTGTGTTTAGAGAGGAGCGGGTTTGGTGAGGGAGCATCGCTCGTTAGGGTTCGATTAGCTAAAAGCAATCGCCTCCAAGCACCTCTAAAAGCTCTACAAATCAATTTTTATAATGATCGCCTAGACGGGTGACAGGTTGTATAAGTTGTCCCCCTGCCATAGTAGGAAGGTGTGGGAATTGTGAGTCGAAAACATGTAGCACTGTATGTATAGGTGAGCAGGTTGTACTACAATCAGCCGTTTGGTTTAATTCATTAATATTTTTATTTTAACTTTTTTGTTTAATATGAACAATGATAATTAATTATGAAGTGGATAGTCTTTATATGAAATAGTATTATTTGTAACGTTCCAGGACTCGTGAGAATATATAATTCCAGATGAGGGTCGAAGCTGTTGGTGGAGCGTCTGTTAGGACGTGGTCTGCGGACGAGAGGAAACCTTCTATGAAGAGAAGTGTATGTAGCTGAAGTACGATAGTAGTGTGACGGTATGTACCGTTGAATATTTAATATTATTCTGTTATTATTTATAGAAAGGGTGAATATTTTTTTAATTTATTTATTCAATATTTATTACATTAACTGAACGCTTCCGAAACGTCATAATGATTAAATAAATAAATGAAAGATAGTACATATGTAAATCAATTATTAAAAATATTATTTACACCTATATATATATATAAATGAATTGCTGTTCGTTAGTCTCACTAAAACTCGAGAACGGCTGAACGGATTTATCTTATCTTAGTCTTGATATGTTCGTGGAGGTTCAGGGAAGTTCTAAAAGCTGAAATAAATGATTCATTTCCGGGAAAACTCTAAAATCATCCCTTTTCTATTTCCCATACGTTTTTTTGACATAAGATTTGACAACTTACTAATTAAACAACTAAACTAAAACAGGAAAAATTTAATAAATACCAATACCTGGTTATTTAAGACGGGATAGAGTTCGCCCGGTCAGCTATACATATATTACTAATGACGAAATTAACGCGGACGAAGTCGCGGGCAAAAACTAGTTTAATATATTAATGGAGACGTAAAATGTAACAATTTAAATTATTAAACAATTTTAAGTAACCTCATATTGCTATTGGATTATTTTAAAACCATAAATAAAGTACAAAAAACTTCTAACGCTTGTTTCTTAGCTTCACTTGTATGTTGGTTTGTATGTTTGTAACTTACTGTCTGAAATAAATAAATGTAATTATAATACTAACTGTCTCTTGCCCGCGTCTCCGTCTGCGTGTACATCACAGTTGTTCTCTGTCACTCTGGCCACTGAACCTGAACTACTTCCACTTCATGGTTCCATCCGTGTAGTTTCGTGATCGGTTAATCGGCGTCATCTATTTTAATACAAAATTCATCACAATCGGTTCAGCGGTTTAGTCGTGAGAAGGTAACAGACAGAAGGCTACTTTCCCATTTATAATATTAGAAAAGATTTGAAACATAGTAAATGATTCCAAAAAAAAACAACATTTACGAGATGCCAAAACAAAAAGTTGATTTGTTTTTTATATATAAAATATACTTGGAATGTTAAAGAGTGGGGTATCTCTTGAACATAAAGGTACATTTATGATATCTAGCCATGGGGATGAGGGTACACTGTTACGAATATCCATATGTTTTAGCCTAAAGTAATTGGAATTGATCACTTGTCCCCACAGTGTATGCCTGCCTTATATGGCTTAATCAATGGAATAGAATTATCTAGCACTCCAAGAACTTAAACACTAAATGAATTCTTTTTTATCATTATAGTTTTAATTTGAATTTATAGCGCCTCAACAATATTCAAGACCATTGCGCGAGCGTCATGTTCCCCCCGCGGTTAAACCCCTTCCTTTCTCCAGTGCGAAATAGGACACGAAAGGATACGGTCATGCGTCTTGTAGACTCCATTCGCGCGCTCATGGAGTAACATTGATTCGCATTTGTTTGTATTTGCCTTATTTTCATTTTTATGTTACTGTGTGTCCATTTTGTTTTGTTAAATAAACAGTTCGACATAAATAAACGTGATAACATTTAATAATTTATTTTAAACCGACAATAATTGAAGTAAGTGTCTCTGTATGTCTTTATATAAGAACAATATTGTATTATGTATTACAGATGGTGTTATTTCACTGTACTTGAGATTCATCCATCAGGAGATGACGGCTGATCATCAAGTGTTAGATGAAAACTAACAATGAACCAGGTATTCATGAAACATAGAATTATATGAAGAGGAGAATGACTCGGTTAGTGTAACATATTAGAATAGAGAAGACTTGAAGTATCAACTGTAGCAGTCTCCAGACAATATAAGGAGTGTGTTCACTATAAACATGTACAGTACGTGTTTGATGTGTCTATTATTTCCTTCTTTATTATTATGTTTTTCACTCTTTAAAATGCGACTTCTTGTAAGTCGAATATTTAAGTAAGAAATCTATTGTCATAATAAAAACTAGAATCATTCGTTACGTTCCAGGACTCGTGAGAATATATAATTCACGATGAGGGTCGAAGCTGTTGGTGGAGCGTCTGTTAGGACGTGGTCTGCGGACGTGAGGAAACCTTCTATGAAGAGAAGTGTATGTAGCTGATGTACGATAGTAGTGATAGTGGGACGGTAAGGTCTGTCGGTTACTTTGTTTTAAGTAATACTGTACATTTTAATGTTAATTTCTCCATAATGTATCTCTTAGGCCTCGGCCTCGAATTTTGCGGGCAGCGAAGCGGCAGCGGCGGCGGCACGAAAACGCATACATTTCTCCAAAATAGCGGGCAGCGGGCACCGCTGTATTCGAGGGTCGGTCCATTTGATTATACGCGTAAGATCCTGCCGCTCCGCTGCCCGCAAAATTCGAGGCCGAGGCCTTATATTGAGTAAACCGTTATCGACACATTCATTTTATAATTCCTCATGTGCTGTTGATATTATATATAATGAAATCCATATGCCGTCTTTCTAGAATAATCGATTATTATAAAAATGTTTTAATAGTATTATACTTTTTAAGTAAGATCAATTTATGTGTTTAGTTTAAGTATAAACATTTATTATTTCTGTAGGAATCCAATATTTCAGACAGAATATTAATAATAATTCCATACATTATATAGTATGTTAGTAACGATGATACTAACTAGACTGATATATAAAGAATTGTTTTATTTGAATAATAAACCTTCATAGTGATATGAAGTGTAATTTATTTGTGGATATTTTAAGATTAATATAAAATATTATGTTTTTATTTTCAAACAATCCTTGATGTAACTGTCTCTGTATGTCTTTATATATGAACAATATTGTTTGTGAATGGTATTAATATATTGTATTATGTATTACAGATTTATCCATCAGGAGATGACGGCTGATCATCAAGTGTTAGATGAAAACTAACAATGAACCAGGTAGCTATTAATGAAACATGAGTGTGTGATTACACTAGACACAATATATTAAAGACAATGAGCTACACATTATATGGAGAGGGAAGTGACTGAGATTTAAACATATTAGAATGTAAAAGACTTGAAGTATCAAGTGTAGTGTTGAAGGTGGAGTGTTGCAGCGGCTCAAACAGTCAATGTCTTTTAATACAAGCTTTATCCATACATTTGTATGTAGCTCCTGCGGGACTTGCTTCATGTTAAGAATCATTGTTTCAGTAGCTTCTGATGAGTTCACTAACAGAGGCTGTTAGCTGTTAAGATTGTTAACTTACTGTTGCTACATATTATTATAAATATTATTTTATAATAGTTAAAGTGTCAATTAACAACAATTTCTTAATTTTCAGATGGTGTTAGGGATTCAGTCAAGGTGCAGAGAATCTAACGACTAGAGTTTTAATATGTAATTCTCATTATAATATACATAAAAATAAGTTTCGTAGTTTTCCTGGTACCTCTGGTTGCCGCCCTACATAATTAGTGTTTACTTTTTACTACAATCATTAAACTAAGTAAATATTTTTCATTTCATCAATATTAAGGACGAAGATTTGGTATATAAATATTTTTTGATTTATTTATAAGTACTTACTAATTTACCAAATAAATCTGAAGGAAACTTTGTAATCGATGGATTTATGTTCAATCAATTCGCAATAAAATAATATGTTCTGAAACTCATAAAGAACACAATCAGGGTTTATAATAATTTGCGGTCAGTCGTAATTAATAAATAGAATAACAACAAAAATATAAAAATAAGCAATTGTTTTAAAACAAAGACGGTTACTAATAATGAAAACATAATTACTTACATAGTTATTCTGAATATATGGATATTGTGCTGTATCTAAATTTAAAATTCCACTTTAGTCCGAGTAACTATGAGGCTTATTAAATTAAAACTAAAGTAGTATTTTGTAGCTCAAGGAGGAATCCAAATTATAAATACAGTTTATAGAAACCATTCGTCAAAGTTGATAGACAAGCTGTTAGAACTAAACGTGTCGGCCAGGCTCGTGTACATCATACGGGTCTAATTGTCTAATCTCTCTTTCATGTATCGAGTATGTCTGTTTCCCCGCTCACTAAGGGCGCGCGTGTCTCAATTCTTCTTCCTCTCCTCTCTTCTATACTCGTTATTCATGAGCAATATCCAAGTACCAAATACACCTACACATGTAGTTCAAGCGGGTCCTACTACATCGGTTCTCACCTTCAAGAAGCAGGTAATGTCTTTAGTTAATAGTTCTGTTGATGAAAGATAGATGTGTATCCCTTCATCTGTATGTATAATGTATGTATAACGATCATATGAAGACATCTTCACGATCATAAATGTTGTTTAGTGTCAGCGAAGGTTTGCAAAAAAAGTCAGTTTAACTTATAAAAATCGGTTTATTATTTTTTGACTGAGATAGACGGAGAAAAAATAATGTTTGATTTAAAAATGTACATGATAAACAGCCGTCAACACTATCTATAATATGTTTTACTTGACTTTATACAAATACTGATGAAGTTATTTTCGTGTATAATACATATAAGGAATATAAAAATAGAAGACAAAGCTTGAAAATTTGTAAAAATATGATCTTAATGTCATTTATCTTAATATCTTACTGTATGAATGTGTCTTCTAAATATTTATACAAAATATTTAGAATACGAAGAATTTCGTCAATAGATGGCGTACTTAACCAATGGTTGTTTAGTTCTCTTTAATCGAAATTAAGACTTGGATTTACAACATAATATTATATTACTTTACATATTCATAGACGTTTCGATTACTCTACGTATTCGCTGGGTGCGTAAGGCGTAGTGGGGGATACAAAAGTTATGTTCACTTGTTGAGACTTGTTTTAGTTATTATATTTACTTTACTTACTGTTTTTAGCTGACCCACGGATTATTTATTAAATTTAATACATCACATTTCACATTGAAATAAATTAAGTAAATTTTATTTTTCAATAACTATTTGACATCCGATACTTGTTTATGTTCTCAAAAGAGCCACCGTAAGTTGTATCGTTAGATGGCGCTGGGGTCACGGACAGACGATATTAAAGTTTCTGCCATTTAGTCAAACATATAAAAGTACAGTAATTTTCCTTATACAGTCTTTATTTACTAGTTTACCTAACTACATATATATGATAATGAACGTTGAACGAGAAATTACAAAAATTATGATATATTTTTACATTTACATGACTTAAAGAATATATCGAATTAAAACATCTATTAATCTATTCTATATTACTTTAAAGATCATTCAATAAAGTTGTACCTATAAAGATATAATTCTTTCATTTAACTACCGTACCGAAATGTTAAATTATAATTGAGTTAGAATTGTTGCATAATACATTTAATATTTAAAAAAAGATAGTTTTTTTCCATTAACTTGTACATCAAAATTACTTTTAATATACAGAAATAGATAAATATCATAGAAACGAAATATACTTTACAAAGACATTACAAACTACTTTCAAACAAATTTAACAAAATAATATAAGTACAAAGAATAGTGTAAAAAATTAACATGTACTATTGTAAAATAAAATCATGTACATAAATAACTAACAGTTATTAAATAATATTAACAGTGGAAATACTTAAAGGACTCTGAAAAGTAAATATAATATACATATTCTCAAAAACAAGAACAGAATTGAATCTAGTAAAAGTAATATTCAATACAACTGCCCTATTGGCAGAGAGGACATGAAATTCTCTTCGTTGGTAGTAGAAGTATTCAGTTCTGTATGTGTTGTCATCCCAGAAGGGCCTACTTGTGGCTCATCGTCTTCCATAGGCTGGTCAACACCAGGAGGCAGGTTGGAGTCATGAGATAAGTCATCTCCTTCATTGGCTGAATCTGAAATTGAGAAATATAACGGCAGAAATGTTTTCGATTTTTGATTTCACTCAGTTAAATAAACATAGCCCTCACAAAGTGGTTGTAAAGCATCCCAATATCCCGAGCCCAGGGTCTCTTCTGGGACAACCGATCCAACGCACTCCAAGACAAAGTTATCCCAGACCCAGAGACCTCAACCTCTAATATAGAGTGTCTGATTCACTCCAAGACAAGTGCTCACATCATAACAAGTAACTCATGTCCCTCCCCTTTAACTGCAATACATTTAGATATTCATGTCATAACACTAAATTAAAATAAAAAGCACAATAGGATTAAGTCTCAATATGGGTTTTAGTCAAAATTTCAGGTAAAATAAGAGAAATGCCTCACCATCAAAGAAATCAGAGTACACATCGTGAGTCCTTTGTTGCCCTGCCAAGGAACCATATATTCTTCAAACGCTCGAGTTGATCTGACGTATGAGCCAGCTAACAGCTGTACCTGTAGAGTGTGATTATCTTCACTTATTATAATATGGTCAGCTATTCACCAACACTCCGCTGCACACGCACACACAGACAGACACAATGTACTCGCCGCGCCCGCGCCCCTCTCTCCGAGTGCCGTCCGACAATAATAAGTAGTAAGTAATAATAAGAACACGAAATAACTACATTATGATTCTTCTTTCCATCACACTTTTCAGGCTTTAGACACCACAATACCTACGAAAAGTTAAACACAGTCGGCGTGTTTAAATGGTGTGAATCAAAATATTAACAATAGTTTAAAGATCATAAACAAACTTACAGTTTAATTTGCACTCGCACAGCTGTTTAAATTTAACAAACTATCGCTGCTGTAAGTTATCCAGCTTATGAATTTATTGATCTCTATCTTGTCAAAGAAAGTGTCATGTATGTTAATACGTAATAAACGAAGGTAACAAGCTATCACCATTTTATAAAAACTATCGTTCTTAACAAAGCATTTTGACATTCTTCAAAAGGAATTCTTCAGAGATACAATAAAGTAATTTCCAAACGAACCCAAGTGTTTGTAATGCTGCACCACTTCTCTTGTCATGAGAGCTTCAAACTGTGCCAGGTCCCCGCGCTCGACCAACACCTCCTCCATCTATACACGTCACATAAAACTACACTTACTACACTGCTATAATCATTAGTATAGCCAATGTAAGCAGAACTCAAAAAAAAATTAACGACAAAAACTCTCCTATTGTCAACTTATTAGCAAATCTTATCGTTTAAGAGTTATATAAAATAAATCAGAATAAAGTATATGAACATTGAAACTAAAATTACGTCACTTATCAAATAAAATATCTCACCATATGTGTGGCATGCTGTTCGGCCAAGGCCAAGCTCTTTGGTGATTCCTTTTAGAGCCTGTCCAGAACTAATATCAGGTCATTGGAACGTGCGTTGTAGGCAGCCCTAGTAGGTTCGTTTCAATTTTGGTTAGGTTTTGAGAGGAGCTTAGAGCATTTAACGCGCGTTAGATAGGGGTCTCTTGAAGCTCCTCTCTCTGCAACGCGATAGACCTAATGCCCACACAGCGAATCTATGGAACACTAAGAAGTTTGTTTTCATATCAATAGACGCATCGTTTTCCCTAGTGGGTCTCACCGGCTTGTATGTAGTAGGTCTCAGGTCCCCCGCGTCCCGGAGGTCGCTGGCCGCCACCAACCGCATCATCGACTCATACTGGCACGCTTCCTGAACGATATTTAACAGCGATTTAGGAAAACCATATATTCGTTCTATGCATATAATTAAACAATGTATATTACAATATTTTAGAGTATTACCTTATACATAGATATAGCTTCACCTGTATCTCCTAGTCCTATATAAATTTGTTCAGCCTTTCTAAAGTGCTCTTCCTGTCGTAATTGTTGAGCGAGTGGTCAGTAAATATCTCTCGTGTCTTCTTCTGCCAGATGTGTAGCGGCAACGCGTAGACCTTCTGACACTTTGCCCGCGGCGTTGTACGCTCCTACACATTTCTCCGCCATACCACAGGATATGAGAACTCGTTCCGCTGTATCCCATTCCTTTAAATGTTTGCTAAAAAAGATATTAAAGATATTAATTGACATATGAAACCTACTAGAATAAAATAAAAATCGACCCAAACTTTGAATTCTAAAATTGAATAAATTGATCGTGACGTTAAATCTGTATGTAAAAGAAGAAATGAATAATTGAAAACATATTAGTTTACACCCTTATTGGATGTTTACATTTATATTTTTGTAACTATACACAATAACTAATAAGGAATTAACAAAATCGAATTACGTTAATAACAATTATAAAAAAAATAATAACAAAATATTTCTTTTGTTCATTATTTGAAATAACTTACTTGAGAAGATATAAAATGATCCCCCAACTGTTCACATTGCTCCCGAATAGATTCTTTATCTTCTATAACATAAAGATATCAATGGATTGATTTACAATATATATATATATATATATATATATATATATATATATATATATATATATATATATATATATATATAAAACAAAACCTATAGCAAATATCTTATCTTATATCTTTAAATGAGCAATTCTTGCATATATATTTATATATTATGGGAATCTCGGCTCAAACGATGGCGATAAATCGATCTAGCTAGGAATCATTATCATCATTAATCATTTAGAAAATGTTATTTTACGTAGCAAAGAATAACAAAAATTAGTCGTTTAAAATATGACTCTCCCTGACATCTAGTGGCGAATAGTAATACTACTTTTTGCTACTTGCTTTTACTAATTGCTTTAACGACACAACAGCAGATGGCGTTGTTGACTACCAGGAAGTCAACGAATGTTTGTTTAAAGGTTAGATTAAGAGATTAATTGTTGATTTATATTATTTTCTGTCTTCTTAACGTGTTGAGTTAAAAATGCCTAAACGAAATTTAAAAAAACACAAAAATAAATACTAATAATTAATTAATACCCAGCAAAGCTCGGTAACCAGTTATTATTAATAATACCTGTACAATTTGAAGAGCTTTTTTATAATGATGTGCCTTCAGAGTCGCAGTGAGAGCATCAACGGTTCGAGCAGCCTCTATGAGATGAGGTACAGCGGCGCCCGCCTGTCGCGATGATACAAGCCACGCGCCCCACTCTCCTTCCAACCTGGTCACTTCACCGGGACAGGCCTGAAGAACAAAAAATTATATAATCAAATTTAAAAACAAAAGTTTCAAATAGATAGTACTAACTTCTCTTGCTAGTTGAACGGCTCTTGCGTAGTTGTTGCCTCTAGAAAAGTAAACAACAGCAGTTCTGATATCACCTTTACGCTCGGATATTTCACCAGCCATTTCCCACCATTCCTCCTACAAAGGAAACAAATTGTAAAGTTCATAATCTATGTCTCTAATTGGTGAATCTTAACTTTTTACAATTTATTAACTTTTTACAATTTTTAAATTCCAGCCTTCTCTAATGAAATTCAAAAAACATCCGCTTTTCAATACAGAAAATGACTGGACTGGTAAGGGGCTGAAACGTCAGAATTGTTTAGTTGAAAAATAATAAAAAAAAAGAACGTTGCAGTATCCGAAAACCTTAGTTTCGTATAAATGAATACACTCGAAAATCTTACATATTATGTTTAAGTAATATACAAAATGAAACATTGATATGTACATATTTTTATTAAGATCTAGATTGTTATGACTATTTTAAATATTAATATTACAAGTACGGAAAAATAGATTTATTAAATGTTAATTTTAATCTAATTAAGAAGTACCTTATAATAAAGTTCCTTACTAGGGGTTCATCTTTTTCATTTCATTACATCTAGTCATAAGTTTATAAAGAAACCTTTTTCTGTTATATTTCTGATACTCCGTTGTGATATTGGTCATAAACTTGAAATTATAAAATGGAGAAAAGGGACACGAGCTTTGTTTTTATTTGATTTCTCTACCAGAAACCGATTGTATTTCTACCTATCTTCTATTCTACCAGAAACCGATTTTATCTGAATGCTTGTAGGATTCTTACACCGACAAGACACCGAGACCGGAGTCGTCGTTTCTTTGATTCCCTTTGAACCAATGCCAATGAAATATATGTAGTATACAACCACTCAGAAGGGACTCAGACAAAAACAGGACATTAAAACACTGCACTTTATATAATCTTTAAAAAAATGTTTGGACAAACAAAAAAGGCAATGACTCAAATTTGCTTTTATTTAAATATTTAAACTTATTGAACAACACAACATATTGTCAACAAGATTCAGCTCTCAGCTTCTTCCATACCGTTATGAAGTTTAAACAGAGATATTTTTAATTATGTACGTACATTTGTAAGTTTTATAAAAAATCATTAAATATTCAATGAAGCCAGCCTACTGCCAGTAAAAAAATTCAATGGTCACAAATATTAAAGTAACATGAAGCTTTAGGGTCAGTAGAAAAATAAACAAAAGATTACATTTTTTACATATATATGAGTATATTGTCTCATTATCAGTATTGTGGGCGGAGTCCAGACAAGACATTTATGATGATTGCGAATTTTAAAACACGCTATGTTAATAGTTTACGCTTTTTTGAGTAACCAGCAGCCTCAAAGACCATGCCACCAAGGTGAATAACTATTACGAGCTCACTAACCAACTAACTAAGAATAGGCTCATAGTAAATTTGAACGTGATGGAAGTCGTGGTACAAGGAATTACAGCTAAATACTGCCAAAAACTTGGGCCTGTCCCTGACCCGGCACCCGCATGGTGAATGCTGAGAAGTTTTGTCTCACAGCAGAATAAAGTCTTGAAATTAGTATTTCTGTGGACTTTGACAGACATACATATAAGTAAGTTTGTAAGTCTTTGTTCTATACGTACACGCATACACATACACGCACGCACACACATACTCGTATATGGAACTAAATAGACGACAAGGATTAGACGTTAGAACAATATCATCAAGTGCTTATTTAAAGAACCTAAGCAAAGATTTTTAAGTAAACATTATTGGCAGATTTAAAAGGAACCTTAACAATATTTGAAATGGAGTATATTCTTTTGACCCAATCGGACTAAAGTACATAGATTGAACACTTTTGTTAACATTGTATTACATCATTGAAGGGGTTGGTTTCAAGTTTTTTTCTATATATAAAACAAATAGTAAGGATATATAAGCCACAACATTTGTTTGAGTTCAATCGAAGTTACATTATTATATAAATAATAAGTATAAGGTATGTACGACAATTTATAAAGTTATATGAATGGAGACAATCACGCTAATTTCATCATGCTTACTTATCAAAAATATTAGTTCAATTATCGTTACTTTATAAAAAAAATCTCTCATGTTAAATATGTCATTATTACAGATTCAAATGTTAATTTGAAAACCGTATAAATAATAAAATAGCGGACACTTTAACGACATTGCTTCGTCCGTAACAAAATCCAGTTGTCTTATGTAGAATTTTCGGAAATAACGTTCCCTTGCTAATTCGGCTCTTTATGTTTTATAAATGAAACAACCTCTACCTAATTCGCTAAATTGACTCCGCTGGAATTATTTTATTATTTTTGATGAAAGGCCTTTGTTTAACATTCAATGAATGGATTACATCTGCTTTTATTTTAAAACAATAATACCCGGGGACGTCTGTACAAACGGCAGCCGAATCTATGGACGTAGAATGTTCGAGCTTTGTTTTGTATGTCATCACAATATTATTTGAATAATACCATGCTAAGTAGTGTTATCATAAACAAAGAAAAACTTTCAAGAGTTCATTAATATTGATACAAAAAATTACACAACTTCAAAACCGTAGAGAGCTTGAGATATAATTTGACCACAGCTAGGCTCTACCACCTTACATAATCCAGCCATAATCTAAAGTATGTCTAGTAATATTTGTTACAATTCGACCTATCGGATGTAACAACGGTGCTAATACAAATATTAGCACCGTTGTTCCAAAGAAAGGGGCTGTGCAAAAAAGTATTTTAATAGTAAACTAGTAAACTTCAGGTCTTTTACTTCTTCCTACCTTAAGCTGATAGTTCTCCCTGGCCTGTTTCACTCTGTTACCAAACCGTCCAATGAATCCGTCTTGATCGCGAGCCTCCACGAACGTTAATACGCCGCTGTTGGGCCTCGCTCGCATCACCCACGACACTGACTTGAGGGAGCGGACCGCACACACCGACCTGGAGATAAACGTACATTATAACATTAATATATTTACAAATTTGGTTTAGTAAAGGGAGCAGCTTGGACGGTGGATGTGAGCGATTAACCCCCGTTAGATAGGGCCCCCTTAAACAAGGGTCGCAAGTCATAGACACTGTTGAAGATCCTCTCCCTGTAACGCCATGGACCCGGCACCTGCACAGTGCATTCATTGAATGCTAAGAGGTTTCGTCTCATAATACACAGAACCACTTTCTTTCAAACCCTATAGTTAAGTAAGTGCTATATCAGTCAGTGTTTTTGTTCTCATGTTATATATACGGACCTCTTCTCCTCAGTCAGACGATTGATAAAGTCCACGAGCGCGGCGGCCGTCCTCCTGAACATGACGTCATCGTGCGTCACGACAGTTCTGCCACGACAGACACGAACACCAGTGAGCCTCCACACCCGCCTCGCTACACGGTCAGTTCTTTGGTATCTGGAGAAATTATAAAAAGAGTCAGATCAAAAATAATATTAATATTTGTAATTTCGATGTTTTAATAATACGAACTATAGAATAAATCTTCATTGGCATGGATTAAGTAGGACTCGAAATATCGCTTTACAATTGTTTTCTGAACTAAACTATTGTGTGAGTCGAATATTACATATAATGTACTGACCGGTTCCAACAGACTGAGTCCCCTGTTCAGATCGGCTCCTTTAACTCTATATGTGTTAGTGAACTGCGTCAGGTCCAGTACATCTAACACCGTCTCGTATATGTCGTGAGGTGTCGTCAATACTTCCACGTTCTCCTTCAGATTCTTCTCCACCTCTGTTCTCCTCTTCTTCAGTTTTTCTGGAAGTCTGATCGCCATGAGCGGTAATCTCTCTTCCAGTTTCCCTTGGAGAGTATCTCGAACGTTTACCTTATTTTATGGTAAAAACATTGTGTGACAAGCTTATTTATTGATAATTCTTGAGGATCTCTTTTACGAGTCAAGTTTTAATTTATTTTTAGGTATATCAGTTTAGTTGCTAAATCGTATTATATTATTAGCAAACAAATGGCAATATTAAAACATATGATACTTTCTTAAAATAAAAGGTAGAGGCAATTCGATGATTATTTATGAGTACTACAATTAATACAATTGTAAAAAATTAAATATAATAACATTACATATATCATTTGCTTTTTGTTTATTTGATTTAATTATAATATTTACCTCGTTCCGTGGTCCCCCATGACAATTATCAAGGTGTCCTCTTTATATCGGTCATGGAATCTTATAAGATACTCCGCAGTGTCTTCATCAGCTATAGATATCATGTTGAAGTCATCATGGGATATGTCAACTATAGACGTGAACGCAAAACGTTTTCCGTCCAGACGGAGAAACTGAAAAGAAGACGAATGAAAAGATAAAACAGGAAAATAATATTTGACTTATAAAACTAAGCACCGTCAGAACAACTGAGCTATTGTATCAGATAAAATCTAAAATGTATTATTGTAGTAGGAATTTCAATATTCTATATACTTAATTGAAAAATTATGATGAACCAACCAAAAATATGCCTTATTTAAGAAAATTTAAAGAATAATTTCCTTGCACCTGATCAGTAATATCCAACATGAGTTTATACTGCGGAGTATCTCCCACTCAGTATTTGTTCAAGCTGCTCGTCCACCATTTCTTGCCACCGTTTGACTCCTCCATATAAAACGATAACAAGTAATGATCCGCGGGTTGATTCTTGAAACCATTGAATCTGTACTGGAATGTTCCTATCCAGGGCATGTCTTCGAAGAACGCTGTTCGGTAACTGAAATCATACATATTATGCTGACATCAAACAGATCTTTAAGCATCAGTAAGTTTGTGATGCATTTTGCTCGTTTGTAGCTAAAAAGAATTTGCACAAGTCATATGGAATAAAGGTATAGATTAATTAATTGTCAAGAAACGAACTACAAATAAAGAAGATTTAATGTATGATTAAGTAAATAATATCATTTTGAAAATCCAAAATCATTTAAATTTCTCTTTATAATATCTGTCTTAATTTTTCTTAGTTTTAATGTTCATTTTTGAAGTGATTCATGAAGAGTGAATGATTACTTTAAAGTAAACATTAAAAAGACTAATGTTCATAATATTTCCCCAAAATTAAGTCCACCCTATCCACCAAGTCTCACCCTTCATCCTTCAGCTTATAGAATATGAAGGGCATGTCGTCCAAGGTTCTGTTGTTCTTCATCTTCTTCCTCACGTCAGGCAGTTCCAACTCCGTCTTCCCTGTGAGGATCGGGAACAGGGCGGCGGGCTTCCCATCGCTTACTATGTTGTACCTATCATAAAATATTATTGAAATTTTCTAATATTACTAAGACTATTGGGGTCGGTATTTAGATTAGAATTCCTCAAGAGAAACATAAAGTAACGAAATGTAAAGTTGTTTACCATTTTAGATTTTGTTTTCTTATAAAGTTTCTCATCAAAAAGATGCAGATAAATTTAAGCAAAACAACAAACAAAATTTACCCCGTAATCTGTTATTCAAAATATCATGTTGGTTGTTACATACCCATTCCAAATCGTAGCGCCCAATGTTTCCTTTAAAACATTATAACTCTTCGGCATTTTTAGTATGAATCCGTTTTTTGGAGGTGGAATCGAATCCCAGGATGAGCACGTTCAAGGAGTCACCTCTTCCTTTCGGAGGGAGTTTTGCAAGAACAGTGGAACGGAAGCCAAGAGAGTGGCCGATCCATTTGGATGGGAGTATACTGGAAAATCGTGAATACATTAGAAACATTTTGGTCAGATTTCCATTAGTAACAATTATTCAAAATTGTTACGTGACGTCTATACTAGGGAAAATAATCAAGACTGTTAAAAAAAATATGAATTACAAGTAACATATGTATTACAAGTAAAATATGAATTACAAGTAACAAGTAAGAATGGGATTTTTACATATATTCAGTCTGGAGTCAACCGCTGACTTACAGACACCTCTTTAGTATGTAGTTAGTTATAAGACTTAATTATAGTATGGGTCTTAAGTCAATCGCTGACTTAAAGACCCCGCCCTAGCTAGTAGTTAAATTTAAGTTTTAATTGGTAATTGAATATATTTTATAAGTAAAACGGATTTTTCTTGCATCCTTCGCTGCCACCAAACGTAATTAACCATTTTAAGACGATAAACACTTGAATTTAGTTTATACTCTTTTATTCTCGATGACTACATTATTTAGATTTTATCATAATATAAAAAAATCTATATTTATAAAACTTTGTTTACCAGCATTTGTAAGTAATGAAAGCATTATAACATACTATATCTGTCACACGAATAACTAGTCTAAATTTATCATTTATCATATCTTTTAGTATAAACGTAATAAAGTCATTTCAGTGTATCAAGAATGTTTTATTTCAGGATGTTGCGCATCTTGTCACCTGCGTCAAGTTGAGGAATTTTTAATAATAAATTATATCACAGTCTACCTAACAATTTGTATGACAGCTATGAAAAATGACATGTTTTCAATTAAATTAATATTTTCGGATAACTACGCGTATTTTATTATTTTAAACTACATACTCATACATACTCATAAACTACATACTCCTAACGTTTCGTTTACTTTGCAGCAACCGTTATCACGGGCTGACGAGATGTGTCCTCTCAATCCGAAAATATAAGTTTCATTTAATTGAATACTCGCGAAAGTCTTACTTCTCATAATGATATATTTTAAATTAAATCAACGTAAAGTTCTGATAAATATTAATTTCGATATATGTATTCGATAAGATTTAGACTCATAATTATATATCTCATATTGTTAGTAAAAGTTTCTAATATCATAAGAGAGTAACAAATAAAAAATTAAATTTATTTAATTATAAAACTATATTTGTTCATTACTAAAAAGTTACAGTATTCTTGAAGATGAAAGACTTGTTTCAATTATCATACATTCAAACTTTTTAATAATTACGAGTATTATTTTGAATAAAGAATATGTCTTTCATATAAATCTTTTATATATTTTTTATTGATGTCTTCATTCGCACTTAAACCGTGGAAGATTTTACCAATGTCATTTAAATCTTTTAAGTAATATATGTATAAACTTTCATATGAAGACTCTGACTGAAGATTTTATGATGAAATACTATCTTCGGGGCTAAAGAAAGAACGCTTAAAATACATGTAACAGAATATATAAATCCAGTACTAAAATCCATAGAAATTGTCATACAATTTTTGACACAGTGCCGTCTAGTAATACGAATTTAGATTTTCTAGTCCATAATTGTGAAATATGACTCAATATCATCCAACCTCAATTCTTTCTAGTATGAACGGGTTACTGTCAATAGCTAGTTTCATTTTATTAGACCTAAAGGAACTAAAAGTCTAGTGACATTTTACGAGCGGGTAGCTTCATTGGTCGATGACAGTCGTAAAACATCGTTTGTGTTAGAAACCTAGGTTTAGTTGTTGGTATAAGTATTTAAAGAACTATATATTATGTTATTTGTATTGAGGCATAAAGAGTGACACCGCCTTGGATGACAATAAATGTCTGAAGTCAAATTTTATGACCAGGATCTACAGGGTGACTGGTGAATTACTATCGATATTTGAGGACGTGATATTTGACGATCATATATGACAAAATAAAAATTAATATAACGTAAATATTAATAAACTTCTAAGTAAAGTTAACCAAAAGTTATGTAATTAATTACGGATCATATGAACACCCTACAGATTAGGTATACACACACATACGCGAGCGGGGCGTGGTGTTGTATCAGCACGCCGCCGCACGCGTCCACACTTGGAACACTTGGAACGTGTACACACACACGTTTTGAGTTCTTAATTAAACGTTGGTATATATATAGAAATAGTCTAATAATCTTGAATGTTCATGTACAATATTTTTTTTAAAGAATAATGCTTTTAATACGTAGCCATAGATTGTTATATAAAATTAAATTGATCTTGGGCTTTATTTGACGGTAACTAAAGTTATGAGCAACTTTTGTAATGTTTCAATAGAATTATTATTGACAATACATCTAATGAAAATGTTTCTGTTCTATACTTAATATAAACACAGATGAAATAAGCAAATTGTAGTAAAACAAGAATACTTTTAACAAAAACATGATCATGTTTCAACACATAGTTTTTTCACGACAAATTAACTTCACAAAACTTTACAAATACTAGAAAGCGAAAAATGATATAAAAATGCTTCACAATGTCCATAATTCACTTAAATATACAATTCTATTATATCTCGAAGACAGTATTTCAAAGGAAGTTATTAATGTCGTAGACGTTAAAATAAACGGATGAACTGTATATTTTATTTCTATTCAAGAAGTGGCTACATCATGATATTGAATGAAATGCTTATTATATGTATAAAATATTAAATTCATCTCATGCTTAGAGTTATAAAAGTAAGAACAATAAAATAGTACATCATTTAATTCAATTGAAGTCGTATTGTTCATGTTTATCTTCTACCTGGCAATTTCCCAGCTTTGGCCAGGGTGTGCCTTACCTACATGTGGTGAATCGTTTTGGCTAATTGTTTTTACGACCGGCCGCCTGCCTGACATCAAACCTCTTTGGTAATGCATTAATTAGTGATGTCTAAATACTCTTAGAAAGTAAATATGACTCGAAAAAATCACATTGGTACTTGGCCAGGATGGAACCCGCGGCCTCATGCATGAAAGGCGGGCCTTTTAACCACTAGACCACCACTGACTAAAGTCGTATAATTAAAAATTCATCATATAATTAAAAAAAGGTATCAAAATTGAAACATTATAATAAAATTAAAAACTGAAATTACTTATTAACTTGTTAATGGTTTCACTTAAGTTAATATTGAATTTGCCTTAGTTGTGTTCAACCTTTGATTAAAGGAATCAAACAGTTTTCACAGAAATGCATAGCAGTACGGTTTGAAATAAGGTACGCACTAGTTACATACACAAACACACACACACACATATATAAAATAAGGTTTTATTTAAATTATAATAGTCTAAAATTCTTACATTGGAATGTATTAGGCATCGTAGAGTATTTTTTAATAATTAATTATATGAAACAAAGTTACACATAAGCTTTCATGAATAATTACTATTAATTTTATCGATCAGGTTAAAAAAAATTACTTCGAAATCTCATATTTTAAGAACTAAATGATATACTTGTTTCCATAGCAATTTAATTTTATATTATTATATGTAGATCCATAATACATAGGTGTACAACTTTGCTTCCGCCGTTTTGCAATAGATGGTTGTAGCGGTAAGTGGTAGTCGAAATAAATAGATCGTAGATGTCATACAATAAGCTTAGGCATTTGTAAATATAACGCCATCTAAATATCGATTTGTGTCTGCATCATAAAGTTATTCTCGATTAAACATGTCAGCTTACGAGCCAAATTCTCGTCATTTGCGGGAGGTTTTAATTTTCTGCTTTAATATGAAGAAATCTGCGGCTGAGGCTCATCGAATGCTCTCAAATACCTATGGTGAGGCCACTATTAGTAAAAGAACGTGCCGGGAGTGGTTTCAACGCTTCAAGAACGGTGATTTTGACGTCGAAGACCGGCATGGCGGTGGAAGAGAGAAGGTTTTCGAAGATGCAGAATTGGAGGCATTACTTGATCAAGACTCGTGTCAAACGCAACAAGAATTGGCAGGATCATTGGGAGTGATGTAACAAGCCTTTTCAAAACGCCTCAAAGTCATGGGAATGATTCAGAAACAAGGAAATTGGGTGCCGTACGAGTTGAAGCCGAGAGATGTTGAACGGCGTTTGTTTGCTTGTGAACAGCTGCTTGCAAGGCAAAGACGGAAAGGATTTCTGCATCGCATTGTGACTGGGGACGAAAAATGGGTTCAATACGATAATCTTAAGCGCAGAAAATTATGGGGATATCCCGGCCATGCTTCCACGTCGACGGCCAAACCGAATATTCACGGTTCCAAGGTATGCTCTGTATTTGGTGGGACCAGCTCGGCGTAGTGCATTATGAGTTGTTAAAACCGACTGAAACAATCGCAGGCGATAGTTATCGAACGCAATTAATGCGTTTGAGCCGAGCATTGAAATACAAACGGCCGCAATTCAACGAGATACATGATAAAGTGATTTTATAGCACGACAATGCTCGACCCCATGTTGCGAAAGTGGTCAAGACATACTTGGAAACGTTGAAATGGGAAGCCCTACCCCACCCGCCGTATTCTCCAGACGTTGCTCCCTCGGACTCTCACTTGTTTCGATCAATGGCACACGGCCTGGCTGACCAGCACTTCCGGTCTTATGAAGAAGTTAAAAATTGGATCTATTTGTGGATCGCTTCAAAAGATGACCAGTTTTTTCAACGCGGGATTCGTATGCTGCCCGAAAGATGGGAGAAAGTAGTGGCCAGCGATGGACAATACTTTGAATCATAAATGTATAACCAGTTTTTTACAATAAAGCCTTGAATTTCGGAAAAACGGCGGAAGCAAAGTTGTACACCTAATAAGATATAATAATTCCTTGATTCTAAGCATATTGTAACCTAATTTATATTTGTTTTCAATACATTACTCATCTTGGCATATTATGTACACATGCCCTGCTATTAACCGCTGATGGATTTAGCTCCGTGGTGCTACTGATTTAGATTAATTAACTAAAATCTGTGCGCCTTATACATATTTATAATGGGTTAAATGAGATGGTCGCTCTTTACGGAGTAATTATAATGGCGTGAATATCATAATTGATGATAAGGTGCTTCAGAAGGATTTATTTGTATATATTTTGGTATTTTGATTATGTATTTTTCATACAATTTACTTTTAGCTCATTATAGAATAATAACTCGTTCCTATAAAATAAAATAACACGTAAATATTGATTGTTTTCAAACTAAAATGTTAGAAAATCCGTATGTTGAATAATTTCTTTTATATCTGTATAAAATATAAAAAGTAATAGCATCCCAATAGGAATAACTTGTCAAAGCTATAAAGTCACAGTATAAACTCCCTCAAGTCATGTCCAAGTACGGCTGAAGATATATCAGAGGGTTGTGTTGATCTTCGGCAAATACATTCGGAGACAAAGTCAAGATATGTAATTCAAAGAAATCGGTTACGTCAATTACATTACATATATCCGATATCGCGAACTTTCCGATAACCATTTTATTATAGAACTCCAAGTAGGTATCACTAAATATAAAAAGTTAAACTATCGAATCTGCAAAAATAAATTGTGCTCGTATTCTTGTTATGAACTTACTGTGTGCTTGTTAGAAATCGTTTAATAATAGTATAACTTTTATATTGCACTTGAAGAAGGCATAAAATTCCGGTGAACTATTCCCATCAATCTTTGAAAGGTATCAATTTTAGTAGCGTAGTAAGATATCTTTATTAATTTTAAGATAGTATTCCGTGACCTTCGCCACATAAATATAATGTTATCTCTGTGCTACTTTTCGGCCCAATGCCTCAGAATAAGTATTTGGACGCAGATTAGTTTTCAATATATAAATTTTCTTTATTACAACTACCTTTTCACATGAAACATTCCTTACTTGTTTATTTACAGTGTGATTTGTAGAGTATTTGTAAATGTTTAACAAAAATCTATCAAAAATTATATGTTTTTTGTTCAATATATCTTTGAAATTGTTTAAATAAATTCAAGTATTACAAGTATTCAGTATTATAGAATTAAAAAAAGTAATATAAATTCCTATTCTGTCGCAAAAAAATTAAGTAACAATTTAAAGAACCCAGACCAAGACAAAATCACTAAACATTTTCATTAATCTCCCTTATATTATGGGTGTAGAGTTTTAATTATAATAACTTAAGATATATAATACAAAACTAAAAAATTGATATTATATATTCAAATTTATCAATACTGAAAATTCAGGAATGGTCATTTTGAATATATCGTAAGGCCTTCAAATGATCGACCGTTAAATTATTAACAAAGTCTAAATCTCCAGAGACGTTAATTAATTTCACATTCAATATTCCAATAAATTCAGAAGCTAAAGTACTTATGAACTTTAATGATACCTGGTCCTTTTAAATTAATAAGTTCCTATTATCCTTAGTCTACCTGAAACTCCCAATACAATAAGATTATAAGTATACTTAGTTGCACCTTTAGTATATAAAGTATAGAAGTTGGTAACATAGTTAAATTGTTCAATGTTCTTAAGAATTTAAGTCAAATAAACGTAAACTCGTTATTTGCAGTATATTAAAATTAAAACACAAATATTAGTAATTTTTGGTGTAAGACATAAAATTCAACTCTACGTATGAAATTGAAGACTTAGTTAATTTAGTTATGGACCATTTAGATGTTTTCTGTAGAGCGTAAAACTTAACAAGATCAACAAATTTTCGGACTTAGAACGAAGTTATCAAGTTAAACGATATTACTACATTAAAACATCTCAAAACACATAATTAAATCTGAAAGCTATAAACCTTGAGGTGTCTTTAGCATTTAACTGAAAATATTGACAAATAAAATTATATTTGAACTTCCTTGAACTTTAATATATACATACATATGTATTATCTCCTTTTAATGACCAATACTTACTAAAAATATTGAGAGAATTTGTTTTTATAAATAAAATATATCTTAAACTACTTCTTTACTGTAAGGAACATTTGTGAAACTCTTTATATAACATTAATTGTATATAAGAAGATTTAGCTTTAAGTATATAATTAAGGCAAGCTCCACAGCAGATTCAGAATATAAGAAAGAAGAATGGTTGTGTGACATCAAGCAATAAGGTCAGCTTATATCTTAAACTAACAGATTAAACGTCGTTTAAGTTTAATTAAGGATTCAGTGCTATTAGTGGAAAGATAACATAGTATATAAGAATTAAAGCCACATAAAACTGTAATATTTATTATATAAATTATATTAAGCTGATTTTTTTCCACATTTATTACCCAATATTTTTTAATAAAATAGGTAATTTGACGTCTGGTATATATTAGTATGGTCATTTTAAAATAAGTTGTAGCGGTTTAAAGGGCGCCTAAGGGCCCTATCTAACGTGCGTAAAACGCTCACCTCCACCGTCCAAGCTCCTCTCTCTACCTCACCTAATTTGAAACAAATATTATATATTTTAAACAAGAGTAACGAAAATAATATTAAATACTTTGATTTAAGATTTACTTCAATGAATACAAACGAGAAAACCAATTTGCGTATATACCTACTATAAAACTTCAGATAAACGTACAAGAATCTTCTTCTACCTGGCAATGTCGTGAATAGTTTTGGGTAATTGTTTTACGACCGGCCGCCTGCCTGACATCAACCCTCTCCGAGGATGCATTAATTAGTGATGTCTAAATACTCTGAGAAAGTACATATTATGAGTCGGAAAAATCACATTGGTACTTGGGACAATCGAAACCGCGCTCTCATGCATGAGATGCGGGCCTTTTAACCACCAGGCTACCACTGACAATGAACGTACGAGAATATAAGAATAAAAGTAGTTTTAAGGGAATTTCCCTTATTGATATATTTTTGGAGAAGCTTCTCAGAGGTGGGTTTATAATTTTATTACCTGAAGGTTACATACACGGAATTTCATTAAGTTCTCAATAACTTCCACTCGATCGGGTGACAAACAAACAAGAAGGTACTCGATACGTTATTCTACTGAATTTTTATCTTAATCACAAGTTTATTATAATAATATGCAGTTTATGTGTTCGTCTTAAGTTTAAATATCCAAAAAAGTAGAATTTATATATATAAATTTGTTTTGAAGTTGACACTAACTATATACATGAGAATTAACTGTTAGGTTTTAGTATTGATATTAGGAATCATCTGTAAATATGTATATCTGAACGTGTACTTTCATGTTATGATTTTATAATATATCTTAAACGATTGTATAATATACATATATACTCGTATATTAGTCTTCCCGTCAGCCCTACTAGGTATAGTAATAAATTTTAGAATGTTTCTGGAAAATAAAAGTACCTAACCCATGTAAATCACATAACCTAGAACTTTTATACCTCTACGTTCTAATACACGGATTTACATATAAATGTTTCCCCTCCAATCAACTGACGTAACTTTAGTGCTTCAGACTAATCCAAATTTATTTTCCAATTCCATTTCCAAAATTGTTTTTTTTTGTTCGTCATTTACACTCTCATATGGAATAAAAACAGAAATAAAAAGAAGAAACAATTATAATTAAAATAATATATTATATCAAAGAAAGTACCAACTTTCTTATATCTCAAATTTCTTTTATTACAAAAAATCACTAATTAATTATTTGTGGTTGATAAAGTATGCTTATAAAACATTATTATATGCCTTTCTCTTTCATTTGATTTTCACCAAATCTATTTACAAATTTAAAACAAAGTATCCTGTTAACAGCCAAAGAATAATCACAATTAATAAGTGACGAAAATTCATATATTTGAAATAAAATAATTTCGACAAAACATTACGATACTATGAACAATAAGCAGCGTAAGTTTTTAAATTAAAAACTATGACAATGTATATATGTTAACGCTTTCATTGTTGTAAGTGATGTACTTGTGTATCTGTTATCGTTGGAACGAGTAATTACAGCTACGTGAACGATACAAGCCCACAGCCTGTAGGCGGCCGGAGGCTTCAGAAAGTTAGTTCCCACAATTTGAATTTAAAATGTTATTTTCTGATGAATTTATCCACAATTTTCCGTATGTTTGATAGATCAAACTGTCAATATTCTGTCAAATATATACCAATATGCCGAATATAAATGTCGTTTTTTATAAGTTACTAGTTTTTGCCCGCGACTTCGTCCGCGTTAATTTCATCATTAATAATATATGTATAGCTGACCGGGCGAACTCTATTCCCTCCTAGAGGCCATAAATAATCAGGTTTTTCCTGTTTCAATCGAACAGAATGATTGACATATTAGTTAGTTGTCAAATCTAATGTCAAAGAAAACATTTGTATGGGAAATAGAAAAGGGCTGTTTTTAGGGTTTTCCCGGAAATGAATCAATTTTTCTCACCTTTTATACCTTCCCTGAACCTCCACGAACATTTCAAGACTAAGATAACATAAATCCGTTCAGCTGTTCTCGAGTTTTAGCGAGACTAAGGAACAGCAACACCATTTTTATATATATAGAAGATTATAAATTTAGTTTCCAGTATATCAGGAAATTCATAATTATTCAAATTAAAAGATATTTATTCTAAGGTATATGGCATTCTAAAAATAAATTGATTTGTTACTAACAAATGTAGATAACAAGTACTTCTTAAACTCAATAAAATCATGGAAAATTGATTAATTTTACATCAATTTATTTTCACTTAATATTACAAGATGGGGTATATACTTGATCTATACGTCGTAGGTTTAACACACAACTCGACATTTTATATTTTGCCCGGTAACTATCGCCAAATTAATCTTTGTCCAATTACAAGTGTAGATACAGGTTGGTTCAAGATAAAAGTTTCTTTTATACATCCCTCGCTTCTGATTTTTACGTAGAGGAAAACATATACCTAGAACATTTGTTATGTTATTTTTATTAGTTTAATATTTTTTAAACGAAAACCTTGTATATTTATAAAGAATTTTTTGCTTCGAATCTGTATAAAATACGTTCTGATCATTTTAAATCTAACTTTATCGGTACTCCAGTAAACTTTACTGCGAAGAACTTAAGTTTTCGCTTTAAAGTTAAGTCGTATTCTTTGTTTTTTAAGAAAGATTTCGTTTAAGCTCTTTATTATAGGCGCATCTTCAGACTAGGTTTGAATTTTTGTGTCTTTGGATTTTATTCAGTGGATTATGTATCATTTTAAATGTAAAGGTTAAAAGTATTTGTCTCTATAGATAACAATTTAATATATTTTGAGTGTTTAACAAACACACACACACACATACTAAAATTACAAGCTTTTAAGAGAATACTATATAGTTCGATTGAATGATTTAAGAAAGTTAGCCTTCATCATCTGACATAAGCATGTATTGAAATATTGTGAATGAAATCTTAGTGTACATTTTTATTTAAATAACATAATAGTTAGTAAACCCTTATTAATATTGATTCATTAATAAATACTTGGGTATTTTAATTAATATTATGATAAGAAGTAGCAGAGAGATTAAAAATCATTTAATTTTATTTCTTTCTACTTTCTATTACACCATGACTAATTTATATTGAGATATTTGTGTATTAAAAATTATATATGTGTATTAAAACTTACTAATATATATCAATAACCAATCGGAATGTGAATTAAAGATTGCACGTACTTGGGCCAGTCATAAAATTCATTACATATTCGCTTCAAATTCGATTCTTAACTATACAAAATATTAATTTAATCCATAGCAATAAGACGGTATTTTATGTATCTTATGTGTAAAAGATTTTAGAAGCGTGACTCAAGATATACAAAATAGGCCTTTTCAGTTGAAGCGAAAACATTTGATGCGAGTTTCCTGACAGGAAAACGGTTACCCCATGTTTTGCATTATTGCTATTGCAGGACTCGTTTCTTATATCGGTGGAAACTTTGTTAGGGAAACTTTTATACAGGATTTAGAAATGTAAGGAAAACATTCATTGACTTATCCATAAAAAGGAAAAGTCAATCAAGTTTATTTGGCAGAGTTATTTAAAGAAACCTGATACATACGCCTTTGTGTGTATTGAGCAATATTGTTTATGTTTAAAACCTCTAAGACGCGAAGTATGTTTATTGAGAATAAAAGATTGAAAAATATTACGATCATCTTATATTTTATTTGGTTAATGCGACATTTACTTTTGGTTATACCATATTCATGGCATTATAATTTTAAGCAAAAATAGACCGCTTGTACCTATAACATAATAAATAATAAAAAATGTATGTCATTTAGCAAATTGCACTATATTTATTTATATAAAGGAAAATGTTTACGTCATCAACCTATCAGTGCCCACTGTTGAGCGAAGGCCTTTTTCTCATATGGAGAAGGTTTGAGCAATAATCACCACGCTTGCTCAAGACGGGTTGGTGATTTTAAACTTATAATTGTGAAATTATAAGTCCAGGTTTCCTCACGATGTTTTCCTTCAACGTCTGTCAGTAGTGTCTAAATACTCTTAGAAAGTACATATGACTCGGAAAAATCACCTTGGTACTGGGCCAGGATCGAACCCGCGCCCGCGTGCACTGTAGGTGGGCCCTTTAACCACAAGGCCACAAATGTCTTTAATGTTTATATTTTAGACGTATTAAATGAGCAATGAGCATGGTTTGAGAAAAACTACTATCAATACTTGAAATATAACTATAGGTACATTATATTGTCTTTGATTATACATATAAATGAGTTTCTTTCATAGATATCCAATTTTAATAGACCCAATCCGTTATTGAGTCACGGAGGAGTGTAATCCATTTAGCTTATAGGTATATACATAGTATTCAGAAGGTAAGAGACGGTGAATTCGGGGAATTGTAAATAGGAAGATGGATGGTACTAATGATGTTTCAGATACTATTAGCTTTTATTTAAATAAAACCCGAACACGGTCTAAGCTTGTAAGATAACGACGAGTAAAGCGACGAGTAAAATAAAGTTATCGGGAAATCGGCTATTATATCAATTTTAGAGATATTTTGATGTTTATGTAAAATTTTATTAGCAATTTGATTCTTAGCAAAGCAATAAATACTAAAGAATATATTGTTATGTATTAAGAAGATATCGATATTTTTATGCAAAATGACGGTAAGAAACTTAAATTAAATAAATAATAATGAAGATGATTTGAACTGACTGTCTGTCTGATAACTTCTTATTATTTGGGTGCCTGAAAGGTTAAGAAGCTTTTAATTACTGATATATTGCATTTGCTATCTACGTCTTCACGTCAAGATAATTTCAATAATAAGTTAAAGTAAACAAAACGCGACCTTGAAGCAATTGGAATAAAACTATTTGAGAATGTTTGTCATACGTGCAATATAAGTTATAACAATTTGAGGGAGTATGTCACATAATATAGAAATGTATATATTATATTATAAGCAACCCATACTCCTCTTTATTTTATAAAAGTATACATAAATTATTTTTAAAAACCTCTGTAAGCTTGTATCGAGTCCTTCTATTGCTTGTGAACCGTCGGAACAGTCGCAGCTCTGTACATTAGGCAGCGTGATCATGTTATAATCACATTGTTAGATTGTGTGAGGTATCAATCAACACACTTAAAACACATTACTTTAAGTAGTTATTTCATTAATTTGTTTGTAATTAGTATTGTTTTATTTATTCTTCTGAACCTAACAATATATACATATGCACATAATCCTAGCCACATACATATACATAGCAATGTGTAATTCATACTTTATCATATCTGTAATACTCAGTTCAGACAGACAGACAAACAACAAAACAAACTCATACATACGAATAGAATTAAATTAACTTCAAAAGAAATGTAAACAGTACACAGAAACAGAAACATAACAAACACATACGTACGAATAGAATTAAATTAACTTCAAAAGAAATGTAAACAGTACACAGAAACAGTTCAGCGATCCTTTTCATCATAATGTAGTTTCCTTTGATAGGCTTTAAATTACGTAATAAACCGGGATTGTTACAACGGATCAATCATGATTCATGAGAGCATCGGATATTTAATGTTTCACGCGGTTAATATTTGTATAAGGTTAAAAATACTGAAATAATAAATAAAATTTATAATGAATGTTTTTTTTTATTTGTACTGATAATGTGTGTGAATTTAATTTTTTAGTTTTTATACTGTAATTTCTTGGGATAATTTCTACGTATAAAGTAACTTTTCAAATACAATATGGTAAGAAAATTGCTGGAATTAAATATACATAGATCTAGCGACTATAGAAATTACATTACTCAAAACTACTTAAACGTACTGAAAGAATTGAATATATATATATATAAATAAATCAACAACAAATTAGCAAGAAACTATACTTAAAGCCTACTTTACATGATCGTAAATAGCTTAACTTCAAACTTCAATACTGAAAGTTTGCTGGAAAACTGCCAATAGTTTTTTCTTCAAATTGATTTTCAACAATAGAGCAATAATGAAGGACAAGGCTTTTGAATAACGGCTGTATAACTCACCATTTCCTATTGTTATTTAAAGGACATCGATAAAAACTTTTTAAAGATTTACCTCACACAATTAGTAAAACGTACACACGAAATAACAGTGAGACTACATGTCATCAGCCTGTCAGAGCCCACTGCTGAGCAAAGGCCTCTTTCTTACATGGAGAAGGTTTGAGCATTAATCACCACGATTGCTCAAGACGCGTTGGTGATATCAAACTTATAATTGTGAAATTCCAGGTTTTCCTTCACCGTCTGTTAGTGGTGTCTAAATACTCTTAGAAAGTACATATGACTTGGAAAAATCACATAGGTACTTGCCAGGATCGAACTGCCCTCGTGCACAAGAGGCAGGCCTTTTAACCAGTAGGCCACCACTGACTTCGAGACTACGTATACAATTATATTTTCGTACTAAATTATAATACTTCTCAATTTGAACTTGGCAGGTTTTTGTGCTGTACGTAACACTTAATTAATTGTATCATTAATCTATTATTTAGTTATATAATTATTTATATTTATATAATTTAAATAATTAAATTAACCTGCCAAGTTCAAATTGAGAAGTATTATAATTTTAGATATTTTTAACCAAGCACCTACGTATTTTCACAACTATACCATATTTTAAGTTGGGTGTATGGTAAAGTGAATTTCGGCCAGATGGACCGTTGACGTGAATAAGGTGGCGGGTAGTGGCTGGATGTGGAAGGCAGAGGACTGGGTGTGGTGGCGAGTCTTGGGAATGGCAAATGTTTACCAGTGGATCATGCTGTTGATGAAGATGATTATGATCGATTTCAAAGTGCATCTAAACTTGGCATTAGATTGGATTTCACCCCTTTTTTAGGCAAACAATTAGCCGATTGGAACTTGGCCCCCTTTTTAACAGGCATGTTTTTGGTGAGATTTCAATACTTTTTTTCAAGAAATCGTACATACAATCGTACTATACAGCCGTACAATGCATAACTTACATCATGAAACATACAGCTACCATCTGATGCCATAGGAATTACCCTATGTGGTATATCTCCGCCAACCACCGAAAGATGTACAATTTCCATCGTTGGTAAATGAATAGTAGAAAAGAAATAGAGTGAATTTGTGCTTTTAACACACACAAGTAATCAATCAATAAGCAATATCAAAATTAATCCTTTAGCAAGTCAAATCAGTGATCCATTTAATCGTAATCGTAACCATATATAAGATATCAAGACATAAGTGTAGAAAGAAATAGAAAGAAATGACCATCGATTCCTTATCGACTTTCATTCATATATACTGCAGACAAAACAATATCGCGATTCAATTATACCGCTAGCGCCATCTATCGAAAGTAATTTATAACAATAGAAACCTGGTTTTTTAGGTAAGCAATATTTAATTAAGTTATACAGTGTCCATTATGTATACATGACAATATTTTATATCCCTTATATATATCTCAGTTCTTAAGAAGCGCCCCACACTTTTTTCACAATAATATTAATTTAAAAATAAATTAACAAACAATAAATGGTATTTTTGTGAAAAAAAGCGTGATGAGCTTCATATATCAGTTCTTGAGAAGCGCCCCACGCTTTTTTTTTTTCAATAATACCATTTATTGTTTATTTTAAACAATTTAAATTAAATTGATTTCCAAGGTTGTAAAGGTTAAATTAGTTTCCACACGGTTTCTTTCATCATTGGAGCGTGTTTTTTAGTTTTTTTTAAAGTACATATTTATTTTTTATTTTTTAGTTTCATTTATCACCGATTGATAGATGTACTCAATTTATTAATTATTAATATTTCATTTCTATTTATTTTATTGTGTTGAGCTGAGCGCCTATATAAAGGTTTTTTTGATTACCTGTCAGTGAGTCAGTGCCAAAATTAGCTATTTTCACAGGGTCATATTTCAGGGTCTACTGAAGCTTTATCTATGAAATTTGGCATACTGCTTTAGGACTAGTATATGATTACCTAGGTACATTTTTATCTCTGTACTTGTAATAGACACTGAGCTACAGGGGCTCAAAAGTGGGTCGAATTTAATAAAAATTCGATATTTAGAATTGAGGCAACTCACGCTTGACCGATTTCTTAAATTTCTTAATTTTTTGTTAATCTACATATAACACACAACCTGTGTACCAAATTTCATAATGCTAAAATAATGGGAAGTGGCCTAGAGGTTTTGATTACCTGTCAGTGAGTCAGTGCCAAAATTAGCTATTTTCACAGGGTCATATTTCAGGATCTACTGAAGCTTTATCTATGAAATTTGGCATACTGCTTTAGTCCTAGTATATGATTACGTAGGTAAAAATTTATCTCTGTACTTGCAATAGGCACTGAGCTACAGGGGGGTCAAAAGTGGGTCGAAACGGTTCGTGTAAATATAGTGCACGGCATGCGCCGGCCTGTGGAACTTGGCCGGCGCACTACCGTGCGCTTAGATATATATATGTAATCTCAATTGTACTTTATGTCGAACACTGTAAGTAAATACTGCAATTCATAGCATTATTTTGATTTTAAGTTATTAAATATTGTATAAAGGTTAATACTGAAATAGCGTTTTAACATTTTAATACATACAATAATGCCCAAAAGTCTTTTGTTTTAGATCTGTAGCGTGACATTTACTATCGGTGACGGGTTTATTGCAGTCCCGTGTCACGCTTAAATGAAATTAAATTTAACAGCCACGACTAAAACTCCAATACTTATAAACTATTGTTTAAAATTCATCAATTATTATCAATTCATATAACAAAGATAATATAAAATGGAGCTATAAAAAGTAAAATAATGTTTTGTTAAGAATACCTAGATCAAACAATAAAATTTTATTCAAATTGTAAAAAGGCCAATAATCAATATAGATTAATAAAAATAACTACTTGACTAAAGAATTCTAGGAGAAAATTGAACCAAACATTAGTGAGTTACATCAATTTTCCATTTTGAAATACATTGCACGTCCGTCTTCAAAACAATTTCTTTAAACTTTCAAGTTTTCCAGTATACGATGATAAAATCTTTGCGCTATTAGCGTTCGTGTTTCAATACATTTGTTCTAGTGTTATTGAATACGTATTATAACTTCTGTGATTCCATTTAAAACATGACTTTTATAGTAATTTATTTATATTATAGTATCGTAATAATAGTATAAAATAATATATTAATAATTTAAATTACAAGTACCTAATATTCTTTTTTATTGAATAATTTTGAATTAAGCATATAATTTTAAACATATGGTAATAAATATTCTCTTATTAATTATGGATATAGTATGAAGGGTGAGTGTTAATATAACTTATTATTTTCTATTACACATCGTTAATAGTATACGTAGAATTAGGGTGAACCGGGTGATAGGTATATCAAATTGTTTCTATAAAACCATTTGTTGAGGTTATATAAAACTAGTGATTTGGGATTTTGATTAGGCTCGTTATGTGTACACTACTGTATATTAATTTTCAATATACAGTGTAAACTCTATATAACGACACTCGATTTAACGACAAACTCTTTAAAGCGTCGAAATCATTTGTCTTTGGTTGGTTTAGCTTGTCTACCATACAATGATACACTCTACATAGCGGCACACGCACTCTCTATAATGACAACAATTAAGTAATAAAAAGTACCTTTTAAGTTGCTAAAATTAGTAAAAACTGTGCAGCTGTATACGTTCCTTTGTCGCTTTGTTATCCTAGCCCGCAATAAATTTGACTGTCCCTATCATGCATACCGAACTTTCTAAGAAATCCGTTCTTTTGTATACAATTACAAATTGTTTAAACGTGTCGACGGTTTTTGACCATAAGTAGGAGTCTTGTATTACCTATACGTTAACATAAAAAGTTGCTCACAAAATCTCAAACTGTAAACATGGCTAGTAAAAGAAAATCACTGGGTGTTAACGAAAAAGTTTTACTGATACGCGCAATAGAAACGGAAGAGAAGATAAGCGATATTGGCAAACGCTTTGGATTTAGTTGCTCTACTGTGTCTACAATATGGAAAAATAACCAGAGTGTGATCAAAAGCCTCAAGGGTCACTATAGAAAGAAATTATAGATGGAGCAAGTCGAATCTGAGGGTAAAACTACTGTTAATATGCTGCATGCAGTAAATTTTTTATCTGAAGCCTGGGAAGAAGTGAAGCTCTTGAAGCAGCTAAACTACTGGAAAATTATTTCTTTTATCACCAAGATGCCTCAATATCGCAAGATATTAATAAAATCACTAAAAAAATACAACAACAGTACTGGTGCAGTAAAAGACGTCAAACAAAAATAACAGACTATACGCAATAGCGTTCGAATAACATTCTTTTTTATGTACATAAGTACTAACACTAGTCTGAAATAAACTTTGTCTTTTTCTAATTCTGATTTTTCTTTCTATTTAACGGCAACTCTCTATAACGCACTAAAATGCACGGTCCCTTCAGTGTCGTTATATAGAGTTTACACTGTATTTATATAGATAAAATTAGTAGTGATGTAATCATGTAACTACAGCTCGAGCATGGATGGGCTCGACCGGAGAAGTACCACCCTCTTACAAGAAGATCGGCGTGAAGTGAAAAAGAAAAACTTATAATTTTATCTCATAAAGATTATAAATTTTACAGGAATTCCTCCAAAAGTACTCTCCAAATAATTTAGTCCAAGATATTTTTCTGTTCTACCTATTATTCCTTACTTAAGATTCGCAAGCGTTACGATATTAAGCAAGGGTCTATCCCAAAACCTAATTAACACATTTCAATCTTAAAACTCGACCTCTTAAAATCGACCAAGTTGAATAGAATGACATAATTAAATTGTTGCCTTCTGAGAAACTAACAATTTTATCTTCCAGTTAAACTAATCTAATGTTGCTCGGACCTTTTTATAAATCTATTTCATTGGAGTTAAATATCAATTATATTCTAAATTTCATTTTAAACTATACGAGCAGTGCAGTCAGTATGCGGTACAATACAAAATTACGTGGAAATGTATTTTACTCTAATCTGCATGTTCACTGTAAATGTACATTGTTTCTATTGAAATTGAATTATTAAGTCAAACTTATGTATGTACCTACTATGTTCATATTTATTTAATGGTCTTTCGTTTTAATAGATGAAAACTAAGCTAATGTAATTATCCATAGCTAGACCCCTAATTAAGGGATAAAAAGGGCTAGGAGAATAAACCATAACGCAACTCCAATGTGGTTTAGTGGGTTAGTTTAATAGTGACATATTGGAACAAAATGTTCAAACTTATTGTTATTAAAATATACCCTTAAAATAAAATAACTTTTGCTCCCATTAATGACGAGCCACTTGGCCTGCAACAAAACCTTCAAGTGTACTTGGAGAACCATTGGTTTGCTAAAATGTTCGATCAACAGAGAGTCGACAAGATTTTCTCAACGTAAGACATATTAATGTTTGCCCATATATTCCCACCCAACTAAAAAGCCTAATCAAAATGCTTAATTAGTTATCTTAGAAAAATAAAGGAAAGTTATATTTAATTAAGTTTTAAGCTTTCTAATCGTTGTAATGTATGGCGTCAGGGTATCTCACGTGTTAATGGATGCAAAATAGTTTTTCATGTTCTAATAAAAGATATATTTATTAATGTTCCTGGTAATACATGTAAAACATAACATTAAATATATATATTATACTTATTTAGATTAGAATTTTGTGACTTAGTTAAAGCAAGAATTAGTAAACAGTCCAATCAAAATTGTTCAAAATCAAAATTTCCACAACATATAATATGTTTAAACATTTTAGATTAAAGACAAATCTCTTATGAGAAAATTCTGCACAATTTATGAAGGTATTAAGCATTGACAAAATATATCTCGAATTTTAACGACCTTGTTTGTTGGAATTTGTTGGAAAATATTATTTCTGAAAACACGACATGGATTGTGAGAAATTTTGGTATTGTTGTATCACAACGTTTATCTTGAGTGTAAATTGTGTTAGTACTAATAAATTTATAAAGCTGAGACCTAATACTAACAAGTGCTTTCAGATATTCAATCCCAGATTATTTTAGTCATAGTTTGAATAAACATTACAATTGAATACAAAGTTTAAATCATTGTTATATAATGTAGTAAATATTAGCTTATGTTCATAAAACTAACCTATTCATTTTAACAGTTTTGCTGAATAAGTAACGTATATAATATATCAAAATTCCATTCATAATATTAATAGTTGGATGGTTTTTGTTCAAATCAAAATCACGAAGATTTATGTAAAAACTTGCTCATTCCCGGAAATAACACGACAAACAAAAGGTCCTAATATACCAAATTACAGAGCAAAATCCATTCAAAGTCCGAGTCTTTAAAACTTAACAGGATCGTTCTAGTCCGTAGTAAAGGATACAAACTATGGTTCACGAATGTCCCAGAATAATTTAGATTACTTAATGGGCAGGACATCACTAATGTCCACGCAGGGATTACGTTCTGCGCCCTCTGATATTTTAAGCTCTGTGAACTTTTAAATATAAGTCATAAATTATACGACTTACTTATTAATAGTAATTGGCAATATTTTGTATTCTTTAGTATGTTAAAAGTCTAAGGATCTTTAAGGAATTAATCACATTTTATTTAGAGTATTGTACGAGTATATAGACTGTGTTATAAATAAAAAACAAAAGAGTTTTTCTGTGATAAATTATCATTATAGTCTCAATTAAATTTAGAATTTTCAATATTACTCCGCTATTAAATATTTGAAAATATATATTATTTTTTATACATATCATGAAATAACAAATACAAAAATATGCTAAGACTGCTAATTTTGCTGCAGTATGTATGAATACAGAGTAATTTCAAAGTAACGAAATAAAGATAAAGCATATTTTACCACATACATTAAGCTAATTGCAATATGTTCTTTTTATGAATATGCGCATATTTTAGTATAAAAATCTGACGATTTTTCATATTGATATATGATCTTGAATAGGAATATTAAGAATCTTAGACGAATTAATTCAGGGATAATAAAAAAAATTATCGGATTAACTCCGCGAAAAAATTGCGGACCGTCTGTGCGATTAACGTAGTTTAAAATCTTGTCGTTATTTTAAGACTTTTCAAAAGAATTGGCCACATTAAAATATGGAAATAAATCCTATAGTTTTTCAGATTACCTATTTAAGAAAAAACAATAAAATTATTACATAAAATAGCGCAACCTTTTCATTATTCCATTTGACGCTATTTCATTTTCGTTTTGTATTTATTAGAAGTACGTGTATCTGTTTATTTACATAAACTTTACATTTAAGTCCTATATTGAAAATATTTGCTAATGATAATAAAATTGAAATGTGACCAACGAAATTGTAGGCGTAACCAAAAAAAAGTTAAGTAGCCTTCGTGTTTGACGTCAATAAATATATTGAAGTTTTGTAACATAAAATACTTATATATAAATTTATATATAAAATATTCATCCACGTCCCTCTTAGTCCAATCAAAGAGACATCGAAATAAAGACAATTCATATTTTCTTTGACATTTTCAAAAGTCAAACAAAATAAATCCATTGAAGTATTGTCGCGAAAATTAAAAATAAATTTTTATGTCAACCATTCATATAAAACGGAATACTTTCCGATTTAAATTTAAAAGCTGCCTACAAATGAATAAAAGCACAGAATCGGCTTTAAAAATAACTATACATTCATATATTAAATTAAATGTATAGCTTTGGTAAAAAACTTTAACAATTTTTCTAAGTGAATAACTAACAAAGAGTTATACGATGTAATTTCAATTGACAAATTTCACACATATTCTTACAATGATATAGGTTTACTATAATTAAAAAAAAAAACTTTAAAATAAATATAACGCCGAGAAGATATGAACAAAAATGATCTTTTATAATTGCTATTTAAACATTGAAAATATAGGCATACACGACACACCATTAAAAGTTAAAGAAGAAAAGATTTAAATTGATTTTTCACTCATTTAGTTATTAATTATATTTTATAGCTGATGGACACTCAATTTTAAAAGATATTTTTATTTATTTACTATAGCGACAGGTCCCCGATAACTTAATTGTAAATGCTATAAACTTTGTATGGATTCCGTGAGAATTTTTCGGTTCAATTTAATATTAAAATGACAGAAATAGAAATGGTGTAAGATGGTAAGGTATTTGAATTGCGTAAATATCCCCGGGACTTGCCTCTATTACGGAAAACTCATTAAAATTAGATGAAATAAGCGATTCCATTACAGAAACAATCGTCTTTGTAGTTGAGTTGTGCCTTTCGATGTTTCTACATCTTGTTTTCGTGATAGTTCATTTTTAGAAAATACAATGTTATGAGTTTGTTAACCAAAACAACAGTCACATCTTTTTGCAGGAAGCTATGTATTATTAAAATGCTTGCCAAACAAAAGGGGCGGCTAAAAAATTCGCGGTATGAATTATTATCAAAAATAAGCTGACATCACTAAAGAATTTTGTTATAAATTTTTTAACGTACTTTATGCATGCGATATTTCGATTTTTTATTATAATATTAAGGAAAATAATTAAGTTAAATAGAGGAACAGGATGACTTAAGTATTCAGAGAGGGCCGGTCGACGGTGGACGCAATCCTGCGTGTGAGGTCGCTCGCTGAGGAGGCTGTGTCTCAGGGTGGGGTGTTGCTAGCGGTATCGCTAGACATCTCCAACGCCTTCAACACCCTTCCTTGGGAGACAATACTTGCAGGCCTGAGGTGGCACGGGGTGCCCGATTACCTGCAGGTAATGGTGGCGGACTATTTTGTGGGCCGCAAAATAGTATACCCCACGCATGGGGGCCGCTGGGTCTATAAGACGATGTCGTGTGGTGTTCCACAGGGGTCTGTCCTAGGCCCCCTCTTGTGGAACATCGGCTACGACTGGGTGTTACGGGGAGCTAATGTTCCCGGTGTCTGCGTGACTTGTTACGCAGACGACACCCTGGTCACGGCTTACGGTTCCTCCTACCGAGAGGCGTCAATCGTCGCAACAGCGGGTGTGGCTCTAGTCGTACGACGGATTCGTGCTCTGGGATTGGAGGTGGCTCTCGACAAGTGCGAGGCCATCTCCTTCCACGGTCCGCGGAGGGGACCGCCGAGGGGAGCGAGTATTGTGGTCGGAGGAACGGTTATCGCTGTTCAGCCCTGGTTGAAGTACCTAGGGCTGGTCCTCGACAGTCGATGGACGTTCGGCGAGCATTTCCGGCGACTGGAACCCAAATTAGTCGCGGCGGCTGGCGCGTTGGGGCGCCTGCTTCCGAACGTCGGTGGTCCCAGTGTGGCATGTCGTAGACTCTACACTGGGGTCGTTAGATCAATGGCACTGTACGGTGCGCCTGTATGGGCCCGGTCTCTCGGCCCACGAACGATAGCCTACCTCCGCCGTCCGCAGCGTATCTTGGCGCGACGGGTGGCACGGGCGTACCGCACAGTATCTTTTGAGGGGGCCTGCGTGCTGGCCAGCACGCCACCGTGGTACCTGGAGGCCGATGCGTTGTCGGCTGTCTATCACCGGCGCGCGGAGGCTCGCAGCCGTGACGGAGGAGTTGCGTCCGGGACGGTCGCCGAATGGAGAAGGGATGCGGCGGCCAACGTCCTGCGTAGATGGGGTGAGCGACTGGCTTCTCCGACGGCCAGTTATGAACTGGCCACCGCTGTCAGGCCTGTTCTTTGCGAGTGGGTGGGTCGCACGTTTGGCCCACTGACCTACCGCCTGTCACAGCTGCTGTCGGGACACGGATGTTTCGGCAGGTATCTGTGGCGGGTGGTGGGCAGGGAAGAAAGCCCCGCCTGCCATCACTGCGGGGGTGGCGTGGAGGACTCGGCGCAGCATACTCGCGAGTCATGCCCAGCGTGGGACAGTCTTCGCGCTGCTTTGACTACGGTCATAGGGAGGGACCTCTCGTTGCCGGCTATAATCTCGGCTATGGTCGGTGTAGTAAAGTGGGTAATTGGATATAACTTCTGTATAAGATTTGTATTTAATAGACAGTTTGTGCCATACCAATTCATTCGTAATATAGCGGTACTCAAGCAGCAAGTATATTTATTTCTCCCTATTAACGATAGTTCAGTGGCGTACGAGTTCGGGATATTTAAAATAAATAAATATAAAGAACAAAGTGAAATGGCGTGCGGAAAATTAAACGAATTTGACATTAATTCCGGGAACTGGACATTATACGTGGAAAGGTTAGAGATGTACTTAAAAGTGAATAAAGTGGAAAAAGACTTATGGCTGCCTACTTTAATTACCGCGATCGGAGACCAAGCGTATGAATTGCTTAGCAGTTTGGCGAGTCCGTTTAAACCAGTGCAATTAACATATGATGCGGCGGTTGAATTATTGCGTAATCATTTACAACCGCGGCCGTCCGTAATGGCGGAACGTTATCGCTTCCGACAAAGAAGACAACGGAACGATGAATCTGTGGCGCAGTACGTAACCGAATTAAAAAAATTATCGAAATACTGTGAGTTTACGAACAATCTAGAAGAAAACTTGCGGGATCAATTAGTGTGTGGATTACGGAGTGACGTCACACGGCAACGGTTATTCGCTGAGGATAATTTAAATTATAACGGCGCGTTGAAGTTGGCATGTGCCCTAGAAGCAGCTGAACGGGATGCTGCAGTGGTGGAGGGCTCGAATGCACCCTCTGTAGAAGGGGTTCACGTGATGATGGGTCGTGGATCAAAGGAGCCTGAAACAAAGCAAAGGGGACCGAAGAAGCCGGGACATAGGATCCCTGTCCCAAGTGATTGGACATGGGGGGTGGACCAAAGCTGTTCAACGTGCGGGAAGCCAGGCCATAATAACAAGGTTTGCCGCTATAAAGGTTTTACATGTCGGAGATGTAAGGAAAAAGGACATCTGCAACGGGTTTGTCCGAGGTCGGGAAGCCCTAGAAGAGGAAAGAAAGTCAATCATGTGGCTGCCTCTGATCGATCGGACGGTGATAGCAGTTCGGAAGAGGAGTTGCATCAACTCAGCTTAAATAGTTATAAGCCGGTAAGCTTAGAAATATGCATAGATAATATTGTATTAAAAATGGAAATAGATACAGGGTCTGCAGTGTCATGCATTAGCAAGAGAACGTATGATAAATATTTTAAGCATATAGTAATAGAAAAAAAAAAACTTAACCTTTAAGTTTTATGATGGTAGCTCGATACAGCCGTTAGGGATAATTAAACCTAATGTTTGTTATAATAATGTATGTAAAAAATTAGATTTATTTGTTATTGAAGGGGGAACTACGTCGTTATTGGGGAGACAATGGCTGTCCGAGCTAGGAATACAAATACCCTCTTTTCATAAAAATATTAATTGTGTGCAAAAATGTACTAATTTGTCGAATTACGATTTAAAAACTTTAATAAACAGATATGATCAACTGTTCAGTGGCGGGCTGGGGTGCTTCACGGGTGGCAAGGCTCAGTTGCGAGTGCGGGATGGAGCGACCCCAGTGTTCTGTCGCGCGAGGCCGTTACCTTACGCGCTGAAGGGTCAAGTGGACGCGGAATTAGATAAAATGTTGCGAGACGGCATAATTGAACCGGTGAACAGTTCGGACTGGGCAACTCCGTTAGTACCGGTACGTAAGAGTGACGGGGGATTACGCTTATGCGCGGATTATAAAATTACAATTAATCCCGTCTTACTGATCGATAGGTATCCTTTACCGAAAATTGAGGACTTATTAGTTAGTTTAAATGGAGCTCAATGGTTTTCGAAAATTGACTTATCACAGGCTTACAATCAGATCGCTTTAGATAATTCTAAGGATTTGACAGTTATTAATACACATAGGGGGTTATTTAAGTATAATAGGTTGGTATTTGGACTCTCATCTAGTCCGGGGATTTTTCAGCGTATAATGTCCCAGTTACTTGGTGATATGCCCGGAGTAGAAGTGTTCCAGGATGACGTCATAGTTGGAACCAAGGGAGGTCGCGAGGAGCATTTAGCTACACTCGAAAAAGTTTTTTATAAATTGCAATCTCATGGTATGAAATTAAAAAAAAGTAAATGTTCATTTTTAGTAGAAGAAGTTAAATATTTGGGTTATGTAATATCTAAAGAGGGTGTTAAGGTAGATAAGGATAAAATTGAAGCCATTGTTCGAATTCCACGTCCAAAAGATGTATCCGAGCTAAGGTCATTTTTGGGCTTAGTTAATTTTTATGCTAAATTTGTTAAAAACATAAGTCAAATCTTGTATCCGTTATATAAATTATTAAAAAAAGGAATAGGGTGGAAATGGTCGGATGATTGTGAAGAAGCGTTTATTAAAATTAAAAAAATTTTAACGAGTACGAAAGTCTTAGCCCATTACGATGCGGAAAAACCATTGATTCTAACTTGTGACGCGAGCTCAAGAGGCATCGGCGGCGTCCTCGCTCAACCGGAGCCGGGGGGCGCCGAGCGGCCGGTAGTGTACGTATCGCGCGCGTTAACAGAGACCGAGAAGCATTATTCACAGATCGATCGTGAGGCGCTTGCAATTGTATTTTGTTTAAAAAAAATTACATCAATATTTATACGGTAGGCGTTTCACGTTGCGAACGGATCATAAACCCCTAGTTAGCATTTTTGGCCCCAAACATGGCATTCCGGCCATGGCAGCGAGTCGTATGCAACGATGGTCAGTAATATTATCTGCGTACACTTACGATATTGAATACGTTAATACAAAACATAACAGCGCCGACGGCTTATCGCGACTGCCCGGCCGCAATGTGAGCGGGGATGACTCACCTCTCGATCCGCCCGAACAGACTTATTTACACTTCGCTCAAAGTGAATTATTGCTCGATTATAATAAAATTAAACAACAAACATTGCGAGATCCTTTATTAGGGAGAGTATTACTTTATATTAAAAGTGGCTGGCCGGATCAAAATGAAATAAGGGAATTGCAACCTTATTTTAATAGAAAAAAAGAGTTATACGAGGAATTAGGATGTATCATGTGGGGTCATAGGGTGGTAATTCCTGAAAACTGTAGGGATAGGGTTTTAATGGATTTGCATGAACCGCATATGGGGGTTAGTAAAACTAAAGCAATGGCCCGCAGCTACGTGTGGTGGGCGGGGATCGACGAAGCGGTGGAGGCGGTATGCAAGCAGTGCGAAGTGTGTGCCGCGGAGGCGGATGCACCAACCCGTCATACTGTAAATCCATGGCCGTGGCCTTCAAGGCCCTGGTCACGGATTCATTTAGATTTTTTGGGTCCTTTTCAAGATAAAATTTACTTAATTTTAATTGACGCGAGAACTAAGTGGATCGAGGTATATCCTGTTCCTAGTACCGCCGCGCGTTATACATTGAATAAATTAGAGGAAGTTTTTGCGAGATGGGGGCTACCGAAGCAGATGGTAACCGACAATGGTCCGCCTTTTTCAAGTTCGGATTTTTCAAAATTTACAAATAAATTAGGCATAGAACATTTATTTTCAGCTCCTTACCACCCTGCGTCAAACGGTGCCGCCGAAAATGCTGTACGTACGATAAAAAAAAGTAATACGAAAAGCAATCCGTAAAAAAGAGGACATTCAATCATTTCTTAACACGTTTTTATTACATTACAGAAACACAGAACATAGTACTACTGGGGAAAGCCCTGCTTCTCTAATGTTAGGACGTAGTTTACGTACAAAATTAGATTTACTTAGACCAGATAGGGATAAAAAAGTGAAGGAAGCCCAAACGCGTCAAAGGAAGTTAGGAACAGAGAACAGTCGGTCTTTAGAGCCGGGAGAGAATGTGTGGATGCGACAGTATCAGGGCGCTAATAAATGGGTGTCGGGTAAGGTTATAGAACGATTAGGCGCGACGGATTATAGCATTTTAGATGATGTAGGGAGAGGATCGCACAGACATATTGATCAGTTAAGACGGAGATCTACGCGTAATTCCATAGTTGCTCCATACACTCCATCGCAGCATGATTCCCCTGGGGTTCGGACACCGGCACTCATGAGCGATAGTCCAAAGATGCCAAGAATGGGTGAGCCGGTTGTCAGAGAGGAGTCGTGTGGAGAGAGACCGCAACCAGAGCTAAACGAGCCAAAGACTGATATGGTTCCAAGTTCGCCCACACTCGCAGCTGAGTCGTCGCTGCCCGTGTCACCGCCTCGGATACGGCCAATACGCAAATGTCGTTTAATTAAACCATTGCATGATAGTGTTAAATAATTTAATATTGTGTAAGTTTACTTAATAAATAAGTTAATATTAACATTTAAAAAATATATATATATGTTTAAATATTATGACTTAGGTTAAGCTTATTGTATTCGGTTAAGGGGTTGTATTGTATAGAGGGGAGGAGTGTAGTAAAGTGGGTAATTGGATATAACTTCTGTATAAGATTTGTATTTAATAGACAGTTTGTGCCATACCAATTCATTCGTAATATAGCGGTACTCAAGCAGCAAGTATATTTATTTCTCCCTATTAACGATAGTTCAGTCGGCAGCGAGAAGGCATGGGAGGCGGTGGCCGCTTTCGCCGAAGCGGTCATCAGCGCAAAGGAGGCAGCGGAGCGGGCCAGGGAGAGCAACCTGGAGGCCCCTGCCCTCCGTCGTCGGCGAATTGGTCGCCGGCGCCGAGCCTATCTGGCCTCTTTACAGCCATAGGTTAAACGCCGGGCGACGTGATCCTGGGTGGCAGACGGGGACTTCTGTCGCCCGCTGGCAGGATCAGTGCGGTGCTAGCCCCTCTTGTTCCGGGGGCGGCTCGCGGTGGTGGTTTGTGGGGGGATTTGTCCCCCTTAGTTCGAGGTCCGGAGTGGACAAGCGCCGGCAGGGTCGCGAGGCAAGCTTTTGGTATACCGTGGCCCTGCCTAGGTGGCGTGGATGAGGAACACCCAGGGGTTTTAGTGGGTCGAAACCCCACATAACCCGGTCAAGTCCCCGCTCGGCCGGGTATCTGTGAACAGATTTCCCCTGGGAAAACAAAAAAAAAAAAAAAAAAAAAAAAAAAAGGATGACTTAAGTATGGTCAAGTGATCATAGAAGAAAAAAATATATAAATCCTAATACTAGATAGATTGCAAGTATTTTGAAGAATTCAAAATATTTTTCATAAAATACTGGAGCAAGCGACAGAATATAAGATTATTACTTTCTTAAGTGTATTCATCAGAACCTTAAATGTTAAATATTACAACTGATCATTACGTTAAAGTTAGAACGTATTGTAAAGTACAAAAAAATCTTAATGTACGGATAATTCAAAGAGGATGGAATTATTCCAAAACTAAACTAAATTAAAAACAAAAAATATTAATTAATTGATTACTATATCCTTCTATCAGTGTCCCAGTTTACAGATTCTAAGTGCCGATTCCAGCACTGAAATTGGTTCACCCTTGTCCAATTTACGAATTTTATTGCTATATGTATTGTCAAACAAATAAAGCATTATAATTTTACACATATTTCTTGTTATTAGAAAATATAAAACTATGACATAATGACTTTTAGACCTTGAATGTTGAATATCAAGTATACTTACTTTTTTCTTCAGGAAATGCTTGGTTGTGTATTTATACATTTTAACCTGATCAGCTTATCACATGCTGTTTGTACGACTTGAGTCAGCTTTATTTCCAGTACCTGTAACAATAAATGTTCAGTTTAAAATGGATACATTATCATTATTTTTATTTCGTCGCAAGTTTAAAGTATCCAAACTTACTTCTACATTCATTCACAGATTAATAAGTAGAGGGTCTTCTTATTATTAATCTGCATTAATCTAGAATTGTGGTAGACCAAAAATATAAAATTTCAAACCGTTGAAATAAAATTTACATTTAAATTTACTTAAATTTACACACTTAACCATACATTTACACGAGTAAACATATACTGGGTGGAACATTATATGCTTCGATGTAAACTGAATATTATAACCGATAAAAAAAAATTACTATAGGTCAGTACTGAACATATATAATACGTGACATGAATTTATAAATAAATCATAAAGGATAAAAAGTATTAATTAAGTTAGGAAGGACCAAAAATATATGTTTGTCGTTTGTGAAGTACCTAATTAAATTATAATTTTCACTATATTGATGTAAATAATATGGTGTGAAATAAAACATAGTTTATAATCTTAAGACCAAAAGTGATCCAAAAGGATTTTTGCGGTAAACTTACTACTTATGTTAATTAGTGGTCATGTGATTCAATTCAACATCTAAAATAAGAGACTCTTGAATTTGAATCTGACTGGGAGCGAAGCAGTTGAGCAAAGTTTATATTGAGAGACACGGAACGGGAAGAACACGTCATTACATTACAGTCGGAATTGTAACTGTTTGGAGTTATTTTGGAACAGTCAAACAATTAAACCGTGTAACGTACGTTAGTCCCATAAACTACTAACTAGTTGCTAGCAATCTTGGAGCCATATATACAGGATATAATTCATAATATTTTTTTAGATTCAAATTCAAATTAATGAAATAAAATATTTAAAAAGGGGTGAAACAAAGAACGATGCAATCGCCTCGTGGTGATTTTTACCAGGCCATAATATATTTATTTTATTGAAGAATGTATGAAAGGCGAAGCAGCGATTTTAGACAGAAAAAATACAATATATGTATTTTCACACCAAAATAACTCATATTTATCCGAAACGAAAACCCGACAACAAATGCGTTGCTACTCAAATGTGTGATCTAAGAGTTTCGCGAGTAATCATTTAAATGAAACGAATATTATTCAGATTTACTCGCGACGTCGAAATATCACATCTTGTCTGTCCATGATCACGGGTGCTGAAATGTAACCGAAACGTCAAGAGTATGTAGTTTTTAAAATAATAAAATGCACGTAGGAATCCGACTAATATTAGTTTCATTTATTCAAATATGGTATTAAATATCATTGATAATATCAAAATCTGTTTGTTCTAAGTAACACTATTTAGGTTGTTGTTTATTAACAGGAAGTCTAACATCGAACGTCTCAATCTATTTGTCAAGACAATTAGTAATAAGTAAACACCAATGGACATTCGATTGCTAATACCGATCTAGGATATTATGAATGTTGCATTGCTATTTCATAGTCATCGATTTATCCTTGTTGAATCCAATTATGGTACAAGCAACTATATATATTGATATATTGGTTGGAACCTTTTTAAATTTTAAACATCCCTACTAATATTATAAATGCGAAAGTACCTCTGTCTGTCTGTCTGTTACGCTTTCACGCCTAAACCACTGAACTGATTTTAATGAAATTTGATATAGACATAGAATTGATTCTGAGAAAGAACATAAGATAGTTTTTATCTCAGACTTTTGAAAGGTTCTCTTGGAAAAGCGATATAACCGAACTCCACGCGGGCGAAGCTGCGGGCGGAAAGCTAGTGAAGATATAAAGTATCTTATAAACTACTTTCAAATCCATGTCCTGTATATTCTGTCAGTTCTAGTTCAGAGATAAAATATAATTAGTACCATATATGATGTCCTCTTACAACAAGTGTCAAGTATTCGTGTCGTATACGAATAATGTAGCTTTCTTGTATTGATTAAAACTTTTACTGCGTATTTGGGCATGACATGTACACTACGATTCTTAGAACTTCCGCCCTTACAAGTTTTTGCAACTAATTGTTGAAGTTACTAATTGCTTTTTTATACTGATTGTTTTAAATTTCAAATAGCCAATCAGCGATTGATATTTTAATTGTATTCTTTATAAGGGCTGTTTATTAGTACATATATATATAAACTATTTAAATATAGCAGACGCCTGAGTTTCAGCATATTTACAAGCATACCTAATGACCGACTTTGTAATCGTTTGTACGTAAGTCCCACGTATTTTTCACTACCTCGACAAACTTCAATGGACTTTTGAATACCAGGAAAAAATAATATGGTCAAATATATACATAAATATCATAATATTTATATTAAATATATAAATATCATTATATTTTTATTACAATTTTCTATAAAACAGGTACGTTAACCATACTCTCATATTATATTTATAATTAAATCAATAGAAATCTTTATTTCTATGGATGCTTTCATTGAATTGTATGAATTTAATTTATATTTAATAAAAGCACTATGTTTATATAGGCATTTTAGAATCATTATAATTTATTGGAAAACAAAATATTGAATATAACAGGAATTATCACAAGAAACAGTGACTACTACTACTATTATTATAATATAAATCTCTTGATTCAATCTATTATAAAAAAATAATCTCAAAATCAAACATAAAAAGAAGCTTCCACTATGGATTCAATCCACGGGATAACTTAGTATCACAATCAATTAAATACGACTAGTTGGGGTAAATCTAGAGCTATCAATGTTTCATCTACTACCAAATTTCTAAGTTACATAGTAATAATATTATTATTAAGTCCCAATTTACGTATTAAAACTGATATTGAATTTTCTAAATAGGTCACATCAAGATTTGAAAGCAAATATAGAGATATATTTAAATAAAAAATATACGTTTAGTTAAAATTTATTAGCTTCTTTGTCTGAAAAATATGCCTAGCTTTGATAATCGACCATAAGTTTTTATATATTTTCTCTAAGAAATTTTTGTTCTTATTTAAATCGTGATCTATAACAATATATTCTTATTCAATAATTAGTTATTTTCGCACTCCATTGTTGATGAAGTATTCAGTGCGCTTGAATGCTGGGATTGGGAAACGTGTCGGCAACATTTCTATGATCAAGGGATCATGTGATCATCTGTGTAGCAGAAAATGTGTCCCAGTTACTGGTTTGCCTTCAAAGCTGAATGAAATTTATTCACGATATGCAAAGAATTGTATGCAATCAGTGGCGGCTGGTGGGTTATCGAACTGGTGGAGCACTTTACTAAAATATTAAAATTAGAAAATGCAACAAAACATTGACAATAAATATGTTTATTTTTTATACTTTAAATCAATGCGACGACATTTTTTTGAAGCGAAATGTTCAATCACCTTTTTATTAAAATCGGGTACATATTGTTTGTATAATTATTTTTTTCAATACTAAGCACAGAAAGTGCATTTAGCAAGTGCATGGTATTTCGGAGAAATGTTTTGATTCTTTTCAATTCCAATTCGTCATACATCGGGTGCTCTCGGTAATCTTCGGTTCGCTCGTGCGGCGCTCGAGAACCGACTCATTACTCGGTACATTTCTAAGAACTATCTTTTGTTTCACGCGTCAGGCATAGTAATGCGTATGTATTAGGAGTCCTCGTGCACTCGCCGAAGCGCACGAGATATTAGTTTAGTAAAGCGCTCAAACTTTTTGACCATAATTGGAGATTTAATTTTTTAAACGTTTTTGTATATTTAGAAAATAAATATTAAATTGTTAATTTAAAAATAAAGATGAAGTAATATTTTATAATTTTTAAATCTTTTGAATTAGTGGTTCAGCGCACGAGTGCACTTAAGGTACAGCCGCCACTGTATGCAATAGAATGACTCTCTTTAATAATAATCTTTAAACTTATGTAACTTTTATAATGTATAACAAAAAATATTTTCATTTAACTAAAGGAAAATTTTGTAAGTACATATGTGTGTCTATTGGTATGTGATAGATACTAACTAAAGATTTCCCAAATTTATTAAAAACGAGTTCAGTTATGTATGTTAATATAGTCTAAATAAAAATAAAGTACTTTATGTCCAAAAATTCTAACCTTGGGAGTGGTCCATAGTAAAATAAAACTATGTGAATTTAAAATAAATTTATAGCTAGAAAAAAAATAATTCTTATAATAGCACTATTTATACTTTGAGTCGAAATGTGCCTTCAAACCACAATCATCTGAGAAGCAAATTAAAAACCCGGGGCACATTTTGACGTGGCAATTTAATAGCCATTCTCACACAATACAAGAATTGCGAAAACACTTCCTTTTTCATTTTGTGTTTATTTTTTAAATAGGTGAATTTAACTCCTATAGTAAATACTATAGTCTAATTTCATGATGTTTTATTAGCGTTGAACAATCAACTATTTAACATTTTAATGTTAGTATATTTTAGTACTACATTTAATAAGCTAGTTTACATTAGATTGAAAATGAGATACAATATTTAGTGGGTTCATATATTTCCATAAGCTGTATATTTCTTACAGTATTAAGAAAATTCATATTTGTGTAGAAAAACTGTCGTTTAATTTTTATATATACATATATGTATATATAGCTATAGGATTTAGAGGTATTTAAGACCTTTAAATCGCGACCGTATACTTGATAACTTATATAGGTACTTCACAATTATTTGAATCTGAGAGTTTCAGAAAAAACTTTTGATATCCAATTCTATTTTTATCTTAAACAAACGATAGTATTTTTGTAAATTGAACAACTTTTCAAATGTTTTATTCGTATTATTAAGTGCAATATATAAATAACAAATAGAACAACAAAAATCACCTGATACAAGGCTTTATATAAAAAATAAAAAAGGCAAATTAAAACAATTTTATAGCCAATACAAACTAGTTTAAAACATATAAATACTGCCGTCGGTTTTAAGTAACACGATGCTTTTAACATCAATAAGAAACTATAATCATGCGATCAGAAAAGTAAAACACTACTTCATCCAATCAACATCCACTCACTATAATCAATATTTAACTTGTTATAGAGTCGTCAAAAACATATATATATGTATAGATGATGAGTGTGTGTGTGTGTGTGTGTGTTTATAATATAACAACTTGTGCTTTTACGGTCGCCCTGTAAACGTGCCAGTTATAACAAAATTTTAACGCTATAGTTTTTTACGATCGTATGATAAAATTTAGGAAAAGGGGTAGCATATAGAAGCATGCATGAATGAAATCTTGGAGGTGAGGATACTTTGCAGTATTTTATGACCCGAAAACTGCTGATTAAAATACCAGTTTTTATGTCAGACCGAGTTAATGTGTTTCCATTATGTTTGATGCTTCTAATTGGGTTTTTGAATAAAAAAATTTTTTGTGATAAATGGAAAGATCATATATAAGTTTTATAACAAAACTATTTTTATTTTATTTTTTTTGCAATAATTAAAAAGTTATTTCAAAATAAAAATTAAATTTTAAATTCAGTACCGAAGATGTGCCGACAGCTCGCGAATAAACGTGTGACGTCACAATGTTAGTTTTTGCTCATTGTAGCATACAGTTTTTATCTAGTAAATTCTGTTGGCATTGTTAAATAATCAAAAATGTCAAAACTCAAAAGTTATCGCTCTTGTTTTGTACCATTATGTACAAATACTACAAAAAGAACTCCTAAAAAAATGTTTTTAAATGTTCCACAAGACGAAAAACGTCGAAAGAAATGGTTTCAAGCAGTGCACCGAGAATATTCAAAAACAAAATCAAATTTTTTTTGTTGTGAAGATCATTTCGATGTAAGTATTCATAATAATATTGTTATTAATTATTATTTATCTAAGTGTATAAATCGAATAAGTATAGTTCAGTAATTATTTTTTTTACCTGGGCTCCAAATCATAACCTTTAGAATCGTAGTATTAAATTTTTTTTAATTGATAATTCAAAGCGATTAAAAAGTAAATCTATATGTATGTTTGTGTAATAATTGCAATTCAATTAATAGATATTTTCATAATTTTATAACATTCTAGGTTCAGTACCAGACTACATTTAAATTTTTAAAGTATATGTTATTTTGGTTTTTTATAATGTTATAATAACATTTTATTAATTCTTCTGATTTTTTTTCTAGCTAAAAGATGATATGGAAAATTATATTGGACACACACGTCCTTTTAAAACACAAATACCATTCTTACGATTAAGTTGAACATAACCTATAGCTTTATCACCGTAACTCTCACGTGATGCTCTACAATTAATGAAATAATTATTAATTATATTTAATAGAGAATAAATACTTATTTTCATTTAGAATAGTATTTTTTAACAGACTTACCTTGATGCCTTAGCACCTCGAACTTCAGCAGAATTAAACCGAACGTCATTTTTTAAAAAAATTGTTATCATAAATATATCAACATCAGGAATATTATCCGATTTTGCTTTTATAAATCCTTTATCACACATAGTCGAAATAAACTTTTCAAATCGTTTTTCACTAATAAATTTGAGATATTTTTATCAAGTTAAAGATAATAGCCATAAACACTGTTCTATTATGAAATTGCTTTAACATTATGACGTCACAAGTATGCTGACCAATCATGGCGCGTTTACAGTCACGTGATATATTTTTGAATTTTATCAATTTTTAATTGTTTATAATTAATTAAAAAAAAATATTTCAAGTTTTTTGCATTAAAAATCCAATATAATTAATAATAAAGTTTTAAAATACATAAAAAAAATCAATACTTTTTTTTTTTCAAATACTCAATTCGGTGAAAATCAAAGTGTTGTATACCCGAAATATTTAAGTGATAATTTCGTGGATACAATGTGTTGAAAGCTGCCTACAGCGACTGGGGAACCCTAATTACAGTAATCAAACAACGCTAGCGTGCAGATGAAGAAATAAATGATAGGGATAAATAAGAATACGGTTTTTTTGTCAGAATTTTTGTTGAACAGTTAATAATTCTCATGGTCAACGGTAAGCAAATAAAAATTTTATACTTTTCGATATATTACGTATTTGTTTTGTTTATTTTGTACACATTCAACAGCAGATTAACGAACGTAATTGTCCTTATTATAGGATTTGTTGTCAGATAACTTGTTTGCGTCAAGAATTACAGCTCGACTGTTGTATTTGCTTAAACATTAAATAATTATACAACATTAACATGTAAGAATATTTTAATATCACCTTACCTCATTATACGTATTTATTTAGAAACTTATAGCATATCCTTAAATTTAAATTAAAAAGAAATAATTTGTTAACAGCATGATTAAAAGGAATTTAAAATTGAAATGTATTTTTTTACATTAACAGTCATAGACATTCACATCTCGCCTGCCCGTGATCACGGTTGCTGTAAAGTAACTGAAACGTCGGGAGTATGTGGTAGTAAAGTCAAAAATTAAAAATCGCGTAGTAAATCCGAAAATATTAGTTTCATTTAAATGAGTACTCGCGAAAATCTTAAATCTCATTACTAACAGTTGATCCAAATTTTAGGTGATTAGATATTTTTTTTTAAATTTCGATACGTTCTTTAAAATACTAGCAGCTAATATTAGTTATTATTATCAAGGCTGAAATTTAAAAAATTAAGGAATATATAATAATGGACTTATCACTTTTAATAATATTTCGTCTGTCGTCGTCGTCTTTAATAAGCAAAGGCTGAGAGAATCAATCGAATAATTTTTTAAACAAAAATTAAAAGAAAATAATGCTTTGAATACGTACTAAATAAATGCCATTGATTTATCCAGTGATTGTCTTAAAATCATAAATATGCCTAAATTATTTATTTATTATTATTCATTTTATACCAAGTTCGATAAAGTTTTATTTCAGCTGAATGTCATCTCTTCTATTAGGAATGCCATTAATTTTAACAATAAACATATAATTCGAGTATACAAAAATAATTAAGTATCCATATTAGGTTTCAAATAATGTAGCTTTAACCAACCGTTATTTATCTTACAATATTGTTCTTATCACAATTATATAGTAAGTCTGTAATTTAAGTAGAAATCATTTTTGTTTTAAAATTAAAGTCAAATTACCTAAAGAATATTTTTGTCTAAAGAGGCAACAAACATAAAATTATAAAAAGAGTCTAAAGAAATTTCCTTAAAGGAACTCACAACACCTATTTTAGCTAATTGTCGAGCTTCAATCTTAATTTAGAGGCAAAATGGAAAATTTGAAGAGAAAATTCTAAGTCGTCTCATATCCCGAACTAATTAAACTCAACTGTCCTTCAAGTAAATTGAAAAACTTCCACGGCCGTGAATTATGACCGAAGTCATGTTTCAATAATACGATATTAGAAAATTTTTGCGGATAAATTTCCACGCACGTAGAAGTTTATAAGTAATATTTACTCCGTATTTCAATGTATGCTCCCATAAAATATGTATTCACAATATCGAAGTACATTTATGAGTATAATTTTAGTTAGTATACTTTGAAAACATAATAATATGGCTAAAGTTTTACAATTTTAAAGAAACATTCTTTATAATGTTTATTAAAAATTAAAATAATATCAAATTAATTAAAACTTATATTTTCTCTCCGTGTGAAGTGTCATCAAGTGATGAAGTTATTCTTTAGATGGAAATGCTCAATTATTTTGTTGACTGCCCTCATCGTAAGCAGAAACATTTATTTTACCGCTGTGAAAGAAATAACTTAATACATTTGTATTCTCTGTGGAATTTATTCGTTCGTATCAAATCTTTATAAACAGTCACTAAAGAATGTGTTGTGTGATTATGATTTCACAAACGATGGAAACGCTAACAAAATAACTAATAATTTTGGATAAAGTTCACAATTATTTGATAGCATTCATGGTTTTACGTAACAGATTATTTCGTGTTCTGTTCCTGTGATAATGGTATCGTACCACTAGAGAAAGAAATGGCACACTAAAGTTCAATAGAAATATTTATATGTGAAAGTTATTAACTCAAACTGAGAAACCGAAGACTGTTTCAATATAAAGTTGAAAAATCTAGATACGAAAGAAGAAATAATTGATATAATGGCCTTCCATTCAATGGTTCCAGTTGGTACTTGAGATAACATATGTTCTAGCAATTTGTATAATGCAGAGCTATTATCCTAAATAGCGAATGTATTCAGCACTTACTCGTCTGAATATATATCGATAATTTAGTGAAGTCGTATCAGCAAATACAAAACGCTATTTATGGGGCGTTTATAACAAATGATTTTAATGTTATTATTTCCTTACAATTTTTTACTTGTATATTTTCTGGTATTGTACCTATATTGATATTTTTCTTTCAATGGTTTCCATACATTAAAATAATTGTAAAATTTACCAACTATACACAATTAGAAACAATAAAGAATCTACAAATATTTGGAAATAGCTTCAGAAAAATAAACTAACCACTTATAATTTACCCGCTACCTTCTCAGTTACAGACACGCCTTCAAAAATGTAATGTATAATTTTCTCGTACATCAAAACTATTGTTTTAATGAAAACGACCTTGTGTTTAAATTATAGTAATTCAACAGAGACCATCATTGTAACAGGGAACTCGATTTTGGGAACGATCTCCAAAGCGGACGACGATTGGTAATGAGACGTGTCTTTATGTTAGATTTTATCTCAAACACTTTCTGAATATCGATGAATACATTTAACTTTATGTTTAAGATAACATTTGAAATCAGGTGTTAAAATAGTTTTCTTTTATTCATATAAACTTTTGTTGTTACGGTTTAAAATTAATTGGTATCATACACTAGACTCTAATTTATTTTTATTGTGTTCATATAACGAAACCCGATCTGGAAATATATAGAAACCTATATTTTAAAATAATTATAACCTAAAAATACATTAAACCATTTCGCCAAAATAGACTTCAATTGCCTTCGCATTAAATGACTACCGTCTAAGCCGTAAGTTATTCTGAATGAGCTGTTTCCTTACCACACGTTTGAATGATCAGACTACATATGGAACGTTTCGAGTTCATTCAAATATGTTCTCACGAAATACAAAAAATATATTATTTATGTATGAAAAATTGCAAACGCTCCCTAAGTAGTGCGCCGATGCTGTTAACCGATACAGTTAACTTTTCATCCTTAGACAGAAAACAAAACAGCTTCAATGTCCAACGACAAATACGTGATACGACTAGAAACGTCGAAGCCGTAATTTGTGTTTTTTTACATCCAAGTGAAAATGTACTTTTTCATTACATTACGGAGTTGAGTGAGGGTTATCTTGTAACTTGTATTTTAATTTGAAATAGGCTACGTAGATTTTTAACACTCATAAAGACCTTTTTATCATTAAATATTTTAAAACATTCATCATTAACATAATAACATATGTACGTATGCATTTATATTAAAAATTCGTACGAAAAAACAAAGGTTCTCTGAAATCCTTTGTAAAAGAACAATCCATCTAGATTTATTGTGTAAGCATATTTTTCCATGCGAGTTTCTTTTACATTAAAATGAATTTATAATAAATTCTTCAACGTATTTCATTAATTTTAAATAGGTAGGGTATTCATTTACATTTTCCATGTAAATTTCAAATGAATTTCTTATTTTGACCGAGATAATGAATGCTTTTGGGACATAAGTTTCATGTCAATTCATGTCAATGTTATTGTTTATTCTTTAATTACTAATTCATAGTTCAAACAAATAAGTCGCCCTATTTCTTTCAATGAGTTTTTTTCCCCTGACGCAGACTGGTATTATAAGCTTGTTTGTGTAAGGCTTTGCGTATGTGTGTGTTCACAAATGACTTGAAGTATTAATTGGTTTATGATTACTCGATAGAAAGCCTTCGTGTAACAGTATACTTGTTAAATAACAATTAATTAAGTTTTATTTAAAATGAAATTAGCGTTATATACTCGTTTATCTTGGTAACATGATTATAAAAACGAAGACTTAGCTTTTTACTATGTGAAGTAATATTGATCACTATTCCTTCAGTACTAATATTAGACGTTTCTGTTATATATAAATTCTATATTTTCTTGACTTATTTGCAAACTTGACATTATCTTTCCATTTTATACGGGTCCATGACAAATCATTAACAATTAATAAAGATGAATTTAGGGCTTGGCTTCCGAACAAAATACGACAATGCCTCGAATGTTAGGGAGTAAAATTGTAAAAAGCAAAAACCTCAAATTTTAAGATCACTATCATCAAATAATATTGACACTAAGAATAAAATTCATAATTATTTATAGTTATCGACGTTACACAAATAAACGATAAAATTTTATATCATTATACCATAGAACGATATCAAGTATTACATCTGATGGGAGAAGGTAGGAATTGGCCGTGTGATAAGCTCAGGAAATAGCAGATGATAAGGATATTGTTTACTCGCCACTTTGTGTATACATAACAAACATCAACGTGTGGCCCCGTGTTTAACAGGGATTTAAGACACAAAGCTTTTTTGAAAACTTTTAGAATATTACTTTGTTTGTCTTTATTTCAGCTGCCGATAAATTTTGTGAACAAAACATAGAAAATTATTTGATTTGTCTTAATTATTAATTATAAAGTGTATATTTTAATTCTTTTAAGTATTACTAGCTTTCCGCCCGCGGCTTCGCCCGCGTCGAGTTCGGTTATATCGCTTTTCCACGAGAACTTTTAAAAAGTCTGGGATAAAAACTCTCCTATGTTCTTGCTCAAGGTCAACTTTATGTCCGTACCAAACTTCATTAAAATCAGTTCAGTAGATTGGGCGCGAAAGCGTAACAGGCAGACAGACAGAGTTACTTTTGCATTTATAATGTTAGTAGGGATGTAGTATTATTAACATCTTAAAGGCATTTGTTTCTCCACCACACAATAATCTTCAAAATCAAACTTATATATACCATGTATATATGTATATCTTAAACTATACTTATATAAAACTAAAGCGTCTAAAGTTGTATAATATAAACTGGATTATGGTTCTGCTCTACACTTTTTTTTTTTTTTTTTTTTTTTTTTTTTTTTTTTTTTTTTTTTTTTTTTTACCCGGGGGAATGTGCTCTACACATACCCGACCTAGCGGGGACTGGGTCGGGTTATGTGGGGATGGTAGTCCAACCCTGAAGGGGGAGGACAGACGCCCCTGAAGGGGACGCCCCGACCCACTAAACCTAAACCGGGGTGTTCCACTCCTTTCCACTGAGGCGTCACGGGTTCGCTATAGCGCACCGCAACGCAATGGCTGTCAGATGTCCTGACTCACTTCAAAATATGAGAGGCGCGCATCACCTTAACCCTCTAATATGGGCGACGGAAATCCCCGTCCGCCACCCATAGTCTCCTTCCAGCGCGCGACGATGTTGCTACGTGAGGACCAGAGCCGCCACGTAGGCTCGACGCCGTCGACCACCTCTCCCACGACGCATGGGGAGGGATGCGATGCTTCGCTCCCTCTCCCTCTCTGCCTCTTCTTTAGCCGACATCACTGTCTTGGCAAAGAGTTCAACGGCCTGCCAGGCCTCTTCCCTCGTTATCATGGCGCTAACCAGGACCGGTAACGAGAGGTCCGGCCCTATGGTAGCCACCAGAGCGCCTCGAAAATTGTTCCAGGCGGGACATACGGCACGGGTGTGCTGTGCCGTATCCTCCTCTTCTCCACAATGATGGCACGTTGGAAAGGGTTCCTTGCGCACCACTCGACACAAATACCGACCAAAACATCCATGTCCGGTCAGCAGTTGCGCCAAGTGGAATGTCATGGAACCGAACTTCCTATCCACCCACTGCTTAAGGTGGGGAAGGACGGCCCACACCAAATCCCGCCCATATCCCGGGTCACGTAGGCGCATTGCCCACTCCTCCAACACTTCAGCGTGCGCCTCCGCTCTCCATTTCTTTATTTCATCTTGATGGGGATAACCGTTGTCCTCCTGCCAAGCGAGAGTGCGTCGCTTCCATATCGCTGCGAGGGCTTCAGCTTCGAGATCCCACGGCGGAGTCCCTGCGAGAATGCATGCACCGTCATATGAAACAGTACGGTACGCCCGGGCCACCCTAAGCGCCATGGTTCGCTGTGGTCGGCGCAGCAAAGCCACAACGCGACGGCTTAGAGTGCCCGCCCATATGGGCGCACCGTACAACGCCATGGATTTAATGACACCAGTGTAGAGCCGTCGACAAGCGTCATTTGGGCCCCGGATGTTTGGGAGGATCTGCCCTAGAGCTCCGGCTGCAGCCACTAATCTTGTTGCCAAGCGCCGGAAGTGCTCCTCGAACTTCCACCTGCTGTCGAGGACAAGTCCAAGATATTTTATCTCGGAACCGACAGTAATGGAGGTTCCACCAACCACAATGTGACTTCCCGCAGGAGGCTTATTACGGGGCCCGTGGAAAGCCATAGCCTCAGATTTATGCAGAGCCACTTCGAGACCTATCGCCCTAATCCTTGCAACTACCTGGTCTACGCCTGCCTTGGTAAGAATGGCCGCCTCTCGGTGATTGGGGCCACGGGCTGTCACCAAAGTGTCATCTGCGTAACAAGTCACGCTGACACCTTGGAGGTAGGCACCGCGCAGCACCCAATCATACCCGATATTCCATAAAAGGGGACCAAGGACAGACCCCTGTGGAACACCGCAAGACATCACTTGCTCTCTCCAAGACCCGTCACGCACTGGGAATGCGATCCGGCGACCAGCGAAATAGTCCGTCACTAACTTCTGCAGATAGAGGGGCACTGCATGGTATCGCAGAGCCTCCCTGACAGTTTCCCACGGCAGGGTGTTGAAGGCATTGGAAATATCCAGCGAAACCGCCCATAACACCCCGCCTCGAGAGACTTCGCGGTCCGCCAACTCTTTTACGCGCCCTATTGCACCGATTGTGGATTTTCCTCTCCGAAACCCATATTGGGTTTCATGCAGTCCCGGTTGCAGACACTCTGACAGCCGGTCGGCGACCACTCGTTCGAAGAGCTTGCCAATCTCGCTCAGCAACACAATCGGACGGTATGCCGACGGCTCCTCTGGCGGACGTCCGTCTTTCCTCAACAACACCAACTTCCCCATTTTCCACTGACGAGGAAAGCGGCCTCTGCTCTACACTAGTCTTTCACTGCAACCCTTTTTAATGGGCGTTTGAGATCTCTAAAGAAGGTCACACTGACACATAAACCCTGATATATTCCACGCAATTGAACAAACTGAATTATTTACAGACCTACATTTTATTAGGATAAATACTTTTATGTGTACTTAAATTTATTACAAGTTATTTTCATAAAATCATTACATGATTTAAAGAAAATTAACTCTTAATTCAAAGTATCATTCGAATCATTTTAATAGTTTTGATATTATTAGGTCTTTGTGACCTACAAAATTAAGTTATAATATTAGCAAGATATAATAAAAGTCAAGATGACGTTAAAAGTAATAGAATCACACCGAAGCTGAGTAAGGACAAGATGAACTCATTAATTTTGTAAAATGAGATCTCTTGAAGCAAACTTACTGAATTCCTTCATCTAATTGTACGCTTTCACGTGACTCTCATAGAATTAACTCAGAAGTTATTACTATCTATGTAAGAGGAAAGACATTTTGTATTTTATTTTCAAATAAATTGTATATTAACCACTAAGAATGACTGTAAATAGGTACATACATATGTGTACACGTGTGTATACTTACGTAACTAAATATGAATTGGGTTGCTTTAAATTATGTATGATAATAAAAATTAGATTTTAGTTTGATTAGATTTTCTATTATCATCCAAAACTGTAATTTATGCTGGGTACATATTAAACATTCAAAAACTCTTAGCCATTCATCTCATTCATCATCATCATTCATAATTGTACGGATTCAAACTTCTTATTTTTTATTGATTCTCCTTATTAGTGTACACAAATCGTCAGTCTTCCTACGCCATTTAATTCCAAAGTTATTCTCCCAAGCATTTTTTATCACTCTGTTACATATGTAGGTTGTATAAATAATTAGTTCGGGCGTGGCTGCGACCACCCATATATACATATATTGTAATAATCGTTCAATAAAGCAGTGCGTGATTAGCCAGCGATCCTTTCATTTGTCCGACCCTATCCGCGTATCTAACACACTCCCCACCAAATGTATCGTAATGAAAACATTGTAAGGATGAACCAATCGCTTCTCAAACAGGAAGTAAACAAGCTAAAACAAAATCAAAAACACCTGTGGTGGTCTAATTAAACTTAATTAGAATACCGCCTCCCGGTCCAAATGAATAAAATGATGCTATTGGTTTTATTGCCACGGAACGCTTAATTAGGACCTTTTTCGAAAAAGCCATTAAGTACCTACATGTTTTTATTATGAGTTATGAATAAATGTTATTATTTTCTAACATACATGAAAATGCTGTAAATTCCGTCAATGTTATTCCGTAAAAGTATTCTCTTATAAAACCGAGTACATATCTAAAAGGGGGAAATCACAAATAGTCTTAAGTTTATACCACACTGACAGATATAGGCCATACGTCAAATGTAATCATAAATCCCATTTTTATTTGTCCGTGCATTCGAAATAGATCATTGAAATATAGTAAGTGCTTTTGTGTTTTATTTTAACGTGGAATCGTTAATGGTTTTTTGGTGTCTTAAATTTGGAAGACAAAAATAGAAAAGTATACCAAAGATATTAATATAAGTAATAAGACCTATTTGGATTAACACTTAGTATACATGCAAAAAGATGTATGTTGTTCATTAGTCCTACAATGAAGGACTATTGTATAAATTTTATAAAACAACAATAATATATAGAACAATGTATAGTCCGTAATTTATCCTGAAATTTAGTGTAATTCCCACGGGAACACGCTATTTCGGTAGTTATTTTGTATTATTACGCTACGCTATACACGCTATTTTGTACGGAGTCATGTGACATAGACAATACATCTCTGTTGGTGGATTACCATATATTTTTCTAAGCACACATTGAGGATCTTTGAATGCTGAATAGGATTCACAATTCAAAGGCTAAGCCGCAGGCAAAAGTTAGTTTGAAACTATTAATAATATGTTCGATCATCACTTGGAATAAATTCAAATAGAATAAGGTGTTCCATATTATTATGTTTTATAATAAATCACGTTTTGAGGTAGTATGATCCCCTTAATAGATTTTTGTACAAAATATATCTAAACTAACTATTGCCCGCGACTCCGTCCGCGTGAACATCAGAATTGCTTTCTGCTACTACGATCACTGAATCCGAACTGCACTTCATGGTTCTCCCAGTGTGTTTTTGGGATTGGGATGAAATATTTCAATTATAGGTAGAAATCACGATATATAGTCTTTCTCTCGATCCCATCTATCTCTATACTAAAATTTAAGAAAATTGGTTCATCGGAAAACACAACAAACAGAGAGTCGTAGTTAAGTAGAGATGTACGTATTGTGGAATTAATACATCTTAAAAATACCCATATCGGCTCGTTTGTTAGCCGAAAATCGTGCAAAAATTGCACAAACATAACATAAATATCAAAATCATTCATAAAATTATTTAAATAGTAAAAAAATAAACAAATCTTTATATTTCCATATGAAAATGTACTATTTATAATTGAATATGAATCTAAAAACAAATAGTTATATTGTTCCAGAAAGTTCTGTAAAAATATCAATGTTATCTGAACAACTGAAACGACCTTCACTATACGGTTAGATGATTTCAAATAGCTTTACACTTACCACAAGTCTGCATCGTCATACATACGATGCGTTTACAGTTTTTCAGCCATAAATCTTATACAGTATTATCGCGGGTTGAATGAGAAACGGGAAACAGCTCGTACGTAGTGACGTTGCAAACTCGTGCTAAGCACTTTGACCTGATGTAACGTCCTTCACGGTTATAAACACAATAAACATCTGTACCTATATAACATTTAATTAACATATACATAGAAAAGGTCTCATACAGAATATTATTACAATATATCTTAATTTTGAAACATACACATATGTATTCTAGAAGACCCGGCGAACTTCGTATCGCCCTATAATGAAGAAATATCTGTTATGTACGTTTTTTTATTTATATTTTTGGAATTTACCTATTAAAGCCATAAATCTCCGTGTTTTGAAGTGCGACAGAATGATTGACATACTAGTTAGTTGTCAAATCTAATATAAAAAAAAAACGTTTGCATCAACAACTACTAATAAATTAAAAATTAATTAAAAAAACACTGTCCAGCGGACACAATTGTGAATCTAAACCATTCCCAGATCCCCTTGGACACACACAAAAAATTTCATCAAAATCGGTCCAATCGTTTGGGAGAAGTTACGTAACTTTTTTATACTCCATACACAAAATTTATATTATAGTTTATGCTTCATATTCCTCTTTATCGTATATAAATTACTATTATACGTAAGTAAAACTTAAAAAGATTTAGATAGACTACTCTATAACCCTGTAAACAGTGTAATAATAACGTACGTTCTAAGAATACATAACTCTACGGAAGAGACGCGGTATGAAAAATTATAATCAGTGACAGAACATGCCGTGAAGGAAGTTTAATAATGAAAATTTGTACCAAGTTTTTGTTTTAAATTGACAAACTATTAATTCAGTTTGAATAGATAACAATATTTATAACTTTAATGACTGTTGTGGCTTACGCATTCAATTTTATATACTTTGTCTTGAAACGAGCAATCCAATTTGTAGTTTAATGTAACAATTATATTTACAAAAATATAATTATTGATGAAGTAGAGAACAATAATAATTATTCTTAAACACCTAATTTCAAATAATAGCAATGTCTAAGAAGAGTATATACCTTACATGTAAATTAATTTTGAGTATCAATTTTGTGAAATTTTCATAAAAAACTTACCGTATGTGACTAGCAATTCTATTTAGTAACGATATTGTGTGAAACTGATATTAAATCGAATATATACCTATATAAAATGAGACAAAATTGTTGAAAGAGGCTTTGAAAATATTAGAATATTGTTTGATGACGTCATAAATTTATTTCATTGAATTGTAATTAATATTGTTTCCCGATACATTTGCGGTGAAAACAGATGCCTCCAACCGCATTTGTAATCTGTTACATTACAAAAACAACTGGAATGTTCATATATGTTTGTATAACAACTACACATACATACATGGAAATATAATCGGAAATAAATTATCCCATATTAATAGGTATTCATACATAGTTGTAAAATTAAAATTACCAAAACTATTTAGTTTTAAATTTTACAAATGTATCAAAAATAAAAGAAACTACATATTTTGTTACCATCAAGTAATTTTCTTCCAATATGTTAGCGGTTAGCGTGTAATATACGTGTTTACAATTCAATAAACAATTAATACTATAATTATTATAAATAACTAATAAAAATTACTTGCTTTATCTACTTTAATCATTACATAAATTTGTCTACTTTGAATTGACACAATAGATATATTTTACGTTTACTTTCCATTGCTCTAAATAAGAACTGTTTTATTATATCCGTCTAAATTAAACGTTTTTTTATATAAAACCAACCATATTATTAGATAATAGATAAACCAGGATACATACTGTATATGATAAATAAATTTAATTACTACGACATATCGTGGGTTACATCGTAAGCACTAATTCCGATTCGTTCAAAACGCATCATCCGTCTTCATTAAACTCTCCTCACGCCTCCAAAAGATTGATTGAAAATATTTTGAAAAAATATTCAATACTTCAAAGATCGGAATTATTATCCAGTTTTCATAGAAGACGGAATTAATGAAGTGCTTTTTAATTTCTAGAAACTTCTATAAACTATAAAGATGGGGTGTGACTTTATTATTTATCTTTAACGATTATTTTAATTAAATAAACCTTATTGTTTTTAAGATGTTAAATGTAGTTTAATTACAATTAATACACATTTCCGAATTCATCCATACATTTGACATATCAAAAATTCGTACTAATAAATGGCCTACATAAAATATAAAAGAACACAAACAAAGGACAATATCACGATTCCAGCAAAAAGTATTCATTGAACTGGAACACCTAGGTAAAAGTGGTCGTTCAAAAGATATTGGAATACCAAGGTGAAGGCTGAAGTTTGGTTGAAATCAATACTCCTGTTTATGAAGGATAACTACGATAAAACAAAATAACCTGTAAAAGTTTCAGCATATGTTATAGAAATTCAAAGACGAATGAATTTTTATTAGCAACTAAAATTGAACTATAAAACTTTGTTAATGTAAAGTACGAACCAATTTACGTAATTTAGTTTATATACAATGTTATTTACAATTACCAAACATTTCTTCTTTATTGTTAAGTCACAGAAGAATCTAGAATGTATCATTAGCGGTAGTGAGTGGCTGTCCTATAGAAATGCTTACACATAATACCAAAAAGCTAAACTGATTTTACGACACGAAAAAATCTTTATGCGGAATTTAAAAAGTTTCAAATTCTAGATATGAAAATGTTCAGATTTCATAGCACAAGGTTTGTAAAAAGGTTTCAAAGAACTTGCTGAGTAGCCAATTAAATATAAAGTCTTTTTATAAGATACGAACTACTAATATTCTCAAGTAGCAGATATTTTAACAAGATTTTTCATGTTAAGCAAACTTATATTTTAATGTATGTAGTTCATAAGATTCATCAAGTTAGTAAATATATTAAACTTGAATCGATATGATGAGGTAATGAGCTAGAATTTATATTGTTATTTAAGTGACTGCAAATATAAAATGTATAATTAAGGACGATTGATTCAAAAAATAAATTTAATTAATTTTCAAATATAAATTGTATCAAAAAATGTCATATGGAGCAAAAGTTCAAATAAGTTTAAACAGTAAGAAAAAAACCGTACAAGTTTCTGGAATTAATAAGATGTTTTTGGATCGCAGAAAATGTTTTTCTAGTAATAGAAAAAATAGGTTTTGATGAGAACAGATATGATTTCATGGCTAAAAAAATAGTATTAATTATTTTTATTTAAATAATTAATAAAAACAGGTCTCTTAAGTATACATAACAAATACCGTTATTTTTTAAAATAAACGAAACGACGCGACGCTCCAATAATGCACAGTTTTCATATAACATATTCACATTTTAATAATATATATGAATATATAATTATTTTAGATATATATAATTAATATAATAAAAACAAAATAATTCTTTAAACTCAAATGAAATCAATTAGATTCTAACACATAAACCGTTAAATTCAACTAAAATTAACTTTATTGACCAACCTGTGTAACTAGCACTATTCCGATAAACCTCCGAAACACAAACCACACAACCATAAATTAATCTAAATCCACATAATTCTGTCACAATAAACTGTTTGATTACAACACAGAAAAATATCACGTTAATATATCGTAAACGTCGTTTCCGATGTTCAAATAGAGTGACGAGTAACATACATACTCTACGGCCGTCCGAGCTTAACTGACGGAATTTAGAATTGTTTCTCTTGCCGCCGTATCCACCTCCCCGCGCCGCTAGCACAGCTTACTAATAATAACAGGGAGTATTCTATACGCGCCTCTATTTACATTGTTGCAGCCAAATATTATAATAAACTTTTAACCTAAATGTTATTTCGTATATATGTTTTTGGAAAAGACACCAATACAGGATTTTTATTTAATTTTGAATCGCGTTGTACTACATGTTTATACATACTTTGAATCTATGATAAATTCCAAATATTTTGCATTTAGGATTACTTGGATATTTTCTACTACTAATATTAATAAAAGTTACGCATTTAAATTATTTTCATACAATTCTCAAATGTATTAAGTTTTGAACTCGTTCTGTGCATTTATATATCGCTTGAAGTATTTCACTTTGCGATAATCCCAAAAATTTTAATCAAAGAGACTATATTATATAAAAAGCGATTTAAGCAAAGCGAGTGTGTTTTTGATCGTACGAATGAGGTAAAAACTTTTTGGTTCCACTAACTTTTATATTCTGTGCACATATTTCTATACTTTTATATTGATATTATATATTTTTTTGGAAAATATGTAATTTATTACGGGTTTTTAATAATAAAGAGAGATAGAATACACATACATATCTTTTCTCTTTTGTATCTACAACAGTATACAAAACATAACCTCACCGAAAAACGCTCCTTAAATAGTGTCACAATGGAAAGATATAGTAAGGACACAACTTATTTACCAATTTATGGGAGTTTAAATAAGTTTTGCTTTATTATCTCCGTAGAATATTTTAGTCGTCCTTGAAATTTGTCTCACTTTTTTCCATGGCTTTATTCGCACTGGAATCGTAGAATATTTTGCCAATGTCAACTTTATTATTTGTTGGATGAATTATGTCTTACTTATTATACAATGTAATTAAAATAAACATAATTGTTTTCCTAGCCGCCATTTTAAGTGCGTCAACCAGAATATTACCGTGACTTTCCAATGTTTGAGCGGGAACCAATTTTTGTTTTGATTGTAACTCTAAAAATGGACAAATCACAAATCATAAATGTTATATTATCTATTTATTTTTATTATTTCTTTAAGCATAGTTTTATATTTAACATTACTGTTTTTGCTAATGACCATGTACGTAATGAAATGTTATCTGATTAAATAACTTATACATATATGTATAGATGTCATCAAAGCATGTAAGAAGTCCACAGACTATAATAAAACGCTCTAGTATAGATTATATTTAAGAATATTGATACAAAAAATGTTAAATAAAATATTTTATGCCCGAGTTAAAGTTTTTACTTATAAGTTACTTTGTAAAACTAGTAGACATTAAGACGGAATGAGTATTTTACAAAGTACATTTAGTATATTACAAAGTTTTTTATACGTAGCGAAAATAGAAAATAGCTTTAGAACACAATTTCTAAGCGCACGGTAGTGCGCCGGCCAAGTTCCACAGGCCGCCGCATGCCGTGCACTATATTTACACGAACCGTTTCGACCCACTTTTGACCCCCCTGTAGCTCAGTGCCTATTGCAAGTACAGAGATAAAATTTTACCTACGTAATCATATACTAGTACTAAAGCAGTATGCCAAATTTCATAGATAAAGCTTCAGTAGATCCTGAAATATGACCCTGTGAAAATAGCTACTATTGGCACTGACTCACTGACAGGTAATCAAAACCTCTAGGCCACTTCCCATTGTTTTAGCATTATGAAATTTGGTACACAGGTTGTGTGTTATATGTAGATTAACAAAAAATTAAGAAATTTAAGAAATCGGTCAAGCGTGAGTTGCCTCAACTCTAAATATCGAATTTTTAATAAATTCGACCCACTTTTGACCCCCTGTAGCTGTTGTAGAAATCCTTGCTATAGAGATTTTTAAAGGCTTATTGAGATGTATTAGAATATCTATAAATTAGTATATTAATAATTTTATTGAATTAAAAATATATAGGTATGGGAGATATTATTTCATTATTATTTTAAGTATTAATACCATACAAATTACTATCAAATAATATGTATCTTAAACTTAACCTATTTACATTTATATCGAAACTAATTTTGTTTGACTTTTATTTGTTTTCAAACTTTTTTTAACTTATCTATATAAATACATAGATTCTTCATGGAAGCTAAATAACAAGCTCCATTCACGCAAGCAAATATGTTAACTAAAACAAGTTAAGCAATAACCATGGAGTATTGTTCTCACCTCTGGTCCGGTGCCCCACAGTACCAACTTCTTCCATTTGACTCCATTCAACGTCGGGCAGTTCGTATTGTCAATGATCCCATGCTCACAGACGATCTAGAACCCCTAAGTCTCAGAAGGGATGCAAGCTCCCTTAGTGTGTTCTATCGTCTTTACAATGGGGAATGTTCCGAGGAACTGTTTGATGTAGTGCCATCGTCCACATTCCACCATCGCACTACTCGGCGTAGGGTTGGATTTCACCCACATCATCTAGATGCATTCAGTTGCAGGACTGTACGTGCGTCGCGTTCATTCTTTTCACGCACGTGCAGGATGTGGAATGATCTTCCGCCCGAGGCTTTTCCAGAGAGCTACAACATGGGGTCTTTCAAACATCACGTGTTCAGGTGGCTCCTTCACAAACAAGGCCGGCAACGCATCTACAACACCCCTTGTGTTGCAGATGTCCATGGGCGACGGTGAGTGCTTACCATCAGGCAGGCCGTCTGCTCGCTTGCCCCTTTGGTTTAAATAAAAATAAAAAAAAAAAAAAAAAAAAAAAAAAAACCAAATATCTTAAACCATTCTTTTTAACCATCATTTGTTTATCTGTTATTAAATTCGGTCCATTTTTAACACAAGACTGATCACGTGGTGAGCTCAACTCAACAAAACAAACTCATTTGATCTTCCCGAGCTAAGAGTGTAGTCGTGTACATAGATTATGAAACACGGGAAGTGATCTTGATTAAGGCAGTATTATTAGATGGGACATTTATTTTATACCTAATCTTACTGCAGACGATAATTATTACTTCTAATGTATTATTTTATGTAATTTATATATTCAGCTGAAAACAGTACTCAATATATGAACGAATAGGTAAAGTATGTCACTTAATAGACGTAGACTACATAGATTATATGGTAATTGGTATGTTTACTTATGAAATCATGTGGAAATCATAATATTTTGATTCATATCTCGCTATGAATATAGTGAAAACAAAGTTTTATTGCATTTTAATTAATAAATTTCGTCTGAAAGGAAATATGTTAACGGGAGAATTATCGATGAGAGAGTGAGAGAAGAAAATTTATATATTACGTGCGGCTGCGTTTCTGTTTTTAATATATGTACATAAGTGTTGTATTTGTGTTTGAGAGTGTGTCTCTTTTGTGAATGGTTCCAAACGAGCAGATGGCCTATTTGATGAGCACCGTGATAGTCACCGTCGCCCGTGGACATCCGCAACATCTCTGTTGCGAAAGCGTTGCCAACCTCGGGTGTTTGGGAAGAGGGACGGCTGGGAATAAGGAAATGACATGGTAGGGTGAGAGCAGGGGAAGGGCAACCGGCTCCCTCACTCTTCAGATCAAATGCAGCCATTAAAGACTATTTCAGCCCGATTTTCTGTGATAGGGTGTGTTTTCCCGGTCGAGTCAGCCCATATTAGAGCTGTATTTACTTGACCACAGCTAGGCTCTACCACCTATAAAACCATTTTTTTATGTTTACATGCAAAAAATTGAAGGAAGTAGTTTCTCCTATACAATTTTAAACAGTCTGATATCAGATAAAATATATTTCAAATTAAATAAAAGGACATAAATATCCAGAGCAACCCGTTTCTCGTAACGGGTCTTAAGATTGCAATCATTACAAGTAACAAGTGGAATACTTGAATATGTAATTAGTTTATTAGTAGCTTCAATTATATGAAAAAAAGATATATATAAAACCATAACGAGTATTACGTATTCTGTTACTCTGACAGCAGTTAAGTTAAATACATTTGAATGAGAAAAATGTAAGACATAATGTTCTAATAAAACGTAAAGAATAATTGTAGACAGAAGCTAGATATTTGCAATCTTTTGACACTTTAATAATATTAAGTTCTAGGCATTGATTAGAAAAAAAAGTATAACTATTTGATTCTATCATTGCCTTTATATTTTTTGAGTCTAAGCAACATTTGCTATCTTCAAGCGGTATATAAAGAAGTAGGTTAGCATGTTGAATTCAGTTTTAAATGTTTAGGTTATATAGAACATTCAAATCATTATCATCAGCTTTTAGGGGGGTCCCACTACTGAGCAAAGGCCTTGTCTGACATGGAAAATGTTAAAGCAAGAATCACCAAGGCGTATTGGCGATTTTATGCTTTTTATTTGAAATTATAAGTCCAGATATTCTCAAGATATTTTTCTTCACCGTCTGTCAGTTGTGTCTAAATACTCTCAGAAAGGACAAATGTACAACTTGGAAAAAATACATTGCTACTTGAGAGCTATCGAATCTGCACGCTCATGCACGAGAGGCAGGTCTTAAACCTCAGGCTATCACGACTCCAATTATAAAAAGAATATAAAAAGAAATATACTTAGATGATACATATAGTAAGTACATCGCGTCTGGTAACACTTTTTACTATCATCAACACTTTATACTTCGTAAGAATATTTCTAACACTCGTATCCATCTAGTTATGTTTATTAATAATACTTTTAGCTTCAAACCATCAGTTCAAGCTTCGATATATCACTGCTAACGCGATTTTGATATACATTTGAGTTTGACATTTTTGACTTTAAATAAAGTTAAAACCTAGACTGAAGTATTCTAGAAATATTCTAGAAGAAGTATAAACTTCAATCGAGAGTATGATTAATATTGTAAGTATCTACTAATTCAAGAAATGTGTATTAGTGGTTTATTATAGTAATATTATGTTTTTCCTTATAAAATATTTTTTTAATTTTAGTAATACTGATACAAACATTCATACACATACAATACATACATGATACATTACAAAAGGGACCGTTGTATGTGTATTTGTAGTCATTTGCACATATCTGCTCCTTGATTACTCACCTTTTCTTTACTATATTTATAAGGATATTTTTCTTTCCTAAAATAATTTACACTTGAAGTATAACCTACGAAAAATATAATGTAGATAAGAACTTCCTTTTGCCAAACGTCAGCATTTTACTTGCCAAGAGGAATATTCAAATCGATTTGTCTTTTTGACTGTACATCACACAAGGCTGTGTTGTTAGTTAACAGTATAAAAATCACTGTTTAAAATATTTTTTCAGACGATTGTACACTATTTACAGACGAATTTATATATAGTGATGACTACAATTACATTATTTTCTTAACAACTAGCCTATAATGACAAACTTTTGTAGGTGTTTTATGAATTTTTCATGTCATATTTGTTATGTGACGGTGTTGTAAGTGGTCGTTTAATTCAAATATAGTTATCTTTATACGGTGTAATCAGAGGACGCCTTTAGCTTCTGGTAAACTCGCCTATTCTACACCGGTCTGACTCAGCAGTTCCGTGTGAAGACAGTTTTTGGTTTTATATTTCTTTTATGTTTTTAGATTATAATATTTCTTTTAAGAATTTGATTAAATTAATGTCACTATTTGTTCAACCTTCGTGCAACATAGTCACACCCTAGTTGTAACTTACTTTTAATTAAATTAAGTCAAATAATTTTGGTTTCATTGCATCCACCGACCGTCGAAATCATAATTTATTACTAAACAAAAACTGTTTGAGTGTAATTAAATTGCGGTTGATTTTTATGAATATAGTTACGTTTAGAGATTACAGATTTCTTTGACAGTTTCACAATTTTATATATATATATATAGTAGTCTGTACCTAAGGATTGCTAGCTTAAGTCTATTTTGTAATCCCTAGAGATGAATACTTTTTTCTTTTATCCATTCTGGACCCTAAACAATACGATTACGTCTATACAATTTCATGACGATCATTTGGTTTGTTAGACCACAAACAAACTTACGTGAGTAATTTGTCTATTGTGTATATATATGTATATATATATATATATATATATATATATAACTCTGATTTTTTTTACCATTTTTGTACTATAGGTAGCCCTAATCTGATCCAAATTTATATGTATCTATAAATACAGTAGTTTGGCAAACTAATACTGGCAAACTTTTTCCTTATCGACCTTGACATATGCAATTCCTGTTTACTGCATTACTCTTATTGATAAAAACAATTTTCTGGCTGAATTATCATCATATAATTTCAAAAAGATACCATTTATTAGAGTCCATTTTAAAATAGTCACTCAACATACTAAAGAATATTTGTTAAAAACAAGTATGTTATGTTTGGATTGTAAGAAAAATTAAATTTTATATCAATTTTGTTGGATACATGAAATTAATTCAAAGGTCAACGTATAATAAATTCAGAGTAAACAGCACTAAATCAGGTAACAACCACCATATGTGGATCAACCTAAATAAATAAGTTCACCTGAACCCTTTTCATAGCAAAATAATGAAGTATAGCTTTAAATTTTGACAATTTTACCTCTTAAACTTATTGTGGTAGAACATTTTATTCGTTCTATCAATTCGGGTATTCAAACTTCTGTCTCCTTGTAGGTTTTAGTAAAATTGTTTTATTCAATTTAATTAGAGATTTGGCAATACATTGATCCCTTAACTAATTTAGTTTGAAATCAATACGGGACAATATAAAGGGATATAAATTTAGTTTTAGAACTATTTGATTGAATGATAATTATTTTATACAAAAAGAATGCTCTTCTTTTACTTTATTTTGACCAAAGTTTTTGTTAATTTCTTAATTTTAATTTGCATTTTACGAGATAAAAATCATGAAAAATTTTCAAGTCTTGTTCAACACGGAATATATTCATTAAATATGATTCGAAATAAGGGTAATAATTAAGGATTTACTAGGCGTTTATTTTTATTATAATTTTAAACGACATACTCCCGGCGCTCTAGTAACTTTAAAGCAATCTTAATTATTGGCAGAAGAGATGAAAAAGTCATTTTAACTACATACAATGGTTAAAATAATAAAAAACGTGTGCTGAATCCGTAAATATTAGTTATATTTAAATAAATACTCGCGAAAGTCTTAAATCTCACATAAACATGTGTACAACCTAATAAAAGAAAAACTTAAGATTTTTTAAATTCCTTATTGAGATTCTTCACTAATAGATAAAAGCTTTTTACCCAATGAAGGTATTATTGTTTATATTCTATTGTAATCATTTTAATTAAGTAATCCATAAGTTAATTTAATTGATGTTTTTAACTCGTTTCACCGAAATACCAGTCTTCTCCCAATTCCCAAACTTCCGAGTGGAGATTGTAAATACATTTTCAGACTTCACTAAGTCCACTGATTTCGTAAGTGGTTTCAAATCATAAATAGTCAAACTTTAATAATATAACTTTTAATTTATTTCAAAATACTTACATGTTATCTGAAATATACACAAAGTCCAAGTTATAAGAATTGGAATAATTTTTATTGAGTTTTGAATGCGGACGTAAGGAGAAAATTTCAACATTTTTTATTTATTTATTTATTTTATTTATTTATTTATTTATTTATTTATTTATTTATTTTGAGGGCCACTAGCAGCTACTACATGTTTAAACTTCGTATACAACACAATTAAACGGAAACAGGTAACATGTGTAGCTTATTAAAGTGGCCACAACGATCACCTTGTTTTAAAAATATATTAACATTTAATTATATCGAGAAGATCTAAATAATAATAATAATAATAATAATAACAATAGTAATAACAATAATAATAATAATAATAAGTAAATTCATTCATAAAAATTAATAAAAATATTCAAAACAATACAAACTTAAATTAATACAAATAACAATTAAACATTTATAATTAAACATTTATAATTTATTTATAATTTATTTATTTATTTATTCATTTATTCATTTGCATCTCTCAGTAATTTCAGCGCCCGTTTACGAAATGTCTTTTCAGAGTTATTAAAAATATCTAGATCTTGACTTAAAATATTGTATAGCCGAGATGATCTAGACATAGGGGCTTTACTTCCTAATTTAGTGTTTGACATTCTAATATGAAAGGTACCTAGAAAAGTGCGCGCATTGCTCCTTGGAATACGATAGTGTATCTCATTAAGTAAGCAGGTACAGTCGACCTGGTTACGAATTAACTTGAAAAGGAATAAAAGATCTTACAATTGTCTGCGTACAGAGAGACTATCCATATTGAGATCTTTCAATAGATTGCTGTAATTATTATTAAGTTTATTGTATGAGATTTTTTTGTTTCTGGATAGATGGTATACAAATCGCTTCTGTATTCTCTCTATACGCAGACGATGTACATTGTAACCAGGATTCCATACCACACTACCGTACTCCAGTACACTACGCACGTAAGCATTATAGATTATTTTTTTCGTGTTATTCGTGAAGTGTTTACCATTTCTAATTAAAAATCCTAACGTTTTGGAACTTTTCGTAATTATTTTATTGAGGTGCGGGACAAAAGTAAGCTTTTCATCAAAAATGACACCCAAATCACTTATTTCAGAAACTTCTTCCAACTTGATGTTATCAATGCTATATATTGTTTCGATTTTATTGAGCCTTCGCGTAAATTTTATATGCTTGCATTTACTGACGTTTAATTCCATTTTGTTATTTTTACACCAATTATATATAGCATTAATATCCACCTGCAAGAGCTCCGAGTCAGCTAAGTTGTTAATTACTTTTGTTAATTTTAAATCATCCGCAAACAAAAACACTCTACTATAATGTACAGTATCGCAAATGTCGTTAATGAAAATGTTAAAGAGCCAAGGTCCTAAGTGTGACCCTTGAGGAACCCCGGAGCAGGCTTTATACAGACTCGAGCTAAAACCTTTTAAGACAACAAATTGTTGTCTATTGAATAAATATGATTTGAACCACTCAAGCATATTACCATTGAAACCGTACTTACTTAGTTTAAAGAGTAAAATATCATGCGAAACTTTGTCGAAAGCCTTAGTTAAATCGGTATAAATTGCGTCAACTTGCTTGTGGTTGTCAATAGCTGGCACAATGAATTCACTGTATGAGACAAGATTTGATGTAGTAGATCGACCCTTTATAAAGCCGTGCTGGTTATTATTAATCATTTGCTTAACATGACATTCTAGATATGGGTAAACTATTGCTTCAAATACTTTGGCAAAAGTGGAAAGTATGGAAATCGGCCTATAATTCTCAATGCACTCGCTACCCTTGGACTTATATACTGGTACAATCCTAGCTATCTTCCACTTGTCAGGAAAAATACCCGAGCGAAGTGATTCATTGTATAATAAATATAATGGAAAACTTAATACCCATGCACATTTAGAAATAAATACAGGAGGGATATTATCATAACCTGTCCCTTTAGTTGTATCAAGTCTTTTTAAGTATTGATAAATCTGCCTTCGCGATATTACAAGATTAGTGAACGCTCCAAAGTCACGTTTACATTGATTATTATAATGAGATGGTGATGTATTTGAATTTTGAGATTGTGTGTAAACAGAAGCAAAATACGAGGCAAATTCGTTACAAATTTCTGATCCAGATTTCATAACTTTTTGTTTGTAAGTCATTATGCCTGGGAGTGCGGTACTATTATCTTGTTTGCCCTTTAGGTATGACCAAAAATATTTAGGATTTCTACTAATATTTTCTTCAACAATCTTAATGTAATTATTGTAGCAAATTTTCGATAATTCTGCACAACGTTTGCTCATAACACGTAATGAAATTTCATCAAGTGGGTTTTTATATATTTTGTATTTCTTTAAAAAAACTTGTTTCTCCTTATATAAATTTATCATTTCCTTAGTGAACCATGGAGGGTATTTTTTACCTTTTAGTTTCTTTTTTGGTACATGTTTTTCAATCAATTTGTTCAAAATTTTATAAAATTTATCGATCATTAAGTTTATTGACTTACAATTACAAAATTCGCTTAACCAATTTATATTATCTAATTCTGAAATTATACTTACGTAGTCAGCTTTAAAATAGTTCTTCTTTTCACAAGTAACGTTGTTTTTTAGAGAAGTTCTTGATGAATAAGAGACTAATATATCTAAGGGAGGATGGTGGTGATCTGGAGACACCATTGGCAAAATAGACTTACTAATTTTTATGTTACTATAATTACTGAATATTAAGTCTAATATTTTATTACTGTTATTAGAAATGCTATTATGTTGAACTAAATTATTGAGAGATGCAAAATCAACTAGCAAATTTCCTAAGGAACTATTAGAAATAACATTATCATCAGTGGCGAACCAATTGATATTACTTAAATTAAAATCTCCCACGAGCATAACATTTTGTCTATTCTCTGCAATTCTACTATTAAAATTATTGATAAAATTAGACAGCATATTACGGTTAACAGGAGGAGGCAAATAAACTGCACATAATGCAATTGTGTTATACTCATCGTGACAATTTTCTCGTTCAATATTTATCCAAAGATCCTCGCACTGACTTTCACAAAAACTGAGTCGCATGGATTTCAGTCTATTGGAGACCGCCACCAAAACTCCACCACCGTCTTTTTTACAATGTAAACGCGAACTGTCACGATCTCTTCTATATACTGTATATCGGTTATCAAATAATTCAAGGTTCTCTATTTTATTATTAAGCCACGTTTCTGTTAATATAATAACATCATAATTTGTACACGATAAATTGCAAATGAAGTCATGTGTTTTAGTACGGAGACCTCGGACATTCTGGTAGTATATATTTAGACCGTTGAATTTTATAACATAAAGCACTAAGATGATCCAATAGAGTTCAATGCAACTTACTGGATATTATTCAGTATAGACTGATTTTTTACATGAATACATTCTGAATGTTCTGTCTTTCTCATAAAAACCTTGCCTTGTCTAACCCACACAAATCTGTATTTTTTTTCTTTAGATTTTATTCGAGCTGCTGCATGTAAAGACTTAATAGCTGGTGACAAGTGTTCCATAACGTATATTGGCTGTTTATCTGCCGCAATACCTATGTGACTTGTGTTCAGTTTATCGTCAGGATGCGATTTATTATAATTGATGACACATGCTAGCATCGTGTCTCTCATTCGTGGTGTGGATAGCTTCACAATCACAGATCTGGGTCTTTTGTCGCTATTGTTCAACTTAGCAACTCTGGTACAGTGATGTATATCAGACTCCTTTAAATCACATGATATTGTTCTACTAAGTTGCATTACTGTACTAATTAAATTTTCATTTCTATGCTCAGGAATCATTTGTATTTCAATGTTATTTGATCGATTATACTGCTCCATACTAAGTATTCTTTGTTGCAAATCAGATGTTAAATTTTTTAGTGCATTTTTCTCTCTTTCCATTTCCGCAATTTTATCGTCATAACTTGCAATTATTTTTTTAGTAGATTCGTATTCTTCACTCAAAAAAGTCATCGAGTTTTCAATAGTACATATTTGTTCTTTTATAGGTTTAAGATTTTCTTGAATCATTTTGTTTAACATGTTAGTGATATCTTGCAACAGTAAATTTTTAAAGGCTTGAAACTCATTACGAATGATTTGTTCAACATCTTGTTTTGTAAGATGTTCTGATGCAGGCGACCACTTTTCAGACTGATAGCATTTTTGCCGGTTTGTTACGTTGTTAGATTCTGGAGAAGTATTTTTCCTTGTTATTACATATTTATAGTGGTACACAAAACATACAATACTTATTATATAATAAATGTTAACTACCTTATATTCTTATTAAGTTCTGAGCATAGGTAATTAATTGTTAACTGAAAAATCCATTGCTATCTTCTATAAGAAATTAGTGTAAGCCAATATTATAATATAAAATACTTGAGCATCAGATGATATAACAATTATTAAAATAATATTAAACCATAAATAACTGAATAACTGAGTTACAAGTAAATACGACGTTTCTTCCATTTTAATTGAGTCTCAAACTTTTCGTTCATCACGGGTCAGATCTCAAAACGATTTGAGTAACCTTGAAAGTTAAACGTACAAGTGAAACGTTAATCATAAAATCAATAACTGAATGGTGAATTACGACACAATTAGAATAAAAGTATGTTTGTTATTAAATATATATGAAAATGAAATAAATATAATAGTAATGAGATCTAAGATTTTCGCGAGTATTCATTTAAAAGGAACTAAATATCTTGTCTGCCCGTGATCGCGGTTGCTGTAAAGAAACCTAAACGTCGGTAGTATGTAGTTTATACATATAAAAAATTTAATATTGTATAGTAAATCCGAAAATATTAGTTTCATTTAAATATAATAGTACTTTAAAAAATTGATAACTGCAAAACATAACTTTAAGGTGGCACTTTACTTGGCGTTTATTTGTTTTGTTCGGCGAAATAAGACCATGTGTGGAGGATTTATTCGTATTCATTTGACATACTTGCACAAATAAGACACATACACAAATAAGCGAAAATGGGTAAAGACGTGTTACTGGCGTGCCAAGTGTGGATGTCGTGTTTGTGCTATTTGGACAAATATTGTCTTAGTTACTTACACCAATAATATTCTGTTAAATTTTAATAATGAAATGTACTCAACAAAAATCAATTCTAACTAATAGTTTTACTTAAATCGCTACGAATTTTGTAATAAACATTTATATACCGACAAACAAATCGTTAAAATTATTCTAAATTTCAATTAAATGTTACCTACGTTTTTCTTTGAAAGATCAATGAAAGGCTTTGTTTTATAAATGTATGATATATTAATAAAACAAGGATATTATATTATTTAGATAATAATTTAATCATGAATATATTACATTAAAAAAGATGCTTAATCTCTTTGTCATAAAATATATAAATGGTCGTCATAAATACATATCAACGAGAATTATAACAGCCTCCTAGAAAAACATTGTTTAGATTTAAGCTATTGATAAATATCTCCTCATCGTTTCTTATTGTTGTACACTCCTACTCGTAGTATATGAATAAAACCCAATAGTTCTCCTCGTGTAATTCAAATTCTATTTTTACTTATCCTATTTAATTTTGAGATCAGCAAAACGGTTTTTCTCAAACGAAATATATAATCAATAGTCCTAAGTTAAATAAACAAGAGCATTTCTAAGTGCCTTCAGAGGGAATGCTTACAGAAACGGCTTGGTTTAACAAAATAGGGAAAGTAGCCGACTTTGATCTTGTATGACATAAAATAAGAGGCAATTTCAGTACTAACTTATTTTGTAGTAGTGATGTAATAGCATTAAAACATTTCAAAGAAATCTTAACTATTTGGACAACTAAGAAAATATATATGAATAAATTAACGAATGATTGTTTATAAGTATATAGAATTGATAAGAATATCATGAAACTTATTTGGGGCAGTACTTTTTTACAAAATACATAGATATAACGAAACGGTCATTATCGACAATTATTAATTGATACTTTAATTTTAAAATAGAATATCAGTGTAATTATATTTGATATTTAGAGACAATATATGTACGTATTAAGGAACTTCACGAGCATAAAATGTCAGAGATCCTATTGTAAATGTAATACAGTAGGACCTCGATTATCCGGACTAATTGTTGTCGGTAGGCATCCGGATAATTGAAAGTCCGGATAATCCAATATATGAAGAAAAACGGGCTTTTTGCATATCTATACTAATATTATAAAGCTGAAGAGTTTGTTTGTTTGTTTGTTTGAAAGCGCTAATCTCCGAAACTACTGGTTAGAATTGCATAATTCTTTTTGTGTTGGGTAGTCCAGTTATCGAGGAAGGCTGTGGGCTATATAACATCACGCTACGACCAATAGGAACAAAGATATAGTGGTAAATGTGTAAAAAACGGGACATTTTATTTCATCTTTGAAGACTTCCGTTGGGTGCGCCGTGAAAACGGTTCAAGATACACAAAAAATATGTTTTAAAGAATAATAGCTCTTTTAATAATCTAAAAAGCAGTCCGCGACAGTATATGTCTATCTTTTAAGATTAACTCACAAAAACCGTTTTTATGGTATCTAATTTGGTCGAAATAATTTGTTTAAGTTGTATCAACATTATATTAATCTTAATAATATTAATCTTTATTCAAATAAACAAATAAATATGTTGTTGGTTAAGAGTACTTCATTGTGAATTAAAAAAAAATATAGGTTTTATCCTGAAAATTCTACGGGAACTCGACCATTCCGAAAAAACTCGTCGCGATTGGCAGTCCGGATAATCGCGAATTCGGATAACCGAGGTCCGGATAATCGGGGTCCTACTGTAGTTATAATAATAGATACATAATAAAACTGTAATTAAATCATGAGCTCTAAGGAATCTGAGTAATAAACAGACTGACAAACTCTAAATAATTATATAGAAGTAGAGCGAAGCCGTGGGAAATGACTAGTCGTAGTTATCATTTGCAAACACTACAAAATCATTAAACTTTGACATCACAAACTATTGTCGGGAGCAATTTCTTAACAGAGCAATCTCTTTCAAACTTGCTGTCATAACACCGGTGGGTGGAGTGTTGACTTATGTTATTTGTCTTAAAACACGGTTTTATTTAATTATATTGTACTTTTTGTAGAGATTGCAAAACAACTTCAATTTCAATTCACATTCAAAGTAAATTCGTTTAAAACAGACACATTATGCGGTTATACGGTTTTGGCAGTATTAATTATGTTTGCAAATAGAATGATTAGAATTGATTATGAAAGAAACATGCAAAGTGAATTTCGGTAGTTTTGCTAATAAATTCATAATAATTAAGGCCAGACACTATTTTTTTTTTTGCAATAATTTTAAAGACAATATTCGAAAACTGAGAGAAAGGAAACGTTATAAAAAGGTTATAGAACTTTATGGATAAAAGGGCAATGTCCATTTTTGGCCTAGCGTGAACAAGCTGATATCAAAAAAACAAGTTTATGAAAAAAAAAATTTTTTTAGCTAGCCATTCGATTGTTGTTTGAGTGTACATTTGTATTTTATAGAAAACATATTTTTAAAGTATCTTCATTGATTTGCTTTATTGATCCACGTTTTGTGTTACCAGCAAGATCAATTAACGATTGCGTCAAATCGAATCATCTCGCAGTACTTAATACAACTATAAGTATATAATACAAAAAATAATAATATTTGTTTCTAATTAGTTTTGTCATTTAAAACGTTTTATAAACTGAAATATGAAGAATGTTAAACTTAATTATATCTGTTTTCGATCGATTTTTTAATGATTTTTTTCTATTGCAACACTAATAAAACAAACAAATATAAATTGACATTGATATGTCACAGACTGATTGTTTACATTCGCTTTGTTTACCTTCATTGAGAGTGTTGATTTATTATGGATTTTCTTTCAACGATTGTTTATTCATTATGGACTCCGATCTATCTTTTTCCAATAACCCCTGCCCATCTACGGACCCCGAACTTCGCTCAAACGATGACCCTGGCTTTTGTATTACGGACTCCGATCATAACATAAACGATGACCAACACTCACGTATTATATGGACCCCGAAACTAGCTCCATTGCTAACCACGGCTTGAATATGGACATTGAACAAAACTAAAGCGTGTCTCATGATAGTCTGCACAAGAAGAAGTGACTTCTTAACCAATCCGTATCTCTAAGATGCATAAACTGTGGAACTGATTTGATAGAGCGAAGGCGACGTAGTCTAGATATTAATCAGGTTTAGTCTATTATAAGACAGTGGATAGCTCCTCGACGAGTAAGTGTCAATTCAATTAATTATTTAAATCACTCGTTTTTTAATAGATATGTATTGTATATGCTATTCCTATAATGCAAAATGAGGTTTTATTGTTTTATATTATTATAATCCTTATATACTATTGTATTATAATAAATGAAAAGATGTTTACTCCTAACACATTACTTGCTTTGTTATCAAAAATAATTTAAATAGAAGGCGGGCAGATTTTCAACCTATAAATGTAAACATGGACAGTTTCATATTTCCAAGAATAGAATATAAGGATTTTATAAAAATTGCATGTGGAACATACCAACTAAAACAAGCTTGTTCATATTATGGGCAGCACATAAGAGGCGATGGTTCCTATACTATAGAAGTATGTAGAAATATAGCCAGCGACCTATTGGTTGACTACCCGATTCCTTTGGTCAAAGCAGGCATGTAAGTTGAAATATATATATATTATACGAAAATAATCACAATGGTAAGGAAGCTATAAAAGAATATTATTGTAATTGCATGGTTGGCCGAAGGATAGTGTGTTGCTGCACTCATATAATGACTATTTTATGATTTTTAAGTTGGGCAAGGTATCAGGAACACATTTCACCACCTGTCCAATTTCTTGAACACATTAATAACATATGATGTCTCAGAATAAAAATAAATCATAAAAAATGTTGTTTTATTTCTCTTTAATCTGTTTTTCCTCACATGACAAAAATCTCTTTTTAAACATTTTGATACAAAATTTAGTTCATATTCTCATTATAACTTATTACAAAAAATATGATAAAATGTCTGTTCACGTCAGGCCAAAGTCCCCATACTAAGTGGACAATCTCCTTTTTAAGAGTTAATTCATAGAGTATTAAAGTACCGTGTGAAAAAGTGATTTAATATTTATTATTTATTATTATGTATATAGAAGATATAACAATACTTTTAATTCTTCTTACCAAGCAATATCACATTTTATCTATAGAAGAACTTGTGATTTGTTTCTTTGTAAACCAGTGATTTAAAACCAGTAGTACTTTAAACTGTATATTTATGTATTTTTTTTATCCATGTTACTGTTACATTGATAATTGTTATTTCTTAATATTAAAAAAACTATAAAAAATATATAATAGCGTTAAATGTGGAAACTTTGGAAATAGTGTGCCTTTATGAATACAGTTGCTCAGGGCCGTTTTATCCATTAGGCATTATAGGCAACTGCCTAGGGGCCCTGCCACGTTCAGGGGCCCCTGTGCTACAGGGAAAAGAATGGGCAATGTTTCTTAAACAGTAAAAAATTAATTTGAAAATTTGCTCTGTACATTACATCGACGCTATTTTAGTACATTTCGGAACGCATTCCTTATTAGATATTATTATTATAGTTTAAAAGTTTATAACGCAGTAATATAATTGCAAGCAATTTTAATTTAAAAAATTAATTAAAAACTGTCTTCGTTCAACGACGTCTCAAAACCGTTTAAATTCATTGGCTATAATGGCAATTGAAATTGACGTGTTGGAGAAGATTACCTTTCAGGATATCTTGAACGATTTTGTATCAAAAAAAGTTAGAAGAGTTAATATTTAAGCTATGTATGTTTTTTTTAAATGCATAAATAAACATTCTGTTCATTTGATTCAACATTTTTATTGAATAATATGATGATATACCCAGGTTAGTAAAAAACGGTGTAATTTTGAATTTTGTTGTGTTAACGAAAAAATTAGAAGAGGGTAGGGGGCCCTGGATGAGCATTGCCTAGGGGCCCCGACAGGCATAACCCGGCCCTGCTGTTGCTTGTAGAAATATACGGGATACTATTAATGAAAAATGTCGCCTGAGCATTTTTGCAGTTTCCAAAGCGTAAGAGGGCTTACAAGAAACGGTTTAGGTGGCATACATACTAACACAAGACATTAGGCTTAATTCTCATAAAAAACGCATAAGCTTGTTCATGTTGAGAAAACTAGCTTGTTTTTGCATTTTTAAGACTGATCTTCTCATTAATATGTTGTAATACATATTTGTAAGACCTGAATATTATATTGCAATATTAGTTTTCTACTGTCACAAAAACGTCGTCATAAAGGTGGATGGTAGTTGATTAACAAATTCTATTTAAATATTTTAGTGATATTTAAATGAAGTTTTTAAGTTTTTCGGTCCTACGCCTTAATTTTATATCTGCATGTTTACAACGTTTCGGCTCCTTTTATAGCCTGTGATCACGTTTAATGTAAAAGAACTAAAGCGTCGAGAATATATTGATATATAATAATAAAAGAACTAGTAGTATCCGAAAAACTTAATAATTTAATTTTTAGCTCAATAACAAGTTATCACAAATTAGGTGTATTTAATTTATACTTTTAATTATTATGATTGTGTTTAAAAGGCAGTGAGTTATGGCGTATAGTAGTTAGTTACCACAAAGGCTGAGATTAGTTAAAAAGAAAATCAGTGTGAGTTAAGTTTGCACCTGTGAACTTCATTGATCTGTGTCAAATTGATGTATAGATAAATTCTATCGTAATTTGTAATACAATAAAAAGGTAAACAAAGTTGAAGTTTTTATTTAGTGCTTCTAAATATAGTGTTAGTGTCAGTAATGAATACTACGTATGATTAAGTAAGTTATTAGTAAATTTTCCTTTAGCGTGTAAAAGTTTTAATACAAAACCTGATAGCGTTTCTTATAAACTTAGTTCAAATAAAGACTTACAAGCTGTGGGTAATAAGAACAAACTTAAATATAAAATGAATTTAAAATATCAAATTTACGTTATTTAGCTGATATTGTGATAAGAACAATCTCAAAACAATAAGCTAAAATTTACTAAGGATTATATTTAATTAGCCTTTCATATGACCATTATAATTAAAGTTAGGTTATTAATATTAATAATAATTATTATTGGAGGTTAGCGACAAAATTACACCAATTAGTATTAGTGAATATGAGTTATGCACAGACATATGTTAGTAATAACTTTTATGCTATCAGAATTAATTAATTATCAGACCGACCTGTACGTATCTATATTAAATTTGAATTTTTTGAAAAGACTTCTGTCTTATGAAAATTATAATTGCTGCAGTGAGAGGAGCTTCAACAGTGCCTGGGACTTGCGACCCAGGAGTTGGTTTAAGGGACCCTATCTCACCTCCACTATCCAAGCTCCTTTCTCTACCTTTATTTAAATGAAAATTTGGATGAAATTTCAATTCTTTTATTATTTTATATATAATTCTTAATAATTAAAATACTTTATCACAGAATGGCCGCACAAACAAATTTATTTAAATTTTGAAGTCAATTCAAGTGAGAACATTCACAGCAAAGTATTGATTACGAAGCTGCACTATCAGATTGTATTAACCCAAGAACTGCTATTGTGTACAGTGTATGCAATAAATGCAAGCACTATACTGCTTTTATTCCTTTAAAAATATGCTTTTAAAAAGATCACAAACTAAACTATGTCAGGCCACGGTATTTACTGTCTTGTTACATAAGAATTACAGTCTATTTTTATTATTCTTTACTAACAAGCAATGTATCGAACGCTACATAAATATAAATAAGTAAAATATATTTTAACGAAAGATTCATTGAATGCTTTATTACTACTGAGTTGTGGTATTACACGAACAAGGTATTTTCAATTGAACAGAATATAAATTATTATCTTTTACTCACGGTAATAACTTTATTGGAGTATTTTTATCTCAATGAATATTATATATTATAATTCAAGAGACAATATTATCACTAAATAAATGATCAAATATATAAGCGAGAAATAAATGTAAGCTTATATAGGTTTAGATTTGAAGTTAAAATTCATAAGATATGGTCTTGAACTTGAATCTAACTTGAAAATTTGTGGTGTGTCTGTGTGTATGCTTGCTTTTTGGTTTTGGGTTATAACAGAAGCATTTGCATGGACACATTAACAAAATATTAGCTGTAGTACCACAACGTCGTGCCCCATCTGAAGCTATTAATAAATCAGATTCTGATGAAAAATTGCATGTTCAAAAAAGAAACCAAAAAAGAAGTTCAATCTTACATACAAATGGAAGAAAGTGCCATTTTAGTATAGAGAAAAAATGGAAGGAGGACGCTGTAGGTTCTGCCAAAAGAAAACTGTCGTGTATTGCATAAAATGCAACACAAGATTATGTTTCGTGACAGGAAAAGCTCCTAGAAATTGTTTTTTAAATTTTCATACAAAATAAACTGTACTTCGTTATCAATTAGTTCTAAAATGTTCATTTCTGTATTTTTTTTTACTAAAAAACCATAAAAATAACTGTGGTTTTTATTTTCCGTAGTTTGGCAGTGTCCGCCTCGTAGAACATATAAATCTGACCATTAAGTTCACAGTAATTGGCAAGGTCTGCTGTGATGGACACCAGTTTTCCCAGCAGTGGGCTATTGTAGATTTTTTTTTAATATTTTCAGAACTTAATGACATACTCCCGAAACCACAAAATTGTCAAATTCATATATTTTGAATATTTTTATCGGTGCCAAATTAAGGGTTAAAACCTAATTAGAGAGTATCAACCCATAGTCAGACCAAAAAATTGTATAATAAATAAACAAAACTAAACCGTATTCCCTTCTTTGGAAGCCATAATAATGAAACTTCACTGCCTATGAATGTCTTTCTTATACAAATCCCTAAACCCACGAGTCGAAACAATCTTTTTACCCATTTTTTTTTATATGCCTATTTTATTTTGAAAAATATATAGATAGGATGAAACAATATGAAATTACTTTTTATGTATCATGTTCATTGATATTTTATGATTTAGTAAGATCATATAGCGAAATTAAATTTGTTCATTCATTTGTAGTATATACGTTTATTAATATTACAGTATGGTTTAATTTTTTTACTAAGTAAATATGGTATTTTTAAGTAGGTTTAAAAATATATAGAAGCTAATAAATAATTGAAAACAAAGTGTATTTGTTATACTGTTTTGAAGGTTTTTCTCTAATATAGAATGGGGATAAAATTTATAACTATTGATTGAATAACACTACAAAAACACAGTAACCAACCTTAAAAAGTCGTTGTGAGTTGGATAAAACTTTGAATTTTTACAAAGATTTTATTTTATTCTCTCAATGTTGTTATCTTTGTCAATAAAAATAAAAATTTTTTTTTTGCAATAACAACGTTGTGAAGTTCAAAGTGTTATAAAAGAAAATGTCGAATAATTTGATGATTATACATTATCAAAAACAAATATATTTTTGGATTTAAATACTAAAATAGTTACAGTTTTAAAGATTCCAAAAAACCTATTATGGAATGTCAAAACTCTTACGATTTTATAATGAGATCTAAGATTTTCGCGAGAACTCATTTAAATGAAACTAATATTTTTCGGATTTTACTTCGCGTTTTATTTTTGATTAGAAAACTATATATACATCTTACGATTTTTCTTTAGGTATTTTATTATTATAGTTTCAGTTATTTTTATTACTTCAGTATTCCAATTCGGTGTGGTTTGTAAATATTCAATACAATGAATCAATTGTAATAATTTCGATATGTAAATGTGAAATAGGTAAAAAGCTTTAACATTGTAATAGTCCAAGATGCCAGGGCCCCTAGACCTAACTTATATAATAATAGGTTACAATAAATGTGTAGAGTAAACGTATACATACATATCTGCTAGGTTAGATCGAAGGCCAAGTTTCAGGTATCAGAATCTACAGGTAACTAAGAATTGTGCTCACATTTCTTATAGTCTGATGTTTGATTTACAAATAATTTGAAATAAATACTAGCGAAAATCTTTTGTCCCTAGAAATTTTTGTCAGACGCTATAAATATCGACAACAAAAACATAATATCATAGTCCGACACTTGATTTTCAACTGTACCTAATTGTTGGGGGCTATTTAAATGTATTTTCTAAGTTTCCAGACCAATCCTAAAGTCCAAATATATTTTCAACCAACACACATTAAAATGCAAGTAGAATGGTCTTTCGGACTTATTAACAGCGACTCTTTAATACGTTTAAGGGAAATTTTGATAATCAGCAGATCAGTAGATTATTCAAAATTAGTGTTAGAAACAAATCCTCAACCATTAGAGTAAAAATAATATATCGGGTCTAAGCATACAAATGGCCAGAAGAAAAATATTATACAAATATATAAACAAGATATTAATGTTTTCCAATTCATTAGTTTTATTTTCATTTCATGCCCGTGTTGCTTTTCTTGTCGTCTTTTTACGTCAAAAATAATATATGTACATTGTACATTGCAAATAGCATCTTTTATTCATGATATCGTTGGACCCAACTTTAAATATTTCCATCTTTAAGTCATTATTAAGAAAAGAAAAAACTATGCATAACCTAGTAAAAGAAGCAAACTATTATTCAACATAATAAAATTTAGTTTCAACTTAAAAATCCCAATGTTAAACTTTATATTTAAGTGATAAGTAATACTCACTTAATCGAGTAATCACAGGGCAAAAATGCTTTACATTATTTGGAGAATAGCTAATTCAATTCAGCTAAAAATCACTAGAAGAGAACAGGGTATCAAACTTTTTAAAAAAGGTATCGAGTTCAGTTTGAGAGCTAGAATATTATACAAACTTTGTTATATATGCTCACACACGCACATATAGATATCTACATCCAACTTAAAACACTCCTAAGTTAACAAATAAACACCAAATCCTACTTGTACATAACCAACAACGATGAGAATATCGTTTCATGAAGAAGGAATAATTAAAGTATTTTAAATTCAAAGCTTCAATTTTGTGACATGGAGCTTCTTAATGTTAGTAACGTAAACATACGAATCTATATTTTAATAATATTCAAGTAATATTTATCCACAAGAATTGAAAAGGTTGTACTTTCAATATTAATCATATATAAGGAATGGAAATTTCAATATTCAAATTCATCTGTTTGAAATGCATGCTTGCATTAAGGTTGGCCTCCTTTCTAAATACATATGAGTTGAAATCAATATGCCCCCACACAAATCGGAAATCTCTAATTCCTCGTACACACATGTTTGTGGATGTTTACATTTTGTATTCTTTAATATTAAAAGAAGTATTAATTCACAATAAATCACTTGCATCTTTTTCTCTTTTCGGTTTTGGTATAAGTGGTAAAGTGCAATATATAAAGATACAATAATAGAGTAATTAGAATATGTTTACATTTTTTTTGCAAAACTAACATTGGTGATTATAAGACATTAACAGTTTAAAGTATTCTGTCGATTTGAAATAACTGACAAAAGTTAGGTAAGGGTTAAACAGTAACAGTAAATTAAGTTTATTATTAGTTAGGTTTATTCGTAAGTGAGTAAGTTGTATCACGTCAATAAATCTGTGCTATTCAATAAAATATCAGTTAAATATATCATTAAAGAATCGCTTATTATCTTAGATAGTCTTTAGTTGTGGAAAAATTTTATTATAATATTTTGAACCATTTCATTTTAAGAGTGATTGTAGCAAACATAAAAATATAATGAAAGCTGATTTGTAAGATAAAACTAATAAAATGTGTAACACTATGAAATACAATACGAATTCGTAAAAGAGTAATAAATTTCCAACTTAAGAATTTCAACATAAAAAAATTTAAACCTAACTTTTTTCATAGTTAATTAACTTAGAAGAAACTCATTGCTTTATTTAATTTTTTTATTATTACATGGAAAATCCCTTTTGCTGTAAGCTGTTGTAGTCCGCAAAATTTTTATCAAGTAAGTCAAGTATTTCCCAAACTTAGCTTCTTCCTAATCCCATAGTGGGTCTTATACATAATAAATAAGTTGCTACCTCCAGTTATACCCATCAATAGCTGAGAAATTAATTTAAACTTCTGTTAGATATATGCTGTTATAATAAATTTAAATATTAGAACTCAAAGGCCAAACCTTCCTGAGGTACTAAAGCAACTAGTAACACAATTGAAAAGTATGCTACATATATGATATTTTGTAGGATAAGGAGTATTAATAGGCCTTCCAATACTGGAACGTTTCTGAAAGATTATAAGAAAAAGTAAAATTAAAATTTATACTGATAAAGTTTAATCATTGACCAATAAGAAGAGATAAAAATATTTGTCTTATTTATCTGTTTAAAGTATCTATATAAAAGTATTTAATTGCGACGACCTTTTATGTGTTTAATAAGGTAGGATTGACTGTCTTGTAAAATATAATACGCAAAGAATTACGGACGTACATACCTCTCAATTTTCAACATATGTCTAAATCCGACTCTACAGTAGTCTGAATAACTCATGATAACTTCAAACTCCAAGAAACAGAAAGACATTTTCTGATATCTCAAATAACTAAGTCGGAAAGCTAGTCTACTTAAAAGCCGTGAAGGGTTTTGCAAGAAACTCTGATGTTAAAACCCTACACTACACAACGATAAGGCGTTTGACCGTCACTCGCTGAAGTCTAACAAAGGCGACATCATTATGAAAATCACCCACCTCTAAGACACTCGACCAAACTTCAAGAAAAGGTGCAATAGCAAACCGAATTCTTTCTCTTGTGACACCGTAAAAGTGAATAAAGCTGATACACATACATATATAAGAAAATTGATATCATTACATAATTATTGTTCAGTAGGTTATAAAATAATTCAGTATATTTTAGAACTTCATTCAAGATTTAACTAATTAACCTATAGTGTAATCCAGGAATTAATTTGTTTTAAAATACTCGTAGGTTGAACAAACTTAATGTATCATGAGGTTTAATAAGCCAAATAACATTTAATTGTACTTGGAATAAAAATGTTTCTAGAATAAAAAGAAAAATAAAAAGTAATATCTATCTTTATCTGACTTCTATTTGAGCATAAATAAATTTATCATGTATTAAAAAGCTAAAAATACCTACATAATCTAACTTTCTCCGTATTGAAAGAAACGCGACGTGAACAGGTTTGAAAGAACATCCAATATTAAACGAAAGGGTTGGTCAGTTGAAATATTCTATGAGATTACAGTTTTGATTTGACTCACCAAAGTTATGCTGAATAGCAATAAAGTTATGCTCTAATAAATAAAAAGTAACTCTAATGTTTCGTATTTCCCAAGTTATAAACTTTATTATCTTATTAAAGTTTTTATATGAGATAGCGATGTTTATTTTGTTTGTACTTCTTAATTAGATTTCTTTAAACCGTCCCCAAAGTTAAGATGTCTAGAAAATTTTAAGTTTTTTTTTGTGTCAACTTAAATAATATTTTATAATTACTTAAGTGTAGTTTCTTGCATTATTTCTTTCGTATTAAGTATAAATTTACCTTCGACAATAGTCAAGTACAGTTAAAAGGGTAGCGATAAAATTGCAACTCAAAAAACATTACTTTAATACAAGATCTTCTAAAAATTTTAAAATAGATTAGTAAATTAAATATACATATATAGAAAATATAATTTGGAAATTCAATTAATTATACGTTATTGGTAAATCAGTTTAGGGGTATTACATTAGTAAATTTCAATTAGTAGATTTCAATATATCAGATGCATAATACGGTTTTTATGTCATTATCATTATACTTTTAGTATACTCGAAGTTACTGCTACATTGATAATATGGCATCTATCAGGCATCATAGGATATAATATCGTAATAACTTCGTTATTTCTTAAGAAATCTGTTTATTTACTTTTTTTTAAGGTATATTTTGAATTATTTTGTAACACGTATATAAAAACATTATTATTGTGGTGCCAAAAATAAGTAAAAAATTCTTCAACGTGCTAAGAGTATAACAGATGATGTTTAAAACTGGCTTCACCGTTGATGTAAAGGGAAACATATTATAATATAGGAAAAACACCAAGGTGTATGGTTACCATACTATTAAAATTAAAATAAATACTGTCACAAAAATATTATCTAATCCAATGACAATTCTACACAATTGAAAACATTATATCATATAATAAATCTTTCGAAATAGCAAGCAGTAATGAGGTAGATTATTAAATCAGTGTAACAATACAATAACTGAGAAATGTTGTTGGAAGATAAATATTGATACAATTAATCGAAGGAACTAACAAAGAATGGAATAATAATTTCAGTTATTATAATAAATAATTATTTATGAATGCATACAAATTAAACGAATCTGTGATTGAGGTGTGTGGAGATATAAAATATTAGTAATTGTTTCATTACATATGTATATATACATATATAGGGTGTCTATAATATGTAGGATGTACTGTAATAAATAAGGTCTCATAAATAATATCGGTTCCCAATGTTCTCTTTGTTTAACAAATAACCATGCGGTAAGAAAGCCTGTATGCATGAAATATAGCCAATCGTATTCTGTTCACTGAGCTCTTTGAGTCGATTGGTAAAACCATTTTATGAACTTGGATGCAAAAGGTTAGCACGAAACATTTTTAGTATCTCTTTTGGATGAATTTATTTTCATAAAAATATATATTTATTGAAATGAATGAAAAGTTATCTAAGTTTACAAGGTCCGAATTAATTTCTTGTTGTTGTAGGAGTTCGATATAACCAAGTTCTTTAACGGATTTCAATGAAAGTATATGAGTTGACATTATCCTTGTTTTAGAAGAACCCGTTTTTGGTAAACTAAACCGGAATATTCCAACAATAAAACCTCATATATTCTTATGAGCTATCCACTACACATAACGCTATTGATCGTTTGACCCGATTGTTTTTGTGATTTTTAAACTAGACCCCTCATACTTTCGCGAAAAAACCTCTTTTCACTGAAACCTCTCTCAATGACGGGTTCTGATAATTATCTTTTGTTTAAACACTGTTTTCTATGATCCTCGCTCGTGAAGAAAGACATGTAGTGTAATAAAATAATATTAATTTCTGTAAAGCATATAGCTCGCAATTGTCTAATATACAAGGTTCATTCACCAAAAACATAAAATCAGGTGATTTGATCTGCCTGTGACCACATTGGTTGATTTTACGATTTCCTGCTGCACTCAATAGGCAAGCAAATCAAGCTATTATTAGGTAGCGGTTAAATAACCGGTCTAACTGACAAACACTTTCATTTTACTAAATTGTTATTACAATTGCTGTCAATTAAGAAAAACGTTTTTTACAATTTAAGAAATTGTAATTAATGTCCCAGTATATCAGAAAATCATAGTTTCATTTATAAGTGGACTCGCATATATCTTAGACATCGTTACTATATGTGAAATCACTGAAACACCCGAAAACTTTTGAACCTATATAACATGTAAAAAATCTTATATAAAAATTTACATTTCTTCCCTTAAGTCACATTCAAAGACTAGACAATCGTCAAACTAATACTATAAAGCTTCATTAAGTATATTTGTACAATAATAAAAATAGCCTTCGATTTAAAAAAAACATACTCGTATATTTGACTTCCAAATAACAAACTATATTTATGTTTGTAGGATTATATTACACACAACGATAGGTTCACCAGTTACATATATGTACTATTGAAATATTGATTAATTTCACTATTGATTTTTACAGAAAAGGTCTATTTGTAATTTGAGTATAAAATTACATATATTACATGAACCTCTGTACCCGGCTTTTATTAACCGTACGAGGACTTGATATTAAAATATTATTTACTGTCTTTAAATGTAACTATTTTCTGTCGACTATTAAGTAATTTTCAATCCAGAAGCAAAAAGAATCATATAATCATTTCTTTTATTAAAGTTTTTCAATAAGAAATCTTTGATTAAGTATATAATTTAAGAGCTTCACTGTAATCTTATAACATAACGATTGGAGGAAATTATCACTTCAACCTCTGAATAGATCATTAACGACATTTTCTAATGTCGTGTTTGAACTGTGATGTTATCAGAATAATTGGCCAGAAGTATTTCACACCCAAGACAGATTGTCGATTTTGTTCTACGTTTAGGTTACAAACATGTTTTTCATTACTTAATGAAATAACTATGATGTCATTATTTATAATTTCTACTGTATTTAGCTATGGAAGACGATGGTTATAAAGGAAACAAAAAAAATTATAAAATTAAGAACTCATGTATAGGTCAAATAATGCAGTAATATTTATGAAATAGTCGGTTCGACCATTATTAATATTAGATTAAAAAGTTTTAAAATATTTTTATGAAATATTTTATACAATTTATTGAGGGTATAAGTTTTAACATACTCACTATAAACTACAAAATTAAACATCATTTTCATATATTAAAACAAGATTTTTCAAGTACTATAAAAAGAATAACATGACGCATACTTTTATGAAGGCACTTGAGTTTACTGGAAAATGAATGTTAAGTTATTCATACTAATATATTATATTAAATAAAATGATAATACTCAAAATGTACTGTAATTATTGTATTCCCGATTTTTCTTTCTGGTTGATGGTTTCTCTACCTCTTTAATTTTGATACAAAGCGCATGTAGTAAGTTACTTTTTGTGCTAGATTTACTAAAATTCTTCCTCGTAACGCACTATTATTCAATAACTTCACTTTTTTGCATTATTAATATTAGTCTATTGATATGTGATAGCGATAGTTGAGTAAAAACGTTTAGGACTACTGAAAGCTCTGACATGAAACGACACCGAACATTCAAAGGTATAACGAGTTAGATCTTAAGGTATTTTCTTATATACCGTTTTTCTTTGTTTATGTCTTAGATGTTTAAACACATCGTCAATTAAATAGTAAAACGATAAATCTTCTCTGTGAAGTACCTTATAAAAAAGAATAAATATTATGAGTGTTTAGTAATTTTTATTTGCCGTGTTAGTTAAAATTTTCAAAATCGTATTTTTTGAACAAAATGTTAAGAATCACTGAACGTTATAATACAAAATGTGTTTGGTGGATTTGTATGAAATTCTGAGCAGGAGTATAGACCTCTTTGGAAGCATTATATTCTTTTGTAATTTTTTATCTGTAAACAATTGACAATTGAATTTTTCGAGTTGATTTTTAATGACATAAAATAAAATAACTATTTTTAGATTTAGTACTCATCATGTTACCTGGAGATAAAATGTCATACAAAATGAATATTTTTTGAGTTATGTATGTCATATGTTCTATACTTTTCACTGTCATTATCGTGTCTATTATATACCTGTATCTTATCCATCTACAACAAAATATTTACTTTATCTAAACAGAATTCCATTCTTATAAAATATATATAATATATTGAATTTTTTTAGAAAAAAGCCGTTGCGATGATTAAAACATAATAGCTGGCGACTTGTAATATTTTACAACTTTGTTAAAACTTGTAATTTAAAATGAAAAGGGTTTGAAAGTAAAAAAAAATGTAGACTGCTTCTGACTTAAAACTATATTGCAAAATGCTCATTGAGGCTTGGATAACAGACGGAGTGGTTTAGAGAGTAAAGTTAAATACAAAGTTTTATTATTAAAATTGTTTAGTAAAATTAAATACAAGCTTTTCAGATTCACATTAATTTTCACTGCGATATTACGTTACTTTCTCTGTTTACTACATGAAACATTAATTCCCTTTTCTATATTTTCCACTACCAAATATCAGTTATGGAATGATTTTTCTCTTCGGTATCTTGTATATATTGTTTAGAATTTATAAATAATAGAATTCTTGATAAAAAATTATTTTTACATCATAATATCTGATTTAATTTGAAAGAGTGGTTATGATAGTTGTCGTCGCTGCACATCGATTATGAATGTTAAAACTACACCTTAAGTATGTGTTTCATATATGTTATTATGCAAATATCAATATAAATATGTTGAGTAATGTATCAGTAAAATATCAGTTTGTGTTATTAATAGATACGTTGTTATAAATTTTACCCCCAATACTGACAAGTACGACAGACCACGTAATAAGCTAACTATGAAGCTATTTAATTCGATTAGAATATTTTTACTATGCAAAAACAAAAGAACCGTCGCGTCGTTAGGAATATGATATTGAAGAAAATACTATACGCTCAACTAGTATATGCAATTTGAAGTCAATCGAGAACTTAAACACGCGTTTAGAAAGTTTCTTTAATAGATGAGGAGAACTAATTTGAACTTCTTCTTCTGTCTTCATAAATAATATATACTGTTAGAAGAGAGACCCTAAACAGGTTTATGTGACCTTTATAATAGCGTGACTATGGTTTGGAGGTACGATTCAAGAATATATACATTTCCGAGCATAACGTCAACTTTTCCGGTGACAATATCAAAGCCGCAGGGCTAACAGCTTTGACATGACAAAAGAAAATTATTGAACACTCCCGGCATAGCCGCTAAGTTGTACCGAGGCAATTACTCTCTTATCGTTGTAATTAGCTGTTTAAAGCTGTGAATGTTATTACAGTTTTGCTATATTACGTAGAAGTTATGGAGTATTTCGTTTAAAAGAAAGCACTTTATAAACATAAATATACATTAAGATTTCAAAAATGTTCTATGTATACAAATATATTATGAAAATGAATTTGAAAAAGACTAAAATATCATATTTGTAAATGCTTGTATATAATTTCATATTATTAGCTACAAAATATTATGTTTAACTCCCCTTATAAAATTAGCAAACAAACTAATTAATTTAACAATTTTATACATTGTGATTATTTTTAATAAAGTGGTTTCATAACCACATAGTATTTGTTAATTATAATATAAATATTTTGTTTAAATATAATAATAACAAAATTATGTGGTCTAGGTATTCACGGTGTAATCGGATGACGCTAATACATTAATCCATATTTTAAATAAGTACATATGTATATAATATATAAAAAACATTCGTTTTTTTCATAATAAAATTATCGTTTAAATTATTAGAATTGGTATCAAGTATAAACTTTATATTTAAAATTTCACTTCGCATCCTCATTATTTTCATCGAGTAAATATTTAAGTAATGATACTTTTATCTCAATTTATTTATTTTGTGACAAAATGAAATTTAATGTAACAAATTTTATTTCGTTTTGTATTCATTAGAAGGCACACAAAATGTATCTATCCTTAGTTTAATCCAGGACTGTTAATATAACAAGTCAAATTAACGTGCACACAAAATATCTCTTTAAATACGAATACTTATTTTCTAGTTAGCTTACCTTGTTTGGCTTGTGGATGGAGTCCGTCCCGCACGTTATTGCAATGGTTATCCTAAACGTGTCACCTAGAAACAAAAATGTTTTATTACTGACATGAACGTTCATGCATAATGGATAAAATATTATTTTAATTAGATCAGTTCTGGATTGAAAAATCTCATTGACACTGACTTATGTGTAGATTAAGACAGAGTTCTTTTTATATGTCGTTTTATATAGAGTTATTTCTTATAGCTTATCTAAAAGAATGTATCATTTCAAATAAGTAGGAAATTGTAACATAATTAAATCGGAGCAAACAAAATATATGTATATTCTTCTATGGCATATTTACATTGTCTATTTGTTAAGTTTATATATGTTTTATGTAGTTTTCATTTTTTTTTATATTTGGTTATCCGATTAAACGGTTTAAAAACCCTTTATATTTAACAATATTACATATTGCTTAGAATGTATTCAGATTCTATTTCTTCAACATACTCTTATCATTTCTTTTACTACAAAAGTAATTCACAAAACATCAGGTGTACGAATTCGAAATATTTCCCTATCTTGTAAATTAAACTTATTCTTTTTAACATGTTAAGGTGTCAACTTTATTATATCAGTGACTTAACTTAAAGAGAACATGAAATAACAAATTCATTACGACAATTTATTAAACTATTTAACTTTTTATAACTGAATTACTCTATTATTTGATCATTTCACGGACACGATAACTGTATCAAAATGGCAGTTTCACTTCAAATCTTGTTAAATTTAGTTATATTGTATTGTAGCTTTGACAGAATCCTGTTACTGAAAATTATTTATAAAACCTCTCTAAGGGACCTGGCTCAAACCCTACAAAGGGTCCTCAAATTAGATTAGGGTCTTGTCAAATATTATTGGGTTCAGGTCTTTGTCACTCGATATAGCATAAGTGAAAAACTGTCTCATATTACGACTATTTACATAGGTTTTTACGTTATAAAACTTTTTTTTAATGCAAAATATTATATTAATTAAATTAATAATTGTTTTCTAAGTACATGATAAAATAGTTACAAGGTAAAATCTTACTTGATAGGCCTACTTGATATGAAGGTGTGCATCTTATTGCCACGTCACCCGGCTGCTGTTTCAGTCTTGAAGCAAATGTTTTTCTGATGTGTGGCTCGATGACTCGAAAACTTGATTTGAGTCTACGTTTCATACACTGTGCTTGATTCTCCTTTCTACTTGACCTCCTCTTCCAAACCTGATGGCGCTGTCCACGTGGAATCTTAAGCAACCCTTACTCTTCCCTGCACATAAAATAAAAAATGGGGTCTTAAAAAAGGCTACCCGAATATAACCTTTCAATGGACTTACATTAAAACAGCGAAACTTACACCATATAGGTCCACAAAACCTACTGCTAGTTAAAAAGCCAGTTTAAGAAAAAAAAACTATATAAAAAAATCATGATTTCATTGTATTCATTCATATAAGCAAGGTTTAAACTAGGTCACTAATTCGTTATATTATGAGCTTATGACAAAATTCATACTTATATCAACATGAAGAGGATTGTGTCACGACTTTAAATTAAAATAAAAAAACTTTTATACAAGAAAATTTACTTAAAAGGTATAAGGAGTAACATAAGAAATAAAAGACTATGCAAGACATTAAAGGGTCTTATTTCAATAGCAACCTCTATCAGACGTCCTTGGGTATAATAAAAAAAGACTACTGAATTTCTATTTGAGAGATTCAATGCTCTCAAAAAGTAGATAATGTATCAGAGATTTCGAACGATTTACAAAAGGTTAATGCCTGTCTGAATTCTTAGACATAACAAATATCTTTTTAAGTAGAAAAAAACACATAAACAGCACATTACTACGTCTAACTCACGGCCATTTGTTTCACAAACTTTGCTATTTGTAATGCTTAAACTTATTTTATTTATTGTACAAAGACAAGATGCAATTGTTTTGGCATGTTTTAAAAAACTAGTTAATATATATTAATATCTATTTAAAAAAAACTCTTTAAATTAAATAGTTCCTAATCCTTTATTTTTTTTTTTTGGTTCACTTATAGAAAAACTATTTTAGTCTCTATTTTCTTTATATGAAATTGGTTATACAGGGTGTATGAAAAACTGTGTCAACCCTCTTAACTACGTTATCAGTATCGATAATGTAACACAATAAAACAACTTACATTCTCAACTCTCTCAATAAAAATAATAAAATTAAATATTAAATGATTATTATATGTAGAGTAACAAAATGTTTGTAAACCCTGGTATAACACGATGACACGCAATGACGTCATCACAGCTGCCGCACTACTAGTGACGACCTTGAAGTTACTTTCACATTATTGAAAATATCGATATTTAAAAAATCATAACAATAAATAAATATTTAATATTCATATTATTTCGATACTTATTTTGATATATCAAACATTAATATTATGTTTGATTGTAAAACACCATTTTTAACAGAAATAGATTAACGATTTATCCTAATAATACAACATATGTAGTTAATTTACCTAAACAAGTTTCAAATTATAATATTTATTATTAATAAAAGTTATTTTAAATGAAATTATTTAAATGTGAAAAGCATAACTATTTATAGCAATATTGAAAATGTCGATAGAATATTTATCAATATAACTAATTTTTACACTTTCAAATCTCTATTCGAACAACTAACAGAATAGTAATAATAACGCCGGCGGCCCGGCGCCTGCGGTCAATGGTCACTATACGGTGTCTTGACCTTGTATGTATGAGTCAGATGTTTGGTACATTTTTTCGAATAATGTCGATTTAAAACTTATTTAGCCTATGCACTGTAACTGACCTCTGCTTGATATTTTTTAGTTATACTATTTTTTATAATAAGCTTATACTTATATGTATACATGCCTTCAAGGGTTGACACAGTTTGTCATACACCCTGTATAATAAATATTTACTTTTTCGTCATTCTATAAACAATATCGACTACAGTTACCAACGATAACAAGAGGAAACAGTTGTATATGCAAAATGAGAGAACCAAATTGTATAAGTAGCAAAATAACTACCTCAGCGATAAAGGCAGACACTACATTCATATCCTGCAGTGAACTTGTCGACCGACGGTATTAATAATACAAGTATACATAGGTAACTTGAATTTCAGCTACAAGAAATTTTAAAAAACATTTTCAACTCGAAAATAAAATAATAGATATTCTTGTTCAATATTCGTTAAAAACAGATTTTTGTAATACTTTTTTTATATTCGATTTTTTAGTTGTGAATATATTGAATCATAAAACAAATCAATGATTTCAAACAACTAAATCAAAAACAAATGAAAATTGTTCTGAATCCTAAATCCTTTTACTCGATATCCAAAGGGATGGTAAAATAAAATGACCACTAAACCTGCTGACAATGTTGAGAATCACTATCTGTACTCTTTCCTGACTTCATAACTATTTATTTATTTATTTATTTATGTACCAACAACAAGTAACACAGAAAAAAGAATAAGAAAGAAACAAAGTGATACAAAGGGAAGCTTATCTCTATGAGAGATCTCTTCCAGCCACCCTGGAGTGTGAGTAATATTAAGTTAAATAACAGGAAGGTAGGTACAATTTTAATTTTAGTGACAAAGAATAATTATTACTTTTTTACTTTACATAAATACAAATAATATATACATACATATATATATATATCTAATTTCTAATGTTGTGATGAAACGGTAAGATAATATTTTTTTAATCTGAATTTAAATGTATGTAACTATTTATAGAGTACAGTTTTCTCGTTGGGCACACTGAACTTCATTCGATGAATGCAGTGTAATATTATGTAATCTTTTAAAACACTTTACAGTAGCATGTCAACTATGAGAAACATTTTTTTATTAAAAACTATATACTATACTATCAGGGTTATATTTGTTCCACTTAGGTTATTACGTAAGTAACAAGTTACATATATTTTTTTAAAAGAAAAGTAAGTATCAGTATTTTTCATTTCGTCTGTCTGTGATCACGGTTGCACAAAGGAACTGAAACGTCGGTATCATATAGATATAAAATAGTATAAAAACGAGTAGGATCCGAGAAACTTAGTTTCCTTTAAAAGACAAATTTACTTTTTATGCTGAGAAAATAATTCCTTAGAAAAATACTAAAATTATTATCAAACGATGATACGATATTTTGTCATAAATGATTGGTATCATTAACAAGAAAAAATATATCTTTGATTCCTGGTGATTAATAAATATGTAATGAAATACATAAATATAATATGGTTTCTTACTTCAGAGGTTTCGGAAGAACTTGTAAAAAATGTAACTTCTATTTGATAATACACTAACTGAAAAGAATAAAACATTGTGGAGAGACAAACAAAAATATTAATATTTATTTAATGCCAGTCATAATTAATTGATCAGCAAAAAATTGCAATATTAACGACTAAATTTTGTTGGATGACTTTGCTGAAATAAAACTATAAGTGGCCACAAATTAATTATTTTACTTTATAAGGATTTATTGGACCTCAAGTAAAATATGTTTTTGATGCTAAGAAGTTGAAAAACGTTAAACGAGATTTAAAAATAAATTGAGTCCCTCCACCCTAGTAAATCGGTTAGTATATCGAATACTTATATTCTTATTCAATAAGGGCAGATAGCTTAAATCATAAAGGCACTGGAACGCGATATCCCGCAGGTTGTAGCTTCGAATTCTGCACGTATCAATGTATATTGCATAGCATATTTAATATTTGAATTTTAAATTGAACATATCACATGTTTGATAATGATAATGAGAAGGACCCAGCAAACGTATGATTATCGAGTTAACATGCCCATAGTGTAACGTGCAGGATTAATGGTGAATTGAAAATGACTAGAATTTACCAAACAACAGTGTTAGGAAACATTATTTTTAAAGGATTTTGTAAACCACTGTATTATAAACCAAAGAGTATGAAATTTATCAGGAAAAAAATTATGTATGGACCTTAAATAACAAATAAACAGAACAAAAATTATAGATAATTACTTATTCTCATTAAATTATTTGGTATAATTAAATTTTAAAGCAGGTAAAATATAAAGAAATATAAAAAAAATATATATATAAACATGTGCTCCTAAAACATTATATTAATAAATTTCGAACTATATTTTCTCCGTACTTACTACCATAATTTATTTTATTTAGTGGATTAAAATAATCTCCCTAGTCAAGCAAAAGAACGGTATTATAACTATAGAGAATTATTTAATAAAGTATTTATTAAAGATGTTCTCAAACAAACACTTGTTATTCCGTTACTATAAAATTCAAAGTTTTATTAATATTCAAAATGATATTAGATGGACAAAAGAATGGTTAAAATTAAAATCTATTTCAGGGTACTTTGTTAATATATTGTTTCATGTTGATATAGAAAATGATACTTGAACAATTATTTCATCAGTACGACCCCATAAGCAATATACATATTGATTTATATACCATTAGATACAAATGATGTCTCCTAAAGTTTTGCTAAAAAGCCTTCTTAAAAACAGTTTGAGCCGTTTTTTGATAGTAAAATCTAATAGTCAACGTTATAGTTGCATAGCGATGTATCTCTTACAGTATTTTTTGCATAATGTTCCTAAAACTATAAATTATCAAGAATTGTCACCAAGATTTTGTGAAATAAGATTGAATAAAATGATATCCAAGATTTTCACGAGTATTCATTTAAATAAAAGTAAAATTTTAAGATGAAAGTTTTCATTTCGTCTGCCCGCGATCACGGTTGCTGCAAAGGCACTGGAACTTTTAGACTATGTTGTTTCAAAATAAAAAAAGCGTAGTATATCCGAAATTCTTAATTTTATTAATTAAAGTAAAAATTGCATCAAAACTGCATATTTCTATAAGAATAATAAGAGACCGTGAAAAAAGTTTCCTAAAACTATGTATATGGTTTTCATAGGTATATAAATATATTAATAAAATTATACCTTAAAGCTTGCTGAACAATAAAACAATTCCGGAGAAAAAATCAGATTTTTTTTTTTTTTAATCTTTATTTAAGGACTTGTTTACAAAAGAGAAACATGTCGTCCTGTTTGGACAACTTACATAAATCCTAACAACTACACATATATTCTATATCAAAAACAAAAATAATTACAACAAAAACAAATCTATATAAAAACAAACATAATTACAAAAAAACAAATCTATATAAAAACAAACATAATTGAAAAGAAAGAAAAAAACAAAAACCTAATTTTACAAATAATACTGAAAACAACCACACCTAAATTTCCTTGACTCTTAGCCCCTCTCTCACTAATGTATAAATCTTCATAGCAGAAGTTGAGAAGGGACAACTTAGCACACTATTGCATACACCAACATTCATCTCATTATCAGACATTAAACATCTTCTTAAAGTTTCATTTCGGACACATTCCATCACAATATGATATATGTCTTCTGTTTTTCCACAAGCATCACAAAGGGGAGAAGTAGCCTTTTTGATGAGGAATGCAAAATAATTTAATGGGATATGACCTGAACGAATTCTAAAAGCTAAAACAAGGGTCTTTCTGTTAAGGTAATACGACTCGAACCAGGGAAAACGAAACGGACAAGGACAAAAAGTCCTGTACCATATTCCTTTTTCCTGTGAAATTTTGTTGAAGTGTTGCAAAACCAGTTTATAAATATGATTTTTTAAAATTGGAACTAAATCGGAAAAGAAGGGTGAAATACTAAGAGAAAAACCATCTAAACTCGCTTCTTTTGCTAACTTGTCCACCAAATCATTATCTGGAATTCCAACATGAGATGGAATCCATTGGTCTTTATTACATTTTCTTAAAAACAAAATTGCCTTCAATATACATACTATAAGCTATCGGAACGCCTCGAAAATTCGAGGTGCACCGAGCTAGATGTTGAAGAGCACTTCTGGCATCTGTTAAAATTACAAATTTTCTAAAGTTAATTTTTTTAATATAAGATAGTGCTTCGGCTAAAGCGAACAGTTCGACATACATTATGGATACATTGGTTTCAATCAGAAAAATTAAAGTCACATTGAAAAGTTACATATACATATAAATTATGCACAAACGTATTTTAATTTAATAAATTAATTTATTATACATATAACTATATATTAAGCGACGTTTTAAAGAGATTATAAGCATTTAAAAAATGTGTAATACTTATACATTTATATATTAAAAACTTTCGAGTAATGTGGCGTTGAGTTGTAGTAACTTTGTGTCAAAATCACACCGTTTCACATGAGCTAGCTTTGATGCCTTTTTATATGCATTATGATTTGCAAAAAATAATTAAAAATATATAGAAAAGAAAGCTTATTTAAAAGACTAAATTAATTAATTACTTTTACCCCATACCAATAAATTGCGATTCCAGCATCCAAATACGAAGTGAAAATCAAATACGATAATAGTAAAGTGTAGCTATTTACAAATTCTTTAGTTATATGACGATTTCGAATACCCATATACGAATGTCTAAAAAATGTATACGGAAGTCCAATATCTAAATTCGGATGTCCAAATATTAAAACTAATTTTAATGTAAAAAAATATAAATTTATGTTATCAAAACTATTGCCTCATTCCGATGTAGGAAAAAAGTGATCTGTTATAAGTTTTTTTGGGATACTAGTGTTATATGTGGTGTCCCGAAAAGATCGTTAAGTTGTAGTGACAGAAGTACATATACATATATGTAACTATCGTACCTTTTTCTATATGGTATTTTAAGAACTAGAACATATTTTTTAAACTTATTTAAATACGACTAACATTTTAGAAAATTTTGAAAGTGTAAAAGTTGTGTCAAACTTTGTATGGTTGCTAATGTACATTACATGTTATTTAAAGATTGCAGAAACTTAACGTCTTATAAACAGAACATAAACTCTTTAGTCTTACGCGATGACTTAATTGAAAAATTAAATTAATCAGTTTTATTTATAGCTAAATATAACAGCGTGATATCGTTATATAAAGTAGTTAATAGAGTATAACGTGTGTTGTATATTAGGAATTGAAAATATATTTTTTAAAATAATAAAATACGCGTAGAAATCCGAATAATATTAAATTCATTTGAACTTATTACCCATACTCAACACTACACGATTGTCCCAATATGGGGAGGATTATGCCATAACAGATATGTATAACATCTGTAAATGTTAATATTTTGTGTATCTAAATATAATAAAATTTTAAGTATAATCTACGAAATAAACACTTTCAATATATATTTCAAAGACATCGAATTATGCTAAAAAATAATTGTTAAAACTAGGTTAATTCGCTGGTGAGTTAAATAACATCTCTCGTGGTAGTTCAAAATAAATGCAATTTTTCTTAATGCTTTAATGTTCTCAGTTCCATTATTCAGTTCCTATAATATTTATTTTTAACTACTTGGCACCGTTGGCTATATGTAGCAAGTTTATTTGGCTATAAAAATTCTTTTTCTGACGCTAACGTACAATGGTCTCTATTTACATAAATTGAAGTATTCGTTTAATGTGTGTATAAGATATTTATGTACTCACTTCATTGAAAGTTTCTACAGATATTCTTATAGAGAAAGACTGCTACTACTATAAAAAAATATGAAAGCTTAAACTACAACAGTCGACTTCTGTAAACTTTTTAACCTGTGTCCGTAATATTCTTATAAAACTAACAGGTCTTATTGAGCGTGGGACATTAACTTATACTCAATATGTTCCATAGAATAATAATAATAATATATAGAAATATAGTTTAATTTCTGTTTGAACTATAATTATTGTTGTCGTCTATTTTTTAAGGTCTTAATTAATTAATAAAATTAATAGTTAAACTACTAAAAGTCTTTACAGATGAATTGATAGGAATCAGATCGCACACGACGCGCTCTTGTTAATTATACTTAATGCACGCACTGATTTTATCGTATCAACTATTCAAAAATAATTGTCATATTCAATTACCTAGATACGTAAAAAGTTGCTAAATTGTACTTTTTACTTGGCAGCTGCAGAGCCCTTTTCATTTCATTGACTATCATTTTGTATATATCGTAGGATAAAATATATTTCACATTTCTGTTAAAAGTATAGATTATATGTAAGTTCTATTACGGCGTTAACATTTTTCAATTGGCGATTTCCAGTCCGTACTGGTTCATATAATGAGATCTTAGGCTTTCGCGACTATTCATTTAAATGAAATTAATAATTTTTTTTCAATTACTTATTTCGTGCGTTTGTGTTTGTAGTCATTATGATGATGCATTCACTTAATTAAATCTAAAAAACTTTCATTAGTATTACGGTTTTGCATGGATTAAGAAAAACTAATATCTTTGGATTTACCACGCAAATTCGATTATTTTAACTATGTACATACTCCCGACGTTTCGGTTACTTTGCAGCAACCGTGATCACGGGCAGACGAGATGAAAATGACAACAACATTTTAATTAATGCGACTTTACAAAACTAAGAAGTAAAAAAGTCTTTAATGTTATATAAAACGCGTTTGTTATATTAATTCATTTTATTCCAGATATTAGCCTCTATAAGCTAGTTTTTTTGAAATTTCGTCCAAGTTTCTAATATTATAGTTTTGTTAATATAATCAGTGGTGGCCTAGTGGTTAATGTGTGGCCTAGCGCCTGTCATGCATGAGGGCGCGGGTTCGATCTTGGCAAGTACCAATGTGATTTTTCCGAGTCATATGTACTGTAACGCCTCGCATTGCCTTCGGGATCGTTTTATATGTATAATTTAAACGGCTTTACAATGTATTCCTTTATTTTTTTTTTTAATCATTAACATCTTCTATATTATATCCGATCCATACTATCTAATGCGACGGCAAGCCCTATTCACTCCAAACTCAACGACATTCTCTGTAATTATTTTTAATTCGTTTTTATTTTAATTTATTTGAATTCAATTTCTTTTTTGTCGCCTGCCAGCGCCACCATGTGATATGTAGTAACTCTTAAAGTCTCCATATACTACTCTTAAAGTACTTTCTAAGAGTATTTAGACATCACTGATTAATGCATTCCCAAAGACGGTTGATGTCAGGCAGGCGCCTGGTCGTAAAAACAATTAGCCAAAACCATTAACAAAAATGTAAGGCCGACCCTGGCTAAAGCTGGGAAGTTGCCAGGTAGAAGAAGAATTATGATAATAAAATAAAAGCAAATAAGTATCTATTCGTCTTTGGAACTCTCTTCCACTCGAAGCAAGACGTGCACCAACCTTGACTTCTTTTAAAAAAATGATAAAAGAGCACTATCTTGCTTCGTGACATATTATGTAACTATCTATAGTATGTAAATGTATATATTTATAATGTGTATGTATGTTATATTATTATATAGGTATATATTTATGGTATATTTATTTATGTATCGTATATATACATATATATGGATGTATATATATATATATATTGTATCTATATTTATAATTTGTACACCCCTACCATCCGATCTCTCTCCTCTACCAAAGGTTGCCTGGAAGAGATCGCTGTTTTAGCGATAAGGCCGCCTGTTGTACATTTTCTTTATGTTATTCCTATTACTCCTATTATATATTGGTGTACAATAAAGTGTATATAAATAAATAAATAAATAAGTAAAAATTTAACTGAAAGTTAATTCTGTGAGTAAATAATTATACAATTTTAAAACTATTCTACTTTTATAACATTTCACTAGAACTACAATGACTTTGTATAATATTTATACAGTGTTATCTTCACATATGTATTACCGAAAGGTTATATATTAATAAATAGATATTTTGTTATATAATTATACTTATAATTTGTCAAAAATTGGTAGCATATAATTTTTACTTCTCTAATAATTATATTCTAAAGATGTATCGTTTTTTTTTATTCATGGTAGGTTAAATGACACTAATTTAAGAAAGTTGTTCTGGCGTGTGTTATTCTAAATCACGTTAAGTTTCTTAGCATATTTTTGTAATGTTCAAAAAAATCGTATTTTGTTATATATCTTAAAATATTTGTACGTTTATATTTTTTCCAGTTATTGGATATATTGGTTTTATTTTTAAAGATACAATAGTCTATTTAGTGAGAAAATGATGGCTTCGGGTTAGCACGTATTGTGAGTGTTAATTAATTTTTCCAGTAACAATTTGTAATTTTAAATACTATTTCAAAAAAGCTTGCATAATTTTCCTAGAGCCCTTAACAAACAGTTTAAATAATTTATCGGTTGGATAGTTTTACGATAAAATACGCACACTTTACTTTGAACGAAGTTTAAAACTGTACATATGTCATTCAGGTATGTTATACAATAATCTTTTCAATAAATAATTGAAGTCAAGATTGATTATTATGAAAGAAATAAAGTTCTTTACACTATTCCTATTTTGAAAAAATATAATGATTGATAATAGAGAAAACAGTGAGAAAATATTGCTAAACAAAAATTCAATCTAAATATATTTTACTTTTCATATATCTCAGTGAATACACAATAAATAAAATTTAATATATGCATATTATAACAACATTAATGTTGTAATTTTGTAAATATGGGTCGTTCTAAGATCAAAGATAACTAACATTTCTTTTTATTGAGCATTAAAAGGTCGCGAGTAGTCTAGTAACTTTATAGTTTGAAGACCGTCTGTTCTCACGATCTTTACGACTACGAAGTTCCTTTAACGAAATTATGAAATAATATTGTTATAAATTTAATTAAACGTACAAAGATTCTTCAAGTGTACAGAAAATTTTACCAATATTAATTGGGATTCCGAAACAATATTTAATGCAAAATTTATTGCTAATACTTACTTAGCTGCAGCTTTTAGTGTTATATAATATTTGTTAAAAAATTTCGTCATTAAGAGATAACAAGTTATTCTGACATTAACTTTTAATCTGTAGTGTTTTTAATAACAGTTATGAAAAGTAACGACAGAAAACCTTTTTCATTATTTAATGTCTCCGTATTTTTCATAAGTACAATATTTAGTTTAGTACAATATTTTTCATAAGTAATAATTCAAATACATAAAAATAATATTCCATGGAAACTAAACGTAAAGACTACAAGCTTCAGCTTGTAATCTTTACTATTAACAGTAGTTATCCTTACCTGGTAGGCACGCCTGGTATATGTTGGAGTTGTACTCGAGGCTGGCGCTGTTGCCTACTCGTGTGCCGCGACTCCGCTCGTAGCCCGGCTCGTTGAAGTACGGCTCCGGCACCAGGATGAGCGACTGGATGGACACCAGCACCTGCAGGACACACATTAGAGACTTATCTCTAGTTCAAATGCTGAGTTTTGACGCAAAAAAATCTTATTGTAATTAGTGATAAGTAGCTATTTTATAAAATAAACGGAAACGTTTATCCAAATACTAGCATTAAATTTGAAGTACCTATGCTTTAGATAGTTTGAAAAGTTTCGTTGTATTTGTCTAAAACCACAGAATGAATTTTGTACTCAGAATATTACTCTATTCCAAACTTCTCCCTGTTCAAGATAACATATGCTTTTTAGTTCATGTGATATCTGAGCCTTTATACTCGTATTACGAATATATGTTTAAAGATAGTTTAAAATTATTATAATCTGGCAAAAAATAGAAGACTCAAAGATAAAACTCCGAACACAAACACTCACATTTAATTAATTTCCCTGTAAAAATTATCAATGTTTATAAAACCTATTGAAACAAAGATCTACAATATAATCATGGAATTTATTTATCTTGAATAACATAAAATTTAATATTAATTGAAATAAAGGCTACTTCCAAACACCCATAAACCATATGAAATGAAATAACAGCAATTAGTAGTAAGTTAAGTATATAATAATGATATATATTTACTTATGCCCTTTATTGCTAACATATTATTTAAAGAGCAATATAATCAATTTATGAATTATGATAGATAAATGTTGAATGAAAGGTATTGAAAATAGAAAATTTTAAAATAACTATTGTTAGTATCTTACCAATAAGACAAACAATCGATATACAGGTTGACTGGTGAATTACTATCGATATTTGAGGACGTGATATTTGACGATCATATATGACAAAATAAAAATTAAAATAACATAAATATTAATAAACTTCTAAGTAAAGTTAATCAAAAAGTATGTAATTAATTACGCATCGTATGAACACCCTACAGATTAGGTATACACACACACACACACACACTCGCGCGCGGCGGCGTGTTGTTGTATCAGCACGCCGCCGCACGCGTCCACACTTGGAACACTTGGAACGTGTACACACTTTATTTATTTATACGGAAATTTGGTCAAAAATTAAGTACCTATTTTTTTTTACATAATTCGAATGAGAATCATGTGCCGAGTATGCTCCTTAAATATTGATAGTAATTCATCAGTCACCCTGTATAATATATACAACTGTATGTATTGTAAACAGTTATACAATATATATACAGTTGTATACATACATAACTATGTATATACAGAAACATTCTCATATCTATACTAATATTATAAAGCTGAAGAGTTTGTTTGTTTGTTTGTTTGAAAGCGCTAATCTCCGAAACTACTGGTTCGAATTGAATAATTCTTTTTATGTTGGATAGTTCAGTTATCGAGGAAGGCTGTGGGCTATATAACATCACGCTACGACCAGTAGGAGCAAAGATATAGTGGTAAATGTGTAAAAAACGGGAGAAATTATTTCATCTTTGAAGCCTGCCGTTGCGTGCGCCGTGAAAACGGTTCAAGATACACAAAAAATATGTATTAAAGAATAATAGCTCTTTTAATGATCTCAAAAACAGTCCGCGACAGTATATGTCTATCTTTTAAGATTAACTCACAAAAATCGTTTTTATGGTACCTAATTTGGTCGAAACAATTTGTTTAAGTTGTATCAACATAATAATATTAATCTTTATTCAAATAAACAAATAAATATGTTGTTAGTTAAGAGTACTTCATTGTAAATAATAAAAAAAATGCTTTTATCCTGAAAATTCTACGGGAACTCGACCATTCCGAAAACCCCGCAAGAACGGGAACTATGTGGGAGGAACCAAAAATCTGCCCGAAGTCACTATTCCATGCGGACAAAGTCGCGGCAAAAGCTAGTAATTCATATTTATGGCAAAGTAAAGAATGTATTTTTAGTCTTTTATTTATTTTTAAGTATTATCGTTACTATTTTATTATCACTTTATGGAGATGTTAATGTCCGTAACGTTGGTTTAATAAAAGTCCACGACACTTGGAATGTAATTATATTGTTATAATGCACACAGAAGAAAGTTACAAGTCTGACACAGAAAGGTTAAAGTTCATACGGTTCGGAAGTAGAAAATCTAATAATACACACGAAATATGATAATAAGAGTATTCGGTATCGGAGCGCGCTATTCGGATCTAATTATTAAAATCTAACGCAGTAGCGGGTAAACGTGAAACCTATATCGTCGCCCGCTCGCTTTGCCGCATACTACGCGTTTCACCCGAGTATGCTCGTGAATTAAATTTTTATTATAAATAATATTATATAATTTTTTATGCATATAATATTGAATATATAAATGTGTAGTGTGATTGAAAAGTGTGTAATATACCTAAATAAATATTAAATATAATTTTATATATCAAATATGTCGTGTAATAAATAAATATAATATAGTTACATATACATTATGATAATACGCCTACAACTTCAATAAATTAAGGTTGTATATATAACTAATAAATTAAATTAATCTTTAAAGAAATGCGATATTCCCTTTTTTATATAATCGCTTCGATCTTGTAACTGCACAAAATAATTTTAATAACCTTAGAGGTTTACAATACATGTATCAAATATATAAAAATATTAGAACTTTAAAGCGTTATAGAAATTACAGTGAATCAATTACGCAAATACATATGTACATTAGCACCCGAATGTCTCTTTACTCCATATTAGTACGTTTATGTATATGAAAATGTAATTTTTACATTTTTTTATGAATTTAGAACCATATGTAAAGTAAAAAAATAAAGTTTATAAATATAATATAACAATAGTATTATATTTCAATATTTAAAATTAAGACGTTGTTTTTATATGGCAATATTTAAAATAACAATTTACTTAATAAAATTATTTAATGAACCTATTTATTCTGGGTAACGCTCGTGACAATTTTGATCATTTTATATAACCAATATATTTTGGTGAATCTTTAAACTAGTTTAAATTAAACTATTTACTGCTTACGAAAATGTATGAATATTGTACATATATATTTGGATACTGTAATTGTACTGTAATTGTATTAATAATGATATTAATTTGAAGCAATATTATTTCAAACCGTGTTCAATAACTTAGTATTATTCATATTATAAACTATATCAGTTTATACACAAAACACAAGAATCCTTTGACTGATTACATACTAAGAGAGTTGACTTGCCTTAGGCTACAAATTAATGTATTATTAAGATCTCTCTGACAAGTAATGTAATATGAACATTTGATTAATTTAGTTTCAATAATAATTAAGGCTTACAAGTCAGTCACAGTTATGTTTACGTCCATATTAGCATGTCCTCTTCATTATTTACAAAGAAAAATATGAGTAATCACAATTATCTGATTCTATTAGATGTTTGTGACATTGATCGAAATAGACGAAATCTATTGGCTTGTTGTTGAAATAAATTATCTTTGAAGTATTGTATTCGAATGATATTTGTATATTATTAATATTTAGCCAAAACAAATAAAGAACACTACAAATAGAAGATAGATTTTTGTTATTTATAAATTTGGAGTCGGAACTCTTTTATATATTACAATTATTTAATATTTATATATGTACATATGTATCTCTGCTGTACAAGATATTTGTTATTGCTATATTTTAAAAAGCATCCCAAGAATATTAAACTTTGCTAATGCTTATCAAGTCAACCGAAAAATTGTTTGACCTCTCTTTAGATATGAATTACCCCATTATTTTTATTTTATATACTTTTATATTATCTCATATATTATACTATGTAATAAACAACACTTTGGATTGGAAAATAATAACAAATTCGAAGCAGCAAACTCACGAAAACTGTAGCATCATCATTTAAGTCGCTTTAAGTACAATAAAAACAAAAAATTGAAAAGTATTAATTTACAGGGTCTTTATGAAAACTAAAGACTTTCAGTGTATTACGTTTATGATTACAAAAGAACAATGATCACAAAGATTTTACAGATCATTGTTTTATGAATATTCTGAAGTGACAAAGTTTTATTTATTTGTGGTGATGATAAAGTGTTCTTAATATGTATTCATTTGCACATTTATTTTACTAACATGTGTAATTGGCGGCCGTAAATAAGAAATATTATTTAATGGGTCACTATTTAAGAACTAGTAAACAAAAATGTTAAGAAAAGTAAAAAAAAGTCATTGGTAAAGTATGGGATTATGTTTCTATATTAAGACTGGTTACATTCACGTACAATATTACTGTAAAGATTTTGAGAAAATGTACTCAAACTTAAAACAACACAATCTATCGCAATACACATAAAATCCTATCTAAGTGGTGTTAAACAGAAAAGATTTCTGCCAGAGTTACCAACTTTATAGCTTATACCAATTTCAGTAGGTATTGATAAATTTTGAATGTTTTTAGACTGTAGTCAATTTGGTGATCTGTTTTCTTAAAATATTAACTTTTAGTGAATATTTTTTAATGTGTCTTATCTTTTCTGAACATTTTTCTTATTCCACATTTACTTAGTTTTTTATAAATGTATATGGGGCCGTTCAAGTATTACGTAAGCAGATTAATTACAATTATTAACCCTCCCATCCTCCTTGTCAGCAAAAGTAAGCAAAGCTCTTACCCCCTCCCCCCATACTTACGTAATCATTATCAATTACTATATATTTTTTTTCAATATAAGTCCTGAAAAAAATTATAATTGTATTTTTATGGATCTACTCGATGTGACGATTAAAAATTAATAATTTCCGATGACGTAATAGATACCTAGACTCCTCTACCCCCCATGTCATCCAAAATAAGCAAAGCAAAGACCCCCCCCCCCCCCCCCCCTCAATAGTGCTTACGTAATACTTGAACGGCCCCTATTCAATCACACTTTTTTATATATTATATACATAGATGGTACAAATTTAAGCTATACTCTTTTTAATCTTCTGTTAAATTTTAAATATTTTTACAATTATTGAAGATAATTTTCTATTATATTTTATATATAAATGGTACGATTTAGACGTAATTTAATAAGTAAATAAGTAAAATTATATAAAATGGTTATTAAAATAGAAAAAAGTATACCTAGCTGTTAAGAGACTGTGAATACACGCAGATGTAACACAACGTATCTGACGTCACTTTCCTTTATAGTCGTAAATAAAGCTTAGATACATAGATATATCTTATATCTTTAGTGAAATATGATCCTTTTGCTTTAGATCATTGACGTGAAATTTCCTAAGCAGTGGTTTGTTTCCCACCATGCGTATATCAAAACTAACTTATAGTAACACTTAAACTTCTTAATCTTGTAAAAGAAACGGCGTTTCTTTTCACAATTCCTACAATCTCAACACTATTATAATAATTAAAGTTAAATTCATAATAGTGGTCAATTTATAATTACTGAATTTTATACATCCAAGTAAGCTACTCTTTTTATAAAAAATGGTTAATATAAAATATAACAGAGTATAAGTAATTGTATGTTCACTAAGAGATTTCTCAGAAGCTAAATTTTTGAAACCAAAGCTACATAAATTAATTATTATTCACGTTACTGCGTTGTTTTGATAAAACATGAACAAGACTTTCACTCTCAAAACTGTGTCATTATTGAAGGAAATAATTTTAAATAATTTAGAAACTAAGGAATTATATTAATGACTAATTTAAAATAGAGACATATCAATAAATTATATAAATAAATTCAAGTATTTTGTATTTTTAAAAATATTTATTTTTGCAAAAGTATTCATCATGGTTAACATTTCTGTAGAATTTTATTACTATTACTAGGCTGAACTCAGTATAATATGTATATTTTAGAGTTAGGTTTATTAGACATTTCGTTGGAAATTTTTCTAATTTATAACTGATAATATGTATAACTGTTATAGTATTTAACTTCCTACATAAACAATTTCTGATTAGAATGTTAAAATAAAAACAAAATATATTAAACAAATTCATAGATAAAAGTACGTAATTAAAGGAGTTTAATGACATCAGAGAGGAACTTCAAACAATTAATTATCAAAATGCTTACAATATGAAAGAAATTTTGTCTTTAATGACAAATATGTCGGGAGAAAGACAAGGAAAACTTTTAATTAAATTATTATTGTACTTCAAAGTAACCATAGCAACATGAAGTATATATTTTAAAAACCTTATCAATCAAAAGAATTAAATCTTATTTATTGTTCATAATATATTAAAAAAATATATTTTGAAACTCTTATATCAATGGGGTGTGGAAGTTAATACATTTACAATCAATCGTTTCCTTAACCAACAGTCCTAAGCACGAGAAACACAATACATAAGTGCTTTGGTAGTTTATATTAACACAAAATACTTTACCACTTCTTATTTATTTTACTGGAGTTATAGTTAATAAAATTCTTTACAAAAGGACAAACTATAGTAGCGGTGTATAATTTATTTCATTAATAGTGCTGCAAGTAAATCGTAACTCATTATTATTATCTTCTAAGTTGTTATCCTATCACACTATCCTCAGGGGATAATTTCGTGACTGATCTAATATCGTGGAACTAGTTTGTTGTTATCTTAATTACTAATTATTTCCCGCAACTCCGTCTATAAACTGTTCGACTTTTTTTAAACAAATGCAAATAATACTCTATTAATTCATCCCATTACAGAACAGTAACTTTAGAGATACCTGTAGTTTCTAAAAATCATTTTTTGTTGATATCATTAATTAAATATAGGGCACAAAAAAGTTTTGTCTAAATAATGCTCATAATTTAAACATCTTTTACGTAACAATAAAGTCTTAAAATGAGCGATTTGATTATAAGATTGTATATTGTATAATTAGAAATATATATCATATAACTATACACTTGAATAATTAATAATATGTATTTTATTGCGAGTTTATAACGAAAAGTTAAAAAGGTTTTCACAAAAATTTAAAATTTGCTATTTATTTAAAACGAAATTTAAAATTTTGAAATGGGTAAAAAAATGTATATTATATATTGCTTAAAATGTGAGCTCATCTCAATTTCAATAGGGATAAAAATATGTAATTTTATTTTTTATACGCATATAAATTTCTACTGAATGTCGTTTACGATAAGGATAACGTTTAATTAATAAAAAATATTGTTATGAAAGAAAGCGGAAAAACGCATCTACATCTTCGTGAAACATTCAAAGATTGCCAATTTTAGTTTATTTTTCAAGTTCATTTTTTTTAAATAAACAAAACGTTCAAAGTTACGAGAAATGTAGAACATTAAATAGTTAAACCTGATATCTAAGATTTTTGCGTGTATTAATTTAAATGAAACTAAGATTTTTGAGACGAAATGATAAAAATTCATCTCATCTGCACTTGATCACGGTAGCTGCAAAGGAACCAAAATGTTGGGAGTATGTAGTTCGAAAATTTTAGTTGCATTTTAGAGTTAAACATATCTGTTACAATTAAGAGATAAAAAAGTACTTAGTGCAAAAGTACCAAATGTTATATATGTATACCTCATCTTATAGTCTAACCGGAGGCCTCGAAAGCGATTTTGATTTGGGATTTGGATATCCACTTAACGGTTAAATTAGTAGTCATAATATTTTACTTTTTTATTTTATTTTCGTAATAAATTGTTCGTAAAAGTTTCAAACTTAAAGAAAATTTAGTATAAGCAATAAAAAAATAGTAGATATGTATATTTATCCGATATGATTTTAAAAATTAGCATAAATTACGTTAACTTATTGTTTTAGTTAGATTATAAGGAATTGTTTCATATCCCTGATACAGAGGCCCTTAATTTGAGAAACACGCCTTTAAATCAACATCATTAAAGATTTAGAATGGGAAATCAAATAAAAGTCGCATTATTCTTAGTAATTTGTAAACGGAATGGATTTTCTATTGAAATCCGTTCTTTGTCAACGCACAGAAGAAAAAAGCATGATGAAATAAAATTAATATTGTAAGAAGTGGATTGAAAACAAAATACTTGAATACAGAATAATCTTTATAAGTTTAAGGTAGTTCCAACATTGAAGGAAAGGTTTGGAGGGACGGCATGAAATTATCCCTTTTCATATAAATCACAGACGTTGTATTAACGTTTTCATAGGGTTAAAGAAAATGTTAAAATGGAGTACGTAAGTAAGTGTATTAGTTTTTTTAACCCGCTACTTTGATGATTAAATTGAAATTATTTTATAAGTAACACATTAATAACGATGAATATCAATTTTGAAATAAATATATAAATCATTTTCCTTATTTTATATAAATATATTGATAAAATACCTTAAAATTAATATTAAAAAAACAGTGATTAAAATATAGTTAAAGTAGGTCAAATAGTAGCTTTATGTATTCATTGATATATTTAGAACTAGTAAACTCGGCGACCTCCGTTTCGCCACCAGAAGGCTTTTATATAACATTTCGTTTTGGTGATTAAACGATGACGAATTATTTTTTGTTTTATATTTGAAAAGGAAATTTTTTATTTCATTTCAGAACAGTAATGAATTCATGTCGATTACAAAAATGAAGTGTTATTTAGTTGAACTTCTCTAAGTAAATGAAAGTGAATCCAAAGTAGACACCGAATCGAAACGTTATATTACGTGTCCGCAAATTATCCGTTTCATTGAAGTGGTCCTTTGTAAACCACATTTTTTGTTTTTTGGTCTAATTTTAACACAAATAAAGCGGATATAGATAAAAAAAGTGAAAGATAATACAACTTATTGACGTTTTTCGTCTAGTTGTTGTGAGTATCACACAACTTCCTTTTTAATTCTAAGATAATCAAAAGAGATCTCCTCAATAAAATAATGTTACATTTAGTACCTTAAGTTGGGTACTCAGCCAACTATTGACTTGTTTAAAACTACATCCTCGTAAGTACGAAAGATTATACTAACAACGAATGTAATGTTACTAAAATATTAGTCGAAATAATTTTTTCAATTAAAAACTGGATCTTAAATGTTTTCAGAAAATTTTTACACAAAACCTTTTTATGTATTTCCTAAGCTAACTCAATGGCGTAAATTAGTTACATAAAGAGGTGGTCGCAGTAGACTAATACAGGCCTAATGATAATTAATTGACGCTTGATTAAATCTGCAGTTTTTGACGGTACTTTAGAGAGTGAATTTAGTTGTCAAAATTTATCCTTTTTCATCAAACTAATAGAATATATTAAATGATAATAATTTCTTAGCAATTACATTTTATGTAATAAACTTTCCTACGAAAGAGATTTAAGGATTCAAAATATACGGAGCATAAAGTATAATTTTATCAAAACGATATTTTAAAATAATAAGATAATCCTAAATAATTTCACTTATAAAATAGTATCCAAGCAATTTACCAATATTTAAAGTACTTAAAATTAATACATAAGTATAATATTTCGTTAACCATATAAAAAGAAAGGATTTACTACGCTTGTCTTTCATGGTCAACTTCATTATGATACTATCTTTACAATAGACAAGAAATACATTTACACAAACGATAGTATACATAAATTAATGGCGATAGTTCGAGAGTTATCCCGATTTGTTCTGGTTTTAATAGAACTCATACATACATGGATTAAATTAATTCTCATTCATAAAATTTGTTCATATCAACATCATGTTAAAGAACAAAAGTCAATCTGAAAAGTATGTGGTTTAATCATGAAAATATTGCTATTAATAATTCTCATATATTGGACCATGTTAATGTAATTTTATAAAGCTATAACCTTATCAACCTTCACAGGAGGGAACTAATTAGAGTAGCGGAATACAACGTAACATAATATACTGTGAAGAATAAAATAATGTTATCAAGCTTTTATGCTCTCATCCGAACATCAAGCTCTGATATTATTAAAACAGAAGTGATAATACATACAGTTCTAGATATAACACAAAAATTAATCCTAGCACTGGCTTACAATCAAATCTATTTAATTACATGAGACTTTCGCGTGTACACTTTGAATCGAAACTAAGTTTTGGATACTGCAGTTTTTATGACTTTTTCTTTTTAATCCTGATGTAGTAACCTGATTGCTTATTTTGTCTATTGTATGTTCATACACAGCTCACTTCAACGTATAACTATTTTTAAATAACCGAAATATTATGCCCTGTAACCTTTGCGTCTATGCTCCTCTTTCTTTGTCTAATGTATTACAAGCCACAGTCACAGTCAAGTTTGTATAAATCCGCTTGTTCCATAGTAATGGCACTAGAAAAGGATCTCTGAATTTCCTTACTTTTTTTGTATGGATTCGGTGAAGGAAATAAAGTATTCGGTAAAGGAAATAAAGTATTACATTATATCTATTAAAGCGTTCATACTTCTCGACGTATCTCCCGTACAGAAGCAAATCTGCCGTCACAGAAAATATGGAAAGAAATGTCGTATCGAATCTCAAACGCTTGACTCGTACCACTACCATGCTTTTCACGTGAAGCTTGTGGTCCTCCGGGAGACACATCAGTACAAATTTAACCAGACAGTTATGAAGTTAAGTCGAATATAAAAAATACATATAGGGGAGAGTTGGTTATATCGTACTAGCATTTAAATCGTACCACCGCTAAATTTCCCATTTAATGAATATTTTTTTTTACATTGACAACGCCAAATCGTGGCCCTAAAACATCCCTCTTCACCCACTAGTTTAAATCGACGTGAGTTAACAACTGTGCACGTAATAAAAAAAAAATTTTTTTGTAGGAATTAATATAAATATTGTCGTACATTCGTAAGGAGATAACTTGTAATCAAGGTAAGCTATACTTATTCAGTTTTTTTTTATTATTCCACAATTGTATACTACATTATTGGGGGTTTTTGTTGCGTGTCTAAGTTTTGAGTTTATGCCGGATATTTGCTTTTGTTTTAGAAATGCCTTAGTTGGTTTAATCGTACCACTTGCAGTTGGTTAAATTGTACTGGTACGATTTACCCGACTACCAACCGCAAGTACCTATAGTACTACCTATAGTATTACATATAACATTCTTGTTAACTGTTACTTTATTATTATAGTTTACTGTTTTTTTATTTGTCTCATTTTTACTAGTTATGTTGATTGACCTCATTATCATAGTATAATCATGTTATTTTACTGAGAAAGCTTATAGTTCCTTTATATAACCTAAGAGATAAAAATTATGTTTCTATTACCTAAAAGATATAAATAATGTTGTTTTATTATTTACCTAACAGTCAAAAATAAATAATTTGATTGAGAATTTTAATATCTTTCATTCAGTGGTACGACTTACTGCTTACACACCCATGGTACGATTTAAAGACTTAGTGGTACGATTAAAACGACGAGTCGGCTAAATCGTACCGATGGCAAGCCTCTATAAAAAAGCATTTTTAACAATGTTACAATAATCGCAAGGATCTGTTCTCTTCTTCTTAGGAAGCTAAAATATGAAACTTTATTTTACATACGTATTAATTATTATAAGACGTGTTATAGTCGAAATATTTGAGTTAAAGTGAAAAGTGGTACGATATATCCGACTCTCCCCTACTATATTCCACAATATTTTTCTATGTCTTCAGTGAGGAATTTGTCTGACTTTATATATATTCGGATAGTCAAGCAGAGCTAAATGATATTATTATTTCTTAGAATCACATTTCATTTGTTGAACTTGGTGGAGAATTTCGTCAATGACAATAGAAATAAGAATATGAGAAGCATTTTTAGAATATATAATAGCCGGTCGATATTATAAAATTGCACAGAGTTGTTAGAACATCTATAGGAATAGTGAACATTATGATTATCGGTCAAAAGTCAGAATGATTAGTAAGTTTTGACTAAAAGTTCGAAAATATTTTGGGTATTTCACAACTTAAAGGAATTTTGTTTAATCATAAATTTTATTTTAGAAACAAACTTGGCATGACAAAGCAATTTTACTATATATCTATATATATAAAAGAAAGTCGTGTTAGTGACTCCACTTATAACCCAAGAACGGTTGAACCGATTTAGCTGAAAATTGGCAGGGAGGTAGTTTAGAACCAGGAAATTGCAATAGGATACTTTTTATCCCGTTCGACAGCATTCCCGTGGGACTTGACATGAAACGTCAGTCATTATAAAACGTGGAATAACACAATTGACAGCTATGCAATTGACGTATAATGACAGATATGATGACAATTAGATACTTGTAAGAGATCTACTATATAAAAATAAAAATATTTAGGTATTGTGTTTGTAATAAATAAATACGGGATAAATTTAGAAAATCATTGTTTTTCACATGGACAGTTATATTTTGCGTGTTCACGAGTTTGGAAACCATACGCTTTATTTGTGTTAAAGTTAGACCAAAAAACAAAAAATGTGGTTTACAAAGATGCACTTCAATGAAACGGATAATTTGAGGACACGTATAACGCTTCGATTCGGTATCTACTTTGGATTCACTTTCAGTTACTTAGAGAAGTTCAACTAAATAACACTTCATTTTTGTAATCGAAATGAATTCATTACTGTTGTGAAATGAAATAAAACTTTTCCTTTTCAAATATAAAACAAAAAATTAATCATCTTTTAATCACCAAACGAAATGTTCTACATATAAAAGCCTTCTGGTGGCGAAACGGAGTTCGCCAGGTTTACTAGTTTTTAATAATTTAAAGGACGAGGATAGCCAAAGTTTAACAACATTTGGACCTATGAAAATGTATATAAGTAAAAATACTTTAGCATTTTAGCTATTCCAAAACAGATATGGAATAACAGTTAACTTGTTTTCATTATTAAAAATTAAATGGTCCGCGAAGTCAAAAGGCTGTATTAATTACCATTTTAATTATCTTTCCGTTGTGCCTTTTAATTAAAACCATTCATGTACATGTAGGTTCATTATTATGCGTTAATGGAGTGTCTTCAACATTAACTGAATCCAAAAATATATATTTCTCATTAGAAGTATTTAAATGTTTAAAGGATTCATGTATTTGTCTATGAGTTTCTTTTATTGTTTAACTACTTATGTCCTTTCATTAAAAAAGAAGCTATGAAAGAATGTATATTACCGTAAAAGTCTAATGAACGTTAAATTAAAAAAATATATGATGGATAAAATTAAAAATTCCTCAGACAGGATACGCCAAGAAAAATGTGTCTAGAAAGAGTCCAAAAATGCAATTTTAATTTCTTCACCTCCACAGTACCGTGCACCTCATTCACTTTAATAAGTACCCAGACCCTAATCATAAAAGAGATAAATCTACAGTTTATATTATACTAACTTACTTTAAAATACACTTCACTCAATACGGGTCGACGATAATAATAATTCAATTCGGTTAATGATTTGGTAAAGCTGTCATCCATTAAAAGTAAACAGAAACAATTTTAACCGTCTTCTACCGTAGGAGCCTGTCAGCCAATGAGACCGTAAACACTTCTACTCTCTGTCTATTCGCCATAAAAATAAAACTCTCAAAAATAGTCTTATATACAAGAATTATTTGAAGGTGCATAAAAGCCTATGCAAGTTTTAAATTCAAACATTTCAAAAGTACTTAAAGTGAATTGGTTTTAGAAAGACTATTCTATTTTAGCTTTCATGCCATTTCAAAAAATTTATTACTATTTTATTTTCATTAGTTTTTCAACGCCAATCACTAAATTGTAAATAAGCGAGTTTATTAAGGAGTTATAGAAAATTACTTCTTTAAATAAAGACCTATGTGGTAATGCTTTGTATTTAAATTAATTATATGTGATCATATATTTAAGCAAATCTCTTTGCATGCCTCTGAACGTTGATTGTCTTCTTTTGTAATAATTTACCTTAACCCGGTTAAGACCCCGCTATGCGCTGAATTGAGGCCAATTAATGAAAAATCTCAAAAAGGCTTCACTTTGCAAAAATAATGCACTTCCTCTTTGAGTTTCGAGATTTTAAAAATTTGATATTATTACTGTAAATAAAGTGTATTTTGAATATCAGAATAATATTAACAAATTAATTTACATCCTATACAATTAGACTCTGGTTCAAGAAACTGTATTTAATATTATTATTTTAAAGTTGAATCTATAAATTTTTTCATTGACTGAATATTATTAAATTATTGTAGTGTTCCATTTTTATTATCGCCACCAGTCCGGTGTCATTACCATCTATCTGGTGACCTACAGTTATATGAGCATTGTGATGTCAATACGTTTAGCACGGCCATTGGATTGCTCAAAGGCTTGATAATGTTATTGTCACAGTTTCCTACAATTGACAAAAATTTATATAACATCTTACCAAACGTGATTCAAAAACGTGCTCTGGGCTAATAAACTAATACTACTAAACTCATGTTAAAGATTTAGGAATTTACAAAAACAATTCTTTAATCTAGGATGTCGAATTGAAAGAAATTTAAATCGAAACATATTTATAAATTCCTTTGTTCGTTCTACAATTCACTGTGCCGGTGTTTATTTTTCTCTTTGAAATGAAATTTCACTCCATAAACCCTATCGTTTGCTCAGCTCTTATATGAGATTTATATTCGAGATGCGGAAATTAGATCTTGTCTCTAGCTACAGACATCAACTATATTGGCTATCAATTCAGAACCGCATAATCTTAGAGTACCTCGTCACCTAAATTCAATTTCATTCAATCGCTGTACACCTGATATATCAGACGTAGTTTATCATTATTGACCAATGTTCATTACAGATGCCTTCGCTCTTCAAACAACTTGGTATTTTATACTAATCCTCATCGATAAAGCTTTATGTTTGACTAGTGAGAATTAACATCTGTGTCAAATTACAAAGCTAAATAAACTTAAGACAATCTTCAAACTGAGGAGGGGTGCTTCATTAAAATTATTCTTATCTATACTATGATAAAACTCTATGTTAAATGATTAACTAGTATAACCTTATTTTTATAACTTAAAAAGTTTATTTTTAAAATATATTTAAAATTAAATTAATATTATCTAACCAAAGTGCTTCTGTATTTATTCAACGTCCTACAATTTTGAGATAAAGACCATAAACACATCTCACCATGCCTGTTTCGTTATTGTATGGGTGTTTAGAATACATTAATTATTAAGATTACTGATATAAGAAACATTTATTACGCATATTTAAGACGAATAAGTAAAAACTACCAACAATAATAGTAAAAAAGTAAGTGTTCTATTCAGAGTAAATTATTTTTTTATCACGTTTGATATACCAACTTGTGTGATTTTGCTGTAGAGGAATTTTTGAGTGAAAATATCATTATGTATAACAAAATATCATTATGTATAATATTATCATGTATAACAAAAAAGAAATTTCGGAGTATTTGTACCGATAATTTTGTCAAAATCTTCAAACGCAAATCTTGTATTTATTGATTAATTCGTTTAGTGATATTATTCATCTATGTATACCTAATAATCACCTCAAATTACTATTCTCAATTTATGTTAGTGAGATGTACATTTTATATAATAAATATTTTCAGCAAAATAATAATCAAAATTGTATAAAATAGTTAATTAGACAAAACTATTGGGGAATTCAAAATCTAAATTCGAATTACAAAATGTATTTGACACAAAAATCCTTGCTTTAATTTTGTTATTTCGTGAAGTTCAAAGTCGTCAGGAATTATAACTTGGATTTTCGTAAACTTTCAAACTCCTAATTCATTTTAAATCTCCTTATAGTCTTAAAAGATGAATAAGATAAAAACACAAAATCATTTTTGTATCACGCAAAACATGAACAGTGGGAAAAAGAATCGCTACTATGACAGACTTTAAGTAATTTAATATGTAACGATGAATTTATCAACAAATTTTCCAAATACAGTCCGTACTGTTATTGTATTAATATTATCCCGAAGTATTATCTATTTATAATTTATAAATTAGAATCTTGTGTTTAAATGATTTATTTGGAAAAAAAATATTAAAATATTTGTAAAGGAGCACCAAAAGTGAATCGATCGTTAATAACAGCACTGCAATGGACCTTTAATCTGTGTCTGCGGCTGGCCAGTGCGGACGTGTTTCAAATTTAGACATAGAGTAAAACGCTTTGAGGTCAGCGATGGTACTGCGGAAACTCTTTAAGTGACTATAAACCATTTTTAGTGCCAATATAGGAAGATGTTCCTTTTATAAGCAGAGCTGTTCCAAAGCGTTAGTATAGATGCAGTTATTATATGCTAGTTATTTAGTTATTGTTTGCATAGATATCTCTTTGTGTGTCAAATGATATATAAAAAGTAATTACTTTTAATATAAATAAAAGCCTTTTAAAATTAATGGTAATGTATAATTTTTATAATATTGTTTTAAATTCTTACAAGGTCACAAATAATACGTTGCATCTATAATTTTATAATCCAATAACAATCTTTATTATAATATTTGATCACATATACATTATTTTTTAGTCGCATGATTTAACACATTTTTCTTGGATATAATTAATGTTTTTCCTAACATATTAGTTATGTCCCGATATAACTCATATAAGCTCTCGGGTACTCTAATGGTCATCGGGAATCCGATATCGCAATTTTGAAGTTAAGCCTCTACCATTAATAACATTAATATCCTAACTTCTATAAATGAGGATAATGAAACATTTATATTATGATTATTAAGCGTACTATTTATTTTTATATGCGAGTTATCGGCAATGGGTTTCATAATTTTCAACATTTTCCATACCAATTTTGTAAATGTAGTTTGATGAGTTGTATAATGATCTAAAAATTCTGTGCTACTTGTGTAATAGCATGAAAAAGGTAAAATACATTTGTTATTATTCATACAATATAGATTTAATCTCAGTTAATTAATTGTAAATAATACAATAAATAAAGGAATAAACCCACAATAAAATGATCTGTTTCCTATCTATATTCTATATTCGTACCTACATCTATGTATTTCCTACCTATATCTATTTATTTATATGTGTACATCTGAATGACCACCTATTTATTTGTGTACATCATAAGTTGTGTGAATAAATATATAATTAAATAATTTAAAATAACCAGCACCTCTTTAAATCTGGCAATAATAGATTTAGAGACAATTAAAATCTTGCATACACATTATCACTCGTGACCTTAGCCAAATTATCACTACTATAATATTTTATTACATGATTGCAAGATGTAATAAATGTATGAAAAAAATTAAACAAAAATATATATATCTGATAGTATCGTATAGTTTGATTTCCTTAATATTTAGTATTTTAAAGTGAATAAGGTCTTTTTAATAGTACATTTTTTTATTTTATGTGACAAACTCGATTAATCGATGAACGCTGACTTCATGCATTAAAAAGCATGGCTCATGTTTCGTTTCATCTTAGCCGATCGTGCAAGCGAGCTCACGGAACAAGCGACAAAGATTCACGATAAGTCTAAACGCTCTTGCTGCTATTAAAGTATGCAAATTACTTATAAGTCTTATCAATTAAAATTATCGTCCATAAGGATAAGCTGGTTAGAAAGACAACAAATTTTCCTTACCATCCCTTTTTTTCACGTTAAATCACTCAAATAAAGAGACTGCCTACCTAATGGGAGGTTGTAGTACTATTGCCTATGCTTAAAGGGCAACCGGCTCTGTCACTCATTGCACGAAAAGTAGCCAATAAAGACTACTTTCCGCCGATCTTCTGTAAAAGGTTGGTTCTTTCCCGGTCAAACCAGCCAATTTTCGAGCTCTAATCATTTGATCGCAGGTAGGTTCTACCACATTAAATGAACACCGACCGTCATGTCTAACCCTGATTTATAATTCACACCCCACGGTATTCTATACGCTAGCGCTCTGGCTATATCAAAATTTTACCTAACGTCAATTTTACACGCTTTGGCTTTCATCTATCTATCTATCTATATATATAAAAGAAAGTCGTGTTAGTGACTTCACTTATAACTCAAGAATGGCCGAACCGATTTAGCTGAAAATTGGCAGGGAGATAGTTTAGAGCCAGGAAATTGCAATAGGATACTTTTTATCCCGTTCGACTGCATTCCCGTGGGACTTGACATGAAACGTCAGTCACTATAAAACTTGGAATAACACAATTGACAGCTATGCAATTGACGTATAATGACAGATATGTAATGACGTATGGATGACAATTAGATATTTGTAAGAAATCTACTATATAAAAATAAAAATATTTAGGTAATGTGTTTGTAGTTTGAACTCTTAAAACCATTTAGTATTTGCGGGATAAATTTAGAAAATCATTGTTTTTCACATGGGCAGTTATAGTTTGTGTGTTCACGAGTTTGGAAACCATACGCTTTATTTTTGTTAAAATTAGACCAAAAAACAAAAAATGTGGTTTACAAAGGAGCACTTCAATGAAACGGATAATTTGCGGACACGTATAACGCTTCGATTCGGTATCTACTTTGGATTCACTTTCATTTACTTAGAGAAGTTCAACTAAATAACACTTCATTTTTGTAATCTAAATGAATTCATTACTGTTGTGAAATGAAATAAAAATTTTCCTTTTCAAATATAAAATAAAAAATTCTTCATCTTTTAATCACCAAACGAAATGTTAGGTATATAAAAGCCTTCTGGTGGCGAAACGGAGTTCGCCAGGTTTACTACATAGTATGATAATAATGATGGTCACGATTATATAACTTTGTGTTACATCATTTCTCTATTATATTTTTTGCACATCATATTAAGTCAAAATTAAAAGCTTCAGCCTCACGTTAAATTAAAAATTAAACCAAAAATAAAATTAACACAAACTAAGATATCTTTTTAACGATTTAAATTAATATATTGCTTTCCTTATGGTTAAAAATATAATAGTTTATCGCATTATTACCTAAGTTCTTCATAATTTCCTCATTAAATAATACGAAATTCTTCAGGAGCAAAAAAAGGTCTTTTCTTACAATATATACTTGCTAGCAAAGCATTTCGGTAATTCTTAAATAAATGAATATAATATCTGTTTCACAGAATTTATCGTAAGTGAGTTTGAAGTAAAATTCATTAACAGTTTATAATAAATGACTTATTTCAACTTCTTGTACGTACAAGCTTGGGATATTGAACCGTGACTAGAAATACATAACAACATAAAAATATACATTTATAATTCATATATTGTATTGGATTGATATTTGTAATAAATACATAGCTTAAGTTTTTGCACCCATCAATTGAACGATTCATTATAGCCCGTCAAGGAACTAGGGTAAAAAGAAAAGCACTCGACAAAGTTCCAAGGCCAATGTTGAGATCACAATAGTTTGCAACGCCAGACTACGCAGCATTTATACATTCCCTCATTCGTACAATTTTCCGATTTCCGAAACAAATAAACTGAATAAGGGATAAGAAAACATCTCTCACTTTTCACGCTAATCACTCACGCTTCGTTTGACTCGTTTGACCTTTCGTCTGTGTTATTAATAAACACTCAAAATTGCCAAAATACAATATTTTAAAAAACAATTAGTACTTTAATCACGGTAATAATAAGGCATCTGTTTATGAAAGTTTTTTGACACATATACCGAGTATATAAGAGGATATAAATAACAACTAGTTACTCCACAAGGAAAATTCTACACATTGTTTAAAAAGAGCCATTCCTATTTTAATATACGGAATTAGATTTAATAAAAACCTGTTATCATTAAAAATACAAAACTTTGTTTCAATATGAACTGTAACATCGTACTTATTTTCATTTATAGGACTTTGCCTCCCGGCTAAAAGAACAGTCTTTGTCAATATTTTAGAATGTACGGAAACAGAACGTTAATTAATATGGTTACAGAACACAATATATATAATATAGTTATTAAAACTAATGTATTCGTCATCAGCCTATCAGAGCCCACTGCTGAGCAAGGCCTCTTTCTCTCATGGAGAAGGTTTGAGCATTAATCACCACGCTTGCTCAAGACGGGTTGGTGATTTCAAACTTATAATTATGAAACTATAAGTCCAGGTTTCCTCACGATGTTTTCCTTCACCGTATGTCAGTGGTGTCTAAATATTCTCAGAAAGTACATATAACTCCGAAAAATCACATTGGTACTTGCCAGGTTTGAACCCGCGCCCACGGCAACGAGAGGCGGGCCCCTTAACCACTAGGCCACCACTGACTATAAAACTAATGTATGAATTATTATAATTATACAATTAATAAAAACAGTATAACTTGATAAATGCTTTTACGTAAAGGATACGTGTTTATGTATTCTCTCTTTATGGCATAACAAACAGGTTTCTAAGTAATGCTTTATGACAACCAAATTTAATATATTCTTTTATTTAACATTACATTATTAAATCTCCAAAGACAATGATTGGATATCTTTTTAGATAACTGCTCCAATAACATGTATGTATCTTGTTGGGCGTTTCAGTTATAAAAAAACGAATTATATTATTGTCCCACGAACTATAGTTGTTCCAATATCGGAGGAAAACATTTAAAACAAATTCTAAGGATAGAAAAAATAACTTAAAATTTAGAGCCGACCTTAAAACTTTAGCGCACTATGACGGGGTTGTTAGGATAAATTATATCATTTGCTTACCTATTTAGTTTTCGTTCTATATTAAGCGTTTCCCCAAACGTTTAAACTTAATAGTCTTTTCGAAATAAGACAGTGAAAAACTATTTTTAGTAAGTGCTTATTGTAAATCCATGAGTAAAAATATTCTTTCGAACTGACGTCGTGTATTTTTAAAAATAACAAGAATTAACCACTTTTATGCTTACCGTGACTTTAATTCTTAGTTAGTAAGTTTTGTTTTTATGCCAAAGCAATTATAGTAGAAGATAAAGGAGATCATTCAGGCTTCATACATTTTTGGGCCTTTTTTAAAAGTGCCGGCCAATAAAAAAAAATGGTACATATTTGTAGAACTAACTATTTGGAACAATAGTTAATATGGCGCAAAAGTTGTAGGATCCAAGATATAGAAGTTATACAAGTTTCAAGATTCATCATTTTCGTACATCTATTTTTTCCAAGAAACATAAAAAAATGATTGTTATTGCTAGAGTTAAGCTTCTCAAGCAAATCATTAAAGCCATAATCTGTTAGAAACCTGTTTTTTTTATGTAATACTAGCGAACCCGACAGACGTTGTTCCGCCAAGTATCTGAACGCATGCAACACATTTCTTGATGATTTTATTATTTGTCTAAACTAATATGTATATCGGGGTGTCATTTTTATATATTAAAAAAATTCGCCTAGAAGCACTTTTAACTGATTTTGTACCATTTTGGGTCGGATTTGATCATATGACGCGAGAGCAAGTGGGGCAGAGGAACCATAGTGCCAGAGCGATTATTTGGTAATCCTGATAGTCCGATTGAAGAAAGAAAGGCCATCTCTATAGTTCAGTAGCCGCCATTTTTAGTTATAACTTTTCAACTTAATAAATAAAGACCATTGTGCATTAGTGGCAGGGAAATATGACTTTTGATAGCCCATAAAAGTAACAGTGTGACCAACGCTGCCAAGTTGTTAAAATTAAATGTTGCAGTCACAAAATAATAGGCCACTGATTTTTTTTCTTTCATAAAAAATATTCGTTATTGAAATAGTTATTTACTAAACGTATTTTTAAATCTTAGCACTGGATTATAAAGGCTTTTTAAAGTTTTGATCAGTATGTGTTACACAAAAACATTGAATTTACATATTTTAATCGTGAAATGTTTTTGGAACTTTAAGTTATTACTTTTTTAATATGACTTTTTTATGTAAAAAAACAATAATTTACGCTTTTTTGATTAAAATTATTTACAAATAAATATAAAAATGTATAAATAAACTAAATTTTGTTGAAAAAAAAATAACAACGCATTCCTTGTTGTTTGATGGTGACACTGCACGCGTTAAGCACCTTATCGAATAACAATACCACAGAATTGCTTACATAATTTTGGAATTACATAGTTGATACTTTAACACTGCATAATAAAAAAACACTGTAATGAAATTGGTTTTCAAATGACTAAAACAACACTGATATCGGTCAAACTAATAATATTCTTTAAAACTACAAATTTTAGACATTGTAACTGGAAATATTAACGAAAGACTGTTCTATATTATCCTATTCCAATGGAGATTATCTTTAAACAATTTTTACTGTTGTTTAACTTAGGGTCTCAGTTTAAATAAAATTAATGAATAAGACTTCTTTAAATATTTACAATAAATATATGCAGTTATTTTTACGCTTATAATAAAGTCAGCAAAAATTATATTTCTTGTATTCACTCTCTATAGAAATTATGAGAGATATCAATAAATTAAAAACAATTTTTAATCAAAAATCGAATGTCAATGAAAGTACATATAAAATATTGTCATAAAATATATTAATGATTTAAACATTATAAGGATAATCTTACAAAATACAATGTTGTTTTGTTCAACAGAGGCTGAAAATTGTGTGATGTTACTTTTGACTTCTCTTCATCTTTTGAAATTTAACATCATAATTAATAAACTTATTCAATAATTTTGGTATCATAAAAAATGTATGTCTTCATTAAATAAAACTCACATTCAAAAAAGGAATTTTAATACCACAAGATTTCAGCTTGGAGCTCAAATGTTGTAGCAAGGGAGATATATATTTATGGCGAGGACGTTTACTAATAAATAATATTATTACTATTCAAAATCCACGATTATAATTATACGAGTAAAAAGATATGTAGTTATACCTATGTTCCCCAGTCAAAATAAATAAGAATAAATATTTTTCATGTTTATTTATCTCATCGTTAATCAATTCGACGTTCCATTAACGTTATTAAAATTATTATTTTTACCTAATAACTTGTGTGTTATCACAAAAATGTATGACCTTCCTATAAATAATAAATTACTTTTCAATTATTTGTAACATTTTCACTATTTATATTATTATAAAAATATGTATGTATATTACTCTATATTTCTGACTTGAGCTAAAGTAATATAACTTTTTTATTAGAACATTTTTTATTATTACTTAATGAACTTCATGTTATTGAACATCGTATTTTATGTTCTTTAATTCCTGTAAAATTCACAAATTTATTTTAAGGCTCTACACCGAAGCTATAACTGGAAATATAAGATTAATGAGAAACTGTTTATATTTGTCACCATATAGAAAAAGTAATAATTCTTGAACTAAACTGAACCAAAATAATTATTAATTAACTTTCTTTGTCTTTTTTACTTTATCCCCTACTTGAACCAATATTCGTCACGCAATAAAAACCTGTAGAAACCAATCAATCAAGTTGATTGACTGATTGGATGAGAGTATTAAAGAAATACAAATTGAAATAGTTCTGTTCAAACAAAACAGTTCAAAAAACTCAGAATTTTTTTTTTTTTTATTTAAACCAAAGGGGCAAGCGAGCAGACGGCCTGCCTGATGGTAAGCAGTCACCGTCGCCCATGGACATCTGCAACACAAGGGGTGTTGTAGATGCGTTACCGGCCTTGTTTGTGAAGGAGCCACCTGAACACGTGATGTTTGAAAGACCCCATGTTGTAGCTCTCTGGAAAAGCCTCGGGCGGAAGATCATTCCACATCCTGCACGTGCGTGAAAAGAATGAACGCGACGCACGTACAGTCCTGCAACTGAATGCATCTAGATGATGTGGGTGAAATCCAACCCTACGCCGAGTAGTGCGATGGTGGAATGTGGACGATGGCACTACATCAAACAGTTCCTCGGAACATTCCCCATTGTACAGACGATAGAACACACTAAGGGAGCTTACATCCCTTCTGAGAGTTAGGGGTTCTAGATCGTCTGTGAGCATGGGATCGTTGACAATACGAACTGCCCGACGTTGAATGGAGTCAAATGGAAGAAGTTGGTACTGTGGGGCACCGGACCAGAGGTGAGAACAATACTCCATGTGGGGACGAACCTGTGCTTTATATAACAAAAGCAAGTGTCCCGGTGTGAAGTACTGCCTCGCTCTACTCAGTACCCCTAATTTTTTTGATGCTAGTTTAGCCTTATCCTCCAAATGTCTCCGGAATTGAACGTCGTTCGCTATGTCAACCCCAAGGATCCCAATGCTCTGTTTGATCTCAAGGGGAACGTCCTGGAACTTTGGAGCTACAGTGAATGGGGTCTTTTTAGTGGTAAACGCGCAGACTTGTGTCTTCTTGGGATTAAACTGAACAAGGTTCAGCTTACCCCATTCGGAGACCTGCTCCAGGGAGGTCTCAATTTCAGACACAAGTCTCTTTCTGCTCTCTTCTACTTGGTCACGAGGAATATTAGCTCGGCCCATGTAATAAGCGTCACCAGTACTGTCATCTGCATAGCACCGAATGTTGCTGGTATGCAGCATGTCGTTGATATGCAGAATGAACAGCGTTGGTGACAGCACTGAGCCTTGGGGCACACCAGCGTTGATGGGCTTGGGTTCCGAGCAAGAACCGTCAACAACAACCTGTATGCTCCGCCCATGAAGGAAGCTGGCTACCCAGTTGCATAATTCCTCGGGTAGTCCGTACGATGGTAGCTTCGATAGAAGTGCGCGATGCCAGACCCGATCAAAAGCCTTTGCGATGTCTAGGCTGACCGCCATGGCCTCCCCTTTGCTCTCAATGGCTTCAGCCCATCGATACGTGAGGTATACTAGAAGATCACCAGCGCTTCGTCCGTGGCGAAAGCCATATTGACGGTCGCTAATAAGCTGGTTATCCTCTAGATAACCTAAAAGTTGCGTATTGATGATCCGCTCCATCACCTTTGAGAGTAGGGAAGTGATCGCAATAGGCCTGTAATTGGATGGGTCTGTGCTGTCACCCTTCTTGGGGATAGGGTGGACATTGGCCACTTTCCACGAAGACGGAACTTTACCAGTAGTATAAGAGAGTGAGAATAGGCGCGTTAAAACCGAAGTCAATTCAGGAGCACACATCTTAAGCACAATGGCTGGGATACCGTCTGGGCCGCTGGATTTCTTGACGTCGAGGGATGACAGGGCGGCACGCACAGCGCTCTGCGTAAAACGCACATTGCGCATATTTTCCCTGCACCGCGGGATGGTAGGCGGTGATTTTCCCCCATCGTCAAGAGTTGAATTCGACGCAAAAAGAGTGCACAGAAGGTCAGCCTTCTCTTTTGCGGAATTAGCCAGCGTTCCATCAGGATTGTGCAAGGATGGTAGGGAAGACTTACAGAAATTGCCTTGCACCGCTTTGGCGAGAGACCAAAAAGATCGAGTTCCTGAGGGAACGTCAAGTAGTCTCTCTCCAATTCTGCGAACGTGCTCCTTCTTTGCTCTGGTAATCTCCTTTTTGCAAGACCTGGAGGCAGCATTATAACCCTTTTTCAATTCGGACGTTTTTGGATCCTTCGCAGCTGATGCCTCAGCCCATGATCGGTATTTCAACTGTTTCGAGCGTAACGCTCCTGTACAGGATTTACCAAACCAGGGCTGAGACTTACCGCCCGTGCGAATAACAGAGCTGGGAATGAAACATTCCATTCCCTGCAGAATAGTATCCGCAACGGCGTTCGCGCAGATCGAAGGATCGTCCGAAGAAAAACAAAGCTGTCTCCAGGGGTAGGATGCGTAAAATTCTCGCAATCCTTCCCAATCTGCTGACTTGTAGTGCCAAACTAGACGTCTTCCGGGTGGACGGGAAGTCGTTGTTGGCACTAATTGTGTCTCGGAGTGCACCAGGCAGTGGTCAGATGACCCAAGGGGTGCATTGACGGACACCTTGTAGCGATCCGGACGACTGGTCAGCAGAAGGTCCAACAAAGAGGGGTTATGGTCCTCAACATCAGGGATCCGAGTGTGTTCTGGAACTACCTGAGTTAACCCATAAGCCAGAGCAAAGTTATTTGCGGCTTTTCCAGCGTAGTCTGTGGTACGTGATCCTAACCATTCGCAATGGTGGGCGTTAAAGTCACCTAGGATCACCACCTCCGCGCTGGGATACCGCTGGAGAACAAAATCTGTAGCCTCCTGGATGTGTCCAAAAAGACGATCGACTTCGGTGTTACCGCTATGGGACCTGTACAGGCACGCGTAGACACGGTTTGAGCTACCGTTGTAAACTCGCACCCACATCACTGACAGGTCCTTATGTTCAAGGCTGTCAAGACGTTGACAACAAATATCCTCCTTGACGAATAAGCACACCCCGGCCCGCGGCAGAAATAGGTGCTCAAGTCTGTAACCGGGGTAATGTAGATACGAGGTGTCTTGAGGATTGGATATTTGCGTCTCGGTCAAAAATAACAAGGCCGGCTTAGCCGTTTCTAGGTGGTAATGGACGGCATGTAGATTAGAATGTATACCCCTTATGTTGCAAAAGTCCACTACAAACGTGGAAGGGGGTGCCGCTGTAAAAACCTTAATTCTTTTTTTTTTGACAGCCATTAATTTGAGTTTTAGTTCAGGAGATGGGATTGAAGGAGGAATGCTGATGGCCCATCAACTATCCTGTCAAAGAACATTGCCAATGGTCTGAATTGAGAGTGGAGTTTAGTGTGTCGCTGGCATGAGGCACGGAAGGGCCCCCGATCCGACCCGCGGTTGAAAACTGGGTTCCACTCCGGTCTCCCACTCCGGCACAGCCAACAACCGACGGGCTTTTGTCATTGGCGGTGGGACAGCCTCCTAGATCGGGACAGTCTAGGTTCGGGTCCCCTACGAACCAACGGGCGGCCAGCGGTAAACCGTTTCATCGGGTCTCCCTGGACCCCATGCCAATGAAACACGCTCAACACCTCAAAACAAACTCAGACTAATGTAGGACAGAAAGTCAATACACACATCAACATTCCGGGAGAGGGAAGGGTGGGGAAAGGAAAAGGGCATCCGGCTCTCTCACTCATCATACGAAACGCAGCCATTGAAGGCTACTTTACGCCGATCTTCTGTGAGAGGGTGGTACTTCCCCGGTCGAGCCAGCCCATGTTCGAGTTGTAGTGATTAACTACAGCTAGGCTCTACCACCTAAATTGTCATAAACATATCATTATTGAATAATTTTGCTTTTATTACTTACTGTGTATCAAGTTTTCTATGAATATATACTGAGATTTAAATTTTGCAAGTGAATAAATAACAAAGTATGAAGTTTATTTACTTATATTAAATTAATGATAACTAGTTTAAAATTCGGTGTTGGGTAAAAAATTAAGTAAAAGAAATACAAAAGCTTATTCTGAAACGTAACCAAATTTAGGGAAATATTGATGATCCCCAACAATATGGTATATAATACGTATAGTTCGAGTATTTTCGCTCATAACATAAATGTGAAACTGTCAAACTTGTATGAAAATACAGAGCCTTAACAGTTTCTCATTCATAAACATAATATGTTGATATTATGTCGTGCGAAGAATTATTTGTAAAAAAAAAACCGCATTGAATTAAAATGATATCAAATTTCTTCTTCTATCTTCTACCTGGCAATTTGACCGCTTTAGCGAGGGTCTGCCTTACATGTTGTCAATAATTTTGGCTAATTGTATTTACGACCGCCCACCCGCCCGACATCAATCCTTTTTGGGAATAATGATATCAAAATTTATCAACGAGAATACAAATAATTCCATATTGTTCTGATTTTTTATTCTTTTTTTTATTGAAATAGACTCGAAGATGATAAAGGAAATTGTTACAGAATTTAGAAAGTTTTTACTAATTTTTACAGTTAATTAAATCATATTAATAAATTAATATTTCCATCACAAAAAAGGTAAGCTAAGTAATAATACAGTTATAATTTCGAAGGCTTATATAAAAAATAATGATACAAAAAATAATAGTATGATATAGGAATTTAATATTAAACTAGTGAAGTTGATAATGATAGTTGATAATGACGACTTTTATAAATACTACGGGTACAATTATGTGTTTTCCGTTCCTACAAAAACTTTTTTAATATATCAAACAACGCAGACATGGTCACTGCTACTAGTTGGTTGAGTAATTTTAATTTTAAAAATTAATTTTAGAACAAATTGAATAAACAATCACTAGCTGTCATCACTGTAAAAGTTAAGAATTATAAAACATATTTCAAAAGTAAGTATTATTACAGTTTCATTTTAGTAGACTTTGTGGATATCTTATATTTGCATGTTTTGCATGTTTTTATTCACAAAACAAAATACAATTTTTAAGAATTTTAACGTAAGAACTATTAATTATAATGTAAACCTATATCCATTTCCTACTATATAGAATCAACAGAAATATTGTCATTTCACACCTTATATGTATGAATGTATATGTACCGAAAACATATTAAAAAATATTTAATATAAACATATCAAAAATCGTAGTTCATATATATATAAGTAATGACACTATTTATATAATTTAGAATTTTTCACCTTAAATTATGTTAAGTCTGAAGTTTTGATTTTTTAATATAAATAAATTAATTAGTATAATAAAACTCAAAGATTTGTTTTACGCAGTACAGAAGAATATGTAGCTTCTTTTATTGTTGGAATATATTTTTTACTACCACTGTGGCAGAATTTTTGCTATACCCTGATATATTAAATATTTGATGTAATAACAACAATGGATAAAACATTTTTCAATCTACCAATCAGAGAGTAAATCATCTTTATGTGTCACCAAATTCAAACAGTAATCCGCATTAGAACCTGTCAGTGCGTATAATGTACCAATTACTCAAGAAACTTCTCTTTGTTATGTTCTACGATATTTCGCAGATGTGTTTCTGCACCTGACCTTATTAAATATATTGTGTAACTACTATAGGTAATTATAACATCGGAATTTGAATGGAATTATAAAAAATATATATTAGTATTTCAGAAAGCATTATATATATAGTATGGAATATAAACGATAACATCTTGTATTCGGCTGTTAGAGCAAAATGGTTTCGTCTTCTGAGTACATTCTCTTAAGTAAAATCTATAAATTACAAAGAGTTAGACTCGTTTACTTGATTTGAGAGTGACTAAAATTGTGTTAACCAAATCGGGGTCAATAATAAGTCTTATTGAACATTTCACTATAGAGTTTTAAGCAGTTTTGTGACTTTTGGCAGCAAACGTGACAGAAGTACGTAGTCCAAACGGGACACTATTTTGTCTTAAAATACTGCCAAGAATCTGGAAGGTCTAGAAGAATTGTATGGGTCGTGGTTAAACAGAGAAGATATGGATAAAAGAGGTAAAGACGTCTTAAGACGAATAAATGTTATGTTATTAAATGATACTACTCCCTTTTTAAAGGTGTAGTTATAAATACTTATCTGCCTTATTAAGACACTAACACTTGGTTTGGTTTTTAATGTGACGCGACTAATATTCTAATAAGGCATTATCAAAAATATGTTAATTTTTTTTATAAAAGGCTAATAAATATTTCTAATACTTATTATTGTTTTCCTAGTGTGATTATTAATTATTTTGTATTTTTATTCTAACAGTTTGCCTCATAAAGAAATAAAGTGAAAATTTGTAGCTAATTCGATATTTATATTATGTATTTGTAGGTTTATTAATTATTATTACAATGAAAGAAATCAATTTATTCATTCAATCAATTTACATACATACATTGCTAAACTATAACAAAGTTTAAAAGCGACCACGGTATCTTTGTGTTTTGGAATCAAGATTTAGTGATTTTAGTTCCCATATATTTTGTAAATATGATATCACAGATATGTTTAAAAAAAATCAACCTTTCTGTGTGAAATAAAGTTGACAGTATATACAAGATGTTGGACCAAATTTTAATTCAAATTCCTTACAAAATGTCTTTTGACTTCAAACAATTCAGAAAGTTTAAACACATGAGTGAAACTTTGTTTAGTTTGTCTCAATGTACACTTCATGTTGTGAGGAGACAACATTCTTAATACTTAACGTAGTCTTAATTCAATATCAACTCTTAGTCTTAAAACAAAGAGATTACTTTTGAACAAATTTAAATTTTCAAGTCTGTTCCCAAGGCTTTATTTAAGAACATAAAAATTAATTGTAATCGTTCGTATTTCAAACACATTTTATGCAATATTTTGTTTTTAAAGTAGCATTTAAGCTACATAATAATTGAATATATTATTTTGATTTACGGCACTCATTCGTTAAATCAAATTTTTCAAAAACCTGTGAAATAACTATTTATATACAGTAACTACAGTTATTTAAAGAAAAAATTTTATTAACCCCAAAAAGCGCAAACATGAATACAAATGCCAAAATCATTTCTTTTAAATTACAGCGAAAGGAACGAATGAATTGATGAATAAATGAACAAAGGAACGATCAAACGAACCAACAAATGAATTAATAAATAAATATAGAAGCTGGTTACAAACTATATAACTTTAAACTCCAACATCAATGAGTATACGATATAATTAAAACGTTCCATATGTTTTCAATATTGTTGCCGATTAATGACTTTGTAAATAAAAATTATATTTTTATAAAAAAAAAAACAATGTGCATTTATTAAGAGAAGTTTGCTAAAAATATTCAACTTCACCAAATAAGTAGCAAACTTTGATATGTAATGATATTTAAGAACTGTATTCATTACAACATAAACCATAATACACATAAAATACATTCTTAACTAATCTCCCTGTGGTCACTATTGCTGTCATTTAAATCAGATGTTATTTTAAAATTTATAATAATATACATATATTATATATACATAGATAAAATTTAATCTAAATATGTATTAGTGAGAAACTACAAAATCAATAGATGTTACTTTGTCATAACAATTAACGAAGCTAGACGAAAAGATATTCAAATGATTGGTCACAGTCCTTATTGTCCACCAATGATAATTTTACATAAGTTACACAAATAACGATATATCCTGTTACCCCAAGAAGTGTCGTAGACGACATAAAGTATTAGAAATATCTTAATATATGCTTAGCATAAATAAAGATTCTAAAAATATGAAATTATAATAAAGGAAGACGAACTCCCTTGAACTTGTGTGGTACAAAAACGCCTTGATTATTTTTATATTCCCGGAAAAACATCCCCCGCAATCATATTTTCAGCATTAAAAGGCCAAGCTACACATCATGTATTTTACTTTTTAGTATGCTGTAACAAATATACTAAAATAATTTTACTAACATGTTATTATTATACAATTGTTAAATTTTGTAAGATTATCTGTTTAAACTTGTTTTATTTACAATAACGACAAATTAGTTTCCACTTTTTATATTTATCGAACAAAATCAAGTTTTTGTTTTCAGTTTACGGAACTTAAAAGTAAAAAAGAAATGAAACATTATAAAATTACTATAAATAAAACAGTAGTACTAAATTAAAAAAGAACTTTGTAGTGTCTTTTTCTGATTTATTATGTCAAAAAGCGGTAGCGCATTTAAGTGCACTTAGTGCACTTGCACGTTCGTAGTTTTAATTGCGAACTAGGTAGTAGTCCAAAATAAATCCCTATAATCATGCCATGTGAACTAATGAAATCTCTTACAATTACTATAAAAAAGAACAATATAAATATTATGACAAGTGATATCAGTACTAAAAAAGAAGCAAAACTTTTGGTAGTATTCGTCTGCCCTATTTATCAAATAAGTTTTAATCAATAATTGTAACAAATATGTAACTGGATTTTTTGTAGCACCATTTACACTAATTTAATTTAATTTAAATTTGTACAGCGTAAAGATTCTTTTAAATAACATATCTTATCTACACATTTATACACTGCACAATTGAATATAATATTATGATGAGACTCGATAAAATATTAAATTTAATTTGATTAACTCTCATAAGTATTGACTATCAAATTTTATAAAATAAAATATGTGACATACTTAAATATTACACTTAAAAATAGTAAATGAAATATTTATCGACATTTTTTTATTTGTGACATAAAATTAAAGTGTCTTAACTAATCATCCACACTGAAAGTGGAATTAAAACTGTCTACTATCTAGTCACATTTTTTGTTTGCTTTTAAATACTTATCCATTTTATTGTAATAAATAGAGACACTATACTGATGGACACGTATGAAAAACAATATAAAATCCCCGAGGATATTTGAGCGTCGGCCTCCAGACCGGATATATTTTTGTTTTCGCGAATTTTAAAGCGCGTAGTGATGATAGAGCTTACGCTCCCTTGGGAAACCAACATCCCCAAAGACCATACCATCAAGGTCAACAAATATTACGAGCTCACAAACGAACTCACTCGAAATAGGTTCGTAGTAGATTTGTACGCGGTAGAGGTGGGAGCGAGAGGTATTACAGCGAAATCTCTCTACAACCTACTAAAAGACTTGGGCTTGTCCAGAACTCACATTAATGCATTCTTGGAACGTACATCGAAGGCAGCCCTAGTAGGTTCTTTTCAAATTTGGTTAGGTAGGGAGAGGAGCTTGGACAGTGGAGGTGAGCGTATAACGCGCGTTAGTTAAGGGGCCCCTTAAACCTACACCTGGGTCGCTAGTCCCAGGCACTGTTGAAGCTCCTCTCCCTGCAACGCGATGGACCCGGCACCCGCACGGTGAATCCATGGAATGCTAAGAAGTTTCGTCTCGTCTTATAAATAAATATAAGCACTTTATTAAAAATTTTGAAACCGATTAATACAAATTACTTGATAGGCTTTTTATATTCACACCTAACAATAGTATCCATTACTACAACTAAAATTCTTGAATTACAAATGAAATGTTTTTGTTTAAAATTTTAGTTTTTAAGCCGACTAACGAGAACATCAGACAGAAATACTCTAAAAAGATTTTTAATAAAAGAAATGCGGTTGCAAATACGTGGTTAGATGCTGTGATTAATGAAAACATAAAATACTCTGAAGCTAAAATGGAATTTTTCACAGAATTGTTAATAAGAAACTTAGAAATACTACATATATTTTCCATGTTGAAATACATGTGTTTAAAACAATGTTTTGTACGACTGTCATTATTTCATTTAGTGAGTGACAACATAAATATGCATAAAATCCTGTATGTTGCCATTGCCATGCCATGCCATTCATTTTTATTTGTCATGTAAGTCCAAGGAAGAAAAAAAAGAATTATAATAATTTTAATAACCTTATCTTAAATAAAATAGTTTAGTGGTTATAACTCTTACGTGATTATAAACTACATTTAAATGCTCGACAATTATATGGACTCCCTAACAAGACACCTAATAAAACCTAACATAATAATACACAAAACATTGCTATCTAATGGTCACTTTCAATTGTCACTTATTTAAAACCTTCCACTTAACGAATTCATTGTTATACATTAGTATCAAGAATTCTTAAAATAAAAAAAAATATTATGTTACAATTCAATTTTTCTATTCTATAGCAATTCAGTTGCAAAGCTCTATCCGATTGTACGTGACTGGAAAGAATCAAAAACGACATCAAACCTTGTCTTAGTAATGTAATGATGCTGCATTCAAATCTAGCTGAATAAAATAATTTTCCACTCAATATTCATTAAGAAAAAATAAACACTTAAAGTGTTATTTAAGTGTAAATTTCAAGTAGAAAATAGCTAACTTTCTAAACTGAGCCTAACATAACAAGGAGAATACATAAACATTTTAGACTTGTCTTAACCTATATAGAAATGTTCTTAACTTTAACTTGTTTTGAAGTCTAAAGTTACGTTTCTTGTCAAGTGACAATTATCTGTTTTAGGAAAAGGTTGTTGAAGTTGAAGTGACTGATATTTTTTTACGTCATCGTTATTTCCATTTTCAATCCATTTAAACTTAATTTGAGTGATATTCTAAAATTTAATACATTTAAACTATTATCTTACACACATTATACGAGTATAGAAAAAATCTATAAAAAAGGCGTAAACACAAAATATATTTCGATCTACATCGTTAACATCTGCATCATTTATATTTTATTCCAGTTATTTGTCCAATAATTGAAACTCTAAAACAAATTGAAATATGTACAATGTTGCATCCTCTTTCAAATATAGTTCGGTATTGATGATATTTTAATGGAAACTGTTAAGTTCAATGTCATGTAATTCATTACATTTTATTTATGTTGATACAACTAGGATATTATACATTAAAATTTGTGAGTTTGTATTTTAAAGTCCCTTTGCTTTATACAATTTTTAAAACATTGAGCATTTTTTACTTTAAGGATATTTTTTATTACGTAATTCAACATGACTATAGTAATGGTCTCGTCTTTTCTATTTTTATGTGAGAATACTTTAGGTGTTAATACCCAATTAAATGTGTAATTCATAATGCATTTGTTTATTACATATTATACAATATTTCACGTAACATATATAATAATTTGCCTTCGCCCGGGTTTTCAAGTTGTTTCATACCTATATCCAAATTAAAAACATATGTTTATTTACTAAGAATGTAAAACTAGAATAGAAAAACATCGACTCTTAGAAGAAATTAAAAGAAATGTTGTTAAAATACGTGATGTTCTTGCTCAGCGTTTATTTAAACAATTAATATAAAATTACTGAAGCCAATATTTATATCTTCAAAATACAAATTGACGCCTAAATGTTTCCATTAGTAAATTAACATAGATTTAACATTATAATAAATTATAAATATAAAATATATTTTAATTAATAGCCACTTGTATTTATATAACTTCTATAATTTGTATGACGATTGAATAATTTTATCCTGACAAAACCCACGGCTACATAAAGTTATTATTTTAGTTAGTATAATATATTGGTAATTATATAGACAGGTTATGTGGGCGAACAAAGTCCAGTCCAAATTTTTATGACTAAAATAAAACTATTATCAAAATAGGTTAAACAAAAGAAATTCACAAGGTTGTCAAACTAAATATGTACTCAATTTTAATTTAAAATAATAAATAAATAAATATATAGAATAAATACTAAATTTAATGCATTTCCTGTTTTTTCGTGAATGGGATTTTTTAGTTTTTCAACCGCTTTTAAAAACTATTTATTGTCTCAATTTTTTGAACGGTTCCTTAATCAGCTCAATAGCTAGTGTCGAGCCAGAAGCATATAGTGGTGATCTTGTTGTATATAAAAGGAGTAATTTGATGACGTTTGTTTTATCACGGATTTAAAATTGAATGTTATTACTTAGTAATTGTGAAAATTTGTACTTATAGAACCGAATCACTAAAGAAATAATCTATATTTTTGTCTACTTTTACAGAAGTTTTATTATTTACTGCTAATATATTGTGAGAAAGAAGTTCATGAACAGTTTTTTTTATTATAGGTTAGATGACTTAAATCAATTTAAAAATTGTGACCATTATTGGTGATGAAAGAGGAGAAGTCTATCGATATATACTTATCGAAAATTGTATAAAAATAATAAAAAATCAAAATCATACCGAGTCAATCTTCATCCGACGTTTGTCAAAGAGTTAAACGCAGCGGTGACAGTGTTTTACGAAACTTTTTCACTGAAAGTATGTATAGTCAATCTAGCGTCCACATCAAATTACACAAACACATAGTTAGTAACGTCTTATTTTACAATTTATAGTCCTATTTACTATTATACATAAATAACACTTAATACAGCCATTACAATAGCGAACTGACTTAAAATGCATATATATAGTTTTATTTTCATCTTATCAGAAATAAATTACATCTACCCTCACAATATTTTTTTTTTTCATGAAAAGTATACATAAATGAACATTGGGTATTATCAGGATGCAGTCTCGTTTTTACCGAGTCAGCTTTTGATAAAGCGGTCCACGGGAAATCGAATGAAACCTCATAAGAATTACGACGCGTATCCCAATGGGGCTTTAACGTTATTAAACGGGGTTTCACGTATATTAATTTATTTAATAATCGATCTACGTATATATTTCGGGACATGATTCTAGGAAATAAATCAACTATTTGATGACACATAAATTTGCAGAGTGAATAATAACGTGGAATTCATTAATTGTACAATAGCTAATAATGTTTCAATCAATCACCACAGTTGCGAGCGGATCTCAATTTAGGACAGCAGGTTGTACACAATCAACCACTTTACTTTGTACCTAAAAGCACTAATTTAAACTAATCTCGTAAATTGGTTAGTATAGTGTTGGGTTATAGTATTAATTAATTATTTATGTGTTTGATTTAGATAACACATATGTACCATGTATGTTTTGTATGGTAATGGTAATATATATAATGTGTTATTGTTGAAACAAAATAAAAAATAATCAATTCTAAAAATAAAAAGTTCGATTCAATTGATATTTTCAATAAAAGGTTTGGAAGGATCGTATAAAATTAGTTCTTGTACGTAAACGTAATATTGGATTACCTCTTATGTAAATAAACTATTGAATAGACATAGTTAGTCCGCTAAAATTTAAAAACTGACAAAATTAAATAACACTACTTGATATTCTATGAGATAAAAGCATAGATAGAGGTGGTAGAGCCTAGCTGTGGTCAAGTTACTACAGCTCGAATATGGGCTGGCTCGACGGGGAAGTACCACCCTCTCACAGAAAATCGGCGTGAAGTAGTCTTTAATGGCTGCGTTTCGTCCGGTCAGTGAGAGTGCCGGTTGCCCTTTCCCTTTTCCCACCCTTTCCTGCCCTTTCCTTTCCCACCCTTTCCCAGCATTTCCTTCCCATTTTCCCCAAACAAGGACGGCAACACATCTGCCTATTTACGTTGCAGATGTCAATGGGTGACGGTAACTACCTACAAGACGGTAACAACCATCAAGAAGGCCGTCTGCTCGGTTGCCCCCTTTTCCCATAAAAAAAAGAATTATAAAATTGCTTCTAAATTTAGAGTAATATAACATTAACAAAATATAGTACACATTACTGATGCTCTAATATAATGTAATCATTCACCAAATATAGCAATGTTGCAATATTAGAGTAATTGACATTTTAAACAAAAACGATTTAAGATATTACAGTAATCTAAAAGTTATCTAACCCAAACTTAAACTGGTTTCTGCGAACATGTGAATGTTAAGATTTGCATGCAGTTTAAGTTAAAACAATTTCACAATATATTAGAAATATGTTTTTATTTTGTTGATTGAGATTCTTTTTATTTATCTTCTTGACATTTTCAATTTTATTGTTAATACTGTTTCAGTATAACCTTATTCCAAGCTTGTCATAATTCTACAGCATCTATGTATATTATTCATAGACCTACATTGATACTATGTTGATACTTGTGTGAGAAGATTTATGAATGACATATTTCAAAAGCATCGTATATTGTGTGCCGATGTGAACTTCTATGTATGTAAGGTCGTGTATAAAATATAATACATCAGAGTGCCTAGGTCTGTGATGTAACCATGTTAGAACCAGAGAAAATTAATATTTAAAAAAAATAAAAGTTAATTACTCAACTAGTTTATTAAATAGCGTCTCAATCAAATAAATAATAGCAATATTAAAGAATAGAATTCTTAAAAAACTTTTTTATTTGTAAACAAAACTAAAGTTTAGACTTCATTTTGTTTCAAAAACAATTCGGTAGACGCATTCGGCATTTTAAATAGCTTTAGTTAAGGCAAGTAATTAAATTTACTAAATTCTCTATTCTTTTTAGGTAATAGGTATTTATTCGTCCAATTATTATAAAATGAGTCACTTACTCATCGATGTAAGATCTAAAGACAGAGACCCAAGTCCAGTTATATTTGACAATACCCTAATCTCATTTAAAGATCCTTTTTCGTTTAAGTAGTGAAGGCTCATAGTCACATAACTTTCCGTAACAGGTGTTCGTGTTATATTATACATGTGAGGAAATTAAATAAATCTTAACTTTTGACTTTATACCTGCTCTATAATTATTTTACAGTAATCAGATTCAAGGAAAGACGAGATGCAATCGTAATCCGATATTAGCTAGTTGCACCCTGAAATATAGTAAATTTTATACATATTTTATGTTACTTGTGATAAGTTCAAATAATTATTTTCCTTAACTTTCCTTAACTTTAAATCTAAAAGAAACTAATAAGTTGTCAGGTTGAGGTTAAGTCACGTAATACTTTTTGTAATTAGAGATGATTAACAAATGATACCCTTTTAATACATCGATAAGTAAGAAGGGAATTTGATAGAAATTATCAAGATATATTTGTTAATTGTTAGAACATAAGTATACCTGATTCAGCTATAAGTTCTGTTATAAATGATTTTATAATGCAGTTATGTAATATTATCCAAATTTATACCAACAAATTGATAAAAATCTCTTGATGAAAAATAAAAAAAAGCCTATTCTATTACAAATTGTCTCTTTCGGCTTTTTAAATAGGCTTTCAATTTGTTTGACTATGATACTCTAGAAGTAGTCACTGTTTACAAGAAAATTTCGCCACTGCTGGCTCAAAAGATTTTTAGGATACTTATTGTAACCTCGTCGTTTGAAGGAGGCAGTTCTTTCACGCTGACAATAATATGAAGTTTAAAGGTTTGAATTCTGATATGGATGAGGGTGAATCATTAGCTATCATAAAATTCAGAACGTTGATTGCAAGTCAGGCTTAGGAAATTCGTATCTTATGACAAGGTGCAGTTTAGTCAAAAAACCATCAGTCAACTAGTATTTCTGTCATATAAATTTAATTCGTATAAAATATACCAAATTTGTTTTGTAATCTGCTAATGAAACTGTTAATTTGATCGTTGTTTACTTAACTATTTACTCTACTCTATAGTACTCTACTCTATAGTACTCTTGCACCGTCTCAAGCAGTTACATATGTCGATAACTATGTATAAACGTACAGACAATTTCACCTGGAAAGAATATTCTTGCTTTTCATATCCTTACTTGGAATTGTAAACTATTTATTATATTAAAGATTATATAACGTGACTAGGTAACCTTTCTTAGGTGGCCACTTTATAAATAAAACTTTCAAATATATCGCGTCTTTTAACTCAGTACATTTTCTATAAAATGTTGTTAAATCAGTTAAAATTATAGATAAAATTTAAGATGAATTAAATTTAGTTTACCATTTTTTCTCTTCTAAATTTTTTTTTTTTTTTTTATGGCCCAAAGGGGCAAGCGAGCAGACGGCCTACCTGATGGTAAGTAGCTACCGTCGCCCATGGACATCTGCAACACAAGGGGTGTTGTTGATGCGATGCCGGCCTTGTTTGGAAAGGAGCCACCTGAACACGTGATGTTTGAAAGACCCCATGTTGTAGCTCTCTGGAAAAGCTTCGGGCGGAAGATCATTCCACATCCTGCACGTGCGTGGTAAGAATGAACGCGACGCACGTACAGTCTTGCAATTGAATGCATCCAGGTGATGTGGATGAAATCCAACCCTACGCCGAGTAGTGCGATGGTGGAATGTAGAAGACGGCACTACATCAAACAGTTCCTCGGAACATTCCCCATTGTACAGACGATAGAACACACTAAGGGAGCTTACTTCCCTTCGGAGGCTTAAGGGTTCTAGATCGTCTGTGAGCATGGGATAGTTGACAATGCGAACTGCCCGATGTTGTATGGAGTCAAGTGGAAGAAGTTGGTACTGTGGGGCACCGGACCAGAGGTGAGAACAATACTCCATGTGGGGACGAACCTGTGCTTTATATAATAAAAGCAAGTGTCCCGGTGTGAAGTACTGCCTCGCTCTACTCAGTACCCCTAGTTTTTTAGACGCTAATTTAGCCTTGTCCTCCAAATGTCTCCGGAATTGAACGTCGTTCGCTATGTCAACCCCAAGGATCCCAATGCTCTGTTTAATCTTAAGGGGAATGTCCTGGAACGTTGGAGCTACAGTAAATGGGGTCTTTTTAGTGGTAAACGCGCAAACTTGTGTCTTCTTGGGGTTGAACTGAACAAGGTTCAGCTTACCCCATTCGGAGACCTGCTCCAGGGAGGTCTCAATTTCAGACACAAGTCTCTTTCTGCTCTCTTCTACTTGTTCACGAGGAATATTAGCTCGGCCCATGTAGTAAGCGTCACCAGTACTGTCATCTGCATAGCACCGAATGTTGCTTGTTCGCAGCATATCGTTGATATGCAGAATGAACAGTGTTGGTGATAGCACAGAGCCTTGTGGGACGCCAGCGTTGATGGGCTTGGGTTCCGAGCAAGAACCGTCAACAACGACCTGTATGCTCCGCCCATGAAGGAAGCTGGCAATCCAGTTGCATAATTCCTCGGGTAGTCCGTACGATGGAAGCTTCGATAGAAGTGCGCGATGCCAGACCCGATCAAAGGCCTTTGCGATATCTAGGCTGACTGCCATGGCCTCCCCTTTGCTCTCAATGGCTTCAGCCCATCGATACGTGAGGTATACTAGAAGATCACCAGCGCTTCGACGGTGGCGAAAACCATACTGACGGTCACTAATAAGCTGGTTATGCTCTAGATAACCCAAAAGTTGCGTATTGATGATTCGCTCCATCACCTTTGAGAGTAGGGAAGTAATCGCAATAGGCCTGTAATTGGATGGATCTGTGCTGTCACCCTTCTTGGGAATAGGGTGAACATTGGCCACTTTCCACGAAGACGGTACTTTACCAGTAGTATAAGAGAGTGAGAATAGGCGCGTTAAAACCGAAGTCAATTCAGGAGCACACATCTTAAGCACAATGGCTGGGATACCATCTGGGCCGCTGGATTTCTTGACGTCGAGGAACGATAGGGCGGCACGCACAGCGCTCTGCGTAAAACGCACATTGCGCATAGTTTCTCGGCACCGTGGGATGGTAGGTGGTGCTTTTCCCTCGTCGTCAAGGGTCGAATTCGACGCAAAAAGAGTGCACAGAAGGTCAGCCTTCTCTTTTGCAGAATGAGCCAGCGGTCCGTCAGGATTGTGCAAGGATGGTAGTGAGGACTTACAAAAATTGCCTTGCACCGCTTTGGCGAGAGACCAGAAAGAACGAGTTCCCGAGGGAACGTCTAGTAGTCTCTCTCCAATTCTGCGTACGTGCTCCTTTTTTGCTCTGGCGATCTCCTTTTTGCAAGACCTGGAAGCAGCATTATAACCCTTTTTCAATTCGGATATTTTTGGATCCTTCGCAGCTGATGCCGCAGCCCATAATCGGTACTTCAACTGTTTCGAGCGTAACGCTCCTGTACAGGATTTATCAAACCAGGGCCGCGACTTACCCCCCGTGCGAATAACAGAGCTGGGAATGAAACATTCCATTCCCTGCAGAATAGTATCCGCAACGGCGTTCGCGCAGATCGAAGGATCTTTCGAAGAAAAACAAAGCTGCCTCCAGGGGTAGGATGCGTAATATTCTCGCAATCCATCCCAATCTGCCGACTTGTAGTGCCATACAAGACGTCTCCCTGGTGGACGAGGAGTCGGTTTTTGCACTGTCTGAGCCTCGGAGTGCACCAGGCAGTGGTCAGATGACCCAAGGGGTGCATTGACGGACACCATGTAGCAATCCGGGCGAGTGGTCAGCAGAAGGTCCAACAAAGAGGGGTTATGGTCCTCAACATCAGGGATCCGAGTGTGTTCTGGAACTACCTGAGTTAACCCATAAGCCAGAGCAAAGTTATTTGCGGTTTTACCAGCGTAGTCTGTGGTACGTGATCCTAACCATTCGCAATGGTGGGCGTTAAAGTCGCCAAGGATCACTACCTCCGCGCTGGGATACCGCTGGAGAACAAAATCTGTAGCCTCCTGGATGTGTCCAAAGAGACGATCGACTTCGGTGTTACCACTATGGGACCTATACAGGCACGCGTAGATACGGCTTGAGCTACCGTTGTCCACTCGCACCCACATCACTGATAGGTCCCTATGTTCGAGGCTGTCAAGACGTTGACAACAAATATCTTCCTTGACGTATAAGCACACCCCGGCCCGCGGTAGAAATAGGTGCTCAAGTCTGTAACCGGGGTAATGCAGATACGAGGTATCTAGTGGAGTAGATATTTGTGTTTCAGTCAAAAATAACAAGGCCGGCTTAGCCGTCTCTAGGTGGTGATGGACAGCATTAAGGTTGGAGTGTATACCCCTTATGTTGCAAAAGTCCACTACAAACGTGGAAGGGGTCGCCGCTGTAGAGACCTTTTTTAGTTTTTTTTGGACAGCCATATATATTTTTTTTTTGTTCAGGGAGTGGGAGTGAAGGAAGGATGCTGATAGCCCATCAACTATCCTGTCAAAGAACATTGCCACTGATCTGAATTGAGCGTAGAGTTTTGTGTGTCACTGGCATGGGGCACGGAAGGGCCCCCGATCCGACCCGCGGTTGCTAACTGGGTTCCACCCCGGTCTCCCACTCCGGCACAGTCAACAACCGACGGGCTTTTTTCATTGGCGGTGGGACAGCCTCCTAGATCGGGACAGTCTAGGTTCGGGTCCCCTACGGACCAACGGGCGGCCAGCGGTAAACCGTTTCATCGGGTCTCCCTGGACCCCATGCCAATGAAACACGCTCAACATCTCAAAACAGACTTCGACAGATGTAGGACAGAGAGTCAACAGACACATCAGCATCCCGGGAGAGGGAAGGGTGGGGAAAGGGAAAGGGCGACCGGCTCTCCCACTCATCAGACGAAACGCAGCCACTAAGGCTACTTTACGCCGATCTTCTGTGGGAGGGTGGTACTTCCCCGGTCGAGCCAGCCCAAGTTCGAGCTGCAATCACTTGGCTACAGCTAGGCTCTACCACCTAAAGCTAGGTTAAACCTTTAAGTATTTTAATCATCAATATCTATTTATTTGCAAGCGAAATGTCTTTAGTTTAATTAATATTTTCATTGAACTTACAAGATGTCATGTTTTTGTTGTGAATTTTAAAATATTTAACAAAAAATTGAATATATTTCTATACAAAAGTGGTACATATCCATGGAGAAAATACCCCTTCATCATGTAATACCTTCCAGTAATTAATTTTTTTGCATTAAAAAGCAAATAAAGTCATGGATATTTTAAGGAAAAGTATACAAGGAAAGTTTTAATTAAGCTTACAGAAGAGAAAACTATAACCGAGAAACTAGTAAAACAACCGTCTTTAAAAGAATACAAATTTGCTCTTACTAAATATTGCAGCTAGAAAATTTCTTCGAGGTTTTTCAATTCTCACTAGTCTTTCAAGATTTTTCAGCAAAAAATCATAATAAAACTTGAATTTCCGAACGAATATTTCAACGAGAAAATGAGAGAAAACCAAGGTTCATTCTGAATTTTATGTAAATTTATACGTAGTAATTTATTTGTATCAACACTTATTTACTGCATAGATACAATAATACGACATGTAATTCTTGTTACCGAACAAACAAAAAAATCCAATTTACAAATTGTTCAACTGATTTGATGTGAAAACCCCACGAACAGTTTTCTTATAATTTAAAAATAAAATATTTTCCCAAATTTATGTAAACTATCTATAAAATTGTAGCAATTTATTTTAGTTATTTATTAAAAAACATTTTTTTTATAATAAAGCAAAATATTTCTGTGTAAGTTGACAAGTGTTACTTTCGACTTTATTTTTTTTCAAATTGTTAATCCTCTTAGACTTGAAATACACACAAAGTACCTAATACTCGTATCATCATTTTGAATCCTTAATTAATTTCTAGTGAAGAAACAATATGGATTTTCTTTCATTTAAAATTATAGTAGCCATCCTCACGCTACAATATGTGCCGTATTCAATTCAAATAAATTAAAAACTGACATTCTTTTTACACTTAACACAATAGGTAGATCAAAAATAACTTCATACAGTTTGTTGTTTATTTGAGTATCCATTGTCTTTTACATTGTTCTACAACTTTCTTACACATTTTCAATAGATTCTTCGTATAACCGTACAAATAAAACGTACTTCATGACAAATAGCCCCCATAAAGATACAAATGGTCAGAACAGTAGTCTACATGGAGATGTAATAATTTTTCTTTTGATTATATTTCTAAAAAAATCCGTTATTTAAATATGATATTTTCAGTTATAATGTTATGCAGTATTAAAAAAAAAGGTTAATACATATAACAAACGGCTTTCAACAGGTTTTTTGAAAATTTCTCATTATTATATAATTATATTTAGTATATTAAGGGATAATTTTTTATATATAATTTAAAAATATTGTAGTGTTATCTTTTTTTAATGCTTTTTTTTAAAACAAAAGTAGTTAATTTACGGCAGTAATCTATGAATACAAATTGATATATCTTTTTATTTACATTTTTACAAATAATTTGTTATATTTATTCTAAAAACTACCAAAAAATAACTTTTAATAATGTTGTACCTAATATTGATAGCACATTTGTTGCAACAAGTGGCAGTTAAATAAATTATGGAATATTATCTCCAATCACATTAATTCTTACTATTTAAAAGTGTGACGAAATATTTCTAACTTAAATAATGATTTCATATCTTATATGTAGTTTAGTCAAAATAATATCCCTCAAATATTTTATAATAATATAGTTATAGGAATAGTTGGAAAGATAATTTTACACGAAATTTACTATTGTAATGTTGGTATAAAATATTACAAATATGTATTTGCAGGGCAAATATTTTACCATATGTTGATGTGAAAAGGGCAGAATAACGTCAGCGAGGCTGGCGTACCTCTCTTTTAAAACAAGGAATGTGTAATAAATCCGATATATATACAGGGTGGGCCAAGAATTCGTTAACATTTGAATCTAATACCCTACGCAAATAAATGCCGCGCGGGGCGCGGGGAGGGGTCTTGTCACTAGCTCGTTTCTCGGAAATTTTGTAGCAATGAATCTCTTCACGGGGCCGCAGCGCGCTTACTGTGTGAAACAATTTTATTTAAACAACAATTCGCTTATTACTGTGAGACGCTTATTTCGTGGTGAATATGATTTACACGACTTAAGTCAGTGTCCGAGTGGTCCTTTAATAAAGAAATGGGTGAAGAAGTTCGAAGAGACGGGATCTACACTAAATATAAAGCAAACCGGCGGCCTACGGACTTCTCGGAGCGAAGAGAACGTACAGCAAGTTTCTGCTTCTGTTCGTCGTGATCCAGGTTTATCGACACGCAAACGTTCGGCTGAATTAGTATTATCCCGCACATCGTAACGCCGTATTTTGAAGTTAGATTTGAAATTGCATCCGTATAAGATCCAATTGGTGCAGGAACTAAAACCTAATGATTTAAATTTACGCAAGTCCTATGCTGAAACTGCTAGATCGATTCAGTAATTTTGAGAACCTCTTATTTTCTGACGAAGCCCATTTTCATCTTAACGGACATGTAAACAAACAGAATTGCAGATATTTGAGCAGTGACAATCCTAAAGCTAAACACGAAAGGCCACTTCATTCTCCAAAGATAACTGTATGGGCTGCAATTTCAGCAAAAGGAATAATTGAACCTACTTTTTTGAAGATTCTCACGGCCGTTCAGTTACTGTTAATTCTACTCGGTATGTGAAAATGTTACGGGAGTTTTTGGCACCGATGCTACTGGAATTTTCTGACTACAATCGTAACACATGGTTTCAACAAGATGGAGCCACTTGTCACACATCCAACGAATCCCTGCCGGTGGTTAAAGAAATGTTTCCGAAAAGGCTGATTTCCAGACGAGGTGACATTCCATGGCCACCCAGAAGTCCAGATCTATCCCCAGCTGACTTCTTTTTATGGGGTTATTTAAAGAGTCGTGTCTACATCGATAAACCAAATACACTACGTCAACTAAAAGAAAAAAACAGCGATGAGATATCGACGATCTCACGGTCTCTGTGCGGACGAGTATTCGAAAATTTCGTTACTCGCTTAGAAGAGTGTAAAAATCGAAATGGTAGTCATTTAGATGATATGATTTTTTAAAAATAATTTCCAACTAATTAGCTTTCTTTTAATACAGCAATTTTTAAATTTTTTCAAATAGTTTTTTTTTAATGATTATTTCAAATGTTAACTAATTCATGGCCCACCCTGTATAATTACATATATTTTTCTTGTCTATTCATAGACAAACTCCAAATATTGTTATCTGTGGTTCATTTTAAATTGTATAACATATAACGAAACTTTACCAAGAAGAGAACTTGTCATTACTTCTCCTGGTGCGTCGTCGTCCATATAATATATATCTATTCTATATCCGCATGATTCGTCCTCACCCTATAATCTTCTCTAAGTATAGCATGCAGCTACAATGATTACACTAAACTAAGTTTATAATACTAGGGGGTTTATTAGATAAAATTAGTGGAGTGTACGGAACGCTATACTGGCGAATCAGACCATTATATTGAGATGATCTTGGCTATTAAATGTATGATTTAGACTAAATTCTTTTGTTCAATAGACCAGTTGTTTTGGTGGTTTTATGAAAAAAATATTTAGATCGGACCAGTAATTTAAATTTTACAGACGGATAACATAACAAATGTCCAAAATAAAACGGTTTAGTAAAAGAAGCTAAGGTCGCTTCAGTCACCTCGCACAGAGATTTATAAGAGTGAATCAATGTTGTGTTAGATATAGAATATATAATTCTTATTACAATATACATATAAGTAGGTTTCCGAGCACTATTACAACACCCTGTATACATCACACTCACCCTCTCACTAGTGGGTCTTAAATTACTTTTAATAATACATACAATATACTTTAGTATACGTCAGTGGTGTCCTAGTGGTCAAAAGGTCCACCTCTCATTTATGAGGGCGCGGGTTCGATCCTGGCTAGTACCAATGTGATTTTTCCGAGACGTATGTACCTTCTAAGAGTATGTAGATAATAGATTTCACTGATTATTGCATTCCCAAAGAGGGTTGATGTCAGGCAGGCGACCGGCCGTAAAAACTATCAGCCAAAACTATACACAACATGTAAGACAGACCCTGCCTAAAGCTGGGAAATTGCCAGGAAGAAGAAGAAGATGAATATTATAGACGGTGAGTGTACCTGAGAGAGTACGTGTGGCTGTCTGTGATTAGCTCCTACACCATTCTACGTACTGATGTACCAAACGATTATGAAATATATGAAAGTCGATAAAATGGTTTCAGTTATAATTATTTCATACTAGCTTTCCGCCCGCAGCTTCGCCCGCGTGGAGTTCGGTTATTTCGCGTTTCTAAGAGAACCTTTCAAAAGTCTGGGATAAAAACTATCCTATGTTTTTTCTCAAGGTCAACTCTATGTCTGTACCAAATTTCATTAAAATCAGTTCAGTGGTTTAGGCGTGAAAGCGTAACAGACAGACAGACAAAGTTACTTTCGCATTTATAATATTAGTAGGGATATATAACACGATATTTCTTTGAAATCGTAATATTTTAATTACTTATTTTTGAAGATATTTATCTTTTCTTCTGCTCTATTAGTTTTTAAATTTCATATTTTACTTTATTTAGCCAGATAAAGCATGGAAATAAGACTAGTATATTGTTTAAATGTTATGATATAGTATATGAGAAACAGTGTTTATCATTCTTGGTCACATTGTTATATGTAGAAGTAGCTGTACATACCTGTACCATTCCTTTTGAAGCACCAGTAGAAGAAGTACGGCAACTCACTGTCTGCTATGACGAACCTGGAAATAATAATTTGAACCTGTCATCAATTCTTATTAAACCTCATTAGTATTCGTGATTATTGTTAAAAGTAAAACGAAATCAAAGATTGTTTAAAAGAGAATAGAACTATGTTTGAATGTTGGTCTAAATATAACGTCTGGACACACGACGGCAGAGTTGAGAGTTCAGTGAGTGCGTATCATTGAAGTATGTGATTATGAAGCACCTTCGAGAAATACACGATATAAATAGTAAACATGATAAAAGAGACGCAAATCAATTTCGTTAGCACGCCTTCATTGGTCGTCACATCGCATCCGCATTATACGAGTAGATCAAGGTATACCTATATGAAATTAGTGTGATAATGATAGTGTGCTCCGTTATTTGAACGAAATGTCCTGCTTCTTGTGATAATTCTAAACTTCCATCAAAATGAAGGAGCAAGTAGACTTAAATTGTACGAAATTATCTCCACAATTATTTTATATAGATACGTTTTTCTTGTAAACAGTATCTGAAAGGAATTATTATCAAAAACCTTCTTTTGGGTGTTATTTTTTATTTTTTAAGCAAAGATACGAGTTTTTAAAGTTAAATTTCGGTACAAACACATGAATACATAACATTTCAAATATTCAAAACTCCCGGGGAACTTACCAAGTAACAAACTACATAACTGCAATACTTTATAAATCGATATGTTTTAATAAAATTTCACACTTTAAGTTAAACGTGCCTCAATGAGTTTAAAATAATTATTATCTGAACACTAAACACAAACTAACTTACAGAACAAGAAAATCTCAAAGAACTCAATTTGATTTGCAAAACACAAATAGCGTCACTACTTTCCCGCTCAACAGTTACTTTTTTATTTTGGTTATGTTCGTTCCGTTCAGAACAGGCAAAGAGAACAAAGCCCATACAGCCATGTCTTTTGTATTTTGTATCTTAATTATTTTTAAATGTCTTAATCTCCTTTTTTAATCTTGACGCAAGTTTTTATATTAGGCCTAAGCTATGTCTTCTTTTAATTTTCTTCTTAAATATTTTTTTTTTAATTTAAGGCCGAAGCCATGTCTTCTTTTAATTTTTCTTCTGGAATCTTTTTTTTAATTATAAGGCCGAAGCCATGTCTTTATTTAAAATATTTTTTTTGTCAAATTCTTGTTTTTTTTTTACATTCCTTTTTTCTTCAATGTCAAGTCCTTGTAATGTAATTTTTAGTACAATAATTAATTTGTCAAAATCGATATAACAGTCAAATTCTGAAAATAGCTGAAGTAGCTGAAAGCAAATGTCTTAAAAAAAACGAACAAATTAGTATTATATACATATGTACAAATAACAATTAGATTTCATTTATAGTAGAAACAATAAAGCCATAAACTGGCAAGAAGCATTCTTGAATGCTTAGTATTTACTGAAGGCGGCGCGGGATTTTATTTATAATAGGGAATTACTAAAGTTTTGGGTTTTATTTAAAATTAAGTTTAACTTTTGAAAGATATAATATCTGCAATAAATAAGTTTATATATTTTACAATTGCTAACTCTTCCATGGTTAAGTTACAAGTAGTGACATCTATGTTATACATTTGAAAGTAAAATGATTTTGAACAGTATTTTAATTTAGAAAATTTGAAAAACTTAGTGTCTTCTTAAGTTAAATTACCATTAAATATTTATGAGATAAAAAATATTTTCTTAACAGTCTATTAAATTATATTTATTTGTTATGGTAATCTAATATTACGAAATCATTGCCTTTATTGTCTAAGGAGCTTATGTCAAACGTCAAATGAGAGAAGTGTTTGTTTTTGAATTTTAACGGCGCACCCGCACCGTATAGATCTGTAAAGTCGTTTCAAATTGTTTTATTACTAATATGTTATTGTGAATTTATCAGAAGGATAACAGTGACGACAATCGTGACGAGAATTTTATCCCGTTTCTTCATGGATTAGGTGTAGAGACGTATAAGAAGTCTTTTGAGTGGATGTTAAACGATCTAGACTTTCATGGAGTTTTGCAATGGATTTCCAACAATTTGGATCATTATAATGCATTAATTGCTAGAGAAGAGTGCAGGTTAACTATTTCAGATAACGCAAAACTCTAAAAGTCGCCTTAGTAAAATCGACACGAAGTATTGTGTTACGACACTTAGTTATGAGTTCTATAACTGTACTAAAACAAATAGCTAGTAATATATAATTTAATTTTTAATTTAAACATTTTAATCTTAATCATTAACAGACATGCAGAGTTAGAAAAGAAAGAAAAATTATTGTCACCTGAAAACTTATAAACACAAATCCAATCAATACAAGATGATTTCGAAGTTTTAGTCCTAGCTGGGGTTTAGATTCTTTAGAGGACGCTAAACTTGATATTAAAAGGCCGAAAGAGAAGTTTGCGATGTTACAAATTCATGAAGAAATGCTTAATGAAATGATCACTCAAGAAGAGTAAGTCATTATCATCAACTGTATACATTTTAAAGATATTTAACATAGTGGAAGCATTTAAATTGTTGTTTAATTTAAAATTAATTATTAAAAACACATAATCAATATTTTTACATTTTTAGGTCTACTAAAGAGGACCTTACACAAGATATTGCTAGATTAGAAACAGTACAGAAACAATATAATCTGGATGTCACTACAACAGCTAGTGAGCAATGCTTGCAATTGGCTGAAGAAGTTGAAAACATTACCAGTAGCGTTATGAACAATAATGCAGAGGTTTTGAATGTTTAAGACTCCAGCATCAATGATAAAGTATGTTTATTGCTATTAATGACTATTTGCAATAGTATTCTTAAGTAATCATTAGTAAAAAAATAACTAGAATAACTATTTAGGTGACCATATAAGTATAGCTTATATTTAAAGCATACATTAAGTATCTTTGTAAGTTAAGACTTGGTAATTCTTAGTTGAATGTCCAAAAGTTTTGGCCTACTTTATTTTAGTAACTATCACTTAAATTTATTAATAATTCTTTTACACGACAGTGATTTTTTTCTATTTTACAATTTTATTATATCTTCATACAGAAATACATTTATGTTGTTACACTTAACTTGTGTAAAAGTCATAATTATGTTAGGAGCCGTTCAAGTATTACGTAAGCAGATTTATTACAATTATTAATCCCCCCATCCCCCTTGTCAGCAAAAGTAAGCAAAGCTCTCACCCCTCCCCCCATGCTTACGTAAACATTTTCAATTACTGTATTGTTTTTTTTTAAATATAAATCTATAAAAAAAATTATAATTATTTTCCAGTTTCTTTCGTCAATTAAATAAAAACAATTAGCAAAATATTGAACAATTTCAGTGCTAATAAAACTATAGCATTAAAAAAATTGTTTGCAAACTTCTCTACTTAGATACTTGGTTTTCAATTAAAAACAAACTGACGATTTTTACACAAGATTAATTTTTATAAGCACACAGTAACATTTCCTAGAACATTCAAGTTTAGCATATCAAACATAGACAATGTCGCATGTATACACTAGTTCATATACTAAGTAGTTTAATTCATGTAGGGTTGAAGCGACCACATGAGCCCCTACCAGTTCGCTACGATGGTGTGCCCCAAGTACAAGGAGCGTGTGAGGAGACTCTCCGGTCTGGGAATTCAGATATCACCTGCACTAGGTGAATATATGTATACTATTATACTATTATTATATTAATTTACGATTTCATTGTTCCCAAATTATTAAAAAAAATACACTGTCTTTGTTTCTTTCGATATGGTGACACTGGTTTGTATGTTGCTTAATGCGTGTAACCATTAATAAGTGTAGAAATTATTCATATTTGTAGATAAGCATTTCTTTTTCTAGCTATAAAACTAGAATTTATGAATACTATCAGCTACTATAAAGAGAAATTAGAAATATTTAAAACAATATCTCTAATTACACCGATTGCACCAATTCCTTTTAAAATAGTTGTATAAAGTCCTCTAAGATTAAACCAGTGAATAAGGAGTCACTATAGTTTGTACATCCATTCTTCCCAATAACTGGTCCGAAAGTGGTGAATCTTGTGCTTAGAATCGTTTGTTCTCAAATTTTGTTACATAAGCCATACAACTAGTGTTTACTACTTTGACAGCTTTCTTATAATATATACATACTAGAAGACCCGGCGAACTTCGTTTCGCCCTATAATCAAGAAATATCTGTTACGTTTTTTTATTTATATTTTTGGAGTTTACCTATTAAAGCCATAAATCTCCGTGTTTTGAAGTGATTAGGAATGATTAATAGTTAATATGAGAGTTACACTGAGCTAGCAAAATAATAATTGTCAACGTTACTACTACACTTGATGCACAAACAATAACGATGGCCGACAACTGTGTAGGGAGTGAGAGAAGTCTAATTGTGTGAGAGAAACAGAAGACCGGCTTCGTTCTCATCCCTACTCCGTGCTGTTTACTGGGTCAGAAGTGACACCTGTAGATATCTGGCGGGGATAACTTATTAAATGACGATTGATCAGTTATCGACCGGAGATGAAAAATGATTAAATTACTAAAATAGCTATTAAAAAATAAGGGTTGATCGTAGAAGGGTGAAAATTTAGGATTGTATGTATTTTTGTACGTTGTATCATAAAAAAATAGTAATTAAAAATTTTGTCTAAAAAATAAAAAAAAAAAATTTAGGGGTGGACTACCCCTAACATTTAGGGGGATGAAAAATAGATGTTGGCCGATTCTCATAGCTACCGAATAAGCACAAAAAATTTCATCAAAATCGGTCAGGTTGTTTCGGAGGAGTATGGGCACGAAAACTGTGACACGAGAATTTTATATATTAGATATCGTCGGGGATAGTGCAAAATCCGCGTAACTTTAATATATTTTTTTTAATACTAAAACTGTCAACTTTCTTAGAATAGAGACATGAAAACTACAAACATTACAAATTATACGCAAAAAATTATATTTTCCAAGTGATCCTTTCAATGTAATTCCTAACACTGTGCAATCCATCTTCGGCTAGATCACGACTTCAGAGTTTTAATAACATTTTAAATTCAATCCATATAATTATTGTTTATCGTACACACACTGTATAATAACTTCGTATGATATTGGCATAATATTACACAACTACAGTGCAAATGCAGCCATAGCTTAAAAAACTCTGTATATATTTATATTAATATATGTTCTATAGGAATTCGGTTTGGATCTAACTCCTTTATCCGAGTTAGTCTCTGCCTCTGCCTGTCTTGAACCGCGGCTCCGTCCGCAAACGTCGCAGTCTCTATCGTGATCGGCTCACAGTCAGAACGACCCTACACAGACAACACCTGGAGGATATCATAGCTAGGCTCAACTTAACTGGTAACTATATAACATTGACTATTAATACGAGTATTACAAGTTTACATCGTCCAACAAACTTTGAACTTTTACAGTTATGAATGTCTTAGAACAGTATCAATTACAAAATAGGAACTCTAAAGTATTTATTTGGTTTTATTATGCATTTTGCTATACCTTTAAATGAATGGGCACTTTTTAATAGGATCATTAAAATATACAAAATAAAATTTTGGTGACATCTTGTGAACTAAATATGGCGGGCTGACAAAAATGGGGGGAAATTAAAAAATAAATAACAAAATAGAAAATTATTAAATAAATAACTTTGTTATTTTGAAATTAAGGGAGGTATTTCCAAGGCTTGCATAAAATTCACGTAGTCCTTTTTTACTCCAATAATTTGAAGAATTTTTATCCCTGACAGCCTTTTCAAAATGTCAATTTTTCTTTTTCTATAGAAACAAACTAAAGAACTGTAATGGTCAATAAATATCTAATAAATAAAAACACTTTTCAGATAACACAAGAGGGAGCGCATACTTTCAAACGATACCAGAGAATATAGAAATTTATTTTACAAATCCGATACACATATCACCGGAAGACACTCTGCTTAGAAACAAGCCAAGACCAACTCGGGACTGAAAATTTGTATAAAAAATACAAAAAAACTGTACTCTAAGGATATTTTAAGTAATGAAGAACATGTTTACCTCATTTATAATATTTTAAACGGTGCTTCACTGAGGTTGTACTATGTATAGTCATTTATATATTTTTTGACTGTATCATTGTGATGTGTGTACCTACCATTATTATATTATATTGTTATTGAATAAATTACAATTAAATTATGTTCAATATGTTTATTTTGAAATTCTCAAGAAAGAAAAACAACTCTATACTTAATGAAACATCGTATTGAAAATGGTATGTAACACCAAATTTATTTTTTGTTTTAAGATATCTATAATAAGATAAAGTTGTGTTAGTTACACTATTTATAACTCAAGAACGGCTGTACGGATATAGTTGGAAATTGGCAGGAAGATAGTGCAGAAAAAGGAGAGACATAGGATATTTAATTTTATTAATTTTTAGGGAAAAAAATAATAATAATAAATTCCAATAAAGTTTACCCAGTCAGCTATACATATATTACTAATTCCGAAATTTACGCGGACGAAGTCGCAAGCTAAAACTAGTAATAAAAAAAATAAAATAATTATTAAACAAATATAGAATACTAAATAAATTACAACAATAATCAAACATATTTATTATGTATATTAATTATATATTATATTATAATAGATTATTCATCCTCTTATATTCTTGATAGCTGCTAACAGTTTTGACTGGTCCGTAAGAAACCATTGCCACAACTTCCTCATATAATGTTTATCGTTTTTCTGAAAAAAATTATTATAATTACAATATTTCTAATTATTATCTATAATTTTTTGTCATGATAGTCAATTTAATTGCTTCTAAAATGCAAAATATATACATATATATAATGAGATCTAAGACTTTCGCGTATATTCATTTAATAAAAACTAAAAAATTTCTGATTACTACATACACTACATACGCGTTATTATATTATTTTTAAAAACCACATTCTCCCGACGTAACTGTTACTTTTCACCAACCGTGATAACGGAAACATCTTTTCGACCATTAAAAATAATAAAATACTCGTAGTAATCGGAAAAATAATAGTTTCATTTAAATATTATTATTAAAATTCACAATGCGAGCACACTATGGCACCATAATCTTAATATGTTTATGGTAAATACTAATTACCTAAGTAACTATCTAATTTACTAGAAGTTACCTAAGTATCTTTCATTACCTTAATATCATTGGACATAACGCTTGTTTCAACGATCCTTTCATCCACAACATCTCTGTCTTGTATCAGTCGGTGTCTCATGGCTGAAATGACTGTTGTTGCAGTTTGGTTGTTTTGTACAACCATCATATATGTAGGGTCTTAGGTGGGCCGATGAATTCTTACTGATAATTTATTGTATATAATATGAAGGAAACTTTGGAGTAACAGTTTTAGTAGCTATTAATATTATATGTTAAGGAATGCCAAGTCAGTATGTTGAGTGTTAATACATAAGTTCATTCATTTAATTGGTTCGGCCTAAAGAACTGAGCTGTTAAGGAATTTTTGACCTTTAAAGAAGTGTATGACAGAGACGAATATAGTTTATGAATTTCAAACTATGTTTTACAATTTAGGAAAATTAATTGTTGTATTATTATAATTGAAGTTCGACATTTCTGTTACTCTATCGCATGTCACATTACAGCCCGCAACATAGCAGGGATAGAAGTATAATTTTTTTTTAATTTGTACTCAAACGATGATTGAACATGAAAGGAGATCATTCTTTTTGGGCCTTTTTTTAAAGTGCCGGCCAACAAAAAAAAAATGGTACATATTTGTAGAACTAACCATTTGGAACAATAGTTAATATGGCGCAAAAATTGTAGGATCCAAGATATAGAAGTTATAGAAGTTTCAAGATTCATCATTTTGGTACATACTTTATTTTTTTCTGAAAGTGCCAGGAAACATAAAATAATGATTGATATTGCTAGAGTTAAGCTTCTCAAGCAAATCATAGCCATAATCTGTTAGAAACCTGTCGTTTTTATGTAATACTAGCGAACCCGACAGACATTGTTCCGCCAAGTATCTGAACGCATGCAACACTTTTCTTGATGATTTTATTATTTGTCTAACCTAATATGTATATCGGGGTGCCATTTTTATATATTAAAAAAATGGGCCTAGAAGCACTTTTAACTCATTTTGTACCATTTCATGTCGGATTTGATCATATGACGCGAGAGCAAGTGGCGCAGAGGAACCTCATTGTGCCAGAGCGATAATTTGGTAATCCTGATAGTCCGATTGAAGAAAGAAAGGCCACATCTATACTTGATGGCACTTACATATATTTACGGAAGAGCACTAATTTCTTTTTTCAAAGAAAATCTTATAGCAATCATAACATTCGAAATCTTTTAAAGCCTTTTTTAAATATTTGTTGCAATGGAACCATAATAGCGGTAGATGGCCCATCGCTGCAACAACCTCCGATGCCCAGATTTTAAATGATGCACTGAATAATGTATTTCACTGGTTTTACCGGCCTGGTGACATTTTTATATTAGACCGTGGTTTTAGAGATGCTATAGAAAATCTGGAGTCATGCAGTTATGTACATGCTCTGCGCCACTTGCTCTCGCGTCATATGATCAAATCCGACATGAAATGGTACAAAATCAGTTAAAAGTGCTTCTAGGCCCATTTTTTTAATATATAAAAATGCCACCCCGATATACATATTAGGTTAGACAAATAATAAAATCATCAAGAAATGTGTTGCATGCGTTCAGATACTTGGCGGAACAACGTCTGTCGGGTTCGCTAGTATTACATAAAAACGACAGGTTTCTAACAGATTATGGCTATGATTTGCTTGAGAAGCTTAACTCTAGCAATATCAATCATTATTTTATGTTTCCTGGCACTTTCAGAAAAAAATAAAGTACCAAAATGATGAGTCTTGAAACTTGTATAACTTCTATATCTTGGATCCTACAACTTTTGCGCCATATTAACTATTGTTCCAAATGGTTAGTTCTACAAATATGTACCATTTTTTTTGTTGGCCGACACTTTCAAAAAAGGCCCAAAAATGTATGAAGCCTTTACGGTATTTTGTATTTAGAGGAGTATTTCTGTCAACTACATATTAATTTTCATCTATTACTCCATTTAAAATTATTAATTTGAGATTATTAAAAAACTATTTTACAAGCCCAAATGATTATCAAAAAATGTTCTTTTTGTGATTATACAAAAGAGTTATAGTATTTTTCAATAACTTTTCTAAAATCGTCTCGTTAAATGGTTGTTATATTGGTAGATATGTAGTTTTACCTAGATTAATTCCTAAGACACAAAAAATATATATTTATATAAATTACACTCAAATCATACTTACTATTGCATCAATTCATTTTCCTTTCTTTTATATTCCTCAGTTATATATTTTCTTTCAAGTAGCTACCTCTACTCATCAATTCATTATAAGTTTTAACATATAACAACACATCTGTACTATTTACTCCAAGTATTGAAGACAAACTTTGTAATAAAATGTTTGATTTTTGTAGATTTCTTTCAACATTTTCCTGTTCTTTGCATATTATATCAGTCATTAATTTCTGAAAAATTATAAATTACATATATGTCAAAAAAATAAATATGTATAAAATTAATTGCATCAGAATTATTAAAAAAAACTTAAAAACAAATCAGAAACTTAAATAAAGTAGGTCAGAATAAAATTATACTGCTTTTATTTAATTAAAAAAAATAAAATCTAGACATATTTTACTATGTGTGTTTAAGTTTAACTGGATACCAGCACTAAACCGTTTTAGTTCTATCCTAAAACAAATTCTATCTATGCCTTTATACGATAATCCTTATTTAAAAGTAAAGTTTTTATCTAAATAATAAAGGGTGTATATCAATTAATTACAAACACAATACAAACTATATAGAGACGAAACCTCTTAGCATTCAATGTATTCACCGTGCGGGTGCCGGGTCCATTCATTGTAAAGAGAGGAGCTTCAACAGAGTCTGTGACTTGCGAGTTGCGACCCAGGTGTAGGTTTAAGGCCCTATCTAACGCGCGTTAAACGCTCACCTCCACTGTCCAAGCTCCTCCCTCTACCAAATTTGAAAATAACCTACAAGGACTGCCTTTGAAGTATATTCTAGGAATGAGTTAATGTGAGTTCTGGACAGGCTCAAGTCATTTAGTAAGTTGTATCCCTAGTAGTAGCCTTATAAAAAGCATATACTCACGATCCTATCAGCAACTATTTCGCTCTCCTGTATCACATACAAGCGTAGATGAGCCGCGAACTGTATTACATCCTCCGTAGTACGTAGCTCCCGTCTTAATGCGTAGTACACGAGACAATCTAACGTTACAGCCTGCTGACATACATCCACTAGGTATGATAGGTCTTTGTAGATTTGTCTGGAAAATAAATACAAAATTAATTACTAATTTTATTCATTACTGTTGTGTTTTTAATCCCCGACGCAAAAGCGACAGGGTTATAATTTTGACGTGTCTATGTGTCTGTGTGCGTGTGTATGTGTCTGTCTGATGTAACGTAGCTCCCAAACGGATGAGCCGATTTTAATGCGGTTTTTTTGTTTAAAAGGTATATCCGCTGAGTATTCTTAGCTATGTTTTTTAGAAATCGATTCAGGTCTTCAAGGCCATCAGGGCGTTTGTTAGGCGTGATAGGAATATTACACGCACAGTTTGCATGTAATCATATGTGGGAGCGGACATTTAAAACACTAATGTCTTCTGGAACCACTGAGCTGGTCTGCTTTGTCGTTATTGTTAAAATTATGATGTCAAGCACAATGTACTTAGATCACTTTATTATATGTTCCGTCATTGAATCTTGCTTCAACAATACAAAAATCACGAATTTAATATATTTTTATTATATGTATGTATCGGCGCTATCAGCTTTAATAACGGATGCGACATGAAAATAATTTGAGGCTGTCATCAATTCTTATTAAAACTCATTAGTATTCAGAATTATTGTTAAAAGTAAAACGAAATCAACGATTGTTTTAAAGGAGAATAGAACTATGTTTAAATCTTGGTATAAATATGACGTCTGGACGCACGACGGCAGAATTGAGAATTCAGAGTTCAGTGAGTGTGTATCATTAAATTATGTGATTATGAAGAACCTTCCAGAAATACAGGAACATTAAGAACAATTGAAGTTTCATTTTAAAATATAATGGAACGTTCTAGAAGAAGTGACTTTTGTTACGTCAACGAGGCTGGCGTCTCTCTCTTTAAAAACAACGAATGTGTAATAATTCCGATATATACTATAGTAATTTAATTCTTTGCAAATTAATAAATACATTAACAATGATAGACAATATAAAAAATATCAATGTATTAAAATTTCAAACAAATAGACCGACATTTAGAGACTCTAAATCATTAATTCCTTCCTGGTTCATTTCCATATATGTGATGTAACTTCACCAATTTATACTGACCTCCTCATCATCATAGCGGAGGTAGTTCTTGTGGACACAGCCAGCCTGCTCCGGGCCTCGCTGTACTGTTTGACTGTGGACAGTAACTGTTGCTCCAATATACACTCCTCTTGTTCCAGTAAACTGATGGCACTTTGAGCCTCCAATGAACAAACCCTGGAAATATAAGTTAGTAATAAATTTATTGAGTGAAACAAGAAAACTGCTATACTCTGGTCATTCATGGATATAATTTCAGCAACTTAATGTCCTATCTTGTCAAGAATTTTTGAGATAGCTTAGTTGTTTGGTGTGGTGTTTAACTTTTATCGAAAATTATTTTGATTGGACCATCAGTTTCAATTAGAGTCGGAAAACGAAACCCATGTTCAAAAAAAATTGTGCTCTACCAAAATCTAAGGATTCACTAAACTAGTGACTAGAGCTTTTCTCGGAGAAAGCAAAAAAAAATTGGTGAAGGTGCGTCTCCGAGTAATTAGAAAGAACATTAAGAAGAAGATTCTATACATTTTAACATTTATTTTTTTTATGAATTTTAACTACAATATCTACAATCTATTTGAGTAATATGATAAAATGACATGAATATTGAATGAAATTTATTAATTAACCATCTAATATATAAAATTCTCGTGTCACAATTTTCGTGCCCATACTCCTCCGAAACAACCTGACCGATTTTGATGAAATTTTTTGTGCTTATTCGGTAGCTATGAGAATCGGCCAACATCTATTTTTCATCCCCCTAAATGTTAGGGGTAGTCCACCCCTAAATTTTTTTTTTTATTTTTTAGACAAAATTTTTAATTACTATTTTTTTATGATACAACGTACAAAAATACATACAATCCTAAATTTTCACCCTTCTACGATCAACCCTTATTTTTTAATAGCTATTTTAGTAATTTAATCATTTTTCATCTCCGGTCGATAACTGATCAATCGTCATTTAATAAGTTATCCCCGCCAGATATCTACAGGTGTCACTTCTGACCCAGTAAACAGCACGGAGTAGGGATGAGAACGAAGCCGGTCTTCTGTTTCTCTCACACAATTAGACTTCTCTCACTCCCTACACAGTTGTCGGCCATCGTTATTGTTTGTGCATCAAGTGTAGTAGTAACGTTGACAATTATTATTTTGCTAGCTCAGTGTAACTCTCATATTAACTATTAATCATTCCTAATCACTTCAAAACACGGAGATTTATGGCTTTAATAAGTAAACTCCAAAAATATAAATAAAAAAACGTAACAGATATTTCTTGATTATAGGGCGAAACGAAGTTCGCCGGGTCTTCTAGTATTATTTATATACATACGTAATTTCACTTGAATGTACATGACTATAGTTAGACACAAGCATCAACTTGGCAAGCTCCCCGCACAACTCGGCTTTGGATTCTATGTATGTACAGATGGCATTAGAGAGTCTGAAATATAGAATGAGAAAATTTATTATTCATATTGAAGAACTTGGGTGACTGATTGTATAGTTGCTTTTTGCTATTTCACAAGATAGACTGGGAAATCTTTTATTTCTAGATTCATTTGTTTAAACATAAGAATAAGATATATTATGAGATTTGCAAAAAGTCCCAAACAAGTATAAAAGTTTGTAAGTGTATATAGATTTCTAATACTCTTTCACACAAAAACTTACTGCTTAGATATTGATAAAACTATATAGTAATATGTATATCTAAAATTTAATAAGATATCAATAAAAAAGTAGGTCACTTAAAACATCCACATACCTACTTTTAATATTATATGCCCAATTCCTAGCTCAAACTAAAGAGAAAATCTAATAATCTATATAAAAGACATCATATAGTATATTATAAGAAAACCTTACCGTTCCTCCATATCCTTAGCTTCAATGAGGGCTGTTCATAAATCATCCTCATTCACATCTGTTTGGCGGTCGTTGAACTTCTTATTGGTGTACAAATCAAAATGAGACTTAAACAGTGACTGTGTCTGTCGGTATGATTCCAGAGGACCAAATGTAAAGAACTATTTTGATAATTCCTGGAATATATGTTGAATAACATTATATCATACATTTTCATACTTTGATAACATAATCATGACTTTAACACAAGTTAAGTGTAGCAATATAAATGTATTTATGTATAAAGACATAATAAACTTGTAAAATAGAAAAAAGTTCACTGTCATGTAAAAGAGTTATTAGAACAAAGCTTTGTATACTTAAGTGATAGTTAATAAAATAAAGTAGGCCAAAACTTTTGGTCATTCAACTAAGAATTACCAAGTCTTAACCTACAAAGATACTTAATGTATGTTTTTAAATATAAGCTATACTTATTTGGTCACCTAAATAGTTATTCTAGTTATTTTTTTACTAATGATTACTTAAGAATACTATTGCAAATAGTCATTAATAGCAATAAACATACTTTATCATTGATGCTGGAGTCATAAACATTCAAAACCTCTGCAATATTGTTTGTAACACTACTGGTAATGTTTTCAACTTCTTCAGCCAATTGCAAGCATTGCTCGCTAGCTGTAGTGACATCCAGATTATATTGTTTCTGTACTGTTTCTAATCTAACAAAATCTAGTGTGAGGACCTCTTTAGTAGACCTAAAAATTTATCAATATTGATTACGTGTTATTAATAATTAATGTTAAATATTTCTGAGAAACTTAGGATCCTTATTCATATCTAATTTTAAATTAAATAACAATTTAAATGCTTCCACTATGTTAAATATCATTAAAATGTATACAGTTGATGACAATGACTTACTCTTCTTGAGTGATCATTTCATTAAGCATTTCTTCATGAATTTGTAACATTGCAAACTTCTCTTTCGGCCTTCTAATATCAAGTTTAGCGTCCTCTAAAGAATCTAAACCCCAGCTAGGACTAAACCTTCGAAATCAACTTGTATTGATTGGATTTGAGTTTATAAGTTTTCACGTGAGAATAATTTTCCTTCCTTCTCTAACTCTGCATATCTGTTAATGATAAAGATTAAAATGTTAAAATTAAAAATTAAATTATATATTACTAGCTATTTGTTTTAGTACAGTTATAGAACTCATAACTAAGTGTCGTAACACAATAAATACTTCGTGTCGATTTTACTAAGGCGACTTTTAGAGTTTTGCGTTATCTGAAATACTTAACCTGCACTCTTCTCTAGCAGTTAATGCATTATAATGATCCAAATTGTTGTAAATCCACTGCAAAACTCCAGAAAAGTCTAGATCGTTTAACATCCACTCAAAAGACTTCTTATACGTCTCTACACCTAATCCATGAAGAAACGGGATAAAATCCTCGTCACGAATGTCGTCACTGTTATCCATCTTGATAAATTCACAATAACATATTAGTAACAAAATAATAAAACAATTTGAAACGACTTTACAGAGCTATACGGTGCCGGTGCGCCGTTAAAATTCAAAAACAAACACTTCTCTCATTTGACGTTTGACATAAGCTCCTTAGACAATAAAGGCAATGATTTCGTTATTAGATTACCATAAACAAATAAATATAATTTAAAAGACTGTTAAGAAAATATTTTTTATCTCATAAATATTTAATGGTAATTTAACTTAAGAAGACACTAAGTTTTTCAAATTTTCTAAATTAAAATACTGTTCAAAATCATTTTACTTTCAAATGTAAAACATAGATGTCACTACCTGTAACTTAACCATGGAAGAGTTAGCAATTGTAAAATATATAAACTTATTTATTGCAGTTAATATATCTTTCAAAAGTTAAACTTAATTTTAAATTAAACTTTAGTAATTCCCTATTATAAATAAAATCCCGCGCCGCCTTCACCAAATACTAAGCATTCAAGAATGCTTCTTGCCAGTTTATGGCTTTATTGTTTCTACTATAAATGAAATCTAATTGTTATTTGTACATATGTCTATAATACTAATTTGTTCGTTTTGTTTAAGATATTTGCTTTCAGCTATTTTCAGAATTTGACTGTTATATCGATTTTGACAAATTATTATTGTACTAAAAATTACATTACAAGGACTTGACATTGAAAAAAGACGGAATGTAAAAAAAAACAAGAATTTGACAAAAAAAATATTTTAAATAAAGACATGGCTTCGGCCTAACATTTATAAAAATGTTTTAAGAAGAAAATTAAAAGTAGACAAAGCATAGGCCTGCATATAAAAACTTGCGTCAAGAATAAAAATGGAGATTAAGACATTTAAAAATAATTAAAGATACAAAATACTAAAGACATGGCTGTATGGGCTTTGTTCTCTTTGCCTGTTCTGAACGGAACGAACATAACCAAAAAAAAAAGTAACTGTTGAGCGGGAAAGTAGTGACGCGATTTGTGTTTTGCAAATTAAATTGAGTTCTTTGAGATTTTCTTGTTCTGTTAGTTTGTGTTTTGTGTTCAGATAATAATTATTTTAAACTCATTAAGGCACGTTTAACTTAAAGTGTGAAATTTTATTAAAACATATCGATTTATAGTTTGTTACTTGGTAAGTTCCCCGGGAATTTTGAACATTTGAAATCTTATGTATTCATGTGTTTGTACCGAAATTTAACTTTAAAAACTCGTATCTTTGCTTAAAAAATAACACCCAAAAGAAGGTTTTTGATAATAATTCCTCTCAGATACTGTTTACAAGAAAAAACGTATCTAGGTACTATATAAAATAATTGTGGAGATAATTTCGTACAATTTAAGTCTACTTGCTACTTCATTACGATGGAAGTTTAGAATTATTACAAGAAGCAGGACATTTCATTCAAATAACGGAGCACACTATCCGTGCTTTTCGACAAACTTTCTTGCATTTTCAAGTACTGCGTTGAATTTGATATAGGTATACCTTGATCTATTCGTATAATGCGGATGCGATGTGACGACCAATGAAGGCGTGCTAAAGAAATTGATTTGCGTCTCTTTTATCATGTTTACTATTTATAAAGGGTATTTGTCTTATCATTGTTAAAAAATGTCACGAGCGTCTAATGTACGAGGTGACAAAGATGATCTTGCTTCATAACACATGAAAATCTATAAAAGTGAAAATTTTCGTAACTCTCAAATGTATACATAATATGTAAAGTATATAATATATATGTATGTACAGGTCTGGGGATTCAACAATTTTACTTCTATATCACATTTCTTTCGTCATTTTAAACAAAAGGTCGAAAAATAGTTTGAAGAGCGATATTTACTATACATATCTCTCTCTCTGTCTCACACTCTTTCTTTCTCTCTCATTATGTCCTCATGGCTGAGCTATGACGCTTGGCTTGTTCTCTGAACGCGGGAAAGTATGTGTGAACACGATTTGAATTATTGTAAATAGAATTTAACTCTTTTAAGGTGTTTTGGTTTAAGATAATAATTAGTTTGCTCTAGTTAAGGTTTTATTGTTAAAATAACACTTCATTTCTGTAATCGAAATGAATTCATTACTGTTTTGAAATGAAATAAAAATTTTCCTTTTCAATTATAAAACAATAAAAAATTCTTCATCTTTTAATCACCAAACGAAATGTTACATAAAACAAAGCCTGGTGGCGAAACGGAGTTCGTCGGGTTTACTAGTCTCATTATACAATATAAATAAACGTTCAATTCTCGTCTGTCCGTGCTCACGGTTGCTGAAAAGTAGCCGAAACGTCGGGAGTATGTAGTTTTTATCAAAAATCAAGTCGCGTAGTATATCCGAAAAATATTAGTTTCATTTACAATAAAATGAGTTCAATACACACATTAATACGTATTATAAGCAATCAGCTTACCACCGTCATCTATACTAATATTATAAAGCTGAAGAGTTTGTTTGTTTGTTTGAAAGCGCTAATCTCAAAATCTATTGGTTCGAATTGAATAATTCTTTTTGCGTTGTATAGACCAGTTTTCGAGGAAGGTTGTGGGCTATATAACATCACGCTACGACCAATAGGAGCAAAGATATAGTGGTAAATGTGTAAAAAACGGGAGAAATTATTTCATCTTTGAAGCCTTCCGTTGCGTGCGCCGTGAAAACGGTTCAAGATACACAAAAAATATGTATTAAAGAATAATAGCTCTTTTAATGATCTAAAAAACAGTCCGCGACAGTATATATCTATCTTTTAAGATTAACTCACAAAAACCGTTTTTATGGTACCTAATTTGGTCGAAATAATTTGTTTAAGTTGTATCAACATAATAATATTAATCTTTATTCAAATAAACAAATAAATATGTTGTTGGTTAAGAGTACTTCATTGTGAATAGAAAAAAGCAGGTTTTATCCTGAAAATTCTACGGGAACTCGACCATTCCGAAAACCCCGCAAGAACGGGAATTATGTGGGAAGAGCCAAAAATCTGCCGGAAGTCACTATTTCACGCGGACGTAGTCGCGGCAAAAGCTAGTTATTTATAAAAGAACTACCCACACGATTGTTTATAAAAGAAGCATTCAAACCGCCGCGCGTCTCTTGGCTCTTGGCGTTCGTAATGCAATCACCGGTCGTGTAGTTTTGTTAAAGCGTGTAATAAATAATTATTAAGTTTAGGATTTTAATCTTTCTATTTAATTAATTTTGTTGTAAAAATTACTTTTCGAGACTAAATAACTAGGTCAAGTGTTAAATTTGTTTCTTTTTTAATATATCTGCTTCTGATTTCTAAAAGTATAATATTTTTCAGGTCAACTGAAAGAGCATCAGATTCGAGACCACAACCCGTTCGAGGAGGTTCTACCTCTGTGTTCTACTGAACACGTGATTAACCTGCCCAAGGTATGTGAGTCATATAACTCTACTGCTACTTGTATATACTGCTACTTATTTATCTACAATTAACAAACTGCAACTATATAATAATATATTATTTTCAGAACAAAGCCCGCCCTCCCATCAAGGACGTCGCGTGTCACGCCATCAGCGACACGTATGAAGGTGTCACGTTGGTCATACAAGAGGGTCTTCTGTGTCGCGAGTGTGACACGCCGCTTGACAGTGACAAACACTTCCTGTTGGTATAACCACTTGATAAAACGACGCTGCAAACATTGAATACAATCAGATTTATTGAATGTCAGTAAAGAGACGTAGTTTTTCTTTTATCGTGTTGAAAACACTCATTAACTTTTACAAAAGAAATGTTATTTTAGTAGCCCTTATTATATTGTGATATCATCTTTTTAATATTTCTATATTTTCTAATGAAGAAAGATTAGATAAATAATATACCAAATGTTTAATACATACTAAAGTATAATTTTAATATTATCAATATACAGCGGTCGCACGTCGCGCAGCAAGTGTCCATATGCTACATCATGTTACCGAGCGATGTTGAGACACAGTGGATATTGCGCCGGCTCACTTTCACTGGAGGCCGCTCCTAGACCCGCTCCCACGCTATACTGCGTCTGCGAATACTCTACAGACATAAGTCAGTTTACACTGGTTATAGGATATCAATTAATATAATATATTTTTATTTTCTTTTATAAATTTTATAACTAACTATGTAACTGTTAGACCAGCAGCATATATAGATCAATATAAAATATACAATTAAATTAACCAATGACTATAGTAACTAATAAAATATTAAGATTTTAATCCCCAGACGGCATCGTTAAATTAAACAAGTAGTATTAACAGATTTTATTGCGAAGATTTATTATGAGTAATGGGAAAGAAGAAACAATACGTATTAACTTTCGCGACGCAAAAATTGTATACAGTTCGTAAATATTGCCATTCTGTATGAAAAACTTTGTTGTTCTAATATAATATTACTCCAGGCACGGACATTCTATCTCATCTCCTCGTGACACAACACACAAGCACGTACTTAACTGAGGAACTAGCACGAGCCAACACCGTCAGGGAAGAACCAAAACCTGCTGATGAAGTAGAGCCTGTGAGTATCTACTAGTGATTACTCATACTGTTTCTCGATTATATTATATTATATTATCACATTGTTTATATATTTAATGTTTTAGATTGTGGAGAACATGCCGGCTATCCCAGATTACGCTCCCCCATCGGTCATCAACACTCAGCTATCTCTAGATGATCTTGCCCCACCTTCAGTTTTACAACCTGATCAGGTGTGTACTATGTTTCATTGGGGAGAAATATAATTTAAATTTAATAAAGAAATAATTTATATTACATATTTTTTCTAAAGCATGATCAAGAACTCCTGAAAGACGCATATGACCACCCTCTGTCAACACCGAGACACGAAGAACCTCACAACACACTCGGAGACTTTGAACCCTTGCCTCAAGAGCCACCTCCCCAACCAGACTTTGAACAACTGTAATCTTATATATTTAGATAGATCTATATCAGATAATAGTCTTATGTCAAGTGATACAAATATATTGGTTCTAAATAAATGGAAATGAAATGTATGAAAGATTCCAGCTCACAAAGTAAGCAATATTTAGCTGTGTATGACCTATGTAACATATCTAACTGTAAGAACATTGTCAGTTTTGAATTATTTAAGAAATATTATAAAGGTACTTAATGGGGATCAAAAACGGCAAATAGAATCATAATAATGGAATTTCAAAAGAGTTTGTATCAACCACTATTGAATTAGATTTTGGCGAGGAAATAGAGAAAAGGATAATTTAGTCAACAACATTAATTAATATTTTATATATTTCTCTCCATTATAGAAATGTATTTACATTTTTTATATAGTAAGTAAAACATGTTTAGTGATGTTAAGTTATACTAAATAAAAAGTTACATTCATCTTGGCTTTCTTCTAATTTTTATAAAAGTTTATCACTTTATTGCTAACTCCATAATCTTCTATCTTGCTGTCATCTTTGTCAAGTGTTAAGCTGTCGTAATTTCAACTCTTTCATATATACCTCCAAGATATCTTCATTCTGTTACCCATCCTTTGTTGATATAATTCAAAGTGTTTTTCAATATCTCTCTTTAGTTGCCTCACTGTTGAATTTTGCGGAACCTACACAAACGTACACGATACTCATCGACTCTGTGCCTTGAAAGCTCGAACAGAAACAACTGTACTAAGATCACGTCATAAATTATACAGATTCTTGAGACAATATCCATTGCAGCTGTTGAAAGTTCGATGTATTCTGTAGTAAATAAAAATAATTAATAATAGTTAAAAAAACACGCTTTTATAGCAGACCGAAAAACTTAAAAATAATTTTTAATAACAAAGAGTTTATATTACCGTAGCAGAAGGTTAAACAATCAATCATAGTAAATTACTTCAAAATAAAATTATAATAGAATTTAAGTTACGAACAGAATTATTACATTCAGAGTTAGAAGCGTGGGGTGCTTGACATATTAAAGGTAATAAATGCAATCATTCTATTGGCATCTATGAGTGGAGAGTTATGGAAAAGTAAAATGTTTAAGGTAGCATTGAACACCAAGAAGTAACGCCGCCACAACTCATAACATCTTACGAGGAGAACATAAAGCCTAGCGGGTGATGTTTTACTGAAGGATGAAATTGAAGGTAAAGCATAATACATATGTGTTTGTGGGTGCTTTTTATTATACTTAGTAAAATCGACTGTGAAAGGTTTTGGGCAATTATGAGTTTATGACCATTTAAAGAAGCCTGTCTGATACATAATTCTTACCACATCTACATATTTTATTCATCAGTAAAATGAAAACTGTTTTCTTTATTATAAATTCACTCTATGGTAGATGTTTCTTTGAATTAAATCCATTTTCATAACATAGTTTATGATGTATATAAATCCCAGAATCTACATCCAGAGGCTTATTTAAGTGTACCAAGAATATTTATCTTTTGTGAGTTAATAACATGGTCGCGTACAAAAGACATTGTACATATTACTATTTAGAATATCATGTTGTTAGATATTTCAACATGTTGGTATATTATCCACATATATCCTATTATTATACGTCCAATCTTGTATTTTATGAATATATATATTATTCAATATCACTGAAATATTATAATACTGAAAAATATAAATCGTCATGGGCTATTATCTGTAGGTTGTATAAAAACTGGATCACTTAAAATAATTATTTTATCTATATTAATAAAGAGGAAAGATTTGTTTGTTTATTTGTTATGAATAGGCTCCGAAAACTACTGAACTGATTTCAAAAATTCTTTCACCTGTGGAAAGCTACATTATTCCCGACTAATATAAGCTATATTATATTTAAATAAAAATTAGGGATCCTTACTAAAACTCCAATAATGTGACCCAAGGTGTAAAAAAATGATCTGAAAAATTTGCAGAACTTTTTGAAAGATTTGCAGACTTTGCAGAACTCATCATCATCTACAAAAAGTGTCGCGACAGCATATGTCTAAATGTTATAGTTATGTCACAATGTGCGGTTTTTTATTCTAAAAATTTAATTTATATGCCGCCGCTTGAAAAGGCTCTTTATTTGTACCTTGGTATTAATCCTTGTCACAATAAATTACTTTATATTCAAGACGGCTTCAATATCTTTTTATAACTCTTTGAATTATTCAATTCGGACATTTCATTCGGAAGATATCACGAGTTTAAAAATGCAAGTATTAGAAAAAAGTCGCGTGGTTGCCGCTCACCACGTTCAGCTAGCCAGCATGCGATGTAGGCTCCATATAAGCGTCACTGGGGTACGAGGGGGGAGTCAATCACAACTAATATTATAAATGCGAAAGTAAGTCTGTCCGTCTGTCTGTCTGTAACGCTTTCCCGCTTTAACTTCTCAACCGATTTTGATGAAATTTGGCACAGACAATCCTTAGACCCTAAGAAAAACATAGGTTACCCTTTATTACGAAAAAAGATAATGAAGAGGTTGAAAGTTTGTATGGGATTTCTTAATTTTAAAAGATAAAACCATGAAACTGTATATTAAGGCATTATAGATAAGATACATATATTTAAACATTTGTTCTAGCGTTTTTGAAATTTCGACGAGTGAGGAGGTGAAATAAGGGTTGAAAGATTGTATGGAATTTCTTAATTTTAAAAGATATAACCATGAAAATTTTTATTTAAGCACTTGATAAGATATATTTAAACATTGGTTCTAGCGTTTTTGAAATTTCGACCAGTGAGGGTGTGAAATAAGGATTGAAAGATTGTATGGGATTTTTTAATTTTAAAAGATAAAACTATGAAACTTTATATTTAAGCACTTGATAAGACCTATTTAAACATTTGTTCTAGCGTTTTTGAAATTTAAAATCGTTTGTTATTTTTACCACCGTGGGAGTGAAATTCTACACACGGAATTCCCGAAATTCGAACAGAACGGAACAGGAACTACGAAGCTAAAATTTTTGAGTACAAAATTTTAACCACTGAACCTAAGAACATCATATTTAGAAGTTTAGGTGTATCAAGTTAAAAAAAATTGGCTTTTGAAGTTAAAGTTCCTTTAAACGAATAGGTAATCTGCATCGCCACCGCTGCCGTCGGTCGTCGTCGCCGCACAGTGGGAAAGCCCCATACGAGGCCCCATACATGAAAGTCGTTGGTATGGAGTAAAATTAATTAATTAATTTAGTCTTATAAATAAGCTTTCTTTTCTATATTTTTTTAATTATTTTTTGCAAACCATAATATAAGTATATTAAAAGGCATCAAAGTTAACTCATGTTCAATGGTGTTATTTTGGCCCAGTACAATTCATTATTCAACGCCACATTACTTGAAAGTATTACTAATATTATAAATGCGAAAGTAACTCTGTCTGTCTGTCTGTTACGCTTTCACGCCTAAACCACTGAACTGATTTTAATGAAATAGAGTTGACCTTGAGAAAGAACATAGGATAGTTTTTATCGCAGACTTTTGAAAAGGTTCTCTTGGAAACGCGATATAATCGAACTCCACGCGGGCGAAGCCGCGGGCGGAAAGCTAGTGTAAAATAAGTTTAACATATATTTCTCGTTTTATATGTATATACACAAACACATACATTACATATAAACACACATGAGGATATTGTGTAAATAAGTTCTGTTTGTGTACGTAACGTCATGTAAGATCAATGTACTCTTCTTTCGTAGCATGCTCGTAGCAGATCGTAGTATGCTGCTTTTGCTTTATAAACACCTGGTCCTTCATATTATGAAATAAACGTGATCTCCAAGAATAATTTTGTTGTATACAAAGCCAAGAAAGAAACTCAGAGGAGCTCGTAAAATAATTTTAGTGTGAAGATGATCCTTTTAATTTAGCTAAAAAGGTTTTTTTATTTTTACATAAACCGTCATGTGGGATGTACTTACCTCATTTGATTTTGAAATTTTTTAATATTTTTCTAACTTTAAATTAAATAGAAAAAAGGCAGAGTGATTACAATCGTTGTTTTTTTTTTGTTGGAGAACAGAGAGCCGAACGGGTGACGGCCCGCTGGGGATAGAAAATTAAACTATCTGTATAAATTACATTAAATTTGTGGATATTAATGGTTGTTTTTTATGTATGCGTGTTCTTGTGGGTTAAACCAAAAGTAATAGATTTTCATAAAAAAACTATCACCAGTCAGTGATTTTCGGAATATGTAATCCTAAGCTAGAAATATTAATTCAAATTACATTACAACTTATATTCATTTCCCATGCTAGTTTTTAGAAATTCACGAAACAGAACTTAGAACAACTTGTCTATCGATATGTTCCAGCTTTTAGTTGAGTTGAGTTGAGCTTAAAACTTGACAAAGATGACAACAAGATAGAAGATTATGGAGTTAGCAATAAAGTGATAAACTTTTATAAAAATTAGAAGAAAGCCAAGATGAATGTAACTTTTTATTTAGTATAACTTAACATCACTAAACAAGTTTTACTTACTATATTAAAAATGTAAATACATTTCTATAATGGAGAGAAATATATAAAATATTAATAAATGTTGTTGACTACATTATCCTTTTCTCTATTTCCTCGCCAAAATCTAATTCAATAGTGATTGATACATACTCTTTTGAAATTTCATTATTATGATTCTATTTGCCGTTTTTGATCCCCATTAAGTTCCTTTATAATATTTCTTGAATAATTCAAAACTGACAATGTTCTTACAGTTAGATATGTTACATAGGTCATACACAGCTAAATATTGCTTACTTTGTGAGCTGGAACCTTTCAAACATTTCATTTCCATTTCTTTAGGACCAATATATTTGTATCACTTGACATAAGAATATTATCTGATAAAGATCTATCTAAATATATAAGATTACAGTTGTTCAAAGTCTGGTTGGGGAGGTGGCTCTTGAGGCAAGGGTTCAAAGTCTCCGAGTGTGTTGTGAGGTTCTTCGTGTCTCGGTGTTGCCAGAGGGTGGTCATATGCGTCTTTCAGGAGTTCTTGATCATGCTTTAAAAAATATGTAATATAAATTATTTGTTTATTTAATTTAAATTATATTTCTCCCCTATGAAACATAGTACACACCTGATCAGGTTGTAAAACTGAAGGTGGGGCAAGATCATCTAGAGATAGCTGAGATGGGGGAGCGTAATCTGGGATAGCCGGCATGTTCTCCACAATCTAAAACATTAAATATATAAACAATGTGATAATATAATATAATCGCAAAACAGTATGAGTAATCACTAGTAGATACTCACAGGCTCTACTTCATCAGCAGGTTTTGGTTCTTCCCTGACGGTGTTGGCTCGTGCTAGTTCCTCAGTTAAGTACGCGCTTGTGTGTTGTGTCACGAGGAGATGAGATAGAATGTCCGTGCCTGGAGTAATATTATATTAGAACAACAAAGTTTTTCATACAGAATTGCAAATATTTACGAACTGTATACAATTTTTGCGTTGTGAAAATAAAATCTGTTAATACTACATACTTGTTTCATTTAATGATGCCGTCTGGGGATTAAAATATTAATATTTTATTAGTTACTATAGTAATTGGGTATTTGTATATTTTATATTGATCTATATATGCTGCTGGTCTAACGGTTACATAAATAGTTATAAAATTTATAAAAGAAAATGAAAATATATTATATTAATTGATATCCTATAAACAGTGTAAACTGACTTATGTCTGTAGAGCATTCGCAGACGCAGTATAGCGTGGGAGCGGGTCTAGGAGCGGCCTCCAGTGAAAGTGAGCCGGCGCAATATCCACTGTGTCTCAACATCGCTCGGTAACATGATGTAGCATATGGACACTTGCTGCGCGACGTGCGACCGCTGTATGTGGAGAATATTAAAATTATACTTTAGTATGTATTAAACATTTGGTATATTATTTATCTAATCTTTCTTCATTAGAAAATATAGAAATATTAAAAATATGATATCACAATATAATAAGGGCTACTAAAATAACATTTTTTTTGTAAAAGTTAATGAGTGTTTTCAACACGATAAAGGAAAAACTACGTCTCTTTACTGACATTCAATAAATCTGATTGTATTCAATGTTTGCAGTGTCGTTTTATCAAGTGGTTATACTAACAGGAAGTGTTTGTCACTGTCAAGCGGCGTGTCACACTCGCGACACAGAAGACCCTCTTGTATGACCAACGTGACACCTTCATACGTGTCGCTGATGGCGTGACACGCGACGTCCTTGATGGGAGGGCGGGCTTTGTTCTGAAAATAATTTATTATTATATAGTTGCAGTTTGTTAATTGTAGATAAATAAGTAGCAGTATATACAAGTAGCAGTAGAGTTATATGACGTACATACCTTGGGCAGATTAATCAAGTGCTCAGTAGAACACAGAGGTAGAACCTCCTCGAACGGGTTGTGGTCTCGAATCTGAGGCTCTTTCAGTTGACCTGAAAAATATTATACGTATTATGTGTGTGTATTGAACTCATTTTATTGTAAATGAAACTAATATTTTTCGGATATACTGCGCTACTTGATTTTTGATAAAAACTACATACTCCCGACTAGTGGCGGCTGGTGGGTTATCGAACTGGTGGTGCACTTTCCTAAAATTTTAAAATTAAAAAATGCATCAAAAAACCAATTGACATAAAATTTGATTATTTTTTATACATTAAATCAATGCGACGACATTTTTCTGAAGCGAAATATTCAATCACGTTTTTATTAAAATCGGGTATTGTTTGCATAATTATTTTTTTCAATACTAAGCATAGAAAGTGCATTTAGCAAGTGCATGGTATTTCGGAGAAAAGTTTTGATTCTTTTCAATTCCAATTCACCATACATCGGGTGCTCTCGGTAATCTTCGGCCGTTCGTGCGGCGTTCGAGAACCGACTCATTACTCGGTACATTTCTATGAACTATCTTTTGTTTCACGCGTCAGGCGTATTAACTCGTATCTCATACAAGATGTATTAGCAGTCCTCGTGCACTCGCCGAAGCGCACGAGATATTAGTTTAGTAAAGCGCTCAAACTTTTTGACTATAATTAGAAATTTAATTTTTTATACGTTTTTGTATGTTTAGAAAATAAATATTAAAATGGTAATTTAAAAATAAAGATAAAGTAATATTTTGTAACTTTTAATTCTTTTGATTTGGTGGTTCAGCGCACGAGTGCACTTAAGGTACAGCCGCCACTGCTTCCGACGTTTCGGCTACTTTTCAGCAACCGTGATCACGGACAGACGAGATGTGAGCGTTTATTTTTATTGTATAATGAGACTAGTAAACCCGGCGAACTCCGTTTCGCCACCAGGCTTTGTTTTATTTAACATTTCGTTTGGTGATTAAAAGATGACGAATTTTTTTATTGTTTTATATTTGAAAAGGAAAATTTTAATATCGTTTTACAACAGTAATGAATTCATTTCGATTACAGAAATGTAGTGTTATTTAGTTGAACTTCTCTAAGTAAATAAAAGTGAATCCAAAGTAGATACCGAATCGAAGCGTTATACATGTCCGCAAATTATTCGTTTCATTGAAGTGCTCCTTTGTAAACCACATTTTTTGTTTTTTGGTCTAACGTTAACACAAATAAAGCGGATGGTTTCCGAACTCCTGAAAGCGCAAAGTATAACTGCCCATGTGAAAAACAATGATTTTCTAAATTTATCCCGCAAATACGAAATGGTTTTAAGAGTTTAAACTACAAACACATTACCGGTTTGTCACATGAAATTAACTGAGCAGAGAACAATGAGTAGCCTTCAAACCATGTATCATACACCGGCACCATCTACTTAAAATATTGATTTGTAGTACCGTTACGTATCAGAGATGGCGCTGTATGTGAAAAAAGATAGTCCCGCTTTTCTGTTAAACATTTTCCTGATTTTTTTTTGTTATAAACCTCACGGAGTCAGAGACCTTTCCAACGAATGCAAAACCCTGGAAATCGGTTCGGTCGTTCTGGAGTTGCGTCAGGAAGAAAGAACGGACTTATTTTTATATAGTAGATTTAAGACTTGCGAGTATTAATTTAAATGAAAGTAATATTTTCGGAATACTTTGCGTATTTTATTATTTTTAAAAACACCACACTCCCGACAACTCGTCTGCCTTAATCATGGTTGCTGACAAGTAACCGAAACGTCGGGTGTATATATAATAGTTTTTTAAATAATAAAATACGCGAAACAATCCGAAAATATTAGTTTCATCTGTTTATACAGGGTGACTGGTGAATTACTATCAATATTTAAGGACGTGGTAGTTGACGATCATATATGACAAAATAAAAATTAATATAACATAAATATTAATAAACTTCTAAGTAAAGTTAACCAAAAGTTATGTAATTAATTACGGATCGCGTGGATACCCTAGCTGCGTTATCGACACAAAACAGTTATGTACGTAGGTATATGTAGTTATCGCGCGGTAGTTTACCTACATCCAAACGCCGCGCGCCGCCGCGTGTTAGACCTTAGATAAACAAAAATGATCCAATTCCCTTCATACTTTAATCCTGGCTTAGGACAGGCAAAAATACCAAGATATTTCTTTCGTTTAAGCAACCAATTTATTGACTAGGTAAATGGTGTGACCTTGACACGAAAAATAATATGAACTGTTTACCTATCTTGGTATTTCCGGCGTATTTAAAAATGGAATCATTCTTATTTACAACAATTGTCAATCATTAAACTACCTATTTACCTACATAACTACACTAACCTTAACAAATGTTCAAAGCGAGCTCCTTCTCGTGTGATACACAGTTCGGCACGTTTACACATATTGTCTTTCACACGATTTAATACGAATGGGTCACTTTTAATAGTTTCGAAAGCACTATTGATTTTTAATTTCAACTCCTCTCTGTTGACATACATTGTAGCATACACAAGACGTTTCCTTGGGCATGTGTTGGAACACGGAACTGTCCGAAGTCTCGTAATCTTTGATTAGCGTTTAAGATGACGCTGGCCGTAGGTACTCGACGATTGGGGAACATCTCCCGGTACAAATTGATTGCGCCCGGCAAGCTATCATTTGCACGCGCATACGCATGAACCATGTCCAAGTATTCTGCATTTGTGTATTGAAAAGCCATATTTAATTACTAATAAGTAATAACGGGTCACACGCACACACGACAGATTATTATTAGGTATACGCGTAAGATCGATCGCTAGGCGCGCGCGCGGGAAGACGAACGTACGGACCTTACGGCGGCGCTCGCGCGACTAATAGCCGACTAATGGCCCGCTAGCCACGGGGCGGGGGTTGGGGAGTAGCGACACACTGGCGCCGGCAAGGCTGAGTACGTGTCCAAACTTTATTTATTTATACGGAAATTTGGTCAAAAATTAAGTACCTATTTTTTTTACATAATTCGAATGAGAATCATGTACCGAGTATGCTCCTTAAATATTGATAGTAATTCACCAGTCACCCTGTATAGTACTTACAGTTGTATTATTCACCGAGACGTACGAATCTCAGCACACATCTCGTACATTTAATCTCCAGCTCCTTGTCCTGGTGTTGTTTGAGATGGTCCATGTAGAGGAGCACATTGGCCGTCAGCTCACAGCCTTCAGCGTACACTGGAATCATCTGAAGGCAGATATACGATGATTTTAATTTCTTCTACGTAGTATACTATTTGATGTGTCCTCTTAAAATTAAAATTGAAACTGAAATAAATGAATTCCTCCTTACGAAACGCATGTTTATTTAAGCCGTTTTTAAATTACTTTAAGAGTTTTGAATAAAGAGCAAATATGTTCTATAAAATTGTTATTAAGACATGAAAATTTTATTTTGATTTTATGTGACATGAAAATTTGGTTTATTTTGTTAAATCTAGGCACTATTTAAGCTTATTGAGCTATCGTGCCTCGCGCCTGAGCGGCAAATGTCATAATATATTATAATATAATCGCAAAACAGTATGAGTAATCACACTAGTGATTACTCATACTGTTTTGCGTGATTACTCATACTGTTTGCATTAGTGAGCCTGTGAGTATCTACTAAGATACTCACAGGCTCTACTTCATCAGCAGGTTTTGGTTCTTCCCTGACGGTGTTGGCTCGTGATAGTTCCTCAGTTAAGTACGCGCTTGTGTGTTGTGTCACGAGGAGATGAGATAGAATGTCCGTGCCTGGAGTAATATTATATTAGAACAACAAAGTTTTTCATACAGAATTGCAAATATTTACGAACTGTATACAATTTTTGCGTCGTGAAAATAAAATCTGTTAATACTACATACTTGTTTCATTTAATGATGCCGTCTGGGGATTAAAATATTAATATTTTATTAGTTACTATAGTCATTGGGTATTTGTATATTTTATATTGATCTATACATGCTGCTGGTCTAACAGTTACATAAATAGTTATAAAATTTATAAAAGAAAATGAAAATATATTATATTAATTGATATCCTATAAACAGTGTAAACTGACTTATGTCTGTAGAGTATTCGCAGACGCAGTATAGCGTGGGAGCGGGTCTAGGAGCGGCCTCCAGTGAAAGTGAGCCGGCGCAATATCCACTGTGTCTCAACATCGCTCGGTAACATGATGTAGCATATGGACACTTGCTGCGCGACGTGCGACCGCTGTATATGGAGAATATTAAAATTATACTTTAGTATGTATTAAACATTTGGTATATTATTTATCTAATCTTTCTTCATTAGAAAATATAGAAATATTAAAAATATGATATCACAATATAATAAGGGCTACTAAAATAACATTTTTTTTGTAAAAGTTAATGAGTGTTTTCAACACGATAAAGGAAAAACTACGTCTCTTTACTGACATTCAATAAATCTGATTGTATTCAATGTTTGCAGCGTCGTTTTATCAAGTGGTTATACTAACAGGAAGTGTTTGTCACTGTCAAGCGGTGTGTCACACTCGCGACACAGAAGACCCTCTTGTATGACCAACGTGACATCTTCATACGTGTCGCTGATGGCGTGACACGCGACGTCCTTGATGGGAGGGCGGGCTTTGTTCTGAAAATAATATATTATTATATAATTGCAGTTTGTTAATCTTCTATATATATAAAAATGGATTGCTGTTCCTTAGTCTCGCTAAAACTCGAGAACGGCTGAACCGATTTGGCTAATTTTAGTCTTGAAATACTCCTGGAAGTCCAGGAAAGTTTTAAAAGGTGAGAAAAATTGGAATAATTGCCGGAAAACCCTAAAAACAGCCCTTTTCTATTTCCCATACAAACGTTTTTTTTGACATTAGATTTGACAACTAACTAATATGTCAATCATTCTGTTTGATTGAAACAGGAAAAATCTGATTATTTATGGCCTCTAAGACGGAATAGAGTTTGCCTGGTCAGCTTCTTCTTCTACCTGGCAATTTCCCAGCTATAGCCAGGCCTGCCTTACATGTTTGTGAATAGTTTTGGCTATTTGTTTTTACGACCGGCCGCCTGCCTGACATCAACCCTCTCTTTGGGAATCAACATTAATCAGTGATGTCTAAATACTCTTAGAAAGTACATATGACTCGGAAAAATCACATTGGTACTTGCCCGGGCCAGGGTCGAACCCGCGCCCTCGGCAACGAGAGGCGGGCCCTTTAACCACTAGGCCACCACTGTCTGGTCAAAGATATCAATATATAATGGGTGTCCCAACTAGAACGCAATTTTTAACTTTGGCGCCATTTTAAGTGTGATTGTTTGACTTTTGAACAATTGTTATTATTTGCTTGTAAAAGGTACAAGGTTTGTATAAATGGAGCGCTACACGAATGAACAATGCATTCTCATTGTAAAATTGTTTTACTAAAATGGTGAAAGTTTTGCGGCTACAGTTCGCAAATTACGATCATTTTGGAGTCACAATAATGCTCAAAAAGAGTCAACTGTAAAGAGATTAATGAATAAATTCGCCGAAACTTGGTCTGTTAGTGATGTAAAGACAACAACAACGCAAACAGTCAATGGTGTTCGATATCGTGAAATGATTACCAGTTTTTTCTTGCCTAGAATCGAAGAAATGAATGTGGACGGCATGTGGTTTCAACAAGTCGGCGCCACATGTCATACAGCCAGAGAAACAATTCAATTGCTGCATCAGTCATTTCCTGGTCGTGTTATTTCCCGTTTTGGAGACCAGAATAGGCCGCCGAGATCGTGCGATTTAACACCTTTAGATTATTTTCTTTCGGTTTTTTTGAAGTCGATGGTTCACGCGAATAAGCCGACGACTACTCAAGCCTTAAAAGAGGAAATTGGACGCTGCATTAATTAAATACCGCAGTATTTACGCAAAACGGTCCTAGAAAATTTCATTCAAAGTTCGCGCGTGTGCCTGCAAAGCCGCGGCGGCCATCTGCACGATATCTTGTTCCATATATAACCTTATTGTATCTACTTTACGATATAATAAAGTTTCACGATATTTTTTTTTTGTCTGTGTTTTATTTAAAATTTAAAAATTGCGTTCTATTTGGGACACCCTTTAGATAGATAAAGATTGAGTAAAATATGAATATCTCATTTAATATTTAAAAGTAAAGAAAAGTATTAAGAAAAATATTTTTAAAACGGACGTGGCAGTCAGATTCCAAGGCCATAAATTGAAACGGTTCAGTTAACGTGAACATCGAGAAGTAGTACCCTTCTTTATAGCTTTCAATATAGTGACTTTCGCGTAAATTGAGAAGCTTAGAAATGTCCCCTTAACGTCGACTAACTATTTATTAAACTTACTCACTTATTAAAAGATAAGATTAACAGTTTCTTTTCTCGTCCCAAACGTATTATTGTGTAATGTAAATTGAAACTCAGATTATTTAGGTTCTATCACATATAACCATAACTTTGAATTTCAAATGATAAATTAAAATATTATGAAAATAATCATGATTAATGTTAATGTTAGAAATAAAATACAATATTACATATGTTAAAGTGATAAAAATCTAAATAATATTCCGAAAAAATATATATTACTTGTTTACATTAAAAAAATGGTGGTTTCGAATATGGGTTTTTTAAAAAGTAGGTGTAATTAATTTTGACCTGTTTTTTTATTAACTAGGCTAAGATTTTTCATTTTTATACAATAATGTAATAAATAAAATAGAAATTTTAAATAATTCATGAAAAAATTATTGGCCAAAGTCACATGTATGAAACTACGTAATATAGCTTTGGAATGATATTCAAAAATTGGAAATGTCAGCGAACAATTGATTACAAACAAATGGAATTAAATGTAATGAAAAAGAAGAAATAAGCTTAATTGAATTAAAATCAAAAGTATTCCGGCGTCGGGACGTGACGACCCCATCGCCCACTGGTGTATTCCGGTGCAATCAGTCACGGGGGGGAGGGCTGGGGGTACAGCCCTGGGAGTAAGACGGTCACGGATCTGGCAGGAGGCCGTCCGTGGCTGTCTTGGGGGGGAGGAGATACTCGGGTCTCTCCGGAGGCCTGAGTTCGCTTGTGGTCGGTCGGTTTCCTCTCTGTCTGCCGTCGGGCGCTTGCGCTCGTCGGTGGGTGGTTGGAGACTGGCCGCGTGGGCTTGGGTGGGAGGGGTAAGGGGTTAACCCTCTCGCGATTAAGCAAGCCCGCCAGGCGGAGGGACACTCCTGGTCACTTGGAGTGAGCTCTCGGTGGGGGAGGTGGCCGTTCGCGGCCCGCCGCCGGATCGTCGCGGATGCATGCTTCGGCGTTTCCCGTGGCGATCCACTTGGCGGCAACGGAGAGTGACCGCTGGTGTTTTAGTGGGTAACATGGGCCCTTCTGGCCGTGAATCCCACATAACCGCCTCTGTCTCCCCTAGACGGAGGGGTAGGTATAAAACCTTTCACCGCGATAACAAAAAAAAAAAAAAAAAAAAAATCAAAAGTATGTTGTAGTTCTCCCTTCAAAAGTTAAACAACTTGGTTATTAAATTTCATAAAAAAAACAATTGGATGCAGAAATAAAAATTATGTATAATTTGTTTCAATACTATAACAAATATTTTAAAGGTTGATTTATTATTGAGAAAGTATTTTAAAAATGAATTTCATCTCATCTTCCCGCTAACGAGTTTAATAAAAAGTTATTTATTCTATAAAATCAGACTACATAAGAGAACGTGACTAAAGAGCATAAAACATATCGGAGAAGGTGCCAAAACGTGGTTTTTAAAATGAGTGACGTCAGCATAACTGACGTCACCAGTGCGGTTTGTTCTCGAATGTCGTCAGCCCTTGAGGCTATCGAAGGTAACCTCACAGCCCTCACAGCCGGTGGGGCGGTGTTTCACTTCCAAGAGGTTCGATCCCCGCGACGGCTCCAGCACGACCATCTGTAATCAGTAATCTCGCCTCTATTTATAATGACTAACAGCCATTGTTATGACTTCACTCGGACAGGTTGTTACGCGAACGACACCTGATAATTTATCTACCCTCAATTATTGATTATTAAAATGGTAACTGCGCCGACAAACATAAAAGGTAATTCAGCGGATCCTTAAAAAACTATCTCATTAAAGTAGTATCTCAAACGTCATGGCATTTTTATTATAATAAATTTGTGATTCAGAACTCTATGTAATTTAACGATGAATATATTGAGAATTTTTGTTAAAAAAAAAAATTATAAAAAGGATTTCTATGGCTTTTTGCCTATTTGTTTCTGTTTAAATTACAAAATATCAATTCAAATAAGTAAATAATAGATTTTATAATACAACTAGCTTTCCGCCCGCAGCTTCGCCCGCTTGGAATTCCCTTATATCGTGTTTTCAAGAGAACCTTTCAAAAGTCTGGGATAAAAACTATCCCATGTTCTTTCTCAAAGTCAACTCTATCTCTGTACCAAATTTCATGAAAATCAGTTCAGTGGTTTAGGCGTGAAAGCGTAACAGAGAGACAGACAGACAGAGCTACTTTAACATTTATAATATTAGTAGGGATACTTAATGTTCGAATTCTTTAAACAAGCTTTCATATGACAACATAATTAAGTAGCAACAATTTTAGGACTGTAGTGACTTCCTCGGCTTTGTAAAGCAGATCGTCCGCAAATCTGACAGGAGTGGGAAAAGACTGAATTCTTAAAATCAATTATTACAGTTCCTTAATATATGTAATTACAATGATTAATTAAATAAGTGTATCATGAACAATAGTTAATTTTAAATGTAATTTAACAGTAGACAAGTTTGTGTCTTATATATTTCTTATATTAACGATGTACCTAATTCTTTTCCCCGTATAAAATGAATGATTTGAACCTAACGGCTTGAACCCAGCACTTCTATTGAATAATCATCACTCAAGTCTTAAAATAACAAGTGTTACGAAGAATGTTTTTATGATATAGTTTGTATTGAATAATATCGAATAAACAGAAATTTTTATAAATTAAAATTATGAAAATTTTCAGAATCTTCTAAAGATGGAACCAACAATGTATATTGCCTTCTTTCATCGTGCCCAAGGACATGTGTCGCGTATAACATTAAAGGCGTTATTTCATTTTAATACTTCTAACAAAGGAAGTGTCACTGACTTGTGTCCTCAATTTTATTGTTATTTCGTTTTTGACATAGGAAAAGAAAAACATACTTTCTCTAAAGTAATACAACGAAAACGAAACATTGCATTAGTTTTGAATTAAAGAATCGAATTTTGTCCAACAATCTTAATTGATTAAAAAGATTTTTAAGAATGATGTGATTAAAGAGATTATATTAAGTATTCTATGAAACGTTTTTAATTACTGTGATATAATTGACAATGTATAGAAAAAGTGTTACTTACTTATCTATTACGTAGTTTGATTAACCGTTTACTTCTAAGTAGGCATCAAAAATATTTTTATTTTATTTTATTTATATTGAGACTCACTCATTAAACTTCTCGTTTTGTTTCCCTTTGTTTAACCAGGACGCTTAAGGTATTCATCGAAATAATTATTTCGCCTATTGAAAGATCTTATTTAAAATAAAAATTACTATACAAAGTTTTCTATCACATTAGCTTCCAAATTTTAATTAAAGAAATAAAAATTATCTACATAATTTACTTGAATTGTACTTGAACCTATCACGTCCATACATCATAGTGATAGTGGTTCAAAGCAATTTCTCAACGTCGCACTTTATTAATAATGTAAAGATATCTTGAACAAGAACGGCGTATTCCTATAGCAATCAAGTTCAAGAGACTTTATAACAAATAGCAACATGTAAAGAAGAACACAATAACTAACGATCAATTATGAAATAAACTATTGAAGACAAAGTTCTTTTCATGAATGTTATCATAAGAACCTGACAATGTTATAAAATAGAATGGAATGAAATGAACAATAGTATTGACTAAAATATAAATAACTCGTTAATAATAAAGTACCATTGTTGTATTTTATATTATAACGTATGTATATATAATAATATGAAACCATATAATATTATGGAATTCATTAATATTAGATTTAACAATCCGAGTATGGATTTAAGACTATGAAGGCAGATAATTTTAAAGGTTTTTTTTATAGTACCCAAAGGGTCAAACCGTCGACGTACGAGTATGTTTATTTATTTATTTATTTATTTACTCTTTAATGTACACCAATATAGACAGAAATAACAAGAGAAAAACAAAGAAAGGAAAATGTACTAATAGGCGGCCTTATCGCTAAAACAGCGATCTCTTCCAGGCAACCTTTAAAATATTTTTAATCATGAACATACGTAAACATTTACAAAAATAGTTCTCGGTATTTCTTCTCCATTTAATCTTTATATTTTAACCAATCATTCGCTTTAGAAAAGGGCATGCATGACTTTACATATAAATATGTCCTATAATAATGACTTTACATATAAATAAGTAACAGACTTTACATATAAATAATATATAATGACTTTACATATAAATAAGTGACATTCATAATGTTAAGAATACCTTATAAAATTACTGTCTTTACTCACAACAATAACTTCTAGCATTATTTAAAACGACCATGAATAGAAGAAAATTCCATACACATTTAGGGAATTCAAAAACACGTTAAATTTATATATGAAAATACTTAGAATATATGTTATTATTTTTTAGATATTTGAAGATTGTTTGCATTAAAATTGTTATAATACCTACCTAAGTCTAGTTAATGCCCATGTAATAATTAAATTCTTATTATAGTTTAAATGTTAAATATCATGAAACTTGATTGTTTTTGTAAAACTTTACTTACTATGTATATTTATTTTAAATGAGCACTAAACAGTATGAACTCTTATTTAGAGTAATGTTTATGTGTAGGCAACTAACGTAACGTGTGGCTCGGCTGTTTAAATTTTATACAAATTTAAACCTTTTATTTATAAAGTCCCGTCATTCTTACTTGTATTAAATGTTTTATATCATCAACAGTGCAAATTAAGGTTTAACAAATTAATGTCTTGCCGATTTTCATTGAACCACTCTACAGTTATGTACATATATGCATCTTAATGAGACGAAACTTCTCAGCAATCCATGGATTCACCGTGCGGGTGCCGGGTCCATCGCGTTGCAGGGAGAGGAGCTTCAACAGTGCCTGGGACTTGCGACCCAGGTGTAGGTTTAAGGGGCCCCTTAACTAACGCGCGTTATACGCTCACCTCCACTGTCCAAGCTCCTCTCCCTACCTAACCAAATTTGAAAAGAACCTACTAGGGCTGCCTTCGATGTACGTTCTAAGAATGAATTAATGTGAGTTCTGGACAAGCTCAAGTCCTTTAGTAGGTTATAGAGAGATTTCGCTGTAATACCTCTCGCTCCCACCTCCACCGCGTACAAATCTACTACGAACCTATTTCGAGTGAGTTCGTTTGTGAGCTCGTAATATTTGTTGACCTTGATGGTATGGTCTTTGGGGATGTTGGTTTCCCAAGGGACCGTAAGCTCTATCATCACTACGCGCTTTAAAATTCGCGAAAACAAAAATATATCCGGTCTGGAGGCTGACGCACAAATGTCCTCGGGGATTTTATATTGTTTTTCATACGTGTCCATCATTATAGTCCAATCCGACGCCGCTTTAAGGATGGAGTAAGGCTTGACGTTTGATTTTGTAGCCCTAGTGCCTTCTCTCACAAAACCTACTGATCGTTCGTTTGTGGTAATTTCCTTTTGCACTCTGGCTACCGAAAGACTAACCGCTTCACGTATGACTTCTAAAACCCTATCGTGACGACGCGAGTATTGACCGCTGTCCAGGAGTACCTTACATCCCACCAGCAGATGTTTAGCAGTTCCAACTGCCTTTCCACAGATATAGCAAGTTTTTTTTCGGTACTTTTACCCCATCTTACTAAATTACTCTGATCTGGGAGAGTCATCTGGAACGCATTGAGATAGAATTTTAGCAATGCTGGCGACCAGTCATGAATTAAAGTGCGCCATTTTAATGCTAATGGGATGCAAAAATCTCCTATGTCTAAACACTCGTTCTGCATTTCTAAATTCATTACATGGATCTTATATTTATCATTCTCGTCTTGCCGAATAAAAGACTTCAATATATCCGCATCTTGGACTTTCCTATTTGATCCTAACCCCACTCTGTTACTTTGTGCTCCTATCATAAATTGCTAATGGAATTGAAGTCGCGACTCTAGCTCGGGGGCATCTTCATCTTTTGGGAGCGATGTCACTACGTCATCATGGGATTTCCCCAGGATATATCTCTTGGAAACTCTTAGGTGTTTATAGAGCTCCGATGACCTTTTTAGACTCATCCCAAAACTATTGCTTCCCCTAAATAACGCCGATGAATCAGCCGTTAGAGCGAGCCCGAGCCACAACTTCAACATCTTTATGACGCCTGCATCTAACTTTGACAAAAGGGTAATTAAATACAATATATTTACGTAGTTTTAAGGAAAATCTATTTTACAGCCGGTGTGAGTTTGCAATTTTTTGAAATTGTGTTGTTGTTGTCGAATATAATTATCTTGAACATATTTATTTAATTTGTAAAAAGTATTAAATGATAAAACTATAATATTGTAGGAATATTGGAGAGTATAAGAGGGGCGAGCCATATATGTATAAGAATTTGTCAAAGAATATCAGGGTTCTTTTCTCGTTCAAAACGCGAGTTGGTATGATAGTTTTATCAATCGTAGATTTTCGGAGCGTGTTTAAATCTTTCTTTTGGGATATATTCAAAATATGTTTTCAAGATAGCTTTAAATCAAGAAAATTTAATGTTATTACTTAATTTTTTAGCTTACCACTGCGGTTCTCCTAAAACTAATATTAATACCTTATATATTTCGAAAGTGTGTAACTGTTGTTGTGTCGTTATGTGTTGTAGCAGTAAACAGCCAAGACTTTATCCGCTGTCTACTATATGAGATTCATGTGAACCGATTATTTGGGAGAGTTGATGAAACGATTTTTAAGGGAGAAGTTTTAGGTGCTAAACTGAAACACGGCGAGGAGAAAAGTGAGCCGTTTTGACATCAATCAACTCCTGTTTGATTTTTTAGAATATGTCAATTGATGAGTATTGGAAATAACAAAAGAAAAGGAGATTTCCAGCTAATTAAATATATCCTCGTATTTTGCTATGGTTTATAAATTATAAAATCTTTTTACAGGTAGTGGCTATCTATTTGCAAAACATACACTCTTCGTTGTAGGCTTTTGATCTATTTATTGGAACTATATTTTAATAAAGCAATATGTTGAAGTAAAAAATATTATTCACAGATTTTTACAAAATTCTAATGTTTATAAAAGATTGTCTCTGAATTTAACACTGAAATATTTCAAACGTTTCCATAATTATTGCACTAATCTTCTATTTGTAGCAATACAATATTTCATGCAACCTCAGCATTATTTATTTGAAATTTATAATCAATAAATTAAAATAAAATATTTGAAAGAAATTATATTATTTTTATAGATTATACTGATTATTGATTAAGATATATTAAGATAAATATTTTATAATAGTATTACCAATTTTCACATAATCACAAATAATTTTTTGTAAATATATATTTCAATGAAAAATAGTGAAATGTCGGAAAAGGATACAAAAAGATGTATTGAGTCATCTGGACTTTATCAGTCGACTTTCTTTTTAAATTCAGTTTGAATGCTTAAACCAATAAATCTAAAATAAATTTAAAAAGTAACAAAGACTGAAGGTAATAATACTCCAGATGAACTGGATACTAGAAATTCATCGACATTAGCTATTGAAACAAATGATGATTACAATTCCACTCACTAAGTGTGCAAAGCTCGTAGAATCACTTGGTTTTGCATGTTTTGATCACCTTCCCCGAAAGTAGTAATTAATTTCAATACCCTGTCCTATTTAGCACACAAACTAGGCGAAATATCATCGAATTCTCGAAACTAATACAATTATATACTAGATTAAAATTTTATAGTTAAATGTTATGTTGATATTAAAATAAAATGTAACATTATAAAGCGTGGTGAAATAAATGGTTACCATAACTGAAAAACGATTGATATGAAAGAATTTTTGTTGCGACAGAAATATATGAAGACTAGCTTCCGCCCGCAGATTCGCCCGCGTGGAGTTCGGTTATATCGCGTTTCCAAGAGAACCTTTCAAAAGTCTGGGATAAAAACTATCCTATGTTCTTTCTCAAGGTCAACTCCATCTCTGTACCAAATTTCATTAAAATCAGTTCAGTGGTTTAGGCGTGAAAGCGTAACAGACAGACAGACAGAGCTACTTAGGCATTCATAATATTAGTAGGGATAGTTGAATGTGTTCAATATTTAATGGTAAACGTGGATTAAATAAATAAAATCAGTTATGGAAAATTTGGCTAGAAAAATATTTTTCATGAATTTTCAAAAGAATAATTCCATAAGGTATTAAAATTTAATTAAAAAGTTTGACAAGCACGAAGAAATGTTAAATGCATAAAAAGCATAAATCCTCAAGAACATAAATTAAGCCAAATGATCATTAAGGTTGTTCTCTTAATTGTTTTCATTACTTTTACAATATAAAATCCTACTAAAATCCTTAACGAGAAAACCTATGAATAAATGCACTATGCAATAATTACTGTGAAAAAACTTTTCTTCAGGCGATAAGTGTATAAAAATGTACTTACGTCGTAAACGATGTCGTGACGAACAATATTCATCTGAAAGTAAATATTTTTATTATTTCATAGAACGGTTCATTACGATTATATTACGCCATAAAAAAAAAATATAATATTTTTTGAAACACCTATCCTAAAAAACTTTAAATTTACAAATATATTTTCGCTATGCAGTCATAAACGCCGTCCGCCATGATGGTCTACTAATTATCTGTGCCGTGACGTAATATTCTTGTAAACAATACGAGTGACTATCATAACCTGTTTATCCGAATCCAAAACCATTGCTTCACAAGGATTACATGATAAAATATAGTAGTTATCACTATTAATATCCAGCGGAAATGTAAGAATGAATCAATAAAGAACCCAGAAAAGTTGTGGATTAAAGTACCCAGTGTTGAGAATATGTGTAATACCTGATTACAACTAGCTAAAAGAGATCCTGTAACTCTGTCAGCCGAACAGAAGTGTATTTCTGTAAAGATCACTTCAATGTAAGTTAAAGCAACTTACAACAAATAATTTTTTTTGTAATTTTCACTTTAAACTATAATGTATTAATATTTTTTCTTTCTAAATAAAGTTTCAGTAAGCGACTATGCGTAGTCAATTGCCCACGTGTTAACATTGGTTCTGTTTTTATATTAGCTTGAAAGTGACATGGAAAATTATAAACAATATAAAATCATGGGTTCAGATAAAAGAATCAGAATGAAAACTAATTGTGTTCCAACTCGATTTAGTTGTCAAAAGGAGAGAAAACGCAAGCGTTTGGTAACAAATGATGAGGATGTTGTCAAGAAGAGAGTATACTCCGTCTAACAATCTTTTATTCTCTTTACATGGTATAAATAATTATCAAGGCGTATAAATGAAAGACCACGAATAACCTGAAATAGCGTTTGATATTACGTTGTTTACAATATTGTGACTTAAAAACATGGCGGACGGTGTTTTAAATTATCAGTTTCACTTGTTTTTTTTATTATTTCAAGTTTCAGTTGAATCTTTATAGCAATCCCTTAGAAATATTTATTGCAGTTTATATATTTCGGACCCTTATACGGAATGATATTTGAATTAGAAGTTATTTTTATAAATGGTGACAAAATCTAATTTTCCACAATATGTACTAGAGACCAATTAAATTGATAATTAAACTAATCTTCTTACGGTCGTGAAAACTATTTAGTCAAAATAAACTAATATTGTTATTTTTTTAAATGGCAGACGAGATGTCCGCCGTGATCACGGTTGCTGCAAAGTCATCGAAAGGTCGGAAGTAGGTATGTAGTTTTTAACATAATAAAATACGATAAGTAATCAGAAAATATTAATCTCATTTAAACATTGATAATCTTCGCGAATAATGTTACAGCAGTCCGATCAGAACGAACATCTAGTACATACTTTATGATCTGTTCATCACAGCTTTATAAAAGTTATTTGAATAGAAATATCCAGCGGAGTTCCATTTTCAAACATTCTTATAATAATCTTTTGAAAAAAACAAACAAGGCAAACAAAATAATTTATTTGGGTGTACACAACCTGCTAACTAATTAAAACTATAATAATACTTTTTATTAAAACGAATAACATTACCTTTCTTTTAGTTCAATCTCAACTGGTCACAACAGCTCACACACCATGACTTTACACTTATTTTAATTTTATTACCAAACGTCAATATTGAAAATGTACACTCGTTACTAATTTCATTAAACACATATCACAAGCACAGAACTCACAGCTATAATTTTCCATAATTCGTTAATAAATTAATCCACTGTTTATACTAATTAAAAGTTATTCACTTGTGCTTAGAAAAACAAATGACAATATTGCATTATAATAAAATGGCGACAAAAGTATAAACAGTTTACTGACCAATCAGAGAGCCCCGTTTCGTTTGACAATTAACGGACGTTCTACAAACAATTCAAAATTTAAATCAGTGCTTTCGAACACTATGAAAATAATAGTCCGAGATCTCACTGCAGGATTGCTGCGTTCATACGTTATTTGTTTAAAACCAAATTTTTATATTTATTTATAGTTAGGAGAACATATTATAATTACTTTGTTAATTTTTGCGAACACACGCTGGCTGCGAAGAGTTGCGGCTAGGTGCGCAATGGCAACCGTGATTTTTTAGAATCTTCATATAAATTACTGTCATATATAGTTTTCTTTATTTAAAAAAATAAATGAACGGAATTTTTCCAAAAAATAAATCAAAAATAATTTAATTAAAAATTATGGCGTCCAAATTTTGATAGGTAACTAAGTAAATATACTATCTTCTCCTAACTATAAATAAACTTCAAAATTTGTTTTTAAACAAATAACTGATGACTGCACCAATCCTGCAGTGGGATCTTAGACTATAAACAGAAAGAGATTGTGCATACCGCCGCTCTGGCTGCATAGCGGCGCTAGCAGTTAGCAGCGGCCGATCGAAAATGTTTCGTTTTTACATTGTTAGATGTCACTTTAATTAACACATCATGAATCAAATGTCATTTTAAATGTCTGTTGACATTTGTATTTCAAAATGTATGATTAAAAGTAGGTATGTACCTAAGTAAGAATTAAAAAATATAGGTTTAGTTTTTATATGCGTAGGGGGTGCAGTGCTTATTTGCATCTATGGTGTGCACGCCACTGGTATATAATGGTGATATTATGTTGTTATTTAAACTAAGTAATATTCATAATGACAATTTAAAAAAATAGGTGAAACTAGTAGACGTAATGAACGACGTGCATTATGTCAATATGTACATGTAACATGTTATTCAATTACTGATATATTTTACAAAATTAAAGAGTAAAAACGTAAACAAAATGGTATAAATATTTTTGAAATAACCTGTGTTGATGGATGACAGAACTAAAACAAGAGTTACGTAACTACCAAAAAGGACAGTGAACAGTAGAAAATAGACGAAGCCAGTGTAGATAGAACTCAAAACTATTTCAAACCTCAAAGTGTTTCCAAAGTTGTAGGAATTTATGACTAATATCTAGGTAACTTAATCTAGATAAGAATTAACTTTGTCGTATGATATAGGGGAGAGTTGGTTATATCGTACTAGCATTTAAATCGTACCACTTCTAAATTTCCCATTTAGTGAATATTTTTAGTTATTTTTCGACAGGACCCTACGCAAAGGGAGGGGAGTTAAGATCACGAAATAATATCTAAGAATTAAAGGAGATGGAAACTTGTGGGCCTAAAATGTAATGAGTTGAAAATTGATTTAAAAAATTAGTTTATTTTTTTGTATGAAATACCAAAAAATATTCATAAATTCTCAATCTACAGGGGGAGAAATATGCAATAACTGTTTTTATAAAGTAATCGATTAGGGATTAATTAAATAAAAAAATGATTATTCGATTATTTAACTACAAAATAAAAAATTTACTCCTAGTTTTAAACTTATAGTAACTTCATTTAAACAACACCATATATGTCTACAATTCAATAATAATAACTTTTAATAACGTGTATTAACATAATAATAATATTAAATATTATTTTAAAACATCCTTTTCGATTATCGATTCCATTCGATTCGATTAGATCGAAATCATTTAGTATATAGTCTATGGCAACATGACATTGACACTTAACAATTACCATACGTCCATACCAGATGCATTGTTATCTGACTTGTTTCGTGTTTTTCGAGGCGTTTCGAGTGCTTTCCCGATCATTTTACGTTTTCAACGACCACTGCTTTGTTTTTTACGGACTCCCAACCCGCCTACGTTTTACGACCCTCGATTGCACATTGAACACCGACGATCGCCTGTTTGTTTGGAATTGTTAGTGGTACCTTAGCTGGGCAAGGTACCACAATAATGTACCCCCTGCACAGTTCCTAGACGATATTTTAATTATTATGGAAGAGGAATAAAATTATCTATTAAAAATATTTCTTTTATCACATAGTTCACACCTCCTGTTCCTCGTAGAATTCCATACTTGTTACCTATATCTGTATGTCTTTGAGTCTTTATTGCTTTGTTATGACTTATCAGATATTCTCTTAAAGATAATGCAATATAACCTCACTTTTACTAAACCTCCAATAACCCAGCTATCTGATTGTCAATTTCTATAGAATTTTCAATATAGAAACGCTTAATTTTAAAGCTTTAGTTGATACTTTTCATGTCTTTACATTTAGGGCCCAGAATTGTATGAAATACTTTCGATCTCCTTTCCTATTTTTTTTTATTTGACGCATAAAATTGAAATATTTGTGTAAATAGCATGTTAAGTGCCCGTGTGAAGCCGCTATATGTTTAATAACATCCATTATAAAGTTCACAGTTTTTCTGAAATGTATTTAGCATCAGCATTGCACCCGTGCGAAGTCGGTACAGGTTTCTAGTAACAAAATATATCTTTAACTTATTAATAATGTACATAATTCAATCAACACGTAAAGTGTGCATACTTTAAAAAACTATTAAGATTGTCACAAATGAATAATGTTTATGGTGTAAACCTCCGTAGATCACTTTAAGTCGTCACTTCATTAGCCGTCACATAAAGTACAACCCGAAACAAAGTTCTTAGTGTTTAGGAATCAAAGTATCTAAGTATAATTAAACTTTTTTTCCAATTATATGAGTTCAAGGTCGATGACAAGTTACTTTTTAATACACTTCTAGAATAGGGTAATAGTTTTGAAATTAAAAATAATCTAAATACGTGGCCAGTTACATCGTAAAGGTAAGGATAATATAAAAAGAAGCTTTTATTTAAGGCGAAAATTACATTATTATCGGACGTGACAACTAAATACCAAAGTTTAAAACTACCTAAGTTACTAGTACTACAATTTAGATCCAAACTTTTATATGTGTTACGAAGATTTCGAAATATGATTGCAAAAAATAAAAAAAATCCTTCAAGTTATTAAAATAATATTATATGTTTGGTTTTAATTTTTGATTACTTTAAACATGACCCATAAACATTATAAAATAACTTCGACAGAGGTTATTCTAAAAGCAAAGGATCGAAGGGGTTTTTTTAATCGAAATATAATTAATTTTATTAGAACAAGTTACTTGTTTTAGATAGTAAACAATAAACTTTATAATCATGAATTTCTAGAAATATTACAAGAAAATAAAGTGCTTATACAAATACATATATGTATAAAATAGAAATAGAACAACTAAATTAGCACTATTTTATTCACATCTATCATTTTGATTAGGTATGTATTAAAAAATCATATTTCAGAATAAGATGGTAAAAAAAGTGTTTATAGTAGGTACTCTGTTTCTTCAAATATTTTTGAAAATCGATATGTTTAATACTAGTAACAGAAAAGTATATTGTTTCGATGTTTTTCATAGTTTTCGATAGTACAATGATAGCAGAAATTTTATATTCATAAATATTTGCTCAGACATCAGGTGGTGGTGACAACAGACTCTTAGAGGTGGTAGAGCCTAGCTGTGGTCATTGGTCAAGTTACTACAGCTCGAACATGGGCTGGCTCGACCGGGGAAGTACCACCCTCTCACAGAAAATCGGCGTGAAGTAGTCTTTAATGGCTGCGGTTGCCCTTTCCCTTTTCCCACCCTTTCCTTTCCCTCCCTTTCCCACATTTTACGCCCCATTTTCCCCAAACAAGACCGGCAACACATCTGCATATCCACGTTGCAGTTGTCAATGGGCGACGGTAACTACCTACCATCAAGTAGGCCGTCTACTCGGTTGCCCCCTATTCCCATAAAAAAAGACATCTTATTTAAATAAATCAATTTTGTTGTGCAGATATTGAATTTTCTTTAACAAGAAGAGAATTTATACATTAAAATAAGCACACAAAACTAGAAAGTATGAGACTGACAAAAAGAGGTTAATATATACTTATATCGGATTTATTACAAATTCGTGGTTTTAAAAGAGAGAGAGAAAACCAGCCTCGCTGACGTTACAAATATCACTTCTTCAAGTACGGTCCATGATATTTTAAAATGAAACTTCAATTGATCTTAATGCTCCTGTATTTCTCAAAGATTCTTCATAATAACATACTTCAATGATACGCACTCACTGAACTCTGAATTACGAATATCAATTCTGAATTCTCAAATCTGTAGTCGTGCATCCAGACGTCATATTTATAACAAGATTCAAACATAGTTCTATTCTCTTTTGATTTCGTTTTACTTTTAACAATAATCATAAATACTAATGAGGTTTAATAAGAATTGATGACAGCCTTAAATTATTTTCAAGTCGCATCCGATATTAAAGCTGGTAGCGCTGATATATACATATAAAAATTTACTAAGCATATACATCGAATAGCGAAATCAAACAAATGAATTAAAAAAGAGGAAGGAGAAGAAAATCACAAAACGTATCGGTATCTAAAGGGTAGAACTTAGTTTGTTAAGAGGAGACGGATAATTTGAAGAATATTAGCAGATCCGTATATTGTCAATAAATAGTTTACTAGTTATTACATTATTTTTGGGAAAAAAAAGAAACATACGAGGGGAGGTCAATAAATTCGCGGAATGAGCGGGAAGTGGGTTGAAATTATATAAGGTATATCATTGAGGATTTTCAAAATAAATTACAATTCGCTTCTGTAAAAATTTAAAAGTTTGTTTTATTTGTACGCCTTTACAATATTATAACAATTATTATTAACTATAACAATTATACTCCTATCTTACCTGAAAATACAAAGGAATAACATTAAAGTTCACTAATATTGCCTCCTCAATTATATCCCTTTGTCTATATAATGTTTTTCAATCCGTACCTTTTTCCAACTTTTGATTTACACAATCAGTACAAATATATATATTAAATTGTATACTTAAAATTCATCATCACTTACCTTTTGTTCCCTCTCAAATCCTAAACCGTAGGCGTAAATCTGTTTGTCCTATCCCAACTAGTAAAACCAAATTTGAGAAAATACAATACAATTATCAATCGTCCTATCTTTATAATAAACTAAACCGTAGACTTGACTTCTACAGACTAACAAAAACCAAAGTATTAAGTAAAGCGTGTTCTAACTGAAACATTACTCACGTATAATTATGATGAAACTGAAAAATTGATAATTAATCTAAACCTTTCACAATTATAATAAAATTAATAGATGTTTAAACGCACGCACGCGCGCACACACACAGACATACATACATACACACACACACACACAGACACACACACACGCACGCACACACACACACACTGACACACACTCGCACACACATAAACACATTTTTAGTTATTTTATAAAATTGTTTACACTGCTGAATAGGATATTACTATAAATCTGTGTAACAAAATCATTGTTGAGTTTCTAGTTGTCTTGGTGGATGAGCGGGGCACCCAGTAATACGGGTTTGCACCTAGTACAGGGGCCCTTGCAACTTGATTGTTATGTAATCCTTGAGTCAATAAAGTTTTTTTTTTTATCTCTCGCCAAGTTTTAATAATCATAAAATGCACAAAAAAAAAACCTAAAAATAATCTACCATTAAAGACGCGTCTCTTATCGACAACTTATAAACGCGGCAAAGGAGATTGTCCACTTAGTATGGGGACTTAGGCCTGACGTGAACAGACATTTTATCATAGTTTTTGTAATTAGTTTAAAAGCACTAACTAGTAATCATGAGAATATAAACTTAATTTTGTATCAAAATGTTTAAAAAGAGATTTTTGTCATGTGAGGAAAAACAGGTTAAAGTGAAATAAATCAACATTTTTTATGATTTATTTTTATTCTGAGTTATCATATGTTATTAATATATGTTCAAGAAATTAGACAGGTGGTGAAATGTATTCCTGATACCTTGCCCAACTTAAAAACCATAAAATAGTCATTATATGAGTGCAGCAACACACTATCCTTCGGCCTACCATGCAATTACAATAATATTCTTTTATAGCTTCCTTACCATTGTGATTATTTTCATATAATATATATATAAAATATATTTTTCGACTTACATGCCTGCTTTTTATTTTTCCACGCAATAATCTGCAATTGCCCAAAGGCGTCGGGCAGTCAACCAATAGGTCGCTGGCTATTTTTCTACATATTTCTATAGTATAGGAACCATAGCCTCTTATGTGCTGCCTATAATACGAACAAACTTATTTTAGTTGGTATGTTCCACATGCAATTAATATAATTCTTGGAAATATGAAACTGTCCATGTTTACATTCATAGGTTGAAAATCTATTTAAATAATATATTTTCGATAACAAAGTCAGCTAATGTGTTAAGAGTAAACATCTCTTCATTTATTATAATACAACAGTATATAAGAATTATAATTATATAAAACAATAAAACCTCATTTTGCATTATAGGAATAGCATATACAATACATATCTATTGAAAAATGAGTAATTTAAATAATTAATTGAATTGACACTTACTCGTCGAGGAGCTATCCACCGTCTTATAATATAGACTGAACCTGATTTAAAGATCTAGACTATGTCGCCTTCGCTCTTGATAGAGCGAAGGCGACATTTGATAATCAGTTCCACAGTTTATGCATCTCAGAGATACGGATTGGTAAGAAGTCACTTCTTCTGTGTGCGGACTATCATGAGACACGCTTTGGTTTTGTTCAATGTCCATATTAAAGGCGTGGTTAGCGATGGAGCTAGTTTCAGGGTCCATATTACGTGAGTGTTGGTCATCGTTTATGCCTTGATCAGAGTCCATAACACAAAAGCCAGGGTCATCGTTTGAGCGAAATTCGGGGTTCGTAGATGTGCAGGGGTCATTGGATAAAGATATTGGAATAAACAATCGTTGAAAGAAAATCCATAAGAAATCAACACTCTCAATCTAGATAAACAAAGCGAATGTAAACAGTCTGTGACATATCAATGTCAATTTGTATTTTTTTGTTTTATTAGTGTTACAATAGAAAAAAATCATTAAAAATCGATCGAAAACAGATATGATTACGTTTAACATTCTTCATATTTAAGTTTATAAAAATTTTTAAATGACCAAACTAATTAAAAACAAAGATTATTATTTTTTTTTGTTTTAAATACTTAAAGTTGTATTAAGTACTGCGAGATAATTCGATTTGACACAATCGTTAATTGATCTTGCTGGTAACACAAAACGTGGATCAATAAAGCAAATCAATGAAGATACTTTAAAAATATTTTTTCAATAAAGTACAAATGTACACTCAAACAACAATAGAATGGCTAGCTAAAAAAAAATATTTTTTTTTTCATTAACTTGTTTTTTTGATAGCAGCTTGTTCACGCAGTAGGCCAAAAATGGACATTGCCCTTTGAATTTAATGTAATGTCATTTCATTACATACATATAGGTATTTTTAATAATATTATACTAGTAAGTTATATAAATTAGAAATATATATAAGTAATTGCAAGTATTAAACGTAGTCCTGCCATTTTACAAAGTGCTAACTAAATTAATTAATTAAATGACTTACTTGAAGGATTAAAGTTCTAAAGACAAATTTAATTTAATCTCCGTGTTACAACTTAGTCATTTTCGTTAAAATAGCCCATCACACTTTGAATTTTTTGTTTTTCTACAACATAATATGGTTATAATTACAATAAAAATACATTTTAATTTCTTTTGAATTATAAATATTGATTGTAATAAAGGAGATCGAAAGTATTGCATATAATTCTGGGCCCTCAATGTAAAGACATGAAAATAGTATTAATTAAAAGGTTCAAAATTAAGAATTTCTTCATTAAAAATTCTATAGAAATTGAATCAGATAGCTGAGTTATAGGAGGTTTAGTAAAAGTGAGGTTATATTGAATTATCTTTAAGAGTTAGATGAATACACTTAAAAGTATGTGAAAAATAATAATTTTACTTAGACGAGAATATCTGGTAAGTTTAACTAGGTATGTGATAAACGTCATAAAATAAAACAAATAATTTTAATGGAATATTTTATTCCTCTTCAATAATAATTAAAATATCGTCTAGGAACTGTGCAGGGGGTACAATGTTACTAGTTGCTATCCCAAAATTCACATAGCGATCCATCGTTTCAGTAATATCCAATCCACAAGCCGGCGAAATAATCCAAATTAACAATTGCAAGTCAAACGTGCAGGCGATCGTCGGTGTCCAATGTGAAAGCAAGGGTCGTAAAACGTTAGGCGGGTTCGAAGTCCGTAAAAAACAAAGCAGTGGTCGTTGAAAACGTAAAATGATCGGGAAAGCACTCGAAACGCATCGAAAAACACGAAACAAGACAGACTCAGATAACAATTAACAATGCATCTGGCATGGTAATTGTTAAGACTTAAGTGTCATTTGTCAATGGCATGTTGCCAAAGACTATATACTGAATGATTTGGATCGATATGGAATCGAAAATCGAAAAGAATGTTAAATATTATTATCATATTAATACACATTATTAAAAGTTATCTTTATTGAATTATAGACATATATGGTGTAGTTTAAATGAAGTTACTATAAGTTTAAAACTAGGAGAGAAGTTTTTATTTTGTAGATAAATAATCGAATAATCATTTTTATTTAATTAATCGTTAATCAATTGCTTCATTCGTGCATCCTAAAAACAGTTATTTGCATATTTCTCCGCTTGTAGATTTAGAATTTATTCAGATTTTTGGAATTTCATACAAAAAAAAATTAAATCAATTTTGAACTCATTACATACATTTTGGGCCCACCAGTTTCCATCTCCTTTAATTATATTTGTTTAATTATTGCTTAAAATTTTAAATTTATTTAATATTTTTATTTCTTGCAAGTTGCGACGGACAAACTTCTTAATAAATTGTATATATCGAGGATGTGCAATGTCGCCGCTAGCCAGCTGAGCGGACACTGAGCCTCAGTTTTGCTAGACGGGGCTATCTCCCTTACCGAGCTGCGATATTATTTTATTCGCTGGCTAAAGGTAGCCGAATTGGCTATATATATTTTTTTGAAATATTTAAATAACAAATCATTTTTAGGCAGAAAAAAAAAGATTATCAACATTCAACACTCAATTTCAATAAGTTTTATGTATATGGTATAGCATGGATTTTAAAACGTAAACTGTCTCGCAATATATACAATATGTATATAATTATACTCCAGCCAAATTTGATGTGGAATGTTTAATAACAACGCGTTGCTTAGCAACCAACGTCAGGCAGATTTAAAAAAATATTTAAATTATTATTTTATAGTACTTATTAAGATAATATTTTATAAAACTTAATTATTTAATAATACTTTTTAAAACAAAATGCATTCTATAAAAAGAAAAAATCTTGATTCGAAAAAAAATATTCTGGTAACACTGCTACGCCGGGCACGTCAGTCGTCACTCGTCAGTGACTGACGGTCAGTCCGCTTAGACTGTAGTTGTGTGACGTTTGTCCTTTATCGCTACGGCGACACTCGCACGCGCACTCTCGCTTACGAAAATTAATCTCCTGTATTAATAGCTTGTAAGTAGTACATATAAATTGTTAAATCTTGCTTAATTCGCTAAACACATAATACAATAAAATAATGATTCGTTGCTAAAATGAGGTATAGTTATAATATTTCTTAGTAAGTATACATTCTTATTAAGAAAAGAAGATAATAATAATAATTACTTAAAATAATGAATTCCAAAGATTTTTCTTGCAAGGATACGCTTTTGTAGTCATATAATGGTTGTGTCCCTTTCTAATTTTATTGCATTACATTTGTTATCTTCTATAATATAATAAATTGTCTTTAGACTAATCTATGAAATGGAAATCGCGGAGAAATATCTTATACCTATTTCTTTTCAGTTTAATAATTAGCGATTGTTAATTGGATATAAGTTATAATACTATTTTTATTCACTTAAAGGATCGATGATATCCAGGACGACTCTTTAGTTCTTCGAGGAAAACTAACAGCACATTAGGTCTACGGTGTTCCCTTGACCATAAACTGTGCTGTTCAAGTAATGGCGGAGTCAATGAAAATAGACCTTGAGTTAGTACCAGATGCTTCGGTCTGATTATAACTATTTATTAATGTAATTAATAATTAACAGAAGTAACTTAAAATATAAATTGTAGAACGAAACCCTTTCGTAAAGTGTAGTTGAAAACTGTAGAAAATTTTTATGATACAATAATGTAGACTACGTATAATAATTATGTGAATAATATATAGATATTTTTACAGAAAGTCAAGGGATTTGCGGATCGACATTTGGCAGGAACAAGGCACTGAGGTTTATTGGGAGCAAAACTTCGTTTGCCCCACTGAGGATCAATACTAAAAGATGACACGTATGAGTAATATGTATATAACTTATATATTTTTCTAACCTCTACGTTTTTACAAATCTGTCCTATATAAATAAATATCGTTACTATCAAATGAACAAATATCTCACTGATAATATAATACATTAAACAGACTTTATATTTCCAACAAATTCAAATTTATCATAACAGTTTTAGAGAACTTTAATTGAAATGTGAATGTTTTTTCAATTAACGATGATCATTATAATTTTTATTCAGCTTCGACATGACTATTGTAATCTTCGTGCGAAGGAGGTTGTTTTTTGTGTTCCTAATATAATTGATTTATATATATCATTTTCGAAAAAAATATATATCATACAAGCTTTCCCCCGCAGCTCCGCTCGCGTGGAGTTCGGTTAAATCACGTTTATAAGAGAACCTTTCAAAAGTCTAGGATAAAAAGTATCCTATGTTCTTTCTCAAGGACAACTCTGTATCTGTACCAAATTTCATGAAAATCAGTTCAGTGGTTTAGGCGTGAAAGCGTAACAGATCGACAGACAGACAGAGTTACTTTCGCATTTATAATACGAGTATTAGTAGGGAATCATTATGTGTATTACTATTCCAGTTAAACAGCAATGGCAGTTTCTGTGAAGATTTGTCAGAAGGAAAGATCACGTTACCCATCATACATGCATCCAAAACATCAGTGGGAAGCGAAGTTTTACGTGAGTACACTAAAACTCAGTTACTAATTGTATACATACGAGAACGTATTTATGTGGATCAAACATTACAGTTTTATGTAACCCTTCGATAAATATGCAATCATTATTCTTCATAATTGTATCATGTTATTTCATAAACTTGATGAGTTACATATCAATTTAAAATTAAGAGTTTTTAGAACTTCGTGTGATTTTTTTACTCGTTTCATGAGATCAGGTCCGTTTACGAAGTTGCTTCGTTGATCCTCTGTTTGTAATACTTTATTGATGTTAATTTTTGTCATTATTTTTGGTGTTTGGTAAATATATGTATAAACATAACCAGATTTTAATTCAGTGATAGTAAAGTTTTTTGTGATCATATTTTTATTACTATCAGGTATCTTACCACAGCGCACCCGTGATGTTGACCTGAAGAAGTACTGTATGTGTTTGTTGTAGAAGGCGGGCAGCATACAGTACACGAGAAACAGACTCAGTGAACTTGATTGAGAAGCTCGGGCTGAGGTGAATCAAGTATATACACATAGTATTCATTGAAGTATGATTGTTTTAAATTGAAGTATATAACCTAGGTTTCCTACAGGTCGCCCGTTTAGGAGGAAACCCACTACTGGAAAAATGTTTGAATGATCTCAGTAGCTGGAAGGATGACGTAATGATCAAATAATTATTATTTATAATACTATTTTGTTACACGGGACTCTGTTAGCCAATAATATTTAAAAGGTGTGGGGTACAAATACTCGCAAGTCTTCAAAATATATTCTTGTTATATTGTTTATCCGATATTATAAAACATGAATATACATATAAGCATTTTTGTGTGTTTTTATTTCATCAAATTATTTTTCATGTACAAGGTTACAATTCTTTCTAAATTTCCTATATAACAAGATCTTTTCCAATTTATTAAATGTAATTTATGAGCGTTCTTGTAATAATTATCAAAGTGGATTCTACATATATGTATGTCCTTAATAACCTTCCTTTTATTTACAGAAAAAAATAATGTAAGTATGTAACTGTGTGATGATTTGTAAGGTCCTTAAAATCTAATGAGAAAAACAACCATATGAATAAATACATAACTTTTTAAACAATTAATTTAATCATTTTACTTTTGTTGGCAAACTAAATCATTTTTAAATATGTATTATTATATTAAGAATTGAGATAATATAGATATTTTTAGTGACAAATTTATATAAAGTAATGGCACTGTATTTCGTCAACCTCAAGTATGAGTATAAATGACAACAACAAGGTAATGTTTTGTTTCAAATAAGAATTAATTCTCTTACTAAACTGATGTGTTTTATGTTAGTATCAACGAGGATTGTATATTTAATCTCACAAATAGTATTTAAATGTATTTTCACATTTATCCGTACCTACATAATGAGTTAACATTTGAATGATAGCATTAATTTGATTAAAGAAATATGTCATAAAAATATAACATTTAATTTCAATAAACACTTTTACCAGCAGACGAGAGAGATTCAACAAAATGAAATTATATTTCAGCGAAGTTAATTCCACAGACACTTAGCCGAGAAGCGCTTTGTTATCTCGCTTCAAACGATTTCAATGTATCACAGCAATGCAACGTAGAATGTAATATCTTCTATATATATAAAAATGGATTGCTGTTCCTTAGTCTCGCTAAAACTCGAGAACAGCTGAACGGATTTATCTTATCTTAGTCTTGAAATGTTCGTGGAGGTTCAGGGAAGGTATAAAAGCTAAAAAAATTGATTCATCAATGGGAAAACCATAAAAACAGCCCTTTTCTATTTCCCAAACAAACGTTTTTTTTGACATTAGATTTGACAACTAACTAATATGTCAATCATTCTGTCGCACTTCAAAACACGGAGATTTATGGCTTACAGGTAAACTCCAAAAATATAAATAAAAAACGTAATAGATATTTCTTGATTATAGGGTGATACGAAGTTCGCCAGGTCTTCTAGTATTTTAATAAATCGTAAACTAGGATTAACCATTACTACGATACATAACATTAAGTTTTGAACACATTCCGTCGTTGCGTATAAAAATATTATTAATTTATTATCATAATTTCTCTTAATCTATTCTCAAGTCATTGCCATGACACAATAATTACTAATTAGGTACTTGGTGAAGGTCGATATCATTGTACTATTTACTTTATTTATTTCCCAGTATGAGATGCGTATTAATTAAGAGACCTAATAACATACCTTACTTAACAAAACAAATTAAATGTATTAGAGATTTCAACACTCACGAAACATCTTTGTGAAAATTATTGTTTGTTTGCTTTAAAAAAAATTATAAACACTCACTTTACGACACTCCCGATATATTTAAAGAAAGATAATAGCTATCATATCAGTATGTATTGATTCATAATGGGCTGTTATACTTAAATAGAATTACGATACTTTTATTGAATATTCAACAATAGGATACACTTATATGAATGGACTTGGAAAATTGTTGAAGACCGTAATTTCATTTCCGTGTATCTTCCAAACAAAAACAATATATATTATAATGAATCACATTGAAACGTTGTTAAGTGTTTTTTAACTGCGCTAACTTATACTTCACAGAAAGGTTTTGTATAAAAAGCTTCAGTAATTTCCAGTATTATTCTGTTCTGCTTCATTAGTATCCGTAATAGATATCAATTAGTTCCTTTCATAAACACAAACACTCCTCCACGTCGTGTCTACTGTCACTAATACTGTTATTGTTTATACTATACACTTGAGTTAAACTAAAGCGGCCAATACAAATACTTAACAACAAGTCTTATAATGAATTCATTAATGGGAGTATGAATTAAAGTATTTTTTTAACAAGGTGTTTATTCCTTTTATTCAACTTGGTCATTTTTTCGTATTTATTATTGTTTTTCTCTTATTATACTGCTGATTCATGATACCCTTTTACGATGATCACTGATAACTTAATAAAGATATAATTAGAGGCTTATATGTATTCATGCTTGAATATTAAATGTTAGAAGGTATTTAGTTAGAACGAAGTACTTAACTCCATAAGAGAATCCAAATTATTGTTTTTTGACCCTCTAGTAATACAGATATTAACTACAGGAAAGAAAATTACATTTTTTTGGACTTATTTCATACAATACTGTATTTACGAGACAGCTGAGTTATTACGTCTTCCATCTTTAAAATAGTAATTTTAGAAATTCTTGTTCACTCTTATCAAAGGTATAGTATTCCAAAATGTTGGAGAAGTTATCACACTGACTGACCATACTGACAATGAAATGTTACTAAACAATTCAAAGGAATATGAAATAGTTTGAAAGAAACCCATTTTATTTGTATATCATAAATCGACTACTTAATTTACATTTATCACTATAAATTTAACACAATAAATTAATTAAAACATGTATGTGTAAAATGTATATATATTTAAAAATTATATTAGAAATATTTAAAAAATATATTTTTTAAATTACAATTTAATACCTCTTTGCCTTAATAATATTCTTAAATATTTGTCATAACTACGTTTAATTTCAGTGAAGATTTTGGTTGTCAATTTAATTTAATATTTTCAACCGTTTTGACGTTAATTAACAGCAATGAAGATAAAAACATTCTTTTGTCTTACAAACGAGATTTTATTCAGTAATTATGAATTATACCACGCCGTATGACTGGCAGGTATATCCATCGCAAAGTCTTATTTAAGCTGTAATGAAAACACAATAAAAAAGAAAAACTTTTCAAAATACCTTTTTAAAACATAGAACAATATTTTAGAAATCAAAATTAGAGGTAGAAATTAGAAGCTATGCATATAAATAAAATTTAAAATGAAGATTCTCCTGAGCACTTACTGTCCACTGCACAGTGTCAGTTATACATTTTACTTTAATTTAGTATCATATTAGTAGATATTTTATTTTATAATCTGAAGTGGTCACCCTAAATATAATATTTTTAGAATGTTAGCTCAACAAGGGCTTTTGTACTGTATACAATATATGTTATATATAAAAAGATATAATGACGACCTTCAATATGGAATTGAGTGAGGGACTGACATGAACATCCTTTAGAATAGTCTTAGCTGATCTACTCTAGTTAAGGTTTTAAATAATTAGGCTTAGTGTGGTTTCATTACACAAATTATTAAACTCAACATGTAAAAACATTGGGAAAAGTCACTACTGGGTTTCGATAATGATACATAAAACTTAACAACCTGTAAAGAAGTATTAAATTTAAATTAATTAAAAATGTTACGAAAATTAAACAGTTAAATATACATTATAAGCAAAATTCAATTTCACGAACAGGAATCCTGTTACATTAAACGTTTCTCTAAAACTTACCGTTCATCAAACATGACTGACATACATAAAAATCTCTGATACTAAAGTATTTAATTACAAAGTGACTTTTGCATCGTTTCATAATTTGTGTATACAACTTTCCTTGAATTTACCTTGAACCATCTTAAAATAAGAACGTTCATACCTTTCGTTTTACTAAATAATGAAAACGTAAGTCAATCCTATGTATGATTATGTATAAATTAATTTAATTCTACTTAAACTGCTTTTCATAATGATGTAAGCCATTTTTGGTCACCAATTATTCGATTGAACGCCTCACATGGGCTAGTAAATCTTTGAATGTACATAATTCATTTATTTTAATTAATTTAATCCATTGAGTTTTTTTTTAACCTAATAAAATATTTAATAAATCATTGCTACTGATCGACACAATGTTATTTATGGTCACTTGTCAATCATTCGATGTGGAAAAGCTAGCCTATTCTGGTTTAGACCCCCAAAAATAAATTCCTTAAAGATTTTAACAATGAAAAGTTAATGTAAATATTTGTTAAAATACTTCAGATATGAAAATAGGTCAAGAGAATGTGAATGCACAATAAATAAAATAAAACTCTATATTTTCCAGATAATCAAATGTTAAGTAAGAAATTAAGCATATAGGGGAGAGTTGGTTATATCGTACTAGCATTTAAATCGTACCACTTCTAAATTTCCCATTTAATGAATATTTTTTTCTACACTGACAACGCCAAATCGTGACCCTGTACCATCCCTTTTCACCCACTAGTTTAAATCGACGTAAGTTAATAATTGTGCAAGTATAAAAGAAAAACATTTTTTGTAGGAATTAATATAAATATTTTCGTACATTCGTAAGGAGATAACTCGTAATCACGGTAAGCTATAGTTATTCATTTTTTTTTTATTATTTCACAATTGTATACTAGATTATTGGGAGTTTTTGTTGCGTGTCTAAGTTTTGAGTTTATGCCGGATATTTGATTTTGTTTTAGAAATGCCTTAGTTGGTTTAATCGTACCACTTGCAGTTGGTTAAATTGTACTGGTACGATTTACCCGACTACCAACCGCAAGTACCTATAGTATTACCGCAAGTACGTGTAGTAAGTACTACCCAAGGCCAAGAACAAAAGTTATAAGAGGAAACGATCTCATTCCATCACCAGTAGCGATGATTCAGGAGAGACACTTGTTGTAGAACTAGATGATGATGATGACAGCGATGATTATCTTGAAAATATATGTCGAAAGTACAATTGTTCTTACTACGATAAGAAGGGTCCAAAAGTTGATTGGATTCAATGCGTTCGCTGTAAACGGTGGCTACATGAGACGTGTACTTCGAATCCAGACCTCTTTCATGTTTGCTTCCATTAAGAAATATGCACAATAATTATATTACAAATAACATTCTTGTTAACTGTTACTTTATTATTATTGTTTACTGTTTTTTTTTGTCTCATTTTTATTAGTTACTAGCTTTCCGCCCGCAGCTTCGCCGCGTGGAGTTCGGTTATATCGCGTTTCCAAGAGAACCTTTCAAAAGTCTGGGATAAAAACTATCCTATGTTCTTTCTCAAGGTCAACTCTATCTCTGTACCGAATTTCATTAAAATCAGTTCAGTGGTTTAGGCGTGAAAGCGTAGCAGACAGACAGACAGACAGACAGACAGACAGAGTTACTTTCGCATTTATAATATTAGTAGGGATTAGTAGGGATGTTGATTGATCTCATTATCATAGTATAATCATGTTATTTTACTGAGAAAGCTTATAGTTCCTTTATATAACCTAAGAGTTAAAAATTATGTTTCTATTACCTAAAAGATATAAATAATGTTGTTTTATTACTTACCTAACAGTTAAAAATAAATAATTTGATTGAGAATTTTAATGTATTTTATTCAATGGTACGACTTAAACACCCATGGTACGATTTAAAGACTTAGTGGTACGATTAAAACGACTAGTCGGCTAAATCGTACCGATGGCAAGCCTCTCTAAAAAAGCATTTTTAACAATGTTAGAATAATCGCAAGGATCTGTTCTCTTCTTCTTAGGAAGCTAAAATATGAAACTTTATTTTACAAATATATTAATTATTATAAGACGTGTTATAGTCGAAATATTTGAGTTAAAGTGAAAAGTGGTACGATATATCCGACTCTCCCCTATTTTTTATTATCTCAAATACTTCGTTGTATGTTTGACGTATATACGAGTTTACATTTGGTCGATTATTTTGTTAAACCAGTTTATTTAATATACATATGTACACTTATTACGTTAATTATTTATCACTAGCAAAACTTTTTGTTTTCATAATTCACTTGAATACTTCTAAACTTTTGTTGACTATTGTTTCAAACTAAGTTCACACTAGCGTATTTTAATGCTCGTGACTATATCCACTCATTGATTACTTCTAATATACATTGATAGTATAAATACGAAGAATTGACAGTTAGTTATCCGTCTTTTCTTTTAAGTCTGTCTCTATGTGTTGGTGTATATACTTCATTTAAATATAATTAATTCCAGATGTATTTTGGTTAAAGTGCAAGCTAATAATTCTGTCCCGAGGGTGATTATTGAACCTATCCTGGCTTCTTCGAGCTCTTCCGTTCGGGACCTTCAGAAAAAATCACCTTCTCTAGTGCTTCGATTAACCAATTATGTGTTTAAAATACATATCTTGTGTTTCTCTTATTTACTTTACGTTTATAGATTTCAATTAGTTGTAAGTTGGGTATTAAACCTTGTATACGTTCCAATCTTCTGCTATTAGTTTCAGTCAGTGAGATCAAAACAGATGACACATTGAAGATAGCTGCATTGAGTAAAACGTTTACAACTTGCGTATAATAAACAAATTCCCAATTTTTGTTATTCTGACTTTAATTTACAATTTTTAAATACTTTAGATATATATAACTAACCTGTAAATTGTTAAGTGATCGAGATTAATTTTAATTATTAACTATTGTGTAAACTGAAGCGTTTATTGTTTATCAATTGCTCTAATCGCAACTTTTAATGGAACCTCGACTATTTCGAATACGTCTAGGATTTAGTTCAAAGTCTCTCGACTGTGATTTAAAGCTTCTTTTATCTTTAAATAGCTCGATTTAACGAAGTAAAATAATGCAACAAACGAATCCATTACAACGTTAACTTTCCACATCGTATCGTGTATCTTTTGGGCTCATTTGTGTCTTTGAACTGTATACTGTTCCGAAGACGAAACGAAATTTATATAACAAAAAATGTAACAACTGTTAAGATATTCTAACTAGTCTGGTAACGGTTTGTGTCTTATAATATTATGTTTTTTTAACTTTAAACTCGCTCTCTCTGAACACTAATTAGTGCTGCAGATTGTTTTTTATTATTTTTGCAATCAACGTGAGCTTGTGACTCAACCTTTGATCAGCTAACTTAAGTATGATTCCTATATTATAAAGAATACCGCATTTTCACTACTTTTTGTTATCCAGAATATGAGACGGTCTTGTTTTACAGAAATATGTAACTGATCTTTTTAAGACAAGACTTTACGACAGTACATATGTTTCCTTTCCCGGGGTTCATATTACAAAAGGAAATAAAAAATCTTAAAGGTATAAGGTTAAATGTTATATCATAAAGTTTTTCATACAATATACCTAAAATTACGTAAAAGAATTTTTTACAATCTCAATTTGGGTGATTCGAAATTTGTGTCTCAATTAACAATTTTCAACTTTGTATCAAGCTTGTCAATTTTAGTTTTTTTTTTTCAGGTGGAATCTTGTACATAAAATGTTTTAGATCAATACATATCTAATAAAAGAACAACATTATTTTAGTACTTTTTAATATCATGATTAAATAAAAATAACCATAGAATCATAGAAACATTTCACAAAGAAACATCATAAAACTACATGTATAAAAAATTATAATAAAATACTAGTAATTTCTTTAGTAGAGTTACAGATTTCAGATAAGTCTGGCAATATAGCGAGAAGGTATAGCATCGTGTATGAAACCAGGCCTTAAACAAGAAAGAAGAAAATTGTTCCTTTGGCAACTTACCTACTAGGAATATTTTACGAGTTTGTTCACCAAGTGTATACGATTCACGGCCACTTTCATCGCGTCTTCCAGTAATAAACAACAATTAGTATCCGTGGAAATCTTACATATCATTACTTCTTAATCACATTTCGTTAGTACAATAAAGAGCAGTAACAAGTGTTGTGATGTCTATTAAATCCAAATGCTACGACAAAGAATCTATTGGATTAATTATTTATAGTTACTTATGAACACCCTATCTCCTGACAATACTGATTAAGTTCGTGTTTTGTAAGTCAAGGATCATTGACATGTGAAATATTAATTTATCAATGTTATCAGACCACACCGTGTTTGATAAAGAGTTGATTTAATTTTCTTGAAAGGTAGGCCTTGATTACTCTTTTGCAATATTACAAACTGTATTCAAGCAATAATTTAATATATTATATTTCAATTAGTTAATGTGATTTATCGAACCTTTGAAATGGACGTCATTTTGAGAGCCGTATATTATCACTTTATTTTTTGTACTACTGTTTTCGATACGTAGGTAAACTCTCAGAGTCATATTAGTATTAATAAAATGCTTCCATTAATTAGTGAATTTTTAAATACTAGGATGTAATATTGATAAATTTAATTTTAAAAAATTATTTCAATATGATTAATGCTAATTACATAAAAGTTACAAAATTTACTTGTTATTATAATCTTAAATAAAATTAACTCATTGAAAGGTTTTATAACAGTAATGTCAATAATAAATAATATAACATTGAATTTGAACAGACCAAATATACCAATTTGTGTGCTCCTATATTAAGATCCGAAATCTAATTATTTTTTGACCAAAATAAACTAATGGGATAGTATGCACTATAATATCAACATCAAGAAGTTAATGAATGTACATTGTACATAAAAATAGAAACTAATGAATTATATTTTCCTCTTTATAAAAAAAAAAATATTTTCTTTCTACAATACTTAATACAGATGATTTTATAGTTATGTATTTATAGCGGCATTATCGTAATTTCATTTGTGGCGATAGACCCAAATAGTGTTCAAGGACTGCGTTAACCTTATTTATGTATAATAATATTTCATCCCGAGATAAGAGAAGCGAGCACTCACTCACTGTCGTTTACTATTCAAGGACATTTACTTCTTTTATAATAATTTGTAATTGAATGATTATTATCTATTTAATAAATAGTCTATTATGTAATGTAACATTATAACGAACGTCAGTCTTCGTAGATTTAATTTTTTTTTATATTAAGGGTATTCAAATACTGTCATAACAGTTAGTTATGAAAGTAAAAAAGAATATATTCAATCAAATTAGAATTTTCTTTCATGTTATACTAGTAAACCTAGCGAACTCCGTTTCGCTTCCAGAAGGCTTTGTTTTATGTAACATTTCATTTGGTGATTAAAAGATGAAGAATTTTTTTTTTTTGTTTTATATTTGAAAAGGAAAATAATTATTTCATTTCACAACAGTAATGAATAATTCATTTCGATTACAAAAATAAAGTGTTATTTAGTTGAACTTCTCTAAGTAAATGAAAGTGAATCCAAAGTAGATACCGAATCGAAGTGTTATATGTATCCGCAAATTATCCGTTTCATTGAAGTGCTCCTTTGTTAACCACATTTTTTGTTTTTTTTGTCTAACATTAACACAAATAAAGCGGATGGTTTCCCAACTCGTGAACACACAAACTATAACTGCCCATGTGAAAAACAATGATTTTCTAAATTTATCCCGGAAATACTAAATAACATATCTGTCATTATACGTCAATTGCATAGCTGTCAATTGTATTTCGTTATTCCACGTTTTATAGTGACTGACGTTTCATGTCAAGTCCCACGGGAATGCTGTCGAACGGGATAAAAAGTATCCTATCGCAATTCCCTGGTTCTAAAATACCTCCCTGCCAATTTTCAGCTAAATCGGTTCAGCCGTTCTTGAGTTGTAAGTGGGATAACTAACACGACTTTCTTTTATATACATATATAGATGAAAGGTTTTATAAGGACCTTGGGAACTTATTATGTTAAGAGTTGAGCAATGTTAATGGAAGCAATAATGGTAGATTACCTTTAAAAAAATAATATTAGCAAATATATTAAACACAAACAAGAAATGTATCTATTGGGGGTGTTACGGAGGCTTTATGATACAAAACGATTTAGATAATTGAAGTAAAGGTATGAGAAACAAGTTCTAAGTTAACTTTTAATGTGAGGGAGGTTTTATATGTAGGAGTAAACATACGGTTTATGTATATGTATGAATTTTAAGACATTATTGAGGTTTTGTTTTTACGATATGTATAGGGAGAAACTTTGTTTATAAATATCGAAAAACCATCAAGATTGTCGTTATTTATTTTATAGTCATCACCTTTGTCAAAATTTAATTTGTTGATGTTACAGTTTTTTAACTGCAACGTAATCTTTATAAGCAAATAAATTACTGAAATATTTTTTTTTATAATAAATGAAATCGAAGATAATTTAAGTAAACCTTATCTTGACAAGTCATGAATTTTTATTCAAATAATGTTTTTTGATTGAGAAAAATTTAAGCGTTAAATTAAGTCAGTCGTATAGAGTCACTCGCTTCACTGGGCTTCGATATTGAATGTTACCTACTCTTCAATATTGATAAAATTAGAATAGAACTATATTGTAAATTTTAAAATCAAAAAGTATTGTTAAATTAAATATTCAGCCAATCATGCCTTTCCTAGTCTAAAATAGTAGTAGTATTAGATAAATATATAAAACGTGAGATTATAAGATTCATTCATGTGTTCCAAATTTTTATCGGTATTTTACTTGAACTAATTTTATCACTCAGAACTTTATCGAAAATTTCATTGTTTAAAGATTCTTTCAGATAACGCAGTAAACAATTAAAATAAAAATAGGTCAAAAAAAAAATTGTTTGGTTTTACATTTGATTTTTTAAAACCTTAGTTTTAACAAAGTTCGCTATGTACATAAGTACATCTAACTTTTAAAGCTCGGACTAGTAAGCCGGCACGTGAGGTTTGTCTTAAGGCGACTGATTTGTATCATCTTACAAAAATAAATAATTTTATAAAAACAAATAGGATTTAATAAATAATATTAAAGTGGAATATATATTGTTAATTATGTCTTTGATCTTTTTGGGTATTCATTGTATTGCATTTTTGAATATTTTTCCTAAATTTCTAACTATAATAAATGAAAAGTTATTAAGAAGTTAAAAATTTGCTTTGTTCATAAAATGTTAATGATTTTAAAGATTATACATATTTATTTTGAATGGAACTAATCATAAAGAGGTTTGTCTTGAGGATAATTGTTATCTATAATTAGTTCTCGCCTCTTATACTGAAATAAATATATGCCATGTTTAGCGAACTCCTCTCATTGAGCAAGGAGATTAAAAATCGGTATATATGTTTACAATGCAATACAATACGTGTCTTCACGTATATTAAACCTTAGAAACACAATTCTTAATAAGCAAGAGAATCAAAGGGTGAACTTGGATTTGTTTAAAATTGTATTTTTACACAAGGTCAAACCATATTATATCAAAATAAATGTCGTATTACAGAAACTCTACAGTCTACAGTAATATAATATTTTGATATTAATAAGTGTGATAATATAAACCAATGGGTTTATTAAAAAACTTTACCTACCTTTCTATTTACAATATAACGGACAGACAATATATTATAACAGTTCAGTAAGTAATTAGTATCACCAGTTAATATTTTAATATGTAATGATTAATTATTCCTCATTCACATTCACTAACCATCATGTTATTTATACATCAGCTGTTGTTTTCAAAGTAATGTTTGACTCCACGTTATATGTATCTGTCTCATAGTATTATATTGTCATTTGTAAATCCAAATAAACACAAGATTACAATATCTAAGTGATGCGGGTTTGCAAAATAACATCTCCATAAGATTTGAATTCTGCTTTTCCTTTGAGTTACAAAATTATTCTGTTTTAGAGCACCATGAAATTATCTACTAGAAAAAGAAATTTTAGTTTTAATTTATTTTCCTTTCATGACTATCAGATGCCTCATTTAAAAAACAAACAGAAATCAACATTGTTTTATTGTTTGTGAAAACTTTCTTCAGCATAATTAATACTAAAATGGGATGTATATAAGAGACTACAAAATGAATAAGATTTTCAAAAGACTATTGCTCTGTAGTGATATAAGACTGAAAAATGCTTTTTTTCATTTGCTTTTTTTCGTTATCGGTGAGAAAAAGAAGTTTTATGTACATTATTATAAAACATAAAATTCCTGTGAAGCGACTGTTATCAGAAAATTTATAATAACAACAATAAATTCCTATAATATTATAAATAAGGATCAATTAATAGCAACATCCGTATTGATTTTTTTACAAAAATATACAAAACTAAATGTTCCTTTATTTCTCTTATAATTAACGGTATACATGTAATAAGTAGTGGTCTCATTATATTGAATATTATTTTTGTAGTGATAGTCAATCACAATACACTACTTATGATAGTCTACTTCATTGCAGAAACTTTTAACGTTTTAAAGCATAAACTAGGAAAGATATTTATTTTACATTTATAAGAGTAAAAATGATTTTACTTCTAAGATGATCATTTATAGTAACTGATTGACAGCTCTTTAATAGCTTTTCGCTGATGACATTCAAGGTTCAATTCATATTTTTTTTATCATTAAAAATAATGTAAAGCACTTTTTCTTTGAAGAAACGATATATAAAATAATTATATTATTGTTACTAATTGTACATATGTATATGTTTATACATAGTAATGCAGACTGGTTTCCTCTAATTTAATATCGTTGTTCACGGAAAATATTTTATTATCTCTTTTTCTACATTTTAAATTATATGCATTACAAATTTCATTTGTACTCGTTAAGTACTTTACGTAGGATAGTTGGTAAAAATCGTTACTTTTATACTTTGAGCACTATTATACCCGTCTTTATCTCTAAACGAATATTCGCTGCGAATAATTTAAAATGGAATTTTATGAGTAGAATTTGTTTTTTAATTGTTACTTTTGTTGTGGTTTAGCTCTAAGGCTTGTGAATTCACAGTCCATGTACTTATCGTGACTCATTAATTATTTTAATTGTATTATAAAACATTTCAATTTTGATAGTAATACTATATTTTAAATGATATAAAGATATGGTCTGATTGTGCTTAAAATACGGTATATATTATGTTATTATCAATGCGGATATTCTTAAACGTCAGTAAGTACCCAAAAAATCCTGAATATCATAACTTAATTAAGTGCATGAGCTAATTCTATTAATATTTAATATCGTCACTCGCCGCAATCACAAGCTCTGGGTTTTTAATTAATGAGTAATAATATTATAAACTTCTCGTGAACTAAATTAATACGTTAATATAAAGTGATTATATAAAAACTAAAACGCACGAAATGAAAATTAAGAATAAACATATTGTATTTGATGACTTTATTAATAATTATTACTTTTAGTTAGTATGTAATTTGTCATAAATTTTCGTGTTGGTAGTTGGGCCCGAAATATAATTAAGATTTTGTGAAATCCCAGGTGTGATATATTGCAGTTAACCTTTTAAAAATAGTGCTTATAATAATATAATGGAATTGTTTCTTAATTTTTTTATAAAATAAACTAATTTAAAACATGTTTAATATTCATTCAGATATTAACACATTGTATATGATTTCAACAAACACTGTTACCAGCAGACGAGAGATACTCAACAGAATGAAATCACATTGAACAGAAGCTAATAATAATACCAGCGGAGCTTGGCCGAGGAGAGCTTTGTTCACTCGCTTGGAACGGATGCAATGTATCACAGATGACGCGTTGTTACTTTTTATTAAATACAGTTAATTATGTTAATTATTACAGCGGTCAATACTCGCGTCGTCACGATAGGGTTCTAGAAGTCATACGTGAAGCGATTAGTCTTTCGGTAGCCAGAGCGCAAAAGGAAATAACCACAAACGAACTATCAGTAGGTTTTGTGAGAGAAGGCACTAGGGCTACAAAATCAAAGGTCAAGCCTTACTCCATCCTTAAAGCGGCGTCGGATTGGACTATAATGATGGACACGTATGAAAAACAATATAAAATCCCCGAGGATATTTGTGCGTCGGCCTCCAGACCGGATATATTTTTGTTTTCGCGAATTTTAAAGCGCGTAGTGATGATAGAGCTTACGGTCCCTGGGGAAACTAACATCCCCAAAGACCATACCATCAAGGTCAACAAATATTACGAGCTCACAAACGAACTCACTCGAAATAGGTTCGTAGTAGATTTGTACGCGGTAGAGGTGGGAGCGAGAGGTATAACAGCGAAATCTCTCTACAACCTACTAAAGGACTTGGGCTTGTCCAGAACTCACATTAATGCATTCTTGGAACGTACATCGAAGGCAGCCCTAGTAGGTTCTTTTCAAATTTGGTTAGGTAGGGAGAGGAGCTTGGACAGTGGAGGTGAGCGTATAACGCGCGTTAGTTAAGGGGCCCCTTAAACCTACACCTGGGTCGCAAGTCCCAGGCACTGTTGAAGCTCCTCTCCCTGCAACGTGATGGACCCGGCACCCTCACGGTGAATCCATGGAATGCTGAGTAGTTTCGTCTCTATATCATTTATAATATTTTGAACATATTTTACTATCATAAACTATTATGTAATAACTCGTTTTTGTGTGACATTTCCAAATCCTTAATGTTACGGGGATTTTGCAAAACAAGTTTTTTTCTCACTTGAACACAAAGAAAAAATAAGTTAAAAAATGACAGTTACGTGGAAAAAAGCAGCTTCATCATATTTAATGCAAACCTGTCAAACAATTCTATGGTGACACAAGTGTAGATTACAGATTGTTTCACTAAAAATACATTACTAAATTCACTTAACATTTAATATATTATCGTTACTTGAACGGTCCTCACTTATTAATGTCCTTGGATTTCAAGATGATCGGGTGGGTGGATGGCTTCGGTTCACAATAGCGCTTACAATTCTTATTTACCTACTCAAAGTCAATGAAAAAGTATTTTATTATTAAGTGGTGTAAAAGTTGGTGTGTGAAACATTTCAAATATCTTTTTTTTAATTTTTATACTCTTTAAACGTAACTCTCGAGTTTAAGACAAAATCGTTTCATCGTTAACAACATTACTATGATCAGTACGACTAACTAGCTAGATAGAACTTTTCTAATATTTATTGAGATTAAAAGGGAAATATCTTTGAATAACTAGTGTGAATCAGACCCATAACGTCTTGTCTCGCAACAACAGAGTTAGTTGTTATTCGGTAGTAATATTGGATAGCCCTTTTATTTATTTATTTATTTACTCTTTATTGTACACCAATAAAGACAGAAATAACAAGAGAAAAACAAAGAAAGGAAAATGTACAAATAGGCGGCCTTATCGCTAAAACAGCGATCTCTTCCAGGCAACCTTTAATGGTTTCTTCGAGTTTAATATCCAGATAACAATATTTTGTTGTTTAATTTCTTAACAACCTATATCATTTACAAGAAACAAATACAACGTCACCTGTTGACTCAATAAAGAGTTTTATTTTCAACGATATTTTAAGTTATTAAATGTAAAGTAAGTATATTTTGAAAAACCACCGCAATTAAAATGGTTATTTGTCACTATAATTTAAGCAAGTTCATTGAGATACCACTATACAAATGTAGCCACGGGCCGTCGAGAAAATATTGAAAATTAGACTAATATCTTCTATATATATAAAAATGGATTGCTGTTCCTTGGTCTCACTAAAACTAGAGAACGGCTGAACGGATTTATCTTAACTTAGTCTTGAAATGTTCGTGGAGGTTCAGGGAAGGTTTAAAAGATGAGAAAAATTGGAATAATTGCCGGGAAAACCCTAAAAACAGCCCTTTTCTATTTCCCATACAAACGTTTTTTTGACATTAGATTTGACAACTAACTAATATGTCAATCATTCTGTTTGATTGAAACAGGAAAAACCTGATTATTTATGGCCTCTAAGACGGAATAGAGTTTGCTTGGTCAGCTATACCTACATATATTACTTCTGACCAAACTAACGCGGACGAAGTCGCGGGCAAAAACTAGTATAGAATAGATTTAAACAAACGATTATAACATGTCACATACATTATTAACTCGGCGGGAAGCCGGCCATATACCAACACTGATTGTCGCTACTGGGACAAAAATACCACAATAATATTAATGTAAGAACTAGAGTTATTTTATGGATAATTAAATATAACCAATTTTTTATATTATATTGTTTCATTTTCAATGAAACAAGACAGTTCGAAACTAATAAACGCTTGGTATAATATGTTATATTTGAAATTTTATAACATAGCCCAAAAGCTCAGCCATTTTGTGCACAAAACGAAATATTTGCGAGTGTGTCTGGAGTGCTCTTTCCTGTTGTTTATTCGGAATATTATTATTTTGCTAGCCATTACCACTAAGTAAAAGTATTATTTTACTTTTCATAAATGAATGTAGGCAGGTTTAAGATGGTAGATTTACACTTAATTTGTGGCAATACAAGAGACAACACCTTCAAGTAATCTCTTCTAGGTCTCTTTCGTCAAGATTTTTTGTATTAGTCGAACCGTCGAACATCTGTCGAAAGGTATCTAAAACGGCGCTGCACAAAATTACTTACAAAAATAAATATTTTCGAAAGTATGCACTATGTGGTAAATTTTACCCGGTAGCGCCTGCCGCCGAGTTAATACTATCACGAAACAGTTGTGCGTAGAATTTTTTTTAAAAAACAACATTATTTACAGTGTGTAAAGATATATAACTATTTCGATAAAAAGAAATAACAATGTCCGTAGATAGCTATAGGGAAAATTCTCTAAAGAACAGGCTTGGAAGAATAGTACCTAGACGACCTTACATACTAGTGTTTCTTAAGAAATCTACAAATCGTATAAGGCAGTGTTAAGTTGGGGTTTTAAAATGACGATTATATAAAGTAGTACCACAGTATTAAAGACAGGTATTTCTAATAATACACATTTAACGCTTATCCACATATTACATGATGTTATTTTACTAAATATTTAATAAATTAAATGGTTATATTATATTTTTCTAGTATTGAAATGATAATTGTTTAAGATATAAAGGCTACTGGGTTTAAAAATGACACAGTTATCGTGTTTCCTTTGTTTGTAAAGTTATTGAGAAAACCTAGCCCATTTCAACTTACTTAATTTTGTCACAGAACAGACGGCAAGTTGATTATTTTTTAGAAACAATATTTATTTACCATCTGAGATGACGCATTTTTGGAGTCTTTCTGAAAAACCTTTTCTGTTATATCTCGTTATACATATTACTAAGTACTTATATAAGGTCAAACATTTAATACAAATAAACTAAAGTGATAAAAGAGATTGTGAGTTCAGTAACGGCTCACAACAAGTACATACATCTTTAATTTCAAGCTGATGAAGTAATTATGATAAAATAACATCGATATTATAAAATATTTTGAAATATTGAATATATTTTAGTTGCCTTCCAATCTGATTCTATTGTATTTCTTTACACAATCAGATTTGATAGGAAAACTCTATAACGTTGCGAACGACATCATAATATAAATTAATTAAGAGATTAAATAAATAATACATTAAATACATAAAATGTTATTTGCTTTAAGGGGACTGTTACTCGATCCTATTAATCGAACAAAAGAAATCGATTCCTATACAAGAAAAACACATAAAATCTACAAATACATTTCTTAATTATCTAGTTACATTATTCATAATTAAAGAATTGATTAAACTATTTGTTTATATAAATATATTTTATACATATACATGGATACGAGCAGAACATCAATTAGTAGTTCCTCATATAATTCTATAAACTCTGTCGAAAGCAAATATATATTTAAGCAATAACATTTTAATAAAATAGTTTAATTATTGTAACTGCATCGATATTATAATATTTCTAAAATAATTTTCATTTATAATACATAAAGTAACGACATTCAATACACATTAGATGAGCACAATAAGAAACGAATAGTCCTTGTACCAGCGTTATGGTTCATAGCATGGAGACGGTCTTGTGTAGGCCATGCATCACCAGAACATCAATAACTAGGCCTTGTAATATCAGGACTTGCTGTATTGAGCCCTTGACGGCTCCCTTATAATAAAATACGCTATTTACTTAAATAGAAACAATATAAAGTAGAACTCATAAGAATTAGTGAATCATTATAACAAAACTACTCAAAACATTGAATTTAATTAAACTCAAACGATCTTATAAACGTAATAGATTGTATTAAACACGTCAACCTTTTGAATTAAACGTTTTGTGTACTATGTTAGTACCTGGATCAATCGGGCGATTCGTGAGCGGCGAGCGAGGTGTCTGGGAACAGAGGATACCATCCATACGTGCGCTGCGGCAGGGACAGTCTGTCGAGACACATCTCCGCTCCTCACAAAGCGAGCTTGTGTTCAAATCCTCCGCATCGCTGCCACAGCATCACTACCAGCGTACGACCTAAGGCCTCGCTTGCCTAGTTTAAAATTGGATAGTTTATTATAAGTTGTTTATCATTCAGAGCTTGGACACTAGAATCAAAGGTATTATATCGGAGACTCACTTCACTTTAGTATCCTAAAGTAGTGTTGAAATCTATTAATATAAACTGTTGATATTATTATTCACACTTTCTTCAAATTGAAATGGAACGTTGGATTGTATACCACAATGAAATTGAAATCTACAGCAGAGGAGAACAATTAACAGTGATGTTTGTACTCCTGTGATAAAATTATCTTAACTGTAACCCTAAATAAACATTTTATATAAAATATACCTGATATTTAAGCGTTTGTTTGAAATGTGTCTCAGTGGTGCGGCGTATTACTCTTGTCTTACGCTTGTCAACCACTTGTCACCATCTCGAAGGTAGCATGTCACGTATGAGTCAGGCACTTCGTCATTAACGACGTACACCCGACGAGCATGAGATACCTGTTAGCAAACTTCAGTACAATATATGTTATTTGGAGCAAATATTAATGTATTAGTATGGTTTTCAACAAAATATTAGTAACAAATGAGTGCAAAGAAAACATTGCTTCATTAATAATTTTATGTATTCGTTTCTTATTATGTTCTGAATGTATTAGAAACTTCAGTCATATTTGGAGTTTTTTTTTGTAGTACATTTGTCTACATGTACAATATATTCGAATTGAAAATGTAATATTTTAGGTCGTTAATTTTCGTAAGTTATTCATAATAAGGATATAAGTCAGTGGTGGCCTAGTGGTTAAAGGGCCCGCCTCTCGTTGCCGAGGGCGCGGGTTCGATCCTGGCCCGGGCAAATACCAATGTGATTTTTCCGAGTCATATGTACTTTCTAAGACTATTTAGACATCACTGATTAATATTGATTCCCAAAAAGAGGGTTGATGTCAGGCAGGCCGGTCGTAAAAACAAATAGTTGATTCATATTTGTTTATACTTGGAACATTTTATTATATGTTATTCTATTTATTAATGGCGCCTTCTGCTTGTCAGCTTCCAGCGCGATTAATAAATAGTGCTTATTGTTATTTATATTCTCTCAAATTATGTCGATTAATCAATGCTATAATAATTTTGTTTTATGTATAATGCAAGAATTAAACTACTAGAACCTTATTTTACTGATCTGATTAGATTATCAAATTCCGGTGTAATATATCAACTTTTAATATTTAATGTTACATAATCCTGTATTATTAAATAATATTTGTCCATAAATAATCATTAGAATAATTAAGATAAACAATGTTTAATATTATCTCTAAAGTTTACAAATTTAATATTTAATTAAGTCAAGATATTGAATATAATACCGATATACCGCCATATTGAATATATCGGCCATTAGTATTCTAACCGTTGTAACGTGCATTAAAAGTGTTCCTTTATATAACGTATCGTCATTTACGCCGCCACCCTGAGAACCCACCTTCTATAATACATAGTAAGGTTATAATATGTAGTTATTTCGCAATTGTCATGAATAAAAAACTTAAAAGAGTTTCTAGCAACCTACATCCGATATAATTTTAATCAGGTGAAGCAAAAAAGCATAACAAAACAGTGGTGTACACAACCAAGATGTATATTCAGTAAACACTAAATAAAGGTAATTTGAGTCACTATTCACGTAGATAGGTCTTTTATAAAACCTATTTGTTGTGTTTATTGTCGTGGCCAAAATAAGCATGATTTAAACTGATGCTTATTTTTAATTATAAATGGTTCTTTGTGTAGTATTATTTATATAAAGCAACTTGTTTTTCTTGTTTGAGATGTTTTTATTTTATAGTAAAACAATGAATGCTTTTTATTTTATAAATAATTTAACCAACGTCGACTGTTGCAGGTAACGATTGGTACGCTGTCTGTCGTACCAGTAATAGTCTGATCCTGTACGATATAGCTCGTGGTCTAACTAGCGAAGTGAGTTATATTTTCTATCGAACTTCTATATAGGTATGTAATATTAAAAGTTTATAGTCATGAATACTCCAGATACCATGGTGGGTGGAGCCTGTCTGTTGCAGCGTGCTGGCGAACTTAGTGTGGTGGAGTACGGCCTCGATAGAGTACTACAAACGGTGAGTAATTTAATTTATACTGTATAATGTTTCGTATCTTATGGGGGTTCGTACTGAGCGTGTGAATCCTCACGTGCTCAATGAGGGCTGGACAGACAGACGATTGCTGTTATTGATCTTGTTACAGGTACGGAACATACATAGGATAGATGTTAGAGTTCCTTTGTTATGAAAGAAAAGATTGATATCAATGATGTAAATGTTGTAGGAGTTCAGTTAGATTGGTTGGAGCTGAATGAGAGTGGACATTGAGAGCCGGTTGCCCTTTCCCTTTTCCCACCCTTTCCTGCCCTTTCCTTTCCCTCCCTTTTCCACCTTTTACTCCCCATTTTCCCCAAACAAGGGCGGCAACACATCTGCATATCTACGTTGCAGATGTCAATGGGCGACGGTAACTACCTACCATCAAGTAGGCCGTCTGCTCGGTTGCCCCCTTTTCCCATAAAAAAAAAGAAAAAAAAAAAAAAAAAAGATCTGCTTCTGTTCCGTCATACTAGACGACGACTTGCACTTCTCCGTATTGATACCGGAGAAAAGGTAGTACATTCATATATATAGCGTAAACGACATAGCTGGATAAATTGACTCAAAAAATATGATATTTCATTGTCTGGTATTTCATTTTTTTAGGAAATTATCGCGAGCGGAGTCAGTATCGTGCATGGGATAGAAAACAGTGACGCTGTTGTAGCCAAAACCCCAACACATTTGCTGATTTGGTAAGATTTAATAATATATTTTTTAATTCTACTGGATAGTGCTTGACTGTTGGAAGATGGAAATGAGGTGTTAGATACTGAACGCACTATCTCAGTGTCATCCTATTCACGCCTTTTCTTGAAGATACCCAAATTATAACGTCATGTTGAAATATATTTTTCATCATTAATTGTGGGATTGTGATGTGGAGATTAATGATTGTATTAGCACTTTTGAAAACATACTCCATGTAGATAAAAGTAACTTATTATGTGTACAACATTTATTTGAATATAATAAATCTTCTAACTTAAAATAATATATCATTGGCAATGTTTAAATGGTCAATATTAATTTAAAATTTTGGGAGAGAACATATCAAAATAGTCCTGTAAATTAATCCCGGTTTTTACTCATTATGTCTATATCTTACATATAGTAAGATATACATGGATCATAAGGTTGTTCCTACATATGTATGTGTGTTTGTATGTGTTATAGGTACAGTGTATGGGCTGTATCAGTATCAGAGCGACGAGTCCTACTGGAAGGAGGTCAGATCCAGGCCATTGTATTGGATGAACATCGACTGGCTTTAGTAAGATGGCTTTAAAGTATTGACATTATTGTTATATTAATGAGATCTAAGACTTCCTCAACTATTCATTTAAATGAAACACATCTGGTCTGCCCGTGATCGTGGTTGCTGTTAAGTAACCGAAACGTCGGCAGTATGTCGTTTATCTAAAAATACCCGAAAACATTATTTACATTTATTTTTGTATTGTTTGAGGTGATTACTTTGAAGTTTTTATATAGGCGACGTTTAAATTTAAAGTTCAGTAGTTCAGCAAGATTCAGTATGTTGCTAAAGTAACATCCTGGACAGATTAAGTTATAGAATAGTACAGATTACTAAGTTTTTTTTGCATAAGACAATAAATAAACGATTTCATTATAACAGGATTGATTTAATGTTCTAAGCGGTATTCGAATTTCTTTTCATCAATCGCTATATTGTTAATGTACTATTTATTTTGAATAGATTCCGCGTTACGTAGCAGGGACTTAAAGGATTGTGCTCAATACTTGGACGTCGGGTCGTTGTGGTGTCAACTGGCTGAACAAGAGCTAACAGGATACGATGTTGAGGTTAATATGTATGGCATTACAGTAAGATTAAATATAAACAGAAGTTTGTTAAGGCTTCGTTGACAAACACATTGAAAACATCCTACTAATTTTTAGTAAATTTTTCACGATATTTGCTTTATGTGAATTTGTATTCAATTGATATTTATTTTGTTGGTACAGGTCGTCTCGGCGAGGCGCGGTTCGTGTGTGGGTGACGCTCTGTTACATCACCCCACACGATCAACTAGTACAGGTGAAGGTTGCATTATCAGATACACAAAAACAATAATGTACTGCACTAAATGGCTCCTTTATCAGATAGCTAAATAAAAATGCTACTGAAGTATCTACCTATTTATGAGAATATCGCTTGATGGTCTCACTAAGTATAGTCATGTTGTATTTGTTAGAAGATCCTGCTTCTTTTGTTGCGGGAATCAATACTGGTGTAAATTACCAACTAGATTTTTTGATTTAGTATCATTGATTATTATTGATCATACTGTTGTTGACGTTTCATATAAGTTCGATTGATGCAAGATAAACATGACTGTTATGCATTTAACTAAAAAAGAATAAAAGTTAATTTTATGAATATAACTGTCACAAACATAATTATTTATTCTTATACTGTAACTCCTGCATACTTCTATACATTTTAAAAAGTTAAGTTTCACTAATACTTAGAGACATAGATTATGAACTTTACAATTAGTTTCCTTTGTAGGAGGAATGGTGGGAAATGGCTGGTGAAATATCCAAGCGTAAAGGTGATATAAGAACTGCGGTTGATTACTATTCTAGAGGCAACAACTACGCAAGAGTAGTCAGTGTTGTTTATTATAAATGTTGGTTTTAATTTTTATTACATTATTTGTTGTTCTTCAGGCCTGTCCTGAAGGAGAGTGGGGCGCGTAGCTTGTATCATCGCGACAGGCGGGCGCCGCTGTACCTCATCTCATAGAGGCTGCTCGAACCGTTGATGCTCTCACTGCAGCTCTGAAAGCACATACACACACATTGTTCAGGTATTATTAATAATATCTGCTTACCGAGCTTTGCTGGCTGTTTAGGAATTTTTAGTTTTTATTTTGTGTGTTCTTTTAATTTCGTTTAGGCATTTTTAATTCAACATGTTAAGAAGACAGAAAACAATATAAATCAACAATTAATTTCTTAGTTTAACCTCGAAACATTAATTGACTTCCTGGTACTTAGCAACGCCATCTGCTGTTGTGTCGTTAAAGCAATTAGTAAAAGCAAGTACCAAAAAGTAGTATCACTATTCGCCACTAGATGTCAGGAAGAGTCATATTTTAAGCGACAAACTTTTGTTATTCTTTTTTTACGTAAAATAACATTTTCTAAATGATTAATGAGGATAATGATTCCTAGCTAGATCGATTTATCGCCCCCGAAACCCCCTATATACTAAATATCATGATCATCATAATATATAAATATATATACAAGAATTGCTCATTTAAAGATATAAGATATTGCTTTAGGTTTTGTTTTTTTATATATATTTTTTTTAAATCAATCCATTGATATCTTTAGGTTATAGAAGATAAAGCATCTATTCGGGAGCAATGTGAACAGTTGGGGGATCACTTTATACCTTTTCAAGTAAGTTATTTTAAATAATGAACAAAAGAAATATGTTGTCATTTTTTTTTATAATTGTTATTAACGTAATTCGATTTTGTTCATTCCTTATTAGTTATTGTGTATAGTTGCAAAAATATAAATGTAAACATCCACTAAGGGTGTAAACTAATATGTTTTCAATTATTCATTTCTTCTTTTATACACGGATTTAACGTCACGATCAATTTATTAAATTTTTAGAATTCAAAGTTATGGTCGATTTTTATTTTATTCTAGTAGGTTTCATATGTCAATTAATATCTATTTTTGCAAACATTTACAGGAATGGGATACAGCGGAACGAGTCCTCATATCCTGTGGCATGGCGGAGAAATGTGTAGGAGCGTACAACGCTGCGGGCAAAGTGTCAGAAGGTGTACGTGTTGCCGCTACACATGTGGCAGAAGAAGACAGACAGATATTTACTGACACTCGCTCAACAATTACGACAGGAAGGGCGCTTTAGAAAGACTGAACAAATTTATATACAGATATAGATACAGGTGAAGCTATATCTACAGGGTGACTGGTGAATTACTATCGATATTTGAGGACGTGATATTTGACGATCATATATGACAAAATATAAATTAATATAACATAAATATTAATAAACTTCTAAGTAAAGTTAACCAAAAGTTATGTTATTAATTACGCATCGTGTGAACACCCTACAGATTAGGTATACAACCACTCACACATACTCGTCGGCGGCGTGGTGTTGTATCAGCACGCCGCCGCACGCGTCCACACTTGAACACTTGGAACGTGTCAACACTTTACTTATTTATACGGAAATTTTGTCAAAAATTAAGTGCCCATTTTTTTTACATAATTCGAATGAGAATCATGTACCGAGTATTCTCCTTAAATATTGATAGTAATTCACCAGTCACCCTGTATATACAAAGTGATACTCTAAAATATTGAAATATACATTGTTTAATTATATGCATAGAACAAATATATAGTTTTCCTAAATCGCTGTTAAACATCGTTCAGGAAGCGTCTCAGTATGAGTCGATGCTGCGGTTGACAGACCTACTACATACAAGCCTTTGAGAGCCACTAGGGAAAACGATGCGTCTATTGATATGAAACCAAACTTGTTAGTGTTCCATAGATTCACTGTGTAGCAATTAGGTCTATCGCGTTGCAGGAGCGGAGCTTCAACAGTTCCTGGGACTTGCGACCCAGGTGTAGGTTTAAGGGACCCCTATCTTACGCGCGTTAAACGCTTACTCACACCGTCCAAGCTCCTCTCAAAACGTAGCCAAAATTGAAACGAACCTACTAGGGCTGCCTTCAACGCATGTTCTAATGAACTGATATTAGTTCAGAACACTCTCAAGTCTTTTAGTAGGATGTAGAGAGAATTGGCTGTCATACCTCTCTCTGCACTTCTATAGGATACAAATTTACCACGAACCTATTCTTAGTGAGTTTTTTAGTGAGCTTGTAATACTTGTCGACCTTGATCATATAGTCTTTCGAAATGTTGGCTTCCAAAGGAACCGTGAGCTCTATTAGCACAACGCACTTTAAAACTAGCTAGCGCATTTTAAGAAATGCCATTACCCTCTAGGTCTAATGAAAATAAATATATGTTGTATGGTATATTGTTTCCATTATTAAAAGTGCCATCCAGATGTATGACACGAGTGGTCAGTGGGAGAACGCTCCAAGCAACTTGGAAAAAATGTACCAATACGCGATCCCTTTCCGTTCGATTGAATATTAACTTTTCATATATAATAATTATTATAGTTGGTTAGTAAATAATTTACTACGGAATATTAGTCAAAATTTTTAAGATGATATCTAATTTGTGCATATATTTTTTATAGATTTTCTCTTTCTTGGCCAAGAATTTTGCCTCATGGTTTTACAAATAAGACGAGTGAAGACGGAGTAAAATTTTACTCCAACTTTATAGATGCTTTATTGAAGAGAGGAATCGAGCCTGTCGTTGTAATATATCACTGGGATTTGGCACAAAATTTACAAGATCTTGGTGAGTTTCAGAGATTTCCAAAAGTATTTAATACAAATGCATTGCTTCTTCACTATATCAAATAGAATAAATAATAAAACAAAACATTTGTTTTCAAAATACTTTATTATAAATTTTAATTATATAAGTTCAAAGAGTTCATCTTTCATGATAAAACTGAAGAACCCATTTAAATTAATATTTTTCAGTAACAACATGTTCTTTGTAAATGATTTCTTTAAACGAAAACCGTTGAACGGCAAATTATATTGATGAATAAATATTAATGAGTTCTAATCTTACAAATTAGGAACTTTAAATAAATCTTGTAAATTAAATGTCCATCAATAAGAATCCTCACCTTTCAGGGCATTCCACACAAGCTTGTAGCATTATATAAAATGTTTGTTAGCCCAAGGTATAATTCACAGGCGGCTGGACCAATAGTTTAATATCAGATTGGTTTGCGGACTACGCTCGTGTTGTGTTCACTCTGTACGCTGACCGAGTAAAAACTTGGATCACTCTCAATGAACCGCTGACGTTTTGCGACATTGCTTACACTTTTGGAGTTCACGCTCTAGGAATAGTTAGCACTGGAGTTGGAAATTATATCTGCAGCAAGAACACAATGTTGGCACACGCTAAAGCGTGGCGGATATATGACAAGGAGTTTAGACGAAAATATAAAGGTAAAAGAATTAAGTATATGAATTTATAAAAAATAATTTAGGTACTTGATTTTTTGTTAATTAATAAAATCTCTAGGTTCTTCTGAATAAATTCTGCACACATATGCAAAACGTTTTACATAATACATTATATTTTAAAGGCAAAGTGTCCATCACCAATCAAGTCATGTGGTTTGAGGGAGAAGATGAAAATGAAGGAGAAGCGGCTGAACTGGCTCTACAGTTAATGGTGAATAAAATAACAAAAAGTGTCCAAAAATAATAGTGTTACTAAATACTTTTGAAGTTTAATTCAAATGATTGAAAATGTTCATTTACTGTCGTATAATTTCAGGGAGGACTGTACTTACACCCAATCTACTCTAAGGAAGGCGGTTGGCCGAAGAAAATAGAAAAACTCATAGCAGAAAAGAGTAAACAACAGGGATTCAGGAAATCCAGATTACCAGAATTCACAAAAGAAGAAAAAACCTTATAAGAGGTGAGAATAAAATGTAAATAGTGTAATCGTTACATAAAATGATAATAAAAGTAAGAATTATAACTAAAGTTATAAGAAAGCCATATAAATAGCAATAGGCGTCCCTCTCAAAGTTTTTTTATTGAATTTTTCAAAGGCACGTATGACTTGTACGGTTTAAACTACTACATATCACGAACTGCTCGCCTCGCCCGAGGGGAAGCAGTTGGTCCTTGGCTTCTCTTCGGTGGACCAGACATTGATGTAATAATATCAGTGAGACCAGAATGGCCGCAAGCTGGCTCCAGCTGGTTCTATGTGAGTGTTGTTGTTACTATATACAGTTGTAAGACTCATTGAGGCTGAACACTGTCTTTGGAAACTGATCGTACGTCATACGTGTTTATTGAAGAATGAAGAGTAATGTAGACAGCCAAGTGGTGATTGAAACAATAAAAAAGCAACTAACTCGTGTTCCAGGTGTACCCGGAAGGTTTCCGAAAGCTCATATCTTGGTTGAAGAAACAGTATGGAAACATGGAGATCTTTATAACAGAGAATGGTTTCGCAACCAGCGGCGAGGATTTAGATGATCAAGATCGTATAGATTACCATAAGAAGCATTTGGAACAGGTGATTAATATTAAAAATGAAATCAAGATGGATAAATAAAACAAGTATGTTATTATTCTAACTAATATCTTCCACCAGGTTCTCCTCGCGATTGAAAAAGATAAGGCCAATGTCGTGGCGTACACTGCTTGGTCAATGTTAGACAACTTTGAATGGAGCGATGGCTATCGGTAAAGATATTGTTTTCAAAATCTTTTTGGATTTTCTTCTGTTCATAATCTGATAATAATAATAATCTTTTCAGTTCCAAATTCGGTTTATACGAGGTGGACATCAACGACCCAGCCCGCACCCGCCGCCCGAGAGACTCGTTTAAAACTTCATAGAAACTGATTCGATTGTCAAATGAAAAGGGATAATTAAATTTGTCGGTATATCGCTTAAGTGTTTTTTTGCCATTTTGTTAATATTTTCTTTCGTAGTTGAAGTGAATAAGTTTTAATTATCTGATTTATTAACAAATTATGGAAAATTTAAGCTGTGAGCTCTGTACTAGTGATGTGTGTATAACGAAATTAACAACGAGTACATTTTCAATGTTGTCCTTTGATGATAAAACTGAAATGATTACAAAGGGAAGATGTGTGGAACTTAAAGAAAGGTAATGTTATTCGTTTCAATAAAAAGTAATAAGATAGTTATAATTAATAGCAGGTTGTGTACACAAAAAAGCCTTTCCTTGTTTGTTTATTTCAAATAAGAATGTTTGGATCTCCACTGGATATTCCCTTTTAAATATTTTTCTTAAACAGATCGTAATAGTTTCAAGGTACACAATATATTATAGATGTTAGTTGTTTTCGGACCGCTGTAACTTAATGTGCGAATATAATCAATGTCTTAGAGGAGGAAATTGTGATGAAAACAGTTTTTTTTCCAAACATTCTGATTATCCAACCCCACATCTACATACATATACTAAACAGTTCAGGCTGAGAAATAAAAACAAGGGCTATGTAAATTCCTTACAATATTCTAAACTCCAAAGTTTAGAATGCAGCGCCACCTATAATAGGTTGATCGTCGAATTAGCGGAATTGTAACTACTTGACAATAGATGGCGGTTTATAAAATAATTTCAATTTCTCATGGTATTCAGTCAACGTGTATGTGAATTTAGTAAGTCTTATAGAATATTTTAGTTTACTGTGACTTTGGTTGTTCATGCGTTCCTTTATATTATCCATTTCTTATTTTACTTCAGATTTATTGGTTACCTGGCTTGTTAATTGGATCCGAGACTAATCAATATATATTTTTTGTTAATTTGCCACAATAAATTTTAAATTAAATGCCATTTTGTTTGTAAGTAATGTGCTACAAAATGGGTGAAGACAGTATTTAAAAGCTTACAAATACAAGTTGATACCCAAACGTTGCCATCACAACATTAACAAAGGTTCAATATTAAGTTGTTTATATAAATAATTACAAATATTGGTTTCATATAGTATAATAGCTATTTTTACTATGTAACAAATTTAATTTCATGTTGCCACTATTTTATCCCAGCAATATACACAGGTACTTACATTAATTTATTATTAATTATAATCAGTCATATAAATAAGTCTGAGGACTATAGTATATAACAATTAGTACATCACAGAATGCGCCACTTGTAAGTTGTAACATTAAATGTCATAACTCCTCACACTTAGGAGTTGGTTCTATGACAAACAAACAGCGGAATAACATGTTTTACATACGAGTATTTAATCATTTAAAAGAAACTTATAAAAGAAAAACTAGCGACGTCTATGTCATGATATAGTAACTGATCCTCACTTACATGTTGCAACATTAATCATTATAAACTAACTTGTGAGTACTGTACTAGGACATTCAGTTATTAGTTCCAGTACTAAGAATAATACATACACTGATCTCTAACAATATACAAGTATCAACAGTTGACATTATTTATTCCATGTTCAGTGAGTGTGATACTTGAATACCTTCAATAGTTATTGTTCCTGTTACAAACACAATATAAAGTAGACAAGTTTGAATATAACAGCAGGACTAGTTGTATGATAAAGGTATATTATAAGTACATTAATTATATCTATTCAAGTTGTAGACTTTATTATTATAATAGTAACAAAATAATTAGTTACACATTTGCAATTTTAATACAGAATTTTACTGAACAGAGATCAGACCCTAAGGAGTGATCTGTGTGAGACAAGTGTAAACAACACATGAGTAATGAATATAACTGTTATGAATAAAACAAACGTATATTGTATTATGTTTATTATACAGTAACAAGTCTCGTCTTCACATGTACATTAAACAATCCCCAGTTCATAGAGCGCCTCTCACACACCTATCATATATTTATTCACACCTATCATATATTTCATCACCTATTGTTCAAACAAGTCCCGCAAGAGCTACATACAAATGTATGGATAAAGCTTGTATTAAAAGACATTGACTGTTTGAGCCGCTGCAACACTCCACCTTCAACACTACACTTGATACTTCAAGTCTTTTACATTCTAATATGTTTAAATCTCAGTCACTTCCCTCTCCATATAATGTGTAGCTCATTGTCTTTAATATATTGTGTCTAGTGTAATCACACACTCATGTTTCATTAATAGCTACCTGGTTCATTGTTAGTTTTCATCTAACACTTGATGATCAGCCGTCATCTCCTGATGGATGAATCTCAAGTACAGTCCAATAACATCATCTGTAATACATAATACAATATATTAATACTGTTCACAAACAATATTGTTCATATATAAAGACATAAAGAGACAGTTACATCAAGGATTGTTTGAAAATAAAAATATAATATTTTATATTAATCTTAAAATATCCACAAATAAATTACACTTCATATCACTATGAAGGTTTATTATTCAAATAAAACAATTCTTTATATATCAGTCTAGTTAGTATCATCATTAATAACATACTGTATAATGTATGGAATTATTATTATTCTGTTTGAAATATTGGATTCCTACAGAAATTATAAATGTTTATACTTAAACTAAACACATAAATTGATTTTACTTAAAAAGTATAACACTATTAAAACACTTTTATAATAATCGATTATTCTAGAAAGTCGCCATATGGATTTCATTATATATAATATCAACACGTAATAAGGAATTATAAAATGAATGTGTCGATAACGGTTTACTCAATATAAGAGATACATTATGGAGAAATTAACATTAAAATTTACAATATAACTCAAAACAAAGTAACAACCAGACCTTACTGTTACACTACTATCGTACATCAGCTACATACACTTCTCTTCATAGAAGGTTTCCTCTCGTCCGCAGACCACGTCCTAACAGACGCTCCACCAACAGCTTCGACCCTCATCTTGAATTATATATTCTTACGAGTCCTGTAACGTAACGAATGATTCTAGTTTTTATTATGACACTAGATTTCTTAATTGAATATTCGACTTTTAGTAGTCGCATTTTAGAGTATGAAAAACATTATAATAAAGAAGGCCATTGAAACGATATAACGTTGAAAAACCCTGCGGTCAATGTTACGCTTATAGAATAATTCAAATATACTATTAAAATAAACTAGTACTCTTATCACTACAGATAAAAAACACCAATATTAACCAAAACTAAAAATGTTACTTAATAACCATTTGAATTAGAACGCTGAACGATATGTAATATAAAAAGTAACATTTATTAGTACCAATGTGCCAAAAAACACTCACCATGAAGATAACCGACGTAAAACACATCCATCATAAGGAAGGCCGCGGCCGACTGCCACCAGAGGCACCAGAGGGAGCCGGAAGAACTGGATAGACATGAGAAATGAATTTTGAAAGCAATTAATAGTAAAATCATAAAATGTATATTAATAAAATTTGAGAACTAACAATAAACGAGCCGTCAGGTTGGCCACACTAAGAATCATGGGGAATATTGATGAAACCAGTGTTGCCAACTTTAATTTTTAGAGGATTCTACTATAGACTAAAAAAATTAGTATTTTGTCTTGAAATTCAAGAAAATAAGCGTATGCGATGAAATTTCAATAAAACTGCGTAAGTATATCAAATAAAAATGAATTTAATTCTAATTTTCAATTAACAACTGTCATTAATTAATAAATGGAATTAAGATATTCATTAATTACATATATTTTGAAAACAGAAAAAAATAATTAATTGCTTTGGTCACTATCTGAATTATTAGGCACAGCAGATGCAGGAAAAGCATTATATTTTTTGAACATACATACATACATACTTAAATTTAATTTGCTCAGCATATCGTCACATGGCTTGAAGTTTATATACACGATCCTTTTTCTTTAATATGTTGTGCAGCTACCAAATTCTTATTAACCGTTTCTGGAATACAGTTTAGTTTTACATATTCTTTATAGTTATAGTATAGTACTAAATATAGTTAGTTATAGTTATAGTACTATAGTTTAGTTTTACACATTCCTTATAGTTTTATTGGAGATTTATTTTTTTGTAAGACTTCATTTAAAAAACGTATATTTTGTGTACGATTTTATTGCAGGATATGGTTCCACGAGCTTGTACACCTACCAGTCTTAATGATGTAAATATATCGAACATGGACTCTGTATTCGATTCACCAAGGAACACGACGCTGAAAAAACGAGCTCAAAAACTGACTCTTCAAAAGACGGAATTACAAAGGAAAAATAAAGTTCTAAAAAACAAAAATAAAAGACTAAACAAAGAAAATACTAGTATGACGAATATTGTAAAGGTTTAAAAAATAATAACTTTGTGTCAGAACAACAGTTTTTGAATCTCAACTTAAAAGATTGCAAATCAAGTATTCTTTAAAAAACAATCGATGTTCAGTTTTGACTTAAATACGATTTTATTATATGTATAGAATAATAAATAGTAATCATCAAACAAACAATTTGTTTCATTAAATGCCCCTTAAATCTGAATATTTCTCTTGTTCTATGTAGTGCTAGCGAACTTCAAGCGCAACTCGAAACATACTATAGCTATACTTTTCTATATCATTCCCTATTTATTTATTTTGGCGTAATCTATAAGGAAACGCCACTAACTAAAGAAGAAAAACATAAGTTAAGTGATAGCATCAACTCAGAATATACTGTGCACGTCTGAGCACGGATGAAGGGTATATTTTAAATAACCAAGCAACAGAATCCTTAAAGTTAGTTTGTATTTAAATTCAATTTAATTTATTAGGGATCCTTCAAAATAAATTTAAAATTATATTAGTTTTCTTTTTGTATAATATTAAGTGATCAAAAGGATGGACGATGTTTTTATGGTCTCATTTATACCTTTCTTACTGAATTAGTATTCCTACTAGATTATAAAGAATAAACAATTTCAGGAATCTAATACAAAACTAGATACTTAGTGCATTACGTTTAATTGACTTGTTATAAAATTTTGAAAATTATATCTTTTAAGTAAATAATTAATTAATAAAAATCTTGATGTGACAAAGAAAACCCCATTTTTTTTTATGGAACTATTAATTTTCTTCATGAGTAATCAAAACACTTTTAATATTTAAAAAACTCGCCTACATCAACTTAGTAATATTTTTTTATTTAATTCCTGTGTAACATACATTCCATACATTCTTAGTGTGTCCAACCTGTCACCCGTTCGTTAGTTATTTGTTAATATTTAAACCTAACTAGTTTATTATTGTTGAGGGCGCAGTGTTTCATTAATATTTTCATTTCAATTGCTTCTCCTATTTGTATTCAGTTTTTCACTTTTCCCTTTATAATGTAAGTGTGGTCGAGGTGTTCCTGAACCCTGTCTCCTAACATTACTGACGGAGCGAGGCAGTTGAAATGATATTTGTTTTATGTTGTTTGTTAAATTGTGTTCTTATGTTACAATATTAATATTGAATGTGGAAATTGCTTTAAAATCTTTCATTACTTTACATTCATAATATCTGGTTACCGAGCTTTGTTCGGTATTAATAGGAATAATTTTTTTTTATTTTGTGTTTCTTTTTTATTTCGTTTAGGCATTTTTAAGTGAACACGTTAAGTAGACGCAAAACAATATAAGGGTGAATATATGCTATTTGGTTTTTTCGTGTCCCAGAAGAAAGTGTTATCCAGTCACAATCAAGTTTATATACACCCGCTTGTTGTAAAGGAATGTTACTCTTGATTGGTCTCAAGAATTGGCTCACTTTCTTATGTGGTTTATAAATAGTCTTAATTGAAACCTTCTTCAAGATGTTGCCTATTCTGTCAGTAACTCCCTTCACATATGGTAGAATTGCAGGTTGTCGCTCGACTGTAGGTGGCTTCGTCTGGTTCTTGCGATGCTGGCGAGGCACGGGCAGGCTGTTGATGGTCAGAGCACGTCTTACATCCTCGCTCGTGAAGACAGATATCTACCAAGGTTAATCCGCGAGGCTATTGAAATTAAAAAACACCCCAATTTCAATAGAGAAGATGGCTGGAACCTATCAAACACCTGGGATCCTCTTCTTAAAAATATAAAATCCCATGTCCGTGACCACACCGCAGGAGCTCGAGACACCGTGAGCGCATTTTGCCGGCATCCAGAGCGGTACGCAAGACAATTAAGAAATCGATGGCGGTAGGAGATAAAATGACCAGACCAACTGACAGACACTCACATCTCGTCTGCCCGTGATCACGGTTGCTGAAAAGTAGCCGAAACGTCGGGAGTATGTAGTTTCTAAAATAAAACGCGAAGTAAAATCCGAAAATATTAGTTTCATTTAAGTCTCTAGAGCTGTCTATATTATACACATATGTAGTATAAGTTGATGGACGATATCTGTCACTTGATACAGTGATGTTCCTTTACTGGAGTCAACATATTACTTGTTAGTTGGCCACTTGACTATTACTTGTTGCAGAAACTTTAAATACAGTTTGTTCTAAATATTGTTTTTAAAATCATACAAAAAGGTTGTACCAATAAATATATAGATATTACACTTATCTATCATAATTGTTAAACTAAAATGGAGTTTAAATAATTTAACAAACATTTATTATTATGACAATAAAAAATAAGACATAAGTTTCCAACTTAACTTGTGGATCAAAATTACTTTTAATATACAGAAAAAGATAAATAATAGGGCTCAAAAAGTAATAATATATCATAGAAAAGAATTATACTTTACAAAGAGATAACAAACTTCCTTCAAACAAATTTAACAAAATAATTTAAGTACAAAGAATAGCGTAAAAAAATTAACAAGTACAATTGTAAAATAAAATCATGTACATAAATATATAACAGTTATTAAATAATATTAACAGTGGAAATACTTAAATGACTTTGGAAAATAAGCATAATATACATATTCTTAAAAACAAGAACAGAATTGAATCTAGTAAAAATAATATTCAATACAACTGCACTATTGGCACCGAGGACATGAAATTCTCTTCGTTAGTAGTAGAAGTATTCAGTTCTGCATGTCTTGTCATCCCAGAAGGGCCTGCTTGTGGCTCATTGTGTTCCATAGGCTGGTCAACACCAGGAGGCAGGTTGGAGTCATGAGATAAGTCATCTCCTTCATTGGCTGCGTCTGAAATTGAGAAATATGACTGCAGAAATGTTTTCGATTTTTGATTTCACTCATTTAAATAAACATAGCCCTCACAAAGTGGTTGTAAAGCATCCCAACATCCTGAGCCCAGGGTCTCTTCTGGGACAACCGATCCAACGCACTCCAAGACAAAGTTATCTCAGACCCAGAGACCTCAACCTCTAATATAGAGTGTCTGATTCACTCCAAGACAAACGCTCACATCATAACAAGTAACTCATATCCCTCCTCTTTACCTGCAATACATTTAGATATTTGTGTCATAAAACTAAATTAAAATAAAAAGCACCATAGGATGATGTTTCAATATGGGTTTTAGTCAAAATTTCAGGTAAAATAAGAGTAATGCCTCACCATCAAAGAAATCAGAGTACACATCGTGAGTCCATTGTCCCTGCCACGGAACCATATATTCTTCAAAAGCTCGAGTTGATCTGTCGTATGTGCCAGCTAACAGCTGTACCTGTAGTGTGATTATCTTCACAGCCGGGTATGATCCTCTCATACACGAGGCTAGCTCCCTTGTGACGAAGCGGCTCGTTTCAAACCGTGTGTGAGAGGTGCGTCGGCTCCAACATCTGTGAACACGTTCAAAGAAGATTACTGCGTCGTCTTGTATTTTGTTATGGTCGAGGTCGGATATATAAGTATAGGATATGTATAGGTTCTTCGGGTGCTACAATCTTCATGTCAAAGACTTGTTTATCTATTAGACGACTGAGAGTTTTACCTCTTGCGGTAATGAGTTCCATCGCGTGTGTTTACAATTTAAATCGCCCGCTAATATTATTGAATCACCGACTGTTGATAATGAATTGACGTCACTCTCTAAGACGGTCTTATTAGGTGAAAGATATACTAACGCTAGCACAATAGTCTCATGTCCCGTCATGTGTAATTGACATATCGATGCTTCTATGTTAACTAAAGTTGGTGGTTCTAGAGAGATTGCTTATAATAAATTAAAGTTCCACCGTTTATATTAAATCTTTCATGACGTACGACACAATAGTTTTCAATCTGTGGGTCACAAATATTTGGCTTCAAAAAAGATTCCTGTATCAGTAATATTAATAGGTATATCGACATCATTACTAACAACAAAGTCACGCACTAGATTCATTCATTTTTCACCACAACATCAATATTTCTTGAGTCCATTACAGAACTAGTACAGAATTTCAGATCCCTGGATTCGTCGGCAATACAAAGTGCAATACTTGGCACCAGAACTTTGATTATTCATTTTTAAACTATGTATTGTTATAATATAAAACCATTGATTTTGAATAAATACGTAGTGGATTCGAGTTTTAACAAAATTTTATAATTAATATAATTTTTTAATGTGAAGCGTGAACACACAACTCAATATAACTTATAAGGGCGTAATCAAAACAATTTATTATTAAAGTTCTAATCTCCATCAACTTTAAAATCCTTGTGCATATTCTGTTCTTTATCAATTAACATTTAAATAAATATGAATTTACTATATTAAGTCGACAAATACAAATTGGTAAAAACAAGAGTTTTTTTTATTAAAACGTATTTCGAATTGAAACAAAAGAAAACAGTCATTACTTGAGTTGCCAACCTCCACAATTTGCGACATCGTTTTAAGACCGGTATGCACTTCATTTATTATGGATATGTGTCGGAATTTAAGTAAAAGAAAGGTTATGTTGCTATAAAAACTATAAATCTATTTCTAATAATTTAGAAGCTTTTTTGTTTTATTTATAAGTATTTTCTTTAAACTAATGTTAAAAAAATATTATAACCTAAAATAATTTACCTTTATTTTTAATTTTAATATACATATATCATGTATTCAAAAATCAAATCAAATAATGTATCAGAGTTATTTGAAACAATAAGAGTTGATTAAATGTTTTTTTCATGAATTTAAAAAAGTACTGTTTAAATAATTTCACAGCAGTCGGCCGCGGCCTTCCTTATGATGGATGTATTTTACGTCGTTTATCTTCATGGTGAGTGTTTTTTTTGCACATAGGTACTAATAAATGTTACTTTTTATATTATTGACATAACGTTCAAATTCAAATGTTTATTAAGTAACATTTTGAGTTTTGGTTAATATTTTTGTTTATTATGTGTAGTGACAGGAGTAATAGTTTATTTTAATGGTATATTTTGAATTATTCCCTAAGTCGTAAGCGTTACATCGAGCGCAGGGTTTTTCAACGTTATCGTTTCTTTATTATTATGTTTTTCACTCTTATCTTCATGATTTCCGGCCACACTCTAAAATGCGACTTCTTGTAAGTCGAATATTTAGTTAAGAAATCTATTGTGTTAATAAAAACTAGAATCATTCGTTACGTTACAGGACTCGTGAGAATATATAATTCAAGATGAGGGTCGAAGCTGTTGGTGGAGCGTCTGTTAGGACGTGGACTGCGGACGAGAGGAAACCTTCTATGAAGAGAAGTGTTTGTAGCTGATGTACGATATTAGTGTGACGGTAAGGTCTGTTGAATACTTTATATTATTATTTTGAATTATAGTGTACATTTCAATGTTAATTTCTCCATAATGTACCTCTTATATTGAGTAAACCGTTATCGACACATTTATTTTATAATTCATCATCTGCTCTTGATATTATATATGTATAATGAAATCCATATGGCGTCTTTCTAGAATAATCGATTATTATAACAGTGTTTTAATAGTGTTATACTTTTTAAGTAAAATCAAGTTATGTGTTTAGTTTAATTATATCGATTTATATTTTTTATAGGAATCCAATATATTTCAAACAGAATAATAATAATAATAATTCCATTATTATACAGTATGTTATTAATGATGATACTAACTAGACTGATATATGAAGAATTGTTTTATTTGAACAATACATAAACCTTCTTGGTGATATGAAGTGTAATTTATTTGTGGATATTTTAAGATTAATATAAAATATTATATTTATATTTTCAAACAATCCTTGAAGTGTCTGTCTCTGTATGTCTTTATATATGAACAATATTGTTTGTGAACAGTATTAATATATTGTACTATGTATTACAGATGGTGTTATTGGACTGTACTTGAGATTCATCCATCAGGAGATGACGGCTGATCATCAAGTGTTAGATGAAAACTAACAATGAACCAGGTAGCTATTAATGAAACATGAGTGTGTGATTACACTAGACACAATATATTAAAGACAATGAGCTACACATTATATGGAGAGGGAAGTGACTGAGATTTAAACATATTAGAATGTAAAAGACTTGAAGTATCAAGTGTAGTGTTGAAGGTGGAGTGTTGCAGCGGCTCAAACAGTCAATGTCTTTTAATACAAGCTTTATCCATACATTTGTATGTAGCTCCTGCGGGACTTGCTTCATGTTAAGAATCATTGTTTCAGTAGCTTCTGATGAGTTCATTAACAGAGGCTGTTAAGATTGTTAAATTACTGTTGTTACATATTATTAGGGCCCGGATTAATATGTAAATACATATTTTTAATTTACGCGATTTTCGGTCTAGAATGTGTTTTCTACATGTATTGTCATATTTAGACTGCGAAAAACCAACTTTTATTTTCCATATTTTTCCATATTTTACCAAACTTCAAAGTTAAGTCCATATTTTACAAGAAAATGTCACAATCATCCATATATTCACAAAAATACATCAAATTTACGGTCCCGGTACTAATGTTTTGGATAAAAATAAAGGATTTAATGCACAAAAAAAATTTACAAAATTCTGTGCGAAAGTTTCGAGAGTTGTAGACATGGCTTACACAAATACTGAATTAAGCATGTTTTAGTATGCACCCATCACGTCATTTGACGTGGAGAGATCATTCAGCAGATATAAGGCTATATTTCGACCAAATGGTCAGTTTTCATTTTGATAATTTAAAGAAGCACGTCATTGTGTATTGCAACCAATTTGATAAGGCTAGTGTAATGGAAGTTGAATAAAACTGTTATTTTTTGTTGAAATAAATATTTCGCTATTTTTTTCATAGTTTTTTAAATGTAATTTCACGAGTGACCCTTTTCTTATAGTAAAACAATGTTTAATTATGAAAGTATTTTATTTTATAATCCATATTTTTGATTTTTTCGTCCATATTTTATGTACATATTTTATATTTTTTAATACATATTTATCCGGGCCCTACATATTATTATAGGTATTGTTTTATTATATGTGTAAGGCGCCGTCACAGTATCTATAATGTATATAAACATAATGTATCCACTTGACTATAACTGTGAGCTTACAGACTTGGACAGTATCACCAGATCTTTGCCATCGCCAGGGGGCGCTGCGGTTTCTTAGTGGTTCAAATGTACTTACTTGGCTTACTATGATTTTTTCTAAAATGAAATTAAGATTTTCGTATACATATGTGATTTTATTATTCTAAAATTTCGGAATCCCGACGTTTCGGTTACACTCTGATCATGGACAGATGAGTTGAAAGTGTCTGTTAGTTAGTCTTATTATTCGTCATCTTTCTTCTACTATCGATTTCTTAATTGAAACTTATATTTTCGTTTTACAACTATACGCATCATATTACTTTGTAGCAACCTAGATCACAACTTCAAAGCTTGTTAAAACGACCCTATATCCAGACTCAACACACTTTGAGGACGCTTCGTTAATCAACGACATTTACAACCTCACAAAGTCATCTCATCCTGACTCACAGCTTAGAGACTTCGACAGCGTCTAAGTCCTTTAAGACCTACTCTTTAAATTCCAGCCAACGGAGACCTTTGTAGTCGCCTGAGACTTGGAGCGGGTTTATAGTGTTTCAAGTCTTAAATGCTGTAAACAGTCAACTGTTAATTTTGTATTTAAAAATTTTTTGGTTCCAAGAGAATGATCAAGGTCAAACTAGATAGAAGACTTGTGACGTCATTCTGTGTGTTTAGAGAGGGGCGGGTTTGGTGAGGGGGCATCGCTCGTTAGGGTTCGATTAGCTAAGAGCAATCGCCACCAAGGACCTCTAAAAGCTCTACAAATCAATTTTTACAATGATCGCCAAGACGGGTGACAGGTTGTATAAATTGTCCCCCTGCCGTAGTAGGAAGGTGTGGGAATTGTGAGTCGAAAACATGTACCACTGTATGTATAGGTGAGCAGGTTCTACTACAATCCTGACCTCACACTCACTATAGAACACTACACTTTACACACTGTCCTTCACTAAACGCATGTCTCTGTACAGGTAATACTTGGACACGGAATTGTGGATTCTGTTGGTGAGGTCGAGATCAGTGTATAAGAAACTAGTTCCTACGAGTGACGGAGAGCGAACCTAAGGACGTGTCGCTTTACGTTGAGCTGACTTGTGAACACTACACACACAGAGACACACGGCCCCGGTGAGCAATACACAAGACACAAACTATTCAGATATAAATGTATCGGAGACATTGTTGTATACTTGGAACAATAGGTGATGTGTCACTTGATGAAATATATGATAGGTGTGTGAGATGTACATGTGAAGACGAGACTTGTTACTGTATAATAAACATAATACAATATATGTTTGTTTTATTCATAACAGTTATATTCATTACTCATGTGTTGTTTACACTTGTCTCACACAGATCACTCCTTAGGGTCTGAACCCTGTTCAGTAAAATTCTGTATTAAAATTGCTTATGTCTATCTAATTATTTTGTAACTATTATAATAATGAAGTCTTTTAACTTAACTGGATATAATTAATGTACTTATAATATACCTTTATCATACAACTAGTCCCTCTGTTATATTCAAACTTGTCTACTTTATATTGTGTTTGTAACAGGTACAATAACTATTGAAGGTATTCAAGTATCACACTCACTGAACACGGAATAAATAATGTCAACTGTTAATACTTGTATATTGTTAGAGATCAGTTTGTGTATTATGCTTAGTACTGGAACTAATAACAAAATGTCCTAGTACACATTTTAGTAACATAATAAAAAATAAATGAACGTCGCCGGGGCAAAATGGTTGTATAGATAAAATATATTCCGAGTGACTCTACTGACTCTGCAGAACGAACACCAAGCCGTGTGAAACAGAAGATTCCTGATACAATACAAGCAATGGAATGTCATTCCTATCCTAACATCGGGGCAATAGGTTGTAAATTTTAATATGTAATTGTCATTATAATATACATTTAAGTAAGTTTCGTAGTTTTCCTGGGACCTCTGGTTGCTACCCTATATAATTAGTTAGTTTCCTTTTTACTACAATCGTTGAACTAAATATGTTTCATTTTGTCAATAATATGGATAAAGATTTGTTATGAAAATACTTCTTTTTATTGTTCATGTTAATCTTCACATTTATACTAATTAATAATACGAAAGATAAAGGATTTAATTAATTTTATTAAAAATACAACGTTTCTTTCTCTTGTTGCCCTGTATATTCGCTATTTCTCATTAAAATGTATGCAATAAAACACTCATAACTTACAAACAAAATGGCATTCGATTTAAAATTTATTGCGGCAAATTGAGAAAAAAATTATATTGATTAGTCTCGGATCTAATTAACAAGCCAGGTAACCAATAAATCTGAAGCAAACTATGAAATGGATAATATAAAGGAACGCATGAACAACCAAAGTCACAATAAAGTAAAATCCCTACTAATATTATAAATGCGAAAGTAACTCTGTCTGTCTGTCTGTCTGCTACGCTTTCACGCCTAAACCACTGAACTGATTTTAATGAAATTCGGTACAGAGATAGAGTTGACCTTGAGAAAGAACATAGGATAGTTTTTATCCCAGACTTTTGAAAGGTTCTCTTGGAAACGCGATATAACCGAACTCCACGCGGCGAGGCTGCGGGCGGAAAGCTAGTATTCTATAAGATTTACAAAATTCACAGACACGTTGACTGAATACCATGAGAAATTGAAATTATTTTATAAACCGCCATCTATTGGCAAGTAGTTACAACTTCGCTAGTTTGACGATCAACCTATTATAGGTGGCGCTGAATTTTAAACTTTGGAATTTATTATATTGTAAAGAATTTTCATAACCCTTGTTTTTATCTCTCAGGCTAAACTGTTTAATATGTGTATATGGTAAATTGAGTTCAGTCGTAATAAATAGAAATAACAAAATAAAATATTTCATTGTTTGTTGAAACAAATCAGTTAATAATGGCATAAAATTGAATTATTAACATAAATGTCCTAAAAATGTTTTGCTTTTGGCTTGAGGAAGTATCAAGTTTTTAAAACAGAAATCACATTAATATTACTTAACTCAAAGAGGAATTCAAATATTTAAATTATAAAACGCTACTTTAGCCTAAATTAGTAAAACAGTTTACAGAAATCATTATATACATTACAGTTTTGTACAAAAGCTCGATATACAGTCTGTTCACATCATACGAGTCAACTTAACTAATATCTCTTCCCTTTAACAAGTGCAGAGCACTCTCTCTCTCTCTCTCCCCGATCACTAAAGGCGGGCTCCTCAATACTCGTTAGTCATGAGCAATATCCTGATACCGAAAACACCAACACATCTAGAGCTATTCAAGGAAGATACTTCATGCAAGTCCTACTTATATTATTAGTAATTACCTATATTATTGAGAAATTTGATGTTAATGGGTCAATGAGTAGGAATCATTGTTAGATATAGATCCGAGTAACATCTCCAGTCACACATAAAAATAATATTATTATTCATCAAATAAATTACGTCTTTCTGTTCAAAGTTCATTTAATATTATATAAATCATAGTATTTAGCTTTCAGAATATCTTTATAATACTTGGCGGAGGCTCTCGGGCGGCGGGTGCGGGCTAGGTCGTTGAAGTCCACCTCGTATAAACCGAATTTGGAACTGAAAAGATTATTATTATTATTATTATTATCAGATTATGAACAGAAGAAAATCCAAAAACATTTTGAAAACAATATCTTTACCGATAGCCATCGCTCCATTCAAAGTTGTCTAACATTGACCAAGCAGTGTACGCCACGACATTGGCCTTATCTTCTTCAATCGCGAGGAGAACCTGGTGGAAGATGTTAGTTAGAATAATAACATACTTGTTTTATTTATCCATCTTGATTTCATTTTTAATATTAATCACCTGTTCCAAATGCTTCTTATGGTAATCTATACGATCTTGATCATCTAAATCCTCGCCGCTGGTTGCGAAACCATTTTCTGTTATAAACATCTCCATGTTTCAAGATATGATCTTTCGGAAACCTTCCGGGTACACCTGGAACACGAGTTAGTTGCTTTTTTATTGTTTCAATCACCACTTGGCTGTCTACATTACCCTCCAATAAACACGTATGACGTGCGATCAGTTTCCAAAGACATTGTTCAGCCTCAATGAGTCTTACAACTGTATATAGTAACAACAACACTCACATAGAACCAGCTGGAGCCAGCTTGCGGCCATTCTGGTCTCACTGATATTATTACATCAATGTCTGGTCCACCGAAGAGAGGCCAAGGACCAACAGCTTCCCCTCGGGCGAGGCGAGCAGTTCGTGATGTGCAGTAGTTCAAACCGTACAAGTCATACGTGCCTTTGAAAAATTCAATCAAAAAAACTTTGAAAGGGACGCCTATTGCTATTTATATGGCTTTCTTATAACTTTACTTATAAATTATAATTATTAATAGAAAATCTTACTTTTGTTATTAATTTATGTAACAATTAGACTATTTACATTTTATTCTCACCTCTTATAAGTTTTTTTTCTTCTTTTGTGAATTCTGGTAATCTGGATTTCATGAATCCCTGTTGTTTACTCTTTTCTGCTATGAGTTTTTCTATTTTCTTCGGCCAACCGCCTTCCTTAGAGTAGATTGGGTGTGAGTACAGTCCTCCCTGAAATTATACGACAGTAAATGAACATTTACAATCATTTGAATTAAACTTCAAAAGTATTTAGTAACACTATTATTTTTTGACACTTTTTGTTATTTTATTCACCATTAACTGTAGAGTCAGTTCAGCTGCTTCTCCTTCATTTTCATCATCTCCCTCAAACCACATGACTTGATTGGTGATGGACACTTTGCCTTTAAAATATAATGTAATACATTTGCATATGTATGTAGAATTAATTGAGAAGAACCTAGAGATTTTATTAATTAACAAAAAATCAAGTACCTAAAGTAATTTTTTATAAATTCGTATAATTCTTTTACCTTTATATTTTCGTCTAAACTCCTTGTCATATATCCGCCATGCTTTAGCATGTGCCAACATTGTGTTCTTGCTGCAGATATAATTTCCAACTCCAGTGCTTACTATTCCTGGAGCGTGAACTCCAAAAGTGTAACAACGTCACAAAACGTCAGCGGTTCATTGAGAGTGATCCAAGTTTTGACTCGGTCAGCGTATAGAGTGAACACAACACGAGCGTAGTCCGCAAACCAATCGTATATTAAAGGATTGGTCCAGCCGCCTGTGAATTATAACTTGGGCTAACAAACATTTCATAATGGTCCTACAAGCTTGAATAGAATGTACTGAAACATGGATTCAGTACATTCAATTAACTAAGAAAGTAAGAATTAATTCTGGTGAACATTTAATTTACAAGATTTATTTAAAGTTCCTGATTTGTAAGATTAGAACTCATTAATATTTATTCATCAATATGATTTGCCCTTCAAAGGTTTTCGTTTAAAGAAATCATTTACAAAGAACATGTTGTTACTGAAAAATATTAATTTAAATGGGTTCTTCAGTTTTATCAGAAAAGATGAACTCTTTGAACTTATATAATTAAAATTAATAATAAAGTATTTTGAAAACAAGTGTTTTGTTTTATTATTTATTCTATTTTATATAGTGAAGAAGCAATGCATTTGTATTAAATACTTTTAGCAATCTCTGAAACTCACCAAGATCTTGTAAATTTTGTGGTAAATCCCAGTGATATATTGTAACGACAGGCTCAATTCCTCTCTTCAATAAAGCATCTATAAAGTTGGAGTAATATTTTACTCCGTCGTCACTTGTCTTATTTGCAAAACCATGAGGAACAATTCTTGGCCAGGAAAGAGAAAATCTATAAAAAAAATACATACACAAATTAGTTATCATATTAAAAATTTAGACTAATATTCCGTAATAAATTATTTACTAACCAACTATAATTATTATTATATATGAAAAGTTAATATTCAATCGAACGGAAAGGGATCGCGTATTGGTACATTTTTTCCAAGTTGCTTGGAGCGTTCTCCCACTGACCACTCGTGTCATACATCTGGATGGCACTTTTAATAATGGAAAAAATATACCATACAACATCATGTCTACAACATATATTTATATTCATTAGACCTAGAGGGTAATGGCATTTTTAAAAATGCGCTAGCTAATTTTAAAGCGCGTTGTGCTAATAGAGCTCACGGTTCCTTTGGAAGCCAACATTTCGAAAGACTATATGATCAAGGTCGACAAGTATTACAAGCTCACTAAAAAACTCACTAAGAATAGGTTCGTGGTATCTTTGTATCCTATAGAAGTGGAGAGAGAGAGGTATGACAGCCACATCTCTCTACATCCTACTAAAAGACTTGAGCCTGTTCTGAACTCATATCAGTTCATTAGGACGTGCGTTGAAGGCAGCCCTAGTAGGTTCGTTTCAATTTTGGCAAAATTTTGAGAGGAGCTTGGACGGTGTGAGTAAGCGTTTAACGCGCGTAAGATAGGGGTCCCTTAAACCTACTCCTGGGTCGCAAGTCCCAGGAACTGTTGAAGTTCCGCTCCTGCAACGCGATAGACCTAATGGCCACACAGTGAATCTATGGAACACTAACAAGTTTGGTTTCATATCAATAGACGCATCGTTTTCCCTACTGGCTCACGGCTCTCAAAGGCTTGTATGTAGTAGGTCTGTCAACCGCAGCATCGACTCATACTAAGACGCTTCCTGAACGATGTTTAACAGCGATTTAGGAAAACCATATGTTTGTTCTATACATATAATTAAACAATGTATATTTCAATATTTTAGAGTATAACCTTGTACATAGATATAGCTTCACCTGTATCTATATCTGTATATAAATTTGTTCAGTCTTTCTAAAGCGCCCTTCCTGTCGTAATTGTTGAGCGAGTGTCAGTAAATATCTGTCTGTCTTCTTCTGCCACATGTGTAGCGGCAACACGTACACCTTCCGACACTTTGCCCGCGGCGTTGTACGCTCTTACACATTTCTCCGCCATGCCACAGGATATGAGAACTCGTTCCGCTGTATCCCATTCCTGTAAATGTTTGCAAAAATAGATAAATAATTAATGAATATTAATTGACATAAGAAACCTACTAGAATAAAATAAAAATCGACCATAACTTTGAATTCTAAAAATTTTAGTAATTGATCGTGACGTTAAACCCGTGTGTAAAAGAAGAAATGAATAATTGAAAACATATTAGTTTACACCCTTAGTGGATGTTTACATTTATATTTTTGTAACTATACACAATAACTAATAAGGAATGAACAAAATCGAATTACGTTAATAACAATTATAAAAAAAATAATAACAACATATTTCTTTTGTTCATTATTTAAAATAACTTACTTGAGAAGATATAAAATGATCCCCCAACTGTTCACATTGCTCCCGAATAGATTCTTTATCTTCTATAACCTAAAGATATCAATAGATTCATTTACAAAAAAATTATATATAAAAACAAAACCTAAAGCAATATCTTATATCTTTAAATGAGCAATTCTTGTATATATATTTATATATTATGATGATCATGATATTTAGTATATAGGGGGTTTCGGGGGCGATAAATCGATCTAGCTAAGAATCATTATCATCATTAATCATTTAGAAAATGTTATTTTACGTTAAAAAGAATAACAAAAATTTGTCGTTTAAAATTTAGACTCTCGTTTTTACTCTTTCGTTTTTCGTTTAGACTCTTCCTGACATCTAGTGGCGAATAGTGATACTACTTTATGCTACTTGCTTTTACTAATTACTTTAACGACACAACAGCAGATGGCGTTGTTAAGTATCTGGAAATCAATGAATGTTTGTTTAAAGGTTAGACTAAAAAATTAATTGTTGATTTATATTGTTTTCTAAAATAAGGGTAATTCCTAAATACCCAGCAAAGCTCGGTAACCAAATGTTATTAATAATACCTGTACAATTTGAAGAGCTTTTCTATAATGATGTGCCTTCAGAGCCGCAGTGAGAGCATCAACGGTTCGAGCAGCCTCTATGAGATTAGGTCCAGCGGCGCCCGCCTGTCACGATGATACAAGCTACGCGCCCCACTCTCCTTCAGGGCTGGCCTGAAGAACAACAAATAATATAATAAAAATTAAAAACAACATTTATAATAAACAACACTGACTTCTCTTGCGTAGTTGTTGCTTCTAGAATAGTAATCAACCGTAGTTCTTATATCACCTTTACGCTCGGATATTTCACCAGCCATTTCCCACCATTCCTCCTACAAAGGAAACAAATTGTAAAGTTCATAATCTATGTCTCTAATTAGTGAAACTTAACTTTTTAAAATGTATAGAAGTATGCAGAAGTCACTGTATAAGAATAAATAATTATGTTTGTGACAGTTTTATTCATAAAATTAACTTGTATTCTTTTTTAGTTAAATGCACAACAGTCATGTTTATCTTGCATCAATCGAACTTACATGAAACATCAACCACAGTATGATCAATAATCAATGATACTAAATCAAAAAAATCTAGTTGGTAATTTACACCAGTATTGATTCCTGCAACAAAAGAAGCAGGATATTCTAACGAATACAACATGACTATACTTAGTGAGACCATCAAGGGATATTCTCATAAATAGGTAGATACTTCAGTAGCATTTTTATTTAGCTATCTGATAAAGGAGCCATTTAGTGCAGTACATTATTTTTTGTGTATCTGATAATGCAACCTTCACCTGTACTAGTTGATCGTGTGGGGTAATGTAACAGAGCGTCACCCACACACGAACCGCGCCTCGCCGAGACGACCTGTACCAACAAAATAATACTTTATTAGGTCAAATAGATTATTAGTGTTATTGTAACGAACACAATGTATATATTATTAAATTATAATAAATTATATACTGAACAGTTATCACTTTGCATAGTCCATAGATAGTCCATGTATTGCTGCCTGAGTGATGTCACCGCTTGTCATCTGCTCATATATTGAACTGCTTGTACATATTAATGGCCAATTCTGGCTGAGCGGCTCCACGTACGTAGTATTTTTCGGCGGTGGTTAAGTCCCCCACAAATAATGCTAGACGTGCACGAACCTCGGGACTCTTTAAACCTATGCATTATATTATAATCACGATTAGTAAAATAAATACTATTAATACAATAAGTGCGTACAAAAAGAAACAGATACATCAGGTGTACCCAAATCGTGTAAATGCAAAAAATACCTTCATCAATATTCCCGTTCCCTTTGGCTGAAGCTAACTCGACAGTTTTCTTTAGATAAAATGTTCTAGCCTCATCACCTACTGCTTTATAGCATTTCGTCGCCAACTGAAAAAAAGATATATCTCTTATGAGGTACTAAAACGTTTAAATGTTATAACATATATTAGTCCTTCTCTAATTTGAGCAGTGAGGAATATAACACCACAACTGAATGGCTAACACTTAACCAAACATAACTGTTGTTTGGTATCAGGGTGGTCCAATCTACTTGAACCTAACGTTAATGTAATTAAACCAATAATTAATTGAAGTAGTTATTCCAAAAACCATTGGAAAATCTTTATTTCTATCATATATACATAGTGGCTTATGAGCCATAGGTAATGTCGATTCATATATAAAAATTTCAACGCATGGATTTAAATATGTTGGAACTTCTTAAATTTATCTCTAGCTCCACGAACGGTATAGTAATTCTATTTTCTTTGAATAATTTTCTGTTTGTTTGTTGATGAAGGACTACCTTTTTATACAATAGTGGACAGGTGATGCGAATGTATGAGGTTTTTTTGAAGAAATATCCATGTTACCGAAACCGGTTTTTGTTTTTCAAGATAATTCTAAACCATAAATGACGAAAGTAACACGGAATACGATCAAAGAACTTGGTGATATTAAACTCCTACCACATCCGAAATTCAGTCCAGACTTTACATTTGAGATCTATGGCGAAATTATTTTATACAAAATAATTTGAATCCAACAGATATTATTAAAGCAGTGCGAATTTTTTTTTGCATTTAAGGCCAAAAAACGGTTTAACCTAAGAGCTTATGGCTCTTTGGGATAAAAAACATTAAATACGAGGAGCTATACCTCTCATAGTTAGTCTATTTCATTGAATTATATATTAAAAAGTGAACACTGAAAATCTACATTATTTATGAGACATCCACTGTACTTATATTCTCTGTTCTTGTATACAAATTCACATAAAGCAAATATCGTGAAAAACTTACTTAAAATTAGTAGGAAGTTTTCAATGTGTTTGGCAACGGAGCCTTAACAAACTTCTGTTTATATTTAATGTAACTGTAATGCCATACATAAGGCGGCCAACCGTCCCGCATTCTGCGGGACCGTCCCGCAATTCTAGACGAAGTCCCGCCAGTGGCGGCGTAAGGCGTGGGCGACGTGGGCCATCGCCTACGGCCTTGCGGTACAAGGGGCCTCGCGCCTCAAAATTTTTTAAAGCGAGAATTTAAAAAAAATATCTTCTTCTTCCTAGCAATTTCCCAGGTATAGCCAGGGTCTGCCTTACATGTTGTAATTAGTTTTGGCTATTTGTTTTTACGACCGGTCGTCTGCCTGACATCAACCCACTATGGGAATCAGAATTAATTAAACCTATTTTGATAAGAATAGTGTGTTCAATGTTTTAATAATATTTAGCGAATAAATAGATAGTGTTTAAGTATATTGATTGCCACCGAAAACAGTGACGTTTTTTAATTGTGTTTGTTTTCTTTGTGATTTGTAATACATCAGTAGGTACCTGTACTCGTCTATTTTACATAAAGTAACAAATATTTAATTGGTGATGAGTACGTAACGCAGTAATTTCTTGTCTACAAAGTAGGCTTTATAATATCTTTTGAAGGAAACCAAAGCTTTAAGGCCCCGGCCTCGAATCTCGCGGGTAGCGGGGCGGCAGCGGCGGCGGCACGGAAACGCATACTATTCTCCAAACTAGAGGGGAGGGGGCACGGAGAAATGTATGCGTTTTCGTGCCGCCGCCGCTGCCGCCCCGCTACCCGCGAGATTCGAGGCCGAGGCCTAAGTGTAAAAAACGTATCGACGTTTAAGTTTTTAAAACTAGAAGGTAGTAAGAGCTTCAGGTTTCCATTAGGTTTTCCAATAGGGCCTCGCGAAATCTGTCTTGCCCACATCAAATTTAGGTCTTGCCCCGCCACTGAGTCCCGCTTTGAAATTATTAGTAAAATAGTCCCGCAAAACGTTGTATGCGTCCCGCATCCCTATTTTTCTACCACACTTTTACACAACACCCATACCACGGTCAACAGTGCAGGAGCACAGATTACCTATAATAGGGATAAGCGTATCGCGCCCGCGCTAATCTTGTTTTCTTCCTTTGTTCTGAACTCATGACGCGTAAGAGAGTACTTAAATTTAATATGGGCAGTTGCGAAGATTTTTATGACATTCCCAATCCCTACCCCCCCCCCCCATTCACGTAAGGTTAAGTCCCGCATTCAGTTTTCGGAAAGTTGGCCGCCTTAGCCATACATATTAACCTCAACATCGTATCCTGTTAGCGCCTGTTCAGCCAGTTGACACCACAACGAACCGACGTCCAAGTATTGAGCACAATCCTTTAAGTCCCCGCTACGTAACGCGGAATCTATTCAAAATAAATAGTACATTAACAATATAGCGATTGATGAAAAGAAATTCAAATACCGCTTAGAACATTAAATCAATCCTGTTATAATGAAATCGTTTATTTATTGTCTTATGCAAAAAAAAAACTTAGTACTCTGTACTATGCTATAACTTAATCTGTCCAAAAAGTTACTTTAGCAACATACTGAATCTTGCTGTGTTGATAGTGTGCACCAGATTAACATTATCCTACCATGAACTTTAAATTTAAACGTCGACTATATGAAAATTTCATAGTAATAACTTCAAACAATACAAAAATAAATGAAAATAATGTTTTCGGGTATTTTTAAATAAACGACATACTGCCGACGTTTCGGTTACTTTACAGCAACCACGATCACGGGCAGACCACATGTGTTTCATTTAAATGAATAGTCGAGGAAGTCTTAGATCTCATTAATATAACAATAATGTGAATACTTTAAAGCCGTCTTACTCAAACCAGTCGATGTTCATCCAATACAATGGCCTGCATCTGACCTCCTTCCAGTAGGACTCGTCGCTCTGATACTGATGCAGCCCATACACTGTACCTATAACACATACAAACACACATATATATGTAGGAACAACCTTATGATCCATATACATATATGTAAGATATAGACATAATGAGTAAAAACTAGGATTAATTTACAGGACTATTTTGATATGTTCTCTCTCAGAATATTAAATTAATATTGTCCATTTAAACATTGCCAACGATACATTATTTTAAGTTAGAAGATTTATTATACTCAAATAAATGTTGTACACATAATAAGTCACTTTTATCTACATGGAGTATGTTTTCAAAAGTGCTAATACAATCATTAATCTCCACATCACAATCCCACAATTAATAATGAAAAAGATATTTCAACATGACGTTATAATTTGGGTAGCTTCAAGAAAAGGCGTGAATAGGATGATACTGAGATAGTGCGTTCAGTATCTAACACTTCATTTCCATCTTCCAACAGTCGAGCACTATCCAGTAGAATTAAAAAATATATTATTAAATCTTACCAAATCAGCAAATGTGTTGGGGTTCGGGCTACAACAGCGTCACTGTTTTCTATCCATTGCACGATACTGACTCCGCTCGCGATAATTTCCTAAAAAAATGAAATACCAGACAATGAAATATCATATTTTTTGACTCAATTTATCCAGCTATGTCGTTTACGCTATATATATGAATGTGCTACCTTTTCACCGGAATCAATACGGAGAAGTGCAAGTCGTCGTCTAGTATGACGGAACAGAAGCAGATGTCCGCTCTCATTCAGCTCCAACCAATCTAACTGAACTCCTACAACATTTACAATCCTTTTTTTTCATAACAAAGGAACTCTAACATCTATCCTATGTATGTTCCGGACCTGTAACAAGATCAATAACAGCAATCGTCTGTCTGTCCAGCCCTCACTGAGCACGTGAGGATTCACACGCTCAGTACGATCCTCCATAAGATACGAAACATTTTAGTATAAATTAAATTACTCACCGTTTGTAGTACTCTATCAAGGCCGTACTCCACCACACTAAGTTCGCCAGCACATTGCAACAGACAAGCTCCACCCACCATGGTATCTGGAGTATTCATGACTATAAACTTTTAATACTACATATATAGAAGTTCGATAGAAAATATAACTCACTTCGCTAGTTAGACCACGAGCTATATCGCACAGGATCAGACTATTACTGGTACGACAGGCAGCGTACCAATCGTTACCTGCAACAGTCGACATTGGTTAAATTATTTATAAAATAAAAAGCATTCATTGTTTTACTATAAAATAAAAACATCTCAAACAAGAAAAACAAGTTGCTTTTTATAAATAATACTACACAAAGAACCATTTATAATTAAAAATAAGCATCAGTTTAAATCATGCTTATTTTGGCCACGACAATAAACACAACAAATAGGTTTTATAAAAGACCTATCAACGTGAATAGTGACTCAAATTGCCTTTATTAACTGTTTTCTGAATATACATCTTGGTTGTGTACACCGCTGTTTTGTTATGATTTTTTGCTTCACCTCATTAAAATTATATCGGATGTAGGTTGCTACAAACTCTTTTAAGTTTTTTATTCATGACAATTGTGAAATAACTATTATAACCTTACTATATTTTAATTATTCCCAAATCCCGTGCATGTGATGACGTGGTGTTCTTACAGATAAATTAAGAAATAGCAATTATATAATAGGTGAAAAACATATATCCGCCATACTAATAATGAGACATGAAAATTTTAACAAACTTAGTTGTTCTAAAATTCTAAATTTTAAAAAGAGTATTTTTGAAAAAAATACAGCTCACATAAATCATGCGTATGAAAAATAGACAATGTTTTTTTAACGAATTTGCCTTTTTAACATCGATTATGCGAATTTACGAAAAAATAAATGAGACTAATTTTGAATTCACATTAATTACCGTATAAAAATCTTGAGACTTTTTAAAACAATATTTGGGCGCTAATATACAAATATAAATTACTATAGATACTTCGCAAATTACGTCAATTTATATTTAGTACGTTGTAGTTCCTCTGTAACCAAAGTAATTTAAAACAATTAACATGTAAAAAAATGACCAAAAATGCCGTTACAAGAACGACAACAAATTGCTAACGAAATAAGTATAGTATATTCATTTTGTCAGTACATACCTACATAATTTGTTTTCGTAGATGTAGTTACGAAATAATATGTTGAAAACGATAAATACATACAAGTGGGCTGTACCTATGTAATTTAAATTGAGTAAACAAAAGAATGTATTTGATAACGGCAGACACTTAAAAGAAAACATAAGATTTATAAGATACTTTGTAGGCTTTCTTTTAATAATAAAAATATTCGTATTTGGAGAATACAAAAACTCACTGGGTCTCTCTTCTTTTTGAAAAGTTCACAAAACGCACAAAAAAATCTAACCGCGGCTAGTTGATACGATCATACGAATTAGTGAAATTGTCACTTCGCTAGAACTTCCATATTTTATAATTTATACCTAAAAAACACTGCGCGCTATAACACTATTTTTTAATTTACTCATTTAACATACATTAACAATTACAAACTTAAATAGCGTACACATTTTGAGTTGTGGCGAAAACAAAAGCAAGGTTTGACAATGCTAGTAAGTAAAGTACTAACACCTAGTAAGAAGTAATATAACGACATCTAGTGAGTAATTCTATTAGAATTTGGATGTGCAAATAGGTTAGCAATACGTATAAGGTGCATGTTCGAAAGAGATGGGTAAAGGAAGTTATCATAAGTTTGAAGTCGAATAATATTTTTTATTTTATTACGTTTAAATTGAAATGCAAATTATTTATTTTAAATCCATAATTTTAAGAGATCTTTAAACTGCTTTAATTTTTACATAACTAGTTAAAGCGCTTTATGTAGGAAATAATAATATTGGGGTGTTCAACGTAATATTGACAAAGTTGTCATCATAGATAATACACTATATTAGAAATTAGTTGTCATAAGGTCATAATGTCATACTACTTTGCATTCAATATTTTCATTCTCTATGTTCATACTTTTTAAGAAAAAGTAATATGATAATATTGACAATTATCCTCTAGAATTTAAAGTGTCTAAAAAAATAATATTAAATTAAGTACTAATTGATATGTATCCCTTGGATTAAAAACGAAATTATTATATGTAGTTATAAATCTAAGGTTAACTGTGAAATATATATTTTTCATTTTGGTCTTTCGGTCAGTTTATCTTAATATTTTTTGTGGATAATAATGAATAATGGCTTTTGATAATACCTCAGGACCGCTTCTTCAAAAACTAAAACGGCACCAGTTTGCGATGCTACTGCCAATTTGGTTCCATCTCCACTCCAGGCTAAAGATCGTGCAGCATACAAATTAGATATATTTAACGTGGATAATTCCATACTTCCGGATTTCTTTATGTCACCGATCAAACAACCATCAAATACACCGAATGCTATTGCTAATCAAGATCGCGCGGGACGGGTTAGGGAGCGTTCACCGGCGCGTGCTCAACTACAAGTATGGTTTGAGAGTGAGATCCGCAAACTTGGCGTGGTTTTGATCGCAGCTGATGATCTACCGCCTCGAGATCATACCCTGGGCTACGGCGATGAACCTGAAGCTTTCGCTTCCATCACTGTTAGTGTCATATCTATAAGATTAAGACCCAGTTTCACCAATCAATGTTTGTTTAATCTAAACAGAATTTACTAACCAACCTACGGAATTATAAATGTCTGTTAAAATATTTACGTCCCACGATGACAAATTAACAACGCATTATTATTTATTAAACGTCATATCAAATGACCGACTACCAAATTATTCGTTCTTGTTATAAGACGACCAAATGGAAACTACAGCGTTTAATACGGCACGTTTGCCACGATGCACCGCTTTATACTTTGATCGTATATATCCCTCGATACGTCACTTGTTAGGTAATGTGACCAAAATTTATTTATCGTTGGTTGCATACATTTGACACACAACAAGCTTTCTTTTCAATTTACTTGGTTGTACCAGTCAAGATCGAGTTGTCAATAAATTGTGTTATATATTATTGTTATAAATATAGGCATAAATTGTGTTCAAATTATAAGAGATAAAAACAAAATTTAATTTGCAATGTTATAAAAAAATCTGGAGGCAAAATCAACATAGGAAATGAAATTTTAATTCACTTTATTAATAAGTACAAGGAAATAGTCAAAACTGACAAAACAGATGACGTTACTATGGTTACAAGAAATCAGGGCTGTGATTGGACAATTGAGTTTGGACAATGCCATTAACATTCTGTTAGCCATTAGACGGAGCTCCAGAGCAGGAATTAATATTAGTGGCTGGTTAAGACATTTAAACGGACATTTGTGCGTGGTGGGACGCTCGATACATCTAACAGAGCATCAAGCGCCTTAACACGATGTAACTTATTTAACAGTGATTGGTGAAACTGGGTCTAAGTAAATAACTTGAGCTAGAGGTTTATATCCTTAATGGATAACTTACGAAAATTAACGACCTAAAATTTTACGTTTTCTATTCGAATATATTGTACATGTAGACAAATGTACTAAAAAAACTCCAAATATGACTGAAGTTTCTAATACATTCAGAACATAATAAGAAACGAATACATAAAATTATTAATGAAACAATGTTTTCTTTGCACTCATTTGTTACTAATATATTGTTGAAAACCATACTGATACATTAATATTTGCTCCAAATAACATATATTGTACTGACATTTCCTAACAGGTATCTCATGCTCGTCGGGTGTACGGAGTTAATGACGAAGTGCCTGACTCATACGAGAAATGCTACCTTCGAGATGGTGACAAGTGGTTGACAAGCGTAAGACAAGAGTAATACGCCTCACCACTGAGACACATTTCAAACAAACGCTTAAATATCAGCTATATTTTAATATAAAATCTTTATTTAGAGTTACAGTTAAGATAATTTTATCACTGTAGAACAAACATCAGTGTTAAATGTTCTTCTCTGATGTAGATTTCAATTTCATTGTGGTTTCATTCTCTGATGTAGATTTCAATTTCAATTTCAATCCAACGTTCCATTTCAATTTGAAGAAAGTATGAATAATAATATCAACAGTTTATATGAATAGATTTCAACACTATTTTGGGATACTAAAGTGAAGTGAGTCTCCGATATAGGGGAGAGTCGGATATATCGTACCACTTTTCACTTTAACTCAAATATTTCGACTATAACACATCTTATAATAATTAATACATATGTAAGATAAAGTTTCAAGTTTTAGCTTCCTAAGAAGAAGAGAACAGATCCTTGCGATTATTCTAACATTGTTAACAATGCTTTTTTGTAGAGGCTTGCCATCGGTACGATTTAGCCGACTAGTCGTTTTAATCGTACCACTAAGTCTTTAAATCGTACCATGGGTGTTTAAGTCGTACCACTGAATGAAAGACATTAAAATTCTCAATCAAATTATTTATTTTTTCACTGTAAGGTAAGTAATAAAACAACATTATTTATATCTTTTAGGTAGTAGAAACATAAGTTTTAACTCTTAGGTTATATAAAGGAACTATAAGCTTTCTCAGTAAAAAAACATGATTATACTACATATGATAATGAGATCAATCAACATAACGAATAAAAATAAGACAAAAAAAAAAAAAGGCAAACTATAATAATAAAGTAACAGTTAACAAGAATGTTATTTGTAATATAATTATTATGCATATTTCATAATGGAAACAATCATGACAAATGTCTGGATTCAAAGTACATGTCTCATGTAGCCACCGTTTACAGCGAACGCATTGAATCCAATCAACTTTTGGACCCTTCTTATCATAGTAATTATCGTAGTAAGAACAATTGCACTTTCGACATATTATATTTTCAAGATAATCATCGCTGACATCATCATCATCTAGTTCTATAACAAGTGTCTCTCCTGAATCATCGCTACTGGTGATGGAATGAGATCGTTTCCTCTTATAACTTTTGTTTTTGGGCTTGGGTAGTACTTACTATACGTACTTGTGGTAGTACTATAGGTACTTGCGGTGGGTAGTCGGGTATATCGTACCAGTACAATTTAACCAACTGCAAGTGGTACGATTAAACCAACTAAGGCATTTCTAAAACAAAAGCAAATATCCGGCATAAACTCAAAACTTAGACACCCAACAAAAACCCCCAATAATATAGTATACAATTGTGGAATAACAAAAAAAACTGAATAACTATAGCTTACCTTGATTACGAGTTATCTCCTTACGAATGTACGACAATATTTATAGTAATTCCTACAAAAAATGTTTTTCTTTTATTACGTGCACAGTTGTTAACTCACGTCGATTTAAACTAGTAGGTGAAGAGGGATGGTGCAGGGCCACGATTTGGCGTTGTCAGTGTAGAAAAAAATATTCATTAAATGGGAAATTTAGAGGTGGTACGATTTAAATGCTAGTACGATATAACCAACTCTCCCCTAATACCTGTAAAATATCTATATTTTTGATTCTATAGTCAAGTTTGTTTAAGCTCCGAATGTATTACCTTTGTAACATCTACGTTCTTGATTCTATAGTGTCCAAGCTTTGAATGATAAACGACTTATAATAAACTATCCAATTTTAAAACTAGGCAAGCGAGGCCTTAGGTCGTACGCTGGTAGTGATGCGGAGGATTTGAACACAAGCTCGCTTAGTGAGGAGCGGAGATGTGTCTCGACAAACTGTCCCTGCCGCAGCGCACGTATGGATGGTATCCTCTGTTCCCAGCCACCTCGCTCGCCGCTCACGAGTCGCCCGATTGATCCAGGTACTAACACAATACACAAAACGTTTAATTCAAAAGGTTGACGTCTTTAAACCTACCTATTACGTTTATAAGATCGTTTGACTTTAATTAAATTCAATGTTTTGAGTAATATTGTTATAATGATTCACTAATTCTTATGAGTTCTACTTTATATTGTTTCTATTTAAGTAAAGAGTGTATTTTATTATAAGGGAGCCGTCGCCGGAGCGCCACGAGAACTAGCACTCCACGGCGGCTCAATACAGCTAGTCCTCATATTACAAGGCCTAGTTATAAAAGGTTCTGATGATGCATGGCCTACACAAGACCTGCTCCATGCTATGAACCATAACGATGGTACAAAGACTATTCGTTTCTTATTGTGCTCATCTAATGTGTTTATTTTATGTATTATAATATCGATGCAGTTACAACAATTAACCGATTTTATTAAAATGTTTTTGCTTAAATATATATTTGCTTTCAACAGAGTTTAGAGAATTATATGAGGAACTACTAATTGATGTTCTGTTCGTATCCATATATATGTATAAAATATATTTATATAAATAAATAGTTTAATCAATTCTTTGATGAAGAATAATGTAACTAGATAATTAAGAAATGTATTTGTAGATTTTATGTGTTTTTCTTGTATAGGAATCGATTCCTTTTGTTCGATTAATAGGATCGAGTAACAGTCCCCCTAAAGCAGATAACATTTTATGTATTTAATGTATTATTTATTTTATTCCTTGATTAATTTGTATTAAGATGTCGTTCGCAACGTTATAGAGTTTTCCTATCAAATCTGATTGTGTAAAGAAATACAAACAGAATCAGAATGGAAGGCAACTAAAATATATTCAATATTTCAAAATATTTTATAATATCGATGTTATTTTATCATAATTACTTCATCTGCTTGAAATTAAAGATGTATGTACTTATTGTGAGCCGTTACTGAACTCACAATCTCTTTTATCACTTTAGTTTATTTGTATTAAATGTTTTGCTTATAGACTTAGTAATATGTATAATGAGATAAAGCAGAAATGTTTTTCAGAAAGACTCCAAAAATGCGTCTTCTCAGATGGTAAATAAATTTTGTTTCGTAATAAAAATAATCAACTTGCCGTCTGTTCTTTTTTTTTTTTTTTTTTTGTTATCGCGGTGAAAGGTTTTATACCTACCCCTCCGTCTAGGGGAGACAGAGGCGGTTATGTGGGATTCACGGCCAGAAGGGCCCATGTTACCCACTAAAACACCAGCGGTCACTCTCCGTTGCCGCCAAGTGGATCGCCACGGGAAACGCCGAAGCATGCATCCGCGACGATCCGGCGGCGGGCCGCGAACGGCCACCTCCCCCCCCGAGGGCTCACTCCAAGTGACCAGGAGTGTCCCCCCGCCTGGCGGGCTTGCTTAATCGCGAGAGGGTTAACCCCTTACCCCTCCCACCCAAGCCCACGCGGCCAGTCTCCAACCACCCACCGACGAGCGCAAGCGCCCGACGGCAGACAGAGAGGAAACCGACCGACCACAAGCGAACTCAGGCCTCCGGAGAGACCCGAGTATCCCCTCCCCCCCAAGACAGCCACGGACGGCCTCCTGCCAGATCCGTGACCGTCTTACTCCCAGGGCTGTACCCCCAGCCCTCCCCCCCGTGACTGATTGCACCGGAATACACCAGTGGGCGATGGGGTCGTCACGTCCCGACGCCGGACTGCGCCGACAGTGGCCGAGGCCACCCGCCAACACGTAGGGCCGAACTTGGCAGCGGCGGTGTACACCGCCGAGCCTTGTCCTACCCACCTCCATGGGCTGCACCCCCAGCCCGGGCCAAGACCCCACGAGGAGGTCAAGGCCCTTCCCCCCCGTGACTAATTGCACCGGAATACACCGGTGGGCGATGGGGTCGTCACGTCCCGACGCCGGGTGCCGTCTGTTCTGTGACAAAATTAAGTAAGTTGAAATGGGCTACGTTTTCTCAATAACTTTACAAACAAAGGAAACACGATAACAGTGTTATTTTTAAAGAAATTTTTAAACCCAGTAGCCTTTATATCTTAAACAAGTATCATTTCAATACTAGAAAAATATAATATAACCATCTAATATATTACTGATAAGTGAAGTAAAATAACATCATATAGTAAGTGGATAAGCGTTAAATATGTATTATTAGAAATACCTGTCTTTAATACTGTGGTACTACTTTATATAATCGTCATCTTAAAACCCCAACTTAACACTTTGCCTTATACGATTTGTAGATTTCTTAAGAAACACTAGTATGTAAGGTCGTCTAGGTACTATTCTGCCAAGTTGTTCTTTAGTGAATTTTCCCTATAGCTATCTACGGACATTGTTATTTCTTTTTATCGAAATAGTTAAATATCTTTACACACTGTAAATGCTGTTGTTTTTTCAAAAAATTTCTACGCCAACTGTTTCGTGATAGTATTAAAATCTTTAAATACGTTTCTAACATATATTTAAATGCTTAATATTCAGAATATAAATTCATTGTATAGGGCAATATCGATTGCTTTAACCTCTTAAACATTTATGATGCCTGTAAACCCAGAGCCTACGAATCACAGTAGGAGAAAGTAGACTAATGTTCATTAAAAAGTTTTATTTGCTAAAGTTCTACCCACACTAAATAATGAATAATGTATTATATTACCTTCCTTGGACAAAAATGTAATATATTGTCATTATACAAAGACATATACATACTTACCTGTTCCGATACAGTACGACTTTCGTTTTCAATTGAACATTGTATTATAAATAAGAATAATACTCTGTAATTTGCCTAGTTACCAATTTTTAAGAAGCTTTGTTTGTACTAAAATAATTTATATTTTAAATTAACTTCCATATATTGCTTCTTTGTATGTAATAGTAATATAAGACATTCGCAACTTCATTGCTACTTAAAAACAAAATAACATTGACCCGCATTTTCATCGTCGAATACAAATACATACAATTATAAACGAGTTGCTCCCTTTAACATATTTTTACTACATTAATCAGTTTTATTATAGTTTTCTTTTTCTCATTTTAATTCTTGAGTAAAGAAAGAAATACTTTATTATGATATACCTACCTACCTAGTGAGTGTTAATAGAATTTTCAGATATATTATTATTGTCAATCATTATGTACGTCTCCTCCTAACCGTTTTAAATATATATTAATATTGATTCTATACATACTTATATTTTAATTGGTGTTAGATACACATTACATATCGACGTCATTTAATACTCGTCAAAATCTGTGTTCTTCCATAACTTTCGTAGCTTAGTGACTCGCTTGACAATATTATATTCGTCTTGTTTCATAGGGTAGGTACCTTTCATGATCTTTTCAATACATATTCACTATTTGTCCTTAATAGATCTTACTATTTAAATGCCTTAATAATCTAGACTCTATGAAATGTTTGTAAAATATCTTTTCATACGTCGGAAGCGCTATAAGATACCTGTGTATAAAACAATCGTGTGATTTTTGTGAAAATTATTTTTTTATCAACACATTAATTGTACAACCCTAAGAGATAGAATCAAAATTAATTCCTATATTACGTAATATGTACATTCCCTTTTGCCGTATATATTTAACTATCACGCGTTGAATATATTATTACACTACTTTTATATTCAGTTTATATTATAGAGCTGTGAAAATATACTTATTTAATATGTAATTATAAATCTAGATTAATAAAAATATATTATTCTGACAGAAGATGGACATCGTTCAATCAATTAACGCTTACTATTTCTATATATTAGTATGTATGACAGATAATGTTCTACATAACATAAGAGATATATAAATATATTAACTATCATTATTACGTGCCTAATGAATCCCGTCCCCAGCGTCTCAGCACCACCATATATAACCAGAAGGCGACTTCGCACTGCATTATATACACTTACTTCTATTCTACTTTAGTGTTGTCGTTTCTTCATAGATACAATATTTCAAAATTCCGTTTTCGCGATGTCCAAGCTCCAGTAATGCTCGTCATTGGAGTAGAACATCCGATACTTGGAAACAAGATATAAAACCATTGCGAAAACGGATGGAAATACAATAAATACTAGTACGTAACAATATGTGTGTCAAGATATATTATTAAAATAAATGTGATAACAAATGAGTTTATTACAGCAGTATTAACACAAGCCTGATGTTTTATTGATACCCCCTTTAAACATTTCACAGGTTTTGTTAATATAGAATATACTTTGGCGCAATTAAAATTTGGTTTAAGTATACATAAGTCAGTGGTGGCCTAGTGGTTAAAAGGTCCGCCTCTCGATGCCGAGGGCGCGGGTTAAAACCTGACAAGTACCAATGTGATTTTTCGGAGTCATATGTACTTTCTGAGAGTATTTAGACACCACTGACATACGGTGAAGGAAAACATCGTGAGGAAACCTGGACTTATAGTTTCACATTTATAAGTTTGAAATCACCAACCCGTCTTGAGCAAGCGTGGTGATTAATGCTTAAACCTTCTCCATGTGAGAAGAGGCCTTACAGCAGTGGGCGCTGATAGGCTGATGACGATACATAATTGATTAGTAGGTAAGTCATAAAAACATCAGTGTAAAGTTTACATATTGATATTCTAAACATATAATCTTGGTAAAAATAACCTGATATTCAGAATCTTGAGCCTTAATGCTTGACGACCATATTTTTTTCACAAATACAATTCGATTCTTAAATGTTTTCATTAGGAAAATTTAAACAATCAGGCATAAAAACAAATTTTAATATTGATCATATTAATTTAACCAATGTGAAGAAAATTCTGTAGCGCTTACCACTTCATAAACGTATACCGCTCCATAATTTTGAAAATAATGTAAGCTAAAGATGGTGATGAAGACGTGACGAGTTTTTCGCATATAATTTAATAAACATAATATGACTCTTAACATTCAATGAAAATAGTTCAAGTAAAATAGTTCAAATATTATGTATTCTTTACAACACTAAACGAAACTAATAACTAACTTATTTCCAGTTCGGGATAAAAAATATTCGATATTAAAGTTTAATAATGGAATGAAACTCTGAACTCTGAAAAGATTTTTGACCCCCTCGTCCCCCGTCGTAACGCACAGTAACGTTTTTCTGTAGCCCCCCCCCCCCTTCTCAAAACGTTACGTAACACTCAAGTGACCAATTTCATCAAAAGACTTACAATGTAATCTAGGTATTCCCCGTAAAATATCAATTAAGAGGTTTGCAAACTTGGAATAACAAATATAAATATCGACCAGACTAATACAATCTGGTCAACAATGTAATGTATATGAAAATAGTAGCCAGTTTGGGGGTTTTTATTAATATATTGTTTTAGAAACAATGCTACGTAACGTTTTGTAAGAGACACCCCCTCCCGCCCCAGTAACGCATCGTAACGTTTTACGAGACCCCCCCCCCCCTCCCCAAAAATTGCGTTACGAACGCTCCCTTTATGGATCTTTATTATTTAGTAAAACACATATTACCTACTATAGTTATTATAAACAAATCAATTACTGAAGTCTGAAAATAATGTTTAAGTTACCTTACCGTAGTAAATAATTAATCTATAAATTAAAAGTTACAACATCGCACTTTGTTTCAACTATTTAAAAGACATTTCAAGTTATATTTGACAAATAAAATAGATAACAAATAAATAATATTGAAGGACTGTTAGTAAAACATTAACATATATATATTCAATAAATTGTAATTAGTAGTATGCCTCCTAATTAATAATAGTGTGTGGCCACTAAACGTGCGAGTAGTCAGCTGGTCCGGGGAGGAGTTACGAGCGGCTTGGCACATAATATATATGTATATATATACATATATACGTTGGAAACAGATCGTCAGAAGAAAGTTTAAGCTGAAATATTTTCTAATTAACGTTTTTTGAGATAATTTTTTCACAATTAGTACCAAATAATTACGCGGATTTGCATTTTGCACTTTCCCCGACGATACGTAATCCTTTCAATACATATAAGTACTTACTTAAAACGTTCTAACAGCATACGTTTTATGATTAATAGATTCAATTTAATTATTGGGCTTTAACGTATAATTTGTCAGTGATAAATATTTTGGTGAAAATGTTTTTTTTATTTGACAAATACTAATTTACTCAATTAAATGTTCATCTAAAAGTTTCATATATGGCTTACGAAGTTTAAGTAATAATTGATTCGTATAATAATATGTGCTTATAATAGTTTACTATTCGTAAATGTAACCAATCGCGATGACAACGGATATCCGGTGATGACGCAGCACTGCTCGTCTGGTCCCACGTACGAGATGTATTTACCACGGTTGTCCAACGGCAGAGTCTGAAATTAAACAATAATATATATTACAATTTACAATAGACAGAAAATTGATATTATTATAATATACATGTATATATTATGAATCTTATATTGAACGCTTACAATATAATATATACTTTCAAATCTTGCTCCAACAGTAAAGTGACGATGGTTTCTTTGCAATAAGCATAAATATAAAACAATTTCTTTTAAGCAGCTTTTTGTCGACAAATATATGTATACCTTTGAATTTATTAAGTATCGATATTATGTTAATTGACAAAGAATCGAGAAGGCTTTCGATACATTATAAAATAACTAAATACATAACTATAATTTTAATGATGTCGACATCTCAAATCCTCGCATTCTTTATACAGAATGGATAATGCTCGACTGAAATGATTCGGCCTCATATGTACTTGTCTAAATGTCCACCTATAAATTCTAGTCACTCCTTGTACGTATATCAAAGTCATGTTAATAAGTCTGTGTGTACACGCACCTGGTCGACCAGTCCCTCAACTCAGAGAGAGTGGTCCCTCGGACACACGAGCCCGACAACAATAGCGGACTCTGACGATTAGAAAATTACATACCTAATGTAATAATAATAATATACTTTAGTGTACACCACAATAACATAGTCATTTAACGATAAAAATTAAATATATACAAAATAAAAGTAGATGCACAATAAGGCGGTCTTATCGCTAGGTAGCGATTTTGCACCAAATATTAAATTTGAAAATCGATCTTGCATCAAATATTGTACTCGATAATAATTATACAGTACCTCAGTGTACTAACTGATATTGAAATTGCTTCAAAAAGCCTTTGGTTTAATACATTTTAAAAATAATTTGAAAACAAAACTCCATCGTTGTTTTCTTCATACAGTACTCAAGATTATAACTCGTTCAACAATAAAAACGATGACATTAGCAAAATATTCCAAGATTCCGGTGCAAATGAAGCCATATATGCTATATTTAAAATATTTATCTAGATATAAAATAAGTTCAATATAATCATAATAGAGGTACGATAGTTAGATTTTAATATATAATATTTTATATAATTTTAACATAAAATATACAATCATTATATTGTTATTTTAACGAGGAGAGTGTATTGTTATAAGACACATTTGATGCCTCGCTGAAGTATAAGTGAGTAAGTTAGTAAGTTTGTTGAATGGATTACTACATATACAACGTGTAACATAATTAACGCACACCCTGAAAGTAGTTTGATCAGAATCGGATACTGGATCGATTTTGATAGTTTTTATGTAGGTCATTTTTTTCTCAAATTTAGATAGAACTAAGTAAATTATAGTCACCCTACACACAGTTATCTAAACACTTCATAGAAACGAAAATTAATGGAAACGAAAATGGATCGTAAGTCAGGGTATTAAGATTTTTAAAATGAAATATTTAATTAGTAATCATCATTCAATTAAAGAAAACTGATACTTATTTCAAGGCTAAAATAGTATTTAAAAATAACTACGCACGCAACACCATAGCGACAACCGGCACACAGCAAGGTCACTACAGTGCATAAAAGAAAGCCGCGTAATACAAAAATTATTACTTTCTCCTTCTTTCTTCGGCTTAATAACATTACAATAGAGCGAGACGGCAGGCTAATTCCGGGAATCAGAGTAATAATAACTAAACATCGAAGTCAACAAAATGTGTTTTGGGTAAGTTAGTCACGCCGCGTCCACCTTATCGAAAAGAGGTCAAGTGTAAAGTGCAAATAAAATCTTAGTCGCGCATTTCGCTGTGTCGTTTCGGTACACTAACATTCAATACATCAAATACCTACGCACGTGTCCATTGACCTCTTAGATCAGCTGATTTGACGCGACTCGACTTTTTTTGTGGGGGCGAATTAAATCGCTAGTTTATAACACAGAGATAACAAGTGCCGAGGAACTAAAAAATAAGATAATAACCGCCTTTGTAAAAGTGACATTGCAGTATTATCTAAAATAAAACCACAATTGCGAAAACGGTCATTAAAGTGCATTGAACAAGGCGGTGGACATTTTGAAAATGTTTTAAAACGACAACGCCGTGCGAGTGCAAATTAAACTGTAAGTTTGTTTATGATCTTTAAATTATTGTAAATATTTTGATACACACCATTTAAACAGGCCGACTGTGTTTGACTTTGTCGTAGGTATTGTGGTGTCTATAAATCAAATCACGCGTTATCAGCTGTTTAATAATTCTTATTTACAAATTTAATTTAACAAATCAGTAATTATAAAATATTGGCTTCACATTAAAAAGAAAATTCAATGTCAACAATCTAAAGCTTGAAAAGTGTGATGGATTGAAAAATCATAATGTATGTAGTTATTTAGAGAGAGGGGCGCGGGCGCGGCGAGTACATGAATAGCTGACCATATTATTTGCACGAAATTGGAATAGCTAATTTCACAAATAAAAAATGCTAACGCACATATAAATAATATTTGGTGTATGCATTGCGTTTATATTATTATATTCGCATTGGGGTATTTGAGGGTGTGCGTTAATTACGTTACACGTTGTATACATACGTGTCTTGTTTTCCAACAAAACTATAAAGGAGATCATTCTTTTTGGGCCTTTTTTAAAAGTGCCGGCCAACAAAAAAAAATGGTACATGTTTGTAGAACTAACCATTTGGAACAATAGTTAATATGTCGCAAAAGTTGTAGAATCCAAGATATAGAAGTTATACAAGTTTCAAGATTCATCATTTTGGTACATTGTTTTTTTTCTGAAAGTGCCAAGAAACATAAAATAATGATTGATATTGCATTTCGGGTCGGATTTGATCATATGTCGCGAGAGCAAGTTTAAGGTTAAAGGTAAAAGCCTAAACCAATAACATTTTTCGACACAACCAGGAGTAGCTTGTTCACTAAATATTCTTAGTCAGATAAAAATATCCTTTTTGGTTTGTTATCATTATAAAAAATATAATTTATAATTTCTGTAAATACTAAAACATTGTTATGACATAATAATTCATGGCTACCGTTGGCCATTTAATTTCCTTTTAAAGAACATTTTTTTTTGTATCGTCACACTTCAGGTTAATAGTAGAATAATAATTAACAAAAAATATTTAACCATCATCGAATAAAAACACTTGTACAAATATGTAATACGATATTTTTAAACACTTTTAATTACTTTGACCGGTTTATTTGGGTTAAAATAAATAGTTGAATTTGACCGCTTACATTCCTGTCAATACATCGATCTGATTTTGGTTCAAGCGTATCGAGTACCTACTGTTGAAATGCACCATGGCCACCACTATAAAATATTTTCTTCCATATCTCTTCAACATGAATAACAAAATAAAAATAACAGAATGCTGTGTATGACGAATAATAACGTACATATAATAAGTACTTTTATTAAGTTAAGCGGTATGATAAAATTACGTAGGTTGTGCAATAAAAATTATCAAATAATTCAGTCTTCGTTAACTTTCATGACTGTTGCAGTAGCACTTTTAATATATCTAAGATTTTCGAGAGTATTCATTTAATTAAAACTAAGATTTTTCTATTTACTAGGCGTTTCTTTATTATTTTAAAGCTACATACTCGTTTCGGTTCCTTTGCATCAACCGTAATCAACGGATATTTATCAGATAAAAGAACAGTAAACTATGGGGAGAGTTACACTCCATCTATACTCAATGGATCACAATATTATAAAAAATATTAACATATTCGAAGCTTATAAGAAGCCCTATGGTTATTTATTTTACTTATTTATTAAGTAAATAAAACCTTCATTTCCAATAATATGTTATGATGCAACAGACAATACATCAATTTATTTATTTGAACAGTTCTCTCATATATTCCTGCTTCTAAACTGTACCTACACAAATCCTACTGCACGCTTTTTATATTATTCCATTACTTCTTCTATCTTCTACCTGACAATTTCCCAGCTACAGCCAGGGTCTGCCTTACATGTTGTGTATAGTTTTGGCTATTTGTTTTTACGACCGGCCGCCTGCCTGACAACAACCCTCTTTTTGGGAATCAACATTAATCAGTGATGTCTAAATAGTCTTAGAAAGTACATATGACTCGGAAAAATCACATTGGTACGTGCCCGGGCCAGGATCGAACCCGCGCCCTCGGCAACGAGAGGCGGGCTCTTTAACCACTAGGCCACCACTATATTCCATTACTATTATTCTAGAAAAATTATTAAATAGGTGACTTTGTGATTTAAAACTACATACACAGATTCATCTAAGTCTATTCTAAGCACCCGAAAACTTTTCTTCTATACATCACTTTGAATTTACTTGCAATATTATCGAATAATTCCTGATAATCGATAGTTCAGAAATATCGATACTATCGATTATAATTTTTGGGTTAAAACTGCAAATTGCACAATACTATCGATACTATCGATAGCATTATCAATATTCTGAATAGTTTTCAAGGTCCACTATCGATAGCCTAAACTAAACAACTAATTATTAAGGCGTAATCAAAACATTTCATTATTAAAACACCCACCTACATCAACTTAAAAATACTTGTGATATTCTGTTTTTTATCCTTTCATATTTAAATAAAAATGAAATAACTATGTATATGTAGGGAAAGAAGTAACACAAGAGCGTTTCTGGTGTACTTAAGTTGTGTGTTATGTGGAATCTTCTGGCTCACACGGCTTGGTGTTGGTTCCATGGAGTCAGCGGCGTCACTCGTTATATCCCTACTAATATTATAAATGCGAAAGTAACTCTGTCTGTCTGTCTGTCTGTCTGTCTGTCTGTCTGTCTGTTACGCTTTCACGCCTAAACCACTGAACTGATTTTAATGAAATTCGGTACAGAGATAGAGTTGACCTTGAGAAAGAACATAGGATAGTTTTTATCCCAGACTTTTGAAAGGTTCTCTTGGAAACGCGATATAACCGAACTCCACGCGGCGAAGCTGCGGGCGGAAAGCTAGTGTACAATATTTTACCGATACAATGTCGCCCCGGCGATGTTAATTTTTTTTCTTCGCATGTATGTTACGTACGCGCTACGTAACAAATTACGTTTGGTGGCAACGTAGGATGCAAAAAAAAACCGTTTTACTAATAAAATATATTCAATTAAACAATTAAGACTTAAATTTAACTACTAGCTAGGGCGGGGTCTTTAAGTCAGCGATTGACTTAAAAGCCATTCTATAATTAAGTCTCATAACTAACTACATACTAAAGAGGTGTCTGTAAGTCAGCGGTTGACTCCAGACTGAATATATTAAGTTAAATCCCATTTCCCATTCTCACCGATGGCTCAGAGTCAGCATTCCGTACTTTATACCATTGTTATACAGTAAACTTAATATCTAGTTATGCTTACGTAACAATCTTTAAAATTAGTTTATATTTACATTCAATTTAATATCTTAAGGCTCGTTTAAAAATTAATAATAATGATGTCCCTCATTATGTCACTAACTAGTTTTTTTTAAAGCCTACAGAATGAATGGAATAAGTAATTTTAGAGGAACACAATTTCACATATCATATTCAAAACGAGATAATATATCATTAGTCCATTACGTTTACTTGATCTATTTTTAAAATACCTACCATTTTGAAAATAATATCTTTCAATTAAATAAGTAGTGGAATCGAGTTTTATGCATAAAATTAACAAAAAGAATATCTTGATGTGAAAAATAAAATCTTTTTGTTTGTTTTTCATTGTCATATAATATTTTGAAGGCGTAATCAAAACACTCCTCATTATTGAAATACAGTGTAAACTCTATATAACGACACTCGATTTAACGACAAACTCTCTAAAGCGTCGAAATCATTTGACTTTGGTTGGTTTCGCTTGTCTACCATACAATGAAGCACTCTACATAGCGGCGGACCCACTCTCAATAACGACAACAATTAAGTAATAAAAAGTACCTTTTAAGTTGCTAAAATTAGTAAAAACTGTGCAGCTGTGTACGTTCCTTTGTCGCTTTGTTATCCTAGCCCGCAATAAACTCGACTGTCCCTATCATGCATACCGAAGTTTCTAAGAAATTCGTTCTTTTGTTTACAATTACAAATTGCTTAAACGTGTCGACGGTTTTTGACCATAAGTAGGAGTCTTGTATTACCTATACGTTAACATAAAAAGTTGCTCACAAAATCTCAAACTATAACATTCTTTTTTATGTACATAAGTACTAACACTAGTCTGAAATAAACTTTGTCTTTTTCTAATTCTGATTTTTCTTCTTTCTATTTAACGGCAACTCTCTATAACGCACTAAAATGCACGGTCCCTTCAGTGTCGTTATATAGAGTTTACACTGTATTTCATCAACTTAAAAATACCAATGTAAATTATATACGAGTTTGAAAATAAAAAGTAGAATTAAAATAAAATCTTTTCATGTTATGTACTACCTAGTTTTATTAAATTCAAAGTATGTAGGTAATTTATAAAACAAAACAGTTATCACTTGCTAGTTGTTACCCACCTTCACTATTTGTAACGACGTTTAAGTCTGGTATGCACTACATTAATTTATTGACTTATGTAGACATTTTTATTTATCTTTGTATGTGTAGGATAACATATTAAAATATATTTATTGCTGAATATTTAACAGTTTGTTTTTGTTATATTTATATGTTTAATTATCTTAATAATGACTTAAAATAATATATTTATGTCTCTGAAGTTTAATATTTTCCATCAATCAGTAATAAACATCTTATCATTATGAAAATTATGTCAAACTAATAAATTTTAAAATAAAAAAATATATTCTTTTTATAAAATAAAAATTGTTTTTCATGATATTCAAGTTGTTTTTTTAAACACATTATGTATTTTTTTATTATTTTCAGATATAGTTTAACATTATAACATAATTTATTTTTATATTTATGTAATGTGTAACTGTCCTTACATTCTTAGTGTGTCAAACCTAACTGCGCGTTATTTGTTCGTATTTAAATCTCACTACAGTACTTCTTATTGCTCGCATTTCTCTCCTGCCTCTGGTGACAGTCGGCCGCGGTCTTCCTCATGATGGATGTCTTCTTCCATCATCTGTTACTTCATACCTCATGGTGAGTGTTTCTTTATATAGCTAATTGATATATTTTATATTATTGACATTAAGTTCTTACACTTATTTAGTAACATTTTTAGTTTTGTTTGATATTATTGTTTAAACCTTGTGTAGTACGTGGTAGGAGTTTTGAATTATTTTCTAAGCGTAACTTTGGGTGCAGAGTTTTAACAACGTTTTAAAACGTTGTCGTTTCGACTGCTTACTTTATTTTTATATATTTTTCTCACTTTTATCTTTATAATTTTAGGCCACGCCCTTAAATGCGTCTTCTTGTAAGTCGAATAGTATATTAATAAATATATAATCTTTAGATAAAATAGTATCATTCGTAACATTATAGGACTCGTAAGAATATATGTAATAAAAGGGAATTTCATTAAATTCAAATTTGCCGCGCTTCGCGTGTTTGTAACTTGTCGACCAGGGACGCGTCACTATTCACTAATGGCGAATTGTGTTTAAGTTTTGTGCACTTTATGATTATTAAAACGTGTAGAGAGGTTAACTAAGGGATATAATTGTGGAGGCGATATTAGTGGACTTTAATGTCGTTTCTTTGTATTTTCAGGTAAAGTGTAATTGTCATAATTAAACAATAATTGTTATAATATTGTAAAGGCGTGTCCAGTAAAATAAATCTTTGTATTTTCAGAGAAACAAAATGTGCTTTGCTTTGAGTGCCCTTGATAATATTCCTTATATATATAATTCAAGATGAGGGTCGAAGCTGTTGGTGGAGCGTCTGTTAGGACGTGGTCTGCGGACGAGAGGAAACCTTCTATGAAGAGAAGTGTATGTAGCTGATGTACGATAGTAGTGTGACGGTATGTACTGTTGAATATTTAATATTATTATTTTGAATTATGTAGGCTGAATATTTTTTGAGTTCAATATTTTATTTCTTATTAACTGACGCTTCCGACACGTCATAATGATTAAATTAATAAATAAAGATAGTATGTAAATCAATTATTACAAGTTAATTTATATAAAATACTAGCTGACCGGGCGAACTACGTACCGCCCTCTAATCAAGAAATATCTGTTACCCACGTTACAAATTATTCTGTAGAAACTAATGTGAAAAGTACACTAAGAAATGGTAATAATTACGTAGGTATTTTGGTAATATATCTCCGTCCACAGACCAACTCCGACCCGATATATTTGCAAAGAGTATGTTTATATAGTATTGTTAATTAAATGCTTTTTTTATATTTATCAAATACTTAACTTGTTTCTTGAAAAACTTTAACTTTGGAATCGAACTAGAGAAACCGATACAAGGAGCGTACCCTCGGTATCCCAGTAACGCCTGAGCCTAGACCTAGACTTAAATCTAGCAGTCTAGATTTATACCTAGTCTAAATGTTTTAGTTAATTAAATTTTGTTATTAAGTAGTTCACGTCTTGTTTTATTTATCGTCTGTAAATAATTTAGACGTGACACCACACCCTAAAATATATCTGAGTCATTATTACGTCTACTAGCAGGTAGGAACATATATTATTTTTAAATATTTTCCAAACGCTGTATTGGGCGAAGGCTTATTAATTTTATAGTTTCTTAAATTCGTTATTATTTTTATTTATATTCTTTTTTACTTGTTTCTTCAAAAACTTAGACGACAACCAATATACGTACCTACTATCTTTTATATAACGAATTATTTATAAGAAGTGGACAGTCTCTATTTGTAAGGTTTTTGTAACGTTCCAGGACTCGTGAGAATATATAATTCAAGATGAGGGTCGAAGCTGTTGGTGGAGCGTCTGTTAGGACGTGGTCTGCGGACAAGAGGAAACCTTCTATGAAGAGAAGTGTATGTAGCTGATGTACGATAGTAGTGTGACGGTATGTACTGTTGAATATTTAATATTATTCTGTTATTATTCAGAGTTAGGTTGAACTATTTTACTGTCCATTTAATCACTTTTATTATTACTTATTACATTAATTGAACGTTTCTGACACAATGATGTCACTCGTGATATTGTTATTTGAAGAAATGCAATAAATAATATTATCAATTTTTTCAAATTAAAAGTAACCTCACTAACTGTTTAATATAAACTTAAATAATTCACAATACTAAGTATTTTAAGTAGCTCCTTATTGTTATTCGATTGTCTCCAACACATCCATACGTTATGGCTTACTGATTTACAGAAAATATTTCTAACGCTTGTTTCTTAGCTTTACTTGTATGTTGGTTTGTATGTTTGTAACTTTTTTCCTGAAATAAATAATAGTAATTATAATAATAACTATCTTTTCCCCGCGGCTCCGTCCGCGTGGACATGAGTTGTTCTCTATCACTAAGGCCACTGAACCTGAACTGCTTCCACTTCATGGTTCCACCCGCGAAATGTTGGGATCGTGTAATCAGTATCATCTATCTTCATACAAAATTCATCACAATCGGTTCAGCGGCTTAGTCGTGAAAACGTACTCGTAACATACAGATAGACAGACAGTTACCCATTTATAATATTAAGAGGGATTTGGAAAATAATTGCTATCGCTTATAGAAATCATGCAATTCATGATACAAAAAAGGACAACATATCTGTTGTTAGCAAAATAAAAACATGGAAAATAAATTAATGTAAAAAACAGTGTTATGAAATACTAAACTACAAAGTTGTTTTTATTAAATAATTTATATTAAAGAGGAATAGTAAATGAAAGAAATTAACTTAATTTAAAAAGGCGCGATGTATCTTTAGATTTTAGAATATAACAGTACACTTATAAATATCAAGTCCTGAGAGGCGAGTGTACACCGTGGGAAAGAGTACGTATTTGAGCCTAAAAGGAAGAGAATTGCTCACGTGTACCAACATAGTACACATCCGCCTTATATGGCTTAACTAGCTTTCCGCCCGCGGCTTCACCCGCGTCGAGTACGGTTATATCGCGTTTCCAAGAGAACTTTTCAAAAGTCTGGGATAAAAAACTATCCTAGTTCTTTCTCAAGGTCAACTCTATATCCGTACCAAATTTCATTAAAATCAGTTCAGTGGTTTAGGCGTGAAAGCGTAACAGACAGACAGACAGACAGACAGAGTTATTTTCGCATTTATAATATTTGTACGGTTTAACAGAATAGTAATATCTAGCACTCCGCGAACTTTAACACCAAAAGAATCCCTTTTTTGATCATAATATTTTTAATCTGAATTATAAAAATTTAGATCTTTTTAGTTTGGTACTTTTTTTAATTTTTTTTTGTATGCTAGTCCCTCTGACGTGGTCAGAGACCTTTGTTCTTCGACACTTTCATGCTAGTTCTATCTTTCGCTAGGGCCTTTCATTCCTCATACTATCTTTCTGTCATACATCTCTTTCATTCCTAGGTTATACCTTTCCTATTGTGTTCCTGACTTATATTCTATTATACTATTTTCATCTTTTATTTCTTATTACATTGTCCTTGATGACTTTTCATACGTTTCCAGTTTACTTTTATCAATTGCGAGACTTCTATTTTACAATTTATTTTTAATTTTTCACTATTTACAATTATTTGCCCTTATCCTATTTACATTTTACATTTATCTTAATTTTTACATTAAATTTATGTAACGACATATTTAACACTAGCTTTTGCCGCGGCTTCGTCCGCGTGGAATAGTGACTTCCGACAAATTTTTGTTTTTTACCACATAGTTCCCGTTCTAGCGGGGTTTTCGGAATGGTCGAGTTCCCGTAGAATTTTCAGGATAAAACCTGTTTTTTTTTATTAATAATGAAGTGCTCTTAACCAACAACATATTTATTTGTTTATTTGAATAAAGATTAATATTATTATGTTGATACAACTTAAACAAATTATTTCGACAAAATTAGGTACCATAAAAACGGTTTTTGTGAGTTAATCTTAAAATATAGACATATACTGTCGCGGACTGTTTTTTTAGATCATTAAAAGAGCTATTATTCTTTAATACATATTTTTTGTGTATCTTGAACCGTTTTCACGGCGCACGCAACGGAAGGCTTGAAAGATGAAATAATTTCTCCCGTTTTTTTTTACACATTTACCACTATATCTTTGCTCCTATTGGTCGTAGCGTGATGTTATATAGCCCACAGCCTTCCTCGATAACTGGACTATCCACCACAAAAAGAATTATTCAATTCGAACCAGTAGTTTCGGAGATTAGCGCTTTCAAACAAACAAACAAACTCTTCAGCTTTATAATATTAGTATAGATTTAAACATTGACATTTAAACATTTTACATTTAGCATATTACATTTTAACATATTTCATTTTAGCATTCTAACATTTAACATTTTGACATTTTTAATATTGAATTTAACATTAAGTATATTTAATGTTTGGTCATTCATTGTTATTTAAATGACTACATTGTATTGTTATTCTATTTCAGGAGTTCCGCCGACCAGGAGCTCGTCTTTTTGCTCTTCCTTGCTGATTGCTCCGGACTCCATACTGTCACTGACTCCATACTCAATCTGCCACACAGCGGATCTGGTGCTGCTGGTGAGTGTTCTCCTATTAACCTTCGATTCCTTAGCCATTAAGTCATTTACGGTTTGGTTCCTGCACCTTTGAGAGCACCTCCTCCAAACATTAGATTGCTATTTTATAAGCGAGTATTTTTGTAAATTTTTTAAACATTTAATTATTTATTTAAGCCAATCCTTGTAGTGTCTGTCTTTGTATGTCTTTATATAAGAACAATATTGTATTATGTATTACAGATGGTGTTATTGGACTGTACTTGAGATTCATCCATCAGGAGATGACGGCTGATCATCAAGTGTTAGATGAAAACTAACAATGAACCAAGTATTGATGAAACATAGAATTATATGAAGAGGAGAATGACTCGGTTAGTGTAATAATGTGTGTGTACGTATACATAGAAAGATAATTAATTTTAATTTATTTAAAACTATGTATTTTATATTTGCACATCTTGAGTTGTTATTAATGTCTAACAACCGTTAACATTATCAAGTCGTATCAGTTCATTGAAGTATGCAGAATAGAAGTTAGTAACGACGAGAGATATAAGAGTGGTGAATAAGATAGACTGCTTTACTTATTGATTGTTTAAAACCAGGCCACTTAATGAAGTGTTCAAAGTATACATGTTTGTTGTATACATTTGTATAGAGCTCTCCTACAGAAACATCTTCCACAATCAAAGTACTCATAGTTTCACTACCGTCGTATGTTAACACTTTACGGTCTGTCCATCGATCATGAAATACATGTTTATTTAAATGAATAAGACTCGCGACAATCTTATATCTCTTTACATACATGTTTGTGTTAAAATACATATAAAGGTAATTGTAAAACAAGTAAATTAAATGATATTTAAACGAGTCTTTGTATAGGACGCCACGTGTTAAGACTGATAACAATATTAAAATATTTAATGAAGGCTAATTCTAAAACGGATGTTTGTAGTGTAGATGACTGAGGTGTTGTTGCGGTCGGGATGTCCGATTGTTACAATCGGAATCGTTCGCCGCTTGAGGGGTGGATCGGATCTGATATTAATTCCTTCGATAGTAGGCGGCCGGTGATCCGATCCTCGGGATCAGGGTTCGAGGCGGGTCGTATCGCCGTTCACAATGAAACCACAACTTACTAGTAATGGCGACAGAATCACTTGGTTTAAATGACCACGTGGGCCCTAGTCACTATCTTTAAGTTCGGTTCTTCAATGTTCGGGTTCTTCACAGTTCGGGTTCTTCAAAGCGTAGGAGTTGTTGTAATCGCGAGAGCTGGCTGATGACTGACTTTTCGATTTTTTTTTATTTTTTTTTTCTTCGAATTGACATATGCTGTTGGCCCTAGTGGCTTTGACAGCGTCACCGAGAGGGGTGGGTGGTCCTGATGGGACGGATCCGATTTAATTCGGGCCCGAAGGGCCCGACCAGGGATACGCCCGTCCCAAGGGTGCCTCTAGGAGGCCGGACCTCGGCTTAGGACGTCGTTGTCGTGGAGGTATTAGTGGGTTGATTGAATACATGACGCCCCCCGACGGCAGAACGCCGGAGTGACGTGTATGAAACGGGACCTCGCCTTCGCCGGCGAAGGCGGTGTGTGTTTCTGATGTCTGGTGTGTTGTTGGGATTATTGTTCGTATTGTCTGTCGTGATCTGGTCGTCAGGGTCTAAGAGGACGTCTTTGAGACGCCTCTTACCTAATTTGGAGTTGGGTGACGGGGAATATTTAGACGCTTGGATTACTAGCGGGTTCGGATGAATTGACGCGGTATCGAAGAATCTCTTTGAGATCATCTTGATGTGCGCAGCTATCGTAGGAAGTTGGAGGTCCCTATGAAGATCTGAGTTCCTGAGGTACCAGGGTGCGCCTGTGGCTATGCGCATGAATCTATTTTGCACTACTTGCAGTTTATTAATGGCTGAGGGCCGGACATGGGCGAAGCATGCGCTTGCGTATGACATAACGGGAAGTATGCAGGTCTTGTAAAGTGTGACCTTATTTCTAAGGGACAGTTTACTTTTTCTGCAGATAAGGGGGTATAGGCGACCTAAGATGAAGGATGCCCTATTTCTGACAGTTCGAATGTGGGGATTAAAGCTGAAATAACTATCTAGAGTAACCCCCAGATATTTGGCTCTTTTTTGCCAAGGAATGGGACTATCGTAAAGTGAGACCTTTCTGTAGGGGATGCCTACTCGATTGCTTCTGGTAAAGATTAAGATTACTTTTCGACTCACAGCGGCCGTGTTCTATACGCGTTGCGCGCGCGCACCTAGCACCGCTGTGAGTCAGCGCGAATGCCCCGCCCCTTCCAAGTGACTCTACCGCCGTACGTTTATTGTTCAATAGGTTCGCATTTAGTTTACAACAATAGATATATTCATAGTTATACGTGTACATTTACAATTAACATGATGCGCTCTTACAAGAGTCGCTTTCCGTACAGTCTTTTATTTATTAAACATACAATTTCTATATAAAAATTAACCTAATTTCCTTAATATTTACATCTCTTATATTTAAATCTAATTATCTACTAAATATTAGCTGCGTCGCCGAAATACGCCCCCTCGTGCTTCGCACCATCCTCTTGTCCGGCGACGCGAAGCTGTTCCGGACCGCCGCGCTGCTGCTCGGCGATCTTGTCTTCAACGGTGGGCTGGCTCACCAGCCTTACAATCTTCGAGCTCGGCCTTTTTATAAGGCCAGTGGAGGTGCGCACGTCTACTACGCGCGTTCGCCCGTCGGGGCCTGGGTAAACCCTTATCACTTCTCCTCGCGGCCACGAGTTTCTTGGTAGCGTCAAGTCCACAACGATGACCACGTCCCCCTGCTGAAGATCTGCGGTGTCGGCGCCGCCTCCAATTCGACGAGGAACAAGAGTAGGGAGGTATTCTTTCATCCACCTCGCCCAGAAGTGGTCCGCTAAATGTTGCGCTGCTTTCCAGGTCCTACCCTTGACCTCGTCTTCAGTGAATGTTCCCATCGTCGGCGCCCCGCAAGACCTCCCAATCAGGAAATGGTTCGGGGTCAGAGACTCTTCCTTGTGGTCATCTACTTCTATTAGTGGCCGCGAGTTTATTATATGCACGGCCTCCAAAAGCAAGGAATGCAAAACTTCTTCCCTTGGTTTCCTTTCTTTCAACGTCGCGGAGAGGGCCGTCTTCACGGAGGCCACCAGACGCTCCCACGCGCCTCCCATGTTCGGGGCACCAGGTGGTATGAACTTCCACCTGACGCCCTTCAATTGTGCTTCCGCTCCGAGCGCCTCGATAACTTCTTTGTTAGCCCGCACGAAATTGGTCCCGTTGTCACTAAACATAACCTTGGGCCAACCCCGGCGGGCCGTCATCCTTCTGAGCGCCAGTGTCATCGAGTCGGCCGATAATGAGGCGACCAACTCTAAATGAATCGCTCTGGTGGTGAGGCAAGTGAACAATCCCCCCCCCCGCTTCTCGTTTCTCCTCCCCACGGTGACCGTCATTGGGTCGAAATAATCCACCGCGGTACAAGTGAAAGGTGGCTCGCCGTATCGGAGCCGTTCCCGCGGTAGATCTCCCGTGGGTGGGGTCTTCGGAGTGCCCTTACGTACTAGACACCACTGGCACCGATGGGCTATCGCTCGCACCGCTGATCTCAGGCCCAGGACCCAAAACCTTCTCCTTACTTCGTTCATCACGGTAGCGTGGTTACCGTGATTGAACTTATCGTGGTAATGGGTCAGGATCAACTTCGTAATGTCATCTTTCGCGTCTAACACTACTGGCTGCCTGAGATCGCGGTCGAGTTCTTCGGCGGCGTCGATCCTGCCGCGGATCCTTATAAGCCCATCGTTCACGGCGATATCCAGCCGTTTAAGTTTGCTCTTCCGGTCTAGGGGTTGCTGGCTCTCCACAGCCTTTCTTTCCTCTTTGAATCATTCTTGGCTTCTTCGTAGTAGCAATTCTTCCCCCTTTTTTAGCCATTCGGGCTCCAGGGGACGGTACCGCTCCTTTATTGCGAGTGGAGCTGAGTGCTGTGCCTTCGTTTTCTTTTTATTGTGTTTCTTTGTCCACACCGGGTCGCTGGATCGTGTGCTTAGAGTCCTTTCCCTGCGGCACAGTTGAAAACGAATTGAAGCACCCTCGCGGTTGCCCGTAGGAGCCTTACCCACCGGGAGAATCTCACCGGGTCAGGTGTGGGAAGGCTGCTAGGTGAAACGACGGCCACGAGGTGCTTGGCTTCTTTTTCCTCCCCGGTGATAGACGTCTTGAATTTCCTGTGCTCTGGCCATAATATATCATTCAAACTTTTCCCGTTGAACTTCGCAGCGGCGTCAAAGACCGGTCTAATCTTCTTTTTGTGGGATGGGTCACGGCAAAATGCGGCAGATACCATCTTCTCGCCGAGCCGCCGTCTTCCGGAACCTCGTCGGCGTACCCGCTGTCCAGCAGGTGCTGGACTTGCCTCCCGTATTCCGCTTTGAGCTTCGGGTCCCTGTCCAGCTTCCTTTCAATGTGGCGCAGCCGGTTTTCTGTTGACCTCAGGTTATCCGGAGTCGGCTCATCTTCGTTCCGCCACAGGAGGCCAGTTTCGAAACGACCATCTCTCAGCTGCTTGGTGGTACTTTCTAATATCTGGCGCGCCTTGCCCTCCGCGTCGGTTGTAGGTCGACGCGGTTGTACCCCAAACGACTCTATGGCGAAATGCTCCTTGATGAGCCGATCTAGGTTCTCCTCCGGAGCCGTCTCTGTCCGCACAAGACGCGGCTGGGCGATTCCACCGTAGCCGCATCCCTCGTGCAGTCTGTTGTGGCGTGGTCGCCTAGGCACTTTACGCAGCGCGGGCGTGCGTAACAGAACCTCTGCGAGTGCCCGTAAAGTTGGCAACGGTGACATTGCCCCGGGGCTCCGCGGTTCCGCGGTGGTTCTATAGTCAGTCCGGAAAGATGACAAACTGATGCGATGTTGAATATTTTCTTACCCTCCGGGGTTAGTGATAGGTGGACTAGCACCATATCGAACGGGTTTTTATTTGGTCGGTGCATACAATGCACCTCTAAAACTGGCAGGTTTTGGGACTTAAGGTCCTCTTTTATTTCATCAATGGGAATCTCCGCGGGGAGACCCTTGATGACGACTGTTAGCCTACGCTCCTCCGGGAGGGCGTAGGTGTGGTATTCTAATTTTTGTAGTCTAAGCATCGCGGATAACGCGCGATGGTCATTCGGTGTGGCCGCGGTGACCTTAATTCCCGCCTGAGTATTACGTGCCGACACGTATTTTATCTTTTTGTCGTTTAAGAGGCTGGATATGGCGTTCCAGCTCTTATTGGTTCTAATGTATAACGGCGGCGGGTATTTTGTAAATGCTTTGGGTGCGGACCCAGGTAGACCCGCAGGAGCGGACACAGGTGTGCCCGCAGGTACGTGCGCAGCTGCACCGGCAGCTGCTGGGGTCGATGGTTTTTTGTTTGGCGGCGGCGCCTTTAGTGATTTTGCCGCCTTCCTCTTACCAGATTTGGTAAGGACGGGTTTGAACCCGTCGTTATCCTCCTCTGTGTCCGAGGAGGACGGCGTCGTGTCTGAGTCGGCTTCCGAGCCGATTGGCGAGCAATCCATGTCACATGCAGTGGCGGCTGTACCTTAAGTGCGCCCGTGCGCTGAACCACCAATTCAAAATATTTAAAAATTACAAAATATTATGTCATCTTAATTTTTAAATTACCATTTTAATATTTATTTTTTAAACATACAAAAAGGTATAAAAAATTTAATTTCCAATTATGGTCAAAAAGTTTGAGCGCTTTACTAAACTCATACGTGCGCTCCGGCGAGTGCACGAGGACTGCCAATACATCTTGTATGAGACACGCATTAATACGCCTGGCGCGTGAGACAAAAGATAGTTCATAGAAATGTACCGAGTAACGAGTCGGTTCTCGCGCGCCGCACGAAGCGGCCGAAGGTTACCGAGAGCACCCGATGTATGACGTATTGAGCCGGCCGGCAAGGGGCCGGCCGAAAGGATGGGTGCTATGATTGACATTTCGTTAATCGTTATTGGTATTGTTTCAACTTTCACTGTATGCGTGACGCGTTAATTCGTTATTGTTTATAATTATTTCCGTAATTCGTTTTAGTTTTTATTTCGTTTCTATAATAGAACTTTTATTCTGTACTGTGTTTTTTATTAGTTGAAAATGAGTATAAATATTGATTATATTAAAGAAAATAACAAAATTTTTCAAAGTAAAGTGAACATAAAATTGGCCGGGCCGCCACGGCCCTTTTTAAATTTAAAACAAGAGTGTAAATCGAAAAGTAAAGCATTTATACGAAGTTTTAAAAGTGAAATGTATAATAGAAAGAAATGGTTGTGTGGATGTGAGCGTCTTAATGCATTCTTTTGTTTTTCTTGCATTATTTTTGGCGGAGAATCGATTTGGACAGAAACTGGAATCAAGGATTTGGGTGACGCATTTAAGTGAAAAAATAAAAAACACGATTCTTCACAAGTACACCTACAAAATGTAATGAGTTTGTCTGTGTTAGGCACAGTCGATATTCGTAATCAGCTAGATTCTGTGTATAGAAGTAATATCCAAAAGTATAATAAACAAGTTGATAAAAACAGATACATTTTATCACGTCTTATCGATTGTGTCAAGTTTTGTGGTGCATTTGAGTTAGCTTTGCGAGGTCACGATGAAACTATTGAGTCCAGTAATGCTGGAGTGTTTCGTGGATTAATAGACTTTGTATCAGAGTTGGATATAGTTATGAATTAATGTACAAAAAATAAACATATTTTATGTCAATTGTTGTTTTTGTCAATATTTTAGTAAAGTGAACCACCAGTTCGATAACCCACCAGCCGCCACTGGTCACATGGATTGCTTTTTGGATAGTCCGGTGAGGCGGGGCTGTCCGTGTCGAAAACGGTGGGGTTTACTTCAGGGTTCACCTCGGTGAACTCCTTGTACGCATCTGGATATTTTTTGATAATGAACGCTAATAGGGCCTCTGCACGGCCCGAAATATGGTCACCCATGATGTTCGACGGACTTAAGGGGAGTCCTCCCTGCAAGGCAGGGAGGTGTGTAATCTATTTGATTCTAATCTAGACCCTGTTATTAGGTAACAGGGGTGTACCTATTTCCCTAACCCCTAACGACTGTGTAAATACCTTATGAGGGTGGCAGGACAACGGCGACTAAACGACGGTGACTGCTACCCTTTTCCTGATACTTCTATCGACGCCGGACACGTCGATCTTCTGACCTCTTCTGTAACTTGTTGACACGTAACACAAACACCATCGGAACACTCGACCGTCGCGTGGTCGCCTAGGCATTTCATGCATCTCGGGCGTGCGTAACAAAATCTAGCGGAATGGCCGTAGCATTGGCAGCGATGACACTGCCCAGGGATGCTACGGCCGCGGGGGAGCTCTACCTGTAAGCCGGACAGGTAGCAGACCGTGTGTATATTAAAAATGGCTTTTGCCTCTTTGGTGTTGTCCAAGTGGACAAGCACCATATTGAACGGTTTCTTGTTTGTCGGGCGGTACATTCGGTGTACTGCCTGGACCGGAAATTCTTGTGACTTAAGGTTACTAAGAATGGACTCTGTCGGGATTTCACAAGGCATCCCGCGGATGTGTGTTCGGTCGGTCGGCCCGTTTTTATAAATGTGCACCGCTCGCACGGCGCATCGTTTATTGCTAGTCGTAATTTCTTGTTCCGGATCGCTGAGCACGTGCTCGAGGCGTCTCCTGACACCCTCATGATATCTATTTGGGAGGTAGGTCATCACTTCCTTCACCAGAGGATTGGGATAGTGGTACCACGGGGCGCCCGTGATCGTGAATAGGAAGCAGTTATAGAGAGTCTGAAGGGGTTTCAGAATCCGATGAGCGAATGCTACGCTAGCGTAGGACCAACACCAATCTTGTGCAAGTTTTACACGTACAAACACTTCGAACTTCTCACTAACATCCATCCGTTTTACACGTTCTATTTAATATAATATGTTTATTTAAATTTAAGATGCAATATGATTTTTCGTAAAATAAATTAATATAAATGTATATAGCTTACATTGATGTTGAGATGTTTAAATTCACTATAGTCTTTAAGACACGTATGTGTACAGAAATAGGTATATCATAATTGTCATTTCTCTTTCATCGTTAATTATCATATGTATGTAGTTAGGTGAACTAGTAAATAAAGACTACAAGGAAAATTGCTCCACTTTCATAACTGTAATAATGTAATAATAAGACTAAATGCAGACTTTTTCATCTCGTCTGTTCGTGATTACTGTTACTAAAGAGAAGCCGAAACGTCTGTTAATATGTAAAATATCAAAATAAATATGTTGTAAATCCAAGTGTTAGTTTCATTTAAACAGAACTATATATTCATTGGCTAAGTGATTGGTAACAACGCCATATATTAAGTAATTTCTTTGTATTCTAATTTATTTTAGAACTGTTCATTGATAACTATACAAGATACAAACATATTAAACCCCTCAGTATATTTCATTTCATCAACATTGTTATAGCCCTGTCTCTGACACACAATTTTTAAATTTATGTAAACGATACCGTAGACAACAACACAATAAGATATTTGTATATATTAGATATTCTCACCAAAAGAGATGATCTTAAGCTTTAGCATCTATTTCTCTATTACTAATACTAAACACGAAGATAAATACCTTGGGTTTTAGTTTCAAGCCAGACACATGTGTACATTTTTAAATGAAACTAGTTTTTCTGTATATATGTAAATCAAGCCCAGTCGGAGCATAATATTATAGCACAACAATATTGCTGAGCAAGAGATGCTGATCGGAGTCCTGAATGGATGTCTTAAAGACTTTGAAATGATTAGTTTATGAGTAAAACTGATATTACCTGCTAATGAAATCATGTTTGATAGATTATATTCTAGATGTCGATTATATTAATTTTATAATAAACTCTAGTTACAATACACAACGGCCTTTTAAGGAGAATAATTAAAACGATATTGTTTTCGTAAATGTCTTCTTAAATAATAATTATATTTTTTAGTTTCTACTTCACTGTAACTTTTGGCCTTGAGTCTTGACAGTGTCACTAGGAGGAGTGGTTGGCCCGACGGGACCTACCCGTTATATACGGGCCCTTCGGGTCTGTAATTAAGGAGTAGGCCCGTCCCAAGAGCGCCTCATCAAGACATCGTTGTAGTAATTTGTTTTGTAACACTTGCAGTTTGTTTATTGTTGAGGGACGAGCGTGGGTGAAGCACGCGCATGCAACGACATGACAGGAAGTATGCTGGTCTTGTAAAACTAACTTTATCACTTTCAGTATAAAAAATAGTTCACAACCCAAAACAAATTTTCTTATAAAAATTCATAATTGTAATAACGTAAGAGGTAATAACTGCAAATGTCCATTAATAAATAAAGTGAGTTTAATAAAATACTTGGGAATAATGGTCGACCAGAACTTGTCATGGTACCCGCAAATTGAACATGTTGCGGCACGCATTAGGAAGTTCACGTGGATGTTCAAATCACTGAGACATATTGCAGCTAATAATATTGTAAATGACTCCTCAAACAATCTTTAAAATCAAATTTATATAGCTTTGGTGCAATCCATAATAACATACTGCTTACCTATTTGGGGAGGTGCACGTAAAACACGATTCATAGAAATAGAACGAGCTCAAAGAGCATTGATTAAAGTAATGTTCTTTAAAAAACAACGGTTCAGTACAGAAAGACTCTATAAAGAAAGTGGTTTGTTAACTGTACGGAAATTGTATATAATTGTATTCGATACATCGTTACTCAATAAACGTATAGCATATAATGTCATATCTATCCCTGCTACTAAAACAGTCTTCGCTAGGATTCAGTATGATAATAGATCTGCTTACTTATTTATATAATAAAATCAATTGTTATATATTCAAAACACAAATACGCACGCGCACGCATGCATACACATACATTTTAATCCCACATTTGCTTCCTTTATGGTAATTACTTCTGTTATTATTACTTTTTTATATTGTTTCTTTATTATTGTTGTCCCTTAAATATCTTGTATACTTGTACCTAATTCGTGATATGGAACAGCGGAGTTTCCTGGCACAGGCTTTTCATATGCTTAAAAGGAGACTCCGACTCCTATAACTTTATATTTAAGTACAAGTTTGTTAAAGAAAATAAAGAATTTTTATTTATTATTATTGTAAAGTGTGATGTTATTACTAAGGGACATTAGACTTGTCAGCATCAGAACTAAACAGCAGGGAACAAATCTGGGGGTTGTTGTATGTATCATTAAAATGTTATCAACTTCATACTCCTCTCATCTTATATTGGCTAACTCTTTGAGCAAACGCATTATTATAGGAAGCTGTAGGTGTGTTTTAGACTACTGAACTAATTTAACCTTTAATAAGCGTCTTGTGTCGTGAATAAATAATAGTAAAGTTGTATTGTTTATATAAATGATAAAGGAGATTGTCCACTTAGTATGGGGACTTGGGCCTGACGTGAACAGATATTTTATCATATTTTTTGTAATTAGTTTAAAAGCACTAACTAGTAATATTGAGAATATGAACTTAATTTTGTATCAATATGTTTAAAAAGAGATATTTGTCATGTGAGAAAAAACAGGTTAAAGCAAAATAAAACAACATTTTTTATGATTTATTTTTATTCTGAGACATCATATGTTATTAATGTGTTCAAGAAATTGGGCAGGTGGTGAAATGTATTCCTGACACCTTGCCCAACTTAAAACCATAAAATAGTAACTATATGAGCGCAGGAACCCACTGTCCTTCGGCCAACCATGCAATTACAATAATTTTCTTTTGTTGCTTCCTTACCATTGTGATTATTTTAGTTAGCGATGCAGATAGTTTATGGTTAAAGATCTTTATTCTCATAAGAACATACATAGGTTCACTTACATCAGATTAAATAATGTTACACACATACATTAATATTTGATACATGGAACGGCTAGTACTACTTAATATTGTCAAATATATATATGTCGGATCGCCGAGTCCATTAGGGTCTTGTAAGTCACTCTTATTTGATATCTAACCACTAACACTTCACAAAACACTTCACAACACTTTAAAGTCACTTCACTTCACTTTACTTCACTTCTTGCTTTTTGATTAACACATGAAATCGAGCCACGTGGATTTCCGAGGGTGCGTCCAACACTACGTCCAAATGAGCACTGCCCTTGCAGTGTGACTGCTGCAGTTTATATGCTTGCTCACTACTATGAAGTTGGCGCCTCTCGCAACCCCACTCGACAATCTAACTGACGTTAGCGTCGGCTCTTTATAATAAATTGAGTTACTTTTTAAATTACATTCACAATATTAATCAACTAAATACAATCAAACAAATTAAAAGAAATAAGGAATACACTTAAAAACTTAAAATAATCTTTATCAAACAAACAAACAGCTTTCACAAAATTACATAGTTCAAACGACATATCGTCAATGTATTGTCAAATGAATTGAGTATCTTCTCTTCAAATTCTTAACCTTTATCAACCAAATATAATCACTCAAATAAACGAAAACATTTAAATACAAACATGAAAGAAATGAAACCAAAATATCAACTAGTTTTCCCAAAATAAGGCACTTTACACAACGTATTGTGCATACTCCGTCATATATATACATATATTTTAAGTTTACTTTTAAAAGCATTTAAACATTCACATTCCTTTATGTAGTTTGGCAAATCATTATATAGTTTTACTCCATCAAAACATATATTTTTGTGTCCATAATTTAAGGTTTCGACTTTAGGTAACTCAAGTTTATGTCTGTTTCTTAAATTATGCTTGTTTGATTTTTGTGTAAATGTTATGTTTGAATGAATACTTTTAGATAGTATCTATTTATTAAAATACATGTGTTAAAATATATGTTTGATTTAGGTTGAATAATTTTGATTTTTTGTACAGTTCTATCGATGGTGTGAAAAAGTACTTTTATAATTTTGTTCTGCGTAATTTGTAAGATTTTAAGGTTAGACTTTGAAGCTGACCCCCATATTTCAATTAAGTAATCAATGTGTGGTTTTATCAGGGAATTGTAGATAACACTTCGCACTTTTTTTGGTATACAATTATTAGATCTTCGGAGTGCTCCTACAAGCGATGAGTTTTGATCTGATATGCTCAATGTGTGGTTTCCATGTCAGTTTATCATCCAAATAGTTTCGGGGTCCATATTACGGAGTGTTGGTCATCGTTTATGCTATGTTCGGAGTCCATAATACAAAAGCCAGGGTCATCGTTTGAGCGAAATTCGGGGTCCGTAGATGTGCCGGGGTCATTGGAAAATGATAGGTCGGAGTCCATAATGAATAAACAATCGTTGAAAGAAAATCCACAATAAATCAACACTCTCAATGTAGGTAAACAAAGCGAATGTAAAAATCAGTTTGTGACACACAAATGTCAATTAGTACTTTTTTGTTTTATTAGTGTTGCAATAGAAAAAAATCATTAAAATATCGATCGAAAGCAGATATTCTTCATATTTCAGTTTATAAAACGTTTTAATTGACGAAACTAATTGAAACATATTGTAATATTTTTTTTTTGTATTGAATACTTATTAAATACAACTAGTATTAAGAACTGCGAGATGATTCGATTTGACGCAATCGTTACTTGATCTTGCTGGAAACACAAAACGTTGATCAATAAAGCAAATCAATGAAGATATGTACTTTAAAAATATTTAATCAATAAAATACAAATGTACACTCAAACAACAATAGAATGGCTAGCTAAAAAATATATATTTTATTTCATAAATTTGTTTTTTGAAAGCAGCTTGTTCACGCTAGGCCAAAAATGGACATTGCCCTTTGATGTACTATTCAAAAGAAATTAAACGAGCAATATATAGGTACTTAAAGGAAATGTGAGGCATTTTATTGAGTATAAACAGTTTAGTAGATTTAATATCTATAATATATTGTCACAATCGACAGGACGTAACAAACAAACAGGCCATCGTTCATGGAGCTAATAGTGTCCGCAGGAACAGGCGATGTGAACTGGGACCAGATCTCTGGAATACACAGCTTGTGACATTTAGAACGACACATTAATAGTTTGAGTTGACATGACTGGCAGCTTGAATGTAGTGTCATGACAAAATAATATTTGTACTATTTACATTATAAAAAAAGCAAAGAAACAATAGTCGCCATACCTATATATTTATGTAATCAATTTTATATAAAGTTAACTTCTTGAAAAAGATCTTAATGCATTCATGAACAAAGACGTTTTAATAACTTTAAACTTATAAATTATAATAACAATTGGTTTATAGGTAAAATATTTTAAAAGCTGGTAAAATTTAGTTCAAATATTTGTAAGTTACCAAAAACATATAATAAATATTTGATAGTTGTTCCGTAAGTTTGGATCGACACCGTGCTGCAGAAGGCTGGAAAAATAATCGAAAAGAGTTGAAGAACTGAAGTAAAGACATTAATCAGTAGGCGCCAACATAATCATTATAAAGTATATAAAGAAACAGTACAAGATTATAAACCTCACTAACCTATACAGACGTCAACTCTTCCTTTATCAGTCGTTTCGTGTAGTTGTGTGTAATACCAATAGTCTCTGGTCGTCAGTGGAGCCCTGACCACGTCCTCGTGCCTGAAGAAACTGATAAATATATATAATGTTTAGTATGATTAAAAATTATGTGTAATAAATTTTTACTAATAATTATAATTGTATTAAAAAGGATATCTCATATATTGGTTCAGCGTCACTGAGAGGCAGACACGAGATAAAGATTTTATTGTACCAAGAAAGATAGTTAGATAGATAGATACATAGTTAAAATATGTTAGAATTTATTCGAGTTTTATCTTAATATAATAAATATTAATATACTAAAAGTAATTAATATCTATTTTTTTAACTAGTTTCAAGTACAAAACCAATTTGTTATATAAAATAAGTTAGTACCGCTGTAGTTGATGCATTATAGGTAACTAGCTTTCCGCCCGCAGCTTCGCCCGCGTGGAGTTCGGTTATATCGCGTTTCCAAGAGAACGTTTCAAAAGTCTGGGATAAAAACTATCCTATGTTCTTTCTCAAGGTCAACTCTATCTCAGTACCAAATTTCATTAAAATCAGTTCAGTGGTTTAGGCGTGAAAGAGTAACAGACAGACAGACAGACAGACAGACAGACAGAGTTACTTTCGCATTTATAATATTAGTAGGGATTAAACGAATATAAAAATAAAATTGAGTTCAAGATCTCTCACTGTCAGGTAATAATAGTATTGTTGTTTGTTTGTGTTATTAAAAATAAATCTTATAATTTTCTTGTGAAATTTCGATCATAGTTTCATTTTACTGGAGACTTACAGGAGACTATCGGTACTCTATGATAGAAAAATATTAGTATAAAACGGAATATGGGGAGATTTGTCCTGTAAATTACCTTAATGATATTTTCATTACTTTTATCAAAGGGGTTTTAGTATATGAAGTTATATGAATATATGACGCATGTGAATATTAATTCTGTTGTTATTGTTGTTTATAATACCTATAAACTTCATATACTTTTTTATTGCAGAGAAAAACGGACAGCGACATCTATCAATCATTATACTAACTACAAACTACGTTCATCTGTTGTGCAGTAATTGTTAAGAAGGTACACGTAATTTCGAGATGAATTATAGATATAACGTTATTTTCATGTATCAATTATATCATTGTAGAGTTTTATTACAATATAATAACTATGTAGAAGTTTCAAGTTAAATATTAGTAGTATAAATGAGATAACTGACATCTGTGGGAAAAAAGGACAACCACTTTAACGACACAGCACTACTAAAGCTACTAAATAATAACAATAGATTGCGGTTTTTAAGAACAATAACACGATTTATCAAAACCAAAAAGGGCTTTTCTATGTTTTACCTCTAAAGTTAATGACAATATTACAGTTCACAATCCTCAATAACTTTATACATATTTAAATATGTCTACTTGCTAAGTGTACTTGATACTTTTACAAATAAAATTATTTGAATCGAGTAGGTTTATATGTTCACTAATCTGATTTTAAAGTTTTGTTATGTAAGTATGTATTTTTTTTCTAAATTAAGAATTTAATTTATAAGTACATACAGGTGTCGCTGACTATCGTGTCTTATACAAAACCACGACTGCTATATTTTAAACTCAAAATTAATTAATACACTTTGGGTTTACATGTGACACCTATGATTTTATTATTACATTCATTACTCTAAGGTATCTTAATGTGGCGGGATATTTGATATTAGTCCATTTTCCTTTTGTACTAATTGTCGTAATTATTGTTTTTATTAGTATTAATTTTTTTACGATACATATTAAACAAGTGGAATGTATGTTAATGTATAAATGAATTAAATTTATAAAATCAACTTAAAACGTGAATCTAAAACTGGCTGTTTATTTTCATAAACTTAAACGTGGTTAAAGGGCCCGCCTCTCGACCTCTCGTCGCCGAGGGCGCTGGTTCGATCCTGGCCCGGACAAGTACCAATGTGATTTTTCCGAATCATATGAACTTTCTAAGAGTATTTAGACATCACTGATTAATGTTGATTCCCAAAAGAGGGTTGATGTCAGGCAGGCGGCCGGTCGTAAAAACAAATACCCAAAAACTATTCACAACATGTAAGGCAGACCCTGGCTATAACTGGGAGATTGCCAAGTAGAAGATATATGTATATATAATATAGGTAAATGAATTGATGTTCGTTAATCTCAATAAAACTCGAGAACGGCTGAACGGATTTATCTTATCTTAGTCTTGAAATGTTCGTGGAGGATCAGGGAAGTTCTAAAAGCTGAAAAAAAAAGATTAATTTCCGGGAAAACTCTAAAATCAACCCTTTTCTATTTCCCATACGTTTTTTTGACATTAGATTTGACAACTTACTAATATGTCAATCATTCTGTTCGATTGAAACAGGAAAAATGCAATAAATACATTTGATTTGATTATAATGATTTTAGCAAAGGATGAGTTAAATTGATAATTAGTTAGCGATTTCCTCTGTAAAATAAGATAAAGTCGAAGAAATTTTTTAAAGACAAAAAATCCCAAACATTTTAAAAATTGATTCTTTGTGTGTAAGCCTTTCATCAGTTCCCAAAATTGAAAAGCGATTTCACTGCTACTCTTATTAAAAATCACAATTAATTAATATTAAAATTATATCGACGGGAAATAAATAAATGTTAATTATCGGTAGTTCTAATATCTTATTATACACATGCATATAAAATTTCTCTTATCAAATGTGTGTAATAGATATTGGCAAACTAAATCAATATACTAAGAACGTATAGTTACCACCGTCTTTGATGCCACCATGCCAATGGTACCACCAGTGTATAAAACTAAAACACGTCTCTCATTTCCACCTGAACACTTCGTCGTATTAAATTTCAATATTTCCAGATTTGACTTCTTTAATATTGACCTAATTTTTTTGTGTACATTCTTCATAGAAGATCCAATTAGATCACAGTTAAGATAAAAGAAAGGTATATCGCTTTGATTCTGCATTTTTAATAATTGATAATAAAAAATACAGCAACAGTCTCGCGGCAATCTGGAAACAAAATGAATCCACGACTGCACATAATGAAGTTCAATATACCTATACTGAATTAAAACTGATAAATATTTAATTACATTTTATACTACGTACATATGTTGGAAGGAAATAAAAAATAATTATTTCATTCAGAAGTTTATTAGAATAGGATAATGAATATCGGTTTAAAAGAACCGTTTGTAATGTCCAGAATGGGCAAGAAGATACAAATTCCTATGGATTTCTATGGCCAAAGAATCTTCGTTGCTCATGATTTTGTTTTAGCAACTATTGTATAAACTGTAACAAATATGTTACATGAACTGAGAGTTACACTTTACCTACAACTAATACTACATATATATGAAATTTAAAACTAATATTAAAGAGATAACAGAAGCACGTGTACCCTTTCTTTAAAATACCAGAAACACGGAACAATGAGGGATAAATCATTTTCAAAATCCATGCGCATTATTTGTAAAATTATAAAAAATTTACATCATAATTATTAAAAACTAGTTTTTGCCCGCGACTTCGTCCGCGTTAATTTCGTCATTAGTAATATAGGTATAGCTGACCGGGCAAACTCTATTCCGTCTTCAATAACCCGGTATTGGTATTTATTAAATTTCTACTGTTTCAGTCGAACAGAATGATTGACATATTAGTTAGTTGTCAAGTCTAATGTCAAAAAATCGTTTGTATTTGAAATAGAAAAGGGATGTTTTTAGGGTTTTCCCGGCAATTATTCCAATTTTTCTCACCTTTTAAACCTTCTCTGGACTTCCAGGAGTATTTCAAGACTAAAATTAGCCAAATCGGTTCAGCCGTTCATTTTTATATATATAGAAGAAGAACATATATTAAAAGAAATAAAAAATAAAATACATTGTTTACTTTCATTTTGTCAACGTCAATAAATAAAGCAAGGATATACATAGATGACAGAATATAATCAGAAGAAACATATATGTATATATGTATGTATATCCTATGCATTGAAAGAAGCCTTTGAAAGAATCCTCTAGACAGTAGGCAAAGAATCTCCGGTATCTAAATCATTACGTGACAAATTGTTCATAGTCCGACATCAATCAACCAAACTGACAAGATGTGTGACCGCCGGGTGGTGATCAAGAATGCTGACATGAGGGAAGACATGCAGCAGGAAGCTGTTGACTGTGCAAAGCAGGCTCTTGAAAAATTCAGTATTGAGAAGGATATAGCAGGATTCATCAAGAAGGAGTTTGATAAGAAGTACAACTCGACATGGCACTGCATTGTCGGCCGGAACTTCGGGTCGTATGTAACGCACGAGACGCGCCACTTCATCTACTTCTACCTGGGCCAGGTGGCCTTCTTGCTATTCAAGGGCAGCTAATGCTCTAAGGCTGGCTGACATCAGTTTAATGTATTTATATTGAATAATTTTAGTTAAATCCTAGACTCATTACCTAGCATAGTGTCATATGTTACTTGTTAGTACTTATCTTAAATTAATGTTTTACTTTGTTGACACATTGCATGAGATATTTTCCATACTTCTATAATTATTAAACTTTCTTACAAACTGTGGTTTTGTTTTATTTGGAACTGTCATAGTTGAAAACTTAAATGATGATACTACGTTTGGGCTACTTTTCAGCAACCGTGATCACGGGCAGACGAGATGTGAATGTCTGTCAGTTGGATTTGTTATTTTGAGTATAATCCGAAAAATATTAGTATTATTTAAACCTTAATAAAACGACTTCCTTAACAACTAAGTAAACTATTTCCTAGAAAAACCTATTAAATCTATTACCATATAGTATAATTTTCTCGATTTAATTATAGTGATTACAGAACTAATACATTACAAAGTCCATTTTCTGATAACAAAAATTATAACTCATTTTTTTAATCAAAAGGAATCTGTAGGTAAAAAATAACTAAATCAATTTTATTACTCGATATTACAACCATAAATAGAATCCCTACTAATATTATAAATGCGAAAGTAACTCTGTCTGTCTGTCTGTCTGTCTGTCTGTCTGTCTGTCTGCTACGCTTTCACGCCTAAACCACTGAACTGATTTTAATGAAATTCGGTACAGAGATAGAGTTGACCTTGAGAAAGAACATAGGATAGTTTTTATCCCAGACTTTTGAAAGGTTCTCTTGGAAACGCGATATAACCGAACTCCACGCGGCGAAGCTGCGGGCGGAAAGCTAGTATCAAATAAGTTTAGAATTAGCTCTCGTTCTAGGAATTTTAATTTAACCCTAACGATCTTTTTCACGGGAATCCGTATTTTTTTACAAAAAATAAAGCACGCGTAGTATATCCAAAAAATATTACTTTCATTTAAATGGATAAAATTCTCGAAAGTCTCAGGATCGAACTCGCGCCCTCGTGCACTAGAGGCGGGCCTTTAACCACTAGACCACCAATGATTTAATAATACAAAAAAAACAATCTATCCATAAAATGTTGTCGGTACATTTAAAATCTTTCACCTCAATTATTATACATTTGAATTTTAGAAATTTAAAACAATTACAATATATATATTAATTATACATATATATTATTTGTATCATTTCTTAATATTAACTTAATTATAAAAAAAAACAAAAATTCAAATAACACTCGTTCAAATATGTTCTGAATCACGCTATCGAAGCGTTTTCATTTCTAAAATTTATATAATATAATTATGTTGTGTCAGCCGGGGGTCTAGTTGTTCAGGGGAAGCCAGAGGCCCTAATCTGGTCTGAATGGGTGCAATCGCTCAGATGAAACTCCTCGGGAGTTTAGCATATACTCAGTTAATACTGACGTCCGACTACGGTCTCCTAGCAGACCGTCTCACTCACGCTGAGTTGCTCTGCTGCCTCACGCCTGCCATGTCCTGGCTCACGCCTGCCATGTCCTGGCGAACAGCATCAGCTCGGAACCCTGAACACATCCATCGACTCCTCTTTTGGCTTTTCATATTATTGTCCTTAGAGAGTATTTCGTTTAAAGCGCGTTTCTTATGTTAGAAGGCTATTAATGTTTTACTTATATTTGTATGAGTGTGTCGGATTGTTACAAATTTATTCTGAGACTTAATCATGGTATAATATTTGTATAAAAAATAAACAATGTAAAGGAATTAAATCGAGTTAGGCTTGTAGCCCATACAAATATTTTTATATTGCTAGCAATGAAATCCATTCTTTGAATGTGTTTTAATTTCAATATCCTTACATTTTAATGTCGTCTTCGCGGACGAGGATTCTTGGCTTGTCATAGCGGATGGTTTGTCCACATATGACTTCACCGCACGCTTAGTTTTAATATCTAAGATATGTATATTCTTCAACCCTTGCACTAAGGCCTCGGCCTCGAATTTTGCGGGCAGCGGAGCGGCGGCGGCGGCGGCACGGAAACGCATACTGTTCTCCAAACTAGCGGGCACCGCTGTATTCGAGGGTCGGTCCATTTGATTATACGCGTAAGATCCTGCCGCTCCCGCTGCCGCTCCGCTGCCCGCAAAATTCGAGGCCGAGGCCTTAGTCTCTTTTTCCTTTGTCCAATCCATGGTAAGCGAGTTAGAATCAAGGTTATATACACCCTCCTCTTGTTAAGTATTGATACTTTTAATTTATGTTAACAATTAAACAAGCTGACTTTTCATGGGGTTTATACATATATATATACATATTTGTAATGGAAAAAAACGTTTAACTTTAATTGATTATATTTTGGTGGTAAAATATATATTATACTTCAAAATATTTTTACATTCACAATCCAATTATTTATATATTTTATATCGTTAAACAAAAAACTTTTCAATTTATTAGTTTCAAAATCCTAAGTTTTCCTTCAATTCTTTTTCTTGCCGCTTCAGAAATTGGTCTTTGAGGTAATGCCGGGGGACCGAACTTCATTCCCGTTACAATTTCCATCCCAGCTTTTAAAGCGGGGACCCAGGGTCCTAAAAAGTTTGCATTATAATAAAAATCAATAATAAATTCTATTAGGAAGAATAAATAGATAATTTATTCATTTATTCAAACTTTTCTATCAACTTTTTCAAAATCTTTATTACCTTCAGCTGTAAAAGCTTCAACAGCTTTGTTCAACTGTTCCTGTAGAGATTTGGCACGTTCAAGGTCACCAGAAGCCACCGCATCCATTATATCTTGAGCTTGCCGCGGGAACAGATTGTACGTGGTGCCGATACTGGACTTTATACCTAGAAGTACCGCTGGAGCCAGCAGCTTTATTGGGAAATAACACATAATAAGAATTCTGATTTTATAGAGCAATCTCGAAAGAAGTTTATTTCATAATAAGCCCTAAGATTTTCGTGAATTTTATTCATTTAAATGAAACTAATATATTTCGGATATACTACGCGGTTTATTTCGGTTACTTTTCATCGTGATCACGGTTGCTGAAAAGTAGCCGAAACGTCGGGAATATGTAGTTTTTCACAAAAATGAACCGCGTAGTATATCCCAAAAATATTAGTTTCATTTAAATGAGTTTATTTTATGTGAAAATTATTACGTAACATGATTTATCTCACCAAAAACATGCCTGTTAAAAAGGGGGCCAAGTTCCAATCGGCTAATTGTTTGCCTAAAAAAGTGTTGAAATCCAATCAAATGCCAAGTTTAGATGCACTTTGAAATCGATCATAATCATCTTCATCAACAGCATGATCCACTGGTTAATTTAATTATATAAATAATAATTAATAAATTAATGATACAATTAATTAAGTGTTACGTACAACACGAAAACCTGCCAAGTTCAAATTTAGAAGTATTATAATTATAGATATTTTTAACCAAGCACCTACTTATTTTCACAACTATACCATATTGTAAGTTGGGTGTATGGTAAAATGAATTTCGGCCAGTTGGACCGTTGACGTGAATAAGATGGCGGGTAGTGGCTGGATGTGGAAGGCAGAGGACTGGGTGTGGTGGCGAGTCTTGGGAATGGCAAATGTTTACCAGTGGATCATGCTGTTGATGAAGATGATTATGATCGATTTCAAAGTGTATCTAAAGTGTACCAGTATATGATTACGTAGGTACAATTTTATCTCTGTACTTGCAATAGGCACTGAGCTACAGGGGGGTCAAAAGTGGGTCGAAACGGTTCGTGTAAATAGTGCACGGCATGCGCGCGGCCTGTGGAACTTGGCCGGCGCACTACCGTGCGCTTAGATTAATTAAAGATAGTGTTGTTGGCTGTTTATCATGTACATTTTTAAATCAAACATTATTTTTTCTCCGTCTATCTCAGTCAAAATATAATAAAATGATTTTTATAAGTTAAACTGACTTTTTTTTTCAAACCTTCGCTGACCCTAAACAACATTTATGATCGTGAAGATGTCTTCATATAAATACATTATACATACAGATGAAGGGATACACATCTATCTTCCATCAACAGAACTATTAACTAAAGACGTTGGCCGCTTCTTGAAGATGAGAACCGATGTAGTAGGACCCGCTTGAACTACATGTGTTGATATATTTGTACTTGGATATTGCTCATGAATAACGAGTATAGAAGAGAGGAGAGGAAGAAGAATTGAGACACGCGCGCCCTTAGTGAGCGGGGAAACAGACATACTCGATACATGAAAGAGAGATTAGACAATTAGACTCGTATGATGTACACGAACATGGCCGACACGTTTAGTTCGAACAGCTTGTGTATCGAGCTGTTGCGCCAGACTTTGACGAATGATTTCTGTAAACTGTATTTATAATTTGGATTCCTCCTTGAGCTACATATTACTACTTTAGTTTTAATTTAATAAGCCTTACAGTTCCTCGGACTAAAGTGGAATTTTAAATTTATATACAGCACAATATCCATATGTTCAGAATAAGTATGTAAGTAATTATGTTTTCATTATTAGTAACCGTTTTTGTTTTAAAACAATTGCCAATTCTAATTTTGTTTTGTTGTTTTTCTATTTAATATTTATTAATAACGACTGAACGCAAATTATTATAAAACCTGATTGTGCTCTTTATGAGTTACAGAACATATTATTTTATTGCGACTTGATTGTACATAAATCCATCGATTACAAAGTTTCCTTCAGATTTATTTGGTAAATTAGTAAGTACTTATAAATAAAGTAAATAATATTTATATACCAAATCTTCGTCCTTAATATTGATGAAATGAAAAATATTTTCTTAGTTTAATGATTGTAGTAAAAAGTAAACACTAATTATGTAGGGCGGCAACCAGAGGTACCAGGAAAACTACGAAACTTATTTTTATGTATATTATAATGAGAATTACATATTAAAACTCCAGTCATTAGATTCTCTGCACCTTGACTGAATCCCTAACACCATCTGGAAATTAAGAAATTATTGTTAATTGACACTTTAACTATAATAAAATAGTATTTATAATAATATGTAACAACAGTAAGTTAACAATCTTAACAGCTAACAGCCTTTGTTAGTGAACTCATCAGAAGCTACTGAAACAATGATTCTTAACATGAAGCAAGTCCCGCAGGAGCTACATACAAATGTATGGATAAAGCTTGTATTAAAAGACATTGACTGTTTGAGCCGCTGCAACACTCCACCTTCAACACTACACTTGATACTTCAAGTCTTTTACATTCTAATATGTTTAAATCTCAGTCACTTCCCTCTCCATATAATGTGTAGCTCATTGTCTTTAATATATTGTGTCTAGTGTAATCACACACTCATGTTTCATTAATAGCTACCTGGTTCATTGTTAGTTTTCATCTAACACTTGATGATCAGCCGTCATCTCCTGATGGATGAATCTCAAGTACAGTCCAATAACACCATCTGTAATACATAATACAATATATTAATACTGTTCACAAACAATATTGTTCATATATAAAGACAAACAGAGACAGTTACATCAAGGATTGTTTGAAAATTAAAATATAATATTTTATATTAAACTTAAAATATCCATAAATAAATTACACTTCATATCACCAAGAAGGTTTATTATTCAAATAAAACAATTCCTTATATATCAGTCTCGTTAGTATCATCATTAATAACATACTGTATTATGTATGGAATTATTATTATTATTCTGTTTGAAATATTGGATTCCTACAAAAATTATAAATGTTTATAATTAAACTAAACACATAAATTGATTTTACTTAAAAAGTATAACACTATTAAAATACTTTTATAATAATCGATTATTCTAGAAAGACGCCATATGGATTTCATTATATATAATATCAACAGTACGTGTGGAATTATAAAATGAATGTGTCGATAACGGTTTACTCAATATAAGAGATACATTATGGAGAAATTAACATTAAAATTTACAATATAACTTAAAACAAAGTAACCAACAGACCTTACTGTCACACTACTGTCGTACATCAGCTACATACACTTCTCTTCATAGAAGGTTTCCTCTCGTCCGCAGACCACGTCCTAACAGACGCTGCACCAACAGCTTGGACCCTCATCTTGAATTATATATTCTTAAGAGTCCTGTAACGTAACGAATGATTCTAGGTTTTATTATGACTCTAGATTTCTTACTTAAATATTCGACTTACAAGAAGTCGCATTTTAAAGGGAGAAAAACATAATAATAAAGAAGACCGTTAAAACGATATAACTAAAAAACTAAAATGTTTTATGATACTTAATAAACATTTGAATTTGAACGTTATGTCAATAACATAAAAAGTAACATTTATTAGTACCTATGTGCAAAAAAAACACTCACTATGAAGATAAACGACGTAAAACACATCCATCATAAGGAAGGCCGCGGCCGACTGACACCAGAGTCCAGACGCACCAGAGGGAGCCGGAAGGACAGCAGAGACATGAGAAATGAATTATGAAAGCAATTAATAGTAAAATCATAAAATGTAAATTAATAAAATTTAAAAACTAACAATAAACGAGCCGTCACGTTGGCCACATTAAGAATCATGGGGAATGGGGATAAAACCAGTGTTGCCAACTTTATTTTTTAGAGAATCGTACTATAGACTAAAAAATAGTATTTTGTCTTGAAATTCAAGAAAATAAGAGTACGCGTTGAAATTTCAATAAAATGCGTAATTATATCAAATAAAAATTGTATGTAATTCCAATTTTCAGTTATTTAACATAATTCATAAATTAATATGTTGGATAAAGATATTCATTCATTACATTTATTTTGAAAACAGAAAAAAATAATTAATTGCTTTGGTCACTATCTGAATTATTAGGCACAGCAGATGCGGGAAAAGCATTATATTTTTTGAACATACATACATACATACTTAAATTTAATTTGCTCAGCATATCGTCACATGGCTTGAAGTTTATATACACGATCCTTTTTCTTTAATATGTTGTACAGCTAACAAATTCTTATTAACCGTTTCTGGAATACAGTTTAGTTTTACATATTCCTTATAGTTATAGTATAGTACTTAATATAGTTAATTATAGTTATAGTACTAAAGTTTAGTTTTACACATTCCTAATAGTTTTATTGGAGATTTATTTTTCGTATGACTTCTTTTAAAATATCGTATATTTTGCGTACGATTTCGATCGTACATCGTACAAGAGTCAAAAAGGTAATATAAATACGATTTAAATCGTACGGTTGGCAACACTGGATGTAACTGTCATATAATTACCGTGAAAGAAAAGATATCTTAAGTAGCTCTCAAATCGATTTGACATTAGGCCATATTTTAAATTATTTCAGTTATTCATTTGCCGTTGTTTACTGTTCTTCTTGTGCTGTACGTTCTTTTTCAAACATTTGACCCGGCTTAATATATCATTGACTCCTATTTCTACGCTTTTGACGATCGACCCCGGCTTTTCTCAATTGGACTTTGTTTTCTGCGACTTCGATCGACCCCGGCTCTTCTCATTTGGATTTTGATTGCAAACTACGAATTTGGATTATCGATAAGTTGAAAAAATGCCACGAAAATCGGCTATTAAGTGTTATTTTCGGTGTGCGACTAAAGGTACGATACTTATTCAGTAAAATCTATAAAATTATTATTTGTCATATATACAATCAATTACTACTCTTGTTACATCAATTTCAATCGTAACAGTTTATTGACTTCTAATAAAAAACATTTCAGGTCCTTTTCATCAATTTCCTAAATCTGAATATCCAAATTTGGAGAAATTCATTCAAAGGAAAAATATTTTAAATGAAGACATGAAAAAATAGGAAGATTCTTATATTCATAACAACATAAGAATATGTGATCGTCATTTTGAACAGTTTTAGCGTTCTTCAAGTAAATGACTCACTCAAAATGCTGTACCAACTCTGTACTTAAGTAAGTATCTAAAGTAAGCTACTTCCCAAGTAGTTATAGGCACACAATACATACTACTAATAGAAAAAAACTATAAATAATCAATTATATTTTATAACTATAGATAATATTTTACATTATTATTATTTTACTTTAAAAATTGGTGCTCATAATTAAAAACAAAAAATTTATATTTAATTGAATATAATGAAATAGCTACATATACAAGACATCTTAACATTTTTATATACTTACATGTGGTTTGATAGATTAATAATATGCGGTCTTTATTACCTTTTTTATCTAAATGAAGGAAAGTGCCTACAAACAGTATTCCAAAATAACTACTTGTGTAACTTCTTTACATATGTAAAACAAAAACAAAGTGTTCTAAATATGCTGAGATTATAATTTCACTGGATAACTACAAACCAAAAAAGTTATTTATAGTTTTTTATGTAATATAAGAATGGCAGTGTTTAATTCAGTAAAAATAACAAGTTATTTACATTCAATCAGAAACTCTAAAAGAAACAAGGAAGGAAGATACAATCAAGACAATATGTTATCATTCAATTTTAAGATTGTTCATTTAACTTTTCTTTAAATATATTTATTTGTATTAATAAAATATATTTTATTTAGCAGCATCAACATTTGAGACTGTACACTCATCACATACTGTTGAAACTGAAAAATGTGTTGATACACATAAAGAAGACCATGACGCATCTTGTAGTCACCACTTGGATTTAAATATGAATCAAGTTCAGCTACAAAGGAGTTCTGCTAATTCCTCTCATTTATTTCTTAAAGGTAAGTTATGGGCATATAACTAAGCTTAATATTAACTATGATTGCTATATTAACTTTTAAATTATAAAACAGCATAAAGCATTTTAAATATGTACACTATAAATTTAAACCACAGATTCACTGGATTTGCAAGTATCAAGATTTATTTCATATGTTCTTCAAATATGTATATTTTTTGTCTTTTAATAAACATTAATCCTGGTTTAAACCTAAGATGTTCAAAAATGTCTTCTCATCATTTAATTGATTATCTGAAATCCCTTATGACAACTATTAGTCCCGTCGTTAGAGATACTACTGTATACATAATTAAACATAACTAACTATATCAATATTTATAAAACATTCATTTCACTCCCTCGTCTCCTGCCAGCCGGCCGTGGTCTTCCTAGTTCCTCGTAATGGATGTCTTTTTCTAATGCTGATGCTTCATGGTGTTTTTTTTACATATATCTAATTATTATATTTTATATTATTGGCATTACTTACATTATAAGTTCTTATACTTATTGAGTACCGTTTTTAATTTTGTTTGATATTAGTTTTTATTTTATTTTGTAGTATGTGATTTTGAATTATTTCCTAAGCGTTACATACATTGGGCGCAGGGTTTTTTAACGTTGTCGTTTTGATGGCTTCCTTTTTTTTATTATAACTATTATCTTTACAATTTTCGGCCACGCCCTAAAATGCGACTTCTTAATGTAAGTTGGTAAGTTTGGTTACAATTAATGTATTGTTTTTATAAAAATAGGATTATTTATAACTTTCCAGGACTCGTGTGAATATATAATTCAAGATGAGGGTCAAGGCTGTTGGTGGAGCGTCTGTTAGGACGTGGTCTGAGGACGAGAGGAAACCTTTTATGAAGAGAAGTGTATGTAGCTGATGTACGATAGTAGTGTGACGGTATGTACTGTTGAATATTTAATATTATTCTCTTATTATTTATAGTAAGTGTGAATATTTTTTGAATTTAATTATTAAATATTTTTATTTTTATTACATTAACTGAATGCTTCCGACACGTCGTAATGATTAAATAATTAAATGAAAGATTGTAATTATAATAGTAACTGTCTCTTGCCCGCGGCTCCGTCTGCGTGTACATCACAGTTCTCTGTCACTAGTGCCACTGAACCTGAACTGCTTCCACTTCATGGTTCAACTCGTGTAGTATTGGGATTCGGGTCGGGATTGTGTCAACGGATAATCGGGATAAAAAGAAGCCCAAATCCTTTTCCTGGGCTTCATTTATATCCATACTAAAATTCATCACAAACGGTTCAGCGGTTTAGGAATGAAAACTTAACAAACAAACAGACAGTTACTTTCGTATTTATAATAATAGTAGGGATTTGATAATAATTGCAATCACTGACAGTCATTATGCTATTAATAATGGTTTACAAAACAAAACCATCTGTAGTTAGCAGAATTAATGAGTTGAAAATAAGTAATAAGTAAATGATTAATATAACAAAAACACTTATATTTTGTTAATCACTAATTTATATTCAACTGAATGCATAATAATTACAAATATGCTACTTTTTAGTTTGGTATTATATAAGAGTGTTTTTGTAATTTTTTTTAAACATTTTATAATTTATTTTAAAGCCATCCTTGAAGTAAGTGTCTTTGTATGTCTTTATATAAGAACAATATTGTATTATGTATTACAGATGGTGTTATTGGACTGTACTTGAGATTCATCCATCAGGAGATGACGGCTGATCATCAAGTGTTAGATGAAAACTAACAATGAACACAGCCGGCCTAGCAGCACATCTCCAACTTGTCTGCTACTTAGTTATTTTATATTGAATTTAGACTTGTCAAACAATATCTTTAACAGTTACTGTACAAGTTTTATATATAATTTCTTTTGGATCATAATATTTTATTTAACCCAATCTACTTGATATACTTCTCTGATACGATTCAATCCTACTTTTTTCTCTAGAATAAATAGTTTTTAAAAGAATAGTATCTGTTATGCCACTAGAGATGGCTAAAAGTTTTTGTTATAATAGATTTACCTTGAACTGTTTTCATTTATAATATTTATATAAACCACATTTATCATAAAGAGAATTATTATTGTTGAATTGAAATTAATTATAGTTATTGTTGATGTATTGTATTGTCTTTGATTTTTATTAACCAGTAATACTTGTGCTTGTTAAGCTTATATATATGAAGATAATAACACTTTGGGACTCCGTATATAGATCCTACAAATAAGTTTGTTATAAACACAAAACAAAATATAACATGAGTAAATAAAATCTTCAAATTCAAAGTCTAAAGACCTCAATCAAATATGTACTATTGTGTGTGTACATGATATGACTCATATGATATGTTATTCTGTGACTTATCTTTCATACTATTAATATTTATATACATACAACTGTAGGAAATGACGGATTGTTTAGAAAATTGATTTAATACATTATTATGATTGTAAAACTAAAACATGTAAATAATAAGAATAGTGTTACAAGTGGCACCGTCTGTGACATATTAATTGTAATATACTATAATCCTTAGAAGGAATTTTATGATTGAATTATTATTATAGATAATAATAAATGTACCTGTGGATATTGCCCGAATAAAATTGTCGAAAACTGATACAAAATTTATATCAGGTATATAGTAGTTAGTAGTTACATAAATAAATGATTATTATATTGCAACCAATATTTGTAATTATTTATAATTAATTATAATACTGAACATCTGTTAATTTATTGATGACAATGTTTGAGTATCAACTTGTATTTGTTATAACAAATATAATTTATATATAAATACTGGCTTCAGCCATTTTGTACGACATTACTAGAAGTAACAATGAACATTACAAATCAAGACTGAAACTGTACCTAAAAAGTAGTATTTTACTGTTTTCTTATTCTAATTTAAATATTGTGTTGATACTTTTCTGTAACATTTGTACAGACAGGATCAACTGAGGGACAACAAGCAAATAAGTACAAGATGAGTTTCATTCCTTATTTATACAGTCGCAAGAACTAAATAATTTTTAATTAATTTTTATCAGAATAGTTGCATAAGAGTAGACGGCCTACTAGATGGTCAGTAGTTATCATCTCCAATGGGCAGCGTTGACGCCTTTGACTGGGGAAGAGAGTAGGAAAAGGAGGAGAAAGGAAAAGGCCAGGAAAGTGTGGGAATAGGGAAAGGACAGCCGGCTCTCTCACTCATAGGACGAAACGTAGTCATTAAAGAGTACTTTACGTCGATCTTGGTACTTCCCCGGTCGAGCCAGCACATGTTCGAGCTGTAGCAACTCACCACAGCTAGAGTCTATCGTCTGTAGTATACTATAAATGAGGAATTTAATTATAAGCATTAAAAAATTCAGAGACTCCTGGAAAAAATTTCAAACATGTAATTTCCTTTATATGTGCTATTACTTATAAAATTGTATATAAAAACACTTAGCCTATAATTTACAATCAGAATGTTTTTAATTTAAGATCTAGTTTTGCACATTAAATAACAAAATTTGCAAGTACTTTTAAAATCAGAATTCTGTTGAGAGAAATTATCTTTTATTTTTAGTTTTGTAAGTAGTCAAGTAAGAAACAAATTCGTAGGCTTCTAATAAATGGATAGATAAAAATAACACATGAACAATCAGTGGCCATAAAATAATATTTTCTAAAACTGAAAAAGTTCACAAAGAATATTTATATTTATTGAAACATATCAAGAAATTCAAAATACGGTACTAAGTTGGTTGTTATTGGTACTTATTTACAACTCAACAATAATTTGACGATCAACCAATTATAGGTGACGCTGCATTCTACACTTTAAATTTTTGAAAATTGTAAGGGATTTTCATATCCTGTAAATATATGAACATAGTAAAACGTGTTCAGGCATAATTTATAAATAGAGAAATACAAAAAACAAACATGAAATATGTTAATGATTGTAAAAACAAAACAGTTAATGATTAAAAAAAATTAAATTATATATTATAAAATCTGAAAATGTGGATACTGTGCTGTATATGAATGTTAAATATAAAATTATACTTTGGTCTGAGGAAGTATGAAGCTTGTTTAACTGAAACCACGTTAATAATACGTGAGTCAAAAAGATTCCAAATATTTCAATTATTAAAACAATAGCTTATATTAGAAGTACAGTTTATAAAAAAGTATTCTACAAAGTCTGGTACGACGGCTGTTACAGTCTGTTCGAACTAAAGGTGTTAGATAGGTTCGTGTACATTCGAGCATACTAATCAAATCGTTCTGTCAACTATCAAGTGAAGGGCACTCTCTCCTCTCCCCGGATCACTAAAGGCGGAATACCCTTAAGACTCCGTCCTCTACTCACTTCAATACTAGTTATTCATGAGCAGTCTCTCGGTACCATACATACACATACATCTAGCCCTATTCGCGGACGAGACCGCTGTGTGTACTTCAAGCGGGTCCTACTACATTGCCTCTCAACTACAAACACCGGCCAAAACCTTGGGTTAATAGTTCTGATGATGGAAGATATATAATTCTGTATCCCATATCAGTATGTAAGATCATCATGAGAATTCACATTTGGTGTCAGAAAAAGCTGGAAAAAAAGTCAGGTTAAGTTATAAAAAACTTTGTTCTATTTAAAGGAGATTGTCCACTTAGTATGGGGACTTTGGCCTGACGTGAACAGACATTTTATCATATTTTTAAACGGCTTTATTTAGCTCACCCGTTTGTTTTATTATTTATTCTTGGGTCAAATTTAGTAATTCAAATTTCACCCTCTTCCTGTCAACCGATTAATCTGAAATTTTGTATACACTTTGGATTTTTATGACAATATAATTATGTTTATTCATTATCATTATAAATTAAGATGGCCGCCGATACAAAATGACGGATAACGTAGGTTTTATCAATCCCATCAATATGGGTATCAAATGAAAGAGCTCAACAAGCAGAATACAATATACTATAAAAAATTGAAATCCAAGATGGCCGCCGCTATCAAATGGCTGATAACAATTTTTTAGAGGAGTTGGACTGCAATAAACTAACGGGCAAGAAACCTTGCAATAATGAAGCACAAATGAATTAAACAGAATGCGAAATAAAAACTAAAAACTAGAAAATAAAAATAGGTAAAGAAACTTTTAAGTTAAACGGTTTTACGTGAAACATACATTGCAATGTTTAAGATAAATGTACGAAAAACCAAAAAATAATAAAATAGATACAGTCGTGGGAATTATAAACATATGCTCAGACTAGACTAAAATAAAAGCGTGGGGCACAGCAATTGTCTATAATCGAAAAATGATTTCAAACTTGGTTAGGTAGAGAAAGGAGTTTGGACAGTGGAGGTGATCGTTTAACGCGTGTTAGATAGGACCCCTTAAACCTACACCTGGGTCGCAAGTCCCAGACACTGTTGAAGCTCCTCTCCCTGCAACGCGATGGACCCGGCACCCGCACGGTGAATCCATTGAATGCTAAGAGATTTCGTCTCTTCTCTATGGGTAAATCAAGCACAGCCGGAGCATTACATTGTAGCACAACAATGGTGTTGAGCAACAAATGTTGACACAGAGCCATCGGTGGAAATGAGAGAGGAGTAACCTATATCCAGTCTGGGGTAAATCTCTGAATTGAAGACACTACTTTAGAAAATAATAAACTAAGTTTAAAAGGGCAATGTCCATTTTTGGCCTATCGTGAACAAGCTGCTATCGAAAAAACAACTTTATAAAAAAAAAAAATTTAGCTAGCCATTCTATTGTTGTTTGAGTGTACATTTGTATTTTATTGAAAAAATATTTTTAAAGTATCTTCATTAATTTGCTTTATAGATCCACGTTTTGTGTTACCAGCAAGATCAATTAACGATTGCGTCAAATCGAATCATCTCGCAGTACTTAATACAACTATATACAAAAAAATAATAATATTTGTTTTTAATTATTTTCGTCATTTAAAACGTTTTATAAACTGAATTATGAAGAATGTTAAACATAATCATATCTGTTTTCGATAGATTTTTTAATGATTTTTTTCTATTGCAACACTAATGAAACAAAAAAATACAAATTGACATTGATATGTCACAGACTGATTGTTTACATTCGGCATTCGCTTTGTTTACCTACATTGAGAGTGTTGATTTATTGTTGATTTTCTTTCAGTTGTTATTCATTATCGACTGTTTATTCATTATGGACTCCGACCTATCTTTTTCCAATGACGTAGTATGTCCGTCCGTAGATGTGCACGACATCTACGGACCCCGAATTTCGCTCAAACGAGGACCCTGGCTTTTGTATTGTGGCCTCTGATCAAGGCATAAACGATGACCAACACTCCGTATAAATATGGACCCCGAAACTAGCTCCATCGCTAAGCACGGCTTGAATATGGACATTGAACAAAACCAAAGCGTGTCTCATGATAGTTTGCACACAGAAGAAGTGACTTCTTACCAATCCGTATCTCTGAGATGCATAAACTGTGGAACTGATTTGATAGAGCGAAGGCGACATAGTCTAGATCTTAATCAGGTTCAGTCTATTATAAGACAGTGGATAGCTCCTCGACGAGTAAGTGTCAATTCAATTAATTATTTAAATTACTCATTTTTTAATAGATATGTATTGTATATGCTATTCCTATAATGCCAAATGAGGTTTTATTGTTTTATATAATTATAATCCTTATATACTGTTCTATTATGATTTATAATAAATGAAAAGATGTTTACTCCTAACACATTAGCTGACTTTGTTATCGAAAATAATTTAAATAGAAGGCGGGCAGATTTTCAACCTATAAATGTAAACATGGACAGTTTCATATTTCAAAGAATAGAATATAATGATCTTATATTAATTGCATGTGGAACATACCAACTAAACAAGCTTGTTCGTATTATAGGCAGCACATAAGAGGCGATGGTTCCTATACTATAGAAGTATGTAGAAATATAGCCAGCAACCTATTGGTTGACTACCCAATAGGTCGCGATTATATGAAAATAATCACAATGGTAAGGAAGCTATAAAAGAATATTATTGTAAATGCATGGTTGAATGATTGAATTGATTTGATTGAATTGGCAAATAATGACTATTTTATGGTTTTTAAGTTGGGTAAGGTATCAGGAACACATTTCACCACCTGTCCAATTTCTTGAACACATATTAATAACATATGATGTCTCAGAATAAAAATAAATCATAAAAATGTTGGTTTATTTCACTTTATTTTTTTTCACTTTGATTTTCCCCACATGACAAAAATCTCTTTTTAAACATTTTGATACAAAATTAAGTTAAAAATATGATAAAATGTCTGTTCACGTCAGGCCAAAGTCCCCATACTAAGTGGACAATCTCCTTTTATTAATTTACATTTTATGATATTACTATTAATTGCTTCCATAATTCATTTCTCATGTCTCTCCTTTCCTTCCGGCTCCCTCTGGTGCCTCTGGTGGCAGTCGGCCGCGGCCTTCCTTATGATGGATGTGTTTTACGTCGTTTATCTTCATGGTGAGTGTTTTTTTGCACATAGGTACTAATAAATGTTACTTTTTATATTATTGACATATCGTTCAAATACAAATGTTTATTAAGTCTGGCCCGGGCAAGTACCAATGTGATTTTTCCGAATCATATGTACTTTCTAAGAGTATTTAGACATCACTGATTAATGTTGATTCCCAAAAGTGGGTTGATGTCAGGCAGGCGGCCGGTCGTAAAAACAAATAGCCAAAAACTATTCACAACATGTAAGGCAGACCCTGGCTATAGCTGGGAAATTGCCAGGTAGAAGAAGAAGAAGAAGACAAATGTTTATTAAGTAACATTTTTAGTTTTGGTTAATATTAGTGTTTATTATGTGTAGTGATAAGAGTACTAGTTTATTTTAATAGTATATTTTGAATTATTTTCTAAGCGTAACATTGACCGCAGGGTTTTTCAACGTTATATCGTTTCAATGGCTTTCTTTATTATTATGTTTTTCACCCTTTAAAATGCGACTTCTTGTAAGTCGAATATTTAAGTAAGAAATCTATTGTCATTATATAAACTAGAATCATTCGTAACATTCCAGGACTCGTGAGAATATATAATTCAAGATGAGGGTCGAAGCTGTTGGTAGAGCGTCTGTTAGGACGTGGTCTGCGGACGAGAGGAAACCTTCTATGAAGAGAAGTGTATGTAGCTGATGTACGATAGTAGTGTGACGGTATGTACTGTTGAATATTTAATATTATTCTGATATTATTTATAAGGTAGAATATTTTTTGAGTTTATTTATTCAATACTTTTATTTTTATTACTTAGTCTTGAAATGTTCGTGGAGTTTCAGGGAAGTTCTTAAAGCTGAAAAAAATGCTTCATTTCAGGGAAAACTCTAAAATCAGCCCTTTTCTATTTCCCATACGTTTTTTTGACATTAGATTTGACAACTTACTAATATGTCAATCATTCTGTTCGATTGAAACAGGAAAAATGTAATAAATACCAATACCTGCTTTTTTATGACGGGATAGAGTTCGCCCGGTCAGCTATACATATATTACTAATGACGAAATTAACGCGGACGAAGTCGCGGGCAAAAACTAGTTTAATATATTAATGGAGACGTAAAATGTAACAATTTAAATTATTAAACAATTTTAGGTAACCTCATATTGCTATTGGATTATTTTAAAACCATAAATACGGTACAGCTTTCCGATTTGTTAAAAATATTTCTAATGCTTGTTTCTTAGCTTAACTTGTATGTTGGTTTGTATGTTTGTAACTTACTGTCTGAAATAAATAAATGTAATTATAATACTAACTATCTCTTGCCCGCGTCTCCGTCTGCGTGTACATCACAGTTGTTCTCTGTCACTGTGGCCACTGAACCTGAACTGCTTCCACTTCATGGTTCCATCCGTGTAGTTTCGTGATCGGGTAATCGGTGTCATCTATCTCCATACAAAATTCATCACAATAGGTCCAGCGGTTTAGTTATATATATTGACCGTTTTATATAATATTTTATATAAAATATACGAATAGATAATACAATAAAAGATAAAACAATTTAAAATATTAAATACTTTAAATAACTTCATATTGCTATTTGACTATTTAAACAACATGTATATGTTATAGCTTTCTGATTTACTTACGAATACTTTTATCGTTAAACAATACTTGAAGTAATTATCTTTGTATGTCTTTATATAAGAACAATATTGTATTTTGTATTACAGATGGTGTTATTGGACTGTACTTGAGATTCATCCATCAGGAGATGACGGCTGATCAGGGACAGTTAGCAGGGGCCAGGGGCCGATCGAAGATGTACCGTTTCAACGTTGATAGATGGCACTTATTAACAAATCATGAATCAAATGTTATTTTAAATGTTTGTTAACATTTGTATCTCGTAATATATCATGAAAAGTATGTAAATAAGAATTAAACAATATAGGTTTAGTTTTTATTTGCATCTATGGAGTGAACGCCACTGGTATACACACAACTCTAGAAAATGTATTAAATGTTTTTTATTTAGTACTTTATTAGAACTAAAACTTTTAAATAATAAGAAAATTGTAAGAGTTTAGATACTGTGCTGTATATGAATGTTAAATATAAGACTCTACTTAGGTATGAGGAAGTATGAAGCTTCTTAAACTGAAACCACGTTAATAATACGTGAGTCAAGGAAGAATACAAATATTTTTATTATTAAAACACACTACACATCTAGCCCTATTCGCGGACGACACCGCGGTGTGTTCTTCAAGCGGGTCCTACTACATCCCCTCTCAACTACAGACAGCCGCCAAAACCTTATCTTAATATTTCTGCTGATGGAAGATAGATGTGTATCCCATCGTGAGTCTTGGTCACGGTTATAACAATGTTGATGAAATTAAGTATGCTGAGGGTTTTGTGCGTCATTTATAAACATACTTTGGGGTTGATTTGTAGTAACACAATACGTTTATATCTTCTGTAGTAGTCAATGAACAGTTCTAAAGTATATTAGAATACCAAGGAATTTGTCAATAGATAGCGGTGTAACCAATCACTTAGGCAATGGATGTTTAGTTCTGTTTAAATGAAACAAAGACTTGGATTTACAACATATGTATTTATTATGATAGTTTACATATTACCAGATGTTTTGGTGACTCTTTACTAACAACAGTGATCAGGACACTCGAGATTAAAGTGCCTGCATTTAGTCTTGTTATTACATTATTTCAGTTATGAAAATGGATTAATTTTCCTTGTACAGTCTTTATTCATCTACTAGTTTACCTTAATACATATATGTTAGATAAAGAACGTTGAACGAGAAATGACAATTATGATATATTTCTGTAAACATACATTTATTTCAAACGTCTATTCATCTATGCTATTTTAAGCGTTGAGACGTATGGAGAGAATAATACGCTTTTCACTTGTTCAAGGAATGATTTAATGAAAATATTTACAGTTATTTATACTAGAAAATTGATATAAATAAATAAACTATTGTTATTACTTCGTGTACGTGCTGCTACACTATCTACATTTATTATGTAATGTATTGCTGACATTAAGAGTTAGGCTTAAGATTAATCATATTACATCTTTTAATTTAAATTTACATATATATTATATTACATAAAACGGATGGCTGTTAGTGAATACTTTGAAGTGAAGGTTTTTTATTTGGTCGGTGCATACGATGTCCACTCCAAAATCGGCAAACTTGTGACTAATTAGGTCCTCTTAAATAATATCTAAGGGAGAACCTTGATGACAATTGTTAATTGAAAGCGGGTAGTCGGTTTGGTCTAACCAAAGGAGACATTACCAAATATTATAATCATACCGACAGAATAAAAAAAAAACTGGACATCGCTACTCCGGAGGGAAAAAAGATTTTTGATTTAGCATCCGTTTGCCGATAATCCGGTTTAAGAATAGAGCCACCACGGAACCCCTGCATCCCGGGGAAATGCTACCGGTGTCAACTATACGGACATTCGCAGAGGTTCTGCTACGCACGCCCGCGTTGCGTAAAGTGCCTTGGCGACCAATGCGAGCGTTGTGATTGGCCGAACGGCGGCTCGCGACAAATAATGCGACGTGCGAGCGCTACGCCGTTATAAAAGACGGCCCAACCGGCCGAACAGACACTAGACAGACAGACACGCCCGGATCCACTTCCAGCTTCCTGTTGGCAAAGCCACAGCACCCGCCACTCTCCGCTGCAGCAGATTTGTGCAACGGACATGTAGTGCGTGAACGGTCGAGCCCCTCTCCCCCGTCGTGAGAACACCGACGCCGCCGCGAACCAATCACGGCGCTCGGTTAGGATCGCGTGTTCGGCTGTGATAAGTGAAAGGACAGAGACCTAAACAGTGACAGTGACACTCTTTAGTTTAAGTGATTTCAAGGCATGGACCTAATTTTAACCAACTTGTGATTAATAATAGTGTTAGTGCTAGTGTAGTGATGGCCCCACCATCGCCACCTCGGCCCGCGGCTGCGTCTCAAAGGAAGAGAACAGTGCGAGCGGCCCAGGTTTGGCATGGTGCAGCTAGACGTCGCACGGATGCCGCGGCCGCAATGTTGCAACGGATTGGAGGACAGCTGACCCACGTGTCTGGGTCCCGATCCGATGTGCACCATCACCATCGCCGTCACCACGTCCCACCACACCGGCTGGGACAGGAGACGCTTTCTTCGACAGCCCGGAGTTGGCCGCCTCACCGGCAATCTCTCCGCCCTGTGATCCCCGAAGACGACCAGCATCGCCCAAGGAGCAGAGGCAGCGCCAGGACACGCGTCTCGATCAAACCACCTGGGCTCCGGTTAAAGGTAGGCCCGCGCCGCGCCTAGCGGCGCCACCCCCCTACCCCGCTGAGCGATTTATATCGCCACCCAAGACCCCCCCCCGCCCGCCGGCCTTTACGTCTCCATGCAAGGTTTCGCCATGCATAGAGATGGAGGTCTCATACGCAGTCATGGCTGCGTCACCGCCTACGGGATCCAAACCCATCCCGGCCACCCGCTCACCGACAGCAAATGCGGATGCGCCGACTCCACGGCCCCGCACCACTCCGCCGTCAGCGAGCCCTCCAACCTCCAATGTTGCCGGTGCCACCGACGGTACCACCGCCACGGCCGCCGACACTAACAAGCCCGCATCCAGGGCCAGGTATCCGCCCTTGGTAGTTGAATCGCTTCCAGAGTGGCCGCGTCATATGCGCGAATTGAAAAGGCGACTCGGATTCGCTCCGAATGCCCGCCCCTTTGGGAAAGGTATTAGATTCCTCCCGAAATCAGACCGGGAGTTCCGCGAGGTACAATCATACCTCGCAAAAGTAGAAAGATGAGAACGTGGCGTGGTTCTCATACTCACTCCCGGCTGATCGCCCACTAAAAATTTTGGACAAACACTAAAAATTTTGAACAAAGGAGACCACTGACCGTAGAGAAGAAACTGCTCCCAATCCAGGCGGAGATACTGAAAACGGCGGAAGAGCTGTTAATGCGCTCATCGCAGGAGGATTCTTTCGCCACAGAAATATCAAAGCTAAAGAACGGCGAACAAATCAACAAGGAGAGTCGCCTCCACCAGCTGAGTATCCAATACAGCGAAAGCTCAATACGTATCAGGAGCAGGATCGACGCGGTCCAAGACGTGACGGACGCGTTCAAAAAACCTATGGTGCTCTGCGGGGACCATCCGATCACGAGGTTATGCATACAATATATCCATAAGCAATTCCATCACGCCGGCGTAGAAACAACACTAAACGAATGCCGACAACGATATTGGGTGCTAAGAATACGCCCCACGATAAAGTCATTGCTAAAGAATTGCCTACTCTGCCGGGTGAGGGCTCAGAAACCGCCATACCCAAGAACAGGGGACCTACCGGGGTGTCGCTTAGCCCACCACAAGCGACCCTTCACCTACACGGGGGTTGACTACTTCGGCCCACTACCGGTAACAGTGGGCAGAACTCGACAGAAAAGGTACGTGGCGATTTTCACGTGCCTCACCACTCGAGCTATACACCTCGAGGTCGCCGGCTCTCTCACCACGAACTCAGCAGTGATGGCACTACGAAGAATGTTCGCTCGCCGAGGATACCCGACGGAGATCTGGTCCGACAACGGGACAAACCTTAAAGGGGCGGACAAGGAAATGCGAGAAGCGATTGACGGGGCAACCAAGGAAGAGGCCGCGCAGAAATTGATCAACTGGCGTTACATCCCTCCAGGGGCGCCATTCATGGGTGGAGCGTGGGAGAGAATGGTGCGGTCAGTGAAGACAGCCCTGACCGCTACCTTAAACGAACGCCACCCAACAGAAGAGGTACTAAACACGCTACTCGCGGAAGTGGAGTATACAGTGAACAGTCGTCCATTGACACATGTCTCAGTCAATGAGGAGGATCCAGAGGCGCTCACGCCTAACCACTTCCTGCTAGGCGGACCAGGTCGGGTACCCCAACCAGGGACGTTTAATGAAAAGGACGCCATCTCCACGTCGAGCTGGCGAGCGGGACAACAACTGGCAGATACGTTTTGGTCTCGCTGGGTGAAGGAGTATCTCCCCGAGCTTCAACACCGGCGGGAGCCAAACGGAAGGGGACCTGAAGTGCAGATAGATGACCTGGTGCTAATCGTAGACGCCAACTTACCCCGGAACACATGGATTCGTGGTCGCGTGATGGCGACGTATCCAGGACCAGACGGCGTGGTACGTACGGTGGACGTGCGGACCAAGGGAGGTGTACTACGTCGTCCAGTCAGAAAGCTCGTGATCCTGCCGATATCAACAGAAGAACCCGCACCGAAGGATACGACGAGTCGTACGGCGGGAGAGATGTGCGGGATAGCATCATAGAAAATAGTATAGAATATAATATATATGTATAAATAAATAGCGATAGAAACTTGTAATGTGTAAATAAAGATATAGCGTAAGATTAATGTAAATAACAGTATAGTATAGTAAATAAAAATATAGAAACTAGCATAAGATCATTATGTAGAATGTAAAATAGAAACAACTTGTATGCGAAGTAACTGTAAAATTATCGTATGCGCAACTACGCTCGACAACGCAAGCTCCTGATTGGGCGAACGCCTGCGCGCTCGCTCAAACACCGACAATGCGCGGTGAGATCACCGCGCGGATATAAAAGACCGGCCGACGGGCCGACTCAACACAGACGGGATCCCCAACACAGCACTACAAAGACTCCCTCGGAAGGCGCTCATCACGGCTACACAACTCTTTAACCTTCCTATACTCGCGCCAATTTTTGTAACACCTATACTCGCGCACGGTGTCACAGACCGATAGTTTGTACCCCTACAACATATTTTTTTTAACAAGAAACACATAAAGTATTACTATTATTTTAAAGTTTAGGATGTAATGAAACAAAACAGTATAACTAAAAGTTATTTTATTAATTATTTTACCAACTTATAGTTTTATCACAAATCAGTCTTAAAATTTGAGATTATTTTCTTAAGTACTAAAAAATTAAAATAAAATCTGAACTTCTTTTTAAAAACAAATTAAACTTCTTATTAATAACAACAAACATATCAATAAACATATTTATCTATGTTTGACTTAATTTTGAGCCTCGCCATAGCAATCAGGGCATACGGTTACAGCATGCTCCAAACAAAAGTATTTTTTGCAGGTGGCACAGTTGTAACGTGTCTTGCGGTTTTTTTTTCGAAGAGCAGTATCCACAACGACCTACTTTATTATTGTAAGATGTTGCTGCAGACTCGGGTCCATCTAATTTGCATATTTCGGTGAGCCTGAGTCTTATGCTTCTCGGCAAGGATGAAATGAGAGCCCGTCGTCTAAGTTGCGGATTGATCAAATCGTATGCTAAGGCTTCAAGGAAGACTCGACGGCTAATTTTCTTGTTAGGGTTATTCTGCAGGTATATTATAAACGTATTTATACCCGCTACATTCATTAGGCTATAAAATATCACCATTGGCCATCTATTTGTCCCACGTGCGACGTTGTAAGTCTCACACATTTTGTCTACGGTATCTACTCCACCTTTGGTTCTATTGTAGTCCATTATAATTTCCGGTTTACCTGTATCTTCATTGATCTGGGCATCATCGTGCATGCTGGATACGAGAAGGACATTTTTGCCTTTTTTTGGTACATAGGATACAAGACTGCAATTGCCACGGTGCCCGAATAAACTAGATTTTTCGGCTCTTCCTCGTATTTCCGTGAAATTTTTAGGCAATTCTCGTTTGTTTTTACGAATTGTCCCAATAACTGTCAATTTGTGTTGAGACTCAAGCTTATCTATCAATGGAATACTAGTGAAGAAGTTATCACATGTGATATTACGCCCAGTATTGTGAATATTTTCACTCAATCGCAAAACCAAAGCCAAAGCGGAGTTATCAACTTGGTATGGACCGTCTGGTTGCTTCCCAACATAAACTTCCATGGTATGGGTATAAAACATTTTGGCATCTGTCAACGCATAAATTTTGATTCCGTATTTGTTGGGTTTTGATGGAATGTACTGGCGAAAGTTACAACGTCCTCTAAAAGCCTCTAACTTCTCGTCAATTGTAACATACTGAGACACGCTGTAATATTTTTTGAACGTTCCCACAACTATATCAAACAACTCTCTAATAGGTGCCAGTTTATCCAGTTGTATTCTCTCTTCTCGTGTATCTTTACTGTCAAATCTGAGACAACGCATCAATAGAAAGAACCTGGATAATCCCATAGTCAAACGAAATATCTCCGGGGATGACCCGTCAGTTCTGAAAAAATCTTTGGCATTTAGACGAGCGTTCCTTCTGACTCCAGCAAATAGTAAAAGGCCTAAAAAAGCTTCAATTTCAATATTGTCTGTATCGGCGCAGTCTCTCTCTCTTGTGAAATTATGCTTCATGCGATTAATTTGTTCATTAGTGTACTTTACTATCAGGCTGATAGTGCCCTCCGAAAAAAAAAGCCGCCACAGCTCACCTGGTTCCTTCAAATTTCTAGCTTCTCCTCTAGCGCCTGGAAGTTGAGTAACTATATTTCTAGCACGTCGCCTAGTTGGGTTTGAGGCAGGAGATTTATTCCACCTTGTCTGTCCATCTTTTCCTAAGTAAAAATCATGGGATCGTTCATTATGTTCTTCCTCAGATATCTCGTCATTGTCATCGTCTTGCTCGGTATCATATGTCTCTTCTTGTACCTCCACGTTATCTTCCACCTCACTGTCATTTTCGTCTTCATAGCTTGAGCTAGAACTTAATTCTTCCAGCAACAATCTGATGTGATCATCGTCCATTTTGATATGGATTAAAACCTAAAAAAGAATGATAAAATTGGTCAAAATATAATATAGAGCAACATACATACATATATTTTACTATATATACTTTATAAAGTAATCAAAGTCCGCAAAAAATATACAAATGCACGAAATAAATTATATTAATACTTACACAAAAAGTTACACCTATACTCGCGTCGGTCTCGTGGACCGATTGGTGACGAGTGCTACAACACGTGTGTTTCGCCCGAACGCGCGGCGTGCACTAAAACGAAGTTAGCCACAAATCCGGCAGCTAGCAAGGAACTCAACTTCTTAGGATTTACCTGCATAAAAATAATTACGAAAATGTGTTTCGTCGGTCTCACAGACCAACGCGCGAGTATAGGAAGGTTAACGGCATCCTGAGGACTGGCCACTTCCCTACCATCTGGAAGCGAGGCCGGGTTATAGTAATACCCAAACCCGGCAAGGACCTCAGGAATCCGGAGAGTTATCGGCCGATTACACTCCTGCCAACGCTGTCCAAGGTATTCGAACGGCTGCTGCTGGTGAGAATCAATCCTCTCCTGACGTTGAGGCCGGAACAATTTGGCTTCCGCCAGGACCATTCCACCACGCTGCAGCTGACTAGAGTACTAAACGAGATGGCCACGTGGATGAACAAATGCGGCAGCACAGTGACCGTGATGCTGGATATGGAGAAGGCATTCGATAGGGTGTGGCACGATGGTCTCATTTACAAGCTATCGTTGTCCGCCCTACCGAGGCCTATCGTCACGGTCATCGCATCATTCCTGCGCCAACGCTCCTTCCATGTGTCAACTGGAAGCGCCACGTCAACGCAGAAACAAATCCAGGCCGGTGTGCCACAAGGGAGCTGTCTCTCACCGACCTTCTACGCCTATTACACCAACGACATCCCCGTCTCAAGCGGCACTCAACTGGCCCTATTTGCGGACGATGCTGCATACCTGTCCAGCTCTACCAGCGCCAGGCACGCTGCTCTTAAGATGAGCCGGAACCTCGAAGCGCTTCCTAGCTGGCTTATGAGATGGCGACTTAAGTGTAACGTGTCAAAGACCCAGGCGCTCATCACTGGACGAGCCCCACCACCGCCGAGCCTCTAACTAATGGGAAAGGAAATCCCATGGTCGTCGACGGTCAAGTACCTGGGTGTCACCATCGACAGGTCCCTTACGATGGTACACCATGTGGGAACGGCCGTAGCGAAGGCCCAAGTAGCGAGGACCAAATTACGTCCTCTGCTGTCCTCGAGACTGCCCTTTGCGAACGAAACTCGCCATATACAAAACATACATCAGGTCACGCCTCACGTACGCGGGGCCGGCCTGATATAATCTGGCAGCAGAGTCGACGCGACAGCGATTACAGAGTACGGAGAATTCCTGCCTTCGTCTCGCTGTCGATGCACCTCGCTACTTGAAGAATACTACGATCCACCGGGATCTAAAGTGGGAGCCTATCGGGGGATTCATGGGCAGGCTGGCTAGGAAGATGTTCGAGCGAGCTGACTGCTCACATCTGAAGCACCTAGCCAATATTGCCCCCCTCCCCCACCAAGACACGACGTTACTGCGCAGGAGGCGACTTAAACGCCCCGCTCGGGAGTTGATCCCAGCTCCCTCGAGCGGGGCCGCAGAATCGCCAGTCCCGACAGCAGCAGAACAGGACCAACCACCGCCCTCTCGTAGACGCTTAGAGGGGTCTCACCCCGCCGGCGTCTCGAGGGCGGTTATCAGCCAATGACCGACCCACAGTAGTGGGTCGCGGGGATAATCTCCTTAAGGAGCATAGCTCCGATGGACGCTCCATTGTCCCAAGGGAAATGGAAAGAATACCATTACGGACTCAACACAGTCAGCAAGCGCAATTCATCGGAGAAACAACAGTCAACAAGCGGAACTCAAGAACTACGGAAGACTTCAACAGCGAACAGTGAAACGGAAGATCATTAACAGTGTTCAGAATTGTAATTCGTGTAGAAAATAAATAGTGAATAACCGAACCAGCGCATAGTTTTAATGTACAAACCCGTACATATTCATTTAAACAAACATATATTTCATGATCTATGGACAGACCTTAAATGAAAACATAAGACGGTAGTGAAACTATGAGTACTTTGATTGAGGAAGATGTTTCTGTAGGAGAGCTCTAAATTGTTTTAAATAAATAAAACTAATTATCTTTCTATGTATACGTACATTCCAGGAGGTTCTTTGATATCGATAGACACATCAAACACGTACTGTACATGTTTATAGTGAACACACTCCTTATATTGTCTGCAGACTGCTACAGTTGATACTTCAAGTCTTCTCTATTCTAATATGTCACACTAACCGAGTCATTCTCCTCTTCATATAATTCTATGTTTCATCAATACTTGGTTCATTGTTAGTTTTCATCTAACACTTGATGATCAGCCGTCATCTCCTGATGGATGAATCTCAAGTACAGTCCAATAACACCATCTGTAAAACATAATACAATATTGTTCTTATATGTATAGAGACATACAAAGACACTTACTTCAAGGATTGTTTAACGATAAATTAATAAAAGTTTAAAAAATAACAAAAAACTCCTATAAAATAGAAAAAACTAAATATAGCATATTTTTATGATTCAAATTAAAAGAAGAGATTCATTTTGTGTTTAAGTTGGTGGAGTGCTATATTACTATTCCATTGTCATACAGTTTTCTAATTTAATTAATTTCTTCCATTTAACATTTATTTATTCAACTCATTATTTCTTCTTACCACAGAAGCCTTTGTTTTGTAAACCATTATTAATAGCCTGATTTCTATTAGTGATTGTATTTATTATCAAATCCCTGCTAATATTATAAATACGAAAGTACTGTCTGTTTGTTTGTAAAGTTTTCATTCCTAAACCGCTGAACTGTTTGTGATGAATTTTAGTATGGATATAAATGAAACCAAGGAAAAGGACTTGGGCTTCCTTTTATTCCAATTATTCGATTCCATAATCCCGACCGAAATCCCAATACTACACGGGGGAAAAAATGAAGTGGAAGTAGTCCAGGTTCAGAGGCCTTAGTGATAGAGAACAACTCATGTTTACGCGGACGGAGCCGCAGGGAAGAGCTAGTTATTATTATAATTACTATTATTTCAGGAAAGAAGTTACAAACATACAAATCTACATACAAGTGAACTTAAAAAAAAGCGGTAAAAATATTTTTTTTAATAACTCAGGAACTTGTAACATATATACGTAGACTTAAAATATTAAATATTTTAAATTATGTTACATTAATTGCGTCCATTCATATATTTCATAGAAATAAATCTTTTATTAATTAATTTACTGTCTTTCGACGAGGGAGCGAAATGAATGTTTTATAAATATTGATATAGTTAGTTATGTTTAATTATGTATACAGTAGTATCTCTAACTACGGGACTAATAGTTGTCATAAGGGATTTCAGATAATCAATTAAATGATGAGAAGACATTTTTGAACATCTTAGGTTTAAATGTAGATGATGATTACTCTTCTGAGTTTATATCTGTATTTACTTAAAAAGAAATCAGGTTATCTAAAACCGGGATTAATGTTTATTAAAAGACAAAAAATATACATATTTGAAGAAAATATGAAATAAATCTCAATACTTGCAAATCTAGTGAATCTGTGGTTTAAATTTATATTGTATTTAAAGTGCTTTATGCTGTTTTATAATTTAAAAGTTAATATAGCAATCATAGTTAATTTTAAGCTTAGTTATATGCCCATAACTTACCTTTAGGAAATAATTGAGAGGAATTAGCAGAACTCCTTTGTAGCTGAACTTGATTCTTATTTAAATCCAAGTGGTAACTACATGATGCGTCATTGTCTTCTTTTTGTGTATCAACACATTTTTCAGTTTCAACAGAATGCGATGAGTGTACAGTCTCAAATGTTGATGCTGCTAAATAAAATATATTTTTTAATACAACTAAATATATTTAAAGAAAAGTTAAATGAACAATCTTAAAATTGAATGATAACATATTGTCTTGATTGTATCTTCCTTCCTTGTTTCTTTTAGAGTTTCTGATTGAATGTAAATAGACTTGTAATTTTTACTGAATTAAACACTGCCATTCTTATATTACATAAAAAACTATAAACAACTTTTTTTGGTTTGTAGTTATCCAGTGAAATTATAATCTCTGCATATTTAGAACACTTTGTTTTTGTTTTACATATGTAAAGAAGTGACACAAGTAGTTATTTTGGAATACTGTTTGTAGGCACTTTCCTTCATTTAGATAAAAAAGGTAATACAGACTGCACATTATAAATCTATCAAACCACATGTAAGTATATAAAACTGTTAAGATGGCTTGTATACCTATTTCATTATATTCAATTAAATCTAATTTTTTTGTTTTTAATTTTTAATTATGACTATTAATTTCTTAAGTAAAATAATAATAATGTAAAATATTATCTATAGTTATAAAATATAATTGATTATTTATAGTTATTTTCTATTAGTAGTATGTATTATGTGCCTATAACTACTTGGGAAGTAGCTTACTTTATATACTTACTTAAGTATAGAGTTGGTACAACATTTTGAGTGAGTCGTTTACTTGAAGAAAGGTAAAACTGTTCAAAATGACGATCACATATTCTTATGTTGTTATAAATGTAAGAATCTTCCTTTTGTTTCATGTCTACATTTAAAATATTTTTCCATTGAATGAATTTCTCCAAATTTGGGTATTCAGGTTTAGGAAATGGATGAAAAGGACCTGAAATGTTTTTTATTAGAAGTCAATAAACTGTTACGATTGAAATTGATGTAACAAGAGTGGTAATTGATCGTATATATGACAAATAATAATTTTATAGATTTTACTAAATAAGTATCGTACCTTTAGTCGCACACCGAAAATAACTCTTACTAGCCGATTTCCGTGGCATTTTTTCAACTTATCGATAATCCAAATTCGTAGTTTCCAATCAAAATGAGAAGAGCCGGGGTCGATCGTAGTCGCAGAAAACAAAGTCCAATTGAGAAAAGCCGGGGTCGATCGTCAAAAGCGTAGAAATAGGAGTCAATGATATTTAAGCCGGGTCAAATGTTTGAAAAAGAACGAACACCACAAGAAGAACAGTAAACAACGGCAAATGAACAACTGAAATAATTTCAAATATGTCCTAATGTCAAATCAATTTGAGAGCTACTTAAGATATCTTTTCTTTCACGGCAATTATATGACAGCTTCATCCAGTGTTGCCAACCGTAAGATTTAAATCGTATTTATACGACCTTTTTGACTTTTGTACGATATACGATCGAAATCGTATGCAAAATATACGATATTTTAAATGGAGTCATAAGAAAAAATAAATCTCCAATAAAACTATTATGTATGTGTAAAACTAAACTTTAGTACTATAACTATAATTAACTATATTTAGTACTATACTACAACTATAAGGAATATGTAAAACTAAACTGTATTCCAGAAATGGTAAATAAGAATTTGTTAGCTGCACAACACATTAAAGAAAAAGGATCGTGTATAAACTTCAAGCCATGTGACGATATGCTGAGCAAATTAAATTTAAGTATGTATGTATGTACAAAAAATATAATGCTTTTCCCGCATTTGCTATGCCTAATGATTCAGATAGTGACGAATGCAATTATTTTTTTTCTGTTTTCAAAATATTTGTAATTAATGAATATCTTAATTCCACATATTAATTGATGAATAATGTCAATTGAAAAATAGAATTAAATTCCACTTTTATTTGATTTACTTACGCAGGTTTATTGAAATTTCATCGCGTTCGCTTATTTTCTTGAATTTCAAGACAAAATACTATTTTCTTTAGTCTATAGTACGATCCTCTAAAAAGTAAAGTTGGCAACACTGGCTTCATCCCCATTCCCCATGACTCTTAGCGTGGCCAACCTGACGGCTCGTTTATTGTTAGTTTTTAAATTTTATTAATTTACATTTTATGATTTTACTATTATTTGCTTTCATAATTCATTTCTCATGTCTCTCCTGTCCTTCCGGCTCCCTCTGGTGCCTCTGGTGACAGTCGGCCGCGGCCTTCCTTATGATGGATGTGTTTTACGTCGTTTATCTTCATGGTGAGTGTTTTTTTTCAACATTCTAATTGTTACTTTTTGCATTATTGACATAACGTTCAAATACAAATGTTTATTAAGTAACATTTTTAGTTTTGAGTAATATGTATTAGTGTTTAGTATGTGTAGTAATAGTATATTTTGAATTATTCTCTAAGCGTAACATCGAGCGCAGGGTTTTTCAACGTTATATCGTTTCAATGGCCTTCTTTATTATTATGTTTTTCACCCTTTAATATATCTATTGTCATTATATAAACTAGAATCATTCGTAACATTCAAGGACTCGTGAGAATATATAATTCAAGATGAGGGTCGAAGCTGTTGGTGGAGCGTCTGTTAGGACGTGGTCTGCGGACGAGAGGAAACCTTCTATGAAGAGAAGTGTATGTAGCTGATGTACGATAGTAGTGTGACGGTATGTACTGTTAATTTCTCCATAATGTATCTCTTATATTGAAGAAAACGTTATCGACACATTCATTTTATAATTCCTCATTATGTGTTAATATTATACATTATAATGAAATCCATATGGCGTCTTTCTGGAATAATCGATTATTATAAAAGTGTTTTAATAGTGTTATACTTTTTAAGTTACAATTTATGTGTTTAGTTTAATTATAAACATTTATAATTTTCAAACAGAATTATAATAATAATTCCATACATAATACAGTATGTTATTAATGATGATACTAACTAGACTGATATATAAAGAATTGTTTTATTTGAACAATAAACCTTCTTAGTGATATGAAGTGTAATTTATTTGTGGATATTTTAAGATTAATATAAAATATTATATTTTTATTTTCAAACAATCCTTGATGTAACTGTCTCTGTATGTCTTTATATATAAACAATATTGTTTGTGAACAGTATTAATATATTGTATTATGTATTACAGATGGTGTTATTGGACTGTACTTGAGATTCATCCATCAGGAGATGACGGCTGATCATCAAGTGTTAGATGAAAACTAACAATGAACCAGGTAGCTATTAATGAAACATGAGTGTGTGATTACACTAGACACAATATATTAAAGACAATGAGCTACACATTATATGGAGAGGGAAGTGACTGAGATTTAAACATATTAGAATGTAAAAGACTTGAAGTATCAAGTGTAGTGTTGAAGGTGGAGTGTTGCAGCGGCTCAAACAGTCAATGTCTTTTAATGCAAGCCTGATCCACACTCAACACATTCGTTGAGGACGCTTCGTTAATGAACGTCATTTACAACCTCACAAAGTCATCTCATCCTGACTCACAGCTTAGAGACTTCTACAGCATCTAAGTCCTTTAAGACCTACTCTTTAAATTCCAGCCAACGGAGACCTTTGTAGTCGCCAGAGACGTGGAGCGGGTTTATAGTGTTTCAAGTCTTAAATGCTGTATACAGTCAACTGTTAATTGTGTATTTAAAAATTTGTTGGTTTCAAGAGAATGATCAAGGTCAAACTAGATAGAAGACTTGTGACGTCATTCTGTGTGTTTAGAGAGGAGCGGGTTTGGTGAGGGGGCATCGCTCGTTAGGGCTCGATCACCTAAGAGCAATCGCCACCAAGGACCTCTAAAAGCTCTACAAATCAATTTTTACAATGATCGCCTAGACAGGTGACAGGTTTCATAAGTTGTCCCCCTGCCATAGTAGGAAGGTGTGGGAATTGTGAGTCGAGAACATGTACCACTGTATGTATAGGTGAGCAGGTTGTACTACAATCCTCACCTCACACGGCTGGTGGAACACTTATTAACCACTCACTATAGAACACTACACTACACACACTGTCCTTCACTAAACGGATGTCTCTGTACAGGTAACACTTGGACACGGAGCTGTGGATTCTGTTGGTGAGGTCGAGATCAGTGTATAAGAAACTAGTTCCTACGAGTGACGGAGAGCGAACCTAAGGACGTGTCACTTTACGTTGAGCTGACTTGTGAACACTACACGCACAGAGACACATGGCCCCGGTGAGCAATACACAAGACACAAACTATTCAGATATAAATGTATCGGAGACATTGTTGTATACTTGAACAATAGGTGATGTGTCACTTGATGAAATATATGATAGGTGTGTGAGAGGCGCTCTATGAACTGGGGATTGTTTAATGTACATGTGAAGACGAGACTTGTTACTGTATAATAAACATAATACAATATATGTTTGTTTTATTCATAACAGTTATATTTATTACTCATGTGTTGTTTACACTTGTCTCACACAGATCACTCCTTAGGGTCTGATCTCTGTTCAGTAAAATTCTGTATTAAAATTGCTTATGTCTAACTAATTATTTCTTAACTATTATAAAATTGAGGTCTTCCAACTTAACTGGATATAATTAATGTACTTATAATATACCTTTATCATACAACTGGTCCCTCTGTTATATTCAAACTTGTCTACTTTATATTGTGTTTGTAACAGGTATAATAACTATTGAAGGTATTCAAGTATCACTCACTGAACACGGAATAAATAATGTCAACTGTTGATACTTGTATATTGTTAGAGATCAGTGTATGTATTATTCTTAGTACTGGAACTAATAACTGAATGTCCTAGTACAGTACTCACAACTTAGTTTATAATGTTTAATGTTGCAACATATAAGTGAGGGTCAGTTACTATATCATGACATAGACGGCGCTAGATTTCTTTTATAAGTTTATTTTAAATGATTAAATACTCGTATGTAAAACATGTTATTCCGCTGTTTGTATGTCATAGAACCAACTCCATGTTATGACGAGTTATGACATTTAATGTTACAACTTACAAGTGGCGCATTCTGTGATGTACTAATTGTTATATACTATAGTCCTCAGAATTATTTATATGACTGATTATAATTAATAATAAATTAATGTAAGTACCTGTGGATATTACTGGGATAAAATAGTGGGAACATGAAACTATATTTGTTTCTGTATAGTAAAAATATTAGGTTGGTGCGTATGAAATGTCGGATTCTTAAGTGATTGTATAAAACTGCATATCTTTCTTCAAAAGCTGTTTATTCAATCAAAATATGCTCCATTCGCTTCAATACACTTCTCCCAAAGAGATTTTAAAGCGTAGATGCCTGTCTTAAAAAAATTTTGGTCTTTAGAATTAATAAACTCTGATATCGAGATTTTTAGACTGTCTTCATTTTCATAGTGTTTGCCCCTTAAAAACAGCTCTAAATGCTTGAAAAAATGAAAATCGGTCGGCGAGAGATCCGGTGAATATGGTGGATGCTGCAAAACTTCATATTACAGTTCGTTCAGTTTCGCAATTGTTTTGTGCGATGTATGCGGCCGAGCGTTGTACCCACTTGTCTATCTTCTTAACCTTGCCCATCTCAGAAAGGTGTCTCAATATCGTTGTATGGTCTACTTTTATCCTGATAGCAAGTTCCCTCGTGCATACGGCTGGATCCGCTTCCACTAGAGCCTTCAGGTCATCATTCTTCACAGACGTTTTGGGTCTTCCGCGCGGCTCATTTTGCAGTGAAAAATCGCCAGTCCGAAATTTTTTGAACCAACGCTGCACTTTCCGATCGTTAATCGTATTCTCCCCAAACGCTTGGTTTATGTTGCGTGCAGCTTTTGCAGCACTATTACCAAGTTTGTACTCAAATAAGAAAATGTCGAATGTCGGCAGAACTCATATCGGCAATAAACTCAAAAGAAATAACAAAAGGGAAGACCTTCGAGAAAACCTATTTTGCTGAAATGAGTCTCTCGCTGAGTCGCTGAAATGAGGCAATGGACAATACGACTGTGAATGAGGTTATACCAAAGACAAAAGTATAACGAAAACAGGGAAACAAACGTCCGCATGTAAAGAGAATCCGACATTTCATACGCACCAACCTAATAGCTATTAATTATATGAAACCAATATTTGTAATTATTTATATAAACAACTTAATATTGAACCTTTGTTAATGTTGTGATGGCAACGTTTGGGTATCAACTTGTATTTGAAAGCTTCAAATACTGTCTTCACCCATGTTGTAGCACATTACTACAATAAAGACTGTACCTACCTCAACACTAGTATTTTACTGTTTTTTCATTATTCTGAGTTAACATTTTCAATCAATACTATAGTGTAACATTTGTACCGACACAAGATGAGTTTGTTATGTACGTGTAACATATTATAAAATAAATGAACATCGCCGGGGCAAAATGGTTGTATAGATAAAATATATTCCGAGTGACGCTGCTGACTCTGCAGAACGAACACCAAGCTGTGTGAAACAGAAGATTCCTGATACAACACAAGCAATGGAATGTCATTCCTATCCTAACATCGGGGCAATAGGTTGTAAATTTTAATATGTAATTCTCATTATAATATACTATTAAGTAAGTTTCGTAGTTTTCCTGGGACCTCTGGTTGCTACCCTATATAATTAGTTAGTTTCCTTTTTACTACAATCGTTGAACTAAATATGTTTCATTTTGTCAATAATATGGATAAAGATTTGTTATGAAAATACTTCTTTTTATTGTTCATGTTATTATCTTCACATTTATACTAATTAATAATACTAAAGATAAAGGATTTAATTATTTTTATTAAAAATTCGATACAACGTTTCTTTCTCTTGTTGCCCTGTGTATTCGCTATTTCTCATTAAAATGTATACAATAAAACACTTACCTTATAACTTACCAACAAAATGGTATTTAATTTAAGATTTATTCCGTCAAATTGGGAAAAAAATTATATTGATTAGTCTTGGATCGAATTAACAAGCCAGGTAACCAATAAATCTAAAGCAAACTAAGAAATGGATAATATAAAGGAACGCATGAACAACCAAAGTCACAATAAAGTAAAATATTCTCTCAGATTTACAAAATTCACAGACACTGACAATACCATGAGAAATTGAAATTATTTTATAAACCGCCATCTATTGGCAAGTAGTTACAACACCGCTAATTTGACGCTCAACCTATTATAGGTGGCGCTGCATTCTAAACTTTGGAATTTAGAATATTGTAAAGAATTTACATAGTCCTTGTTTTTATCTCTCAGCCTGAACTGTTTAATATATGTATGTACATAGATGTGGGGTTGGATAAGCAGAATGTTTGGAAAAAAAAAACTATTTTCATCACAATTTCCTCCTCTAAAACATTGATTATATTCGCACATTAAGTTACAGCGGTCCGAAAACAACTAACATCTATAATATATTGCGTACCTTGAAACTATTACGATCTGTTTAAGAAAAATATTTAAAAGGGAATATCCAGTGGAGATCCAAACATTCTTATTTGAAATAAACAAACAAGGAAAGGCTTTTTTTTGTGTACACAACCTGCTAATTATAACTATCTTATTACTTTTTATTGAAACGAATAACATTACCTTTCTTTAAGTTCCACACATCTTCCCTTTGTAATTATTTTAGTTTTATCATCAAAGGACAACATTGAAAATGTACTCGTTGTTAATTTCGTTATACACACATCACCAGTACAGAGCTCACAGCTTAAATTTTCCATAATTTGTTAATAAATCAGATAATTAACTAAATAAACTTCTGCTTAGAAAGAAAATATTAACAAAATGGCAAAAAAACACTTAAGCGACATACCGACAAATTTAATTATCCCTTTTCATTTGACAATCGAATCAGTTTCTATGAAGTTTTAAACGAGTAAGGTTAAGGAAGTAGTGGTGACCGAAAGCAAAGCAGTGCCGAAAATGTTAGTTTTTGCGTTTCCCGTTTCTCATTCAACAATACGTTAATACTATAACGTGTGAAAATTTATCAAAGAAACACTGTTAACGCTCCGTACGTAGTGACGATGTTAAGTAAGATTAAACATAGATTGAGTCCGGTAGGGATTATAATAAGATAATGTAAAAATGAATGGGTTGAAATCGAAGTTAGTGGTTTATAATTATAATGTATTTAGTTATATTATATTATTGGTCGTTTATGAATGTACGTGATTAATTCAATATAGGATACAACCTTTAAAAGTGAGAAGTTTAATATTAATGGGTTAATGAGTAGGAATCGTTGTTAGACATAGGACCGAGTGACATCACAAGCCACATATAAAATTAATTTTATTATTTATCAAACAAATAAAGTCTTTCAGTTCAAAGTTCATTTAATATTATATAAATCATATTATTTAGCTTTCACAATATCTTTATAATACTTGGCGGAGGCTCTCGGGCGGCGGGTGCGGGCTGGGTCGTTGAAGTCCACCTCGTATAAACCGAATTTGGAACTGAAAAGATTATTATTATTATCAGATTATGAACAGAAGAAAATCCAAAAACATTTTGAAAACAATATCTTTACCAATAGCCATCGCTCCATTCAAAGTTGTCTAACATTGACCAAGCAGTGTACGCCACGACATTGGCCTTATCGTCTTCAATCGCGAGAACCTGGTGGAAGATATTAGTTAGAATAATAACATACTTGTTTTATTTATCCATCTTGATTTCATTTTTAATATTAATCACCTGTTCCAAATGCTTCTTATGGTAATCTATACGATCTTGATCATCTAAATCCTCGCCGCTGGTTGCGAAACCATTCTCTGTTATAAAGATCTCCATGTTTCCATACTGTTTCTTCAACCAAGATATGAGCTTTCGGAAACCTTCCGGGTACACCTGGAACTCGAGTTAGTTGCTTTTTTATTGTTTCAATCACTACTTGGCTGTCTACATTACCCTCCAATAAACACGTATGACGTACGATCAGTTTCCAAAGACAGTGTTCAGCCTCAATGAGTCTTACAACTGTATATAGTAACAACAACACTCACATAGAACCAGCTGGAGCCAGCTTGCGGCCATTCTGGTCTCACTGATATTATTACATCAATGTCTGGTCCACCGAAGAGAGGCCAAGGACCAACAGCTTACCCTCGGGCGAGGCGAGCATTTCGTGATGTGTAGTAGTTCAAACCGTACAAGTCATACGTGCCTTTGAAAAATTCAATCAAAAAAACTTTGAAAGGGACGCCTATTGCTATTTATATGGCTTTCTTATAACTTTACTTATAAATTATAATTATTAATAGAAAATCTTAGTTTTGGTATTAATTTATGTAACGATTAGACTATTTATATTTTATTCTCACCTCTTATAAGTTTTCTTTCTTCTTTTGTGAATTCTGGTAATCTGGATTTCCTGAATCCCTGTTGTTTACTCTTTTCTGCTATGAGTTTTTCTATTTTCTTCGGCCAACCGCCTTACTTAGAGTAGATTGGGTGTGAGTACAGTCCTCCCTGAAATTATACGACAGTAAATGAACATTTTCAATCATTATAATTAAACTTCAAAAGTATTTAGTAACACTATTATTTTTGTTTAGTTTTTGTGTTTTCACCATTAACTGTAGAGTCAGTTCAGCCGCTTCTCCTTCATTTTCATCTTCTCCCTCAAACCACATGACTTGATTGGTGATGGACACTTTTGCCTTTAAAATATAATGAAATACATTTGCATATGTATGCAGAATTAATTCAGAAGAACTTAGAGATTTTATTAATTAACAAAAAATCAAGTACCTAAAGTATTTTTTATAAATTCATATAATTCTTTTACCTTTATATTTTCGTCTAAACTCCTTGTCATATATCCGCCATGCTTTAGCGTGTGCCAACATTGTGTTCTTGCTGCAGATATAATTTCCAACTCCAGTGCTAACTATTCCTGGAGCGTGAACTCCAAAAGTGTAAGCAATGTCGCAAAACGTCAGCGGTTCATTGAGAGTGATCCAAGTTTTGACTCGGTCAGCGTATAGAGTGAACACAACACGAGCGTAGTCCGCAAACCAATCTGATATCAAAGGATTGGTCCGGCCGCCTGTGAATTATAACTTAGATTAACAAATATTTCATATAGTGCTACAAGCTTGTGTAGAATGCCCTGAAAGGTGAGGATTCTTATTGATGAACATTTTATTTACAAGATTTATTTAAAGTTCCTGTTTTCTTAGATTAGAACTCATTAATATTTATTCATCAATATGATTTGCCGTTCAAAGGTTTTCGTTTAATATGCGAATGAAGAAATCATTTGCAAAGAACATGTTGTTACTGAAAAATATTAATTTAAATGGGTTCTTCAGTTTTATCAGGAAAGATGAACTCTTTGAACTTATATAATTAAAATTTATAATAAAGTATTTTGAAAACAAGTATTTTGTTTTATTATTTCACCGTGTATAACTATTTCTATTATTTGTAAGTGTGTTGTGTTACGTATTTTTGAGTGCTGATGTGTTTTTTTTTTTTTATAAGTGAAATACTTATTATAAAATCTGTGTTCGCATAATTGTTGGATTGCAACTCAGTTCATTTATAATGATTACTCATTAATTATTCGCATATTTAGTTGTAATCTGTCGTGTGAACCATTTAAAATAAATAAATAAATTATTTATTCTATTTTATATACATAGTGAAGAAGCAATGCATTTGTATTAATTATTTTTAACAATAGTGTCACATTTCTGAAACTCACCAAGATCTTGTAAATTTTGTGGTAAATCCCAGTGATATAATGTAACAACAGGCTCGATTCCTCTCTTCAATAAAGCATCTATAAAGTTGCAGTAAAATTTTACTCCGTCTTCACTTGTCTTATTTGCAAAACCATGAGGCAAAATTCTTGGCCAAGAAAGAGAAAATCTATAAAAAATATATACACAAATTAGATATCATATTAAAAATGTACACTAATATTCCGTAATAAATCAATTATTTACTAACTGTAGTGTATGTATCTATACAATAGATATAATACACTGTCTCACGTACCCTACCGGAGGGGGTGGCATGCGCTCGGCAGTCTAATGACTAGCGCGGAGTGGAACGGTGGCGTGCGCCTGCGCTCTAGGCGGGGTAGTAGTGAGCCAGTGACTAGTTATACTTACATGTAGGACCTGGGATCCTACATAGTTTGATTTTTCATAACACTGTTTCTTACATTAATTTATTTTCAATATTTTTATTTGGCTGTCAACAGATATGTGTCCTTTTTTGTATCATTAATTGCATGATTTCTATAAGCTATAGCAATTATTTTCCAAATCCCTCTTAATATTATAAATGGGTAGGTCTGTCTATCTGTATGTTACGAGTACGTTTTCACGACTAAACCGTTGAACCGATTGTGATGAATTTTGTATGAAGATAGATGACCCCGATTACCCGATCACGAAACTACACGGATGGAACCATGAAGTGGAAGCAGTTCAGGTTCAGTGGCCATAGTGACAGAGAACAACTGTGATACTCACGCGGACGGAGTAATTACTATTATTTATTTCGGGAATAAATAACAAAAATATAAACCAACATACAAGTGAAGCTAAGAAACAAGCGTTAGAAATATTTTCTGTAAATCAGTAAGGCCTCGGCCTCGAATTTTGCGGGCAGGGGAGCGGCGGCGGCGGCACGGGCAACGCATACCTCTTCTCCAAACTAGCGGGCAGATCGCGCGGCACTATAGCGGTGTAGTGTTGTGTTCGTGGTTGTGTTGTCGAGATATTTGTTTTTATTCGCGGACGAAATGTCTGAAAAACGTTTTGACATTTTGATACGTCACAAAAACAATTTACAACACTATACCTACAATGCAGACGCGCAACGCGGGCGGTCACCGCTTGACTGGAGTGCACCGCTCGTTGCCCGCCCCCGCGCCGCTCCTGCACCGCTGTATTCGAGGGTCGGTCCATTTGATTATACGCGTAAGATCCTGCCGCGAGATTCGAGGCAGAGGCCTTACGTATGGATGTGTTGGAAACAATCGAATAACAATAAGGAGCTACTTAAAATACTTAGGTTACTTTTAATTTGAAAAATTTGATAATATTTCTTTTATTGCATCTCTTCAAATAACAATATCACGGGTGACATCATTGTGTCAGAAACGTTCAATTAATGTAATACGTAATAATAAAAGTGATTAAATGGACAGTAAAATAGTTCAACCTAACTCTGAATAATAACAGAATAATATTAAATATTCAACAGTACATACCGTCACACTACTATCGTACATCAGCTACATACACTGCTCTTCATAGAAGGTTTCCTCTCGTCCGCAGACCACGTCCTATCAGACGCTCCACCAACAGCTTCGACCCTCATCTTGAATTATATATTCTTACGAGTCCTGGAATGTTACGAATGATTCTAGTTTATATAATGACAATAGATTTATTACTTAAATATTGGACTTACATGAAGTCGCATTTTAAAGGGTGAAAAACAGAATAATAAAGAAGACCATTGAAACGATATAACGTTGAAAAACCCTGCGGTCAATGTTACGCTTAGCGAATAATTCAAATATACTATTAAAATAAACTATTACTACTATCACTACAGATAATAAACACTAATATTAACCAAAACTAAAAATGTTACTTAATAAACATTTGAATTAGAACGATATGTCAATAATATAAAAAGTAACATTAATTATTAGTACCTATGTGCAAAAAAACACTCACCATGAAGATAAACGACGTAAAACACATCCATCATAAGGAAGGCCGCGGCCGACTGCCACCAGAGGCAACAGAGGGAGCCGGAAGGACAGGAGAAACATGAGAAATGAATTATGAAAGCAATTATGTAATAGTAAAATCATAAAATGTAAATTAATAAATTTTAACAACTAACAATAAACGAGCCGTCAGGTTGGCCAAGCTAAGAGTCATGAGGAATGGGGATGAAACCAGTGTTGCCAACTTTACTTTTTGGAGATCGTACCATAGACTAAAAAAAATAGTATTTTGTCTTGAAATTCAAGAAAATAAGCGTACGCGATGAAATTTCAATAAAACAGCGTAAGTATAACAAATAAAAATGGAATTTAATTCTAATTTTCAATTGACATTAATCATCAATTAATATGTGGAATTAAGGTATTCATTAATCACATATAGTTTGAAAACAAAAAAAAAATAATTGCATTAGTCACTATCTGAATTATTAGGAATAGCAAATGCGGGAAAAGCATTATATTTTTTGTACATACATACATACATACTTAAATTTAATTTGCTCAGCATATCGTCACATGGCTTGAAGTTTATACACGATCCTTTTTCTTTAATGTGTTGTGCAGCTAACAAATTCTTATTTACCATTTCTGGAATACAGTTTAGTTTTACATATTCCTTATAGTTATATAGTTACGTTTGAACTGGCCTTTCCTCGTCTATGATTTTAATAAAACCCTTTTGTCAAAGTTGGATGCAGGCGTCATAAAGATGTTGAAGTTGTGGCTCGGGCTCGCGCTAACGGCTGATTCATCGGCGTTATTTAGGGGAAGCAATAGTTTTGGGATGAGTCTAAAAAGGCCATCGGAGCTCTATAAACACCTAAGAGTTTCCAAGAGATATATCCTGGGGAAATCCCATGATGACGTAGTGACATCGCTCCCAAAAGACGAAGATGCCCCCGAGCTAGAGTCACGACTTCAATTCCATAAGCAATTTATGATAGGAGCACAAAGTAACAGAGTGGGGTTAGGATCAAATAGGAAAGTACAAGATGCGGATATATTGAAGTCTTTTATTCGGCAAGACGAGAATGATAAATATAAGATCCATGCAATGAATTTAGAAATGCAGAACGAGTGGTTAGACATAGGAGATTTTTGCATCCCATTAGCATGAAAATGGCGCACTTTAATTTATGATTGGTCGCCAGCATTGCTAAAATTCTATCTCAATGCGTTCCAGATGACTCTCCCAGATCAGAGTAATTTAGTAAGATGGGGTAAAAGTACCGAAAAAAACTTGCTATATCTGTGGAAAGGCAGTTGGAACTGCTAAGCATCTGCTGGTGGGATGTAAGGTACTCCTGGACAGCGGTCAATACTCGCGTCGTCACGATAGGGTTCTAGAAGTGAAGCGGTTAGTCTTTCGGTAGCCAGAGCGCAAAAGGAAATAACCACAAACGAACGATCAGTAGGTTTTGTGAGAGAAGGCACTAGGGCTACAAAATCAAACGTCAAGCCTTACTCCGTCCTTAAAGCGGCGTCGGATTGGACTATAATGATGGACACGTATGAAAAACAATATAAAATCCCCGAGGATATTTGTGCGTCGGCCTCCAGACCGGATATATTTTTGTTTTCGCGAATTTTAAAGCGCGTAGTGATGATAGAGCTTACGGTCCCTTGGGAAACCAACATCCCCAAAGACCATACCATCAAGGTCAACAAATATTACGAGCTCATAAACGAACTCACTCGAAATAGGTTCGTAGTAGATTTGTACGCTTTAGAGGTGGGAGCGAGAGGTATAACAGCGAAATCTCTCTATAACCTACTAAAGGACTTGGGCTTGTCCAGAACTCACATTAATGCATTCTTGGAACGTACATCGAAGGTAGCCCTGGTAGGTTCTTTTCAAATTTGGTTAGGTAGGGAGAGGAGCTTGGACAGTGGAGGTGAGCGTATAACGCGCGTTAGTTAAGGGGCCCCTTAAACCTACACTTGGGTCGCAAGTCCCAGGCACTGTTGAAGCTCCTCTCCTTGCAACGCGATGGACCCGGCACCCGCACGGTGAATCCATGGAATGCTGAGTAGTTTCGTCTCATCTAAATATAGTTAATTACATATAGTTATAGTACTAAAGTTTAGTTTTACACATTCCTAATAGTTTTATTGTAGATTTATTTTTTCGAATAACTCCTTTAATAATATCGTATATTTTGCGTACGATTTCGATCGTACATAAAGGTCGTATAAATACGATTTAAATCATACGGTTGGCAACACTGGATGAAACTGTCATATAATTACCGTGAAAGAAAAGATATCTTAAGTAGCTCTCAAATTGATTTGACTTTAGGACATATTTTAAATTATTTCAGTTGTTCATTTGCCGTTGTTTACTGTTCTTCTTGTGCTGTACGTTCTTTTTCAAACATTTGACCCGGCTTAATATATCATTGACTCCTATTTCTACGCTTTTGACGATCGACCCCGGCTTTTCTCAATTGGACTTTGTTTTCTGCGACTACGATAGACCCCGGCTCTTCTCATTTGGATTTTGATTGCAAACTACGAATTTGGATTATCGATAAGTTGAAGAAATGCCACGAAAATCGGCTATTAAGTGTTATTTTCGGTGTGCGACTAAAGGTACGATACTTATTTAGTAAAATCTGAAAAATGATTATTTGTCATATCTACAATCAATTACCACTCTTGTTACATCAATTTCAATCGTAACAGTTTGTTGACTTCTAATAAAAAACATTTCAGGTCCTTTTCATCAATTTCCTAAACCTGAATACCCAAATTTGGAGAAATTCATTCAATGGAAAAATATTTTAAATGAAGACATGAAACAAAAGGAAGATTCTTACATTTATAACAACATAAGAATATGTGATCGTCAATTTGAACAGTTTTACCGTTTTTTAAGTAAACGACTCACTCAAAATGTTGTACCAACTCTATACTTAAGTAAGTTTCTAAAGTAATCAACTTCCCAAGTAGTTATAGGCACAATACCTACTACTAATATAAAATAACTTTAAATAATCAATTATATTTTATAACTATAGATAATATTTTACATTATTATTATTTTACTTTAGAAATTGGTGCTCATAATTAAAAATTAAAAAACAAAAAAAATTGATTTAATTGAATATAATGAAATAGGTATACAAGTCATCTTAACATTTTTATATATATACTTACATGTGGTTTGATAGATTTATAATGTCTTTATTACCTTTTTTATCTAAATGAAGAAAAGTGCCTACAAACAGTATTCCAAAATAACTACTTGTGTCACTTCTTTACATATGTAAAACAAAAACAAAGTGTTCTAAATATGCAGAGATTATAATTTCACTGGATAACCACAAAACAAAAAAAGTTGTTTATAGTTTTTAATGTAATATAAGAATGGCAGTGTTTAATTCAGTAAAAATTACAAGTCTATTTACATTCAATCAGAAACTCTAAAAGAAACAAGGAAGGAAAATACAATCAAGACAATATATTATCATTCAATTTTAAGATTTTTCATTTAATTTTTCTTTTAATATATTTATTTGTATTAAAAAAAATATTTTATTTAGCAGCATCAACATTAGAGACTGTACACTCATCACATTCTGTTGAAACTGAAAAATATGTTGATATACAAAAACAAGACAATGATGCATCTTGTAATCACCACTTGGATTTAAATATGAATCAAGTTCAGCTATAAAGGAGTTCTGCTAATTCCTCTCATTTATTTCCTAAAGGTAAGCTACGGGCATATAACTAAGCTTAAAATTAACTATGATTGCTATATTAACTTTTAAATTATAAAACAGCATAAAGCATTTTAAATACAATATAAATTTAAACCACAGATTCACTGGATTTATTTCATATCTTCTTCAAATATGTATATTTTTTGTCTTTTAATAAACAATAATCCCGGTTTTAGATAACCTGATTCCTTTTTAAGTAAATACTGATATTAACTCAGATGAGTGATCATCATCTATATTTAAACCTAAGATGTTCAAAATGTCTTCTCATCATTTAATTGATTATCTGAAATCCCTTATGACAACTATTAGTCCCGTCGTTAGAGATACTACAGTATACATAATTAAACATAACTAACTATATCAATATTTATAAAACATTCATTTCGCTCCCTCGTCTCCTGCCAGCCGGCCGCGGTCTTCCTAGTTCCTCGTAATGGATGTCTTTTTCTAATGCTGATGCTTCATGGTGTTTTTTTTACATATATCTAATTATTATATTGTATATTATTGGCATTACTTACATTATAAGTTCTTATACTTATTGAGTAACATTTTTAGTTTTGTTTGATATTAGTTTTATTTTATTGTGTAGTATGTGGTAGGAATTTTGAATTATTTCCTAAGTGTTACATACATTGGGCGCAGGGTTTTTTAACGTTATCTTTTTGATGGCTTCCTTTTTTTATTTTAACTATTATCCTTACAATTTTCGGCCACGCCCTAAAATGCGACTTTTTAATGTAAGTTGATAAGTTTGTTAACAATTAATGTATTTTCTTTATAAAAATAGTATTATTTGTAACGTTCCAGGACTCTTGAGAATGTATAATTCAAGATGAGGGTCAAAGCTGTTGGTTGAGCGTCTGTTAGGACGTGGTCTGCGGACGAGAGGAAATCTTTTATGAAGAGAAGTGTATGTAGCCGATGTACGATAGTAGTGTGACGGTAAGGTCTGTTGGTTACTTTGTTTTGAGTTATATTGTACATTTTAATGTTAATTTCTCCATAATGTATCTTTTATATTGAGTAAACTGTTATCAACACATTCATTTTATAATTCTTCATGTGCTGTTGATATTATATATGATGACATCCATATGGCGTCTTTCTAGAATAATCGATTATTATAAAAGTGTTTAAATAGTGTTATATTTTCTAAGTAAATCATTTGATGTGTTTAGTTTAAGTATAAACATTTATAATTTCTGTAGGAATCCAATATTTCAAACAGAATAATAATAATACCATACATAATACAGTATGTTATTAATGATGATACTAACTAGACTGATATATAAATAATTGTTTTATTTGAATAATAAACCTTCTTAGTGATATGAAGTGTAATTTAGTTATGGATATTTTAAGATTAATATAAAATACTAGCTTTTGCCGCGACTACGTCCGCGTGGAATAGTGACTTCCGGCAGATTTTTGATTTTTCCCACATAGTTCCCGTTCTTGCGGGGTTTTCGAAATGGTCGAGTTCCCGTATAGTTTTCAGGATAAAACCTATGTCTTTTTTTAAATTCACAATGAAGTACTCTTAACAAACAACCTATTTATTTGTTTATTTGAATAAAGATTTTATAAAATTATTTTGACCAAATTAGGTTCCATAAAAACGGTTTTTGTGAGTTAATCTTAAAAGATAGACATATACTGTCGCGGACTGTTTTTTAGATCATTAAAAGAGCTATTATTCTTTAATACATATTTTTTGTGTATCTTGAACCGTTTTCACGGCGCACGCAACGGAAGGCTTCAAAGATGAAATAATTTCACACATTACACCATTACATCACATTACATCACGTTTTTTACACATTTACCACTATATCTTTGCTCCTATTGGTCGTGGCGTAATGTTGTATAGCCTACAGCCTTCCTCGACAACTGGACTATCCAACACAAAAAGAATTATTCAACTCGAACCAGTAGTTTCGGAGATTAGCGCTTTCAAACAAACAAACAAACAAACTCTTCAGCTTTATAATATTAGTATAGATTATATTTTTATTTTCAAACAATCCTTGATGTAACTGTCTCTGTATGTCTTTATATATGAACAATATTGTTTGTGAACAGTATTAATATATTGTATTATGTATTACAGATGGTGTTATTGGACTGTACTTGAGATTCATCCATCAGGAGATGACGGCTGATCATCAAGTGTTAGATGAAAACTAACAATGAACCAGGTAGCTATTAATGAAACATGAGTGTGTGATTACACTAGACACAATATATTAAAGACAATGAGCTACACATTATATGGAGAGGGAAGTGACTGAGATTTAAACATATTAGAATGTAAAAGACTTGAAGTATCAAGTGTAGTGTTGAAGGTGGAGTGTTGCAGCGGCTCAAACAGTCAATACAAGCTTTATCCATACATTTGTATGTAGCTCCTGCGGGACTTGCTTCATGTTAAGAATCATTGTTTCAGTAGCTTCTGATGAGTTCTGTTAGCTGTTAAGATTGTTAACTTACTGTTGTTACATATTATTATAAATACTATTTTATTATAGTTAAAGTGTCAATTAACAACAATTTCTTAATTTTCAGATGGTGTTAGGGATTCAGTCAAGGTGCAGAGAATCTAACGACTAGAGTTTTAATATGTAATTCTCATTATAATATACATAGAAATAAGTTTCGTAGTTTTCCTGTAGTAGTAGTAGTGTTTACTTTTTACTACAATCATTAAACTAAGTAAATATTTTTCATTTCATCAATATTAAGGACGAAGATTTGGTATATAAATATTTTTTAATTTATTTATAAGTACTTACTAATTTACCAAAAAAAAAAAATCTGAAGGAAACTTTGTAATCGATTTATTTATGTACAATCAAGTAGCAATAAAATAATATGTTCTGTAACTCATAAAGAGCACAATCAGGTTTTATAATAATTTGCGTTCAGTCGCAATTATTAAATAGAAAAACAACAAAATAAAATTAAAATAGGCAATTGTTTTAAAATAAAAACGGTTACTAATAATGAAAACAATTACTTACATAGTTATTCTGAACATATGGATATTGTGCTGTATATAAATTTAAAATTCCACTTTAGTCCGAGGAACTATAAGGCTTATTAAATTAAAACTAAAGTAGTAATATGTAGCTCAAGGAGGAATCAAAAATATAAATACAGTTTACAGAAATCATTCGTCAAAGTCTGGCGCCACGGCTCGATACACAAGCTGTTCGAACTAAACGTGTCGGCCATGTTCGTGTACATCATACGAGTCTAATTGTCTAATCTCTCTTTCATGTATCGAGTATCTCTGTTTCCCCGCTCACTAAGGGCGCGCGTGTCTCAATTCTTCTTCTTCTCCTCTCTTCTATACTCGTTATTCATGATCAATATCCAAGTACAAATATATCAACACATGTAGTTCAAGCGGGTCCTACTACATCGGTTCTCATCTTCAAGAAGCGGCCAACGACTTTAGTTAATAGTTCTGTTGATGAAAGATAGATGTGTATCCCTTCATCTGTATGTGTAATGTATTTATATGTAGACATCTTCACGATCATAAATGTTGTTTAGGGTCAGCGAAGGTTTGAAAAAAAAAGTCAGTTTAACTTATAAAAATCAGTTTATTATATTTTGACTGAGATAGACGGAGAAAAAATAATGTTTGATTTAAAAATGTACATGATAAACAGCCAACAACACTATCTATAATATGTTTTACTTGACTTTAAACAAATACTGATGAAGTTATTTTCGTGTACAATATAAGTAGTATAAAAATAGAAGACAAATCAATATCTCAATTTGCAAAAGCATGTAATGTAAAATTTACAAATATCTTAGTGTATGAATGTGTCTTCTAAATTTCTACAATATATTTAGAATACGAATAATTTCGTCAATAGATGGCGTTGTTCTCCATCACTTAGCCAATGGTTGTTCAGTTCTCTTTAAACGAAACTTTAAGAGTTGGATTTACAACATACAATTATATTACTTTACATATAGACGTTTCGATTACTCTACGTATTCGCTGGGTGCGTAAGGCATAGTGGGGGGACACAAAAGTTATGTTTTTAGCTGAGCCACGGATTTTTTTAAATTTAATATATCACATTCACATTGAGAAAAAAAATTTAAGTGGATGTTATTTTTCAATAACTATTTGAAATCTAATACAAGTTATTTTCTCAAAAGAGCCACCGTAAGTTGTATCGTTAGAATGCGCTGGGATCACAGACAGACGATATTAATGTTTCTGCCATTTAGTCAAACATATAAAAGTGAAGTAGTTTTCCTTGTACAGTCTTTATTTACTAGATATGATAATGAACGTTGAATGAGAAATTACAAAAATTATGATATATGTATTTTTACATTTACATGATATATCGTATTAAACCTTCTATTAATCTATTCTATCTACTCTTATAATGTAATTTATTGTTAACATTGAAAGTTAGGTTTAAGATTAAACATTATGCATCTTTTAAATAAAAATATATATTAGTGAAAAGTTCTGTTTAAATGGAGCTGTCGTTGTGCAGAAACTGTGGGTTAAATGAATTGTTACATTTACTGTAGTTTGTATATTACTTGTTAGGGAGCTACTTCACTATCACTCGCAAAAACTTTGTATGATATGTTCTGTTACAAATATTACTTTAACTACTTTCAAACAAATTTAACAAAATAATATAAGTACAAAGAACAGTGTAAAAAATTAACAAGTACAATTGTAAAATAAAATCATGTACATAAATATATAACAGTTATTAAATAATATTAACAGTGGAAATACTTAAATGACTCTGAAAAGTAAGTATAATATAAGTACATATACTTAAAAACAAGATCACAATTGAATCTAGTAAAAATAATATTCAATACAACTGCACTATTGGCAGAGAGGACATGAAATTCTCTTCGTCAGTAGTAGAAGTATTCAGTTCTGTATGTGTTGTCATCCTAGAAGGGCCTGCTTGTGGCTCATTGTGTTCCATAGGCTGGTCAACACCAGGAGGCAGGTTGGAGTCATGAGATAAGTCATCTCCTTCATTGGCTGCGTCTGAAATTGAGAAATACTAATATAATAAAGCTGAAGAGTTTGTTTGTTTGTTTGTTTGTTTGAAAGCGCTAATCTCCGAAACTACTGATTCGAATTGAATAAATCTTTTTGTGTTGGATAGTCCAGTTATCGAGGAAGGCTGTAGGCTATATAACATCACGCTACAACCAATAGGAGCAAAGATATAGTGGTAAATGTGTAAGAAACGGGAGAAATTATTTCATCTTTGAAGCCTTCCGTTGCGTGCGCCGTGAAAACGGTTCAAGATACAAAAAAAATATGTGTTAAAGAATAATAGCTCTTTTAATGATCTAAAAAACAGCCCGCGACAGTATATGTCTATCTTTTAAGATTAACTCACAAAAACCGTTTCTATGGTACCTAATTTTGTCGAATAATTTGTTTAAGTTGTATCAAAATAATAATATTAATCTTTACTCATATAAACAAATAAATATGTTGTTGGTTAAGAGTACTTCATTATTAATAAAAAACATAGGTTTCATCTTGAAAATTCTATGGGAACTCGACCATTCCGAAAAAGCAAAAGCTAGTTGAGAAATATAACGGCAGAAATCTATTCGATTTTTGATTTCACTCAGTTAAATAAACATAGCCCTCACAAAGTGGTTGTAAAGCATCCCAATATCCCGAGCCCAGGGTCTCTTCTTTTTTTTTTTTTTTTGATGACGTAGTGGAAACTCTTATTACGAGCCGTCCAACCGGCCTTGGTGGGGCCGGAAGGGATGTGTGAGGCTCGGCCTGGGCAGGCCCCTACTCACTAAAACCACTGCGAAAGCCATCGGCCGCTATGTCGGTGTACCCCGGATCTGTCAGCGACAGGGCACACCAGCGACTGGCCGGTCCTGGCAAAGACCGGACTTACTCCCTCGGATACATTACATTATATACATTACATAATAATATAAACGCAATGCATACACCAAATATTATTTATATTTGCGTTAGCATTGTTTATTTGTGAAATTAGTTATCCCAATTTCGTGGAAATAATATGGTCAGGTATTCACTAACACTCCGCTGCACACGCACACACAGACAGACACAACAATGTATCTACTAGCCGCGCCCGCGCCCCTCTCTCCGAGTGCCGTCCGACAATAATAATAATTGATTACTAATTTAATATTTCATTTTAAAAATCTGAATACCCTGACTTACGATCCATTTTAGTTTCTATGAAGTGTTTAGATAACTGTGTGTAGGATGACTGTAATTTACTTAGTTCTATATAAATTTGAGAAAAAAAAAATGACCTACATAAAAAATTATCAAAATGGATCTAGATTCCGTTTCATTTTAAATTAAATAAGTTTCAGGGTGTGCGTTAATTACGTTACACATTGTATATGAGGGTTCATCAATACCGGTCTGTATGTAATGTGAGGCGGCTCGTTGTAACAGCGGCGGTACATGAGGCGGGACAGACTCAGAACTCTGCGGACACTCGAGACGCCTCCTCGTACAACTCTGAACATGAAAAAAATATTAAAAGCTAAATGTGATGATAATACACAGCTTTCTTGAGTATTGTTTAAATTTAACAGACTATCGCTGCTGTAAGTTATCCAGCTTATGAATTTATTGATCTCTATCTTGCCGTGTCATGTATGTTCATACGTAATAGACGAAGGTAACAAACTATCACCATTTTATAAAAACTATCGTTCTTAACAAAGCATTTTAACATTCTTCAAAAGGAATTCTTCAGAGATACAATAAAGTAATTTCCGTACGTACCCAAGTCTTTGTAATGCTGCACCACTTCTCTTGTCATGAGAGCTTCAAACTGTGCCAGGTCCCCGCGCTCGACCAACACCTCCTCCGTCTATACACGTCACATAAAACTACACTTACTACACTACTTAAATCATTAGTATAGCCAATGTAAGTAGAGCTATCAAATTTTTTTAACGACAAAAACTCTCCTATTGTCAACTTCTTAGCAAATCTTATCGTTCAAGAGTTGTTTAAAGTAAATACGAATAAAGTATAGGAACATTGAAACTAAAATGACGTCAGTCATCATACAGAATGTGTCACCACATGCGTGGCATGCTGTTCGGCCAAGGCCAAGCTCCTCGGTGATTCCCTTTAGACAGCCACATGTGAATCGCATCCTCAGCCGCCGAAGCTCTAAGGAAAGCCGCCTCAGCCTCCTCCGGGTTCTCTTCAGCCAGACCCGCCGCTTCACGCCTCGCTACTTCTCGCTTCGTATATATGTCTACGACATATATTTATTTTCATTAGACCTAGAGGGTAATGGCATTTTTTTAAATGCGCTAGCTAATTTTAAAGCGCGTTGTGCTAATAGAGCTCACGGTTCCTTTGGAAGCCAACATTTCGAAAGACTATGTGATCAAGATCGACAAGTATTACAAGCTCACTAAAAAACTCACTAAGAATAGGTTTGTGGTAAATTTGTATCCTATAGAAGTGGAGAGAGAGGTATGACAGCCACATCTCTCTACATCCTACTAAAAGACTTGAGCCTGTTCTGAACTAATATCAGTTCATTAGAACGTGCGTTGAAGGCAGCCCTAGTAGGTTCGTTTCAATTTTGGCTACGTTTTGAGAGGAGCTTGGAAGGTGTGAGTAAGCGTTTAACGAGAGTAAGATAGGGGTCCCTTAAACCTACACCTGGGTCGCAAGTCCCAGGAACTGTTGAAGCTCCGCCCCTGCAACGCGATAGACCTAATGGCCACACAGTGAATCTATGGAACACTACCAAGTTTGGTTTCATATCAATAGACGCATCGTTTTCCCTAGTGGCTCGCAAAGGCTTGTATGTAGTAGGTCTGTCAACCGCAGCATCGACTCATACTGAGACGCTTCCTGAACGATGTTTAACATCGATTTAGGAAAACCATATGTTTGTTCTATGCATATAATTAAACAATTAATATTTCAATATTTTACCTTATACATAGATATAGCTTCACCTGTGTCTGTGTCTGTATCTATATCTGTATATAAATGTGTTCAGTCTTTCTAAAGCGCCCTTCCTGTCGTAATTGTTGAGCGAGTGTCAGTAAATATCTGTCTGTCTTCTTCTGCCACATGTGTAGCGGCAACACGTAGACCTTCCGACACTTTGCCCGCTGCGTTGTACGCTCCTACACATTTCTCTGCCATGCCACAGGATATGAGAACTCGTTCCGCTGTATCCCATTCCTGTAAATGTTTGCAAAAATAAATAGATAATTAATGAATATTAATTGACATATGAAACCTACTAAAATAAAATAAACCGTGTGTAAAAGAAGAAATGAATAATTGAAAACATATTAGTTTACACCCTTAGTGGATGTTTACATTTATATTTTTGCAACTATACACAATGACTAATAAGGAATTAACAAAATCGAATTACGTTAATAAAAATTATAAAAAAATAATAACAACATATTTCTTTTGTTCATTATTTAAAATAACTTACTTGAGAAGATATAAAATGATCCCCCAACTGTTCACATTGCTCCCGAATAGATGCTTTATCTTCTATAACCTAAAGATATCAATGGATTGATTTAAAAAAATATATATATAAAAAAACAAAACCTAAAGCAATATCTTATATCTTTAAATGAGCAATTCTTGTATACATATATATTTATATATTATGACGATCATGATATTTAGTATATAGGGGGTTTCGGGGGCGATAAATCGATCTAGCTAGGAATCATTATCCTCATTAATCATTTAGAAAATGTTATTTTACGTAAAAAAAGAATAACAAAAGTTTGTCGCTTAAAATATGACTCTTCCTGACATCTAGTGGCGAATAGTGATACTACTTTTTGCTACTTGCTTTTACTAATTGCTTTAAAGACACAACAGCAGATGGCGTTGCTAAGCACCAGGAAGTCAATGAATGTTTGTTTCGAGGTTAGACTAAGAAATTAATTGTTGATTTATATTGTTTTCTGTCTTCTTAACATGTTGAATTAAAAATGCCTAAACGAAATTAAAAGAACACACAAAATAAAAACTAATAATTCCTTAACAGCCAACAAAGCTCGGTAAGCAGATATTATTAATAATACCTGTACAATGTGTGTGTATGTGCTTTCAGAGCTGCAGTGAGAGCATCAACGGTTTGAGCAGCCTCTATGAGATGAGGTCCAGCGGCGCCCGCCTGTCGCGATGATACAAGCCACGCGCCCCACTCTCCTTCAGGACAGGCCTGAAGAACAACAAATAATATAATAAAAATTAAAAACAACATTTATAATAAACAACACTGACTTCTCTTGCGTAGTTGTTGCCTCTAGAATAGTAATCAACCGCAGTTCTTATATCACCTTTACGCTCGGATATTTCACCAGCCATTTCCCACCATTCCTCCTACAAAGGAAACAAATTGTAAAGTTCATAAACTTAACTTAACTTTTTAAAATGTAAAGAAGTATGCAGAAGTCACTGTTCAAGAATAAATAATTATGTTTGTGACAGTTATATTCATAAAATTAACTTTTATTCTTTTTAGTTAAATGCATAACAGTCATGTTTATCTTTCATCAATCGAACTTACATGAAACATCAACAACAGTATGATCAATAATAATCAATGATACTAAATCAAAAAAATCTAGTTGGTAATTTATACCAGTATTGATTCCCGCAACAAAAGAAGCAGGATCTTCTAACAAATACAACATGACTATACTTAGTGAGACCATCAAGCGATATTCTCTTAAATAGGTAGATACTTCAGCAGCATTTTTATTTATCTATCTGATAAAGGAGCCATTTAGTGCAGTACATTATTTTTTGTGTATCTGATAATGCAACCTTCACCTGTACTAGTTGATCGTGTGGGGTGATGTAACAGAGCGTCACCCACACACGAACTGCGCCTCGCCGAGACGACCTGTACCAACAAAATAATACTTTATTAGGTCAAATAGATTATTAGTGTTATTGTAACGAACACAATGTATATATTATTAAATATATATGATATAAGTTATCATTTTTGCACCTGTTGACGTGAGATAGTCCACGTATTGCTGCCTGAGTGATGTCACCGCTTGTCTATCGACTCTTCCAGCGAGGCCGATGGCATCTGCCCATCTATTGAACTGCTTGTACATATTAATGGCCAATTCTGGCTGAGCGGCTCCACGTACGTAGTATTCTTCGGCGGTGGTTAAGTCCCCCACAAATATTGCTAGACGTGCACGAACCTCGGGACTCTTTAAACCTATGCATTATATTATAATCACGATTAATAAAATAAATAGATTTTACTTTATAGTTGTTTGTTCTTCATGCACTGTATTTAAACTAAAATGTATTTAAACCAAAATGTTAACTTTGTCATTACATGCACTCTGTTACTATTTCAGCATGAAGTGGTTGCCTGTAACTATGGTAGCACATAGCATCTTAATTGTATTAATTTAAATGGTTGTATTTGTGTATACTTTGTTGGCGATCCAATAAATAAATAAATGAATACTATTAATACAATAAGTGCGTACAAAAAGAAACAGATACATGAGGTGTATCCAAACCGTGTAAATGCAAAAAATACCTTCATCAATATTTCCGTTCCCTTTGGCTGAAGCTAACTCGACAGTTTGCTCTAGATAAAATGTTCTAGCCTCATCACCTACTGCTTTATAGCATATCGTCGCCAACTGAAAAAAAGATATATCTCTTATGAGGTACTAAAACGTTTAAATGTTATAATATATTATATTAGTCCTTCTCTAATTTACGCAGTGAGGAATATACCACCACAACTGAATGGCTAACACTTAACCAAACATAACTGTTGTTCGGTATCAGGGTGGTCCAATCTATTTGAACCTAACGTTAATGTAATTAAACCAATAATTAATTGAAGTAGTTATTCTAAAACCATTGGACAATCTTTATTTCTATCATATATACATGTGTCTCATAGGTAATGTCGATTCATATGTAAGAATTTCAACGTATGGATTTAAATATGTTGGAACTTCTTAAATTTATCTCTAGCTCCACGAACGGTATAGTAATTTTATTTTCTTTGAATAATTTTCTGTTTGTTTGTTGATGAAGGACTACGTTTTTATACAATAGTGGACAGGTGATGCGAATGTATGAGGTTTTTTTTGAAGAAATATCCATGTTACCGAAACCGGTTTTTTTTTTCAAGATAATTCTAAACCATAAATGACGAAAGTAACACGGAATACGATCAAAGAACTTGGTCATATTAAACTCCTACCACATGCGAAATTCAGTCCAGACTACACTTGAGATCTATGGCGAAATTATTTAATACAAAATAATTTGAATCCAACAGATGTTATTAAAGCAGTACGAATTTTTTTTGCATTTAAGGCTAAAAAACGGTTTAACCTAAGAGCTTATGGCTCTTTGGAATAAAAACCATTAAATACGAGGAGCTATACCTCTCATAGTTAGTCTATTTCATTGCATTATATATTAAAAAGTGAACACTGAAAATCTACATTATTTACGAGACATCCACTGTACTTATATTCTCTGTACTTGAATACAAATTCACGTAAAGCAAATATCGCGAAAAACTTACTTAAAATTAGTAGGATGTTTTCAATGTGTTTGGCAACAAAGCCTTAACAAATTTCTGTTTATATTTAATGTAACTGCAATGCCATACATATTAACCTCAACATCGTATCCTGTTAGCGCCTGTTCAGCCAGTTGACACCACAATGACCCGACGTCCAAGTATTGAGCACAATCCTTTAAGCCCCCGCTACGTAACGCGGAATCTATTCAAAATAAATAGTACATTAACAATATAGCGATTGATGAAAAGAAATTCAAATACCGCTTAGAACATTAAATCAATCCTGTTATAATGAAATCGTTTGTTTATTGTCTTATGCAAAGAAAACCTTAGTAATCTGTACTATTCTATAACTTAATCTGTCCAAAAAGTTTCTTTAGCAACATACTGCGTCTTGCTGAACTACTGAACTTTAAATTTAAATGTCGCCTATATAAAAATTTCATAGTAATCACTTCAAACAATACTAAAATAAATGAAAATAATGTTTTCGGGTATTTTTAAATAAACGACATACTGCCGATGTTTCTGTTACTTTACAGCAACCACGATCACGGGCAGACCAGATGTGTTTCATTTAAATGAATAGTCGAGGAAGTCTTAGATCTCATTAATATAACAATAATGTCAGTACTTTAAAGCCATCTTACTAAAGCCAGTCGATGTTCATCCAATACAATGGCCTGCATCTGACCTCCTTCCAGTAGGACTCGTCGCTCTGATACTGATACAGCCCATACACTGTACCTATAACACATACAAACACACATATATATGTAGGAACAACCTTATGATCCATGTATATCTTACTATATGTAAGATATAGACATAATGAGTAAAAACTAGGATTAATTTACAGGACGATTTTTATATGTTCTCTCCCTAAATATTAAATTAATATTGACCATTTAAACATTGCCAACGATACATTATTTTAAGTTAGAAGATACTTTTATCTACATGGAGTACGTTTTCAAAAGTGCTGATACAATCATTAATCTCCACATTACAATCCCACAATTATAATGAAAAAGATATTTCAACATGACGTTATAATTTGGGTATCTTCAAGAAAAGGCGTGAATAGGATGATACTGAGATAGTGCGTTCAGTATCTAACACTTCATTTCCATCTTCCAACAGTCAAGCACTATCCAGTAGCATTAAAAAATATATTATTAAATCTTACCAAATCAGCAAATGTGTTGGGGTTCGGGCTACAACAGCGTCACTGTTTTCTATCCATTGCACGAAACTAACTCCGCTCGCGATAATTTCCTAAAAAAATGAAATACCAGACAATGAAATATATTTTTTTGACTTAATTTATCCATCTATGTCGTTTACGCTATATATATGAATGTGCTACCTTTTCACCGGTATCAATACGGAGAGGTGCAAGTCGTCGTCTAGTATGACGGAACAGAAGCAGATGTCCGCTCTCATTCAGCTCCAACCAATCTAACTGAACTCCTACAACATTTACATCATTGATATCAATCTTTTTTTTCATAACAAAGGAACTATAACATCTATCCTATGTATGTTCCGTACCTGTAACAAGATCAATAACAGCAATCGTCTGTCTGTCCAGCCCTCATTGAGCACGTGAGGATTCACACGCTCAGTACGAACCTCCATAAGATACGAAACATTTTAGTATAAAAATAAATTACTCGACATTGTGTACATCTTGATCTATACTCACCGTTTGTAGTAAGTACTCTATCGAGGCCACACTACGTTCGCCAGCACGCTGCAACAGACAGGCTCCACCCACCATGGTATCCGGAGTATTCATGACTATAAACTTTTAATACTACATATACAGAAGTTCCATAGAAAATATAACTCACTTCGCTAGTTAGACCACGAGCTATATCGCACAGGATCAGACTATTACTGGTACGACAGACAGCGTACCAATCAGTACCTGTAACAGTCGACGTTGGTTAAATTATTTATAAAATAAAAAGCCTTCATTGTTTTACTATGAAAAAACATCTCAAACAAGAAAAACAAGTAACTTTATATAAATAATACTACACAAAGAACCATTAATAATTAAAAACAAGCATCAGTTTAAATCATGCTTATTTTGGCCACGACAATAAACACTACAAATAGATTTTATAAAAGACCTATCTACGTGAATAGTGACTCAAATTGCCTTTATTTACTGTTTACTGAATATACATCTTGGTTGTGTACACCACTGTTTTGTTATGATTTTTTGCTTCACCTGATTAAAATTATATCGGATGTAGGTTGCTAGAAACTCTTTTAAGTTTTTTATTCATGACAATTGCGAAATAACTACATATGTATTATAACCTTACTATATTTTATTACGATAATTAATGCGAATTCTATAGTTGTCCAATTTTAATTATTCCCGAATCCCGTTATATGTGTTGACAACGTGGTGTTCTTACAGATAGATTAAGAAATAGCAATTATATAATAGGTGAAAAACATACATCCGCCATAGTAATAAATGAGACACATGAAAATTTTAACAAACTTAGTTGTTACGTTGCAAAGTAAATGAATTCAAATGGAATAATTCTAAATTTTAAAAGGAGTATTTTTGAAAAAAATACAGCTCACATAAGTCATGCGTATGAAATATAGACAATGTTTTTTTAACGAATTTGCCTTTTTAACATCGATTATGCGAATTTACGAAAAAAAATGAGACTAATTTAGAATTCACGTTAATTACCGTATAAAAATCTTAAGACTTTTTAAAACAATATTCGGGCGCTAATATACAAATATAAATTACTATAGATACTTCGCAAATTACGTCAATTTATATTAAGTACGTTGTAGTTCCTCTGTAACCAATGTAATTTAAAACAATTAACATGTAAAAAAATGACCAAAAATGCCGTTACAAGAACGACAACAAATTGCTAACGAAATGAGTATATATTCATTTTGTCAGTACATAATTTGTTTTCGTAGATGTAATTACGAAATAATATGTTCAAAACGATAAATACAAACAAGTGGGCTGAACCTATGTAATTTAAATTGAGTAAACAAAAGAATGTATTTGATAACGGCAGACACTTTAAAAGAAAACATAAGATTTATAAGATACTTTGTAGAATGTAGGCTTTCTTTTAATAATAAAGATATTCGTATTTGGAGAATACAAACACTTACTGGGTCTCTCTTCTTCTAGAAAAGTTCACAATACGCACAAAAAAATCTAACCGCGGCTAGTGGATACGATCATACGAATTAGGTAGTGGTGAAATTGTCACTTCGCTAGAACTTCCATATTTTATAATTTATACCTAAAAAACACTGCGCGCTATAACACTATTATTAATTAACTCATTTAACATACATTAACAATTACATACTTAAATAGCGTAAACATTTTGAGTTGTGGCGAAAACAAAAGCAAGGTTTGGTAATGCTAGTAAGTAAAGTAAGAAATAATATAACGACAGTTAGTGAGTAATCCTATTAGAATTTGGATGTGCAAATAGGTTAGCAATACGTATAAGGTGCATGTTCGAAAGAGATGGGTAAAGGAAGTTGTCATAAGTTTGAAGTCGAATAATATTTTTTATTTTATTACGTTTAAATTGAAATGCACATTATTTATTTTAAAACCATAATTTTAAGAGATCTTTAAACTGCTTTAATTTTTACATAACTAGTAAAAGCGCTTTATTTAGGAAATAATAATATTGGGGTGTTCAACGTAATATTGACAAAGTTGTCATCATAGATAATACACTATATTAGAAATTGGTTGTCATAAGGTCATAATGTCATACTACTTTGTATTCAATATTTTCATTCTCTATGTTCATACTTTTTAAGAAAAAGTAATATGATAATATTGACAATTATCCTCTACGAATTTAAAGAGTCTAAAAAAATAATATTAAATTAAGTACTAATTGATATGTATCCCTTGGATTAAAAACGAAATTATTATATGTAGTTATAAATCTAAGGTTATCTGTGCAATATATATTCCTAATTTTGGTCTTTCGGTCGGTTTATCTTAATTATTTTTTTTGTGGATAATAATATAATTAATAACGGCTTTTGATAATACCTCCGGACCGCTTCAAAAACTAAAACGGCACCAGTTTGCGATGCTACTGCCAATTTGGTTCCATCTCCACTCCAGGCTAAAGATCGCTCAGCATACAAATTAGATATATTTAACGTGTATAATTCCATACTTCCGCATTCCTTTATGTCACCGATCAAACAACCATCAAATACACCGAATGCTATTGGTAAACAAGATCGCGCGGGACGGGTTAGGGAGCGTCCACCGGCGCGTGCTCAACTACAAGTATGGTTTGAGAGTGAGATCCGCAAACTCAGCGTGGTTTTGATCGCAGCTGATGATCTACCGCCTCGAGATCATACCCTGGGCTACGGCGATGAACCTGAAGCTTTCGCCAGAATCCGTCTTCTTCCATCACTGTTAGTGTCATATCTATAACATTAACACCCAGTTTCACCAATCAATGTTTGTTTAATCTAAACACAGAATTTACGAACCAACCTACAAAATTATAAATGTCTGTTAAATCATTTACGTCCAATGATGATAAATTAACAACGCATTATTTTAATATAAACAGTTTAATTTACTGGTCCCGCAATGCGGGAACTTTCAGATATTAAGCTACAAAGAACAGATACTTCACTTTGATTTTAGCCAAAAGGCCGAGAAGCGATGGCGACCTACACTCATACAGAGAGGGTGATTGCGAACGATAAATCTCACTAGCGCGATTTAATTTCACTTGTAGCTCTCGAGCGTCATCTAGTTATAGCCATAATCATTTCTTTAAGAGTTCATACATAATATTATATTGCCGTTACTGTTACATACTTATTTTGTTTTCTATTTCAGAGTAATGCTCTACCAGAATACTCTTCTAAATGACATACATATACAACAGGTTCACATTTCAGAGCGATTTAAAATCTTTCCAAAAATATGATACGTTCGCTCGCTTCTGTGGCTGTATGAATATAATAATAATAATAATATTAAACAAGGACAATTAATGATGAAAATAGGTAGACAAAAGAAAACAGGGAAACAAAAAAGCCAACATTACGCGGTGTTCCCAGGCGGTCACCCATCCAAGTACTGACCGCGCCCGACGTTGCTTAACTTCGGTGATCGGACGAGAACCGGTGTATTCAACGTGGTATGGACGTCGGTGACTATTAGACATTAAATTGTCAACTAAATGTGTCGCAATTTTCTTAATCTTTAATGTTTATTTCAATTTCATGTGATTATAATTGCACATAATTGAAAAGCCGTTAACATTATTAATATAATCTCTTTTTGAAAACATCTGGTTTTATCAGTAACATTTTAGTCAATCACTTTTTCATCTGTTTTGGTTTATATGAAAGGTTAAATGAAAAGTTATGTTTGTGCCATCTAGATTCAGGACACGAAAATGATGTCATTGAAGGTTTACAGATTGTTCAAGTAATAAATACAAGGAAAAGCGTGAGATGGCGCGTTACGGGCGCTTTATGACCAAGTAAACATTAAAATTGGTGAAAGATCAAAATATATGGATGTTAACAAATAATCAAAGAGTAAATTAAAATAAGGGGATAATTTAATCAATAGTCTTGTACATCTGAATGCAAGAAACTATTATATAAAGCCAACATGTGATAGAACCTAAAAAAAAAACAATTCATTCACAATTCCAAACTTACATATTGTTTTAGTATTTTAAATTTAATTTGCTTTGTCCCAAAACTATTAAAACCCCATGCCCCTTGGCTGTCTCTATAAATTTACTTTATGGATACTTTATATTGGTATAGATTTTGTTAAATTAATGCATTACTCACGTATTATAGACAGCAGCCATTCTCTTCTACAGGCCAAGAGCTTCTCATTCTCACCACAAACGAGACACCAGGATATAGGGGAACACGGGGTAATGAGAGCGGTCGGGCAATGAGAGCTACGGTGATTGAACGGAATGTAGGCACGTTTGCGCGATCGTAAGCACTCGGCTGCCTTCGTCAACACTCGGTAAACTTCACTTGACGCGCTCGAACCGTTAGTGCCATTCGTTTAGTCACGAGAGACGGTTGAGTGTTCTTCGCTTCACGCTTACAAAAAATTGCCGATTGCCAGCATCAAGGTAAGCATGAAATTATATTCTTATTTTATTGTATTTATGCTTATTATATCCCTAGATTCATTTACTATTAAGTCTAATTAGTTGGATTGCGATTGAGAATAGAATTACATTTATATATTATTACTTTTCAAAATGGTGGTCGGCGGCTAATGGTAGCCTAGCTAGGCTCTCATTACCCGACATAGCTACCATTACCCCGTAGTAGTTATTAATGAAATGCCTTGGTTTTTTTTTGTTTTAGATGCCACGTAAAAGGACTCGTACAACCACAAAAGCTTCTTGGACAGTGGATTCATTAGAAAATGCAGTATCTGTCCTCAAAAGAGGAGGCATTTCGGTGTACAAAGTATCTCAACAAACAGGTATTCCTTACAGCACTCTAAAGAAGAGGTACAATTTAGCGAAAGCTGGCGGTAGTAGCTACAAACACTCTCCTAAGCTGGGAAGATCCACTGTATTTAACGTTGCCCAAGAAGAAATACTGGCTAACCATCTTCGGACTATGTCTAATAAATTTTATGGTTTAACAAGAGAACAGTTTCGCAAAGTATGTTACAGTGTAGCTAAACAACTAGGTATTGAGAAACGATTTAACCAAGACAATCAAACTGCAGGAAAAGATTGGCTGGCTGGATTTTTGCAGCGTCATCCAGACTTAAGTATTAGAAAGCCTGAAGCCATCAGTATTAATCGAATTCTCGGATTTAACAAGACTGAGATAACTTTTTTTTTCAATAACTTGGAAAAATTGATGGAGCAACATAGATTTGAACCTCAAATGATTTACAATGTAGACGAGACTGGTATAACGACTGTCCAAGAGACTGAAAAAATTATAGCTCCCAAAGGACAAAAACGTGTCGGGTCTGTAACGTCATGGGAAAGAGGTAAGACAGTCACAGTAATATGTGCTATGAGTGCAGCTGGATCTTTCGTTCCTCCGCTTTTCATATTTCCCCGGCAACGTCACTCACCACAGCTGGAAAAAGATGGACCAGTGGGAGCCGTTTATACATGTTCACATAATGGCTGGACTAACGAAAAGATATTTGTTTTATGGCTTCATCATTTTATTAAACATGCCAAACCTGCTGCTGAAACACCCGTATTGCTAATATTGGATAATCACAATAGTCATGCTACTCTCGAAGCTTGGGAATTGGCAAAAGAGAACCATGTCATAATGCTAACCATTCCTCCACATTCATCTCACCGTCTACAACCCCTTGACGTTGCATTTTATTCCCCACTTAAAAGAGCTTATAACAAAGAGTGCAACTTGTATATAAAATCAAGAAATTTGATAAAAATTACTCCATACGACATTGCTGGACTGTTTAATAAAGCTTATACTAGAGTTGCTTCTATAGAAAAAGGAGTATCGAGCTTTAAAGCTACAGGTATATTCCCTATGAATCCTGGAGTTTTTTGTGATGATGACTTCATTAATGAGGAATCCAGATCAGCTGTGCCTGAGGCTGACGCTCAACAGCAGCCAACTAGTGTCACTCCTATTCCATCAACATCAAATCAGGCTGAGCAACCACATGCTAGCCCTGCAACAAGTCCATCTATTTTTTGTGATCTGCAAATTGAAACGGAAATTATTCAAAGGGAAGCTGCTGTAACTCCAGTTTCTATTCCATCGACATCATCACACACTATCAGACCTATCGCAACTCCGCCCAATATTGACTTTGCTAATGTTGTCTCCATTGTCAGCCCACTGCCCCAACAACTCATCTCTCAAAAACAAAAACCGTTGAAGAACAAACAGCATTCTGAAATAATAACAAGCACTCCAATGAAAGCAGTATTTGAAGAAAAGAAGAGAAAAAGAACTGAAAAGGAGAATAAGATAAAGACAATTAAGAAAAATAAAGGAAACTGTGATAAAGAAAATTGTGTCAAGGGAAAATGTGCCAAAGGAAAATGTATTAAGAAGAAACATACCAAAGATAAAGAGATTAAAAGCAAGAAGACTACAACCAGAAACACAAGGATCAGAAAGGCAACAAAATATTTGTTTAAAAGTGATGATGAAAACTCATCTCTTGACCAAATCGACGAAAATGCTATCTGCGATGATGAGTCAGAATATTCTGAAGAGGAGAATTTATGTGCAATTTGTTTAGATCTTGGAAAAAATGGAGAGATGTGGTACCGATGCAGAAGTTGCGGAAACTGGGCCCACAAAGAGTGTACTGGTAGTGATAGTCCAGATACTTATATTTGTGCATTTTGTTTGGATCCGTAAATCAGGATCATTTGTTTTCCATTAATAATTTCATATTTTATCTCCGTTTTGTTTGAATTTGTTTTCATTTTAATTTGTGTTACAAATAGTTTCATTTTATTAATAATTATAATAACTAAGATCTCATTTATAGTGCGTTTTGTTAATTTTTTTTTAAGAGTAATTATAATGGCTCCCATTTCCCATATGATCGTTAAATGGGCTCTCATTAGCCGCATTCGTCGGGTAATAGGAGCGACTGACTTTTTTTGTAAAACTGTCATTGTACCCTAATACATGTCTGTAGTTGATTATAACTATAATTATTGTATTCTCTTATAATAAAGGTAAGAGTTTATAATAAAAAAATACAAGAATTTTGAGTAATGTGCTTTTTATTACAACTTTCCCTTAGTAGGCTCCCATTTCCCTGTTCTCCCCTATGAACTGTTATTACCGGCAGAGAGGCGGAGAAAATCTTCTAATATATGAAACAAGAAATAAATTAAATATAGCCATATTTTTAACATATCATATATAATGAATACTAACTCACCGAGTTATCGGATGTTTCTTTGCTAAATTGTTTGTGAACGAAGTTATATCTCCAACACTGATGTAAATAATTCTCTATTTCTTTCTCTGTCATAATATTTTTGATGACCGTTTCAAACTTATCCTCGGTACTTGCATCTATGTTATGCATATAGTATAATATATCTTCATTATTTTCTTTGTCGAGACATAACTCATCATAGAACTGATCAAATATCTGTTCCTTGCCGAGTCTAACAAATTCTTTGAAAGCGTTTTCATACTTCCCTTGTTTGAGAGGTTTCTGACGGGTTTCATAGGATACATTCAGATCTGGTTCTTTAGATTTTGAAGGTTTCACATTTATAGGTAGTATGTGCTAGATGAACTATGTAGTAAATAACAACGTATATCCCTCGATACGTCACTTGGTAGGTAATGCGACCAAATTTTATATATCGTTGGTTGAATACATTTGGCACACAAAAAAAAATTGGTTGTTTGTAAAGTAGGTTTACGATCGAGATGTTTACGTGATAACGTCTTACTAATAATAATTTTGAATGTTTGAATTTGTATTACGCGCCTTTACCAACTTGACACATGAGAATGGTTTCTTGCATTGTGATTGGTCGCTCGAGTCGTAAGTTAGAATGCATTGTTTTGACAGGGGAGAGATTTTAATTCGATATTCTAATCATTCACACGACGCGACGCGCTCCTTTATCTACTTTTTCCGTATTATAATTATTTAGGGTATGAGTCCAACTATGTTTTTATTTAACACTACCACAATTCATTTTTATCATAACATAAACTCTAAATTTCGTTTGTTTACACGTGTATTTTTTCCATCTTTCATTACTTTTACAAGTTTATCACTCGAACGCTATGCCTTCCTCGGCTCGTGACGATTCCGCGTGACAAGTTTCACAGAATGACTGGCAGCGCTCGAGATGAGACGGGAGATCGGTCCGTCTCTTTCTCGTTATACCTGCGATCGCGCTCGTGAGGTTTTGGTGTGACACAAGTTTCTGAACATGTCACCCGACTGAAACGATTTTAAAGACGTTATCACGTCAAAAAACAATAATAACAACAATTAGGACAATAGCAAAATAAACAAATATCTCGCCTCAGTATGATACCTTAGAGTAATAAGTGTAATAATAAAATCATAGATGTCACTAGCCGTCAGTTACATCGCGCAAGCACAATGTTTCACGTTCATTATGTATACCCAAAGTGTTTTCAAAGTATGTGTGTTCGGAAACACAGTCTCGGGATGTGCTTCCCTGCTTATGATAGACAGTCCAAAGTGGTTCTCTTCAATTTGGATAAATCTATGAAAGCAGAAGCTATTTTAAACATTGAAACCGTCTGCTACCTGTCTGGATTACAGTAGAGCTCCCTCGCGGCAGTGGCATCCCCGGACAGTGTCGTCGATGCCAATGTAAAGAGCACTCAGCCAGTTTTGTACTTCGCGCGCCCAAGATGCGCGAAGTTATTAAGGGCGATTTCAGACTAGCGTTTTTTTCAGCGCGTATACGGTCGTTTCAGTATACGCGCTTACACGCGCGCTACATTACGCGCTTCAAAAAACCGGACGCGCGTAAACGCGCATATTTCGGCGTGTTCGCTCGAACCGGTGGTATCGTGTCAGTATCAACATGGATTCTGACGAAGAAACATTACTTTTTGCGTTACTTATACCCCGTCGACTGAGACGACGGAAAAAGTGCTGGGTGTCACCGATAGTTGCATCAAGACTAATAACCGGTCACTTTAATACACTTTACCCAGAACTGCGAAGTGATTCTAAACGATTTAAAAATTACTTTTGGCTCGCGCTTATACGAGCTTAGAAGCGCGTCAACGCTTGTACGAGTTGAGCGTGTGCCAAAAGGCGCGCCTATACGCGCCTACATGCGCTTCCAAAAACCAGCTCATACGCGCGTATAAAACGCTAGTCTGAAACCGCCCTAAGTTATTTTACGCGACCATTGATTGTTTGCGGAAGACTACTATGGAGGAAGTCCTCCCTCCACCCGGCGTCGGGACGTGACGACCCCATCGCCCACCGGTGTATTCCGGTGCAATTAGTCACGGGGGGGAAGGGCCTTGACCTCCTCGTAGTGTCTTGGCCCGGGCTGGGGGTGCAGCCCATGGAGGTGGGTAGGACGAGGCTCGGCGGTGTACACCGCCGCTGCCAAGTTCGGCCCTACGTGTTGGCGGGTGGCCTCGGCCACTGTCGGCGCAGTCCGGCGTCGGGACGTGACGACCCCATCGCCCACTGGTGTATTCCGGTGCAATCAGTCAGGGGGGGGAGGGCTGGGGGTACAGCCCTGGGAGTAAGACGGTCACGGATCTGGCAGGAGGCCGTCCGTGGCTGTCTTGGGGGGGAGGGGATACTCGGGTCTCTCCGGAGGCCTGAGTTCGCTTGTGGTCGGTCGGTTTCCTCTCTGTCTGCCGTCGGGCGCTTGCGCTCGTCGGTGGGTGGTTGGAGACTGGCCGCGTGGGCTTGGGTGGGAGGGGTAAGGGGTTAACCCTCTCGCGATTAAGCAAGCCCGCCAGGCGGGGGGACACTCCTGGTCACTTGGAGTGAGCCCTCGGGGGGGGGAGGTGGCCGTTCGCGGCCCGCCGCCGGATCGTCGCGGATGCATGCTTCGGCGTTTCCCGTGGCGATCCACTTGGCGGCAACGGAGAGTGACCGCTGGTGTTTTAGTGGGTAACATGGGCCCTTCTGGCCGTGAATCCCACATAACCGCCTCTGTCTCCCCTAGACGGAGGGGTAGGTATAAAACCTTTCACCGCGATAACAAAAAAAAAAAAAAAAGTCCTCCCTCCAAGCTGCGTCCAGTGCCAGCAGACAGGCCACTCAGCGAATCCTCGCACCAGCCGAAGGGTCCTGAAGCCTCTGGTGCGCGCCGACCTCTGCCCTTCAACATCCCCACCCCCCTCCCAATATCCACCTCATTGCGATACCTTTATACAGTAATTAGTGTAATAATAAAATCATGAATGTCTCAAAACTTTAAAATCGTAGTAGTGAACATATAAACCTTCTATTCGAAACAAATAATTTTACTTGTTAAAGTACTAAGATCGCTTAACAAGTAGACATACATATTTAAATATAAAAATAGGTAAAAAACTTTTTAAGTTAAACGGTTTTACGTTAAACATACATTGCAATGTTTAAGATAAATGTAATAAAAACCAAAAAATAATAAAATAGATACAGTCCTTGGAATTATAAACATATGCATAGACTAGACTAAAATAAAACCGTGGGGCACGACAATTGTCTACAATCGTTGATTAAAATGTTTGTTTTGTAATGCTTTTTGAGTCCTATCATTTGATACTCATATTGATGGGATTGATAAAACTTACGTTATCCGCCGTTTATGAATTTTAATGTTTCTTTTGTAATGTTCTCAGTAACTTTATACATAATCATAGAAAAGTTTGTTTTTGATGAATTGTATTATTGTAAATCATTACCGCCATCTATTGTTACTATTTAGAAGCTTTACCCTTGCTGTGTCGTTAAATTGATTGTCTTTTTTCCCACAGACGTCACTAATCTCATTTATATTACTAATATTTAACTTGAAACCACTACATAGTAACTAGATTGTAATAAAACTCTACAATGATATAATTGATACATGAAAATACTGTTATATCTATAACTTATCTCGACATTACGTGTACTTTCTTAACAATTATTGCACAACAAATGAACGTAAGTAGTTAGTGACAACTGACATGGATGCTTGATGTCGCTGTCAGTTTTTCACTTTAAAAGTAAAGTATATAAATTATAAACAATAATAACAACAGAATTAATATTCATATGCGTCATATGTTCATATGACTAAAACCTCTTAGATAAAGGTTATGAAAGTATCTTTAAGGTAATTTACAGGACAAAATATTTACGCATATTACGTTTATATTAATATTTTTCTATCATAGAGTACCGATAATCTCCTGTTAAGTCTCTATAGTGAAATGAAACTATGATCGTAATTTAGCAATAAATTATATTTAATAACACAAACACACAACAATACTATTATTACCTGACAGTGAGGGATCTTGAACTCAATTTTATTTTTATATTCGTTCAACTATAATGCAGCGGTGTTAACTTATTTTATATAACAAATTGTTTTTGTAATTGCGAACTAGTTGAAAAATATAGATTTTAATTATATTTAGATTATAATAATTATTAATATGTATTTTATTAAGATGAAACACCTATAAATTCCTATATTTAATTATCTACCTTGGTAGAATTAAATCTTTATCTAGTATCTGCCTCTCAGATTGTCCGACTCAGTGGCGGGGCAGGACCTAAATTTGATGTGGGCAAGACAGATTTCGCGAGGCCCTATTGAAGCTTGAAGCTCTTACTTGAAGCTCAACTTGAAGCTCTTACTACCTGCTAGTTTTAAAAACTTAAACGTTGATACGTTTTTTACCCTTAAAGCTTTGGTTTCGTTCAAAAGACATTATTAAGATATAGATATATATATATACAAGTAATTACTGCGTTACATACTTATTACCAATTAAATATTTCTTACTTTATGTAAAATAGACGAGTACAGGTACCGATGTATTACAAATCAGAAAGAAACCAAAAACAATTAAAAAATGTCACTGTTTTCGGGGCAATCAATATACTTAAACTCTATCTATTTATTCGCTAAATATTATTAAAACATTGAATACACTATTCTTATTAAAATAGGTTTAATTAATTCTGATTCCCAAAAAGGGTTGATGTCAGGCAGGCAACCGGTCGTAAAAACAAATAGTCAAAACTATTCATAACAGGTAAGGCAGACCCTGGTTATAGCTGGGGAATTGCCAGGAAAAAGAAGATATATTTTTTTTAATTCTCGCTTTAAAAATATTTGAGGCGCGAGGCCCCTTTGTACCGCGAGGCCGTAGGCGATGGCCCACGTCGCCAACGCCTTACGCCGCCACTGGTCCGACTAAACCAGTAATCCTTACAGTTGGTGGTATTACGTTCCATGCTCGTGATGAAGGCGGCTGTAGTCTCTCCACGTGTTTCTTCAGGCACGAGGACGTGGTCAGGGCTCCACTGACGACCAGAGACTATTGGTGTTACACGCACCTACACGAAGCGACTGATAAAGGAAGAGTTGACGTCTGTATAGGTTAGTGAGGTTTATAATCTTGTACTGTTTCTTTCTATACATTATAATGATTTTGTTGGTGCCAACTGATTATTGTCTTTACTTCAGTTCTTCAACTCTTTTCGATTATTTTTCCAGCCTTCTGCAGCACGGTGTCGATCCAAACTTACGGAACATGTAAGGGGAGACTCCGTTGTATGTAGCTGACCCAGAACTGAACCAGTTCTAACAGGTCGGTTACAGCACTCTGTACCATTGACCAGAACAAAATATTAAATAAAATCCAATGTTCACAACCTTACCGACACAAAAAGAAGCGACTATTAAATATTTATTATATGTTTTTCGTAACTTGCAAATATTTGAACAAAATATTACCAGCTTTTGAAATATTTTACCTATAAACCAATTTTTATTAAAAGTTTAAAGTTATTAAAACGTCTCTGTTCATGAATGCATTAAGATCTTTTTCAAGAAGTTAACTTTATATAAAATTGATGATATTAATATACATATATAGGTATGGCAACTATTGTTTCTTTGCTTTTTATATAATTTAAATACTTAGTATGTACAAATATTATTTTATCATGAAACTACACTCAAGCTGCCAGTCATGTCAACTCAAACTATTAATGTGTCGTTCTAAATGTCACAAGCTGTGTATTCCAGAGGTCTGGTCCCAGTTCACATCGCCTGTTCCTACGGACACTACGAGCTCCATGAATGATGGCCTGTTTGTTTGTTACGTTCTGTTGATTATGACAATATATACTTATGTAGATTAAATTTAAATCTGCTGAAATGTTCATACTCAATAACATGCCTCACATTTCCTTTAAGTATATATTGCTCGTTTAATTTCTTTTGAATATACATCAAGTTTATCATTTATACAAACAATACATCTTTTCTATTATTTATTCACGACACAAGACGATTATTAAAGGTTAAATTAGTTCAGTAGTCTAAAACACACCTACAGCTTCCTATAATAATGCGTTTGCTCAAAGAGTTAGCCAATATAAGATGAGAGGAGTATGAAGTTGATAACATTTTAATGATACATACAACAACCCCCAGATCTGTTCCCTGCTGTTTAGTTCTGATGCTGACAAGTCTAATGTCCCTTAGTAATAACATCACACTTTACAATAATAATAAATAAAAATTCTTTATTTTCTTTAACAAATTTGTACTTAAATATAAAGTTATAGGAGTCTCCTTTTAAGCATATGAAAAGCCTGTGCCAGGAAACTACGCTGTTCCATATCACGAATTAGGTACAAGTATACAAGATATTTAAGGTACAACAATAATAAAGAAATAATATAAAAAAGTAATAATAAGAGAAGTAATTACCATAAAGGAAGCAAATGTGGGATTAAAATGTATGTGTATGCATGCGTGCGCGTGCGCATTTGTATTTTATTATATAAATAAGCAGATCTATTATCGTACTGAATCCTAGCGAAGACTGTTTTAGTAGCAGGGATAGATATAACATTATATGCTATACGTTTATTGAGTAACGATAAAGTAAACATGATTTCATTAGCAGGTAATATCAGTTTTACTCATAAACTAATCATTTCAAAGTCTTTAAGACATCCATTCAGGACTCCGATCAGCATCTCTTGCTCAACAATATTGTTGTGCTATAATTTTATGCTCCGACTGTACTAGATTTACAGATACAGGGTGACTGGTGAATTACTATCGATACTTGAGGACTTGATATTAGACGATCATATATGACAAAATAAAAATTAATCTTCTATATATATAAAAATGGATTGCTGTTCCTTAGTCTCGCTAAAACTCGAGAACCGCTGAACGGATTTATCTTATCTTAGTCTTGAAATGTTCGTGGAGGTTCAGGGAAGGTATAAAAGCTGAAAAAAATTGATTCATTACTGGGAAAAAAATAAAAACAGCCCTTTTCTATTTCCCATACAAACGATTTCTTTGACATTAGATTTGACAACTAACTAATATGTCAATCATTCTGTTCGATTGAAATAGGAGAAACCTGATTATTAATGGCATCTAAAACGGAATAGAGTTCGACCGTTCAGCTATACATATATTACTTATGACGAAACTAACGCGGACGAAGTCGCGGGCAAAAACTAGTATAACATAAATATTAATAAACTTCTTAGTAAAGTTAACCAAAAGTTATGTAATTAATTACGCATCGTATGAACACCCTACAGATTAGGTATACACACACACCAAGACACGCGTGCGGCGGCGTGGTGTTGTATCAGCACGCCGCCGCACGCGTCCACACTTAGAACACTCTGAACGTGTTCACACTTTATTTATTTATACGGAAATTTGGTCAAAAATTAACTACCTATTTTTTTTTACATAATTCGAATGAGAATCATGTACCGAGTATTCTCCTTAAATATTGATAGTAATTCACCAGTCACCCTGTATACAGAAAACTAAAGTTTCATTTAAAAATGTACACATGTGTCTGGCTTGAAATTAAAAACCAATTAGGTATTTATCTTCGTGTTTAGTATTAGTAATAGAGAAATAGATGCTAAAGCTTAGGATCATCTCTTTTGGTGAGAATATATGTTATATACAAATATCTTATTGTGTTGTTGTCTACGGTGTCGGTTACATAAATTTAAAAATTGTGTCAGGGACAGGGCTATAACAATGTTGATGAAATTAAATATACTGAGGGGTTTAATATGTTTGTATCTTGTATAGTTATCAATGAACAGTTCTAGAATAAATTAGAATACAAAGAAATTACTCAATAGAAGGCTTTGTTACCAATCACTTAGCCAATTAAATGAAACTAAGACTTGGATTTACAACATATTTATTTTGATATTTTACATATTAACAGACGTTTCGGCTCCTCTTTAGTAGCAGTAATCACGAACAGACGAGAAGAAAGAGTCTGCATTTAGTCTTGTTATTACATTATTACAGTTATGAAAGTGGAGCAATCTTCCTTGTACAGTCTTTATTTACTAGTTCACCTAACTACATATATATGATAATTAACGATGAAAGAGAAATGACAATTATGATATATTTCTGTACACATACCTACGTGTCTTACAGACTATAGTGAATTTAAACATCTCAACATCAATGTAAGCTATATATATTTTTATTAATTTATTTTACGAATAATCATATTGCATCTTAAATTTAAATAAACATATTATATTAAATAGAACGTGTAAAACGGATGGATGTTAGTGAGAAGTTCGAAGTGTTTGTACGTGTAAAACTTGCACAAGATTGGTGTTGGTCCTACGCTAGCGTAGCATTCGCTCATCGGATTCTGAAACCCCTTCAGACTCTCTATAACTGCTCGCTTCCTATTCACGATCACGGGCGCCCCGTGGTACCACTATCCCAATCCTCTGGTGAAGGAAGTGATGACCTACCTCCCAAATAGATATCGTGAGGGTGTTAGGAGACGCCTCAAGCACGTGCTCAGCGATCCGGAACAAGAAATTACGACTAGCAATAGGATAAACCATGCTCGCAAAAATTGTAACGAAGCTCGCTCGGGCAAGGCGAGCGCCGTGATTGGCCAAACGGCGGATCGGTTCGCTCGCGAACAAACGATGCGTCGTGCGAGCGGCGCACAGATATAAAAACGGGCCGACCGACCGAACACACCCGCACGGGTAGACCGGGGTGCATCTTCTTCGCAGAGGTTGAAAAGACCGCAACAGCTGCCTAAGCCGCCTACGAAGTTAACGAGGTGCTGCTCATGCCTGGCGAAGTCGTTGAGCCTCGGAGAGGGAAGAAAGGCCCAGCTCAGTGCCACCGATGCCAAGGCTTCCGCCACAGCTCCCAAAACTGTCATAGGCCGCTCGCCTGCGTCAGATATGGAGGCGGACACTTTGCACAACAGTGCCCTCGACCCAGAGACGAAACTCCCACGTGCGCTAACTGTAAGGGAGCTCACACAGCTAGCAACCCAGCGTGCCCTGCATTCAAGCGCGAAGTACGCAGCAAAAACGCAGGGTTGCGTCCGGTGAAAACAGGACCCGCGCAACTGGTGGCCCACCCCAACTAAGTGGGAGAATCGGCCCCAGACACGCTAATGGCGAAAGCGAATAATCCCATTGCTAAAGGCCCCACCACAGCTTCCGAAAGAAGAAGGAAGAAGAAGAAACCACAGCCCACAGTGGACAAACCCGAAGCCGCTGTTGTAGAGGAGAAGCCGCCGAGTCAAAGTTGTGTCGATGCCGAGAAAAAACAACTCGCCGCCCTACTTTCGCTGTTGGCACAGCGAGTCAGAGGCGGGGACATCGATATAACCGGAATACTGCAGGCTCTCCCTTCCAATGGATAAGCCGCTCAGGGTGGTCCACTGGAATACCCAGTCCCTAAAGAGTAAAATAGGACTAGTTCATCTCTTCTTGAAGGAGCAGCAAATCGACATTATGGTGATTAGCGAGACCCACCTCAGAAAGACGACACCTTTGAAGATCCCGGGATATATGGTCTACCGACAAGATGAAGTCTCCCCGTCAGGCTCACCCTACCGGGGACTTGCAGTCCTGGTGACGAGGACAGTGGTGAATCACCTACCAGCCTACCGACCCCCCACAAATACAGGAGTCGGGAAATTTAAGGTGGACGAAATCCGCGGCCTTCTACTTCCCTCTACACCCGCCTTGATCGCCAGGGACCTAAATGCAAAGCACCCGGCATGGCACTGCGCAAGCAGCAACCGAGTAGGGGAACAAATAGTCCAAGATGCCAACGCATTTAACTACGAAGTCGACGGACCCAGTGAGCCAACTAGTCTAGACCCTGTGGAGTCACATTCGGATAATGTGCTGGACATCATCATCTACAAAGGACTGAAGGCACCGCCAACGCAGGAAGTCCTGTTTGATCTTCCATCAGACCATCGACCAGTGCTGCTGGTGTTCAAAGAACCCATGGAAATGGTCAAACCACCCCGAACTCGACTGAGAACCAATTGGTCATGTGGGAACGGCCGTAGCGAAGGCCCAAGTAGCGAGGACCAAATTACGATTACCAAATTACGACCAAATTTCGCCTCTTAACATCAGAACGAGTAAAAGCTGGAACGCCATTTCTAGCTTACTTAATGATAAGAAAATAAAATACGTGTCGGCACGTAATACATCGGCAGGAATTAAAGTCACCGCGGCCACTCCAACTGACCATCGCGCATTGTCCGCGATGCTCAGGAAGAATCAACTAGAATACCAGTCCTACGCCCTCCCGGAGGAGCGTAGGCTAACCGTCGTCATCAATCGTCATTATATGGGCACTGGCAGAGGTTCTACTACGCACGCCCGCGCTGCGTAAAGTGCCTTGGCGAAAGTACAAGTTTTTGACCCCGCGGAAGTACAAACGTTCGCAGCCAAGTTGAGAGCCTCAGACGGCAATCCACAGGCACGCATGATGTCAGTATGTCAGCATGCGAGCTTGAAGCGGGTCGTAAGCGATACGTCATTTCTACCACCGGAGGATCCACTCAAAGAAACAACTATAGGCGAAGTTTCTTCTCTAATTAATAGACTGAACGTAAAGAAGTCAATCAATAATGACGTCAATATTTTTTAGACAATACTTAAGTCGCGGTAAACGGTTGGCCGATGGAGGTTAGATATTATAAAACACGAACAGAACACCTCAGTCATCTACACTACAAACATCCGTTTTAGAATTAGCCTTCATTAAATATTTTAATATTGTTATCAGTCTTAACACGTGGCGTCCTATACAAAGACTCGTTTAGATATCATTTAATTTACTTGTTTTAGAATTATCTTCCTATTTTAAAAAACAAATTACAAACATGTTTCTCATGATCGATGAACAGACCATGTAGTGAAAACATACGACGGTAGTAAAACTATGAGTACTTTGATTGAGGAAGATGTTTCTGTAGGAGAGCTCTAAATTTTTTTATATAAATTAAAATTAATTATCTTTCTATGTATACGTACATTCCAGGAGGTTCTTTGATATCAATAGACACATCAAACACGTACTGTACATGTTTATAGTGAACACACTCCTTATATTGTCTGGAGACTGCTACAGTTGATACTTCAAGTCTTCTCTATTCTAATATGTTACACTAACCGAGTCATTCTCCTCTACATATAATTCTATGTTTCATCAATACTTGGTTCATTGTTACTTTTCATCTAACACTTGTTGATCAGCCATCATCTCCTGATGGATGAATCTCAAGTACAGTCCAATAACACCATCTGTAATACATAATACAATATTGTTCTTATATGTATAGAAACATACAAACACATCAAGGATTGTTTAATGATAAATTATTAAAAGTTTAAAAAATAACAAAAAACTCCTATAAAATAGGAAACTAAATAAAAGCATATTTTTATTATTCAAATTAAAAGAGGAGATTCATTTTGTGTTTAAGTTGGTGGAGTGCTAGATATTACTATTCCATTGTCATACAGTTTTCTAATTTAATTAATTTCTTCCATTTAACATTTATTTATTCAACTCATTATTTCTTCTTACCACAGAAGCCTTTGTTTTGTAAACCATTATTAATAGCCTGATTTCTATTAGTGATTGTATTTATTATCAAATCCCTGCTAATATTATAAATACGGAAGTACTGTCTGTGTGTTTGTAAAGTTTTCATTCCTAAACCGCTGAACTGTTTGTGATGAATTTTAGTATGGACATAAATGAAACCAAGGAAAAGGACTTGGGCTTCCTTTTATTCCAATTATTCGATTCCATAATTCCGACCGAAATCCCAACACTACACGGGGGAAAAATGAAGTGGAAGTAGTCCAGGTTCAGTGGCCTTAGTGATAGAGAACAACTCATGTTCACGCGGACGGAGCCGCGGGGAAGAGCTAGTTATTATTATAATTACAATTATTTCAGGAAAGAAGTTAAAAACATACAAATTTACACACAAGTGAACTTTAAAAAAAAGCGGTAAAAATATTTTTTTAAAAAACCACTCTGGAACTTGTAACATATACAGGGTGACTGGTGAGTTACTATCAATATTTAAGGACGTGGTAGTTGACGATCATATATGACAAAATAAAAATTAATATAACATAAATATTAATAAACTTCTAAGTAAAGTTAACCAAAAGTTATGTAATTAATTACGGATCGCGTGGATACCCTAGCTGCGTTATCGACACAAAACAGTTATGTACGTAGGTATATGTAGTTATCGCGCGGTAGTTTACCTACATCCAAACGCCGCGCGCCGCCGCGTGTTAGACCTTAGATAAACAAAAATGATCCAATTCCCTTCATACTTTAATCCTGGCTTAGGACAGGCAAAAATACCAAGATATTTCTTTCGTTTAAGCAACCAATTTATTGACTAGGTAAATGGTGTGACCTTGACACAAAAAAAATATGAACTGTTTACCTATCTTGGTATTTCCGGCGTATTTAAAAATGGAATCATACTTATTTACAACAATTGTCAATCATTAAACTACCTATTTACCTACATAACTACACTAACCTTAACAAATGTTCAAAGTGAGCTCCTTCTCGTGTGATACACAGTTCGGCACGTTTACACATATTGTCTTTCACACGATTTAATACGAATGGGTCACTTTTAATAGTTTTGAAATCACTATTGATTTTTAATTTCAACTCCTCTCTGTTTACATACTCTGTAGCATACACAAGACGTTTCCTTGGGCATGTGTTGGAACACGGAACTGTCCGAAGTCTCGTAATCTTTGATTAGCGTTTAAGATGACGCTGGCCGTAGGTACTCGACGATTGGGGAACATCTCCCGGTACAAATTGATTGCGCCCCGCAAGCTTTCATTTGCACGCGCATACGCATGAACCATGTCCAAGTATTCTGCATTTGTGTATTGAAAAGCCATATTTAATTACTAATAAGTAATAACGGGTCACACGCACACACGACAGATTATTATTAGGTATACGCGTAAGATCGATCGCTAGGCGCGCGCGCGGGAAGACGAACGTACGGACCTTACGGCGGCGCTCGCGCGACTAATAGCCGACTAATGGCCCGCTAGCCACGGGGCGGGGGTTGGGGAGTAGCGACACACTGGCGCCGGCAAGGCACGTGTCCAAACTTTATTTATTTATACGGAAATTTGGTCAAAAATTAAGTACCTATTTTTTTTACATAATTCGAATGAGAATCATGTACCGAGTATGCTCCTTAAATATTGATAGTAACTCACCAGTCACCCTGTATACGTAGACTTAAAATATTAAACATTTTAAATTATGTTACATTATTCGCGTCCATTCATATATTTCATAGAAATAAATCTTTTTTTAATTAATTTACTGTCTTTCATTTATTTATTTAATCATTATTTGTTCACCCTGACTCTGACTGAAATAATAACAGAATAATATTAAATATTCAACAGTACATACCGTCACACTACTATCGTACATCAGCTACATACACTTCTCTTCGTAGAAGGTTTCCTCTCGTCCGCAGACCACGACCACATCCTAACAGACGCTCCACCAACAGCTTCGACCCTCATCTTGAATTATATATTCTCACGAGTCCTGGAACGTTACAAATAATACTGTTTTTATAGAGACAATACATTAATTGTTAACAAACTTACCAACTTACATTAAGAAGTCGCATTTTAGGGCGTGGCCGAAAATTGTAAAGATAATAGTTAAAATAAAAAAAAGGAAGCCATAGAAATGATAACGTTAAAAAACCCTGCGCCCAATGTATATAACGCTTAGGAAATAAATCAAAATTCCTACCACGTACTACACAATAAAATAAACACTAATATCAAACAAAACTAAAAACGTTACTCAATAAGTATAAGAACTTATAATGTAAGTAATGCCAATAATATAAAATATAATAATTAGATATATGTAAAAAAACACCATGAAGCATCAGCATTAGAAAAAGACATCCATTACGAGGAACTAGGAAGACCGCGGCCGGCTGGCAGGAGACGAGGGAGCGAAATGTATGTTTTATAAATATTGATATAGTTAGTTATGTTTAATTATGTAAACAGTAGTATCTCTAACGACGGGACTAATAGTTGTCATAAGGGATTTCAGATAATCAATTAAATGATGAGAAGACATTTTGAACATCTTAGGTTTAAATATAGATGATGATCACTCATCTGAGTTAATATCTGTATTTACTTAAAAAGGAATCAGGTTATCTAAAACCGGGATTATTGTTTATTAAATGACAAAAAATATACATATTTGAAGAAGATATGAAATAAATACAGTGAATCTGTGGTTTAAATTTTTATTGTATTTAAAATGCTTTATGCTGTTTTATAATTTAAAAGTTAATATAGCAATCATAGTTAATTTTAAGCTTAGTTATATGCCCGTAGCTTACCTTTAGGAAATAAATGAGAGGAATTAGCAGAACTCCTTTGTAGCTGAACTTGATTCATATTTAAATCCAAGTGGTGATTACAAGATGCATCATTGTCTTCTTTTTGTATATCAACATATTTTTCAGTTTCAACAGAATGTGATAAGTGTACAGTCTCTAATGTTGATGCTGCTAAATAAAATATTTTTTTTAATACAAATAAATATATTAAAAGAAAAATTAAATGAAAAATCTTAAAATTGAATGATGATATATTGTCTTGATTGTATTTTCCTTCCTCGTTTCTTTTAGAGTTTCTGATTGAATGTAAATAGACTTGTAATTTTTACTGAATTAAACACTGCCATTCTTATATTACATTAAAAACTATAAACAACTTTTTTTGTTTTGTGGTTATCCGGTGAAATTATAATCTCTGCATATTTAGAACACTTTGTTTTTGTTTTACATATGTAAAGAAGTGACACAAGTAGTTATTTTGGAATACTGTTTGTAGGCACTTTTCTTCATTTAGATAAAAAAGGTAATAAAGACTGAACATTATAAATCTGTCAAACCACATGTAAGTATATAAAAATGTTAAGATGACTTGTATACCTATTTCATTATATTCAATTAAATCAATTTTTTTTGTTTTTTAATTTTTAATTATGAGCACCAATTTCTAAAGTAAAATAATAATAATGTAAAATATTATCTATAGTTATAACATATAATTGATTATTTATAGTTATTTTCTATTAGTAGTAGGTATTGTGCCTATAACTACTTGGGAAGTTGATTACTTTAGAAACTTACTTAAGTATAGAGTTGGTACAACATTTTGAGTGAGTCGTTTACTTAAAAAACGGTAAAACTGTTCAAAATGACGATCACATATTCTTAATTTATAAATGTAAATGTGTTCCTTTTGTTTCATGTCTTCATTTAAAATATTTTTCCATTGAATGAATTTCTTCAAATTTGGGTATTCAGGTTTAGGAAATTGATGAAAAGGACCTGAAATGTTTTTTATTAGAAGTCAATAAACTGTTACGATTGAAATTGATGTAACAAGAGTAGTAATTGATTGTATATATGACAAATAATAATTTTATAGATTTTACTGAATAAGTATCGTACCTTTAGTCGCACACCGAAAATAACACTTAATAGCCGATTTTCGTGGCATTTTTTCAACTTATCGATAATCCAAATTCGTAGTTTGCAATCAAAATCCAAATGAGAAGAGCCGGGGTCGATCGAAGTCGCAGAAAACAAAGTCCAATTGAGAAAAGCCGGGGTCGATCGTCAAAAGCGTAGAAATAGGAGTCAATGATATATTAAGCCGGGTCAAATGTTTGAAAAAGAACGTACAGCACAAGAACAACAGTAAACAACGGCAAATGAATAACTGAAATAATTTAAAATATGGCCTAATGTCAAATCGATTTGAGAGCTACCTACTTAAGAATCTTTTCTTTCACGGTAATTATATGACAGTTACATCCAGTGTTGCCAACCGTAATATTTAAATCGTATTTATAGGACCTTTTTGACTCTTGTACGATGTACGATCGAAATCGTACGCAAAATATATGTTACTTTAAAAGAAGTCATACGAAAAAATAAATCTCCAATAAAACTATTATGTATATGTAAAACTAAACTTTAGTACTATAACTATAATTAACTATATTAAGTACTATACTATAACTATAAGGAATATGTAAAACTAAACTGTATTCCAGAAACGGTTAATAAGAATTTGTTAGCTGTACAACATATTAATGGTTTTCCCGCATCTGCTGTGCCTAATAATTCAGATAGTGACCAAAGCAATTAATTATTTTTTTCTGTTTTCAAAATATATGTAATGAATGAATATCTTTAACCAACATATTAATTTATGAATTATGTTACATAACTGAAAATTGGAATTACATACAATTTTTATTTGATATAATTACGCATTTTATTGAAATTTCCACGCGTACTCTTATTTTCTTGAATTTCAAGACAAAATACTATTTTTTAGTCTATAGTACGATCCTCTAAAAAATAAAGTTGGCAACACTGGTTTTATCCCCATTCCCCATGATTCTTAATGTGGCCAACGTGACGGCTCGTTTATTGTTAGTTTTTAAATTTTATTAATTTACATTTTATGATTTTACTATTAATTGCTTTCATAATTCATTTCTCATGTCTCTGCTGTCCTTCCGGCTCCCTCTGGTGCATCCGGACTCTGGTGTCAGTCGGCCGCGGCCTTCCTTATGATGGATGTGTTTTACGTCGTTTATCTTCATGGTGAGTGTTTTTTTTGCACATAGGTACTAATAAATGTTACTTTTTATGTTATTGACATAACGTACAAATTCAAATGTTTATTAAGTAACATAAAACATTTTAGTTTTTTAGTTATATCGTTTTAACGGTCTTCTTTATTATTATGTTTTTCTCCCTTTAAAATGCGACTTCTTGTAAGTCGAATATTTAAGTAAGAAATCCAGAGTCATAATAAAACCTAGAATCATTCGTTACGTTACAGGACTCGTAAGAATATATAATTCAAGATGAGGGTCGAAGCTGTTGGTGGAGCGTCTGTTAGGACGTGGTCTGCGGACGAGAGGAAACCTTCTATGAAGAGAAGTGTATGTAGCTGATGTACGACAGTAGTGTGACGGTAAGGTCTGTTGGTTACTTTGTTTTGAGTTATATTGTACATTTTAATGTTAATTTCTCCATAAAGTATCTCTTATATTGAGTAAACCGTTATCGACACATTCATTTTATAATTCCACATGTACTGTTGATATTATATATAATGAAATCCATATGGCGTCTTTCTAGAATAATCGATTATTATAAAAGTATTTTAATAGTGTTATACTTTTTAAGTAAAATCAATTTATGTGTTTAGTTTAATTATAAACATTTATAATTTTTATAGGAATCCAATATTTCAAACAGAATAATAATTCCATACATAATACAGTATGTTATTAATGATGATACTAACTAGACTGATATATAAAGAATTGTTTTATTTGAATAATAAACCTTCTTAGTGATATGAAGTGTAATTTATTTGTGGATATTTTAAGATTAATATAAAATATTATATTTTTATTTTCAAACAATCCTTGATGTAACTGTCTCTGTATGTCTTTATATATGAACAATATTGTTTGTGAACAGTATTAATATATTGTATTATGTATTACAGATGGTGTTATTGGACTGTACTTGAGATTCATCCATCAGGAGATGACGGCTGATCATCAAGTGTTAGATGAAAACTAACAATGAACCAGGTAGCTATTAATGAAACATGAGTGTGTGATTACACTAGACACAATATATTAAAGACAATGAGCTACACATTATATGGAGAGGGAAGTGACTGAGATTTAAACATATTAGAATGTAAAAGACTTGAAGTATCAAGTGTAGTGTTGAAGGTGGAGTGTTGCAGCGGCTCAAACAGTCAATGTCTTTTAATACAAGCTTTATCCATACATTTGTATGTAGCTCCTGCGGGACTTGCTTCATGTTAAGAATCATTGTTTCAGTAGCTTCTGATGAGTTCACTAACAGAGGCTGTTAGCTGTTAAGATTGTTAACTTACTGTTGTTACATATTATTATAAATACTATTTTATTATAGTTAAAGTGTCAATTAACAATAATTTCTTAATTTCCAGATGGTGTTAGGGATTCAGTCAAGGTGCAGAGAATCTAATGACTGGAGTTTTAATATGTAATTCTCATTATAATATACATAAAAATAAGTTTCGTAGTTTTCCTGGTACCTCTGGTTGCCGCCCTACATAATTAGTGTTTACTTTTTACTACAATCATTAAACTAAGAAAATATTTTTCATTTCATCAATATTAAGGACGAAGATTTGGTATATAAATATTTTTTAATTTATTTATAAGTACTTACTAATTTACCTAATAAATCTGAAGGAAACTTTGTAACCTATGGATTTATGTACAATCAAGTCGCAATAAAATAATATGTTCTGTAACTCATAAAGAGCACAATCAGGTTTTATAATAATTTGCATTCAGTCGCAATTAATAAATAGAAAAACAACAAAACAAAATTAAAATAGGCAATTGTTTTAAAACAAAAACGGTTACTAATAATGAAAACATAATTACTTACATACTTATTCTGAACCTATGGATATTGTGCTGTATATAAATTTAAAATTCCACTTTAGTCCGAGGAACTATAAGGCTAATAAAATTAAAACTAAAGTAGTAATATGCAGCTCAAGGAGGAATCCAAATTATAAATACAGTTTACAGAAATCATTCGTCAAAGTCTGGCGCAACAGCTCGATACACAAGCTGTTCGAACTAAACGTGTCGGCCATGTTCGTGTACATCATACGAGTCAATTGTCTAATCTCTCTTTCATGTATCGAGTATGTCTGTTTCCCCGCTCACTAAGGGCGCGCGTGTCTCAATTCTTCTTCCTCTCCTCTCTTCTATACTCGTTATTCATGAGCAATATCCAAGTACAAATATATCAACACATGTAGTTCCAGCGGGTCCTACTACATCGGTTCTCATCTTCAAGAAGCGGCCAACGTCTTTAGTTAATAGTTCTGTTGATGGAAGATAGATGTGTATCCCTTCATCTGTATGTATAATGTATTTATATGTAGACATCTTCACGATCATAAATGTTGTTTAGGGTCAGCGAAGGTTTGAAAAAAAAATCGCTATTACTTATAAAAATCAGTTTATTATTTTTTGACTGAGATAGACGGAGAAAAAATATTGTTTGATTTAGAAATGTACATGATAAACAGCCAACAACACTATCTATAATATGTTTTACTTGACTTTAAACGACTACTGATGAAGTTATTTTCGTGTGTAATATAAGGAATATAAAAATAGAAGACAAAGCTTGAAATCAATATCTCCAAAAAATATAAAATGTCATTTACGAATCTTACTCTCTTAATGTGTCTTCTAAAATTCTACAATATGTTTCAAATGCGAAGAATTTTCGTCAATAGATGGCGTCGTTACCCATCACTTAGCCAATGGTTGTTCAGTTCTCTTTAAACGACATATTATATTACTTTACATATTCATAGACGTTTCGATTACTCTACGTATTCGCTGGGTGCGTAAGGCATAGTGGGGGACACAAATGTGATGTTCACTTATTGAGACAAAAAAATCACTTATTGAAACTTGTTTTAGTTGTTATACCTATGTATTTATTTTACTTACTGTTTTTAACTGAGCCACGGACTTTTTAATATTTAATATATCACATTCACATTGAAAAAAAATATTTAAGTTGATGTTATTTTTCAATAACTATTTTGAAATTTAATACATGTGTATTTTCTCAAAAGAGCCACCGTAAGTTGTATCGTTAGATGGCGCTGGGGTCACTGACAGACGATACTAAAGTTTCTGCCATTCAGTCAAACATATAAAAAGTGAAGTAATTTTCCTTGTACACTCTTTATTTACTAGTTTACCTAACTACATATATGTATATGATAATGAACGTTAAACGAGAAATTACAAAAATTATGATATATTTTTACATTTACATGACTTAAAGAATATATCGAATGAAAACATCTATTAATCTATTCTATCTACTCTTATAATGTAATTTATTGTTAACATTGAAAGTTAGGTTTAAGATTAAACATTATGCATCTTTAAATTTAAATAAAAATATATATTAGTGAAAAGTTCTATTTAAATGGAGCTTTCGTTGTGCAGAAACTGTGGGTTAAATGAATTGTTACATTTACTGTTGTTTGTATATTACTTGTTAGGGAGCTTCTTCACTATCACTAGCAAAAACTTTTATAAGTTACAAATATTACTTTAAAGATCATTCAATAAAGTTGTGCCTATAAAGATACAATTATTTCATTTAACTACCGTACCTAAATGTTAAATTATAATTAAGTTAGAATTGTTGCACAATACATTTAATATTTAAAAAAAGATAGTTTTTTCCATTAACATGTGGATCAAAATTTCTTTTAATATACAGAAATAGATAAATATTAAATATCATACAATAGAAATATACTTTACAAAGACATTACTAATTACATTCAAACAAATTTAACAAAATAATATAAGTACAAAGAAAAGTGTAAAAAATTAACATGTACAATTGTAAAATAAAATCATGTACATAAATATCAAAAAATAAATTAACAGTTAAATAATATTAACAGTGGAAATACTTAAAGGACTCTGAAAAGTAAGTATAATATAAGTACATATTCTTAAAAACAAGATCACAATTGAATTTAGTAAAAATAATATTCAATACAACTGCACTATTGGCAGCGAGGACATGAAATTCTCTTCGTTAGTAGTAGAAGTATTCAGTTCTGTATGTGTTGTCATCCTAGAAGGGCCTGCTTGTGGCTCATTGTGTTCCATAGGCTGGTCAACACCAGGAGACAGGTTGGAGTCATGAGATAAGTCATCTCCTTCATCGGCTGCGTCTGAAATTGAGAAATATAACGGCAGAAATCTTTTCGATTTTTGATTTCACTCAGTTAAATAGACATAGCCCTCACAAAGTGGTTGTAAAGCATCCCAATATCCCGAGCCCAGGGTCTCTTCTGGTACAACCGATCCAACGCACTCCAAGACAAAGTTCTCCCAGACCCAGAGACCTCAACCTCTAATATAGAGTGTCTGATTCACTCCAAGACAAACACTCACATGATAACAAGTAACTCATGTCCCGCCTCTTTAACGCCTATACATTAAGATATTCGTGTCATAAAACTAAATTAAAATAAAAAACACAATAGGATTAAGTTTCAATATGGGTTTTAGTCAAAATTTCAGGTAAAATAAGACAAATATCTCACCATCAAAGAAATCAGAGTACACATAGTGAGTCCATTCTCCATGTAAGAGGTGTGTCGGTGAACCATGCAAGAGGTGTGTCGGCTCCAACATCTGTGAACACGTTCAAAGTACATAACTGCGTCGTCTTGTATTTTGTTATGTTCGGGGTCAGCTTCAGTCTCCACCAAACAGCTGGCTGCCTCCGTTGCCGATGGTTGCACTCGATCCGGACGATGCTCAGCACAGTACGACAATAGCGCTCCACAGTCCACTTGCCCGTTGGACGGGCGCGTCGCTTAATGGAAGTAAATTACACAAATTAATATTAAATTTAACACAATGTTTACAGTAACTCATTATCTGTAAACGTTATACAAAAAAAATACATGTGAGGAAGTCAAAATAAACGAATGGGGTTCAAAAAGTAATAATCTCACTTCTGTTTTCAGAAACGAGATTATATACATATTTTAGAAATAATAACTTCATTATTTATTTAGTAAAATTACACAAAACTAAAAACAATGTTAAATTTATAACTGTCAAGTATCTCGATTTAAAATTTAAATTTACTCTGAAAATCTACGATCGATTAATCTATCTATCTATCTTATTAACACGCTTAAGGAACGACATGTTCTGATCTCCTCTGACAACTGCTAATATACCGTTCGCCCCTCTCCTACCCTCTCATATTCCTACAATATCTTAAAGAGACTATCATTTATAAAATCAACTCAAAACCCTATATTAGAGAAAAAGTGCGTGATCGTCACACATATGTAATATGGAAGGACGCGTTCCTAAGACAGAGATGTGATGTGAGTCAGGGAGTTTGTAGTTTTATAAGAACAGGTCGGTGATCTGAATGTAGACCAGCGTGTACTTCTACTGAATGTAACAGTGTCACGTTCTTTAATACTGCTATATCGAGCACATCGGGATTTCTAGATAGACTATCATTTGGAGGATATCGCGTCGGTTCTTCGGGTGCTACAATCTTCATGTCAAAGGCTTGTTTATCTATTAGACGACTGAGAGTTTTACCTCTTGCGTTAATTCGTTTGGAGTTCCATCGCGTGTGTTTACTGTTTAAATCGCCCGCTAATATTACTGATTCACCGACTGTTAATAATGAATTGACGTCACTCTCTAAGACGGTCTTATTTGGTGATAGATATACTGACGCTAGCACAATAGTCTCGTGTCCCGTCATGTGTAATTGACATATCGATGCTTCTATATTAACTAAAGTTGGTGGTTCTAGAGGGACACAGTAGAGAGATTGCTTATAATAAATTAAAGTTCCACCGTTTATATTAAATCTGTCATTACGCACGACTCTATAGTTTTCAATCCGTGGGTCACAAATATTTGGCTTCAAAAAAGATTCCTGTATCAGTAATATATAAACATCATTCCTAACAACAAAGTCACGCACTAGATTCATCTGCTTTAAAAGACCGTCTGCATTAAAAGTAGCTAAAGTCAAAGATCGGGGTTTTATGTTGGAGTCTATAGTAACAGCCGTTAAACTTGGAGGAAGTAATGTGCTTGGTACGTGACTAGAACGTGATTGTTTTCGCCGTCGAAACTTAATAGTTCGCTCAGGATAACAAACCTGTTCACGGTGTCCGTAGAGATTACATCGAGAACATTTTTTGGGGTACCGGGCTAATTCTATTGTGACTGAATCAGAGCAAGCGGCAGTATTTCCATTGAAAATTTTATTTCCTTCGGAGGAACAATCTAGAAAAGCTAAAACACAGTCAAATGGAGTCCTCGTAGAGGCTCTAAACATTCGATGGACAGACTTTACGTGAAGAAAACTTGAATTCAGGGCTATGTGTACTACTTGCTCAGGAAGTATCACGAGAAAGCCTCGGATGACCACACTTAAAACTTGCCTATTTGGGTCCTTTGGAAGAGTGGAAGAACCAGCCGTCTGAATTGTATCTTCGGTATCCACACATAGTGTTGAAGATGAATCCGGCTTTAAAGACTCTTCAGTAGAAGGAGAACTCGCCGGTGACTTGACTTCGGATAAGTTCGATGTGTCAGAATGATATCGTTCCAACAATTCGGGATGTTTCTCTTGAACATACTTTACGAAACCCTCGGAATCAAAATTTCTTGAATCCATTATAGAACTAGTAAGGAATTTCTGATCCGTCGGGTCGTCAGTAATACAAAGGGTAAACCTTGTCACTTAGAAAAGTCACCCACAACTTTGACTATACTTTTGTCTTGTCTTCACTTATTAATTTGGATCACTTCAGAATACACACAGAAGTGGTACACTGAGATATTCAGTTCCTTAGTTCAGGAAATAAACAAAGTTCCAAAATGAGCTGAATATTATAAGTAAGTTCACGACACCGAGGTTACAGTGCGAATGAAATCAGAATTTGTCATCTTTGCCTTATATACGGAGGGAGAGGGGTTGGCGGCTTTCTTAGATATCTTATAAGATGATTGCGGGCGAAGGAAAGGTGGCTAAAACGTTCTGTGATTTTTGAAAATGAATTAGTTTTGAAACCTCTTTTAGGTTTCCAGTGAAATTGGGTTTTAGTAAAAAAAAAGGGGTTCAAAATGAGAAACTATATTTTGTTTAGGAGAGTAGTAAAAAGGAGTTTATTTTACATACATACATATCTACCAAACAAACAAGATTTAGTCCAAAACTTCATTTAAAGCATTTCTAACAATTATTAAAACATACTTCAACATTTGTTTCAGTTTAATTGACCTTTTTATTGTGTTTTGTTTTTTTTTTTATTTGAATTGATTGTTGGTTTAATTTTAAATTTAAAATAATTATTAATTATAAATATTTCCCGTTATGAAGATGAAGAATTTTCCAATAAAGAATGAAAATACAGTGTAAACTGTATATAACGACACTGAAGGGATTGTGCATTTTATGGCGTTATAGATAGTTGCCGTTAAATAGAGAGAAGAAAAATCAGAATTAGAAAAAGACAAAGTTTATTTCAGACTAGTGTTAGTACTTATGTACATAAAAAAGAATGTTATTCGCACGCTATTGCGTATAGTCTGTTATTTTTGTTTGACGTCTTTTGCTGCACCAGTAATGTTGTTGTATTTTTATTTTTTTTACTTATTTTATTAATATCTTGAGATATTAAGGCTTCTTAGAAAGTTCGGTATGCATGATTCCGACAGTCGAGTTTATTGCGGGCTAGGATAACAAAGCGACAAAAGAACGTACACAGCTGCGCAGTTTTTACTAATTAAGCAACTTAAAAAGTACTTTTTATAACTTAATTGTTGTCGTTATTGAGAGTGGGTATGATGCTATGTGGAGTGTACCATTGTATGGTAGACAAGCTAAACCAACCAAAGTCAAATGATTTGAACGCTTTAGAGAGTTTGTCGTTAAATCGAGTGACGTTACATTGAGTTTACACTGTATATGAAACAAACATTTTGACGATCTTATACGAGCGCGTGCAGGAGTATTCAGTAATAAGGCAAGTCAACAATCTTCATCTCATCAGGCGCCTCACAGGTCACGTTATATTGGTCCACTATTGAATTGGCGGCGTTTTAAATACAACTTAGACAAAGATATGGAACCTGTGACACACAGACGAACATTAAACAGATTTGATACGGCGTAGACATTCACATTGAATGTGAAACTTAGAATAATTCCAGGTTGTAGATAAATGTTTGAATGATCCGTTGGCCGACTGACTGACCTCCTTCTCGTACAGAGGTGTGTTGAACGTTGAATAAAAGCTTATAGAAATGTTGACACACTGTGGTGGCTAGGTTTGCTATCAAAGCCACTACTGTTTTCTGTTTTTTATTTTCTTCACGTAATAATTATAATTTATGGCTCAGAGAATTAAAGATAAACTTTAGAAGGGGCGACGAAGAGTAAGAAGAGCTTATTTCATCAATAAAACATCTGTCTTTATCTCAAGCATAGTTAATATCTCAAGATAAGGTTATTTTAAAGCTGCGTGTATTGTAAACTAACCTTATAGTTAGCCGATGGTTTATGGCACTAATAAAACACCTGGTGTTATCTGTCTTAGTGCCTTTCTTACATTGTTCTACATCATCCACAGTGAATATAGTATCTATTGTAAGCCATAGTTAGTGGTAGTTATGGATGTTTCTTGTTTTGTCTTTTGTTTTTTAACCGTCCCCTTATTGCGCCACACTTCTTGACTGTACTTCATAAGGACGGTCAGCATCTTACTATTTTGTATATTTTTATTTAAAGAATTTATGAGTGGGAACTCTCGTAACAGCAATTTGAAGTTTTTTATTAGATATAATATTTATAAAGCCCATCATACTCCTCAGTACTGACTCTTATCGTTACTTACATTGCCATTAGATCCAAAAGCATTTAATTTGTGAGCTTTACGATATAATTAACATCATTCAATTGTAAATAAATCAACAAAACTGGTAAGAAAAATGCCTTCTTTAAGGAAAGTCTCTAAGTGTTATTTGGTAACACTCCTCAAATACAACGCACTGGGTTTAAACACTGAGGTCTTAAGGACATGGAAGTGTCGTGTTTGTAAGATTCGGGGCGGGGATTGGTCTTGATTGAAGTATTTGTTATAACGTGAGAGTTGAGTACATTTAGGAATCAGAGAGATTAATACTATCCTGAACCTAAAAACCTGAGTCGAGAAGGATTTCAGTTTATAAGGTGAAGGAGAATCAATTATAAGGAGAGAAATTGTTTATAGCTTTTATAGAAACTACTATCAAGGTATACAAGCTTGATGATTTGAATGATACAGAATCTGTTCATACATTAAGCAATTTTCTATAAAGAAGGTTAATTGTCATCCGTGAAAATAACACACAGAATCTTAAGTACGGTGAGAAAGGTCTTTGCACATCAAAAAGTCGACTATAATACGAGACAATGTTCTTTCTTATATCTTAAGTGGAGCACAGATAGGGTTTTATTGGTTTACTATTGAACTGACGGCGTTTCTTATAGGAACTTAGAAAGTTACAACGCGTTTATGACATACAGGTGTACCTTCAAAAACTTTAGGACGGAATAGCTTTGTATTATAATGTTGTGTTCTCACTTCTGTCAGAGGTTGTAGTTTTCATACAAATTTTGTTCGCAATCGTCATATCATTATCGTCAGTGGCGGCGTAAGACGTGGGCGACGTGGACCACCGCCTACGGCCTCGCGGTACAAGGGGCCTCGCGCCTCAAAAAAATTTTAAAGCGAGAAAAAAATAAACATATAAATCAATTTTGTTGATAATGATATTTTCTTAGACTGTGAACATTTGCCGCCTACCAGAGTGCGGGGTATCCCTGGTTTTATCCCTGGCGTTACGCGCATACCAAAAAAAACGTATTAGTCCGGTCAAATTAGACATTCGGTGCTACATAAATTCGCAACAAACTGAATTTCGGTACAATTGTTCAAGACACGATTATAAACAATAGCTAAAAGTTCCCATCATTCCCGTGTGTGGAAAATTTTTTATTCAAGTTCAAATGTCAAAAAAATAAGTTTTTAACGATTTTCAGCAAAACGGTAAGTTTTATCAGAAAAATAACCCAGACTAAAATTGTAGATCATTAAATTATCTATAAAAAATATATCGATACTTTTTTCTCACGAGACACCGTTTCGGAGATATAACGATTCAAAAAGTTATAAAAGTTGTTATCGTCATTATATGCATGAATACGACACGTATATACACCTAGAGTTGTTATATCTTTATATACATAATTCTTCTGTGAGTGTGTATGTCACTGAACTTCTCTCAAACGACTGGACTTGAAATTTTTTGTGTGTATTCAAGGGGATCTGGGAATGGTTTAGATTCACAATTTTGTCCGCTAGACAATGTTTTTTAATCTTCTATATATATAAAAATGGATTGCTGTTCCTTAGTCTCGCTAAAACTCGAGAACAGCAGAACGGATTTATCTTATCTTAGTCTTGAAATGTTCGTGGAGGTTCAGGGAAGGTATAAAAGCTGAAAAAAATTGATTCATTACTGGGAAAACCATAAAAACAGCCCTTTTCTATTTCCCATACAAACGTTTTTTTTTGACATTAGATTTGACAACTAACTAATATGTCAATCATTCTGTCGCACTTCAAAACACGGAGATGTATGGCTTACAGGTAAACTCCAAAAATATAAATAAAGAAACGTAATAGATATTTGTTGATTATAAGGCGATACGAAGTTCGCCAGGTCTTCTAGTCTTTATATATAAAAATGAATTGCTGTTCCTTAGTCTCACTAAAACTCGTGAACGGCTGAACGGATTTATCTTATCTTAGTCTTAGAAATGTTCGTGGAGGTTTAGGGAAGGTTTAAAACTGAACAAAATTGATTCATTTCCGCGAAAACCCTACAAACAGCCCTTTTCTATGTCCCATACAAACGTTTTTTTTTTTCAATAGATTTGACAACTAACTAATATGTCAATCATTTTGTCGCACTTCAAAACATATAGATTTATGGCTTAAAGGTAAACTCCAAAAATATAAATAAAAAAACGTAATAGATATTTCTTGATTATAGAGCGATACGAAGTTCGCCGTGTCTTCTAGTTTTATAATATAACAGTCAGCTGATTCGACGCCGAAAATATGGGGATTTTCTTCTTTCACTCTCTTCATTTAATTTCTCGCTACAAAATAAGCATAGTTCTTTGAAACAAAAAGCTGATTCACTGATAATTGATGTACTTAGTACGAGGAGGACTTGCTGTGGATGTACTGACTTCTTGTTCTTCACGTTGTCTTTTATTAGCAGCAGAAAAAGAAGACCTTCGAGTTTTCTTTTTCTGCTGCTGCTTTTAGTCTTCTTTTTCTGCTTCGAGTATAACTTTTACGGCAATTTTCATATATTGTCACAGATTTCTGATTTTTGAGATATTTCAAAAAATCATCAGCTCTTTCGATACTTGCATTAATTAATACCACGTTCAACAGTAACAACTTCGCTTTCAGATAAAAGTTTACACAAATAAATCAATATTTATATATATAAATCTTCTTATATATAAATCTTTTTTCCAGAAGATAAATCTTCTTCTTATACCTGGCAATTTTCCAGCTATAGCCAGGATCTACCTTACATGTTGTGAATAGTTTTGGCTAATTGTTTTTACGACTGGACTCCTGCCTGACATCAATCCTCTTTGGGAATCAGCATTAATCAGTGACGTCTAAATACTCTTAGAAAGTACATATAACTAGGGAAAATCACATTGGTACTTGCCCGGGCCAAGATAGAACCCGCACCCTCGTGCATGAGTGGCGGGCCTTTTTGACCACTAGGCCACCACTGACTGTTATATATATATAAAATATAACAACTCTAGATGTATATACGTGTCGTACTCATGCATATTATGACGATAATAACTTTTATAACTTTTTGAATCGTTATATCTCAGAAAGGGTGGCTCGTAAGAAAAGAAGTATTGATACATTTGTTATAGATAATTTTATGATCTCCAATTTTAGTCTGAGGTATTTTTCTGATAAAACTTAGCGTTTTGCTGAAAATCGCGAAAAACTCATTTTTTTGACATTTGACCTTGAATAAATTTTTTCCACCCACGGGAATGATGGGGAAGTTTCAGCTATTGTTTATAATCGTGTTTTGAACAATTGTACCAAAATTCAGCATGTTGCGAATTTATGTAATTTCACCCTAATTTTTTGATCTAATTTGACCGGACTATGTAATGGACTCAAGAAATATTGATGTTGTGGTGAAAAATGAATGAATCTAGTGCGTGACTTTGTTGTTAGTAATGATGTCGACATATTACTGAATACTGATACAGATTGAAAACTATTGTGTCGTACGTAATGACAGATTTAATATCAACGGTGGAACTTTAATTTATTATAAGCAATCTCTCTACTGTGTCCCTCTAGAACCACCAACATTAGTTAACATAGAAGCATCGATATGTCAATTACATATGACGGGACATGAGACTATTGTGCTAGCGTCAGTATATCTTTCACTTAATAAGATCGTCTTAGAGAGATTCATTATTAACAGTCGGTGAATCAGTAATATTAGCGGGCGATTTAAATTGTAAACACACGCGATGGAAATCCAAATGCATTAACGCACGAGGTAAAACTCTCAGTCGTCTAATAGATAAACAAGTCTTTGACATGAAGATTGTAGCACCCGAAGAATCGACGCGATATCATATATATGTATATCCGACTCCGAACATAACAAATTACAAGACGACGCGACGGAGTAATCTTCTTTGAACGTGCTCACAGATGGTGGAGCCGACGCTCCTCTCACACACGGTTTGAAACGAGCCGCTTTGTCACAAGGGAAGCTAGCCTCGTGTATGAGAGGATCATACCCGGCTGTGAAGATAATCACACTCTACAGGTACAGCTGTTAGCTGGCTCATACGACAGATCAACTCGAGCTTTTGAAAAATATATGGTTCCGTGGCAGGAAGAATGGACTCACTATATGTGCTCTGATTTCTTTGATGGTGAAGCATTTGTCTTATTTTACCTGAAATTTTTTTTTTAGTCAAAATCCTATTCGGCTTTTTATTTTAATTTAGTGTTATGAACTTATGACACAAATATCTAAAAGTATAGGCGTTAAAGAGGCGGGAGTCATGTGTTACTTGTTATGATGTGAGTGTTTGTCTTGGAGTGAATCAGACACTCTATATTAGAGGTTGAGGTCTCTGGGTCTGGGATAACTTTGTCTTGGAGTGTGTTGGATCGGTTGTCCCAGAAGAGACCCTGGGCTCGGGATATTGGGATGCTTTACAACCACTTTGTGAGGGCTATGTTTATTTAACTGAGTGAAATCAAAAATCGAAAAGATTTCTGCCGTTATATTTCTCAATTTCAGACGCAGCCAATGAAGGAGATGACTTATCTTATGACTCCAACCTGCCTCCTGGTGTTGACCAGCCTATGGAACACAATGAGCTACAAGCAGGCCCTTCTGGGATGACAACACATACAGAACTGAATACTTCTACTACTAACGAAGAGAATTTCATGCCTCATGCCATGCCTCGCTGCCAATAGTGCAGTTGTATTGAATATTATTTTTACTAAATTCAATTCTGTTCTTGTTTTTAAGAATGTGTATGTATATTATACTTACTTTTCAGAGACATTTAAGTATTTCCACTGTTAAAATTATTTAATAACTGTTATATATTTATGTACATGATTTTATTTTACAATTGTACATGTTAATTTTTTACACTATTCTTTGTACTTATATTATTTTGTTAAATTTGTTTGAATGTAGTTCGTAATGTCTTTGTAAAGTATATTTCTATTGTATGATATTTATATATTTCTGTATATTAAAAGTAATTTTGATGTACAAGTTAATGAAAAAAACTATCTTTTTTTAAATATTAAATGTATTATGCAACAATTCTAACTCAATTACAATTTAACATTTAGGTACGGTAGTTAAATGAAATAATTATATCTTTATAGGTACAACTTTATTGAATGACCTTTAAAGTAATATTTGTAACAGAACATATACACAGTTTTTGCGAGTGATAGTGAAGTAGCTCCCTAACAAGTAATATACAAACTACAGTAAATGTAACAATTCATTTAACCCACAGTTTCTGCACAACGACAGCTCCATTTAAACAGAACTTTTCACTAATATATATTTTTATTTAAAAGATGCATAATGTTTAATCTTAAACCTAACTTTCAATGTTAACAATAAATTACATTATAAGAGTAGATAGAATAGATTAATAGAAGGTTTAATACAATATATTCTTTAAGTCATGTAAATGTAAAAATACATATATCATAATTTCTGTAATTTCTCGTTCAACGTTCATTATCATATATATGTAGTTAGGTAAACTAGAAAATAAAGACTGTACAAGGAAAACTACTTCACTTTTATATGTTTGACTAAATGGCAGAAACATTAATGTCGTCTGTCAGTGATCCCAGCGCCATCTAACGATACAACTTACGGTGGATCTTTTGAGAAAATAACATGTACTAGAAGACCTGGCGAACTTCGTATCGCCCTATAATCAAGAAATATCTATTACGTTTTTTTATTTATATTTTTAGACTTTACCTGTAAGCCATACATCTCCGTGATTTGAAGTGCGACAGAATGATTGACATATTAGTTAGTTGTCAAATCTAATGTCAAAAAAAAAGGTTTGTATGGGAAATAGAAAAGGGCTGTTTTTATGGTTTTCCCAGTAATGAATCAATTTTTTTCAGCTTTTATACCTTCCCTGAACCTCCACAAACATTTCAAGACTAAGATAAATCCGTTCAGCCGTTCTCGAGTTTTAGCGAGACTAAGGAACAGCAATCCATTTTTATATATATAGAAGATTAGATTTCAAATAGTTATTGAAAAATAACATCAACTTAAATTTTTTCTCAATGTGAATGTGATATATTAAATTTAAAAAAAATCCGTGGCTCAGCTAAAAACATAACTTTTGTGTCCCCCACTATGCCTTACGCACCCAGCGAATACGTAGAGAAATCGAAACGTCTATGAATATGTAAAGTAATATAATTGTATGTTGTAAATCCAACTCTTTTAAAGTTTCGTTTAAAGAGAACTGAACAACCATTGGCTAAGTGATGGAGAACAACGCCATGTATTGACGAAATTATTCGTATTCTAAATATATTGTAGAAATTTAGAAGACACATTCATACACAAAGATATTTTTAAATCACATTACATGCTTTTGCAAATTGATATATTGATTTCAAGCTTCGTCTTCTATTTTTATATTACTTATATCATACACGAAAATAACTTCATCAGTATTTGTTTAAAGTCAAGTAAAACATATTATAGACAGTATTGTTGGCTGTTTATCATGTACATTTTTAAATCAAACATTATTTTGTCTCCGTCTATCTCAGTCAAAAAATAATAAACTGATTTTTATAAGTTAAACTGATTTTTTTTGCAAACCTTCGCTGACACTTAACATTTATGATCGTGAAGATGTCTTCATATAAATACATTATACATACAGATGAAGGGATACACATCTATCTTCCATCAACATAACTATTTTAAATTTATATACAGCACAATATCCATATGTTCAGAATAACTATGTAAGTAACTATGTTTTCATTATTAGTAACCGTTTTTATTTTAAAACAATTGCCTATTTAAATTTTGTTTTGTTGTTTTTCTATTTATTAATAACGACTGAATGCAAATTATTATAAAACCTGATTGTGCTCTTTATGAGTTACAGAACATATTATTTTATTGCGACTTGATTGTACATAAATCCATCGATTACAAAATTTCCTTCAGATTTATTTGGTAAATTAGTAAGTACTTATAAATAAATTAAAAAATATTTATATACCAAATCTTCGTCCTCAATATTGATGAAATGAAAAATATTTACTTAGTTTAATGATTGTAGTAAAAAGTAAACACTAATTATGTAGGGCGGTAACCAGAGGTACCAGGAAAACTACGAAACTTATTTCTATGTATATTATAATGAGAATTACATATTAAAACTCTAGTCGTTAGATTCTCTGCACCTTGACTGAATCCCTAACACCATCTGAAAATAAAGAAATTGTTGTTAATTGACACTTTAACTATAATAAAATAGTATTTATAATAATATGTAACAACAGTAAGTTAACAATCTTAACAGCTAACAGCCTCTGTTAGTGAACTCATCAGAAGCTACTGAAACAATGATTCTTAACATGAAGCAAGTCCCGCAGGAGCTACATACAAATGTATGGATAAAGCTTGTATTAAAAGACATTTGACTGTTTGAGCCGCTGCAACACTCCACCTTCAACACTACACTTGATACTTCAAGTCTTTTACATTCTAATATGTTTAAATCTCAGTCACTTCCCTCTCCATATAATGTGTAGCTCATTGTCTTTAATATATTGTGTCTAGTGTAATCACACACTCATGTTTCATTAATAGCTACCTGGTTCATTGTTAGTTTTCATCTAACACTTGATGATCAGCCGTCATCTCCTGATGGATGAATCTCAAGTACAGTCCAATAACACCATCTGTAACACATAATACAATATAATAGGTTGGCAACTAAGTCATTGCCGTTTTTGTTGATAGATTCACTCTACACTTTTTTTTGTTTTGTTAACGTAGCCAGAGCATCTAACCTATATTTTTTTCTTACTGTATGGGCTTCTACGTTTAATTAGTAAAAAAATTTTTTTGATAAGTTCTTTAGTTTTGTTTTTATCCTAATTTAAAAATGAAAGAACAGGACGTGCACTTACGACAAATTTTATTGTATTACTTCCGAAAAGGCAAGAACGCATCGCAAGTACAAAAGAAGTTATGTGCCGTATATGGAGATAAAGCCTTAAAAGAAAGGCAGTGTCGAAATTGGTTTGAAAGATTTCGTTCCGGTGATTTTTCACCGAAAAATTCACAACGATCTGGCCACCTAGTCGAAGTGGATGACACCCATATCAAGGTCATTTTCGATTCAAATCGTCACAGCACAACACGAGATATTGCAGGGAAGCTCAATGTGTCGCATACATGCATTGAAAAAAATTAAAAACCCTTGGTAATGTCAAGAAACTTGATTTATGGATCCTTCACCCGTTAAAGGAAATTCATTTGACGCAACGGATTAGCATCTGTAATTCGCTACTGAAACGCAATGAGAATGATCCATTTCTGAAGAACCTAGTCACTGGCGATTAAAAGTGGATAGTTTATAACAATGTTACTCGCAAGAGATCATGGGTGAAGGAATATCAACCAGCCCAAACAGTATCAAAAGCTGATATTCACCAAAAAAAGATTATGCTGTCGGTCTGGTGGCGTCACAAAGGAATTTTGTATTTTGAACTCATGCCGCAGAACCAAACGATAAATTCAAATGTGTATGTTGAACAACTCGAAAAACTGAAGGATGCAATTGAAGAAAAGCAGCCGGCATTATCAAATCGGAAGGGTGTTGTTTTCCATCATGATAACGCAAGGCCCCACACATCTTTGGTTACTCGGCAAAAATTATTGGAACTGGGTTGGGATGTTTTGTCACACCCACCATATAGCCCTGTCCTTGCGCCTTCGGATTACCATTTGTTTCGTTCCATGCAAAACTCTTTAAATGGTAAAATTTTTAACAACGCGGGTGATGTCGGCTCACACCTAATTTAGTTTTTTAATAGCAAAAACCAGACATTTTACAAACGGGGAATTTTTACTCTGCCAGAACGATGGAAAAAGGTCATCGACAAGAATGGCCAATATCTAATTGAATAAAGTTATATTTTTAAACAAAAATTCCGAATTTGCCTTCTTATATGAAATCGGCAATGACTTAGTTGCCAACCCAATATTAATACTGTTCACAAACAATATTCTTCATATATAAAGACATACAGAGACAGTTACATCAAGGATTGTTTGAAAATAAAAATATAATCTATACTAATATTATAAAGCTGAACAGTTTGTTTGTTTGAAAGCGTTTATCTCCGAAACTACTGGTTCGAGTTGAATAATTCTTTTTGTGTTGGATAGTCCAGTTGTCGAAGAAGGCTGTAGGCTATATAACATTACGCCACGACCAATAGGAGCAAAGATATAGTGGTAAATGTGTAAAAAACGGGAGAAATTATTTCATCTTTGAAGCCTTCCGTTGCGTGCGCCGTGAAAACGGTTCAAGATACACAAAAAATATGTATTAAAGAATAATAGCTCTTTTAATGATCTAAAAAACAGTCCCCGACAGTATATGTCTATCTTTTAAGATTAACTCACAAAAACCGTTTTTATGGTACCTAATTTGGTCAAAATAATTTTATAAAATCTTTATTCAAATAAACAAATAAATAGGTTGTTTGTTAAGAGTACTTCATTGTGAATTTTAAAAAAAACATAGGTTTTATCCTGAAAACTATACGGGAACTCGACCATTTCGAAAACCCCGCAAGAACGGGAACTATGTGGGAAGAACCAAAAATCTGCCGGAAGTCACTATTCCACGCGGACGTAGTCGCGACAAAAGCTAGTACTTTATATTAATCTTAAAATATCCATAACTAAATTACACTTCATATCACTAAGAAGGTTTATTATTCAAATAAAACAATTCTTTATATATCAGTCTAGTTATTATCATCATTAATAACATACTGTATAATGAATGGAATTATTAAACACATAAATAAACAAAACACATAAATCGATTTACTTAGAAAATATAGCACTATTAAAACACTTTTATAATAATCAATTATTCTAGAAAGACGCCATATGGATGTCATCATATATAATATCAACAGCACATGATGAATTATAAAATGAATGTGTTGATAACAGTTTACTCAATATAAGAGATACATTATGGAGAAATAAACATTAAAATGTACAATATAACTCAAAACAAAGTAACCAACAGACCTTACCGTCACACTACTATCGTACATCGGCTACATATACTTCTCTTCATAAAAGATTTCCTCTCGTCCGCAGACCACGTCCTAACAGACGCTCCACCAACAGCTTCGACCCTCATCTTGAATTATATATTCTCAAGAGTCCTGGAACGTTACAAATAATACTATTTTTATAAAGAAAATACATTAATTGTTAACAAACTTATCAACTTACATTAATTAAAAAGTCGCATTTTAGGGCGTGGTCGAAAATTGTAAAGATAATAGTTAAAATGAAAAAAAAGGAAGCCATCAAAACGATAACGTTAAAAAACCCTGCGCCCAATGTATGTAACGCTTAGGAAATAATTCAAAATTCCTACCACGTACTACACAATAAAATAAACACTAATTATTATCAAACAAAACTAAAAACGTTACTCAATAAGTATAAGAACTTATAATGTAAGTAATGCCAATAATATAAAATATAATAATTAGATATATGTAAAAAAACACCATGAAGCATCAGCATTAGAAAAAGACATCCATAACAAGGAACTAGGAAGACCGCGGCCGGCTGGCAGGAGACGAGGGAGCAAAATGAATGTTTTATAAATATTGATATATTAGTTAATTATGTTTAATTATGTATACACTAGTATCTCTAACGACGGGACTAATAGTTGTCATAAGGGATTTCAGAAAATCAATTAAATGATGAGAAGACATTTTTGAACATCTTAGGTTTAAATGTAAATGATGATCACTCATCTGAGTTTATATCTGTATTTACTTAAAAAGGAATCAGGTTATCTAAAACCGGGATAAATGTTTATTAAAAGACAAAAAATATACACATTTGAAGAAAATATGAAATAAATCTCGATACTTGCAAATCTAGTGAATCTGTGGTTTAAATTTATATTGTATTGAAAATGCTTTATGTTGTTTTATAATTAAAAAGTTAATATAGCAATCATAGTTAATTTTTAGCTCAGTTATATGCCCATAACTTACCTTTAGGAAATAAATAAGAGGAATTAGCAGAACTCCTTTGTAGCTGAACTTGATTCATATTTAAATCCAAGTGGTGACTACAAGATGCGTCATGGTCTTCTTTATGTGTATCAACACATTTTTCAGTTTCAACAGTATGCGATGAGTGTACAGTCTCAAATGTTGATGCTGCTAAAGAAAATATATTTTATTAATACAAATAAATATTTTAAAAGAAAAGTTAAATGATAAATGTTAAAATTGAATGATAATATATTGTCTTGATTGTATTTTCCTTCCTTGTTTCTTTTAGAGTTTCTGATTGAATGTAAATAGCCTGTAATTTTTACTGAATTAAACACTGCCATTCTTATATTACATAAAAAACTATATACAACTTTTTTTGGTTTGTAGTTATCCAGTGAAATTATAATCTCTGCATATTTAGAACACTTTGTTTTTGTTTTACATATGTAAAGAAGTGACACAAGTAGATATTTTGCAATACTGTTTGTAGGCACTTTCCTTTATTTAGATAAAAAAGGTAACAAAGACTGCATATTATTAATCTATCAAAGGGAGCGTTCAAGTATTACGTAACGCAATTTTCGAAGATTTTTGACCCCCTCTTCCCCCTCGTAACGCACAGTACGTTTTTCTGTAGCCCCCCCCCCCATTCAAAACATTACGTAACACTCAAGTGATCAATTTCATCCAAAGTCGTAAAACAATATGTAATAGTTTGGTATAGTTTTAATCTATTAAATGAAAAAATATCATTGTCACAAATCTCCCTCTTCTGAAGAAATTACAGTATAAACAGTATGAACTCACGGATAAACACTAACGAATACTGACCACGGAAGCAAAATTAAAAGACTTACATTGCAATCTAGGTATTCCCAAAAAAATATCAATTAAGAGGTTTGCAAAATTGGAATAACAAATAAAAATATCGAACAGACTAAAACAATCTGGTCAACATAATGTAACATATATGAAAAGAGTTGCCAGTTTGGGGGTTTTTATTAATATTTTTTTTTAGAAACAATGCTACGTAAGAGACACCCCCTCCCGCCGCTGTAACGCATCATAACGTTTTACAAGACCCCCCCCCCCTTCCCCAAAATTGCGTTACGTAATACTTGAAAGCTCCCAAACCACATGTAAGTATATAAAAATGTTAAGATGTCTTGTATATGTACCTATTTCATTATATTCAACTAAATCTATTTTTTTAGTTTTTAATTATGAGCACCAATTTCTAAAGTAAAATAAAAATAACGTAATATATTATCTATAGTTATAAAATATAATTGATTATTTATAGTTATTTTATATTAGAAGTATGAAGTGCCTATAACTACTTGGGAAGTTGCCTACTTTAGATACTTACTTAAGTATAGAGTTGATACAACATTTTGAGTGAGTCGTTTACTTAAAGAACGGTAAAACTGTTCAAAATGACGATCACATATTCTTATTTATAAATGTAAGAATCTTCCTTTTGTTTCCTGTCTTCATTTAAAATGTTTTTCCATTGAATGAATTTCTCCAAATTTGGGTATTCAGGTTTAGGAAATGGATGAAAAGGACCTGAAATGTTTTTTATTAGAAGTCAATAAACTGTTACGATTGAAATTGATGTAACAAGAGTAGTAATTGATTGTATATATGACAAATAATAATTTTATAGATTTTACTAAATAAGTATCGTACCTTTAGTCGCACACCGAAAATAACACTTAATAGCCGATTTTCGTGGCATTTTTTCAACTTATCGATAATCCAAAGTCGTAGTTTGCAATCAAAATTCAAATGAGAAAAGCCGGGGTCGATCGTAGTCGCAGAAAAAGTCCAATTGAGAAAAGCCGGGGTCGATCGTCAAAAGCGTAGAAATAGGAGTCAATGATATATTAAACCGGGTCAAATGTTTGAAAAAGAACGTACAGCACAAGAAGAACAGTAAACAACGGCAAATGAACAAATGAAATAATTTAAAATATGTCCTAATGTCAAAACTCAAATCAATTTGAGAGCTACTTAAGATATCTCATAGATATAAAGTTATAAAGGAAAATAGTGTCAAAGTTTTTTTATCTTGTTCGTTAGATGGCAGCATTTTCTATACATTATTTACTTTCATGGTAATGATATGACAGTTTCATCCAGTGTTGCCAACCGTACGATTTAAATCATATTTATACGACCTTTTTGACTCTTGTACGATGTACGATCGAAATCGTAGGAAAAATATACGATATTTTAAATGGAGTCTTACGAAAAAATAAATCTCCAATAAAACTATTAGGAATGTGTAAAACTAAACTTTAGTACTATAACTATAATTAACTTTATTTAGTAATATAATATGACTATAAAGAATATGTAAAACTAAACTGTATTCCAGAAATGGTAAATTAGAATTTGTTAGCTGCACAACATATTAAAGAAAAAGGGTCGTGTATAAACTTCAAGCCATGTGACGATATGTTGAGCAAATTAAATTTAAGTATGTATGTATGTAAAAAAAAATATAATGCTTTTCCCTCATCTGCTGTGCCTAATAATTTAGATAGTGGCTAAAGCAAAAATTTTATTTTTTTTCTGTTTTCAAAACATATGTCATTAATGAATATCTTAATTCCACATATTAATTGATGAATAATGTTTATTGAAAATTATAATTAAATTCATTTATATTTGATATACTTACGTAGTTTTATTGAAATTTCATCTCTTACGTTAATTTTCTTGAATTTCAAGACAAAATACTATTTTTTTAGTCTATAGTACGATCCTCTAAAAAATAAAGTTGGCAACACTGGGTTCATCCCCATTCCCCATGATTCTTAGCGTGGCCAACCTGACGGCTCGTTTATTGTTAGTTTTTAAATTTTATTAATTTACATTTTATGATTTTACTATTAATTGCTTTCATAATTCATTTCTCATGTCTCTCCTTTCCTTCCGGCTCCCTCTGGTGCCTCTGGTGGCAGTCGGCCGCGGCCTTCCTTATGATGGATGTGTTTTACGTCGTTTATCTTCATGATGAGTGTTTTTTTGCACATAGGTACTAATAAATGTTACTTTTTATATTACATATTGACATATAGTTCTAATTCAAATGTTTATTAAGTAACATTTTTAGTTTTGGTTAATATTAGTGTTTATTATCGGTAGTGATAAGAGTACTAGTTTATTTTAATAGTATATTTTGAATTATTCTCTAATTCTTCATAATAAAAACTAGAATCATTTGTTACATTACAGAACTCGTAAGAATATACAAATTCAAGATGAGGGTCAAAGCTGTTGGTGGAGCGTCTGTTAGGACGTGGTCTGCGGACAAGAGGAAACTTTCTATGAAGAGAAGTGTATGTAGCTGATGTACGATAGTAGTGTGACGGTATGTACTGTTAATTTCTCCATAATGTATCTCTTATATTGAGTAAACCGTTATTGACACATTCATTTTAGAATTCCTCATGTGCTGTTGATATTATATATAATGAAATCCATATGGCGTCTTTCTAGAATAATCGATTATTATTAACGTGTTTTAATAGTGTTATACTTTTTAAGTAAAATCAATTTATGTGTTTAGTTTAAGTATAAACATTTATAATTTTTGTAGGAATCCAATATTTCAAACAGAATAATAATTCTGTACATAATATAGTATGTTATTAATGATGATACTAACTAGACTGATATATAAAGAATTGTTTTATTTGAATAATAAACCTTCTTAGTGATATGAAGTGTAATTTATTTGTGGATATTTTAAGATTAATATAAAATATTATATTTTTATTTTCAAACAATCCTTGATGTAACTGTCTCTGTATGTCTTTATACATATATAGAAAGATAATTAATTTTAATTTATTTAAAACAATTTAGAGCTCTCCTACAGAAACATCTTCCTCAATCAAAGTACTCATAGTTTCACTACTGTCGTATGTTTTCACTACATGGTCTGTCCATCGATCATGAAATATATGTTAGTTTCAAAATATAAAGAAAAGTAAAGTTAATGATATCCAAACAAATCTTTGTAGAGGACCGCAGTCTTAAGAAAATTATTATTTTCTAAACGCTATATTTTGCGAAGGCTTATTATTTTGATAGTTTGGTTTAATTCATTACTATTTTTATTTTAACTTTTTTGTTGCTAATCTTTGACCACATCCTAAAATATGTGCCATCTTTAATATGAACAATAATAATTTATTAGGAAGTGGATAGTCTTTATATGAAATAGTATTATTTGTAACGTTCCAGGACTAGTGAGAATATATAATTCAAGATGAGGGTAGAAGCTGTTGGTGGAGAGTCTGTTAGGACGTGGTCTGCGGACGAGAGGAAACCTTCTATGAAGAGAAGTGTATGTAGCTGATGTACGATAATAGTGTGACGGTATGTACTGTTGAATATTTAGTATTATTCTGTTATTATTTATAGTATGTATTAGGGTGAATATTTTTTGAATTTAATTATTCAATATTTTTATTACATTAACTGAATGCTTCCGACACGTCGTAATGATTAAATAATTAAATGAAAGATAGTACATATGTAAATCAATTATTAAAAAAAATATTTACATTTATACAGGGTGACTGGTGAATTACTATCAATATTTAAGGAGAATACTCATTACACGATTCTCATTCGAATTATGTAAAAAAAAATAGGTACTTAATTTTTGACCAAATTTCCGTATAAATAAATAAATTGTGGACACGTTCCAAATGTTCCAAGTGTGGACGCGTGCGGCGGCGTGCTGACACAACACCACACCGCCGCGCGCGAGTGTGTGTGTGTGTATACCTAATCTGTAGGGTGTTCACACGATGCGTAATTAATTACATAACTTTTGGTTCACTTTACTTAGAAGTTTATTAAATAAAAAATAAAATAAAAATTCTTTATTTTCTTTAACAAGTTTGTACTTAAATATAAAGTTATTGGAGTCTCCTTTTAAGCATATGAAAAGCCTGTGCCAGGAAACTCCGCTGTTCCATATGACGAATTAGGTATAAGTACAAGTATACAAGATATTTAAGGTACAACAATAATAAAGAAACTATATAAAAGTTATAATAAGAGAAGTAATTACCAAATGTGTGTGTGTGTGTGTATATATTTATGTTTTATTAATTTTTATTTTGTCATATATGATCGTCAAATATCACGTCCTCAAGTATCGATAGTAATTCACCAGTCACCCTGTATATATAAAAATGAATTGCTGTTCGTTAGTCTCATTAAAACTCGAGAACGGCTGAACGGATTTATCTTATCTTATTCTTGAAATGTTCGTGGAGGCTCAGTTAAGTTAAGTATAAGTTCTAAAAGCTGAAAAAAAATGATTCATTTCCGGGAAAACTCTAAAATCAGCCCTTTTCTATTTCAACCATTCTGTTCGATTGAAACAGGAAAAATTTAATAAATACCAATAACTGGTTATTTAGGACGGGATAGAGTTCGCCCGGTCAGCTATACATATATTACTAATGACGAAATTAACGCGGACGAAGTCGCGGGCAAAAAACAGAGACGAAACTACTCATCATTCTATGGATTCACCGTGCGGGTGCCGGGTCCATCGCGTTGCAGGGAGAGGAGCTTCAACAGTGCCTGGGACTTGCGACCCAAGTGTAGGTTTAAGGGGCCCCTTAACTAACGCGCGTTATACGCTCACCTCCACTGTCCATCCACTGTCCTGCACTGTCCAAAAAATATTATTCGACTTCAAACTTATGATAACTTCCTTTACATTGACATAACAACAGTTATGTTTGGTTAAGTGTTAGGCCATTCAGTTGTGGTGGTATATTCCTCACTGCTCAAATTAGAGATAACATATATTTAATAATCAATTATTATTAAATATATGTTTTAACATTTAAACGTTTTAGTACCTCATAAGAGATATATCTTTTTTTCAGTTGGCGACGAAATGCTATAAAGCAGTAGGTGATGAGGCTAGAATATTTTATCTAAAGAAAACTGTCGAGTTAGCTTCAGCCAAAGGGAACGGGAGTAATGATGAAGGTATTTTTTGCATTTACACGATTTGGGTACACCTCATGTATCTGTTTCTTTTTGTACGCACTTATTGTATTAATAGTATTCATTTATTTATTTATTGGATCGCCAACAAAGTATACACAAATACAAATTTTTAAATTAATACAATTAAGATGCTATGTGCTACCTCAGTTACAGGCAACCACTTCATGCTGAAATATTAACAGAGTGCATGTAATCACAAAGTTAACATTTTGGTTTAAATACATTTTAGTTTAAATACAGTGCATGAAGAACAAACAACTAGAAAGTAAAATTTATTTATTTTATTAATCGTGATTATAATATAATGCATAGGTTTAAAGAGTCCCGAGGTTCGTGCACGTCTAGCAATATTTGTGGGGGACTTAACCACCGCCGAAGAATACTACGTACGTGGAGCCGCTCAGCCAGAATTGGCCATTAATATGTACAAGCAGTTCAATAGATGGGCAGATGCCATCGGCCTCGCTGGAAGAGTCGATAGACAAGCGGTGACATCACTCAGGCAGCAATACATGGACTATCTCACGTCAACAGGTGCAAAAATGATAACTTATATCATATATATTTAATAATATATACATTGTGTTCGTTACAATAACACTAATAATCTATTTGACCTAATAAAGTATTATTTTGTTGGTACAGGTCGTCTCGGCGAGGCGCGGTTCGTGTGTGGGTGACGCTCTGTTACATCACCCCACACGATCAACTAGTACAGGTGAAGGTTGCATTATCAGATACACAAAAAAATAATGTACTGCACTAAATGGCTCCTTTATCAGATAGATAAATAAAAATGCTACTGAAGTATCTACCTATTTAAGAGAATATCGCTTGATGGTCTCACTAAGTATAGTCATGTTGTATTTGTTAGAAGATCCTGCTTCTTTTGTTGCGGGAATCAATACTGGTGTAAATTACCAACTAGATTTTTTTGATTTAGTATAATTGATTATTATTGATCATACTGTTGTTGATGTTTCATGTAAGTTCGATTGATGCAAGATAAACATGACTGTTATGCATTTAACTAAAAAAGAATACAAGTTAATTTTATGAATATAACTGTCACAAACATAACTATTTATTCTTATACAGTGACTTCTGCATATGTCTATACATTTTAAAAAGTTAAGTTTCACTAATACTTAGACATACATTATGAACTTTACAATTTGTTTCCTTTGTAGGAAGAATGGTGGGAAATGGCTGGTGAAATATCCGAGCGTAAAGGTGATATCAGAACTGCTGTTGATTACTATTCTAGAGGCAACAACTACGCAGGAGAAGTCAGTGTCGTTTATTATAAATGTTGTTTTTAATTTTTATTATATTATTTGTTGTTCTTCAGGCCTGTCCTGAAGGAGAGTGGGGTACGTGGCTTGTATCATCGCGACAGGCGGGCGCCGCTGTACCTCATCTCATAGAAGCTGCTCGAACCGTTGATGTTCTCACTGCGGCTCTGAAAGCACATCATTATAAAAAAGGTCTTCAAATTGCACAGCTATTATTAATAATATCTGCTTACTGGGCTTTGCTGGGTATTTAGGAATTATTAGTATTTATTTTGTGTTTTTTTTTAATTTCGTTTAGGCATTTTTAATTCAACATGTTAAGAAGACAGAAAACAATATAAATCAACAATTAATTTCTTAGTCTAACCTCGAAACAAACATTCATTGACTTCCTGGTGCTTAGCAACGCCATCTGCTGTTGTGTCGTTAAAGCAAGTAGCAAAAAGTAGTATCACTATTCGCCACTAGATGTCAGGAAGAGTCATATTTTAAACAACAAATTTTTGTTATTCTTTTTTACGTAAAATAACATTTTCTAAATGATTAATGATGATAATTATTCCTAGCTAGATCGATTTATCGCCATCGTTTGAGCCGATACCGAGATTCCAATAATATATAAATAAAGGTTTTGTTTTTTTATATATATTTTTTGTAAATCAATCCATTGATATCTTTAGGTTATAGAAGATAAAGAATCTATTCGGGAGCAAAGTGAACAGTTGGGGGATCATTTTATATCTTCTCAAGTAAGTTTTTTTTACTTCATTTTTATATTAATGAACAAAAGAAATATGTTGTTATTATTTTTTTTATAATTGTTATTAACGTTGTTATTAACGTAATTCGATTTTGTTCATTCCTTATTAGTTATTGTGTAAAGTTGCAAAAATATAAATGTAAACATCCACTAAGGGTGTAAACTAATATGTTTTCAATTATTCATTTCTTCTTTTATACGCGGGTTTAACTTCAATTTATTCAATTTTTTGAATTCAAAGTTATGGTCGATTTTTATTTTATTCTAGTAGGCTTCATATGTCAATTAATATTCATTAATAATATTTATCTATTTTTGCAACCATTTACAGGAATGGGATACAGCGGAACGAGTTCTCATATCCTGTGGCATGACGGAGAAATGTGTAAGAGCGTACAACGCCGCGGGCAAAGTGTCGGAAGGTCTACGTGTTGCCGCTACACATCTGGCAGAAGAAGACAGACAGATATTTACTGACACTCGCACAACAATTACGACAGGAAGGGCGCTTTAGAAAGGCTGAACACATTTATATACAGATATAGATACAGACACAGATGAAGCTATATCTATGTATAAGGTAAAATATTGAAATATACATTGTTTAATTATATGTATAGAACAAACATATGGTTTTCCTAAATCGATGTTAAACATCGTTCAGGAAGCGTCTCAGTATGAGTCGATGCTGCGGTTGACAGACCTACTACATACAAGCCTTTGAGAGCCACGAGGGAAAACGATGCGTCTATTGATATGAAACCAAACTTGTTAGTGTTCCATTGATTCACTGTGTGGCCATTAGGTCTATCGCGTTGCAGGAGCGGAACTTCAACAGTTCCTGGGACTTGGGACCCACGTGTAGGTTTAAGGGACCCCCTCACTCACACCGTCCAAGCTCCTCTCAAAACCTAGCCAAAATTGAAATGAACCTACTAGGGCTGCCTTCGACGCACGTTCTAATGAACTGATATTAGTTCAGAACGGGCTCTAGCCTTTTAGTAGGATGTAGAGAGAATTGGCTGTCATACCTCTCTCTGCACTTCTATAGGATACAAATTTACCACGAACCTATTCTTAGTGAGTTTTTTAGTGAGCTTGTAATACTTGTCGACCTTGATCACATAGTCTTTCGAAATGTTGGCTTCCAAAGGAACCGTGAGCTCTATTAGCACAAAAAATGCCATTACCCTCTAGGTCTAATGAAAATAAATACATGTTGTAGACATGATGTTGTATGGTATATTGTTTCCATTATTAAAAGTGCCATCCAGATGTATGACACGAGTGGTCAGTGGGAGAACGCTCCAAGCAACTTGGAAAAAATGTACCAATACGCGATCCCTTTCCGTTCGATTGAATATTAACTTTTCATATATAATAATAATTATAGTTGGTTAGTAAATAATTTATTACGGAATATTAGTCTAAATTTTTAATATGATAACTAATTTGTGTATATATATTTTTTATAGATTTTCTCTTTCTTGGCCAAGAATTTTGCCTCATGGTTTTACAAATAAGACGAGTGAAGACGGAGTAAAATTTTACTCCAACTTTATAGATGCTTTATTGAAGAGAGGAATCGAGCCTGTCGTTGTAATATATCACTGGGATTTGGCACAAAAATTACAAGATCTTGGTGAGTTTCAGAGATTGCCAAAAGTATTTGATACAAATGCATTGCTTCTTCACTATATAAAATAGAATAAATAATAAAACAAAACAATTGTTTTCAAAATAATTTATTATAAATTATATTTATATAAGTTCAAAGTGTTAATCTTTCCTGATAAAACTGAAGAACCCATTTAAATTAATATTTTTCAGTAACAACATGTTCTTTGTAAATGATTTCTTTAAACGAAAACCTTTGAACGGCAAATCATATTGATGAATAAATATTAATGAGTTCTAATCTTATAAATCAGGAACCTTAAGTAAATCTTGTAAATTAAATGTCCAACAATAAGAATCATCACCTTTCAGGGCATTCCACACAAGTTTGTAGCATTATATAAAATGTTTGTTAGCCCAAGGTATAATTCACAGGCGGCTGGACCAATCCTTTAATATCAGATTGGTTTGCGGACTACGCTCGTGTTGTGTTCACTCTATACGCTGACCGAGTCAAAACTTGGATCACTCTCAATGAACCGCTGACGTTTTGTGACGTTGTTACACTTTTGGTCTTCACGCTCCAGGAATAGTTAGCACTGGAGTTGGAAATTATATCTGCAGCAAGAACACAATGTTGGCACACGCTAAAGCATGGCGCTTATATGACAAGGAGTTTAGACAAAAATATAAAGGTAAAAGAATTATATGAATTTATAAAAAATACTTTAGGTACCTGATTTTTTGTTAATTAATAAAATCTCTAAGTTCGTCTGAATTAATTCTGCATTTATATGCAAATGTATTACATTATATTTTAAAGGCAAAGTGTCCATCACCAATCAAGTAATGTGGTTTGAGGGAGATGATGAAAATGAAGGAGAAGCGGCTGAACTGACTCTACAGTTAATGGTGAAAACACAAAAACTAAACAAAAATAATAGTGTCACTAAATACTTTTGAAGTTTAATTATAATGATTGAAAATGTTCATTTACTGTCGTATAATTTCAGGGAGGACTGTACTCACACCCAATCTACTCTAAGGAAGGCGATTGGCCGAAGAAAATAGAAAAACTCATAGCAGAAAAGATTAAACAACAGGGATTCAGGAAATCCAGATTACCAGAATTCACAAAAGAAGAAACAAAACTTATAAGAGGTGAGAATAAAATGTAAATTGTCTAGTCGTTATATAAAATGATAACAAAACTAAGTATTTCTTTTAATAATTATAACTAAAGTTATGTATAAGAAAGCCGTATATGTAAATAGCAATAGGCGTCCCTTTCAAAGTTTTTTTGATTGATATTTTCAAAGGCACGTATGACTTGTACGGTTTGAACTAATACACATCACGAACTGCTCGCCTCGCCCGAGGGGAAGCTGTTGGTCCTTGGCCTCTCTTCGGTGGACCAGACATTGATGTAATAATATCAGTGAGACCAGAATGGCCGCAAGCTGGCTCCAGCTGGTTCTATGTGAGTGTTGTTGTTACTATATACAGTTGTAAGACTCGTTGAGGCTGAACACTGTCTTTGGAAACTGATCGTACGTCATACGTGTTTATTGAAGAGTAATGTAGACAGCCAAGTGGTGATTGAAACAATAAAAAAGCAACTACCTCGTGTTCCAGGTGTACCCGGAAGGTTTCCGAAAGCTCATATCTTGGTTGAAGAAACAGTATGGAAACCAGCAGCGAGGATTTAGATGATCAAGATCGTATAGATTACCATAAGAAGCATTTGGAACAGGTCATTAATACTAAAAATGAAATCAAGATGGATAAATAAAACAAGTATGTTATTATTCTAACTAATATCTTCCACCAGGTTCTCCTCGCGATTGAAGAAGATAAGGCCAATGTCGTGGCGTACACTGCTTGGTCAATGTTAGACAACTTTGAATGGAGCGATGGCTATCGGTAAAGATATTGTTTTCAAAATGTTTTTGAATTTTCTTCTGTTCATAATCTGATAATAATAATAATCTTTTCAGTTCCAAATTCGGTTTATACGAGGTGGACTTCAACGACCCAGCCCGCACCCGCCGCCCGAGAGCCTCCGCCAAGTATTATAAAGATATTGTGAAAGCTAAATAATATGATTTATATAATATTAAATGAACTTTGAACTGAAAGACGTTATTTGTTTGATAAATAATAAAATTAATTTTATTGTGATGTCACTCGGTCCTATATCTAACAATGATTCCTACTCATTAACCCATAAATATTAAACTGCTCACTCTTAAAGGTTGTATCCTATATTGAATTAATCACGTACATTCATAAACGACCAATAATATAATATAACTAAATACATTATAATTATAAACCACTAACTTCGATTTCAACCCATTTATTTTTACATTATCTTATTATAATCCCTAACGGACTCAATCTATGTTTAATCTTACTTAACATCGTCACTACGTACGGAGCGTTAACAGTGTTTCTTTGATAAATCTTCACACGTTATAGTATTAACCTATTGTTGAATGAGAAACGGGAAACTCAAAAACTAACATTTTCGGCACTGCTTTGCTTTCGGTCACCACTACTTCCTTAACCTTACTCGTTTAAAACTTCATAGAAACTGATTCGATTGTCAAATGAAAAGGGATAATTAAATTTGTCGGTATATCGCTTAAGTGTTTTTTGTCATTTTGTTAATATTTTCTTTCGTAGTTGAAGTGAATAAGTTTTAATTATCTGATTTATTAACAAATTATGGCAAATTTAAGCTGTGAGCTCTGAACTGGTGATGTGTCTTTAACGAAATTAACAACGAGTACATTTTCAATGTTGTCCTTTGATGATAAAACTAAAATAATTACAAAGGGAAGATGTGTGGAACTTAAAGAAAGGTAATGTTATTCGTTTCAATAAAAAGTAATAAGATAGTCATAACTAGCAGGTTGTGTACGAACAAAAAAGCCTTTCCTTGTTTGTTTATTTCAAATAAGAATGTTTGGATCTCCACTGGATATTCCCTTTTAAATAATTTTCTTAAATAGATCGTAATAGTTTCAAGGTACACAAAATATTATAGATGTTAGTTGTGTTCGGACCGCTGTAACTTAAAGTGCGAATATAATCAATGTTTTAGAGGAGGAAATTGTGATGAAAATAGTTTTTTTTCCAAACATTCTGCTTATCCAACCCCACATCTATGTACATACATATATTAAACAGTTCAGGCTGAGAGATAAAAACAAGGACTATGTAAATTCTTTACAATATTCTAAATTCCAAAGTTTAGAATGCAGCGCCACCTATACAAGGTTGATCGTCAAATTAGCGTGGTTGTAACTACTTGCCAATAGATGGCGGTTTATAAAATAATTTCAATTTCTCATGGTATTCAGTCAACATGTCTGTGATTTTTGTAAATCTTAGAGAATATTTTACTTTATTGTGACTTTGGTTGTTCATGCGTTCCTTTATATTAACCATTTCTTAGTTTGCTTCAGATTTATTGGTTGCCTGGCTTGTTAATTGGATCCAAGACTAATCAATTTTTTTTTTCTCAATTTGCCGCAATAAATTTTAAATTAAATGCCATTTTGTTTGTAAATAATGTGCTACAACATGATGAAGACAGTATTTGAAGCTTTCAAATACAAGTTGATACCCAAACGTTGCCATCACAACATTAACAAAGGTTCAATATTAAGTTGTTTATATAAATAATTACAAATATTGGTTTCATATAATTAATAGCTATTTTTAATATGTAACAAATTTAATTTCATGTTCCCACTATTTTATCCCAGCAATATACACAGGTACTTACATTAATTTATTATTAATTATAATCAGTCATATAAATAATTCTGAGGACTATAGTATATAACAATTAGTACGGCAAAGAAGGCGCAACTTGTAACATTAAATGTCATAACTCCTCACACTTCGGAGTTGGTTCTATGACATACAAACAGCGGAATAACATGTTTTACATACGAGTATTTAATCATTTAAAAGAAACTTATAAAAGACAACTAGCGACGTCTATGTCATGATATAGTAACTGACCCTCACTTATATGTTGCAACATTAATCATTATAAACTAAGTTGTGAGTACTGTACTAGGACATTCAGTTATTAGTTCCAGTACTAAAAATAATACATACACTGATCTCTAACAATATACAAGTATTAACAGTTTACATTATTTATTCCGTGTTCAGTGAGTGTGATACTTGAATACCTTCAATAGTTATTGTGCCTGTTACAAACACAATATAAAGTAGACAAGTTTGAATATAACAGAGGGACTAGTTGTATGATAAAGGTATATTATAAGTACATTAATTATATCCAGTTAAGTTGTAGACTTCATTATTATAATAGTTAAGAAATAATTAGATAGACATAAGCAATTTTAATACAGAATTTTACTGAACAGTGACCAGACCCTAAGGAGTGATCTGTGTGAGACAAGTGTAAACAACACATGAGTAATTAATATAACTGTTATTAATAAAACAAACGTATATTGTATTATGTTTATTATACAGTAACAAGTCTCGTCTTCACATGTACATTAAACAATCCCCAGTTCATAGAGCGCCTCTCACACACCTATCATATATTTCATCAAGTGACACATCACCTATTGTTCCAAGTATACAACAATGTCTTCGATACATTTATATCTGAATAGTTTGTGTCTTGTGTATTGCTCACCGGGGCCGTGTGTCTCTGTGTGTGTAGTGTTTACAAGTCAGCTCAACGTACAGCGACACGTCCTTAGGTTCGCTCTCCGTCACTCGTAGGAACTAGTTTCTTATACACTGATCTCGACCTCACCAACAGAATCCACAGCTCCGTGTCCAAGTATTACCTGTACAGAGACATCCGTTTAGTGAAGGACAGTGTGTGAAGTGTAGTGTTATATAGTGAGTGGTTAATAAGTGTTCCACCAGCCGTGTGAGGTGAGGATTGTAGTACAACCTGCTCACCTATACATACAGTGCTACATGTTCTCCACTCACAACTCCCACACCTGGACACAGGGTCGTTTTAACAAGCTTTGAGCTTGTGATCAAGGTTGCTACAAAGTAATATGATGCATATAGTTGTAAAACGAAAATATTAGTTTCAATTAAGAAATCGATAGTGAAAGAAAGATGACGAATAATAAAACTAACTAACAGACACTTTCAACTCGTCTGTCCGTGATCAGAGTGTATGTGAGCAACCGAATTGTCGGGATTCCGAAATTTTAGAATAATAAAAATCACATATGTATACGAAAATCTTAATTTCATTTTATAAAAACTATAGTAAGCCAAGTAATGAGATCTAAGATTTTCGATGGTACTCCTACAAGCTAGGTTCATTTGACTCACTAAGAAACCGCAGCGCCCCCTGGCGATGTCAAAGATCTGGTGATACTGTCAAAGTCTCTAAGCTCACAGCTATAGTCAAGTGGATACATTATGTTTATATACATTATAGATACTGTGACGGCGCTTTACACATATAATAAAATGATATTTCTAATAGTATATATATAACAATAGCCACCTGGTTCATTGTTAGTTTTCATCTAACACTTGATGATCAGCCGTCATCTCCTGATGGATGAATCTCAAGTACAGTCCAATAACAGCATCTGTAATACATAATACAATATTGTTCTTATATAGAGACATACAGAGACAGTTACTTCAAGTCTTTTACATTCTAATATGTTTAAATCTCAGTCACTTCCCTCTCCATATAATGTGTAGCTCATTGTCTTTAATATATTGTGTCTAGTGTAATCACACACTCATGTTTCATTAATAGCTACCTGGTTCATTGTTAGTTTTCATCTAACACTTGATGATCAGCCGTCATCTCCTGATGGATGAATCTCAAGTACAGTCCAATAACACCATCTGTAATACATAATACAATATATTAATACAGTTCACAAACAATATTGTTCATATATAAAGACATACAGAGACAGTTACATCAAGGATTGTTTGAATATTAATCTTAAAATATCCACAAATAAATTACACTTCATATCACTAAGAAGGTTTATTGTTCAAATAAAACAATTCTTTATATATCAGTCTAGTTAGTATCATCATTAATAACATACTGTATTATGTATGGAATTATTATTATTATTCTGTTTGAAAATTATAAATGTTTATAATTAAACTTAACACATAAATTGATTTAACTTAAAAAGTATAACACTATTAAAACACTTTTATAATAATCGATTATTCCAGAAAGACGCCATATGGATTTCATTATATATAATATTAACACATAATGAGGAATTATAAAATGAATGTGTCGATAACGTTTTCTTCAATATAAGAGATACATTATGGAGAAATTAACACTATAATTCAAAATAATAATATAAAGTATTCAACAGACCTTACCGTCACACTACTATCGTACATCAGCTACATACACTTCTCTTCATAGAAGGTTTCCTCTCGTCCGAAGACCACGTCCTAACAGACAGACGCTCCACCAACAGCTTCGACCCTCATGTTGAATTATATATTCTCACGAGTCCTTGAATGTTACGAATGATTCTAGTTTATATAATGACAATAGATTTATTAAAGGGTGAAAAACATAATAATAAAGAAGGCCATTGAAACGATATAACGTTGAAAAACCCTGCGCTCGATGTTACGCTTAGAGAATAATTCAAAATATACTATTACTACACATAATAAACACTGATACATATTACTCAAAACTAAAAATGTTACTTAATAAACATTTGTATTTGAACGTTATGTCAATAATGCAAAAAGTAACAATTAGAATGTTGAAAAAAAACACTCACCATGAAGATAAACGACGTAAAACACATCCATCATAAGGAAGGCCGCGGCCGACTGTCACCAGAGGCACCAGAGGGAGCCGGAAGGACAAAAGAGAGACATGAGAAATGAATTATGAAAGCAAATACATAATAGTAAAATCATAAAATGTAAATTAATAAAATTTAAAAACTAACAATAAACGAGCCGTCAGGTTGGCCACGCTACGAGTCATGGGGAATGGGGATGAAACCAGTGTTGCCAACTTTACTTTTTAGAGGATCGTACTATAGACTAAAGAAAATAGTATTTTGTCTTGGAATTCAAGAAAATAAACGTACACGATGAAATTTCAATAAACCTGCGTAAGTATATCAAAAAAAGTGGAATTTAATTCTAATTTTCAATTGACATTAATCATCAATTAATATGTGGATTTAAGATATTCATTAATTACATATATTTTGAAAACAGAAAAAAAAAATAGTTGCATTCGTCACTATCTGAATTATTAGGCATAGCAAATGCGGGAAAAGCATTATATTTTTTGTACATAAATATATACTTAAATTTAATTTGCTCGGCATATCGTCACATGGCTTGAAGTTTATACACGATCCTTTTTCTTTAATATGTTGTGCAGCTAACAAATTCTTATTTACCATTTCTGGAATACAGTTTAGTTTTACATATTCCTTATAGTTGTAGTATAGTACTAAATATAGTTAATTATAGTTATAGTACTAAAGTTTAGTTTTACACATTCTTAATAGTTTTATTGGAGATTTATTTTTTCTTATGACTCCATTTAAAATATCGTATATTTTGCGTACGATTTCGATCGTATATCGTACAAAAGTCAAAAAGGTCGTATAAATACGATTTAAATCTTACGGTTGGCAACACTGGATGAAGCTGTCATATAATTACCGTGAAAGAAAAGATATCTTAAGTAGCTCTCAAATTGATTTGACATTAGGTCATATTTTAAATTATTTCAGTTGTTCATTTGCCGTTGTTTACTGTTCTTCTTGTGGTGTTCGTTCTTTTTCAAACATTTGACCCGGCTTAAATATCATTGACTCCTATTTCCACGCTTTTGACGATCGACCCCGGCTCTTCTCATTTGGATTTTGATTGCAAAGTACGAATTTGGATTATCGATAAGTTGAAAAAATGCCACGGAAATCGGCTAGTAAGAGTTATTTTCGGTGTGCGACTAAAGGTACGATACTTATTTAGTAAAATCTATAAAATTATTAATTGTCATATATACGATCAATTACCACTCTTGTTACATCAATTTCAATCGTAACAGTTTATTGACTTCTAATAAAAAACATTTCAGGTCCTTTTCATCAATTTCCTAAACCTGAATACCCAAATTTGGAGAAATTCATTCAATGGAAAAATATTTTAAATGAAGACATGAAACAAAAGGAAGATTCTTACATTTATAACAACATAAGAATATGTGATCGTCATTTTGAACAGTTTTACCGTTCTTCAAGTAAATGACTCACTCAAAATGTTGTACCAACTCTATACTTAAGTAAGTATCGAAAGTAAGCAACTTCCCAAGTAGTTATAGGCACACAATACATCCTACTAATATAAAATAACTATAAATAATTAATCAATTATATTTTATAACTATGGATAATATTTTAAATTATTATTATTTTACTTTAGAAATTGGTGCTCATAATTAAAAATTAAAAAACAAAAAAAAATTATTTAATTGAAAATATTGAAATAGGTATACAAGTCATCTTAACATTTTTATATACTTACATGTGGTTTGATAGATTTATAATGTGCAGTCTTTATTACCTTTTTTTATCTAAATAAAGGAAAGTGCCTACAAACAGTATTCCAAAATAACTACTTGTGTCACTTCTTTACATAGGTAAAACAAAAACAAAGTGTTCTAAATATGCAGAGATTATAATTTCACTGGATAACTACAAACCAAAAAAAGTTGTTTATAGTTTTTTATGTAATATAAGAATGGCAGTGTTTAATTCAGTAAAAGTTACAAGTCTATTTACATTCAATCAGAAACTCTAAAAGAAACAAGGAAGGAAAATACAATCAATACAATATGTTATCATTCAATTTTAAGATTTTTCATTTAACTTTTCCTTTAATATATTTATTTGTATTAAAAAAATATTTTATTTAGCAGCATCAGCATTTGAGACTGTACACTCATCACATTCTGTTGAAACTGAAAAATGTGTTGATACACAAAAAGAAGACAATGACGTTGTAGTCACAACTTGAATTTAAATATGAATCAAGTTCAGCTACAAAGGAGTTCTGCTAATTCCTCTCAATTATTTCCTAAAGGTAAGTTACGGGCATATAACTAAGCTTAATATTAACTATGATTGCTATATTAACTTTTAAATTATAAAACAGCATAAAGCATTTTAAATACAATATAAATTTAAACCACACATTCACTGGATTTATTTCATATTTTCTTCAAATATGTATATTTTTTGTCTTTTAATGAACATTAATCCTGGTTTAAACCTAAGATGTTCAAAAATGTCTTCTCATCATTTAATTGATTATCTGAAATCCCTTATGACAACTATTAGTCCCGTCATTAGAGATACTACTGTATACATAATTAAACATAACTAACTATATCAATATTTATAAAACATTCATTTCGCTCCCTCGTCTCCTGCCAGCCGGCCGCGGTCTTCCTAGTTCCTCGTAATGGATGTCTTTTTCTAATGCTGATGCTTCATGGTGTTTTTTTTTTTTACATATATCTAATTTTTATATATTATATTATTGGCATTACTTACATTATAAGTTCTTATACTTATTGAGTAACATTTTTAGTTTTGTTTGATATTAGTTTTATTTTATTGTGTAGTATGTGGTAGGAATTTTGAATTATTTCCTAAGTGTTACATACATTGGGCGCAGTGTTTTTTAACGTTATCGTTTTGATGGCTTCCTTTTTTTTATTTTAACTATTATCTTTACAATTTTCGACCACGCCCTAAAATGCGACTTTTTAATGTAAGTTGATAAGTTTGTTAACAATTAATGTATTTTCTTTATAAAAATAGTATTATTTGTAACGTTCCAGGACTCTTGAGAATGTATAATTCAAGATGAGGGTCGAAGCTGTTGGTGGAGCGTCTGTTAGGACGTGGTCTGCGGACGAGAGGAAATCTTTTATGAAGAGAAGTATATGTAGCCGATGTACGATAGTAGTGTGACGGTAAGGTCTGTTGGTTACTTTGTTTTGAGTTATATTGTACATTTTAATGTTAATTTCTCCATAATGTATCTTTTATATTGAGTAAACTGTTATCAACACATTCATTTTATAATTCCTCATGTGCTGTTGATATTATACATGATGACATCCATATGGGGTCTTTCTAGAATAATCGATTATTATAAAAGTGTTTTAATAGTGTTATATTTTCTAAGTAAATCAATTTATGTGTTTAGTTTAAGTATAAACATTTATAATTTTTGTAGGAGTCTAATATTTCAAAGAGAATAATAATAATAATTCCATTCATTTTACAGTATGTTATTAATGATGATAATAACTAGACTGATGTATAAAGAATTGTTTTATTTGAATAATAAACCTTCTTAGTGATATGAAGTGTAATTTAGTTATGAATATTTTAAGATAAATATAAAATACTAGCTTTTGCCGCGACTACGTCCGCGTGGAATAGTGACTTCCGGCAGATTTTTGGTTCTTCCCACATAGTTCCCGTTCTTGCGGGGTTTTCGAAATGGTCGAGTTCCCGTATAGTTTTCAGGATAAAACCTATGTTTTTTTTTAAATTCACAATGAAGTACTCTTAACAAACAACCTATTTATTTGTTTATTTGAATAAAGATTTTATAAAATTATTTTGACCAAATTAGTTTCCATAAAAACGGTTTTTGTGAGTTAATCTTAAAAGATAGATATATACTGTCGCGGACTGTTTTTTAGATCATTAAAAGAGCTATTATTCTTTAATACATATTTTTTGTGTATCTTGAACCGTTTTCACGGCGCACGCAACGGAAGGCTTCAAAGATGAAATAATTTCTCCCGTTTTTTACACATTTACCACTATATCTTTGCTCCTATTGGTCGTGGCGTAATGTTATATAGCCTACAGCCTTCCTCGACAACTGGACTATCCAACACAAAAAGAATTATTCAACTCCAACCAGTAGTTTCGGAGATTAGCGCTTTCAAACAAACAAACTCTTCAGCTTTATAATATTAGTATAGATTATATTTTTATTTTCAAACAATCCTTGATGTAACTGTCTCTGTATGTCTTTATATATGAACAATATTGTTTGTGAACAGTATTAATATATTGTATTATGTATTACAGATGGTGTTATTGGGCTGTACTTGAGATTCATCCATCAGGAGATGACGGCTGATCATCAAGTGTTAGATGAAAACTAACAATGAACCAGGTAGCTATTAATGAAACATGAGTGTGTGATTACACTAGACACAATATATTAAAGACAATGAGCTACACATTATATGGAGAGGGAAGTGACTGAGATTTAAACATATTAGAATGTAAAAGACTTGAAGTATCAAGTGTAGTGTTGAAGGTGGAGTGTTGCAGCGGCTCAAACAGTCAATGTCTTTTAATACAAGCTTTATCCATACATTAGTATGTAGCTCCTGCGGGACTTGCTTCATGTTAAGAATCATTGTTTCAGTAGCTTCTGATGAGTTCACTAACAGAGGCTGTTAGCTGTTAAGATTGTTAACTTACTGTTGTTACATATTATTATAAATACTATTTTATAATAGTTAAAGTGTCAAGTAACAACAATTTCTTAATTTTCAGATGGTGTTAGGGATTCAGTCAAGGTGCAGAGAATCTAACGACTGGAGTTTTAATATGTAATTCTCATTATAATATACATAAAAATAAGTTTCGTAGTTTTCCTGGTACCTCTGGTTGCCGCCCTACATAATTAGTGTTTATTTTTTACTACAATCATTAAACTAAGTAAATATTTTTCATCATCAATATTAAGGACGAAGATTTAGTATATGAATATTTTTTCTATTTATTTATAAATACTTACTAATTTACCAAATAAATCTGAAGGAAACTTTGTAATCGATGGATTTATGTACAATCAAGTCGCAATAAAATAATATGTTCTGTAACTCATAAAGAGCACAATCAGGTTTTATAATAATTTGCGTTCAGTCGGAATTAATAAATAGAAAAACAACAAAACAAAATTAAAATTGGCAATTGTTTTAAAATAAAAACGGTTACTAATAATGAAAACATAATTACTTACATAGTTATTCTGAACCTATGGATATTGTGCTGTATATAAATTTAAAATTCCACTTTAGTCCGAGGAACTACAAGGCTTATTAAATTAAAACTAAAGTAGTAATATGTAGCTCAAGGAGGAATCCAAATTATATATACAGTTTACAGAAATCATTCGTCAAAGTCTGGCGCAACAGCTCGATACACAAGCTGTTCAAACTAAACGTGTCGGCCATGTTCGTGTACATCATACGAGTCTAATTGTCTAATCTCTCTTTCATGTATCGAGTATCTCTGTTTCCCCGCTCACTAAGGGCGCGCGTGTCTCAATTCTTCTTCCTCTCCTCTCTTCTATACTCGTTATTCATGAGCAATATCCAAGTACAAATATATCAACACATGTAGTTCAAGCGGGTCCTACTGCATCGGTTCTCATCTTCAAGAAGCGGCCAACGTCTTTAGTTAATAGTTCTGTTGATGAAAGATAGATGTGTATCCCTTCATCTGTATGTATAATGTATTTATATGAAGACATCTTCACGATCATAAATGTTGTTTAGTGTCAGCGAAGGTTTGAAAAAAAAAGTCAGTTTAACTTATAAAAATCAGTTTATTATTTTTTTACTGAGTTAGACGGAGACAAAATAATGTTTGATTTAAAAATGTACATGATAAACAGCCGTCAACACTATCTATAATATGTTTTACTTGACTTAAAACAAATACTGATGAAGTTATTTTCGTGTATAATATAAGGAATATAAAAATAGAAGACAAAGCTTGAAATCAATATCTCAATTTGCAAAAGCATGTAATGTCATTTACAAATATCTTAGTGTATGAATGTGTCTTCTAAATATTTCTACAAAATATTTAGAATACGAAGAATTTCGTCAATAGATGGCGTTGTTAACCATCACTTAGCCAATGGTTGTTTAGTTCTCTTTAAACGAAACTTACTGATTACTCTACGTATTCGCTGGGTGCGTAAGGCGTAGTGGGGGACACAAAAGTTATGTTCACTTATTGAGACAAAAAATCACTTATTGAAACTTGCTTTAGTTGTTAGGTATATGTATTTATTTTACTTACGGTTTTTAGCTGAGCCACGGATTTTTTAAAAATTAATATATCACATTCACATTGAAAAAAAAAGTAGTTGATGGATGTTATTTTTCAATAACTATTTGAAATCTAATACATGTTATTTTCTCAAAAGAGCCACCGTAAGTTGTATCGTTAGATGGCGCTGGAGGAGCACTCAGTGAATAGTACGGAACAGTGATCACGGACAGACGATATTAAAGTTTCTGCCATTTAGTCAAACATATACAAGTGAAGTAAATTTCCTTGTACAGTCTTTAGTTTACCTAACTACATATATATGTATAATAATGAACGTTGAACGAGAAATTACAAAAATTATCATATATTTTTAAATTTACATGACTTAAAGAATATATCGAATTAAAACATCTATTAATCTATTCTATCTACTCTTATAATGTAATTTATTGTTAACATTGAAAGCTAGGTTTAAGATTAAACATTATGCATCTTTGAATTTAAATAAAAATACATATATATTAGTGAAAAGTTGTGTACTTTAAAAATCATTCAATAAAGTTGTACCTATAAAGATATAATTATTTCATTTAACTACCGTACCTAAATGTTAAATTATAATTGAGTTAGAATTGTTGCATAATACATTTAATATTTAAAAAAAAGAAAGTTTTTTCCATTAACATGTGGATCAAGATTACTTTTAATATACAGAAATAGATAAATATCATAGAATAGAAATATACTTTACAAAGACATTACAAACTACATTCAAACAAATTTAACAAAATAATATAAGTACAAAGAATAGTGTAAAAAATTAACAAGAACAATTGTAAAATAAAATCATGTTACATAAATATATAACACATAAATATATAACAGTTATTAAATAATATTAACAGTGGAAATACATAAAGGATTCTGAAAAGTAAGTATAATATACATTTTCATAAAAAAAGAACAGAATCGAATTTAGTGAATATAATATTAAATACAACTGCACTATTGGCACCGAGGACATGAAATTCTCTTCGTTAGTAGTAGAAGTATTCAGTTCTGTATGTGTTGTCATCCCAGAAGGGCCTGCTTGTGGCTCATTGTGTTCCATAGGCTGGTCAACACCAGGAGGCAGGTTGGAGTCATGAGATAAGTCATCTCTTCATTGGCTGCGACTGAAATTGAGAAATATCACTCAGTTAAATAAACATAGCCCTCACAGAGTGGTTGTAAAGCATCCTAATATCCCCAGCCCAGGGTCTCTTCTGGGAAAACGGATCCAACGCACTCCAAGACAAAGTTATCCCAGACCCAGAGACGTCTACCTCTAAAATAGAGTATCTGATTCAATCCAAGACAAACACTCACATCATAACAAGTAACTCATGTCCCTCCTCTTTAACGCCAATACTTTTAGATATTTGTATAATAAAACTAAATTAAAATAAAAAACGCAATAGGATTAAGTCTCAATATGGGTTTTAGTCAAAATTTCAGGTAAAATAAGGCAAATATCTCACCATCAAAGAAATCAGAGTACACATCGTGAGTCCATTCTCCCTGCCACGGAACCATATATTCTTCTAAAGCTCGAGTTGATCTGTCGTATGAGCCAGCTAACAGCTGTACCTGTAGAGTGTGATTATCTTCACAGCCGGGTATGATCCTCTCATACACGAGGCTAGCTTCCCTTGTGACGAAGCGGCTCGTTTCAAACCGTGTGTGAGAGGTGCGTCGGCTCCAACATCTGTGAACACGTTCAAAGAAGATTACTGCGTCGCGTCGTCTTGTATTTTGTTATGTTCGGGGTCGGATATACAACATTAACATAATTAACGCACACCCTCAAACACCCCAATTAGAATATAATAATATAAACACAATGCATACACCAAATATTATTTATACATATTTGCGTTAGCATCATTTATTGGTGAAATTAGTTATCCCAATTTCGTGTAAATAATATGGTCAGCTATTCACTAACACTCCGCTGCACACGCACACACAGACAGACAGACACAATGTACTCGCCCCGCCCGCGGCCCTCTCTCCGAGTGCCGTCCGACAATAATAATAATTGATTACTAATTTAATATTTCATTTTAAAAATATGAATACCCTGACTTACGATCCATTTTCGTTTCTATGAAGTGTTTAGATAACTGTATGTAGGATGAAAAAGGATCAAAATCGATCTAGATTCCGATTCTGAACAAATAAGTTTCAGGGTGTGCGTTAATTACGTTACACATTGTATATGAGGGTTCATCAATACCGGTCTGTACGTAATGTGAGGCGGCTCGTTGTAACAGCGGCGGTACATGAGGCGGGACAGACTCAGAACTCTGCGGACACTCGACACGAATCCTCGTACAACTCTGAACATGAAAAAAATATTAAAAGCAAAATGTGATGATAATACACAGCTCTCTTGAGTATTGTTTAAATTTAATAAACTATCGCTGCTGTAAGTTATCCAGCTTATGAATTTATTGATCTCTATCTTGTCCAAGAAAGTGTCATGTATGTTAATACGTAATAGACGAAGGTAACAAGCTATTTATAAAAACTATCGTTCTTAACAAAGCATTTTAACATTCTTCAAAAGGAATTCTTCAGAGATACAATAAAGTAATTTTCGAACGTACCCAAGTGTTTGTATTGCTGCACCACTTCTCTTGTCATGAGGCTTCAAACTGTGCCAGGTCCCCGCGCTCGACCAACACCTCCTCCGTCTATACACGTCACATAAAACTACACTTACTACACTACATACTTAAATCATTAGTATAGCCAATGTAAGCAGAGCTATCAAATTTTTTTAACGACAAAAACTCTCCTATTGTTAACTTATTAGCGAATCTTATCGTTTAAGAGTTGTTTAAAGTAAATTAGAATAAAGTATAGGAACATTGAAACTAAAATTACGTTACTTATCACAGTATGTGTCACCACATGCGTGGCATGCTGTTCGGCCAAGGCCAAGCTCTTCGGTGATTCCCTTTAGACAGCCACATGTGAATCGCATCCTCAGCCGCCGAAGCTCTAAGGAAAGCCGCCTCAGCCTCCTCCGGGTTCTCTTCAGCCAGAACCGCTGCTTCACGCCTCGCTACTTCTCGCTTCGTATATTTGAATCTGACTGTTATTGTGACGTAATAAGTAAGGGATCCTGTATCCGGAGGTAATGATAATCGATTTCTTAACTGTTTTCCATAGAATAGCTGTCAGTTAGTTGGTGTTAGGTTAATGTTTGTGTACGGTCAATGACCCCGCCCACTGAACAGCAACCTGCTGCTGTACTGTAACCGGAGCGTTCTCCCACTGACCACTCGTGTCATACATATGGATGGCACTTTTCCACTCACCTGGACGATACATATATGTATACATATAAGATTATTTCTTGAATATAATACAGTAATACCCCGCTTTACGCGAGTGATACGTTCCGAAGAAAATCGCGTTAACTGAAATTCGCGTATAGTGATGTTTATGATTAAACACAATCAAAATTTAATACAAAAATATAAAAATCATTTTAATCAATCACGTTAATTCTAAGAACACTATACAATACATAGGTACTCCTATTTTTTACGAAAAAATACATGTTTTGTCTTTTGGGTAGCGTTTTGTTTTCGTTCTTGTAAAATACGTTCATAACACCAATCACTGTTTTTAATCGTTTGACACACGTTCAAGACACGGTCATCATTATTGTCTATACTCTGCAATGTCCCAACCTGAATAAATTTTTAAAAATCGCGTTATTTACTTACAATCGCGTTATTTATTTATTTAGTTACAACATCATATTTACAATATATATTTATTTTCATCCACATGCATAATTTAACGGACCTAGAATGTTATGGCATTTTTTTAAATGGGTTCGCTAATTTTAAAGTGCGTTGTGCTAATAGAGCTCACGGTTCCTTCGGAAACCAACATTTCGAAAGACTATGTGAGCAAGGTCAACAAGTATTAGGTACAAGCTAATTAACGAACTCACTAAGAATAGGTTCGTGGTTAATTTATACGCTATAGAAGTGGGGAGAGAGGTATGACAGTCAAATCTCTCTATATCATACTAAAAGACTTGAGCCCGTTCTGAACTAATATCAGTTCATTAGAACGTGCGTTGAAGGCAGCCCTAGTAGGTTCGTTTCAATTTCGGCTAGGTTTTGAGAGGAGCTTGGACGGTGTGAGTGAGGGGGTCCCTTAAACCTACACGTGGGTCCCAAGTCCCAGGAACTCTTGAAGTTCCGCTCCTGCAACGCGATAGACCTAATGGCTACACAGTGAATCTATGGAACACTAACAAGTTTGGTTTCATATCAATAGACGCATCGTTTTCCCTAGTGGCTCTCAAAGGCTTGTATGTAGTAGGTCTGTCAACCGCAGCATCGACTCATACTGAGATGCTTCCTGAACGATGTTTAACAGCGATTTAGGGAAACCATATGTCTGTTCTATGCATATAATTAAACAATGTATATAACAATATTTTAGAGTATTACCTTGTACATAGATATAGCTTCATCTGTGTCTGTATCTATATCGGTATATAAATTTGTTCAGTCTTTCTAAAGCGTCCTTCCTGTCGTAATTGTTGAGCGAGTGTCAGTAAATATCTGTCTGTCTTCTTCTGCCACATGTGTAGCGGCAACACGTAGACCTTCCGACACTTTGCCCGCGGCGTTGTACGCTCCTACACAGTTCTCCGTCATGCCACAGGATATGAGAACTCGTTCCGCTGTATCCCATTCCTGTAAATATTTGCAAAAATAGATAAATAATTAATGAATACTAATTGACATAAGAAACCTACTAGAATAAAATGAAAATCGACCAGAACTTTGAATTCTAAAAAATGAATAAATTGATCGTGATGTTAAACCCGCGTATAAAAGAAGAAATGAATAATTGAAAACATATTAGTTTACACCCTTAGTGGATGTTTACATTTATATTTTTGCAACTATACACAATAACCAATAAGGAATTAACAAAATCGAATTACGTTAATAACAATTATAAAAAAAAATAATAACAACATATTTCTTTTGTTCATTATTTAAAATAACTTACTTGAGAAGATATAAAATGATCTCCCAACTGTTCACATTGCTCCCGAATAGATTCTTTATCTTCTATAACCTAAAGATATGAATGGATTGATTTACAAGAAATGTATATAAAGAAACAAAACCTATAGCAATATCTTATATCTTTAAATGAGCAATTCTTGTATATATATTTATATATTATGGGAATCTCGGTATCGGCTCAAACGATGGCCATAAAACGATCTAGCTAGGGATCATTATCATCATTAATCATTTAGAAAATGTTATTTTACGTAAAAAAGAATAACAAAAATTTGTCGTTTAAAATATGAGTCTTCCTGACATCTAGTGGCGAATAGTGATACTACTTTTTGCTACTTGCTTTTACTAATTGCTTTACGACACAACAGCAGATGGCGTTGTTAATTATCAGGAAGTCAATGAGTATTTGTTTTAAGGTTAGACTAAGAAATTAATTGTTAATTTATATTGTTTTCTTTCTTCTTAACGTGTTGAATTAAAAATGCCTAAACGAAATTTAAAAAAAACACAAAATAAATACTATTAATTCCTAAATAGCCAGCAAAGCTCGGTAAGCAGATATTATTAATAATACCTGTACAATGTGTGTGTGTGTGCTTTCAGAGCCGCAGTGAGAGCATCAACGGTTCGAGCAGCCTCTATGAGATGAGGTACAGCGGCGCCCGCCTGTCGCGATGATACAAGCCACGCGCCCCACTCTCCTTCAGGACAGGCCTGAAGAACAACAAATACTATAATAAAAATTAAAAACAACATTTATAATAAACGACACTGACTTCTCTTGCGTAGTTGAACGGTTGCCTCTAGAATAGTAATCAACCGCAGTTCTGATATCACCTTTACGCTCGGATATTTCACCAGCCATTTCCCACCATTCCTCCTACAAAGGAAACAAATTGTAAAGTTCATAATCTATGTCTCTAAGTATATATTTTTATTTAGCTATCTGATAAAGGAGCCATTTAGTGCAGTACATTATTTTTTTGTGTATCTGATAATGCAACCTTCACCTGTACTAGTTGATCGTGTGGGGTGATGTAACAGAGCGTCACCCACACACGAACCGCGCCTCGCCGAGACGACCTGTACCAACAAAATGATACTTTATTAGGGCAAATAGATTATTAGTGTTATTGTAACGAACACAATGTATATATTATTAAATTATAATTAATTAAATCTGATACAAGTTATCATTTTTGCACCTGTTGACGTGAGATAGTCCATGTATTGCTGCCTGAGTGATGTCACCGCTTGTCTATCGACTCTTCCAGCGAGGCCGATGGCGTCTGCCCATCTACTGAACTGCTTGTACATATTAATGGCCAATTCTGGCTGAGCGGCTCCACGTACGTAGTATTCTTCGCGGTGGTTAAGTCCCCCACAAATATTGCTAGACGTGCACGAACCTCGGGACTCTTTAAACCTATGCATTATATTATAATCACGATTAATAAAATAAACACTATTAATAAAATAAGTGCGTACAAAAAGAAACAGATACATGAGGTGTACCCAAATCATGTAAATGCAAAAAATACCTTCATCAATATTCCCGTTCCCTTTGGCTGAAGCTAACTCGACAGTTTTCTCTAGATAAAATGTTCTAGCCTCATCACCTACTGCTTTATAGCATTTCAACGCCAACTGAAAAATATATATTTGTTATGAGGTACTAAAACGTTTAAATGTTATAATATATATTAGTCCTTCTCTAATTTGAGCAGTGAGGAATATACCACCACAACTGAATGGCTAACACTTAACCAAACATAACTGTTGTTTGGTATCAGGGTGGTCCAATCTACCTGAACCTAATGTTAATGTAATTAAACCAATAATTAATTGAAGTAGTTATTCTAAAAGTATTGGAAAATCTTTATTTCTATCATATATACATGGTGGCTCATAGGTAATGTCGTTCATATGTAAAAATTTCAACGCATGAATTTAAATATGTTGAAACTTCTTAAATTTATCTCTAGCTCCTCGAACGGTATAGTAATTTTATTTTCTTTGAATAATTTTCTATTTGTTTGTTGCTGAAGGACTACGTTTTTATACAATAGTGGACAGGTGATGCGAATGTATGAGGTTTCTTTGAAGAAATATCCATGTTACCGAAACCGGTTTTTGTTTTCAAGATAATTCTAAACCATAAATTATGAAAGTAACACGGAATACGATCAAAGAACTTGGTGATATTAAACTCCCACCACATCCGAAATTCAGTCCAGACTTTACATTTGAGATCTATGGCGAAATTATTTTATACAAAATAATTTGAATCCATCCACAAACTCCTGTTGAATCCATCCACAAACTCCTGAATCCACAAACATCTGTTATGTTATTAAAGCAGTGCGAATTTTTTTTGCATTTAAGGCCAAAAAACGGTTTAACCTAAGAGCTTATGGCTCTTTGGGATAAAAACCATTAAATACGAGGAGCTATACCTCTCATAGTTAGTCTATTTTATTGCATTATATATTAAAAAGTGAACACTGAAAATCTACATTATTTATGAGACATCCACTGTACTTATATTCTCTGTACTTGAATACAAATTCACATAAAGCAAATATCGTGAAAAACTTACTAAAAATGAGTAGGATGTTTTCAATGTGTTTGGCAACAAAGCCTTAACAACCTTCTGTTTATATTTAATGTAACTGTAATGCCATACATATTAACCTCAACATCGTATCCTGTTAGCGCCTGTTCAGCCAGTTGACACCACAACGACCCGAAGTCCAAGTATTGAGCACAATCCTTTAAGTCCCCGCTACGTAACGCGGAATCTATTCAAAATAAATAGTACATTAACAATATAGCGATTGATGAAAAGAAATTCAAATAGCGCTTAGAATATAAAATCAATCCTGTTATAATGAAATCGTTTATTTATTGTCTTATGCAAAAAAAAACTTAGTACTCTGTAATATTCTATAACTTAATCTGTCCAAAAAGTTACTTTAGCAACATACTGAATCTTGCTGTGTTGATAGTGTGCACCAGATTAACATTATCCTACCATGAACTTTAAATTTAAACGTCGTCTATATAAAAATTTCATAGTAATCACTTCAAACAATACAAAAATAAATGAAAATAATGTTTTCGGGTATTTTTAAATAAACGACATACTGCCATCGTTTCGGTTACTTTACAGCAACCACGATCACGGGCAGACCAGATGTGTTTCATTTAAATGAATAGTGAAGGAAGTCTTAGAACTCATTAATATAACAATAATGTCAGTACTGTAAAGCCAGTCGATGTTCATCCAATACAATGGCCTGGATGTGACCTCCTTCCAGTAGGACTCGTCGCTCTGATACTGATACAGCCCATACACTGTACCTACAACACATACAAACACACATATATATGTCGGAACAACCTTATGATCCATGTATATGTAACAAATAGACATCATGAGTAAAAACTAGGATTAATTTACAGGACTATTTTGATATGTTCTCTCCCAAAATATTAAATTAATATTGACCATTTAAACATTGCCAACGATACATTGTTTTAAGTTAGAAGATTTATTATATTCAAATAAATGTTGTACACATAATAAGTTACTTTTATCTACATGAAGTACGTTTTCAAAAGTCCTAATACAATCATTAATCTCCACATTACAATCCCACAATTAATAATGAAAAAGATATTTCAACATGACGTTATAATTTGGGTATCTTCAAGAAAAGGCGTGAATAGGATGATACTGAGATTTCTATACTGAGATAAGATGGAAATGAAGTGTTAAATACGTTCAGTATCTAACACTTCATTTCCATCTTCCAACAGTCAAGCACTATCCAGTAGAATTAAAAAATATATTATTAAATCTTACCAAATCAGCAAATGTGTTGGGGTTCGGGCTACAACAGCGTCACTGTTTTCTATCCATTGCACGAAACTGACTCCGCTCGCGATAATTTCCTAAAAAAATGAAATACCAGACAATGAAATATCATATTTTTTTTACTCAATTTATCCAGCTATGTCGTTTACGCTATATATATATGAATGTGCTACCTTTTCACCGGTATCAATACGGAGAAGTGCAAGTCGTCGTCTAGTATGACGGAACAGAAGCAGATGTCCACTCTCATTCAGCTCCAACCAATCTAACTGAACTCCTACAACATTTACATCATTGATATCAATCTTTTTTTCATAACAAAGGAACTCTAACATCTATCCTATGTATGTTCCGTACCTGTAACAAGATCAATAACAGCAATCGTCTGTCTGTCCAGCCCTCATAGAGCACGTGAGGATTCACACGCTCAGTACGAACCTCCATAAGATACGAAACATTTGAGTATAAATTAAATTACTCACCGTTTGTAGTATTCTATCGAGGCCGTACTCCACCACACTAAGTCCGCCAGCACGCTGCAACAGACAGGCTCCACCCACCATGGTATCTGGAGTATTTATGACTATAAACTTTTAATACTACATATATGGAAGTTCGATAGAAAATATAACTCACTTCGCTAGTTAGACCACGAGCTATATCGCACAGGATCAGACTATTACTGGTACGACAGGCAGCGTACCAATCGTTATCTGTAACAGTCGACGTTGGTTAAATTATTTATAAAATAAAAAGCATTCATTGTTTTACTATAAAAAAAACATCTCAAACAAAAAAAAAACAAGTTACCATTTATAATTAAAAATAAGCATCAGTTTAAATCCTGCTTATTTTGGCCACGACAATAAACACAACAAGTAGGTTTTATAAAAGACCTATCTACGTGAATAGTGACTCAAATTGCCTTTATTAACTGTTTACTGAATATACATCTTGGTTGTGTACACCACTGTTTTGTTATGCTTTTTTGCTTCACCTGATTAAAATTATATCGGATGTAGGTTGCTAGAAACTCTTTTAAGTTTTTTATTCATGACAATTGCGAAATAACTACCTACATATTATAACCTTACTATATTTTATTACGATAATTAATGCGAATTCTATAGTTGTCCAATTTTAATTATTCCCGAATCCCGTTATATGTGTTGACAACGTGGTATTCTTACAGATAAATTAAGAAATAGCAATTATATGTATAATAGGTGAAAAACATATATCCGCCATACTAATAATGAGACACATGAAAATTTTAATAAACTTAGTTGTTACGTTGAAAAATAAATGAATTCAAATGGAATAATTCTAAATTTTAAAAGGAGTATTTTTGAAAAAAATACAGCGGCACATAAGTCATGCGTATGAAATATAGACAATGTTTTTTTAACGAATTTGCCTTTTTAACATCGATTATGCGAATTTACGAAAAAAAAATGAGACTAATTTTGAATTCACATTAATTACCGCATAAAAATCTTAAGACTTTTTAAAACAATATTCGGGCGCTAATATACAAATATAAATTACTATAGATACTTCGCAAATTACGTCAATTTATATTTAGTACGTTGTAGTTCCTCTGTAACCAATGTAATTTAAAACAAATAACATGTAAAAAAATGACCAAAAATGCCGTTACAAGAAAAACAACAAATTACTAACGAAATGAGTATAGTATATTCATTTTGTCAGTACATAATTTGTTTTCGTAGATGTAGTCACGAAATAATATGTTGAAAACGATAAATACAAACAAGTGGGCTGTGTGTAATTTAAATTGAGTAAACAAAAGAATGTATTTGATAACGGCAGACACTTAAAAAGAAAACATAAGATTTATAAGATACTTTGTAGGCTTTCTTTTAATAATAAAAATATTCGTATTTGGAGAATACAAAAACTCACTGGGTCTCTCTTCTTTTTGAAAAGTTCACAAAACGCACAAAAAAATCTAACCGCGGCTAGTTGATACGATCATACGAATTACTGGTGAAATTTGTCACTTCGCTAGAACTTCCATATTTTATAATTTATACCTAAAAACACTGCGCACTATAACACTATTATTAATTTACTCATTTAACATACATTAACAATTACATACTTAAATAGCGTACACATTTTGAGTTGTGGCGAAAACAAAAGCAAGGTTTGGCAATGCTAGTAAGTAAAGTACTAACTAGTAAGAAGTCATATAACGACAGCTAGTGAGTAATTCTATTAGAATTTGGATGTTCAAATAGGTTAGCAATACGTATAAGGGGCATGTTCGAAAGAGATGGGTAAAGGAAGTTATCATAAGTTTGAAGTCGAATAATATTTTTTATTTTATTACGTTTAAATTGAAATGCACATTATTTATTTTCAAACCATAATTTTAAGAGATCTTTAAACTGCTTTAATTTTTACATAACTAGTTTAAGCGCTTTAAGTAGGAAATAATAATATTGGGTGTTCAACGTAATATTAACAAAGTTGTCATCATAGATAATACACTATATTAGAAATTGGTTGTCATAAGGTCATAATGTCATACTACTTTGTATTCAATATTTTCATTCTCTATGTTCATACTTTTTAAGAAAAAGTAATATGAATTATGATAATATTGACAATTATCCTCTACGAATTTAAAGTGTCTAAAAAAATAATATTAAATTAAGTACTAATTGATAGGTATACCTTGGATTAAAAACGAAATTATTATATGTAGTTATAAATCTAAGGTTATCTGTGCTATATATATTCTTAATTTTGGTCTTGTTAGATACGCGGATAGGGTCGGACAATGAAAGGATCGCTGGCTTATCACGCACTGCTTTATTGAACGATTATTACACTATATATATGGGTGGTCGCAGCCACGCCCGAACTAATTATTTATACATACCTACATATGTAACAGGTCTTTCGGTCCTTTTATCTTAATATTTTTTTGTGGAAAATAATGAATAATGGCTCTTGATAATACCTCAGGACCGCTTCAAAAACTAAAACGGCACCAGTTTGCGATGCTACTGCCAATTTGGTTCCATCTCCACTCCAGGCTAAAGATCGCGCAGGCTAGATTTGACAACTTACTAATATGTCAATCATTCTGTTCGATTGAAACAGGAAAAATGTAATAAATACATTTGATTTGATTATAAATATTTTAGCAAAGGATGAGTTAAATTGATAATTAGTTAGCGATTTCCTCTGTAAAATAAGATAAAGTCGAAGAAATTTTTTTAAAGACAAAAAATCCCAAACATTTTAAAAATTGATTCTTTGTGTGTAAGCCTTTCATCAGTTCCCAAAATTGAAAAGCGATTTCACTGCTACTCTTATCAAAAATCACAATTAATTAATATTAAAATTATATCGACGGGACAATAAATAAATGTTTACTTATCGGTAGTTCTAATATGGGGCTGTCCATTAATCACGTGAGGCTTGAAAGGGGGGGGAGGGGTTTGATAAAAATCACGAAAATAACACAAGGGGGTGGCGGGGGTGTAGTAAGAGATATCTTTGTATTTATTTTTTCGTCTAACGCGCGAGTAAAGTAATAAAGTTGGAGTGCATATTTGTAATATTAAAATAACTGTTTTTTACTACATTCATATTAATATGTACACTCTAAATACCCCAAAATATTTTTTTATTTTATTTTGTCTGTTTGTGAGTTCCGGCTAATCTCTGAAATAGCTGTAAAGACTTTGACGAGTATTTTATGTCCGGGTGGGTAATAAGGAATAATTTAGGCTACTTTTGATTCGAATACCGAAATCCAAGCCCGAACTTCAATTTTAGTGTAATTTAGGTAATATAGTACGTTTAATTTAAGCTAAGCTTTACATTTGTGTGAGTGCACACGGATAGTGTAGGTGTGCTGACAAATTTTTAAATGGCCCGTTCTTTTCGAGTTTTGAATCGGCTTTTAGTGCTTTTACTTCGTCCCACACTTTCCGCACTTCACCCTTTGTACCTACTGGTAGTAGATTCAAATGTTGAAAACGCAATGTCAAGTGAAGAAGAATTGGGATTTTGAAAAAAAAAGTATTGATTTTTTTTATGTATTTTAAAACTTTATTATTAATTATATTGATTTTTAATGCAAAAAACTTGAAAACTTTTTTTTTTTATTAATTATAAACAATTAAAAATTTATAAAATTCAAAAACAAATCACGTGACTGTAAACGCGCCATGATTGGTCGGCATACTTGTGACGTCATAATGTTAAAGCGATTTCATAATAGTACAGTGTTTATGGCTATTATTTTTGACTTGATAAAAATATCTCAAATTTATTAGTGAAAAACGATTTGAAAAGTTTATTTCGACTAACTATGTGTGATAAAGGATTTATAAAAGCAAAATCGGATAATATTCCTGATGTTGATATATTTATAACAATTTTTTTTTAAAATGACGTCCTATTTAATTCTGCTGAAGTTCGAGGTGCTAAGGCGTCAAGGTAAATCTGTTAAAAATACCATTCTAAATGAAAATAAGTATTTATTTTCTATTAAATATAATTAATAATTATTTCATTAATTGTAGAGCATCACGTGAGAGTTACGGTGATAAAGCTATAGGTTATGGTCAACTTAATCGTAAGAATGGTATTTGTGTTTTAAAAGGACGTGTGTGTCCAGAACACCGAGTTCGGAGTAAAGCTTACTTAGTTACTCTAACTATCAATGAAAAATTAAGAAGAAGAATAATAAAAGAAGAATTAATAAAATGTTATTATAACATTATAAAAAACCAAAATAACATATACTTTAAAAATTTAAATGTAGTCTGATACAGAACCTAGAATGTTATAAAATTATGAAAATATCTATTAATTGAATTCCAATTATTAGACAAACATACATATAGATTTACTATTCAATAGCTTTAAATTATCAATTAAAAATTTTTTAATGCTACGATTCTAAAGGTTATAATTTGGAGCCCAGGTAAAAAAATTAATTACTGAACTATACTTATTCGATTTGTACTCTTAGATATAAAATAATTAATAACAATATTATTATGATTATATTATTATTATACTTACATCGAAATGATTTTCGCAACAAAAAAAATTTGATTTTGTTTTTGAATAATCTTGGAGCACTGCTTGAAACCATTTTTTTCGACGTTTTTCGTCTTGTGGAACATTTAAAAACATTTTTTCAGGAGTTGTTTTTGTAGTATTTGTACATAATGGTACAAAACAAGAGCGATAACTTTTGAGTTTTAACATTTTTGATTATTTAACAATGCCAACAGAATTTACTAGATAAAAACTCAAAACACTGTACTAATTATTATATCTCTGTATGCTACAATGAGCAAAAACTAACATTGTGACGTCACACGCGCTCGGATTTATTCGGGAGCTGTCGGCGGATCTTCGGTACTGAATTTAAAATTTAATTTTTATTTTGAAATAACTTTTTAATTATTGCAAAGAAAAAATAAATAAAAATAGTTTTGTTATAAAACTTATATATGATCTTTCCATTTATCACAAAAAAAAAAATTATTCAAAAACCCAATTTGTATAGTTTTTTCAAACTTTAGTTAATATTTTTTTTTTCATAATATTTCCAGCCGGCTTTTTACAAGTTTTGTTTATTTTATTTTTAATGAAGAACAGCTCTCAAGCTCATGTTATGTATCTATTTAAAATATAATAAAATTTAATTCTTAAAGTTTTTTTTCTAACTGTACTTTTACTCACACAAATGCAAAACTCAGCTTAAGTCTAACGAACTACATACATACATATGTATACAATGTTATGACATTTAATAAAGAAAGTGCTGATATTGCTCAGCTTACAAATATAAAATAAATATAATATATGAAATCTTTATAAAATAATAAGATTTTGTTTTTTATTGAGTCAAATATGAATATATCATTTAATATTTAAAAGTAAAGAAAAGTATTAAGAAAAATATTTTTAAAACGGACGTGGCAGTCAGATTCCAAGGCCATAAATTGAAACGGATCAGTTAACGTGAACGTCAAGAAGTAGTAACCTTCTTTATAGAATTCAATATAGTGACTTTCGCGTAAATTGAGAAGCTTAGAAATGTCCCCTTAACGTCGACTAACTATTTATTAAACTTACTCACTTATTAAAAGATAAGATTAACAGTTTCTTTTCTCGTCCCAAACGTATTATTATGTAATGTAAATTGAAACTCAGATAATTTAGGTTCTATCACATATAACCATAAGTTTGAATTTCAAATGATGAATTAAAATATTATGAAAATAATCATGATTAATGTTAATGTTAGAAATAAAATACAATATTACATATGTTAAAGTGATAAAAATCTAAATAATATTCCGAAGAAATATATATTACTTGTTTACATTAAAAAAATGGTGGTTTCGAATATGGGTTTTTTAAAAAGTAGGTGTAATTAATTTTGACCTGTTTTTTTATTAACTAGGGTAAGATTTTTCATTTTTATACAATAATGTAATAATTAAAATAGAAATTTTAAATAATTCATGAAAAAATTATTCGCCAAAGTCACATGTATGTAACTACGTAATATAGCTTTGGAATGATATTCAAAAATTGGAAATGTCAGCGAACAATAGATTACAAACAAATGGAATTAAATGTAATGAAAAAGAAGAAATAAGCTTAATTGAATTAAAATCAAAAGTATGTTGTAGTTCTCCCTTCAAAAGTTAAACAACTTGGTTATTAAATTTCATAAAAAAAACAATTGGATGCAGAAATAAAAATTATGTATAATTTGTTTCAATACTATAACAAATATTTTAAAGGTTGATTTATTATTGAGAAAGTATTTTAAAAATGAATTTCATCTCATCTTCCCGCTAACGAGTTTAATAAAGTTATTTATTCTATAAAATCAGACTAAAGAGCATAAAACATAAAAGGTAATTCAGCGGATCCTTAAAAAACTATCTCATTAAAGTAGTATCTCAAACGTCATGGCATTTTTATTATAATAAATTTGTGATTCAGAACTCTATGTAATTTAACGATGAATATATTGAGAATTTTTGTTAAAAAAAATTATAAAAAGGATTTCTATGGCTTTTTGCCTATTTGTTTCTGTTTAAATTACAAAATATCAATTCAAATAAGTAAATAATAGATTTTATAATACAACTAGCTTTCCGCCCGCAGCTTCGCCCGCTTGGAGTTCCCTTATATCGTGTTTTCAAGAGAACCTTTCAAAAGTCTGGGATAAAAACTATCCCATGTTCTTTCTCAAAGTCAACTCTATCTCTGTACCAAATTTCATGAAAATCAGTTCAGTGGTTTAGGCGTGAAAGCGTAACAGAGAGACAGACAGACAGAGCTACTTTAGCATTTATAATATTAGTAGGGATACTTAATGTCCGAATTCTTTAAACAAGCTTTCATATGACAACATAATTAAGTAGCAACAATTTTAGGACTGTAGTGACTTCCTCGGCTTTGTAAAGCAGATCGTCCGCAAATCTGACAGGAGTGGGAAAAAACTGAATTCTTAAAATCAATTATTACAGTTCCTTAATATATGTAATTACAATGATTAATTAAATAATTGTATCATGAACAATAGTTAATTTTAAATGTAATTTAACAGTAGAAAAGTTTGTGTCTTATATATTTCTTATATTAACGATGTAATTCTTTTCGCCGTATAAAATGAATGATTTGAACCTAACGGCTTGAACCCAATACTTCTATTGAATAATCATCACTCAAGTCTTAAAATAACAAGTGTTACGAAGAATGTTTTTATGATATAGTTTGTATTGAAAAATATCGAATAAACAGGATTTTTTAAAATAAAATTTAGAAATTTTTCAGATCTTCTAAAGATGGAACTAACAATGTATATTGCCTTCTTTTATCGTGCCCAAGGACATGTGTCGCGTATAACATTAAGGCGTTATTTCATTTTAATATTTCTAACAAAGGAAGTGTCACTGACTTGTCTACTCAATTTTATTGTTATTTCGTTTTTGACATAGGAAAAGAAAAACATACTTTCTCTAAAGTAATACAACGAAAACGAAACATTGCATTAGTTTTGAATTAAAGAATCGAATTTTGTCCAACAATCTTAATTGATTAAAAAGATTTTTAAGAATGATGTGATTAAAGAGATTACATTAAGTATTCTATGAAACGTTTTTGATTACTGTGATATAATTGACAATGTATAGAAAAAGTCTTACTTACTTATCTATTACGTAGTTTGATTAACCGTTTACTTCTAAGTAGGCATCAAACATATTTCTCAGAAACGATATTGAGACTCACTTATTAAAATTCTCGTTTTATTTCCCTTTGTTTAACCAGGACGCTTAAGATTTTCATTGAAATAATTAATATCGCCTATTCAAAGATCTTATTTAAAATAAAAATTACTATACGAACTTTACTATCACACTAGCTTCGAAATTTTAACTAAAGAAATAAAAAAGACTACATAATGTTTGTACTTGAACCTATCACGTCCATACATCATAGTGATAGTGGTTCAAAGCAATTTCTCAACGTCGCACTTTATTAATAATGTAAAGATATCTTGAACAAGAACGGCGTATTCTTATGGCAATCAAGTTCAAGTGACTTGTTTTTACTTTATAACAAATAGCAACATGTAAAGAAGAACAAAATAACTAACGATCAATTATGAAATAAACTATTGAAGACAAAGTTCTTTTGTTGAATGTTATCATAAGAACCTGACAATGTTATAAAATAGAATTTAATGAAAAGAACAATAATATTGACTAAAATATAAGACTAGTTAATAACAAGTACCATTGTTGTATTATGTATAAAAATTATTATTTTTTATGTCAAAGGTGGCAAACGAGCAGCCGGCCTACATGGTGTGGGGTAGTACCGTCGCCCATGGACATCCGCAACATGTTTGTTATGGATGCGTTGCCAACCTTGTTTTTTAGGGATAGGAAGGGCTGGGAATAAGGAAATGATAGGAAAGGGTGGGAAACAGGAAAAGGGCAACCGGCTCTCTCACTCATCGGACGAAACGCAGCCACTAAAGGCTACATCACGCCGATCTTCTGTGAGAGGGTGGTACTTCCCCGGTCGAGCCAACCCATGTTCGAGCTGTAGTAACTTACCACAGCTAGGCTCTACCACCTAAAGAATATATATAAAAATAAGAAACCATATATTATGAGATTCATTAATATTAGATTTAACAATCCGAGTATGGATTTAAGACTACGAAGACAGATGAAGATGTATAATATATACAATAGTATTGGAGACATTATAACTGCTATTCTCGAATGTAGAAAACAACTTTTGTTTAAATATTCTTCTTGACAGTAAATAGACGTGTGTTGCCAATATAACTCACTGTGATTGTGCCTCATACTTGTGTATTACATAAAAAAGTCATCATGCTCTCATTACAACCTTAAATGAAAAGTGATTCGAAGTTATCAGTTTCTTTTTACTAAATAAAAAAGAACATCAACACGTTTTTATATTGTCTGACTTGATAATATTTTATACACAGGAACATTTTTTTAGAAGATGTCTGTAGCTACAACATATTTCCTTAAATAATAATAAAAATACGCTTTAACTATATCAGCGACGATAATTCTTTTTATTCTGTTACAATAACGGAAAAATCTTATTTCATTTCTTATATCCACTTACGGTGATTTGATTCGATCGACTGTTTAGGACACTTCATGTATTGGCTTGGTTGATGAAATTGTCGCAATAGAATATTTATTAAATTACAAAAACTCTAATAAATCTAGAAAATTAAGAAAAAATAAAGTATTTCTAAATACAGAGAATTATTACATAGGATTTTTTTTTTATATAACAGGATAGACCGTAAATATAAACATCGATAAAGAAATGGATCAAGTTTTTTGAACTATAATTTGTTTGGGTTATTATTAGTTGTTTGAACTTTTGCATCGATAATGCCTCCTTAATGGAATAAAATATCAAAATAAACTAGTCGACATTTTCTTTACGTCATATAATATTGAGTGTTCCGATCAGTAACATAAGAGAATTAAGATTTATATACGTTTTAAGTATAAACGTCTATCCTAATTTAGCTATTTTCGATAGATATTAAAAGGACACATTTGTTTTAATTTTTGCAATGAGAAAGTAGAATGAGAATTATGGAAATAATAAAGTTCATTAATTATGTTAAATAAAATAAATACTTTTGTAATGAACTTATGCGGGAGAAGTCAAGGTGTAAACTCAGGAAAAAAACATTTTTTTTTAACAAAGTCAACATTTTATTATAAAAAATCCAAAAAAAAAACAAAAGTCTCATAAATAAAAGTTACGCATTACGCATGAGAGAAAATAAAAAAAACACGCAATGATGACATAATAAAAGAAATTTCAAAGTTGCAAAGTAAAATGTTATTTATGTGAAATACGATATTATTGCTATAGTTTATTTACTAAGAATAAACAAAAAATAAAAGACAAACTCAAAGACCAAGAGAATCACATCAATCTTAACACTACAAATCAAAAGAAAATATTAATATGCTGTTTTTATAATGCTTGCTTTGTTATTAAAAGTTCAGTCTACTATTATTACCTACATCGAAATTATTGGGCCTTGGAAATGGGCTGAACTGCTTCGAGAAAAGCATAGTACGGGCATTAATTTAAGCTGGACGTGGCAAAACCTTTTGTTCAAATGGGATTTTGAATAACGATTTCGAGATTTTGTTTTTTAGTCTCGAAAAAAGAAATTCAATTGATTTGAGAGGCTTATATACTTATATTTATGAGACATTGTAGCTTTTATCTAGTATGTTCCTAACTTTGTTCAAATTATAACAATCTTGATTATCAAAGTACTACATGGTTAGTATTTTGTTTTCTTTGATATACTTTGAGATTAAATCATAATATAGGACATTCATTGATTTTTTTTATATCATTGTACTATCAGTCAAAAGATATGGATTTCAATAATGTTTAAATTCATCAAACAATATTTTGACTCATGTGAGTTATAGAACGTGTGGCTCAGCAAAACCTTTGATGCTTAACTGCATGAAGTATGTCAGAACCCAAATAATATGGCTTAACTTTCACACTTCCCAAGTTTTTGTCAAAGCGTTGATTTCGACAGCTATCAATAACTGTAGAGAGAATCCCTTGTGACTAGAACAAAATATTTACACAGGCTATTCGATGTCATCGAGTCAATTACATTTTCTACTCGAGATTTGCAGAAAAATATAATTATCGGAGTTCATTTACTTTTATTGAATTAAAACTACATTAAGGTTAAAACAAGTGGTAAAGGAAGCAGTTTCATTGTTTAATGACTAGGATTTTTGTCGATTGAATTGTACAAATTTCAATAAGATAGTTGTTTTAAGAGTTTAGTAAGCATCTGCTTAAGTTTGTTATAATGGTAGGTTATAACTAAAGGCGTCATTCGTTTTTCTATGTTATAATTATTTTCTTTACCTTAAGTACCTTAAGTTCAATACTTCATAAAAAAACTTATAAATTGTATTTCTTTTTATTAATACACATTACTTGCTAATTAATATGTTGTGTTATATCAAGCTACAGCTTTGTATGAAAACATTAGAAGGATTATACGATACACAACTTAAGCTCCCTCTGACATAATATACATTTAAGAGGTGTTCCATACTTAGAGAATTATTAATAGGTTATGAAATTCAAGGGAAATTGAGGCTATTACCATGGTAAGAGCACTTCATGCAGGCAAATGCATTACGTCGTGCAAACAGTTTGAAAGCATTTCAAATTATGAGACCCATTACGTTTCATTGCGTTTTTCTTTTTACGTGTTAATTCGTTCAGTTAAAGTAGTTGAAAGCATGAAAGGTTTTAAAACTAGAGATAATATTATATTAAAAATATAACACCCTTTTCCCACCCTTTCCTGCTCCTTCTATTCCCTCCCTTGCTCACATTTTCCTCCCTCTTTTCCTCAATCTAGGGTGGTAACACATCCACAAATATACGTTACGGATGTCTATGGGCCACGGTTTTACCTCCATCAGGTAGGCCGTCTGCTCGGTTACCACCTTTTTCCATAAAAAAATAGATTAAAGTCTAACATAAAAGGATTTAGGTGTTAAATAACTAAGAGATGCTATTATAAAAACTTATATAGAGGCTTATTAAAAAGCTATCACAACTTTCTAATTGGAAAATTGAGACCGTAGTCGCAGTAACGTGAAAAAGTTTTTGACTTTTCAATGTACTTTATGAAGAGCATATATGTTATATGTTCAAAGATTTAAAAAAATCAAGGGATTTACTCTCATATGTTTTTTTAGAAAAACATTTTATGATTTTCTCACTAACATTTCTGTTTATACGAGATACAAAATTTTCTATAAAAATTATAAAACACCTAAGAATTTACACAAATGTAATTAAATTTTGAATTTATATCACTTATGGATAGTTTCTTGACCTGATATTTTATTAATCTGTTAATTTATTACTTGAAAGACGATATAAGAATTGTAACTATGAGAAGTGTTTTTATAATACTTACTTTTCAAAAAAATCTATTTTTCTTTTTTATATCTTTCAAATTTGAAATTGTATAATATTTTTATATTATTGGATTTGTAAATATAATTCTCATATTTATTTTATGACATAAATAAAACTTTTAATTAACGATAATGTTGTATGAAATATGTAATATAATGGTTTCTACATCAATTTATATGTATATCGTTGCGAGGTTGTAGTATGGGTGAGCAGGACGGATTCGAAACCTGGTTATCTTTAGAATTGTCCATTTTATAAATAAACCCATATATCACTAATACATTTATTAATCCTTAATGATGTATAAAGAATAACAGTATTGAATACAAAAAGTTTATGATTCAGGCGGTTTATTTAAACGGCTGACTAATCTACTAACTATAACACTAGAGATATGTCTTACTTAAATATCGGAACCGGCCCCTCTTTTTACAACTCACCTGATTCATTGAAGGATTGATGACATCAGGATGGCTTTGAAAACTATTTTCAGAAATGACACTAAAGATATTATTTAAGATGTTTAAATTTAATCTCACTTATCGCACGAAGTTAAAATTTAATCTCTTATTTTATTAACGAAGTAATTAACTAATCATAGATTAATTTTAAAGACTTTTATTTTATAGTACCCAAAAGGTAAACAAACCGTTGACGTATGTTCATGATTAAAATATTATATTAAAATATTTTTAATCATGAACATTCGTAAAAATTTACAAAAACAGTTCTGGGTATTTCTTCTCCATTTAATCTTTATATTTTAACCAATCATTCGCTTTAGCAAAGGGCATGCATGTCTTTACACATAAATATGTCCTCAGTGACATTCATAATGTTAAGAATAGCTTATAAAAGTACTGTCTTTACTCACAACAATAACTTCTAGCATTATTTAAAATTACCAAAAAGAGAAGAAAATTCCATAAAAATGTAGGGAATTCACAATCACGTTAATTATGAAAATACTGTATATATGTAATTATTTTTTAAATATTTGAAGATTGTTTGCATTAAAATTGTTGTAATACCTACCTAAGTCTAATTAATGCCCATGTAATAATTAAATTCTTATTATAGTTTAAACGTTAAATATCATGAAACTAGATTGTTTTTGTAAAACTTTACTTACTATGTATATTTATTTTAAATGAGCACTAAACAGTATGAACTCTTATTTAGAGTAATGTTTATGTGCAGGCAACTAACGTAACGTGTGGCTCGCCATGATATACGACTGTTTAAATTTTATACAAATTATACAAATTTAAACCTTTTATTTATAAAGTCCCGTCATTCTTACTTGTATTAAATGTTTTATATCATCAACAGTGCAAATTAAGGTTTAACAAATTAATGTCTTGCCGATTTTCATTTAACCACTCTACAGTTATGTATGCATCTTAACGTAATTTAATACATATTTACGTAGTTTTAAGGAAAATGTATTTTACAGCCGGTGTGAGTTTGCAATTTTTTGAAATTGTGTTGTTGTTGTCGAATATAATTATCTTGAACATATTTATTTAATTTGTAAAAAGTATTAAATGATAAAACTATAATATTGTAGGAATATTGGAGAGTATCAGAGGGGCGAGCCATATATGTATAAGAATTTGTCAAAATAAATAAATAAATAAAATAAATAAATAAAAGAATATCAGGGTTCTTTTCTCGTTCAAAACGCGAGTTGGTATGATAGTTTTATCAATCGTAGATTTTCGAAGTGTGTTTAAATCTTTCTTTTGGGATATATTCAAAATATGTTTTCAAGATAGCTTTAAATCAAGAAAATATAAAGTTATTAGTTACTTTATTTTTTGGCTTAATACTGCGGCTCTCCTAAAACTAATATAATTACCTATATATTTCGAAAGTGTGCAACTGTTGTTGTGTCGTTATGTGTTGTTGCAGTAAACAGTGCCAAGACTTTATCCGCTGTCAACTGTATGAGATTCATGTAAACCGATTATTCGGGAGGGTTGATGAAACGATTTTTAAGGGAGAAGTTTTAGGTGCTAAACTGAAACACGGCGAGGAGAAAAGTGAGCCGTTTTGACATCAATCAACTCCTGTTTGATTTTTTAGAATCTCAATTGATGAGTATTGGAAATAACAAAAGAAAAGAAGATTTCCAGCTAATTAAATATATCCTCGTATTTTGCTATGGTTTATAAATTAAAAAACCCTTTTACAGGTAGTGGCTATCTATTTGCAAAACATACACTCTTCGTTGTAGGCTCAATGACATTGTACATCAAATCATAACTACTCGTCATATGCGTGGATGCACCAGTCTATTAATTAACTTTTCCTAACATATACTCTAGTTGTTGTAATTGCAACCACCCAACTTAATCCTCTAGACTTATTACGAAACATCTTGGTCTTATTCTCTTTATTTGACTGATTATGATTTCCCTTATTGCTTTTCTTTGATTTTATAACAAGTGAAACTGACTTTTGTCCATCAACTTCTTGTGTAGTCCATAGTTAGTCCATATTTCGCTACGGTAGTTGTATAATCGTATTATACTGGGATTATTCATCTGGTAATCGTCCTGAGCTACTAATTGATGACATCACATTCAACTCTACTTAGCTCATGAGTAGTGTTCATGATCTTGCTGTTTTACTAATTCGTACTATTTCATGATTTCAGCTTTATGTTTACTAAATCCTTAATCAACCTGACAATACGTATAGGTCAATTGTCATCAATTAATCTTACTCTAATACCATGTACGAATTTGTAAGGATTTTGTAGTAAAACAAATAGATTATAAGTCTACCTAACAATTTATTTACAAGGTTGTGCGAATATTAAGTAAACATTTCTATTAAAGAGGAGCAGGATGATGACTTGACAGAATCAAGAACTATAATTGATTGTATTCCAATGTAAATAATGTATAAATAATAAACATAAGATATTAAAATAACAGTCATACTCTTTAAATAAAAAGGAATTAGCTATTATAGACTAACTAAATTCATTGTTAATAATGCATGTATTGTTGTAAATAGCGCATTCGTCTAATAACACACAAATACACACATGCCTGTATAAATGACTAAGTAAAGTTTGTAAACATATTTGGTACTGTGAATAATGTAATACCAGTAATGACGGGGATTTCAATAATGACTACAGATTTAGCGCTATTAAACTACCTAAATTAACTTATTAAGTAACCACAAATTAACACACAACTATAGACTATTTCTAATTTCTATATTACAATTTTTCACATTTTGTTATGTCCTGGGTAAAAAAAAATATAGGTATATATTTCATTTGTTCATGTAGTAAACTGATGTAAACTCACAAAATATAAGTTATATGTAAGAATTTTCTTTTAATATACTGAGTTTATATGTTTTAAAGCAAATATCTTCTTTGACATTCTTATTAACAAGTCTAAATGGGCTAGGAGAAATTATTTCTATAAAAATTCTTAATAAGTTTTCATCCCTTCCCATCATTTAAGGAGAATCTCAAAAACTACTGAAAAAATTCACTGACGTCTGAGAGTAACGATATAACTGTCTAATAAACGAATTTATTATAACTCTAATTTCAGAAAAATTGAATATAAATTTAATTTTTATATTTAAAATATAATAGGACATACTTGAAATAAATTGATAATGATACGTTGAAATAATGACCGAAAATTGAAAATAATAAATAGGTAAACATTTAATAACATACAACACTTAATACATACTTTAGCGTTAATTTGATTTTTTTTTCAACTTAACCATACCAAATTCTTTCTAAAAAGTGGACTGGCAGTTTAAACTGCAGTAACTCCGGAAATTGTCATAACAGTTTAAAAAATTATCATCAAAGTCAGCAATACAAAAATATTCAATTATTTATAAATTAAATAAACTCTTTCTTAGAGTACAAAAGCCAGTAATAAATAGCCTCATTAGATACCTTTTCCAATGAATCGTTGGAAGGTTGCCAAACAACAACTAACTAACTTGTTTTTCCTGTTGTAGAGAATCAAAAAGGTCTGGCAAAAACAAAATTAAAGACTGGCTTGGGGCTGGGTATTCTTTAATTGTACTTTTAAATACAATGAAAAAGGTTTTTACTAGCACGAATTGCCTAAATTTTATAAAATAACCAATAAGTCAAACAAATTAAGTTAATAGTCTTTATCCTAAACGTTTAAAAAATATTTAATAACTATATACAAACATAAACAAATAAATAATTATTTAGCAAAGTACCTAACTTTTAAACAGGGGACAATTGACACCAATATCTACTGAAATAGGTCATTTATTTAGGTAAAATAATAATAAAATAAATCTATAACTACGACTTCATTTTAATGGTAAGTTTTTGAATGTACGTTAATGTCTATGACGATATAGTGTTCAGTTAAACTTCTGAGACCTGATACAGATTTTATATGAAATATGGTTTTATAAACCCATACCATACTTTTTATTACTTCAGATAGTGATGATAACAACATACTTCAAAAGGCATTATAAACATTTTAATTGAGATTCATTCGAAAAGACATCAAGAATAATTTAAGGTTTTCACAAAATTCTAAAAATTATGCAATAAATTATGAGGTTTATGGAAACGAAAGAGAGCCGGATAAAGTAGCTATAAAGGTCCAACAAAAAGCCGGCTTACGTTTTTACCCATGTAACTTCGTAATTCTCTCGAGAAAAGTGTTCTTACCAAATTGAGATGGAGAAGTTATGCGTAAATCCACTAAAAGCTAATGATGATATCTATATTTTTTTTGATAGAAAATATAAATAATTTATTACACAAGTTAATAAATAAACCGCATTACGTCTAATACATGACACATACACAGCATAAGATGAGAAATTTTATTATATTTTTGAATTTAATTATAAAAATATTTGCTCTTTTTATTGGACCTTTATTTATGTACTGTAATAAAGTAATATGTTGAAGTAATAAATATTATTCAAAGACTTTTACGAAATTCTAGTTCCCTCGTATATAAACGATTGTCTCTGAATTTAAGACTTTAAGACTAAAATATTTCAAACGTTTTCAAAAATTTAATTACTAGTAAACCCCGCGAACTCCGTTTCGCCACCAGAAGGCTTTTATATAACATTTCGTTTGGTGATAAAAAGATGAACATTTTTTTTTGTTTTATATTTGAAAAGGAAAATTTTTATTTCATTTCACAACAGTAATGAATTCCTTTCGATTACAAAAATGAAGTGGTATTTAGTTGAACTTCTCTAAGTAAATGAAAGTGAATCCAAAGTAGATACCGAATCGAAGCGTTATACGTGTCCGTAAATTATCCGTTTCATTGAAGTGCTCCTTTGTAAACAACAGTTTTTGTTTTTTGGGTCTAACTTTAACACAAATAAGGAGTATGGTTTCCAAACTCGTGAACACGCAAAATATAACTGCCCATGTGAAAAACACGATTTTCTAAATTTATCCCGCAAATACTAAATGGTTTTAAGATTTCAAACTACAAACACAATACCGGTTTGTCACATGAAATTAACTGAGAAGAGAACAATAAGTAGCTGTCTAACAATGTATCATGTCACCATCTACTTAAAAATACTTAATATTGTTTTGTAGTACATGTTATGTATCATAGCGCTGTATGTGACAAAAGATTTTCCCCCTTTTCTGTTGAAATTTTTTGTTGTCACGGAGCCCGAGACCTTTCGAACGAATGCAAAACCGTGGAAATTGGGTTTTTGAATTATTTTTTTTTTTGTGATAAATGGAAAGATCATATATAAGTTTAATAAAAAAAATATTTTTATTTTATTTTTTTTTGCAATATTTAAAAAGTTATTTCAAAATAAAAATTAAATTTTAAATTCAGTACCGAAGACAAGCCGACAGCTCGTGAATAAACCCGAGCGCGTGTGACGTCACAATGTTAGTTTTTGCTCATTGTAGCATACAGAGATATAATAATTAGTACAGTGTTTTGAGTTTTTATCTAGTAAATTCTGTTGGCATTGTTAAATAATCAAAAGTTTTGTACCATTATGTACAAAGACTACAAAAACAACTCCTGAAAAAATGTTTTTAAATGTTCCACAAGACGAAAAACGTCGAAAGAAATGGTTTCAAGCAGTGCATCGAGATTATTCAAAAACAAAATCATTTTTTTTTTTGTTGTGAAGATCATTTCGTTGTAAGTTTTCATAATAGTATTGTTATTAATTATTATTTATCTAAGTGTATAAATCGAATAAGTATAGTTCAATAATTAATTTTTTTACCTGGGCTCCAAATCATAACCTTTAGAATCGTAGCATTAAAAAATTTTAATTGATAATTCAAAGCGATTAAATAGTAAATCTATATATATGTTTGTCTAATAATTGGACTTCAATTAATAGATATTTTCATAATTTTATAACATTCTAGGTTCTGTATCAGACTACATTTAAATTTTTAAAGTACATATATGTTATTTTGGTTTTTTTATAATGTTATAATAACATTTTATTAATAATGATTTAATGAAATAATTATTAATTATATTTAATAGAGAATAAATACTAATTTTCATTTAGAATAGTATTTTTTGACAGACTTACCTTGATGTCTTAGCACCTCGAACTTCAGCAAAATTAAACCGCACTTTTTAAAAAATTAGTCATAAAAATATATTAACATCAGGAATATTATCCGATTTTGCTTTTATAAATCCTTTATCACACATAGTCGAAATAAACTTTTCAAATCGTTTTTCACTAATAAATTTGAGATATTTTTATCAAGTTAAAGATAATAGCCATAAACACTGTACTATTATGAAATTGCTTTAACATTATGACGTCACAAGTATGCTGACCAATCATGGCGCGTTTACAGTCACGTGATATATTTTTGAATTTTATCAATTTTTAATTGTTTATAATTAATTTAAAAAATATATTTCAAGTTTTTTGCATTAAAAATCCAATATAATTAATAATAAAGTTTTAAAATACATAAAAAAAATCAATACTTTTTTTTTTTTCAAAAACCCAATTGGTTCTTTCGTTCTGAAGTTGGATGGAAAACCGGACTTATTTTTATATAGTAGGTTTTTACAAATATCTAATTGTCATCCATACATCATTACATATCTGTCATTATACGTCAATTGCATAGCTGTCAATTGTGTTTCGTTATTCCACGTTTTATAGTGACTGACGTTTCATGTCAAGTCACACGGGAATGCTGTCGAACTGGATAAAAAGTATCCTATTGCAATTTCCTGGTTCTAAACTACCTCCCTGCCAATTTTTAGCTAAATCGGTTCAGCGGTTCTTGTGTTACAAGTGGAGTAACTAACACGACTTTCTTTAATATATATATATTGCACTAACACACTTCTATTTTTGGAGCAACTCAATACTTCATGCAACTTCAGCACACTTTTCTGTTAATAATTTTGTATTATTTATTTTGTAATCAATATAATAATAAATTCTTTGAAAGAAATTAACATTATATTTATATACTTTACTGATTAAGATATAAAATATGAAGTTTTTCAATGAATTTCATTGAGATATTTGTTAGTAAATGTATATACGCCGGTGTATATATAATAAAAGAGCATGACAAAAACTGCGAATGTAGTTATGAAATACAGACTTCTACAATTAAAAATAATAGGATAGACATAATATTTAGATAAATGTTTAAAAATGGTATTGCTAATTTTCACTTAATCACAAACAAAATTTGGTAAGTATATATTTCAATGAAAAATAGTGAAAATGTCCGAATAGGATACAAAAAGATACATCTTGACGTTAGCTGACTTTCTGTTTAAATTAAGTTAGAATGCTTAAACAAATAAATCTCTAGTAAATTAAAAAAGTGACAAAGACTAAAGGCAATACTCCAGATTAACTGGATACTAGAAATTCACCGACATTACCTATTGAAACAAATGATGATTACAATTCCGTTCGCTAAGTCTGCAAAGCTCGCTGAATCCCGTGGTTTTGAATGTTTTGCTCACCTTCCCCGAAAAGTGATAATTAAGTTCAATACGCTGTCCTATTTAGCACACAAATTAGGTGAAATGGCATCGAATTCCCGAAACTAACACAACTCTACACCAGATTAAAATTTCACAGTGAAATGTAATTTAACATTATAATGCGTGGTGCAATAAATGATTACTAAAACTGAGAAACAATTGATATGAAAGAATTTTTGTTTCGACAGAAATATACAAAGATAATTGAATTTGTTCAATATTTAATGGTATACGTGTATTAAATAAATAACATCAATTATGGAGACTAGAAAAATATTATTCGAGAATTTTCAAAAGAATAATTCGATAAGGTATTAAAATTTAATTAAAAAGTGTGACAAGCATGAAGAAATGTTGAATGGCTAAATAGCATAAATCCTCAAGAACCTCTGCCTCTTGTGTTGGCATAAAATAAACCAAACGATCATTAAAGGTTGTTCTCTTAATTGTTTTCATTACTTCTACAATATAAATCCTACTAAAATCCTTAACGAGAAAACCTATGAATAAATGCGCTATGCAATATTTACTGTGAAAAAACTTTTCTTCAGGCGATAAGTGTATAAAAATGTACTTACGTTGTAAACGATGTGGTGACGAACAATATTCATCTGAAAATTAAGTTTTACATTTAGTAAGTATATAATTATAGATGAAGTATAGAACAAAATTATATCTTTTTGAGGGAGGAAGCAAAATTAACAAATTATTCAATTATGCCGCACGTCTTCGTCTGACTCCCATAACATACGAAATTGAACATCTGAGTGGTTTACTTTGGATCCAATTATTTAAATAAACAAACGTCAACTCCTTCTACATGAGTCTTATTTATACAGTCTCCAGATCATTAATTTACATTACAATACAAATATATTTATAGCGTCATGAATACATAACAGAATGGAATTATTATATCAAAAAGTACAAGTTATTACATACGTAGTGTAGGAATTTAACGGTGCCTAAGTTTCAGACCATTGAAAATAGATTATACCTTATTTTTTTTAGAGATTCATGACTAATTTTATGTATGTGTGTGTGTGTATACCTAATCTGTGGGGTGTTCACACGACGCGTAATTAATTACATAACTTTTGGTTAACTTTACTTAGAAGTTTATTAATATTTATGTTATATTAATTTTTATTTTGTCATATATGATCGTCAAATATCACGTCCTCAAGTATCGATAGTAATTCACCAGTCACCCTGTATATACATATATTAATATAGCGGTTTTTTTTGTTACATGACCTGTATTTGTTTTAACTTTTGCCCCTTTCTTAAATAAATAGAACCAAGAAATGGTTCACTTTATGTTTTGTCAGTTCCATCTCAATTACCAAGCAATTTTATAATTATGTCCGCTACAACATATATTGTGTTATGGGTGAAAAAAATTCTAAAGTTTTGACGGAATTACGTAAAATTTTTATTAGAGATTTTATAGTAATAATTTTTTTTGGGTCATATGTTTGTATATTACATTGGAACTTTGATTCTATACCAAAATAATGCTTTTAATGAATCGGTAAGATTGAAACGCAAAAGAAATCTTTTGTTTCCAATATTATTCAACTTTGAAAATGTAAAAATAAAGTCACTTCTATTTAAAATTAAAATAACGTGGGATTAAAGGTGGACAATGTGCTAGTGATACCGCTGGTAGTAATTACACTCGTCCAAAAGCTACTAGCTTTAACTACAAGCGAGCCGTACGCACATCGCTTTTCACAGACGTGATATTACTGTTTTCCTTATTGGTCCCTTTTGAAACCAGTTTCAGTGTAAACACTCATTAATTTTTTATTCACAAAAAAGTAAAACTTTTAAAGAGACGGTAAAAATTACCCTTATTCGAATTTCCAGTTATCCCAATATTCCAGAGTAATAGACGTCTGATATGTTATAAATAGCACCAAAGTTAACCCATTTGGCGCCTCTGTACCCGATTGTGTACACCTAATCAATTGAAGGTAGATAATCACTTTACTAACCTATATTTGTTTTTTTAGTCTCATAATTAAAAATGATAGTTTGAGCATCAAAAAAATTACAATTTATGTGGGTATATTTATAAAATCTGTCACAGTAAGGCTATGAACTTCGCGATGTAATCGTTTATCGAGGTAAGTTCGCTTATACATTATTTTTTTTATATTACATAACCTAAATTTCAGATATATTTATGTTTCTTGTAGTCAACATCCTTATTCGTAAAATCAATAATAAAAGAGTATCTTACAACAAGTATTTACAAAGAAATCGTACTTGAAATACAATTGTACTCGATTGCGTACAGCGGCCGAATCCATATAACGATTGCGCTTATTGTTCTAGTATTTCGTTACCATGAGTTCGAAATATTCTAGCGTTTCTAACTGTTACAAAGGATCAGAGTCAATGCTGTTTTGGATGAGAGTGACAGTGAAGGGGATTACGACTGTTATACAGCCAGATCTCAGCATCCTTACAGATGAAGAGGAAGGTTTCGACGAAGACATGGTTACCGCATCTTTGCCGCGGGCTGTGCCTGGCAATATTGAGTTTGTTAGAGCTAACGAGGACAACATTTTAAGTGACGATAATAGGAGGAATCATTGGCTGAAAAAGAAATGAAAAGGCGAAAGCAGCTATGTCAGCCTGTATGGCGTAAATGTTCCCTTCCATAATCTTCGACGACTGAAGAAAGAACTGATATGCAAGAAAGACAGGAGGCAGTTAAAGAACAACTCAGAGAACTTAGTCCCGTACAGATATTTGAATAAATGTTTGATGAAGAAGTTAATTACGAATACAATTGAATATGCTAATCAAAATAGCAGACATACTTTTCAACTGGACTCCATTGATTTGTATAGGTTCATAGGTATATTGATACTTTTTGGTTATCATAAAGTATCCAGGGAAGATTTGTTGGTTTATGTCAAAATAGCTATACATATAATAAAAATATGGGGGGAGTTGATGAATTACACCAATCGATTGCACTGTATAAGATTTCTGTTCAGAAGAAAGTGGCGGTGGGTTCATTCAACATTACAAGGTTTGGCTCAAAATAGTGTAGAGCACTATCCGAAAAGGTTACAAAATGATTGCGATGTGTTGTTTGTCAAACAAGAGTTCGTTGGCAATGCATAAAGTGCGGAAAAAACATTATGTTTTGAAAACCAACGTTTTGAAAAATTTCACCTATAATAAGCCGCTGTACTCAATTGTGTACACCCTTCTCCTTAAAAGCCTGATTTTCTTTTTCAAAATATTATTTTCTTTTATGTTTATTTGACTCATAGGCAACATGAAAATAAATGTTTTGTAAAAGTACTACTGCTGTTTTAATTTTGGCGTTTAATGGGTTAAGAGCCAGTGAACGGATACCTGTATGTATTTGACCAGACCTGGGCTTCAGTACATAGAGACCCTTTTACCTACCGTACATGAGATGGGGACTCACTAAGCCCTAAGTGGTGGACGCGGCTAGTGCGCAGGTAGGACAGGACAGGTATCGATTTTCGGCTATAAATGCATTTGACCACGTCTGCCGTTTTGATATTTGAAAATATATTATTATTATCAGTGGATTTGATTTGTTAGATTAATGGTATTTTAAGATTGATTTTAAAAATAAAAAAGTTAATTACTAAAAAGACGGAAATGATAATTATTAACTATGGATGCTCGAAATCCTAATCTTTACGAAGAAATAATACCAGCCGGACATCAAAGTTATAGTACAGGATCCGTGGCCTATTTTTTCACTTGATTACTATCAAGCTAATTTTCCGTGAGTAGCTTCATTTTGATAAGACGCCCAACAATTTCCTGTGCGAAAATTTTTGATTGTGGTAGCTAACAGAGGTAGCAATGATAAAATATGTCGATTTGATGATTCTTCAATATTTATTACTAACTGAATTGTTTTTATTAAATCTTAAGATAATTATCTAAATTATTTGAAAAAATATTTGTCCTACAAAATCTATGGTTTCATCAAAGAGTCCTCCCCCTCCAACATGTATTGATAACGAGATCACCAAAAATGATTACTAACCAGCTGATTTTTTTTTTATTACTTAGTTAATATATATATAATTTAACAGCCATATTGTCCTACAAATTTCGTGGTATGTTATCCCGGTTCCTACGCTTAAAAGTAGTAGTACAGATCATTGATGTAAAAATAATTACTATCAAGCTGAATCTTCGTGAATAGCATCGTTTTAATGAGACGCCCAACAATTTCCTGTGCGAAAATTCTCGATAGTGGTAGCTAACGGAGGTAGCAATAATAAAATATGTCGATTTGATGATTCTCAAATATTAATTACTAACTGGATTGTTTTTCATTAAATCTTAAGATAATTATCTAAATTATTTGAAAAAATATTTGTCCTACAAAATCTATGGTTTGATCAAAAAGTCCTCCCCCTCCAACATGTATCGATAAGGAGATCACCAAAAATGATTACTAACCAGCTGATTTTTTTTTCTATTACTTAGTTAATATATATATAATTTAACAGCCATATTGTCCTACAAATTTCGTGGTATGTTATCCCGGTCCTACGGTCAAAAGTAGTAGTACAGATCCTTGATGTAAAAATAGCGTGGTACGCTATTGCGGTGCTCCAATTGAATATATATTGGAAAGTCATGAAATTAAAAATCAATTTATATTTCTTATTATATTAATATATTTATTATTTCTCAAGCGTGCGAAAAAAAATGTTGACTTTTTGGTAGATTTCACTCAACAATAATATTATTTTATAAGTTAAAAAATTACTGAACGTCTAATTTTAAACTAATTTTTAAACTAATTTTATAAGTTAAAAAATTACTGAACGTCAACTGAAATTAAACAAAACAATAACAAAGAAACCTTTGTGCCGCTTGTGTTTCTGTATTTTTCTACAACAGCTGAGTCACACCGTGACGCGTGCGCAGAGCATTTTTACTCCGTCGTAGTAGGTATCCCACGTTTGTGTCGAGTATAAGCGTGTTAGTAAGCATTTTTCAGTTAATTTTTCATAATTATGGAGTGTTTCTTGTGTAATTTGCTTTGTGAAAATCCTACTTTCCGAGAGAAAAGAGAAGAAGTGAAGAAATTTAATGCAGACATTTGGCTTTCCTGTAAAACTTTTTTATCTGCTCGAAAACATCATCAACATAAATATGGAGATGTTATATTACCTGAAAATTGGAATGACGAAATCATAGGTTATCATTCCTCTTGTTACAAAGAATTTCGAGTGAAATCTAAATATTTGTCTTATGAAAGGTAAGTCGGTCGAATATTTTTTTACTTTATTTTTAAAATTATTGAAAAATAATTTATTAACTTAAAATTTTCATGTAATTATATTATGTAAAATCGAACATTAGCCTTGAAACATTATTGTTACATTCTTTAAATAATAATTTTAGAAAGTATATTTTATTTTACACTTTTGATTACTAAATTTGGAGTATAATATAAATATATTCAATGCAATAATAAACTTAGCCACGTGTTTATCGTTTACTCATTCAAGCCTCGGAGAATTCGAGTACGTTCGGAAATGCTCGACTCTTCTCGGGAAGTTTTTTATCATTTACATTTGTTCTTGTATAACTATTTTACCAAATATTAATTTAATATGGGATCATTTTTTCAATATCGATAATGTTAAGTGATATTTATGTAGACTGTGTGTACTGGCATGTTTCTCAAATAAATTATTTTTTTTTTTTTTTTAATAATTTCTCATATACACAGCACTGAGCCAGCTTCAACATCATCTGCGTCTCAATCTACTGCAATCATTGATTCCTCGATTTCTTTAACGTCTGCTCCAAATGCAGAACCGGACCCATTGCCATGCACATCACGGTTAGTTAATTTAAAAAAAAAAACATTATTTGTTAGTAATTGTTCATTTTTTAAAACAAGTAAATCTGAATCGACTGTTTTTTGAAACGATTCCATTACAATTATTTTTCAATTATTGTTTCTGTAAAAATACAAATCTCAAAAAATCTTCTTGACATTATTTATTTATTTTCAATTATAATTTTTTACAGAAATATTGACCAAAATTCGACATTAGTAAATGATGAAACCAGTAATATCGAAGACTCGGAAAATACTGTTGAGGAGGACAATACAGATTGTGAAGTAGATGTACAAAGTTTTCGAGATGATGAGTCAGGAAAAAAATGCTTTTTTTGTGAAAAAGTCAATATAAAACGTAAAGGGCGACAAATGTACTGTCGTAAAATTAAAAACAAAATGCCCTTTCTGGAAAAAATTAAAAATTATTCTACAGAACTGGGTGATATAGAGATGTTACTAAAAATTCAAGAAGAAACTAACTCTGTTAACGATGCTTTTTTGGCGTATCACAATATATGTAGTGTGAATTATTTTGCAAAATACCAAAGGAAAACGAATCCACCTCCAAGTAATGATTGGGCTACGAAACGAGAAGGCCATAAAATTGCCAGAGAACGATTGATTAATTATATTCAGCAAGAAGTTATTACAAATCGACGAGTGATGTCATTAGCTCACTTGAAATATTGTTATGCTGAATTTGTGAAAGAAATGTATGAACACGCAAATTTAGAAGCTACCACATTCAGCAATAAAGCTCTTAAGGATTATATACAAACTCAATTAAGACACAAAATATCATTGGTTAACATTTCTAATCAACAATTTGTTATATCATCTGAAGTAGATATTGAAGCAACCGATGATGAAGAAATCAGTAATATATTATTTGAACAAGAAGCACAGGATTTCGCCTTGAAATATCGAAAAAATATATTGAAAATAAAAAAAAAACCTTTAACAGATTTCATTGATAGTGAAGTATTAAATGAAGGAGAGTGCGATGTTCCAAAATGGTTGGATTTATTTTGGACTACTGCTTTGAACGGTATTGGCAAAGAAAGCTGCGATCGGGTTCAGAGATTGTCTTCATGTTATTCGCAGGACTCCATCTACAGTATTACTAGAGGTTATATTAAACCGCGAAAGCATATTTTACTGGGTATAACAATGAAAAGCCTCACGGGAAGCAAAAAAGTTGTGGATATATTAAGCAGACAAGGTTACTGCATCACTTATCCGAGCGTACTGGAATTGGAGACGTCTGCTGCATATTCTTGTGCCACTAATAATCGATCATGTCCTTCCGGCATACAACCAACTTCTTTATTATCATCTGGAGTAGCGTGGGATAATTTCGACAGATATGTAGAGACAAGCTCTGGTAAAAATACCTTGCATGACACAGTGGGTATCATTTATCAAAATATCCCTACAGAAGAAGAATTGAACATTATCAAAAGGAACGATGCATCTACAGAAGCTCAACAGAATTTATCAGTTAATGTTCGTGATTTGACTGGCCGTAGAAAACGTTCGTTTGAGGAACAGACATTTGAAAATGTACTGTACGCGAAGCAACGTCGTCCAGAATTTTGGCGTAGTAGTGTAGCGTCACCTGAAGAACCGCAAAATTTAATTAATTTTCAGCACAGATATTTTACATGGATACTTTCCCATAACTTTCAAATTTCAAACACGCCAATGTGGGTAGGATATAATGCCAAAATTTTAAAAGATGACAGTAGAATTCAAAAGATTGAGTATTTAACGCAAATTAATAATTCACCCACGGATCCGGCTGTTGTAAAGGAGACCATGCGAAGAAGTTTGCAAATCGCTTCGGAATGTCAAAAAAATTTCTTCAGCGTTACTTACGATTTAGCTATGGCCAAAATTGCTTTACGGATACAGAGTGCGGAGGATGAATTTCAAAAACTTTTTATTAATTTTGGACCTTTCCACATAATGTTATCATTCATGAAAGCTATCGGAAAATTTATAAGTGGATCTGGGTTAACAAATATTCTTATAGATAGCGAAATTTTGGCCAGTGGTTCTATCAGTTCCTTTATAAGTGGAAAACACTTTAATCGGTGCAGGAAAATTCATCCTCTACTTTCTCTTGCTTTGCAGATTTTGCATTTGGAAAGGTTTTTACAACATTTTCAGAACCTGGAAAATATTAAAGAATACTTAGAAATATTTAATGAGCAACAAAATGATGACCCACAAATAACCAATGAGAATTTAAAGATCTTATTTAACAAATATAAAGAGTATAAAAATGAAACTTTAAATGGAAGTCATGGTAAAACACCTCAAATTTATTTAATGTACACAAGATTAGTTGAATATTATCTCCAATTAGAATATAGTATTCGTATAGGTGACTTCAGTTTATTTGTACACACTTTACCGAAAATAACAAATGTTTTTTTTTCAATGAATCACCATAATTATGCAAGGTATATGTCTATTTATTGGGATAAGTTGATAAATATTGAAACTACACATCCCGGATTGCTTGATGATTGTCAAAAGAGTTTCATAGGCATTCGAAGAACAATGAAACCTTTTTCAAGAATCCCAGTTGATTTAACACTTGAACAAACAATCAACGCTGACGCTGCTTCTAAAGCTTCTGGAATTATTAATATTACAAACTCGTTCTCTGCAAGACAAAAATGGTCAATAATTCATTCACTACGTACAAGTATTATATCTAAAGTAATGGAGTTTTGTAATATGAAATCAACAGATGATATTACGAAAGATTTAAAGAAGTCAACTATTAATAAATCTATCAAAAACTTAGAAGTACTGATGCAACTGATAAAGCAGTATACCAATCCTTTTGCATTAGAGCTGTCAGAAGATCATCTTTACAATATATCGAAAGGTCAGTCAGTGAACGATGAAATATATAAATTTTTATCATCAGTTGAGATCGAAGGTGAAAAACAACAAAAGAATTTCATTGCTGAGACTCGAGTTACACCAGATAGGTTTGATAAAGCCATTACTAAAAATAAAATAATTAATTTTGAGTACAAAAATACGAAAAACGTCAAAATTAATGGAAAAGTGAGAGAAGTTAGGATACAAAGAGATGTTTTTGGTCGTCTACTTTATGCATCACTACAAAATAAAATTGATATAGAAAAAGCATTAAGTTATCCTCTAGCTCCTATTCCATTTTCACTCTGTCACAATAATGGAACCATTTGCAAGACCCCCAAATCTGTAGTTATTAATGAATTACTAGAATATCAAACTGAAATACTAAATCCTCCAGAAGCAGACATTCACTTAGTAGATGGATTTTATTTATTACATACGTTGAAGAACCTTCCAAACAAATATGGTAAAATCTCGATGCATATATTAAAAATACTTATACAGCTGCGTGCAAAAGTATTAGGCACCCCTATTGTTAGTCACTATCTCATTATATTGCGGTCAAGTGTGTGTGTTTTATGGTTTAGCTATTGTATTAGCGGCAATTTTTAACCAAATTAAGATAAAAGAAAATATTTATGACATCCAGGTGTGCTCCTAAGCGGCGTTTCTTCGAATTTGCTTTTTTTGCGTTTCGGGTTATAGTGTGTTATCAGTGCTTGCAGTGAACATACACGTCTTCTACGCAACTATTCCTATCACAATTCTAAAGACTAACATTTAACGTGTTAATCATGCCGAAAAAATCTGAACTTAGTGCTGAACAGCGTCTAAGAATTAAGATTTTACATGAACAAGGCATGTCTCAGGTTAAAATAGCCCGAGAAGTGAAGTGCTCGCGATGTGCAGTTCAATATGCTACAAATCGCTTCAAAGAGACTGGCACCCATGAAAATAGACCAAGAACAGGCAGAAGAAAAGTCACTACTGAACAAGAAGATCGATTGTTGATTAGGCAGTCTCTACAAAACAGGAAAAAAACTGCTTTAGAGCTCGCTGCAGCATTATCTGAGGCAAAAGGCAGCTCAGTGAGTGTTTATACTGTGAGAAGAAGACTTCTTAAAGCTGGATTAAAAGGATGTAAAGCAAGGAAGAAGCCGTGGCTGTCAGAACACAATAAGAAAAGTCGGTTGGAGTGGGCACTCAAACATAGAGATTGGTCAGTGGAAGATTGGTCCAACGTACTGTGGTCAGACGAATCTAACTTTGAGGTATTGCTATTTATTTTATGTACAATATTAAAACACATAAATGCTTTTAAAATAACGTACTGCAAGAAAAATAATAACTTTGAAAATAAATGTGTTTTTTTCGTTTGGCATAGGTGTTTGGAACACCCGGTGTGACTTATGTTAGGCGAAGGGTTGGCGAAGAATACAACCCAGAATGTGTGGTTCCCACTGTTAAGCATGGTGGAGGCTCAATAATGATCTGGGGCTGCATGGCTGCCGACGGAGTGGGCGAAATGGTGTTATGTGAGGGACGAATGAATAGTGTTAAATACACTGAAGTTCTGGAAACAGCACTAGCAACGTCGATAACGCAAATTTTCGGTGATACAAACACCGATGGCCTGAAATTTCAGCAAGACAACGCCACTTGCCACAAGTCCGCGCATACCATGAAGTGGTTTGCTGAAAATCATATTGATCTTTTGGACTGGCCACCACAATCACCAGACCTCAACCCGATTGAGCATATTTGGTCCATTTTAAAGAAAAATATCCGCAGGCACTCGATTAGCAATAAACAAGCTCTATTGGCCGCGTTACAGCAGGAATGGAAAAATATATCAAGAGAAGAATGTTTCAGGCTGGTAGAGTCAATGCCAAAAAGAGTGGCTGCGGTTATTAAGTCAAAAGGTGGACCTACAAAATATTAATTATTTTCTTAAAATAAACCATTGTAATCATAAATGCAGTTTTATTTACACTCGCTATGCTAAAACACCCTAAAACTTGTCTTACTGTAGGGTGCCTAACACTTTTGCCCGTGGCTGTATATAATAGAAAAGAAGTACATATTATATTTGACAAATACAAAAAACCCAGTATTAAAGATTTTGAACATGATTTGAGAGGTGAAGAGGACACACAGTATGACGTAATACGTAAAGACTCTAATCGTCCTGCAGATTTCTGCAAATTATTGAGGAGCAACAACTTTAAAGAAAAATTTGTAGAATTTTTAATTGAAGATTGGACAAGGGACGAATTTATTACATTGATCACAGGAAAAACTGTTAAACTTAACTATGATCAATGTTACACTTATGAGGTGTCTAGTGAAAATAAAATCAAAAGAGTCATTGACTATAACCTCTCGTGTTATCATGAAGAAGCTGATACCAAAATTGTATACCACATTTGTCAATTTAATACTAATTATCGTGTCCAGATACATTGTACGGATTCTGATATACCAATAATAATGCTGGCAAATTTTAAGTATTTAAAAGATGAAATTCAAATAATAATTAATTTAAGCACGAGTAAAAAAAAAATGTACTTAAACATAAATGAAATTTATGAAAAACTTGGGGATCAATTATCTTGTTCACTCGCTATATGCCATATTTTTACAGGAAATGATTATAATCCCGCTTTCTTTCGTAAAGGAAAAAAGAGACCTTTTAGTATTTTAAAGAAAAATAAAAAATTTCAAGAGGCTTTTATTCAACTCCTACGGATTGAAAATACAGCATTAACAACATCGAATGAAGTATTTCAAATTATTGAAGAGTATGTATGCAGAGTGTATACATTAAAAACAAAAAATGATATCAACAAAGGACGGTACGAGTTATTTGAAAAAGGATATAAATCAAAAAATGAAAATGAAGAAATTTTAAAACAAAAAATCGTAGGATATGATCCTTCCAGTTTGCCACCAACAAAAGAAGAATTGTTACAACAAATTAAAAGAACTGCATTTATCTGCAATGTATGGTGTAACGCACATATGCGGTGCCCCACGGAAAAATTGCCGGAAAATTTTGGATGGACAATAATTGATGGCAAATATGAATATTATTGGTTTGATGGTCCCCAAAGTCCATCTTTTGAAGAATTATCTTCTGAAGAACAAGGTACCCTATTTATACTATTGTTATTTATTGATTGATTATTCATTATTATATAATTTACTAAATTTTTTCATGTTATTACAGAGTCAGATATCACGAGTGAGGAAAGTGAAATAAATGAAGATGATAGCGATGTTAGTAGCGAAGATTATGAAGATTCATCAGATGAATATGATGAAGATTAATTTTTTTTTATCTATAAATACACCAATACACCAATTTTTGTACCTAATTTTCCTAAAAAATAAACTTATTTAAATTTTAAAAAAGATTTTTTCACTGTATCTTATGTTAGAAATAGGAAAACGAAAAAATTACAATTCTTGTCGGACTAGTGATACATACCTGTTTTTTTGTAGGACATTGTTTTATTTGGGCACTGAACACACTAACCTATTATGTAATATTTTTGTCCTACAGTTAGTAATGAGAAAAATGGTTTTATGGTATTAACAATTTCTGAGCGTAGGACCGGGATAACATACCACGAAATTTGTAGGACAATATGGCTGTTAAATTATATATATATTAACTAAGTAATAAAAAAAAAAATCAGCTGGTTAGTAATCATTTTTGGTGATCTCGTTATCAATACATGTTGGAGGGGGAGGACTCTTTGATGAAACCATAGATTTTGTAGGACAAATATTTTTTCAAATAATTTAGATAATTATCTTAAGATTTAATAAAAACAATTCAGTTAGTAATAAATATTGAAGAATCATCAAATCGACATATTTTATCATTGCTACCTCTGTTAGCTACCACAATCAAAAATTTTCGCACAGGAAATTGTTGGGCGTCTTATCAAAATGAAGCTACTCACGGAAAATTAGCTTGATAGTAATCAAGTGAAAAAATAGGCCACGGATCCTGTACTATTAGTAAAATTGCCAATCAATTAAAAGGATAGGGATGTATTTGTTCCTAATCAGATTATTAGTAATTGTTTAATTCCGATTGTTTCACTAACGTACAGAACAATCGAGGCTGGGTAAAAATTTCAAATTATTCAAATAATTATGTAATTTTCTCAATCAATCATCCCTTTACAGACGAAATATTTAATATAAAAAATTAGTATTTAACATCACTTTCTAATCGAACGAAAGAAGTATTATCGCGTCCTCGCACCGACCATTTGAAACCAAAATAAAATTAAGCAAAACAAAAATAAAATTTAAAAGACGAGATCGTCTGCCCGTGATCACGGTTGCTGAAAAGTAGCCGAAACGTCGGGAGTATGTAGTTTCTAAAATAAAACGCGAAGTAAAATCCGAAAATATTAGTTTCATTTAAATGAGTACTCGCGAAAATCTTAGATCTCAAAAATAAAATTAAATCAAGACAAAATTAAAACGACTGATGAAGTCCCCGTTAATGCTAAAAGTTATAGGTATCCATACATACACAAACAAGACATAAGAGATAAAACATAATAATGCTTGAACAGAATATAATTCAGACTTCCGAATCCACGTACAGCTCTCCTATTTGGGTAATTCCTAAAAGGTGAGGCTTCAGGTAAAACTAAATGGTGCTTAGTCCTAGATTTTCGAAGAGTTAACGAAAACACTATTGACGATAAGTACCCCATGCCTAATATATTAGACATATTGGATAAATTAGGATATTATAAAACGGACATTACAACAACTCTGTATTATCCCTCCACCATGTAAGCCTTATTAACCATACGGAGCGAAAAGATTTAATAATCGTCGATACATTTTCGAAATACGCGCAGTCGACTGTTGTATTAGGTATCTAAAAGACGGAACGGCAATAAGTATAGTTCAAGCATTACTCAAATTCTGTACTCAACACGGTGTATCTTATATTATATTTTAGTGACACAACGGTCCTGAATTCTTAAAACAAGTATTTGCTAAACTTATAAGACTACATAAACTTCAACATAATAAAATGAAATGAAATTATTGAAAGTATTCACTCAACACTTTTAGAATATCTACGAATACTTAATATGGAATCAAAGAATGAATCCGTTATTAATTTAATTAATTATGCCCTTTTAGCTTACAATAAATAGTTCAATACACAGTTTTACTAAATGTAAACCGATTGACGTTATTACTGGACACTTTGACCCACTACACATACTCGTAGATCTAACAGCACATTTATGCCAACAGTATACCATAAAACATTAAATTAAACGAACAAGGCTTATAATATAATTCAAGAACATAATTAAATGAATAGGAAAGATTTGACAGAAGCTCATAACGGATCTAGAGAGACTAAAAAGCAACAAATATTCGTTAAAAAGCCATTAGCTTCTCGTCAAAAAGTAGCTCCACATTATACTCGTACGCAAGATATAGTTACGGTCTCAATTACGATCTCCTAATACATAGATATATACATATAAACTTGACTACTATCACTCTTTTTTAAAACACATCAATATACAAGTAAGTTACGAAAAAAAGTAAAGGCAGTTCATATCCAGTTAATTAATAAAATACCTCATCTTAATAATATAACACTTTCGTTATTTCATCCTCATATAGAATATTTAAAAGAAAAGTTTCAAACCATTCTCGACCAATCGCAGTCATTTGAGCTTAGTCGTGCTAAGAAGTCTCTTTGACGGTCTCGGTTCCGTAGTAAAAAGTAGGTATAACCGGTAACATTGATTGAAATTACTTCAAAATAACGACAATAAATTATTAATGGAATTTAACAATCATGTCAGCCTGACGAAAGATTGGGTAACTCAGTATTCGAAAATTATAGATAACATAGTAGATAATCAGTATAAATTAATTATCAGCATTAGTTATAAATTTTAATCGTAGTTTAGAAGAAGAGAACCAGGAACTATATCAATACATTCATTTAGGACAGGTTATTTTTATTATTAACGATAACGTTGATCCCTTACCATACGAGTAGTGAGTTACATATCGTATCGTATTAAGTTACAAAACTTTTTAGCATTTATAAAGACAACTACGGCTCACCACGATGTCATTAGTTTAAACTCAATAAGAAGTATAATTGATAAGTCACTTAGCATTTACGGTAGTAATCGAGTATTATATATACATAGGAGCCCGAGAGTATTAATACAATTGGGTTCATATTATAAAAGTAATTTAAATAATTATAGTACATGTATGTATAAATTCCCAATTATTCCATCCCAAACATATAATTTGTATAAAATATCAATTACTCATATCAAAAATCATGAAGTTCTTATACCTACCTCACTCCCGATTCCTTGCAATCCATCTCAAAGATTTCAAGTACATAGAGGCTGAATGCCCAAAGTCCACTAAAGGGTATCTATGTGAAGAGATACACAACATGTACAACCCGACATCGCCTGATTGTATAACAGCTCTTGTTACTACGCAGTAGAAAATTCCTGATTGCAACCAGTCATCGCATCACTACATACGCCAGCCTACGAGAAACTCGACAACCGACACTGCACCATCAGTTTTCTAACTCAAATTAAAACACGCTTATCTTGCGGTCAAGACGTCTCTAAAATGCTACAAGGAAGCTTTTTAGCTATAATTCACTACGACTGTTTTATACAAACATCTAACTTCATCATCTCATATCTTAATCATAAATTAATAGATCAAGCCTTGAAGATAGTAGACATTCCTGAAGAAAATATGAACGGTACAGCAACACGTCAAATATTTAAACTAAACTCAATTCATTTGAACAAACTTCACGCTGTCAATAGAGAAGTAATGTTACAGTCACCGGTACAATCATCAAGGACAGCGATAGAAGCCTCTATCATACAACGATACCACTGTTCACGCTTCTACTCATGAGCGGCCTTGCATATCGAAGATACCACCTTAGACACAAAAAGCTTAAGGTGGGACATTCCAGTGAAAATGAAAATCCACAGCAAAGCATCTACGTCATCTCTGAAGCTCAAGGAGACGGGTCAGGTCGTCTGCCAGTGCCATTTACGACCAAGGTCTTCAATAGACGCTGTTCTACGGGGGGAGGTGTTACGCAAGCATAACCCGATATTAAGTTTTCGGTATAACAATGGTGTAAAGTACGGAATGCTGACTCTGAGCCATCGGTGGGACTGGGAAAGTGAAGTGGAATGGGATTTTACATATATTCAGTCTGGAGTCAACCGCTGACTTACAGACACCTCTTTAGTACGTAGTTAGTTATAAGACTTAATTATAGAATGGCTTTTAAGTCAATCTCTGACTTAAAGACCCCGCCCTAGCTAGTAGTTAAATTAATTCTTAATTGGTAATTGAATATATTTTGTAAGTAAAACGGATTTTTCTTGCATCCTTCGCTGCCACCAAACGTAATTCGCGTTTAACATTGTGGCAGACGATTTTGTAAATGTTAAAAAAAATTTTTTTGAAAGTAATTGACCAGATATGCCATCAATATATTTTATTTATTATAGTCTTAAAAACTTATATTGTGAATGGCAGACTTTTTCATATAAACATCAGCACATAAATAAATCTGAGATACACTACCCGGTCAGATGTCTATATATTACGATAGCAGTTTTACATTAATATAATTTACTTAATCGCTGTATTTAATGAATTTAATAAATTCCATGTAGTCTACATACTGAACTTTTAAAGTTAAACGATAAAGGAGATACATAACGAAAAAATCTTAAATATTAAAGTATAGGTACTGCTAAGGACAAAAAATAATTATAATTTGTACATATTTTATTTTTTAAATTTATTTGTTTTGTCAATCATATCAAGTTGTTGATGAGAAGATACAGTAAGTATTGTTGAATATTTATGTTGTACTGCACAGGAAGAAGCAGACACAATAATCTATGTATCATGCTTGTAATATTGCTGAGCAGTCGAAAATTGTTATCAAAGCCTCTGACACCGATATTTTAATCAAATGATTGGTAAAATCTAATATTTGGATACTCAATGGAACAGGAAATAATGAAAGATATATTAACATCACAAAAATTTAAACAGAGCTTGGTGAATGGTTAGCTAAAAGTTTAATCGTCTTCCATGCGTTCACTGGGTGTAATTTTAATCCCGCTTTTTTAATAAAGGAAAGAAAAAACCTTTTACATTGCTAAAAATAAATACAGCATTCCAAGAAGCATTTACTGCTCTTGGTGAAGAAAATTTAAAAAGGACTAATTACAACACCAATTTAATGTTATTCAACAATTTGTTTGCCAACTCTACAATGCCAAAAAATCGCAGGACGTCAATGATGGAAGGTTCCAACTATTTGTCCGTAATTACAAAGCTTCAGACATCAATGAAAATTTCAGCGAACAAAGTTTAAAATTTGAGGCAACCTCACTTCCACCGTGTAAGAGTGAATTCTACCAACAATTTCTGAGAGGTCATTATATTTCTACAATTTAGAAAAATGCTTACAAAAAGCAACCTACTGATTTAATACCATTTCGATTATGGTTGGATTGAGCAGGTCAAGAAACTAGGAGGTCGACTTCCATCTTTTGTGAGTGACTTAATCACCGATGTTCCTGGTAAGTTAATAAAAATCAATTCTTTATCGAATATGTTCGAATCAATTTACAAGTTATTTATATTTTAAAATTAACGTTTAATTAAGCAGAATCCGGTTCAATGGATATGGATGATGAAGACGAGTTCAAAGATAATAACCATGGCTCGGATGATGATGATTGAAGATCAAAATTAATGATTTAGTAATGCATCAATATAATATCAAAACTAATATATATATTAAGGAAACACACTTTAAATTTTAATAAAACTATCAAAATTCCCGAACGCAACCGAGACGAATTTTACAATAAAACATTTGATTGGCTCTCTTTTGCGACTGCGCCGTGGGATAGTGGTTGTCGATGCGATTTGTGAGTGGTGATGTAATGTAAACTATCATTAAAAAAAATTACCATCTGATAAAGAGTTAAAAAAAATGGGCATGGGAGCTTTTGCACAAGTCGTGTCTAACGATCACAATATAGCTATTTTTTGAGAGGAGTTCTAATCTACAACCTGATGCTCTATACAAAGCTGAGAAAATAATAAAAAAACCAGTAGCGGAGAGGCCTGATAATGCTACTCGTTACGACTTAATGAGACATCTTCCTGCGTTTACGACAAAAGGCAGATATAAACTATGTACAAAACATCAAACCAAATTTTTTTGTCCAAAGTGTAACGCACGGTGTATAGTTGAAGGGCGAAATTGCTTTATAGATATTCATACAAAGTAGTATTTAAGTTTTTCATATTGACAAAATAGATAGATATGTAAGTAAACTTTGATCTCAGAGCTTTAGGACTGAATATTGTGATAAATAATGATAAGAAGTTTAACTTTGTTTGAAAAAAAAATTTTTAACTAATGTAACATGCGTTACTTATTGACCTAGTTCCTAACAGATCTCAAAACTTGTTAATATTTTTTAGATTTATATTATTTTTACAATTTTGTTTAGTTATAACATGGCAGTGTGCATGTAAAACCACGTTCTTCTTTATATTTTTTTGAAGAAAGCTGAGAAATTATAAAAAAACACCTAAAGATAGAATTAAACGTTCTTATATAGAAACGAGATTGGAAATATTGGAACAGTTGTTTATTGAATTTGAGAATGAACACAAGGCGATCATTTCGAGTGATTCTGTTGACAAGAAAGAATCATACTTCACCGAGGGTAAATACGAGATGTTTGAAGAGTTATACGTACAATATAAAACTAATCTACTAGAAGCTTTAGATCAGTGTTCGACGCCACGTGCAGATACCCTTATCTCGACAGTATATATTATATATAGATCTACGCCGTGCTCAACACCTGCTAAACGAGCTAAAGAAGATGAAACTGGATCCAACTTCACACGTGAAGCTCATGACACTTTTTGGGATTGTTTCATTGAAGTAGCAAAGGATAATATGTAGAAGTGACTGTCGCGATCAAGAAAAACAAAATCCAATTGTTAACGAGATTGATTTTTTCTTAGACAGCTCGTATCGATCGCAATCACGACCCATATATTTGGTGGTCAGTTAATGTGAACCAGTACCCGCAGTTGTCAAGGTCAGCACCTGGCAGCAGCGTTTATAGCGAAAGGCTGTTTTCAGAAGCGGGTCTGGTATACGAAGCCAAGCGGAGTCGCCTGTTACCAACGAATGCGGAAAATTTGGTATTCATTCACCACAATTTGCCCCTTGTTAATTTTGAATACTAAACGAACTGATTAATATTTAACCAATTACTTTGCAATTATAAAAATAAAACTTGTTCTTATCCTATATGTCGTATCATTTGCTTTGTGTAAACTACGTAATGTATTTTTATTTTAATATCCGAAATCCGGCCGGATACTGTATTACTATCCGGTATCCGGCCGGATAGTGAAAACAAGGCCGGATAGGCCGGATACCGGATAGTTACCGGATATCCGTTTCATCTCTAGTATATAATACAAAAGGGCACAGTAAGTGCAGTGACATTAAATTACCGCGCGTACAATTACCTACTTTTGGCGGAAAATATGAGGAATGAGTCATTCCATAATCTTCAGCATGAAAACTTTTCTATTATAATTGAATATATTTTATGTTTGCCTGCTACAAATGCTCCCGTAGAAAGGGTATTTTCTATTATGAATAAATTGTGGACATCCGAGAAAACCCAGTTACAAATTTCAGTTCTAAGGGCGATGTTGATAATTAAGGTGAATATAAAAAAAACGTGTCAAGAGTTTCATTCTTACTTGAAATCGTCACCAGCTATATTAAAACAAATTTGTTCTTCTGATAAATACCTATAAACATAAATAAACATTTTGCCTTTCTAAACAGTACCTTTCTGAATCGTAACTCTCTCTTAAGCCAACTAACATTTTCTGAATAAATAACTTTAAAAAGCGTTGTTTGTTTCATTTACTACTTTTGATTTAACCTAAATAAAACAATGTCCCGTTTTGAGTCAAAAAATAAATGGTCACCTTAGGAATGACAGACTTTCTAGTACAATATGCTTTCCTCGTTAATACACAACAATGTCAATTATCGTATATTTTTGCAGCAGTGTAATACATAGCGGCCAGACAGTAGGTATATACAATATTTATATACAAATATGATAATATGTCATCGAATAAATTATTAATTGTATTAATTTTTTTGTTCTTGATATTTCGATTTTAGTTTATTAGCTTTATTACTATAAAATGATAAAGTGTAATTGTCATAATTAAACGATAATTATTATAATATTGTAAAAGCGTGTCTGGTAAAATAAATCTTTGTATTTTCAGAGAAACATATTGTGGTTTGCTTTGAGTGCCCTTGATAATATTCCTTATATATATAAAATACTCACACCTTTTAGTGGATCACTACACAAGATTTGCTTTTATTGCGACTTCAAAAACACAGAATGCAAGTGTGAAGTGACTTTATAAAATTAACAAAGAATGTACTAGAAACAGATAAGATTGGAATATTTATGACAGATCAATATCCAGGAATCAATTCAAATGAATTTAAACTCTCGAAAAGGCTGAACGAACGATTAAACCAAACAATAGTAAATAAAATAAGATGGAAAATGAATGAGAAAAATAATAAGAAAAAATGGACAACTGTGGCAAGAGAATATATCGTCATCAGCCTATCAACGCCCACTGCTGAGCATAGCCTCTTCTCACATGGAGAAGGTTTTTTGAGCATTAATCACCACGCTTGCTCAAGACGGGTTGGTGATTTTCTTGTCGTTTTTATGACAAGAAAACTTTATTAGTTGAGAAATATCTCAGACAGGATGTCCGATTCCTACAATGGTAGATGTATCAATCCGATCCAGCGTGGAAAGCCCGCTAGCGGATTCGATAATCAAAACCGAAGACCCAATACAGGTACAAGGAGCCAGAGGCGAGCATATGAATTCCAGCAGCAGAGGGCAGCTGAGACAGATTGGGCAGAGGCGCGTGAGTTTGAAGAACGCCCCCCAAAACCACGTGGTCCGACAGAAAGAAGCGTAGCCCGGAAGGACAAACAAAAGAAGAAAGTAGAAAAGGAGAAGAGAATATATACAGAAATATAATTTACTGGATGGTACAAATGTCAGTATTTTACCAACTGACATTAAAAAAATAGTAAAGGAAGACAAGTGGATTGCTGATAGACAATTAGCATTAGAGAAACAACAAGAATTTTTTTGATAAAAATAGGAAAATGGAAGACTACGACATAGGAGACAGTGACGAACGACGAACGACGAATTAAAAATAGGCCCTTTCAAAATAATAGAGAAAATATCAAACTCCATTTATAAGATTGAGATTGGCAATAGAAAAAGAGAATCAACTTTATTCCATGTATCAAAATTACAACATGTCACAGTAGGAGACATAATAGAAGAAAACGAATATGAAGATAGTTTGTAGGTACGCAGTATAGATTATATTAGGTAGAATCCTCTTTCTTAGGGGGGGAGATGTAATGAAATGACATTTCATTAAATTTTAATTGTCGACCAGAGACGCGTCACTATTCACTAATGGCGAATTATGTTTAAGTTTTTGTGCACTTTATGATTATTATTACGTGTAGAGAGATAAAATTAGATAAAATAATTGAGGAGGCGATATTAGTGGACTTTAATGTAGTTTCATTGTACATATTTTCAGGTAAAGTGTAATTGTCATAATTAAACGATAATTGTTATAATTTTGTAAAAGCGTGTCTAGCAAACTAAATCTTTGTATTTTCAGAGAAACAAATTGTGGTTTGCTTTGAATGGCCTTGATAATATTCCTTATATGTATATCAATATTTCAATTCAATACTATAATATATTTTTAATAAGTTTATTTTTTGTTGATGTGTTCTTACTAATAACTGTCTATTTACTTATTTCCAGGTGGTGCCAAGTACAAGTACAAAAGAAATGACAGAATATCTAGCATCTACAGAGTCCGAGACTCAGTTCTCCGTAAAAAGAGAAAGCAGCCCACTTTACTTAATGTTTTGGGATGAGGATTAAGTTTCAAAGCTGAGTTGTAAAAAACATGCGTGTAGATGGTCTCTTTGGACTCAACAACATTTAAAATAATCGCTGACACAGTAAAATTATTAATAACAGTTATTCAACAGAACATTTTAGTGAGGTACACAAATTAATTTGAGGAAAGTGCGGTTTTTCATATCACAAAACGCTTTGTATGACGTCCGCTTATTATGGCGTGTTTGTCAATTCCTTTTGATGTCATAATAAACGGATTCTACTGTGTGTCTTTTTTTAATTACAAACTATATATTGTGTAATCCAGAGGGTGTCTTACTAAATATTTTTCGGAGGGCATGCGAATCATCGCCCTAAAAATCATGAACACATTCTAACTCATTACCAAAATTGTAAAAGGTCATCATTAAAATTATCTAAAGGCTATCAAAGAAGTATTCATTTCAAAACATCATCAACATCACAAACATTGGTCCTTCGAGCGGGATGAAACAAAGAAACGACCAGCATAAAACGCACTCTCGAAACCAGCATCAAGGATCCGTAGGGGTCAACAGAATACAGCCAAGTCAGCCAATCATCCATCTTTTATCCTTCCTTACCTCTATCCAGTGCTTATTTTGTGGTAATAGTGTGTTAATTCCGGGCGTAATTCATTATTTTATGCGCAGTGTACATCGCTTACCCACATCATTAGAAAATTATAAATTCTTGCCGTTGGCTTCCACAAACCCATTATAATGACGCCTGTAGGTAGATACGTTGAGGGACTTAAACAAGAAAAGGGGGATATAAAAGGTAGATTTACTTTATTTGCAAATATGTTGAGTCGATAGAAAACGTATTTATAACTGACGTAATTTGTAACGGTTGCAAAAAGCCGAGTCATTGTTGGATAAATTTTCTGAAATTCAGAATGAAATTGACTGTAATGTCGTAGATACTCAAATTGAAAAGGATTTAATTGGGCGGGAAACCTTCGAGAACCATTATTATGCATATATAGCTAAGTCCTAGTGTATCCTAGCCGAAAATAGTAACGTTACTAATAATTCACGTAAAAATAATGATAAAACTACCAACAATTTCCTTGCCGTCCTTTGACGGTTCCTATGATCAGTGGCTTGAGTTTCGCGACACCTATTTATCCCTGATTCATAAGTCGGAAGACATAGACAACAAGATACAAAAGTTCCATTACTTGCGGTCTTCTCTCACAGGTAACGCACTTATGGTAATTAAATCATTGGAGTTTACGTGTGAAAATTACATTATAACATGGGATCTATTAGAAAACCGATATAACAATAATAATCGTTTGCTCGTACAAAACCATGTAAAGCGTTGTTTTCTACTGTGGCGGTAAATAAGGAGTCACCGGTTCAAATACGTAAATTAATTGACAATATTTTGAGGAACATACATATTTAATTGTTACAAAACTTGATTCGTCTACGGAACGAGAATGGAAAAATTACAAAAGTACAATTATTGTCTGCGACGAAGCCAAATAATAACTTATAGTTATGTAGAGATCGTGTCAGTTATATAGAGATCATGTTATTTATGTATAGAAATAAAAGCTAAGACCTCTTTGCGTCTCGTATTCGGTGCGCAAGCTACATTTAAGTTATACTCGTATTTAGTCTGGCTGGATTGTATTTTTGTAAAGTCATAAACAGTGAACTTGAAAAATAATAAATAAACACGGCAGCAGAGTCACAAACATAGCCGCCGCGCCCGACGTCATCGACCTCACTTTAGTGCAGGGCCTGAGTACAGACCCGTCCATTGACGTCCTAGACGACCACATGATGTCGGATCACCAACCGGTTCTGGTCACTATTGATCTGGCGCCGATCCGGAGGGAAATCCCGTCCCCGCGTCATAGACAAGACTGGCATATCTTCGCGGACCACCTGTCGAACAACTTGCGGTCTTTTCAAGTGGACAGCCCCGACGATGTGGACCGCCTCGCCCTCGAGCTTACCGAGTCGATCACCCGGGCACTCGAGGCCTCGCGGCTAAGCACCACATCACACCGGAAACGACCGCAGTTACCTGCCGGGATACGAGACATGATCGAAGTCAAAAGGAGGCTGCGTAGACCCGATGCCCGACCATCAAGTCCCAGCTCAATGCTATGGCGGAGAGAGTCTCAGCTGTGTTGGAGGACCACGCTGTGGACTCTTGGTACAAGACCATCGAGCGAGCTGGAGAAGACTGGACGGGTATCCACCGCATATGCCGCCAAGTCTCCAGGAAGTCAGAACCGATCCGGCCCCTGCTAGCGAGTGACGGCACCCCACGCTACCGCGCAACGTACCGAGCCGAGATCTTCGCTGACCACCTGGAGACCCAGTTCCAACCATACCCAACCGAAGACACCCAGCACGCAGAGGAAGTCGAACAAACCGTAGACGAATACCTCGAGCAAGCGATAGCCCCCACGGAAGACCCCATAATCATCACCCTCGGCCAATTTTTTTCCAGATTCGCCGTACTAAGCTCCGGAAGGCCCCGGTCCTGATGGAATTACAAACGAAGCCACCCGTCACCTCCCCCCTCGTGGCATAATAGCAGTGACGAGATTAAAATTGTTAAAAATTGTTATCTTGCTAATATTCCTTGTATCTCATTTTAAGTGAATGTAAAATTCTTATGAGAAATAAGAAGTTCTTTATACTCATTATATGTACAACGGAGTCCTCAGGACCGGCCACTTCCCTACCCAATGGAAGCTCGGCCGAGTCATCATGTTACCGAAGCCATGTCACATAATAATAATAATAGCACAGTGTTAAAAACGAAACACATAAACTATATTACGATCCCGCAATTTTGACTGATAGGACCATCCATTACAATCGGCCTGATATAGTGCTCACAGACAAACACAATAAAATTACATTCTTAATTGACATAGCTGTACCTAACACTCACAATTTGCAAAAAACAATAGCGGAGAAAATTCATAAATACACCGACCTTAAAGACGAAGTCCTATCCTAAGCATCTGGAAGCAAAATAAAGTCTACGTAGTACCCATAGTCCTATCAACGACCGGCGTTATCCCCAATAATTTACATAATAGCCTTAAACTTATTGGACTGAAACCCACTTCTTATATACATATAATACCAAAAAGCCGCTATACTGAACACATGTAGAATAGTTAGGAAATTTTTAGAGTTAGATGAAACCTTTCCACAAACTTAAATCAATCCAACAGTAACCTCTACTTGACGCCAGTCCGTAAAGGTTATTTATATTCTACCGGTGTATGCCGAGAAGACAAATATATATAAATAATAATAATAATAATAATAGTTTATTTTAGTAAACATAAACCTGACACAAATCATATAAAAAAAATATCGAATCAAGAATACAAGACGCATAGCTTTATATCTACGCAAAATAAACAAAATAAATTTATCAAAGGAATATAAATTGTTTATAAATGAATATATTGAGTTGGGACACATGAAACCGCCAAGTAACACGAAACCATCATGTTATTTACAACAACATTGTGTTTTACGTGACGATTCAACAACAAAATTACTGAGAGTCGTATTTAATGCGTCATCGCTCACATCATAGGGATTGAGTTTAAACGATCTCATGTATAAAGGACCCAATTTACAACAAAATCTTCAATTATTAATATTAAAATGGCGACAATACAAAATCGCGTTTACGAAAGATATTGAAAAAAAGTTTAAAACATATGGATGCACGAGGATGACCAGAATTTACAGAAAATTGTGTGGAGAGATGATCCGAAGGATAAGTTGCAGGAGTATCAATTAACTACAGTTACATACGGTTTAAAAGCCACTCTTTTTCTCGCTATGATAACATTACGACAGTTAGAGAACGATGAACGAGATAATTAGCACGAAGCAGCAAAAATCATTGAACAGTAATTCTATATACTTTATCATCAGCAAAGGAACTACAAAGGGACGTAATTAATTTATTAAAGTTTGGTGGATTCAATTTACGAAAATGGGTATCAAACAATCATAATTTGTTACAAGGACAAATTAATGATCAAAATCAACAAAGCACTCTTCATTTTAATTGACTTCATTTGAATCTACATTGACGAAAAAACAAACAAGAATATCAACTCGTCGTGGACTCAGTTCCGCAATCATGACTTTGCTTTTCTTAATGATCACTATATCCAGCACACATTCGACTTCAAATATAACTAAATTAAGAGACAATCAAGGTTTATAGTTCGATACGTTTGGAGATATGCAAATAATACGGGACGATTGGAAACTTATTCTATATTACAATATGGAACCTTATTGGGAAGGAATAACAGCCATTAATAAGAATAAAAAATCACTCAAACAAACCTTCAAAACAATAAGAACTCAGACACGATGCGAGCTACTACATATTATTACAATTACGTCACGGGTGCGACGAACTGGAATATTACAATCAGCTGTTACTTGGTCAGCATATTTTATTAACGGAGTCGGATATCTTGAAAATAGCCTGTTCGAAGCAGGTACTGGACGCAAGATTCGCTGAACAATATGAAAGAGATATCACATTACTTCGTACTAACCAATTAAACTTAGCATCATACTGGAAAAATCAAACTTCTATAATTGAAGCTGAAAATAACGTTCTCAAGCAATAAGTATAAAATGATTCATAAGCACATTAATTTATTGGATCAATCGACAAATACGTTTCAATCAGAAATTCAAAATATAACAATAATTAATGAAATACTCGCAGGAGCTGTCATCGGAAGTAACATGCTTAATAATTAAAAAAAATTACAGAGTACGTTACTAGACACCATTATAGTCTACATATATACGTATGTATATCATGGTCGATTGAATCCACATTTAATAACACCTAAGCAGTTGGGAGTTTAGCTGAGTACCATAACAAGCAACTTTATAAAGACGTGACCTTGCCAATACCCAATATATATACACAAACAAATAAAATTTATAAATTGATTCAATAGAGAGCAAGAATATTAGAAAAATATTTAATAATAGAGATAAGATTACCATTGGTAATTGGAGACATATGAAATATTTCGTATTATTCCAATACCTAATAGAAAGGAAAATAACATGATTAGCATTATACCGTTATCGAATTATATAGCAATCAACTTAAAACATAATATTATAATTTAAATTATTTAATAAATAAAAATATATGTCCTAAATTATGTTTAGGAACTTTAAACCAATGTAGAAAGATTACAAAACTATGTTTAAATTACAGAAACTATATTTGAATTACCGTGTAATGCATTGCATATCGAAAATATTTTTTTTTAACAGACTTGGACATGTTTCGCGATTCATATTCAAAATTCAGACATACATTGCAAAAATATTTCTAAAATAGTAACTTTTCGCTTGTTTGTGAATGTGGATGAATATCTGTGAACGGATAGGCTTATACGGCCCCCAATCTCGACTTCCGGTGTTTGGTCAGGGGATGAATGGCGAGCGGGTGGCTCGTCCCGAAAGCACCAGGTTGGCCCTGCCTTCTCAGGGTCACTTTTTTCAACATGGCATCTGGTAAAAATTGTAGTAAACTACCCCAGGAGTATCCCGAAGAGCAAACCGGGGAATCCCTCACTGCTACGGCAGTCAGCCCCACGTATTCTGGGGGGGGGCAACCAATGCCGAGAGGGTCTCTCTTCAAGAGACCCTCGCAGAGTAGGTGCAGTGGGCACGGGACATGGCAAGGATAATGGACAACGATTTGCTAGTGATTTGGACAGGACGACGACGGTGGTCAGCTCGGACCAGGAGGAGCAGACCACGGTAACTAGGAGAGTGCACACCACGAGTGGCTCAGAAATGGAGGCGGAGGAGACGCGCTCGGCGTTCTTCGCTGGAGGGACGACGGCGAGTTTCAAGCCGTTCCGGAAGAGACCGCTCAGGAGAGAGTCAGAAGGGAGCTCCTCTGGTGGCAGTGCCAAATCCTCCCTCGTAAAAAGAGGGAGAGGCGAGGACGGCGATAGTGATCGTGCCAGGGATGAGGAAACGGCGGCGATGACGCCGAGGCGAGTCGAAGCCGCAATATCGTCAGTAAAGACGTTGCCGGCCTCATCCCTAGCGAAAGAAATGGAGAGGGCCCTGGGGGTTATTGTGGAAGTGGCCACAAACTCCACGAATTTGAAAGGAGGCTGGGTCCGGGCGCTGAAGACGTCGGCGGCGTTGTTGGGAGAAGCTAAAGACGTCCTCCTGCAGCGGACCAGCGGAAAAGAAACGGAAATCCTCCAAGCCCGGCTCGAGGAGGAGAAGCGCAAGAACGCGCTCCTCCAACAAGAGCTGGGGATGTTGAGGGACGGACAGGCCCGTCTACAGGCGGACCTGGACAACCCCAAGGGCAACGAGGACGGACCGAACGGAGGAAGAATTTCGCGGGTCCCTGATGCGGGAAATCGGGGCCATGATGGACGCGAAACTCCAGGGCATAGAGGGGCGCCTGATGCCTGAAAGGCGCCTTAGACCTCCCCTGGCATCGGATAAGACACAGGCACCACCGGTCAGAACACCAGCACCGGCCACGGCTGCGTCAGAGGCCAGGCGGCTGGAGCGGCGGCCAACGGTGCCAAGGCCAAAAAGGTCAAAGACAAGGATACGACGGCAAGACCTCTGCCCCCGCCGCCTCCATCCATGGAGGAGAGATGGACAGAGGTAACCAACAAAAAGAAGAAGGGAAAGAACAAGGCTGGCCCGGCGGCAGTACATAAGGCGCAGGAGCCCAATAAAGGGCGCAAGCAGTCTCGTCCAAAGGTTGACCCGCATCTGTGCAAGGTGCATGTTGTGTGTTATTGTCTCCGCTTTCTAAATTCAGATTTGAAGTAAATATTGTGTTTTAAGTTATAAAAACTGTAAAATTTTATTTGTCTCGAAGTAATTTAAGTACTGTGAAATTTTAATAACGTTCTGTGCCTAAATAAGTGAACAATCAACTAAATAGTGTTAAAACTTTCCGTTAAAGTACTGATTTAAGTGTTAAAACTTTCAAATAAATAGTTATTGTTTCCCTGTCCTGTTAAAATTCTCGTAAATATGAACTGTGCCGGCTGTCGTAATAAAATACCTCAAAAAGAATTTATGAGCTGTCACCAATGTAAACAAAAAACTATGATCTCTTCTGTGCGAATATCTCTCCAAAAAGATATCATTTAATATCTAAGGATAATAAGTCTACTTGGAAGTGCCAAGGTTGTCTCAGCAAACTTCCAAAGAAAAATAATACGAATACGCCAGTTAGATCATCAAATTGCAATGCAGTTGACACAACAATCAAGTGAGAGTAATGGATATTAATAATATTACATTACGAAAAAAAAAGTATTCAAAAAAGTGGTGACAGTATCGACTCTGAGACCCTAGTAGTAACTAAGGAAGCGTTACAAGATATGTTAGAAAAGTTTAAAAACGAAATGTCATCTATTAGCCAAGCCATATTTTAGCCAATCAATTAAGTGACATTAACACCGAATTGGGAAGACTTAGAGAAGCTATGAACTTTTTTAGTGATCAGTATGATAATTTTAAGAAATGTTTAGAAACTAGTGCTGCTACTATCCAAAAATTACAAACTAAAAATGATCAGCTAACGCTGGAAGTAAAAGATCTCACTACGCGATTAAATCTTACTGAACAATATGGGCGATTTCAGACTAGCGTTTTTTTCAGCGCGTATACGGTCGTTTCAGTATACGCGCTTACACGCGCGCTTCATTACGCGCTTCAAAAAACCGGACGCGCGTAAACGCGCATATTTCGGCGTGTTCGTTCGAACCGGTGGTATCGTGTCAGTATCAACATGGATTCTGACGAAGAAACATACTTTTTGCGTTACTTATTCGCCGTCGACTGAGACGACGGAAAAAGTGCTGGGTGTCACCGATAGTTGCATCAAGACTGATAACCGGTCACTTTAATACACTTTACCCAGAACTGCGAAGTGATTCTAAACGATTTAAAAATTACTTTTGGCTCGCGCTTATACGAGCTTAGAAGCGCGACAACGCTTGTACGAGTTGAGCGTGTGCCAAAAGGCGCGCCTATACGCGCCTACATGCGCTTCCAAAAACCAGCTCATACGCGCGTATAAAACGCTAGTCTGAAACCGCCCTATATGCGCGAAAGTAACCTGGAAATTAATGGAATTCCGGAACATTCCGGAATTCCATTAGTTGATAATTATATAATAATAATATTTAAGCATTTCAGTGATTGTCATGCTTTAAGTCGCCATATTTCCAGAAAGTGTTATATGATTGTTTTGTTTCTAATACAAGATTATTTGCCAAAAATTTGTTGTATTTCTAAACCCGATTTTCTGTGCCATAATAATTCTATTTATTTATTAATTAGGTAGGTAGTTCACTTTTGAAACTTTTTCGCAATGATTTTAATTGTTTCAAAATGCTTACTAATTATTTAACAGATTTTTGACTTAGCACAATTTTCTCGTCACCTATTCTTAATGAATAATCACTTATGCTACATTGACCTCACTTCATGCGTACTAAAATATTATTAACACGCTTTTTTCTTGCATTTGCAGAATAATTAATATGCATTTAGATCTTTTTGACCTGTAGTGAAATCAAAAGTAATTTGACTTAGGACGTTTTGGCTGTTTCTAAATCAGAAACTTTTAAGGGTAACCAACCGGTAACTAAAGAACGCGGTGAGTTTCAAGTTAATTAAAAATGCCATTTTTAGGAGACACATTTAAAAGCTATGTGACAAAATTTTTAAGCCTGTTGATCAAGCAGACTTTTTTAAGATTTTTAAATTTTTTTTTTGAACTTTAAACCTCCTGTAAAGTTTGCATATTGGAGGTTAGCCTCATTTGGCTCCCGAGCGTCGATACAGTGTCAGTGCATGTGTCAGTAAATATCGACTCCGCATATTATTTCGTTTTAAATTAAAATTGATTAGTTTTTAACAGTTTAAGATGCATTACTTTTTTATTAACATCCCAAACAACGCGTGTTATCGTTATTGTCGGTGACATTTCATAATTTTCTTTGTAAAAAAACAATTAAAGTGTGAATAGACGACAGTTAGTGAATTATGAGTGAAATAAATGGAAAGATCAATGAGGTTCTTGAAAACATGTATAGTATAACATCGTCTATTACTTTCATGGAACAAGAATTTGAAGAAGTAAAGCAGGAAATGAACAGTAAAACACAAATTATTAAGTCTCTTGAGAATGAAAATAATTTGTTGCGCTCTGACCTTTCAAATCTTCATTCTAGACTCGCATTACTTGAACAACAAGTTAGGGCATATAATCTAGAAATACAATGCTTCCCTGAATTCAAGTCAGAAAATCTTGTAACTACTGTAAAACAAATGTAACTTGAACGATAATGACATACAAACTTGTACGAGGATTATGAAAATCAATAGGGATAGCCCACGCCCGAGGTCGGTTCTGGTGAAATTTAGTACAATGAGAATTAGAGATAGTTTTTTAGCGGCAGTTATATCATTAAATAAATTAGCGAGCAATAACAAAGAAAAACTGAATACGAGTCATCTAGGAATTAGAGGGGACAAAAAACCTGTTTACGTATGTGAACATCTTCCTCCTGACATAAAAACCCTGCATGCTGAAGCACTTTTAAAGTCTAAACAAATTGGATACCGCTATGTCTGGGTGAAGAATGGACGAGTATATATGCGCAAAACTGAAAATACGCTATACGTTTACGTAAAAAACTTTGATATTCTTAAGAATTTTTACGTAATATTAATTTTGTATGTTTTCTTAATTAATAGAGTTGGTTATAATTTGTAAAATACGATTCGTTTTTATGTTATTATCTTAATGTTAGGGGCATAAATACTACCTCGCAAGATGTAAATCGCGAAGTATTAAGTAATAATTATAATTTTAACCGAAACATGGCTTAACAGCAATGTCTCTGTTAATGAAATATTTGATGATAGATATTTGATCTATATTTTAATAACAATAACCCCAATCACAAACACACATCAACACACATGTTATGTGACGGTGTAATAAGTGGTCGTTTAATTAAAATTTAAAATATAATTATCTTTATACGGTGTAATCAGAGGACGCCTTAGGTTCTGGGTAAACTCGTCTATTCTACACGGGTCTGACTCAGCAGTTCCGTGTGAAGACAGTTTTTGGTTTTATATTTCTTTATGTTTTTAGATTATAAGATTTCTTTTAAGAATTTGATTAAATTAATGTCACTATTTGTTCAACCTTCGTGCAACATAGTCACACCCTAGTTGTAACTTACTTTTAATTAAGTCAAATAATTTTGGTTTCATTGCATCCACCGACCGTCGAAATCATAATTCACACAAAAATGTTTAAAAATTTCATTCTCAACATACAAAACTTTTCAAACATCTACTTCCCATCTGATATATTATACGATTGCAGTGCCTATCATACTCATAATTAATTTATAATCCAGCTTGTCAATCCATCATTAAGCCGTGCCTTTTGTATCCCTTGCTTAAAATTCGATAGTACTAGTATCAAATCTATATCTCAAAATCTTGATTCATTTTCAGTATCTAAAGTATTAAATGTGATATAGACAATGTTGATTCTTACATACATAATAAAAGTACTAATTTAAAATCATCTGACAAAATATACGAATAACTTTAACGTTTTCATAACGAGGTCTTAGATAGATTGGGATGTAATTGTTCTGAGTGTTGGCTCTCTTCAACGCAATATGTTCCAGACCTCCACCAATATAATAGCTTTTCTACTACCTCTCATAAAACTCAAAACGATGGTGTTGTAATATATTATAAAGTAGGTTGTAAAGTTATGGCGGAGGAACCACATTTAGATGATGCCAATTGTCTGCTACTAAAATTAAATGTAAATACCCGTATAATTGGTACATACCGTCCTCCGAGCCAACACTACACAAATAATTTCGTTACGTCTCTAAATAGGCTTCTTGAAATATTATCGAACTATAAAAATATCATAATTTGTGGAGACAAATATCTGACAAAAAACACATCTGACAATCGCTCTCATGAATATTTGAATATGTTATCTGGAAACTATTTATTTTTTTTTGTTGACGGGGGGAAATCTTCGAAAGATTTCCGGCCACGTGTAGGACACGACCGGGGCAAGGCAACCAAGTGTAATAGGTCGTGTACCAAGTGCAATAGGTCAAATGATGCAAGCATAATGATAGACACTTAAAGATTGTAAACTTTTAATTATTATTATCAATATTGTCTAATTTTATCTTTTATTCCATATGCGTTGTTTGCTTTTCTTAAATATTACTTATGTTGTCTTATTTTATACCATAATTTGTATACCTTCATAGCATTTATAATTTTTTCTTTGTATTTCTTATTGTCGGGAGTGAGTATGGGTTCACCCATACATTAACATTATTTCATTGTATATACACATTCATAAACAAATATAAATGTATGTTTGTTATAATTGAGTCAGTATAAATAAAGCGTTCAAATAAACTGGTCATTCTTATTACCTAAACGCGAGACTCACAAACTAGCTGGTCTCCATAAAACTATCAAATGTAAATGGTGTGTGGTACAAAACCCATACAGAATATGATTTCAAAATTGAGTACATAAAAGGTGAAGAAAACGTAGAAAACTTTGTCAAGAATTAATATTACGTCAAATGATTTAAAAGGCATGAATGAGCAGGTTATGGCAGTATTAACTAGAAAGCAAAAGAAATAATGCAAGAAGACAGAGAGAGCAATGTAGAAAAGGATACACCCAATCTTATTAACTCTGGAGACGAAAGGACTGATCATACTCGAGTTGTGGAGTTATTAAGAAAGCCATGTAATTCGATTGGAACGAAGTTGATAGAGGCATCTGAGTTAGATAAATTACGAAAGGGAAGTAGGCTTAGTAAAGTGTATAAATGTTTTTCTTATTGTCCGAGTAGACTAATGTTATACATTAACCTCAGCTTTAAGCCGCAATTCTCGCGAGTCGAATTTGTGACCATGTTGAGTGATTTTTGTAAACAGCTTAGTATCGGAGAGATAAGTGTATGTATAATAAGAGATAAAAGTAATGAACATTTTATAAAAGACTAGTAAACCTGGCGAACTCGTTTCGCCTCCAGAAGGCTTTGTATTAATTATTATATAACATTTCGTTTGGTGATTAAAAGATGAAGAATTTTTTTTGTTTTATATTTGAAAAGGAAAATTTTATTTCATTTCCCAACAGTAATGAATTCATTTCGATTACAAAAATGAAATGTTATTTAGTTGAACTTCTCTAAGTAAATGGAAGTGAATCCAAAGTAGATACCGAATCGAAGCGTTATACATACGTGTCCGCAAATTATCCGTTCATTGAAGTGCTCCTTTGTAAACCACATTTTTTATTTTTTGGTCTAACGTTAACACAAATAAACCAACACACACAAACTATAACTGCCCATGTGAAAAACAATGATTTTCTAAATTTATCCCGCAAATACTAAATCACAAATCTGTCATTATACGTCAATTGCATAGCTGTCAATTGTGTTTCGTTATTCCACGTTTTATAGTGACTGACGTTTCATGTCAAGTCCCACGGGAATGCTGTCGAACGGGATTAAAAGTATCCTATTGCAATTTCCTGGCTCTAAACTTCTTCCCTGCCAATTTTCAGCTAAATCGGTTTAGCCGTTCTTGGGTCATAAGTGGAGTCACTAACACGACTTTCTTTTATATATATAGATTTAAGGGATGAGATAAAGTCGACTGGAAATTGGTCCGGACCATGCATTCATATATTAAATAATGTAACTAGGATTAAGAATGATGAAGAAAAATCATTCATATTAAATGATTTTCATCTACTACCCACAAGTGGCCATGCTGGTGTACGTACAATGATAATACTATCAAGAGACGATTTTATTGGCCAAATCTCGAAACTGATGTAAGAGATTTCATTAGAAAATGTTCTAAATGCTAAAAATATAAACATTGTAAATACATAAACCTATGACGATAACAACAACTGTTTCATATGCATTCGAAAAGATATATATGGATATAATAGGCCATCGTCCTAAAGATTATGAGGAAAATGTATATATACTAACCGTTCAGTGTGAGTTAAGCAAGTTTATACATGCTTATCCACTTAGGAATAAGGATTCCATTAGTGTCGATAGGGCGTTAGTTGATAATTTTATTTTAAGATTCGGCATCCCTAAAATAATAACAACTGACCGAGGAACTGAGTTTACTTCTTCCACCATGAAACAGGTGTGTAAATTATTAAACATTAATTATTTAATTATTAAAAATTATTTAATGGTTTACAACTAAATTTGGCTAAATGTTGTATTATAACATATTCAAGAAAAAAAAATCAACATTCTTTCAGTTATTCAATGTTTGGTGTTAAATTGCGAAGGGTAACTGAGGTGTTCGATAAGCATATTGAAAAAATTACTTTAAAATCTTACCAGATGTTAGGCTTCATCTCAAGGCAAGGTACTGACTTTAGGAACCCTAATACACACATTATACTTTATAATGCTTACGTTCGATCACATTTGGAATGTGCATCGACTGCCTGGAATCCATGTTATGCTAAGTATATTCAACCAATTGAAACAATTCAAAACAAATTTCTTAAAAAATTTAAATATAAGTTTGGTCACGATTTGCCTACATACTCTACTGTCCTTGAAAACTAGACGAGAATATAGAGACCAATTGTTTCTATTTAAAATTATTAACAGCCTTATAGATTCGCCTTATCTCCTAAATAAAATATTATTTAACTGTCCTCACTTAAGTGCTCGGTACAAAGACACTTTCGCAACTCCAAATCATAAAACAAATTATTACAAAAACAGTTTTATAGCAAGATCGTGTAGCAACTACAGCTGCGTGCAAAAGTATTAGGCACCCCTATTGTTAGTCACTATCTCATTATATTGCGGTCAAGTGTGTGTTTTATGGTTTAGCTATTGTATTAGCGGCAATTTTTAACCAAATTAAGATAAAAGAAAATATTTATAACATCCAGGTGTGCTCCTAAGCGGTGTTTCTTCGAATTTGCTTTTTTTGCGTTTCGGGTCATAGTGTGTTATCAGTGCTTGCAGTGAACATACACGTCTTCTACGCAACTATTCCTATCACAATTCTAAAGACTAACATTTAACGTGTTAGTCATGCCGAAAAAATCTGAACTTAGTGCTGAACAGCGTCTAAGAATTAAGATTTTACTTGAACAAGGCATGTCTCAGGTTAAAATAGCCCGAGAAGTGAAGTGCTCGCGATGTGCAGTTCAATATGCTATAAATCGCTTCAAAGAGACTGGCACCCATGAAAATAGACCAAGAACAGGCAGAAGAAAAGTTACTACTGAACGGGAAGATCGATTGTTGATTAGGCAGTCTCTACAAAACAGGAAAAAAAACTGCTTTAGAGCTCGCTGCAGCATTATCTGAGGCAAAAGGCAGCTCAGTGAGTGTTTATACTGTGAGAAGAAGACTTCTTGAAGCTGGATTAAAAGGATGTAAAGCAAGGAAGAAGCCGCGGCTGTCAGAACACAATAAGAAAAATCGGTTGGAGTGGGCACTCAAACATAGAGATTGGTCAGTGGAAGATTGGTCCAACATACTGTGGTCAGACGAATCTAACTTTGAGGTATTGTTATTTATTTTATGTACAATATTAAAACACATAAATATTTTTAAAATAACGTACTGCAAGAAAAATAATAACTTTGAAAATAAATGTGTTTTTTTTTCGTTTGGCATAGGTCTTTGGAACACCCGGTGTGACTTATGTTAGGCGAAGGGTTGGCGAAGAATACAACCCAGAATGTGTGGTTCCCACTGTTAAGCATGGTGGAGGCTCAATAATGATCTGGGGCTGCATGGCTGCCGACGGAGTGGGCGAAATGGTGTTGTGTGAGGGACGAATGAATAGTGTTAAATACACTGAAGTTCTGGAAACAGCACTAGCAACGTCGATAACGCAAATTTTCGGTGATACAAACACCGATGGCCTGAAATTTCAGCAAGACAACGCCACTTGCCACAAGTCCGCGCATACCATGAAGTGGTTTGCTGAAAATCATATTGATCTTTTGGACTGGCCACCACAATCACCAGACCTCAACCCGATTGAGCATATTTGGTCCATTTTAAAGAAAAATATCCGCAGGCACTCGATTAGCAATAAACAAGCTCTATTGGCCGCGTTACAGCAGGAATGGAAAAATATATCAAGAGAAGAATGTTTCAGGCTGGTAGAGTCAATGCCAAAAAGAGTGGCTGCGGTTATTAAGTCAAAAGGTGGACCTACAAAATATTAATTATTTTCTTAAAATAAACCATTGTAATCATAAATGCAGTTTTATTTACACTCGCTATGCTAAAACACCCTAAAACTTGTCTTACTGTAGGGTGCCTAATACTTTTGCCCGTGGCTGTATAACGATAAATATGTATAACCACATAGACTTGTTCAGCAGTTGTCTCAGTAAGTTTAACTCGATACTTAAAAATAATTAGATTAAGTTTTGTTATTGACTTTTTTTTCTTTTTCATTTCACGTGATATAATTTTGGTGTATATACATTTTTACACTTGTTAGTTTTTGTTTTTTATTATTACCATACATTTAATTTTACTGTTTTATTTCTTTTATATATATGTTCACTTCCAGATTAATTATAATTAATAATAATACAGTTTAATAATAAGTTTAATAATTAGTATAATTAATAATAATACAATTAAAAATAATACATGTATTGGCATGTGGGTTATTTAAGGTTTATAAGTTTTATGTTATATAAAATATGCTGTTTGTTTCACTTACTTACAAATAAAATAAAATAAATAAAATTACATCAACAGCACACCATCATCAGTCAATAGGTTTAGAGAATGCTCATAAAAAATTTGGCGCATTTTTACGAATTTATTGCGACAAAAACAAGGAATGTTGATCTTATTGGTTACTGGAGTTTTATTTAATAACAGATACAAATATAGAAACTAATCCAAAGAAAAAAAATAAAACTATATCGGCTGAGACTGATAGTGACGATGAGACTGACATAAGCTTAAGAGAAAGTTCTTGTTCTCCTTTCGACGAGAGACGAAGATCCAGTTGTGACCGAAAACATTAAAGAAGAAAGATTTTTGTTGGTGAAGTTTGAAAAAAAGAAGACTGTTTTACATTATCGCACCTCCGCTCAAATAGTGTCATAAGTCAAAAATCCCAACTTTCGAATAAAACGCGTTTGAAGTTAATGCTAACTTTACTTTTCGGCTCATCACTCAAAAACTGTGAAAGTTACTGCAATATGATTTTAAGTTATAATGATTTTTGACACTCAACAAAATGGTGTAATAGACTTTTGGAATATATTTAAAAAAAAAAAATAACGAATAACGGATGAAAAACACGAATAATTTACGAAATATTGACATCGATGGATAAATAGTTGAACTATGGGCATGACATTATTTGAGATAAGATTTCGAAGTTTTCTGATTCCAATAGTGCAATAAAATTGAATTCAACTTTTTTTGAGTTGTGACACTATTTGAGCGGAGGTGCGTTATATCGGACAGGTGAAAACAAAATATAGCCCTACTGAATACAAAGTTTCATTTATGAGAAAGAAGCCGGGCACCTGGAAATTTGTTATTCCTAATATTAAAGACGAAGGAATTATTTATTTATCAGACGTGCTCTGTGTATTGCCTCCGCCTAAATCAGCTTCTACAGCAAGAACAGCTGATATAATTAGTTTTGCGAAAGTTTTTACTATGTTTAATGTGCAATAAATAACAGATTTGTTATGTTTTTTTTAATAACTTACCCTAATGGTTAAGTAAAATGTTGATTTTATGTCTAAGATTTAACAAAGTTGATTGTAAATAAATGTATTGTTAATTATAACTGCATTTAGAGTCCATTTTGTGTTAATTTTGATCTCAGTAATAGATAAGTTCATATAAAAAGGTTTTTTATATACTATGTATGAATGCTCCCCGCTATGTACGAATGCACCTTTCCCTATGTACGAAGCTACCAGGCGTGTGGGGTAGCTTCGTACGTTTTTCATTTTTTATAAATAGGGCCGTTGCTTTATAATAGTACTTGATACCAGTTCTTGACTTTACTATAACTATAGCCAAATATATAGGGTATACAATAGCATTAAAATGATTTTGCAATAACGAAAAACTTTTCTGTTATAAAGCTAAAAGTAAAAAGTGTACGAATCCTACCTGTTTTCCCCTACCGAAAACATAAATTTGGACATTAATCGTCTCGAAAAAGATCAACAACAGTCTTGGTATCAACATTGACGGATCAGCTGCGTCTTAAAGAACAAGATGGAACGAGTCTTAAAGAACAAGTTACTGTACCCTTCCACATTAGGATCCTCTACCCAAAGGTTGCCTGGAAGAAATCGCTGCTCAGCGATAAGGCCGCCTGTTGTACCTCATACAAGTACAATATATATAACGAAAATGTATTATTTTAGTTTTAGTATGTTGTACAATGAAGAATAAATAAATAAATGGAAGAAAAATAACCTTGAAATCTCTGGTATACCGATGTCACACAATGAAAACCAAAGAACACGAATTCCACGTTCATACTAAAACTTAAACGTATTGGTATATTCACAAACAAGAGAACAAATAAAAAAAATGCTCGGACAGAATATAATTCGGTTTCGAATCCCCGTGGAGCTCTCCTATTTGGGTAGTTCCTAAAAAGGCTGATGCTTCCGGTAAAACTAAATCTGTCTGGTTTATTTGGATGACGTCGTCATATTTAGTACATCTTAACAGGAACATATGATTAACATAGAAAAGATTCTGAAACGTTCGCGTGAATCTAACATTAAGACCCAGATGGATAAATAGGAGTTTTTAAAATTAGAGACAGAGTTAGTACCTACATATAGTATGTAAGAATAGACTAAAACTAAATTCAAATAAAATTAATGTCATAAATAACAGTACATTGCCTACGACAATTACTGAAATTAAAAGATTTCTTGGCCTCTTAGCCTACATTGTCAAGCCGTGAAACTTGTACGAGTAGTTGCACGATTCACGAAAACATGGACCTTCAACTAGCTGCTCTAAAGAAGGAAAATACACTTATAACAGTGAGTAATCATCAAAATATGTTGGAACTTTTTTTTTTTTTTTTTTTATGTGAAAGGTGGCAAACGAGCAGACGGCCCACTTGATGGAAGGTGGTTACCGTCGCCCATTGACATCCGCAACATTTTGTTGCGGATGCGTTGCCAACCTTGTTTTTTAGGGATAGGGAGGGGTGGGAGGTAGGGGGGAACTGCTTTGTTGTGATCGATATTCTGAAAGATGTCTAGCGAGAACATGTGATAATTATTGCTCAAAAACTCTGACTTATACGGAAATCAATAATTCAAAACCAATATTAATAAAACAGTGGGTGAAGAAGAAAGAGTCCATAATAGATCTGAAAACGAAGAAATAACGATTTGTGACGAAATGTAAAATAGAAACACAGGAAATGTCACATAGAAATGCCATTACAAAACTAGAAAATGATATGGTTAAATTCTTTTAACATATTACATCAGTACAATGCCATTAAGCAATTGAAAGAGTCTTTATCTGAAACCGATGTCATTGTACATATGGATTTTTCCGAAAATTTTTGTAGGGGCCACTTGTAAAGGAACAGCAGACCAAGTGATTGCTACAGGAGGAGATATAACTAAACCTGAATGAGTTCGCTACTGTCATTCGTGAAAGATGCCAAGGTATAATAATGGATGTGATTATTAATAATAAGTCGTCCGAAATGGTCGCTTTTAAGAGGACATTATTGGTGAATCAGGTGACTGGCACAGCTTATATTCCCAACAATCTTATAATTAAGTAAAATTACCTCAAAATAATATTAAAGTCAAGTAATATAATATTATAAAAATCTCAAAAGGCTGTTATAAAGACTGGGATAGTTGACTTTCATAGTATTATATTGTTCTTAATTTCATGATAATAGTACTTTAAAGATAAATATTGTTAGATTTTTGTTTCTATTGTTTTTTGATTACTTAGAAATGTTAAGACCCAGTTTCACCAATCAATATTAACTAAGTAACATCTTGTTTTTGTTAGTTGACTGAAGCGTCTTATTTTATTTTTATTCATTTAAGTAACTGCATACTACTTTAGTTTTACGGAGTTTTCTGTTTTATTTAATTACCCTTAAATTTCAATAATAAAATTTCTTAGCTAATAATGTTTCCTTTTTAATGTGAGCTCCTTATAATCTGCCCATTAGTGTATTTTTCAAAGTGGTTTTTGTATTCGAAACACTTCATTTAAGATAAAATGCCGCTCAGTATAAAAAATACATTTGGGAAATATTGAAAAAAATACAGGCCGTAACGTTGATACTCAAACAAATATTAAGTCGCTCAAATATTATGAAGCTCCTCATTTTGTATTTTAAGTAACTCATATTAATGTTTGTAAAATATTATTCTTTTGATTTTTCGTCACTTATAGTCAGTCGCTCACTTAGTAATTATATAACCCGTTTTATTACTGCCCGAACTATAATTTACAAGCCGCGTAGTATTTACGGTAGTAATAGAGTATAAGATATAGGAACTCGAGAGTATTATAACATAACACAATTAGGTTCATATTATGTAATTAATGAAATAATTCAATATTGGTCGGTTGCGAGCCTCTGACATCTATATCAGAGGCTCATTGCCGATATGTACCTATGTATGTGCAGACCAGTGCTTGTACCTAGGTAGCTTCAATCCCGAAAATAACGATTATGAAGTCGAACAAAGAAGATAACTAACATGGAATAAGTACTGGAACCTAAAAGAAATATTCAAAGGCAGCTAGCTTACCAACCAATATAATTCGAAGGGTCTCTTGATCTCTTGCCTCTTACTTTACTTAACATACGCCTGCCAAACGTCGAAATATACCATTAGCGTTAAAAGTATATTAGTAAAATGTCAACGAGGCATGGAGCATAGCATGCTACATCAAAAAAATCCAAAGAATACGTCACACAAAAAAAAGAGTGACAACAAAGGCCAAAGATGGACTAGTACAAGCGGTGACTCTAAAATGGAAATGGGGTGATCATGTAGCACGCTTGCAAGACCAAAATAGTTACAGCCTGGAAAGGCCCACTTGATAATAGGAGAAGAGGAAGACCCTGCGCAAAATAGGAAGATGACGTAAAGTCGCCGTAGATTGGTTTCAGATAGCACGTGGCACGTGGTCGTCGATCCAGGCCAGCTGGTGAGTACCTGATACCACTCTTAAATTAAACATCTCAAGACTAACCCCCTGACACCTCTGTTCCCTCGGGAGACCACCCTATAAGGAGATACAGGCATTTCCCTGGAAAACCTTCCCGGGGGCATAACTCACTAAAGGGTGGAAATAACCCTATCGAGTTTGGTATCGGCAGAAACGTGACATCGAGATCTACACGTTTATAAACACAAAATTAACATCCCGTGCACTCATCGCCCAAAAAACCAACAAAAATGGCCGATCAATCCCAAGAGCAAAAGTTGGCGCCAACATCTGCTCCATCCAGCTCAACCAGTCAAAAACCGGCAAGGAGACCTGTTATTAAGACTGTTAAACAAACATCTACCAAAACAGCAGTAACACCAACAAAACAGAGGACTTTAAGGCAGAAAAAAAAAGACGTTGGGCAGCAAGACCTCCATGCGCTTCGACATGAAGCTCAAGGGGATGCATCTCCTAAAGAAACAGAAGCCCGTGGGGGTCCGGACCTATAACTGTACCAAATACAACATCAGATTTAATTTTAAACACCCCACCACACACAAGGCTACGTCACAGACATTGACAGACAGACCCTATGTAAAATGTGTACAAAATCTGGTATGTCTGGCCGGCGTTCGCTGGAGACCAGGATTCAAGCCAAAAGGCACAAAGGACCTGCACAATACGTACCTCCAATGGCAGTACGCCAAGACCAGATAGGCCACTGGCCACAATGGTCTGAAAAAAATGAGGTGCAAGCTTCCAAAGTGCGTTGGATTTAGGTATAACATGTGTGAGAAATGTGGGGTAGCACTGTGTTATACCAAAACTAAGAATTGTTTTAGAAATTTTCACCTATCATAATTTTTTCAGAAATAGGTTTCTAATACATAGTTTTATGTTTTTTTAGTCTTATGGTCCAGTGTTGCTTTAAAGCAACACTCCCCTTTTTAAAAAATATCTTCTAAACTATTTTAATAAATGAAAAATATTGAAACACGTGTATTTTATTTTGTCGTTTTAAACCCGGATCCAATTTTTATTTTAAAATCCACGTTCTTCAGTGATAGAGGGTTAAGAACAGTCCAATCCAGAACACTCAATTCTGTCGATTATGGATCCACACAAAATTAAAATCATTCAATGCAATCTAGACAGGTCCAAACACTCTATTAAAGGGTTCATTACATGCATTATTAGCCTACAGTAGCACCAAAGTGGAAGAAGAATTATAGGACGAACATACCCGGTGAGTTTACAGAAGACGTGGGAAAAAACGGATCAAGTACTACTGATGGAGAATGTTACGCCTCTTTCATTATTTCACCTTTTTTGGACAGAGCATTTACAGGACATTTTATGTTTTCAAACTAACCTTTACGCTACTCAATCTGGAAAGCCTTTTACTACCACAACTGACGAGCTTGATGCTTTCATTGCCTTGAACTTGGTGATAGGTATAAAAAAATTGCCGAGCTACAGAGATTACTGGTCTTCAGCACCTGATTAACATGACAGTTGTCATGAGCTTCAACCGATTCAGTTAGTTGGCTTTTGAATAACTTGCACGTAAATGACAATAGTGTAATTACCAACAGAAACAGCCCAGACTTTGACAAACTTTATAAAATAAGACCTTTACTTGACATTCTGCGAAAAACATTTCAACAAAATTATGTACTGTAAAAAGAACAAAATAGAGAATATTATTATTTTGATAATGATATTGATGTTTTAGAAAAATAATAAGTTTTGTTGTATATTTAAATAGTATTTTAGTTAACTTGTTTCTTGTTACAGAATTTAACGTTGATTTCCTGACGTTACTTATATTTTTTCTATAATTTGTAAAAGTTTAGTTTTTAAGTAAACTGTGATTTTAGAGTAGAGGTTTCAGATTAAAATTATAAGAAGATTATAATTACGATTATAGAAATTCTACTTGACTGATTGTAACACACCAAAAGACATACTTAATTATAAGAATTTATTAATATTAAGAGTGATTTCTCATGTGCAAACAAATAAATAATTCTTATTTAAACCGTTATCTAAAGTTCAAACATTTCCTTACTTTACCTTATAATATCAATATCGTCATTCCTCCAACATGTTTGTTAGTACGAGAACGGCTGATCATTTCCGGGAATATCACGAAATTTCAATAAAATACGCTTAATTTGATGTATTATTTTAAAAAAAATATATTTATTACGTTAACAAACTTACATTTTGTTCATTTAATGTTAATTCCATCATAAACGTTATGTATATTAAGAAATTTCTTGAATTTTATACACGGTAATAGCAATTTGTTTAATTTTTTGACGTATTTTGCTATATAACATTTTATATCTTTTGTTTTCATTATTGGTTATATGATATAGATACATTTTATACCCATGCTATTTGACAACGCTCAAATTATGTGTTTTTGTTGTTTTTGGTCATTTTATTCAACTTAGAAAAACGTTCCCGGAATTACAATTTTCTGGTACATGTCCATTAAAAAAATATAGAATTCTGTGCGCTGCCCTATGAAAGCGTATTAACATATACATTTTGCGACAATATAAGCCAAGAGTCATCATTATAGCTTGCATATTTTTTTGCAATAAAACTAATTTGAAATTCGCAACCTTGGTGATTTTGAGCCAGTAGTTTCTGAACCAAAAAGTAAAGCATTGTGATTGGTCCGCCATTTATTATGCGTCATTGTTAGCCGTCAGTTACAAATTTTAACAACAAGTGAATTTGAAAGTTTTCATCTCGTGTTATTGAATAAATCTTGAAGCTAATTCAGATAAAAAAATATTTCATTATAGGTAAGTACTTTAATTGCAAGGTAACATAATATTTTTCATTCGAATTTCATATTTTAAATAAAAAAATTGCATTTTTTGCTTGTATCAGGAGGCGAAACTATGGATTTAGAGAAACTAAAAAGTAACCAAAAAGCATCAAAAAAATATAGGAAAAAGAAGCCTTTCAAGCTTTGGTAGCTACAAAACCTGGAGCAGAATCGATAATAACTTTACATAAACATCTTGGTCGCCCACGGCTGGAAAATGAAGACAATTTAATAAAAACTATTACCGAAATCGTAATGTATGGAAGTTCAGTGGATGAGAAACGTACAAGCGATATTATTCTTTCTTACGGTGCAACGGACATATGAGACACTAAAGCCGTCCATAAGGACCTAGCAACCTGTACACATATCTTCGTGAGAAATGACACAGTTCGAGCACCCTCACTGGGCCGTACGATGGACCCTACTTAGTTTTAAAGAGATATGAAAAAATATTTCAAGATAAAAACGCCTCTTCGCACTACTGTCGTATAGCTGGACAGGCTCAAGTCCGCCTTCATATGCAGTGACATGACAGTGACTTCAGGAGTGATGAATACAGCGTGAGCAGTTTCATCGAAGTGGTCATACTGCCGAGGCGAGCGAAGAAATCGCCACATATTTATAACCTGCGATTGAGACGTCCGATCGTGCTATCTCTCTCTAAACTACTCTGTACTGGAAAAATCGTGACTATAGCAACAACAGCAACCAGTCGACAGATCGACTATTACAACATCAAGATGACAATCAAATCGAGGAACTTCAATACCATCAAAAATATAACGTCTTACTATACGAACGTAAACGATAATCGCTTCTCAGGCCAACATGACGTTACAGGATCTGGCTGATTTAGCAGATAGAGTACATGACATCGCACCATCACCGCAGATGGCAGTCGCCTCAGTATCCAGATTGGAGTCGGCGATGGACATGATGGCTCGACAAATAACAGAGTTAACGAAACAGGTCAGCGAGCTCACCACAAGACACCATCGCCCGCGTTCCAGAAGCCGACAGATGCCACATCAGAAGTCTCGATCGACTTCTAGAAGATCAATTACAAACTACAAGAAGTTTCCTGTGTGCTAGTATCATTACAAATCTGGCAACCTCGCGAAAAAGTGCATACCCCCATATGCTGTTTGGTGCGGACTGTTTGGTGCGGATTTCCATCCGGAGGCATACTTGGTCCATTTTTCTTCAAAAATTACCAAGGAGTGGCCTCTACAGTCAATAGCGATCGTTATCGGGACATATTGAGCGAAATTTTGTTCACAAAAATTGTAGAGGAGGATATTGGCAACATTTGGTTTCAAGAGGACGGCGCTACGTGCCCCACATCCAAAGCTGCACCCGGTATTTCGAAATCGGAACTGCAATTTCGGGGACTCCTAACACAAGATAATTCAATCTCTTAAAAGGAGCTCCCTAGTTGAATCTATTTGTTTCTAGGTATAAGTTACAGTAATAAACAAATTTTTATTTTTTTTATTTTAATTTGACACCGTTGGACTATCGTTAGTGAGATACCGTCAAAGATAAGTGTTACTATAACTTGCCAGAGTAAATTGACGCTTCAAAGGACAATATTCGTGAAATCATTCGTGAAATACAGCAAAACACAATCGATAATATGCTTAAGGATGGACCGATCGAGTAGGCTACTGCATGGCCAGACGAGGGAGCCATTTGAATAAATTATTTTTGATTAACAATCGGAAGAATTGTTTTTTGGATACCATTGGAGCCCATTTATTTTATTTTCCCCAGTGCTCTTACTTTCCTAACGACGCCATTCTAGCGATGTGTTGAACCTTAGCACAATACTCAATCATAAAATAAAATCTTTTCCTATAAGTTCAAACTTAAAAACAACGTAACTACATTATTATAGAAAAAACGAATAAGAGAGCGAATTCATTCTATGAGATTATGAGAAAAGATATAGATGTTTCCATCAGCTATTGTTTTGTCTTCCAAAAAATTTTACCTCTGCCGAAAACATCTGTGTGGGTGTGCTATTTAAGACAAATCAGATTTTACAACTTGTGTACTGTGAATTTGAAAGGATTAAACCCAAAATTTTACTAGTCAGAACAACAAGATGGAAAGGAAGTATGGAAATATCATTCCACATCTGACTTCCAATCACACGGACTTTTAGGACTGTTTGTTGATAAAAATAGAAATAATATTATAGTACATATGTACTATTTTTCACTTTATGCAAACTCATATAACATCACACACAGAAATTCATATGCACTTTCTGACCTGTTTACATTCACCTCTACCAGCAAATAATTCTAAAATATTCGCTTTTTAACCTATTGCTGTATTTAAATTATACTGTATCGCACGGATTCGTGGATTTATTTCCAAAGTATCCAACCCTACACTTCAGACTATTCAATAGAATCTTCTGAAAAAGTATTAAGATATAAGCAGACTCCTATTGAAAAAGAGAAATACATAGAGATTCAGAAAGAACTATGACAATTGTAAGTGCTAAGTCATGAGTGATAACTTAAATCCTTGGTGGATTTAAAAGGGTACAGGTAAGGTCTAAAAGTAAAAGAAATATCAAGAATTATTTTTCAGTCAACGAGGTTACGAAGAACTTTTACTATGTCCAAGACAAATTCTGTCAGACTCTGAACAAAGAATTATTTACCATCACTATTTAAAGCACAATGATACCACAGATATTGGCTCTGAGAAGATCCTTAACTGATAAAAAGGAGTACACAAATTACTGTATACTTGTTTTGGAAACTAACAAAAGTTAGACGACAACCTTTTCAAATATACAAGAGACTTCTTTTCAATACTTGTACTATGTATTTCCGACAAAATAATTGATGTTACGAATGAAAGAATACCTGGATCAAGAAAACTGTGTTAGAATTTAGTTAATTTAGTTATTAACTAGTGTAATGCTAAAATAGAATTGTCCAAAATTCATTCTTGTGTTCGTTGGTACCTATATAATGTTTGTTACAAATAATAATTGAACCAAAAATTATAATATCAATAAATATAACATTTTAAAAAATCATGCCGACCATTAAAAATATGTTAATTATTCTCGATACAAAAAAAAAATGATAATAAACAAGCTAAATTCATGTGATAGTTTAAATGATTTTTTTCAGTTACATCCAATTCACATTTGAGCATGAAATAATTCACAAATTACAATATTAGTCACAATAAAGTAAGATTATTTTCCACAATCTATAATTAAAGGACAATTACCTTATGTAAGCATTTCCTCCAGTATTAGAATTCAAGAATAGTAGAACTTGATTTATAATATAATGCTTACAAGGAACCTATTACAATATAATATTTGAGGTAAAGTTTAATCATGATTCTTAATGTTTATCGTTTATTATAGTAATGCCCCACAAAAAGGTTGAAGCCGCTATTTATAGTTTACAAATACAAGTTGATACCCAAACATTGCGATTACAATATTAAGAGGAATTCGAAATTATAATTACTTACAAATATTGATTTCAAAATAATTAATAACTACTTATATTTCTACTACATAGGCATATTATTTTATTATAATTTAGTATCATGTTCCCACAATTTCATCTCGGAATATCCGCAGGTACATTAATTAATTATTAATGATTAATAAAAAATAATTCTAAGGATTACAGTATCTAAGTACAACAATACTTAACTATTCAAACTCTTGAGCAAGTACATATAAATTTGTTAAAAAACAGTTTCAATATAGATGGTTAAAGTTTTAGTCGACATTACTTACTAATACTACTTCTAATACTACTACTACCAGATACTAAATTACTGGCTTCGGTAATTTAACAAGATACAATAATAGTAAAATATAAAGAATTTAAACTAGTTTTTAACACTTCTGAAATCTTTTACGCACCCACCCACGGCACATAGCACTCAAGGCTCCCATCACGACAACCTAGGAAAACCAGAGAAAAAACAATGAAATACATTTAAAAGAAGATCTCATATTATATCTCACAAATTTACTGTTATTTAAGAAATAAGTAATCTTAACTTCTTTTACCCGTATTCGTTCTAAGATTAAAACATAACGGTCTTGTTACATCTTCTTCTTCTCCCTGGTAACTTCCCAGCTTTAGCCAGGGTCTGCCTTCCTACTTAAACGCCTCCACTTTGCACGGTCTTTGGCATCCTCGGTGGTTAGTCCGTTGGCTTTCATGTCCTGCACCACGGTATTAAGCCAATATTATTAACGGTCTTAATACATAAAATTGAGTAAATATTATTATCCACTAGCCCCTTAACCAAAATAATCACATACCTATTATAAATTAATTTTGAACTTCAAGGAACCATGTTCCTACACGCGACTCAGCAATTAAGTCAACTTATTATTTTTCCGTTTTCAAAGCATATGTTTAACTTTTTCCACCATTAATATAACAAATACATGTATAAACTTTTTAATGCTTTGGCTTATTTGCACTGGAATCATGGCATATTTTGGCAATATCAACGTTTTTATTCGTTGTTTGAAATTGAACTCTTACGCCTTACGTAGTAAGCTTGTTAGGCCAATAACTGTAGATAATACAAGCTTCTTTTACACTTTACAGATAATAAAGAGTACCGATTCATTACCTTTAATTTTATTGAATTTATTATTTAAAGAAATTGTAATTATTCATTATATTAATTATTTTACTTTTGTTAAATATATAAATAAACTATTATTACACCTTGTCATGTATTATTTCCCACCTGTTATTGAGTACGATAAATAAATTGGGAACCCATTTGAATTTGTCGATCTCTAAGGCGGGAATTGAAACGTTGACGCGGGCTTTTTGAAAATTTTAATTATTTTAAAAAGTTTTATACAATAATTTGCAATTTTTTGTTTAGTTTATTGTAAAGAACTAAAACTTAGTCTGTACATAAGTGTTTATGTGGAGAGATGGTGAAAAAACGTAAAAAGAAGGATTCGGGTGAGTTCTTGCCTTTCAGCACAAGCAGCGATTCCCATTACGAGGATTCGCCAGTATTGCAAGATGCAAATGCCTTTACTCCCTTCCCTTCGGCGATACCCTGAAGATGCGGAAGCTAAGTCTGAATTCATAGTATTTGTCGAAAGTACTAATGATGTCCCATTCGGTAATAGGGACATGATGTCGCTTAGTACTAGTTTTATACGCTCTGTGAAAGGTATACAATATTTAAAAAAAAATAAATAAATATAAGGTCGGTGTTGTTTTCCAACGTGCGTATTTGGCAAATACCTTTTTAGAAAATACTACATATCTAAAGGAACACCGACTTAAAGCTTCAATACCAGCAGGGGCCACCGAACTATCGGGAGTTATCTCTTCGGTTCCCACTCATCTATCCAATCACAAAAGATATAAAGCAATATCAACAACAAAAAAAGTCATTTCTGTCCGACGCATAATGCGTAAAGTAAAAGGAGAAAATAACACCTTCACACTGCAACCTACTCAGAGCGTAGTAATAACTTTTGCGTCTGCTACGTCACAGCCGGACTATGTTCACATTAAGATGTGGCGCCTGCCTGTCTCCACATATGTCCCACCTATAAAACAGTGTTTTAAATGTTTACGCTATGATCATCTGGCTAAATTTTGTAAAAATTCACCGCGATGCTCCATATGCACAGAGGGGCATTCTTTCAAAGAATGCAAGGTTAACATAGAAAAAGTTAAGTGTATTAAATGTAATGGCAATCACATTGCCACCTCTAGCCAGTGCCTTATAAGGCAAAAGGAAATCGCAAACAGTAAACCCAAGTCATATGCTGACACGTTAAGATTCATTAAATTTTCCCTCTCTTAATAAAAAATTAAATACCTAGAAAGTAATCCAAGCAATACTATCAAATTCTGAAGCAATGACCCTATTAACAGAATCTATAGTAAAAGTTATAACTCTAAATAAAACTCAACATATAAGTATTAGTTCACAATTTATTAGCCCAGCTATTAAAGAAACCATACAGGATAAAAATAGGAAACTGTCACATTCAACTACCAAATCTTAAATATTGTACAGTGGAACACTCAAAGTCTGTTAAGTAACAGACTTGAGTTTCAAAATTTTTTATACCAAAATAATATACATGTAGCTCTTATTTCAGAAACTTGGCTCAAGCCTAATATTCAATTTAATTTACGTGGTTATACCATTATTAGGAATGACTGCGGTAATGATCATATTGGCGAAGCAATATTAATTAAAAATTGTATACATTTCTCTAAACTAGATACTTTTTATGATGATTCGTTACAAAATGTAGTAATTGTTATTAAACTGAAACATTAATGCATTTTTTTGGTTAGTTTTTACAGTCCTGGTAATAGTTTTCCTGCTTTTGAAAAGGCGAAGTTCGATCGTTTATTGTACAGTATTCCAAAACCGATGATAATTGCAGGTGATTTTAACGCCCATCATACTTTTTGGGGTTGCAGTCGCATAGATTCTCGGGGCAAAGCTATTATGGATTCCATGGATGACCATGACTTAATACTTTTAAATAATGGTCAACCAACAACTATAGGCTCTCATCTCATATAATCAAACAATCTAGATTTAACTTTGGTGTCTTCTTCTTTATATCTTTCTTGTGACTGGCAAGTTCATCAGGACCTCTATTTCCTTGAACAACATTCCTTTTCACAGCAATCTGAAATTAGTAAATTGCGATAGTTATGAACAATTTGTTAATAAAATGTTAATGAACTTTAAAGTTGACAATAGTGATCTCCTTGACTCATACAGAAAGTTTTGTGCAATTATTCTATTGGCAATCAAATTCTCCAGGCCCAGCTTAAACCATAACACAACTGATAGTAATAATAACCGTCCTAGAAAAAGGTGTCAAGTGCCTTGGTGGAATGATAAATGTTCAAAAGTAGTAGAAGATTGAAAGAACGCCTAGATTAATTTCAAAACTAGTCTTAATAGTAAAAATTATGTACATTCATTTCAAACGCGCACAAGCCTTTAAAAAACGCACTTTAAAAGAAGAACGTTGTAAAAGTTGGTCTGAATTCTGCTCATCAATAAATCGTTTGACATCTATAAATCGCATTTGGACTAAAATAAGAAAATTCAAAAAAAGCTTTCCGAGTTCTAACTTATTTTCTGACCTCAATTGGGTTCAAACATTTTTATATAAATACACACCGGATACTGTATCACACATGTTTTACTATGCAAGAGTTAAAATCTGCTTTAGCCTCAAGAAAAGATTCTACATGTGGCCTGGATTGGCTTTCCTACAGAATGTTTAAACTTTTAAATGTTCAAACTCTATCTATTTTTTTAAATTTATTAAATAGTTTATGGTTGTCTTCTATTATCCCAGAGGATTGGAAAACTGACTGTTTGGTACTAATATTAAAACCTGGCAAAGACTTTAATTTGGCTGATTTTTATCGTCCTATTACACTAAGTTCATGTGTTGGAAAAATTTTCGAACAATTAATAAAACAGAGATAAATTTTTCACATAGAAAGTAATAATCTTTTACCTTACAATCAGTTTGGCTTTCGTTGTAGCCGTTCTGCTTGTGAGAGTCTACGTCATTTCTGTCTGGATATCCACGATGCTCGTTCCGAGAATAAAGTACTAGTTAGTGTTTTTCTTGACATTGTAGGGGCTTTCAATAATGTAGATCCGAACAAATTATCCTCAATATTATTATTACTACAGGTACCTGGAAAAGTTGTAAATTGGATTTTTAATTTTTTGAACTACAGAAAGGTGTTTGTTAAGGTCAACAATCAGTTAGGGAGCGTTCAAGTATTACGCAACGCAATTTTCGAAGATTTTTGACCCCCCCTTCCCCCTTCGTAACGCACAGTAACGTTTTTATGTAGCCCCCCCCCCCCCCCCTATTAAAACGTTACGTAACACTTAAGTGATCAATTTCATCCAAAGTCGTAAAACAATATGTAATAGTTTGGTATAGTTTTAATCTATTAAATGAAAAAAGATCATTGACACAAATCTCCCTCTTCTGAAGAAATTACACTATAAACAATATGAACTCACGGATAAACACTAACGAATACTGACCACGGAAGCAACATTAAAAGACAATGCAATCTAGGTATTCCCAGTAAAATATCAATTAAGAGGTTTGCAAACTTGGAATAGCAAATAAAAATATAAAAGAGTTGCCAGTTTGGGGGTTTTTATTAATATTTTTTTTAAGAAACAATGCTACGTAACGTTTTGTAAGAGATACCCCCTCCCGCCCCTGTAACGCATCGTAACGTTTTACGAGACCCCCCCTCCCCCTAAATTGCGTTACGTAATACTTGAACGATCCCTTATTTGGTCCAAGATATTCTTGTAGGGGTGTATCACAGGGTGGTGTATTGAGCCCATTGCTTTTTATCCTATTCATACATCAGCTAAATTTAACTCTGGGGTGTAAAGTTTCTAATCTGCAGTTTGCAGATGATTTACAAAGATGTACAAAGTGTACAATCAGTCCTCAATGTAGCTCTCCTAAGACTAAAGAACTATTTTGATAGCCTTCGGCTGGAGGTCAGCAATGAAAAAAGTTTTTGTCTATTGAAAAAATGGAATTAGAAATAGGAATGTAAATATTTTGTTCAATAATAATGTAATGTCTGTAGAGAGCTCTGTAAAGCTTTAGGTGTTATTTTTACAAACAATTATAGATGGAATAAGTACACTGAAACTCTAGAATCTCGAGCTTTAAATGCTTGTAATGTTTTAAAATCTTTAACAGGCACATATTGGGGTGCTGATCCAAGGATTCTATTAACATTGTATAAATCATTAGTAAGGAGTCATTTTGAATATGCTTTTTTTTGTTTTGCAGGGGTAAGAACTATAGTGGATAAACTAGAAAAGATACAAAACAAATGTTTGCGTATTATAATGGGTGCCATGCGAACTACTCCATACATACATACTGTGGAATGTAATATACCTCCATTAGCACTTAGGTTTAAATACTTACAATCAAAATTTTTTGCAAGGTTTCTCTCCATTAGTAACCATCCACTTCTTGTTAAACTGCAGGACACTATTAACAGGACTTCCAATATTAATTCATATTTGTTTCAAGGTTTTTCTGAAACAGAACAAATTTTTAATAAACATAATATATTTTCTAGCATGGTATGGCCTTGTTACTCTGGGTTATATGAATCAAAATTTATTCAGATTAAAATTGTAGTCAAAAGTCTTCTAAAGTATAAGGAAGACATTTATAGGGAACTTGATAGGTGGCAGGGATATCATCAGATATATACAGATGGGTCTAGGAACAATGAAGCAGTCTCTATAGCTGTCTATGATAGTCAGATCAAGGGTGGATTTGGTCATAGGCTGAATTCACTCACAAGCATATACTCCGCTGAATCCATAGCTGTATACACAGCTATGGAGCACATTCAGACACAGACTCATCCAAAGTGGATTATAATAACAGATAGTTTAAGTTTATTAACAGCACTACAAAATCCACAATTAAATTCAAAAACTAACTATATTATATATAAAATAAGGGAGTTGTATCACCTGCTGTCTCAAAACAAGCAAATAGTCCTATTCTAGAGCAAGCAGACTATTTAGCTAAATTTTTACAAATCCGGCCCACAATCAAGTATCTTTCTTCCTCATTTCTTTTAGAGTTTCTGATTGAATGTAAATAGACTTGTAATTTTTACTGAATTAAACACTGCCATTATTATATTACATAAAAAACTATAAACAACTTTTTTTGGTTTGTAGTTATCCAGTGAAATTATAATCTCTGCATATTTAGAACACTTTGTTTTTGTTTTACCGATGTAAAGAAGTGACACAAGTAGTTATTTTTCAATACTGTTTGTAGGAACTTTCCCTTATTTAGATAAAAAAGGTAATAAAGACCTCACATTATAAATCTATCAAACCACATGTAAGTATATAAAAATGTTAAGATGACTTGTATACCTATTTCATTATATTCAATTAAATCATTTTTTTTTTGTTTTTAATTTTTAATTATGAATACCAATTTGTAAAGTATAATAATAATAATGTATATTATCATCTATAGTTATAAAATATAATTAATTATTTATAGTTTTTTTATATTAATAGTATGTATTGTGTGCCTATAACTACTTGGGAAGTTGCTTACTTTAGATACTTACTTAAGTATAGTGTTGATACAGCATTTTGAGTGAGTCGTTTACTTGAAGAATGGTAAAACTGTTCAAAATAATCATCACATATTCTTATATAGTTATAAATGTAAGAATCTTCCTTTTGTATCATGTCTTCATTTAAAATATTTTTCCATTGAATTATTTTCTCCAAATTTGGGTATTCAGGTTTAGGAAATTGATGAAAAGGACCTGAAATGTTTTTATTAGAAGTCAATAAACTGTTACGGTTGAAATTGATGTAACAAGAGTAGTAATTGATTGTATATACATATATACGACAAATAATATTTTTTTAGATTTTACTAAATAAGTACCTTTAGTCGCACACCGAAAGTAACACTTAATAGCCGATTTTCGTGGCATTTTTTCAACTTATCGATAATCCAAATTCGTGGTTTGCAATCAAAATCCAAATGAGAAGAGCCGGGGTCGATCGTACTCGCAGAAAACAAAGTCCAATTGAGAAAAAACGGGGTCGATACTCGATCGTCAAAAGCGTGGAAATAGGACTTAGGAGTCAATGATATATAAAGCCGGGTCAAATGTTTGAAAAAGAACGTACAGCACAGTAAACAATGGCAAATGAACAACTGAAATAATTTAAAATTTGTCCTAATGTCAATTGTCAAACCAATTTCAGAGCTACTTACGCCATCTATAAAGTTATAAAGGAAAATGGTGTCAAAGTTATTATATGACAGTTTTTCATCCCCATGATGCATACTTTTATTTAACTTAATCGAAAACGGCACATGTTCCTTACTTTATCGAGTATATAGAAAATTACAACCAATAAAGTAATGGTTTAAAAAAGTAAGCTCTCAAAAGCTGGGTAACAATGTAACGAGTTTTAAACAATGTCCCGATATTTATCAACACTTTATTGACGAAGGTCACACAGTTCATATAGGAAAAAGTAAAAAGAATCTACTCCCAATCTATCTGTATTTAGTTTTTGTGCGACAATATTATGATATAAAAGGCACAAAGAGACGGAGTTAACTTATGTCAATGAAGTTTTGAAGAAACTATGTATTTTATTATGTTTTAGCTTTTATCCTGCGTTATTTTAAATAACGTTCAGTTTTTTGCTGTTATTCTTTTAGAAATTTCTAATTTTTAGGTGGTAGAGCCTAGCTGTGGTCAAGTGATTGCAGCTCGAACGTGGGCTGGCTCGACCGGGGAAGTACCACCCTCTCACAGAAGATCGGCGTGAAGTAGCCTTTAATGGCTGCGTTTCGTTCTATGAGTGAGAGAGCCGGTTGCCCTTTCCCTTTTCCCATCCTTTCCTAACCCTTCCCTTTTCCCTCCCCTTCCCATTTTTCCTCCCCTTCTTCCCAAATCAAGGGTGGTGACACATCCGCAACATGTCTTATGTAGCGGATGTCCATGGGCGACTGTACTACCTCCATCAGGTAGGCCGTCTACTCGGTTGCCCCCTTTTCCATAAAAAAAAAATTTTTAGGTGGTTAGTCATAGCTAGTTGTTTCATTATTTTATGCTGTTTATATACTAGTTATATGTCGTTTAACATGACATTATAGGTACATTATACGAATATTTAAGAAAAAGGCAAAACGACGTGTTGTCGATATATTCGAAGAAAATTATATCTAAATATAAATAAAAACAAAAGTTTAAACGATTCTTTTACTTTTATGCTAAATATCCGAGAATTTCGGCATTAATCAATCTACTCAAATTAACGACGAATTAAGCAATATATAGTCCAATACGTATATATTTCAATAATATATAGTTCAATACGTACCAGGTAAAAGCTTATTTAAAATATAGATGAGTATTATTTTAAGTTTAAAATTAGCGTTAAAGGACCCCTGGTGTTGTAAGAATTGTTTGTAATAGATCAGTTACAAGAATCTATAGTAATAAATACCTTGGAAAAATATATAGAAGAACTGTATTTATGAAACTTAAAATTTTCTTTAATTGAGTTAATTTAGTCGAACATAACTGAACTTTAACTACTTCAAGGAATTCGATCTAAAAAATAGATATATTTAGTAGGAATTGAAGATAAAAGCGTTAGGTTTGGGACGGGTTCTCCAAAAGAGGCTAGAAACGCAATCCCTGTGGTTTTGAGTGTATCATCTGAGATCTGAAAGCACTTGACTAAAATGAAATATTAAATGTACTATTGTCTTAGCGAATTTATACTAATATTATAAAGCTGAAGAGTTTGTTTGTTTGAAAGCGCTAATCTCCGAAACTACTAGTTCGAATTAAATAATTCTTTTTGTGTTGGATAGTCCAGTTATCGAGGAAGGCTGTGGGCTATATAACATCACGCTACGACCAATAGGACCAAAGATATAGTGGTAAATGTGTAAAAAAAAACGGGAGAAATTATTTCATCTTTGAAGCCTTTCGTTGCGTGCGCCGTGAAAAACGGTTCAAATACAAAAAAAAATATGTATGTATTAAAGAATAATAGCTCTTTTACTGATCTAAAAAACAGTCCGGGACAGTATATGTCTATCTTTTAAGATCAACTCCCAAAAAAACTGTTTTTATGGTACCTAATTTGTTCGAAATAATTTGTTTAAGTTGTATCAACATAATAATATTAATCCTTATTCAAATAAATAAATAAATATGTTGTTGGTTAAGAGTACTTCATTGTGAATTAAAAAAAAAACATAGGTTTTATCCTGAAAATTCTACGGGAACTCGACCATTCCGAAAACCCCGCAATAACGGGAAAAGATTTTCTAGTTTTTCTTCAACAAAAAAATTACTAATCCAAAAATTTATCATAACTACCAATAGAACCGAAACAGTAAATAATTTAAAGTAAGATCATTGAAAGACAATCGACAAATTTATTGATATTTATTTGACAGATCAAATGAGTGTTGTATAGACTACATCGGCTGTTTTGTGTAAACGCTAATGTTTTGTTTTTATACTGTTGATAGAAAACTTATATAATATATTTAGGAAACACAATTATAAATTGAACCGAACCTTTAAATTCTCAACGCATCCAAAGTGATATTGAAACGCTGACGCTCAGTGTTGCCAGGTGAGGCTATATAGCGCCAATGGGGCTATCTCCCTTACCGAGTGGCGATATTATTTTATCCGCTGAAATCAGGTAGCCGATTTGATTTGATATTAGCAGGTCAAGGAGAGGCATATTGCAAATGGTGCCGGGTGAATTGACGTGCTCATAAGCATGATTTAAAAGTTCATTGCAGCAGAAAAACTCATCAACACAAGCCAACAAGTTTAACTAGTAAAAAACAGAAAAAGTTAACTGAAACAGGTAAATTATTTTAAAAACAAAGTGCAATCAATAAAAAAAAAAATCTTGACCATTTGTATTATAATTGACTTTAATTTGTATTTAAAATATTATTTATTATTGTAAAATAATAGAACGAATTTAATTTCCATAAAACCAATAATAAGCTCATGAATTTATTTCAACTTTCAAGCATTAACTACCTGTGCACCATGATGGGGCTATCTCGGGGCGATTCGAGAAAAAATATTCTGACATCGATCACTGATGTCGCTTTGTTTGTTAATTTTACGCGGGAAAGTACTTTGTGAACACGACTTTTATTTTTGTAAATTGAATTTAACTTATTTAAGGTGTATTGAGTTAGGATTATTATTAGTTGGTTCTAGTTAAGGTTTTATTTGTTATTTAAAAGTACTGGCTTTATAAGAAAACTATACTTTTGTGAGTATTTTTTAGAATCCTAAATTCAGAAATGGGATACTATTCACGTTCACAGTTACATTTATGTAAAACGTTTTTGATTACATAAAGAGTTATAAATAAAATAAAACACCAATTATGTTTTAAAATCTATTTTAACTATTACTTGCGTGTGTTATAGGTGACTGGTTGATTGAGTAAGCAGACGACTGATAAATAACATTAGTCTCGCAACAAGTCGCGTCGACAAGACAAGGACCATTTAATTTTGGAACAGAACTCGATGTTAGAATATAAGTTTGGATTACGATCGAGAAGGACAAATTCTTTTTCAGGCCATCCTACCACGTATTAATGCATTGGAAATTTAACGCTACCCAAAACAAAACAAACAAGCAATTTAAATTAAGGCATGAGTCTAACAGGTACAGAATTTGTTTTATTAATAGTACACGCATTTGGAAAGTTTTATTTGCTATATTCAATTCGTAACCATATAGGGCTGGTTAACTTCATGGTTTCTAATATAGTCTCACTCTTTGGCTTAATAGTTTCCGACGGTTAGCAAGTTTCTACTTTAAATGATGATGAATGAGAACTTGTGGATAACTCTTGTGACTCTACGGTAGCTCAGTACAAATGGGTGTTGAAAAACAAAGCATGATAATGTTGGTAAGGTGCATTATGTTTCAAGATTAATAGCAATATGGTTTTCACAGAAAGCTGGCATACACTATCATGAGACTTTCCCCTGTGCTACATTATTCTACTCTAAGATTGTTATTTGATTTAACTGTACTATAGTTTTAAATATACACCAAATATAATTAATTCAACAAATTTAATTAACCATTCAACAAATATAATTAATTGTTATTTAATATTTTATGTAATAATTGTCATAAATATTGGGTGAATGTTCATTTTATGTTGACATATATCATATATTTGTTATATATATTTTTATTTAACATAATTATTGTTTTTAAATATTTGAGATAATATTTTTTTAATATATAAAAATTAAAGATAGACTTTTGAAGCATTTAGAGCACCACTTAGTACACTGTACACTTACTTCTGTACAATTTTTGAGGACAAAATTTGATGCAAATCGTTTTCCTAATTTAATATTCGATGCAAAATCGATTTATCCTATTTAAGTACTCGATTATTCATTAGAGAATGGATGGTTAGACCTAGTGCTAAAAAACTCCTTATTGTGCATCTACTTTTATTTTGTATATATTTTATTTTTATTGTTATATTAATAAAGTATATTATTATTATTACATTAGGTATGTATATTTCTAATCAAGTGCACGGATTGGTCTCAGAGTCAGCTACTGTTGTCGGGCTCTTGTGTCCGAGGGACCACTCTCTCTGAGTTGAGGGACTGGTCGACCAGGTGCGTGTACACACAGACTTATAAACATGACTTTGATATACGTACAAGGAGTCACTAGAATATCTAGGTGGACATATGAGGCCGAATCATTTCAGTCGAGCATTATCCAATCTGTATAAAGAAAGCGAGGATTTGAAATATCGACATCATTAATATTACAGTTATATAACTAGTTATGTAGTTACTTTATGAAATTATCGAAAGCCTTCTCGATTCTTTGTCAATTAACATAATATCGATATTTAATAAATTCAAAGGTATACATATATTCGTCGACAACTAGCTGCTTAAAAGAAATTGTTTTATATTTATGCTCATTGCAAAGAAACCATCGTCACTTTACTGTAGGAGCAAAATCTGAAAGTACATATATTGTAAGAGTTCAATATAAGCCTCATAATATATACATGTATATTATAATAATGTAATTTTTCTGTCTATTGGAATATTATTGTGTAATTTCAGACTCTGCCATTGGACAACCGTGGTAAATACATCTCGTACGTGGGGCCAGACGAGCAGTGCTGTGTCATCACCGGATATCCGTTGTCATCGCGATTGGTTACATTTACGAATGGTAAACTATTATAAGCACACATTATTATACGAATCAATTATTACTTAAACTTCGTAACCCAGACATGAAACATTGAGATGAACATTTAATTGATATTTGTGTTAAAATTAAGGCGAGTTAATTAGTATTTGTCTAATAAAAAAAATGTTTTCACAAAAAAAAAAAATCACTGAAAAATTATATACACATTATTAAATTGAATCTATTAATCATAAAACGTATGCTGTCAGAACGTTTTAAGCAAGTACTTAAATGTATTGAATGGAGTACATATCGTCGGGGATAGTGCAAATCTACGTAATTATTTGGTACTAATTGTGTTCCAAGCCGCCCGTAACTCGTCCCCGGACGTGTCGGCGAGCGTGCTCATCACGTGACGTGACGCGCTGACTACTCGCACGTTTAGTGGCCACACACTACGTATTATTAATTAAGAGGCATACTACTGATTATAATTTATTGAATGTGTGTTTATGTTTTATTAACAGTCCTTCAATACTATTATTCTTTTTATTTGTCAAATATAACTTGAAATGTCTTTTAAATAGTTGTAACAAAGTGCGATGTTTTAACTTTTTATTTATAAATTATTCAGTAATTGATTTGTTTATAATAACTATAGTAGGTAATATGTGTGTTACTATATAATAAAGATCCAAAAAGTTATTGAGTTTCATTCCATTATTAAACTTTCGAATCGAATATTTTTTTGACCGAACTGGATACAAGGAATAACTGGATATTAGTTTCGTTTTGTGTTGAAAAGAATACTTAATATTTAAGTGTTGAACTATTTCCATTGAAGCTTAAGAATTATATTGTGTTTATTAAATTATATGGAAAAAAATTCGTCAAGTCTTCATTACCAACTTTAGCTTACATTACTTTCAAAATTATGGAGCGGTATATGTTTATGAAGTGGTAAGCGCTAGAGAATTTTCTTCACATTGGTTAAATTAATATGATCAATATTAAAATTTGTATTTATGACTGATTGTTTTCATTTTCCTAACTTGCTTTCCGCCCGCGGCTTCGCCCGCTTGAAGTTCGGTTATATCGCGTTTCCAAGAGAACCTTTTAAAAGTCTGAGATAAAAACTATCCTATGTTCTTTCTCAAGGTCAACTCTATCTCTGTACTAAATTTCATTAAAATCAGTTCAGTGGTTTAGGCGTGAAAGCGTAACAGACAGACAGAGTTACTTTCGCATTTATAATATTAGTAATACTTTCAACTAATGTGTCGTTGAATTGTAGTAATGTACTGGGCTAAAATAACACCATTGGACATGAGTTACCTTTGATGCCTTTTAATATATATTATGGTTTGCAAAAAATAATTAAAAGAAATAAAGAAAAGAAAGCTTATTTATAAGACTATATTAATTAATTAGTTTTACTGCATAACAACGACTTTCATGTGAAGGGGTTTTGAGACGGCCTTGTATGGGGCTTTCCCACTGTGCGGCGACGACGACCGACGGCAGCGGCGGCGATGCAGAGTAGGTACTCTTCGTTATTTATTTTAGATATTTATTCGTTAAAAGCAACTTTAACTTCAAAAGCCAATTTTTTTAACTTGATACACCCAAAACTTCTAAACATGATGTTCCTAGGTTGAGTGGTTAAATTTTTGTATACAAAAAGTTTAACTTCGTAGTTCCCGTTCTATTCCGTTCGAATTTCGAGAATTCCGTGTGTAGAATTTCACCCCCACGGTGGTAAAGATAACAAACGATTTTAAATTTTGAAAACGCTAGAACAAATTGTTTTTTCTCATCAAGTTCCTAAATATAAAGTTTCATGTTTTTATCCCCAAAAATGACAAAATCCCATACAAACTTTCAACCCTTATTTCATCCCCTCACTGGTCGAAATTTCAAAAACGCTAAAACAAATGTACAAATATATCCTATCAAGTGCTTAAATATAGAGTTTGATGGTTTTATCTTTTAAAATTAAGAAATCCCATACAAACTTTCAACCCTTATTTGATCCCCTCACTGGTCGAAATTTCAAAAACGCTAGAACAATTGTTTAAATATATCCTGTCAAGTACTTAAATATAAAGTTTCATGATTTTATCTTTTAAAATTAAAAATCCCATACAAACTTTCAACCTCTTCATCCCCTTTTTCGCAATAAAAGGTAGGTAAATATAGGTAGCCTATATTTTTTCTCAGGGTCTAAAGTTTGTCTGTGTCAAATTTCATCAATATCGGTTGAGAGGTTTAAGAGGGAAAGTATAACAGACAGACAGACAGAGTTACTTTCGCATTTATAATATTAGTTGGGATTGCCCCCCCCCCCCCGTACCCCAGTGACGCTTACATGGAGCCTACATCGCATGCTGACTAGGTGAGCGTCAACCACGCGACTTTTTTCTAATACTTGCATTTTTAAACTTGTGATATCTTCCGAATGAAATGTCCGAATTGAATAATTCAAAAAGTTATAAAAAGGCATTAAGTCGTCTTGAATATAAAGTAATTTATTTTGATATTGTTTAATATCAAGGTACAAATAAAGAGCCTTTTCAAGCGGCGGCATATAAGTTAATTTTTTAGAATAAAAAACCGCTTATTGCAACATAACTATAATATTTAGACATATGCTGTCGAAACACTTTTTGTAGATAATGATGATTTCTGCAAAGTTGTAGTAAATGATTTTGTTCTGTCATCAATAGTTTTCGCAGCGCACGCGACGTAAGGAATTTTTCAGATCATTTTGTTACACCTTGGGTTACATTATCGGAGTTTTAGTAAGGATCCCTAATTTTTTTTTAAATATAATATAGCCTTTATTACTCAGGAATAATGTAGCTTTCCAAAGGTGAAAGACTTTTTGAAATCGGTCCAGTAGTTTCGGAGCCTATTCATTACAAATAAACAAACAAACAAATCTTTCCTCTTTATTAATATAGATGAAAACATTTAAGGATCGGATTGTATTTGTGAAAAGATATGTCGTCAAGCATAAAGGCTCAAGATTTTGGATATCTGGAAATTTTTACAAAAATTATATGTTTACAATATCAATTTGTAAACCTTACGGCTTACACTGATGCTTTTCATTCAATTATGTATAGGAACTTAGTCCAAATTTTAATTGCGGTAAAGTATGTTTTATAGTAACAAAACCTGTGAAATGTTTAAAGGGGATATCAATAAAACATCAGGCTTGTGTTTATACTGCTGTAGTAAACTCATTTGTGATCACATTTATTTTAATAATACATATATTTTGACACACATATTGTTACGTACTAGTATTGTATTTCCATCCGTTTTCGCAATGGTTTTAAATCTTGTTACAAAGTATCGGATGTTCTACTCCAATGACGAGCATTTCTGGAGGTTGGACATCGCGAAAACGGAATATTGAAATATTGTATCTATGAAGAAACGACAACACTAAAGTAGAATAGAAGTAAGTAAGTGTAGATAATGCAGTACGAAGTCGCCGTCTGGTTATATATGCTGGTGCTGAGACAGTGGGAATGGGATTCAGTAGGCACGTAATAATGAAAGTTAATAAATTTATATATCTCTTATGTTATGTAGAATATTATCTGTCATAGGTACATACTAATATATCGAAATTGTAAGCGTAAATTGATTAAACGATGTCAATCTTCAGTCATAAATCAGAATAATATATATTTTTTAATCTAGGTTTATAATTACATATAACGTATTTCATGAGCGTTATCGGAAAGCTAAAGAAAAATTCATTTAAGTTAAGCTGCAAACAACATTCCTTCATGACTAGCCAATGACAATCTCTCATATTCTTTTGTCCGATAAATTCTTATGGAATTTGATTGTTGTCTCTAGATCCTAGTCCAAATCTTACTGAGTACGTGCATGTGGCTAAAATTGAGCATATTAAAAATATTATGTTAAAATAGTTAAAATACTAACTGGTTTTGTATTTTTAGTATAATAAAAAATAGTGATATCTTACGTTTACACGGTCGATCTGGAACATTCTATCGAAACCTGGTCTACACACGCACTTCATAACACTATCGATCCTCTGGCATCTTTCATTTCTCGAAGCTTTACAATCTGGTTGACATTCTTTACCATATCCTATACCAGTGAAAATTTATTCATTTAAATAGAATATAGTATAAAATTAAAGCGACAACTAGTAGACTAGTTCTAAAGCAATTTATATTTGATCAGTTAATACTTGCCTGTTGGATGAACAACATTAGTCGTTTCTACTAGGTATGGCGTTCCCGCGAGCAATATTTCACCGGACAACACCTGTGATACTCCATTATTAGTCACTTGTTCGTTCCTCGTGACCCCATCATAGTCACCAGCCTCTGTATCAGTGTTAACAGGGGGTGACTTACCACCATTTTGTGATTTATTCATCACTACAAAGAATGTGTCATTGTCTTTATTTTGTAGAAATTTAATTTTGTATTAGCTAAAAATAATTAACTATGGTCACAAAATTATTGCATATTAATTAATTAAATATTATATAATTATTTATATTTATATAATTTAAATAATTATATAATTTAAATAATTAAATTAACCTGCCAAGTTCAAATTTAGAAGTATTATAATTTATTCTAAGAGCTAGCAACGTTTTTGAACAAGCATTTCAGGTAGGCTAGTTTTTAGATATGCTATCTCTCACACTCCCCTGGACGTCCTACGGGCTATCTGGCTGCCGGTAGTGGTTACGTTCATCAGTGCGCATCGTACTTGTGCAGGTAAACAAATTAATATATCAAATCATTTTAAGAAGGTTTTTATTATTATTATTATTATTATTGAACTATTCACAACATAAATTTATTATTGCCAGGTATTTTTATTGTTGTTTAAACGGTGCCAAGCGGCAATTTTGAATTAAAAAATTTATTTTTTTCAAACTATTTTAGTATAGCTGAAATTTAAATAGCATGATATTTAACTATCTAAAAGCTCAGAATTAATTTGCCAGGAAAAAAATCGGTTGTTAAAACTTTTGCCAGATCGAAATAAAGTGTAAAGAGATGTAGTATCATTTAGCTTGGTCTAGAAAATTAATCGTCTAATAAATGATGGAAGAAGGATTAAAAACTATTGAATTTATTTATAGATGAATACGGTATAAAAATAATACTTTATTGTTGCACAAAATTGAGATAATGATCAATGTTAAGTTTGAAAAAGCGCTCTGACTACCGAAAGACTAACCGCTTCACGTATGATTTCTAAAACCCTATCGTATAATTTTGAAAAAAAGTTCCGTAATTTTAATCCATCAAGTCTACCACCGAGTAAAGCTGAGTTATATCAACACTTACTACGAGTTCGTTATGTCACAACGTTTTTGAGAAATGCTTATTTAAAATACCCAACATCTCTATCACCTCAAGCTTTTGGCTGGACCATTAATGATGATAAATATGATTTTATCTGGTTTGTTGGGGAGCAATTACCAACATTAGTTGCTGATATTATTATTAAAGGTAAAAATTTGAACTAAAATACAAAAAAAAATATTTCTCGAAAGATATTAAAATTTTTGATTCTATTACAGATAACAGCTTATTACAAAATGATAATAATTTTAAGGACGATGATAACAATGGAAATGACAGCAGTGATGAAGATGATGATCTTTTTTAAACTTAACATTGATCATTATCTCAATTTTGTACAACAATAAAGTATTATTTTTATACCGTATTCATCTATAAATACATTCAATAGTTTTTAATCCTTCTTCCATCATTTATTAGACGATTAATTTTCTAGACCAAGCTAAATGATACTACATCTCTTTACACTTTATTTCGATCTGGCAAAAGTTTAACAACCGATTTTTTTCCTGGCAAATTAATTCTGAGCTTTTAGATAGTTAAATAACATGCTATTAAAATTTCAGCTATACTAAAATAGTTTGAAAAAAATAATTTTTTAATTCAAAATTGCCGCTTGGCACCGTTTAAAACAACAATAAAAATACCTGGCAATAATAAATTTATGTTGTGAATAGTTCAATAATAATAATAATAATAAAAACCTTCTTAAAATGATTTGAAATAATAATTTGTTTACCTGCACAAGTACGATGCGCACTGATGAATGCAACCACTACCGGCAGCCAGATAGCCCGTATGACGTCCAGGGGAGTGTGAGAGATAGCATATCTAAAAACTAGCCTACCTGAAATGCTTGTTTTTTTGACGTTGCTAGCTCTCGTACCAATTTTAGATATTTTTAACCAAGCACCTACGTATTTTCACAACTATACCATATTTTAAGTTGGGTGTATGGTAAAGTGAATTTCGGCCAGATGGACCGTTGACGTGAATAAGGTGGCGGGTAGTGGCTGGATGTGGAAGGCAGAGGACTGGGTGTGGTGGCGAGTCTTGGGAATGGCAAATGTTTACCAGTGGATCATGCTGTTGATGAAGATGATTATGATCGATTTCAAAGTGCATCTAAACTTGGCATTAGATTGGATTTCAACCCTTTTTTAGGCAAACAATTAGCCGATTGGTACTTGGCCCCCTTTTTAACAGGCACGTTTTTGGTGAGATTTCAATACTTTTTTTCAAGAAATCGTACCTAAACAATAGAAACCTGATTTTTTAGGTAAGCAATATTTAATTAAGTTATACAGTGTGCATTATGAATACATGACAACATTTTTACATTACTATCAATATTTAAGGAGAATACTCGGTACATGATTCTCATTCGAATTATGTAAACAAAATAGGTACTTAATTTTTGACCAAATTTCCGTATAAATAAATAAAGTGTGGACACGTTCCAAGTGTGGACGCGTGCGGCGGCGTGCTGATACAACACCACGCCACCGCAAATGTGTGTGTGTGTGTGTATACCTAATCTGTAGGGTGTTCACACGATGCGTAATTAATTACATAACTTTTGGTTAACTTTACTTAGAAGTTTTTAATATTTATGTTATATTAATTTTTATTTTGTCATATATGATCGGCAAATATCACGTCCTCAAGTATCGATAGTAATTCACCAGTCACCCTGTATATATCAGTTCTTAAGAAGCGCCCCACATTTTTTTTTCACAATAATATTAATTTAAAAATAAATTAACAAACAATAAATGGTATTTTTGTGAAAAAAAGCGTGATGAGCTTCATATATCACTTCTTGAGAAGGGCCAACGCTTTTTTTTTTCATAATACCATTTATTGTTTATTTTAAACAATTTAAATTAAATTGATTTCCAAGGTTGTAAAGGTTAAATTAGTTTACACGCGGTTTCTTTCATCATTGTAGCGTGTTTTTTAGTTTTTTTAAACTATATTTATTTTTTAGTTTCATTTATCACCGATTGATAGATGTACTCATATTATTAATTATTAATATTTCATTATTATGTGTTTTATTGTGCTGAGCTGAGCGCCTATATAAAGGTTTTGATTACCTGTCAGTGAGTCAGTGCCAAAATTAGCTATTTTCACAGGGTCATATTTCAGGATCTACTGAAGCTTTATCTATGAAATTTGGCATACCGCTTTAGTACTAGTATATGATTACGTAGGTACAATTTTATCTCTGTACTTGCAATAGGCACTGAGCTACAGGGGGGTCAAGAGTGGGTCGAATTTATTAAAAATTCGATATTTAGAATTGAGGCAACTCACGCTTGACCGATTTCTTAAATTTCTTAATTTCTTGTTAATCTACATATAACACACAACCTGTGTACCAAATTTCATAATGCCAAAACAATGGGAAGTGGCCTAGAGATTTTGATTACCTGTCAGTGAGTCAGTGCCAAAATTAGCTACTTTCACAGGGTCATATTTCAGGATCTACTGAAGCTTTATCTATGAAATTTGGCATACTGCTTTAGTACTAGTATATGATTACGTAGGTAAAATTTTATCTCTGTACTTGCAATAGGCACTGAGCTACAGGGGGTTCAAAAGTGGGTCGAAACGGTTCGTGTAAATAGTGCACGGCATGCGCGCGGCCTGTGGAACTTGGCCGGCGCTCTACCGTGCGCTTAGAAAATGCATATAATTTAATAGTGTGTTGATGTAGTTCTGAAAAAATTTTTCTTTTCAGATCTCTTTCTATGATTCCAAAACCGACGTCAAGTTCTAGCAAAACGAAGAAATAAATACTGATGCATACATATTCTCTTTATAATAATGCATTTTTACTATTATCGGCTTAGGCTTAGCAAATGCACACTAGGTATTTGCTATTACAAAATGTTAAAGAAAAATCTATACAATACTTGAAATGTGACGATTCAGGATATTTACGTAAACCATAAAAATGAAAAGACAATACTCGTACATATAAAGGATTTTACAATTCTCTTTCCCGGATCTAACATGTAATCTATCCGGTGAAAAATTTCTATGTATTTTCTTATAATTGTACCGTCGTATATTCGACATCGGTCCATATTACTTGACCCGTTAACCTCTATAGATAGCTTAGCTTTATAGTCTTGAAAATAACCGCTTACATGATGTTAACACTGTAGAAATATCAAATAATATTAAGATTTAAATTAAGTACAAGTATCTGATACTAACAGTTTTGATATTGTTATATTAGAAGCATAATGATCGGTTAATGAAACTAACATTCTCGCTATGAAGAAATATGTTGGCTCGTCTTTTTATGGGTCAATAAAAATTGGTTTCGATATTTGCACAACTTCTGATAAAATTAGATAGATAGGTACAAAATGTATTATTATATATTGGTTTTCACGTTCAGTATCACTGACGGACAGTATAAAATCAATCTAAATTAATACCATTTAAAATATAAATATTTTTAAATGAAACTTCATTAAAAACTAACACATTATAATTTTATATACGTTTTATGTTTAGATAAAATTAAGTTGATTTGATCGTCGAAATACTATGTACGGCAACGCTTGCTCACATCGTTTTTCAGATATATATAAATGTATGTATAAAGAATGGTATCATGAGGAATGTAATAAAAAAAGGTTTGAGACTGAAGCACGTAAGACCTAGAATTGTTAGAATAACAAGCTTGAACATTCGCTGGCGTTAGAGCCAAGAAGAACGCTAGGATAAATTAAATAGTTAAAATTGATTAAGATATATGTGTGCTTGATTATAATATTACATAATTTTAAATAAATCATCGCGGTATTAAGTTTTAAGATCTATTTAGTTGCTATTGTTTCCTTGTATATATTATTAATGCTAAATATTCTATCGATAAACAACAATATTATTGATTATTGAATAAAAACGCTATGTCTCATATTTAATTGGTTGTTTCATTTACTTAACCCATATTATAATCTGTAAAAAAAAAATAAAGAAAGATATGTTTATTTAATATTTTTTATTTAGAAATAGCAAAAGAATAAATTATAATTGTCATAAGAATACAGAAATAATTTAAGAATAATACAATTACATATGTATCATAACTAGGGCCCGGATAAGTATGTATTAAAAAATCTAAAATATGTACATAAAATATGGACGAAAAAAATCAAAAATATGGAAAAAATATGCAGTATAAAATAAAATACTTTCATAATTAAACTCGGAACTTTCGCACAGAATTTTGTTAATTTTTTAGCGTCTAAAATCCTTTACTTTTATCCAAAACATTAGTGGCGGGAACGTAAATTTTATGTATTTTGTGAATATATGGATGATTGTGACATTTTCTTGTAAAATATGGACTTAACTTTGAAATATGGTAAAATATGGAAAATAAAAGTTGGTTGTTCAGTCTAAATATGACAATCCATGTAAAAAACACATTCTAGACCAAAAATCGCGTAAATTAAAAATATGTATTTAAATATTAATCCGGGCCCTATTGATATCATATACATATTGTTTACAATAACTTCTTAGCATTCTCATTCATTTTATAATATTAAGCTTAGTTTGTGCAAGCCAATTGAGTTAAATAATAAAATTAATTCAATTTGATATTTCAATAAATAATTATCCAACATTCGGTCTTGATTAATATTTTTGTGACTAAGTTGCGATAGTATTAATTACTACCACGATTTCAGCTACATGGATGTATGTTACATATGTATAAGTGTGATTGACCTCTGGTATACAGTCAGGGTGTGTGATCATGGCCACTATGTCGTCTAGTGGCAGCAGACTGTGACACTTGATCTCCGTGTACACGTTCTTCCCGAGGGTACAGCATGTTAACAGCTTTATGAGGTCTATGTGGTACCTGCAAGAAATATATACATAAATATTAATAATTATATGTAATATTAAGTGCATATCTATATTAGATTGTCAAAGAAGCTATTGATAAACCTTTCTTGCATATATATCTCACGCTGTTGTACCTTAATAATGTATACAAATTCGACCATTGAAGTAATGAAAATTGGGTTGGTTAATTTTGTTTTCAAACTTTTCGTAATTAATGCATAATTATTTTAAATCCTTATTAAATGCCAGAGCAAGACTATAAATTTTGAAATGATCATATAATGGTATATATATTACGTGAGAGCTTCAGGCATCTCTCCCGTCTGTTTGTACTCCCTCATCATTTTGATGAAGTAGTTGAAGAGTACTTTATCATTGTAGAACACCAGCACGTCCTCGCCGGCATTCAGCATCTATAATGAAACATGAAGTACGATTAAATATATGTATTATATGTACCTTAGTACAAGTATGCGTCGTTTAACTAAATACTGAGCGTTTCCGAGTTTCCATTCATGAACTCAAATGATAGAATAGATATTTATTAACGAAGATAGATTTATTATTGAACAACAGAGAAAAAATCGTGTTTACATAATACATTGACGACATAAGCATGTGATATAACATAACTATATTACTGAAAATAGAAATTTATGTTAGGTAATATTTGATAGAGGAGCTTTAAAAATGGAGGTGAGCGTTTAATGCGCCTTAGATAGGGACCTCTTAAACCTACTCCTGGGTCACAAGTCCTAAGAGCTATTGAAACTCCTCTCACTACAACGATAGACTCGCTACCACGGGAAATCATGGAATTTTAAGAGGTTTCGTCTCTTAAAACCATGCATGCTATGATGGGTGAAGGGAGAGGAACTTACTTCTTGCATGACCAGGTCCTGGCTCCTCCGTATATGGTGAGGTCCCGCTCGTACTATAGTTCTCAGAAACTTGAGGCAGGCGGGCCTCCGTCCGTTGGATTCGATGCAGTGTACGAAGTGCGCGGCGACCTTCTCGTTCCCTTCGTGAGCGCACAGAGCTGCGTTCTCTTCCAATATCGAGCACACGGTCTGGGCTTCGCGGATCTGATGTAAAAAGTTGTCTGAATAAAACTATCGTTTTGATGCTTTGATCGCTGGCTATACTATAATTGTAAAACAATAATTTAGCGCTATGGTATATATAAAATAATAATAATCAGGTTACATTTACCTTGCATATGTTACTTATTTGTTAGATTGTGCACTTTATATTATTTCTATATCTTTAGTTAATTTTATTACTCTATTTTATCATACACGTATCATTATATTATTGACTTGATTTCTTTTATTTCTCTTATTGTTTAATACATGAAGTATAAAATATAAATGTCTTGAGATGTCAAAGTAACTGTGAGTTAACGACGATGAATTCCAGTGTACGGAAAAACTAATATTGGTTTATGAGACACTGTGAAAACTTAGACATATATGTAAAAAATAGCAACTAATTGTAATAATAATTATAATAAAATACGATATTTAACAAAATAACAGTACAATTGTTTATATTCAATAGCCTGTTCTTACTCCAGCGTTGAGGAACAGATCCAGGTGTTTGTGTAGTATGGCCTGGTTCTGTGTGTTCCCGTGACAGAAGTGCTGGAGGAACTCGTGCGCCAGGCCCAGCAGCTCGTCCATAACAGCGTCGTCCTCATCGTGTGGCACCTGGAAATAATTGATTACAGAATATATTTATAACATACAGCAGAAAATTATTCTTTCCTTTTTTTGCTTTGTAGAAAATAAACGTAGATCTTAAATGATTTACACCTATATCATGAGTGTAGGTATAGCATATTTCCGGAAACAGTTATGTAAAAGCAACAATGGCTTTTAAGTGAGAAGATAAAGAAAAAACTTAAAAAAGCAGTAACATTTACTTTTCCTGCACTTCAGCATTTTAGTATTAAGTACTATTGGTTTTATTATTACAGCAAGGAGCTAAGACTTGTATTGAAGTCCAAATAGAAAGAACTATTAATTATTGACGTGACTAGTAATGAAACCTGCCACCCTTGAGAATACTGTTTTACATTTGTGATATATATAAATACATACATACACATATATAGGGTTTAAATCCTGCTCGTATCGATATATTGTTTTAACTGCTCCGCCACCCACCTGCAGCAGGTCCAGCACTACATTATGTACTCCTATATTCCTCAGTAGCCTCTGTTCATGTCTCCGCGGTCTCGAGTCGCCCCCTCCCTCGCCGTGTTGCCCTGGGTACAGTACTCGATCATACGTTCCAGGATCTGTTTTATACAATGTTTAAATTTATTTATTTAAAAGGTACATCAACATCACACATATTCAGCACACATAAACAAAGATAAAATAGAAAAAAAATCTAGGACCTGATATGAGTGACAATTACAGATGTACACAACATTCACGCAAAGCAAAAAAATTAATCTTATTGTCTACCTGTTGAATTTAGGTGATAATTAAATAAAAATTTTAAAAAAAATATTTAATATCTTATGTATTATCAACAAAAACAACTTGGAAGTTCTGTATTACCAATTATAAATTAACGATATTATGTTATAATAAAATTACTGGGATCCATCAAATTTGAACTTATAACTTGTTCGATACGGTATCCAAGTCACTATGTCGACTGTGCTACTGAGTATTTATTAAAGTTGACGAATAAATTTTTACATCAACTTATCATTTGTAGTGACTATCAGAGATTGAAGCGCCAATTTAGATGAAACATTAATATAAATGCAACTTAAGTCAACTACTGACTTAAGTGGCCTAGTGGTTAAAAGGCCCGCCTCTCGTGCACGAGGGCGCGGGTTCGATCCTGGCAAGTACCAATGTGATTTTTCCGAGTCATATATACTTTCTAAGAGTATTTAGACATCACTGATTTATGCATTCCCAAAATAGAGTTGATGTCAGGCAGGCGGCCGGTCGTAAGAACAATTAGCCAAAACTATTCACAACATGTAAGGCAGACCCTGGCTAAAAGCTGGGAAATTGCCGGGTAGAAGATTGATATAAATGCAATATTTATTTTGTACCTCTTTAATCTTATCGTAGTCCTGTCGATCTCCTCTCGGTGCTCGCACGTTGTCTAAGGACGCGTTTCGCTCCAACACCGTCCCGCCAGGACCAACGGCGCCTTTTATATCTAGAAAAGTATTGATTTATATATGTTTAATAATATTTATATATTTTTTGAACAATATTCTTTCATCATCTACAGGTGATACTAATAATTATCTACAAGTTATACAGTCCTAAGTATGTAGATACCACTATTTCATGATGTATGAATGAATGTTTGTTTTTTTATGTTATGTTTTAGGTATAGAAAATTTATAAAATATCTTAGAACTGCAGATAATATATGTATATGGAATAATTTTTGCCGGTATATGCAGGACAATTCGAAAAAGTTGAAATTTTGAATTTATTAATTTGATAACTATATTAAATTCTCACCGCTGTGATCATCTATAATCCCGGCGCGTCCCTTATTGAACACCCACAGCTCCGACTTCTCAACGCTCTGTCTCAGTATGTCCAGGTCGGCCTTGATCTGTTTGTAGGACTCCAAGTCCGCGTCAGACACTAACAGTTGGACCTGAACGGAATATAACGATAAATATATTATAGTCTACAAAGATTACATTAAAATCTCACACATATGATGAGAAACTACGTAGGATCTCTTTTTGTCGACTTCATTACTTGCATTTATGAGTTATCTTGTAAAATATTTAATATACTAAGGTATGTTGATATAATACTAATCCTACTAATATTATAATTGCGAAGGTTTGTGAGTGTGTGTGTGTATGTTTGTTACTTCTTCACGCTAAAACAGCTGAACCGATTTTGATAAAATTTTTGTATACAGAAAACTGACGTTCAAGAATAACACATAGGCTACTTTACATCCCGGAAATCTGCGGGTAATACTTATTTTTTTTAATAATTAAGTTAATTTATAAAGCGGACCTGCTTAAAAGCCTCCAAAACTTCTTGTCTCTGACTGAAATGACGGAATAGCAGCGCTTGGGCTCCTGAAACAAGACTGGCCGAAGCACCCTGGGAACACAGCTGCAGCAGAACTCTCAACACCATACGACCGCCGCAAGCATCCAGGTCTAAACCGTCTCTGAAATTTAAACCTTATTGTATCACTATTAAGGTTTAAAATATAATATCATATGAGAAAATCACAAATCGCAATAGGATTATAAGCATTATGCCTAAAAAAGAATCTTTTTTCGGGTAACGGGTTTTTTAAATCAAAATAAACAAAGGTTAGAATTATACAGAGAACACTTCACAATAACTTAAATCTTTCCGATAATAGGATGTCGATTTTATTGTATTAGCTGTAAAGTGTAATATCGCTTGCTGCGGTTGGAGAGGTAACACTAGTTAGTCCTAGTAATGAGGATTTTATTTCTCGCAAAAAATATTAAAGCTTCTTGGGACAAAACATGCGTAACATACAAACTATTTTATTCTAACATTTCCTTAATTGTTCGAAATGTATTTCAGAACCTTGTAATGGAAATTATTCAATACCTTTTTGTTCGAATAATTAAGTTAAGGAAATACAGAAATATCAGATGTCCACATATAAGCAAAGAAATCATAGCATCATACATGCGGTTAATAGCGGTACTTTCATCATGCATCATGCAATAGATTTCAATCTTACTAACAAATCTACATTTTTTGGAAGACAGTTGTCAGGCACAGTCTGAATTGCTCTGAAATAATTGTTAATTTATTAATACCAATCGCCAGTATGACGAAATAAGAATTAAATGGTTTTTCTTATCTCAAAGTGCTTTCTACGATTTTAATTCCCAATTATAGATAAACTGATGAAAGATAATTTAGAGCTAATGGTAATTTATCTAGTGTGAAAAATAAAAATAGTAAAAATTTTATGTATTCAAATGAATCTAATAGAATGAAATTTACTGATTAATATGTAATTGTTTAATAGAAGCAAGAAGTGTTCGTAATAAATACTTATAAAAGTAGTACTAATAAGAAATAGATGAAAAAAAATTCTATAGACTTCATGTTACAATCAACCCGCCACCGATTAGTTACAATAGTACAACCGACATCTACATGAAATTATATAACACCATGTGTGAACATTGCCAACGAAACGAGATAAATTTTTTAAACATTTTAATATCATGATACTGAACTGAATAAAATCACATATGTACATATGTGATTAAAGGAGATCATTCAGGCTTCATACATTTTTGGGCCTTTTTTGAAAATGCCGGCCAACAAAAAATAATGGTACATATTTGTAGAACTAACCATTTGGAACAATAGTTAATATGGCGCAAAAGTTGTAGGATCCAAGATATAGAAGTTATACAAGTTTCAAGATTCATCATTTTGGTACTTTATTTTTTTCTGAAAGTGCCAGGAAACATAAAATAATGTGGGCATCGGAGGTTGTTGCAGCGATGGGCCATCTACCGCTATTATAGTTCCATTGCAACAAATATTTTAAAAAGGCTTTAAAAGATTTCGAAAGTTATGGTTGCTATAAGATTTTCTTTGAAAAAAGAAATTAGTGCTCTTCCGTAAATATATGTAAGTGCCATCAAGTATAGAGATGGCCTTTCTTTCTTCAATCGGACTATTAGGATTACCAAATTATCGCTCTGGCACTATGAGGTTCCTCTGCGCCACTTGCTCTCGCGTCATATGATCAAATCCGACATGAAATGGTACAAAATCAGTTAAAAGTGCTTCTAGGCCAATTTTTTTTATATATAAAAATGGCACCCCGATATACATATTAGGTTAGACAAATAATAAAATCATCAAGAAATGTGTTGCATGCGTTCAGATACTTGGCGGAACAACGTCTGTCGGGTTCGCTAGTATTACATAAAAACGACATGTTTCTAACAGATTATGGCTATAATAATTTGCTTGAGAAGCTTAACTCTAGCAATATCAATCATTATTTTATGTTTCCTGGCACTTTCAGAAAAAAATAAAGTACCAAAATGATGAATCTTGAAACTTGTATAACTTCTATATCTTGGATCCTACAACTTTTGCGCCATATTAACTATTGTTCCAAATGGTTAGTTCTACAAATATGTACCTTTTTTTTTTGTTGGCCGGCACTTTTAAAAAAGGCCCAAAAAGAATGATCTCCTTTATACATGTTCGAGTTAAAATTTAAGTTGAATGACTTTCTTATACAATGGTCTTTGTATTTGTATCTCGCCTAGTCGGTGTTGGTATGTATGTATGTGTGTGTGTGTCATACCGACAGCTGAAGATAACCTCGTCCTGTAGTCCTATGGCCTCCACGTCCACTCGACCGAGAGCGTCCGGCGAGGAGGTCTCGATGGCCTTCTTGAAGATCGACAGCAGACAGCTGATGCGGTAGTCCAAACGAACGTCCAGGATAAACTGTGGAGAATATTTCTTGTATATATTGGGTCACTTTCATAGTAATGTATTATTTTGGTCAGTATAATAGTAGTATCAAGCTGAAGAAACGTTTTTCTTAAACTTGTAAAACAGTAAAGACTTTCCAAGAATTGTTAGTTTAGCCGTACAATACAAATTTTTGAAGAACCTTTTAATCATACTGAGATCTAAGACTTTCGTGAATATTCATTTAAATAAACCAATATTTTCGTTTTACTACACTTGATTTTATCATAAAGAAATATGTAGTTTCATTCGAACATTTAGATCAGTATCTATATAAATATAATTAAGAATTAGAGTATAACTTTCCACGATACAGGCCTAGCCTAGTGTGGACGTCAACGTTTACTGTAAATTGCATAGTTAAGTGTTTTTCAAAGAAAATAAATAAATAGTTAAGAGTGCGTTTGCTTTGAGTATGTGTGTCGGTTGTTGTAACATCTCCAGAGCTGTTATTAGTATCGTACCTGCAGTATTTCTATAATCTTCAGCTTGGTCTCCATCACTAGTGGATGTTTCCGGGCCAGGGCCAAGGCTGACGGGCGGCGAGGACGCCGGCCCTCCGCCCACCACCTGCTAATAGAACATACATTTTGGTTATTTCGATTGCAAATACTGAGTCTTGATTTATCCTTTATAGTATAATCAACACTTAAAAACATATTTTTTTTCTAAATAACAACATACATTCCTATATATAAATCGACTAAATAATTGTAAATCTCAGTAAGAAACAAGTTTTTTAAGGGATTATTGTGGTCAAAAATGCAGATATTTTTTGTTCTTACAGTGGTTTGAAACTAAGTGAATATTATTGGAGTTATATATTAGTAATTGGTTCTGACCTTAATATAGTTTGTATGTGTTTTCTGTTACATTTACATTTAATGCTCCAGGTCCGAGTGTGATGGAGGTCATGACTGCTCCCATATCGCCAATACTCCGGAGAACTTCCCCCTCCGCTGCAACAAATATATAAATCTTGGTCAGACATAAATATGTATATACATTTATATGTTCTTCCTTATTAGAAGTTAGATTTTAACAAAATGTATTTGATTACATGGCTACTTTATATAAAACTAACAGTCATTCAGTATTCTGTATATCCTTATTTTAATATTAAAAAATATTTTACATAAATTGGCGGGAAAAAGATGATAGACTCCAAATTTAAAATATAACAATATTTTTGGCCAGGGCAAGTATGTGTAATAATTTTCTAAAGTTATTCTGCACTATACTACTCACATATTTTCTTTTCATTTTCCTCAGCTGCGTGTAACATTAAGTTTTTAAAATAAACATAAATTGAATATTATACAATAAATATATTAACTTTTTTAATGTTTTACATTTATCTTTTAGGATGTACGTACATGTTTATAAATAACCTATGTATATACAGGGTGACTGGTGAATTACTATCGATACTTGAGGACGTGACATTTGACGATCATATATGACAAAATAAAAATTAATACAACATAAATATTAATAAACTTCTAAGTAAAGTTAACCAAAAGTTATGTAATTAATTACGCATCGTGTGAACACCCTACAGATTAGGTATACACACACACAAACACACACGCTGCGGCGGCGTGGTGTTGTGTCAGCACGCCGCCGCACGCGTCCACACTTGGAACACTTGGAACGTGTCCACACTTTATTTATTTATACGGAAATTTGGTCAAAAATTAAGTACCTATTTTTTTTTGCATAATTCGAATGAGAATCATGTACCGAGTATAATCCTTAAATATTGATAGTAATTCACCAGTCACCCTGTATATCTTGTTTAGTTTATATTTAATGTAACTCACATTCCACTTCTCCGGCGAGGGCGTTCGTTTCGTTCAGTAGATCGATCGCAGTCACACAGTCAAGAAGACAATAAGGTTTTGTCAGCCGAAGAAGATCGCTGAAGCTGTGTTAAATTAGAAAATTATGGACAAATTTATATTATTTATTGAAAAATATACATTTATAGACAAATGAAGTGAACTAGAGAAATCATGGTAATATAATTCTTTAATATAATCATCTGCACAATATTAACAGCTCACAAACTATAGCCTCTCTTAATTGTGTTTTCACTAACATTATCTTGCTCTATATAAGCAAAGTAATAGTTTTTCGATATCAATACGTATTTTAACACATCGCTAGTATATTTTAGCGTCAGTACTATCATCACGGAGACTAAAACATATATATGAAGTAGAAGTCAGTTTATTGAAAAAGAATATTTATATGAATTTGTTTAACTACAAATCAATATCTTACCTATAAAACCCAAAGTAAGTTAATTCTCCAGCCAGTTTAACGACCTCAAAGGTCAACTTGTTCTGGTCGTGGTCGCTCAAGTACCACGTCCTAGTCACGTCTTTACACAAGTAGTCCTCAACGAAGTCTATGGTGGACTCGAACTGCTTCTTCACTTTTTTCCTGGTCGCGTCCTGACCGCCTTTCACGCATTGATAGCTGTGGCAGAATTAATTAATGATTAATGTAATGAAAATAATTGATATCATACATGTATTTATATTTTATCGTAGTGTCATTGTGTGTGCCTTGTATGTTTGTATGTGTGAGTGTCTTTCTCAGTGGTGTTGTTGAGCTGGAACGCTCCAGAACATAATCCGGTACTTCCTTTTTGGACAGGAACGCGTTCCGGAATTAAAGATAGTTAAATTCTGACGATTCAGATGGTTGAATTAGCTAACTTATTAAAAAAAATTGCAGGTTTTTGTACATACATAATGGGTTTCGTAAGGATTTTCGTTTCCTTTCCTTTATATGGGGCCGATCCTGGCCACGGACTGAAATTAGGAGAAATCCTCCTCCTCCCCCTTTTATATATATGCATTCCAGTAAAAGACAAATTAGCACAACATCACTGGTCTTTTAACACGCGGGGTGTTTGCATGTGTGTGTTAATGTTGATGTGTGTGTGTGTACCGACTCGTTCACTCGTATGGTGGCGGCGACCTCTGCCCACAGCCTCGCGTACTTGACGGGTGTGACGGGCTCCTGAGGGTCGCGGTCCACGTGCAGGTGCAGCATGAGGCGGCAGAAGGACGCGCGGACCTCGTGGGATAACACCGGGTTGGACATGCATCTGGAGATCATGTTATAGTTGTTCATGATATCTGAGGCTTTAGAGAGTATTCATTTAAATGGTACTAATATTTTCGGATGTACTAAACGTATTTTATGTTATCTCGACGTTTCGGTAGAAATCCGAAAATATTAGTTATATTAGTTAGCATCGTGGACTATTAGCACATGGATCACAACGAGTGTGACTTTTTATTCTTCATTTTGTTATCTGAAATCTGAATAGGTAATAATTTTATTATTTTTTTCATTTGGACATAATGCGATAATTGATTTGAAAGATATTTCTACATTTTAGAGATACTTCGTAGTTTTCGCTATGCTTACGACGTTTATGACAAAAACTATATTTTGTTTGGGTAAATCAGCTCTTTATCAGAATCGTGAATCAATAAAATATCGTATCAAAGTACACTTTTCGAGTGATTAAAAAGTCGTTATTATTTAATAAAAATGTATTGTTACTTTAAAGTACTGACAAAGGAAACTAAAAATTACTATCAATAATTCTAAACCATATGAACATACATATTTCTAAAGGAATGATTTAACTTACTTGAGTATAAGATCAATGTGATAGACTGTTCAATGCCAGGTACTGTCTGTTGAGACACATGTTCGAGAACAGCTCGAGTTGGTGTCGGTAGTAATCCAAAATCACTACGAGGATCTGAGGCTTGTTCAGCCAATGAGTTCAGTGACCGACACTCCTGAAACATGATATATTTAGGGAACAAACATTTAATTTGAACCAAAGCTTTAAATTCCCGAACGCACCCAAAGTGACCTTAAGCAATGACATTTGGTTTGTTCAATTTTACGCGGGAAAATATTTGTCTATGCAACTTGTGTATTTATATATTGAACTTAACTTATTGAAGGTGTCTTGGTTTAAGATAATAGTTTTTTTCTAATTAAGGTTATGTGATTTAGAAGTACTGGCATCACAAAACAACTATAGTTTTTAATTATATTGTTAGAATCAAAAATATACAGGGTGACTGGTGAATTACTATCAATATTTAAGGAGCATACTCGGTACATGATTCTCATTCGAATTATGTAAAAAAATAGGTACTTAATTTTTGACCAAATTTCCGTATAAATAAATAAAGTGTAGACACGTTCCAAGTGTTCCAAGTGTGGACGCGTGCGGCGGCGTGTTGATACAACACCACGCCGCGCGCGCGTGTGTGTGTGTGTGTGTGTGTGTATACCTAATCTGTAGGGTGTTCACACGATGAACAATTAATTACATAAATTTTGGTTAACTTTACTTAGAAGTTTATTAATATTTATGTCATATTAATTTTTATTTTGTCATATATGATCGTCAAATATCACGTCCTCAAGTATCGATAGTAATTCACCAGTCACCCTGTATATGTGGTTAAGTTTAACTAAATGGCAGCACTAAACCGTTTTAGTTTGATCCTAAAACAAATTATACCTATGCTTTTATATGATAATCCTTATTAAAAATAAAGTGTTTATCCAAATAATGAATTTGGATGAATCAATTAATAACGAACACAATACAAACTATATGCAGACAAAACCTCTTTAGAATTCAATGTATTCACCGTGCGGGTGCCAGGTCCATCGTTGTAGTGAGAGGAGCTTCAACAGTGTCTGTGACTTGCGACTCAGATGTAGGTTTAAAGGGTCCCTATCTAACGCGCGTTAAACGCTCACCTCCACTGTCCAAGCTCCTCTCTCTACCTAACCAAATTTGAAAAGAACCTACAAGGACTGCCTTCGAAGTACGATCCAGGAATGAGTTAATGTGAGTTCTGGACAGGCCCAAGTCATTTAGTAGGTAGTAGCCCTAGTAGGGCTGCCTTATAAAACACATATACTCACGATTCTATCAGCCACTATTTCGCTCTCCTGTATCACATACAACCGTAGATGAGCCGCGAACTGCATGACATCTTCCATAGTACGTAGCTCCCTTCTTAATGCGTAGTGCACGAGACGATCTAACGTTACAACCTGCTGACATACATCCACTAGGCATGATAGATCTTTGTAGATTTGTCTGGAAAATAATACAAAATTCATTACTAACTTTATTCATTACTGTTGTGTTTTTAATCCCCGACGCAAAAACGACAGGGTTATAAGTTTGACGTGTCTATTTGTCTGTCTGTGTATGTGTATATGTCTGTCTGATGTAACGTAGCTCCCAAACGGATGAGCCGATTTTAATGCGGTTTTTTTGTTTGAAAGGTATATCCGTTGAGTGTTCTTCGCTATGTTTTTTAGAAATCGATTCATCAATCGATTCGCGTTTGTTAGGCGTGATAGGAATATTTCGTCCTATCCAGAATAGAATAAAACGAACTCGTCAGGTACTAAAAACTGCAAACTGTTTTTCTAGATGTTGTTCATTTACGCTACTAATTTGTTGAAACTTCTTTGTTGGAGCAATATAAATGTACAGGTGTTGTACGTTTTACAATCTGAATTCTTAAAATGCTTTATACCTTGTTATATTAAGCCAGTAGAGAATTTACCGAAATTAACATAAAGCCCGCAGCAGACAAATTATGTAATAAGAAGTTTATTTACTTTAAAGAAATTTTACTTTGGAAGTTTTAAGTCCATTGTTTATTTACGCTAAAATAATTTTGTTTGTTTTTGATAAAATGTATCTAAATTATAAGTAAATTGTTCACAAATTCATAAATATTGTCTTAAAACAAACCAATAAGATTTCAACAAAGAAAGATTCAAATTAATTTTATCCATTATTTTATTATTAAGTTTTGTTTGTACAAAGTTAGGTTAGTTTGACAAATTCTATTTCAAGTCAGAGAATGTTGTTAAGTATGTTTCTTAAGCCAAATTGAATTTAGATTTAGTTCCTTAGTTCCCAAATTGTCTTATAGTCAAACAGAATATTATATTTATAGGTGGACTTGAAAGCAATACATTGCAATTCGATTTCAAGCTAGATGCTATTATAACTGTCCCCGATCTTTGTGTAGTGACAATTGTTCCTAAATATGTTTTTTCTTACGCTATGACTTCTACTCATTGGAATTGTTAAATATTTCGCCAATATCAACGTTTTTATTTGTTGAACGAATTATAATCTTGAAAACTGTTTGTAGAAGGTGTCTTTCAAACGGAATAAAGGCGTTTATCTAATGATATATATATTTTTAAGACTAAATACGAAATCATTTCAATGAAAGTGTGGGAAGTCGTAAAGTTTTTTTTCTTTTCTCTCTTGATAGCTGCCTGCCAAATTCATAATACTGGGTCAACGGGAACATCCCAATAGGTTTTATATCGCTTGCCAGCGTCAAATATGAGAAATAAACGGAGCATAAATTTGACCGCCCCAAAGTAGATCATTCTCCTTGCTGCAGACATTTTTGAATATATGTTATAATAATTAATCATTCATAAGCCTCTAGTAACGATTACGGACACTTATTTCTTACCTAAATTTGTTAAATCAAATCCATTAGTAACATTAAGAACTGAGTTTAAAATTAATACTTCTTGACAGATTAAGATACGAGGGGAGGTCAAAAAGTTCGCGGAATGGAGGGGATGGAGGGGGTTGATTTACTCGTCCAGGTAGTAACTTGTTCAACACCTCATTAATAGTATATATACCAAGTTTGAACCAAATCGGGTCATTAACTTTTGAGTTGTTGACCTGCAAACAAGTGAATCGGGAAGAAGTCAGTGAGTATGGAGAAAATTGAACACCGCGCCGTTATTAAGTTCCTCACCAAGCAAGGAAAATCCGCTCAGATAATTTTTGAAGAGCTGTTATCAGTTTACGCGGACTCTGCCCCTGGTAAAACCATGGTTTACAAGTGGCATGGACTTTTTAAACAAGGAAGAGAGTCCATTGAAGATGACGCCCGCTCCGGACGACCGATTTTTTTTTTTTTTTTTTTTTTCTATGTAAAAAGTGGCAAACGAGCAGACGGCCCACTTGATGATCAGTAGTGACCGTCGCCCATGGACATCCACAATATAGACGTAGCGGATGCGTTGCCAACCTTACTTGTGGGGGAAAAGGGAGGGGTGGGAATAAGGAAATATAAGGAAAGGTTGGGAACAGGGAAAGGGCAACCGGCTCTCTCACTCATCGGACGAAACGCAGTCATTACTGACTACTTCACGCCGATCTTCTGTGAGAGGGTGGTACTTCCCCGGTCGAGCCAGCCCATATTCGAGCTGTAGTAACTAAACTACAGCTAGGCTCTACCACCTATAGGCCACCACACCGAAAATCGTCGCAAAAGTAGAAAAACTTATATTGGTAGATGCCCGGTTGAAGAAGAAACGGCTTGGAGCAATGGTTAGAGTATCTGAAAAAAGCATTTTTAATATCCTACATCATCATCTTGGGATGACTAAGGTCAGTGCAAGATGGATTCCAAGAATGCTCACGCCACTTCAAAAGAGCGATCGTGTCGAGTGTTCTCGCCAGTTTTTGAAGCTCTGTGGAGAGAATAAGGACGAAGTTATGGACCGGATTTTTACTGGTGACGAAACCTAGGTTCACCACTATGAACCTGAATCGAAGCAAGAATCGATACAGTGGCATAAAAAAGGCACAGCTCCTCCAAAGAAGTTTAAAGTGTCACAATCGGCCGGAAAGATCATGGCGACTGTCTTTTGGAATACAGAAGGTATTTTGCTGATCAATTATAAAGATCGTGGTGTGACTATAACGGGACAGTACTACGCTTCTTTATTAGATAGATTGAAAGAAGCTATCAAGGAAAAAAGAAGAGGAAAGCTGTCAAAAGGTGTGCTCCTTTTGCACGACAACGCAACAGTCCACACGTGCCATGTTGCGACGGCTGCCATTCACCGATGCGGACTCGAAAAACTACACCACCCACCTTACAGTCTAGACTTAGTCCCCAGCGACTATTATTTGTTTTCAAAAATGAAAAAAAAGCTGCGGTGAAAAATATTTGAGAAGTCAAGTCCGCAATTTCGGCTTATTTTGATAGCCAAGATAAATATTTTTTTTTTCGAATGTATTAATAAATTATTTGTGAGATCCGAAAAATGTATTAAGGTTAAGGGAGACTATATTGAAAAGGAAAAATAGTTTCGTGTTAAATTTCAACCCCCTTCCCGCTCATTCCGCGAACTTATTGACCTCCCCTCGTACATAGTTTAATTTCTGTAGCTAATATAAGCTGTGACGTAAAACGCAATTTTTTAAATGTCATTTCCAGTCACATTTCCAGATGTAACGTTTACTTAAAAATTTAATAATGTTTACAAATTAGTTACAAAATAGTATAAGGCAGGTATAAATATTATGATTAAAGTTTTGTTCCACAAATAAAAGAACTGTTTTCATTTAGAACGACGAAGTAGCAAAGATGGGGCATTATTTTTATGAATTAAAATTAGATATGGTCCTTAGTTTAACAAGGATTTCTAATAATGAAATGAGTAACATTTGCAATACTAAAAGGTAAAGTTACATATTTATGCAACTGAAACGAACTCGTCGGGTTTGATATGACACACTAAACTTTGTACAAAACAGCAAAATGAGCGAAAAATACTTGATAACTCATGAAAAGCATCAAAGTATATAAAATGATATGTTGTTTTAAGTAATATCTACTGCTCTCTTATAAAATTTTCATGTTATTTCTGAGCAATATTCGCAAAATATATTTATATAGTACATGTAATATTTAATTTAAAATAGCATAAATTTTTGATGATTTGTAGTCAAGTTCATTTAAGTGAAAAACATTTTTGTATTTAATTTAATAGCGGCTTCAAATAATATTATTTTTTTTTGTTAGAGATTTTTAATAAAGAATATTTTTTAGAAGTTGACTGAATACTGTCAGGAAAATGAAATTTCTGTTATGACCGAAATGAAATTGTTATTAAGGAATTTGAAATTAACATTTATTTTAATATTTTCAAATAATAATTAATTACATATTTGTATATTTAAATAAGTATTCTGAATTCCATTCTATAATAAAATTCACTTTAAGAGATGGCTATAACTTATGCTTATGCTTAAGCGTATCAGACGTGGAATGTAATAATATTTTTAAAACACTCATATCTTTACAATTTATTGATCTTGTATTTTAATATAAAAAGAATAAAACGCAAATACATACTTTTGGTAACATTATAATTGTTAGGGTTAATTGTTTGTATTTAATTAATATTCATGAGCTTGAGGACATCTTAAGTATCTTAGATAATTGGACGTGATATTATGACCATCTGACGATGTGTCGTAGTAAACAACGTCACCCATATGACCACAACAAATTTGATATCCATAATTGTAACAATATCAAGTTACCTAGGTTTACTGTGGAAGTACCTAGACTACAAAAGTATTTCTCTGTTATCACAGAAAACAATGCAGAGCAAACATCAGTATGACCGTATCGGCATGACTTCGGAAGATGAAGCATCAATTCTTGATCCTGCCCCATCTACTCTACGAGACGGGGGACTGGTCCAAGAACGTAACGAACACCAACCAAGAGGGAATATATCACCAGGCAGGTGCAGAGCACGCACCGCCTGTCAGAATGGCCTTATCGGCGCTATCAGCTTTAATGACGGATGAGATGTGAAAATAATTTGAGGCTGTCATCAATTCTTATTAAAACTCATTAGTATTTATGATTATTGTTAAAAGTAAAACGAAATCAAATATTGTTTGAAAGGAGAATAGAACTAGATTTAAATCATGGTATAAATACGACGTCTGGACGCACGACGGCAGACTTGAGAATTCAGAGTTCAGTGAGTGCGTATCATTGAAGTATGTGATTATGAAGAACCTTCGAGAAATACAGGAATATTAAGAACAATTGAAGTTTCATTTTAATATATCATGGTCCATACTAGAAGAAGTGACATTTGTAACGTCAGCGAGGCTGGCGTCTCTCTCTTTGAAAACAATGAATTTGTAATAAATCCGATATATACAAATATTTTACTTATAATAAGTTTTAATAATTGCAATTCAACAATTGACAATATCACATCTCGTCTGCCCGGGATCACGGTTGCTGTAAAGTAGCCAAAACGTCGGGAGTATGAAGTTTATAGTCAAAAATAAAAACGCGTAGTAAATCCGAAAATATTAGTTTCATTTAATTGACAATATCATTTGATTTCATTGTTTTTTATACAATTTGAAATATATGTACATGTCATGTACTTAACATGTACATTTGTAAATTTCACCAAAACTATATGACAACAAAATTCACAGTGTAGACAAAAATTCAATATATTTGTGAGAAACCTATAATTCATAATTATCCATTTAAATTATGTTCCTTTTGAAAATTCGCTTTATTAATAACTAGCTGACCCGGCGAACCCTATATGATATATCTGTTACCTTTTATCTGAATAAAACTAATTTCTTTATTAAGTATAACTGACCCGACAGACAATGGTCTGTCTTCTTACTGTGATTATTGGATTCTTATTGGTATATTAATACATATAAACATTATTCCAAAAACAAAGTGTTTATTATTCTAATGCTTTATTCTAACTACGTGATATTACCGCCAGTGACATATTATTTTAACATAAAAGTGAAACATTGTAGTTATTTTCTTTTCTACTAATTTTCGTATTTTTTTATTACATAAGAACCTTCTCCTATCAATAACAAATACATTATACAACAAAAAAAGAATCAGTGAAATCGGTCCAGCAATTCACGCGTGATGCCGTGACCAAGGGAAAAAGGTATTAAAATTTTTATATATGTACATACATAGATTGTTCCTCATTTCTCTGAATTTTAGTTTTAGCACTTAATAAATGCCTTGCGATTGAAAATAATTTCCATATGACAATCTTTCTTAAAGTAGCCCAAATGTGTGCAAGTTAAAAAAATCAATCTAAATGCTGAACAATTTCTTTTGCATTGAACTTGACGACAACTTTTGTAATATTATCCCTGCTTCGTAAAGGTCACTAATAGTTCCATACTATGATTTAAGAAAGAAGACACCAGGTTTAGAAGATTATATAAATACAGACAAATCAAATGTTTTTGATAAACCTTAGCATTAAGTGTCATAAAAATATAAATATGCATAAACGTATTAATACATATTTGGTTGGCAACTAGAATATTATCCGGGACCTTATTGTAAATAGTTTTATATGGTAAATTTCATATTTGGTCTGAAATTTGAAAATTTAAATAGTTTAAATATATTGCAATAGCTAAATATGTAGCAAGAATTCCACAGAGGTATATTTCCTTTATTTATATTACACAAAATTACTTAATATTATACAGAGTGGTTAACTAGAGCTGTAACGTTCATACAAATGCAATTTAACTATACCGTGTTTTTAAAACAGCTTATAGAATCTTACTTATACAATAATGAAAATAAAGGCATCCTTTTATTTTCCTTATATCTTTCTTAACATATGTATATATTGGACGTTCTAGCTCTTGCTAAACGACTTTATGACAATTTAACAATATTAGTCAATTTCAAATAAATTGGTTCTGCTTTCAATTTTACATGTGACTAAAAACATATTAAAAAATATTCGATATTTAAGATCACATTTTACAATAATTATTGTAATGTGTGGCAAAAATAATGATGATATTCACTTACTTTTCGGCAGCATTATCTGTATCTCCCATTTGTTTATCGGCATCGTCATCATCATTTTCTTCATCTGATTGTTCTGGAATTTAAAAGGACATTTATTAAATTTACAACCCTATTTTATATGTTTAAAACTTAATTTTATATGACTATATTATTAACCTTTCTGTTCGACGTCTTGTGAATCAAAGTCGTCAGTCATATTGACTCCTTCTCTTCTTCCTTGCAATCTTTATCTTGTTCGTTCTTTTCTTCACCCGGTTTATGCGCGTCATCCAATTGATCCTTTGAAAACAAAAACAATATTTTTTTTGTGTGTAATAAATTTTGTCTACAGCGCTAAAGTCAATGATCTTTCGTTCCCGGAACATAATTCTATCTATCCCTTTCCCACACCTGGTTTTCTTCGCGTTCAGAGACATCTTTTTGTCCCTCTCCCTCACCAAGTCCCATACCGCTGTCTCCAGTAGTGCCTTCTCCCTCACCCTCCTCTGAATCTAGTTCTGAGTGTTGGCAGAAACTGTAAGGAAATAAAGGAAGTTTCAATTTATTACTTGACTAAAACATTCTTAAACAATAACTTATTCAAGGATAATCGTAAGTACAATATGAATTAAAAAGCTTCAGTGGAACAACTTATTGAAATTATCTAATTTGTGGCAATTAATGAAGGTTTTTATAATATTTTATTAATTTTCTGTACTTTAGATATTTATAAAGTTTTTTATATTTAAATGCAATCCCAACTTATTCATTTTAACATTGTGGTATATTTAATCTAAATTATATCGATATAATTACCCTTTCGATGCCAGATCCAATAAAATCTTCAAAAGCACTAACAGCATTTTACAGGATACTCTATGCACAGCAACTTTTTGGGATACAAAATATTGGACAAATAGTATAACTTGCTCCAATATCGGGACCAATCTCATAACAACAGTTCTAGCTTCTTCCACATCAGACCGAGTCGCAATATATTGCACATAGTTAATCAAAAGTTCGCGCAATTTCTTGAATCAGTCGACATGTTCTCTTGGAGTAATTCTTTTATATGATTATCTTCTAAAATTTCTTTGGTTTCAACTTTTTCACCTTCATGTATAATTTCATCAATAGCGTTTATAACGTCCATATTCTCCGCTTGTTTCTCTGGCGGCAGATGTTTTTTGTACAACGATTGTATCACGAGTAACATCGTAGCCACAACATCTTCAGTCTGCTCTAACATTGTGCCGTCAGTTTCATCCATTTCTTGGTCTATCGGTTCATCCAATTTATCAAGTTCTGTTTTTATATCTTTAATGTAAGCCACCATATTTTCAAGGCTTCTTAGTATTGGATGATGCGGTGTGAAATCTTCTATGATCGTCTTTTTGAAAACAAACTCATATTCGGTAATAATTTCCTCACTTTTTTCTATTATACGTCCAAATTATTCTTAACTTCTATATGACTTTGAGAAACTAGAGGTAACTTAATGGATTCTTCGATTTGTTTTAGGTTTCGAGATAATTTGTTTAACAGTGCCTTTTGTTTATCAACTAGAGATATAATTGACTTAATTTTTTTATTAAGAGACTTCCATTCATCGCTATCCTTGAAACAATCAGCCAAAGGTGAGTTTGATAGCACTTTGTCCAAATCTGGCTCAGAATCAGTATTCAAATCTTTTCCGGACAGACTTCAGAACGACATTGAACTGTTCTAGAAGAATGCTCGTATGAGCGTAGCATTCCACTAACACATTGAGTATTTCTTCAAGCGAAGTTATATTACATCCTGTAGAGCAGTGTTCCCAAAGTGGTCCAGGTGGACCCCCAGGGGTCCACGGGAGACTTGCTGGGGGTCTACGTAGGCGTGAACAAAAAATGGGGGTCCACGAAAATTTATCTGCTTTTGATAGTAAAGAGCAAAAATGTAAGCATAGTTTTTATAAGGGCCTACCTACATTGTTTTAAGTACCTAACTAAGCAGATAATATTTTAATAAGGCAAGCGACTTGCGTATACGATATTACGTACAATTTCGTGTACAGACTTGCAAAGCGCTATCCGCCCGACAATGCTTAATGCTTGATCAGACATGTACTTGACCACCACTATAAATACTTGATGCCAAAGGCAAACACTCATTCATTTGTTTCCAAAATTTCTAAAATTTTATTTTACCTATCGGAATATAGAGACAGAACTCAGAAGTGACACAATTTTTATTTTTTGGCAACTTTAAGAATGTGGTAGAAATGTAGCAGCAGGGGATCCACCGAAACCAGTAAAATTTTGAAAGTGGTCCACGAGAAAAATAAGTTTGGGGACTACTGCTGTAGAGCCTATTTCTAACGCGTTTGTAAGACTTGTAGCTACGGTTCGTAAATCGAAAATATGTTTCGTATAACGCGAAATCGACTTCTTCTGAGTTTTAGCATATTTCTGGAAATAAAATGTATATACTTAAAATTTTAGCACAAATTATTATTTAACACTATTTATAATGTCATGGAATATCAATATAATGCGGATTTAATTTCTATTTCTATTATATCATATAACTGTTACACTTTTAACAATACACTTATAGCAAAAAGAAATATAAATATATACTTTACAAATAACAAAATATTGGTGATCACAAAACAAAATATTTGTTATCACACAAAAACATGGACAACGTCGAATGCTTTTGTTATATAGTTGTAAATACCTGCTTTTCAAATAGCTCATAGCGGCATCCCAATCGACGGGTAGTATTGTGAAATCATACATGTATAACGAGACCCGTGCGATAATTCAAGCCGATTTTGTTCAAATATTTGAACAGATCCGATAGAGCTTTACGCTTCTGCTGCGTTATGTTTTTGGCTTGAGATTTTTGTTTGTCCTTCGGGAATGTTGAATCCACCTACAATATAGAGTATTATTATTAAAATGTATTTGTTACAATCTTAGCAGTAACAGAAGACATTTTTTTCGGATATAAGTCTAATTTTTAGAAATTATCTAAATTAAATAGATATGACAATTCACATTTATATAAGAACCAATATAGAAATTGAAACAATTTTACGTGTATAAAATAAATATTCGTTATAGAATTTAAAAAAAGAATTACCTCCAAAGATCCTAAATGTTCACTTGTCTCTATAACCAAGGCTACAAAGTCGTCCAAGCATGTAGTAGCGCGGGGTAGCCCGTGTTAGCGATGCTGTCCTTACAAAATGTTCGAGCTTTGTTCAGCAGACTCGGAATCTTTGCCAGGAGGCTGTTCTCTTGTATTAATTGACAAGGCTGTTCGAGCTGGTATTCGTATTTCTGTAAAAGGGAATTCAATTATTAAAACATTATTGCGTAATGCGTATGTTGCATATTTATAACTGTAACTAATGTTTTTTTTTTTAAAGACAGAAAGAATGCAATTGTTGCTAGCTACCTTTACAGCTAAATAAAACAGAAGACAGGCGAAATCATTCATAACCACCCAATTCTTTTATCATTATTATATTTTAAGTGTAATAAAAATGACGTGTTTATATACCTTAATGTTCTGTTCAGTACTACATGGTTCTGAAGATCTATCATATATGTTCCACCCGCGGCGTTGCTTGCAGTGCCAGCCCTCTTTGGTCTATCCCAAATACCCACGTGGTCGATAGACTCACTCGCCGTGTCCACGAGACAACTCGATACACTGTCCTTTAGAACTTTCTGTAGACAATTTTCAAAGTAGGATATTTACTCACACTTCACAAACACATCAATTACATAAGATAATATAAGATGATAAAGTACACAATAATGGTTTATATTACAAACATTGACCTAGAAATTATCGAAGGAATTTATAAATAAAAAACATGGAGTCCCTCCGTACGGAAGAAGTGAAAAATAAAAAGTGGTATAAATATCAATTTATAGTGAACTCATGTTGTTTCTTTAAGACAAACTTAATAAATATTGCTTACAATTCACAATTGATCCATTCATTTACTATCGCTCCGTCTCTTTCTATTCCCCCTCCCCAGGAGCGTTGAACGTTTAAGGCAACCTTGTTGGAAGGAGCATTAGACTCTTCACTACAATAAATATATCAATATGGCTAACCTCAAACTCCTTGGTGTGTTTGTGTAAAGCTTTATGAGCCTTGTCTACTGCGTCCTTCACACTCCAGTAGCTGAGGTCTCTGTCCCAGGTGCAGATTTTGACCAAGTCCTTCAACTTCTTTTCTATGGACGCACGCTTTTCTTTAATATGTGAAGCCACTTGTGGAGCGAATTGACGATAGTAATTGCATGTATTCCACAACAATGATAGGAGTTCAACTAAAACAGAACATATATAGATAGAAGTAAATTATTGGATATTGCAGAAGACCCACAGTAGTTGCAGTATAAGATATAGATTAATAAACTGAACCTGACTAAACTTTTAGGAAATTAAGGTGATAAAAGTACGTATGTTTTTTTTATGTAAAAGGTGGCAAACGAGCAGACGGCCCACTTGATGGTCAGTAGTGACCGTGGCCCATGGACATCCACAACATAGACGTTGCGGATGCGTTGCCAACCTTACTTGAGGAGTTTTCCTCCACAAGTAAGGTTGGCAACGCTTCCTGGGAGGGGTGGGAATAAGGAAATATAAGGAAAGGTTGGGAACAGGGAAAGGGCAACCGGCTTTCTCACTCGTCGGACGAAACGCAGCCATTATTGACTACTTCACGCCGATCTTCTGTGAGAGGGTGGTACTTCCCCAGTTGAGCCAGCCCATATTTGAGCTGTAGTAACTAAACTACAGCTAGGCTCTACCACCTATAAATGTATGTCGTCCAATAAATTTAAAAAGAGAATAAATTATCTATCTACGAAAAAGATATCAAGTGTAGTTATTTTTGTTGAAGTCTTATAAGTAAATAACTTACTATAAACTATTCAATAAAATTATTATTTCTAAAGTTCTTTGTAACATATACATATTACTTAACCAATGAATCTCACCGCGTCTTTAACCGGCGTCCAGATGTATTAAGTGGCAGTGATACTCATAAACAATGTCCAATCTCACATCGAACTCCGCTAGATTGGACTTTTCCATGAAATCTTTCAACACGCGGACACGACCCGCGCCGATGACATATCAGTCTCCTCCAAGTAAGATGTTATCACCGCATACATATAGAACCAGTATTTATGAGCTTCGGCCTGTTGTCTGAAATGTTAATTAAGTATTATCCAAAACAGTTAAACTTTTAATACCTACTAAAAGTTATTGTTCAATAGAATAGTTTTATGACTATCTTATTCGTAAGTAGACCAAGTTGTAGTAAGAAGAAACATTATTATAGAAAAAGATTAATACTGGAATAATATTATATACTAAGATTATTTTGTAATGAGATAAGTAGTTCTTACTTCATAATATGCTAAAAGCCATTCAAATTTTGTGACGTCTAAGTCAAGAAATAACATAATTTTCACCTTTGTTACAAGTTGTTAAGACCCTCCTTCCAATGAGTCATTTCCAGTTTCCTCCAGTTAATGATCTGTTGTCCTACATATATTCCAGCCAGTGATATATCAATCATATTGTTTCCTTTGTGGGCGTTTTTGTTCCATTCTTCAATTTTATCTCTAAAGAGTTCCAAACCTGTCAGGAATCTCGACACTAGACTGGTAATCGGAAAACCGATTATTCTGTCTACTATTATTATAATCTAGAAAGATAAAAGATATACTAATAAATCATATATCATTTCGATATTGGAGATTCTAATACCAACGATATAAACGGGAGTCAATGGGAATGTATGAATATGTGTTGGTCTGTCACGTTAAATGTATTGAACGGATTATGAAGCTTTACAAAAATGTAGTTGGACTTCACATAACATTATTAACACTTCACTCGAAGTAGTTAACCAACACATAACACACGTATATAGTGTAGAAGTTTAGTCAGTGGTGGCTCAGTGGTTAAAGGGCCCGCCTCTCGTTGCCGAGGGCGCGGGTTCGATCCTGGCCCGGGCGAAGTACCAATGTGATTTTTCCGAATCATATGTACTTTCTAAGAGTATTTAGACATCACTGATTAATGTTGATTCCCAAAAGTGGGTTGATGTCAGGCAGGCGGCCGGTCGTAAAAACAAATAGCCACAAGCTATTTACAACATGTAAGGCAGACCCTGGCTATAGCTGGGAAATTGCCAGGTAGAAGAAGAAGAAGTGTAGAAGTTTAGTGAGTGACATAGACGATAGATGTCGCTGAAACCTCCTTAATATATCTATTATATGAGATAAACATTATGCAATTCGCTCTGAACTCAATACTGAAGAGAACACGGTATGAGTCACGAAAGGAAACTAGTCTTCTATATATATATAAAAATGGATTGCTGTTCCTTAGTCTCGCTAAAACTCGAGAACGGATGAACCGATTTGGCAAATTTTAGTCTTGAAATACTCCTGGAAGTCCAGGGAAAAATTGGAGTAATTGCTGGGAAAACCCTAAAAATAGCCCTTTTCTATTGTCCATACAAACGTTTTTTTTGACATTACATTTGACAACTAACTAATATGTCAATCATTCTGTTTGATTGAAACAGGAAAAACCTGATTATTTATGGCCTCTAAGACGGAATAGAGTTCGCCTGGTCAGCTATACCTACATATATTACTCTTGAACAAACTAACGCGGACGAAGTCGCGAGCAAAAACTAGTATTACATAATTATACATACATCTTTCAAAGTCGGAAAGTCTGGCCATTGATCCAATAATTCATTTGTTGCTTCTTTGACCCTTTCTAGGAGAGGAAGACATTTCCTTGTTTCGGAAATCCAAGGTGACCGGTAGAAGTCAACTTTTGAACCTGTTCCACCTGAAATATACGAAAAATTATATGATTATTCAAAAATTTACTATAACCGTGTTTTAACCTCGTATCGAAGGATTATTACTTTAAAGTTTTCCATTTGAATTGAAATTTCGGACAGCTGTGTTGAAAAAATAGCAATAAAATTACAAAGAAACGACATAGTACATTTTGGATACTCACTAATTCCATCGACTTTGTCTTTAATATGCTACACTAGCACCATTAAGCTTGGTAAAATAGTTCCTTCTAAAGTCACATCCAACGTCTCCCAAGCACCCTGTATAAATGTTGGATAACGCAATAACAATGGGGTGACAACATCATTCACAGCCAACTTCTTTCGGATGGATAACCATTGCGCGTTCGTTAGGTTCCGTACAAAGTTCGAATGCCATCTGGTATATCAGGGAGACATCGTCAGGGGAAAACAATAGTTTGGGTTTCATAGTCCTCGGTTTGTCTTTCCTCTGTTCGAGAGTCGGCGGTTTAAACTCAGCGAAGTCGAAGTATGAAGGGAACATTTCACTTATATCTTCCTGCACCAGAGCTTCTTCGTCTTCGTCCTCACATTTCGATCTGGAACATTGAAATTGCATTAGATACAAGGTTTGAAAATCCTATATCATGGTCCTTTTAATATAATAAATAGACGAAATACTTTAGGTAGCTGAAAACTGGAAGATTTTGGGCATTTTAAGAGTTGTATAGTAATATAAAAACATCTATAAAATTATACAGCTGATTATAATACAATGTATTTGTGACGTGTTTCATTTGTTTTAAAAGTTATGAGAAAAAAAGGCTTTAAATGATAGAAAACTAGATCAAATTTAGCATAGAAACAGGTTATTGTCTTACTTGGTAACATATAAGGCTTCTTCATCTTGTTTTTGTTTCTCTCGTGAGTTTGTGATAGCATATAGTGTCGTGAGTATAGTTTTCTAACTAATTTTATCAATTCGTTCCATGGACAAGCTGTGCAGACTGAACTGTGATAGATTCATTTTCAATACCCTATAAAAAATTCAATTAATATGTCATTTTACTTTTCTCATTTAATAGTGTATTTATTATGATACTTACTCAAGATATTCCCGTTCAGGTTGTGACGCATCATCACTTCCAACATTCCTATTTAAGAGCTGCATAAAGTTGGATGACATGTATCTATTAAGATGCTTTTCCCACGAGGCTAAAGATGGTATACTGTTGGGATATACTAGAACAGATGTCAACATTTCAGGCAAAAGTGGACCTTGTTCGATTTTGACAATATATTCTCGAATTAGTTCCTTTAATGACGTCACACTGTACATTATTTGAGACAGTGAACTTTGTAAAGGTTTCGCTAAGTCTGGGAAAGCATCAGAATAAGAGACAATTTTTTTGGTAAACGCATTAACAGAATGCAACCACGAGGTCGTTTCCGTTAACACTGGGCGTTTTGTAATTGGTTTTGTGCTTTCTCGTAGGTACCGCTTTGTATAATATCATACATTGTTCCGCAAGTTGACAAAAGGTTGGTATACAGGGTCTTCACTGATTTATCAGATAGGACTGACTTTGTAAAGTGCTTGCAATCCTGTAAAGAAATCAATTTGTGATTAATAATTGCTATTATGTCATACACTTTTAAATTGACATTTGATTGTAAGTATAGCGGATTAAAAAATCTATAAATTTAATTTCAATTGCGTAAAAAATGAAAAAAAAAGTTTTTTTACTTTCAATTGTTATGTAAGGAATTACGCGTGACAAGTGGCAAGCCAGAAGTGAATTTTAAACGAAGTAATAGAGAGATTTGGTTACATTTGAGTTTTGCTTTAACATAACATTAACATAACTTTAAATGCAATAGGATGCGGCCAGAAACAAACCGTTAAGTTTTTTATTCTTAAATTTTGTTTTTAAAAACAACAACAGTTATTAATATTTTTGACAATATTTCAAAATTATTAAATAACACATCCAGTTCTAACACTCCTTCAAATTCCACATTAAATGTTGAAAATTTGTCCAAATCAGATTTTTTTCGTCTTTGACCATCTTTACATTATGCACCAGAATATTGCCGGACTATTAAATAAATGTGATATACTGTCTGTGCACATCCAGGATTTATTATATACAAAACATATAGACCTAGATATAATATGTATTACTGAGCACTTCATAATGTCCGGATATGAAAGCTTATTAAATATCACCAATTACAAATTAGGAGCTTGTTATACTAGAAATAATAAAAAACGTGGCGGTGCTTGTATATTAATTAAAAATAAACACGAGTATAAAGAATTACCGGACATCATGGGGTGTTCCATATCAGGAATAATAGAATGTTGTGCAATAGAATTAATAAAGCATAAATTAATAGTTATTTGCCTGTACAGACCTCCAAAGATTGTGAATATTAATATTTTCTATGAAGCGTTAGATATTGTATTAAGAAAAGTATATTTAAAAAATAATTATAAAATTGTATTATGTGGAGATTTCAATATTGATACTCTCAAGAATAATAGGCTTGCTCTAGACTTTGAAAATTTTCTTCTGGGCTATAATCTAAAAGTAGAAATAAAAGAACCAACTAGACTACAGAGTAATACTTGTTTAGATAACTTTGTACATAACCTTAAAAAAGAATGTGAATCAAATGTTTTTGATTTTGGTTTGTCGGATCATACAGCGCAATTATTAAAAATAAAAATTAATAGAACTTGTATCATTAACTCCTGGAGAGTAAGAAAACGAGACATATGTGAAGAAAATGTAGTTAAATTTAATTCCTATCTACAATGCTTATCTTTTAATGATGTATTTAATACGGAGGATCCCAATGATGCGTATAATAACTTTATTGACATATTCTCACTACTCTATAATTTATGCTTTCCTTTTAAACTTGTTACAGTAAAATGTGACAGAAAGGTAAAATGGGTTACTCGTGGAATTCGTGTTTGTAGTAAAAAACAGCGTAAATTATTGTGGCAACAACGAATCAATCCTAGCAAAGAGAATAAACACATGTTCAAGACCTACTCAGAGAGATTTAAGAAAATTGTTAGACTAACTCAAAAAGCCCAAAATAACCATCTAATACATACTTCTAAAAACAAATCTAAAACGATATGGAAGGTAATTAATAGTAATAAATCGATTCCGGAACCAATATCACAAATAAATCAACACGATCAAATATTGACGTGCCCATTACAAATTGCTGAAGCCTTTAATAATTTTTTCATTGATCAGGTAAGCCTTATTCCAAAATCTAACATAACTAATAACCTTATCAATATAGAATACAATCCACATTCAATATTTATGTCTCCGGTTATCCCAGAGGATATAACAAGAATCATAAAATCTTTAAAAAATAAAACTAGCTTTGGATATGATGGTATTTCCACGCACGTCATAAAATTTGTGTCGAAAAGTATAGCTTTACCTTTATGTCACATAATTAATATTTGCATAACTTCAGGTATCTTTCCCGATACTCTTAAAACTGTATTAGTAAAGCCTATATACAAAAATAAAGCCAAAACTGATATGAAGAACTACAGACCCATTGCTTTGATTCCAATATTTTCTAAATTATTTGAAAAAATCATCTATGAACAATTCTATACATTTCTAACTAAATACAATGTTTTATGTAATGAACAGAAAGGATTTAGGAAAAATCAAAATATAAATTTGGCTGTCTACGATCTTTTGAATATTGTAATGACTAATGTTGATAAGAAAGTACCTATTTGTGCGATATATACTGATATGTCCAAAGCGTTTGACTACGTAAATCATGAGACATTGCTACATAAACTTTATGTGTGTGGAATACGCGGCAATGCCCATGATTTAATAAAGTCATATCTCAATGAACGCAAGCAGTACACTGAAATTACTAAAATAAATACTAAAACTAGACGCGAAACACGACATTTATCGGCACATAGAACAATTAAATTTGGAGTTCCTCAGGGGAGCGTTCTCGGACCATTGTTGTTTTTGATTTACATAAATGATCTTCCACGACAAATTGATCATCCTATGGTATTATTTGCAGATGACAGCACCTCTTTAATTAAATGTAATAATAAGGTAACTTATGAAAGTCAAATAAATAGTGCAATAACAACAATAGTTAATTGGCTAACCAAAAATAATTTGATTATAAATTTACAAAAAACTCAGATAATGCATTTTTATCAAAGATCGCAAGTTCAAGAATCAAATATAAACTACAATAATCAAAGGATTGAACAGGTTAATGTTGCTAAATTTCTTGGTATATTGATAGATAGTCAACTAACATGGAAACCTCAAGCAGAAAAGATTTGCAAAAAACTTAACGTCTCAGCATACGCTTTACATAATTTGGCTAAAAAAGTTAATGTTAATACCATTCTAATTGCATACCATGGTCTAGTTGTTTCTTTTTTAAGATTTGGCATAATATACTGGGGTAACTGTAGTCAAAGGGAGAGTATTTTCAAAGGACAAAAACGATGCCTTAGAGCTATTTTTAATTTGAAGGTCACGGACACTTGTAAACCGATTTTCAAGAAATATAATCTCTTAACATTTCCATGTTTATATATATTTGAAGTCGCGGTTTTTGTGAAAACAAATAAGCACCTTTTCCCTTCATTGAGAGAAGCGAGAAATCGTGCTATAAATCTGAGGTCTCAGTATCATAATCTTTTATGTACAGGCAATTACAAAACTGCTTTGTTGAGAAGAAACATATTGACCATGGCCCCTATCATATACAATAAATTACCGAACGAAATAAAAGAATTAACTAGTGTAAAATTTAAAAAAACTATTGTTTTCCCTTCTAGTCAACAAATGTTATTACTCAATAAATGATTACCTAATGGACGAAAACATAACATTGTAATAAATTAATGAATAAAAAATGTATCTATATATGTATAACTCAATCATGTATCCATCTTTCGTTGTTAATTTTGATTAATATGAATTTATAATTATAATTTTAATTGCATTGTTTAATTTTAATTTATAATTTAAGTCTAATATTTGCATTGTTATTTAATTTCTAATTTTAATTTAATGGTTAATTTTAATTTATAATTTAAGTCTAATATTTGCATTGTTATTTAATTTCTAATTTTAATTTAATGGTTAATTTGAATTTATAATTTGAGCCTAACATTTGCATGCCTTAAGGTAGAATGTACTGGAACTTATACCAGATTCTATTATATACACCTTTATTCTGTACCTGCATTCTTAGCAAATAAATATTATTATTATTATTATTATTATTATTATTATTAAATTACATGAAAATCTAAAATCATCGTGTTTACGTATCTAGGGAACATTTTTAACGTACGTCCTTATTTTTATGTATATAGTTAATTATGTAAGTTCACATTCCTCTATAATATATTTCACTTTGAGTCTGTACTTTTCAACGTGGTCTATGGGACTTATTTCTGCCATTATTCTAAGCCCTAAGGAATGGAAGACTAGTCAACAGTGATAATTCCGCAGTTAATATTTTCGTTTTATCTCTCATATTGTTTTCGTTTGCGATAGAACTTATAATCTGCTTATATATATCGTTAGCTTTGTTCAACATGTCTATAATATTCGCGTCTCCTATAAAATATAATTGTATCTCTCTAGTTATGACGTCACAATTATCTATAATACTCTCATTTACTGTATAATTTTCTAAAATTGTATATGACAGACAATCAATGAGCTGTTCGTATTTTTTATTTCGAATATAGCGTCTGATTCCTGTAAGAAAATATTATGTTAACAGATGTGCATGTGAAGATTTAATTATTAATTTGAAAATATAAGAAAACAATATTTACAATTTGAGTAATGCCGTTGAATCCAATGTACCGAAGTTTTTCCATAAAATATTCAAAATAGATCGCAACTGCATGGAATAGTCTGTACGGTCCTTCAAAGCAACACTTTCATATGCCATGACTGAATATGAGGCTGAAAATATATTATTAAAACATTAAAATTACTGTAATCTAAAGCTGTTACCGAGAAGTAAGTACATAAATGCATTTGAATATAATAAAATCACCAGTGACGTCCAAACATGTCGTATGATTTTGAAGGTAGAATGGCATTAAGGAGAGATTCATAGAGAGTCTTGAACTATTTAAAGGAATACGGTCCTCTGAATTAAAAAAAACATTAATCTTTAAAAACGGTACAGGATATGTAGCGGGCGAGCTCACAACCATTCTATTCAGTTCTATCCAAAAGCCAACGGGCAACGAAGATATTCTAAAAATGAGAGAAGATTAGTTAAATAGAATTATTGTAAATTAATAGTGTTATTTGAATTATACGTACCCGTTATCGAGTTCTTTATTTGTTTCAAGAACTGTTCTTATAACTTGCAACTGATTCCCCAAGGTTCTTGTATGACCCTCGATGATCCGGCGGACTTCGTACCGCCCTATAATCAAGAAATATCTGTTACCTTTTTATCTCAATGAAGTTAATTTCTTAATAATTATGTACAGCTGACTTGAATGACAATGGTCTGTCTTCTTCTCATAATTTAATACTATAATAGTATAAGTCTTTAGTATTTCGATAATCTGTCCAGATCTCAACTAATAATATTCAAAAACAATTTTAAAATGTAACATTTATGTTTTTATGTAGAGTAGAAACTCTTTTAATCGGACTAATTATCGTCGAAAGGCATTGGGATAATCGAAAATCCGGATAATCGAATGTATGAAGAAAAGACGGTTTTGTGCTTATATAGTTCATAATGTTATATGTTTATTTTAAAAATAAATTACAATTCGGTGATATGAAATTGGTAATCATGAATAATAATAATAATTATTAATTTGGTTTAGCATATTTATTACTTGTCATTTGACGTACGCCACTCTCAACACCACCACTCTCTTACGCTTGGACATTTCTTCTTGTCCTTAGTCCGGACAATCGCGAATCCGTATAACTGAGGGCCTCATAATCGAGTAACCGTAAAAGCCGGTACGATCGATCCTGGGAACCCAGGTTCGATCCTTTACATGTTTTCGTCGAGTTTTCTTTAAGTTTTCTTTTTTTTAACATTTAATCTGCTATTCGGGACGGAGAGAAATCCAACGAACAAAAAACCGTGAAAATTGGTCTCGATCTCGAGTTATATGTGTAACAAACACGACTTTCTTTCATCCTACTACTATTATAAAGGCGAAAGTTTGTATGGATGTTTGTTACTCTTTCACGTAAAAACTACTGAATGGATTTGAATGAAACTTTACCACAATATAGCTTATACATCGAATAACACATAGGCTACAATTTTTGAGGTTTCTAATGTGAGGTCGTAAAAAAACACATTTTTTGCGCTTACATTGCAAACGCTGACTGAATCCTACAAGATAGATCAAAACAATGTACTACAGTATTGTACAACTTAAAAAGGTCTACAAAAGAGTCCGCGATGGTATATGATTATCTCTTAGGAATAAGCCACAATAACCATTTTTTATCCTTTACATTGAACGAGAAATAATGGCTTCTTTACGAAGCGATTTTAAGCAATATTAATCCTTATCCAATTAAGTATCTTAAGTACATTGTGCATTTAATAAAGATCAATATGGCTTTTTACATGTAAATTAAATAAATATTTTCGAAGATATCACAGATTTAAAATGCAGAGTCATAGCAATTTCGGCGATAAATACCGTTTCGGTGATAAATACCGGCAGCGGTGTCAGGCGTACGGTGGGGGGAGCGGGGTAGGTGCGGTGGGGAAGAAGTGGCTATACATATATTACTAACTAGTTTTTGCCCGCGACTTCGTCCGCGTTAGTTTGGTCAAGAGTAATATATGTAGGTGTAGCTGACCAGGCGAACTCTATTCCGTCTTAGAGGCCATAAATAATCAGGTTTTTCTTGTTTCAATCAAACAGAATGATTGACATATTAGTTAGTTGTCAAATCTAATGTCAAAAAAAACGTTTGTATGGGAAATAGAAAAGGGCTGTTTTTAGGGTTTGCCCGGCAATTATTCCAATTTTTCTCACCTTTTATACCTTCCCTGAACCTCCACGAACATTTCAAGACTAAGATAAGATAAATCCGTTCAGCTGTTCTCGAGTTTTAGCGAGACTAAGGAACAGCAATCCATTTTTATATATATAGAAGATGACGAAACTAACGCGGACGAAGTCGCGGGCAAAAACTAGTATACAATATAGATTATATCGCATATTGTCGTTTTTCTAGAGATGAAATGACCAGTAAGAAAAATTTACGACCAGTAATAAAATATCTTATTATGATGTTTCATAGATTATACCAATTATTAGTAATTTAATTTAAATAAATTCTGCTATATTTTCTGTATTCGAACGCAAAACATACTTTTACAGGTGCACTAATTCACACAAGCGTAATATGAATAGGTATTTTCCAGTACTAGCCCAGTGAATTGTATACAGATTTGTTATTATAAAATAATTTGAGAAATAAACGTACTGTATATATTTTTGATATTAGTTGACCTTTTAAATATTCATGAAATCCGCATTGGTATTGGATAGAAAAAATAATAAATATATAGTGAAGTAATTTTGGTGATTACGAAAATTCAAAGCTAGACATTCTTTTAAATATTTCATATCTTAAAAGTACTTGATGTAAAAACAGGGCAGTGGCGTGCCTAGTACAGACTTAAGGTACGGTAAACAGAATATGTTTGAAAAATAAAATAACAATTTTCATCATTTCTTCCTCTAATCATTGATAATAATGATATCTTTCGCAAGTATTGATTTGAATTTAGAAATGAAACTAATATTTTTATTGTTTTTAAACGGGCAGACGAGATGTCTGTCGTGATAACGGTTGCTGCAAAGTAATCGAAACGTCGCGTCGGAAGTATACTACCCGGCACGAAACCTGACCTAACATGGCGTCCTCTGCGCAGATATAGTCGTTGCAAAAATCACGTAGGTACTATCTAAAAATAAATATTTAATATATTAAAGGGAAGGAACGTAAAAAACACAATGGGTTAATTATTTTATCTTTAGCATTATTAAAAAACAGTAAACATCGTAAATCATTTTTCGAGCTTGTCTTTTTAGAACTACAGTCAAAACCATTTATAACGACATCGTTTACAACGACCTATCGGTTATTACAGCCAGATTGTATGGTCCCGTCCGAATTGCCAGTAAACTACTCAGTATACAAACCGCTTATAACAACATCGGATACAGCGACATATCGCTTAGAACGACGAAAATTTATCGATATTAATCGACTTTAACGACCAACCGCTCCTTGTCCTTACCCAGTTGCAAAGATCTACTGCTTTAGAACAAAGAATTGAGATAGAGGAATTTATTGGAATAGATAACAGTGTCGCGTTAGCGCCTTAGCTACTGAGGAAGAGATTCTTGCAGAAGCTAAAAGTAACAACCCTAACACTAACGAACAACACGAAGACCAACAAGACCTTGAAGAATAGTTTCAGCCAACAATAATTTCCGAGGCTCTTAATGATGTAACAGTTTTGCAAAAAAAAAATTGCCTTTAACGAACACTTTGATATTGATGATACTCATACCTTGAGTATGAAACGTAAAATGCTAAAAATATTTGAGACTGTGTTAAAAAAAATAATTCTAAAATGACTGATTACTTTAAAAACTAGTGTAGTTTTTTATAACCCGTAACTGTAAGCAGCCAAGTACATACATTTTGTATTCTAATTATTTCGTAATAAATATTTTTATTTCTTTTCTGAATCGTTTACATAACCTATATCTATACTAGATAGATATGTGACTACATATGACAATATGTATAACTACTGTAGTTGTGTATATGACTATTGCTTATAACGACTATCGGATGTAACGTCGGATATATACGGTCCCTTTAATGTCGTTATAAACGGTTTTGACTGTATAATATTTTTTCTTGGCATTTTAGTAAAATTCGTTAAAATCTTCCTTTAATAACAAAAGAAAGGACCCACAAAATCAACAAAACAAAAACAAACGACGGGAGACGCGGTGCCACTGCGCGGGGCCACGCATCCACCCGTTGCAATGGTTACTACTTACTAGTAATGGCGGCCTTGTTTCATGTTTGCTGTAGTAATGAGCTCCTCGCCTCAGACCGCACATCAAACGACATCTAATATTTATTACTGCGCAGGGTCAAGATTCATCCCGGATATTATATGTAGTTTTTAAACATAATAAAATATGTACGCGAAGAAATCAGAAAATATTAATTTCATTTAAATATTGATAAAATTCGCGCATAATGTTACAACTTACAGCAGGCCGATCAGAACGAACATCTATATACTTTATGAATCTCTCAACTAGGTACCTCTGAGCCACGAAAGTACCTTAAAACGATTACGATCTGTTCCTCACAACTTTATAAAAGTTATTTAAATAGGAATATCCAGTGGAGATTCAAACATTCTTATTATTATCATTTGAAAAAAAAAAAAAAACAAAACAAGGCAAACAAAGTAACTTATTTTTGTGTACACAACCTGGTAACTAATTAAAACTATCATAATACCTACTTTTTATTAAAATGAATAACATTACCTTTCTTTTAGTTCAGTCTTAACTGGTCACAAGTCACAACTCACACGCCTTCACTTTACAATTATTTTAATTTTATTACCAAACGACAATATTGAAAATCTACTCGTAACTAACTAATTTCATTAAAGACATATCACAAGCACAGAACTCACAGCCATAATTTTCCATAATTCGTTAATAAATTAATTCACTGTTCACTAATAAAAACTTATTCACTTGTGCTTAGAAAAACAAATGACAATGTAACAATATTCAACAATAATAAAATGGCGAAAAAAATATATGAACAGTTTACCGACCAATCAGAGAGCTCCATTTCATTTGACAATTAACGGACATTAAACAATACAAAATAATCAGTGCTTCCAGTGTTACCAGAATATTTTTTTGCGATTGTAGTTAAGGCAGGAAAGTTGAAATAAATTCATGAGCTTATTATTGGTTTTATATTCATTAAATTCGTACTATTATTTAACAATAATTTAGTTTGAATAGAAATGAAATTCAATTATTGAAGTAAAAATGGTCAAGATTTTTTTAATGTTTATTGATTGCACTTTGTTTTAAAAAGTATTATTAAATAATTAAATACTATGAAATCATAATAAGTACTATAAAATAACAGTATTTATATAAATTTTAAATATTACATATTTTTTATAGATAAACCTTTGACAGAACTGAGCTAATTTTTTTAACATACTAAAATAGGATAAATTACTTAATTTAATGTCATCACAAATCTATTTCACTCACCTCAATCAAGTTGAGAGAATGAATAAATAAAGCGCATCATCACTCTTTTCACATGTTTGTACTGAGTCCTCCGAGCTTTCATAAATTTTTGAAAGATTATCAAAGTGAAGAAAAAAAGCGGTATTGATGTATACCTAGCAAATGTATGAACCAAAAGGAACATATGAATAAAGTTAAAAGTAAAAGTGATAAATAAGTTATACTTTGAAAAGGTTTCATATGTTTACTTTAACATGAATACAAACAGAGTGTAGCGGAGCAACTTAGATTGTGTTGTATTGTAAATTTAAATTTATACACATTTCTATACATACATATTTGTTTATTAATTGATTAAAATTAATTTAATATTTTCAATTCTTGCGACGGACAAACTTCTTATTAAATTGTACATACATATTTATATAGCGAGGATGCGCGCTGCGTCTATTGTTCGCGTCACCTGGGCCCGCGCACCTGTAGCCCCGCTGGCCCCCGCTGGCCCCGCTAGCGGCCGCGGGCACTGCAGTGTTGGCAACCGTACGATTTAAATTGTATTTATACGACCTTTTTGACTCTTGTACGATGAACGATCGAGTTATCGAAATCGTACGCAAAATATACGATTTTTTAAATGAAGTCTTACGAAAAAATAAATCTCCAATAAAACTATAAGGAATGTGTAAAACTAAACTTTAGTACTATAACTAACTATATTTAGTACTATACTATAACTGTAAGGAATATTTAAAACTAAACTGTATTCCAGAAACGGTAAATGAGAATTTGTTAGCTGCACAACATATTAAAGAAAAAGGATCGTGTATAAACTTCAAGCCATCTGACGATATGCTGAGCAAATTAAATTTAAGTATGTACAAAAAATATAATGCTTTTCCCGCAACTGCTGTGCCTAATAATTCAGATAGTGACTAAAACACTTCATTTTTTTTATGTTTTCAAAATATATGTAATTAATGAATATCTTAATTCCACATATTAATTGATGATGATTGTTAATTGAAAATTAGAATTAAATTCCGTTTTTATTTGATATACTTAAGCAGTTTTATTGAAATTTCATCGCGTACTATTATTTCCTTGAATTTCAAGACAAAATACTATTTTTTTTAGTGTATAGTACGATCCTCTAAAAAATAAAGTTGGCAACACTGGTGCACTGCGCAGTGCATCGTACTCGTCACTCGTCACTCGTCAGTCCACATAGACTTTAGCCGTGTAACGCTTGTCCTTCATCGCTACGGCGACACTCGCACACGCTCAATCTTTTACGAAAAATAATCTCCTTCTGTATTAATTGCTTTTAAGTAGTTTAAATTGTTAAACCTTGCTTAATTCGCTAAATTGGTGAACCTGACGTGATTGTACTGTTGGTGGAACTTTGAAGGCGGTGTACACAGGTCCATTCGAAGTGCTTCAGCGAGGGGATAAGGTTTTCACTATCTTAAGTAATGGTAAGAAGGCCACCCCACACTCAGAGAGTCGGGAATTGCCTGAAACCAATTAACAAGTTTGCCAGACTCGGTCGAGGCGCAGGGTTCGATTCCCAGAATATTACTTATCGCCCGTAGCTCGGTCTCTGGAGTTAGGTGATGTAGCGGAGCTAGGTACTTAAGATTAAGATTTCAAACGTTTATGTTGTAAATTTAAATTTATATTCATTTCTATATTTGGTCAATAATTATTTGAAATTTAAAATTTAGTTCATATTTTTATTTCTTACGACGTACAAACTTTTTATTAAATTGTACTAGGTATAAATCGAGTATGCTCGCTGCGTGTGTTGTTCACGTCGTCCTGGCCTCCGCACCTATAGCCTCGCTGGCCCCCGCTAGCCCCCGCTAAGCAGACACTGCGCCGGGCTCGTCAGTTTGCATAGACTTTAGCTGTGTAACGCTTGTCCGTCATCACTACGGCGACACTTGCACTCGCACTCGCTTACGAAAAATTATCTCCTTCTGTATTAATAGCTTTCAAGTAGTTAACATTGTTAAACCGTACTTAATTCGCTAAACACATAATACAATTTGTGTTATATATTTTATATCTTAATTATTACTTAAAATAATGAATTTCGAAGATTTTTCTTGCAAGGATCCACCTTTGTAGTCATATAAAGGTTATGTCCCTTTAATTATTATCAATAGGGAGTAATCTTATTGCATTATATTTGTTATTTTCTATAATATAATAAATTGTCTTTAGACTAATCTGTACAAAATTATAATACCATTTTTATTCACTTAAAGGATCGATGATATCCATAATCCAGGACGACTCTTTAGTTCGTCGAGGAAAACCTACAGCACATTTGGTCTACGGAACACCTTTGACCATAAACTCCGCTGTTCAAGACGTAATGGTGGAGTCAATGAAAATAGACCTCGAGTTAGCACCAGATGCTTCGGTTTGATTATAACTATTTATTAATGTAACGTAGAACTGAAATTTAAATAACTTAAAATATAAATTGTAGAACGAAACCCTTTCATAAAGTGTAGCTGAAAACTGTAAAAACATTTTATGATACAATAATGTAGACTACCTATAATAATTATGTGAATAAGATATACTTTTTTACAGAAAGTCAAGGCATTCGCGGATCAAATACACGAAATGTGGCAAGGACAAGGCACTGAGATTTATTGGGAGCAAAACTTCACTTGTCCCATTGAGGATCAATACAAAAAGTTGACACGTATGAGCAATATATAACTTATATATCTTTCTAACGTCTACGTTTTTACAAATCTGTCCTATATAAATAAATATCGTTACTATCCGATGAACTAACATCTCACTGACAGAATTATAGATTAAAGAGACTTTATATTTTCAACAAATTTAAATTTATCATAACAGTTTTATAGAAATTTAATTGAAATAGGAAAGTTTTTCCAATTAACGATGATCATTATATTTTTTATTTTGTTTTTAATAATTATTCAGTATATAAATTTAGTCAAACCTTAAACGGTAATACATAAAATATATTGATACAATGTCTTTCTTAGAAGCCGCTGCAATTACATATATTACTTGGAGTCAGATTACTACAAGTGGTCAGTGATCATGATAAACATACTTGATTTATATTATTTTCTTCGAAAAAAAAAAATATATTTATCATATTCATTATGTGTATTATAATTCCAGTTAAACAGCAATGGCAGTTTCTGTGAAGATTTATCAGAAGGAAAGTTCTCCTTGCCCATCATAGGTACATGCATCCAAAACATTTTTACGAACGAACGAACAAACGAAATTTCACGTGAGTACACTAAAACTCATTTAATAATTGTATACATACGAGAACGTATTTGTGTGGGTCAAACATAGCAGTTTTTACTGTAACTCTTCGATAAATACGGAATCATTATCCCTACTAATATTATAAATGCGTAAGTAACTCTGTCAGTCTATCTGTCTGTTACGCTTTCACGCCTGAACCACTGAACTGATTTTAATTAAATTTGGTACAGACATAGAGTTGACTTTGAGAAAGAACATAGAATGGTTTTTATCCCGGACTTTTGAAAGGTTCTTTTGGAAACGCGATATAACCGAACTCCACGCGGGCGAAGCTGCGGGCGGAGAGCTAGTTCTTCATAATTGCATCTGGTTATTTCATTAACTTGATGAGTTACATATCAATTTGAAATTTAGATTTTGAAGAACTTCGTGTGATTTTTTTACTCGTTTCATGAGATCAGGTCCGCTTACGAAGTTTCTTCCTTGATCCTCTGTTTGGTAAATAAGTATAAACATAACCAGATTTTAATTCAGTGATAGTACCTAAAGTTTGATGAGATCATATTTTTATTACTATCAGGTATCTTACGGCAGCGTACCCGTGATATTGACCTGAAGAAATACTGTATATGTTTGTTGGAGAAGGCGGGCAGCTCGGGCTGAGGTGAATCAAGTATATGCACATAGTATTCATTGAAGTATAGTTGTTTTAAATTGAAGTATACAACCTAGGTTTCTTACAGGTTGCCCGTTTAGGAGGAAACTACCACTACTGGAAAAATGTTTGGATGATCTCAGTAGCTGGAAGGATGATGTAATGATCAAATAATTTTTACACTATTTTGTTACACGGGACACTGTTAGCCAATAATATTTAAAAGGTGTGGGGTACAAAGACTCGCAAGTCTTCAAAATGTATTTTTGTTACATTGTTTATCCGATATTATAAAACATGAATATACATATAAGCATTTTTGTGTGTTTTTATTTCATCAAATTATTTTAATTTATTCACGCTTTTTTCATGTACAAGGTTACAATTCTTTCTAAATTTCCTATATAACAAGATCTTTTCCAATTTATTAAATGTGATTTATGAACGTTCTTGTAATAATTATCAAAGTGGACTCAACATATGTGTATGTCCTTAATAACCTTCCTTTTATTTACAGAAAAAAATAATGTAAGTAACTGTGTGATGATTTGTAAGGTCCTTAAAATCTAATGAGAAAAACAACCATATGAATTAGTGATTAAGTTGTTAAAGTTTTATTAATATACAAGGGCTATCATATAGATAAGAATTTAATCCAATACAAAAATACCTAACTTTTTAAACAATTAATTTAATCATTTTACTTTTGTTGGCAAACTAAATCATTTTTAAATATGTATTATTATATTAAGAATAGAGATAATATTACCATTTAGTGACAGAAATTTATATAAAGTAATGGCATAGTATTTCATCAACAAGAAGGAAATCTTTTGTTACAAATGAGAATTAATTCTCTTACTATTCTGATGTGTTTCATGTTAATATAGACGAGGATTGTATATTTGATCCCACAAATAATATTTAAATGTATTTTCACATTTATCCGTACCTACATTATGAGTTAACATTTGAATGATAGCGTTAAAAAAATATGTCATAAAAATATAACATTTAATTTCAACAGCCACTGTTACCAGCAGTCGAGAGAGATTTAACAAATGAAATTATATTTCAGCGAAGTTAATTCCACAGAAACTTAGCCGAGGAGCGCTTTGTTATCTCGCTTGAAACGACTTCAATGTATCACAGCAATGCAACGTAGAATGTAATATATTTTAATAAATCGTAAACTAGGATTAACCGTTATTACGATACATAACATTAGGTTTTGAACACATTCCGTCGTTGCGTATAAAAATATTATTGATTTAATGTCGTAATTTCACTTAACCTTTCCTTAAGTCATTACCCTGTCATTACTAATTACTTGTTGAAGGTCGATATCTATTACTTTATTATCTACTTTACTTATTACCCAGTATGGGGTGAGACTAAGGTTTTTTATGAAATGCTTCAGTAATTTCTAGTATTATTCTGTTTTGCTTCATTAGTATCCGTAATAGATATCAGTTAGTTCCTTTCATAAACACAAACACTCCTCCACGTCGTGTCCGCTGTCACTAATACTGTTATTGTTAATACTATACACTTGAGCTAAACTAAAGCTGCCAATACAAATACATTCTTATTTAACAACAAGTCTTATAATGAAATGCTAAATGAAAGTATGAATTGAAGTGGTTGTTTTAAAAAGGTGTTTATTCCCTTTATAAAATTTTATAGATTTTCGTATAAGTATATACAGTTTTCATAATTCACTTGAACACTTCTAAACTTTTGTTGACTATTGTTTCAAACTAAGTTCACACTAGCGTATTTTAATACTCGTGACTATATACACTCATTGATTAGTTCTACATTGATAGTATAAATACGAAAAATTGACAGTTATCCGTCTTTTCTTTTAAGTCAGTTTCTATGTGTTGGTGTGTATACTTCATTTGAATATAATCAATTCCAGATGTATTTTGGTTAAAGTCCAAGTTAATAATTCTGTCCCGAAGGTGATTATTGAACCTACCCTGGCCTCTTCGAGCTCTTCCGTTCGGGACCTTCAGAAAATATCCCCTTCTCTAGTGCTTCGATTAATCAATTGTGTTTAAAATATATAAATTGTGTTTCTCTATATTTACTTTACGTATATAGATTTCAATTAGTTTTAAGTTGGGTATAAAACTTTGTATAAGTACATTCCAATATTTTGCTGTTAGGTTCAGTCAGTGAGATCAGAATAGAAGATACGTTTTAAGATAGCTGCATTAAGTAAAACGGTTCCAACTTGAAAATAATAAAAAAAAAAAATTTATTCGGACTTTAATTCACAATTTCTAAATACTTTAGATATATAATAACTAACCTTTCAATTGTTAAGTGATTGAGATTAATTTTAATTATTAACAAGTGTTGAAACTGAAGCGTTTATTGTTTATCAATTGCTCGTATCGCAACTCTTAATGGAACCTCGACTCATTTATTGCAAAATCTCTCAACTGTAATTTAAAGCTTAATATATCTTTTAATAGTTCGATTTATCGAAGAAGAATATACAACAAAAGGATCGATTACAACGTTAACTTTCCACATCGTATCGTTTATCTTTTGGGCTCATTTATGCCTTTGAACTGAATACTGTTCCGAAGACGAAATTGTTAGGATACAAATACTGAGTGATGAAAACTTAGAACGACGAGAGTAGTGTATGTACTCTTAAATAACGATTAATTATATTTACATTAAACCAAATTGAAGTGCTTGATTATAATATTGTGATAACATTTTTTTTATTTATATGAAAAGCTTGTTTTATTATTGACATTATGGTTGCTACAACTAATCTTTGAAACGATAAAAAAAATCTCTAATGAAATTGGCGCGGATAGAAAATCAATGTAATGGAAAAAAATTATCCCACTTTTATATTAATCTTTGGATTATTTTTTATTGAACAAACTATATAAAAAAAATATCTTTTAAAGGTGGATTATGTCGTAAGCACATGAATTTAAATGAAAACGATTTTCGGTAGATAAAAGCCGTTAACAATTGGTCACAATTAATTTACCTGAACAGTCAATAAAAAGTAAAAGTATCTCTTAATTAAATTATCTTTAAATTCTGGATAAGAACTGTATAATAAAATATTAAGGAAATCAAGGGGGAAAAAATTTAGTGAAGTAATAAATTATAATTGTTAAAATGAAATAATTTTAAATTATAGACACCTGAAATTTTTTGATTTTATTCTGGGAAAATAATATTGGAAACATTATCTCTGGCAAAGTAAACTGCGGGTGAGATATTATACTCGTAATGTACATATAAAATATTTTAATGCACAAATGTTATATATCCTGATAGTACTTGTACCACTGTAAACTACAACAGAGACACATATATTACGTCCATACAAATACAACTCTAGGAAATTTATTAAAACACGAACAGTACAACTAAATTTATTAAAATCAATTTACATCTGTGCTGTGCAACTATATACTGAAGTATCACTTTTAAATTAATATTAGAAGGTATTTTCTACTAACAGAGATATATTTATAAATAGGTAGTAACTTTGTAACCCTCAGACTAGTTTAGTATGTACATCATACTTAAAGTAATTCAGTTCTGTGTTTTAAACTCTTCAAATTTAGGCATTGTGTACGTTGTCAGGTTTTAAGGTCACATCAAGTATATAATTATTAATTACTCATGCATGAGGGCGCGGGTTCGATCCTGGCAAGTACCAATGTGATTTCTCCAAGTCATATGTACCTACTTTCTAAGAGTATTTAGACATCACTAATTAATTAATTCCCAAAGAGGGTTGACGTCAGGCAGGCGGCCGGTCGTAAAAACAATTAGCCAAAATTATTCACAATATGTAAGGCAGACCCTGGCTAAAGCCGGGAATTTGCCAGGTAGAAGATAGAAGATCAAGTATATAATTATTAAAAATATAACACAATGTAGTCAGAATGTTAATAAGAAATAACACATTTTCTAAAAGGGATGATAAGTTAAAAAAGTTGTAATTTGTGAGAAGGTGGCCATCAATGTGCTTGTTTACAGATAATACCTACTACTTTTGATACATGGCATTTGTTGTAATTCAATGGCATGACAATTGATTACACTTCATATAATAAAACCATGTTTTTCGGATATACTACGGGATTTAATATAACATTGTATACTTTAAAATAACAATATACGTTGTATACTTCGTTTCAATAGTTTTACATCACGGGATATAACTGTCTCTCTGTTAGTCTAATTATTTGTCATCTACTTTTTATTCTCCATTTATTGAAGTCTGGTTAGGGACTCACAGACATGGGATTTTGTATTTTTGTTGAGGGAATAGATGTTAGATAGATTATTGTCCGTCATCTTTTCTATTAAAATTGGGAGTTTTTTGATTTCAATGGATCCCACTTGGTTTAATTTTGATTATATCTTTTTATCTATGGTTTACCAAAACGAATGTTTTATTTTATATGGTTAAAAAAACTTTTCTTCTTTATATTAACTATTAGGTATGTTAGTAACTTCTTTCATATATTGCTTGTTGTTGCTTAGCTATGGGTCGCTTCAAATGTTTCTTGCTATACTGGTGAGGCAGAAGTAAGTTATTCATATTAAGGGCATGTTTTACAAACTGATGCTAGACCTCAAGACGTTCAGCATCGCAAAGGTGGTGAGCGCTCTGACAGATATGTTAACGGTAGCTTAGTATGTAAGGTTTTGGTGACATTTCTTAATGAGATATCTAACTAGATGTGTGGGTTTCCTTTAACCCTGATCAGTTCCCAGTCAAAACTCGTAAAAATTATGAACACACTTCCATAGGTATCACACAAAAGGGGAATAATATCCTTAAGTATTGACGAAGAATACTTAAAAAGAAAAGAAATTAAATAATTAGTATGGAACAGCTTGAAATTTAAAGTCTAACACATTATCAGAGGAGCCTGACAAGTTGCTTCAGTTCGAACATGGGCTGGCTCGATCGGAGAAGTACCATCCTCTCACAGCCGGCGTGAAGTATTTTGTTAGCTGTTTTTCGTCTTATGAGTCGGAGCGCTTGTTGCAATGTGTAAAATTCAAATGAAAATTACATAAATAAATTTTCTTATTAGTTATTTTAGATTATTATTAGCCTTAAAAGAAATTTTCACTTCAAATCTCCAATATCATTAAACACTCTCCACTCAAGTATTACAAATATTGACCTACCGAGATTAGGTGCGACACAAATCAGAGGAAATGATAGGAAATTGAAAATTAGATAAATATCTAAAGATATAATTATTTATTTAAGGAATACTTTTCAGTTTTTTGTATTAGACAAAACCCATTACAAGAATTTTCTTTGTTAATATTCTATAATTAATATATAATGTTGCAGTAAAAGGTTGGCTTTGTACATACATATATGTACACATTACACATACATATAGAAGACTACAGAAGCGATTGGTAAGCCATTCCGTCTTCATTCACTTGCACGTAGAAAGCATTCTGCCACATTTTCTTGTACTCTTGATTAAATTGGACGAGAAGTTTACAAATATATATTTTTATCAGTAAATAATTAATTATGGTTGGCTTAAACTAACATTGTATATATCGGATTTATTACAAATTCGTTGTTTTAAAAGAGAGACGCGTTAGTCTCATTGACGTAACTAATGTCATTTCTTCTAGAACGTTCAATGATATTTTAAAATGAAACTTCAATTGTTGTTAATGCTCCTGTATTTCTCGAAGGTTCTTCATAATAACATACTTCAATGATACGCACTCACTGAACTCTGAATTCTCAATTCTGAAGTCTGCCGTCGTTCGTCCAGACGTCATATTTATACCAAGATTTAAACATAGTTCTATACTCCTTTTCAGTGGCGGCTGGTGGGTTATTGAACTGGTGGTTCACTTTACTAAAATGTTGACAAAAGCAACAATTGACATAAAATATGTTTATTTTTTGTACAATAATTCATAACTATATCCAACTCTGATACAAAGTCTATTAATCCACGAAACACTCCAGCATTACTGGACTCAATAGTTTCATCGTGACCTCGCAATGCTAACTCAAATGCACCACAAAACTTGACACAATCCATAAGACGTGATAAAATGTATCTGTTTTTATCAACTTGTTTATTATACTTTTGGATATTACTTCTATACACAGAATCTAGCTGATTACGAATATCGACTGTGCCTAACACAGACAAACTCATTACATTTTGTAGGTGTATTTGTGAAGAATCGTGTTTTTTTATTTTTTCACTTAAATGCGTCAAATCCTTGATTCCAGTTTCTGTCCAAATCGATTCTCCGCCAAAAATAATGCAAGGAAAACAAAAGAATGCATTAAGACGCTCACATCCACACAACCGTTTCTTTCTATTATACATTTCACTTTTAAAACTTCGTATAAATGCTTTATTTTTCGATTTACACTCTTGTTTTAAATTTAAAAAGGGCCGTGGCGGCCCGGCCAATTTTATGTTCACTTTACTTTGAAAAATTTTGTTATTTTCTTTAATATAATCAATATTTATACTCATTTTCAAGTAATAAAAAACACAGTACAGAATAAAAGTTCTATTATATGTAGAAACGAAATAAAAACTAAAACGAATTACGGAAATAATTATAAACAATAACGAATTAACGCGTCACGCATACAGTGAAAGTTGAAACAATACCAATAACGATTAACGAAATGTCAATCATAGCACCCATCCTTTCGGCCGGCCCCTTGCCGGCCGGCTCAATACGTCATACATCGGGTGCTCTCGGTAACCTTCGGCCGCTTCGTGCGGCGCGCGAGAACCGACTCGTTACGCGGTGCATTTCTATGAACTATCTTTTGTCTCACGCGCCAGGCGTATTGATGCGTGTCTCATACAAGATGTATTAGCAGGCCTCGTGCACTCGCCGGAGCGCACGATATGAGTTTAGTAAAGCGCTCAAACTTTTTGGCCATAATTGGAAATTAATTTTTTTTATACCTTTTTGTATGTTTAAAAAATAAATATTAAAATGGTAATTTAAAAATTAAGATGACATAATATTTTGTAATTTTTAAATATTTTGAATTGGTGGTTCAGCGCACGGGCGCACTTAAGGTACAGCCGCCACTGCTCCTTTTAAACAACCTTTGATATCGTTTTACTTTTAACAATAATCATAAATACTAATGAGGTTTAATAAGAATTGATGACAGCCTCAAATTATTTTCAAGTCTCATCCGTTATTAAAGCTGGTAGCGCCGATATATATACATATCTTTCAAATGATTCATACAAAGAAGAATAATAAAAAGACTTCAAAAAATGTTTTTATACATTGAGTCATTTAAAATGTATGAGTATTGATTTCGATTTTTAAATAATTCATAAAAGTTCTTAGGTATCTTAACAATAAGGTCTTCCTGTTCTCAATAGTAAGGATTTTATTTTAACTCTAGATAAACCTATACGTGTTATTATAACAATATATTTTATGAATCGTTGTGACTTTTTCTATAATATCAACAGTTTAAATAATAAAAATACTTCTAATGGATCTGGCAAATGGTAAGGTTTAAAAGAAGTCTATTATCACGAGGAGGAAAATTTATAATAGTCTTGAAAGTTGCCGTTCTTTGATGTAAAGTTCCCTTTTCACAAATGTGTCTTATTCAATGTTTTATCTCAGTCTTAAACGAAACTTTAAGTAAAAAGACTCATGTCTATTTATTTACCAAATTAAATTATTCGTAAAATAAGGATAACAAATACAATTGCAAATATTCACTCATGCCGTTAGACTATATATATAGTATATAATATGTCAGGAAATATATCATAAAAAGTTTTAAATAAATGTTAATATAAATTGCATCCATTCTAACAACCTTTACAGTTCTTATAACTTTCAACAAATATTACGGTTTTTCAGTAGAGCCTGTAAAAAAATTGGTATATGATATATATAAAGAAATTAGCAGTTATTCTAATTAAATGAATTTCATATTTGAAGGTTTTCAATTTGTTATTTTAAAGTAAAATGAAAGTTTTATGTCATACTATTGATGGTTTTTTTTAACTCAAGGCTCCATACTATGTGATTTTTGGTATTTATCACAAGTAAATGTTCTATTCATATGTAAATATAAAAATTTAGGAGAAAAAATAAACCGAAATCGGACAATGCGTAATCATATTGTTAAACTATTGTGACTTTTTCTGATATGGAAAATAAAATATGTGTAAAAGATTAAGATTTAATTTCCATTAAAATAACGCCGAGTATTCATACATGTTCGCGGTAAACTGTCAGTTTGTTTGTTGAACAGGAATGTTGTGAATATCTTGACAACTTGCTTAAGTGCAGCAACGAAATTAAATTAAATAAGACCAGCATCGTACGAAGAGATTAGATACAATACAAAATTTGAATGTTTTTACATCAATATTGCTAGTTATGTAGAACAAATATAAAAAAAATTGTATTTATATTCTTATTAAAAATTTAACTTTGCAATCAACTTGATATAAATCAATCACTTTTTAAAGAAAGCGCTCATTGTATTCAAAAGATATTGGAATCTTTCTCATTTATATTATTATTATACATACATACTTTATGAATTAACTATTTCATATCAAATGTTGTTTTAATTTTGTCTGAAAATACATTATTTTGTCATTTTATATGTCTTGTAAATTAATATGATACCAGTGTCTTTATACTTATAGTTTATTACAATGATGAAGAATTCGTATGTACTAGAAAATCTCAATATTATCCAAACCCGGTCACAACATGAACTTGTAAACATAACGCAAAATAATGTATTATGTGGATAATAATAGGACCGTCAATTGTCTACGAAGCATGAGTAAGTGGGTGTTTTTAATTATTACTTATGACAGTGATGGTTCAAATTCCTTAAATAAATTACTGAAACTATTATTGCTGTGTTACACAGTACTTAAAACCTTAACAATAAGTTTAGATACGGACCGAGTGTTAGTAATAAATTTAAAATAATATTTAGTAATGATTCGGCTTTGAGATATTATATTCATTTATATACAACAAATATACATAGCATTATTTTAATCAATTAATAATGGATGTTGTAACTTAATGCTAAGAGTATAATATAATGTTTACAGAAATAATTAACAAAAATACAACGTCTTAACTTTATTTTGTTCCAAAGGATAATACAAAAATTAATTAGTATATTCTCAATGAATCGAGTTAACATCAAAGAAACTGTTTATTAGTTAATTTTTAAGGCAACATAATTAAACATAATATATTGTACTTAGCTTTAGGTGTCAGGTGCACCATTGAATTCCTTTTTAAACAAATTATGAAAGAAGCGATCGGTGATCAGTTCTTAAGCAATTTTTTCCTTTGTGAATTTTTTTTATTTCGGAAATAAAAAATGTAGTTATGTTTTACAAACCACCAAGTATTATAAAACAAGGAATGTAATTATATAACAAGTCAGTGGTGGCCTAGTGGTTAAAAGGCCCGCCTCTCATTCATGAGGCCGCGGGTTCGATCCTGGCCCGGGCAAGTACCTATGTGATTTTTCCGAGTCATATGTACTTTCTAAGAGTATTTAGACATTACTGATTGATGCTGATTCCCAAAAGAGGGTTGATGTCAGGCAGGCGGCCGGTCGTAAAAACAAATAGCCAAAACTATTCACAACATGTAAGGCAGACCCTGGCTATAGCTGGGAAATTGCCAGGTGGTAATTATATAACTATTGGGGACAGAGTTTTTGCTCCATAAATATATAACAAGAGGTTGGGACACTGAGGATAAGGGAGTAGTCATTAAAACGTTCTCTTTTAAATTAATTATGGTTGTGAATAATGTGATGTATGATGACTGCTCTTGTTATAAATGGCCGTGTTATATTATGATAATTATCTTTCCAGTTATTAGGCGATATATATAAAAAATACTTTTGTTATTTTTGTAAACTATCCTTTTTTAACTAATAAAGTGAGTGACTACTAAACTAAGTTTCTAAGAAAATAACCATAAGACTTGGCTATATAGTTTTTAACAACATGGAAACCAGTAATAACAATTATCATAGTACGTTTGTAACGAAATACAACAATGATTATATACAAATATAAAAGTCAGTAATTATTTCACTTCTACTATGTATATGTACACGTGTTTGTATTAATATAAATATGCGAACCAAACAGATCTGGAGGCACTTACAAAGGGTTTATGACTTTATAGCAGATCTAATTTGATTTCACGTCTCAGCGCCTCTTTGTTTATTTATCATCACTTCAATATCGGGCTTTGAATTCTTCAATTTTTATTGCTTGACCAACCATATCGATTGACTTTGCCAATGTTTAAATCTCAATATGATTTCATATTTTCCCTTTGTCATCATGATTGAAGAAGCTTGTTTAATTATGCACAAGTTGATGTATTCCCGATGTAATTTAGTTCGTGGTCCTTATATATTAAAAAAAAATCACTTGATTTATTTAATTTTAAATATTATTTGGATGAACACTAAACTGTGGATTATCCATTATTAATGTGTTTTTGATGAATGTGTTTTATTGAAATTTGAAAAACCCTTTCTAATTTACTGTCTCGATGATGAAGTTTCTTTTTGTTGTTAAAGTGATTCGGATTAATGATCTTAATTTACTTGATGAATATTTAATTAAAAGATTCTTAATTAAAATGAACAAATTACTTTGTTAATATTTAAAAAAAACATGTTATTGCGTCTTAATAGTCCATTTCTCACTGTGCGACGATAAATTTAATCGGCCAATAATTCAAACTTGAATGGAGTAAAAAAATATGTCATAGCATAATAGGCTAAAAATGATTGATACAAGACCATAATTAATAAATTGTTAGTTCATGTTCATTAGTCTTATTTTTATGATTTTAGTGTATTTTTTTTGACATTTATTCCGAATTCATACATTGATGAATCTTCAGTCCTTAACATGTTATATGAGTATGTCAAAGTCAGTATGTATGTATCAGTCAGTATGGCAGTATGCGTTATATTCATCGTTAATTATTTAATGATGTTCTAACACATTTAACATGAAAGAAATAACTTTTCACACTTATCCGCCACATAAATATTGATTGTGTTAAATACCTCGTTCATGGACTCACGGAATTGAAAAGTATTACAAATTTCCCGTTTTAATATTTAAAAAAATTGCGAAAGCTAACATATTTTATTTTACAAAATTAAGAGATGTATTATTAGCTAAACTTTTTTATAAACCAAGCTTAAGCATAAGCTTGGTTTAGCATAAGCTTAGTTTTTAGTATTAAAAGCATAAGCTTAGTTTTTAGTATAAGCTTAGTTTTTAGTATTAAAAGCATATCTTTTTCTAGAATAAACATCGTATCCTTACTCATTTGACTATTGTAATATACTTGTATGGTATCTTACAATATGTTAAATATCTCGGTCCACATTAATCCGTCTTGTATTGTATAATAATTGAAATGTGTCATACATAAACACGAATAAATATTTGGTTTTAAGAAATTTAAAAAAAAATCAATAGAGTTGTAACTGCTATTTTATAAATTGACCTTATCTTTAGGTTACAGTTGAAATAAAAAAATATTACATACTTAAGCTTCAATAATAAATAACTTTATAATATGAAATATTAAAATTTTAAAAATGTTAAACAATTTGTCCATACAATATTAAAGCTAGTTCTGCCTGCTGCTCTTCTATATATTTCAAAGTTCTCAATGAAACAACCTACTGTAAAGAGCTTTAATCTCATTTACATAATGAAATTCGCTGTCCGTCAGTGAGCGCCTCATAAATATGAAATAGAATGAAGTATAAGCTATAAAACATATTTTAGACGTTGATCTTAAAATTCACTTTGTGCTTTATACAAGCATTTACTTTACTATAGCTGATTAAATATTATTTAACTGCAGTACAAGAATTGTGAGAAATACAGTTCTAGCTCGACAACCAGAAATCAACCGGAGACTTTGAACATTTATAACTAAAGGATAGATCTGAAATCTGAATAATCATTGAGGGACATCTTATCGACTAAATTATGAGAAATTCATACCAGGTCCTATTTAACTAATTTACTTTCCCGACTGGATCGTATTTAAATAATTTATGTCCAAATTTTCTGCATTGTGTTCCATCGTCACGTATGGTAGCGGGATTCAGTGAAGTGTGTTTATACTCTACCGCGGTCGGTGGTATGCAATTAGTAGGTGGTAGTGCCTAGCTGTGGTTAAGTTACTACAGCTCGAACATGTACTGGCTCAACCGGGGAAGTACCACCCTCTCACAGAAAATCGGCGTAAAGTAGTCAGTAATGATTGCGTTTCGTCCCATGAGTGAGAGAGCCGGTTGCCCTTTCCCTTTTCCCAACCTTTTCTTGTATTTCCTTATTCCCACCCTTCCCTATCCTTAAAAAGAAAAGGTTGGCAACGCATCCGCAACAAATATGTCCATGGGCGACGGTAACCACCTTCCAACAAGTGGGTCGTCTGTTCGTTTGCCACCTATAACATAAAAAAAAATAGTAGGGTAAGCCTGCACGAAAGTTTGCCTTAAAATCTTTATATAACCACAGGGTAGCCCTGCTGGTATAAAATCACTGGTAGTGTTATTGGGCTTATATTCCAAGGAGTCTAACACGTATCCAACACCAGTCTTTAAACCTACGGTCTCATTCCACCTTCCATTGGGGGAAACGCAGTTTTAAGGGTATAACTCTATAAAATAGTCAACACTAAAGCAAAATCGGCTTCTCATGGTATAATTTTAATATTAAGTTTGATGTATAAACGCATGTTATATTATAATAAATGTAAAGTAAGTTATATTATTTTTTAACGAGGATATAAAAGAAATTAATATGTGAATGCGGACTCGTACCTCTTGAGAGTTTGAGTACAAAAAGAAAAACTTAGAAAATACTCTATTCTCTTCGAGTGCTTCCACTTGAGAATAAATTTTCTTCAATGCTCTCCACAAGTTATCTGAATTAAAGTAATGAAAGTTTTTAAATTCGATCTCAATTTCTTAAATAAATTTGTAAGATGTAAGGCAATTTACAATTTTATTACTAATTCCATCTAATATTTATCAAGGCACTCGTTCTATTGAATTTTAATTTCATTAACTTTAAATACTCATCAAGTAAATACCGCTACAAGGACCACTTTCCATTTGAATTTGTACAATTAACGTTATTTTTTTAACTAAGTATTTCAAGTATTCAACGAATTTTATTCAATATTTACATCGAATTAGTCATTTAACATTTTCTATTTTAATCTTAATAAAAAAATTTGCTTAAATTTGTTAAAATAACGTCTCTAATTGTTTTAAGTATCCGAATATTTTAACGAACAAATTCATAATACATATATATGTATATTTAAGATTCGGAAAAATTGAGTAAAAAATATAGTTGTCTTATAAAACTACAAGTTAAAAATAACAAATGAAACCTTTACTGGAACAAACTTTTAAGAGTTTTAAGTAATTAATATCTTAAGCCAAAAAACCTCAAAAAACATAAATTTTATTAACAAAGACACTCACAAATCGCTTGGATAAATACAATGCCTCGCAAAAATAAACGAACTGTCATCTTTTCAACGTCAGTTCCAGACTTTTTATGGTTCTGTTCAAATTTAATGTGTGTTCCCTAAATACATATTATTAATTCTAATCAAAACTGTTAACGGAAATATTCCAAGAATTTCTATCGAAACTATTTTACTATTTCTTTAATCTTCAATTAATCTTCTTTCTTTTTATTAAAATGCAATTCTACAACAACATATTGTAATGAAGTACCATCAATGTTGAAGTAAGAGGCCGTGAACACTAAATTAAATCCCCTAGATTATTTATACTAACTTTGTATGCTTCCTGTAAATTGATAAACATGACGATAACTCAGAACACTGCAACTAAACTGAAATGTGATAATGTTGTAGAACAGGAACAGTTATCAAACATTATTAATGACGGAGGAAATAATTGAATAGATTTAATTTACTTGTTATAATTTAAAAACTCGTTACAAACATAATTGTATTTTTATAAAAGTGGAAATATTAAGCGTCTAAATCGTCACATTACAGTTGTTTTAGGAAAATTATAATATGTATGTTTTTCGTGCTTAGTATCTGAAATAGTAACTTAATGGAGAACCGTGGTGGAGGAGAATAGGAGTGCTCTAGTTACAATATAATACAGCTACAGCTAGAACATGGGCTGGCTCGACCTGGGAAGTAACAACCTATCACAGAAGATCGGCTCGAAGTAGTTTTAACGGCTGCGTTATGGATGAGTGAGAGAGATGATTGCCTTTTACCTTATCCACCCTTTCCTCTCCCTCTTCTACAATCAAGATCGGTAACGCATCCACAACATTCCTTATGAGGCAGATGTCAATAGGCGACGGTGACTACTTTCTATCAAGTAGGCCATCTGCTCGTTTGCCACCTTTGATATAAAAGGAAACTTGTTTTCTCAAACAGACTAACAATAAAGTAAGATCGATTTGGTTATAATTTATTTTAACATTTGATTATAATTGTAATATAAAAAATATACATATATTTCTCGATCACAAGCAACTCATCATTCTTTTAATTTAATTTTCTTTTTTTTCATATTCAAATGACCAGAAATAATAAGATGAGAAAATAATGCCGAATTTGTCATTTATGATATTTTGATTCATTCCATTAATGTTCTTATTTCTGCGTCAATATAGTTTATATTTCAATGATAAGATTCTTATCACACTGTATAACTAAATTAGTCAATCTGTTGAATGCTTCGGGTCATTTGGTTTTAGTGAGATGTTCAATTCAAAGGTTATAATATTTTCCTTTCTGTTTCGTGTTTTTATATTATAACGTATCAGTAAAATAGTAACACATTATGTTTTGATTTTGAATACGTTAAAAAAGTATTAGTTACTCTTGTAATATTGCTTTTTATTAGAATATTGTTTTTATAAGGACACCGGTCATTTTAAGAATATTGGTTTGAACATTTGAGGTCTTCACGTTATTTCAACAAAAAAATATTAATCAAAATGTCAAAGACATCTTCTCATAAATGTTTTAATAGAAATATGTAAAAACCATACAACATGAAAGCCTGTTCAAAAGCGAAATTAAGATCATCATTTCTATAAATAATATAAATAATGTTATAATAATTAAAATACATATCATATTTCAAATAACATCGTCGTGTTGCTGAATGTAGATATAAGTTTAAACCAATTTAAATACAATGTCAAAATATAATTCCGTTTAAAAAGGATTTAATATAATCTTTCACTTTTCAACTCTTTTTCTTTTTTTAATCGAATTTATATCCTAAAAAAGAGAACTTATTAAATTTTCCCAAACAGCATGCTTCTTTAAATTGAAATAAAATAAGCTATCCGCATTTGCAATTGTAAATTATTGTTATGTTAAGATTACTTATGAAATAATAAGAACTATGTACAATCCGTTCCAGTGCAATGTTTTATGAAACGCTTCTAAATTATTCACCTGAACCTTCTGACTTAAATTCCAAAAAAGACCTCATGTTATATTCATGTCTTGGGTCTCATCATTAAAGTCGGTAAATGTTCAAACAGTCTCTCTAATCGGTACACTATTAACTTCAATCATTCTTTTCAGTAATGAACTACTCCTAACGATATGAAGTTACCAACCCACGGTATAAACACGGGACATCTCCCTGTGATAAAATTGTTATGTTATCTTGTATTCAATAATCCAATGGTAATTTTATAAATACATATTTTTATATCACTGCTAGGCATAATTTTACTCATATATTTTTTATTGTTGTTTTATTTCGTTTACGATGTTGTCTGCAATACAAACATTGAAATTACAAATATGTATTATTGATATTTTATACAACAAAATTATATATTTCATATGTTACTCAAATAACTAGACATGTTAAATTTTTGTTTAGGACATCAAAATTGTTATTCCATTTATTAAATTATTGTATAGGAAATAAAATCTAAACTGACATATGTATTTTTATTGGCAGTCAAAACGACTTTCAATAGATTTTTGATGAATATATTGTAAGGCAATACCTTACGTATTAAAATATATGACGAAAGTTACTGTATTCATAGAAAGCTTCCTTACTGTATTAACTAAAGAGATCATCGATATTATTCTAATTTTATACGGTATTTATTTATTGATTATTTGATTTGTTCATCAATATTTTTATGAAAAATATTACGAAAGAAAATAAAAGCAACAGAAATTGGAATAGCACTAAGAATAAATTACATTAGCCAATTTAACAGAGTAGTAAAGATAAAACATAAAATTATGAGGTTGGACATTGATGACACTCTAGTAACATCACTTCTTCGCGATATAATGTAACATTGATATTATAACCATGTATCAATTATATAGCCTTTGGATATATTGAGTTTAAAAAAATATTTAAACAGACTTATACTAGTCATAAGTAATATAAATCTTAACATGGAAAATTATGTGATTACGAGTATTATAAAACATATGTTCCTTACAGCAAACTTTTGTTCAAAATCCGTCTTGTCTTTAAAAGGTAGACCCCTGTTTATTATTTAGGTTTATTTTAGAAACGAAGCGAAGGAGAATTCTTAGTACGTTCTGTCTTGATATTTATAACTTCACCACAAATAATTTAACTTCCTAAAATAAAATTATAAAAGTTCTATTGTGAGCCATCTCGTAGTTTTAAAATACTCTTTGGATACTTTTTATTTCTTTATTAATTTAATATGCAATTCGGTAAAAATTGTTAAAATAAATCCAAGGTTTTGAAGACTTCTGTGTATTAAATTAGTTAGCATTTTCATGAAGGTAAATATATATTGCACAAAATTGTGATTTTCATTCATTCAATAAAAAGTATTAAATAATAACTTTAATTAATGTTTTTTCCCTCTTTATTAAAAGACTTTTGTTTTCATGAAGTTTTTTTTTTGCAGCCGAATGCAATCATGTCAGCAATACTTTTCTAATATTATTTTATTACTATGAAAAACAAAAGTTTAATCAAGTATAATTGATTTCTAAATGTATGTACAAATGTACCCTTATTTGGTACTTTTAGGGTGAGTACAACAAAACAGAAGGAAGACTGCCTCCAACTCTTGGGTAAGTAAGTAATTTAAGTACTTGAGGCGATATTAAAACTTGTCCTATACCTCTCCTATTCTACCGGAAAAACTGTTGACCTGGCTCATGAGTAACGGGTTTAAATCCTCGCCCTAAATTTTTAATTTTTTTTATTAAAAAAATATTTTAGGCAATATAAAATTTATATGACTTAAAGTTCAATGCATACAGAACAGAGAACAAAATAAACCAGACGATTTAGTTAGGGTTGTAGCATTGACAAACACGTGCAAATTTTGCAAAAAAAATATAAAAAATGTACTTGAGGCAACTTGAAATTGTAATTGATAACTGTGGCGCATAAATTTGTTTTCGATGTGTATACCAGATTTAAAAAGAAATTTTGTCTCTTTTTTAACATAGGGATGTACATCCTACTCATTATTTGTATGAATTTCTATTAATAATATATGTATATTGTCTTATTTTTACTTTTACTTTTATTTTAAAAAAGTCAGTGGTGGCTCAGTGGTTTAAGGGCCCGCCTCTCGTCGCCGAGGGCGCGGATTCGATCCTGGCCCGGGCAAGTACCAATGTGATTTTTCCGAATCATATGTACTTTCTAAGAGTATTAAGACATCACTGATTAATGTTGATTCCCAAAAGAGGGTTGATGTCAGGCAGGCGGCCGGTCGTAAAAACAAATAGCCAAAAACTTTTCACAACATGTAAGGCAGACCCTGGCTATAGCTGGGAAAATTGCCAGGTAGAAGAAGATTGTCTTATTTTTACATCACACGACTTGGTATATTAGAGACAATAATTATTTATACACCATCAGTTTTCAGGAATTAATATGACCATTGATACTAAAACTTGACTTCTTATTTTATTTAACCAAGAAGTCATATTATCGATGGTTTAGTAAAGTCATTCTTTAAAATTTACTTAAAGTTCTTCAAGTAATTTAAATTGTCACTGCAGAAAAAACACGTCCAACTAGTTTAAAGTAGTTGTACTCGTAAGTTGTAAGTTGTAACTTGTAATTTCTTATTTATATTCATGTTAGCGCGGTTACAACGAACTAAAGAGTTTAAACAATTAAAACACAATCAATGTGATTGTCATTATTATTCCAAATAATAATTGTGTTAAAAGCTCACTATAGACTTACACTCGGGATATACTTTGTAAAAAATCCCCAGTCAGTTGAGTTTTGCAACGTTAGATTTAATTTGAACGTAACTGATCTGAATTCTATTAATTTCTATTAATTCTTTTTTAGCTATAAAATTAACGCAATATATTGATTAACTTTTATTCACAAACATGTAGTAATTATAATTAATGATAATAAATTGAGTTCATAGAAAACTCACACATAAAACATGTGTAGATATATAACTTAGCAGAAAATTATTTCATTAAAGTTACGATTTGCTGTTTCTTTTCGAAATTTGTAACATTTTATGATATTATCATGTAACTCTGAAAATTATCCTTTTTAGAATTCGTGAAATAATAGTCAAACTTTAATTAATAATGTTTCTTGAAGAGTTTTTGTTTTAATATATTTTATAATATTAATATTCTTTAGTGTTTATCATTTATTTAACAACTATTAAAATCGTATTAATTGTTACTAGTCTACATCCATATACATACATAGTGGTGACCTTATTTCTAAGGACTATATCTTTAAAACAAACAAGGAACAGTAAAATCTCCCTCAGTAGTCAGACAGCTCTAATAGAAACAGTTTTGACATCCTACTCGATGGGTAGTAGTCACCGTTGCTCATAGACATCCACAATCCGTTAAAATTTACAAAGTCAAACAAAAAAGTGGCACTACCATAAAAGAGTTATATATTTTGATTTGTGTTGTTCAAACATGTTCTAATTGAAAGCACCAACGATATCCTCTACGGCTTTGAATGGGTTTCAAATACTTTTTTTCAATAAAAGTAAGCCTGGTTCACACGGATGCCATTTGTTATAAATTGAACAAATATGATTTTCAACGTACATATGTATTATAGAACTAATTTATAAAGTTATAGCAACAGTTTTCATTTATAACTACGTAAATTTTATTTTTGCTTGTCTGAATAAACTAAGCAAAACATATTTGATGAGATCTAAGGCTGTAGAACTAAATATTTATTTAAATAAAACTACATAAATATTCCCAACGTTTCGGTTATTTTGCAGTAACCGTGATCACGAGCAGACAATATGAAAATGAAATGATACTTTCTTCTGGTTGTGTATAAAGATTTTTAAAATTATTTTTTACTATTTATATGTAATAGAATAATAGCATATAAGATAATAAAAATAATTTCTTCCACCGGCGTACATCATGAAAATCGTAAACTTTTGAAACATCCAGCGTATACAAGCATCGAGTTTTTTTTATATATATTCATAAATTCTTTTAGTATTACAATATAATATTATCTTTATGATTTTAATATGTGTCACATTCTACTCTTAATATTAAAGTGACCAGTTTCGCATCAATTATTTAAATCATAATTTAGTTTTAAATGCGTAAAGTCAACATAAATAAGATCATTTTTTCCAAGCGTCAATATAAAAATCACAATTGGAATTTATTTCACCTTTATAAAATCTTTTGTATAATCAACATCAAAGAAACATAAATCAGTGTAAATTTGTCATAAATTGATATATTAAGTTTGATTCTTTCTACTATTGATATCTGTAATGAAGAGAATATGATATGCAATAATTTAGTTAACATAAAATTTCAAATACATTTGCTTATTTATAAAATAAACAAGTATGAGTATAGTAATAAAATTTGTTAGGTGATTAGATATTAAGAAATTGAATATATTTAGTAAAGTATGAAATTACAATATTGGAAAATAATTCCTTTTTATTATGAATACAAATTTTTGAAGCCTACAATGTCACATGCTTCAAATTTATAAGTAAAAAGATGTAAATTTTAAAATAAGTTGAAAATAAACATCATATGGAAATATAAAATTTAGTTTATATCAGAATGTAGAGAAGTGTGTTGAGTACACTTCATCTGGCCAAGAGTCAGTGCTGACAGTTCAGTAATTGACCCGCTACTGAAGAAATGATTTTTTGCTCTTATTGTTTTAGAAATAGATGTTTCAGTAACGTTCTCAGTAACAAATATTTAGTAATAGTATATTATAATATATATTTCGGATTTATAACACATTTATTGTTTTTAAAGAGAGGGACGCCAGCCTCGCTGACGTTACAAATGTCACTTCTTCTAGAACGGTCCATGATGTTTTAAAATGAAACTTCAATTGTTCTTAATGTTCCTGTATTTCTCGAAGGTTCTTCATAATAACATACTTCAATGATACACACTCACTGAACTCTGAATTTTCAATTCTGAAGTCTGCCGTCGTGCGTCCAGACGTCATATTTATACCAAGATTTAAACATAGTTCTATTCTCCTTTTAAGCAACCATTGATTTTGTTTTACTTTTAACAATAATCATAAATACTAATGAAGTTTAATAAGAATTGATGACAGCCTCAAATTATTTTCAAGTCGCATCCGATATTAAAGCTGGTAGCGCCGATATATGTATATGTATTGATAATATAATACATAACAAAATCATAATTTTATTTATTTTTTAGTTACCACGCCTACATATATATTTCAATGATCAATAAGTTTTAAACAAAAGTAAACTATAGACATAAAATTTATGAAAATTTAAGCCAATGTTATTAATAAAGAAATAAATGACATGACAAATATTTTTTTTTATTTATTTAGTCATGAAGCTAATTAATAGTCAATTAGCTGCAGCTTCAATGTGATGCGACTAACTTTGATCCAACTGCGTTTGGACTCTATAAATCTTGTATTGTTATACTTTATTAAACAATTTCATAAGTTTTAGTTCTTTAGATTACAATCTCTCATTTCTCAAATCCGTTATAAGTTTCTTTCAAACAGATATTTGGTTTCTTGTCGCTCATTTTAACGTTACCTTTTATGTTTCTGCGTATAATTTGTTTGCAATCTTTGTTATCTGACAAAAGACAGATGTATGTATCTGATTGTGTCTTGATTTACATTTGTATGGTTCTGAAAATTGTCTTTCAATTCACTATTTTATTATATTCTATCTAACAATTTGCTTATTATAACATTTAAGAGGATTGTGATCTTTTTGTGGTGGTGAAAACCTGAATGACTTACGCTTCGCCGACGATATAATTCTACTTTCAGAATGTCCAAAAAAAAACTAGAGCAAATACTATAATAACTATCAGACCAAAGCATAAAATCAGGACTTACAATGAACATAACAAAAACTTAAATTATGACTCAGACACATATAACATTACTTTGTAAGGATATGAAAAACAAAAACATGATAATTAAAGATAAACGGAAATATTATAACAGAATGCATTTTGTTAAGTTTAACATATGGCTGTGAAACATGGTCATTAATAGAGAAACTGACTAACGAAATAATCATATGTCAGAGGGGGATATGTCCTGTGCATTCCAGCATATGTGCTGAAAGAGAAAAATGATAAATGCTCAAAAATAATTACAGAGTGGTACTCCAAGGACGGCAAAATAAGATAAGGTAGATAAAGTATAATTATATCTTATTAATATTTGATGCATATACATGAGATAACTGAATAAACTCTGATAGAAAATATGTCAGAATAAGATAAAATTACCAATCAACATTTCCCTACAATACAAATCTTTTATAAGTTAAGAAACGGGTCAAATAACTCACCAAAACGTTTTCATTGTGGCTTTTGCCTTTTGTTTATAAAGACAACATCTTATCGTAGCCGAAAACTTAAACAAAAATTTCTATAAAATCTCATCAACATAAATTAAAACATGAATTAATTTTCAAAACATACTTTGTTCTCAAGATTTGCTCTCTAGCTTTTCTTGATTTAATAACCTATGATTATACTTATATCTAACAAAACTTTTATTAAACTGAAAACAAAATGATAAAATAATTTCTATAAATATACTATTTATTATAATTTATATATATTATAATTTATATATTAAATGTACTAGAAGTACTAGAAAAGCATAAACAAAGGTAAAATATATTGAAGTTATAATCCAAGATAAAGTGACATATAAAGTGACGTGACTTACTTCAAATACAGACATTGTTCGTGTTAACTTGTTACCAATATGTATTTAAAGCAAAGTTTCTACCAAAAATAAAAATGCTAAGTAAGTGTCAACCTTCTTATAGTTAAAAACTAGACGCTTTATGAGCGATCTCAATAATATTTTTTCTTTTTATTTCATAAATCTCTCAAAGAAGAGCTTTCCAATCTATTTAAGAGTTTGGCAATAACCTCTCAACAATTTTATTAAGATTAAAAGAGACACTAATTAAAAGAGTATCAAATATTAAAAAGAAAAATATTATAAATTTATACACTAAAAGCAAATATAAAGGATATTTAGCAACTTGTAATTTGATAGAAGAATTCATTAGTGAGTAATGAATGTGATAGTATTTTAATGTAATAAACCTGAATGATTGTGAGAGCTTGTGAGTCTGATGTACGAACGAGTCAGTGAAATATGTGGAGACTATAAAGATGTATGTTCATATTTAAACATATTCAGTTGTACTTAATTTGGAAGTCGATACATAAAGAACAAATTTCTCAGGTTTATAAAATTACATCCAATGTACTGTTGTTTTGTATTTTTTAAGTTTCCTTTTTAAATATGTATATGTATTTCTCAAATTTCATACACGATTCAGTTTACGCGAACCGTATCTGAAACTATTTAACAACATCTGAATAAAGTTTAATTTGTCTAGGAGATTTTAATATCCAATATCTGCATTGTAAGTCAAATGTAACAATTATGTAGCATATTTTTGGTTTACTAATCTTATATAACGTTTAAATGAAACTAATATTTTCGGATTAACTACGCGTTTTTTTTTTGACTATTAACTACAAACTCCCGATGTTTCGGCTACTTTACAGCAACCTTGATAACGGGCAGACGAGATGTGTGTATGTGTTATTAGTTTAATTTAAATGAGTACTCGCGAAAATCTTAGATCTCATTAAATAACGTTTACAATAAGCCAAACATTGGTAATAAAAAATTTAATAAATTACTCTTCTTCTTTTCACTTTAATTTTTAATGTGAAACAAAAACGACAAAGGGTCACGTTCTTTATTTCTAGCAAGACTTGTGAAAGATAAAAATATTAGTGTTTAATATTTTATCAAAAATATTTAAAATAAATTATATTACATATAGAAAGAAGTCTTTCTTTATTTCATTAAATACTGTAAATAACGTTGTACAAATTGTTAAACATTTAAATAATATACATATATCAACTGTGGCCATTCGTAGGTGAAAGTTGTGGTCAAAGTAATTCCCGGTTTTACGAGTACAGAGGGTCGTATAATGAATCAGAAACCTTTAATTAAGTCGTGTAATTTAAAAAAACAGTCGCATGAGCTTTCTTTGGAGATACGTTAATAAAAGAATTTCTTGGTCCGATGAAAAATTGGAATTTTGGGTCAATCTGAAATTACTTAGAATTTGCCAGTCCAGGACAAAAGTAAATTTAAAGAGTCGATAATTATTAATTTTTATATGTAGCTTAAAGTACGGACTAGAGACGTGTGTAGTAAAATAATACTATGTTCTATATAGTTTTGTTTGTATGTTCGTGATATATATATACAAAATCAATAATACAATATCCTATATCAACGAACGTAAATACATAAAAATAGCAACGTACCATTTGATGAAATTGTTTTGTTAAGCTGAGTAAAAAATAGGATTTATTTGAAGGTATTATGATTCTAATTAATAAAAAAAGATTAGATCTTTTTTTATTAATGCTCTACTAGAATTGATGATAATAGTAGTTGTCGTTTTAACTTAAGATTGTTCTCATTATTCTAATAAATTATACTAATATACAAGACGTCAGTAATTTAAAAAAATGATTTTTAGTGCAAGTTTTTCAGCGCTTGTAAAATGAGGTTAATACTTAATATCCTAAATTGTTCACATTGTTCACTAAAAGCAAAATATTTTGCTCCTAGTTAAAAAAAACTCCGTTCTGATTAGGTATGTGTCATTCACACTCTCCCGAATTCCGACACAGAGGTTAAAGTTCGCTTAGCATTTTATTCTTTTATTAAAATTTTAATTTCCTTATATACCATAACTTGTATTCCTTACAAAAAGTGGGTGTCACAATATCGGTGTCGATATTTGTATGCTCGTGGGTGTGCATGTGTGTGTGCATCATCTGTGTCTCGTCTGTGTGTATGTTTGTTTATCTGTTGGCGTCTCATGTCTTTAACAGATTTACCAATTTCGATGCGGTTCCCAAAATTATACTACATGGATTTGCATTAATGAGTTGAAAATATCAAATTGTTAAGAAAAACTGAAATAAACTGCTATTAAATATTTCTAAAAGCAAAAAGTGTAATAAACGGAAGCCAAGAAAGATTATTCCATTGTATCTTCACATTTTAATAATATTCCCTGGCAGCCTTCAAATCTCTTTGTACTTCAAAACTTTTTCTTTTGTAAAATTTCTCTGAAGTCATAAAAGCCATATAAAATATTTTTTTAATTTACCTTTCATAAAACATTAACATGAGAGTCTGATACAAGACAAATAGATTTGGTGTTCACTATTTTATTTTCAACAATATGTAATTTAATCTATATTGTGATCCTTCTCATTAACTTTAATGTAAGATAATGTATGTCAAATTATCTTTTACACTAAAAGAATTAAACAAAACTTTGAGAAAATAACACAGAAATCAAACTACACTGTATGAAATTGAAAAGATTTTTTGTTTCTTGACTTCAAAATTTTAGATAATTAGTAAATGAAGTAGGATTAGGTATTATATGTGTAATATCGAAAAAAAATACGGCTAAAATGTTCAAACAAAACACATTACTTAATATAGAATCATTAGCACGAGAGAGAAAGAGCTACGAGTGTAGTTAAAATATAAGAAGGTAAAAAAGTACATATATATGTATATATATATGTATACAGAGTGGCCACGCCAAATAATTGTATACCAATTCTGATGTTGTTATTTTGGTATTAATATGAAACTTTACTATTCATATTATTATAATTATCTCATTACAATTAACATTGCATGAAGTGTTGATTCATGAGAATATTTCTTTTAAATAGAAATGAAAACTTAAAGAAATGGAACAAAAATTTGTTTACGACTAAATAGTATCTTTATTTTTTACTTTCACAAAACGGCTATAAACTAAGTATGAGGTAAGAAAAATGTCTCTTTGTATATTAACTCTGCTTAAACATTGATGTAATAGTTATTTACAAGATTTTTGACATCAATATACAAAAATCTTATAGAATCAGTACAAGGAAGCAAAAATATCACAGCAATATATTTGAAATAAGTAAGTATATAATATAAAATTGTTCTCATAATATAACATTAGAGCTCCCGACTCAGTGAGTCAATCGATCCGCTAATTAAGTTGCGGAGTGTGATATTAATGTATTGTATTGATTCCTCTTTTATAACTAAACTGAATAAATAAAATTATTATATTTTTCATTGAGTTTGAAGTTGTTAAATCGATTTCATAAAGAACATTTATCTTTCATGAGAGAACATATTATAAAAATTGTTCTCCATAATAATGTGAGATGTATTTATTCCTTGATATCTGTCGTCCCATTTACGTGGTGTATGATAGAGAGCATGTTAATGGGCTTAATTACGTGGGCTTTAGACTTGTTAAATATTAATGAACATCCGCTGCTGTATACACTAGAATCTGCACGATGTTGTATAAGAGATCTTAATAATGAAAACAGACAAACACAAGTCACAAACCAAGAGATTAAAATGACGAGTGACAGAGTGATGGTTCAGAATTTGACTTCAATTATAAAATGGGAGAGTAAAAGATGAACCTGAATTAAAGTGATTGTAAAGTTAACACAGAAAATATTTATATTTGTAGTCAATATTAAAACACGATATGATGAAATCATGCATAAAGATTCTAGTCATTGTATGTATATCTTATTTAGACACTTTTCATTTGAAATTGATTTTTTCGTTTAAATTAGGCCCGGGCAAATAATTCGGTAAGTTAAATTTCATTTATTGTTAGTTAATTTAACTAAGATAATAATCATGATATATTTGTATGAATGCATTGGCTTCCAGATTATATAATTTTTAATGCCAAAAGATAGCGAAGTGAAAAATTTATATATAAAATATGTTTGTGATAGTGAAATGCTATAATTACTCCCATATTATAAAATATAACTGAAAAACGTTATTTTTCGAAATTTTGCATATAGGTCTTATAAATAAATTAAAGGTTTCTGAAAATCAAAATAATTTGTTGTCATTAAATTATTATTAATATAAAATTTTGGTCCAAGCTAAATGTCAGCTCTTTTTTTTTAAGTTTACGAAACTGACAACTAATGAATACAAAATAAAATCTAAGCTAAACACCTTTCGTGTGCTGGGTGATTGGGTTGCAGGGAGAGGAGCTTCAGTAGTGACTGGGACTTGCGACCCAGGTGTAGGTTTAAGGAGCCCCTATCTAACGCACGTTAAACGCTCACCTCCACTGTCCAAGCTCCCCTTTCTAGCTAACAAAATTTGAAACGGTCCTACTAGGTCTGCCTTCTAAGTACCTTCTAAGAATGAATTTGTGTTAGTTCTAGATAGGAAACAGTCTTTTAGTAGGTAGCAGTTCTTAGTAGTGCCAATAGCCTCCCCATATAAAGTACTAAGTGTACATTTTTGTCCTTTGTAAAAATATCACAGATAAAATGAATAATAAAGACTACTTCAAAATAGTAATTTACTTTATGTATTACTATATTTTCAAACAACATAATAAAAACGTCAACTATCCTTCATCAGGCAATTGTGTTTAAAATCTTGAGAACAAACTTTTAGTACTTTAAAATAGAGAACTTGAAGATTTATTCCTAAGCGGCAGACGTCGAGGGGAATTGAGTATTTTGTAACTGTTTATCGTTGTCCTGTTTGTTTATAACTCTTGGAGTTATGGGATTTCTTTTAAATTTTTATCTCAAGGCGGAGGAAAAAAATTTATATAATTGTTATTTATTTTAGTTTGATTCGTCATTGATTGTATACAGATGACATTTAATACTATAACTACACGAAGCCTGTCATCATTTTCTCTGGAATTAAATATTGCCTAGAGAACTTCCAGTTTCATAAAGAATCTAGTCTGATTATATTTTTTATATAAAGTCGAATATACAAAGATATTCCTAGAATATAAAATCATAACACATTGTAACTAGTAACCGTGCAGTGGAAAAGTAGTGAAGTGGAGTCTTTCATCAACACGTCAGCAGGCACCGAGCATTCACTGAGACGACCTCGTGGAACTGTCGCTTTAATTTAGCTTTATTGAAATACAATTACAATAAAACTTTAAAATCATTGTTTTTCACGATAACATTCGTTGGATATTTCAGTCCATCTAAGTGAAATATATAAAATAGAAATAGTAAGTGACTATACAAATAGTTTTGTTATATTATTTATACTTATAAAAAGAAGCATTACATTTTGTTATCAATATTTACTTAAAAGATCACTTTTTAGTTATACACAGATTGATGAAGATCCGTCTCTCTTTTAACAGTTTAGAAGACTCCAAATATCTCTGAAATTTTAAAAGGTGACACTCATAAAATGCTAATAACTATTTATAAACCGTCCCAAGATACCACACGTCCCCTATGAGTGGGTCTCTTGTCACAACCTCTGTCAGATGAAAGACTACCCTTTCAGAACCGTAGTATCGTATTTCTAAAAGGTTAAATAGGCAGTTGATCAAAATCTTGTGAAAAATAGTTAGTCAATATTAAGATTACATTTACGATAGTAAATAAAATTCAATAGTGTAGTTGTACTTTATTGTAAGCCGGTCTTTAAAATGTTTTGTAAATCTAAGGTATAATGATTATATTAAGGTCCCGATCAAGGTTTAACTGATTGAAAGTTCAGTACGTTAAGTGCTCTTTTTATACTTTTCAGCATAGTTGTCTGAAATAACGTTTTAAAACTGTATTATTTCCGTAGTGGATATTATTACAACAGTCATTTCTAAGCTGTTTTCTTATAAACATTTGTATCACGGTAAACTTGAGATCTGTGGTCTGATTGACTCTATCGTGCGTGTCACTACGCTTGGCCTGCTCGGCTTGTGGATGGATTTTATTTCTTTATTTCATACGTAATAGCTTGCGGCATGTTTTCATTCACTAAAGGAAGCAAGTTTAGAAGACTGTAGCATTTTTATCTTGTTTATAATGCAGCTGTGACTTCTAAGTAGGAACTTATAATGTTACCATGAGAATATATTTTCGTGTACTAAACAAATTAACACGATTTAATTATGAACTATACATAGTATATTTGATTAAGCTTCTAATTAAGTTTCCCCAAATGTTACGTACTATATTTAGTTAGCCAACAGCTACTAAATTTAGGAAGCGCTATGACAATAACGTTTTCTGATGTTAACCAACTCTTAATGTTTACACTAGTATATATGTATTATAGAAAAACTTACAAAAAAAACTGAGATTACATTAAATACTTATAACATATTCATTTGTTAGTTTGTTTTTAGATATTTTTTTATATATATAAACATAATAATTTAGTAAAAAGAACTCAAAAATACTCATATAAGACCATAAAATACATTTTAAAGATGCAATATGACGTTGTTATACTCTGACAGTATGTAATGAACTTTCAAATTAAAAAGGGTCATTGAAAAACTTTAGAACAAAAAATAAATACGAATTAAATTAATGTTCTCTAATATATATTTAATGCTCGTTGTATAATATACAATACATGTACAGTGCCCGCCTCCAGCCTCCCCTCGGCCCCTTCAGTCTCTCTTACCCGAACCTCTGTCACAACTCGCCTCGGCCGAGAACTTAGTTATGTGGTTTGATTACAGTAAAATAATTGAATATGGTGCCATGTATGCATATAAGTATCAATCAGCATTATTATTAGTGCGTCATGTATATTTTTTAATCTTTAAAATGATCTGGCCTCACAGTAGCAGTTATTAACTATGATCAAAAATATAAGAACTTAAAAACGTATATATTTACTTCATAAAACATATCCAGATCCACTGCTAATAAATACTTGGGGAAATTGCATGTTTTCATGGTAAAGACGTAGTTTGTTTCGTTCTAAACATCGAATTGCCGAAAATAAAAGTTTTTCTTTTGTCTGCTTCAATAAATTACTACCACGCGCTTCTATGTAAACGAAAAAGAGATATTTTATACTGTTTGATAAAATAATTTAATAATGTATAAGTAGTTGATGTAAAATTTTAGTTGAATTGTTAATATTTAATTTACTCTACTTATACCCCTTACTTATTATTGTAGAGGAAACATAATATCTGACAATTATTTTGGGTATCGTTATATATCGTGTTTTAAAAATATATTACCATAAATATATGTATCAGGGGCCTTTTACAATAAAACAATATTTTGGTATTTGAAGAGCGGGGAACATATCGGATAAATATTTCTTCGAGCTTGAAATTTTTTAAACATTAACTATACAGATTTTTATATGTAACTTGACCATTCCAAGGAGTTTAAATGTTATCTAATTATTATTTAATTTAGTCGTAATATTTTAATAACAATATGTTTATTAAATGAATACTAAATTTTTCATATGATTTCTTTTAATTTTTGATCTTCCATAGCACACAATTTATGAGAGAATTTTCTATATTAAATTTGATAAGACTACATTACACACGTTCCAGTGTTAATAAGCAATGAATAATTGAACGGATCAACTTACTTTGCTTCTAAAAGCAAATTTTATTTATAATTTTTCCTTACATATGTAGTATCACAGGTAATGAAGCCGTAATTACCAAAATATCTCAAAGCTGAAATAAAGAGAAATATTAAAAGAAAATCTTTGAAAATTCCAGATACATTTATGAAGCAAAGGAGGCTGCGACTGAAAACAAGCAAATAGGAATATTACTAGTTTGACGTCACTAGACGCTTCGATTGATAACTAGAATATTTGAAGGATTTATCTACATTTAACATTTGAAAATTTATTATACATAGAATGACAATAATTTATTCAAAACACTGTGACTATTACATAATAAATATTCTAGAACAAATATATAAAAAATAAGATGTATATAACATTTTTATTTGTGTTGTTACAAATCCTTAAAAATTAGAGTTTTGAGAATAAAAGTTTTTTCATATTTAAAATAAAATTATTATTAAAGCTTTTTATCTTGATTCTGAAAGTTAACTAAATTTACGATTTGTTCTGACCTACATGTTTAATAGTGTCAGAAAAAGATTAAGAATATAAGACGAGCATAAAAATAAGAATTCAAAACAAATACATATGTACTTATTTTAAATATATTTCAGTAATATTTTCTAATACACTATAATAGTCCATCAATTTCACTGTTTTGGTGTTCACCTGGACTTAAATAAGTTAAGTTATGATGTTTAAACTCCCCAAATAAAGTAAAGGTGTTTAAGAATATTTTTAAATCTACCAACTCTAATACAATATTCAATAGGTACTGAAGTTCAATATTAGCATCGTCTCAGAGATCGCTCGTTAAAAATAATATTGTTGATGTTGTGGCGGTTGTATTAACCACATAATGTATTATCACTGGAGTGATGACACCACGTGGACATGTATATATGTATGTATTATGTATGGACGATACATCTCCCACCATATGGTTGACTGAGAAGATTGTTGGCAGGAACAGCTACTGGCTGATCTTGGTTGAAGCTAACTACGGTTAAAAGTTTGAAACTATGTTAAGTATTGTTTCATAACTTCGTAATTAATAAGTTGTTTTTAGAATTTAAAAATTCGAAAATTTTCTTGTACATTTTTTCCGTACATTTAGACGGTAATTATTGTGAAAAATGTTATACATGGTATATAAAATAAAACGAAGAATAAAATAATTATTCATGAACAATAGTTGTGACTTATTCTATAAATTTAAACTTTAATTAAACAACTTATTTTTATGTAATATTAAATAAGATTTATATGATTTCTAGATATAATTCCTTCATAATATACAAGTTTAAATTAAATAAACGTAGCTAAAATCTAAGCTTGTTTAGCAATTGCTCGATGTTGTATAGTTTGTTTGTTTGTCATTTAACATCCATAATTGCACATTTCTAACGTTTTTAATTAATAAACAGTTTGAGTAGAGTTAGGCTTCGACAAATTATAATTCATTTAAACTTCGAATCCTCATTGATACTCCACGGAAGACAGATATGCATATGATTTGTACCAAAACGTATTTTGAATGGAAAGGAAATCTCTCAATTAATATGTGCTTCATGCAGCCAATACGATGAGCTCTCAGTTGATATTTAATAACAAGGTACTATCTGACAGGTTTGTCACATTATTTAAAATAATAAAAGGTAAACGTATGTATTATAAATGTATACATAAAATTATCTTATAATATGTATAGTTAAACTATTATTATTGGAAAATAGAATTTAATTTAGAATTGTTGTCGTGGGACATAATAGATATGCAATATTTCTCATAGAGCCTTTCTAGTGGTATAACTACTATTACATATCTTTGATCTAAATTTTCAGTAACGAATATATCGTATTCATAATTAATATTCATGGCAGCAGTAGTGTCTGATGTAGTTACATCCCGCATCGATCAGAATCGAGTTCATCATTACAATAAAAATAAGAGCAAACATCATCTAACGAATATTAATTTATATTAATTTTTAAGCTTTGTTTACATAAAAATAAGAGGTAAAAAAATGAGCTGTTACTATGTCATTTAACCACATTGAAAAAATATTTTTATTAAAATATGTCTATCCTGCGTCTACCTCTTTTTCTCTTCGTAGTTCTGCTCTAATTTCATACTAATAATAAAACACAAATTAGAATGAAATAAAATTACAATTTCAACTATCAAAACACATGTAATGAAATCTTTAAAAAAATATGATTTTTTGTTAAAAGTCCTTTAGTTTTTGATAACTCATCAACGACTCATTGAAGCTTAAAAATATTTTTTTTTGTCAAAGCATACACATTTATCCACATTTATCAATGTGAGTTTTGTTTCAAAAATTTAAACAATGATATGTATCTAAATTAATTGTTTTATTATTTGATCAGATAACTGAACAAAAAATCAAATTAAAACCTTTGGGAATAATAAAAACAGAACATGCTATTAACTTATTCTTTGATTTCAATTTCTTATTATATGTATTACTGCTTCGTTTCCCTTGGGGTATAGTATTTATGTTCAGAGCGGGCAGTACAAAGTGATATTTTTCTGAAACAATATTTCTTTTCAATCTGACTCACACTAAATATTTAATTAAATTCTAATGGTTGTTCCGGTGTATTGATTTCAATATTTATATCTGTTGTAATTTTTCTATACGACTATCGGTCGTCACGTAAGTATTATGGCAGGTTGTCACTCAGCTGTAGGTGGCTTCAGATGGTTTTAGAAATGCTGTTGAGGCAAGTGTAGTTTGTCGATGATAAGATCATGTCTTACTTGGAGCGGCTCGGTCTGTGGATGTTTAGCATTATAAATATTTAAGCGTCTGAAAGAAAAATTTGCGAACAGAAGTTAACTGGCTAGGGCGATAGTATGATTTCCGTAGTATATCCCGGAAATATAGTTATAAAGAACGAATATTTGCTGAAGATTTAAATGATGTACAATAATTGGATTAAACTTAAATAAGACATTAAAAAGAAAATTGTTATAAATAATATCAAGTCCGTATCTTTAAAAGTAGTTTCCACTCTACGTCTCCAATATCATTAAACACTCTCCACTCGAGTATCACAAATATTGACCGAGCGAGATTAGATGCGACACAGGTCAGAGTAAATGATAGGGAATTGAAAATTATATAAACATCTACAGGTGGAAAAACTTATGTAAATGAAAAAATATATAGTTACTATAATTTCGTTTTTTACATTATAAAAATTGATGACCACTGTGAAAAATATAATTGAAGTAATGAAATATAAAAATTGTAATTATTTCAAATGATTTGTTTTATTTAATTTATTAACTATTTTTAATATAAGAAGTATTCACATAAGGTTACCAATTATTAATAAAATTTTATGGTAATGTTTTTCTTTTAAAAACAAACTAATGAGATAGTGGGAGATCTTGGATGAGAAGTAGCAAGAGAAGGGTTACCTGATGCGATTAAAAAGGAAATAATATAATGAAATATATATTCAGCTTAATTTTAATAAGATCTAAGATTTTCGCGAGTACACATTTAAATGAAACTAATATTTTCGGATTTTACTTCGCGTTGACTGTGTGACTCACACTCACTCTCATGTGACTCACATCTCGTCTGCCCGTAATCACGGTTGCTGAAAAGTAGCCGAAACGTCGGGAGTATGTAGTTTATAATCAAAAATAAAACGCGAAGTAAAATCCGAAAATATTAGTATCATTTAAGCTTAATTTTAATTAAAACAAAAGACAAAATAGACAACTTTTTGTTTCTTGGTTTGAAATTGATTAATTTATTAAAACTGTATTTAGCTTATTCCGGGAAAAGAGCTTAAGCCTTTATGAAAAACAAAAGACGTTTCAGATTCATTTTATCTCTAAGATTTAACTTCATTTGCAGATAAAATTGTACTCTTTGTAAAGAGGTCTGTCGCTATACAATAGATTAACTAGTATCAAGTGATATTATTTAAGAAATTACAATAAAAAACAACAAATAAAATATTAAATATTTTATTTGGTATGTAATTTAAAATTATGAAACAATTGTGTATTTGCACAAACGTATTATTTTGCGATGCAACTTCTCAGCATTCTATAAATTTACCGTGCAGGTTGCGGTTACATAACGTTATAGGCAGAGGAGCTTCAACAGTTACTGAGATTTACGATGCAGGTGTAAGTTAAAGGGGCCAGTATAGACTAACCGCTTCGCTTAGGATTTCCAGAACCCTACCGTGATGAAACTAGTATTGATCGCTATCCAGGAGTACCTTACAATCCGGCCTAACCTAGCCGTTCCAATTTCAAAAAAAAAAAATATTTTTTCGTCTTATCTACTACATAATACGTGTTCCCTTTCCTATATAGTATACAGTAACTGTGATCACGGACAGCTCAGATGTAAGTCAACATTCATCTCGTCAGTATAAGGAGATCTCAGTTTACATAAAACTTAGTTTCATTTAAATGTGCACTAGTGAAAATCTTAGATATCATAAGGAAGTTTTGTAGTTTTTCAAACTGGATATTCGAGGATAACGGACGTAGTTCGAAAGCCGATTCCAAAGATGACAATACTTTTTACTTCGCTTAAATAGTATGGATTTTAATATGAATTGTTTCTCATAATTTTCAAATTAAGTTTAATCGTTTGCAGAAAATAACAAGAATTAAAGATAACTTGATTTTTCGTCCATTCTGCCATAATTACTTACTTAAAACTCCAAAATGTCAAAAAGCCTATCAAGACATAATTCATCGCTAAGTTAATGTTATAAACGTTTTAAAGGAACTGCTTTTTTGAACAAATCTTATCTAATTAACTCTGAAATCAATACAACGAACACAAAATGGTCGAAGATTTTGTTACGATAGATAAAATTCTATTATATTGTTTCGTCTATACTAAAATACTTTCTTGATTTTAACACTAAAATATTAAAGATATCTTCTAAAACTTTCATTTTATCGAAGAATTCCTTTTATTAAGGTATTTTCCCAGTTTGAACAGATTAAGAAGTTCTACAGCATATTTTACCTAACAAACTATTTTATTACATCAAAAGATTCGTACATTACATCAAAAAAGTTATTAAAGGTTTTTGAATACAGACAATTTTTTACATAAAGAAAAATATGAACTGCAGAACGCTTTTAAGAATCGTCTTTGTAGCTAAGCAAGTATGACAAGTATTTCACACTGTATGTGAAAAATACTATACATTGTGTTGGATAGGGTGGCATGGGGTTAGAATTAAAATAAGATACGTACACATTTTTTATAAAGTTACTACTGCTGTTGTTTTGTTTATAAACTGGTATTACTACCAGTTTATAAACAAAACAACTTCTTTGTAGTCTACTTATGTAATACTTCGGATGAGAAAATGTTCAAATCACTTCGGAAAGTTCATAAAGATTTCAGAAAATTCTCGTAACTTAACTTTTATGTTCAATTATTTCTCCTGGCTGCTACAACCTGTTATGTTTGTGAAGAATGAATATTTAAATAAATTTTATGAAAAAAGAGCTGAAAATTATACGATTATGCGGTGGAACGTTGTCCTGGAACGATAACATTAACGAAGAAATTATTATTAGCGAGCTATATTTTTAATAATAATATTTATAATTCAAACACAATAACAATAAAAATTGTAAATGCAATAGTTTGGATGTTTAAGAAACCAATATGTTTTTTTTTTTTAGGTTTTTTTTTTATAAATCACCTCTTATTGTTTTGCCTATCTATCACATATCATATGACAGCAAGTGGCTGAGGTAGAGTAAGTCAGAATCGGCTTTTCATAACTTGGCTCGTCTCGTATTACTTGTCTCTAGAAGAATTATATTCTTCCACATTCAAAAACTGATATTAATGTTTTAACTTCACTGTCAAAAAAGGAAGGTTATGTTGTGAGTAGTTATAACTATTTTTTTGAACGCCTGGATGGCTAACTTTACTTTAAAGTAAGTGGTATCCATCGATCCATCTTTGTGAAGAGAGTAACAATGAGTATATCAAAATTAAAATAAACAAAAGTAAGAATATTTGTCGGAAAAAAATTACAATTTTCATATTACTGGTTGCTATTAATACAGATCATGATATTGTTATTCCAATTAAAATTTAATTTAATTATATAAAGAAATAAGATTTCATTTTCTTTTACTTGCCATTGCAATTCATTACTAAAGAAGAAAGATCTAAACCAAACCATTAAACTTATATCTTAAATATACATACATATTTGTTGAAAGACTTTTAAAACTCTGCGATACAAAACGATTTAGATAATTGAAGTAAAGCTGTGAGAAACAAGACGTTCTAAGATAACTTTTAATATGAGGGAGGTTTTATATGTAGGAGCCAACACACTGTTTATGTTTATGTATCAAGTTTGTAACATTATTGGAGCTTCGCTTTTGCGATGTGTAATATAAGAAACGAAACATTATAAAATTACAAACAACGAAACGAAACGAAGTAATTCATTTAATGTGACAATTATTTGTTTATATTATATTATCTAAAAATATTTATATTAAATACTTAAAATAAATACCTAAACATAGCTGATTTTTGTGTTTGATTTGTAGAACTAACTATGTGTCTGTGTTCTCGGTCCACAACTATACAGCTGTGACTGAATCTGTGCTGAATATTGATGTGTCAATATCACTATCTATGTGTCTAACGGTGTGTTTTTAATCCTGCAGCTTAATGTTTGACTATGACGAAAAACAATCTTGTAATGCAAGCTATACAGCTGTTTGAAGTGTTTGGTAGCAATAGATTTATTTTGATTCTAAAGCCATTGTATTGAATTATCAAACCGTTTAATTTCTAGTTTAGAGTAAGTAACGGACGTCGTAGGAACGTTGTGTGGGATGATATGTGGCGAAAATTTTAATTTTCCATGCAGTCTAAGATTCCGCGGCCTTTCGTGATAAGAAACAGTATTTATGAAACGACGAAATTTAGCCTTTGCTTTTATCGAGCAAGGCCGCAGTTTTTGACGAGATGAGGACTGAGTGCAGCGAGAAGTATCTTGTGTGAAACCAGTTTGCATTTAAAACGCCAAACTGATTATTTGAAATTTGTGTAGATTTGTGGACCACTGAAAGACGAAAAAGGTGGAGATTAGGTTAACTTCAATACCCGCAATAAAATAAATTAATTAATTACGTAAAACAAAATATACTCTATAATATAAATACGCTACATATAATGAGAGTGAAGGAATATATTTTAATTACATTCCAGCCATCCCAAAACAACACCTAGCATTAAGTAACTATAAGTATAATATATACAATTTTGTAAACCCTCTGAAATATCCTCATCTATGTCTTAGAGGAACAATTTATTTCAACCTTCAACGTTCGCGTTTTCGTTTCATTTTCAGAGAGATCCTTGGTTAAAAAGAAATACTTTTTGAAGTAAAATAGTTGCAAGTAATAAATGAAGCTGTTGAATGATGATATTACTTTAAAATTAATATAACATTTATATCATATAATTCTCTTTTTCAAGTATTCCATTCATATATTTTTAACAAAAATTTATTTCAGAACTGTCTTTAGCAGTATCAAAATACAGAACAACTGTACTTAAAATTAGTAAATCATAAACGTAAGATCCAAACACAATATATTAAAGTTTTTTTGACTCATTATTTTTTTAGCACTAAGTTGTTTAACTTTGAAATAAAAGTGTATTTATCAGAAAGGACTTTCAGAATAATTTTATTTTGATAGAACTTTATTACAATAATTTTATTTCCTTAATTAGTAACGGAGACTAAAAATGTAAAAGGGTTTCCTCCTATATCCGATTATAACTTTAGTCTGAGTTTGAAAGTGGGATGACCCAGAAAAGGTATTCCCAATTATTCTTAATTTTATTATATTGATTTTCGTGGCATTTCAATGATTTGTGATATACTACCGATACGGAATGATACCATGATGTTACTTATATCACATGTACCTTAAAATAAAATACTCCATAAATAACATTCCTTTATTAACGAATACAAATGCTTTTCCGTAGAAATATTACCTCTATATTATACTTGATAACGACATTATGAATTGCTATGACTTTATATGAGTCCTTTTTTATATATTTGTTATAAAAAATCAAACACGATTTTAGTTAAAAGAAATATAGGAAAAATTTGCAGATATTTGTAAAACTGATTAACTTCCCTTTTTATAAACTTTTTTCATATAACCTGCCTACCTTTTTTTTTCGATGACGTAGTGGAAACTCTTTTTACGAGCCGTCCAACCGGCCTTGGTGGGGCCGGAAGGGATGTGTGGGGCTCGGCCTGGGCAGGCCCCTACTCAAGTACGGGGTACAACCCGTACCCCGTACCGGCACACCAGCGACTGGCCGGTCCTGGCAAAGACCGGACTTACTCCCTCGGAGAATGGGGGCGATCCCGGCAATTAGGACCGCCCCGACGACGCCGGGCTTTCAATAGGGCCGGTTACCACGCCGACCCCAGCCCGGAACACGTTGGAATTGCCTCCATCGCATCCCCGTATGTCGAGGGAGGGAGCATCAGCCGCCCTCTCCCTTTCCCGCTCAGATGCCTCCTTCGTGGACATGACCGTTTTATAATCTCTACAAATAAAGCCTTTAACTGTTTACACTTTTGAACATTTCTAGTTAATCTTCACATACGAAACATGTTCGCAAGGTTTTTTTTTTTATTTATAACAATTATTTATTTTATTTTTTAAAATAAGTGTTCTAAAATTTTACAATATAAAAGAGTATAATAATTTTAGATAATATTGGTAACGTTATATTTACTATGTCGGTGTACCCCGGATCTGTCTGTCAGCGACAGGGCACACCAGCGACTGGCCGGTCCATAACCTACCTACCTACAACATTCTTCTACTAGGCAAGTTCGAAATAACTATAAGTTTTTCAGTTATCTGACAGTTTTTCACAAAGATCACACTCCGCTATTAACGATTACTGAGATAATTTTACTAGACGGTTATTTAGTTCGACGAAGGGTAAATTAATATTTCTTTATACTACACTACATCTTAATTAAAACTGAAAAGTCGAATTATTCGAAAAAAAAATATATAATTCCGATCGCTTCAATGTTAAGACCGAACGAGAAATTATTATTTATATTTAGAATATTTATCATTTTAAAGCATTTTTATATTTGTCATATCTTCAAAAGTTTTATGAAATATCTCCGACTGAAAGATCTTTTACATTATGATAAAGACGTTATTGAAGGATTATTATTGGTGTTAAGGATGATGGAAATTGTTAAGAAGTGAACCAGAACAGATCATTTACGCCTATTATAGAGCTTGTTAAAATTTTGATAGATAACAAGAGAAATTAATCTAAAACGTCTAAATATAGTTAATACAAATAATAAATTAAATCTCTATTCAACGAACAGATTTGTTAATTTTATAGAAGGATTAATTAGTACAGGAGCTTATTTCATAAATTTTTAATATCGTCACTCACCACTATCAGCCGCTCTGTATTTTAAATGAATTATTAATATAACGTTCGGTTATTTAATATTTAGTTGCTAGCTGTTGTTAAGAGTCTTATTTATTAAAACTAGACAAAAATTAAAACTTCATATTTATAAAATATATTAAAGATAAAAACCACATTAATTAATGTAATATTAAAAAAAAGATTTAAAATATTTGATATTATTCACAAAAAAATATATGTTATATCTTATTTTTACTACTTTTAAATAACCGTATCTACTGACTGTAAAAAATAAAGCTGTTTATACTTCAGTTAAAACAGGCCTATATTACATATATTTAATACTAATCTTTATGTATGTATGTCTGAACTCCATCTGGCCACTTCGTAAGTAACATAGCCCTTCCTTTCCATTGTTGTGATAGCTCCCGATTGCTTCACAAACATGAAATTAAAATCCCTTAAACCAGATTTGAAGTGGACATTGTAGAAGGACAATTACAATATTTTAACATGTACATGACGTACGTTCGTAAAATAAATGACCTCTCGTGAAAACGATCGCTACAGAGAAGTTTAATTTAGAAGTAGGTTAATGTTGTTAATTTTGAAGCAGTTGGTACTTCTAATGAAGCAATTAAAAATATTTATTAAATAAAACAAAAACATTAAACAATAAAAGTAACATCATACAAACAGATACTAGGAGTACCATAACACATCGAATGCAAACATGAGTATAGCAATATAGATAAAGGTAAATCACAGTCTAATAAAAAAAATACTAAAAAAATTATATTCATACTATAGAAAAGTGTGCCTTCACAACTTCCTTTCATATATTTTAATCTAACAATAAAATATCTATTTAATATTGCATTTAACGTCAGTGTACTGAAGTCACATTAATATACGAGTACATGATAATTCAGTGAATACTTGGAGCAACTTTAACCATGACATCGTTGTAATATATACCTATCGTCTGTTTTACTCTCAGTTTGTTGCATCGGAGACCTTCAGTAAATCATTATTTAATTAACAATAATACAGTTAATTTACAATAATACAGTTGCAATATATCAATTCATATTATTTTTTTTTACTGCTTAGTACGTACATTCCGCTCGTCTGGACGTGGTCTGTTTAAACAGATATACTCTGCCCCACAATGTAGATAACTTTTCTCAGTGATTAATTCCTCGTGTAACCAATCATGATTTTCAATCTACATAATACACGGTGTAATTATTAATAATCGAAATTAGAGAATTTATTTGATATAATAACATGTCAGATCTGAATATATTTTAAAACATAATATCCTTCAGTTAATTAAAAAAAAATAGAAAACATCTAAGCCAAAAAAGTATTCTTTAGCATTCGGAATAATTCTTACCTTTGGTACTGATTATAATGAGAAGTACAGTTACTTTAAAACTGTACATCAGTACTCGTAATCATGTAATATACATATTTTTATTGTTGTGTGGTATACATACAACACAACAAAATATATCTCTATTCATTACTGTTTTAAAATGAGAGGAACTGAAAAATTTGATAAAAAGTAATTAACACGAAATTTTAAACAGTCATTTATTCTCTCTCTTCACAAAGTCAGCCCGATGTTAGACCCATCACTATCATTTTATGAATTGTAATTTACGATTATGCATAATATGAATGTTGATAGTAGGTTTCAAAACGAATATGAAATGTAATAAAATAGTTGCAATTTCCAAATATCCGTATGGAAATGAATGTAATTAATAGACTTTTCTTAATTTATTGTCTATTAATTTAAAGCCTGCAAAGAAGAAAGTATCAAATTATAATATCAATTATATCAGGGTATCATTTTAATATCTTTCGAGAAATAATTTATTTTTGTATTTTAGTTAAAATTTTTTCCTTTAATAATAATATCGGCAACTAATGTTGGTAAATGCTCCCCAACGAACCAGATAAAATCATATTTATCATCATCAATGGTCCAGCCAGAAGCTTTTTTAATTCAATAGTTTTTAATCGTAGACGATTAATTTTCTAGACCAAGCTAAATGATACTACATCACTTTATACTTTATTTCGATCTGGCAAAAGGTTTAACAACCGATTTTTTGTCTGGTAAATTAATTCTGAGCGTTTAGATAGTTAAATAACATACTATTAAAATTTCAGCTAGATACTAAAATATTTTGAAAAAAAATAATTTTTAATTCAAAATTGCCGTTTGGCACCGTTTAAACAACAATAAAAATATCTGGCAATAATAAATTTATGTTGTGAATAGTTCAATAATAATAATAATAATAATAAAAACCTTCTTAAAATGATTTGAAATATTAATTTTTTAACCTACACAGGTACGATGCGCAATGATGAACGCAACTACTACCGGCAGCCAGATAGCCCGTATGAAGTCCGGGGGAGTATGAGAGATAGCATATCTAAAAACTAGCCTACCTGAAATTCTTGTTTTTTTGACGTTGCTAGCTCTCGTACTATAGCTTTCTCTCAGAATATCAGAATTTAATTTAAACAGCTCAACAAATTAAGACTAGGCTACCTTTATATCATAACATATCACTATTTCCTGGCTTATTTCGGACTATATTATATATATCGCCTATTGTTTACTGTTTCGTTAAGAGTTTCGATTAATTGTGATATGTGAGAGGAACAATACTAAGAAAGAGGCCTTAGGGAACGTACGGCGTGGGGTTATAGAGGACTTATAGGAAAGATTGTCTTAAGAAAACATACATATTTTTTTAGGAACATGCTATCACACAAGAGACTAATATATAACAATATAAAAGGTATACTGTAATTGTTTTTACTGTAACAATTTGGTAACAATATTTTTTATTTTAAATGTTACTAAGTTCTTCGGCTAGCTGCGTGTTTTTTTTATATTCTATGTTAACATTTTCCTGACGTTTAGATTACTTTTCATCGCGTGTGACAACGGTTGATGAAAATAAAAGTTATATAATAAAAAACGAGTTAGTAAAATCTTAGCTATGATTTGTGGTTTTGCTATACTTGTCCTATTAATGGTAGAGGCAAAGTGATTCAGATAACAAACTTCCTTACTATGATTATTTTATAAGTAGAATCGATTTTGCTTCTAATATTAAAATTTTGGTCGAAAGCAAAGATGTCATATGATGTCAGATGTGTTTAATATATATTGAATTTACACTTAATATGTATCCTCATTAGTTTCTATTTCTGTTAAAAGCTGCAGAAGTATATTATACTTACACTGAAACCTCGGGCATATGACATTAAAAGTGACTTCTTATAACTTAATAAAGTTTTTTTTAAGAAATAGTACCTATATGGCTTACAAAAGAATGAATCCTTTTATACAGTATGTGAATTACGAGCAGAACATTTCTATATAAAGCATACATTTATCCGTGTTAGGCGATAAGAAACCCAATCAAGGAAACAAGTATAGCTCGAGGAAAGTTGGGATTTCTTCTGGGAGTAGATAAATAAATATTTTTTTGTATTACCCAATCTGCAACATGTATTCTTCAATGACACTTTGAAATATAATAATTTTGTTTAATTTTATATTATGTAGTCATTGTTGTTTACAAATAAAAACTTTAGTATCACGCGTAGCGGTTTTTACCCTATCAAATTTGTTTTAATTCACGCAGATAACATCTTATTTCCCAAATCGTCATACATTACATTGTAAACACATCGGCAAGTTTTACATCATTAGTTTCTTACGTTACATAAAATGTTTGTTTTAATAATTCTCAAACGTATGATTAATGTGTCAGGTCACAGGACCATAATGTAGCAAAGTTAAGCTAAGACTGAAGTGAGTTGTATATTGCCATCCTTTCAGGGAGTAGAACGAAAACCTGGTACCTAGATTGAAACACACAGTTTACTTTTACATCTAAAGATATTTCTACAAATTGATTGTGTTTCTGTACTACAAACTCGCTCTAAAAATCTAATCTATTTTGATAGCCTAATTAATGGAATTACCACTTAATAGGTCGCTTATAAAAGTATGTATACAAAATATATTCTTTTGAAAATGAAATAATATTTGCTCAAAGAAAATGTTTTTCTCAATATTAAAGATACTTACTCCCTTTTTTCAATGTATTTTCTTTCTGTCAATTTCTCGTGACCTGTTAATTTCTAAAATGATACAACATTACAGACGGGAACAGTAACTCACATTTATGTTATGAAATATTTACATTTCCTGAAAATGAAAGCTCCTAACGAAACAATCTTGATTGTTAGCAACATGACATTGACGAGGGTCGCTAGGATTGCAATCAAAATAATATTAAATTATCTTAAAGCGCTTTACAAAGCCCACAACAAATGATGTTCATTATAAAAATACCATAAGGATTACTGTGGGTCATAAAGAGAATGAGACTTAAGGTAACAGTTATGAAATTAAGTTAATGCACTTTAAACTGGAGTACTACGAGATTGCTCCGAGAGTATAATAATATATTCCAGAGGGACATTCTGAAGCTCCTAATTATATTAACGAATCCGTATTAGTACGTTTATTAATTACAACTAGAAAAGAGAAGTTGATAATAATTATTTATTAACTGGCTGAAGGATTTGATTTCTGAAAACAGAAACGAGCCGGGAATGTAGGAAATTCTGTATGGATAATAACATTATCTTCTATTTGAAGTACTGGAAATGTAAGAAATTCTTTTTTCACGTATTAATATCACTACATCCTCCAACTACACAACAACTTTTCCAAACCATTTAATCGTTAAGTTAATAATGTTGTTTAAGTGATGGATTGATTATACATTATACATTAGGCGATATTCCGTGTTCAGTCATGCAGTATTATTCCGTATTCCTTATTTAATAATCCTCAGTTACTAATTGTGAATACATACTTGTTACCTACTACCTATCGATCATGGTGATCACTGTTTACGAACTCAAACTATCATCTACTTTACAGTCTACATATCAAATGTTTTTCTAAGATTACTGTTTGAAGAGTTCACTTAAAAGTAAGTACTATAAATACAAATACACATATTATAAAACAAGTTATAATTTATTCCGGTTAGAATTAAATTCATCCGATAGACCTTAGTCATTACAGAAAACAAATATGAAGTTATTTATTAGGATACCTATAAAGTTTTATATATATACATTTTAAAATATATTTCTAGCGTAAAATCCATTTTAACTTGTTAGATAAAATGTTTGCACTTGCTTCTTAATACTTAAAGACCTCAAGAAAATGCTGACGAAATGTTCACCTTACAGAAGTTCAATGTTTTAATGTATCTAGCTTACTGTTTGTTAATGTTGAAACACACACAGATAATGATAGTCAACGTGCTTTACTTTAAAAACTCACTCAGAGAGTCGCTGTTTAAAACGATTTAATAATATATTTGAGATTCGTATTAGACATATAATGTGCTTTAATGAGGAACATTCACTGACTTGTGTTTATATCATTTATATGCACATTATAGTAATGATAATTGAATGAAAATAAACTAGTGATTTGGTTATTATATGCCAAATAGTTACATTTATCAAGACGGAGTGTTAAATATCTTGAGTGAAGGGAAAACTAACATTCCACGAGACATGGATGAAGTCATTATTTAGTCATTATTTATAAATTTCACGAATAACAAACTGAGTTATGGTCAATAAACAAAGTTCAAGATGAATTTAAACATAAGTACGTTCAATGTTTATATTGAATATGTAGAAGGAGGCCTTTCGAAAACGGTCTGGTTCGTATTTATACATATAAAACTGTGTTAAACTACGAGTATATACTCAAACAAATGTTATACAGGGTGACTGGTGAATTACTATCAATATTTAAGGAGCATACTCGGTACATGATTCTCATTCGAATTATGTAAAAAAAATAGGTACTTAATTTTTGACCAAATTTCCGTATAAATAAATAAAGTGTGTACACGTTCCAAGTGTTCCAAGTGTGGACGCGTGCGGCGGCGTGCTGATAGAACACTACGCCGCCGCCGCGTCTGTGTGAGTGTGTGTGTATACCTAATCTGTAGGGTGTTCATACGATGTGTAATTAATTACACAACTTTTGGTTAACTTTACTTAGAAGTTTATTAATATTTATGTTATATTAATTTTTATTTTGTCATATATGATCGTCTAATATCACGTCCTCAAATATCGATAGTAATTCACCAGTCACCCTGTATATACTTGGTCGTATCCTGAGGTGAGCTAACAATATCCCGTGTCGGCAGTACGAGTAGTAATATGAATGTTGCTTTAGTTTTATTTGTATCACGTTAATAGAGAGAGTGAAATGAAAAGATTACTTCACCTCCCCTGACAGTGTTCTTGTAGCTTCAATAGACTCGATCTGAAATGTTACAACTATATTCATAATAAGATTTTGCTAACCTGATATAATACGTACATATATTTGTGTGTTTGGGCATATTGTCTCCTAAAAATATATTATAAACGATCTATTTATTCGTAACTTTATGCACCTACAATGTTCTTTTATATATTCAAGAACAATTTAATACTAAATAAATTAGTCTTTTTTCCTGAAAGGATTTCAACAAGATCGGCGTGATGTAGCCTTTAGTGGCTACGTTTCGTCCGATAAGTGAGAGAACCGGTTGCCTTTTCCCTATTCCCTCCCTTTCCTGCTATGTCCCTATTCCCACCGATCCCGTTTCCTCGACAATCAAGGTTGACAACGGATCCGTAACGTTCACTACTGCCTATCAAGAAGGCCGTCTGCTCGTTTGCGACCACTGATATAAAAAAAACCTCGATAACATTCTTAAGTAAGTACCAATAAATACTTAACATAAAATAACCAATTCTTATTTGAAAGTTAATCAAAACATAAGGCCGTTTTCATGAGACTAAATAAGAATCAATAACTGTTCATTGACCTGGAAATATGAGGTGTTTCGGGAAGCTGTGTCTTAGTACAGAGAGGAGACATAAAATATGTATATATAAATATATAAATGGCTAATGATGTTATGATTATGATCATTTTGTTATCAAAACTTTTACTCGAACACTTTCGATGGTCGATTTTTTCATATCAATATAGAAGTGAGACTCCACCGAACAAAAAAATAAATAATCCGTAAAAAATATAACTCCCTTAAAGTAGGTACCTGTTTTTAGTTTGAGTTCATTATCACACGCTTTTTTATTATCCTGATGATAAAAATAATGATTTCCTTTGTGATATTAATATACATATAAGAAGAAAAAATTTAAAAATCGAGTCTTTAAATATTTTTACTGTACATTTTAACATTGTCACGGTTATTTGTAGTCTCTCAAATAGTTTTCTTCAAAGAGATGAATGTGAGTTGTCGAAAAAATCAATGTCAGTTTTTTTTTTTTGATAAACTGCATGCATGTACAAAATGAGTTGTACTGATATTATAATGACTGAATAAACTAAGATCAATATATAAAACTCCGGGTCCATAATACATCTCTGTTCCTTTCCACAGTCTCTCGTGCACTCCGGACTCCGGTCTCAGGCGAAGCGTCACAATGTACAATGTGTCACAAGTGTTCGTGCATGTAACCTTAAATAGTATATTGTGCAAATTTAAATATCTCCAACGAAACTTAACAGTGAAATTCACGAGGATAATATTATATTGTACAACTAGTGCGAGAAGTTGTCGATTGCCCACGACAGCGAAGTTAAGCGACTAATAAAGAAAAGAGTAATAAAAAAGCTTTGTCCGCGTGAATTTATGTGTTAAGCTCCAATGGAGATATTAACATTAGAACAATAGATATGGTAACAAATGAATAAGGTTGGTTGGGTGGTTAAATATTTAGCGACATATGTATGTAGACTTCATATGTTATAAAACTGTTCTACCTGACCCTGCGGGGGAATTGCATGGAATACTATAATAAGTATTATTTACATGTCTTAGTTACATTACTACAAAGATATATAAGAACTTGTTAAGTAGATTGTGTGTAACAAAAAACTAATCATAAGTAAGTGTAAAGTTATTAATAACGAATCTGGAAAGTTCATCCTGATACATCTTGAATGTAAAGTAATAATTATCTTAATATAACAAACATGTTCATCTCATCATTCCTCACTACTGACTGTTAGTTAATCATATACAGAACTCATACACGTATTTATTACAATGTATACATTTTGATAAAAATGTTTGTTGTTTAGAAGCACTGCTTATTTTCTTAGACAGCAAGCTTCTCCAGTAGAAGCACCAAATTCACTCAAGTTCCAAATCTTTAGCCTCTTAACTTAAGGATAATTTTTGATTCCATATTTGAGACTTAACAAAATCACTCAATAAATATAATAACTAAATAAATCAAACCACATTTCACTACACATATAACTGATATTCCATCAACGCGGTCCCCGGTTCGTTCCCGTGCACGCTACACTCACTGTATCCACAGTCACACTTCAAGTCCTAACTTGTTCCGTGTGTGTCTGAACACAGAGCCTGTCTGTTCACGTCTCTTCTCTCCACCGTCTGTATGTTAACTGCCGCCGGCCGCGTCCCTCGTGGCTCCTCTCACTGCTCCTCGCTGCGCACTCACGGACACAGACGGCGCAGATAACTTTACATTCTGTTAACAAACTGACTGAACTTTCAGACTATTTTATTATTATTTTCATGATGGTAATGATTGGAGCGTGCTTTTCTTTTTGCTTCTAATGATAAAGTTTATATGACGAATTTGATTTTAGAGTTTATATTAAAGTTAATAATTAGATAAAAATGTCATACACATTTCATTTAGGATAAATCACGATATTATTTTTCTTGTCCCTGAATGGGTATTGATAGCGCATTTGTTGCAACAAGTGGCTGTTAAATAAATTATCGAATACGGTCTCCAATCACATTTCTTACTATTTAAAAGTGTGACGAAATATTTCTGACTTAAATAATGATTTCATTTCTTATAGTTTAGTCAAAATAATATCCCTCAAATATTATACAGGGTGACTGGTGAATTACTATCAATATTTAAGGAGCATACTCGGTACATGATTCTCATTCGAATTATGTAAAAAAATAGGTACTTAATTTTTGACCAAATTTCCGTATAAATAAATAAAGTGTGTACACGTTCCAAGTTTTACAAGTGTGGACGCGTGCGGCGGCTTGCTGATACAACATTACGCCGCCGCCGCGTCTGTGTGAGTGTGTGTGTATACCTAATCTGTAGGGTGTTCATACGATGCGTAATTAATTACATAACTTTTGGTTAACTTTACTTAGAAGTTTATTAATATTTATGTTATATTAATTTTTATTTTGTCATATATGATCGTCAAATATCACGTCCTCAAATATCGATAGTAATTCACCAGTCACCCTGTATAATAACATAGTTATAGGAATTCTCGAATAATAACATAGTTATAAAAAGTCTCGTTGCCGAGGGCGCGGGTTCGATCCTGGCCCGGGCAAGTACCAATGTGATTTTTCCGAATCATATGTACTTTCTAAGAATATTTAGACATCACTGATTAATGTTGATTCCCAAAAGAGGGTTGATGTCAGGCAGGCGGCCGGTCGTAAAAACAAATAGCCAAAATCATTCACAACATGTAAGGCAGACCCTGGCTGTAGCTGGGAAAATTGCCAGGTAGAAGAAGATAGTTATAGGAATAGTTGGAAAGATAATTTTACACGAAATTAACTATTGTAATGTTGTTATTTGCAAGGCAAATATTTTATCATATGTTGATGTGAAAATGGCAGAATAACGAAGTTAAGAATTTAAAACAATGAACACTAAAAATTTATACTCGTTGCTTTACGGGTGCATCAGAAACAAGTTAAAAATCCAGCACAAAATTTATTTAAAGTCTGCCAGAATTTATGTAGCACTTTGTCCTTCGCTGCTCTGTAAAACGCCTTATTCATCAACCGTCTGCATCAATAAAAAAATTAAAGTAGAAATAATGAAAGTTTTTAATAAAATAATACATATATTTAATTTAAAAGCTGATGCAGAATTTAGGTATATTGGTATAATAACAATTATGTTGCTTAATGACATCTAAGACTTTCGCGAGTATTCATTTAAATGAAATTAATATTATTCGGATTACTTCTCGTTTTTTATTATTTTATATCTACACACTCCCGACGTTCCGGTTACTTTGCAGCAACCGTGATCAAGTGCAGATGAGATGTCAATGTGAATTATATTTAATCAACATAATTCTTAACTTAATAGGTTGGTGAATTCAAAAAGGTTTGTTATTTCCATATTAATTGATAATCTACTGTGCCCTTTATAGACAACTGATCAAGTGTTTATTTATTTTAGAGTAGCAGGTTTATCATGTCCATGGATATTCTACTATTATTAATAAATGTAAACAATGAAATTTTTGTCCATTTGAGGATTACTTTATGTAAAACGTTAAAGTAACTTGTTCGTTTAAGCAATAAGATACCAAATATGATTGAAATGGAAAAGGTAAAGTGAAAAATAATAAAAAAAAATGTACTTACATATTTAAAAAATACTTGACTTGAAATTACTAAAAGCAAAAAAAAAACTCTATGAGGATAAGAATGAAAAAGAAGTTGATTAGATATACAAGTTGAATAATGTTATAAAAATATCGGATTTATTACAAATTCGTTGTTTTTAAAGACAGCCTCGCTGACGTTACTAATGTTAGGTACTTCTTCTTGTACGTTCCATGATATTTTAAAATGAAACTTCAATTGTTCTTAATGTTCCTGTATTTCTCGAAGGTTCTTCATAATTACATACTTCAATGATACGCACTCACTGAACTCTTAATTCTGCCGTCGTGCGTCCAGACGTCATATTTATACCAATATTTAAACAGTATTTATTATATATTTTAACAGTACACGTTTTACTTTTAACAATAATCATAAATACTAATGAGTTTTAATAAGAATAGATGACAGCCTCAAATTTTTCTTCATTTCGCATCCGTTATTAAAGTTGATAGCGCCGATATATATAATGGTAGATTAATAGACTTGTTAGGTAATAGATTAATAGAAAGCTAGGTGTTTCGGTTTACATTAAATAGTATTCAAACAGCCTTTGTCTACTAATTAATATCAATAATTTTTAAATACTCTCTTTCTCAACATTTTACTGTTACAAATAAAGCTTGTTCATTTGCTCATTATTGAGATAATCCGAAAGTATGAAACTCGCATATTTTGTTAAAATCTTTTTGTGTTTTGTTTGCAGTCATTTAGAAAGTTTTGTTACATTATGTTCATACCTATTACATATTTTCAATACTATTTTATTGCAAATTTTCAAAAATTTAATTTTAAATATTTTGTTCCACCAAATAACAACTCAATTTCATTTTATAAATTATATACAGATCAAAGAAGACATACAACTTTTTAACTGGATCGTCAATTAACGGTATAAAATTATATGAAACAAAGGTTTTTAAACAACTCTATCTTAAGATAGGCGCAATAGTTTTGTAATAACTTTTCGATAAATATTTTTGATTATTCTGATTATTTTTAGAAGAAAATTAACCTTTTCAAATATTAAAATAAAATTACAAATATACAAATGTTAATTTCGATTAATTTTCTTTCATGTTTTAACCTTTTTATTTTATGTTTTCATTTTTACATTTCCTAGTGTATTTGGATATTTTTTTATCCTTGGTGAAATTGTACAAGTGGATTTAAATGAAGATCTACTCCATTACGTTTTTTTTTAATATTCTTTTCACTTTTATCGTCTCTCAGAAAGCAGCGCCAGTCGATCAGCTGCTCCAACGCCACCCGCCACCTGCCGCGCGGCAACGCTCCTCGATCTCCTGGAAATAATTAGTATTAAATAGTGAGATTAATGAACCAGAATTACCTGTGGTTATACATATCAGAACATATTTATCTCATGAGATATACTTTCGCGGGTAGTCAAATGTATGTAATGTAACTAGTATTTTTTGTTTTTACTATAATCTACTCGTGATGCACGTGCAATATCGATAGTACGTTATAAAAAAATAACTATAAACACTTATTGTTCCAGTGTGTACTAACCGCTGAGCTGGGACGTTCCTCATCCAGTAACCTCTGCCCCCTGGCCAGTACGTCCTTGAAACAGTCGTCGCGCGCCTCTTTCTCCGCCCTCAGCTGCTGCTGAGCCTGCGGCAGCTGGGGATGACATCTCGCTGCGGAGGGATGACGACCACGAGATGACGTCACGGAGCTGGGGAACGATATTCATGATATATATATAACTTATATATAAAATTCTCGTGTCACAATGTTCGTTTCCGTACTCCTCCGAAACGGCTTGACCGATTCTCATGAAATTTTGTAAGCATATTGAGTAGGTCTGAGGCTCTGAGAATCGGCCAATACCTATTTTTCATAATCTAAGTAATAGGGGCTGTTCACCCCTAAATTTTGTTTTGATTTGGACGAAAGGTTTTGTTTTTATTTTTTTATCAAGTGTCATAAGAAAATACATAAAATCCTAAATATTTTTTTTATCACCGACCCCTACTTTTGATATGACAAAACAACGTTTGCGGGGCAGATAGTATATATTAAATAATAAATAATCAAAACTAAGACAACCATTAAATTAGTGCTTAATATAGAAAAATATCTCTTAATTAAACGTTATTTCATTTAATATTTGTTACAAGTGCGATGTCGAACTGTATATTCATAAATGTTTTTGTTATAAGTGTAATTCTCATATAAGTGATAATAATGTCTTAATGGAAATAAAATATCATAAAGGACCCATTATTTATAGGCGTAAAATCGTTAATAATTAATTAGTATATAAAGAAAATATATATAAATTAGATAGATTAATCAAATGTAGCAATATATTAAAACACTATCAGATCATAAAGGTTTTGTATAATAGTGAAATCCCACAGTAATACCTCGGATAGGAAGGTCTGTAATTCCAGGTGTTGGTGCAACAGTTTCCTCCTAAGGTCTGCAGCACCTCGCAGTGACCGCCACGCCTCACTGAGCGCCTGCTGTCTCAGCGCTATCTGCTGGGAGTTACCGCCGGGGCGTAACCGCTGGAGGCGAGATCCTTCCTCCTGGAGCACCTGGAAATAGATTTAATATCACTACAACTATCTCTTCTACCTGGCAACTTCCCAGCTTTAGCCAGGGTCTACCTTACATGTTGTGAATAGTTTTGGCTAATTGTTTTTACGACCGACCGCCTGCCTGACATCAACCCTCATTGGGAATGCATTAATAAGTGATGTCTAAATATTCTTAGAAAGTACATATGACTCGGAAAAATCACATTGGTACTTGCCCGGGCTAGGAAGTATATTACTACAACTATAAAATACTGCAAAAATCAGTTAAAATCTTATTTAGGCAGAATTAGGCTATATTAAGTGAGGAGCTATGATATTATGAAATAGATTTTGACAAGTATTCATTTAAATGAAACTAATATTTATCATATCGTCTGCCCGTGATCATGATACTGTAAAGTAAACAAAACGTCGGAAATATGTCGTTTTTTATCAAAACGTTCATCCAAAAAATATTAGTTTCATTTAAATGGATACTCGCGAAAATCTTAGATTTCATTTTAAATCAATCTTAATAGTTACTCTGTGTCTATGAGTTTGCATTTCTTATCACTGTTTTGTACATAATTATTGTTGCTTTGAGGGTGTATATTTTAAATTTCATGTTTAAAGCAAAATTTATTGTAAGAATATGTTAAACTACCTAGTGATACATTTATTATGATTGTGAAGTTTTAATTTAAAATACATAATATGTTTATCGTCATAATTTTCTCAAGTAAGGGAAATGTAATTTCTTTTTGAGAAAAATAAAGTATCTTTAACCATAATAATTGTTTTGTAGTACCTGCATCTGCGCGTCTATAGCGACCATATCGTTCTCGGCTGCGTCGTGGTCCCTCCAGAGGGCAGTGGCGGCGCGCAGGTCGCGGGGCGTGGGGGGCGGGGCGAGGTGTGCCCGGCGCTCCCGGGCCCGCGCCAGCAGCTCCCCGGCGTCGCGGTGGAAGCGGTGGATCTCGCCAGCAGCAGCCAGGCGCTGGCTGCGGGACTGGATCTGTTCTACCAGACGCTGCCAGGACTCGCTGGAATGTATGAATTGTATGTATTTGAGTTGTGGATTATGTAAATTAGATCTTATATGTATGGAACTAAGTCTCACTCTGCCTTGTTTTAAATGACATGTGGATTTTTTGAATTAGTTTCTATGTTCTAAGTCTCATTTTTTTTATTCTAAATTAAATTCTATATCTAGTCATTAAGTCTCATTTTAACTTGTACAAATTTATTTGCATTTGTGGTATGTCCTATTTAGATTCTACATATATCTGTATGTATGGTTAAAACTAATTTTGTTTGGTATAAGTTTATGTGGACATATTGGATATCTGAATAAGATCCTATATGTTATGTAATTAAGGGTCATTTTCCAAGTTCCCCTCACCCGAGCACTTCCTGTCTCTTTTCAATGTCAGCGATGTAGGGGCTCTCTGAGGCGACCAGCTTCTTGGCCAGCTCCTCACACTGGTTGAACCTCTCCGCCCCACTCTCTACACGGTGACGGAGCTCTTCGAACTTGGACCTAAGGATCTGTGGTTGGGGAAATATGATGTCTTAGATTATAGATATAATTAAATGATTTTGGAGGATATTTTAATTAAGGTGTAAACATTTAGGTATATTTAATATTATGACATGCTAATCTTTGCACATCCTTCTGAGATACAAAAAATAAAAAAAACACTAAATTACGTATTAAATGCTCAAATTGACTTAAATTTCAACAAAATTTAGCATTCATTCGTTAGTTTCTAAAAATAGGATTGCTGAACGGATATCCGTGTAGTTTCAAAGCTTAGTATTTGAAGATATAACTGAATAATGTCTCCATCACCAAGTGTGATGGCTGGAGCACCCTCTCATCATCATCATCATCATCATCATCTACATATCGTTACTCACCAGTAAGTGTTTATAGTCCTGTCCGTAGTCTTCACTGGAGGCGGCTGCTTGCTGCTCCGCAACTCATTCCTCCAACTCAGCGCTCTCAGCCAGATATTCATGTCTAAGGATAGACACACATATTTTTAGAGGATATCCTATTTATATATTCCTATAACACACATATACTAGTCTTTGTCAGCAACTTCTTCATAATCAACTTCAGGAATAGAAAGGCGTTACTGTGTAACGCTTAAGAAGCAGTAAATAACAAGTCTTTGTTAAGTAGTTATTTATTTAAATTTCGACCTCGCTTAATGAAAAGTATGCTACGTCAGTCTCCTGTTTCGAAACTACCTCGAGACAAATTTACAAATTCTTATAGCCCTTCTTAGTAGTGCGACGAATATGATATGTATATATATATATATATATATATATATATATATATATATATAGTATCTCTCACCTGCACACATTCCCCACGAGCGCGGCCTACCTGCTCGCTGCCAGTCTCTGCAGCCTAGCCAGACTGCCAGCCAGCTGGTCATGTCAGGTGACCAGCGCGGCACCCTCAGGATGACCACCGGAAGCCATGGATTGCGCCACGTGACCCATTTCCGCTATGATCGCCGCGTATGTGTCCAGCTCGAGTTCTACGGCCTGTTGGTAGGTTAAAGAGGAATTGTAAGATAATGCTGAATATACTCTGTATTATTATATGTCTGTTAATTGAAAGTGTTAGAAATTTAAATAATGACAACTTCTGATTTAAGTCCATATATATATATATTAGATGTCATACTCCTGCCAAACGGCTTAACCGATTTTTATGAAAGTTTATATGCATATTCAATAATTTTAACAATTTGCTACTATCTATATTTCATACCCCTAACTATAAGGGCGGCCCACTTTTAACACCTTATTTAATTTTTTTTGGACAACCTTTCATAATGTGGCATTATAAAATACATACAACCCTTAATTATCACTCTTCTATCACCAACCCCTATTTTTAATATTTGTTTTATAAATATTTGATCCTACTCAATAACTGATAAATTTTCACTTCATAAGTCACTTGATGACTTACATATATGTATATAGTGATTTATCATACATTTCAAATAGCTCAAAAATTGTGTGATATGACGAAAATCTAATTCTTAGCTATGTATATATATATACAGGGTGACTGGTGAGTTACTATCAATATTTAAGGACGTGGTAGTTGACGATCATATATGACAAAATAAAAATTAATATAACATAAATATTAATAAACTTCTGAGTAAAGTGAACCTAAAGTTGTGTAATTAATTACGGATCGCGTGGATACCCTAGCTGCGTTATCGACACAAAACAGTTATGTACGTAGGTATATGTAGTTATCGCGCGGTAGTTTACCTACATCCAAACGCCGCGCGCCGCCGCGTGTTAGACCTTAGATAAACAAAAATGATCCATTTCCCTTCATACTTTAATCCTGGCTTAGGACAGGCAAAAATACCAAGATATTTCTTTCGTTTAAGCAACCAATTTATTGACTAGGTGTGACCTTGAAATGGTATTGAAATGGTGTGACCTTGACACAAAAAATAATATGAACTGTTTACCTATCTTGGTATTTCCGGCGTATTTAAAAATGGAATCATACTTATTTACAACAATTGTCAATCATTAAACTACCTATTTACCTACATAACTACACTAACCTTAACAAATGTTCAAAGGGAGCTCCTTCTCGTGTGATACACAGTTCGGCACGTTTACACATATTGTCTTTCACACGATTTAATACGAATGGGTCACTTTTAATAGTTTTGAAATCACTATTGATTTTTAATTTCAACTCCTCTCTGTTTACATACTCTGTAGCATACACAAGACGTTTCCTTGGGCATGTGTTAGAACACGGAACTGTCCGAAGTCTCGTAATCTTTGATTAGCGTTTAAGATGACGCTGGCCGTAGGTACTCGACGATTGGGGAACATCTCCCGGTACAAATTGATTGCGCCCGGCAAGCTTTCATTTGCACGCGCATACGCATGAACCATGTCCAAGTATTCTGCATTTGTGTATTGAAAAGCCATATTTAATTACTAATAAGTAATAACGGGTCACACGCACACACGACAGATTATTATTAGGTATACGCGTAAGATCGATCGCTAGGCGCGCGCGCGGGAAGACGAACGTACGGACCTTACGGCGGCCCTCGCGCGACTAATAGCCGACTAATGGCCCGCTAGCCACGGGGCGGGGGTTGGGGAGTAGCGACACACTGGCGCCGGCAAGGATGAGTACGTATCCAAACTTTATTTATTTATACGGAAATTTGGTCAAAAATTAAGTACCTATTTTTTTTACGTAATTCGAATGAGAATCATGTACCGAGTATTCTCCTTAAATATTGATAGTAATTCACCAGTCACCCTGTATACAATGTTATGACATTTAATAAAGAAAGTGCTGATATTGCTCAGCTTACAAATATAAAATAAATATAATATATGAAATCTTTATAAAATAATAAGATTTTGTTTTTTATTGAGTCAAATATGAATATATCATTTAATATTTAACAGTAAAGAAAAGTATTAAGAAAAATATTTTTAAAACGGACGTGGCAGTCAGATTCCAAGGCCATAAATTGAAACGGTTCAGTTAACGTGAACGTCAAGAAGTAGTAACCTTCTTTATAGAATTCAATATAGTGACTTTCGCGTAAATTGAGAAGCTTAGAAATGTCCCCTTAACGTCGACTAACTATTTATTAAACTTACTCACTTATTAAAAGATAAGATTAACAGTTTCTTTTCTCGTCCCAAACGTATTATTATGTAATGTAAATTGAAACTCAGATAATTTAGGTTCTATCACATATAACCATAAGTTTGAATTTCAAATGATGAATTAAAATATTATGAAAATAATCATGATTAATGTTAATGTTAGAAATAAAATACAATATTACATATGTTAAAGTGATAAAAATCTAAATAATATTCCGAAGAAATATATATTACTTGTTTACATTAAAAAAATGGTGGTTTCGAATATGGGTTTTTTAAAAAGTAGGTGTAATTAATTTTGACCTGTTTTTTTATTAACTAGGGTAAGATTTTTCATTTTTATACAATAATGTAATAATTAAAATAGAAATTTTAAATAATTCATGAAAAAATTATTCGCCAAAGTCACATGTATGTAACTACGTAATATAGCTTTGGAATGATATTCAAAAATTGGAAATGTCAGCGAACAATAGATTACAAACAAATGGAATTAAATGTAATGAAAAAGAAGAAATAAGCTTAATTGAATTAAAATCAAAAGTATGTTGTAGTTCTCCCTTCAAAAGTTAAACAACTTGGTTATTAAATTTCATAAAAAAAACAATTGGATGCAGAAATAAAAATTATGTATAATTTGTTTCAATACTATAACAAATATTTTAAAGGTTGACTTATTATTGAGAAAGTATTTTAAAAATGAATTTCATCTCATCTTCCCGCTAACGAGTTTAATAAAGTTATTTATTCTATAAAATCAGACTACATAAGAGAACGTGACTAAAGAGCATAAAACATAAAAGGTAATTCAGCGGATCCTTAAAAAACTATCTCATTAAAGTAGTATCTCAAACGTCATGGCATTTTTATTATAATAAATTTGTGATTCAGAACTCTATGTAATTTAACGATGAATATATTGAGAATTTTTGTTAAAAAAAATTATAAAAAGGATTTCTATGGCTTTTTGCCTATTTGTTTCTGTTTAAATTACAAAATATCAATTCAAATAAGTAAATAATAGATTTTATAATACAACTAGCTTTCCGCCCGCAGCTTCGCCCGCTTGGAGTTCCCTTATATCGTGTTTTCAAGAGAACCTTTCAAAAGTCTGGGATAAAAACTATACCATGTTCTTTCTCAAAGTCAACTCTATCTCTGTACCAAATTTCATGAAAATCAGTTCAGTGGTTTAGGCGTGAAAGCGTAACAGAGAGACAGACAGACAGAGCTACTTTAACATTTATAATATTAGTAGGGATACTTAATGTCCGAATTCTTTAAACAAGCTTTTATATGACAACATAAGTCAGTAGCAACAATTTTAGGACTGTAGTGACTTCCTCGGCTTTGTAAACCAGGTCGTCCGCAAATCTGACAGGAGTGGGAAAAGACTGAATTCTTAAAATCAATTATTACAGTTCCTTAATATATGTAATTACAATGATTAATTAAATAATTGTATCATGAACAATAGTTAATTTTAAATGTAATTTAACAGTAGAAAAGTTTGTGTCTTATATATTTCTTATATACATGATGTAATTCTTTTCGCCGTATAAAATGAATGATTTGAACCTAACGGCTTGAACCCAATACTTCTATTGAATAATCACATCATCACTCAAGTCTTAAAATAACAAGTGTTACGAAGAATGTTTTTATGATATAGTTTGTATTGAAAAATATCGAATAAACAGAAATTTTTATAAATTAAAATTATGAAAATTTTCAGAATCTTCTAAAGATGGAACTAACAATGTATATTGCCTTCTTTTATCGTGCCCAAGGACATGTATCGCGTATAACATTAAAGGCGTTATTTCATTTTAATATTTCTAACAAAGGAAGTGTCATTGACTTGTCTACTCAATTTTATTGTTATTTCGTTTTTGACATAGGAAAAGAAAAACATACTTTCTCTAAAGTAATACAACGAAAACGAAACATTGCATTAGTTTTGAATTAAAGAATCGAATTTTGTCCAACAATCTTAATTGATTAAAAAGATTTTTAAGAATGACGTGATTAAAGAGATTATATTAAGTATTCTATGAAACGTTTTTAATTACTGTGATATAATTGACAATGTATAGAAAAAGTCTTACTTACTTATCTATTACGTAGTTTGATTAACCGTTTACTTCTAAGAAGGCATCAAACATATTTTTCAGAAACGATATTGAGACTCACTCATTAAAATTCTCGTTTTGTTTCCCTTTGTTTAACCAGGACGCTTAAGGTATTCATCGAAATAATTATTTCGCCTATTCAAAGATCTTATTTAAAATAAAAATTACTATACGAACTTTTCTATCACATTAGCTTCGAAATTTTAATTAAAGAAATAAAAATAATCTACATAATTTACTTGAATTGTACTTGAACCTATCACGTCCATACATCATAGTGATAGTGGTTCAAAGCAATTTCTCAACGTCGCACTTTATTAATAATGTAAAGATATCTTGAACAAGAACGGCGTATTCTTATGGCAATCAAGTTCAAGTGACTTGTTTTTACTTTATAACAAATAGCAACATGTAAAGAAGAACAAAATAACTAACGATCAATTATGAAATAAACTATTGAAGACACAGTTCTTTTGTTGAATGTTATCATAAGAACCTGACAATGTTATAAAATAGTATTTAATGAAATGAACAATAGTATTAACTCAAATATAAGACTAGTTAATAACAAGTACCATTGTTGTATTATGTATAAAAATTATTATTTTTTATGTCAAAGGTGGCAAACGAGCAGCCGGCCTACATGGTGTAAGGTAGTACCGTCGCCCATGGACATCCGCAACATGTTTGTTATGGATGCGTTGCCAACCTTGTTTTTTGGAATAGGAAGGGCTGGGAATAAGGAAATGGTAGGAAAGGGTGGGAAACAGGAAAAGGGCAACCGGCTCTCTCACTCATCGGACGAAACGCAGCCAGTAAAGGCTACATCACGCCGATCTTCTGTGAGAGGGTGGTACTTCCCCGGTCGAGCCAGCCCATGTTCGAGCTGTAGTAACTTACCACAGCTAGGCTCTACCACCTAAAGAATATATACAGGGTGACTGGTGAATTACTATCAATATTTAAGGAGAATACTCGGTACATGATTCTCATTCGAATTATGTAAAAAAAATAGGCACTTAATTTTTGACCAAATTTCCGTATAAATAAGAAAAGTGTTGACACGTTCCAAATGTTCAAGTGTGGACGCGTGCGGCGGCGTGCTGATACAACACCACGTCACGACACGCGTATGTGTGAGTGTCAGTGTATACCTAATCTGTAGGGTGTTCACACGATGCGTAATTAATTACATAACTTTTGGTTAACTTTACTTAGAAGTTTATTAATATTTATGTTATATTAATTTTTATTTTGTCATATATGATCGTCAAATATCACGTCCTCAAATATTGATAGTAATTCACCAGTCACCCTGTATAAAAATAAGAAACCATATATTATGAGATTCATTAATATTAGATTTAACAATCCGAGTATGGATTTAAGACTACGAAGACAGATGAAGATGTATAATATATACAATAGTATTGGAGACATTATAACTGCTATTTTCGAATGTAGAAAACAACTTTTGTTTAAATATTCTTCTTGACAGTAAATAGACGTGTGTAGCCAATATAACTCATATCACTGTGATTGTGCCTCATACTTGTGTATTACATAAAAAAAGTCATCATGCTCTCATTACAATCTTAAATGAAAAGTGATTCCAAGTTATCAGTTTCTTTTTACTAAATAAAAAAGAACATCAACACGTTTTTATATTGTCTGACTTGATAATATTTTATACACAGGAACATTTTTTTAGAAGATGTCTGTAGCTACAACATATTTCCTTAAATAATAATAAAAATACGCTTTAACTATATCAGCGACGATAATTCTTTTTATTCTGTTACAATAACGGAAAAATCTTATTTCATTTCTTATATCCACTTTACGGTGATTTGATTCGATCGACTGTTTAGGACACTTCATGTATTGGCTTGGTTGATGAAATTGTCGCAATAGAATATTTATTAAATTACAAAAACTCTAATAAATCTAGAAAATTAAGAAAAAATAAAGTATTTCTAAATACAGAGAATTATTACATAGGATTTTTTTTTATATAATAGGATAGACCGTAAATATAAACATCGATAAAGAAATGGATCAAGTTTTTTGAACTATAATTTGTTTGGGTTATTATTAGTTGTTTGAACTTTTGCATCAATAATGCCTCCTTAATGGAATAAAATATCAAAATAAACTAGTCGACATTTTCTTTACGTCATATATTGAGTGTTCCGATCAGTAACATAAGAGAATTAAGATTTATATACGTTTTAAGTATAAACGTCTATCCTAATTTAGCTATTTTCGATAGATATTAAAAGGACACATTTGTTTTAATTTTTGCAATGAGAAAGTAGAATGAGAATTATGGAAACAATAAAGTTCATTAATTATGTTAAATAAAATAAATACTTTTGTAATGAACTTATGCGGGAGAAGTCAAGGTGTAAACTCAGGAAAAAAACATTTTTTTTTAACAAAGTCAACATTTTAATATAAAAAATCCAAAAAAAAAACAAAAGTCTCATAAATAAAAGTTACGCATTACGCATGAGAGAAAATAAAAAAAACACGCAATGATGACATAATAAAAGAAATTTCAAAGTTGCAAAGTAAAATGTTATTTATGTGAAATACGATATTATTGCTATAGTTTATTTACTAAGAATGAACAAAAAATAAAAGACAAACTCAAAGACCAAGAGAATCACATCAATCTTAACACTACAAATCAAAAGAAAATATTAATATGCTGTTTTTATAATGCTTGCTTTGTTATTAAAAGTTCAGTCTACTATTATTACCTATATCGAAATTATTGGGCCTTGGAAATGGGCTGAACTGCTTCGAGAAAAGCATAGTACGGGCAATAATTTTAGCTGGACGTGGCAAAACCTTTTGTTCAAATGGGATTTTGAATAACGATTTCGAGATTTTGTTTTTTAGCCTCGAAAAAAGAAATTCAATTGATTTGAGAGGCTTATATACTTATATTTGTGAGACATTGTAGCTTTTATCTAGTATGTTCCTAACTTGGTTCAAATTATAACAATCTTGATTATCAAAGTACTACATGGTTTTGTAGTATTTTGTTTTCTTTGGTATTTTGTTTTCTTTGGTATACTTTGAGATTAAAGCATAATATAGGACATTCATTGATTTTTTTTATATCATTGTACTATCAGTCAAAAGATATGGATTTCAATAATGTTTAAATTCATCAAACAATATTTTGACTCATGTGAGTTATAGAACGTGTGGCTCAGCAAAACCTTTGATGCTTAACTGCATGAAGTATGTCAGAACCCAAATAATATGGCTTAACTTTCACACTTCCCAAGTTTTTGTCAAAGCGTTGATTTCGACAGCTATCAATAACAGTAGAGAGAATCCCTTGTGACTAGAACAAAATATTTACACAGGCTATTCGATGTCATCGAGTCAATTACATTTTCTACTCGAGATTTGCAGAAAAATATAATTCTCGGAGTTCATTTACTTTTATTGAATTAAAACTACATTAAGGTTAAAACAAGTGGTAAAGGAAGCAGTTTCATTGTTTAATGACTAGGATTTTTGTCGATTGAATTGTATATGATGAAATTTCAATTAGATAGTTGTTTTAAGAGTTTAGTAAGCATCTGCTTAAGTTTGTTATAATGGTAGGTTATAACTAAAGGCGTCATTCGTTTTTCTATGTTATAATTATTTTCTTTACTTAAGTACCTTAAGTTCAATACTTCATAAAAAAACTTATAAATTGTATTTCTTTTTATTAATACACATTACTTGCTAATTAATATGTTGTGTTATATCAATCTACAGCTTTGTATGAAAACATTAGAAGGATTATACGATACACAACTTAAGCTCCCTCTGACATAATATACATTTAAGAGGTATTCCATACTTAGAGAATTATTAATAGGTTATGAAATTCAAGGGAAATTGAGGCTATTACCATGGTAAGAGCACTTCATGCAGGCAAATGCATTACGTCGTGCAAACAGTTTGAAAGCATTTCAAATTATGAGACCCATTACGTTTCATTGCGTTTTTCTTTTTACGTGTTAATTCGTTCAGTTAAAGTAGTTGAAAGCATGAAAGGTTTTAAAACTAGAGATAATATTCTATTAAAAATATAACACCCTTTTCCCACCCTTTTCTGCTCCTTCTTTTCCCTCCCTTGCTCACATTTTCCTCCCTCTTTTCCTCAATCTAGGGTGGTAACACATCCACAAATATACGTTACGGATGTCTATGGGCCACGGTTTTACCTCCATCAGGTAGGCCGTCTGCTCGGTTACCACCTTTTTCCATAAAAAAATAGATTAAAGTCTAACATAAAAGGAATTAGGTGTTAAATAACTAAGAGATGCTATTATAAAAACTTATATAGAGGCTTATTAAAAAGCTATCACAACTTTCTAATTGGAAAATTGAGACCGTAGTCGCAGTAACGTGAAAAAGTTTTTGACTTTACAATGTACTTTATGAAGAGCATATATGTTATATGTTCAAAGATTTAAAAAAATCAAGGGTTTTACTCTCATATGTTTTTTTTAGAAAAACATTTTATGATTTTCTCACTAACATTTCTGTTTATACGAGATACAAAATTTTCTATAAAAATTATAAAACACCTAAGAATTTACACAAATGTAATTAAATTTTGAATTTATATCACTTATGGATAGTTTCTTGACCTGATATTTTATTAATCTGTTAATTTATTACTTGAAAGACGATATAAGAATTATAACTATGAGAAGTTTTTTTATAATACTTACTTTTCAAAAAAATCTATTTTTCCTTTTTTATATCTTTCAAATTTGAAATTGTATAATATTTTTATATTATTGGATTTGTAAATATAATTCTCATATTTATTTTATGACATAAATAAAACTTTTAATTAACGATAATGTTGTATGAAATATGTAATATAATGGTTTCTACATCAATTTATATGTATATCGTTGCGAGGTTGGAGTATGGGCGAGCTGGGTGGATTCGAAACCTGGTTATCTTTCCATTTTATAAATAAATCCATATATCACTAATAGATTTATTAATCGTTAATTATGTATAAAGAATAACAGAATTTAATACAAAAAGTTTATGATTCAGGCGGTTTATTTAAACGGCTGACTAATCTACTAACTATAACACTAGAGATATGTCTTACTTAAATATCGGAACCGTCCCCTCTTTTTACAACTCACCTGATTCATTGAAGGATTGATGACATCAGGATGGCTTTGAAAACTATTTTCAGAAATGACACTAAAGATATTATTTAAGATTAAATATAGTCTCACTTATCAAGTTTAAATATAATCTCACTTATCGCACGTAGTTAAAATTTAATCTCTTATTTTATTAACGAAGTAATTAACTAATCATAGATTAATTTTAAAGACTTTTATTTTATAGTACCCAAAAGGTAAACAAACCGTTGACGTATGTTCATGATTAAAATATTTTTAATCATGAACATACGTAAAAATTTACAAAAATAGTTCTCGGTATTTCTTCTCCATTTAATCTTTATATTTTAACCAATCATTCGCTTTAGCAAAGGGCATGCATGACTTTACATATAAATATGTCTTCAGTGACATTCATAATGTTAAGAATACCTTATAAAAGTACTGTCTTTACCCACAACAATAACTTCTAGCATTATTTAAAACCACCATAAATAGAAGAAAATTCCATACACATTTAGGGAATTCAAAAACACGTTAATTTATATATGAAAATACTTAGAATATATGTTATTATTTTTTAGATATTTGAAGATTGTTTGCATTAAAATTGTTGTAATACCTACCTAAGTCTAATTAATGCCCATGTAATAATTAATTCCTTATTATAGTTTAAATGTTAAATATCATGAAACTTGATTGTTTTTGTAAAACTTTACTTACTATATTATTGTATATTTATTTTAAAGGAGCACTAAACAGTATGAACTCTTATTTAGAGTAATGTTTATGTGCAGGCAACTAACGTAACGTGTGGCTCGCCATGATATACGACTGTTTAAATTTTATACAAATTATACAAATTTAAACCTTTTATTTTTAAAGTCCCGTCATTCTTACTTGTATTAAATGTTTTATATCATCAACAGTGCAAATTAAGGTTTAACAAATTAATGTCTTGCCGATTTTCATTTAACCACTCTACAGTTATGTACATATATGCATCTCAACGTAATTTAATACATATTTACGTAGTTTTAAGGAAAATCTATTTTACAGCTGGTGTGAGTTTGCAATTTTTTGAAATTGTGTTGTTGTTGTCGAATATAATTATCTTGAACATATTTATTTAATTTGTAAAAAGTATTAAATGATAAAACTATAATATTGTAGGAATATTGGAGAGTATAAGAGGGGCGAGCCATATATGTATAAGAATTTGTCAAAGAATATCAGGGTTCTTTTCTCGTTCAAAACGCGAGTTGGAATGATAGTTTTATCAATCGTAGATTTTCGGAGTGTGTTTAAATCTTTCTTTTGGGATATATTCAAAATATGTTTTCAAGATAGCTTTAAATCAAGGAAATTTAAAGTTATTACTTTATTTTTTGGCTTACCACTGCGGTTCTCTTAAAACTAATATTTATATCTATATGTTTCGAAAGTGTGTCTTGTTGTGTCATTACATATGTGTTGTTGCAGTAAACAGTGCCAAGACTTTATTGTCTTCGCTGTACGAAATTCATCTAAACCGATTATTCAGGAAAGTTGATGAAACTATCTAAACTTAGGGAAGAAGTTTTAGGTGCTAAACTGAAACACGGCGAGAAGAAAAGTGAGCCGTTTTGACATCAATCAACTCCTGTTTAATTTTTTAGAATATCTCAATTGATGAGTATTGGAAATAACAAAAGAAAAGGAGATTTCCAGCTAATTAAATATATCCTCGTATTTTGCCATGGTTTATAAATTAAAAAATTCTTTTACAGGTAGTGGCTATCTATTTGCAAAACATACACTCTTCGTTGTAGGCTTTTGATCTATTTATTGGAACTATATTTTAATAAAGCAATATGTTGAAGTAAAAAATATTATTCACAGATTTTTACAAAATTCTAATGTTTATAAAAGATTGTCTCTGAATTTAACACTAAAATATTTCAAACGTTTCCATCATTATTGCACTAATCTTCTATTTGTAGCAATACAATATTTCATGCAACCTCAGCATTATTTATTTGAATTTTATAATCAATAAATTAAAATAAAATATTTGAAAGAAATTATATTATTTTTATAGATTATACTAATTATTGATTAAGATATAAAATATGAAATAATTATAGCTGTGGGTGATATTCTTATTTAGCAAAATTTTTCAGAAGTGGCATAATTTCGGATTCTTTAAATAATGAACGAGCATAACAGAGACAGCGAATATAGTTATGAAATACAGACTTCTACAATTAAAAACAATTGGATATACATAATATTAAGATAAATATTTTATAATAGTATTACCAATTTTCACATAATCACAAATATTTTTTTGTAAATATATATTTCAATGAAAAAAAGTGAAATGTCGGAAAAGGATACAAAAAGATGTATTGAGTCATCTGGACTTTATCAGCCGACTTTCTTTTTAAATTCAGTTTGAATGCTTAAACCAATAAATCTAAAGTCAATTAAAAAAGTAACAAAGACTAAAGGTAATAATACTCCAGATTAACTGAATACTAGTAATTCATCGACATTAGGAATTGAAACAAATGATGATCACAATTCCGTTCCGTAAGTCTGCGAAGCTCTTAGAATCCCGTAGTTTTGCATGTTTTGCTTACCTTCCCCGAAAAATAAAAATTAATTTCAATACGCTGTCCTATTTAGCACACAAACTAGGTGAAATATCATCGGATTCTTGAAACTAATACAATTCTATACTAGATTAAAATTTTATAGTTAAATGTTATGTTGATATTAAAATAAAATGTAACATTATAAAGCGTGGTGCAATAAATGATTACTATAACTGAAAAACGATTGATATGAAAGAATTTTTGTTGCGACAGAAATATATGAAGACTAGCTTCCGCCCGCAGATTCGCCCGCGTGGAGTTCGGTTATATCGCGTTTACAAGAGAATCTTTTAAAAGTCTGGAATAAAAACTATCCTATGTTCTTTCTCAAGGTCAACTCCATCTCTGTACCAAATTTTATTAAAAGAGGTTCAGTGGTTTAGGCGTGAAAGCGTAACAGACAGACAGATAGACAGAGTTACTTCCGCATTTATAATATTAGTAGGAACAATTAAATGTGTTCAATATTTAATGGTATACGTGGATTAAATAAATAACATCAGTTATGGAAAATTTAGCCAGAAAATTATTTTTCATGTATTTTCAAAAGAATAATTCGATAAGGTATTAAAATTTAATTAAAAAGTTTGACAAGTACGAAGAAATACTGAATGCACAAATAGCATAAATTCTAAAAACCTCCGCCTCTTGTGTTGGCATAAATTAAACCAAACGATCATTAAAGGTTGTTCTCTTAATTGTTTTCATTACTTCTACAATATAAAATCCTACTAAAATCCTTAACGAGAAAACCTACGAATAAATGCGCTATGCAATATTTACTGTGGAAATTTTTTGCTTCAGGCGATAAGTGTATGAAAATGTACTTACGTTGTAAACGATGTTGTGACGAACAATATTCATCTGAAAATTGAGTTTTACATTTAGTAAGTATATAATTATAGATGAAGTATAGAACAAAATAATATCTTTTTGAAGGAGGAAGCAAAATTAACAAATTATTCAATTATGCCGCACGTCCTCGTCTGACTCCCATAACATACGAAATTGAACATCTGAGTGATTTACTTTGGATCCAATTATTTAAATAAACAAACGTCAACTCCTTCTACATGAGCCTACTTTATTCAGTCTCCAGATCATTACTTTACATATTAATGTAAAGTAGTGAATTGAATACTTATTCAGGTATCGTTACTTCATATTATTTTGGAATTTTCATACTTCTATACACCAGCCCCATAGTCACATTGCCAATACATTACTACGATTTTAATTGTGGCAGAACAAACCATCGATAAAGTGATAATGGTAAATATAAAAAGGGGTAAACAGTAAATAGTATTTATGGCATCATGAATAACAAAATCGCATTACTATATTTTTGAAGCAACTAGTACACATATGCATAAATTTTAAATGATAACAAATACTATGTCAAGTGTTTTGGACAGCAAACAGTGTCCAAAAAATTTGATACAGGTATGGCTTTTTGGTGATAAAAATTTTTTTTTTAACGCGAGGCGTTACAGTACTTAAGAAATAATAAATACGTAGTTAATGAGAATAGTGACAAAAAAAAAGGATTGAGAATAATGTAAATTATTTGTAATTTGATTAACAGCCAACACATGAGGAACACCATATTAATCATATTGATATAAAAATCATAATAAAATAGAAACGTGTACACTGTAAGGTTGTTTCGTAGATTAAATGTTAGTTTTTCTCTTCTTATTGAAAGTTTTTCTCTTCTTATTGAAATCTTCTTATTGAAAGTTTTTCTCTGTCTTTCCAATAAAAGTTCTTTACAAGATCTCGTAAAAAAGAAGGTACGACGAATTGAATCTATCAGTAGAACTTATTCTAGACAACTTCGGAATTATGACTAAAGCTTCGTAATTCGATATTACGTAAATAACGGGTACAAGACGACAAGAAATAAATATTTTTATAAGTAATACTATAAATTTATTGTAAGTTCTTATATATAAGTATAAGGACATACATACTTAAGTAAAAGGACAATTGCAAACATTTTAATTTTTTTATATGGAAGAGGGAAAGTTATCTGATAAAGGGTCCTTGACTTTCAGAAATCTTTCATTTCCGATAAGGTTTTTATGACCTTCAGACAGATCAGAACGATTTAGTTTTGATTGGTTTTATTACTCAAGTTTTACTGCTGTGGTAAACAAAAAACAACTTTTATTGTAGTCTGTCTTTTTATGTACAATAGGCTAGTTGCCACTATTTTTATTATTTCATAGAACGGTTCATTACGATTATATTACGCCATAAAAAAAATATATTTTTTTTGAAACACTTATCCTAATAAACTTTAAATTTTAAAATATATTTTCGCTATGCAGTCATAAACGCCGTCCGCCATGATAGTCTACTAATTATTATCTGTGCCGTGACGTAATATTCTTGTAAACAATACGAGTGACTATCATGACCTGTTTATCGGAATTCAAAACCATGGCTTCGAAAGGATTACATGATATAATATAGTAGTTATCACTATTATATCCTGCGGGAATGTAAGAATGCATCAATAAAGAACCCGGAAAAGTTGTGGATTAAAGTACCCAGTGTTGAGAATACGTGTAATACCTGATTACAACTAGCTAAAAAAAATACTGTAACTCTGTCAGTCGAATAGTGGTGTATTTCTGTGAAGATCACTTCAATGTAAATTAAAGAAACTTACAACAAACAAATTTTTGTAATTTTCACTTTAAACTATAATGTATTAATATTTTTTCTTTCTAAATATAGTTTCAGTAAGCGACTATGCGTAGTCAATTGCCCACGTGTTAACATTGGTTCTGTTTTTATTTTAGCTTGAAAGTGACATGGAAAATTATAAACAATATAAAATCATGGGTTCAGATAAAAGAATCAGAATGAAAACTAATTGTGTTCCAACTCGATTTAGTTGTCAAAAGGAGAGCAAACGCAAGCGTTTGGTAACAAATGATGAGGGTGTAGTCAAGAAGAGAGTATACTCCATCTAACAATCTTTTATTCTTTTTACGTGGTATAAATAATTACCTACACGAATAACCTGAAATAGCGTTTGATATTACGTTGTTTACAATATTGTGACTTAGAAACATGGCGGACGGTGTTTTCAATTATCAGTTTCAGTTTTTTTTTTATAATTTCAAGTTTCAGTTGAATTTTTATAGCAATCCCTTAGAAATATTTATTGAAAATTATATACTTCGGACCCTTAACTATAATGAATGATATTTGAATTTGAAGTTATTATTATAAATGTTGACAAAAACTCATTTTCCACAATACTAGAGACCAATTAAATTAATAATTAAACTAATCTTCTTACGGTCGTGAAAACTATTTAGTCAAAATAAACTAATATTGTTATTTTTTCAAAGGGCAGACGAGATGTCCGCCGTGATCACGGTTGCTGCAAAGTCATCGAAATGTCGGGAGTATGTAGTTTTTACCATAATAAAATACGCGAAGTAATCAGAAAATATTAATTTCATTTAAACATTGATAATCTTCGCGAATAATGTTACAGCAGTCCGATCAGAACGAACATCAAGTATATACTTTATGATCTGTTCATCACAGCTTTATAAAAGTTATTTAAATAGAAATATCCAGCGGAGTTCCATTTTCAAACATTCTTATTAAAATCTTAAAAAAAAAAAACAAACAAGGCAAACAAAATAATTTATTTGGGTGTACACAACCTGCTAACTAATTAAAACTATCATAATACTTTTTTATTAAAACGAATAACATTACCTTTCTTTTAGTTCAATCTCAACTGGTCACAACAGCTCACACACCATGACTTTACACTTATTTTAATTTTATTACCAAACGACAATATTGAAAATCTACACACTCGTTACTAATTTCATTAAACACATATCACAAGCACAGACCTCACAGATATAATTTTCCATAATTCGTTAATAAATTAATCCACTGTTTATACTAATTAATAGTTATTCACTTGTGCTTAGAAAAACAAATGACAATATTGCATAATAATAAAATGGCGACAAAAGTATAAACAGTTTACCGACCAATCAGAGAACCCCGTTTCGTTTGACAATTAACGGACTTTCTACAAACAATACAAAATTTAAATCAACTTGCTTTCCGAACACTATGCATGTGTTAGTTTTACACACACGCATACAAACATTTCCTGTATACATACACGAGATTTGTAGATCGTCCTTGAAACGTTTTGTATGCAAAATAATAGTCCGAGATCCTTCTGCAATATTTTTGCGTTCATAGGTTATTTGTTTAAAATCAATTTTTTTATTTATATATAGTTAGGAGAACATAATATATTTACTAGGTTAATTTTTGCGAACACACCCTGACTGCGAAGAGTTGCGGCTAGGTGCGTAATGGCAACCGTGATTTTTTAGAATTTTCATATAAATTACTGTCATATATAGTTTTCTTTATTTAAAAATAAATGAACGGAGTTTTTCCAAAAAAATAAATTGAAAATAATTTAATTAAAAATTATGGCGGCCAAATTTTGATGGGTAACTAAGTAAATATACTATCTTCTCCTAACTATGAATAAACTTAAAAATTTGGTTTTAAACAAATAACCGATGACCGCACCAATCCTACAGTGGGATCTTAGACTATAAGCAGAGAGTGATTGTGCATACCGCCGCTCTGGCTGCATAGCGGCGCTAGCAGTTAGCAGCGGCCGATCGAAAATGTTTCGTTTTTACTTTGTTAGATGGCACTTATTAACACATCATGAATCAAAATATGTCCTTTTTAAATGTCTGTTGACATTAGTATTTCGTAATGTATGATTAAAAGACAAAAGTATGTAAGTATGAATTAAACAATATAGGTTTAGTTTTTATATGCGTATGGTATGTAGTGCTTATTTGGATCTATGGTGTGCACGGCACTGGTACGTCATAATGGTGACATGTTGTTATTTAAACTAATCAATATTCATAATGACATGTTAAAAAAATAGGTGAAACTAGTATGTAGATGTAATGAACGACCTGCATTTTGTCAATATGTAACATGTTATTCAATTACTCATATATTTAACAAAATTAAAGAGTAAAAACGTAAACAAAATGGTATAAATATTTTTTAAATAACCTGTGTTGAAGGAAGACAAAACTAAAACAAGAGTTACGTAACTACCAAAATGGACACTGAACAGTAGACAATAGACGAAGCCAGTGTAGATAAACTCAAAACTTTTCAAACCACAAAGTGTTTCCAAAGTTGTAGGAATTTATCACTAACATCTAACCTTACACCGATAAGAATTAACTTTGTCTAATATGATATAAACAATGTTTTGAGTTTCAAACCTAATCAATGAGCATGTTACGTACGCGCTGCATACGAAGAAATGAATGAACATCAACGGGGCGACATCTTTGTATCGGTAAAATATCATATAACGAGTGTTGCCGCTGACTCCGCGGAACGAACACCATGCCGTGTGAACCAGAAGATTCCGTACGCCATACAAACAATGGAATGTGGCATTGCTATACTAACATCTATATGTAATACTTTTTAAAATATACATATAGGTAGGTATGTTTCGTAGTTTTCCTGGAACCTCCGAACGCCACCCTACGTAATTAGCATCTCGCCAGTTATATTATGTAAACTTTTTAAAAATATACAATTGTAATGAATGAATATAATGACTTACGTTTTGTAATTATATTTTATTAAAATGTTGTAGGAATCGTCATCCTCAGAGAATAATATTCCAGAATAATCAAGTTGATATCTCTCTCTCTTAATAATCTCTCTTGTTAATGAAAGAGGAAATCTTCTAAGGTGACAATTTTGTTCTTAATTAGGTACCTGTTTTGTGTTCTCGTGTTTATGGATTATTCGTAATACGGGTATAAAGTTTTGAATGAAAAAAATTAAATAATTTTCTTAGATTTGTGAGTTGGGGGAGAAGTTGTAAATTCTTGAAACATAAACATTTCCTGTTTAATTTATATTTGGTTTGACTGTTATGCAAACTCATTTTATTTTTGATAATAAACTCAAAATTAAAAAAAATACTTGTATTAAATTATAATTTTAATATTCAACTATTATGATAGCCAGTGTTTGGACGATAATAAACTTGAAATGTAATTTAAATGCTTTACATTAGTCAACGTTACAGAATCGTACTTTCATCTCCATCTCACATTCGAAGCTTCCTAACAATATCTACTGAAAAAAGGCACGATAAGTAAAATTTATGTCTTTTAGTTTTCCGTTAATACGTCGTATTTCTTGAGATGTTTATTATATTGAAATTATGGACCTGATGTGAATTAATATATATATATATATATACATATATATATATATACACTATCGTACTATTTATATATATATATACAGGGTGACTGGTGAATTACTATCAATATTTAAGGAGAATACTCGGTACATGATTCTCATTCGAATTATGTAAAAAAAAATAGGTACTTAATTTTTGACAAAATTTCCGTATAAATAAATAAAGTGTTGACACGTTCCAAGTGTTCCAAGTGTGGACGCGTGCGGCGGCGTGCTGATACAACACCACGCCGTCGCACGCGTATGTGTGAGTGTGTGTGTACACCTAATCTGTAGGGTGTTCACACGATGCGTAATTAATTACATAACTTTTGGTTAACTTTACTTAGAAGTTTATTAATATTTATGTTATATTAATTTTTATTTTGTCATATATGATCGTCAAATATCACGTCCTCAAGTATCGATAGTAATGCACCAGTCACCTTGTATATATAAATAGTACGATAGTCCTGATACTTCTTAGCTAATAATCTGACTAAATATCTATGTCTCTTTTATGATAAAATAAAATCAAAATTTTATAGTCAAATGATTCCATTCACATTATGATTCATGATTGCCGTAATAACATTTCCGTATTATTTTTAACTATTGCCTGTTTACGTTCTAGTGTTGTTGATGAAACTCGCTAGTAATTACGTATTAAGCACAAACAGTGAACAAATGTAATGCAGTGGACATTCAAATATTGCTATTTACAGGCAAGCAGATTAATCTAAGCGCACGGTAGTGCGCCGGCCAAGTTCCACAGGCCGGCGCATGCCGTGCACTATATTTACACGAACCGTTTCGACCCACTTTTGACCCCCCTGTAGCTCAGTGCCTATTGCAAGTACAGAGATAAAATTTTACCTACGTAATCATATACTAGAACTAAAGCAGTATGCCAAATTTCATAGATAAAGCTTCAGTAGATCCTGAAATATGACCCTGTGAAAATAGCTAATTTTGGCACTGACTCACTGACAGGTAATCAAAACCTCTAGGCCACTTCCCATTGTTTTAGCATTATGAAATTTGGTACACAGGTTGTGTGTTATATGTAGATTAACAAAAAATTAAGAAATTTAAGAAATCGGTCAAGCGTGAGTTGCCTCAATTCTAAATATCGAATTTTTAATAAATTCGACCCACTTTTGACCCCCTGTAGCTTAGTGTCTATTGCAAGTACAGAGATAAAATTGTACCTACGTAATTATATACTAGTCCTAAAGCAGTATGCCAAATTTCATAGATAAAGCTTCAGTAGATCCAGAAATATGACCCTGTGAAAATAGCTAATTTTGGCACTGACTCACTGACAGGTAATCAAAACCTTTATATAGGCCCTCAGCTCAGCACAATAAAATACATAATAATGAAATATTAATAATTAATAATATGAGTTCATCTATCAATAGGTGATAAATGAAACTAAAAAATAAAAAATAAATATAGTTTAAAAAAAACTAAAAAACACGCTCCAATGATGAAAGAAACCGCGTGGAAACTAATTTAACCTTTACAACCTTGGAAATCAATTTAATTTAAATTGTTTAAAATAAACAATAAATGGCATTATTGAAAAAAAAGCGTGGGGCGCTTCTCAAGAAGTGATATATGAAGCTCATCACGCTTTTTTTTCACAAAAAAACCATTTATTGTTGTTAATTTATTTTTAAATTAATATTATTGTGAAAAAAGTGTGGGGCGCTTCTTAAGAACTGATATAATATATAAGGGATATAAAATATTGTCATGTATACATAATGCACACTGTATAACTTAATTAAATATTGCTTACCTAAAAAATCAGGTTTCTATTGTTATAAATTACTTTCGATAGATGGCGCTAGCGGTATAATTGAATCGCGATATTGTTTTGTCTGCAGTATATATGAATGAAAGTCGATAAGGAATCGATGGTCATTTCTTTCTATTTCTTTCTACACTTATGTCTTGATATCTTATATATGATTACGATTACGATTAAATGGATCACTGATTTGACTTGCTAAAGGATTAATTTTGATATTGCTTATTGATTGATTACTTGTGTGTGTTAAAAGCACAAATTCACTCTATTTCTTTTCTACTATTCATTTACCAACGATGGAAATTGTACATCTTTCGGTGGTTGGCGGAGATATACCACATAGGGTAATTCCTATGCCATCAGATGGTAGCTGTATGTTTCATGCTGTAAGTTATGCATTGTACGGCTGTATAGTACGATTGTATGTACGATTTCTTGAAAAAAAGTATTGAAATCTCACCAAAAACATGCCTGTTAAAAAGGGGGCCAAGTTCCAATCGGCTAATTGTCTGCCTAAAAAAGGGGTGAAATCCAATCTAATGCCAAGTTTAGATGCACTTTGAAATCGATCATAATCATCTTCATCAACAGCATGATCCACTGGTAAAAATTTGCCATTCCCAAGACTCGCCACCACACCCAGTCCTCTGCCTTCCACATCCAGCCATTACCCGCCACCTTATTCACGTCAACGGTCCATCTGGCCGAAATTCACTTTACCATACACCCAACTTAAAATATGGTATAGTTGTGAAAATACGTAGGTGCTTGGTTAAAAATATCTAAAATTATAATACTTCTCAATTTGAACTTGGCAGGTTAATTTAATGATTTAAATTATATAATATTTAAATTATATAAATATAAATAATTATATAACTAAATAATAAATTAATGATACAATTAATTAAGTGTTACGTAGAGCACAAAAACCTGCCAAGTTCAAATTGAGAAGTATTATAATTTAAGATATTTTTAACCAAGCACCTACGTATTTTCACAACTATACCATATTTTAAGTTGGGTGTATGGTAAAGTGAATTTCGGCCAGATGGACCGTTGACGTGAATAAGGTGGCGGGTAATGGCTGGATGTGGAAGGCAGAGGACTGGGTGTGGTGGCGAGTCTTGGGAATGGCAAATTTTTACCAGTGGATCATGCTGTTGATGAAGATGATTATGATCGATTTCAAAGTGCATCTAAACTTGGCATTAGATTGGATTTCACCCCTTTTTTAGGCAGACAATTAGCCGATTGGAACTTGGCCCCCTTTTTAACAGGCATGTTTTTGGTGAGATAGCTTATTACTCTAATTGACATATCTAAAGATTGTTAGTATGTATAGTTTTCTACCATTTTATATATTGGCAATAAATAAAAAGATTATTTAATTGAAGGTTTTCTCTGGTTACTATTTATGCCTTGCTGATGTTATTGGTGACTTGTCTTTACATGTCTTTTGAAAATTAATTTTCCTGCCGTGATCGCAGTGGCTGCAAATCAACCGAAACGTCAAGAATATGTTGTTAAAAAATAAACATTTTTGTTTTATTTCAGTTATTTTGTTATTTTATAATTAAGGAAAAAAAAGAATGCCTATAATAAAAAAACTATGTGAACCTAAATGTTAATGTAATGTAAGAGAATTAATTAGATGAGGTCCCTATGAAAATCACCAAAATATTAGATTTGTTAATGAAGATCTTCTGTTAACCAGCACCGAGTACGGGTAACAGGTACTAAACAAATATACAGCTGCGTGCAAAAGTATTAGGCACCCCTATTGTTAGTCACTATCTCATTATATTGCGGTCAAGTGTGTGTTTTATGGTTTGGCTATTGTATTAGCGGCAATTTTTAACCAAATTAAGATAAAAGAAAATATTTATGACATCCAGGTGTGCTCCTAAGCGGTGTTTCTTCGAATTTGCTTTTTTTGTGTTTCGGGTTATAGTGTGTTATCAGTGCTTGCAGTGAACATACACGTCTTCTACGCAACTATTCCTATCACAATTCTAAAGACTAATATTTAACGTGTTAATAATGCCGAAAAAATCTGAACTTAGTGCTGAACAGCGTCTAAGAATTAAGATTTTACATGAACAAGACATGTCTCAGGTTAAAATAGCCAGAGAAGTGAAGTGCTCGCGATGTGCAGTTCAATATGCTATAAATCGCTTCAAAGAGACTGGCACCCATGAAAATAGACCAAGAACAGGCAGAAGAAAAGTTACTACTGAACGGGAAGATCGATTGTTGATTAGGCAGTCTCTACAAAACAGGAAAAAAACTGCTTTAGAGCTCGCTGCAGCATTATCTGAGGCAAAAGGCAGCTCAGTGAGTGTTTATACTGTGAGAAGAAGACTTCTTAAAGCTGGATTAAAAGGATGTAAAGCAAGGAAGAAGCCGTGGCTGTCAGAACACAATAAGAAAAATCGGTTGGAGTGGGCACTTAAACAAAGAGATCGGTCAGTGGAAGATTGGTCCAACATACTGTGGTCAGACGAATCTAACTTTCAGGTATTGTTATTTATTTTATGTACAATATTAAAACACATAAATGTTTTTAAAATAACGTACTGCAAGAAAAATAATAACTTTGAAAATAAATGGATTTTTTTTCGTTTGGCATAGGTGTTTGGAACACCCGGTGTGACTTATGTTAGGCGAAGGGTTGGCGAAGAATACAACCCAGAATGTGTGGTGTTAAGCATGGTTGAGGCTCAATAATGATCTGGGGCTGCATGGCTGCCGACGGAGTGGGCGAGATGGTGTTGTGTGAGGGACGAATGAATAGTGTTAAATACACTGAAGTTCTGGAAACAGCACTAGCAACGTCGATAACGCAAATTTTCGGTGATACAAACACCGATGGCCTGAAATTTCAGCAAGACAACGCCACTTGCCACAAGTCCGCGCATACCATGAAGTGGTTTGCTGAAAATCATATTGATCTTTTGGAGTGGCCACCACAATCACCAGACCTCAACCCGATTGAGCATATTTGGTCCATTTTAAAGAAAAATATCAGCAGTCACTCGAACAAGCTCTATTGGCGTTACAGCAGGAATGGAAAAATATATCAAGAGAAGAATGTTTCAGACTGGTAGAGTCAATGCCAAAAAGAGTGGCTGCGGTTATTAAGTCAAAAGGTGGACCTACAAAATATTAATTATTTTCTTAAAATAAACTATTGTAATCATAAATGCAGTTTTATTTACACTTGCTATGCTAAAACACTCTAAAACTTGTCCTACTGTAGGGTGCCTAATACTTTTGCCCGTGGCTGTAGTATTGATACACAAGATTAAAGCTTGCTTAACCCCTTACAGAACCCATGACGATTACCGAAATGATTCTTATGACGGTTATCCTTATTATTTATTTCAAATTTATTGCTTCTAATTAAAAAGTGCTTCACAAAGCAGAGTACATAGTACGTTACTTATTTACTCTCATTGCTAAATGATTCATATCGCGAGTTTTTTTATTATTTACAAACATGGCTTGTTATTGTGAAATTTAATATCTTTTAAACTCAATTAGGTAATTCATGTAGTTGATTTAACATGTCAGTAAGAGGTTTTATAATTGTAACTCTTAATCGCTAATCTAATCAACAATTAAATTTTGTATGTATAATATTTCTCTGTACAACACTTCTATCATAGGCATCGGTAAATATTTAAATAGAAGGACTGGAGGATTAAATTGTTTTAAGATTATTTTGAGTGTTGTGGCATTAGAATGTTACTTTGATATCATTACATAATAGATAAGTAATATATTATTATATATAATAACAATTTGACTGATCGGTGTCTGTACATTGGAGATGTACTTATGTGAGATTGACCAAATGGGTTCACCAATCGGCGTGATTTGGATGCTAAACAGAAACATGCATAAATGAAAGGAAAAAACAAAAAGTAAAAAAATATTGCAGTAAAGTTTTGTGGCTGAAAACGTTCAGTTTGCGACAAACATTACAGGCTTCTGTTTAACCGGCAATGTTTGTGTGTATGCAAGTATATATGTACATATATACATATGAATGTGATATGAACATAAAGGGTAAACAAGTTTGTTCGTGCGAAATCTTACAACTCAATTCTGAAGCAGATATCTTTAATCAATCAAAATCTAGCACGAACTTTATATAAAAGTTGACTTACGATGACAATTCACTGTTAACTTCGTATCCTAATTTTTAATCCAACATAATATGTAGTATATAATGAGTTCAAGGTCGATGACAAGTTACTTTTTAATTCACTTCTAGAATAGGGTAAAAGTTTTGAAATTAAAAATAATCTAAATACGTGGCCAGTTATATCGTAAAAGTAAGAATAAAATAAAAATAAGCTTTTATTTAAGGCGAAAATTACATTATTATCGGACGTGATAATTAAATACCAAAGTTTAAAACTACCTAAGTTACTAGTACTACAATTTAGATCCAAACTTTTATATGTGTTACGAAGATTTCGAAATATGATTGCAAAAAAAAAAAATCCTTCAAGTTATTAAAATAATATTATATGTTTGGTTTTAATTTTTGATTACTTTAAACATGACCCATAAACATTATAAAATAACTTCGACAGAGGTTATTCTAAAAACAAAGGATCGAAGGGGTTTTGTTAATCGAAATATAATTAATTTTATTAGAACAAGTTACTTGTTTTAGAGAGTAAACAATAAACTTTATAATCATAAATTTCTAGAAATATTACAAGAAAACTAAGTGTTTATACAAATATATGTTTAAAATAGAAATAGAACGACTAATTTAGCCAATTTTATTCACATCTATCATTTTGATTATCTGTGTATTAAAATATCAATCTCACCAAAAACATGCCTGTTAAAAAGGGGGCCAAGTTCCAATCTGCTAATTGTTTGCCTAAAAAAGGGGTGAAATCGAATCTAATGCCAAGTTTAGATGCACTTTGAAATCGATCATAATCATCTTCATCAACAGCATGATCCACTGGTAAACATTTGCCATTCCCAAGACTCGCCACCACACCCAGTCCTCTGCCTTCCACATCCAGCCACTACCCGCCACCTTATTCACGTCAACGGTCCATCTGGCCGAAATTCACTTTACCATACACCCAACTTAAAATATGGTATAGTTGTGAAAATACGTAGGTGTTTGGTTAAAAATATATAAAATTATAATACTTCTCAATTTGAACTTGGCAGGTTTTTGTGCTGTACTTAACACTTAATTAATTGTATCATTAATTTATTATTTATATAATTATTTATATTTATATATTTTAAATATTATATAATTTAAGTAATTAAATTAATCTGCCAAGTTCACATTTAGAAGTATTATAATTTTATATATTTTTATCCAAACACCTACGTATTTTTACAACTATACCATATTTTAAGTTGGGTGTATGGTAAAGTGAATTTCGGCCAGATGGACCGCTGACGTGAATAAGGTGGCGGGTAGTGGCTGGATGTGGAAGGCAGAGGACTGGGTGTGGTGGCGAGTCTTGGGAATGGCAAATGTTTACCAGTGGATCATGCTGTTGATGAAGATGATTATGATCGATTTCAAAGTGCATCTAAACTTGGCATTAGATTCGATTTCACCCCTTTTTTAGGCAAACAATTAGCAGATTGGAACTTGGCCCCCTTTTTAACAGGCATGTTTTTGGTGAGATTTCAATACTTTTTTCAAGAAATCGTACATACAATCGTACTATACAGCCGTACAATGCATAACTTACAGCATGAAACATACAGCTACCATCTGATGGCATAGAAATTACCCTATGTGGTATATCTCCGCCAACCACCAAAAGATGCACAATTTCCATCGTTGGTAAATGAATTGTAGAAAAGAAATAGAGTGAATTTGTGCTTTTAACACACACAAGTAATCAATCAATAAGCAATATCAAAATTAATCCTTTAGCAAGTCAAATCAGTGATCCATTTAATCGTAATCGTAACCATATATAAGATATCAAGACATAAGTGTAGAAAGAAATAGAAAGAAATGACCATCGATTCCTTATCGACTTTCATTCATATATACTACAGACAAAACAATATCGCGATTCAATTATACCGCTAGCGCCATCTATCGAAAGTAATTTATAACAATAGAAACCTGATTTTTTAGGTAAGCAATATTTAATTAAGTTATACAGTGTGCATTATGTATACATGACAATATTTTATATCCCTTATATATACATACTAGCTTTCCGCCCGCAGCTTCGCCGCGTGGAGTTCGGTTATATCGCGTTTCCAAGAGAACCTTTCAAAAGTCTGGGATAAAAACTATCCTATGTTCTTTCTCAAGGTCAACTCTATCTCTGTACCGAATTTCATTAAAATCAGTTCAGTGGTTTAGGCGTGAAAGCGTAGCAGACAGACAGACAGACAGACAGACAGAGTTACTTTCGCATTTATAATATTAGTAGGGATATCAGTTCTTAAGAAGCGCCCCACACTTTTTTCACAATAATATTAATTTAAAAATAAATTAACAAACAATAAATGGTATTTTTGTGAAAAAAAGCGTTATGAGCTTCATATATCACTTCTTGAGAAGCGCCCTACGCTTTTTTTTTCAATAATACCATTTATTGTTTATTTTAAACAATTTAAATTAAATTGATTTCCAAGGTTGTAAAGGTTAAATTAGTTTCCACGCGGTTTCTTTCATCATTGGAGCGTGTTTTTTAGTTTTTTTTTAAACAATATTTATTTTTTATTTTTTAGTTTCATTTATCACCGATTGATGATGTACTCATATTATTAATTATTAATATTTCATTATTATTTATTTTATTGTGCTGAGCTGAGCGCCTATATAAAGGTTTTGATTACTTGTCAGTGAGTCAGTGCCAAAATTAGCTATTTTCACAGGGTCATATTTCAGGATCTACTGAAGCTTTATCTATGAAATTTGGAATACTGCTTTAGTACTAGTATATGATTACGTAGGTAAAATTTTATCTCTGTACTTGCAATAGACACTGAGCTACAGGGGGGTCAAAAGTGGGTCGAAACGGTTCGTGTAAATATAGTGCACGGCATGCGCCGGCCTGTGAAACTTGGCCGGCGCACTACCGTGCGCTTAGAACGATGACAATTCACTGTTAACTTCGTATCCTAATTTTTAATCCAACATAATATGTAGTATATAATGAGTTCAAGGTCGATGACAAGTTACTTTTTAATTCACTTCTAGAATAGGGTAAAAGTTTTGAAATTAAAAATAATCTAAATACGTGGCCAGTTATATCGTAAAAGTAAGAATAAAATAAAAATAAGCTTTTATTTAAGGCGAAAATTACATTATTATCGGACGTGATAATTAAATACCAAAGTTTAAAACTACCTAAGTTACTAGTACTACAATTTAGATCCAAACTTTTATATGTGTTACGAAGATTTCGAAATATGATTGCAAAAAAAAAAAAATCCTTCAAGTTATTAAAATAATATTATATGTTTGGTTTTAATTTTTGATTACTTTAAACATGACCCATAAACATTATAAAATAACTTCGACAGAGGTTATTCTAAAAACAAAGGATCGAAGGGGTTTTGTTAATCGAAATATAATTAATTTTATTAGAACAAGTTACTTGTTTTAGAGAGTAAACAATAAACTTTATAATCATAAATTTCTAGAAATATTACAAGAAAACTAAGTGTTTATACAAATATATGTTTAAAATAGAAATAGAACGACTAATTTAGCCAATTTTATTCACATCTATCATTTTGATTATCTGTGTATTAAAATATCATATTTCAGAATAAGATGGTAAAAAAAGTGTTTATAGTAGGTTAACTCTGTTTCTTCTAATATTTTTCAAAATCGATATGTTTAAATATTAGTACAGAAAAGTATATATATATGAAAAACATCGAAACAATATTGTTTCGATGTTTTTCATTGTTTTCGATAGTACGATGATAGCAGAAATTTTATATTCATAAATATTTGCTCAGATATCAGGTGGTGGTGACAACAGACTCTTAGAGGTGGTAGAGCCTAGCTGTGGTCATTGGTCAAGTTACTACAGCTCGAACATGGGCTGGCTCAACCGGGGAAGTCCCACCCTCTCACAGAAAATCGGCGTGAAGTATTATTTAATGGCTGCGTTTCGTCCGGTTTGAGAGAGCCGTTTGCACTTTCCCTTTTCCCTCCCTTTCCCACCTTTTACTCCCGATTTTCCCCAAACAAGGGCGGCTACACATCTGCATATCTACGTTGCAGTTAGTAACAGTAACTACCTACCATCAAGTAGGCCGTCTACTCGGTTGCCCCCCTTTCACATAAAAAAAAGACATCTTATTTAAATAAATCAATTTTGTTTTGCAGACATTGAATTTTCTTTAACAAGAAGAGAATTTATACATTAAAATAAGCGCACAAAACTAGAAAGTATGCTTAAGACTGACAAAAAAAGAGGTTAATATATATATCGGCATGACTTCGGAAGATGAAGCATCAATTCTTGATCCTGTCCCATCTACCTTACGAGACGCGCAACTGGTCCAAGAACATAACGAAAACCAACCAAGAAAGAACACATAACCAGGCAGGTGCAGAGCACGCACCGCCTGTCAGAATGGCCGTATCGGCTCTACCAGCTTTAATAACGGATGCGACTTGAAAATAATTTGAGGCTGTCATCAATTCTTATTAAAACCTCATTAGTATTTATGATTATTGTTAAAAGTAAAACGAAATCAAAGGAGAATAGAACTATGTTTGAATCTTGTTATAAATATGACGTCTGGATGCACGACGGTGGACTCCAGAATTGAGAATTCAGGATTGATAATTCAGAGTTCAGTGAGTGTGTATCATTGAAGTATGTTATTATGAAGAATCTTTGAGAAATACAGGAGCATTAAGAACAATTGCAGTTTCATTTTAAAATATCATCGAATGCTCTAGAAGGAGTGACATTTGTTACGTCAGCGAGGCTGGCGTCTCTCTCTCTTTAAAATCAACGGAATTTGTAATAAATCCGATATATACATATAAAAATTTACTAAGCGTAAATATCGAATAGCCAAATCAAACAAATGAATTAAAAAAGAGGAAGGAAAAAAAAAACATAAAACGTATCGTATCTAGAGAGTAGAACTTAGTTTGTTAAGAGGAGACGGATAATTTGAAGAATATAAGCAGATCAATAAATTCGCGGAATGAGCGGGAAGTGGGTTGAAATTATATAAGGTATATCATTGAGGATTTTCAAAATAAATTGCAATTCGCTTCTGTAAAAATATAAAAGTTTGTTTTATTTGTACGCCTTTATAATATGATAACAATTATATTTCTATCTTACCTGAAAATACAAATTAATAACAGTAAAGTTCACTAATATTTCCTCCTCAATTATATCCCTTTGTCTATCTCTCGCCAAGTTTTAATAATCATAAAATGCACAAAAAACCTAAAAATAATCTACCATTAATGACGCGTCTCTTATCGACAACTTATAAACGCGGCAAAGGAAATTGTCCACTTAGTATGGGGACTTTGTCCTGACGTGAACAGACATTTTATCATAGTTTTTGTAATTAGTTTAAAAGCACTAACTAGTAATCATGAGAATATAAACTTAATTTTGTATCAAAATGTTTAAAAAGAGATTTTTGTCATGTGAGGACAAACAGGTTAAAGTGAAATAAAACAACATTTTTTATGATTTATTTTTATTCTGAGTTATCATATGTTATTAATATATGTTCAAGAAATTAGACAGGTGGTGAAATGTGTTCCTGATACCTTGCCCAACTTAAAAACCATAAAATAGTCATTATATAGGCACAGCAACGCACTGTGTCCTTCGGCCAACCATGCAATTACAATAATATTCTTTTATAGCTTCCTAACCATTGTGATGTTATATGAAAATAATCAAAATATATATATAAAATATATTTTTCGATTTACATGCCTGCTATGTATTTTTTCCACGCAATAATCTGAAGTTGGCCAAAGGAATCGGGTAGTCAACCAATAGGTCGCTGGCTATATATTTTCTACATATTTCTATAGTATAGGAACCATCGCCTCTTATGTGCTGCCCATAATACAAACAGGCTTGTTTTAGTTGTTATGTCCCACATGCAATTTTTATAATATCATTATATTCTATTCTTGGAAATATGAAACTGTCCATGTTACATTTATAGGTTGAAAATCTACCCGCCTTCTATTTAAATTATATATTTTCGATAACAAGTCAGCTTAATATGTGTTAGGAGTAAACATCTTTTCATTTATTATAATACAACATTATATAAGGATTATAATTATATAAAACAATAAAACCTTATTTTGCATTATAGGAATAGCATATACAATACATATCTATTAAAAAAACGTGTAATTTAAATAATTAATTGAATTGACACTTACTCGTCAGGGAGCTATCCACTGTCTTATAATAGACTGAACCTGATTAAGATCTAGACTAGTTTATGCATCTCAGAGATACGGATTGGTAAGAAGTCACTTCTTCTGTGTGCAGACTATCATGAGACACGCTTTGGTTTTGTTCAATGTCCATATTAAAGCCGTGGTTAGCGATGGAGCTAGTTTCGGGGTCATCATATTACGTGAGTGTTGGTCATCGTTAATGCAATGTTCGGAGTCCATAATACAAAAGCCAGGGTCATCGTTTGAGCGAAATTCGGGGTCCGTAGATGTGCAGGGGTCATTGGTAAAGATAGGTCGGCGTCCATAATGAATAAACAATCGTTGAAAGAAAATCCACAATAAATCAACACTCTCAATGTAGGTAAACAAAGCGAATGTAAGCAATTAGCAATCAGTCTGTGACATATCAATGTCAATGTCAAAAAAATTATTTAAAATTCGATCGAAAACAGATATGATTACGTTTAACATTCTTCATATTTCAGTTTATAAAACGTTTTAAGTGACGAAACTAATTAAAAATAAATATTTTTAATTTTGACGTGATAACGTCTTTAAAATCGTTTTAGTCGTATGACCTGTTCAGAAACTTGTGTCACACCAAAACCTCACGAGCGCGATCGAATGACTGGCAGCGCTCGAGATGAGACGGGAGCGACCAATCACAATGCAAGAAACCATTCTCATGTGTCAAGTTGGTTAAGGCGCTTAATACAAATTCAAACATTTAAAATTAGTGTTGATTTCATTTCAAATTTTATTTCTAATTGATTGAATATCATTTATCGATAATTTAAACGAATTATAATACCTAATTAAAATTACTTGAAGGATTACAGTTCTAAAGACAAATTTAATTTAATCTCCGTGTTACAACTTAGTCATTTTCGTTAAAATAGCCCATCAAACTTTGAATTTTTTGTTTTTCTACAACAAAATATGGTTATAATTACAATAAAAATACATTTTAATTTCTTTTGAATTATAAATATTGATTGTAATAAAGGAGATCGAAAGTATTGCATACAATTCTGGGCCCTTAATGTAAAGACATGAAAATAGTTTTAATTAAAAGGTTCAAAATTAAGAGTTTTTTCATTGAAAATTCTATAGAATTTGACATTCAGATGGCTGAGTTATTGGAGGTTTAGTAAAAGTGAGGTTATATTACATTATCTTTAAGAGTTAGATGAATACACTTAAAAGTATGTGAAAAATAATAATTTTATTTAGACAAGAATATCTAATAGGTTATAACAAGGCAAATTTTACGAGGAACAGGAGGAGTGAACTAGGTATGTGATAAAAGTCATAAAATAAAACAAATAATTTTAATGGAATATTTTATTCCACTTCAATAATAATTAAAATATCGTCTAGGAACTGTGCAGGGGGTACAATGTTACTATTTGCTTTTCCACAAGTCACACAGCGATCCATCGTTTCAGTAATATCCAATCCATAAGCCGGCGAAATAATCCAAATTAACAATTGCAAGTCAAACGTGCAGGCGATCGTCGGTGTCCAATCTGAAAGCAAGGGTCGTAAAACGTTAGGCGGGATCAGAGTCCGTAAAAAACAAAGCAGTGGTCGTTGAAAACGTAAAACGATCGGGAAAGCACTCGAAACGTATCAAAAAACACGAAACAAGACAGACTCAGATAACAATTAACAATGCATCTGGTATGGTAATTGTTAAGACACTTGATGTCATTTGTCAATGGCATGTTTCCAAAGACTATATACTGAATGATTTCGATCGATATGGAATCGATAATCGAAAAGGATGTTTTGAAATAATATTTAATATTATTATTATATTAATACACATTATTAAAAGTTATCTTTATTGAATTATAGACATATATGGTGTAGTTTAAATGAAGTTACTATAAGCTTAAAACTAGGAGTGAAGTTTTTATTTTGTAGATAAATAATCGAATAATCATTTTTTTGTAATTTTTTTTTTTTTTCTGCATAAAAATGATTTGTTAATTAAATATTTCAGAAATATATATAGCCAATTCGGCTACCTTTAGCCAGCGAATAAAATAATATCGCAGCTCGGTAAGGGAGATAGCCCCGTCTAGCAAAACTGAGGCGCAGTGTCCGCTCAGCTGGCTAGCGGCGACATTGCACATCCTCGATATATACAATTTAATAAGAAGTTTGTCCGTCGCAAGAAAGAAAAATATTAAATAAGTTTTAAGCAATAATTAAACAAATATAATTAAATTAGGTGGAAACTGGTTTGCCCATAATGTTATGAGTTCAAAATTGATTTTTTTTGTATGAAATACCAAGAATCTGCATAAATTCTCAATCTCCAAGCGGAGAAATATGCAAATAACTGTTTTTATGAAGCAATCGATTAACGATAAATTACAAAAAAATGATTATTCGATTATTTATCTACAAAATAAAAACTTCACTCCTAGTTTTAAGCTTATAGTAACTTCATTTAAACTACACCATATATGTCTATAATTCAATAAAGATAACTTTTAATAATGTGTATTAATATAATAATAATATTAAATATTATTTCAAAACATCCTTTTCGATTATCGATTCCATATCGATCGAAATCATTCAGTATATAGTCTTTGGAAACATGCCATTGACAAATGACATCAAGTGTCTTAACAATTACCATACCAGATGCATTGTTAATTGTTATCTGAGTCTGTCTTGTTTCGTGTTTTTTGATACGTTTCGAGTGCTTTCCCGATCGTTTTACGTTTTCAACGACCACTGCTTTGTTTTTTACGGACTCTGATCCCGCCTAACGTTTTACGACCCTTGCTTTCAGATTGGACACCGACGATCGCCTGCACGTTTGACTTGCAATTGTTAATTTGGATTATTTCGCCGGCTTATGGATTGGATATTACTGAAACGATGGATCGCTGTGTGACTTGTGGAAAAGCAAATAGTAACATTGTACCCCCTGCACAGTTCCTAGACGATATTTTAATTATTATTGAAGTGGAATAAAATATTCCATTAAAATTATTTGTTTTATTTTATGACTTTTATCACATACCTAGTTCACTCCTCCTGTTCCTCGTAAAATTTGCCTTGTTATAACCTATTAGATATTCTTGTCTAAATAAAATTATTATTTTTCACATACTTTTAAGTGTATTCATCTAACTCTTAAAGATAATGTAATATAACCTCACTTTTACTAAACCTCCAATAACTCAGCCATCTGAATGTCAAATTCTATAGAATTTTCAATGAAAAAACTCTTAATTTTGAACCTTTTAATTAAAACTATTTTCATGTCTTTACATTAAGGGCCCAGAATTGTATGCAATACTTTCGATCTCCTTTATTACAATCAATATTTATAATTCAAAAGAAATTAAAATGTATTTTTATTGTAATTATAACCATATTTTGTTGTAGAAAAACAAAAAATTCAAAGTTTGATGGGCTATTTTAACGAAAATGACTAAGTTGTAACACGGAGATTAAATTAAATTTGTCTTTAGAACTGTAATCCTTCAAGTAATTTTAATTAGGTATTATAATTCGTTTAAATTATCGATAAATGATATTCAATCAATTAGAAATAAAATTTGAAATGAAATCAACACTAATTTTAAATGTTTGAATTTGTATTAAGCGCCTTAACCAACTTGACACATGAGAATGGTTTCTTGCATTGTGATTGGTCGCTCCCGTCTCATCTCGAGCGCTGCCAGTCATTCGATCGCGCTCGTGAGGTTTTGGTGTGACACAAGTTTCTGAACAGGTCATACGACTAAAACGATTTTAAAGACGTTATCACGTCAAAATTAAAAATATTTATTTTTAATTAGTTTCGTCACTTAAAACGTTTTATAAACTGAAATATGAAGAATGTTAAACGTAATCATATCTGTTTTCGATCGAATTTTAAATAATTTTTTTGACATTGACATTGATATGTCACAGACTGATTGCTAATTGCTTACATTCGCTTTGTTTACCTACATTGAGAGTGTTGATTTATTGTGGATTTTCTTTCAACGATTGTTTATTCATTATGGACGCCGACCTATCTTTACCAATGACCCCTGCACATCTACGGACCCCGAATTTCGCTCAAACGATGACCCTGGCTTTTGTATTATGGACTCCGAACATTGCATTAACGATGACCAACACTCACGTAATATGATGACCCCGAAACTAGCTCCATCGCTAACCACGGCTTTAATATGGACATTGAACAAAACCAAAGCGTGTCTCATGATAGTCTGCACACAGAAGAAGTGACTTCTTACCAATCCGTATCTCTGAGATGCATAAACTAGTCTAGATCTTAATCAGGTTCAGTCTATTATAAGACAGTGGATAGCTCCCTGACGAGTAAGTGTCAATTCAATTAATTATTTAAATTACACGTTTTTTAATAGATATGTATTGTATATGCTATTCCTATAATGCAAAATAAGGTTTTATTGTTTTATATAATTATAATCCTTATATAATGTTGTATTATAATAAATGAAAAGATGTTTACTCCTAACACATATTAAGCTGACTTGTTATCGAAAATATATAATTTAAATAGAAGGCGGGTAGATTTTCAACCTATAAATGTAACATGGACAGTTTCATATTTCCAAGAATAGAATATAATGATATTATAAAAATTGCATGTGGGACATAACAACTAAAACAAGCCTGTTTGTATTATGGGCAGCACATAAGAGGCGATGGTTCCTATACTATAGAAATATGTAGAAAATATATAGCCAGCGACCTATTGGTTGACTACCCGATTCCTTTGGCCAACTTCAGATTATTGCGTGGAAAAATACATAGCAGGCATGTAAATCGAAAAATATATTTTATATATATATTTTGATTATTTTCATATAACATCACAATGGTTAGGAAGCTATAAAAGAATATTATTGTAATTGCATGGTTGGCCGAAGGACAGTGCGTTGCTGTGCCTATATAATGACTATTTTATGGTTTTTAAGTTGGGCAAGGTATCAGGAACACATTTCACCACCTGTCTAATTTCTTGAACATATATTAATAACATATGATAACTCAGAATAAAAATAAATCATAAAAAATGTTGTTTTATTTCACTTTAACCTGTTTGTCCTCACATGACAAAAATCTCTTTTTAAACATTTTGATACAAAATTAAGTTTATATTCTCATGATTACTAGTTAGTGCTTTTAAACTAATTACAAAAACTATGATAAAATGTCTGTTCACGTCAGGACAAAGTCCCCATACTAAGTGGACAATTTCCTTTGCCGCGTTTATAAGTTGTCGATAAGAGACGCGTCATTAATGGTAGATTATTTTTAGGTTTTTTGTGCATTTTATGATTATTAAAACTTGGCGAGAGATAGACAAAGGGATATAATTGAGGAGGAAATATTAGTGAACTTTACTGTTATTAATTTGTATTTTCAGGTAAGATAGAAATATAATTGTTATCATATTATAAAGGCGTACAAATAAAACAAACTTTTATATTTTTACAGAAGCGAATTGCAATTTATTTTGAAAATCCTCAATGATATACCTTATATAATTTCAACCCACTTCCCGCTCATTCCGCGAATTTATTGATCTGCTTATATTCTTCAAATTATCCGTCTCCTCTTAACAAACTAAGTTCTACTCTCTAGATACGATACGTTTTATGTTTTTTTTTTCCTTCCTCTTTTTTAATTCATTTGTTTGATTTGGCTATTCGATATTTACGCTTAGTAAATTTTTATATGTATATATCGGATTTATTACAAATTCCGTTGATTTTAAAGAGAGAGAGACGCCAGCCTCGCTGACGTAACAAATGTCACTCCTTCTAGAGCATTCGATGATATTTTAAAATGAAACTGCAATTGTTCTTAATGCTCCTGTATTTCTCAAAGATTCTTCATAATAACATACTTCAATGATACACACTCACTGAACTCTGAATTATCAATCCTGAATTCTCAATTCTGGAGTCCACCGTCGTGCATCCAGACGTCATATTTATAACAAGATTCAAACATAGTTCTATTCTCCTTTGATTTCGTTTTACTTTTAACAATAATCATAAATACTAATGAGGTTTTAATAAGAATTGATGACAGCCTCAAATTATTTTCAAGTCGCATCCGTTATTAAAGCTGGTAGAGCCGATACGGCCATTCTGACAGGCGGTGCGTGCTCTGCACCTGCCTGGTTATGTGTTCTTTCTTGGTTGGTTTTCGTTATGTTCTTGGACCAGTTGCGCGTCTCGTAAGGTAGATGGGACAGGATCAAGAATTGATGCTTCATCTTCCGAAGTCATGCCGATATATATATTAACCTCTTTTTTTGTCAGTCTTAAGCATACTTTCTAGTTTTGTGCGCTTATTTTAATGTATAAATTCTCTTCTTGTTAAAGAAAATTCAATGTCTGCAAAACAAAATTGATTTATTTAAATAAGATGTCTTTTTTTTATGTGAAAGGGGGGCAACCGAGTAGACGGCCTACTTGATGGTAGGTAGTTACTGTTACTAACTGCAACGTAGATATGCAGATGTGTAGCCGCCCTTGTTTGGGGAAAATCGGGAGTAAAAGGTGGGAAAGGGAGGGAAAAGGGAAAGTGCAAACGGCTCTCTCAAACCGGACGAAACGCAGCCATTAAATAATACTTCACGCCGATTTTCTGTGAGAGGGTGGGACTTCCCCGGTTGAGCCAGCCCATGTTCGAGCTGTAGTAACTTGACCAATGACCACAGCTAGGCTCTACCACCTCTAAGAGTCTGTTGTCACCACCACCTGATATCTGAGCAAATATTTGAGAAGAAGATTTTTTTTTCTTAACTGTTAATAGAATAAAATCCGCTTTTAAACTTTTTTACATATTATTTTGAACTTGAATTTATATCTTTGATAATAATTTAATGACTTCATTTCTTTGCAGATGGATAAAGAAGTATTAAAAAATAACAGTGAGAGAAAACTAACGACATTTGTTTTGTCATTCCTTCTTATAACTTTAGTATTACGAAGATACAACTTTATTTATTACATCTAAAACGAGAAATCATCACAATGTACGTATATATATACATATATTAACTGGTCATATATACAAACTCATATTATTTATTCACATCTTGTTTATAGTTATCAAATATTAACTGTATCATTTCTTTTAAAAGATATATTATTTTAAGACATGAATCTTATCATGGTAATGGCTATACATTTTCGAACAATGTTAAGTACAAATATTTAATGTTTTTTTTTTCATTTAGTGAGACTGGCAAGTTTTGAATATATAAAATAAATGTAGCAGAAGTACAAGACGTATCTTTATTCGCTCAAAGAACAAGGCTAAGTTTAATTGTGATCGAAAATACTCTTGATAATTTATGTAGAATGAAATCAAGTAACGGTAAGTTTGAAAGCAATAATTCCATCAATAATTACTTCAGCTCAGAATAATTACTGAGCAAAATTAATTCCTTTTTCGTTTTACTTATGAGTAACTCCTAACTGGTACTAAAAAAATATTAAAATAAATTATGATAATAATATGATTGCGTGTAGTGAGTTACTCTCAGTTCGAAATTAATAATTAATAGTCACCTAGTAGATATTTTCTAGTTTGTGCCTGTTATATTTAAAATTAATTTCAAAGAAAGGAATAATAAAATAGGGTCGAAGAAAAGACTTATATAGTGAAAGGAAACATATATGTAACGGAACAGAAGACTGTACTCGATATAAAAATATGCAATGTAAAAAATGTACAGCATTTTCAAGTGTAATCTTATTTAAAGAAGATAACTAACTTAAATTTTTGTGTTTTCAGATTACGAGCGGTCACGTCTACGTCAGAGGATCATTGTAACAACCAAAAGAGTGGACATAAGACAGTCAACTACTGGAATATTAAAAGAAGATAATTCTGGTGATACTCACTGTGTAAATTTAAATAAACTGTGTAATAGTAAATTTATTGGAACTACTTGTATCTTTAATGGCTCGGAGAAAGAAGTTAAGTATAAAATCCTCAACAATAGTCTTCAACATATGTATGTATGAAGTTCCTTCACAGAACGGTAAGATTTCAATCAGCTTTTACTTAAAACTATTGTAAATCATAAGTTTTGGACTGGATAGGTACTATAAATACTGTAAAGTGCTCACTAACAAACATATAATCAATTTTCTTTGTTTTCACGCGTATTGGTTCATCCTCAGTGTTAATTGTATAACTGACCGAGGAAGGCTTCAAAGTTTCGGTCTACACTTTTATTATTAAGATAGTAATAATAGTGTTTTTACTATTTATCTTGAAAGGTTTCAGTGACGTTATCTTACACCGTGCATATCTTATTAGCATTAAACAATAAGCGACTCAATATACAAATGATTCATTAACGATTACAAACACTAGTCTTTATTAATATTAATTTTTTTTGATTCTATCTAGAAAATGTCAAATCGTGATATATTGCCCTTGAATATGTTATTAAAATCATCATCTTAACATGTTATAAAACAAAGTCCCCCTCCGCGTCTGTCTGTCTGCCTGTTCACAATAAACAGAAAAACTACTACACCAATTACCTAGCAGTTTTCACCATTCGATAGAGTTATTCTCGAGAAAGGTTTTAATATATAATTTATTAAGGTTTTGTAGTGATTTGTGTGTACATTAACGATATTTGTTGAAGATGTCGGGAAAAAATGAGCCGTCTGGGATCTTTTAACGAAAACGCTGCTAAAACCCTTTGAGATATAACAAAACAATGTATGGTGGGATTGGGTATATTCTATAGGTCTACAGAGAAGTCCACAATATCATATATCTATCTCTTGAGGATAACATACTATATCTATTTTACAAATTTTGAAAATTGCCATTCATGAAGCGATTATAGGAAAGCTATTTTCATAATTATAGTATTAAGTCTTATCAAAATAAATTACTTTGTGTTCAAGCCTCTATAGTATTTATTCATTTATTTTTGTATTATTTAATTCAGACGTAACATTTGAAAATTTATCATAGGTTTAATAATTCTCAAAATTGAATCCACGCGATAGCTCACTTTTCACATGATCACGTCATAAATTTTTGTATAAAAAATTTTTGTAATTATATTATATTAAAAAAAACTATTATTAACATAAGAAATATAAGGTTTTTCTGAGTTCAAACTTATTTTATGTTTAACGAAGAAAGATGATGTAATTTTTGTTTGTCTTCATTTAACTCAAAAAGAAAGTACTGAAGGCATTATACGCAACATAGGCTATTTTATATTTTTTGTAAAGTACCCCTGTAAAGCTGGGGTGGGTGTCTTGTGAATAATAAATATTAATAAGTTAATGAATTGTAGCATGTAGTACAAACGATGTTTTTAATATAGTTTATTTAAGTTTTAAAATAAATTTAAATTAAATATAAGTGTATTGCGTATAAAGGGCTTGAAGAATTCTTAAATGTAACTATGTTACAAATGGTAAATTTATAGATTACATAATTGCTTAATTATTTTTTTTTTCAGAAACTGGACCGTTATGTGAAAAACAAAAGTCATTTGTAACAATGAAGAAGACGAATAAAATAATCACAATAACGGAAACATCGAATCAAAACAATAGTGGAGGTGTTGGCGCCTACGTGTGGACCTGCACTACATTTATTTTATATGGCATTTTGTCTATATAAACTACGATATTCTGCATAAATTTGTAATCCCTTTTATCTATGTACATACGACATTTCCTTTATATTTCAATATTGAAAATCATTCCGCTACGATTTCTTTTCTTAGTAACATCTGTATTTCAGATAAGGGTATTTAACAAAACCAAAGAAGTTTTCTTTAACCTGTCTAAATACCGAACATAAAAAGTGGCGACCGTGACAGGACAGCTAAGCAAGAAATATTACAATCCAACGGAATCGCGTTTGAAGCCATCGCCGATTCGAAACAGCATCGCAGCACAGGCTTAACGCTCAAGCACCTCTAAGAAGATTTGCAAGCACCAGCCGGCAGTACCTTTCATCATTCATCCATCCATCACCGTCATCCATCTATCTATTATCACCATTATCATACCACACTATTGATATAGCTATCCACCAAGTGTACAATCTCATATCCCGTAAAATCTAAATTTTATTGCAACCGTTAAAATTCAAATTTGCTAAGTCATTGTAACATAAAGCAACTTAACTATAACTTCAATTGCATCACTATTGCTACAAAACTAAGGCTAACGTTATATTCCAACGTCTTAAACGCACTTTTTATCATTCATTTAAGGCAAATATTTAAACCACATATTGCCGACGTTTTCAGCGTACGGGAGTGTTGGCCGTGCGGGCTGATGCCACGCTGAGAACTGGCGAGCGGTCAGTCTCTGTAGGTGTCCGAGGCAATTAAGCTTATCGCTAAACAAAGGAGGAGCGTATGTAAAAAACTTTATTTATATATTTATTTGTTTGTTGCGTTTGAATAGATCAGCTGTGCCGGTCATTAGTTCTTATTAGTACTTACATTTGTTTCTTTTGTTCGCATTATAATGTCTACTTTAATAGAATTAATTTTAAAACGCAGTAGTATTAAAGGACGCGTCACTAAGTTGAAAAACTATATACAAAAATTTAATAATTTATCAAGTTTAGACGTGATTCAATTAAAGATCAAATTAAATAAGTTAGAATGTTTATCGAGCGTGTTATGTTTCTGACAAAATCTCTATGCAGTATATTTAAACAAACAGATTATTTACTAATTGTTTTTCTTGTCTGTACTAGTGGTTTAGCAGAACAATTATTGTCTATAGTAGTAGCTCAAGAACGACCAGATTTGGAAGAGTTGAGAGGTCAACTCATCGTGTCTCGAGCTCAGCTAGCAACACAATTAGCGGATATTCAATCTGATATTTTGTATAGCCTGTCTAACAGCGAAGGATCTCTCCAGTAGATGATTTGCCTCTTATATTAACTTTGGAGGCTATTAAAATCAAGAGTGCTGAAATTTTGGTATTTATATGAATATTTTGTCAAATTAATTTAAATTTCCGTTCAATTACTGTGTCAAAATACTGATTTTATGAATGCAGATTTTAAACTAGAATTACTCGTAGATCAGATGCTTTCTTTGTTCATGAAAACCAAAAAGACACTTTGAAATTACGAACGGGTCTGAAAACGTATACGTAACGGGCTTTACTATTTAGGAAAATAAATTTTATCAGTTAAGGATTTGTATACTACACAGTACACACTTAACTACATTTAAAAAATATTCTTTCGATTTATTTGAGATAAATGTAGAAGATATGAAGCGAACATCAACTGAAATTGATGAAGCGTGTTTGGGCTACGTACCAGTGGCCAATCGAGGTCAAATTCAGTTTTTCTGTTTGTCTGGAATGGCGAATGTTGATCCTATGTATCAATATTCATTGGAATAGTTCATAAAACTCTTCGTAAGGAGTATGGCAGAAACCGAGCCAAATGGTTGTAAATATTATTATACGACTAACCATTTAATCAGTCTATATTTATAAAATATTCATGCATTGATTATTTTACAGAAGATATAATCGAAAGAGTTGAAATCATTATAGAACATTTTACATTTTTAATATATCAGAACGTATGTAGGAGTTTATTCGAAAGACACAAGCTTTTGTTTGCTTTTCTGCTATGTGCTAGAATTTTGTTGGACAAGGGAGTTATAAGATCCCAAAAATTTAATTACTTATTAATCGGAGGAAAAATTTAAGAGGTATCTTAAATAAGAATTACGTATGTTCATATCTTTACATGTTTATATAAATACATATATGTGTATATTATAGTTAAATTTTTATATGTACTATGTATTTCGAATTTAATTAAACACTTTGAATATTACAGCAGTCAATAAAGTGCTTTCTCATAAAGTATATATAAAAACACGTTTACTGAAAACAAGTTTACTTGTCGGAATTTTAGCTTCATCCAAAATACTATTGTTACATAAGTTAATATTTGTTTAACACATGGAACTTGTGAACCCCGAACCAAAGTGGATATCTCCTCGGATGTGGTTGGATATGCTACAGTTGGCGACATTGCCAACGATGCATCAATTTGTGATGGATTTTCCTCAACAAACCAAATTCTTTAAGAATTATTACGATGCCTGGAATCCTCATAAGTAAAATCGTCTTTTTATCTTATTAACTAATCAAATTTAAGTTTTTTTTACATAGAATATGTCTGGATGTTCCAGACTTCCGTATCCAAAAGGACTAGATTCTCAACTAGATGTATTTCAGAAGCTACTTGTACTCGTACTAAAGTGCTTACGACCTGACAAATTGATTCCTGGTCTTCAGGTATGTTTTGTTATAAATAATGTTGATTTGTTTTCATAACCGTGATAATGAAGTTCAACTAGTACTGTACATATAGCAATTTTCATTCTCTCCACCGGTGCTGGTCCAGCTGCTGGTAAATATTACTTTTTATAAGCCTAGTTGGATGTTGTATAACTTATTGAAAAATATGTATGTGTGTATGTATGTCTGACTTTTTTCAAAGTATGCCAGTAATTCTATGCAAAATTAAAACTAACTATGTATAACTTTTACAAAGTACTTAATTGTTATAAGTCCTTATATATTTTTAATTTCTCTTTACATAGTGGATCGTTTACTGTGGTTTGATTTTGTTTACATGATTATTTATCGACTAATTGAGTGTAACGTGTTTCAGATCTGTTGAAATTTGCCGACAAAATGAAGATGGGCAAAAGATTTGAAAGTATTTCATTAGGACAAGGTCAAGGGCCTCTAGCCGAAGCTATGGTGAAAGTTGGCTGTGATTTTGGTAACTGAGTATTTTTTCAGGTAAAGTTTTACATTTCCTTTCAATCGTAAAGTATATTCGTTTTTTTTTAAATCATTCGAATAGAACTTATAGCAAGGCTTAAGTGTTTTTCATAATGAATCTAAAACAATTTTAAGAAAATGCTATATCACAATTCAAAGAAATTAATTTAAGATTAACTCTTAAAGATTCCAAATATGTATGATATAACCGTTTTATGTACATCTTCTATATATATATAAAAATGGATTGCTGTTCCTTAGTCTCGCTAAAACTCGAGAACAGCTGAACAGATTTATCTTATCTTAGTCTTGAAATGTTCGTGGAGGTTCAGGGAAGGTATAAAAGCTGAAAAAAATTTATACATTACTGGGAAAACCATAAAAACAGCCCTTTTCTAATTCGTTAACCACATTTTTTTTGACATTAGATTCGACAACTAACTAATATGTAATCATTCTGTCGCACTTCAAAATACGGAGATTTGTGGCTTACAGGTAAACTCCAAAAATATAAATAAAAAAACGTAATAGATATTTCTTGATTATAGGGCGATAAGAAGTTCGCCAGGTCTTCTAGTATATTAATAAAAATGTGATAATAACTTGTCTAGGCTAATTGGCTGTATTTTTATTCAGTAGACAGCAAAATCTAATTTAATGAAATTTATTGCGTTAGATGTTAACTCGAACCTACATATGTATGTGTAGATACCTTTTAAGTGTGACTTCTGACCTCACGATATATATATATATTTTTAAATGTAAATTACAGAATTGCCATTTGTTTCCATCATGGATGCCAGTCTTGGAGTTAAATGGGGAGCAAATAGTGCCAGAAGTAGTTTATAAGGACTTTCGGCTGTGGCTCACATCAACACCTTCACCCTTCTTTCCTGTGGCGTTATTAAGTATAAGTTAATTATGTATAACCATACGATACACAAGTATTTAAACTATACCTTATTTACTTAAAGTTGTAAATATAAATAAGACGTTAAATATAATTCTAATTATAATAATAATTATGTATTATTATCATATTTTATTATTATACATCAAGGTTTTAAAAATACATATGAATTTTTCAGGATATAAAATGATAGTGGAACCACCTAGAGGAATTAAAGCAAACTTATTTAAAGGCATATATGAATCAAGTCCCTAATTTTCTTGAATAATTTAATTCATCAGACAGCAAAGTTTCTAATTTTAAGGTTCTCCATATTATTTATATTAAGAAAAACAAGTATTAAATGTATGTATGTATCTGTTTATTAAATTTGTTATATGACTTCGAAACAAAGACATGTTATTTTCTCAGTTGACGTTATGAAGAAGCTATTATATTTTATTTCTTCAGGTTTTAGAACTTTTGAATTAATTATTTATTAGCAACAAAACTTTTGTAATTTTCAGTGGCTCCTATTTTCACTATGCCTATTCCATGGTGTAGTTCTAGAGAGACGGAAGTTTGGGCCTCTTGGTTTTAATATACCATACGAATTCACGGATGGTGATCTTCGTTTTTGCATTTCCCAGCTTCACATGTTTTTGACTGAATACCATGAAGTTCCATTGCGGGTTTGTTCATTAATTTTACGGTAAATCAATACCTTTAATTTGTAAAAGACTGCTTTTTATTAACTAGTTAATATGAAAGAACCTATGGGTTTGTTAAAATTAGTAGTAGATTACTATGTAACTGCTATAATTTGTGTTCTTGGGTTGTATGATATTCTGGGAGAACAATAGGACTGACGTTGAGGTTCGTTACTAAGTCTCTAATTCCAACAGGGTTCACGAAAGCAATAACTTGAACAATGTTTGCATTATGGACAAGATTTAATTGGAATATTATTATAATAGATAGGATATATTTTAATGTTTACATACTTTTAATTGGTATTATAAATCATTTTGTTCAGATGTTAACGTATATAGCGAGTCATATTAACTATGGTGGACGAGTCACTGATGATTGGGATCGTCGGTGTTTATTGTGTTTGTTGGCTGATTACTACACTACTGCTGTACTCAATAACAGGTGGATATTCGTTGAGAGTGGCGCCTATAAACTAGTATACAAATTCCTCATGTTGTATTATGATTCCGAAGGTATATTTTTAGTAACACTAGGTGATCGCACTGTTAATATCATTCAATTCAGACACCAAATATTTCTTTCATACTTCGAGATCGTAATATTGTGTAATCCGTTTGAAGTTATAATTATTGTTTTATCAGCAACAATCTTCATCCACGATTGATGACTACACTCGTTATATACGCACCTTACCACTGTTAAATTTACAAAGAGACCATTACTAATTTTCGTTTTTCACCAGCGACTTGGGTGAAAGATTTATATTCCCGAGTACAATTTATGCAGCCGTGGGCTGGTGGTGGTGTTCCTAAAGTGTTTTGGATTTCTGGGTTCTACATCCCCCAAGCATTCCTTACTGGTACATTACAAAACTATGCTAGATAACATGTCGTTGTAATTGATACCGTCGCTTAGACTTTTGAGATAAGTCTAAGATAACACCCCAACGGTAGAATTCAAATTTAAAAAATATCTAGGTATTTTGAACACACAAATTTCCACTATTTAGTTGTTTAAGTATCAGTAGTGATTAGTAGTCGAAAATAAGATAGAAAAGTGAGTATAGGACTCACGAATAATTCTATAAGTAAGTATATCGTCAGGTCTCAAAACTCTAGCATACCAGCGAAGCTGGTCAGTCTACGAAATGTAATCTTTATTTTATTAAAAATAAAAAATAAATGAAAATAGACGTTTATTTAAATGAACAGTTAAGAACAATGGTTACCAGAACAGATGTGAAAGGAATATCTGCACATACTTTATATTAACTAAGTTATATTTCCAGGTTTTTAACGCTCCGCCAGCGAAGAAACCAGATGATGGTTGCTGTGTCCGAGGCCTATTTTCAGAAGGTGCTAGATTTAATACTGGTGATATGACATAAGAAGAAATCAGACCAAAGGAACTACATACCGGTTGGTATTTCAAAACTTCACTACTTTATCAGTGGTTCATGTTAATGAGGTGATAAAAACTAAAATATTTAAAATATTCAATTCCAGAATTGGCAATCATATATATGAAACCGGAACAAAATCATCGTCTGGCGCAAGGTTTATACGAATATCCGACATACAAGACACTCGTTAGAGCCGGAACACTCTCGACTATGTGATGTCTATTGAACTGGCGACTCATAAGCCACACTCTCACAGGATAAAGCGTGGCGTCGCTTTGTTCTGTGCTTTGGATCATCGAACGATTCGGCATATGCCGAAGTTTCGGTGTATTGCACTGTCCCTAATCACCCTAATCCGCGGGACTACCATTGGATAATTTCAATGAAATATTTTCCAAATTAACGAATTTGAAAATAATTTTTTCACGATTAGTACATAATTATTTAAAAGTCGTTAATAAATTTAATATTTCAGCCTTAATTTCTTCTGGTAATCTGCTTCTAATGTAGATACGTGGAATTATCCAATGATAGTTACGCGGATTCACACTATCCCCGACGATATCATTTTTTCATCTTGACTTATTTAATCATCGTTTGATAATTTTGTTATTGTTACACTGTCTAAGAACATAATCATTTTTTGTTACATAAGTATTAATTTATTATTGAATAAAGTTTTCAAATTTATATTATTTTTCTTTGTAGTATTTAGATGAGTGAAGGATAAATATTTTTAGTTTCTTTCTTTTAGTCGTCTCGAAAATTTTGTGGTTGGTGTTCCATTAAGATCCGTTTTTATATTTAAATATATCATAGTATAACTATATAAATTAATAACATGGACACTACACATATAATATACAATACATAACTACTTATAAGTACTTTGTTTAGTACTTATTTACATTGATTTCATGAAATAAAGATTGTTTAAATGTTTCATAGAAATTCTGTTCTAGTTCTTACACAACTGAACTGATTAACAAACACATTGACTCTTTTTTGAAAAGTACCTATTATTGATAGTTTTTCTCATATCATACGCATTCATTGCAGCGGTCTTATAAAATACTTTTGAGCTTTGAAATGAAATAATACCAACAAAATTATTCAACTTCATCTAACGGAAAAACGTGATGGGCATAGTAAAGTTTCAAAATAAACTTGTGCAAATATTCCAAAAGGGTAGGGAAGATTTATGAAAAACAAAAGTAATGCGTTTGACTTGTCAGCGAATAGGAAAAGAAGCGATTTTACTTCGTGTTTTCTAATGGAATTTTTCAAACCGTTGCCTGACGTGAACAATCTTGCTTGAAAATATTGTAAACATCAGTTTAATGTACAAAAATATGTAATATATATGTATAAATATTAGAGACTCAACTCGTTAATAAAATATGCAACTAAAGATTAGAAACACGTTTTGCTGTGTTAAAATCTTGAAAGAAGGAAGTTAGTACAATATCTAATAACTTCTATCAAGTATTTTTGTTACTATTACTGATTTCATTCCTCATTTATCTATAATGTTGACATAACTCAGAATAAATATAAGTTATTACAAGAACTATCAAAGGTATAATCATTTAAATATAATCAATTTTAAAATTTAAAACATTATATTAAACAAGTAATCGTTATAAAGACATGACGAATGATTTCATATTTATAATATCAGTAATCTATAATAAGTATGTATCAGCTATGTTGATGTGTTTATGTATAAGTTTATTTATTTTATAAAGAACATCTTAACGTCTAGTTTCCTCCACTCAGTTCAATGAAGCGAGTCTTTTTAATATCCCCGCAGTATGCCCTGCGGTGTGTATGTTGTGTCATGAACTCAGCTCCTGGGACGAGGGATGCATTACTTTAAACAATTTTTAATTAAACCTCCGCGAGCTCTCATCTAGTGCTCCTTATTAAAAAATCTGCATTTTAATGAGGGCGACACGTCTGGCCTTCATTGGCGACAGAAATGATGACAGACATTATACATTACATCGTTTTAATTTAAATGATGTGTAACTAAGATGTATTAATATACATATGTACTCGTATCTACATTCTTTGTAAAGTCAATCACATGTAAAACACTCCACGTCCGGTAAATAACGACCTAGTTAATATATGTACTTATTAAAGTATCGTGTTCTGATACGACTCATTGAATTAATGTTTTATTTGTTCCTCAAAATATTACAAATGAGTTAAACATTTATTAAGTTACCAGATGAAATACTATTACTTCTATGAATATCACGTAGTACTAAGTATAGGGTGGATGAACCTACTGCCAGGTAGACCGATGATCTGGTCAGAGATATTCAACAATGTATGGTCACCTCGGTTGATACTGAGAGCCTGGCCAGAAAGCGCGATTTACGCGCTAGTTCACTCGCGCGTAGGCACTCGCGCGTTCTCGAGTTATTAGGCCTCGGCCTCGAATTTTGCGGGCAGCGGAGCGACAGCGAGAGCGGCAAGATCATACGCGTATAATCAAATGGACCGACCCTCGAATACAGCGGTGCAGGAGCAGGGCGGGGGCGGGCAACGAGCGGTGCACGGGTGCACTCCAGTCAAGCGGTGACCGCCCGCGTTGCGCGTCTGCATTGTAGTGTTGTAATTTTTTTTTGTGACGTATCAAAATGTATTCGGACGTGCAAGAGCAAATTATTTCGGCAATCTTTGAGAGGACACCCTTATGGAACAGCAAAGATGTGAACCATAAAAATAGAAGACGAATTAACCAATTATGGGAAGAAATAAAAAACGAACTGAATATTGAAGGTAAATAAAATAATGATTTATTATGTCAATACAATATTTATTATCTTTTACAAATAATTATTATTATTGACGGTAATAATTATCATTATTACCGTCCTTATAGTAGGGATCCACTTCTTCTTTTGCCCAAAATAAATCGAGCATTAGGAATGATTTCGAATCATAAAGATGTCGCCGTTTTTCAGACATTTTGTTCGCGAATAAAACAAATACCTCGACAACACAACCACGAACACAACACTACACCGCTATAGTGCCGCGCGATCTGCCCGCTAGTTTCGAGAACAGGTATGCGTTGCCCGCCCCATTGGCGCGCCGCTGCCGCTGCCGCCCCGCTACCCGCGAGATTCGAGGCCGAGGCCTTAGAGCTGCATACATTCCGTCCAGATGCTCTCGCGCGTCACCTCACTAGCGCGCATTACGTGGGAGCGCCGCCGAGTCGAGATACTCCGGTCTCCGGGGCCGTTGCAGCGTCCAGAACGACGCGCGTGTTCGTGGCGAGTGGACGTATTCGTTTTTTAAAAATGGAGCGTGAAAACTTTGATACGGAACTTTTTATTGACGAAATTGAGAAAAGAGTAGCTATATGGAATATGTAATGGTCAGATTATTCTAATAGAACTATTAAGGGTCGGAACTGGGAAGAAATAGTAGAATTTTTTTGTGAAGCCGGTGATTCCGAGGAGAAAAAAAAACTAACTAAATAACTGAACAAATCCGTCTTATCACATACGCGCGTTATTTCGCCGCATCTGGACTCAATACAAAACAAAATGCGTAAACCGCATAGTTGACTCGCACGTAAATCGGGCTTTCTGGACAGGCTCTTATGTTAGATAAACTAATAGAAATAGTCCATGACTAATGCGTAAAGTAAACGTAAAGTCATTTTAACGAAAATCATATAAAAGTATATAAACCTTACACGTATAAATACATATATTCTTTAGTTATATTCATATTATATAATATTAGTTGTAGCCAGCATCATCCTCCCTGCTACGTACTACACAGAGCCGTTAAGTGAAAGAGAGAGATTTATTTCCTCATGTTATATTTCAATCTTAGTTAGTTACTGTTCATATGAATCAAGAGGTCATCAATGTTATAATAAAGTGTGGCTTCATCAGATCACATGTTTCACTAACTTCATTGTAAATTCTTCTTCTAACGCTCCGTCGGTTGATGCGGTGTCAGGACACGACATATAAAAATATTTAACGGCTTCATAAACACTGAAATAGATATTAACCTTTTTATTTGATAAAAAAACATTATTTTTTGTTAGTAATAGAATTAGTTTACTCCTGAATCACTTTGACTCAAAACTAACTTCGGTAATCTTACCTTTTGGAAGAGAATCATTAATAAATAATCCAACTTATTTACTGTAATACTTTCACATGTTTTGAAAAAGGCTTTATAAACTTTTACCATTAATAACTGAAGATATTTATTGTATAACATTATATTATAAGTATAGAAAATACTATTATTACATTTAACATAAACAGAAAATCGTTATTTATGTCAACAGTTAAGATTTTTCAACGGCAAGTCCTCCCCAGTTACCGCATTAGAGACGTATGGAGCTTATTATATTAATTATAATAATTAAGCTTATTATATTAATCAGCCTAATTTAACCGGGTATGTCTTGAAATTTATTGAAAGCAATACATTATTGACATTCGTCAGTTTTTTCATCTATAATGAAACATGACAAAATATAATTAACAAATAAAAACAATGGCTTAGTAACAGCGGAAATATAAGAGTATAATACTGTTTCTAGTATGATGAATGAGTGTGAGTGACATGTACAAAGACACAGTATCGAGTATCGATGGAGCCGAGTCAAGTGTTGGATATTAATGTTGCTTTATGAGAAGAACTGTTCTATATGAGTCACCGATGAGTTGTTACAATACAGGAGTAGTGTGAAGGTGGTTGTGTGTTGGTAAGAGACTCCTCTCATAGAAGGGTGAGGGTGGAGGGGGGTCGGTAATAGAGGTAGTTTATGAATATTGCAGTAACTTAGCGGCAATTAGTAGACTGGCTTTTAAGTGAGTCACTACTTAATAGTCTTTTATATATATATATATATATATGTGTGTGTGTGTGTGTGTGTGTGTGTGTTGTAGTAAAAGAAATTAACTTGATTGTATTCGAGACAAAAGGAAGTGTGCTTCTTTTTTATTAAGCTGCTTTACCGTTTCATTAGCTACAAGTGGTTAGAAAAATTCTTTAGCCCCATAAGGTTTTTAATATTTCTGAAATTGAGTCTGTAAGTTACAGCGTTTTTAAATCTCTGACTAACTTTACTAAAACTGGTTTTAAATTTAATTTTAGGTGTTTTTTCGATAACAAAATATATGTATGACATCATCATCAGCCTATCGGAGCTCACTGCCCAGCAAAGGCCTCTTTCTCACATCGAGAAAGTTTTGAGCATTAATCACCACTCTTGCTCAAGACTGGTTGGTGATTTCAAACTTATAATTGTGAAACTATAAGTCCAGGTTTCCTCACGATGTTTTCCTTCACCATATGTCAGTGGTGTCTAAATACTCTTAGAAAGTACATATGACTCCGTAAGATCACATTGGTACTTGCCAGGTCTAAATCGGCAACGAGAGGCGGGCCCTTTAACCACTAGGCCACCATTGACTTGCGGGTTGAGTTCCTGGGGCTGCAAGCCGTAGTTTTATGTTTGAGAAAGGAGTGGACCTTCAACATCTATAATATTAATTTACTGTTACATATTTCTCAGATTACATTTTCCTTTAAAATACTCTCGTTCATACAAATGTGGTTTAATTTAGTCTCAGCTTTACTTTTTATTTTTATTACATAATCTTAGTTAAGTTAAATTATAATGAAGGAGTTTTGTTATAATGATGTAAGGTTGTGCTTATAACATTCTTTTCTTAAAGGATGTAAAACATGTATGTATAAATGATTAATAGAATAAAAAAAAAAATAATAAAATTGTTGAAACGTGTAAAATATGAATCGTTTTTTATGCCTTATAAAAATTACCAGATTGTTTTTATATCTTTGTGTATTTTCATTAAAGTCTAGGATCGGTTTAATATACTTATACATCTAAAAAAAACAAACTCTAAAATCCTGTCTTTGTTTCTTTTTTATTTGTGAATGTACACATGTTATTTTTATAAGTTTTTGAATGTACCTTATTTTATTTATTCTCTCTAGTCTAGTAAGAGGCGAAAATACGTAGTCAATCGTGATATTTGAGCTACACTTAAGGCTTGCATGTTGTGCTTGTTCTCAGATTCGTGTACAGAGATTTGTGGTGGAGTCTGCAGAATATATGATCGTATTAATGTATTTAAAGATACTTCAATGTAACATAAATACACGTATTCTCAAGATGGCAGGTAACCTGCAAGATAATAGGATACATAAAATACTGGTATGAAAACTTACTGTTAAAAAATTACGAACTAAAATGAAAACAAGATATAAATAATGAACCAAAATAAAAATAAATTGTTAGAGCATTTTTCAAACGATATCGAGTGTCATTTCATTAAAAAGGACATGATTATTTGATCCAAAAATGGTACTGCAAGTAAGAAACTTAAATTTTTCTCTTCACCATCTAAAAAAAGAGATTTCAACAAATAGAACACATACCAAATTTTTGAAAAAAGTTGATATTTTGACGGGTAATTTTTCGATTGAAAATGAGGCTGATTTTACGATATTTATTCAAAATAAGCTGAAAAAATAAATATTTCTAATCAATTACATTACAGCGCATTTATAACATCAAAAGGAAAGTTTTGACCAAATTTCGTGACAAAATATTGTTTTTCATTAGAGACAAAAATACAAAACCAAAAACTTGGTTTTTCGAGTTTTTCACATAAAATTTGAGGTCATATGAAAAAAATGTTAGGATAAAAGTTTTAGGTCTTTTTACTACCTACAACTTTGCCATATAACATTTTTCCGAAGGACTTTTAGTTTTGCCGGAAATCGAGAAAACCCATTTTTCACCCTTAAATACAAATCCCCATACCCTTCCCGACCTCAGATCGCCCGTAAATTATTTTTCCTTTTATTTTTATAATATTCCCCTCCTTTTCTAATGAGTTTCATTCTACTATAATTTACTTTCGCTTTTCATTAATTTTAAAGGCTTCTGCACAAGTCTTATCATAGAATGAAACGTTTTATATTATAACTTTGTAGTGTCATAATTAATATATTTAGATGTCAAAGATTCGTCCAATCAAAAATCAATATTCGATTTCATCGTGAGACAATTCATCAATTAATATATTAGTTAATATTTTCATCTATTATTATATTTAGTTATATTCACCCTCCCGTTAATAAATTAAATTAGGGGGATTTTAAAATGACGTATTAATTATTACCTACTGCACATTATATTAATATATATAATATACATATCAAACGTTTTTTAGCTACTCAATATTATAATTCCCTTGTTTATTGGAGTAATTTTCTTTGTAATAAAAAATATGTGACATTTGTTATTCTTCTTTTTCTTAACAAAAAAATAATAAGAAAACTTTTAAAAACCAAAAAGGTTCAACGGAACACTTTTATGATATAAAAAAGTAAAGTAATGTATTTTATATAACATTGTGAAATAATTATTTAATAGTAATTCAATTTATCGAATTAAGTTTACTTTTTGTTCTAAATTATTATTTATTTATGCCTAATTGATATTAATGTAATATAGGTAAAACGGAATTTCCATTCAATTTATTGTATTTGGTATTGTCAATCGAAACAATGAAGACGTATAGTAATAGTCAGAAGACCATTAATAACATTGAAGTGTTCTCAACATTTTATCCTTTGAATCGTATCTTACAATTCTTTGGGCTTTCTTGTGTTTACAATATCGATAACATATTAAAGTGTTCTGTGTCTACCTTAAAAATCACATGTTTACTAGTAGTTTTCTTCTTTTTAAATTCTTTATGTTTTTACTACCAATTCTCTAACGTGACAAATGTATCTTCGAATTTATTAATTAACAATTTCTACTTTTTTATCATAATAATAGATTTTTTCCAATATGTCACAAATCTTTATTTTGTTTATAAATATGGAGAGTCCCATGTGAAATATATTGATAATTATGTTTCTATTGACAACATTCTTCATTCGTATTACATTCATGGTCAAGTCAAAAGTAGCATTAATAAAACATTTGTATTTTTTCTTGTCCTCTGCTCCATAATTTCGGTTGCCGATTTTATAACCTGGGTCATAAATTTTAATAATATTGCCTCTATATCATACATTTTATACTACGTGTATGCGTTCCTTCATTTACTCAGCAATCTAGATTTTATTGCAAATTGCACGCAACTGCTCTATCGTATAAAAAGGATTGGTGATGAATTACAATATCACGGTCGGGATACCAGTAATTTACCCGTGTTATATGGCGAAACTGTCAATGATATTGTAATAAAAAAAAGTCTGCCGAAAACAAATCCTTCAAGAGCTGTTGTTAAAACAGTTAATCGACAAAATTTAGTTAATATAGTAACGGCATTACACAGATGCTACTTATTATTAATAGATCAAAGCACTTATATTAACAAAGCCTTTGGTTTCCGAGTGAGTGTTATGAGAACGAAAGTAAATTATCTGTTTAAGGAAATATTAAAATGTTATCATATTTTGGTTACAGATTTTAATAAATTGTGTGTTAATTTTCTAATACGTTTATTAGAGAATATGTCTTCAATAATCGGACTACTTGCTGACAGAATAGTTAGTAAAATAATAACATTTATGTAAAGTATCAATATGGTTTATAAGTGTTTAACTAATTAATTTTATTTTTATTTTCAGGCAGTGCAACATGGCACTGAATACTTGTCAATTATCACGACGATCGTATTATGTGTTTTCAACTTTTTTGTTATTTTCTATATGGTACATATTTGTGAAAAGAATTACAGACAGATTGAAAGAATCATAGATTCCATTGATCGTATACCGAAGGACATACAAATGGGTAAGAACAAGTCTTGATTGATTGTGGTGTTTTACCGTTTAACATACATATGTATGTATTATATTGAATGATAGTTTTTTTTATTGATGCTCATACTAAATGTTTTCTAGATCCAGTCACTCTAGACTCTCTTAAGGAATTGAGGAATATAATAATAACACGAAAAATTATTTTCCACGCAAATAATTTCTTTATGCTGGAATATTCCATGTTAGTGTCTATTTCTTCTGCTCTTGTTACTTATGGTGTCATATTGATACAAAGTATTAAGTAAATTTATTTAAAAGTGAATCGGTCCTGAAAATATTGTTTTTTTTTTAAATAAACTTAAGGTTAAGTTAGAAAGGGTATTTAAAAAATTAATAAATGAGTATTTTAGATATAACAATAAATATGTCGACTTACATCAGTGATTCTTTATTTAATGAATTGACAACTGTCTTCTTACCATATATTTTATGGCAACAATGTTAGTCATTATGGATTGTATAACAAAAAAATTTATTCAATTATGAAACCTCCTAATGTAGAACTTCGTATAGCAAAACTATGAATTTAATTCAGCAAAATATTAAATTTAATTTTAAAAGCATTATTTGCTTTTATGCTTTATAAAAGAAAATTTAATTAGTATTCTCTCAGTGGCTGGACTACATTATGATGAACGCAGCTTTTACAGACTTGATAATGTATGTATGTGTGTATTAACGAAATATATAATATTATACTGGATCTGTTTAATATGTAATATTGTTCTAGGTCTGGTTAATTTTTTATTACTCCTGTACCAGTACTTGAATCTTAATACACTAAAACATAGAAAATCAATAATAATTGTGTAGAATGTTTTGGAGCCTCGAAAACCGACTAAAGCTTGAAATATTAACAATTTTAATTCTTTAAAGTAAAAACGTTTTCACTTACTTAATTTTACTAAGCCGGAAGACAGAATTATATTATGGTAAAATGTAGGGTGAAATTAACTTTTAATTTTATGGTGAAGAAAAATTTTAATTTGAAACATAAACATTTTACTTCAATACAACAAAATAAATTTTAAAATTTTATCAGTGTCTTTATTTTCGTCTCATCGTCTTATTAACATATATATGTATTTTAAATGAGTCAAACATCAGTTAAGACTTACAAAAATTAATTAAATGAAAACAACGTTAAGATGAAAGAAAAACTATCTCTTTAAATATTTTTTTTCCTAACACATAGATAAATAAGATAAAGAAGATTTTTATAAGGTTATTACCTTTCCTTGGTGTCCATATCGTAAAACAGATTTTTTATCAAATGTATTAGATTAAATACAAAATATAAAAAATTGTATCAATACACCATCCTGGGCGATGTTTTTCATGAACACGTAGTTTTGAATATAAAATTATTCTTTAATAAATCAACAAGATGAAGGAGAACAAGTCAGCGGTGGCCTGGTGGTTAAAGGGCCCGCCTCTCGTTACCGAGGGCGCGGGTTCAAACCTGGCAAGTACCAATGTGATTTTTTGGAGTCATATGTACTTTCTGAGAGTATTTAGATATCACTGACATACGGTGAAGGAAAGCATCGTGAGGAAACCTGGACTTATAATTTTACAAATATCAGTTTGAAATCACCAACCCGTCTTGAGCAAGCGTGGTGATTAATGCTCAAACCTTCTCCATGTGAGAAAGAGGCATTTGCTCAGCAGTGGGCTCTAATAGACTGATGATGATGAACGAGATTACTTTTATATATTATCTACTTTATCAAGTTATGACATAATTAATGGGTATCCTTTATTGGAACTCTTAAGTACTTCTATACATAATTTTGGTGAAAATTTGTTAAGCAGTTTTGGTGTCCTTAAGTAATAAACAAGTAAATCAAAATAAAAATATGATTATACGTTTACAAAGCGATTTTGATTAAAATAGTTATGTAAATATTAGGCTGCACTCTTTCTGGTTTAAAGTGCACCTACTTACATCAAAGGTCTGCTCTGTAATCCTTAACCAAGTTCATCACCAACTAGAGAATAGTAACTGGAAAAGTAACTAACTGGTAAGGGGTAACTGAAAAGAAACTAACAACGTCATATTTTTTTAATAATATAAATTTTATTAATTAATTAGAATAAATAGTGCATTGCAATGCAGTTGTCACGGACAGGACATTACAAAGATTTTCATTGGTTGTCTTCCTTTTAAATACGGAAAAATATTCTAAGTTCTTATAATGGATTTGCTTAGATTAAAATATTAAAAATTTTGTATATAAATAATATTTATGAGTATGAAAAAAGGTAATATAGTGGTCCCATTTTTTTATGGTTATTAATGATAGTAATCTACGAAACTAATTACGAACGAGATTAGCACTCGTATTTATTGAACTAAGCAGCACTATTTCATGGAATACGACGACTTCGTTGATATTAAAATTGCATTAGCGAACTGGGTTACAAAACTGCAACAGACATTATGGTAGTGTAAATTAATTACTGCCATGTTGATGAATCATACCTAGCATCATATATATATGATTTTTCACAGAACAAATATTTTTTCTACTATTCCGGAACCATCACACAAGCAGATAAAATCAGGAAATTTCCATAATATGTATGTGGAGTTGATTAGATCAATAGTGTCAAGGGTCAAAAATAAAAAATAATAGTACTTAAATATCGTTTTATAAACAGATGATACAAGTATTCTGATGCAATGACGGTCACTTCTTAGCTCAAATAGTGAAGCAAGTTATATCAAAACATTGAAACCAAACGACAAATGACTATTTGTGTATATTTGTCAAAATATGAAAGTTTTACAGGGAACAAATTAAAGGACCATTTGAAAGGAGCAGGTACGCGAAACAGAAAAAATGCGTTAATAAAAAATATTCATGTGATTTTTCTTAGGTAAGAAATAGCCAAGTATATATTGCAATAATTGTTTTTTTATTCCCTAGTTGTTGAGTTTCATTTAATATTTTTTTTAAATATTTAAATTTATACTTGAGTGTGTTGTGATAATATATAGTCTCAGAAAAACACATAAATCACCCTCTTAAGCTTATTATAGTCACATGAAAAAACGACTGTATTTATTCCAACAATAAAAAAGCAACAAAAATATAAATTATAATGATAATATGAAATACAATTATTTAATATTTTAATACAATTAATATAAATATATGTTTTTCTTATATAATATTTTAATTTTAATATATTTTCTAACACATGCATGTACGACATACAAATTCATGAGATGTAGTGAACAGTTGTGATTATTTCATTGTATATCCTTAGATAATCCTATTAATTTATACATTCAGCGACGGGATTCATAATGATTATACTAATTAAAACAACACTAAAATTAATTACGGTTGAATAAATAGTTTCTGATTGAGATTGCTCTTATAGAATTAATTCTCAACAAAATATAAGTTTAAGTTTTAGATTATTAATTAAACATATATATAATCAAAGAGGAATATTAGATAGTTTTGAAACATATTTTTACTTATATACTAATAATAAGCTTAATTAATTCTTCTTCATTAAAAAATTAATACAAATAAAAGGCTAATTATACTGTGATTATATTCGATTTGATCATTACAGTGGTTAAAGAAATATTCATATTCAATATTCAATATCATGTATAAACTGATTAATGGCGCTTTGGATTGTCCAGACCTATTATCGAGAATACATGTGTCCGCGCCTTCCAAATCACTGCGCACTTGCAAACGCACGATTTTTTCTGAGCATGTTTCTAAGTCTAATTTGGGTCATTACTCCCCTCTCAATAGAATAATGAGTGCCTACAATTCATTGACCGGGGATAATGATTTGGATATTTTCGGTAGTATTACAAAATTTAAGAATAAAATATTATTCATAAACTCTTAAAATTATTTAGTGTAGATAGATAGTTTTACTTATGTTATTGTTTTTTATTTTAAATTGTTGTTTGTTAGTTAATTAGTTTTTTTTATTTTTTTTCTGCTTGTTATCACCTTTAATTAAGATGCCACCTGTTTTATTTTTTTATATCCATTTATCTGAAATGTTCTTGGTGTGTATTCTTGTTGGTGATCTAACAAAATAAATAAATAAATAAATATTTACATTTGATATATTTATAAATCATGACTAACATATTGTTTATTAAAAGTAATTGAAGTAATAAAGCGTACAATGTACAGTGATTGATTTGCGTATTTAAAACGTCAATAAATGGACATATTAAACGCTTATATGAACATTATTTATGGCACTTGATATACGTGACTTTATATAAGTATTTTTTTATACAATTCTTGGAAAAAATTAAGTTGTTTTTTAAAATTCCACGAACATTTTAAGTAGACGAACCGCCTCAAACGGTTACGCGTCGTTGATTTACGAGCTGACACTATCAGTTTCAACTCAACTATAATAATATCTTGTTTGTTCAACTGACGGATGGCTAGCTCTCAATTTTATTTAAATATATAAATTTTAAGATGAAAATATATATCTTATCATTTTTTCAACTTAAAATGGATATAACACTGTCAAAAGAATATTTGTATTGAAATAAAGAACATTAGAAAACTTTACGAGTGATATTTTTTATAAATCCAATAAAGCAGTTAAAACTTGTACCAATATTAATATTGAATTAAATTTGAAATAACCTTGCTGTTAAATAAATGGTATAAAATGTTCAAACACTTGCGTGAAACGGTTTTCCGTGAGATTGAATTTTAAACGACTATAGGCTTTGTAGTGTGTTGAACGAAATCGTCTGAAGAGATCTAGTTCCTTGTCCTGAACTCAAGTGGACAAACTATTATCACCTCCTTTAAGTTATAGATTTACTGAAATAAAACTATTTCTGTTAGACTTGAATTTGAGAAGTTTTCAGGAGAATTGAAGGAAAATGTTTTACTACCCAATTTTCAAACTAAACCTTTAGTTGAGCTTATAAATTATACTATAGAAAACATTTACATTTTTTTACATCTTATGGAATCAATGTCAGCTAAATCATAAAAGGATTATTCTATGTTTTATTAATTGTTTCAATATAGCTCTGAGGATATAGTCATAACGTACAGACAAAGTGACATCATACGAAAACAGTAACTCAAATTCACTCTCAAAATGATAAGTCCTCACACAATACACACATAATAGTATATATCAATCTTACAACACTTCAGATAGAATAGAGCGGGGATGATAAATCACGGAGATGTTTCCTTCACAAGAGATCGCACGTCTTATACACACGATGATGATTTAATCACATAACATTTTATATAAACAAAAAATATCAAAATTAAATACTTCACTTTCGATCTAGTCAAGACAATTCTTAATTGGCTTCATATATTTGAAAAGGTTATAAATACGTGGCAAAGAAATTTATTAATACAGCATTAAAGAAAGCCACGTCACTTAAGTTTAATGTTAAGATTTGCAAAAAAGAAACACGTTCTTGAGTATTATATTTTTTAATAAACAGTCTTTCAGATAAATAAAAATATTTAGAGTTTAATCATTACTTATTTGCTATGTCTAAAAGGTATACCAAATAAGTAACTAATATAAAGGTTACTAAATTTATAGTTTCAATTAGCGGATTAGAAAAAACGATAAAAGGGGTGTTACACCTTAACGCAGAGGGAAATCGTTTTTGTGTAAGTGAAAAATAAATGATTCTTAAAATATACATATATATAAGCTGAGGAAGACAAAGTAAATGTATTCTAACTTGTTTGTTAGTTACCTTAAAAGATTCGAATATCTTGAGCATTAATTAAAAATATATATCATATTAATTTAATGGATATCAATATATCTTTTATATTTTACTGTTCATTTTCAGATTATTATTCGAACAAACGATTCGAAATTTTCAGACAAACATGTTTTTTTGTATAAACTATTTACCATATATCTTACTGCGATACGTTGAAGGTCGTTCTTTAATATGTTATGAAAGGTTTCAATTGTGTTTTTTTTTTAATTATAAGCAATGATAAATTACATCACTAAGAATGGAACAAAAACCCGAAGAGTCCCGGAGAAGTCTTTAATACGTACTGAATATTGCAAAACATATATAATAAATATCTACTCTTACCTTTTTCTTAACGCATTTATATAACATTAAAATCTCCCACATAATTTGCACAACACTGTTTACCATTGTCGTACATTTGTGCCAAATTTCTTAGATAATACTGACACCGAAGGTTTTTGAATAATATTACTACCTTACCTTCAATATTAATAGAAATTTAAAAACTATTTCTTTTCTGTTTGATCGTGTAAATTGCAAAAATATATTGCAAAATACTCAAATATGTAGGTTATTTCAACACGCGATTTTATAGAAAAACCTCTCTCTTGACTTTTCATAACGGTTCATCAATCTACCTTAGAGGTTTAAAAGAGCAACGTGTCATCGGAAAGCCAATAATGATTTTGACCTACGTCCATTGCTAGTGGTATCGTAAAAATGTCGATGAAATGTAGGAATTGTTTTTCAAACATAAAACCTGATATTGTTTAACCAAATCATGTTGAAATAATATTCTGTTATGACAAAGACAGTTATTGAAACTAGTATTGACTCTCCATAAACATGACTGCATCTGCACTAAAAGCTACAAAAGTTAAAAATCTGCCTCAAGGTTCTATTTGGGCTGTGAAATGCAAAAGCTGAATGTTTTGTCGTTGACTCTGTAGCAGCTGAGTGAAAGAAGTTGAAGGAACCATTTGTAACTTTTAATTTCATGTTTGAAATGTTTGCACTTTTATAAAAGTATCTTTTCAAACTTTCATTAAACATATTCTTTAACGAAACCAGAAAATAAGATAACTGTTTTGTTATTTTATATCAAGTTCCTTTAAAGCTTTAATTTCAAAGTATTACGAATTTCATTTTTACAATTTCTATATTACATCAATAATTGATTTTGGTAACTTGACCAAATCGTCACTGGATAAATTTGTTAAGTGGATTCTATTTAAATTTATATTAATAAAGATAAAGGTACAAATTAAATGTATTTTGTCAGTAATATCATTTACTTTATAAATGGTCAAATACTATTTGAACATTATTTAATGAATCAAGCCGTGCAGAAAAAATAATCAGAGAGACTTTTTAATTTAAGGGATATCATAAAAAAAATTATTGTCAAATATGTGTGTTAAAGTTTTTAATACATATGTGTTTTTATCAAATACATTATTGTACATGTCAAGAAAAATACAAATACAACATTTATTTATCACACAAGATAACTTTTATTATTTCGAGTCTTATTCTTTTCGTCTATTTTTATAGAAACCACCAAACAAATTTTAATGAACGTGTTGAACAACACAAAGTTCGCTTATTTACGGCGACATCATCTCCCTGTTTTAGTGATGAAGATTCACTCGTATCTCGTTACGATGTCGCTCATTTCAGTTTCAAACGGTCTAACGTTTCACACAAAGGATAACAATGATCACGTATGATGTCCGCAAGTAACTGGAACTGTGAACACTATTGAATATAATATTTGAATCCATATAACATTTGAAATTTAAAACTATATTTTCTTTGAGCATTTATTTTAAAATAAACGTCTCGTTTGTGATGTTAAAATGAAGTCCAACTTAAAAAACAGTGACTATTATAACCAAGAGTTAGAGCAGCAAATGCTAAATGGGTCCCAAGACAGCTGTTGGTGTGTAAAATGTAAAATGAGTGTTTTTATTCCAACACAATAACAGATCTGAGTACAGTTTAGTACATCAACTGGGAGTAACAAAACACACAAGTAATATAAATACAATGATATCAATAAAACGTGTATCCAATTAAGTTCAATTTTATAATTTGAAGTACAGTCAGATGTTAACATTTTTATAACTGAACTGTTACCTCGAAAAACTAAATCTATATGTTTATACCAATTAATATAAAACGTTTTGGATGAAATAAAATCATTTTATTACATTTTGAATATCACAATTTAATAAAAATATATTTATATTACTTTTCTACTTTAGTCTCAATCTGTATATACTTGATTAAAAATCTGATTGTTTAAAAAAAGCATTGGAAGTTTAAATGGTTTTTTTTTTAAATAAGGAATTATTGTAATATTAAATTTTTCTTGTAGATAACGATCTAATTTTGACTGACTATATCTATGACTTATTTCCACCGTTCTCCTTCAAGACATGCATATCCGTATATCTGTTACAGTATACTCGTATATCAATCTTACAACACTTCAGATAGAATAGAGCGGGGATGATAAATCACGGAGATGTTTCCTTCACAAGAGATCGCACGTCTTATACACACGATGATGATTTAATCACATAACAACAAAATAATTTTTAACAAATTACATTTCTTTTAAAAATTTTATTATGTAATACACTTTGTTATGCTGACATGACACATGTATCTTTTTTTGAACAGTTTCTATTTTATTTTCGTGATAGTTAGTCGTGTGTTTTAAATATGATTCAGCTTAAAACTCGATATTTTCACGTTAATTTTACATCATTCATCATTTACATGTAAGATACCGCGGAGATGTTTAACTAAATTGTACGATTTTTTGTATAGTAAAGGTATATATACAATACAAGGCCCTATAAAATATATAAATAAAATTAAGTAATTAATAAAATAATTGAAAATGCATTCAAAGATACTCGTTTTGTAATAATTAGAAATAAATTATCCCTCATTTAATATAACATTTTCATTACTTATAAGTTCCAGTTCATCATAGAAGAACAAAACATATATTAATATAATAACATTTCTATCCATTAAGTCTGTACAAGAGTATATACAGTACTGACTCAATATAAAATGAAGTGCAGCTTCTTAGCTGCACTTCATTTTATATTGAGTCAGACAAACCACTCTCAACGTGTATTTCACAGTCCAACGGCTGCCTTGGGGAAATTTTTTAATTTTGTTCGTGGTTTGGTTAACTCTCGTTTCTTTTTAGGCTTTTTTTAATTAACTATTTATAAAACTAACATTGTTCATGTCACATAAAACCATTAAACGTTTTTATAAGACCATTTTTTAAATATCTCTTCAGTAATGATTGTTAAATATTATCTTTTTTCTTCTTACATAACAACCATTCATATAAATTATTTCGTTTTTAATAAAAAATACAGTAACCATAACATAATATAGTTTGTGATCTTAATTCTTTGTTTTATCTGAAATAAATATAACGAAAACGAGTACTCGAATAAAACTAAATTTTCAATGTAATGTGTAATAATATAATTCAGAAATATATATATATACAGGGTGACTGGTGAATTACTATCGATACTTGAGGACGTGATATTTGACGATCATATATGACAAAATAAAAATTAATATAACATAAATATTAATAAACTTTTGAGTAAAGTTAACCAAAAGTTATGTAATTAATTACGCATCGTGTGCACGCCCTACAGATTAGGTATAGACTCACACACACATACGCGTGTGGCGGCGTAGTGTTGTATCAGCACGCCGCCGCACGCGTCCACACTTGGAACACTTGGAACGTGTCAATACTTTATTTATTTATACGGAAATTTTGTCAAAAATTAAGTGCCTAATTTTTTTACATAATTCGAATGAGAATCATGTACTGAGTATTCTCCTAAAATATTGATAGTAATTCACCAGTCATCCTGTATATATATATATATATATATATATATATATATATATATATATATATATATATATATATATATATATATATATATATATATACATATAATTAGGTTGGTGAGTTTGTTTATTTTTGTAGACCGTACTTATCACAGGATCGATTGCTTCAAATCCTCTTTTTATATATATAATTTTTCGAAAAACACCCTGATGTCACGCCAGAACTAATAGCTACGGAGAATGAAAAATGTATTAAAAACGTGATAATATAATCCTTAATAGCTTTCGTCATACGCTGTCTTCTTCTATCTGGCAATTTCCCAGCTTTAGCCAGGGTCTGCCTTACATTTTGTGAATAGTTATGACTAATTGTTTTTAAGACCAGCCGCCCTCCTGACATCAACCCTCTTAGGGAATATAATAATCAGTGATATCTAAATACTCTTAGATAGTATATATGTATGACTCGGAAAAATAACATTGGTACTTACCAGGGCCAGTATCGAACCCGCGCCCTCGTGCATGAGAGGCAGGCGTTTTAACCACTAGGCCACCACTGACTAATAATACGCTGTGTACATGTATAGAATATTCCAAAACCGTAAGTAGTTTTTTAAGAAACCCAAAATCCTATGCGGACGAAGTCGCGGGCAGAGCTAGTTAAATATATTTTCAATTTAACAGTTACAGGAATTATGTTGTAGTTTAATATTGGAATCCATCGCATTTTCTTATTGAGATATTCGATAACAGAATTAATGAAAAACATCTGACTAGTATTGAATATCAGCAAAATAAAAAAAAATCTTGAATAAAATTCACAAATTATTAAAGCAATCTGCATTTTAATTTATTGAAAAATAATATGCATATCACATGCTACCTGAAGGTATTCTGAATTCTGATAAATATAAGGGAAAAACCTCTATTTTTGTAAATATAAAATGTCGTCTTTTAGTTTTCATGATTTTTATGAAATTTAATAATATACTATACGCCACTAACACCCCTTTATATGTATGTGTATTAATTGTATTTGTCAATACCAAACCGTAGCCTATAAAATAATTTTAATATAAATGCTATGTTTGCTATTAATTGGATGTGTGAAACTACCAAAATTAGTTTCAAAATTATTGTTTTGTAAAACAATCTTAGTGATAGTAAACAATTACAGCAACTTTTAAATTATTATAATTTTATCAATTTTGTTTGTGTATAAACAAAAACCTTGTTATGATTGGAGCTCTCAATCCCATTGTTTAGTATTCGTAAAGGCTCTAACTACCACTCACTTATCCCTCAGCTTCAAATAGAATAACGTTACGTTTTAAAGTGGTAGAGCCTAGCTGTGGTCAAGTGATTGCAGCTCGAACATGGGCTGGCTCGACTGAGGAAGTACCACGCTCTCACAGAAGATCGGCGTGAAGTAGCCTTAAATGGCTGCGTTTCGTCCGATGTGTGAGAGAGCCGGTTGCCCTATCCCTATTCCTACTATTTCCTTATTCCCACCCCTCCCTATCCCTAAAAAACAAAGTTGGCAACGCATCCGCTACATAGATGTTGAGGATGTCTATAGGCGACGGTAACCACCTTCCATCGAGTGGGCTGTCTGCTCGTTTGCCACCTGTCACATAAAAAAAAAATCAACAAAGGGCCAAGTAATGTTCACAAACTAAGCCTGTCCTAACTATCGTGCATCATACAATATGTACATAGATATATAAATATCGTATTACTTTATTAAAACTAATTTATAATAAAAATATCATTCATTCTGTATATTTGGATAACTTTGCATTAACAACAACAACAACAACACAGACACACACACAGTTATATATTATATTAATATTATTATTATACGAATATTATCATGTTTTATAACTCGCGAGTCTACACGAGACGAGACTCACACGAGGGACGTGCGACCGCGACCAAACGTAGACTTTGACTGGCGTAGAGGCTCCGTAGAGGCTACGTAGAGGCCGCGTAGACCCTCTACGAGAATTATCCCGCGCATACAATACATTGTTACATTTAATAAAGTTTTAGCTTAGCTTCATCACGCGGGTTTACATCATGTATTGTAACATTAATTATTAACTTTAATAGTCTTTATTAATAAAGAGGAAAGATTTGTTTGTTTATTTGTTATGAATAGGCTCCGAAACTACTGGACCGATTTCAATAATTCTTTCACCTTTGGAAAGCTACATTATTCCCGAGTAATATAAGCTATATTATATTTAAATAAAAATTAGGGATCTTTACTAAAACTCCAATAATGTAACCCAAGATGTAAAAAAATGATCTGAAAAATTCCTTACGTCGCGTGCGCTGTGAAAACTATTGATGATAGAACAAAATCATTTACTACGACTTTGCAGAACTCATCATTATCTACAAAAAGTGTCGCGACAGCATATGTCTAAATATTATAGTTATGTCACAGTAAGCGGTTTTTTATTCTAAAAATTTAATTTATACGCCGCCGCTTGAAAAGGCTCTATTTGTACCTTGGTATTAATCTTTATCAAAATAAATTACTTTATATTCAAGACGGCTTCAATACCTTTTCATAACTCTTTGAATTATTCAATTCGGACATTTTATTCGGAAGATATCACGAGTTTAAAAATGCAAGTATTAGAAAAAAGTCGCGTGGTTGACGCTCATCGCGCTCAGCTAGCCAGCATGCGATGTAGGCTCCATGTGAGCGTCACTGGGGTACGGGGGGGGAGTCAATCACAACTAATATTATAAATGCGAAAGTAAGTCTATCTGTCTGTCTGTCTGTTACGGTTTCCCGCTTTAACCTCTCAACCGATTTTGATGAAATTTGGCACAGACAATCTTTAGACCCTGAGAAAAAACATAGGCTACCCTTTAATGCGAAAAAGGGGATGAAGAGGTTGAAAGTTTGTATGGCATTTCTTAATTTTAAAAGATATAACCATGAAACTTTATATTAAGGCATTAGATAAGATATATTTAAACATTTGTTCTAGCGTTTTTGAAATTTCGACCAGTGAGGGGGTGAAATAAGGGTTGAAAGTTTGTATGGAATTTTTTAATTTTAAAAGATATAACCATGAAAATTTTTATTTAAGAACTTGATAAGATATATTTAAACATTTGTTCTAGCGTTTTTGAAATTTCGACCAGTGAGGAGGTGAAATAAGGGTTGAAAGATTGTATAAGATTTCTTAATTTTAAAAGATAAAATCATGAAACTTTATATTTAAGCACTTGATAAGACATATTTAAACATTTGTTCTAGCGTTTTTGAAATTTAAAATCGTTTCTTATTTTTACCGCCTTGGGGGTGAAATTCTACACACCGAATTCCCGAAATTCGAACAGAACGGAACAGGAACTACGAAGCTAAACTTTGTGTATAGAAAATTTTAACCACTGAACCTAGGAACATCATATTTAGAAGTTTTAGGTGTATCAAGTTTTAAAAAAATTGGCTTTTGAAGTTAAAGTTCCTTTAAACGAATAGGTAATCTGCATCGCCGCCGCTGCCGTCGGTTGTCGTCGCCGCACAGTGGGAAAGCTCCATACAAGGCCCCATACATGAAAGTCGTTGTTATGGAGTAAAACTAATTAATTAATATAGTCTTATAAATAAGCTTTCTTTTCTATATTTTTTTAATTATTTTTTGTAAACCAAAACAGGGTGACTGGTGAATTACTATCAATATTTAAGGAGAATACTCGGTACATGATTCTCATTCGAATTATGTAAAAAAAAAAAATAGGTACTTAATTTTTAACCAGATTTCCGTATAAAAGTGTGGACACGTTCCAAGTGTCCCAAGTGTGGACACGTGCGGCGGCGTGCTGATACAATACCACGCCGCCGCCGCACGAGTTGACCTTGAGAAAGAACATAGAATAGTTTTGATCCCAGACTTTTGAAAAGGTTCTCTTGAAAACGCGATATAACCGAACTCTACGCGGGCGAAGCCGCGGGCGGAAAGCTAGTACTAGTATAAAGTGGTGATTAGGCTCATTTCAAATGTAATTGTTTCATAGAAGGTATTACTATATTTTTTATATTAATTTCATTTTTTATTGGATCTAAAAGGAATAATTCAATAATTTTGACGACGATTTTTGTAATTTTATTTATTTTACTAACTCACTTATTTTCGTTCCGCTTCTTAGATGTATATTTAGTTGTCATGTTTTTAAGTTTGCCAAGTACATGCATATGTTTTGCCAACACGAGCGCTGTCTGGTGACAGAATGTAACATTCTATCTGTTACATATCAAAATGATTTATAAACACATTCTATAAAGTGTCACCGATACAAGGTGTTTTAGGTTTCAGTCGTATGACATAAATTAATTCAAGCATATTTATATTTAATAAATTGATTACTAGTTAGTGTTATCCAATAGATTCTTTTTATGTGAAAGGTGTCAAACCAGCAGACCGACCACAACCGGCCAACCGTCTCTCTCACTCATCGGACGAAACGCAGTCATTAAAGGCTACTTCACGCCGATCTTCTGTGAGAGGGTGGTACTTACTGCAGTGACTGACCATAGCTGGTCTCTACCACCTATTATTAATAATATTTTTTGGGGCTTGTAGATTGTAACAGAAAGAATTTTGTTTAACTTTTATAAATCTAGATTAAGAGACGAGAAAAAGTATGAAGATATTTAAATAATTAACATAAAAATACAACAAATGTCTCATCAGCCTTTTAAAATGAAAACAAATATTCTGTTTGATACAATTGAAACATGAGTCAGGTAAATGAAGTTACAATACGCTGAAGGATTATAATAATGAATTACAATCGATCGGCTTAGAGGAGATTGTCGTCGAGCCTTCCTGTGGAACCTTACAGACTCCTCACGAACCTTCACTTGATACACTTCAACATACTACACATGTATTAAGAATTAGGTTAGTGAAGACGATCATTTTACTATTAATCTCTCAATAATCGTAATAACATATTTAAAATATTCATAAAACTGTAAATTTCTTATGTTTTTATATTTTTTTGGCCATTTAAATTGTTGTTTAGGTAATTGAGAAGATATATGACTTACAATAAAGGTATTATTGTCCAGTAACAGTGTTAGTACTTCATCCCTGCCCCGAGTCTCGTGTGAACCGAGCCTAATGAGGAGGTCAAACTTACTGAATATTGTATTACACTGTAACAATATTTTAAATGTTTTTTTGTTGAAACTTCACTGCTTTCGATGAATAAAATTGTAGTTATAATATGTCTCCTGTTTATTTGTTAAGTTATCGGATGTTTGCTCGTCATGCGAGAGAAATTAGAAAGTTTTCATTCTAGATACAAAAATCAAATAAATGTCATATTAAATACTAATAAGTCTGTAATGAGTATAAATTATTATTGAATATTAAATAAATCATTTATAATAATTTAAACAAGTAGGACTAGTAATGAGTATCTGTATTTCAATGACATCTGAAATATATATGTTTTAGCAATAAATAACAAACACCAACTTTATTACAAGTTGGGAAACATTTTTTCTAACCAAATTTTAATAAGTTAAATGATATTTCATCAAACATAGCATCCTTTTAAAACATTACATTATCTTGTTCAGTACTAGTAGGTGGCGTGTTTTAGTTGTATAAACAGTGTATTTAACGCGTGGAACGTGCACCATCATAACTCGACTCTCCTTAATATATTCCTTATATGTAGAACATATTTTGGTCCAAATTTAATTATATTTGACAAACTTTTTAAAGAAGATTAGAAGTTACAAACATGGTGAAAAGTAGAAATATTTACATTCAAAAATAAGTTTTAAGTCAGTCTTTTGGGATCATTTTCTATTTTTTTATAATGACACAGTTACACATATTAAGTTGCTTTTAACTATTTTTTTAATTTTTGACTTCTAGACATGAAAATTTATTAATTGACACTTAATATAGTTTCTTTAACGTTGAGGTTCACAAATCAAACCAATCTTTAACTCGGATCTTGGACAAGATGTATAGATTGCACTCGGATAACTCAAAAGTGTCATATAAAAACCGTAATGTCTCAGTGACGTCATTATTTTTCAGCTTGTACAAGTATATCATCAAAGCTCTGTGAGAATTAATAAGATATATGTAAATGTAACGTTATGTAATAAATATGTAACAAGGTTATTAAAGGCCAAAGAATCAAAATTTCAGAATATTTCCCGATGTAATAAACAAAACCCATGATACTTCTAATGAAAAATATATTTATCGCCCACGAGAAATAGACGGCGTTAAAGAATGTAAAAGATTGTGACGAGTTTTTAGATATAGTTGTAGAAACAAAAAACTTCTGTGAACATATTATCAACAAAAAAATATATTAGTTTTATTACAATGAATACTCTTCAAACAACTTAAGAAAATATGAAAAATAATATTTATGATCATTTTATACACTCTGATGTCACGTGGAAATCATATACATCATAATATATAGTACGTATATATACTATCACATGATGAATTTGACAAAACCCATAGTACTGTATTCATTTGTAAAACAGATTTTACCCAAGAAATTATTCATAATATACTTAGAGCAGGTGGGATGCTACACTAACTATCTTTTTTTAGTAAAACTGGTGTATGCAATGCCAAAATGTTTTAGCTAATTACTAAGATTAATGAATTTGTTCTTTAGAGAAAAAAAAGGCTTGGTAAAGAAATGCTTGCACCATCTTTAACGTTTCATCTGCTATTCCTTGGGAATATACTTTTTATGTGTTCATGACGATATTTATTTTTTCTTTCTTATTTATACATATATTACGCGCGCGCACGCACCATGCGCACACAATTTCGATATCGTCGTCTCAATTTTAATCTCAAAAATTAAACTAAATGAAATAAAATAAAATAAACTTATATTTTCGGAGATATTACTCCTTATTTATTATTTTATAACTAAATACTCCCGTCGTTTCATCCTGTTGCTATAAAGGAATCAAAACAATGGTATTAAATAGTTCATAAAATAAAAAAAAACGTAGAATCTTAAAATCTTTATTCAAATGAGTATGTACATGACAACATTTTAAATTACATAATTGAACTTAATATTATAACATTTCTTACAAAGCATGTGTCATGTGGCTTGTTCATTCCGACTCTTTTGTACACTTCTACTTTCTAATATTGTTATAACGGGTAATATCATTTTAGTCCTATTTCATGTCCCATATGTATATATCGTCAAGAAATCTGGGTTCAATTTTAATAAAATTAAGTGCCAAACAAAACGGTTTTTATTATTAAATATGCAATTATAACAAATATAATTTTATAATCAGTTTTATATGCCGATAACGTTATAACATTTACAACGATCAATAGTAATATAATAATGATAATGCTTTAACATTACATTTTATTTATATTTCAATATTAAAATCAATGACTTGTGTAACGCCGGTCATAAACCATCCGATTTATACATACGTGTCTAGTTTTACAGTAATGAAAGATGACTACATTGAAACTAACTAGCCATCTTGGATATTTCAATATATTATTATTATATGTAACGTGACGTCACACATCATATAAAACATTGAGATATATACAATTAATATACCTTTACATATGTACAACTAAATCAATAAATGTTTCTGCTTCAAGTGAATAAATGTAATAATATAATAATAATGTAATATGGATTTCACTTCAGTTGGTCAAGTCGATGACAATTCAGTAAAACCTATATTTAGAAAAGGAATATTAAAGTTTAATAAGTGTTTAACAAATTCATTAGTTCAAAATGTTGTGAATACTAGCTGTTAAATTATATATAAAATGATTGTTTCGTACTTCATTGAAATACTTTGTAATTGACCGAATAAATGTTTATTGTTTCAGAAGGAGACGTTAAATGTCTCTGTATTTAGAAGTACGCTTGTTAAGGTATAAGTCATTAATGAGAAAAACTATTTGAAATATAAACATAGAAAATCTTTTTATAAATATCTCTGTAACGTTTATTCAAAGAGTATATACATTAAAGTTCAAAAATACAGCCGCAAATAACATTCAAGTTTGATTTGAAAAATAACTAAATTTAAATGTGGTTATTTCGGCGCACGTTCCACGAGTAAAAAATTCATTGTTTGTACAAAGACTGCGGCGTACATTGTACGTGCCGCTTTAATTTATGAGATTATTATACCTAGACCTTCAGCTGCACCTTTAAAAGGGTTTTAAGAGGTGTTATAGAAATGGAAATTTAAAATAAGTAATATTTGGAACACTCAGATATTATTTATCGAATATTGAATCTCTCTCTCTCTCTCAGTATTACCTCGGTGACGTTAATGAAGGTTGACATAATATTCTGTTCAAGTCGCTCCTCATCTCGTCTTGACGCTGCCCGCGGCGCTCTTATGAAACTACATGACTACTGTTATTAACAAGAAGCTTTGTAAAAAGAGATGCTTTCGATTATTTTCTGACGAATACTAAAATAATCGACGAATTTTGATAGCTATGTTGTAAGTTTTTATGATATTTTAAATATAACATAGAAATCCTATTATTATTTAGTTAAATCCTAGTCATTGACCTCGCATAGAACATAAGATTTACATCTTACCAAAAGTTAAAATTAATACTTACCAGTAATAAAAAATTATGTAATTTTATAATATATTTATGAAAATTTCCAATGAAATAAAGTTTTAAAATTATACCGTAACATTAAATAGGCAGTCTCTGAGGTGACGTCTTTAATTCTTTACGGTAATTTGGGAACATTTTATAAAACCTTTTACTTCCTCTTCATTTTTAGCAAAATTTAATGTTTACTTTTAATGTTAGTGTCCTCGAAACATTACGATTAACATGAACTGAAATAAAATAAGGCAAAGAAAACGTTATATATATTTTAGGCTCCCGTTTATTCAACCCACAACAAGTTTTTGTGATATTAAGTGAGTTCAGTGATTATTTAGCTAATATACTTATTGGATTTTTTTTCATAATTTTGTCTTTAATATCACATTTTAACAAATATATTTAATATGAAAGATAAAAGATTTTTATAATAAAAATATCTCTTTTCTAATTATTAACTTTCACTTTTCAGATATAAAGATCATAAAATAATTCATCATAGTTACTACGACTATTTTTTAAAAACAATTATACAGTGAAGCGGTTGAACCTTTCGGCCTTAACAAAATTACCATTTAACCGCAATGGCGTTCTGCTTAAAACTCCATCTGTATCCTGAACTATCTTAATGTAGGAATTCATTGATTATAAATATTTTTAAGAACCTTTTGTTGTTTTAATTATTATTATACATTATATATTGTATCTTCAGTAATCTCCTGCTCCTGAACTAAAAAGTATGAGTATCGAGATATGTTAAGGAAAAATGATAGGTAAGTTTTATTGTTAGTTGAAACTCTCTCATATATCTATAAAAAGAATGGAGCTGTTTTTATTTTGATTTATATTAGTGAATCTATCTCGGCCGACTTCTATTTTGAATCTAAATTTGAAAAAATACAAAATTTAGTTTTGTAATTAATTTTTATTCAGATTGTTAAATAGATTATATTAACTTTCATTCAAAAAGACTGTCCTTAATGATAACAAGCCTTTCGGTCTATTTAAAGTATTTTAAATTTAAATTGGAACAAGAGATTTTGAAGCGTTAATTACGAAGAGTCTTTGCTTTAATATTTTTCCGAACTCATCATTATGGCAGACAATTCACCTTAAGAAATGAAAAATATTAAAACCGGTGACAGTTTGGATAATTGTATCCTGCGGACACTCACTGTTTGACTTGAGACTCAGTTCAGTCTAGGTTTTATTCATTGTGAAGATTTAATGATAAGGATTCAGTTTGAAACCTTTGTCAAATGACATTTTATATCCTCAAAGTTTAACGTTTTCTGGGGAAAATAAAATTAATGATAATTAAACTATAATTTTTTCTTCTCAATAAAATAAAACACCAGGTTACAATTTTCTTTCAAACTTAAATATATACTAACCCTCTGAAAGCAACTTGGTGAAAGAAGTTTCTTAAATATCAAAAAAATTACGAACCTCAAACAGTAGCACTGTTACGCGTATTAGGCTTTTCCACAAACCTTTGTTAACTTAACTAGTACAGCGACCATATTTATAATATTGTAACAAGCTAGAATTTAACGAGAAAAATCAACAGGGTATTGAAAAGAAAACTTTCAGTGTGCCTGGCCAGGTAAAAGCACCATCGAAACTGCCTGGCTACTGAGTAAATATAATTTAATACTTTTAACAAACATAAAAATCAGCTTATGTATGTACTATAACGAAAGTACAAATAAAATTACTTATAATTTAGGGGTGCCTGGCTGGGTTTCCCACCTTACTAAGTGCCGGGCAATTTACAGCGTGATTTCTAATATTATTACGATGAAAATATATCAAAACTGAATTTTGTACTAAGAGGAAAGTGAAAGAAAATTTTATACACCTTTAGAAAGTGTTACCTGCCAAAGCCACCTCGACCCAAATTACATATTTGGGGATCGTGACTGCCTATATTGGGTACATCTATAGAAAAACTTTTAGCTTTTATAAATTAACTAATGCCTGGCTGGCCCTGGCTCTTGGACTATTATTTAAATTATAAATACACATTAATCAAAATATAGTTTCTCAAACACAAATAACTCGTCACGAGTTCTATTCAGACAGTATTAAAAATAAGTCTCCTAATATAATATTTTCAGTAAATCCTTGTTGGTATATAAACTATCACTGAGCATTTTCTTTAAACGATAAAACAAAGAAAACTTTTAAAGCAATCCTCCAGCGACTGGCTTGGAACATAAATACCTATTGAACTTTCAAATCATTAGAGAACATGATATTAATAAGTAATATTAACAGTAGTACTTTGTAATCGTTTAACCTAAAGATCTTATCTTGAAAAAGTATATACCTATTAGGAAAAATTCAAATAAAAATTCCAATTACATATAAAGTCATTGATTCATTGAGTTGAAATTCTATTTTTACTATGTATAACGTTAAATGTGATCGGTTTTGCTTCCTGTATACAGTTAACTTTTATAATATGTAGATAAATTTTAAAGAAATGGTACAGTTTATCAGTTAGCAAAAGTGAGAAAGACATACTGTGATTATAATTTAGCAAATATCTCGTGAAATCTACAACTAGTATAATTTTAGAAAAGAAATGGTTGGCTAATCTTTTAAGTTGATTACAAGAGAGTGAGAAAGGTATTGATGGACAAAATTAAGCTTTGACCAATGATTCCTCCTTGTACACTTACCTTTTGACACCGTTACTTGAATCAATGCTGTTGTCATTAAACAAAATAGAACTTAATTGAGATTCTATGAATTGATACTAGCAGTTGAATTAAAAGTACATAATTGGCCGACACTGTGACAATCATTATTGATACATTTATAATACCTGTCCAACCGTCCTTTAAATTTATTTTAATAAGCGGTTTTTGAAGTGCACTGAGGTCTATTGGCATCTTCTATATTGGTATATAAATTAAAAATATCTTTTAATTTAAAAATAAGTAATATTCAACTATACTACTATACTACTATTATACTATAATACTATTCTTCACACATACATATAATTATTGTGATGTACAACTCAAAGTTCCTGTTTTCTACTTTAAGATGCTTTAGGAAACTTTATAATGCAATAAATGAAGTCAAGTGATAACTACTTATTTCTCACATGAAAAAAACTCTTTCATTATATTTAAGGTAGACATTTAAGATGTTATTATGTATCACTTCGTTTCAATATCAACCTCAGTAACAAAGCCAAATGCAAGGAGTGAATACTAACAAGATTCTAACGAAAATGAAGTTAAAAATAAGATTTCTAGTTCGTAGATTTTTACGCTGGAGCCCTGTAATTAAAATCCGATTGTTTAAGGCTTACTGACAGAAGTAGGTACTTTATTGACATCTCACGGACTTTTCAGAAATATTTACTTGCTAAATAAGATACAAAGAAGAAACAAAAAAAAAATTTAATACATTAATAAGATGAAACTTCTCAGTATTCCAAAATCAATGTAAATAAGTACTTAGTAATATTTTTAAGGTACAACAGCCTAGACAGTAATATAGATTAAATAAAAGAATTTCTTTAAATTTCAATTTTGTATTGTATATTATATGTGTAGTGTCCATGTTATTAATTTATATATTTAGTTATACTATGATATATTTACTTATAAAAACAGATCTTAATGGAGCACCAACCACAAAATTTTCGAGACGATTAAAAGAAAGAAACTAAAAATATTTATCCTTCACTCATCTAAATACAAAGAATATAAATTTGAAAACTTTATTCCATAATAAATTAAAACTTATGTAACATAAAATAATTATAATCTAAGACAGTGTAACAATAACAAAATTATCAAACGATGATTAAATAAGTCAAGATGAAAAAATGATATCGTCGGGGATAGTGCAAATTGAACTATCATTGGATAATTCCACGTATCTACATTGGAAGCAGATTACTAGAAGAAAGTTAAGGCTAAAATATTAACTAAATTAACGACTTTTAAGGTGATTTTTTTCACAATTAGAAATAAATTGAACACTAAATAATAATGTACTAATCGTGAAAAAATTATTTTAAAATTCGTTAATTTGGAAAATATTTCATTGAAATTATCCAATGGTAGTCCCCCAGATTAGGGTGATTAGGGATAGTGCAATATGCCGAATCGTTCAACATTCATTCACATTCGTATAAACCTTGCGCCAGACGATGATTTTGTTCCGGTTTCATATATATGATTGCCATTTCTGGAATTGAATATTTTAAATATTTTAGTTTTTATCACCTCATTAACATGAATTACTGATAAAGTTTATAAGTAGTGAAGTTTTGAAATACCAACCGGTATGTAGTTCCTTTGGCCTGCTTTCTTCTAATGTCATATCACCAGTATTAAACCTAGCACCTTCTAATAATAGACCTCGGACGCAGCAACCATCATCTGGTTTCTTCGCTGGCGGAGCGTTAAGAGCCTGGAGATATAACTTAGTTTGTAATAGAATATGCATTTATATTTTTTCACATCTATTCTGGCATAAATTTTTTAACTGATTTGGCATTGAATAATATATATTTAGAATAAAGATTTCGGAGATTGTTCCGAGGGCGGTCTGCGAGAGTTTTGGATCCCGAGGATATAACTATTTATAGAATTATATGAAAATAATTCTCTTTTCCATCTTTTCCAATTCCTATTACTAATGATATATTAGCAAGCGAAACTGTGGAAACTTATACAAATTCTTTTAATTTAAACTGTACCACTATCTTTATTACGTTCTTTGTCTTACCTCAAAAGCGTAAGCCACGGTATCAATTACAATAACATGTTATCTAGCTTAGTTTTGTAATGCACCAGTAAGGAATGCCTGGGGGAAGTAGAACCCAGAAATCCAAAACACCTTAGGAAACCCACCATCAGCCCACGGCTGCATAAATTGTACTCGGAGACATAAATCTTTCACCCAAGCCGCTGGTAAAAAAACCAAAATAAGTAATGAACCCTTTCTAAATTTATTATGCAGCTTATTTTTGGCCATTTTTTTTTTGTGATAAAAATTCCAATACCTAGTTGTTTAAGCGAAGGATACGCCTTAGCGCTCCACATATTTGGAACAGCGTTTTTAGCCAAACTTCCGGACATATTTTCTAGGGCTTCCGACATAACAACTAAACCTTTGAGTGCTTTTTGTAGGTCACTAGCAGAAAGAAAATATTAGTAAAAGAATGAACTGTTAATTGCCATTTGATTTATACACTGACTGAAGAAAAGTGCTCATAACGGCCAAAAGCTTATTATATCGTCTGACTTCTTGAATAAGTACTGTATTTAGGGACTTTTTCTAAAAAACACAGGGGGAGCTGTTAGGATTAAAAAACATATTAAATTAACTTTATTTATATATTATATACATTAACTTAGTAAATATATATAAACAGCCTATCCATTAGAAATATTCATATTTAAAATTACATATGAGTTACATACTTATACAAGAGCTTACACACATAGCGTAACTGATGTTGGCATTAGCGTGCAATCCGAATAACGAAGGGTCATAGTTCAGCGGTAAGGTGCGTATATAGCGATCAAGCGATGAAGATTGTTGCTGTTAAAATAGTAATTATAACTTCAAACAAATTATACAATAAAACGGTCTAGAAGTATGAAGAGAAATCATTGGTGTCTGAATTGAATGATATTAACGGTGCGTTCTCCTAGTTTTATTTGAACTATATCTTCGAAATCATAATACAACATAAGGAATTTATATACCTGTTTATAAGCAACACTCTCATCAAATATCCATCTATCATTGAGTACAGCAGTTGTGTAGTAATCAGCCAACAAACACAATAAACACCGACGGTCCCAATCATCAGTGACTCGTCCACCATAGTTAAGATGACCCGCTGTATACGTTAACATCTGAACAAAATGATTTAAAATACCAATTAAAAGTATGTAAACATTAAAATGTATCCTATCTATTATAATAACACTAGTTTACAAAATTTAACTTTTTGTTTGTTGTTGTTGTTGTTCACTGATGATTTGTTTATGCCAAAAATACCTTCAAAATTTCTTGAGCAGCTCTAGTTATTTTGTTTCTGGTTTTTGTCATTTAAGCTTATAAATTAATTGATAACAGTCGTATTTTAGTGTTTTAAGATAAATATCAAAAGTTTTTTGTCATGAGCAGTTCAAGGAGATGTTGTTTGAACTATCCAGATCATTTTTGATACATTTGCTGACAATGTGTCTTTAAATACTGTAGAAAAGTTATATCACCGTTGGTGAAAAATACCTATTTTGAGTATTTTGGGATGCTCCTGGATGAAAATGACAAGTCTTAGGCATCAAATTGTGTTTGTAAAAGGTGTGTGGTATATTTAAGATTATTGAAAAATGGTAAAAGAACTATCTTTAAATTTGGAACACCGACTATTCGGCGAGAACCACAAAATCATCTCGAAGATTCTTATTTTTGTAGAGTGGACTTAAATGGTTTAAACACTAAAAATCGGGCTAAATGGCTGTACCCCAGTACTAGTTGTGTTTAACGTCCAGTGCAGAAGCGTTTATCTATCTGTTCAGTGCCTACAAAAGTATCAGAACCCATAGAACAAGACATGAAAAGACCAAGAACATCACAAAATGATGCGAATTTGAAAGTATATCCAAAGAGTCAAAATGCTTTACTAAAAATGAGTTAGATGATCTTGTTAGAGATTTATATTTTTCAAAACAAGCTTCATAATTGCTAGCATCAAGACTCAAAGAAAAAAAAAATTGCTTTCCTCGGACACTAAAATAAGTTTTTATCGTACAAGAGAGAAAGAATTACGATGTTATTTTTCCGAAGAAAACGGATTTTATCTTTTGTTCAGACATTAAAAACTTATTGATAAAAATCTGCTTGAAACAATACTAACCAACGAAAGGCGTTTATTCATTGACAGCTATGAGTGAGGAGCAGGGGGAGCGTATGCATCAAGACTTACGCATCACGGAAGAGCGCTATCAGAGTTTATGGGATACGAATATGAAGTCTGACTATTGCTGGTCTCTGATACGTCATTTTCTAAAGGCTACACATCAGAGAAGAGCTTTAAAACGTAGTTTTCTAGAACTTAACGATTAAATATGTTTCTTTTAGTAGTTTTTCTCAGTAATTACGTATTTTTTCTGTTTTATTCCTGTAAAGCTGAAACTCAAAAACTAGAGCTGATAAAAATATTCTAATTACATTTTTGGAAATGGCATAACATATCTAATCAACAACAATTAAAATTTCTTTGGCAACAGATATACTGTAAACTAGTGTAATATTCCAATTAAATCTTGTCCATAATGCAAGCATTGTTCAAGTTATTGCTTTCGTGAACCCTATTTCAATTAGAGACTTAGTAACGAACCTCAACGTCAGTCCTATTGTTCTTCCAGAATATTATACGACCCAAGACTACAAACAATAACAGTTACATAGTAATCTACTACTAATTAAAACAAACCCATAGGTTCTTCCATGTTAACTAGTTAATAAAAAGCAGTCTTTTTCAAATTAAAGGTATTAACTTACGGTAAAATTAATTAACAAACCCGCAATGGAACTTCATGGTATTCAGTCAGAGACATCCGTGAATTCGTATGGTATATTAAAACCAAGAGGCCCAAACTTCCGTCTTTCTAGAACTACACCATGGAATAGGCATAGTGAAAATAGGAGCCACTGAAAATTACAAAAGTTTTTTTACTTATAATTCAACAGTCCTAAAACCTGAAGAAATAAAATAAAATAGCTTCTTCATAAAGTCAACTGAGAAAATAACAAGTCTTTGTTTTAAAGTCATATAACAAATTTAATAAACAGATACATTTTATACTTGTTTTTCTTAATATAAATAATATGGCGAACCTTGAAATTAGAAACTTTCCTGTCGGATGAATTAAATTATTCAAAAAAATCAGGGACTTGATTCATATATGCTTTTAATAAGTTCGCTTTAATTCCTCTAGGTGGTTCCACTGTCATTTTATATCCTGAAAAATTCATATATATTTTTAAAACCTTGACTTATAATTAAATATGATAATGATAATTATTATAATTAGAATTATATTTAGCGTCTTATTTATATTTATAATTATAAGTAAATAAGGTATAGTTTAAATACTTGTATATCGTATGGTTATAATTAACTTTATGTACGAATAATATTTAAAATACCGTTCTGTAATAATGCCACACGAAAGAGCGGTGAAGGTGTTGATGTGAGTCACAACCGAAAGTCCTTATGAACTACTTCTGGGACTATTTGCTCCACATTTGACTCCAAGACTGGCCATCCATGATGGAGACAAATGGCAATTCTGAAATTTACATTTAAAAATATATATACCGTGAGGTCAGAAGTCACAATAAAAAGGTATTTACACATATATAAGTTCGAGTTAACATCTAACGCAATAAATTTCATTAAAATAGATTTTGCTGTCTACTGAATAAAAATACAGCCAATTAGCCGAGACAAAATTATTATCACATTTTTATTAATATATGTATATAAAACGGATATATCATACATATTTGGAATCTTTAAGAGTTAATCTTAAATTAATTTCTTTGAATTGTGATATAGCATTTTCTTAAAATTGTTTAAGATTCATTATGAAAAACACTTAAGCCTTGCTATAAGTTCTATTCGAATGATTTAAAAAAAAACGAATATACTTTACGATTGAAAGGAAATGTAAAACTTTACCTGAAAAAATACTCAGTTACCAAAATCACAGCCAACTTTCATCATAGCTTCGGCTAGAGGTCCTTGACCTTGTCCTAATGAAATACTTTCAAATCTTTTGCCCATCTTCATTTTGTCGGCTAATTTCAACAGATCTGAAACACGTTATACTCAATTAGTCGATAAATAATCATGTAAACAAAATCAAACCACAGTAAACGATCCACTATGTAAAGAGAAATTAAAAATATATAAGGACTTATAACAATTAAGTACTTTGTAAAAGTTATACATAGTCAGTTTTAATTTTGCATAGAATTACTGGCATACTTTTAAGAAAAGTCAGACATACATACATACATACAGTAGGACCCCGATTATCCGGACCTCGGTTATCCGAATTCGCGATTATCCGGACTGCCAATCGCGACAAGTTCATTCTAACATTAACATGTCAGAACTTGCATAACGCCACGCCACTTATAACTAGGGCCCGGATAAATATGTATTAAAAAATCTAAAATATGTACATAAAATATGGACGAAAAAATCAAAAAATATGGAAAAAATATGGAGTTTAAAATTAAATAATTTCATAATTAAACATTGTTTTACTATAAGAAAGGGTCACTCGTGACGTACATCGTTAAGAAACATTTAAAAAACGATGGAAAAAAAGGAGTGAAATATTTATTTCAACAAAAAATAACAGTTTTATTCAACTTCCATTACACTAGCCTTATCAAATTGGTTGCAATACACAATGACGTGCTTCTTTAAATTATCAAAATGAAAACTGACCATTTGGTCGACATATAGCTTTATGTTTAAAATTGTGCTTGCACAATCTCTCCTGCTACCGATTCTCGATTATGCTGATACCTGTTATCTCAATTTAAGTGAGGAATTGCTTAATAAACTTGAACGCATCCAGAATCTTTGTATACGGTTCATATTTGGACTTCGTAAATATGACCATGTTTCAGAATTTCGCGAAAAACTCAATTGGCCCTCAATCCGCCTTCGCAGGAATACTCACATTCTTTCCCTATTATACAATATCCTATTTAATCCTACCTCTCCCTCATACCTTAAAAAGCGCTTTGAATTCCTGAGTGATTCTCATTGTCGCTCTCTTCGGTCTGAAGATAAGTTGATTTTAAAAATCCCCTCCCACAATACATCCTTCTATTCTAAATCCTTTTCTGTGGAAGCTGTACGGCTATGGAATTCCTTACCACTTTCCATACGGCGTGCTCAATCCCTAGCAATATTCAAACGCCTTTTAAAAGCAAACTTCTTCCCCCCTTAAATCTTGTCTACCTGTTTCCTTAATATTTATGATTTTTATTTTTCTATTTATTCTAAACTCCTACTCTGCAATGAATCTGGCTTGTATTTTTTAAATTTATTATAAATATATGTATATATGTATATATGTGTATGTATATGTATGTTTGTATATATATATGTATGTGTATATATATATATATATATATATATATATATATATATATATATATATATATATATATATATATATATATGTATTTATGTATAAATCATATATATAGATTGTTGTATATTGAATGTAGTATATATATGTTTTATTATATATATGTGTATAGTTTCGTATATGTATATTTTTCTCTCACATACATATGTACACCTCTAATGTTTTATTCTGTTTACTGTTTCCTACGTAACATGGTTGCCTGGCAGAGATCGCTGCTTAGCGATAAGGCCGCCAATTGTACATTTTGATTAAGTTTTGTACTGTTTAATTTATTTATTCTTTGGTGTACAATAAAGAATACTTACTTACTTTAATTTAAAAAAACTATTTGCTTTGTGAATTTTTTTTTGTCTGTATAGGTCATACATATTACTAGTTTTTTAGACTTTTCGATTATAAACATGTTTGGTTTTTATCGCTATCTTGCAAGCAAAAGTTTTAACACAAATATGCAAAATATAATTAAAAATAATTGTTGATTAATTATAAATTTCTCATTACTAAGCAATATATAATGTAATTTGCTTATCTTCGTTCACAAATGCATAAAGACAAATTAAATAATTATCATTTGTTTTATTTATATTGTAAATTTGAATAATACTCATCATATATATTGAATGTTGTTCCATCATTTGTCTTGTGGCAGAGTGTCTCGTTATATTAAAACAAATAATTTCTAAATACTGTTGAAGTGTTTTTTATTGTACGTAAATAGTTATTCCGGTAAACAAGGTAAGTTTTGAAAAATAAAGGAAAAGTTATTTTCTTCAATTTTACCACAAAATTTGATTATTCTTTAGTAATATCTATTACTTTATTGTATTTTAACCTCACAAATGATTTTTATTTAAACGAAGTTTCCGATATATATCATAGTATATATAGGTATAAATTACTAGGTATCCTTCCGATTTCTTATGTTTTTTATTCCAAATATTTTATTTTATTGGCAGCACAAGACGGCATAGAATGTTTGTTTTCCTGAGATGATTGTGGTCCTAGCACCGAAGATTATTTTCATATAAAAATTAGAAATGAATTTATATTTAATATTCACAACGTGACTAAAAAAATACCAAAAACGAGATTAATAGAATGAAAAAGTTGGATATTTTTTAAATGTAACTTCCTTTGAGTATCTTTGGATACTGTTTAAAAGCTTTTTTTGTTAAGACCTACACAGTTAACTGTTGATCGCACAGGAGACTGTTTGTGAGTTCAATAACCGTTACATACTATTATAACGGTGTTCCTGCTGCTATTTTATAACAAAGTAGATCGCTGTAAAGGATGTTTTAATATATGTACAGGATGAGGGTGGTGTTAGTGTGTGTGTGTGTGTGTGTTGCTGGTGGCGACGTAAGCTCAGGGTCAATACGACTGGATCAATAGCACAAGGAATGGATACGAGTACATTAACTGTTTGTTCAACAGGACCTGTGGACCCTGGGGCAGGAGTACCGTGTGAGTACAACCAGCTCTTATGATAAAGTTATTTACTGAATACCCTAACCGTTACCTTTGTTATTACATTTTCGTTTCTTATATTTTATAAACTCACTGTCTGAGGGTCTGTTATTTAAAATAATATTCATAGATATTATAACTTTAAAATATATATATATATTTTTTGATAATGATTTTTTTATTATTGTAATGTGTAATTTTTTTTGAACTGACAACGGACCCGGAACAAGCCCAAGCGATGAATCCGGCTGAAATTTTGCATTGACTAAATAATTTATTTAATTGTTTTTTCTTTCTGGTTTGGGTAATTTTATGATGATGAAATATGGTATTTTAATTTAAAAAAAATCTTATTTTACATTACTGTCAACAAAATTTATTAGTCGTAAAGGAAAAATATGTCTCTTGTTTCGGCAATACTATTAGTGTTACAAAAAAGTAAATAAATGTGAGAATTAAAAAAATTTTGTTTTTTTTTAAATAGTAATGATTTATTGGTCTCAAAAAAAGTATATATATTTAGGATTCTAACAAAGTCCTTAAAAAAATATAGTTTTCTTATAAAGCCAATACTTTTGAATAACAAATAAAACCTTAACTAGAGTCTAGAACAAACTAGTTATTATCCTAACCGAATACAGCTTAAATAAGTTAAATTCAATTTACAACAATATGTTCGAGTCTTGTTCACAAAATACTTTCCCGCGTAAAAGTCGAACAAGCCAAGCGTTATCGCTTTAAAACTACTTCGGAAACGTTCTTGAATTTAAAGTTTTGGTTCAAATTATAAGTGTGTTTCCTAAGTATATATATTAAACATAAGAAAAACTCCATATTTTTTGAGCATTTGTAACATAGGAGGATATTTTTACAACAAATTTAGTAAAACACATAATACTTTACATGTAGATTAAAAAAAAATATATTATTCTGACAAAAGATTGACATCGTTCAATCAATTTACGCTTACTATTTCGATATATTAGTAATATTCTACATAACATAAGAGATATATAAATTTATTAACTATCATTATTACGTGCCTACTGAATCCCATTCCTACCGTCTCAGCACCAGCATATATAACCAGAAGGCGACTTCGTACTGCATTATCTACACTTACTTCTATTCCTACTTTAGTGTTGTCGTTTCTTCATAGATACAATATTTCAATATTCCGTTTTCGCGATGGCCAACCTCCAGAAATGCTCGTCATTGGAGTAGAACATCCGATACTTTGAAACAAGATTTAAAACCATTGCGAAAACGGATGGAAATACAATACTAGTACGTAACAATATGTGTCAAAATATATTATTAAAATATCCCCTAGATAATAAGATACCCCTTTAAACATTTCACAGGTTTTGTTAATATAAAATATACTTTACCGCAATTAAAATTTGGACTAAGTTCCATTGAATTGAATGAAAAGCATCAGTGTAAGCCATAAGGTTTACAAATTGATATTGTAAACATATAATTTTTGTAAAAATTTCCAGATATCCAAAATCTTGAGCCTTTATGCTTGACGACCATATCTTTTCACAAATACAATCCGATCCTTAAATGTTTTCATCTATATTAATAAAGAGGAAAGATTTGTTTGTTTGTTTATTTGTAATGAATAGGCTCCGAAACTACTGGACCGATTTCAAAAATTCTTTCACCTTTGGAAAGCTACATTATTCCCGAGTAATAAAGGCTATATTATATTTAAAAAAAATTAGGGATCCTTACTAAAACTCCGATAATGTAACCCAAGGTGTAACAAAATGATCTGAAAAATTCCTTACGTCGCGTGCGTATAAATTACTTTATATTCAAGACAGCTTCAATACCTTTTTATAACTCTTTGAATTATTCAATTCGGACATTTAATTCGGAAGATATCACAAGTTTAAAAATGCAAGTATTAGAAAAAAGTCGCGTGGTTGCCGTTCACCGCGCTCAGCTAACCAGCATGCGATGTAGGCTCCATGTAAGCGTCACTGGGGTACGGGGGGAGTCAATCCCAACTAATATTATAAATGCAAAAGTAACTCTGTCTGTCTGTTATGCTTTCCCTCTTAAACCTCTCAACCGATATTAATGAAATTTGGCACAGACAAACTTTAGACCCTTTTTTTTTTTTTTTTTTTTTTTTTTTGTTATCGCGGTGAAAGGTTTTATACCTACCCCTCCGTCTAGGGGAGACAGAGGCGGTTATGTGGGATTCACGGCCAGAAGGGCCCATGTTACCCACTAAAACACCAGCGGTCACTCTCCGTTGCCGCCAAGTGGATCGCCACGGGAAACGCCGAAGCATGCATCCGCGACGATCCGGCGGCGGGCCGCGAACGGCCACCTCCCCCCCCGAGGGCTCACTCCAAGTGACCAGGAGTGTCCCCCCGCCTGGCGGGCTTGCTTAATCGCGAGAGGGTTAACCCCTTACCCCTCCCACCCAAGCCCACGCGGCCAGTCTCCAACCACCCACCGACGAGCGCAAGCGCCCGACGGCAGACAGAGAGGAAACCGACCGACCACAAGCGAACTCAGGCCTCCGGAGAGACCCGAGTATCCCCTCCCCCCCAAGACAGCCACGGACGGCCTCCTGCCAGATCCGTGACCGTCTTACTCCCAGGGCTGTACCCCCAGCCCCCCCCCCCGTGACTGATTGCACCGGAATACACCAGTGGGCGATGGGGTCGTCACGTCCCGACGCCGGACTGCGCCGACAGTGGCCGAGGCCACCCGCCAACACGTAGGGCCGAACTTGGCAGCGGCGGTGTACACCGCCGAGCCTCGTCCTACCCACCTCCATGGGCTGCACCCCCAGCCCGGGCCAAGACCCCACGAGGAGGTCAAGGCCCTTCCCCCCCGTGACTAATTGCACCGGAATACACCGGTGGGCGATGGGGTCGTCACGTCCCGACGCCGGGAAACTTTAGACCCTGAGAAAAAACATAGGCTACCTTTTATTGCGAAAAATGGGGATGAAGAGGTTGAAAGTTTGTATGGAATTTCTTAATTTTAAAAGATAAAACCATCAAACTTTATATTTAGGAACTTGATGAGAAAAAACAATTTGTTCTAGCGTTTTCAAAATTTAAAATCATTTGTTATCTTCACCACCGTGGGGGTGAAATTCTACACACGGAATTCCCGAAATTCGAACAGAACGGAACGGGAACTACGAATCTAAATTTTTTGTATACAAAATTTTAACCACTGAACCTAGGAACATCATGTTTAGATGTTTTGGGTGTATCAAGTTAAAAAAAATTGGCTTTTGAAGTTAAAGTTCCTTTTAACGAATAAATATTTAAAATAAATAACGAAGTCTACCTACTCTGCATCGCCGCCGATGCTGAAAATCCGATGAAAATAGTTCAACACTTAAATATTAAGTATTCTTTACAACACAAAACGAAACTAATAAAGTTATTCCTTGTATCCAGTTCGGTCAAAAAAATATTCGATTCGAAAGTTTAATAATGGAATGAAACTCAATAACTTTATGGATCTTTATTGTATAGTAACACACATATTACCTACTATAGTTATTATAAACAAATCAATTACTGAATTTTAAAAATAATATTTAAGTTACCTTACCGTAGTAAATAAATAATATAAATAAAAAGTTAAAACATCGCACTTTGTTACAACTATTTAAAAGACATTTCAAGTTATATTTGACAAATGAAAAGAATAATAGTATTGAAGGACTGTTAATAAAACATAAACACACATTCAATAAATTATAATCAGTAGTATGCCTCTTAATTAATAATACGTGGTGTGTGGCCACTAAACGTGCGAGTAGTCAGCGCGTCACGTCACGTGATGAGCACGCTCGCGACACGTCCGGGGACGAGTGACGAGCGGCGGAACACGCGCGACCACCACTCTCTGTTCGCACATCTACCTGCAGGTGATATATAAATATATACATATATACGTTGGAAACAGATTGTCAGAAGAAAGTTTAAGCCGAAATATTTTCTAATTAACGAATTATTTACAATTAGTACCAAATAATTACGTTGATTTGCACTATCCCCGACGATATGTATCCATTCAATACATTTAAGTAGTTACTTAAAACGTTCTGACAGCATACGTTTTATGATTAATAGATTCTATTTAATCCTATTGAGCTTTAACATATAATTCTTCAGTGATTTTTTTTTTTGTGAAAACATTTTTTTTATTAGACAAATACTAATTAACTCGCCTTAATTTTTAACACAAATATACTCAATTCAATGTTCATCTAAAAGTTTTATGTATAAGTTAGGAAGTTTAAGTAATAATTGATTCGTAAGTATAATAATATGTGCTTATAATAGTTTACCATTTGTAAATGTAACCAATCGCGATGACAACGGATATCTGGTGATGACACAGCACTGCTCGTCTGGCCCCACGTACGAGATGTATCACGGTTGTCCAATGGCAGAGTCTGAAATTACACAATAATATTCCAATAGACAGAAAAATTACATTATTATAATACACATGTCTGTATATATGATGAGGCTTATATTGAACGCTTACAATATATGTACTTTCAAATTTTGCTCCTACAGTAAAGTGACGATGGTTTCTTTGCAATGAGCATAAATATAAAACAATTTCTTTTAAGCAGCTAGTTGTCGACGAATATATGTATACCTTTGAATTTATTAAATATCGATATTATGTTAATAGACAAAGAATCGAGAAGGCTTTCGATACATGATAAAATAACTACATAACTAGTTATATAACTATAATATTAATGATGTCGATATTTCAAATCCTCGCATTCTTTATACAGATTGGATAATGCTCGACTGAAATGATTCGGCCTCATATGTCCACCTAGATATTATAGTCACTCCTTGTACGTATATCAAAAGTCATGTTAATAAGTTTGTGTGTATACGCACCTGGTCGACCAGTCCCTCAACTCAGAGAGAGTGGTCCCTCGGACACACGAGCCCGACAACAGTAGCGCACTCTGAGACCAATCCGTGCACTCTGACGATTAGAAATATACATACCTAATGTAATAATAATAATAATATACTTTATTAATATAACAATAAAAATAAAATATATACAAAATAAAAGTTGATGCACAATAAGGCGGTCTTATCGCTAGGTCTAACCATCCATTCTCTAATGAACTTACGTAACTACAGTAGGGAGATAATCGAGTACTTAAATAGGATAAATCGATTTTGCATCGAATATTAAATTAGGAAAACGATCTTGCATCAAATTTTGTCCTCAAAAATTGTACAGAAGTAAGTGTACAGTGTACTAAGTGGTGCTCTAAATGCTTCAAAAGTCTATCTTTAATTTTTATATATTAAAAAAATATTATCTCAAATATTTAAAAACAATAATTATGTAAAATAAAAATATATATAACAAATACATGATATATGTCAACTTAAAATGAACATTCGCCCAATATTTACAACAATTACATAAAATATTAAATAACAATTAATTATGTTTCTTGAATGGAATAAACAGCTTAATTTCATTCAACAAACTTTGTTTCCTGCACCCCGTACTCAAGAATATGACTCATCCAACAAATAAAAACGATGACATTAGCAAAATATTCCACGATTCCAATGCAAGGGAAGCCATAGCATAACAAAAATATATAAAATACTTTAATAAATTGGAAAATCGATCTTGCATAAATATTGTAGTCGATAATTATACAGAACCTCAGTGTACTAATTGATGTTAAAATTACTCCAAAAAGCGTTAAATTTTATACATTTTAAAATAATTATCTCAAAGTTTTTAAAAACAAAACTCCTCCTAGTTTTCTTCACACAATACTCAAGATATATTCGTCCAACAATAAAATATTCCACGATTCCAGTGCAAAAGACGCCATAGCATAAAAAAAATATATAAAATATTTATCTAGATATAAAATAAGTTCAATATAATCATAATAGAGGTCCAATAGTTATACCAAAGTCGGCGTAGTCCAACATTAGGTCCCATCATCATCAGCGGCCTCCAGCAGCTCCACGAAACTGTGGTTCAGCAACACGAAGGACTCCCTGCCTCACCGCCCATCACCTCGCCACATAACTAATACGCTGCAATGGAAAAGTATACATACATACAAACAATGGAATTATTATTAGTACTCTTCTAATAACTTTAAAGACATTTACATGAACATGTTATAGTCATTTCATATAAACATTGTGAGCAACTTGTGCATTATTTATATTTACGGCATAAGTAACATTAATTGAAGATCATTTCTTAGCACTTAGCAAATCTATCCTGCTATCTTCTTCTTCTTCTACCTGGCAATTTCCCAGCTATAGCCAGAGTCTGCCTTACATGTTATGAATAGTTTTTGGCTATTTGTTTTTACGACCGGCCGCCTGCCTGACATCAACCCTCTTTTGGGAAGAAATCTATCCTGCTATCATTTGTCAAAAACGTGACACCTGTCATGGCATTATATTATATTAAATCTTTCACGAAAATAACTAAGTTATGAGTAAACAAAATATGGTTTTTATATGCCTCTTCAGATAAAAGCTATTAAAAGATTCGTGATAAAATTATAGATACGGTCACTTAAACAAAAGTTTTAATTAGGCACAATAATTATTGTAATAAGAATAACTTCCAAAACAACTATTAGGTATGTCATAATTACTTATTTATGTTTGTCTGGACTGAAATAAAACTGATATTTTCAGATTTACGACAGGTTTTTTAATATTTTTTCTGTATACTCCCGACCTTTCTTTTACTTTGCAGCAACCGAAAATATTAGTTCTAATTCAATGAATACTGTCAGTCTTGAACTCATGCTTGTCTGGACCATTCTTGAGACTTTATTGATAAAAAAAAAGAAAATTAATACTTATAATATAGAATAGAGTATTAATACTTGCCAACACCAGCAACAATGATGTCAGCGTATCGAGGCAGGGCTCGAGCCTGCCTGCCTGCCTGCCTCGAACCGTCAGTTGTGTGATAGCCTAAACACATTAACATTCTATTTTAATTTACATACGAGTACCTTTATATCCATAACATCAGAATTTTTCTTTGTAAGCTAAACAACAACTAAACGAAATTACAATTAATATTATAATTGCGAAAGTTTGCGAGTGTGTGTGTATGTTTGTTACTTCTTCACGCTCAAACGGCTCAACCGATTTTGATAAAATTTTGTATACAGGAAGCTGACATCCAGGAATAACACATAAGCTACTTTACATCCCGAAAATCCGCTGGTAACACCGCGGGGCGCAGTTAGTATTATGTATTATTTGAGTTTTCTTTTCAAATCTAATTTGATCATTATATAAAAACCTGTATGCTCCTTTCATCGGCTCCAGCTATCACCATAATGGCGGCTGCTTCCTTCATGGCAGGAAGGGCTTTGGGGGCAGCGGATATCCTAACAAGGATCTCACTGCATACAGCCTTGGATAAAGCACTGTCACTACTAGACACTATCACTACACCGGCGTCATCTGTCAGATATTGTCGAAGTACTTCCAGAACTTGGGAAAGAACTTCTGGTATGTCTTCGCTCATAGTATCTACGCCTTCCATACTCTGGAACATAAATTAGTTAGTAAACACATGCACCTATAATGTAATGGAAAAAGGTTTTTTTATTATCTTGAATGGATAGCGCTTGACTGTCATTCCACGAGTTGGAAGTTGGAAATTAAATCGTTGATGGTAATGCACTATACTGTTTAAATGTGATAAAAAATTATAAAACACTTTTAAGCTAGCTTAAGTTTCAGTTAAATAAACGGTCGTTATAATTATAAGTTAAAAGATAAATAAATTAATATTGTTATTAAAATTGTGAAACAAGGCAAAAATTGCAATTTCAGCCAATCAAAACTATTAAACAATACAATAGGTTGTATTCATATTATTAATAATGAGTTATGCTTACTGAATTTATCTTGAACAGATGAGCAGCGTATCTGAGCCGTAATGTGCTGCCTTGTCCCCGGCTCGTGCCACTTTCTGAATCTGATTCTTTTGTTTCTTGTTGCATCTCTTCCCCCTCCTCTTCATAGTCAGCTCATGTACCTGGAATATTTAGAATAATATGTCACATCAACTAGCCTTCGTACAAACAACTTGATCCGAACTATACCAACTATCTTTGTATATACATCGTGTTAGTTACACTATTTATACGTCAAGAACGGCTGTACGGTTTGGCTGAAAATTTGTGGAGAGATAACTTAGAACAAGGGAAAGGACGTAGGATAGTTTTCATCTGATCGAAAAAGAAATAAATTGATAAAATACAAAATGCTCTTATTTACTGTCTTTAAGGTTGAATAGTTTTAGTCCGGTCAGCTATACATTTCTAATTCTGACACAAACGCAAACGAACAGGAACTAGTATTTAAATAAACATATAGAGTGTTCTATATTTTACAATATATTACTTATACAAACTATCAATGAATCACTTTCGGCATTATCTTCATCCATTCCATCGACAAGTGCCGCCCGAAGCTGTTCACCCACATCGCTCTGACCGATGGAAGCAAAACTGTAACAAATACGTATACATAAGGTTTACAAATTAAATATTTAAAAGGATTTTAAAACTATTTATTCAAAAGAAAATTATTGTATGTTAATAAAGAAAAAATAAGTGTCTATTTGCAAGTTACCAATACTTAAAAACCAGTGTATTTAGGTTTTATCTATCTGTCTGTTTATCTGTCAGTTTATGCTGAAAATTCCAAGAGGGTATACCTATTTTAATAATATTGAATTACCAGGCAACTTTGATACAAGGTACAATTAAGATTTTTATGACTCTCATAAACCTTTCAATAACCCTACTGCACTTGTGTACTGCATGTGTGTCATAGTATATTCAGTGAGCCAGCAGGTTTTCACTGTGAATCATGAACAAAACAACCAGTCATGTCTGGTTACATAATGTCAGTGTTCATCTCACGTGTCAGCCAGTAGGTCGGCGGCCCTCCTCCTCTTGCTGCCCGTCAGCTGGTCCCGGGCCAGTCGCGCCGCCCTGAGTGCCGCTCGCTCCGCCAGCCCAGCAGCACCGCCCGCCGCACTCGCCTGCAGCAGCATCTGTACTGCCTCCCACCACTCACCCCTAAAAACAAACATTCCACTTGATATCCAGTCCATACTGATTCATATAAAGATACTAGCTGCGCCCCGCGGTGTTACCCGCGGATTTCCGGGATTGGAAGATGTAAAGCAGCCTATGTGTTATTCCTGGATGTCAGCTTCCTGTATACAAAATTTTATCAAAATCGGTTCAGCCGTTTGAGCGTGAAGAAGTAACAAACATACACACACACTCCCAAACTTTCGCAATTATAATATTAGTAGGATGTATCTAAGACTATCCCGTGTATTCAGTTAACATCTCGCCTGCCCATGATCACGGTTCCTGTAATGTAACCGAAACGTCGGGAATATGTAGCTTTAAAAATATTATATAATGCGTAATAGTCCGTAAATATTAGCTTCATTTAAATGAATACTCGCAAGAATCTTAGATCTCATTATAATATATCTAATAATTAATTTTTTAATTATCTTTTTAATTTTGCTCATATCCAGAACATTTGTCAATAATAATACTTGACTAATAGGATTCTTAGCCAGCATTCTATGAATTTGATATATATATCGGCGCTACCAGCTTTAATAACGGATGCGACTTGAAAATAATTTGAGGCTGTCATCAATTCTTATTAAACCTCATTAGTATTTATGTTTATTGTTTAAAGTAAAACGAAATCAAAGGAGAATAGAACTATGTTTGAATCTTGTTATAAATATGACGTCTGGACGCACGACGGCGGACTCCAGATTTGAGAATTCAGAATTGATACTCGTAATTCAGAGTTCAGTGAGTGTGTATCATTGAAGTATGTTATTATGAAGAATCTTTGAGAAATACAGGAGCATTAAGATCAATTGAAGTTTCATTTTAAAATATCATGGACCGTACTAGAAGAAGTGACATTTGCAACGTCAGCGAGGCTGGCGTCTCTCTCTCTTTAAAATCAACGAATGATAGCTTCACCTGTATCTCCTAGTCCTATATCAATTTGTTCAGCCTTTCTAAAGTGCCCTTCCTGTCGTAATTGTTGAGCGAATGGTCAGTAAATATCTCTCGTGTCTTCTTCTGCCAGATGTGTAGCGGCAACACGTACACCTTCCGACACTTTGCCCGCGGCGTTGTACGCTCGTACACATTTCTCCACCATACCACAGGATATGAGAACTCGTTCCGCTGTATCCCATTCCTGTAAATGTTTGCAAAAAAGATATTAAACATATTAATTGACATATGAAACCTACTAGAATAGAATAAAAATCGACCCAAACATTGAATTCTAAAAATTTTATAAATTGATCGTGACGTTAAATCCGTGTGTAAAAGAACTTAATAATAATAATAACTTTATTGAAAAAAAAAACACAATGATTACACAATAATACATCAAGGTTGAGGTGCGTTATGTTTTCAGCAGATTTTAAATTTCGATTGTCTTTGGACCCCACACTAGGAGACCTGTATCGTGGGGTCCGAAGGTCGTGTGTAAAAGAAGAAATGAATAATTGAAAAAATATTAGTTTACACCCTTATTGGATGTTTACATTTATATTTTTGTACCTAGACACAATAACTAATACGGAATGAACAAAATCGAATTACGTTAATAACAATTATAAAAAATAATAACAACATATTTCTTTTGTTCATTATTTAAAATAACTTACTTGAGATATAAAATGATCCCCCAACTGTTCACATTGCTCCCGAATTGATTCTATATCTTCTATAACATAAAGATATCAATGGATTGATTTACAATATATACAGGGTGACTGGTGAATTACTATCAATATTTAAGGACGTGGTAGTTGACGATCATATATGACAAAATAAAAATTAATATAACATAAATATTAATAAACTTCTGAGTAAAGTTAACCTAAAGTTATGTAATTAATTACGGATCGCGTGGATACCCTAGCTGCGTTATCGACACAAAACAGTTATGTACGTAGGTATATGTAGTTATCGCGCGGTAGTTTACCTACATCCAAACGCCGCGCGCCGCCGCGTGTTAGACCTTAGATAAACAAAAATGATCCAATTCCCTTCATACTTTAATCCTGGCTTAGGACAGGCAAAAATACCAAGATGTTTCTTTCGTTTAAGCAACCAATTTATTGACTAGGTAAATGGTGTGACCTTTACACAAAAATAATATGAACTGTTTACCTATCTTGGTATTTCCGGCGTATTTAAAAATGGAATCATACTTATTTACAACAATTGTCAATCATTAAACTACCTATTTACCTACATAACTACACTAACCTTAACAAATGTTCAAAGCGAGCTCCTTCTCGTGTGATACACAGTTCGGCACGTTTACACACATTGTCTTTCACACGATTTAATACGAATGGGTCACTTTTAATAGTTTTGAAATCACTATTGATTTTTAATTTCAACTCCTCTCTGTTTACATACTCTGTAGCATACACAAGACGTTTCCTTGGGCATGTGTTGGAACACGGAACTGTCCGAAGTCTCGTAATCTTTGATTAGCGTTTAAGATGACGCTGGCCGTAGGTACTCGACGATTGGGGAACATCTCCCGGGACAAATTGATTGCGCCCGGCAAGCTTTCATTTGCACGCGCATACGCATGAACCATGTCCAAGTATTCTGCATTTGTGTATTGAAAAGCCATATTTAATTACTAATAAGTAATAACGGGTCACACGCACACACGACAGATTATTATTAGGTATACGCGTAAGATCGATCGCTAGGCGCGCGCGGGAAGACGAACGTACGGACCTTACGGCGGCGCTCGCGCGACTGATAGCCGACTAATGGCCCGCTAGCCACGGGGCGGGGGTTGGGGAGTAGCGACACACTGGCGCCGGCAAGACTGGGTACGTGTCCAAGCTTTATTTATTTATACGGAAATTTGGTCAAAAATTAAGTACCTATTTTTTTTACATAATTCGAATGAGAATCATGTACCGAGTATGCTCCTTAAATATTGATAGTAATTCACCAGTCACCCTGTATATATATATATATATCAAAACAAGCCCTATAGCAATATCTTATATCTTTAAATGAGCAATTCTTGTATATATATTTATATATTATGGGAATCTCGGTATCGGCTCAAACGATGGCGATAAATCGATCTAGCTAGGAATCATTATCATCATTAATCATTTAGAAAATGTTATTTTACGTAAAAAAGAATAACAAAAATTAGTCGTTTAAAATATGACGCTCCCTGACATCTAGTGGCGAATAGTAATACTACTTTTTGCTACTTGCTTTTATTAATTGCTTTAACGACACAACAGCAGATGGCATTGTTGAGTGCCAGAAAGTCAACGAATGTTTGTTTTTAGGTTAGATTAAGAAATTAATTGTTGATTTATATTGTTTTCTGTCATCTTAACGTGTTGAATAAAAATTGCCTAAACGAAATTAAAAACAAAAAACCAAAATATATACTAATAATTCCTTAATACCCAGCAAAGCTCGCTAACCAGTTATTATTAATAATACCTGTACAACTTGAAGAGCTTTTTTATAATGATGTGCCTTCAGAGCCGCAGTGAGAGCATCAACGGTTCGAGCAGCCTCTATGAGATGAGGTACAGCGGCGCCCGCCTGTCGCGATGATACAAGCCACGCGCCCCACTCCCCTTCCAACCTGATCACTTCACCGGGACAGGCCTGAAGAACAAAAAATGATATAATAAAAATTAAAAACAAAAGTTTCAAATAGATAGTAAATTCTCTTGCTAGTTGAACGGCTCTTGCGACTACGCAACTATGTTGCCTCTAGAATAGTAATCAACAGCAGTTCTGATATCACCTTTACACTCGGATATTTCACCAGCCATTTCCCACCATTCCTCCTACAAAGGAAACAAATTGTAAAGTTCATAATCTATGTCTCTAATTAGTGAATCTTAACTTTTTAAAATGTATAGTAATATGCAGGAGTTACAGTATAAGAATAAATATTAATGTTTGAGACAGTTATATAAAAAAAATATACTTCTGCTATTCTTTTTTAGTTAAATGCATAACCCTCGTCTTTAACTTGCATCATTCACCCTTACATTATCTCTTCAATAGTATAATCAATAATACTAAATCAAAAACAAACGCTCATTGGTCATTTACGTATGTATTAAGACCAACAACGAATTGAATTTCATTACTACAACAAGACTATCCTTAGTGAGACCAACAAGCGGTATTCCTACAAATGGCTTCATACTTCAGTAGCATTTTTATTTAGCTATCTGATAATGGATCCATTTCCTTCCCTATTTTTTTTGTCTATCTGATAATGCAACCTTCACCTGTACTAGTTGATCGCTGGCAGCTCGTCTCGCCGACCACCCTTCACCCACACACGAACCGCGCCTCGCACGTCACCTGACGACCTGTACCAACAAAATAATACTTTACTAGGGCAAATAGATTATTAGTGTTATTCTAACGAAGATGATATATAAGATTTTTCTAATATTTTTTTGCAGCGCGTCAAAATTTTATCAATCTTAAATTATATACTGAACAGTTATCATTTTTGCACCTGTTGACGTGAGATAGTCCATGTATTGCTGCCTGAGTAATGTCACCGCTTGTCTATCGACTTGTTCAGCGAGGCCGATGTCATCTGCCCATCTATTGAACTGCTTGTACATATTAATGGCCAATTCTGGCTGAGCGGCTCCACGTACGTAGTATTCTTCGGCGGTGGTTAAGTCCCCCACAAATATTGCTAGACGTGCACGAACCTCGAGACTGTTTAAACCTATGCATTATATTATAATCACAATTAATAAAATAAATACTATTAATACAATAAGCGGGTACAAAAAGAAACCCAAAACGTGTAAATGCAAAAAATACCTTCATCAATATTCCCGTCCCCTTTGGCTGAAGCCAACTCGACAGTTTTCTCTAGATAAAATGTTCTAGCCTCATCACCCACTGCTTTATAGCATTTCGTCGCCAACTGAAAAAAATATATATGTTATGAGGTACTAAAACGTTCAAATGTTATAATATATATATATATATATATATATATATATATATATATATATATATAGTCTTTCTCTAATTTGAGCAGTGAGGAATATACCACCACAACTGAATGGCTAACAATTAACCAAACATAACTGTTTTTCGGTATCAGGGTGGTCCAATCTACTTGAACCTAACGTTAATGTAATTAAACCAATAATAAATTGAAGTAGTTACTCTAAAACCATTGGACAATTTTTATTTCTATCATATATACATGGTGGATCATAGGTAATGTCGATTCATATGTAAAAATTTCAACGCATCGATTTAAATATGTTGGAACTTCTTAAATTTATCTCTAGCTCGTAGGAACGGTACAGTAATTTTATTTTCTGTGAATAATTTTCTGTTTGTTTGTTGATGAAGGACTACGTCTTTATAAAATAGTGGACAGGTGATGCGAATGTATGAGGTTTTGTTGAAGAAATATTCATGTTACCGAAACCGGTTTTTTTTTTCAAGACAATTCTAAACCATAAATGACGAAAGTAACGCGGAATACGATCAAAGAACTTGGTGATATTAAACTCCTACCACATCCGAAATTCAGTTCAGACTTTACACTTGAGATCTATGGCGAAATTCTTTTGTACAAAATAATTTGTATCCAACAGATGTTATTAAAGCAGTGCGAATTTTTTTTTTTTGCATTTAAGGCCAAAAAATGGCTAAACCTAAGAGCTTACTGCTCTTTGGGATTAAAACCATTAAAAACGAGGAGCTATACCTCTCATAGTTAGTCTATTTCATTGCATTATATATTAAAAAGTGAACACTGAAAATCGACATTATTTATGAGACATCCACTGTACTTATATCCTCTGTACTTGAATACAAATTCACATAAAGCAAATATCGTGAAAAACTTACTAAAAATTAGTAGAATGTTTTCAATGTGTTTGGCAAAGCCTTTACAAACTTCTGTTTATATTTAATCTAACTGTAATGCCATACATATTAACCTCAACATCGTATCCTGCTAGCGCCTGTTCAGCCAGTTGACACCACAACGACCCGACACAGCGTCCAAGTATTGAGCACAATCCTTTAAGTCCCCGCTACGTAACGCGGAATCTATTCAAAGTAAATAGTACATTCCATTTAATATTCCATATAAATTAACAATATAGCGATCGATGAAAAGACAACCAAATAGCGCTTAGAACATTAAATCAGTCCTGTTATTATAAAATCGTTCATTTATTGACTTATACAAAAAAAAAATGGCTTAAAAGTACTCTGTATTATTCTATAACTTAATCTTTCCAAAAAGTTACTATAGCAACATACTGAATCTTGCTGTGTTGATAGTGTGCACCAGATTAACTTTACCCTACTATGAACTTTAAATTTAAACGTCGTCTATATAAAAACATCATAGTAATCATTTCAAACAATATAAAAATAAATGAAAAGAATGTTTCGGTTACTTTACAGCAACCATGATCACGGGCAGACTAGATGTGTTTCATTTAAATGAATACTCGAGGAAGTCTTAGATCTCATTAATCCTACTAATATCATAATTGCGAATGTTTGTGAGTGTGTGTATGTTTGTTACTTCTTCACGCTCAAACGGTTGAACTGATTTTGATAAAATTTTGTATACAAGAAGCTGACGTCCAGGAATAACACACAGGCTACTTTACATCTCAGAAATCCCGAAAATCCCGGAAATCCGCGGGTAAAACCGCGGGTCGCAGCTAGTAGAAAAATAATGTAAATACTGTAATGGATTCATACTGAAAGCCAGTCGATGTTCATCCAATACAATGGCCTTGATCTGACCTCCTTCCAGTAGGACTCGTCGCTCTGATACTGATACAGCCGAGACTGATACACACTCAGACATGTCAACACACTGAGGCTCCCACACACTGTACCTATAACACATACAAACACACATATACAGGGTGACTGGTGAATTACTATCAATATTTAAGGTGAATACTCGGTACATGATTCTCATTCGAATTATGTAAAAAAAATAGGTACTTAATTTTTGACCAAATTTCCGTATAAATAAATAAAGCGTGGACACGTTCCAAGTTTTCCGTGTGTGGACGCGTGCGGCGGCGTGCTGATACAACACTACGCCGCCACACGCGTATGTGTGAGTGTGTGTGTATACCTAATCTGTAGGGTGTTCACACGATGCGTAATTAATTACATAACTTTTGGTTAACTTTACTCAGAAGTTTATTAATATTTATGTTATATTAATTTTTATCTTGTCATATATGATCGTCAAATATCACGTCCTAAAGTATTGATAGTAATTCACCAGTCACCCTGTATATGTAGGAACGACCTTATGATCCATGTATATCTTACTATATGTAAGATATAAACATAATGAGGAAAAACTAGGATTAATAATTTACAGGACTATTTTGACATGTTCTCACCCAAAATAAGAAATCAATATGGATCATTTAAACATTGAAAACGATACATTATTTTAAATTAGAAGATTTATTATTTTCAAATAAATGTTGTACACATAATAAGTTACTTTTATCTACATGGAGTACGTTTTTTCAAAAGTGCTAATACAATCATTAATCTCCACATCACAATCCCACAATTAATAATGAAAAAGATATTTCAACATGACGTTATAATTTGGGTATCTTCAAGAAAAGGTGTGAATAGGATACGTAATACTGAGATAGTGCGTTCAGTTTGTAACACTTCATTTCCATCTTCCAATAGTCAAGCACTATCCAGTAGAATTAAAAAATATATTATTAAATCTTACCAAATCAGCAAATGTGTTGGGGTTTGGGCTACAACAGCGTCACTGTTTTCTATCCATTGCACGAAACTAACTCCGCTCGCGATAATTTCCTAAAAAAATGAAATACCAGACAATGAAATATCATATTTATTTGACTCAATTTATTCATCTATGTCGTTTGCGCTATATATATGAGTGCTACCTTTTCACCGGTATCAATACGGAGAAGTGCAAGTCGTCATCTAGTATGACGGAACAGAAGCAGATGTCCGCTCTCAGTCAGCTCCAACCAATCCACCCGAGCTTCGTGCCACCATGGCCCTAACTGAACTCCTACAACATTCACATCATTGATATTAATAAATATAATGCAACGACATCAATCTTTTTTTCATAACAAAGGAACTCTAACATCTATCCTACGTATGTTCCGTACCTGTAACAAGATCAATAACAGCAATCGTCTGTCTGTCCAGCAGATAGGCGAAGTGTTTTCGTTCTTCCTCCGTCTTCCTGCCCTCATTGATACGGACACTGAGCACGTGAGGATTCACACGCTCAGTACGAACCTCCATAAGATACGAATCATTTTAGTATCAATTAAATTACTTGACATTGTGTAGATCTTGATCTATACTCACGGTTTGTAGTACTCTATCGAGGCCGTACTCCACCACACTAAGTTCGCCAGCACGCTGCAACAGACAGGCTCCACCCACAGCTGCATATATACGCTCCCCTCCACTGGACCATGGTATCTGGAGTATTCATGACTATAAACTTTTAACTAACTTTAACTTTTTGTTAAAATATCATCTGGCATTTTAGCAGTTTATAAATAATCAATTTTAACAGACTTATCTGCTACTGCCTGTCTCACAAAATGGTATCTAACATCTATATGTATAGATCTCCTGTGGTATACTGGATTCAAAACAAGTTTTTATACACTTTGTTAATCATTATACAAAATCATTGTTTCTGAATTAACTCCAATTTCAAAAATAAATAGCCTCCTTACTGGCTTCTCACATGGAAATATACTGTGCTTCTGTTGAAAACAAAGCTATATTTCTGTTTTCTACATTCAAAAGAAATTACTAAACCAGACAACTTAAAACAAAATCTAGAAAAAGATTTTTTATCATTTGAACCTGAACCCCAACCTGCATCAACATATCCTTGTCTATAACAATTATCCTTTCGTAAAACAAGGCCAAAGATTTTAGTAACTTTTGAGTACTTTAAAATTCGTTTCAAATGTTTCCAATGAGTTTCATCATATGAGTTCTTAAACTGACTCAAATAACATACACTGTAAGCTAAGTCTGGTCTGGTCAAGACCGATAAATACATAAAATTACCTACCAGTTGTCTACATGGAATTTTCTTGTCACAAAAACTGTTCTTAGATTTTTCTATCCTTACATTAACCTCCATAGGAGTTTCCACAGTTTTACAATGTAACATATTAAATCATTTCAGAAAGCTTTCTACATATTGTTCTTGATCAACAGTTATAAAATCTTCATACATATTTACTCTTAAAACTAAACAATGCTTTATTTGGTCTAGATATTTTATTTAAAATTTACTGCTTAAATCTTGTATTAACTGATTAGTTGTCATTTTACAATTAGAGAATACAAAAAAGTCATCAACAAACAAATCTATTATCACTTTAACATTTCTTTCAAACTTTATAAATAAACAAGGTTCATACTTAGATTTTAAATGACCTAAAGATTTAAGTGATCATTGTCTTTCTCAAACCATGCATGTGAGGACTGCTCAAGTCCATAGATGGCATGTTTATTATTATCATCCTCATACAATACAGGTTTTTCAATATACACAGAATCATTCAAAAATATCATAGGTGGTAGAGCCTAGCTGTGGTCAAGTGATTGCAGCTCGAACATGGGCTGTCTCGACCGGGGAAGTACCACCCTCTCACAGAAGATTGGTGTGAAGTAGTCTTTAATGGCTGCGTATCGTCCGATGAGTAGGAGTGCCGTTTGTCCTTTTCCTTCTCCCATCCTTTCCTCACCTCCCATTTTTCCTCCCCCTCTTCCCTAATCAAGGGTGGTGACACATCCACAACATGTCTTATGTATAGTGTAGGCCGTCTGCTCGGTTGCCCCCTTTAACATAAAAAAAAACCATTCAGGAAAGCTATAGTTAAAGCTATAGTACATCAAGATGGTGTATATTTAAACCTAATTTTACAGTTAAAGAAAATAAAAATCTTAGAGTAGAATAATGTAGCACAGGGGAAGGTCTCATGATAATCTATGCTGGCTTTCTGTGAAAAACATATTGCCATTAATCTTGAATGATAATGCACCTTACCAACATTATCATACTTTGTTTTTAAACACCCATTTGTACTGAGCCACCATAGTATCACAAGAGTTATCCACAAGTTCTCATTCATCATCTATCTTAAACAATTCTTATTCTTCCTCCATACTTGCTCTCCAATTTACTCTCTTTTCCATGTAAAGCTCCCTCATGTGTAATATTCATTTTAATCTGATCATATGATTTGAAGAAGCTTCTGGAATATATGTGACAAATTATATCACATTCAGTATGTGTGCTATCTACATTACCTTTTCTTCTTTTTCACTCTGTTCCTATGCTTAAACCTTACACTCAATTGGAATATTAACTGTATTTTAGGTTGGTTACATTATAATGATGTCTCCACTAGTTTTAACTGAGTTTTCTTTACAGGATTATAAACCCTATAGCCTTTCAAAATAAGTTCTTTATGTTTCATATCCAATTTCTAACGATTTTCTTTACACCTGACAACTTGCATTATGCATTTTGTGTATTATTAAATAAATAATGTTACCAAATTCGGTAAGTAAAGTAGAAAACTCGAAAAATTCGAAAATCTGCTAACCGTCGGAAACTATTAAGCCAAAGAGTGAGACTATATTAGAAAACATGAAGTTAACCACCCCTATATGGTTACGAATTGAATATAGCAAATAAAACTTACCAAATGCGTGTACTATTAATAAAACAAATTCTGTACCTGTTAGACTCATGCCTTAATTTGAATTGCTTGTTTGTTTTAGGTAGCATTAAATTTCTAATGCATTGATTCGTAGTAGGGTGGCCTGAAAAAGAATTTGTCCTACTTCTCGATCGTAACCAAACTTATATTCTTACATCGAGTTCTGTTCCAAAACCAAACAGTCCTTGTCTTGTCGACGCGATTTGTTGCGAGACTAATGTTATTTATCAGTCATCTCATCATCTGCTTACTCAGTCAACCAGTCACCTAGGGGCCATCCATAAAGTACGTCACACGTAAAGGGGGGGGGAGGGGGTCGACAAAGTGTGACATGGTGTGACAAGGGGTGGGAGGGCTCCTAAGTTTCGTGACATCACATTTCAAAGTCTAGAGCTACTAATCGCGTAATTTGAAATATTAATTAAAATCTTTAAAACTGAGCGCGTCATCACATATACAGTCTACTTTAAGGAGTGCGCTCTCAATAACACGGAACTTGCAACTATTCACTTTAAGAGTTAGTATCTAATTATAAATTTTCATTCAATTAAAGGATAAATAGTGTTAGCAGAAAATGTGTTTATCACTTCAACATTTGAGTTCAAATTGAAATAGAAAATGTAGAGAGACAAATTAACTAACGCTAACAGAAACATCTTTGTATGTCAAAATCTATATACAGGGTGACTGGTGAATTACTATCAATATTTAAGGAGAATACTCGGTACATGATTCTCATTCGAATTATGTAAAAAAAATAGGCACTTAATTTTTGACAAAATTTCCGTATAAATAAATAAAGTGTTGACTGTTGACACGTTCCAAGTGTGGACGCGTGCGGCGGCGTGCTGATACAACACCACGCCGCCGCACGCGTATGTGTGAGTGTGTGTGTATACCTAATCTGTAGGGTGTTCACACGATGCGTAATTAATTACATAACTTTTGGTCAACTTTACTTAGAAGTTTATTAATATTTATGTTATATTAATTTTTATTTTGTCATATATGATCGTCAAATATCACGTCCTCAAATATCGATAGTAATTCACCAGTCACCCTGTACTTATATATATATTCATTAGTTTATTTATTATTTCAAATATTTGATACTATGTTGAAAAAAGTACTTATTTTAAATGGAACTAAAACTAATTTCGGAACTGCTGTTTTAATTTAATAATTTATCGATGTTAAATTGCAAAACATGTGACGTCACACTAGGGAGGGGGGGGGTCTCAGAAATGTGACCACCTGTGACAAGGACGGGGGAGGGCTCAAAAACTCATGAAATTAGTGTGACGTATTTTATGGATGGCCCCCTATAACACACGCAAGTAATAGTTAAAATAGATTTTAAATCATAATTATTGTTTTATTTTATTTATAACTCTTGATGTAATCAAAAACGTATTACATAAATGTAACTGTGAACGTGAATAGTATCCCATTTCTGAATTTAGGATTCTAAAAAATACTCACAAAAGTATAGTTTTCTTATAAAGCCAGTACTTTTAAATAACAAATAAAACCTTAACTAGAACCAACTAATAATAATCCTAACTCAATACACCTTAAATAAGTTAAATTCAATTTACAAAAATAAAAGTCGTGTTTACAAAGTACTTTCCCGCGTAAAATTCACAAACAAAGCGATATTAGTGATCAGTGTTACCAGAATATTTTTTTCTCGAATCGCCCCGAGCGCGGAGCGCGCGTGTAACCCCGAGGTAGCCCCATCGTGGTGCACAGGTAGTTAGGCGGGAAAGTTGAAATAAATTCATGAGCTTATTATTGGTTTTATGTTAATTAAATTCGTTCTATTATTTCACAATAATAAATAATATTTTAAATACAAATAAAATTCAATTATAATACAAATGGTCAAGATTTTTTTATTTTTATTGATTCCACTTTGTTTTTAAAATAATTTACCTGTTTCGATTAACTTTTTCTGTTTTTTACTAGTTAAACTTGTTGCCTTGTGTTGATCAGTTTTTCTGCTGCAATGAACTTTTAAATCATGCTTATGAGCACGTAAATTCACCCGGCACCATTTACAATATGCCTCTCCTTGACCTGCTAATATCAAATCAAATCGGCTACCTGATTTCAGCGGATAAAATAATATCGCCACTCGGTATTAGGGAGATAGCCCCATTGGCGCTAAATAGCCTCATCTGGCAACACTGAGCGTCACCGCTTCAATATCACTTTGGATGCGTTGGGAATTTAAAAGTTCGGTTCAATTTATAAGTGTGTTTCCTAAATATATTATATAAGTTTTCCATCAACAAAATAAAAACAAAACATTAGCGTTTAGACAAAACTCATTTGATCTGTCAAATAAATATCAATAAATTTGTCGATTGTTTTTCAATGATCTTTAAATTATTTACTGTTTCGGTTCTATTTATAGTTATGATAAATTTTTGGATTAGTTAATGTTTTTGTTGAAGAAAAACTAGAAAATCTTAATTTGTTCATGTTACGCTACTATCATATTCAGTTGGTGTTTTTCTGTGGCTCCTGAGTTGTATCACCACGTCGTCAGTCGTGGTCAAAATGAATGAAATCCATTGCCTCGGGCTCAGGTCAACTCATTTATGAATTTCGTCAATTGAAGTTTGCTTTTGATACAGAGAACCAGTCTTCTGGACCCAGGAACATATGATGTTAGAACTTGTCCTGTAATGTTACAGTATATTTTAATACTAGCTTTTGCCGCGACTTCGTCGGTGTGGAATAGTGACTTCCGGCAGATTTTTGGTTCTTCCCACATAGTTCCCGTTCTTGCGGGGTTTTCGGAATGGTCGAGTTCCCGTAGAATTTTCAGGATAAAACCTATGTTTTTTATTTAATTCACAATGAAGTACTCTTAACCAACAACATATTTATTTGTTTATTTGAATAAAGATTAATATTATTATGTTGATACAACTTAAACAAATTGTTTCGACCAAATTAGGTACCATAAAAACGGTTTTTGTGAGTTAATCTTAAAAGATAGACATACATTGTCCCGGACTGTTTTTTAGATCAGTAAAAGAGCTATTATTCTTTAATACATATTTTTTGTGTATCTTGAACCGTTTTCACGGCGCACGCAACGGAAGACTTCAAAGATGAAATAATTTCTCCCGTTTTTTACACATTTACCACTACATATATCTTTGCTCCTATTGGTTGTAGCGTGATGTCAGGGATTGCGTTTCTAGCCTCTTTTGGAGAACCCGTCCCAAACCTTACGCTTTTATCTTCAATTCCTACTAAATATATATATATTTTTAGATCGAATTCCTTGAAGTAGTTAAAGTTCAGTTATGTTCGACTAAATTAACTCAATTTAAGAAAATTTTAAGTTTCATAAATACAGTTCTTCTATATATTTTTCCAAGGTATTTATTACTATAGATTCTTGTAACTGATCTATTACAATCAAACCTTACAACACCAGGGGTCCTTTAATGCTAATTTTAAACTTAAAATAATACTCATCTATATTTTAAATAAGCTTTTACCTGGTACGTATTGAACTATATATTATTGAAATATATACGTATTGGACTATATATTGCTTAATTCGTCGTTAATTTGAGTATATTGATTAATGCGGAAATTCTCGGATATTTAGGATAAAACTTTTGTTTTTATTTAAATCTAGATATAATTTTCTCCGAATATATCGACAACACGTCGTTTTGCCTTTTTTTAAATATTCGTATAATGTATGTACCTATAATGTCATGTTAAACTACATATATCTAGTATATAAACAGCATGAGATGCAACAACTAGCTATGACTAATCACATAAATTAGAAATTTCTAAAAAAATAACAGCAAAAAACTGAACGTTATTTAAAATAACGCAGGATAAAACCTAAAACATAATAAAACACATAGTTACTTCACTGACATAAGTTAACTCCGTCTCTTTGTGCCTTTTATATCATAATATTGTCGCACAAAAACTAAATACAGATAGATTGGGAGCAGATTCTTTTTACTTTTTCCTATATGAACTGTGTCAGCTTCGTCAATAAAGTGTTGATAAATATCGGGACATTGTTTAAAACTCGTTACATTGTTACCCAGCTTTTGAGAGCTTACTTTTTTTTAACTATTACTTTATTGGTTTTAATTTTCTATATACTCGATAAAGTAAGGAACATGTGCCGTTTTCGATTAAGTTAAATAAAAGTATGCATCATGGGGATGAAAAACTGTCATATAATAACTTTGACACTATTTTCCTTTATAACTTTATAGATGGCGTAAGTAGCTCTGAAATTGGTTTGACAATTGACATTAGGACAAATTTTAAATTATTTCAGTTGTTCATTTGCCGTTGTTTACTGTTGTTTTTGTGCTGTACGTTCTTTTTCAAACATTTGATCCGGCTTAATATATCATTGACTCCTATTTCCACGCTTTTGACGATCGAGTATCGACCCCGTTTTTTCTCAATTGGACTTTGTTTTCTGCGAGTACGATCGACCCCGGCTCTTCTCATTTGGATTTTGATTGCAAACCACGAATTTGGATTATCGATAAGTTGAAAAAATGCCACGAAAATCGGCTATTAAGTGTTACTTTCGGTGTGCGACTAAAGTAGTAGTTTAGTAAAATCTAAAAAAATATTATTTGTCGTATATATGTATATACAATCAATTACTACTCTTGTTACATCAATTTCAACCGTAACAGTTTATTGACTTCTAATAAAAACATTTCAGGTCCTTTTCATCAATTTCCTAAACCTGAATACCCAAAATTGGAGAAAATAATTCAATGGAAAAATATTTTAAATGAAGACATGATACAAAAGGAAGATTCTTACATTTATAACAATATAAGAATATGTGATGATTATTTTGAACAGTTTTACCATTCTTCAAGTAAACAACTCACTCAAAATGCTGTACCAACACTATACTTAAGTAAGTATCTAAAGTAAGCAACTTCCCAAGTAGTTATAGTCACACAATACATACTATTAATATAAAAAGAAAACTATAAATATTTTATAACTATAGATGATAATATACATTATTATTATTTTACTTTAGAAATTGGTGCTCATAATTAAAAATTATAAACAAAAAATAATGATTTAATTGAATATAATGAAATAGGTATACAAGTCATCTTAACATTTTTATATACTTACATGTGGTTTGATAGATTTATAATGTGCCCTCTTTATTACCTTTTTTATATAAATAAGAGAAAGTTCCTACAAACAGTATTGAAAAATAACTACTTTTGTCACTTTTACATAGGTAAAACAAAAACAAAGTGTTCTAAATATGCAGAGATTATAATTTCATTGCATAACTACAAACCAAAAAAAGTTGTTTATAGTTTTTTATGTAATATAAGAATGGCAGTGTTTAATTCAGTAAAAATTACAAGTCTATTAACATTCAATCAGAAACTCTAAAAGAAACGAGGAAGAATGGTACTTGATTGTGGGCCGGATTTGTAATAAATTTAGCAAAATAGTCTGCTTGCTCTAGAATAGGACTATTTGCTTGTTTTGAGACAGCAGATGATAAAACTCTCTTTTTTTGTATATAATATAGTTAGTTTTTGAATTTAATTGTGGATTTTGTTGTGCTGTCAATAAACTTAAACTATCCGTTATTATAATCCACTTTTGATGAGTCTGTGTTTGAATGTGCTCCATAGCAGTATATACATACATATGCTGGATTCAGCGGAGTATATGCTTGTGAGTGAATTCAGCCTATGACCAAATCCACCCTTGATCTGACTATCATAGACAGTTATAGAGACTGCTTCATTGTTCCTAGACCCATCTGTATATATCTGATGATATCCCTGCCACCTATCAAGTTCCCTATAAATTTCTTCCTTATACTTTACAAGACTCTTGACTACAATTTTTATCTGAATAAATTTTGATTCTTATAACCCAGAGTAACAAGGCTATACCATGCTAGAAAATATATTGTGTTTATTAAAAATTTGTTCTGTTTCAGAAAAACCTTGAAACAAATATGAATTAATATTGGCAGTCCTGTTAATAGTGTCCCGCAGTTTAACAAGAAGTGGATGATTACTGACGGAGAGCAACCTTGCAATAAATTTTGATTGTAAGTATTTAAACCTAAGTGCTAATGGAGGTATATTACATTCCACCTGCATTGACACTATGGGAGTAGTTCCCATGGCACCCATTATAATACGCAAACATTTATTCTGTATCTTTTCTAATTTATCTACTATAGTTCTTACCCCTGCAAAACAAAAAAAAGCATATTCAAATTGACTCTTTACTAATGAATTATACAATGTTAATAGAATCCTTGGATCAGCACCCCAATATGTGCCTGTTAAAGATTTTAAAACATTGCAAGCATTTAAGGCTCGAGATTCTAGAGTTTCAGCATACTTATTGCATCTAAAATTGTTTGTAAAAATAACACCTAAAAACTTTACAGAGCTCTCTACAGACATTACATTATTATTGAACAAAATATTTACATTCCCATTTCTAATTCCATTTTTTGAAAAAGACAACACCTTTACTTTTTTCGTTGCTGACCTCCAGCCCAAGGCTATCAAAATAGTTCTTTAGTCTTTGGAGAGCAACATTGAGGACTGATTGTACATGTAAAAAATTAGTATCAGAGCAATAAACAACTAAATCATCTGCAAACTGCAGATTAGAAACTTCACACCCCAGAGTTAAATTTAGCTGATGTATGAATAGGATAAAAAGCAATGGGCTCAATACACCACCCTGTGATACACCCCTACAAGAATATCTTGGACCAAATAACTGATTGTTGACCTTAACAAACACCTTTCTGTAGTGCAAAAAATTAAAAATCCAATTTACAACTTTTCCAGGTACCCGAAGTAATAATAATATTGGGGATAATTTGTTCAGATCTACATTATTGAAAGCCCCTACAATGTCAACAAAAACACCAACTAGTACTTTATTCTCGGAATGAGCATCGTGGATATCAAGACAGAAATGACATAGACTCTCACAAGCAGAACGGCCACAACGAAAGCCAAACTGATTGTAAGGTAAAAGATTATTACTTTCTATGTGAAAAATTAATCTCTGTTTTGTTAATTGTTCGAAATTTTTTCCAACACATGAACTCAGTGTAATAGGACGATAAGAATCAGCCAAATTAAAGTCTTTGCCGGGTTTTAAAATTGGTACCTAACAGTCAGTTTTCCAATCCTCTGGGATAATAGAAGACGTCCATAAACTATTTAATAAACTTAAAAAAATAGATAGAGTTTGAACATTTAAAAGTTTAAACATTCTTAAGGAAAGCCAATCCAGGCCACATGAAGAATCTTTTTTTGAGGCTAAAGCAGATTTTAAATCTTGCATAGTAAAACAACCGATCATGTATGAATTATCACTATTTACTCCAAGAACATTATCTATACTTATCTGTTGTGAAACAGTATCCAGTGTGTATTTATATAAAAATGTTTGAACCCAATTGAGGTCAGAAAATAAGTTAGAACTCGGAAAACTTTTTTAAATTTTCTTATTTTAGTCCAAATGCGATTTATAGATGTCAAACGATTTATTGATGAGCAGAATTCAGACCAACTTTTACAACATTCTTCTTTTAAAGTGAGTTTTTTAAAGGCTTGTGCGCGTTTGAAATTAATGTAATTTTTGCTGTTAAGACTAGTTTTGAAATTAATGTAGGCGTTCTTGCAGTCTTCTACTACTTTTGAACATTTATCATTCCACCAAGGTACTTGGCACCTTTTTCTAGGACGGTTATTATTACTATCAGTTGTGTTATGGTTTAAGCTGGGCCCGGAGAATTTGATTGCCAATAGAATAATTGAACAAAAGTTTCTGTATGAGTCATGGAAATCACTATTGTCAACTTTAAAGTTTGTTTAAAGTTTTGTTTAAAGTTTAAACATTTTATTAACAATTTGTTCATATCCCAATTTACTAATTTCAGATTGCTGTGAAAAGGAATGTTGTTCATGGAAATAGAGGGCTCATGTTGATCTTTTACGAGAGTAAATTTTGTTATAGTCGTCAGATGATAACTGCCTAAAGGGTCCTGATGAAGTTGACAGTCACAAGAAAAAAATAAAGAAGAAGACACCATAGTTAAATCTAGACTGTTTGGTTTCCAAATATGAGAGCCTATAGTTGTTGGTTGACCATTATTTAAAAGTATTAAGTCATGGTCATCCATGGAATCCATAATAGCTCTGCCCCGAGAATCTATGCGACTGCAACCCCAAAAAGTATGATGGGCGTTAAAATCACCTGCAATTATCAACGGTTTTGGAATACTGTACAATAAACGATCGAACTTCGCCTTTTCAAAAGCAGGAAAACTATTACCAGGATTGTAAACACTAACCAAAGACATGCATATATGTTCCAGTTTAATAACAATTATGTACTACATTTTGTAACGAATCATCATAAAAAGTATCTAGTTTAGAGAAATGTATACCATTTTTAATTAATATTGCTACGCCATTATGATCATTACCGCAGTCATTCCTAATAATGGTATAACAAGGTAAATTAAATTGAATGTTAGGTTTGAGCCAAGTTTCTGAAATAAGAGCTACATGTATATTATTTTGGTATAGAAAATGTTTAAACTCAAGTCTGTTACTTAAAAGACTTTGAGCGTTCCACTGTACAATATTTAAGATTTGGTAGTGGAATGTGACGATTTGCTATTTTTGTCTTGGACGGTTTCTTTAATAGCTGAGCTAATAAATTGTGAACTTATACTTATATTTGGAGTTTTATTTAAAATTATAACTTTAGTAGATTCTGTTAATAGTCATAGTTTCAGAATTTGACAGTATTGCTTGTATTATAGTATCGTATTACTTCTTGGGTTGAGATGTTGTGAATAGATTATATTAACTAAACATACTTATTAACCATTATATAGTACGTAAGCTAATTTTGTATCTATTTAATGTACGATCTATTATAAATAAAGGCAGTATTTATTCAGCAATCTCGGCTTTCATTCCTCTCTCAGGGCACCACATTACAGGCTATTTAATTTTTTATTAAGGGAGGGAAAATTTAATGAATCTTTTAACGTGTCAGCGTATGACTTGGGTTTACTGTTTGCGATTTTCTTTTGCCTCATAGGGCACTAGATGGCATGTGATTGCCATTACAATTTACAATTAATGCACTTAGCTTTTTCAATGTTAACCTTGCATTCTTTGAAAGAATGCCCCTCTGTGCATATGGAGCATCGCGGTGAATTTTTACAAAACTTAGCCAGATGATCATAGCGTAAACATTTAAAACACTGTTTTATAGGTGGGACATATGCGGAGACAGGCAGGCGCCACATCTTAATGTGAACATAGTCCGGCAGTGACGTAGCAGACGCAAAAGTTGTTACTACGCTCTGAGTAGGTTGCAGTGTGAAGGTGTTATTTTCTCCTTTTATTTTACGCATTATGCGTCGGACAGAAATGACTTTTTTTGTTGTTGATATTGCTTTATATATTTTGTGATTGGATAGATGAGTGGGAACCGAAGAGATAACTCCCGATAGTTCGGTGGCCCGAACGAACGTGGCCGTTTAAGTCGTTGTTCCTTTAGATATGTAGTATTTTCTAAAAAGGCATTTGCCAAATTCGCACGTTGGAAAACAACACCGACCTTATATTTATTTATTTTTTTTAAATATTGTATACCTTTCACAGAGCGTATATAACTAGTACTAAGCGACATCATGTCCCTATTACCGAGTGGGACATCATTAGTACTTTCGACACATACTATGAATTCAGACTTGGCTTCCGCATCTTCAGAGTATCGCCGACAATAATCAGCGACCCTAAAGGGGGCGAAGGCATTTGCATCCTGCAATACTGGCGAATCCTCGCAATCGGAATCACTGCTTGTGCTGAAATTCAAGGACTCACCCGAATCCTTCTTTTTACGTTTTTTTACCATCTCTCCATATAAACACTTACATATACAGGGTGACTGGTGAATTACTATCAATATTTAAGGAGAATACGCGGTACATGATTCTCATTCGAATTATGTAAAAAAATAGGTACTTAATTTTTGAGCAAATTTCCGTATAAATAAATAAAGTGTGGACGTTCCAAGTGTTCCAAGTGTGGACAACATCACGTGCTATCAACGTGCTGATACAACACCACGCCGCCGCACGCGTGTGTGTGTGTGTGTATACCTAATCTGTAGGGTGATCACACGATGCGTAATTAATTACATAACTTTTGGTTAACTTTACTTAGAAGTTTATTAATATTTATGTTATATTAATTTTTATTTTATCATATATGACCGTCAAATATCACGTCCTCAAGTATCGATAGTAAATCACCAGTCACCCTGTATACATATTAAGTATTTACTTCTTTACAATAAACTAACCAAAAATTTGCAAATTATAGTAGGTATAAAACTATTTAAAATAATTAAAATTTTCAAAAAGCCCGCGTCAACGTTACAATTCCCGCGCTCTTTTCTAACAATCATAAACCATAGATATATTTTTTTGGTTATGTTCGTTCCGTTCAGAACAGGCAAAGAGAACAAAGCCCATACAGCCATGTCTTTTGTTAAACCATAGATAATAATAATACACTATCTTATACTATTTGCGCTGTAGCTTGGTGCGGGTGACATTTGCCTATATGACGTTGATATCTGTCAGTACCATATGACTAGTGATGTTGCGTAATTCATTTTTATCATTAACGATACTCGCAGTATAAAAAATATAGTACTTTTAAAAAATAAAAAGGGACATTATGTCTGATTGGGATCGTGACATCCATATTGACAATATAATGGAATCATCGTGAATAATATCCGTCACAGATACAGATGATGAATTTAGTGACTATTCAGATGTACCTGGTTCTGATATGAGTTTAGACGAATAAAATCATTTTTATATAAGATCTGTTGTTTCATTAATATAATTATAGACTTTTTACAATAATAATTGAACTACAGCCAATATATGTATATTTTTTTATTATAAAAAAAACATTGACTATCCATTGTAGCAGTACATCCCATCACTAAATACATCTATGGCATTACGTTAAACGCATAATACTTTGCTTAATTTTTCTTTCCATTAGATTATATTTGTACACTAGAACATTCTGGTTTGATTTAATTTAAAGTACTTCAGTAATTAATGATTTAACTTATTACGAATGTGGTACAGCTGAAATACTAAGTCATAATTTGTAAATCGCGGCAACTTTCAAGAGTGCAACGAAACGATACTGAAACTGTCACCCGCACCATGCTATAGCGCAAATAGTATAGAAAATATATAAACTTAACATCCGTCACTTGTCATCTGTCAAGATGTCAGATATCATAAATATAATACATACTCTTGATACTTTACATGAATTGGAACGTAAAAAAGTGAAAATTTATATTTTTAATATCTACATATTCTTAAGAACATATTTGAGTCTTAACACGAAAAAAAATCTAAAAAATCCTCTGTCACGGAGGCCGCTAACACTTTCGAATAAATAAAAGTACATATTAAAAAAATAAAAGTACTTATACATATAATATTATAATTATAGCTTTACACTTAATTATTCATTTTGTGTACATCCCAGTAGTAACAATTTTATTAGCCAACTCTCTTCTATTACGTTTGGTCGCAGAGTTTATAGTTTCCATTTATAATATTAAATATAGTGTAATAGGTATGAAGCTTCTTCAAACACACCGATAGAGTGTAAGCATGTAGTATGTACCGTACAGAGCGCGTAATATTTACATGCACGTAATGGCCGCACATTAACAGCTCAGCTTCACATGAGCTCTTATCAAAAGTCACCGGATGGTTTATAACTTCCCTTTCCGAACATGGCGGCGGCGCCCGTGGCTGCACCGCTAAAATGCACCTGTTGATTAGCACTTTTATATACACTGAGAGAGTAAAACGTTTTACAGTTTAGCTTAAATTTTCATCTCAACAATTCTATGTTCCAAAATTATTAAGCTTTTATTGGTTACAATTTTTAAAGCACAATGTCCTACGTCTTATAGTCATATCCTATCTTCCGCTAGCTAAAGTAAAATATAGTATCGATAGATGTAAGAAATTGATTTACTATAATTTACTGTTAGATCTATAGTTAATTAGCTTAGTTATATATATTTGGGATTCTAACAAAATCATGAAAAAATGTAGTTGTTTTATAAAGCCTCCTTTTAAATAACAAATTAAACCTTTACCTCGTAAAAATGAAAAAACCAAACGTCATCGCATTAAGGTCACTTCGGGTGCGTTCGGGAATTTAAAGGTTCGGTTCAAATTAAATGTGTGTTCCCTAAATACATCGTATATTTAGTTTCACGTAATAAGTGTAGACACATTAACGTTATGATATAGTTGTCAGTTTGTTGTCTTGTCTTTATTTTATTGCCCAGTAGTTATCTACCACGCTTCAAGATGGCCGCTCCTCTTATAACTTGACTGCATGCCCTTGAACTTTTAATTTTACTATTTTCGTGGATAAGACGTAATTACATTGCGTGAGGTTTTTTTATATCTATATGTAGGTTTATCGATCACTGCCTCATCTTAATATTCATAATTAAAGACTATTTTATATATACTATGGACTTTCATTTGAGTATAGTGTAGGTATATCTGAGTAAGTGAATTTCAAAATTACTTGATAATCCACAAGTATTCCTAGAGTAGCACACCGCGGCACCGGTGTAATTGATACTTTTGAGGATTGGAGTAAGATTGAATAATTAGATTTATGTGAAATGTAATAAAAATATTAATTAAAAATTCATAAAATTATGCTGTTGGTTCCTGAAGTCCGTGTTCTATTGAAAAAGATAATTTATTTCACGAAAACAAAAATAGTTAAATATCAAATTAATGAAATAATTATATCTATCGATAAATGTAAATGTTTATTATCAGAATTGAAAATGTGTTCATTATTGCATATAGTTGATGCCTGATACAACATAATACCGTATAATGCATTGGCTACTGTTTGTGGTTACAGATGTATGAGGTACACGCGTGCTATTCTAACATTTATTTTCATAAAATACTATACAATACTAGATGCTGTCAACTGTCAGGTCGTAGAACTGTTCAATAATAGTATTTTTTGATATCGTATTCATACAGGGAATCTTTTTTAATAAAACGTGTATTTATAAGTAGTGATGGTATGTTCTGAACGTACTCGTAAGTTCAACGGAACAGGAAGACATAAAGTGGGTGATTTTCTCCTCTCAAGACGGTATTAATCTCATACGACTTTATCGCTTTACCTAACAATTAGCAACCAGAGATGAAACTTCTCAGCATACCATGGATTAAACGTGCGGGTGCCGGGTTCATGGCATGGCTTTATTTGTATGTGTAATATGATTTACAATATTTGTTTATTGAATGGTTTTATTTAGCTCACTATTTAAATTCTTTTTATTATATAAATTTAAATAAATTCTTTTTTTTATTCTTTTTTCATTTTTCATTTTTCTTGGGTCAAATTTAGTAATTCAAATTTCACCCTCTTCCTGTCAACCGATTAATCTGATTCTAATTTTGTATTTAATCAGATCTAATTTTGTATACACTTTGGATTTTGGTGACAATACAATTATGTTTATTTATTATCATTATAAATTCAAGATGGCCGCCGCTGCAAAATGGCGGATAACGTAGATTTTATCAATCCCATCAATATGGGTATCAATTGAAAGTGATCAACCAGTAGAATACAATTTACTATATAAAATTGAAATCTAAGATGGCCACCGCTACCGAATGGCTGATAACATTTTTTTAGAGGAGTTGGACTGCAATAAACATTATTTAGGCTAACTATAGAAAAACTGCTAGTCATCTCCCAAGAAATTGACTTACTAGCGACATCTGTTAGCGGATAGCTAAACTCAAAGCGGTAGTTCAATCGACAAAATCGACCAAGTCGTAGTAGTACCACCACTCGCCATAAGAGGGCACTAATATTAAATATTATCAAAATCAAGAAACTTTGTTTACTATTATATTTTTAAGCGAAATGGAAGATATAAAAAACTAGTTAAAAGTTATTAAGTACTAACACTAGAATTATTACTAACAGTAATAGAAATATTAACAAATAGCGATAAATAATATACTCGTACTTACTGCTAACAATCATTCATATTTGTGAGAATTACAGTCTTTTTTTAGTTCATTTTTATTTATTTATTAAAAACATTAACGCTGAACGCTGAAATGTAACTTTGGAAACTAAACAAAAGTACTTAGGAATGGAAATGATCAAGTAAGTATGTAGAAATAAGGGACATAAAAGAAAGTTTATTATTCTCAAAAACACAAAGCAAATCCAATACCCATTATATTTTCTTAACATGTATGTTTATCGATATTGGATACCATCAAACTGTGTTTGAAAGATCCCAAACAATGAATATGTAACCTGAGAGGAGAAAACGTTCGAGGAATTTAAACCCACGGTCCTTGTGTATAAGGTGTTATATTGAATGAATTATTATTATGTTCATTCAATAAGGAGATCGTGCCATTTATATAACTTTACCACAGTAAGTAGTATTATTATTTAAATGTTTCGTATGTTTTGCAGATTAATGATAATATGGAAAGGACACAACTAAATAAATGTTGAGGCCAGAAAGTCTGTGTCATGATTATGAATAATAGAAAAATATCTCCTGAAAATTACTTGAGAAATAAACAGAAAATCGGTGTTTCATTAAACCATATAAAACTCAAAGACTTATTTTATTTTACAGACCTATTATGTTTTATAAAATACAGGAAGACGGTACTTACAATAATTGATGTTGCTAATCAAAAACTGTATAGAGATATGCCATTATAGAATATTTGACGTTTATTTGAAAAAATTCTCAAATTGTTTATTGTTCAATAATGAACATGCAATTTAATTATTTCTTTGTGAACTGCTATAATTTTTCAATAAAAATGATGACTGAAGTTTGAATGAGAAATATAATCCAGAAAACCAGATATTCTTACGACTCTTGCTATTAAAACAAATATTTTAATTTAGATGTTAAATTGATATACATATATAATTCATTATCTTGAACAAATTTGTTAAGATTAATGCTAAAGAGGCCCTATAACAGTGCAGTGACAAAATGCACGAATACATCTATTAACCCACAGGATAAAATACTCGTGAGCATCCCATGGAACACTAAGATTCAGATAAAGTGGTTATTGTTCGCAAATATTTAAACTTTTTTAAAAGCGGAACGTATAAACGAGAATGAAAAACTATAAATCCATTAAAAATCGTAACGAAAATATGCAAGATTTTGAAAACCTAAGTCTGAGTAAACCAAGGACTCAGTAAACGGCGCAGAAAAATTTAAAAAAGACACGCTTAACGTTGCGTTGGATAAGATGATTATGGATATAAATAAAGAAGCCAAACTTATAAAACCTATAGCAAAAAAAAAAAAAATTAATGTAATTGCAAGAAAGAAATCTAGAACACATACATATACACTATTTTCCTATTTTCTTCCTGTACTTAATATATAACTACATCACTACAGAAAATAGTTTCTTGTCAAAATGGAAATTAGTTAAGTAATTAGTTAGGGCCCCTAAGCAGTATTAGCCCAGGGCCCCAGACATCTCCCGGCGTCGGGACGTGACGACCCCATCGCCCACCGGTGTATTCCGTTGCAATTAGTCACGGGGGGGAAGGGCCTTGACCTCCTCGTGGGGTCTTGGCCCGGGCTGGGGGTGCAGCCCATGGAGGTGGGTAGGACGAGGCTCGGCGGTGTACACCGCCGCTGCCAAGTTCGGCCCTACGTGTTGGCGGGTGGCCTCGGCCACTGTCGGCGCAGTCCGGCGTCGGGACGTGACGACCCCATCGCCCACTGGTGTATTCCGGTGCAATCAGTCACGGGGGGGAGGGCTGGGGGTACAGCCCTGGGAGTAAGACGGTCACGGATCTGGCAGGAGGCCGTCCGTGGCTGTCTTGGGGGGGAGGGGAAGCTCGGGTCTCTCCGGAGGCCTGAGTTCGCTTGTGGTCGGTCGGTTTCCTCTCTGTCTGCCGTCGGGCGCTTGCGCTCGTCGGTGGGTGGTTGGAGACTGGCCGCGTGGGCTTGGGTGGGAGGGGTAAGGGGTTAACCCTCTCGCGATTAAGCAAGCCCGCCAGGCGGGGGGACACTCCTGGTCACTTGGAGTGAGCCCTCGGGGGGGGAGGTGGCCGTTCGCGGCCCGCCGCCGGATCGTCGCGGATGCATGCTTCGGCGTTTCCCGTGGCGATCCACTTGGCGGCAACGGAGAGTGACCGCTGGTGTTTTAGTGGGTAACATGGGCCCTTCTGGCCGTGAATCCCACATAACCGCCTCTGTCTCCCCTAGACGGAGGGGTAGGTATAAAACCTTTCACCGCGATAACAAAAAAAAAAAAAAGGGCCCCAGACATCTAAGATCCGCCCCTGGTGATAAACATGAATTCACGTCGAAGATAACTATTGGTGCCCAGTCTAATGAGAGAAATTTTATTACCTAGAGATGATATTTAATTTTCTACACTATTACGAGCTACGTTGTCATTCAAGAAAGTTCTACAATTACACAAGAATGAGTATAGAGACATTCGATAATGTTTTACATAAAATAAGAAGCATTCTGGCATCAAACATTTTCGGAAATCGTTTAAAATAAACGATATTAACTCTTCATTGTCAATTTCCATATTATTTTTTTGGTTTTCATAAGTAGTCTTATAGAATATAATTCACAGATTTCAGATTGGAAGGTAATTGGGAAATTTTTTAACCCAAAAGGTATTGTAATAAATTCGTATTGTCCAAACATGATTGAATTAGAAGCCTGTTATCAGAGCGTTTTGTTTAGACAACAAAAGTTGTTTTAAACCACTGTCAAGATTGGATAGGAGTACTAAACGTACGAATGTTGTAAAATTTTACAGTAAGCTTTTTCATTGTTACATTCGGAAAAGCGACAAGATTTTAGATAGATAGATATTTCCAGTGTAAGTAGAATGTTCTACGGCATTAGTAAAAGATAGAGTCTAGTCTTGTACCTACATGTAATTAACATGACATACAACCTTATAGTCGATAGCAATCAAGACGCTATTCCTCTTCCTCTTTATTCAAGTTAGAATATTGAATTAGATTAAATACGAATTTTGATCGATTAGAATTGAAAAAATAAGTAGAATGAACTTTGTGACAATATTCAGATATTTTGACTTTCTTATTTAAAAAGTGTAGATTTCTTTGCAATGAAATCTAATTACTAATTATCAAAAAACCAGCTGAATCTCATCCAGATAAACTGAAAAACATCAAATCCACCGGGACAAAGTGAAGTACGCAAGTGAATTTGAAAACTAGTGAAAAACTCATGAAATACTTTGCGACGTGTTAACGGCTCAAAATACATTACAGTGCTAAACGTTAAGAACCGATCAAATACAAACAATGAAAAACAATAACAGTCAGTAAAAGACACTTTGGGCGATTCTGTGTGTGTGGAACTGAATTCAAGTGAAAAATTCATAAAAATAAATAAAATAAAAATTTGTTTATTTCTGTAACTTAAACCTAAAAACAAACAGATACAGCTAGGGAGCTCCTTTTAAGAAATGAAATTATCTTGTGTTAGGAGTCCCCGCTCTTCCACAAAAGGAATCAAGAACATAAAGGTAAAAGGTAACATTATTTTACAAATTAAGAATAGTTTAAATAGGTAATATATAACTTAAATGTAGTTTGGTTCATATAACGCGCATGTGTGTGTGGGTGTGCGTGTGCGCGTGCGCGTGTGTCTGTGATAGTCAGTTGTAGTATTTAAATAATTAGATATAAGTCTTCAAATATTTATGCAATTATCTTCTATATAAAAATGAATTGCTATTCCTTAGTCTCACTAAAACTCGAGAACGGCTGAACGGATTTATCTTATCTTAGTCTTAAAATGTTCGTGGAGGTTCAGGGAAGGTATAAAAGTTGAAAAAAATTGATTCACTTCTGGGAAAACACTATAAACAGCCCTTTTCTATTTCCCATACAAAAGTTTTTTTGACATTAGGTTTGACAACTAACTAATATGTCAATCATTCTGTTCGGTTGAAACCGGAAAAATTTAATAAATACCTATCAATACCTGGTTATTTAAGATGGAATAGAGTTCGCCCGGTTAGCTATACATATGTATATTACTCATGACGAAATTAACGCGGACGAAGTCGCGGGCAAAAACTAGTTTACAATAATTTTTCAGTTTCACTGCAATCCAATTCCTTTACGTAGTCCTTTAACGTTTTTTTACAATTATACGTGTTCATACCAAAGATGTTAGCTTTAAGGTTCATTTTAGCATACAAATAAGTAGCTCATCTTTTAAATTGATTTCATGAATTGAATTGAATTCATGCAGACATTATTTAGGTTAACTATAGAAAAACATCATCTTCCTAGAAATTGACCTACTAGCGACATCTGTTAGCGGATAGCTAACAGATGAAACTCAAAGCGTAGTTCAATCGACCAAATCTACCACGTCATAGTATGTAGTACCACAACTCGCCACAAGAGGGCACTAATATTAAATATTATTTAAATGAAAACACTGTTTACTATTATATTTTTAAGCGAAATGGAAGATATAAAAAACTAGTTAAAAGTTATTAAGTACTAACACTAGAATTATTACTAACAGTAATAGAAATATTAACAAATAGCGATAAATAATATACTTGTACTTAGGGAGCGTTCAAGTATTACGTAACGCAATTTTCGAAGATTTCTGACCCCCCTTCCCCCCTCGAATAAATAGAGTTATAAATAGTAACAGGACTTTCTTTTATATATATAGATGACTTAGATTAAAACGTAAGAAATAAAATTGGCGTTAATTTCCATTTTCAATAATAAGTTTCATTGTAGAGTTGTTTTTCTCCTTGCGAAGGTCAAAATAAAGATGATTCATATTGAACATAATTTAATTATAATTTATTCAATAATATAAGTTTAGGAATATAGTCTTATGGTACATACATCACAATGATACAGTCAAAAAATATAAAAATGACTATACATAGTACAACCTCAGTGAAGCACCGTTTAAATAAAATATTATAAATTAGGTAAAAATGTTCCCCATTTCTTAAAATAACTTAGAGTACAGTTTTTTTGTAATTTTTTATACAAATTTTCAGTCCCACGTAGGTCTTGTTTTTTTGCTAAGCATAGTGTCTTCCGGTGATATGTGTATCGGATTTGTATAATCAATTTCTATATTCTCTGGTATCGTTTGAAAGTATGCGCTCCCTCTTGTGTTATCTGAAAAGTGTTTTTATTTATTAGATATTTATTGACCACTAGAAGACCTGGCGAACTTCATATCGCCCTATAATCAAGAAATATCTATTACGTTTTTTTATTTATATTTTTGGAGTTTACCTGTAAGTGATAATTCTCCGTGTTTTGAAGTGCGACAGAATGATTGACATATTAGTTAGTTGTCAAATCTAATGTCAAAAAAACGTTTGTATGGGAAATAGAAAAGGGCTGTTTTTATGGTTTTCCCAGTAATGAATCAATTTTTTTCAGCTTTTATACCTTCCCTGAACCTCCACGAACATTTCAAGACTAACATAAGATAAATCCGTTCAGCTGTTCTCGAGTTTTAGCGAGACTAAGGAACAGCAATCCATTTTTATATATATAGAAGATAGAAGATTACAGTTCTTATATTTGTGTCTATAGAAAAAGTAAAATTGACATTTTGAAAAGGCTGAGGGATAAAAATTCTTCAAATTATTGGAGTAAAAAAGGACTACATGAATTTTATGCAAGCCTTGGAAATACCTCCCTTAATTTCAAAATAACAAAGTTATTCATTTAATAATAATTATCTATTTTGTTATTAATTTTTGAATTTCCCCCCATTTTTGTCAGCCCGCTATATTTAGTTCACAAAATGTCACCAAAATAATGTTAAACCAAATCTTGTTAATAGTTACATAAAAGACCAATAAAAGAATCATTTACGAATTACACAAAAATCTTCTAAATTTTGTATATTTTAATGATCCTATTAAAAAGTGCCCATTCATTTAAAGGTATAGCAAAATGCATAATAAAACCAAATAAATACGTTAGAGTTCCTATTTTGTAATTGATACTGTTCTAAGACTTATTCATATTACTGTAAAAGTTCAAAGTTTGTCGGACGATGTAAACCTGTAATACTCGTATTAATAGTCAATGTTATACAGGGTGACTGGTGAATTACTATCAATATTTAAGGAGCATACTCGGTACATGATTCTCATTCGAATTATGTAAAAAAAATAGGTACTTAATTTTTGACCAAATTTCCGTATAAATAAATAAAGTTTGGACACGTACTCAGCCTTGCCGGCGCCAGTGTGTCGCTACTCCCCAACCCCCGCCCCGTGGCTAGCGGGCCATTAGTCGGCTATTAGTCGCGCGAGCGCCGCCGTAAGGTCCGTACGTTCGTCTTCCCGCGCGCGCGCCTAGCGATCGATCTTACGCGTATACCTAATAATAATCTGTCGTGTGTGCGTGTGACCCGTTATTACTTATTAGTAATTAAATATGGCTTTTCAATACACAAATGCAGAATACTTGGACATGGTTCATGCGTATGCGCGTGCAAATGAAAGCTTGCCGGGCGCAATCAATTTGTACCGGGAGATGTTCCCTAATCGTCGAGTACCTACGGCCAGCGTCATCTTAAACGCTAATCAAAGATTACGAGACTTCGGACAGTTCCGTGTTCCAACACATGCCCAAGGAAACGTCTTGTGTATGCTACAGAGTATGTAAACAGAGAGGAGTTGAAATTAAAAATCAATAGTGATTTCAAAACTATTAAAAGTGACCCATTCGTATTAAATCGTGTGAAAGACAATATGTGTAAACGTGCCGAACTATGTATCACACGAGAAGGAGCTCGCTTTGAACATTTGTTAAGGTTAGTGTAGTTATGTAGGTAAATAGGTAGTTTAATGATTGACAATTGTTGTAAATAAGTATGATTCCATTTTTAAATACGCCGGAAATACCAAGATAGGTAAACAGTTCATATTATTTTTTGTGTCAAGGTCACACCATTTACCTAGTCAATAAATTGGTTGCTTAAACGAAAGAAATATCTTGGTATTTTTGCCTGTCCTAAGCCAGGATTAAAGTATGAAGGGAAATGGATCATTTTTGTTTATCTAAGGTCTAACACGCGGCGGCGCGCGGCGTTTGGATGTAGGTAAACTACCGCGCGATAACTACATATACCTACGTACATAACTGTTTTGTGTCGATAACACAGCTAGGGTATCCACGCGATCCGTAATTAATTACATAACTTTTGGTTAACTTTACTTAGAAGTTTATTAATATTTATGTTATATTAATTTTTATTTTGTCATATATGATCGTCAAATATCACGTCCTTAAATATTGATAGTAATTCACCAGTCACCCTGTATAGTTACCAGTTAAGTTGAGCCTAGCTATGATATCCTCCAGGTGTTGTCTGTCTAGGGTCGTGCTGACTGTGAGCCGATCACGATAAAGACTGCGACGATGACGGACGGAGCCGCGGTTCAAGAGAGGCAGAGTGAACACCGTCTCGGATGAAGGAGTTAGATCCGAACCGAATTCCTATAGAACATATATTAATATAAATATATACAGAGTTTTTTAAGCTATGGCTGCATTTGCACTGTAGTTGTGGAATATTATGCCAATGTCATACGAAGTTATTATACAGTGTGTGTACGATATACAATAATTATATGGATTGAATTTAAAATGTTATTAAAACTCTGAAGTCGTGATCTAGCCGAAGATGGATTGCGCTGTTTGGATTTACATTGAAAGGATCACTTGGTAGGAAAATATAATTTTTTGCGTATAATTTGTAATGTTTGTAGTTTTCATGTCTCTTTTATAAGAAATGTTAATATTTGAAAGTTTTAGTCGTATATCTCTTTTTAGACAACTTTTTTTATACATTTTACTATAATGTGCCTTACCGTTCAGAAACACGAATGCTTATAATGAAATGGCTTAGAAGGGAATTTAGAAAGAAATGGTCAGAATAGACCGTAATTTATTCCCCATATATATCTTACCAGACACTTCCCACTGACGCAGTACGAGTTGTTCCCGCCGCACGAGGTGCCAGGTAGAAGCGATGAGACACACGCTCGTCTTGACACGGCACGCGGCACGGACGGTCCGGCTCCTCTGTGAACACATAATATATATATAATAGTAGGGGAGACTGATAATCAGTGGTGGCTCAGTGGTTAAAGGGCCCGCCTCTCGTCGCCGAGGGCGCGGGTTCGATCCTGGCCCGGGCAAGTACCAATGTGATTTTTCCGAATTATATGTACTTTCTAAGAGTATTTAGACATCACTGATTAATGTTGATTCCCAAAAGTGGGTTGATGTCAGGCAGGCGGCCGGTCGTAAAAACAAATAGCCAAAAACTATTCACAACATGTAAGGCAGACCCTGGCTATAGCTGGGAAATTGCTAGGTAGAAGAAGAAGGAGAGAGTAGGGGAGACTGGGTAACAGTGAAAGAAGTGTTACTCCGTAGTTTATGACAAAGTGATACATCTTTGAAATTAAATGATAATGCAAATCTAATGTCTAAAATACATTTCATTGCCTGTGTTATACATATTTACAAGGTATATTTATTGATAAAGTGAATTAAAATTCAATTTCCTATGATGATTTTGCCTCCATATTTTTTATAACATTGCAAATAAAATTTTCTTTATATCTCTTATAATTTGAACACAATTTATGCCTATATTTATAATATAATAATATATAACACAATTTATTGACAACCCCATTTTGACAGGTTACATCTAGTAAATTGAAAAAAAAGCTTTATGTGTGCCAAATGTATGCAAGCAAGGATATATAAAATTTGGTCGCATTACCTTACAAGTGACGTATCGAGGGATATATACGATCAAAGTATAAAGTGGTGCATCGTGGCAAACGTGCCGTATTAAACGCTATAGTTTCCATTTGGTCGTCTTATAACAAGAACGAATAATTTGGTAGTCGGTCATTTGACATGACGTTTAATAATGCGTTGTTAATTTGTCATCTTGGGACGTAAACATTTTATCAAACATTTATAATTTTGTAGGTTGGTTAGTAAATGCTGTGTTTAGATTAAACAAACATTGATTGGTGAAACTGGGTCTTAGAGTATTCTTATTATCTTTTGAATTAACAACTTTAATGATTAAATATTTGTCGAACATATCAATAAATATTACCTTTGGTGAAGCTTGTCTCCCAACCCACACATACATGCCAAAAAAATATTTAAGAAGAGCACTACGATTATTTTAAATGCAGTAAAATAATTTAAAATAACATAATGTAATATTATAACATAGATAAAATTAGTTAAATTTCATGTGCTATATCTTTTTACTAAAAAGTACAGGTGCTTCCAAACTTTTTGTCGGTAGTGTATATACCATATATTAAATAGTGGTCAGAGTAAGTATTATAAAACAACAAAAAATAAACATAGAGACCTAATTTATCATTTCACAATGACACTGTCACGAATGACTTAATGAACTAATCATACGTCAAAAATGTTTTACATCACTTGGTAAAGATAATCTACATTCTATGTTACTATTCTACAATCTATTCTACATCTCAATCAACATTATACATTGCACAACTAAACCGAGGTTAACCAAAAAAAAGGCTTCAAAATGACAAAAACCACATCGAAATCGGTTGATCTGTTACATAGCTATGATGACAAACACACATACAGTAGGACCTCGATTATCCGGACTAATTGTTGTCGGTAGGCATCCGGATAATTGAAAGTCCGGATAATCCAATATATGAAGAAAAACGGGCTTTTTGCATATGTACATATGTATGTAGTCTGTACCATACATATGTAACGTTAGGTGTTTATTTAAAACAACAAATACATATGAGCGAAAATCAACGTTTATTAAGAAATTGTACATAATGTACGAATAAGTGTTATAAGTAGGGTCCGGATTATGTAAATACATATTTTTAATTTACGCGATTTTCGGTCTAGAATGTGTTTTTTACATGGATTGTCATATTTAGACTGTGAAAAACCAACTTTTATTTTCCATATTTTACCATATTACCAAATTTACATATATATACCCTATATGTACATACCTATACATATATTAAAGCGATGACGTTTGGTTTGTTCTACGAGGGAAAGTATTTGTTGACGCGACTTGTGTGTTTGTAAAATGAATTCAACTTATTTAAGGTGTTTTGGTTTAAGATAATCAGGTAGTTTGTTCTAGTTGAAGTTTGATTTGTTATTTTATAGTACTGGCTTTATAAGACATCTATATCTTTTAATTCTTTTGTACTGCTGCAATAATAACCTTCTTCTCTCACCTGTCTAACTCTTATGTTCTTCTTTCCTTGGACCTGGAACAGTTGTTTCTGGGCTCCAGGGTTAGTGATCACGTGGTTAAACCCAGAATCGTGACCTCCGTCCAGATAACGAACAGCTGGAAGGTCAAGGGCAAGTTCAGGTTAAAAAACACTAACAATTGGTCATAATTTCGCAAGTATTCAAGCTAGGAATGGTATATAGCTGGTATATATTTTTCGGTGCCATTTTCAGCTTGTAGCCAGAGTTTTTCTTATACATAATGTTCATAATTTCAATAATCGTGAACTTATTGATATTGGGAAGCCGTTTTTTGTATAAATCATGTATTTTGTATTAACCAATAATCATGTTTTATATAGAAAAATAGGTAAAATAGGCAATCTTGGCTTCGATTGAACTTTTCTGACATAAAAATTCGTTTAACATAAACCGTATAAAGATATATATTTTAATTAATTTCATTGTTGTTAGTACTATTTAAACCAAAAACCGTACATTGTTTAGTTGCCTCAATATCTCACTAGATGAAGTTACTGTCTATGCAACTATCTGTCATTACATTTGTCCTCTTCGCTGTGTTTTCATTTTAACTAAATCACATTTTATTTAATAAATCCTATATTATTGCCTAATAAAATTAATAGTTCGCTGTTCTTTCATTTTAAGACATTAATTAACATATAGGTATATAATGTTCAAATAAAACTAATATTTTGTTATACTTCGCGTATTTTATTATTTTAACTACATACTATAGACGTTTCGGTTACTTTGCAACAACCGTGAACATTAGGACGAGATGAGAATTGAATGAGAATAATAATAATAAAATACGCGTAGTAATCCGAAAATATTAGTTTCATTTAAATGAATACTCAAAAGTCTTAAATCTGAAATATATCCTCATCATCAGCCTATCAGAGCCCACTTCTGAGTAAAGGCCTCTTCTCATATGGAGACAGAGTATTAATCACCATTCACCACACTTGCTTCAAACTCATAATTTGATACAAGTCCATGTTTTCTTTCATCAGTCAGTGATGTCTAAATACTCTTAGAAAGTACATATGACTCGGGACATCACATTGGTAATTGCCAGGTTTCGAACCCGCGCTCTCGTGCATGAGATGAGGGCATTAACCTCTAGGCCACCACGACTTTCATGTTATATAGTAATCATCTCTATAACTAACTGACCTCCATTCTTAAAGTATCCCAGGAACTGTTGGCTCTCATAACCCATGGACTCTCTGTGTTGTATAGCTTTACCGTTGAATTTGGACCGACAGAGAGTATAGCGGCTGCACCAGACTCATCTTGAGACGACTGGCTGCCGATCCAGTAATGGATATCAAAGGATAGATTCTTCTTTTTATCTGATGTAGTCTGAAATATATATACATGTATTATATAGTATATATATAAAAGAAAACATTGGTGGAGAGATAGATTAGAACATAGAAAGGACATAGGATATTTAATATTGTTTGATCGAAAAAAAAATACTTAATAAATTCCACTATCTGGTTATTGACGGACTCTAGAGCGGAATAGAGTTCCTCCGGTCAGCTATACATCTGTATATTACTAATGAAGACATTAACACGGACGAAGTCCCGGGCGAAAACTAGTATATATTATAGAAGATTACTTTAAAGATAATACAAGAATCTCCTTTGTAGAATTTTTCATGTTCTGAGTCTGGTACGGCGACTGGGTCGAAGTTCTGAAATCAAAGAATATTATATATTACTAGCTTACCTTGCAAACATTGTTATGCCATATAAAAATATATAGGTTGGTGATAAAAAAGTAAAAATTTTGGGTTGTTTGTACTTTTTATAGCTACATTAAAAAATAAAAATAATAAAATTCGTCGAAAGTAAAAAAAATCAAGGATGAATAACCCTTATGACTTAGAGGTATGAAAAATAGATGTTGGCCGATTCTCAGAGCTATTCAATATGCTCTCAAAATTAGTATCTCATATTGGACTTTAAAGAATAAGTAATACAAAATATCCAAACTTTAATTTCTTATATATTATATTGGAATAAAGTATCTTATTTAGTTTTTACATGAGAGACTACTTAGAACCGAAAGTTCTATGCTTTAGAAAATAAGTTGTGTCTTATCGCTCTGGGATCTTACTCTATTATATAGAAATGAATTTTTAGTTCGAATTATCAAGTGCATAAAAATGTATTGATTTAGTGCAAAATATAAAGAGATTTTGAAAGGAACTCGTGATGACCTTGAATTATAAAGAAGTTCAAATTATCACAGTTTGGAACTGTATATATGTTTGTATTACAAATAAACATTCGCTTATATATATTACATATAGATGGAGCAAAACAAGTTTTACTTCAGCCGTGAGGTCTTAAACACATTGTTTTTAATTTGTTTTTTAATAAATTAGTATTTGTATTACATGAAAATGCTGGCCGATAATTATAAAAGCTAAATGCTAAAACTACATTTAATAGAATTTTAGAGTGTACAAACCATAGAATGATAACTATACAAATTAGTTACAGAAATGCAACATACCTTATACTGTCTATAAAAATTATGTTCAGTAGCCAACATAGGATTAATAGAAAATTTAATAAAAATATTTTTTTATTGACATTAACTATTATGTTAATAAAAATTTTACTATTTACATATTTTTCAATGCCAAAGCTTAATAGTATGGTTGCAATGATTACCGTTTTATAAATGAGATAAAAGAATATCCAATACAAAAAAAAATTATATCATTCATTATTATAAGAACAAATATTTGAAGAAAAAATCATGCATGTTATTCAGACACCTACACTTCAGTGCATATTTCGAAGAGGAATTTTTTCGTAAAATTATCTATTAAAATTAATCTTTAAAACCAATAATATAAATCTGATAACGTAAAAATATTGTTTAAAATGTGATAAAAACTTTTTATTACATATTCCTGCATTGTTTTCTTGTAAAACATATGTCTGTTTCATTTAATATGTTGTAATTTTATTGTAGTAATTTCGTCAAGAATATATAGTTAATGGTTTATATAGATTATTTTACAAATATGGTCAATACTTACCTTGTAATTACGATATTAAACACACAGCACTAAAACCAATCAATACAAAAAGCAGATTCTAACCTATTGGAGCCCGTTCGGTATGTTAAAGTCGGTGAAAAGCTATGAAAACCTATCAGCAACAATCTTCTAGATGCTAGCTTGAATAATTTATTTCAATTTTTATTTAAATTTTATTAATTATAACAAATAAAGTGTATTTTGTGTATCGTCACTAAAGAAAGAATCACTGTTATTGTGCAAGTAGACTTTGACAATGACACTGTCAAAGTATGAATCAAGAATAATGGGTTTATTATTTAGTCTTTGAACTTATAAAATTCTGTTATAAATAGTTATTAAAAAGAAATTCATATAAGAAATATGAGATTTTAAGTTATCTGGTAAATTAAAATACCAATTCTTATACTATACTTTTGACTATTTATAAGAAATTAAAATATAAAGTTATATACAAAATTTATAAAATTTACCTACCAGTATTTTTACAATTTTATAAGTAAACTAGTTTTTGCCCACGACTTCGTCCGCGTTAATTTCGTCATTAGTAATATAGGTATAGCTGACCGGGCGAACTCTATTCCGTCTTCAATAACCCGGTATTGGTATTTATTAAATTTCTACTGTTTCAATCGAACAGAATGATTGACATATTAGTTAGTTGTCAAGTCTAATGTCAAAAAATCGTTTGTATGGGAAATAGAGAAGGGCTGTTTTTAGGGTTTTTTCGGCAATCATTCCAATTTTTCTCACCTTTTAAACCTTCCCTGGACTTCCAGGAGTATTTCAAGACTAAAATTAGCCAAATCGGTTCAGCCGTTCTCGAGTTTTAGCGAGACTAAGGAACAGCAATCCATTTTTATATATATAGAAGAAGAAGACTAGTAAACCTGGCGAACTCCGTTTCGCCACCAGAAGGCTTTTATTTCGTTTGGTGATTAAAATATGAAGATTTTTTTTGTTTTATATTTGAAAAGGAAAATTTTGATTTCATTTCACAATTGTAATAAATTCATTTCGATTACAAAAATGAAGTGTTATTTAGTTGAACTTCTTGAAGTAAATGAAAGTGAATCCAAAGTAGATACCGAATCGAAGCGTTATACGTGTCCGCAAATTATCCGTTTCATTGAAGTGGTCCTTTGTAAACCAAATATTTTGTTTTTTGGTCTAATTTTAACACAAATAAAGCGGATGGTTTCCAAACTCGTGAACACGCAAAATATAACGCCCATGTGAAAAACAATGTTTTCTAAATTTATCCCGCAAATACTAAATGGTTTTAAGAGTTCGAACTACAAACACAATGCCAGTTTGTCACATGAAATTAACTGAGCAGAGAACAATGAGTAGCTGTCAACCAATGTATCATGCACCGGCACCATTTACTTAAAATATTGATTTGTAGTTCATGTTATGTATGATGACGCTGTATGTGAAGAAAGATTTTCCCGCTTTTCTGTCGAAATTTTTGGTTATAAACCTCACGGAACCCGAGACCTTTCCAACGAATGCAAAACCGTGGAATTTGGTTCTGAAGATGGAAAACCGGACTTATTTTTATATAGTAGATCTCTTACAAATATCTAATTGTCATCATTACGTCATTACATATCTGTCATTATACGTCAATTGCATAGCTGTCAATTGTGTTTCGTTATTCCACGTTTTATAGTGACTGACGTTTCATGTCAAATCCCACGGGAATGCTGCCGAACGGGATAAAAAGTATCCTATTGCAATTTCCTGGTTCTAAACTACCTCCTTGCCAATTTTCAGCTAAATCGGTTCCGCCGTTCTTGGGTTATAAGTGGAATCACTAACACGACTTTCTTTTATATATTTAGATGTATTTCTACTCACAGATCCCAGCGATAGCAAACTCTCGAACTGCCTCAAGATCTTGAACCGCGTCAATATATACATACCGGAGCTATTACCCGCCATCCCACATCAACCGTGTTTGGGAATGTTATGTAGAAGCCTATCTATGAACCAATTTTATAAGTACAAAGAAAATTTCTATATATTATGTCACGGTAGCGGCTTATATCCCTACAAATATTATAAATGCGAAAGTAACTTTGTCTGTCTGTTACGCTTTCATGCCTAAACCACTGAATTGATTTTAATGAAATCTGGTATAGACATAGATTTGACCTTGAGAAAGAACATAGGTAACATCAGTCGCGCGCGCGCATCTGTACGCGATGGGTGTGTGCTACTAGTTTCACGTAAAGTAATTGCAGCGGACCCGCTGCATGGACCGAATATAATGAAGTTAAAATGTAATTCGTGTAATATTGTGATCTCTGAACTTCTAGCTTACTTACAATGTAAGCTGTCGATTGCTGATGAAGAAACGTTAGTAAGGATTTGTGTATCGACGTTTTCATCAGAACAAATTGAAGAAGCAAGTTCGTTACTGTTTGAATCTATTCCTATCGAGCATCGTAAAACAAGCAGGAAAGGGAAAGGAAAGGAAGCGCGAACTCTGTATGACATAATTAGTCTTCTCAAGAGAACAGAACCAGACATTCTACCGGTATATGTGGCACGGAACCTTGAAATTTTGCCCCCAATCGGAGTCGATCATCTGGATATATCGAAACTTTTGAAGGATTTAACGATGGTGCAAGCCGAAATTAAAAATATAAAAGCTTCATACGTAACCAAAGACCAGCTACAGGAGGTGAGAAAAGAATGCCTGGGTTCGAAGTCAGCTTCACCGCCGTTTTCAGCTGTTAAAGTCAACATGCGAAGGGGGGCTTATAGAAATAGCGGGCCTATGGGCTTATCTCTAAATGATACCATTATATCGAATTCCGGCGAGCAAATTGAGTGTGATATTCAATCCCAAAAGTCCTGTGAACTTAACAAATACAGAAGTTTAATAATTACGAATCAAGCTGAGGGTATGTCTTTAAAATCGAGTGAGAACATAACGGCCGATCGTAGCGGCTCGAGCGGACAACGCTGGGACCCCGCGGAACGCGGTAGCGGCGGGGGGAAGGACGCATCGCTCCGATCGCCGGCACCGACCGACGCTAACCCGAGCGTAGACGTCAACGCATTAAATAATATACAGTCGGCGAATACACTATCCTTTGCCGAGGTTGTGAATTCGGACGGCGAATGGAAATTGGTTCAGCGGCGGAAGCATAATACTAAGATGTATAGATACCTCGGTATGTCTGGTAAATCAAACGACAAAGACAGCAGATTTAAAGCGGCGGTGCGATATGTTCCGATCTATATTACTAAAGTACATAAAGATACGACGGAGAAAGATATAACGGATTATATACGTAACAAAACGAATGAAAATATAAAACTGGATAAAGTTGTATTCCCCAGTGAAAGGAATTACAATGCCTTTAAATTCTTCGTGCCCGATAGTATGACATCAATGTTTTTGGATGAATCGCTCTGGCCTCAAGGGGTAATATTTAAGCGATTTATTAACTTTAGACAGAAAGCGAAAACTGGAAATGCAGATAAATAAATTTGTAAGTTTTAACTGTAAAGGTTTAAAACGATCAATGGAAAATGTAAGACAGCTTTGTTTGACTTCAGATATAGTCGCATTGCAAGAAACGTGGACTCTTCCACATGAACTATCGTCTCTTAACACCATTGATACGGATTTCGGCTGTACGGGCACATCGGCAGTAGACACCGAGGCGGGTCTGTTGCGAGGCAGGCCTTATGGAGGTGTAGCCCTGCTTTGGCGGAAAAGTGTGTTCCAAAATGTGTCTGTAGTGCGCTGTGACAACCCTAGAGTCTGTGCTATAAAGATAGTGTTACACCAAAGGTCATTACTAGTGTTTAGTGTGTATATGCCAACGGATAAACTGATAAACGTTCCGGATTTCACGGATTGCCTCAGTTCGGTGAGTGCTATTGTTAAAAATGAAAATATCGAGTCAGTATATGCTCTCGGAGACTATAACTCACATATAAATGAACTGTTTTACAACGAACTTATAAGTTTTTGTAATGAGTTAGAATGGACGTGTGCGGATGTACAGTTTTTAGGCCCTTCGTCAGATACATATACTTTTATTAGCGAGGCCCATGGGTCGAGACGATGGTTAGATCACTGTATAGCCACCATGTCTGCGCTAGCTTCAATTGTTAATGTTTATGTTAAGTATGACGTGTTTTGGTCGGACCACTATCCCCTGATAATAGAGTGTGACTTAGGGGTGGTAAAACCAAAACTTATATGTAACTCGAACATAATTGCTAAAGATATACTATGGGGCGACAAAAAGCCGGAACAGATAAACTTATATAGTAAGCTATGTCACGAGAAATTAAGTACCTTGGAATTGTATAATGAAATTAAATGCTGTAATTATTTGTGTAAAAATGTAACTCACAATATGTATATAGATAAGCTCTATAGTGACATTATATATATTCTAACTAATGCCGCCTCGGAGTCTAGCCGCACAAACAGGTGTTTTAGGAAGCGGCCGGTGGTTGGATGGAACAGACATGTACGCGAGGCTCACAGGGAGGCTAGATCGGCGTTTTTAGTCTGGGTATGGTACGGTAAGCCGACGAAAGGTCATGTGTATGAGGAAATGCGAAGTAGCCGGAGTGTTTTCAAGTCCCGTTTGAAGTGGTGCCAAAACAACGCCGAGCAGATAAAAATGGATATCCTGGCTTCGCATCACTTCAAGCATGACTTTAGACAATTCTGGAAGGCTACTAACAAATTTAATAGCGGGATGAGTCTTCCTGTGAGCGTCGAGGGCATTAGCGAACATGGTCTCATTGCTAATACGTTTAGGGATCATTTTGCTGTAAGGTCCCCGTTAAGTTCTTCACAGTCAGAGGTAGGGGAAGCATCGAGTGACCGGGGGATCGGAATTTGTTTTACATCTGAGGACGTAAACAAGATTATTACCTCAATGTCGCGTGGTAAGTCCCCAGGCCATGATGGGCTTAGTATAGAGCATTTAAAGCACGCTGGCCCCTTGCTTCCGGCACTGCTTGCGACTTTTTATAATCTATGTATTACACATTCTTACCTGCCGGCAGCTCTGATGAAAACTATGGTTGTGCCTATCGTGAAGAACAAAACGGGTGACGTTTCTGACAAGTCCAATTACAGGCCGATTTCTCTTGCTACCGTTACAGCTAAGGTGCTTGATGGCCTGCTTGATATGCAACTTGACCATTATATTAAACCACATGACAATCAGTTCGGATTCAGGCCAGGACTATCCACTGAGTCTGCCATTTTGTGTCTCAAGCAGACTGTCAGGTACTATATGCAGCGAAAAACACCAGTTTATGCATGTTTTCTCGACCTATCCAAGGCGTTCGACTTGGTACATTATGATATCCTGTGGAAAAAGATGCGGGATACTGGTATTCCGGAAGGAATAAACAATATCTTTAAATTTTGGTATAGAAACCAGTCGAACGTCGTGCGATGGTCAAATAGTTTCTCGTCCCCGTACAGGTTGGAATGCGGCGTGAGACAGGGTGGATTAACCTCACCTAAGCTCTTTAACCTGTACATTAACGCTTTAATAGAGGAGCTCAGCAGCACGCGTGCCGGATGCCATATTGATAAAGTAAATATAAACAATATCAGCTACGCAGACGACATGGTGCTGCTGAGTGCCTCGGCGTGTGGGATACGGAAACTGTTGGATATATGCATGAGCTATGCTCGCAATCATGGTCTTGTATATAATGTATGTAAAAGCGAATACATGATCTTCAAGGCTGAAGGAAAAGCACTGCCCTCAACTATACCGTTGATAAAACTAGACGGCGCCCCATTGAACAGGGTAAATCAATTTAAATATCTAGGGCATGTGCTATCCTTTGACCTGAAGGACGATGCGGACATCGAGCGGGAACGCAGGGCGTTGTCTGTTAGAGCGAACATGATCGCACGCAGGTTTGCTCGTTGTACTTCACTTGTTAAAGTAACTCTTTTTAGAGCCTTCTGTACATCCTTCTACACGAGCAGCCTGTGGATTGATTATTCGCAAAAACAGTACAACGCCTTACGTGTGCAGTACAACAACGCTTTTAGGTTGCTGATGGGGCTGCCTCGATTCTGCAGCGCGTCTGGGATGTTCGCCGAGGCGAATGTGGACTGCTTTTACGCGACCATGCGTAAACGGTGTGCATCCCTGGTGCGTAGGGTTCGAGCCAGTTCTAACAGCATCCTAGTAGCGTTTTCTGACAGGTTTGATTGTCAGTACTTGAACCATTGCAATATGGTCCATGTGCTGACAAACAAATCATGTCAGAAAGGTACTGTAACACTATAATTTTAAGTTATGTATTTTTTTTTTTTTTTCTTACTAACAATAGGTTAAGGAGTGCACTATACTAACAATTTTGTAAATATGATCAGATTGGTTGAAATAAAAGTTTATTATTATTATTATTATTATAGGATAGTTTTTATCCCAGACTTTTGAAAGGTTCTCTTGGAAACGCGATATAACGGAACTCCACGCGGGCGAAGCTGCGGGCGGAAAGCTAGTTAAATATAAAAGTACGACATATCTTTTTAATATAACGGTACCCTTACAGATATCTAATCATAATATGAGGTGATAGTCCGGTCAAATTAGACCAAATGATAACAGTCAGGTTACATAAATTCCCACCAAGCTGAAAATCGGTAAGATTGTTTGAAATATCATTAAAAACAAAATTTGAAAGTTCCCCATCTTTTCTATGTAAGGAAAAAATTTATTCAAGGTCAAAGGTAAACAAAATGAGTTTTTCGCGATATTCAGCAAAACGATAAGTTTATCATAAAAATATCCCAGACAAAAATTTAAGATCATAAAATTATCTACAAAGAATTACTTTATACTTTTTTTTCTACGAGCCACCGTTTTTGAGATATAACGATTCAAAAAGTTGTAAAAGTTGTAATCGTCATAATATGCACACGTTTCCTCGCCACCTTTGAGGTAGTGTACTTAGCTTTTTTTTGTATCTTCCCCAGTAGGTCTATTCCACGGGTCAGTTTTGATCTTGTTTAATGTGAAACTATTGATAAATAATGGATATTAGCAGAGATTGAAAAGATAAAAGCAATTGATGATGAGTTTAAAAAAAGTAGTGAAATTTAATCGTCCGATGTCGTAATTTTCAAAAGGCGCATTTCAGGCGCAGGTGGAAGTAAAGTGTAAAAATATTTAAACACTAGCTTCTGCCGCGACTCCGTCCGCGTGGAATAGTGACTTCCGGCAGATTTTTGGTTCTTCCCACATAGTTCGAATCGAATGGTCGAGTTCCTGTAGAATTTTCAGGATAAAACCTATGTTTTTTTTATTCACAATGAAGTACTCTTAACCAACAACATATTTATTTGTTTATTTGAATAAAGATTAATATTATTATGTTGATACAACTTAAACAAATTATTTCGACCAAATTAGGTACCATAAAAACGATTTTTGTGAGTTAATCTTAAAAGATAGACAAATACTGTCGCGGACTGTTTATTAGATCATCAAAAGATCTATTATTCTTTAATACATATTTTTTGTGTATCTTGAAATGTTTTCACGGCCCACGCAACGGAAGGCTTCAAAGATGAAATAATTTCTCCCGTTTTTTACACATTTACCACTATATCTTTGCTCCTATTGGTCGTAGCGTGATGTTATATAGCCCACAGCCTTCCTCGATAACTGGACTATCCGACACAAAAAGAATTATTCAATTCGAACGAGTAGTTTCGGAGAATAGCGCTTTCAAACAAACAAACAAACAAACAAACTCTTCAGCTTTATAATATTAGTATAGATATATTACAACTATAGAGATGTACGAGTATACGTATACATACATATACGTGGCATACTCATGCATATTATGACGATTACAACTTTTTGAATCGTTATATCTCAAAAACGGTGGCTCGTAGAACAAAAAGTATTAAAACGTTTGTTGTAGATAATTTCATGATCTATAATTTTTGTCTGAGGTACTTTTCTGATAAAACTTACCGTTTTGCTGAAAATCGCGAAAAACTCATTTTTTTACTTTTGACCTTGAATAACACTTTCCTTACTGAGGAAAGATGGGGAACTTTCAAATTTTGTTTTTAATAATATTTCAAACAATCATACCGATTATCAGCTTGGTGGGAATTTATGTTAAACCTCGAATGTCTAATTTGACCGGACTACGAGTGTAGTGTACACGATGGGAAAAGAGTACGTCCATGTGTTTTAGACTAAAGTGACTGGAATTGCTCACATGTACCTGTAGTGCACACTCGCCTTGTACATATGACATAATCAATAGAATAGAAATATCTAGCACTCCACGAACTTAAAACACAAACAAAACACTGAATGAAGCTCTTTTTTTTCATTCTAGTTTTATTTTGAATTATTAAAAATATGCTACTTTTAGTCTGTCATTTTATAAGCGAGTGTTTTTGTAATTTTTTAAAACATATAATAATATAATTTATTTTAAATCGACAATAATTGAAGTAAGTGTCTTTGTATGTCTTTATATAAGAACAATATTGTATTATGTATTACAGATGGTGTTGTTGGACTGTACTTGAGATTCATTCATCAGGAGATGACGGCTGATCATCAAGTGTTAGATGTAAACTAACAATGAACCAAGTATTGATGAAACATAGAATTATTTGAAGAGGAGAATGACTCGGTTAGTTTAACTGTGCGGGATGACTTATAGTTAAATAATATGATAGAATGAGATGATATGGATAAGTGTTCCGATGGTACGTGACAAGTGATATAAGTGTAAAGAAGTTGTTAATAGAACTCGGAAAAGGGTAGCAACCACCGACGCTTAAAAACCAACGTACACTTAAACGTTTATTTGTATATTTAATTAACTAATATTGTACTGTTTACTGAAATGTACAAGTTTTTTTGACGAAGTTTTCGTTTTAATTGTGACAAAAATATTTATAAATTTAGAAGTAACTCTCTTCTATTACTGAAAGATATGTTTTATTAATAATAATGAAGTGCATATAAAAGCTTATTAAATATTAATATTAATCAGCGGTCAGCCTTATTTTATCTTCTTCGTTAGTAACAAATACGTTCACACAACACAAACTACTCACTGTCCAAAATGTAGTTGTTAACGACACTTCTTCTAAGGTGAGTGAGTTCATATAATTTGTTTTAATACGATGAGCATTTTTAAGATATAAAAAAAATACATTCAAAATATACTTTTCTAAATAATTAGTCACAATATTCCATATACATATTTGATAATCGTTAGTTTTCTGTTAATCAATATTTATTGATGTTTTTTTTTTTTTTTTTTTTTTTTTTTTTTTTTTTTTTATGGCCCAAAGGGGCAAGCGAGCGGACGGCCCACCTGATGGTAAGTGGTTACCGTCGCCCATGGACATCTGCAACACAAGGGGTGTTGTAGATGCGTTGCCGGCCTTGTTTGGAAAGGAGCCACCTGAACACGTGATGTTTGAAAGACCCCATGTTGTAGCTCTCTGGAAAAGCCTCGGGCGGAAGATCATTCCACATCCTGCACGTGCGTGAAAAAAATGATCGCGACGCACGTACAGTCCTGCAACTGAATGCATCCAGATGATGTGGGTGAAATCCAACCCTACGCCGAGCAGTGCGATGGTGGAATGTAGACGATGGCACTACATCAAACAGTTCCTCGGAACATTCCCCATTGTACAGACGATAGAACACACTAAGGGAGCTTACATCCCTTCGGAGACTTAGGGGTTCTAGATCGTCTGTGAGCATGGGATCGTTGACAATACGAACTGCCCGACGTTGTATGGAGTCAAGTGGAAGAAGTTGGTACTGTGGGGCACCGGACCAGAGGTGAGAACAATACTCCATGTGGGGACGAACCTGTGCTTTATATAACAAAAGCAAGTGTCCCGGTGTGAAGTACTGCCTCGCTCTACTCAGTACCCCTAGTTTTTTTGATGCTAGTTTAGCCTTGTCCTCCAAATGACTCCGGAATTGAACGTCGTTCGCTATGTCAACCCCAAGGATCCCAATGCTCTGTTTGATCTTAAGGGGAATGTCCTGGAACTTTGGAGCTACAGTAAATGGGGTCTTTTTAGTGGTAAACGCGCAAACTTGTGTCTTCTTGGGATTAAACTGAACAAGGTTCAGCTTACCCCATTCGGAAACCTGCTCCAGGGAGGTCTCAATTTCAGACACAAGTCTCTTTCTGCTCTCTTCTACTTGGTCACGAGGAATATTAGCTCGGCCCATGTAATAAGCGTCACCAGTACTGTCATCTGCATAGCACCGAATGTTGCTGGTATGCAGCATGTCGTTGATATGCAGAATGAACAGTGTTGGTGATAGTACTGAGCCTTGGGGCACGCCAGCGTTGATGGGCTTGGGTTCCGAGCAAGAACCGTCAACAACGACCTGTATGCTCCGCCCATGAAGGAAGCTGGCTACCCAGTTGCATAATTCCTCGGGTAGTCCGTACGATGGTAGCTTCGATAGAAGTGCGCGATGCCAGACCCGATCAAAAGCCTTTGCGATGTCTAGGCTGACCGCCATGGCCTCCCCTTTGCTCTCAATGGCTTCAGCCCATCGATACGTGAGGTATACTAGAAGATCACCAGCGCTTCGTCCGTGGCGAAAGCCATATTGACGGTCGCTAATAAGCTGGTTATCCTCTAGATAACCTAAAAGTTGCGTATTGATGATCCGCTCCATCACCTTTGAGAGTAGGGAAGTGATCGCAATAGGCCTATAATTGGATGGGTCTGTGCTGTCACCCTTCTTGGGAATAGGGTGGACATTGGCCACTTTCCACGAAGACGGAACTTTACCAGTAGTATAAGAGAGTGAGAATAGGCGCGTTAAGACCGAAGTCAATTCAGGAGCACACATCTTAAGCACAATGGCTGGGATACCGTCTGGGCCGCTGGATTTCTTGACGTCGAGGGATGACAGGGCGGCACGCACAGCGCTCTGCGTAAAACGCACATTGCGCATATTTTCCCTGCACCGCGGGATGGTAGGCGGTGCTTTTCCCCCATCGTCAAGAGTTGAATTCGACGCAAAAAGAGTGCACAGAAGATCAGCCTTCTCTTTTGCGGAATTAGCCAGCGTTCCATCAGGATTGTGCAAGGATGGTAGGGAAGACTTACAGAAATTGCCTTGTACCGCTTTGGCGAGAGACCAAAAAGAACGAGTTCCTGAGGGAACGTCAAGTAGTCTCTCTCCAATTCTGCGAACGTGCTCCTTCTTTGCTCTGGAAATCTCCTTTTTGCAAGACCTGGAGGCAGCATTATAACCCTTTTTCAATTCGGACGTTTTTGGATCCTTCGCAGCTGATGCCGCAGCCCATGATCGATATTTCAACTGTTTCGAGCGTAACGCTTCTGTACAGGATTTATCAAACCAGGGCTGAGACTTACCCCCCGTGCGAATAACAGAGCTGGGAATGAAGCATTCCATTCCCTGCAGAATAGTATCCGCAACGGCGTTCGCGCAGATCGAAGGATCGTCCGAAGAAAAACAAAGCTGCCTCCAGGGGTAGGATGCGTAAAATTCTCGCAATCCTTCCCAGTCTGCCGACTTGTAGTGCCAAGCTAGACGTCTTCCAGGTGGACGGGAAGTCGTGGTTGGCGCTAATTTTGTCTCGGAGTGCACCAGGCAGTGGTCAGATGACCCGAGGGGTGCATTGACGGACACCTTGTAGCGGTCCGGGCGAGTGGTCAGCAGAAGGTCCAGCAAAGAGGGGTTATGGTCCTCAACATCAGGGATCCGAGTGTGTTCTGGAACTACCTGAGTTAACCCATAAGCCAGAGCAAAGTTATTTGCGGCTTTTCCAGCGTAGTCTGTGGTACGTGATCCTAACCATTCGCAATGGTGGGCGTTAAAGTCGCCTAGGATCACTACCTCCGCGCTGGGATACCGCTGGAGAACAAAATCTGTAGCCTCCTGGATGTGTCCAAAGAGACGATCGACTTCGGTGTTACCACTATGGGACCTGTACAGGCACGCGTAGATACGGTTTGAGTTACCGTTGTACACTCGCACCCACATCACTGACAGGTCCTTATGTTCAAGGCTGTCAAGACGTTGACAACAAATATCCTCCTTGACGAATAAGCATACCCCGGCCCGCGGTAGAAAAAGGTGCTCAAGTCTGTAACCGGGGTAATGCAGATACGAGGTATCTTGAGGATTGGATATTTGCGTCTCGGTCAAAAATAACAAGGCCGGCTTAGCTATCTCTAGGTGGTGATGGACAGCATTAAGATTGGAGTGAATACCCCTTATGTTGCAAAAGTCCACTACAAACGTGGAAGGGGTTGCCGCTGTAGTGACCTTAATTACCTTATTTTGGACAGCCATATATATATTTTTGTTCAGGAAGTGGGAGTGAAGGAAGGATGCTGATGGCCCATCAACTATCCTGTCAAAGAACATTGCCATTGATCTGAATTGAGAGCAGAGTTTTGTGTGTTACTGGCATGGGGCACGGAAGGGCCCCCGATCCGACCCGCGGTTGCAAACTGGGTTCCACCCCGGTCTCCCACTCCGGCACAGTCAGCAACCGACGGGCTTTTGGCATTGGCGGTGGGACAGCCTCCTAGATCGGGATAGTCTAGGTTCGGGTCCCCTACGGACCAACGGGCGGCCAGCGGTAAACCGTTTCATCGGGTCTCCCTGGACCCCATGCCAATGAAACACGCTCAACATCTCAAAACAGACTTCGACAAATGTAGGACAGAAAGTCAACAGACACATCAACATCCTGGGAGAGGGAAGGGTGGGGAAAGGAAAGGGCAACCGGCTCTCCCACTCATCAGACGAAACGCAGCCATTGAAGGCTACTTCACGCCGATCTTCTGTGGGAGGGTGGTACTTCCCCGGTCGAGCCAGCCCATGTTCGAACTGTAGTGACCTACCACAGTTAGGCTCTACCACCTAAAAAATGTACGAGTATAATCATCATTAAGTCAGTCTCGTACTAATTGCGTGTATCGTGTATACTAAAAATATTTTATTAATATATTATAAATATGTGGACTTGATTTGATTTCATGAAAGTAATGTCTGCTGTTCCATATCAATAATTCGTACACAGAACAAGTCGTGTACACAGTCCATGTACATATGTGAGTTAGGAAGTAACTCCCTAGAAACCTCAACGCTCTTCTTCATATAAACCGATATTCTCAATATTCACAACAAACCTTCATATCCTTAGATTCTTGTGGTCAAATTGAATACGTCATTTCTGTAATCCAATATGTAATTCCTGTAATCTTCAAATATTTTGATTTAGGGGGGTTAGGTAGAACGGTAAGCACAAATACATATGTGGTTTATCACCTTGGTCACTGCCACAAGTTTGGAAAAAATATCTATTGTATCACATTTGAGAGTTTGTGATAGTTTCTATGGTAAAATGGGAAATGAGTTGAATTAAAATGTTTATAATGTAGGAGAATTAGTTATTAGAATATAGAATGTGATGCGATTTTGTTGTAATATAACCAGAAAAAAGCTATAAAGTTTGGGCTAGTGTAACAAAGATAGCTGTTTGAAGTCAGTACTTCTAATGATATTTAAGGTTTTCGCATGAACACCTTTAAAATAAATTTTCTTTGGATACTACGTATTTTATATTACATTTTCTATCTTGTTAATTACTTAACAGCAACTGTGATCTTTTGCAGACGGGATCAAAATTATAAAACTATAAATACACCTTTTGAAACATTTTTTTAATCTTTTTTTTTAACGATAGTGAGTCTGATAACCTATAGGTTATATACGAATATATCGTTTTTAATACAAAGCAGTTAAGATTCACAATCACTTCCCTTTTTAACGTCATGACTATTAATATCATGGGAATTAGTGATGACAAAATGTATAGACTATAGTTGGTATAGAAGAATGTCATTAGTGAGACGAGGAGTAATGGGAGGATGTATTTACAGCGCACTGTTAGGTGCTGGATTCTGTAGAAGATTTCCACCCAGGTTTAAATTCGGTGCAGCCACAGCTGCTTACCAGAACGTCAGCGGTACGTTTATGTTCGTGTTTTTAATAATGAATTTATATAACACTAATAATCATTTCATCGACAGACAAGTCTCCAAGTATCTGGGACACGTTCGATCACACTAGACCAGAGATTATAGTCGATGGCTCCAACGGGGACGTCGCCTGTGACAGCTACAATACAACCAATGGATGAAAGACGTGGAAGTAGCTTCGGAGTTGGGATTAGATTTCTACAGGTGATACATTGACTCTGATGTTACAATACTTATTTATTGGTTGCTATGAAATTGAAATTGGTATTTTTTATTTATTTCACTGTTACTAATTATTGCACTATCACTTTTCTGACCAAGCAACTTGAAAAAAATGTACCAATAGTCACGCGATCCCTCTCAGTCCGATTTAATATTAACTTTTCATATATAATAATAATTATAGTTGGTTAGTAAATATTTTTTTACGGAATCTATATATATAAAAGAAAGTCCCGTGGGACTTGACATGAAACGTCAGTCACTATAAAACGTGGAATAATGAAACACAATTGACAGCTATGCAATTGACGTATAATGACAGATATGTAATGACGTAATGATGACAATTAGATATTTGTAAGAAATCTACTATATAAAAATAAAAATATTTAGGTAATGTGTTTGTAGTTTGAACTCTTAAAACCATTTAGTATTTGCGGGATAAATTTAGAAAATCATTGTTTTTGACATGGGCAGTTATATTTTGCGTGTTCACGAGTTTGGAAACCATACGCTTTATTTGTGTTAAAGTTAGACCAAAAAACAAAAAATGTGGTTTACAAAGGAGCACTTCAATGAAACGGATAATTTGTGGACACGTATAACGCTTCGATTCGGTATCTACTTTGGATTCACTTTCATTTACTCAGAGAAGTTCAACTAAATAACACATTTTTGTAATCGAAATGAATTCATTACTGTTGTGAAATGAAATAAAAATTTTCCTTTTCAAATATAAAACAAAAAACTCTTCATCTTTTAATCACCAAACGAAATGCTACATATATAAAAGCCTTCTGGTGGCGAAACGGAGTTCGCCAGGTTTACTACTATTAGTCTAAATTTTTAATATGATATCTTATTTTTATATGTATTTTTTATAGATTTCCCTTTCTTGGCCAAGAATTTTGCCTCATGGTTTTGCAAATAAGACGAGTGAAGACAGAATAAAATTTTACTCCAACTTTATTGGAGAGAGGAATCGAGCCTGTCGTTACAATATATCACTGGGATTGCCACAAAATTTACAAGATCTTGGTGAGTTTCAGAGATTGCTAAAAGTATTTAATACAAATACATTGCTTCTTCACTATATAAAATAGAATAAATAATTAAACAAAACACTACATAGTTTTCAAAATACTTCATTATAAATTTTTATAAATTTATAAATTTTAATTATATAAGTTCAAAGAGTTCATCTTTGCTGATAAAACTGAAGAACCCATTTAAATTAATATTTTTCAGTAACAACATGTTCTTTGCAAATGATTTCTTCAAACGAAAACTAACGGCAAATCATATTGATGAATAAATATTAATGAGTTCAAATCTTTCTAATCAGGCAGGAACTTTAAATAAATCTTGTAAATTAAATATTCATCAATAAGAATCCTCACCGTTCAGTGCATTCTACACAAGCTTGTAGCACTATATGAAATGTTTGTTAGCCCAAGTTATAATTCACAGGCGGCTGGAGCAATCCTTTAATATCAGATTGGTTTGCGGACTACGCTCGTGTTGTGTTGACTCTATACGCTGACCGAGCCAAAACTTGGATCACTCTCAATGAACCGCTGACGTTTTGTGACATTGCTTACACTTTTGGAGTTCACGCTCCAGGAATAGTTAGCACTGGAGTTGGAAATTACATCTGCAGCAAGAACACAATGTTGGCACACGCTAAAGCATGGCGGATATATGACAAGGAGTTTAGACGAAAATATAAAGGTAAAAGAATTATACGAATTTATAAACAATACTTTAGGTACTTGATTTTTGTTAATTAATGTAATCTTTAGATTCTTCTGAATTAATTCTGCATATACTATTGTGTTATATTACATTTTAAAGGCGAAGTGTCTATCACCAATCAAGTTAAGTGGTTTGAGGGAGAAGATGAAAATGAAGGGGACGCGGCTGCACTGGCTCTATAGTTAATGGTGAATAAAATAACAAAGAGAGTCTAAAAATAATAGTGTTGCTGCTAAATACTTTTGAAGTTTAATTCAAATGATTGAAAATGTTCATTTACTGTCGTACAATTTCAGGGAGGACTGAACTCACACCCAATCTACTCAAAGGAAGGCGGATGGCCAAAGAAAATAGAAAAACTCATAGCAGAAAAGAGTAAACAACAGGGATTCCCGAAATACAGATTACCAGAATTCACAAAAGAAGAAAAAAACTAATAAGAGGTGAGAAAAATAATAACAAAACTAGAAATTTCTATTAATAATTATAATGAAAGTTATAAGAAAGCCATATAAATAGCAATAGCAAGCTCATATCTTGGTTGAAGAAACAGTATGGAAACATGGAGATCTTCATGACAGAGAATGGTTTCGCAACCAGCGGCAAGGATTTAGATGATCAAGATCTGTTCCAAATGCTTCTTATGGTAATTTATACAGATTACCATAAGAAGCATTTGGAACAGGTGATTAATATTAATAAAGTTACATTCCAGACGGACAGATAAAAAAAATATGTTATTATTTGAACTAATATCTTCCACCAGGTTCTCCTCGCGGTTGAAGAAGATAAGGCCAATGTCGTGGCGTACACTGCTTGGTCAATGTTGGACAACTTTGAATGGAGCGATGGCTATCGGTAAAGATATATTGACTTCAAAATGTTTTTAGATTTTCTTGTTCATAATCTGATAATAATAATAATCTTTTCAGTTCTAAATTCGGGTTATACGAGGTGGACTTCAACGACCCAGCCCGCACCCGCCGCCCGACTGCCTCCGCCAAGTATTATAAAGATATTGTGAAAGCTAAATAATATGATTTATAATAAACAGAACTTTGAACGGAAAGACGTTATTTGTTTGATAAATAATAAAATTAATTTTAGATGTGACTTGGGATGTCACTTGGACCTATATCTAACAATGATTCCTACTCCTCATGGACTAGTGACTTGACTTTTACTTCACTTTTACAATTTCATACAGAAATACATTACTATTTATTACAAGTTAGTGTTGAAAGACCAAAGGAACTGCTTTTAATTAAAAGTATTATGATAGTTATAATTAGCAGGTTATGTACACACGAATAAGTTATTTTGTTTTTCTTGTTTGTTTTTTTTTTTTCAAATAAGATTTTGCATTAGTTTGGATATTCCGATTTAAATAACTTTCATAAACCGCTGATGAACTGATCGTAATAGTTTCAAGGTACACAATATATTATAGATATTAGTTGTGTTCGGACCGCTGTAACTTAATGTGCTAATATAATCAATGTTTTAGAGTAGGAAATTATGATGAAAATAGTTTTTTTTAAATGTTAACTTTAATAAAAATATAAGTTAAACTGATTATTTGCATCTTTCGCTGACACCAAACATCATTTCTGATGATGAAGATACTTCTTTTATCTTCCATAAGCATAACTATTAACTAAAGGCTTTGGCCGTTTCTTAAAGTTGTGAGACGATATACTTAGTAGGAGCTCCATGAAGTATCTTCCTTGAATAGCTAAAAGCTTGAGACTTCCTCGAGATAAAATCAAAAAATTTTCAGGACATTTATATTAGTAATTCAATTTATTGTCATTACATATTAACTGATTTGTTTCAACAAACAATGAAATGTTTTATTTTGTTGTGTTTCTATTTATACATATATTACGACTGAACTCAATTTACCATATACATATATTTAACAGTTCTGGCTGAGAGATAAAAAACGTGGACTATGAAAATTCCTTACAATATTCTATACTCCAAAGTTTAGAATGTAGCGCCACCTATAATAGGTTGATCGTCAAATTAGCGTGGTTGTAACTACTTGCCAATAGATAGCGGTTTATAAAATAATTTCAATTTCTCATTTTCCTACTCACAACATGCCTAAGCCAACACACTCACAAAAACACATGCTTAGCCTTACACCTCAGATACTCTCACATCCTCACTTATTAATACGGTTATAATAATACACATTTTAGATAAAATTTTGTTTTTGTATTACCGTGATTGTTATTATTTAAGTTTTAGTATGAGAAAAATTTTTATGTAAAGTATAGTATACTTTGTAACTGTTGTCTCGTAGTACTTACCGCTGATTGCATAAGGGAAGAGCGGGGCCTCCTACTACAGGTATTGATATACTTAAAAGGGGGTACCCAACGATGTATAAACAAGTGTACTACTTTGAATGAAATAAATTTCTCATGGTATTCAACGTGCCAGTGAATTTTGTGAATCTTATAGAATATTTTACTTTATTGTGAGTTTGGTTGTTCATGCGTTCCTTTATATTATCCATTTCTTAGTTTGCTTCAGATTTATTGGTTACCTGGCTTATTAATTGGATCCAAGACTAATCAATATAATTTTGCTAAACTAATCAATTTGCCGGAATAAATCTTAAATTGTATATCATTTTGTTTTTAAGTTATAAGGCAAGGGTTTTATTCTTTACATTCTAATGAGTAATAGCGAATATATAGGGAAACAAGTGAAAGAGACGTAGCGAATTTTTAATAAAAATTATTAAATTCTACCTTTAGTATTATATTAATTAGTATAAATGTGAAGAATAAAAAAATATATTTTCATAACAAATCTCCATCCATATTATTAACAAAATGAAAATATTTAGATCAACGATTGTAGTAAAAAGGAAACACTAATTATGTAGGGCGGCAACCAGAGGTACGAGGAAAACTACGAAACTTATTTTTGTGTATATTATAATGAAAATTACATATTAAAACTTACAACCTATTGCCCCGATGTTAGGATAGCAATCCCATTCCATTGCTTGTGTGGTATGTGGAATCTTCTGGTTCACACGGCTTGGTGTTCGTTCTGCGGATTCAGCAGCGTCACTCGTAATATATTTTATCTATACAACCACTTTGCCCCGGCGACGTTCATTTATTTTATAATATGTTACACGTACATAACAAAGTCATCTTGTGTCTGTACTGATGTTACATAAAAGAATTGATTGACAATGTTAACTCAGAATAATGAAAAAACAGTAAAATACTAGTGTTGTGGTAGGTACAGTCTTTATTGTAGTAATGTGCTACAACATGGGTGGAGACAGTATTTAAAAGCTTTCAAATACAAGTTGATACCCAAACGTTGCCATCACAACATTAACAAAGGTTCAATATTAAGTGGTTTATATAAATAATTACAAATATTGGTTGCAACTTAATTAATAGCTATTTTTACTATGTACAAAATTTAATATCATGTTCCACAAATACATTAATTTATTATTTATTATAATCAGTCATATAAATAATTCTGAGGACTATAGTGTATAATAATTTTTCGTAATATTTTTGTAATTGAAAATTCTTTTGAAATCTTTGTTTTTTTGTAATATTTTTGTAATCTTAAAAGATAAGTATTATTATTAAGCAGCTAGACAGTAATCTTCAGCAGTGCTGTGTACTTACATCTATAACTGGTACCTCCATCAGATAAGTATCTGTTTTAAATGTTTAGTTTAAAGTGTTTAATGTATGTACTGTTGATGTGCCATTCAAATATGTAAATAAATAAAATAAATAACAATTAGTACGGCACAGATTGCGCCACTTGTAAGTTGTAACATTAAACGGCATAACTCCTCACACTTCGCAGTTGGTTCTATGACATACAAACAGCGGAATAACATATTTTACACACAAGTATTTAAAAGAAACTTATAAAAGGAAACTAGCGCCATCTATGTCATGATATAGTAACTCACCCTCACCTATATGTTGTAACATTAATCATTATAAACTAAGTTGTGAGTACTGTACTAGGACATTCAGTTATTAGTTCCAGTACTAAGGATAAAACACACTAATGAATATAACTGTTATAAATAAAACAAACATATTATATTGTATTATGTTTATTATAAAGTAACAAGTCTCGTCTTCATATGTACATTAAACAATCCCCAGTTCATTTCTATCATATATTTCATCAAGTTCAAAGTATACAAAAATGTCTCCGATACATTTATATCTGAATAGTTTGTGTCTTGTGTATTGCTCACCGGGCCGTGTATCTCTGTGTGTGTAGTGTTCACAAGTCAGCTCCACGTAAAGCTACACGTCCTTAGGTTCGCTCTCCGTCACTCGTAGGAACTAGTTTCTTATACACTGATCTCGACCTCACCAACAGAATCCACAGCTCCGTGTCCAAGTATTACCTGTACAGAGACATCCGTTTAGTGAAGGACAGTATGTGTGTGTGTCTGTGTGTGTGTGTAGTGATAGTGTTAATAAGTGTTCCACCAGCCGTGTGAGGTGATTGTAGTACAACCTGCTCACCTATACATACAGTGCTACATGTTTTCGACTCACAATTCCCAGTAAGTTCATTTGAACCACTAAGAAACCGCAGCGCCCCCTGGCGATGTCAAAGATCTGGTGATACTGTCCAAGTCTCTAAGCTCAGAGCCATAGTCAAGTGGATACATTATGTTTATATATATTATAGATACTGTGACGGCGCTTTACATATATGTATAATAAAATAATAATATGTAACAACAGTAAGTTAACAATCTAAAAGCTACTGAAACAATGATTCTTAACATGAAGCAAGTCCCGCAGGAGCTACATACAAATGTATGGATAAAGCTTGTATTAAAAGACATTGACTGTTTGAGCCGCTGCAACACTACACCTTCAACACTACACTTGATACTTCAAGTCTTTTACATTCTAATATGTTTAAATCTCAGTCACTTCCCTCTCCATATAATGTGTAGCTCATTATCTTTAATATATTGTGTCTAGTGTAATCACACACTCATGTTTCATTAATAGCTACCTGGTTCATTGTTAGTTTTCATCTAACACTTGATCTGATGGATGAATCTCAAGTACAGTCCAACAACACCATCTGTAATACATAATACAATATATTAATACTGTACACAAACAATATTGTTCATATATAAAGACATACGGAGACAGTTACATCAAGGATTGTTTGAAAATAAAAATATAATATTTTATATTAATCTTAAAATATCCACAAATAAATTACACTTCATATAACTATGAAGGTTTATTATTCAAATAAAACAATTCTTTATATATCAGTCTAGTTAGTATCATCATTAATAACATACTATATAATGTATGGAATTATTATTAATATTCTGTCTGAAATATTGGATTCCTACAGAAATTATAAATGTTTATACTTACACTAAACACAAATTGATTTTACTTAAAAAGTTTAACACTATAAAAACACTTTTATAATAATCAATTATTCTAGAAAGACTCCATATGAATTTCATCATATATAATATCAACAGCACATGATGAATTATAAAATTAATGTGTCCGTAACGGTTTACTCAGTATAAGAGATACATTATGGAGAAATTAACATTAAATTGTACAATATAACTTAAAACTAAGTAACCAACAGACCTTACCGTCACACTACTATCGTACATCAGCTACATACACTTCTCTTCATAGAAGGGTTCCTCTCGTCCGCAGACCACGTCCTAACAGACGCTCCACCAACAGCTTCTACCCTCATCTTGAATTATATATTCTTACGAGTCCTGGAACGTAACGAATGATTCTAGATTTTATTATGACAATAGATTTCTTACTTAAATATTCGACTTACAAGAAGTCGCATTTTAGAGTGTGAAAAACATAATAATAAAGAAGGCCATTGAAACGATATAACGTTGAAAAACCCTTCGGTCAATGTTACGCTTAGAGAATAATTCAAAATATACTATTAAAATAAACTAGTACCCTTATTGCTACAGATAATAAATACTAATATTAACCAAAACTAAAAATGTAACATAATAAACATTTGCATTTGAACGTTATGTCAATAATATAAAAAGTAACATTTATTAGTACCTATGTGCAAAAAAACACTTAACATGAAGATAACCGACGTAAAACACATCCATCATAAGGAAGGCCGGTAAAACAACTTTATAACTTCATAGATAATATCTTAAGTAGCTCTAAAATTGATAATTGATTTGACATTAGGACATATTTTAAATTATTTCAGTTGTTCATTTGCCGTTGTTTACTGTTCTTCTTGTGCTGTACGTTCTTTTTCAAACATTTGACCCGGCTTAATATATCATTGACTCCTATTTCTACGCTTTTGACGATCGACCCCGACTCTTCTCATTTGGATTTTGATTGCAAACTATGAATTTGGATTATCGATAAGTTGAAAACATGCCATGAAAATCGGCTATTAAGTATCATTTTCGGTGTGCGACTAAAGGAACGATACTTATTAAGTAAAATTTATAAAATTATTATTTGTCATATTTACAATCAATTACTACTCTTCTTACATCAATTTCAATCGTAACAGTTTATTGACTTTTAATAAAAACATTTCAGGTCCTTATCATCAATTTCCTAAACCTGAATACCCAAATTTGGAGGAATTCATTCAATGGAAAAATATTTTAAATGAAGACATGAAACAAAAGGAAGATTCTTACATTTATAACAGCATAAGAATATGTGATCGTCATTTTGAACAGTTTTACCGTTCTTTAAGTAAACGACTCACTCAAAATGTTGTACCAACTCTATACTTAAGTAAGTATCTAAAGTAAGCAACTTCTCAAGTAGTTATAGGCACACAATTCATACTACTAATATAAAATAACTATAAATAATAATCAATTATATTTTATAACTATGGATAATATTTTACATTATTACTATTTTACTTTAGAAATTGGTACTCATAATTAAAAATTAAAAACAAAAAAATTTGATTTAATTGAATATAATGAAATAGGTATACAAGTCATCAGTGCGGTCTTTATTACCTTTTTTTATCTAAATAAAGGAAAGTGCCTACAAACAGTATCACAAAATAACTACTTGTGTCACTTCTTTACATAGGAAAAACAAAGTGTTCTAAATATACAGAGATTATAATTTCACTGGATAACTCCAACCCAAAAAAAATGTATTTTATAGTTTTTTATGTAATATAAGAATGGCAGTGTTTAATTCAGTAAAAATTACAAGTCAATTTACATTCAATCAGAAACTCTAAAAGAAACAAGGAAGGAAAATACAATCAAGACTATATTATGTTATCATTCAATTTTAAGATTTTTCATTTAACTTTTCTTTTAATATATTTATTTGTATTAAAAAAAAATATTTTATTTAGCAGCATCAACATTTGAGACTGTACACTCATCACATTCTGTTGAAACTGAAAAAAGTGTTGATACACAAAAAGAAGACAATGACGCATCTTGTAGTCACAACTTCGGTTTAAATATGAATCAAGTTCAGCTACAAAGGAGTTCTCTTAATTTCTCTCAATTATTTCCTAAAGGTAAGTTACAGGCATATAACTAAGCTTTAAATTAACTATCATTGCTATATTAACTTTAAAACTATAAAACAGCATAAAGCATTTTAAATACAATATAAATTTAAGCCACAGCTTCACTAGATTTGCAAGTATTGAGATTTATTTCATATTTTCTTCTGCAAATATTGATGGTAGGTTTTGTTGGTAGTCATTTATGAATTATAATTGCAATATATTAAAATTGTATTCAATAATTATGTCTGTAGGTAATTTGTACACAACAACAAATATGTATATTTTTTGTCTTTTAATAAACATTAATCCCAGTTTTAGATAACCTGATTTCTTTTTAAATAAATACAGATATAATCTCAGATGAGTGATCATCTACATTTAAACCTAAGATGTTCAAAAATGTCTTCTCATCATTTAATTGATTATCTGAAATCCCTTATGACAACTATTAGTCCCGTCATTACAGATACTACTGTATACATAATTAAACATAACTAACTATATCAATATTTATAAAACATTCATTTCGCTCCCTCGTCTCCTGCCAGCCGGCCGCGGTCTTCCTAGTTCCTTGTAATGGATGTCTTTTTCTAATGGTGATGCTTCATGGTGTTTTTTTTACATATATCTAATTATTATATTTTATATTATTGGCATTACTTACATTATAAGTTGTTATACTTATTGAGTAACGTTTTTAGTTTTGTTTGATATTAGTGTTTATTTTATTGTATAGTACATGGTAGGAATTCAGAATTATTTCCTAAGCGTTACATACATTGGTTGGTTGGGTTTTTTAATGGTATCGTTTTGATGGCTTCCTTTTTTTATTTTAACTATTATCTTTACAATTTTCGGCAATAAAATGCGATTTCTTAATGTAAGTTGGTAAGTTTGTTAACAATTACTGTATTGTCTTTATAAAAATAGTATTATTTGTAACATTTCAGGACTCGTGAGAATATATAATTCAAGATGAGGGTCGAAGCTGTTGGTGGAACGTCTGTTAGGACGTGGTCTGCGGACAAGAGGAAACCTTCTATGAAGAGAAGTGTATGTAGCTGATGTACGATAGTAGTGTGACGGTATGTACTGTTGAATATTTAATATTATTCTGTTATTATTTATAGTGAGGGTAAATATTGAGTTCGTTTATTCAATACTTTTATTAATTATAATAATTATTACATACATCGACTGAACGCTTCCGACGCGTTGCTTCGTACTGAATAACTAAATGAAGGATAGTAAATCTTTTTTTTAAACATTTATTTATATAAAATATATTAATGGAGACGTAGTATGTAACGTAATTTAATTTCCCTACTAATATTATAAATGCGAAAGTAACTCTGTCTAACTGTCTGTTACGCTTTCACGCCTAAACCACTCAACTGCTTTTAATGAAATTTGGTACAGATGGAGTTGACCTTGAGAAAGAACATGGGATAGTTTTTATCCCAGACTTTTGAAAGGTTCTCTTGGATACGCGATATAACCGAACTCCACGCGGGCGAAGCTGCGGACGCAAAGCTAGTATTAAATATTTTAAGTATCTTCATATTGCTACTTGACTATTTGAAACACATATGTATATACGTTACAGCTTTCCGGTTTGCTAAAAATATTTCTAACTCTGTTTTCTTAGCATCACTTGTATGTTATTTTGTATGTTTGTTACTGTTAACTATTTAGGTTTTGTATAGGATTTTTCTTATAGTAAATGAAATTGAGATTTTCTGATGAACCAAACTGGATACTTTATTCTTCACACGTTAGCAGAGAGCATAGACAATAGACACACATATAGACTAAACTAAATATAGATAACATAATTATATCTTATAACTGATCTCCTCAAACAGATTAACAATTTTACCTTATTTCTATATATATATGCTAAATAAAATTATATATCCAACAGTTACTAACTGTCAGAAATAAATAATAATAATTATAACTAGCTGCTGCCCGCGGCTCCGTCCGCGTGAACATCACAGTTGTTCTCTGTCACTAAGGCCACTGAACCTGATCTGCTTCCACTTCATGGATCCACCCGCGTAGTATTGGGATTGGGGTCGGGATTGTGTCAATGGATATTTGGGATAAAAAGAAGCCCAAGTCCTTTTCCTGGGCTTCATTTATATCCATACTAAAATTCATCACAAACGGATCAGCAGTTTAGGTTAGACTTAACAGACAGACAGTTACTTTCGTATTTATAATATTAGTAGGGATTTGATAAACACTATAATCACTAACAGTCATCATGCTATTAATAATGGTTTACAAAACAAAACCATCTGTAGTTTATAACAGAATTAATGAGTTGAAAATAAATAAATGATTAATAAAATAAAAACACTTATATTTTGTTAATCATTCATTTATATACAACTGAATGCATAATAATGACAAATAGGCTACTTTTTAGTTTGGTATTTTATAAGAGTGTTTTTGTAATTTTTTTTAAACATTTAATAATTTATTTGAAACTGACAATAATTGAAGTAAGTGTCTTTGTATGTCTTTATATAAGAACAATATTGTATTATGTATTACAGATGGTGTTATTGGACTGTACTTGAGATTCATCCATCAGGAGATGACGGCTGATCATCAAGTGTTAGATGAAAACTAACAATGAACACAGCCGGCCTAGCAGCACATCTCCAACTTGTCTGCTACTTAGTTATTTTATATTGAATTTAGACTTGTCAAACAATATCTTTAACAGTTACTGTACAACTTTTATATATAATTTCTTTTGGATCATAATATTTTATTTAATCCAATCTACTTGATATACTTCTCTGATACGATGCAATTACTTTATAGTTATTTATAATCTGATAAAACATTGCTCATCTTAAATGTTTTATTTCTGTATGTACTAATTATGCTTATCATACCTTTTTCTCTAGAATAATTTGTTTTTAAAAGAATAGTATCTGTCATGCCACTAGAGGGGGCTAAAAGATTTTGTTATAATAGATTTACCTTGAACTGTTTTCATTTATAATATTTATATAAACCGCATTAATCATAAAGAAAATTATTATTGTTGAACTGAAATGAATTATAGTTATTGTGGATGTATTGTATTGTCTTTGATTTTTACTAAGCAGTAATACTTGTACTTGTTAAGCTTATATATATGAAGATAATAACACTTTGGGACTCCGTATATACATCCTTCAAATGAGTTTGTTATAAACACAAAACATAATATAACATGAGTAAATATAATCTTCGAATTCAAAGTCTTAAGCTATCAATTAAATACTAATGTGTGTGTACATGATGTGACTCATATGATGTATTATTCTGTGACCTATCTCTCATACTATTAATATTTGTATACATACAAACGTAGAAAATGTTGGATTGTTTAGAAAATTTATTAAAGGTATTTTATTTAATACATTATTATGATTTTAGAACTGAAACATGTCAATAACAAGAATAGTGTTACAAGTGGCGTCATCTGTGCCATTCTAATTGTATTATACTATAATTCTTAGAATCTATTTTGACTGATTATAAATAATAATAAATTAATGTATGTACGTTATGTATGAAATCGTTCAAACCTGATACTTAATTAATGTTAGGTATATAGCAGTTATATACATAAATATTTGTTATGTATTGTAAGCAATATTTGTGATTATTTATTATTAACTATAAAAGCCCCTTAATTTAATTTGATGATGACAAGGTTTGAGTATCAGCTTGTACATATTTGTGATATAAATACTGGCTTCAGCCATTTTGTAATTTTTTTCTTCATCTCATTATCATTGCATTTGTATTATTTAAAATAATACTTTTTTATGAGAATAGTTGTAACCGACAGTAATCACCGTCTCCCATGGACAGTGTTAACGCTCTTGATTGGGGAATAGGATAGGAAGGGGAGGCAAAAGGGAAAGGCCAGGAAAGCGTGGGAATAGGGAAAGGACAGCCGGCTCTCTCACTCATAGGACGAAATGTAGACATTAAAGAGTACTTCACGTCGATTTTGGTACTTCTCCGCTCGAGCCAGCCCATGTTCGAGCTGTAGCAACTGACCACAGCTAGACTCTACTACCTTCAGTATACTATACATGAGGAATTTAATTGTAAGCATTAATACATTCAGAGACTACTGGAAAAATTTAAATGTATACAATAAAATACTAAGCCTGTAACTTACAATCAAAATTTTATTTAATTTAAGATCTATTCCTGCAAATTAAGAACAAAATTTGCAATGTTTAGTCTTTTATCCAAGTAAGGAGCCAGGTGAGAAACAAACTCAAAGGCTACTAATAAATCCATAGATATAAAAATACATGAATAATCAAAGTGGCAATAAAATAATATTTTCTATTACTCAAAAAGATCACAAGAAATTTTTACTGAATCATAACAAGAGTTTCAAAATACGGTACTGAGTAGGTTGTTTTATATACCGCCATCTATTGGTAGGCTTAGGTTTAGAGATAATTTATTTCCCATTAAGAACAAAGTTCACTTACATAGGAACCTTAAACTAGTGACATAATAATAAACATTTATGAAGTTAATGGTGACCGTATTTATACAAACATTCAAATAGAATTATAAAGTTTAACAGTATGTTTTTAATTTAGCCTTAAATTTCAAAAAAGATTTTTCGTTAAATATTTCTTTCGGTAGATTATTGTACACTAGCTTTTGCGTGCGACTTCGTCCGCGTGGAATAGTGACTTCGGGTAGATTTTTGGTTCTTCCCACATAGTTCCCGTTCTTGTGGGATTTTCGGAATGGTCAAGGTCCCGCAGAATTTTCAGGATAAAACCTATGTTTTTTTTCGAGTTCGAAACTACATCTTTATAATTTTTAAAGTAAATTTAATTATTTTAAAGAACTTCTGCATATACTAAAATTTTATTTTATTATCTTGTGGCAGAAGAACATATTGATTTTCGCCACAACCCGATCTTGAGAACGATCAGCACTCGATTCCCGTTGCCGGTTCGCCAAAGTTCGGAAATTTTGTGAGGCTAAACGCTGCGAACGTTCTGTCCCGCCGCGCCGGCCCGTGCAGAGAGCGAGTTGGTTTTGTTTCGGAGTTATTTATCATTGTAATCTTTAAAGTTTTTTGTTGAAATTAAGTTATGTCAAAGACAATTTTATTCACAATGAAGTACTCATAACTAACAACATATTTATTTGTTTATGTTTGAACAAAGATTAAAAAATATTATGATGATACAACTTAAACAGATTATTTAGACCAGATTAGGTACAATAAAAACGGTTTTTGTGAGTTAATCTTAAAAGATAGACATATACTGTCGCGGACTGTTTTTTAAGTCATTAAAAGAGCTATTATTTTCTAATACATACTTTTTGTGTATCTTTAACCGTTTTCCCGGCGCACGCAAAAGAAGGCTTCAAATATGAAATAATTTCTCCCATTTTTTATACATTTTACACTACATCTTTGCTCTTATTGGTCGTAGCGTGATGTTATATAGCCTACAGCCTTCCTCGATAACTGGACTATCCAACACAAAAAGAATTATTCAATTCGAACCAGTAGTTTCGGAGATTAGCGCTTTCAAACAAACAAACAAACTCTTCAGCTTTATAATATTAGTATAGATTAGCGCTCCCTCAAATTGTATAGTTTTGTTACCATAATGTTTAGTTCTTGACTTAGGTATTTGTATTTGATGTATATTTCGTGTATAGTATTTATGTGATTTAGTCTTAAAAGTAGTTTGTGTGTGTATATAGATCCTGAGAGAATTTATCTTATAAGTATGCATGTTTTGTATTTGTATAATTGTGCCATAGATAGTGTATCAGTTTTCTTGTAAAGTTCTTTGGTTGGAAAGCGGTAGTCCAGTTGGTGTAGTGTTTTTAATAGTTTGTTTTGTGATATTTGTAAATCTTTTAAATTAGTTTTGTGTGCAGATCCCCATACTTCTATTAAATGTTCAAGTAAGGGTTTAGCTAATGAGTTATAAATAATAGTTCGAACTTTATATGGAATACATCGAACACACCTGCGTAAAGCTCCAGTAAGTGATGTTATTTTAGTTTGCAAATACGTAATCTAAATGAGGTTGTCATAATAGTTTATAATCTAATAGTAAACCAAGATACTTTTCTGTTTCTGAGTTTTGGAGTTTAATATTATTTATGGTTAGGGATTCGTAATTAGGGTTTTTTTTTTATTTTTAGCAGTAAAAAAGCATACAGGAGGTTTTTGTAACATTTATACTCAGCAAATTACAGCTTGTGCGTTCGATGTTATCTCATGTATTGAGTCTCCAAAAATAATAGACTTGTGGCATCTGCGTATAATGACACTTGTCTGTGTAATCCCAAGTAATCAATATCGTTAATGTAGATTAAGAATAATAGAGGGCCTAGGATTGACTTAAAGAATATATCGAATTAAAACATCTACTAATCTATGCTATCTACTCTTATAATGTTATTTATTGTTAACATTGAAAGTTAAGTTTAAGATTAAACATTATGCATCTTTAAATTTAAATAAAAAAATATATTTTAAAAAAAGGTATGAAACTGAATGATGTTAGTGAAAAGTTCTGTTTAAATGAAGCTATCGTTGTGCAGAAACTGTGGATTAAATGAATTGTTACATTTACTGTGGTTTGTATATTACTTGTTAGGGAGCTACTCCACTATCACTCGCAAAAACTCTGTATGATATGTTCTGTTACAAATATTACTTTAAAGATCATTCAATAAGGTTTTACCTATCAGGATATAATTATTTCATTTAACTACCGTACCTAAATGTTAAATTATTATTGAGTTAGACTTGTTGCATAATACATTTAATATTAAAATAAAAGATTAACTTATGGATCAAAATTACTTTTAATATACAGAAATTGATAAATATCATAGAAACGAAATATACTTTACAAAGACATTACAAACTAATTTCAAACAAATTTAACAAAATAATATAAGTACAAAGAATAGTGTAAAAATTAACATGTACAATTGTAAATTAAAATCATGTACATAAATATATAACAGTTATTAAATAATATTAACAGTGGAAATACTTAAAGGACTCTGAAAAGTAAGTACAATATAGATATTCTTAAAAACAAGAACAGAATTGAATTTAGAAAAAATAATATTCAATACAACTGCACTATTGGCAGCGAGAACATGAAATTCTCTTCGTTGGTAGTAGAAGTATTCAGTTCTGTATGTGTTGTCATCCCAGAAGGGCCTGCTTGTGGCTCATTGTGTTCCATAGGCTGGTCAACACCAGGAGGCAGGTTGGAGTCATCTCCTTCATTGGCTGCATCTGAAATTGAGAACTATAACGGAAGAAATCTTTTCGATTTTTCATTTCACTCAGTTAAATAAACATAGCCCTCACAAAGTGGTTGTAAAGCATCCCAATATCCCGAGCCCAGGGTCTCTTCTGGGATAACCGATCCAACGCACTCCAAGACAAAGTTATCCCAGACCCAGAGACCTCAACCTGTAATATAGAGTGTCTGATTCACTCCAAGACAAGCGCTCACATCATAACAAGTAACTCATGTCCCGCCTCTTTGACGCCAATACTTTTAGATATTCGTATAATAAAACTAAATTAAAATAAAAAGCGCAATAGGATTAAGTCTCAACCAAATCTCAAAAGGGATCTTAGTCAAAATCTCAGGTAAAATAAGGCAAATATCTCACCATAAAAGAAAGCAGAATACGCATCGTGAGTCCATTGTCCCTGCCACAGAACCATATATTCTTCAAACGCTCCAGTTGATCTGTCGTATGAGCCAGCTAACAGCTGTACCTGTAGAGTGTGATTATCTACACTTATTATAATATGATCAGCTATTCACCAACACTCCGCTGCACACGCACACAGACAGACACAATGTACTCGCCGCGCCCGCGCCCCTCACTCTGAGTGCCGTCCGACAATAATAAGTACACGAAATAACTACATTATGATTCTTCTTTCCATCACACATTTCAGGCTTTAGATTGTCGACATTGAAATTTCTCTTTAATGTGAAGCCAACATTTTATAATTACTGATTTGTTAAATTAAATTTGTAAATAAGAATTATTAAATAGCTGGTAACGCGTGATTTGATTAGACACCACAATACCTACGACAAAGTTAAACACAGTCGGTGTATTTAAATGGTGTGAATCAAAATATTTACAATAATTTAAAGATCGTAAACAAACTAACAGTTTAATTTGCACTCGCGCAGCGTTGTCGTTTTAAAACATTTTCAAAATATCCACCGCCTTGTTCAATGTTTTCGCAATTGTGGTTTTATTTTAGATAGTACTGCAGTGTCACTTTTCACTTTTACAAAGGCGGTTATTATCTTATTTTTTAGTTCCTCGAAACTTGTTGTCTCTGTGTTAATTCGCCGCCACAAAAAAAAGTCGAGTGGCGTCAAATCAGCTGACCTAGGAGGTCAATGGACACGTGCCGTAGGTATTGATGTGTGCCGACTGTCGCTGTTGGTATGCGTGCGTAGTAATTTACTTAGTTCTATCTAAATTTGAGAAAAAAAATGTCCTACATAAAAAACTCGATCGATCAAAATCGATCTAGATTCCGATTCTGAACAAATAAGTTTCAGGGTGTGCGTTAATTACGTTACATATTGTATATGAGGGTTCATCAATACCGGTCTGTATGTAATGTGAGGCGGCTCGTTGTAACAGCGGCGGTACATGAGGTGGGACAGACTCAGAACTCTCACTCGAGACGCCTCCTCGTACAACTGTGAACAAGATAAAGGAATATTAAAAGCAAAATGTGATAATAATATACAGCTTTCTTGAGTATTGTTTAAATTTAACAAACTATCGCTGCTGTAAGTTTCTTAACAAAGCATTTTGACATTCTTTAAAAGGAATTCTTCAGAGATACAATAAAGTAATTTCCGAACGAACCCAAGTCTTTGTAATGCTGCACCACTTCTCTTATCATGAGGGCTTCAGACTGTGCCAGGTCCCCGCGCTCGACCAACACCTCCTCCGTCTATACACGTCACATAAAACTACACTTACTACACTACTATAATCATTACTATAGCCAATGTAAGCAGAACTATAAAAAAATTTAACAACAAAAACTCTTCTATTGTCAACTTATTAGCAAATCTTATCGTTTAAGAGTTATATAAAGTAAATCAGAATAAAGTATATGAACATTGAAACTAAAATTACGTTACTTATCAAAAAAAAATATCTAAATTAAAACATAATAATTAATCTATTTCTTAACTGAATTCGTCGGAATTTACGAGTTCCGTAAAGTTTGTTTGTTTTCCATAGAATAGCGGCAGTTAGTTGGTGGTAGGTCAATGTTTGTGAACCCCTGATCCAAGGGCTGTAAACCATCAATACCAGTGAGAGTGCTGCCAGTCCCCGGGCGGTCAATGACCCCGCCCACTGAACAGCAACCTGCTGCTGCACTGTAACCGGAGCGTTCTCCCACTGACTTTTAATAATGGAAACAATATACCATACAACATCATGCCTACAACATATATTTATTTTCATTCACATGCATAATTTAACGGACCTAGAGGGTAAAGGCATTTTTTAAAATGCGTTCGCTAATTTTAAAGTACGTTGTGCTAATAGAGCTCACGGTACCTTCAGAAACAAACATTTCGAAAGACTATGTGATCAAGGTCGACAAGTATTACAAGCTCACTAAAAAACTAAGAAGATGATGATGATTATATGTACAATAAATATAATTCGTGTGTAGTAGTTTAACAAGAATTAATTATTAAGTTTAAGAAGGAAAGTAAGGAAAATAGAAAAAACTAGCTGAAGCAAAAGTTGAGGTGTCTAAATGTATTTTCCGTTTCAAACCTGATACTTTAACTACAAATAATAAAATAACTAATTATTACTATTTCTTGTTACATAATTAATATATGAAAGCCAAAAAATATTAATATTTGTGCATTTTTCGAGTTTCTTGGAATACAACTTCTTTATAATATTCGATTATTTTTTTATTTTAACGTTTAACTTTTCTTATACAGTATGTTAACTAAGAGGGCGTTCCCGTTCATCCGCAAGAGTATAACATCCATTCATGTTAAAGAAATATAACCAATCGAAAACAACGTTTTTTATTTTAAAAAATCAAATAAAATTTTAAATTGACATGTAAAAGAAACACTATGTACACGCATACTTGAAGAATGGCATCGTCGCAATTTATTTATGAATGACGGGCCGCGTGTGCGGCGATCGATTGATCTACGATATTAAAGTGTCGCCCCGCCCCCTCCCCGTAAAAATATAAAAGATTTGTTTATAGTTTAGATCAGGGGTGGCCAACTTGACTAGACCTAAGATCTACTGTTTACTAACGAAACTCTGTGCGATCGACCAAGTACATACATATTTCTTGAAATGAAACTGCACAGTTTAGTACACAATCATGTATTTTCTATTAACCAGTCTTAGTAGTTTCTTTTCATATCACATGTGAGATCGTTTTCTTAAATTTACTTAACATTATATGGGTCCTATATAGCGTGTTCTAAAAACTGTGTCCTTCTTTAAAGGCATGTATACATATAAGTATAAGCTTATTATTAAAAATAGTATGACTTAAAAAATATCAAGCAGAGGTCAATTACAGTGCATAGGCTAAATAAGTTTTAAATCGACATTATTTGACATCCGACCCATAAACGGTTAAGAGGCGCCGTATAGTCGCTCCGGCGCACGCGCGGCCATTCATCGCAGGCGCCGGGCTGCCGGCGTGGCGCGAAGCGGCATTTGTTTGTTCTTCGAATAGAGATTTGCAAGTTTAAAAATTAGGTATATCGATAAATATTCTATCGATATTTTCAATATTGCTATTTATAATAGTTATGCTTTTCACAATAAAATAATTTCATTTAAAATAACTTTTATTAATAATATATTAATCAATATTATAATTTGGAACTTCTTCAAGTAAATTAACTATGTTGTATTATTAGGATAAAACATAAATTGTTAATCTATTTCTGTTAAAAATGGTGTTTTACAATCAAAAATAATATTAATGTTTGATATATCAAAATAAGTATGTATTGAAATAATATTAATATTAAATATTGATTTATTGGTATGATTTTTTAAATATCGATATTTTTTATTCGAGCCTACCCCGCCCTTTTAATAAAAATTCGTGGAAATTTCTTTCGAGTGGATTACTTACTTTTTGGTTGCGGTTTTATAAAATTGTGTTGTTTTACAAAATGTATTCCAACCAGGAATATTTCAATGCGTTAATGTGTCTAGTGAAATGTGATTGTGTCTAATGAAATGTGATTATTATAATTGTGAGTAATTATGCGGAATCGCTTCTGTTTGCTTCTCCAAGAAACATACCATTACCGTCACTTAAGGCATTTGAGCGTCTTCATATACGCATCTATGTACAATTTCGGAAATGTCGATGGCCGTGAACAACAACGTGCTAATGAGGGAAGGCCGAGGGTTAATAATGACGATCTAGAGGAACACATATCAGATATTTTTCGACAGGACCCTACGCAAAGCACGCGTGGACATCTACTCAACTATACGCGTGTTTGGAAAGTTTTAAAACAAAATGGCCGACACCCGTACCATTATCGTCGAGTACAGTTATTAATTCCTACCGACTTCGAGACTAGAATGGCATTCTGCAAATGGATTTTAAACGAAAACAATGAAGACAGTGAATTCTCGAGCCGTATACTTTTTAGTTAACTAAGTGTTATTTTAAATTGATTTGTAACATAGTGAAACGTATCGATATTTGCAAAAAAGTGGTATCAGTGAATCTTTAAAGTGATTAAACAATCAAAATAATGTGAATATGCGTTCGAGTTCGTCACTGGTAGCGCAGCAGGTGTGATGGTGGTAAATTATTTAATATTTAATTTTATTATTTCTATTGAAGATTTTGTAAATGTAAGTTGTTTCGACTGATAACGTAGTTAAGAGGGTTGACACAATTTTTCATACACACTGTAGGTATATTAGTGTGAGCATTGCGCCTGAACATTTTCCACTAGTTTAGCATAATCAGGTTTGTAGTTGGAAATTGCCAACCTTAAAGAATCTAATGTATGAGGGTCTGTCAAGCGAGAACGGTGTTTAGTGTTGTTTTAAGTAGGAAAATGCTGATTCACATAAATATGTTGAACCAAAACACGAATGAAGTTTATCAACACATTTTATCAAATTTGGATATTTTTCTTTGGAAACCAATGCCCAGAAATCTTGACCTGCGGACCTTGCTTTTAGAAATATGTCGCATCGCAGAGTAATAACGTGTGTCGAAAACAAAACACTATATACTTTGTAGAATAGAGCATAAATAACGTGACGGAACAGCGATTGAAAAATGATACAAGAAGGTGCTGCAGGTGTTGATAATTAAAATGCACAGTCTGGTCTATTTATTTATATTATTTGACTGGCCACGATCGATTGGACTAACGATCGCGCTCGACCGGTTGGCCACCCCTGGTTTAGACTATAGTAGAAGCAATTAATAAAACGCGGTTATTTTCGAGGTACAGTTTCAGATTTGTTTTTCAATGTTCGTTGTTACTCCTGCATAATGGCTGAATCCAGTATTTATAATTTAAAAATATAAGGTGATACTTAAATGTTACCATTTCAACATTACAATTCAGTATTATGATAAAAATAATTCTAAGAATTATAGTATATTATAAGCAATCAGCTTACCACCGTCATTATTTATAAAAGAACTACCCACACGATTGTTTATAAAAGAAGCATTCAAACCGCCGCGCGTCTCTTGGCTCTTGGCGTTCGTAGTGCAAACACCGGTCGTGTAGTTTTGTTAAAGCGTTAAATAATTAAGTTTAGGATTTTGTTCTTTCTATTTAATTAATTTTGTTGTTAAAATTACTTTTCGAGACTAAATAACTAGGTCAAGTGTTAAAATTGTTTCTTTTTTAATATATCTGCTTCTGATTTCTAAAAATATAATAATTAGTGCGGCACAGATGGCGCCATTTGTATTTTTTTAATGTCAAAGGCTCCTTCGCTCATCTCTCATTTGTAATCCTCCTCCTCCTTGCGTCGGTTTCCTCATTGCTGAGGGTCGTGAGCTCGCACGAATGTTTTCTTATAGACAATCCTGTACCACCCGTGTCTATCTTGCGCAGAGTGTAACGCCTCGTAGACAGTAGACTCGAGAACTGACCGGACCTGGTCGGACCATTAACGCATCAGATTACGCGCCCTGCGTCTCCTTCCTTCGGCCTTGCCAGTTACCATGAGCTTTTCCAATATCGTTATTTCGCTTCGTTCGTTATCTTCGTTTCTTCTGGCAATATGGCCGAAGTACTAAAAAATTCGACGCAGGCAGATGTTTGAAAGGGATTTTGTAATATTTATTCCTAAAATCTATATTTATTCACAATTATTTAATTAATGTAGTGTAGTAATATACCTTATTTAGCAATAACTTATAGACTAAATAGAAGAGTAATATATTGATGAAGTCATTTGATTATATATTTTATTAAGTAAGTACACATTATTCGCTTCGAAGTCAACTCTTTAAAATAGTATTTAAATAAGACGTTATGTACAATTAACATATATATATATATAAATATATATATATATATATATATATATATATATATATATATATATATATATATATATATATATATATATATATATATATATATATATATATATATATATATATATATTGTGTTGGAAAACCAAATACTGAAACGTTTAAGCGGCTGAAAATCGTTTTTCTCGATAAATAGAAAGTTTTATAAGTAGGCGGTATGCCTTAAGTGATAACTTTCAATTTAATATTAGTTCTGTCTTCAAAGTTTTATCTTTCAACCGGTTTCCTTTGTGGTGTTAATATCAAGGTTTCTTAAGTTACGGTTGAAACAATAATTTCATTGGAAGAATGTAATTGTGAAGTAATATGTATATATGTATGTGTGTGTGTGTGTGTGTGTGTGTGTGTGTGTGTGTGTGTGTGTGTGTGTGTGTGTGTGTATAATATAAGACAACAAATTCATAACTCCATTTATTAATGTATCTTCATTTCTGGTTTATAAACTTGATGATAAATGTATAACAATGTATGTTAGGTCTTTAATATACTAACTCTACGTTTTAGTAAATTCAGTAACAATAATGTGCTTCCGAGATTTGAACTGCATTTAACTGAAAGTTCGAATTTCACTGACAAATCCGGTTCGCTATGTGCTTGTTACATTATTGTAAACTGAATATTGAATCACAACTAAATAAAAGCAACTATAGTAATTGTTTTTACATGAAAATCAAAAAAATATCACATGTTTATTGGAATTAATTTTAATACATGTTTCGTTTTCCAAAAAGCGCTTTTATGAGTTATTTTTGAATAGAAGAAGATTTTGTAAAAATCAAAAAATTTACATCGATTTCCACACACAACTTCGTTGCGCTTTTGTGGAGAATTGTTGTTAAAACAAATTAAAATGCATTTTAAGGAAGATATTGACTATGTATAGTATTTTTATTAATGACTACATTTCATTTAAAGGTACTTAAATGCTTTGACCCGTGTCTTTGTAGAGATAACTCCTTGTTTCATTTAAGATTTCATTCAAAGTTCCTTGGACTCAAACTTTATTATCTACATATTTCTCTTCTGCTATAAAGTTGACTAAAAGTTACTCATTCAGGTTAAGATTTGAACCGTACATAATGATAGGCATTTTGAAAGGTGAATATAGTGTTATATACGTAAGTTAAGCATATAAGTAAGTTAAACGGATAAGTTGACAAAATACAGCTGAATTTTTATAACAGTGACCAAGGTATAAAACAGAATTTATATAATACTAGTTTTTGCCCGCGATATGGTCCGCGTTAATTTCGGAATTAGTAATATATGTATAAGGCCTCGGCCTCGAATTTTGCGGGCAGCGGAGCGGCAGCGGCGGCGGCACGGCAACGCATACATTTCTCCGAAATAGCGGGCAGCGGGCACCGCTGTATTCGAGGGTCGATCCATTTGATTATACGCGTAAGATCCTGCCGCTCCCGCTGCCGCTCCGCTGCCCGCAAAATTCGAGGCCGAGGCCTAAGTGATCAGGCGAACTATGTTTCGAACTAGAGGACCTTAAATAAACCAGATATTGGAATTTATTCAGTTTTTTTACCTTTTTGGATCGAACAGAATTAAATATTGTATGTCCGTCTCCTGGTTCCAAGCTACCTCCCCACAGTTTTTCACCCATATCCCTACCGTTCTTGACTTAAAAATAGTGTAACTAACACAGCTTTCTTTTATAAATATAAATCAAAAAGTCTTAGAAAAGAGTTTACATTAGAAACAATAGTACATTCAAGATTTAATAGGATAGGTTACTTAATAGTTTTGGTGAAAAGAGAAACATATTTTTAGGATTACATAAGTATATTAAGAATAATCGCGCTTATAAAATTTGATTTAGATGACAAATTCGCGAGCACAGTGAAAGCCACAATTTTATATAAAACCACAATTTGAATAGACATTTTTATACTACAGTAGAATTAGAGTCTAATTTCTCTTACAATGTTTATTAGAGCAGAATTTTATTATAGTCCTGTTGAAACATAGCCTAATTCATGGAAAAATTGAAGTCACTTTATTAAAATAAATAAAATACTCTCGAAATCAGCAACGCACTCACAGCATTTCTTATGTTGCAGATGTCCATGGACGACGGCCGACGGTCATTACTTCCCATCAGGTAAGTCGTCTGCTTGCTTTCACCTTTGGGACATAGAACAGAATTTAAATCGGGAAACTCAATCGAAATGTGATTTCATACATTTTTAGTTAGTCTAAACTAATTTTAATTATAGTTCCGGTAAAAACAATTTTGTGTCTCAATAACACATAATCAGGAGCATGAGTTGAGAAAGTACTCGTTGAAGTTATATAAAGAAAGGTTATGAAATAAAGTGTACCTATTTACATTGATAGTACGTCATTTGTATTAGGCTTTATCAAATAGACTAAGTATATAGAAATGTAGGTAATAAAAGAAAAACTAGTTATAATTTAAACTATATTATCATTATAATTCCATTGTTATTACAGATATTTTTAGTAAAACATCGTACAACACAATATATTTATGTTTTTATAAACTTTAAGTTATTATTATTTTATGTTTTAACTTAAATTCAATAACAATTTGCGTATAAAATCATGAAAATTTCAATATAAACATAATAGTAGATAAACTGAGTACTAATTCACTAAATAATTATAATAATGGAAATAATTTCAACTGTTCAGTTGAGAACGTAAAGCTTTTCAGTTAAAAGGCTATTTGAGAGTCATTGAATGAAATAACGTAAGCGTCTGTTGATAGTTTCTCAGTGGATTCTTCTAGTCAATGTTTGACTAGAAGAAGATAAAGCGTTTTCAAACTCTTATTCTTTTAGGTTTAAAATTGATTTTGTCATATAAATTCATTAATTTATTATAAATGAATTGGCTATATAAATTATAAATGATTTACATTCATTTATTTTAAGATTTGATATTAAAAATGTATCCTTTTAAAATTCAGTAAATTATAAAGAAGAATTTCAATTGAAATGCTTCTTCTGCATGTCATCTATTATACCTATTATATACATATATCTGACATTGAGCCAAAATTCACGTTCCACTGTGACAAAGAGAATTTTAAATTTCAACTTTGAAGCAGAATAAAAATAGATAGTGGTAAAAAGAAAAAGTTCTGTTACTGATCAAATAGAAAAAGCTGGATTGGCTAAGTCTTTTCATTAAAAGAAGACGCTGCATTAAATGCTTATTTAGTTTTATGTCTGGAGATTTCTAAAATAAATAATGAATTTCTGTCAAAATACTCAAAAAATATGTTTATAGATAAAATAATACACACATTTCATGTTTATAAAAATTAAATCTTCTGTCTTGTCTTACCCTAAAATATTTTTAGCGTTAAATCTCGTTGCGCTAGTTATTTCTTATTGGCACTTCATAAATGATTATTTTTAGTTTATAGCTTACATTATTATTTTTTATTATGTATAGACACCACAGACATACGGTGAAGAAAAACACCGTGAGGAAACCTGGACTTATAGTTTCACAATTATAAGTTTGAAATCACCAACCCGTCTTGAGCGAGCGTGGTGATTAATACTCAAACCTTCTCCATGTGAGAAGAGGCATTTACTCAGCAGTGGGCTCTGATAGGCTGATGACATGACATGACAATATGTATAAAAGATTTTCATTACAATTTTGTTTTTAATAAACTCCGTGTACTACAGGAACCCAACATCACTTGAGAGATGCGGCATACTTTGAGAATATTTATCTTTTTTTCAATGTACAATTATTTTACCACCGTTTCTAGAAATTATTGTATCTCATTCTTGAAAGAGCGCTACATTTCCAAAAGCGACCTTTCAACTTCAAAAGTGTATATATTTAATTATATTGTTGATTTAGAGTCAGTTTTAATGCAATAAATAATATTATATCTCCTTTTCTCACTTTCTTTATATAATTAAAAATTAATAAGTCCTTTAAAGATTTATTGAACCAAAACTTCAAGAGAAGGCTTTCAGAACCATAGACGTGTATTTAATTTATAAACATAAAAATTATTTCAATAGCTTATATTAAGAAAATATAAAATTAAACAACGCAGACGGAGAAATACTTGTAAAATGTAAATCAAGAGGCGATGCGACGACGCAAAATATTTGCTCTTACAATATTTAGACATGGAATTCGTGTAAGACATTTAATTTTATAAGAAAGGAATTACATGAAGCAAATATAAAAGTATCGTACAAATTATACACTTTAAAAATAAAATAAAAGCAATTTTCACTTCACTTCACTTTCTTATTCTGAACACTTGCTACGATTGAATGAAACTAATATTATTCGGATTACTCTATTATTATTTTCAGAAACTACCGACTTCCGAAGTTTCAGTTACTTTTCAGCAACTGTAATCACGGGCAGACGAGATGTGAATGACATGATATGTAGTATGTAGTTTTTACAGTGATAAAACATGCGTAGCAGAATCGTATTATTAGTTTCATTTAAATGAATACTCGCGAATGTCTTAGATCTCATTATTTGGTACGATTTTTTTAAGAAGACGTAAGATTTGATCTGGACTCTTCACAATTACAGGTCAAAAATAAAGTGGACATCTCATGACTAGAATGTTTATTTGAATGGTATTTTATTTTTTCAAATTATTATAAAAAAATATATAGGTTCGCACTTTTATTTAAATATGGAAATTTTTACTGAGCATAAACAAAGAAATAGTAAAATATATGAATTTTATATACTGGTAGTGAAATATATGTTTTATGGTGTACTGGAGCCATCTAAGTTCGTATGATTAAATATGAAACATGAAATTGATTTAATTCAATTGTCGTAGTTCAAACATAATGATGTATAACTAATAATTTCATTCAAATTCTGTAAAGATACGATATTAAAGAATTCCCTTTATAAATTACTTTTATAAAACATTATTAAAATAGTATTGGTGATGAATTTCTTTTAATAAAACAAGATTTTGTTATCTATACTAATATTATCAAGCTGAAGAGTTTGTTTGTTTGAACGCGCTTATCTCCGAAACTACACTAAGAACTAACTAACGAAACTAAATGTTTTTGAAAATTTTATATTTTTTTATAAATCTCGGTTCCTAATATTAGGAATTTGTATTGGCATGCTGTAGAAATACGATTAATGCTCTAACCTTCTCCATGTGAGAAGAGACCTTTGCTCAGCAGTGGGATCCAATAGACTGGTGTTGATGATAATATTACTATCTAGGTATGCCGAAAAACTGATTTTTTTAATTTATTCAATTCTGTGTTACAAACGACTCTTACCAAATCGCAAATTTTTACTGAACTAATAATTTTCATCAAATATACGAAATTTGCATAATATTCTAGATTATTTGAGATGTACTTTTTGAAAGGGATCCTCCTAGTTTCTGAGGAATACGAGATTATTTTCATTTGCATATAATTTGCAATTTCTGTGTTAAATCCGTTGGCTGCTGTTATAATTGGATCATACGACATTTCGGATGAATAATATTTATCAAGTGTTATATAAGAAGAAATAATATAACGACTATAATATATAATTGTGTGCTTGTAAACAATTACCATGATTAAAGAAACTAGTAGTCATTTAAAATGAACGTTAAGTTTACGAATTCTCGTTTCAATTCCGAAATCGTTCAATTTAAAACCTCCTATATAGTATATATTTTTTATATAAATCGATTAAATTGTCAAGAGTTATATATAAATACTGTACTATAAATACATAAATGAAAATAAAATAAATACTCAAATTCATTTAACAAGTTTATAAAATATGTTTTATCAAAGAAATAAAAAAAGATACATTATATTTCAAGAAGCATGATAAAGCTAAACAAGGCGAGTTCCTTTAGTTTGAAATACAAATTTTCGACATTCATATTTACAACAAAAACACGAAAGTACAAGTAAGGTTCAAAATAATATGTAAGTTTTAAATTAAATCATAATTTGTATATAATATAATTTTAGTTTTAGTATTTTATCATCAATTATCAACAATGGAACATAATTTTTCATCGTACCTCCATCAGGTTTCCAGTGACACCATAAAAGTTCTGTCAATCAATAATTGATTAATGACAGGATTGTCACCACTCCATCAAAGTAATGGAATTATTGTTAGATGTTGTATTATAAAATGATTTTTTTGATTTTCATTTTTTCAATCTACGATTTGGTCCGCTTTATTAATTTTTATGTGTTCTCATTTAAATGAAATTAAGTTTGTTTTGATACTACCCGTTTTTTATTATTTTGTATCTACATAATTCTCACGTTTCGGTGCCTTAACAGCAACCGCGATTATGGGAAGACGAGATGAAAGATTTTAAGGTGATAGAGACAAGAAAAAATTATAAAAAAACGCATAATAATTATCGTAGAAGAAGAAAAACTTAGTATCATTCAATTTATTAGTCATTTGTATTTACTTGAATATCAAGTTTATCTTGTAAAGTACAATTCTTGCTATCAAAACTTTCCATATGTCTATTTCAAGTTCTTTATTGAGGCTGAGTGTAGCATGTATGTACACAGACGTTAAATCTCTTGCCCGGAAAACAAACTTCTCGGGAAAGTTTGACAAGATCACTTAAAGTGTTTCCTTTCCTACATCAAAAATAATACTTCTGTATGCTTCTACATATCAGAATTGAATTATCCAACATTTACTTGTGTAATCATTTAAATGATAAATTTAGGATACTACGCGTTTAATATTTTGTTACTACATAATCCCTAATACGATTTAATAGAGAAGATGACTAGAATTTATTTAACACCATGGAACTCTCATTAAAAATATAAAATTACTAGTTTTTGCCCGCGACTTCGTCCGCGTTAATTTCATCGAACGGGCGAACTCTATTCCGTCCTAGAGGCCATAAATAATCAGGTTTTTCCTGTTTCAATCGAACAGAATGTTTGACATATTAGTTAGTTGTCAAATCTAATGTCAAAGAAAACATTTGTATGGGAAATAGAAAAGGACTGTTTTTAGGGTTTTCCCGGAAATGAATCAATTTTTCTCACCTTTTAAATCTTCCCTGAACCTCCACGAACATTTCAAGACTAAGATAAGATAAATCCGTTCAGCCGTTCTCGAGTTTTAGCGAGACTAAGGAACAGCAATCCATTTTTATATATATAGAAGAAGATATGTCTATGACCACACTGCAAGATTTTAAGACACAATTATTCTGCATGCGTGAGAAAATTAAGAAATCGTTGACGGTAGATGACAAATAACAAGACCAACTGACAGACACTCTCATCTCGTTTGTCCTTGATCACGGTTGCTTTAAAAGAACCGAAACGTCGAGATCGTGTCATCATCATCATCATCAGCCTATCAGAGCCCACTGCTGAGCGAAGGCCTCTTCTCACATGAATCATGTAGTTTAAAATAAAATAAAAACGCGTAGTAACCCAAAAATTTAATTGCATTCATTTAAAATGTCCCTATTATAGAACACGCTGTATACGGAATGTCGTCAAATTAAATTACAATCTCTGGCTGAGAATTTAATCTGAAAATTGCGAATGATATGTTAATAAAATAATCACATATCTGTCAGTAACATTACCCACGCTGGGAAACCGTTTCTCTAATTCTGCAATCAAGGTAATTAGTTCAGATGCTGAGAGCAAATGGTGCTATTAAAAGCTATGTTCCAGGCTTTACAAAACTACATAGTCTTGTTTCGTCTTTCACTAGTATTACTCCATGGCTTTGTTTTATTATCTGTAACTGGAACCTTAAGTATACTTCATTTTATTCTCTCTTGATAAGTTTCCATAAAGTTCTATCAATATTGATCCATCATTACGTTACATACGTCTTTATATAAACGTCATTTTATATATTTTTAACCAAACCCTTTTAATGTACATATCTTCGTCTTCCTGGCAATTTCCCAGCTTTAGCCAGGGTCTGCCTTACATGTTGTGAATAGTTTTACCTAATTGTTTTTACGACCGGCCAACTGCCTGATATCAACCCTCTTTGATCTCAACCGAGATTTGAACTGCATTTAACTAAAAGTTCGAATTATGCATTGGGAATGCATTAATCAATGATGTCTAAATACTCTTAGAACGTACATATGACTCCGAAAAATCACATTGGAACTTGCCAGGGCCAGGAATCATATATGTTTCTTTAAGCTTTTTCTATATATAATATACTTTAATTACTTCTACTTTAAAGTTTCAAATACAATAATCACATATCTTTTAAACCTCAAGAGATTTCTAATAATATAAATGTTGAAGCGGCTGAAAATCGTTCTTCTCAACAAATAGAAAGTGTTGTAAGTACTTCTTAAGTGATAAACTTTCATTTTAATATCAGTTCTATCTTTCAACCGGTTTCCTTTGTGGTGTTAATTTCAAAGTTATATGTAGTTGAAACAATAATTTCATGGGAAGACTGTAATTGTAAAGTAATTATTGTAATATATTATATATAATTATTATTATAGACTAGTTTTTGCCCGCGACTTCGTCCGCGTTAGTTTGGTCAAGAGTAATATATGTAGGTATAGCTGACCAGGCGAACTCTATTCCGTCTTAGAGGCCATAAATAATCAGGTTTTTCCTCTTTCAATCAAACAGAATGATTGACATATTAGTTAGTTGTCAAATCTAATGTCAAAAAAACGTTTGTATGGGAAATAGAAAAGGGAAAACCCTAATTCCCGGCAATTATTCCAATTTTTCTCACCTTTTAAACTTTCCCTGGACTTCCAGGAGTATTTCAAGACTAAAATTAGCCAAATCGGTTCAGCCGTTCTCGAGTTTTAGCGAGACTAAGGAACAGCAATCCATTTTTATATATATAGAAGAAGATTTCGTACAAAGCTAAGTGGAAACGAAATTTTTGTTACAGCTAGACTTAAAAGAAATAATACTTTTTCCACAACGTTATTGATTATTTATTTCTACTATTAATCATTTTTTGTAACAAATAGATATGTAGTATTTGTTGGGGATTACGATCTTTTAATTATATTCCAGTTAAATCCAGAGCTATTAACTATTGAAAAAAGTCAAACAGAGTATCTATAGGTATGTAATTAAAAATATTATTTCGTTAATAATACATGGTGATATAATTTTAATTATAAAATATATATGTAATAAATTACATAACATTATAAATGTATATAAAAATTAACTTATTCATTTTGTATTAAAGAGTAATTTAAAAAAAAGTTGAAAAATAAAAATGTTACTTTTCATTAAAAGATATTTTATTATATAAAAAGTATGTTAAACGTCAATAGGTTCTAAAAAGTAAAAATATAGAAATGACTTCAGTACATATACGCCAATATTATTTAAACAAAAGGTTACACTCTGTATTTAAGAAAATATATTGAAATAGATGTATGTATAAAAATAAAATTTATTACCTCAAAATTGTTACGGAATGCTTATAAATAATCTCGCCCGCGTCTTACGGTATTCGAAATCAATGGTCCTGAAAAAGGAATTGTACCTATGTCTTGATTTGTGTTTCAAAATTTTGGACACAAAAATATTATAAGACTTAAGCTATTTTGCTTTGAGTATCAGAAAAAGTGTTTTCAAAGAACATGATAGGTAGTCATGCTTGCATTGCCCAATGTGGTTTTCTATAAAATGATTGGTAAAGATTTTAAACCGACTTTTAATGTTAAGTCGTGATGGCCCAGTGGTTAAAGGCCCGCTTCTCGTGCTTGAGGGCGCGGGTTCGAAACCTGGCAAGTACGAATGTGTTTTTTCCGAGTCATAAGTACTTTCTAAGAGTATTTAGACACCACTGACAGACGGTGAAGGAAAATATCTTGAGGAAATGGACTTATAATATCAAATTATAAGTTTGAAATCGCCAACCCGTCTTGAGAATGCGTAGTGATTAATGCTCAAATCTTCTCCATGTGAGAACAGGCATTTTGGTCAACAGTGGGCTCTGACAGGCCGATGATGATGAAGAAGTAGAAGAAGAAGAATTGTAGAGAAACTAGCTGTGATGATACAAAATTAGGTTACAACTATTACTTTACATTATTTCAAAGTTAAACGTGGTCATTGTCATTCTAATGACCCTTGAGATATTTTAATGATGGCTATGTCGTCTAATCTTCCATTTCATAACTTATCTTACCTTATCTTGATATATCTTTCTTTTCTTTTCTTTTTGGCCTGACGTAATTTCCGTTACGTACAGTCTGGTAGATATCAAACTATTCATCCCCTATTATATTATTACTTTCAAACATTTTATTCATATAATCTTTTTTTAGTCTATTCTACGTATAAATTTTGATTTTCCTAATGAAAAACTAATTTTTATTTTTGCGAATATGAAAATGTTCCTCCGAAAAAGGGAATTTTCCGACGAATATTAAAATTAGAGAGTCCGTTACGGTCCAGTGAATTCTTGAATCCTTTTAATTGGTAACGGCGAGTGATTAAAAATTAACAAGAGCTTTATGACGTACGTTGCCTGAAACTCAACGTCGGCTATACGGATTACATTTTTAAATTAAATCCTTTTTGTATTTAAATGAAATTGAATGTTTCATTTAAAATTATGATTTAACTAGATAAAATATAGTTTCCTTAAAATATTTCAATATAATAACCAACTACATATAATATTACGTTAATGGAACAAAATTATTTTGCTTGGTATTAATAATTACTATTAACATATATCTTTAACGATAAAAATATATTTTAAAAGACATATTATTTATTCGTAGTAAATATATATTGAAGATTATTTTTTCTTTTATAATTGTATTACACATGCAACGTTATATTTTAAAACATCGATGAAATATTCCCCAACAAATTTGGACGTAGGGAAGCTTTAAAGGCATCGAAGGCTGCATTTAGTCCTGAAAGCGTCAGTTTGCGCCCGGAGGCTCTATCAGCCAGTCGTCTGTGTTGTTTGAAAAAGTTAACAACTGTGTTTGTGCTGTGTTTGTGTTCTGGGATGTTTTGTGCAGTTTAAAAGGTATTATATCGTTATATTTAAATTAATTCTCTTTGTAATATTTTTTTATATGAAAATACATTTTATGTCCAAAGTTCATGTGAGGAACGTTCAAACATTGTTTATATCCTTGAAGCATATGAGTTCTTATAACTTTTATGGATTATAATATATTTATGTATATCTTATAAAACTTATAACTTTATAAATTCATATAAATATTATTTGAACGTATGACTTTTCATTTATATATATGAATCATAGTGATATAATAATTAAAAATCCAGTGGAAATTCGTTCAGTCATGAAATAAAATACATTATGTAGACAATTGAAAAAGATTTGTAGGCGTTGTGTAGATAGTAGGTAGTGATTTATTTTTGATATATATGCATTATTAACATACATATAATATTTAACCTAAAGGTTAAATTGCCTAAAAATATATTAACCTTTCCATAAATATTTAACCTATTCGCTCTAAGCCGTAAAGCGTCCTTTTATACGGTACTCTTATTTAAATACCCATGTGGGATGGATAGCTTATTTGAAAGAAGGCTTTATACTAAAATAACTTATTATTTTTAAGTATAAATAACGTTTAGACCTAGTAATTTTAATTTTTATTTAACTGCTTTTTATATACATATACATTTTTGATAATTTTTTACATAGTACAAAGTAATTTTAATGAATATAATTGTGATACCAATTTCTTATATCAAAATAATTAAGATACCCTTTGTCTGTTTCCGTTGAATGCAAAAGTGTTGGAAATAAAGAAATAAGACTTGAATAATTGTAAAAAAGTATTAGCAAACTGACAAGTGGTCTGTAAAAAGGTATTTTTTACAAAAAAAACTTTTTTAGTTTTAGATAATATAATTTTCATTAAAAATTATTATAATATATATATACATATTATAATGAAAAAAGTTTTTTCTGACATGAAAAACTTCTTCAATATTTATCAGGTTGTATAATTTGACAAAATTAATAATATTTTGTATACCCAAAGGTAATTGTGGAATTTTTGATTATTATGAACAATGAATTAAGTTTATAATGATCCGTAGTCTACACAGTTACTTGAAAATCAAATTTACGTAAAGTTATAAGTCAAAGTTACAGAACTAGAAGGCGGGGGCTTTATTCAATGTACGGAACCATTAAAAGTCGTTAGCTCGAAGTCATCTGGTTATTTCCATGAAACTTTGTGACAATAGACGAATGAAAATTAAATTGAATTTACCAGTAACTGTTTCTTAAATTTGAGATCTAAAATTTTCGCTACTTTCGGTTACCGTAAGGTAACGTCGGGAGTATGTAGTTTATAATCTTCTATATATACATATAAAAATGGATTGCTGTTCCTTAGTCTCGCTATAACTCGAGAACGGCTGAACGGATTTATCTTATCTTAGTCTTGAAATGTTCGTGCAGGTTCAGGGAATGTATAAAAGCTGAAACAAAATTAATTTCCGGGAAAACCCTAAAACCAACACTTTTCTATTTCCCATACAAACGGTTTTTTTGACATTAGATTTGACAACTAACTAATATGTCAATCATTCTGTCACACTTTAGAACACGGAGATTTGTGGCTTAAAGGTAAACTCCAAAAAAATAATTAAGAAATAATTTATTTCTTAATTGAGGCAGTACGAAGTCTGCCGGGTCAGCTAGTCAAAAATAAAAATCGCGTAGTAAATCCGAAAATATTAGTTTCTTTTGTTTCTTATAGTCTAAATATATTTTAATTTTTACTCAAGCACAAGACTGGTATTTTATATTGAAGTATATCTAGTATTTATTAGTGTCTTTCGCAAGCATCTATTTATATGTATTTTATATTATCCAGATGAGACTTAACTGCTGGAAAAATCTATCCTTTACAGTTACCACGTGTACCTATTGATCGACTTAAGCAAGTTAATACACCTGGAAATAAAAGCTATTTAGATCTATTACGAAGTAACCATTGACCTGTGAATTTTATAGCTAATAGGTTAGTATGGGATAGTTCCCTTCGTACAGAGTTATGGTGCGTGTTGGCAATTTCATATATGGAGTATAAGCATTCGCGTGTTACCTTAATTACCAATGATATAAAATGTAGAACAATTGTACGTTTGTATATAAAATTGTCAAATATTTTTTACCGCATTGTGTTTTGAAATCTCTTTCAGTAATTCTTTTAACGCGATGTACCAACTTGTTGGAGAATAAAATTTTGTTAATTAATATCATCAAATTATTGGTTAGTTATAGAAAAATTAATCCATCTTTAAATATTAATAAGAGTGAAATTAATAGTTTTTTGGAGACATATATAAATGAAAAGCTTGTATTATCAATAATTGATCCTAATTCCTTACTAAAATTTAATTAAATTTTACTTATCAGTAAAAAATACTATAATTTCTAAGTAACTTTTTGTATAAACTAAATGACAAAAACTTAGTTCAATTTATTAACATGTGTGCTACTCTAAGTAATTACATGTTTTAGTATTACTTTAAAATACTTCTACATATTAAATTACATTGCTAATTTTATATTCTTTTTATTAAGATTTTACTTATTTATCTTATTCTATTACTATTAAAATGCCTTTACGGAACGGTTTTATTATGTTATTAAAGTAAATTAAAAAATATAACATCCCTTCTAATATTATAAAGCGAAAGTAACTCTGACTGTCTGTTACGCTTTCATGCCTAAACCACAGAACGGATATTAATAAAATTTGGTACAGAGATAGAGTTGACCTTAAAATAGAACATAGGAAAGTTTTTAATCCCAGACTTTTGAAAAGTTCCCTTGGAAACGCGATATAACCGAACTCAACGCGGGCGAAACCGCGGGCGGAAAGCTAGTATGTATATAATTTTGTATATTATTATTAGCTTGTATACCGTCGATGAGTTCATGGTTTGCCAACATTGTGTACATTCAAACTGTTATCATTATTCGTTTGTATTGATCGAAAGCTATTGAGGACACAAGCAGAACATTGACTTTCATAGGATTTTATATTACAGTGACACTATTAAAAATTACACCTAAATAACATACATACATTATCTAAAACTACGAACTATACTTATTACTTTATTAATTATCATTTAAATTGAATTAATAGTTAATTTTTATCTTTCTGATGTTTTAAAATAAGCTTGTTAAATCTTTGTTTTTTAATTATGACTTCATTCGCACTGGGATCGTATATTTATTCAATGTCAACGTTTTTATTTGTTGGACGAATTATAATCTTGAGTACTGTGTGGAAACACGAAGGAGTTTTTCGAATGGAATATAGACGTCTTTTTTCATATTTCAAAAGTATTTGTCAGTTTTTGCCTTGGTTAATAACTAACTGTTTTATAACAATTATAATGTTTCAGTTATTTAAGATGGTCGTTTTTATATTATCAGATTAATCCAATATTCCAATGCGAATGAAGCCTTAACATAAAAAAGATGCTTGACAATTTTCAGCTTGTGTTTTCTTGTAATATGTTGTATAAAATAAAGTAATGTTAAAAGTAAATTTTTGTGTAAATAGTATATATTTTAAAGCGTGATTGTAATTGTGAATTTATATTACGTTGGATTTTCCATACCTGAATGAATTTAATATGTATTCGTTTCATTACTTTTCAGATATTTTATTTTATTTAATAATTAACTATAAATAAATGAATTTATTTTATTTTAGTGATTCTTTATCTAATATATATATTGTATTGATGATTTATTATTCTCTTAATCATTGTGAAACACGAAACATATAATATTGTACTACGGTATTGAACGGTATTTTTATAAAAAAAACAAGAATCAGGTTATTTGAAACTTCAGATTTAATAAATTTCTGATCATCGCTTAGGAGTAAACATATTTTTATTTTAATATATCTTGGTAAGGATAAAATTATGGCAAAAATAATTATGTTACCATAATTCCTATCAGCACGATCTATGTATATCATTATGTACATTGATAGTCAATAATATTAAATATCATATATTTATATACAATCAAGACACATTATTGAATTATTTAAATGACTGAACAATGAGAGTTTTGTCTAAATCAAGTTGAATTGAAGTATCGTATTATTAGCAAATGAAACTCACTTTATTTCAGACAAAGCAATTCTTTGTATGAATATTAGGACTTTTATTAATTTTTCGGATTGCTACGCGCTATTTTAATCATGATCACGGTTGTTGCAAAGTAACCGAAACGTTGGGAGTATGTAGTTTGAAATAATAAAATAACGCGCAGTAATCCGAATATATTAGTTTAATTTAAATGAACACTCGCGAAAAACTTATATTTCATTATTTATATTAAATATTTTGTCATAAAACTATATTCTTTTAGAAGTTTCATGTATATAATGAACTACGTAACAATTTAAATTGATTTAAGCAGACAATCTCTCCAGTTTGTTTTAATATAGCCTTCAAATGATCAGTGAACTGGAAAAGTTGTTTACGCAACTACTATACATGTTTAGGTTAAATACAAAATATAATCATCACATCGAATATTGGTCACTTGATCATGAAGAGATAGTTTTTTGGACCAATTCACATATATATGTGATTAAATAGTTATATATTGAAGATACTTTTAACTCTAGTATAAATTATTGACAAAAATATCAAGGGAGGGGGAATAGAAAAAAACGGAGCGAAAGTATATGTATATGGGTCGATTGTGTATTGTAAGCAACGTTTAAAAAGTTTTTCTTAAAACAATATGAGTTTCTAATCATTGTTATTTTCATTTGAACATTTCGAAGTTTCGCTTCTTTCGCAGAGAGATTCCACGCACTATTTTTTGTACTTTAATTTATTTCTGACGTTTTCTCAATATTCATTCATTATTTAATTGGAAGATTTTCAAATTATGTTAAGTTAATAACAAATTTCCTTTTAATATATATCATTGAATACTTAACTTTGCTTAGTATTTCTCACTAATATGTTAAGATTTTGATTTGATATAAGCAAATATAAATTACAATATGAAATTTTTGTTGAGTTACTAAGTCAACCTCTTCTTGGAAAATGGAGCACTAAATTGCAATAAAGCGTAGCGATCAAAGTTTGTTTCAACTTAAAATTGTTTACTACAGCTTACAATATAAAAACTTGGTAAAAATATTGATTTCTCCTAATAATGCGGTAACATTTCTACGTATAAGACTAGGATTTATCTGACTTTGGCTATTTACGCGGGACTATGCGACAAGGAATCTTGTGTATCGTTCCATCATTCTATCTGCTTACAAAATAAACTATTACAAGATTAGAAGACACTTTTTAAGTAAGAACATACATATCTTCAAACAACCCTCTATAATAATATTATGATTTTAGTTAAAATTTCCCAATATTTTATAACAATGTATATTATGAAAGAAGCTTTAAAGTAATAAACTGGACGCAAACTTAAAATTCATAAAAGTTCCTTTGAAGTAGAAAATAATTGAAAAATTTCCGACCATGAAAAAACAAGCTATTTTGTAATTAGAATTCAAGTTAGTGCTCATTTTTGCATGCACACTAGTATAAGACAGACACATAAGTTCTTTATTGAAAAAGACATGTTTTCAAGGGACTTTCGCCTTTATAGCTTGGTTTGAAAATATTGTGTTGGTAATATTGCATGTCACCCTCAGTATGTTTTGCTTCGCATACATATATTTTTTTTTTATTCATAAATGGTTAAGTGCATACATTGAGACACTCAGACACTTACATATAAGCCAAATATTACCTTATAAAAGGTTCTTCGGAACTAAAGATGGCTCAAATAATAAAATATTAATATATTTGCACTTCTTTTAGTTCATTAAATTTTGAATGACAAAAACACATATTTAGTATTCACATACTACAAATTAATCGTCATTTCTTCTCTTGTTTTTAGTTTATTTATATGTATGTAGCTAAAAGTCACCTTATTGAGGCAGAAAGAGCGCAAAGATGTCTTTTAAAGGTTGCTGATGGACTTCCATTTCTTCTACAAACAAAAACTTTATATAAAACCTGGGACATTTTGACCATTAGACAAACTTTTATACTGAACATAATTCTTAAAAAACACTCACAAACAGTTTATCAACGAATATTAGATTGTTTGTTAGGATAAATGTAGGAAAGGCAATGTCTGTCGAACTGAAACCTTCCACTTAAAGCTTTCCAACAGATTTTATTGCTTTCTGGGTAGTGTTCTTTAAAATAAGTTAAATAAAGATTTACGAATATATTCATTAAATAAATCGGCTTGCAAACAAAAAGTAGACGAATGGTTAAAAACATTGGACTATGAAAATACCGGAAATCTCTTAATTTTCAATTTATAACCCTATTCTTCAACAGTGATAGATTATCACTCTAATTGCATAACTTATTATAAGTAGGCACTCACATTAATACATACATACACACACACTCACACACACACACATACACTCTAACACACTGAAACAATCTCTCAAACATATATACAACAGTTTAATGATAAGAGCTCACTTTGTTAATATGGCGGTGTGGGGACCTGGAGACCTGTAATACAGGTATTCCTATACCCATCACGGGCTCCAGTCTCTCACTAATGTATATTTATATAAGATGATGTGTATCAAGTATCTTGTGAAGAGAGAATAAATTTATTATTATTATTATGTATGTATATATCTGGTAGTGGCTATAAAATTGTTTTTCTTCATAATACCTAACACACACACACACAGATATATATGTATGTATGTTAGGAATGTAATATACTTATGTGTGTATATAATACCAATACAAAGCTTCTCTCATTCATAATATTACTAGTTAATTTAAAAACGTTTCTATTCAGTTCTGCTTACATATTTTATATTAATATAAATACGATATTAGACCTCTGTTATCAACCGCCGATATCATAAAGATAAGGCTACTTCATTAACTAAGTGCACGGAGACTTTATACCTATATGTTTCGCACGAGATTTCTCCTGGTTTTCACCCTACTTTTCCCTTTAATACCAAGATAAGGGTAATGAAAGATAATTTGATTTCCATCTATATACAAAGATAATATCGTAATTTTCTTTTTATTAACCAATGTTAAAAAAAGAGGTTATATATCATTAATTTGTAATTTTAATTGTTGATCGCAATTAATACTAAAAGCAACTGTCTCTATGAATATTAATTAATAGTTTTTGCCCGCGACTTCGTCTGCGTTACTGTCAAGATAGTAAATGTATAGTTGACCGAGCGAACTCTATTCCTCCATAAAGGCAGTAAATAAGAAGATTTTGGATTATATCAATTTATTATTGTTTTTTGATCGTATGTAAAGTATCCTTTTTCTTTTTTGTGGAACTTAGCTATCTCTCTACCAATTTCCAGCCAAACCCGTACAGACGTTTTGAGTTATAAATAGTGTAATTAATGTGAATTTCTTTTATATATAAAGAAATAATAAAAAACTATTCAATTTAAGATATAGGGATAACAAAGGATTTATTATTTAGTAAACAGTATCCGTAATTTCCATTTTTTAATAATTTCAACATAATTTGTCTATACATCATAGTTACCTAAAGATTATTATCAGGTTTCATTGATATTTAAATAAGGATTTCTTTACTTATGCCTAATATAATAATTATTATTAAAACACAAAAAAAATCTTATAAATTTGATAGAAATAATTTGGAATCAATCTATTTCATTACTGTACATGTAAAACATGTGAGTGTAACGACTTTTCTAGACTAGATAAATGACGGAATTGACCCCTCTTTTAGTACCTATTGTAGCCGACTTGGAGGTCTTATTAGTTCAGTGACCAATACTCATGACCTTAGAATAATGTTTTTATTTACAAGTACGTAACAAATTTTAAGATATGGCTTACATTTAACGAACATTCTAGAAGAATAGGTGTCATTGTACCTAATTTCTTTTTTTTTAACGAAAAAGGCATAACAGAAAGGACTGAGTATTTTACTCATATATATATATATATCTACCCAGCCGTATTCGGCTATAGTGACTTAGCTTTGTTTTTTTTTTTTATAGATTACATAGGTAATATTTAAGAGCTGCGATGCGACCTCACATGGCTAAGGTACCCAATCTTAGCACTACACGTGCGACCACAAGCGTCACAAGTCAGTGTACCATTTACATAATTGTATGTTATATTAGCAGGTGGACGCGCTTTTATTCGGTCGCGTTTGAGATCCAGTTCTAGTTTTCTTTTATCTTCAAATGCATGTACTTTTTCATGTACATGCCGTCTCCATCCAGATCTGTTTTCAGCGAGAGATTCCCAGCGAGACGGTTCAATGCCGCAGCTCTTCATGTGTCTTTTCTGAACATCTTTGAAGCGCAAGTATTGGCCCCCGCGTTTCCGCTTACCAAACCCTAGTTCAGAAAAGAAGATGCGCTTCGCTTTTCGCTCGTCGGACATTCTCGCAAGGTGTCCGCACCAACGCAACTGACGCTGCATCAAGTATGCCTCAATGCCATAGACATTAGCTCGTCGAAGAACATCGGTATTGCGAATCCGATCCGACCATTTAATGTTTATAATTTCGCGGAGGCATTTTAGATGGAATCTGTCAAGCGTGCGTATTTGTCTGCGATGTAGGCACCACGTCTCAGATGAGTACAAGATGATGGGCAGTACGGTCGCCATGTATACCTGTATTTTTGTACTTAATTTGATGTTATGGGATCTGAATACTCGGACTCGGAGACTACCAAAAGCAGCCATGGCAGAGCCAAGTCTACTACTGATCTCCAAATCAAGGTCGCCTTTGGCTGTTATGCTGCTACCAAGGTAACGAAATTTGTCTACGTGTTTTAATTTATTTCCGCTAATGTGTAGATTGAATGGAGCTTGATTTTCGGCACCCATAGCCATCACCTCGGTTTTTGCGATGCTAATTTTTAAACCAAATCTAACACATGCGCTATTAAGTCTCGAGATAAGGTCTTGTAATCCTTCAGAAGTATCCGCTACAAAGCACAAATCGTCGGCATACATGAGTTCAGTAATAAGATCATGTGATACTTTTGTGTGGGATTTAAGCCTAGCAAGGTTAAATATGCCGCCATCCGTACGATACCGTATTCGAATTCCTTCCGTATTATTTTGTAGACTTTCCATGTATATAATGTATCATCAAATGTATTAAATAACACTGTATTTTAATTTTATTAATAAATTTGTATATATATGACTAAATATAGTTTGATTTCCCGTGAAGGATTCAGTTTGACCAACTGTTAGGTAAATGTTATTTCATACTTGTGCCCACATATACCGTACATCCATATAAGATTATAATCACTTTAGTATATTAAGACATGTATTTAAATTTAAATATCAACATAATATAATGTGAAATCTAAATTGATGAGATCTAACATTTTCTCGAGTATTCATTTAAATGAAACTAATATTTTTCGACATCTCGTCTGCCCGTGATCACGGTTGCTGTAAAGTAACCGAAACGTCAAAATTGCGTCAAAATTCTCATAAAGTTCAACAGTTAGCGATTCTAAAATTCAGCACCAAAACCAACGCTATCAAATTCTTAGTAGCACATAAAAATATTATTACGCCTTAACCGCCCTTACTGGGATATCTGATGATTTCGCATCCATGAAATTTTAACGTAAATCCATAAGAAAATTATTCTTCCCTAAAACTTACTGTCTGACGCGACCGAAATCGCTCCAGAATTACTATACTCAGATTATATGACACTTAATGACTTTGTAATAAATGTTATAAAGGAATGAATATATAGATTACAAAAAATATGTCCTAATACGCAAAAGTTTAGGTGTAAATCTGTATATCATTCTATGTGTTTCTATAGAATATTTAATAACTATGCAATCATTTCACCATATGTGGATGCTTATAGATCTGTAATTACATGTTTAGTCTAGCCTGAGACTAAATCTTATTGCTTTACAACAGATTACTAGTTACCATTCAATGTTTTTTGTAACCGGTATAAAAGATTTTAATATAAAAACTGAAATAAATTTTTATTTTATATTAATTTTGTCTAAAAATCTTAGTTTTCTAAAAGTATTTGAGGTTTGAGAAAGTTTGATTTATCTTACGGAATAATTAATATGAAAATTTCTTTTCATAAAGCGGTATCAGGTAGTTTTTTTTTTAAATTATGATTTCATAATAAATGAGAATGTCGAAATAAATTTTATCTATGAAATTGCTGAATATTGGACAAATATATACATACTAATATATTACATATATGATATCCTTGCGAAGGTTCTTTTATATGGACTTGATTAATTTCTCTTCCATACATACATATATTACACAAAGATTATGTATATACTTTATTCAATAGTTACCCTCTTATGAATACTCATGAAGAACCAGATTATGTCAAAGGTCATTGTCTTGTAAAAATTTTGAACAAAAACGTCCATAAGGGACCATTATTACGTAATGATCCCATTAGGTTTTAGATATAATCAAATAACAAAAAATAAAAATAGTCATCACGAATACATATCAATATCATTTGAATTCGTTAATCCCACAATACTTTCTGTTACAAATCTTCAGATCACGGTCGCCTTTTAAGGCTTGATTAAGATATTAAAATGTCTGACAGTCGGTATGCGGGATAAGCGCCATAACACATGATTGGTTTATTGTAGAACATTTCACTTTGACGTCTACCTTATATTATGATAATAAATAAAGTCTAAATTGATGGTATAGTTTAAATGAGACTGCCACTTGTATTTAATGAATATAACATACAGTGTGTATTTTACAAAGTATATTAAAATATTTGAATATAATACATATTAGAATTCATGGCTTTTGCTTAAATGACAAGTATCTAATGTCATTAAAATGATAACATATAAGTTAGTACGTTGTGTTCTTCTCCTAACATTGAAATATAACTGTCGGTTTGTTTGTAATGACAGCTGTGTAGTTAACATGTGATATATATTTTATTTATGCTTATAACCCACGTATCAATGAATAATGAATGTAAACTATTAAAAATGTTACTTTACGATCTTCTTATAAGTGTTTATTACTTAACTACCGTTTACTATTGGCTCGTTTAATTTTACTAATGTTTGAAACAAGCATATGAATACCATTGATTATTTAAAAGTAAAGTAATTTTGGCGTAATTATAGTCCAAAAATGGTAAAAGGTAAATGTTTAAATAGAAATATACGTTACTGTGGTTTAGTTTTAACAATTATATAACTGTCTTACTTCATTAATTATTTCTTAACAATTAAACGATCTTTAAGAAGTTATGGATGTATAAACGATATGTATTTATATCGTCGTATTTATTGTTCTCAGGTTGGATAACAGGGAGGGTGTGACGTCACACTGGTCGGATCCTACTACTCTTGGCTCCAGGGCCACCTTTCGCACCAGCACAACGCCTGCCGTGCTGCTTCTAACAAAACTCAGGTAAATATATAACATAGGAATATATACGACATGTATATATGTGTATTTAAATAATTGTTTTAAATTTATTTCATTTTAAATTATTAAAATATGTACATTCTTTATTCCGTCGTGTTATAAATGTGTTTGAGATAATTAAAATATTGTTTCATAGATATTTTCTTTTAATTTTATACGTTTTTGAATATATGTCTCATGTATATCATTTTAAGCTTACGATTCTGAGAAATACGTGTATATGTGTAAATACTTTCCTTAGCCGAGTGATATTTATGATAGCCAACTTTATGTTTAAACATTATTTTTATCACCAAAAACAATTTTAAACCAATGGTTTCAGATGAATATTATTTTTATCATTCAAAACAACAATACAATATTATTTGTTTAAAGTATAATTAATGCAATGTATATACATATACTTAAAGTACTTAATACAAATATTAAAACTTAAATTTAATTTTTAATTAAACAATTTCAATATTTGGGTTAAAATCTTTTTATTCTTCATATATGTATGATACAATTTTCTAACATTTTTTAAACAAATAATGAATATAATTAAATTAATATAAATATAAATGAATACCTCATAATCCATTAAAGGCAGTCTCGATCTACACTAAGCTTTAAATCCGTAATAAGATATTCAGCATTCTTTGTTTTTTGTTTTTGTTGAATTTCTATGGGAACTGGAACACGGAACATGATATTTTAAGACCCGTTGACATTTCACGGGTCTTTAAATAGTAGCTGGCTATTGATTAGTATTATTGGCTTCTATCGAATTTATTGCATTTAAATATGGGATTTTAATTTAAAATCTTTACTAATTAATTTAAAAAAGTAACTTAATGAGGTCTAAGACTTTCGCGAGTATTCATTTAATTATAGTAATATTTCGCGACATCTCGTTTGCTCGTGATCACGGTTGCTTAAAAGTAACCGTAACATAGAGTGTGTAGTTTTTTAAAATAATAAAATACGAGAGTAATTTGAAAATAACGAATAACGAATTTACTCTTCAAATCATCTGTTGTTACGCTATAAGCACCTTAATAGCTAATTTACTTGAAAACAAGCATATTTATCATATGCGTATTTAAAATGTGTATTTAAATATACAGTATCGTATTGTGAAACATTTAACCTTAACACTGCTAGTTTATTTTCATATATTTGATTTTGAAGCATATACAATCTCGTGCTTAGAAAGTATTTTTGGATAGTTATATTACAGTGGATATTAAAATATGTTTCGCATATTGTATATACAAATAAATTAAATTATATGAATCGATTATTACCTTTCTAAATTCAGTTTATTTAATGAAACATAAATAGTATTTTATTATTTGAAATAACAGGAAACCAAACAACTATTGAATATAATAATAATAATATGCTAATTTTATTCCTAAGCTGAAATAGAGAAAAAAGCGCTAAGGTTTAATTAATATGGAGCTGACAAACAAACGTTGCTATTATCCAATAATTATTGAAGTTAGCTATTTACTTTCAAATTTCAATAAGTGAGTGTTGGAAATAAAACTTTTACTTTCGTCGTCGTATAAATATTTATAAAGCTATATATGTACATATATCAATAATGCATTAAAAATGTATATTTAAGATTTAGTACATATAGCTACTTGTTAAAATTTTCATCTTTTTAAGCAATGAGACGATTTCATGATTATAAATTACAATATTTATTAAAATAACATCTTTTTTTGTTCAATAAAGCAAATACTTTTGTATGGAGACCCAGAAGTATCGTTTTATTCGCAAATACATCATTTTGAAATAAATTTTCGGTATTGCGTTGCAAATTAATAACTGACCTTGACTGTAGCCTAGAATTTGTGGCGACTTTTTATCCCTTACTTATGTTAGATATGTCAAGTATTTTAAATGAAATGGGCAGACGAGATGACCATTTGCCTGTGACCACAGTTGCTGCAAAGTAACCTACACGTCGGGATTATGTATTTTAAAATAATAAAATTCGCGCAGTAATACGAATGGTATTGGTTTCATTTAAATGAATACTCGTGAAAGTCTTAGATCTCATTATGTAGTCTTGATATACTTATATATTATATAAGTATGAAACCAAAAACTTTACAATAACTGTCCTATATTTAGATACTAACGAGAAAATCAATTACAAATAGTCTTTAATATGTAGCATAGTTATATTATAAAATAGACTGAAAACTTACAAGTAAAGATATAATTAAAGTGCTCTATTATATACAAATTAATATTCTATATTTTTTTTTTTAAACTATTGTCTGAAGTTTCATCGTAATTATAACTAAAATATTCTGAAACTGTCCAAAAGGCTTATAAATTACTAGCTTTTGCCGCGACTCCGTCCGCGTGGAGTAGTGACTTCCGGCAGATTTTTGGTTCTTCCCACATAGTTCCCGTTCTTGAGGGGTTTTCCGGATGGTCGAGTTCCCGTAGAGTTTTCACCATAAAACCTATGTTTTTTTTTTTAAATTCACAATGAAGTACTCTTAACCAACAACATATTTATTTGTTTATTTGAATAAAGATTTTATAAAATTATTTCGACCAAATTAGGTACCTTAAAAACGGTTTTTGTGAGTTAATCTTAAAAGATAGACGTATACTGTCGCGGACTGTTTTTTAGATCATTAAAAGAGCTATTATTCTTTAATACATATTTTTTGTGTATCTTGAACCGTTTTCACGGCGCACGCAACGGAAGGCTTCAAAGATGAAATAATTTCTCCCGTTTTTTTACACATTTACCATTATATCTTTGCTCCTATTGGTCGTAGCGTGATGTTATATAGCCCACAGCCTTCCTCGATAACTGGACTATCCAACACAAAAAGAATTATTCAATTCGAACCAGTAGTTTCGGAGATTAGCGCCTTCAAACAAACAAACAAACTCTTCAGCTTTATAATATTAGTATAGATTTGAGACTGATATCGTCTTTCAAAGGCATTCATATTGGAAAGTGATTATACTTCAAACGCGTATGAAATAGTATAATTACGCCTTATCTATAATTACGTAATATTATACCGCCTAAGAGTTCAATATTCCCATTTTAATATTCAATATTCTCTCATTATCAATTTATTTTGCCCCTAGGCGTAATTAGAGTGGTGAAATTGAAAAGCGTAAAACATCTTTTATGTTAGTTCTTTTAAAATAAATTTGCGTTCAGTTCAACCATTTTCAATTACTGAATTAGCTCACATTTTCCTTTGTTACACAAACTAATAAGATTTTTCATCTCTATTTAATCTTGCAGCTTAAATATTTTTTTACCAATATAATTATAATAGTTAAGTTTATAGACAAACATTAACATATACATATTAAATCCGTTTTTTATTTATATGCACATTTAATTTTTTATTTTTAAAACGAATGATTTAAAATTAAACTGTGATTTAAAGTTCGTCCGGTCAACTCAGTAACTTTATGGCGTTTCACGTTGAGTTTTATGGGAAGCAGTCTTACTGGTTTTGAAACATCTGTTCCTTTTACCAGGCCTCGGAAATTACTGCATAAAACCTGGCCTTAAATATCTATTGAGATATTTAGACATCACTGATTAATGCATTCCCATAAGAAGTGTTGATGTCAGGCAGGCGGCCGGTCGTAAAAAATAATTAGCCAAAAAACTATTCACAACATTTTAAGGCAGACCCTGGCTATAGCCGGGAAATTGCCAGATAGAAGAAGATATTTTTACATTTATTTAACGTTTTTCGTATACTTTCTAACTATTCTTTTTTAATCTTTATAACTTTTATAACTAGATACGCATCTTCATCTCCTCTGCCCGTTGTCACGGTTGCTGTAAACATAGAAACGTCGTTGTCTTTAGTTGAAAAAATAAATAAGAAACGCGTAGTATTACGCGTAAACTTGATTCATTTAAATGAATACAAGCGAAAATCTTAGATATCGTTATACATATATTTTATTACCACTGATACTATTTCGAGTCTATAAATATCACCTTTGTTAAAAATTTCATGGTCTACCTTTACTAAATAATCAGTTTTAATTTTCTTTTATGAGAAATAATTATTTGGTCATAGATGCTTAAAAATTTATATGTAAAAGTACAAAGAAGATTTTGATTTAGTTTTGTTTGTACTGAAATTCAAATGTAGTAATCAAATAATAAAGCATTCATTTTGCTAAATAACACAACTCGTTTTTGAATTAAATAAGTTCTGGTAACCACCAAGGCCGGTTGGACGGCTCATAAAAAGAGTTTCCCTGCGACATCAAAATAAATAAAAAATTGTTCTGGTTATAATGTAGGTATTCTATATTTGATTTGATGATATAACAGACATTTCACCTTACGTTGAATGACATTTTGCAACAGAGAGATATTGCAGCCGCATTGCCAACAACATTATATAAAATTTTATTCGATAATACAAATATTATTTTCCTTTTTAAATAAAGTTAAGCTAGTAAAGAAACTATACAACTTCATATAACTAATCCAAGATATATTGGAATTAAAATATTAGTGTAATTATTTAATATCAATCATATTGTATCCGTGATATTTGAAATCGAAACAGTGATATCACTATCGCAACCTCACTCTGTGTATTGATTTTTGATAACTTGAAATGGAGTCGGTAAAATTTTATCACGAAACGAACTTGTGGCTTGCTGAGGCTTCATCCAATACAATTTAGAAGTTTTAATTGATAAACAAGTTTTATTGGTAAATTTATATTAATTTAAATCAAAAGAATCCTGTGTTGTTACAAAAAAGCAATAGTATGCTCTATAATTTAGAAGATGAACCGTTCTTTCTTCTACGTTTATGAGATGTAATATCGTTTTATGAAGTGAATGAAGTGAACATACATATATATATACTGTTATCGCAGAAAATTTGAGAAGTGTTATATTTAAAACTACTAGCTAGATTATGTATAAATTTGTTTATTATAAATTTTAAATTAATATTTATGGTACTATTATTGATAATAATTAATTGATTTCGTAGTGGTAATGAAATAATATAAATAAATTTTAGTCACCTTATTACGATATTATTATATTTGGATATGAAAATGTACTATCATCTTAATTAATAAATGAGAATTGCTTCGTTTCCTTTTTTAGATCAGATCATACATAATAGATACAAGATTATCTTTAGAAAGTTTACGCAACACTTGTAGAAAATATTTTCTGATATATTTTCGTGTTCAAATATGTATCTACTAACAAAATATTTGACAAAGCAGATTGAAAACCGCACTTCAGCAAAACTTATCAGATTGTCTTTGATTGGTAATCTCCATTGTTCTTTTTTGGAGTTTATTTGTATTTAAAGATATTCGCAATGTTTCAAGAAGCTAGAAGATCAATATCATTGGATAAAATAACGAAGTGTTTGAACATAGACCACAATGGGTACGCTAATTATATTGCTGAAGTTACCAATCTATTAATTATACATAGCAATGTAAAACCTATTTAGATTAGATCGATCTCTAAACGTAAGATTGAATTTTCAATCAAGACTATAACTTCTGATCCTCAATATCAAGTTATTGACGTCAAGAAGCTGTAATAACTCGTCTAGAATCTCAAATTAAGTTAGGCTCGAGGTGAACTACATCGTCGCTTCTTCTCACGTTAAACTGCGTTGTCTTAAATGTTTTATTCAATCTTTTATAATACAGGAACGTTTCACCACTAGATGATATTCATAAGATACATTTATGCAACACTAGAAGACCCGGCGAACTTCGTTTCGCCCTATAATCAAGAAATATCTGTTACGTTTTTTTATTTATATTTTTGGAGTTTACCTATTAAAGCCATAAATCTCCGTGTTTTGAAGTGATTAGGAATGATTATGTAATGTTAATATGAGAGTTACACTGAGCTAGCAAAATAATAATTGTCAACGTTACTACTACACTTGATGCACAAACAATAACGATGGCCGACAACTGTGTAGGGAGTGAGAGAAGTCTAATTGTGTGAGAGAAACAGAAGACCGGCTTCGTTCTCATCCCTACTCCGTGCTGTTTACTGGGTCAGAAGTGACACCTGTAGATATCTGGCGGGGATAACTTATTAAATGACGATTGATCAGTTATCGACCGGAGATGAAAAATGATTAAATTACTAAAATAGCTATTAAAAAATAAGGGTTGATCGTAGAAGGGTGAAAATTTAGGATTGTATGTATTTTTGTACGTTGTATCATAAAAAAATAGTAATTAAAAATTTTGTCTAAAAAATAAAAAAAAAAAAATTTAGGGGTGGACTACCCCTAACATTTAGGGGGATGAAAAATAGATGTTGGCCGATTCTCATAGCTACCGAATAAGCACAAAAAATTTCATCAAAATCGGTCAGGTTGTTTCGGAGGAGTATGGGCACGAAAACTGTGACACGAGAATTTTATATATTAGATATATCTGTGTTCGCAGCTTGCAACAAATTATTTTAAAGCTTAATTTGTTTTGTATAAAGTGCCATTTAAATCCATTAAGCTATTCCAGCTAAAAGCGATGACAAGGTATTTATTTTGTAGAAATAAATTATAACAAGAATGTGATGTAGTTTTGAGAGTAATTTTATTTAACAACAGCTTAAGTATTGCTTCGTTGTCCTAGAAGTACATGATACTCATTTTGCGTAAAAAGTTTTTAAAAAGAAATTTAAAAAATAAAAAGAAACTGAATCTTATTGTAGTATTGTAATTGTCTTAAAAAAGAATTTCATCAATGGTTTGTCTCTTATTAAGTTAAAAAAAATATTTTTTTTTTATATATATAAGTCGGATTCAGAAGTAAACTTAATTATTTCACCTTAATGCACCAATGCTCAGTCAAAATACGTGAAACTAGTCATTCGGAAAAGGGGTCTTCTCTCGCGGGACGTCAAAATGAGTTGCTAATAATAAATATAAAACGAGACGTAATATTTAAGAGTTTAAAATTTCATTTTGAACTCAATTATATTCCTAATGCAAAATATTTTTACTTTAGGCCTGAAGACAGTGGGCAGTACAGATGTCGTGTGGATTTCATCAGATCACCCACCAAGAATACGAGATTAAACCTCACTGTACTCAGTAAGTAATTTACAAACTAGATAACCGCAATTCATTAAAGTACTTTTTATTTATTTAATATAAATGTTTTATTATAACGAATCTCCCTTTAAATTTCGAAAATAAGAACGATCCGAAGCTCTGGTATAAGCCGCTGATTACATTGGTTCAGTGAAACTACTAATCGCTTTATTTTATTCATTTCTCTTCCAATGTTATTTGCCAGATGAATATTTAATTTCGTATTGCCCAAGGCTTAAATTTCAATAAACATTTTCTAACAGAAAATAATTCATCTTAGAAACATTTTTAATTTGTGTGCAAACAAAGACATCTCATTTTAGGACAGTTGATTGGCCTTCTAATTGATTTTGAAGATATTGCTACATCTAAATTGCTTTTGAAACGAAACAAACGTTTGAAATGTTCAGAAATTGGATACTTCACAGAATTTTGTTTTAATTCTAATTAAATTAATTCATTATGAATTCCATTTACAATTTTGATTATAAATATAAGAATATATAATAGATCTATAAATGTATTTTTAAAGTTATCCTATATTGTATAGTAATACAGTCAAATTTTCAATGACGTATCCTGATAACCAAGTTGGAAAAGCCTTACAAGTTTCTCGTAATCTGAATTTTCTTTATAAATTATTTGATAGCGCATCAGAATCTCAAAGTTCACAGCTATGTTTGATCCGCAGTACCACCGGAACGTTTAATTATTCTAAATCAAGAAGGTGATGAGATCAAAGGCGGAGTACTCGGTCCATATGATGAGGGGACTGAAGTCAATCTAACATGCGTTGCCGTTGGAGGTGAGTAACTTTGATAGATACTGTGGATTAGTTGCCTCACTGGCGATTTGTATTCGATATGTTAAATCTCAATTTATGATTGGTTCTACATATATATTCTCTTCAAACTTCGATAATACTGATGTTCTTGTTGCGAAGTTATACAAAATTCTAATTATAATTTTCGTACCAGAACAAACACGACGATAAACCTCAAACATTAATCGCTCCTGATTCTCTGGTGGTAATTAGAAAACAATTCAGGTTGTGGAGCATGCTTACAATAGGGGTCGGAAGAGCCCACCGCTTGCTGAACAATTACCCATATGAATTAAACCCGAGCACCATCGTCTAAATTCGTTTTTACTCCCTTCCAAACGTCACGCACCTTTGTTTTAAGGGTTCGTTTGGCGAAAACGTTAAATCTATAGAAGAGAATTAGGGCCAACTATAGGAGGATAGGATAGGAGGCAGCGGTTTTTGATGAAATATTGAAATCTCTTAAGTTCTACGTCATTAATACGCTAAAACTTCTAAACTGCAGAGATTTGTATACGATACTTTTCGATAAAATTCTTTAATCATTTTATTAGTCTTTTATGAAATAATAATGAAAATTTCTACTGAATTATTGAAAATTGATTCGTGTATTGCGGCGTCCAATCGAATCAAATTACGACGCTCTCTCTGTTCAGAAATATCATGACACGACAATGAATTCACAGTTTAATTAACATCGAAGCAAATTTGCCGTAAATAAATCGAAATGTCTTCAATTGTGCCGCTTTTCTAATTGAGTGTCGCTTTACTTTCTCTCGCAACTTTAGGGTTTATGTCAATTTTTTGAAGCACTTAAAAGCAACCCTTTGTTTTACGGTTTTTATATCCCTATTCGCAGTTCATTTCCTGTTCCGTGAATTGTTTTATCTTTTCCCCTTTAAAAATTAGGCAACCGCATGTTTTGAGAAACGCTTACAGCTTGCTTATTGTATTTTTTGGGTGCACATTGAGTGGACTTCATTTAAATTTAAATTTTATTTACGATTTGACTGTATAGTTAAGTAGGTTATAACAGAACAGAAAGTATCGACAGAAACTATGTCATAGATAATAAGTGTAGATAATACTTTGTAGTTACTTGTCCGTAGATACCACACACAAAAATAAATAATATCCAGTCTCGTATACTGAGACATTTTCACCTTTTTTATTTCTGAATATGATCGCTAATAATGTTAAGTAAAAATTAAGCTTTAGATATTTTAATCACTGCAGAAAGTCTAAAGTTTTAAACAAAATATTTCATATATAAATTAGAGTAATACCTCATCTTTCAAACTATTATCTAAGCGCAGTCTTCTTAGACCTATCAATTCTTTTATAACCAGTTCTCGTGTGATTAGGTCGGCCTCCAGCGAGGGTGTCTTGGTGGAAGTCACACGCACTCCTGGCTAATTCAGAGGCAAGAGCCGCTGTTACATTCACGCTACAGAGGTCTGATTATGGAACCGATATCACGTGTCAGGTATGTATAATTAATAAATAGGATTAATATAAGTAATATAAATAAGATATGTATGAAAAACAAAACAATGAGCTATTTACTATGTTGTGGATGTCAATGGGCGACGGTACTACCTCCATCACGTAGGCCATCTGCACGGTTGCCCCCTTTACCATAAAGAAATATATTAACAAATCTTTGGATTGAATACTACAAGTACATAATTACGATCAGTTTTTCTTACGTAACCTACAAGCTGAATGATACAATCGCAGACTTAGACCTTATTGTTGTTTATTATTAAAAATTCTTGTCATATTTCTATTAGTATGTACATAAACGACAACTTTTAAATGAATATTTAATATTATAAAAATATTTATTAATAATAAATCTTCATCACTTTTCCGATCCTATATTTATATAACTTCATATGTTGTTTAATTCTTATCGATTTTTGGTGATAAATTCCAGCTAAAGCTGTTGAAATCCGAATTTAATGACTGGATTTTATAAATGTTATTCAGAATATATCGAAATAAACATAGCTTCAAGTCAACAAAATGAATACTAGTCCAGTCATTTAAGCTTAAATTAGGTAAGAATCTCGGAATTCGAGATACCCAGCTGTAAGTCTGTAAATAGTTGTATATTGACACCCTAAAAGTTGTCTCAAAACCTACATATGGTAGGGTGTTAGCAACTATAAAATTTTTATGGTCAAAGGTCACAAAAATCGGTATTATGCGCTTTTTTTGGAAATATCTCATTTTCTATGGGTTTTTTGCTATTTGTATTTATTATCAATATTGTAGAATACTAAATTCTCTACAAATTTTGTTTCAAAAAATTTTTTATACGGTGTACCGTTTTCGAGATAGAGGGCGGAGAGCGCGCGGTCACCGCATCACTTCAGGTCAACCAGTGCCTCCGGTCGAAAACGCGCCATATATAGTTGATGAACTATCAATAAATCAATGATCATCCAGTTTGTCTAGAAATGTTGAAAAAAAAAATGAGTAATCCATACATCCTTCTACGTTGGAGTAGGATACATCTCGAGAAGTGATTTGCTGTATTAACTCATCCAACGTACCATCTTCAATCTTCATGTCTTCAAATATGATCTTTGATAATGCAAGTCGCACCAATATATGGCCTCTGATGCTTCCTGAGTAAGCGTGACCGTTCAGCATCTTGTCAACAGAATTTGGTGCGTATATTTTATTAGCAAGAGCTTCCTTAAGGCCACTTCGATCCATTATGTATCCTATGCTTCCAAGAAAAGACATGAGCATATGGAATCCTCCTAATTTCACAACGACTTTACATAAGTTTGAGCTAGAATCTGACGCACCTACCATTTCACGTGCTTTAGAGTAGAGGGGTTGATCAAAAGTAATTACACACGTTTTTTGTCCGTGTGACTTGGCAATATCGAGAGCGCAAAGTAAAGTTGCGTAAATTGTGTTGACATTACTGGCAGGATGATACATAAAAGGAAGAAACATAACCTGAGATGTTGAAAAATTTTTTTCATTTTTAGTGAGCTGCTCAAGATAACCGTTCCACTCTGGCAACGGTGCAATATCCCTCCATTTTCCGTATAACCACAAAAGTGATGCGGTGACCGCGCTCTCTGCCCTCTATCTCGAAAACGGTACACCGTATAAAAAAAAATTTGAAACAAAATTTGTAGAGAATTTAGTATTCTACAATATTGATAATAAATACAAATAGCAAAAAACCCATAGGAAATGAGATATTTCCAAAAAAGCGCAAAAAAACCGATTTTTGTGACCTTTGACCATAAAAATTTAATAGTTGCTTACACCCTACCATATGTAGGTTTTGAGACAACTTTTAGGGTGAGAATATACAACTATTTACAGACTTACAGCTGGGTATCTCGAATTCCGAGGTGAACTTACTATAATGACTGGACTATACGTTTCTCTATAGCGAATAAAAAAAGTGTTTAAATTACCGTCGTCATACATTTCCGTGTTTTAACACATTACTTAATTTTATTTTCCAATTATTTATGAAAGTTGATGTATTTCGCTGCAGGTATTTTTTTTTTTAAGAAAATATGTACCTCATGTTATTTTATAGCGCATCTGTAGACATTAAATGTCGATTTGTTTCCTTATTTTTTTATACACTCAAAGAAAAAAAAAAACTCATTCATTTTAAGCTTCAAAGGAACGAGATAGTACATAACATATTTTTCCTTGATTTTGCTTTATACTTGTTAATGTTTAAAACTTAGTTGAAATAAAATTTTATAAAGATAGACTTACTTGCTTTGTAATAATCTTGTTAAGTTTAAATAGTTTTGATATTGAACTAGGTTAAAATATGTGAAGCCTATTATATTATATTATTAATATTTTCTGTAATCAATGATAATATATTTATTATTACTTTAATACTATTATTGTTATTTTTTGCAGGCTGTTACTGACCCGACCATAACACCGCTCTCCGAGAATGTGTCAATCGACGTGAATTGTAAGTAAAATCTTTTTATAACATACATACATATGTATACAAAATCAACGTGTTAGTTTTCTTGCAAATAAAACAAAGATGTTATCTTGACATCAACAATAAGAACCATATAAGTATCAATTAGTGAACTAGAAATAATATCAGATTAATATATTTTTCTTATCACGATATTTCCCCTCATCTTGCCCTTAATCCACATGACTGGCAATCGTTTGTCTCTTTCTATAACATCTTTATTTAGTATTTTTATCCCTTTCTAACGGACTTACCATGTCAATATCGTAACAGATCCATAATATATTGGTTTAGGGATAGTCCACAGAGTGTTTCCGCTATCCTTACTTTTATATACTTTCCTTACAATATATCTTGTTTTGACGAAAATCAATCGCGAGTGTCAAGATTATATAGAAAATTGAAATGATTGAAATATTCATTGGATTATTTCTTCTTGATGTACGATAATAAGTTTTATTTCTTTTTGGAACTGACAGATTTTGAAGTTGAAACAAATGAATCTGAAATAATATTCCGATTGGATAACCATACCGGAGATTCAAAAGTAACACATTCCGTTGCGTTCATATTTATTAATGAATCCATATTTTTAGTAATAAATCGTTCGATTTAAAGACGATAACTATGTACTTCCGAAATCAAATAAATGAATAAATCGTTAAATTGGTATAAACAAAGATGTTTCTGAGAAATCTCTAGGCGCGGAATTATTCACGATCATAAATCTAAAGGACAATAATCAAGCCATTTATAACCCGCAAGATGTTAATCTGCGGAACTTTTTAATTGACAACTTGATATAGTTTACTGTTCTTTCCCTTTTTTATTCTGAAATATTGCTTTGGTGTTTTAATTTAGCTTTGTATCGGCGTCTTTAATTTTCTGGTTTGTTGATTTAATAGCGTAGAATTATTTCTAGCGCTGCGCTCGATTAAATTGTACCCATTTGTATCGAGTGAAAATATAAGTTAGGTGTGAACTAATTCATATATTTTTACGAGTGTGTATAAGTATGTATACAAGTATTTAGTGTAACAATGTGTATAAACTTTATTTCTGTACAAATTCCCAACAATGCGTGTATACAAGTCAAACTGATTTTTTTTTTATTTATTAAAAAGTCGTTCTATAAAATCTTATTCCAGTAAAATTATGTTATTTTTAAATTAAAAACAACATTATTCGCTTTTTCTATGTTGTCTTCGAAAAATTTCGAGTTTTTTTTCATATCAAACTTTTTGTGTATTATTGAAATGAACACTATTAAAATGAAGCAGATTTTAAGGTAATGAATTTTTTTCAAACAATACACTATTATACCGCGTTCTCAAAGGCTTGTAATATTTCTCACAATGGATTTATTAAGGCATGCATGAAAGAATTTCATATTTAAATAATGTCACATATTAATATAATGAAATACTTTTGTAACTGTGTATCGGATTACAAGAGTTTCTTTTATCTGTTGAAATCTTTCGTTGGTTATTATAATAGAAAAACAGAGACTTGTTTGAAAAAATTTTCTTGCAAGAATCTGTTTCTCGGAATGTATTGAGATTCGATTTGAGTCTTAAAGTTCACAAAGAAATAAAAAATTTATATTTTCTTCAACTTCTTTTTCTGCTTATCCACAATATAATTCAAATCCCAGCTGTTTTAAGATAAATTTGTTTGTTAAGGCTGTCCTATTTCTTATACAAAACAAGACAAATGACTCTGAGAGTTCTATTTTCTTTTGTTTTAGGATTATATACTCTATTGCTAAATAAATAAATACGATTATGCTATCAAAATTTATATTTGTATAGTTCATTTATAATATATATTTTTTTATCCAAACGGTGTCTTAAGATTTATGCCAATGCTTTTTGAAGTTATAGTAATATTACCTCATACTTTTTAATCAAGCAGTGTTTATTATGAATATTTTCATATCATGTAATATACTTATGCTTGTGTATGTTCAAAAAAATTATTTCTTACATATTATATACCGTATCAGTATGGAAGTTTATTCAAACATTGAAAGCAGGTACATTCATTTACCGTTTTTCAATATATTAATATTCCCGAACATAGTATTTATTTATTCTGTTATTTGGAATTTGATTTTAGTATTCATGAAGTTCTGGTGAGCGTCATAACATATCATATGTAGTAGATGATTTAATAGAAAACTTTTGTAGTGCACACAATATTAACTTACACCTTGTAACTACCAGAAAAATTCGTGCAAATGGGCATATAGGAGGGTTGTTAACTTAGGACGAAATATATATATATATATACGACGAAATATACACAAATACACACACATTCACACACATTATACATATGTGTATGTGTGTGTATTTGTTAACTTCTTAAGTTTCCGCGCATTATAGTAAAGACCATATTATCAATATGCCTACATTAAACAAATAACGTGTATCAGAATATTCACACTAATATTTTTGTTCACACTTCGTCTTTATTGCAATGAAATAAAAGTATGTACCTATTATGAACACAGCGGAGTTTTTGTCGTTGGAATTTCATATTCCTGTTCTATATAAAGTGTTATAGATATTTTTATAGTATTCCCTTATATTTTCATCTGAGAATAAAGTATTATCACATTTATTTTATGTTTTTGTTTGAAGTAATAAGCCTTTTATTATTAGTATATTCGATAGTTCAATTTAGTAACATAATGGCTGAATATTTTTAAATACAAATCTTAGTATCATATAAGTATTTTCTACGTTCTTAGTAGAATTTCCATATACATTGGTAAGTTGATTTTTCCAATATGACGGCTATATATTTTTTTTTTTTCATCATAACAGTATTTTATACATTCTTTGTAGAATTTTATGAACATTTATATTCAATTATATCAGTAAGTTTATGAATATTTTCGTGTAATAATAATAATTCTGTCGCCTCAAAGACGATGGAATAAAAGTCCATATTTATATTTATTAACTCAGCCTTATGAGTCATTATTTAAGACCTCTCCGACGCTTTTGAGGTAAATTGAATTATAATGATTGCGGATGTGAGTTATCGTACTTCCTAGTGAGCATTTTCACTCATTAAAGAAAAAATTTGAGAATGAGACTTACTCATCTTAATGACATATAGGAATTGTTGCACCTTTGATAAACCTCGTTCACCCTAAAATAATGTAATTGCAATTATCGAGTATAAATTTCTGTACTTTAAAATAATATTTATAAACACTTTATATTATAGTTATTATACTTCATTTATTAGTTTATTACGTACTGAACAGTAATATTTTGATACTAATTACGGAATGAGAAAAATCATTCTTGTTATAAATGTTAAATCTTGTCTTATTTTGTTGGTTTATTTGTACTTTTTGATTTACTATAGAAGTTTGATTTAACTTGCAAAGTTTCACGTGTATCATCTTATTACATAAATCAAACTAATTTAAGTTGTGTTTTGTTGATGGTAAAACTTTATTGTTAGTAACTTATTAACCCAATATACAACTGTATCGCACAAAATAATATTATTATTATCATTAATATAGAAAAATTTTAAGAAGATAAAGATATAAGCCTTGTTAAATTCTCATCTTTACCAGATATCCCAAAATATCCAAATCTTAATAAAGTCTGTTTTATTTTTATCTTATTTTTTATTTAAGGATACTATGTACGTATTTAATTTTGATAAAATAAATCATTTTTTGTGAATGATTTTTTGATAACAATATAAAATTTTCACTGTTGATAGGATTTTAAAACAATTTTCAATTAAAATATTATTCAAAAATAATACAATGAAAGTTTGTTGTAATCTAATTTGTTATTCAAACAACTACATTGATTAACATTCTAAAAATATTCCCTGTTGTATGAAAAATAAAAGATTATTTGATAAAGTTTTAATAGGCAATATAAAGTTTATCACTTAATAAGTCTTACATTATACTTAGTCTAGTCCAAGAAGTGACAAAAGAAAGAAAATAAATAAAAAAATTAAACCGAGGAATATTCAGTGTAAAGAAACAGTTCTTTATTTAACTTCGGATTACTTCGAGAAGCCCCCTATTAAAAGTAGAAATAGTTCTATAAGCTACCTTTTAAGAATACGTTGTCAGAAAAGGAAAGTTTTTTGAGACAAAAGATTCGCATTGAATGGTCTTTTAGCCTCGATTAAATCGGCTCAACAAAAGATACCTTTAATCCCTGATACAATAAAAGTATTATCCAAAATCTCTATTGTTGGAAGGTGTGAATAATTTTGAGTGATTGTTTGAATTTACACTCAGAAGTTTTGCTAGATATTTAAGCTTAATTCCTAAATACTTTTTCCAAACATTTAATTTACATCTAACCAACAACTACATACATCTTTTTTCCTTTTGAATGGTTAACTCAAAGAAATGTTTAATATAGATAAATTTATTACAATATTGAATTACAAATATATATCTATGTAATCTTACAGAAAATATTTAATAAAACGTCTTCTTCATATTTCTTAATAGCATTGTGTATATTGAAGCATGTCGCCCCCAGTCAACGATCGAATTACATATGTACTTGAATTGTTCTGTTACTTGAGTGGAAATTTTCTGGATAGCTACCTATTATTGAATGCTTGATGGCTTTTAGGTAATATTGTTAAAGATCTTGTCAATAATACAATAAGATTTTCAATATACAGGGTGACTGGTGAATTACTATCAATATTTAAGGAGAATACTCGGTACATGATTCTCATTCGAATTATGTAAAAAAAATAGGCACTTAATTTTTGACAAAATTTCCGTATAAATAAATAAAGTGTTGACACGTTCCAAGTGTTCCAAGTGTGGACGCGTGCGGCGGCGTGCTGATACAACAACACGCCGCCAAACGCCTATGTGTGAGTGTGTGTGTATACCTAATCTGTAGGGTGTTCATACGATGCGTAATTAATTACATAACTTTTGGTTAACTTTACTCAGAAGTTTATTAATATTTATGTTATATTAATTTTTATTCTGTCATATATGATCGTCAAATATCACGTCCTCAAGTATCGATAGTAATTCACCAGTCACCCTGTATATATATATATAAAGATTATTATTAATGTTAAGCATTTAATTCTATGTTTCGAAAATCTTAAATGTCCTCAATCTATACTTTTAATTTTTATTTATATTGAGAGACGTCAACTTAAGTGCTTTTTCAATAGTAACCATTATTTTTTTATAATAAAAAGCTATTATTGGTTCCGGCGCTTAGGGCCAATCATGCTTATAGGATCGAAAACCATATTTCAGCTGTGAAACGAACCCATTCAGAATAGGCTTAGCATCAAATCTTATTGGAATCATTTGCGGTCCAATAAGAACCTAAATTGAACTGCAGCTTTTTTTTTCTCTTAAGGTCGTTATATTCTCCGATGACGTTTTTAGCCTATTAAAAATAGTTGTATGATTTTTCATTTTTTTCTTGGCAAAGCTCTAATTATGTACAAAAATTCTGTTCAGTAGAATTTTATACTTATAAATTTATTTATAGACCTTGTTCTTTTTACAAGAATACTCTTTGTTGCTATTTTTTTTTATTCTCATTAATGCTGGATTAAACTATCGATCCTTAAAATGTATACAAACCAAACTTCTTGACGAAATATAATATATTTTAAAACCAGAAATAAAATAATATACTTTTTTACTACTAATTAATTGGTATAATATAAATATTACAATTGATAGTTTTGAACAGCTAATTCGTAACTATTATTGGTTTAACGTTAAAGCAAAACTGAAACTTTACACTGAAGTCTGAAACTAGATAAAATACTTTGTAAATGTAGATGAGAATTTAATTATAAGTATTTATTTTAATTTTGAGTGATAGTCAGTTCATAAACAACATATAAAATAAAAATATTGTATTAATAATTAATTACAAATCCTATATGTTTATAATAGTTTCTTTTATCAACAGTACGACCTCTATGGGTAAGGCTTTTAGGAGGTAAGCGACCTCTAGTGGCGGGGCAGAGTACTGAATTAGTCTGCCAAGCGGTTGGCGCGAGACCAAAACCTAACATATCATGGTGGAAAGGAGGCACAAGATTGAAGAATGTTAGAGAAACAGTAAGCTTACTTCAAGTACTTAAGCTGAAAAATTTGTATTTAGACATAAGACGGTATACTAAATAAGACAGCATATATATCTCATTTAAAGGAAGTCGTTATTTCCTAGAGATTAAAGGTAAGTCTCTCATGCATGAGGGTGCAAAATCGAAACCTGGCATGTACCAATGTGATTTTTCTCGAGGTATATGTAACCATTTTCTTAGAGAATTCAGACACCATCGACAGACGGTGAAGGAAAATGTTATGAACCTGAACTTATAATTACAACATATAAGTTTGAAATCGCTATTCCAATTTGAGCAAGCGTGGTGATTAATGCTCTAACCTTCTCCATGTGAGAAGAGATCTCAGAAGTGATCACCGATTGGCTGATGATGTTATTATATAAATATTAATTAGTTCTGCTTTTAAATTAACTTTAAATTAAGAGGTTTTATCACTGTGGAATCTTAATAGTCCATGTGCGATCAACCCATGGTTTATTAAACTCTGAAACTTGCTAGTTGCTTTTGAGATTAAAAGAACTCTTAATTGTGTCTCCTTAATTAATCCAATTAAACTTGAGTAAACTTCTCCCTTTCTGTCTGAACAGTATAATATTGAGTGTTTTTATATTTCGTCTCTTCTTATTAAACTTTATCCGTCGATATTACGAATTACTTTCATGCTTGTATCTGGAATAAGTGAAATTAATTCATTTGCGATGGTAATTATAATTTTTTAAATTACTGACGTATTGTTTTTCTGATGTTTGAATTGTGGTACTTAATTAAACTAAGAAAATGCTTAAGAATTGTCTTATTTGAATTATATTAATTTTTTATATCAAAATGAGGCCCAATTTTAATTATATAAAGTATAACTATAGGGCTATGATACTATTATTGCAAGTAGCTTTTCTCTCATATTTTTAAGTTTACAATAATAAAATTATTCTATATGAAGTTCTAAATTGACGTAGTGAGAAATTTGTGCATACAAAATGTTATTGTTGATAGACTTTGAAATTTTCAAACGGAATGTAAAGTGTTGCAGTTTAAAAATTCAAAAAGTCCAAAGTTAACTAGAATTCTGTTGAGATTGTAAACTATTTGGATTGGAAGTAACACGGATGCATTTGCACATTTTTCTGTAACAATTTTTTTTCCAAATCTTTGGAGTGATGATACGTGTGTTCAAATTTCGAGGTTGTGAATATGGCAATTGTTTCTGTTGTGGCTCTTTAATTTAATCTCATTTTGATATTATATGTTTTACGGAATATTTAAAGAATGTCGATATTATACAATTGGTCTACATTTTAATAAGTTTGATGGAATTATTTGACTTTACTTTTCTCCGGCCAGATTTCATCTGATGGAAATGTCACCAGCAGTATTCTGACTTTTGTACCCTCAATTGATGATGCTGGACGGGTTTTTATCGTGCAGAGCCATACAACCACGTTTACCACACTCTATTCACGAAGATGGATGGAAACTAGAAATACAACGTAAGATAATTAGAGATTTTAAAGCTACAATACATTGTTTCCCATGTATTTGTTTGAATGAATTATTAGCATTATTTTTTCAAGTCACGGTACCAAGTATGACTGAAATTATTGATAAAATACTTGTCACTACTCTTAATTTTAATATGACGTGATGTAATTTAGTATGTACTAATATAACAATTTTATTTTTTTTTCATTACACTTAGAAGTTTTTAAATGATAAAACATTTTACAGATTTGCCTGTGGTCAAATTGGAACTAGGTGCTAACTTAGACGCAGATAAAATGATAGAAGGTTCTGATGTGTATTTAGATTGTATGGTCCGAGCAAACCCGTGGCACAGTCATGTGTATTTCACTCATAATGTAAGTATACATTAATTACACGGAATTTTATTTGGGGTATTTCTTTTTAATTTAACTTAATCAGTAATTTTTACACTTCGCTGAAATTCGATACTGGTTTTTATTCCATTTACAGTACAAAATATATAAAGGGAATATTTATTTGTAATATTCATACATATATTAATTGAAAAATAATCACGATTTTTATATATATAATATATTTTAATGTTATATATTCAAATCTATCTATCTAATCTAATCTATCGATGTCTTTAAAATAAATTAAAAACAATTTTAAATGTTTTAGAACCTTTATACCAAACTTAAAGTAAAAATTAATTTTTACTTTATTTCTTACTTAATTTAACTTTTTAAACAATTTCGAAGGTTCTTCCAATTATAAGAGACTGATATTAATACAAAGATAAAAGTATAAAATACGTATTTAGAACCCGACTATTTTTTATTTGTATAGAATTTATTTCAATGTTAAAATCTCTTTTTGGTAATAGTTAAAAATTAAAATAATTGAAGAAATATTCTATTATAAATAGAATTTTGTATTTAGATAAAAAGTGCTCTTAAATTGAGCATGTAAATAAACTGATAAAGTCTTTTAGACCTTATAAGTAATAGGATAATATTTTTGTAGGGTGCAATAATAAAACCCGGTCCAGGAGTTGTTTTAGCCAATCAAAGCCTAGTTCTTCAGCGTATGTCAAGAAAAGCCACGGGCGGTTATGTTTGTGTCGCAAGAAATTCGCTTGGAGAAGGTTACAGTGACCCATTGGTTTTAGAAGTGAAATGTAAGTAATGGAAGTGAAATTTTCATGTGCTTTGGAACACAAATTGATTTATGTACCTTTGTATCTCTCTATATAAATTTAGGTAATACAACTAAGATATCATGATCATCTATGTGACGAAAAGTTTTTTTTTTATTTTTATAAACCGATTTTTTCTGTAATGTTGAGTACAAATATTATTTGTTCTTATGAGTCTTAGGTTCAGACAAATTAAACATATTCTTTAAGTATACAATAAAAATTTTGAAATCCTATTTTTTTTTCATTATCGCTTTCAAAATCGATAATCTCGTAAGTATCTATGAGATCTTGAAATAAAAGATTTTTTTGCTTTAATCTCTACAATAGATCCTCCTACATGTAAGTCTCATCAAGCCACTATCATCAGAGCAGCTCGTGGTGAGGTCGTCCATATTATGTGTGAAATTGACGCCAATTCCATGGTACGTATTATCACTATAACACAACAAAATCACGCGACCATGGTTACTGCAAAGTAACCGAAACGTCTGGAGTATGTATTTAAAATAATAAAATACTCGTAGTAATCCGAATAATATGTTAGGTTTAATTAAGTGAATAGTCCGTGGTGGCCACCACTAGGTTTAAAGGCCCGTCTCTCGTGCCCAAATTCGCGGGTTCAATCCTGGCAAGTACCAATGTATATTTCAGTCATATGTACTTTCTAAAAGTATTTGGACACCACTGAAAGACGGTGAAGGAAAACATCATGAGGAAACCTGGACTTAATAATTTCACAAATTATAAGTTAAAATCACCAACCCGTCTTGAGCAAGCGTGGTGATTAATGTTCAAACCTTCTCCATGTGAGAAAGAGGCCTTTGCTCAGCAGTGGGCTCTGATGGCTGATGACGATTTAAATGAATTCTAGCGAAAGTATTAGATCTTATTATACAAAATATCAATAATATAACTTTGCGATAATTATAACTGAATTCCCGAATGCGTATTTTTGTATTGTACGTAACAATTTTAGTATGGCACTGAATAAATTATATTTGTTATTATAGAAATATGAAAGCATTGACATTATTTCAGTGTGATCGAAAATAAATATCAGATTGTAAAATGTTTTTCCTTAAACATTAATTTGTGAATATTTATTTATCGTTCTGTTAGGAGAAAAAAAAAAATACTTTTGGCGTTTTCTTAAAATATTCATTCGTTGTAGATTGAGTTTGAATAAACAGTCCTTTGAAAAAAATATATATATTTTAACATTTTCTCAGAACTTTTTTGTAATATTTTGTTCGCATAAAACGTATTCAGACAAATCGTATACTTATATATTGTATCGTGGGATTTGTTTCGAGGACTTTTTAACTTGAATGAAATAAACTGAATGTTTACTTTTAATCCACTGTGGATCAAAAGAGATTTACATTTTAGTATTTATAATTCATTAACAGTTTTTGATGAACCAATGTCTCTTTAGTTAAGAAAATTATGAAACAAATACTAGATACATAAATACATAATCTAATATATCTATCTATAATCTATCTAATAATGTAGATACATAAATAAATATCTAATTAAAAATAAATTAGAAAGAGCATTTTCAAAACGATGTCGAGTGTCATTTCATTAAAAGAGACATGATTATTCGATTGAAAATGAGACTGATTTTTCGATATTTATTCAAAATAAGCTGAAAAAATCAATATTTCTAATCAAATAAATTACAGAGTATTTGTAACATCAAAAGGAAAGTTTTCACCAAATTTCGAACGAAATATTGTTTTTTGTAAGAGATAAAAATAAAAAACCAAAAACTCGGTTTTTGGAATTTTTCACTTAATTTTTTAGGTTATGTGAAAAAAAAGTAAGTATAAAAGTTTTAGGACTTTTTATTACCTACAACTTTGCCATATAACATTTTTCCTAGGACTTTTAGTTTTGCCGGAAATCGAGAAAACCCATTTTTTACCCTTAAATACCCATCCCCGTACCCTTCCCGACCTCAGATCGCCCGTAAATTATTTTTCCTTTAATTTTTATAATATTCCCTTGCTTTTCTAATGAGTTTCATTCTTCTATAATTTAATTGTTTTAAAAAGCTATCGGCACTGGTCTATTCATTACTTATTTGAGAAGTAAATATTAAAAAAGGAAAACATGTATACAAATATATATGTATATATATATATATATCGGATTTTTCTTATATATATAAAAAACAAATGATTTTAATTCATAAACCAGTACTGGTGAGTGCAAAATTATTTACATATTGCTTTTGTAGCAAAATGATTATCTAATTAGATTTTTGCTTTAGACGGAAAGCTAAACAAATTATAAAAAAGATAAATATCTTCTGTCACTCTTATCTCTGATATGTATGTAATATTTTCTACTACTCCCCAATAAATATATATAAACAAGTAATTAAATATTTATTTATGTATTTCCCATTCTTTTTCTTCCCTTTTTTACACGTACCTACACCGCAATTTCTGCACTTGATACCTTTAAAAGGGTTTGACCTTGATCTCTTTTAAAAGATAACTTATCTTTGTACATCACATTTCTTTTATGGTTTTGTTGGAACATAAACAAATATATATTTTTTTTTAACATTTCCTATTTATATTACGAATCTATTTTTGTGTTTTTATTGTATAAAAGGATAAATTTTAATCTTTTTACGCGATCGTTAATCCCTTTTTCGTTGTAATGTTTTCATTGTATTAAGAATGTATCTACATTAACGCTTCTAGTTTTTTGTGAACAACCAAACGGTACAAATTAATTGTTTATTGCGTGTGATATTAATTTGACATCCATACAATGAATTATTAGAGCTCGCAAAAGCTTTTCGTATATAAATTTCACCATTTTATCCAGTCATCAATACTAAAACAGAACAGTTTAATTATTAAAACAATACTAAATTTGTTTGATCATGATTTTATTGAAGCCTAATTAGGCCTCATATTTATGGTCTGTATAAACCATTATTCAACAAAAGTTTCGGGTTTGAATTAATTGCTTTTTTATTCATGACTTCTATGTGTTATATATGTTTATATAACACATATGTCGTTTGTGTTTTTGGCCGATATAGTTATCTTTAAATAAAATTTAAGTTTTATGCAACGGATTATATATTTTTTTGCGTTTAACTTTGAACAAATATTAGAATAGGGCTTAGTTGCGCTTAGTCCTAATAGTATTTTTTTGATATAACACTGAATAAGGATAAGATAAAAGTCTTGGTGGATTTTTAAACAATGTTTTAAAATTTACATAAATAGTTTAGTTTAGATAAAGAAATAACACTTGTAGTGACTCTTCTTCTTCTTCTACCTGGCAATTTCCCAGCTATAGCCAGGGTCTGCCTTACATGTTGTGAATAGTTTTTGGCTATTTGTTTTTACGACCGGCCGCCTGCCTGACATCAACCCTCTTTTGGGAATCAACATTAATCAGTGATGTCTAAATACTCTTAGAAAGTACATATGATTCGGAAAAATCACATTGGTACTTGTAGTGACTATCCCTACTTAATATTATAAATGCGAAAGTAACTCTGTCTGTCTGTTACGCTTTCACGCACTGAACTGATTTTAATGAAATTTGGTACGGAGATAGAGTAGACCTCGAGAAAGATAGGATAGTTTTTATCCCAGACTTTTGAAAGGTTCTCTTGGAAACGCAATATAACCGAACTCCACGTTGGCGAAGCTGCGGGCGTAAAGCTAGTACTATAATAAAATTTTATTTAAACATATCTATTAATATAAAAACATAAAACTAAAGATAGTTATAAATATTTATTCTGATGTTATTAAAACTACGCAAATTTATTTAAAAATTTAAATCTTTTATTACAGACTTCATAGCGATATTAAAATCCTTTTCTAATAAAGGTATTTTTCAAATGTTGTCTTGCAGATTAAAGTCGTAAAATCTTTAAAACTTTCTCCATGTAAATGGGGCCTTATTTCTAAACTTGGTAAAAGTTTGGTATATCCACCTACGAGTACGTACGTACGTACAATAACTAGCTTTCTTTTCAAGAAATATTTCCTTCTGTAGGACATCTAAAAGATCTCTTAAATCTCTTCTCTCAAATCTCTTCAATCATATTTGGGAGATAAACATTTTAGATGCAGTATCAGATAGGCACTATGTTATTCTATTCGGCATAGATATACAGTGTTTATATCTGTATAATCGGCTTTTTTTTATAAGGTGACAATTTATATTAGATATAATTTCTGTTCACAGGAACCGATGACATATCAATGGTGGTTTAATAGCAGTACACAAACTAAATTAGAACTCAATGCGTTTTCAACAAATTCACAGAATAATCTTGGTAAGTTTTAATTTTAGATACGTAATTAGTGATTCGAATAAATTCTTATATTTTCTTATATTTCATTTAATAAGCAATTTATATACAATAAATAAATAAGTAATTTAATTCTATATATTATGTAAAAATAACTCTTAATGCAATATATGTATATCTCAACAACACATCTAAACTTTAATTAATGTTTTTTTAAAATATTATTTAGGATTAATTGGCAAAGTAATTTGATTGAAACAAGAACTATTTTCGTTAAGTAATAAATTTTGAAACTTAATACAGCAAAATTTATGATACAGTAAATTTAATTCTATATCTATTTTAAGGTAATATTTAGCTTATAAATGCATATCTCCACAGGTAGATATTTGTATACAGTTAACACTTCATCTGACTACGGCTGGGTTCAATGCACTGGTACGAATTCTGTAGGAAGACAGAACACTCCTTGCCTGTTTCACATACTACCCGCTGGTAAATATAGATTTTTTTTTAATACTAGAATTTAATGTGACTCCACTTGCGTTGATTTCGGCTAGGTATTTTCAAGACAATAACATTTTTTGAAGGAAATCGGATCAAGGGTTGAAGGCTTCACCAACTGTTCACCTAAAATAATCACACAGAGTATAGCAAACACCTAAAAATTAAATTCTTTTTTTATGTATATAAAGCCAATTTTCTATCACAAATCTAAGTTATTTTTTTAATCACATCATAATGGACCAATCTTTCGCTGCCCAATATTTTTCTTTGGAAACCCTTTTCAGTTTATTTTCTTAAAAGATTTTGACAAAAAACATTTCATATTTTAAATCGTATAATCAGATTATTCGGTTTGAATAAAGAAGCTACAATTTCCTTAAGAGCTTAGTAATTATCTTAAAAATAGATAATAAAATTCTTGAATAAAATCCGCTCGACTTATTTTTCTGAGATTCTGTACGAAATGTAATTAAGATCTTTCCTCCCGTGCAGTTTGTCTCACAGTTGGACACCAATTAAGTGTATCTTAAGTTTTACGCCAAGATACACGTTTACTACTTTTTATGTAAAATTCACTAGTTTAAATATGTAAAACTGTCTCTTCGGACGTGATTATTCGTATTTTATGTTAATTTGTATTTAAAAACTTAACAGAATTTATTTATCGTTAAGTTCACTACCTTAAATATTATTCTTCAAAATTATTTATTTTATAAATAATTTTTATTTAAAATTAATTTTAGCAACGAAAATTTGTTACAGTTTTTTATTATTAAAAAACATAGATCCTATTTCATCAAATGAGTGACATTAGAAGCTTCCAAGAATTATGCTTAAAGAATTTTCCTCTATATAATCATTTTCTTCTATAGAAAAACCATCATCGGTGAAAAACTGTGAAATCACAAACATGACGTATAACTCTCTAACGCTTGGATGTTCACGAGGACACGACGGAGGCATGAAACAATCGTTTCTATTACAAGTGAGAATAAATTTTAATATATAATTCAATAAAAACAAACAAAAATTCCATATTAAAGACTCTATTACTTTTCCAAGAAAATATACAATCATACAAGCTTACATAAATGATGACTGAGTATCAATATCTAAGACAAAAAAAATGAAGCAATGTTTAATATTTCTTGTATAATACACATAAACGTGTTTGTATTGTTTGTGTTTGTGTTCATAGGTATATGACATATCAACTGGTATTTTACTTCGTAATATAACAAGCGAGGAACCTCAATTCATAGTGTGGGGTCTATCGGGAAGTACAGCAGTTGGTATATCCGTTAGAGCCTTCAATAAGAAAGGCTTAAGCGAGCCCTTTACGCTTACTTCAAACTTATTAACACATCCACAACGACATACAGGTCAGTATGTACTTAATTTTAATTTTTGATCAAGAATGTGATGTAAATTTCTATTATCTAGTAAAGAATGTAACTTCACTCTTAAGACGAGTTTGTTTCGTCAAACTACTCACATATATAGTAGTAGTATTTACTCATAAACTTACATCAATATTAGTGTTCTAAGTTTAATTAATAAAAAACTAGAATTTATTCGTATTTGACGGTTCAAACTCGTATTACTACGAATATACATGAAGACAATAGACCAGTAAGCATAGCTTCAAATGTATTATTATTATATATGTACTAGCAACATATTTATTTATTTATTTGAATAAAGATTAATATTATTATGTTGATACAACTTAAACAAATTATTTCGACTAAATTAGGTACCATAAAAACGGTTTTTGTGAGTTATTCTTTGATACATATTTTTTGTGTATCTTGAACCGTTTTCACGGCGCACGCAACGGAAGGCTTCAAAGATGAAATAATTTCTCCCGGTTTTACACATTTACCACTATATCTTTGCTCCTATTGGTCGTAGCGTGATGTTATATAGCCCACAGCCTTCCTCGATAACTGGACTATCCAACACAAAAAGAATTATTCAATTCGAACCAGTAGTTTCGGAGATTAGCGCTTTCAAACAAACAAACTCTTCAGCTTTATAATATTAGTATAGATACAAGTTAAAATCTGTGAGTTATATGAAAATTTATACTTGAATGGATGGAAAAAATATTCATAGACCATTAAAGGGTCGAAATGACCTCGTGGGTACGAGACGGTTTCACAACACCCCTCAGCGATAAACGGGTTATCGTTACATGTAATGCGAGCGTTACTTTGATTTATTCAAGTTATCTCAGCTGTTAGAACGATTAGTATGATAATTTTATTAATAGGTAAATTTGCTGTGCAATAATTTTATATTTACATCCGAATTTATTTTCGGTACATTTATAAGTTTGTATTAAAAAATATATGAATTTTTATGGAGGTTTGGAAAATTATTTCTAGGAATGAGATGAAAAGCTATTTAAATATTTAATTTGCTTCGTTGTAATTTGAAAATAAAATTAAAGTGAAAATAACATTCAAATCAAATACATGAAAAAAATTGCATATTGTCCTTTTATTTTAATACATATTATTTAGAGATATTATGTACATAAATTATGAATCGATTTATTAAAACTAGGTCATTAAAACCTCCCATAAACATATCCAAGGATTATAACTAGTCCACATTTTTACCTATATTATTATGCCAATGTACGATAAACATATCCATTATACTGGTGAAATATTTTACATATACTTTCATTCTGTTTTGTTTTAAATATTACTATGAAATCATTTTTTTTTTTGTACCTAACCTCAAATTTATTATAGCGAAAAAAGGCCATATATTTCATACTTACACCAACGTTTGTAATAATGAAGTAAATATCTCTATCACCCAAACGCTACGACTTGTAAAGGTCTTATTAGTTCACAAGTATATTATTAGTTAAGTTTTAAAGCAGTCTGTTTGTTAATTCGCTTCTAGCCAACGTCCCGGTCCGTGTATGTATGTAACTAACAACTGTATTGGTGAGCGTGCTGGTGGCTGTCGCTGTTATAGCAATACTTACAGCAATATCTGCTGTCATTTTCTGTTGGAAATACTGTAATAAAGATGGTGAGTTGTATTAGTTTGGTTGTAAGCTTGAGTTGTTTGTTGGTAATTGTATTATTAATATTAAAAAGTGCGTCTTTTTAATTATTTATTATAATTAAGGGTAGGATGTAAGAAGAGAGAATTAAATTTTAAGGTTCTTTCATAAAATACGTATATTACATTTTTAATATACATAGTTTAGTTAGATTTTAATGACAATAACAAATAAATGGTTTTTCTGTGATACTTTCAAAAATGTTAACATTATGAATAAAATAAATGAAATATTTATATTATGAATAAATATATTATGAATAAAATAAATGTATACCTATACATGTTCGATTTTATTGTATTTCATCAGACATATATTGTATGCATTTAATCAAGATTTAATAAAATGAATAAAAAATTAATAGAAATTATATTACCAACATAGATAACTTAGTTTAAAGAAGTGGATTGCATTAATTGATTACTGTTCAGTCGTATTTTTTTATGTACAGACAAAAATGATAAGACAAATCGAAAACAGGATGAGATATCAAATATACCATTAACCGGTACTAACGAGTGTGAGAGCGTCGATAGCTTGGGTACGTATAAAGAAACCATTAGAATTTCCATCCATTTCATATACTATAATATAAGCATTATAATTTCCATAGATAAAAACCCAGACATAATACCGATCGAGGTAAAAATAAGCGATAACTGTTCAAACAAATCCTCCGCGACCGATTACAGTTCTATTAGACCGTTGTTATCAAAATCGGTCGACAAATACGATCATAATCCGAGCGATCGGCATTACAATCACGGCGATCCGTGTAGCCAATATGTTCAAGTCCGACCATTAGACTTCCGAGTACACCAATATCAGCATGGCTTACAAATGGCCAACGTGGGCCAACCTGTGCCAGGGATTGGAATGCATATGCCAAATATTGGACCAAACGAATGCCGGCCTTACGATAAGGTTTACGAGAATTGGCTGAAGTACAAGAATTCCTTACCGCTAAATACTAGCGGCTTGGTAAGTTATAATCTATCTTAAGAAATATATTATCCTGTTCAGTACTTTTTTAATTATCTCGAAAGTTTTTAAGTATTTATGAATATTTAGATGATGATTGGATTTAGTCTTTTTATATTATTTATATTTTGTATTTCAAATGTTTCAATTTACTTTTCATATAAAATAATCCATTTAGTCCAATATAAATTAAAAACATTTAGTCCATTAAAAAACTGCTTCTTACTCCAAAATAATAGTTTTTTTTACAGGATTTCCGGGATGTAAAGTAGCCTATATGTGCCTGGACGTCAGCTTCCTGTATACAAAATTTTATCAAAATCGGTTCAGCCGTTTGAGCGTGAAGAAGTAACAAACATACACCCACACTCACAAACTTTCGCAATTATAATATTAGTAGGATATATACATATGTATGATCTTTTAAGCTGCCAGTTGAACAGCTGATGCCACCGGAACTCTACACTCCATCGATATACACAACCTCGAGCCGGAACCCTCTCAACCTGTCTCAGACGCCGGGACTAGAGCCCTTCTGTGACAGAAGGTCACCCCCAGTGAGGGTAAACGCGGAAAATAACAGCGCCTACTATAATGTTGACAGACATACACACACACTGCCTTTAAGACGACCTGGTAAGTCATACGAGTAGACCTTGGTCATATAACTATGTTATATATATACAGCTGTTTAATGATGAATAGATTGTTAAAAACAGTGGCGGGTTCATTGAGATGTAATTATTATCAGGACTGATATTCCATTGTAAGTAAGAACGGAGCAATCTTAGTTATATGCTTTATTTACAAAATTGCCAACTTCTATTGAAATGGACTATATATGCTTAAAGAAAAATTCTCAGAGTGATACCTTTCTGTCTGTGTGATGGAAATGTTTATATATTATTTTAAGATATAATCATCCTTCATAAAATAACCTGTAAGTAAGACGTGATTATATATGAGTATTAATCTTATACATATTTGGTCAGGCGTGATTGATCTTTAGACCCAGTTTCACCAATCAATGTTTATTAAATCTAAACAAGGCATTTCCTAACAAACCTTCAAAACTATAAATGTCTGTTAAAATATCTAAATTATTAAACATCACATTAAATGACCGACTTCCAAATTATTCGTTCTTGTTATAAGATGAGCAAATGTAAACTATAGCGTTTTATACGGCACGTTTGCCACGATGCACCACTTTATACTTTGATCGTATATATTCCTCGATACGTCACTTGCTAGCTAATGCGACCAAATTTTATATATCGTTGATTGCATACATTTGGCACACAAAAAGCTTTCTTTTCAATTTACTAGGTATAACTTATCAAAATCGTGCTGTCAATAAATTGTAATATATATTATTCTGTTATAAATATAGCCATAAATTGTGTTCCAATTATAAGAGAGAAAAAGCAAATTTAATTTTGCAATGTCATAGAAAATCTGAAGGCAAAATCATCATACTAAATGAAATTTTAATTCACTTTGTTAATAATAACAAGGAAATAGTCGAAACTGACAAAACAGATGACGTTACTATGGTTACAAGAAATCAGGGCTGTGATTGGACAATTGAGTTTTGACAATGCATTAACATTCGGTTAGCCATTAGACGGAGCTTCAGAGCAGGAATTAATATTAGTGGCTGGTTAAGACATTTGAACGGACATTTGTGCGTGGTGGGACGCTCGATACATCTAACAGAGCATCAAACGCTTTAACAAGATGTTACTTATTTAACAATGATTGGTGAAACTGGGTCTAAGACTAGACATTGTCCACGGATCGTTAATGAGTACTGGTCACTTATTTAACGCGTATTAAACGTATTAAACGTGTAAAAGAAAGTTTGAGTAATAAGACGCGATCATATCATAATTTAGTGAAAATGGTCTGAAACTATAAAAATGATATTCGTTATGTAATCTCCGACCCAACAAGCGGGGTGTTATAAGATTGATGTATGTAGATGCTGCGTGTGTGTCTGTTTGTGGAATGGTAGCTCTCAAAGGGATCATCCAATTTCGATGTTTTTTTTTAATCTGAAAGCCAATTACTTTGCAGTAGTTCTTATCTATATTTGGCTAATATCGATCAAACGCAGGAGCACTTTTTCAAAATGATGCAACTTATTTTTGTCCTATGATTACGTGATCTTGAAATGACAATTGATGTGTGTTCTATTTTTTTATTAAATAAATTTTTCAGTTATTTATATTTTGGCAACTATATTTTATTAGGTTTATATAAAACTTTAAATCCTGTTTCCCATATCTAATTACAGAAAATGAAATTACCACGCAGCTTGATACTGAGTGATTCAAGGCAATTCATACTACGAGTACAAGACTTGGCTGTTTTGCTCCGATACGTTTTTCATCAAATGGAACTGGTTGCTACTTTCCACGTTGTTTCAAAATTTTTAATATCATCGCCGTTACAATAATTGGTTAGTTAATACTGTTATTAAAATATTTTTCAAGTCACAAAATGAATCCTTGGTGGTGTTTAGTATGATCATTGGAAACCTGTTCTTATTCAAAGGATACTGTATACATTTACTATGTATAGTCACATTAATTTTAGTAAAGACGAGTATTATATTATGCACAAATACATATAATATTATGAGGCAATGTATTTTAAAAATGAAGTGATAAAATCTTTGGACATCTATAACGATCAGTAAAGCATAATAAATATTTGTAATAGAATAAATTATTTTATTTAAATGCTGCATATTTAAGGTTAAAAACAAAAACAAAAACATATTATTGATACATAAAATTATTTCAATAAAACACTACAAGGACATTAAACCATATACAAATACTTTCATGTGTAATTAAAACTTTGGAAATAATATACAAATAAGGAATTATAAATGGTCTATTTTATCTTATTTATTAATTTTCAATATATAATACTAATTAGTATTTACATTTTAAGGACTGTTTCTGTCATACAGGGTTTACTATTTCCTAACAATTAGCACGGACAGTGTTTACCAAAGAATATACTTATTTTATAGCGTTCAAACAATGTTAAATATGACAATATTTCTTTATGGAGCTTTCAAGACTGAAGTGAGGATTAAAGACTATCTGATGTATGAAAGTAAAATATATAAGGTATGGTATTTACTTTCAAGAATTGTTAAATGACTATCTATTAATATATCAAAACTAATTTCAGACAATAAGATGCTTAAGCACTGGTAAAGAAATGCCAAAATTAGGATGGCAATTTCATCTGGACACATGTTTTTGAGGCATTCTCGCAATGTTTGATGATGTTCCCGTTAATGAGATTTTTGTTATAATGTGTAACCATTTATTATGGCATCATTATTCAATTTACACTGACTGACTGACAGTGGATTGTTAGTTTTTACTTGATCGTTATATTTCAAACAAACAATTTATATATTAAGTATTGTATTGTTAATTTCATGGACTTTAAAGTTAGCATCAAAAGAATTTACGTTCACTAAAAACATTATAATTTCTGTTTCAGGGATTGAAATATAACTTTGGAATCAATCAATGCTGCCATTGATAGGAACGGTGCAGTCGATAACACACCTCAGAGTACGTTAATACGAATATTGTCTCATTAATACATAATTAAGTTTTATGTTATATATTTGACACATATTTATTATTTTTTTAGATGACAACAGTTTAAAAGGCAGTTAACAGCGCAGAGGATCAGTCAAATCAAAAAGTCCTTCGTTGAAACATGTGATGTTTTAAAGGATTTCAATACCTCAGATAACTTTTTGTTATTTTTGTTACTTGTGTCGTTTACTTTCAATATTGCATTTACGATATACAGTATTCTTCTTACACTAGAAGGTATAAATTTAAAATTGAACAAAATTGTAATTGTTTTGTATTATAATTTTTTTTTTCAATGATGACCGGCATTTAGTTATCTTTCATGAACCGGACAAGTATGTTATTAAAGGAAAAAAGAAGAGTGTTAAAATTTTGATTAAAATTTTATTTAAATATTTTTTAAAATAGAATTTTATTTGTAAATGTTATGTTCTTGCCTATCAGCCTATCAGAAGCTCACTGCATATGTTCTTATATAAATATATTTATTTTCTGTTACTTTAATGGCACGATTCAATTCCTATAATGAGTTTATGACCAATGTTGCACTTTGAGAACCTAAGAAAAAAATATTTTAGTTACAAAACTCTATGGATCGTTTTGCACTTCTATTAATGTTAAACCTAAAACTTTATATTTTTGGATTGTAAGAAAATGTTACTGCTGCAAGTAATTGATTTTAATAAAAAAAAAGTATAAGGTATAGCCTTAAGAATCGTTATTGAAATACATGTCTTTAAAATACACAAAACACTGATAAACATATTTGTTATATAATTTTTTATATACATAATTAGTATTTGTAATAAAAATAAAGCATATTATTTGTTATGTGAAGATGATAGCATACATACAGCGTTCATTTTTTTGTCAAGTGTCTTAAGTTGCCTATAGAAATCTTCAATATATGTAAGAGTAATTGTGAATGAGGTGCCGGCCTTAAATTTCTGCGAGAAATTTGTTTTTAAACCATATATCCCAAATTAATAGATTGGCGCTATTATAAATAATTAATACTTTTGAAGATTCCTCGTTGAAGGACGACAATTTAAATTGAGTCAAAACAAGTCTAAATTCAGGAGAACTGATTTTAATTTAAATTCTTTTTAACTGTATCAATTTAAGTTGATGTAGCAAATTGAGTGACCTCAAGGCAAAGTTGAGAATAGTACTCCAAGCGGGGACATTCTATACTTTGTAAAATAAGAACAAGTGCAGTGATGTAAAGTGCTGCCTTGTCTTACTATTAGAACAGGGGTCTCTCAAATGTTGCTTGAAACTTTTATAGCTTTATCTTCTACATACCTACTAAAAGTTTAAGTATAATATAAAAAAAAATATTTGCTCAATATATATAATAATTACTTAGTTTTGTTCTGAAACTAAAAACCGAGTTTTGTGATAATTCATACAATAAGCATGAAATGAAAGTATCGCAGAAAGTTGAATACTAAGACTTTTTAAATTTATATTTTTTATTTAAACATATGTATATGTAAAATTTCAGATTTGAGTTAAAAACGTTCAAAGATTTACTATTTATAATATTTTAGGGCTTTAAGAGAAAGCACAATGGAGTCTTATCATTCAATCCGATTGTAATTTCATGTATTCACATGGCATCTATTGCATTGAGTCATTTATACTCAACGTTTGGTAAACCACTCGGTGATGAAACATGATGTACATATGTAAATTTGATTACTTCTAAATAAAAAGGAATTCCTATATTTATAATTTAATAATAGGTAAGTACTTTTGTAAAACTATAATTTAACTGATTATTATTAGAAGTATCTATAATCTTGTGGAATTTTAAGAAGCTTTAAGAGAATTTATATAATACATTTTTAACTTCAAAATATCAAATATACTTCAAATACTTACAATGTCCTTATGTATAGTTTCTGAACTTAACTTTTCAATGTCAACAAAGGAGATGGAAACTGGTGGGCCCAAAATGTAATGAGTTCAAAATTGATTTAAAAAACTACTTTTTTTTGTATGAAATACCAAAAATCTGCATAAATTGTCAATCTACAAGCGGAGAAATATGTAAATAACTGTTTTTATGAAGCAATCGTTTAACGATTAATTAAATAAAAAATGATTATTCGATTATTTAACTACAAAATAAAAAACTTCATTCCTAGTTTTAAACTTATAGTAACTTCATTTAAACTACAATATAAATGTCTATAATTCAATAAAAATAACCTTTAATAACGTATTTTAATATAATAATAATATTAAATATTATTTCAAAACATCCTTTTCGATTAATTATCGATTCCATATCGATCGACATCATTCAGTATATAGTCTATGGCAACATGACATTGACACTTAACAATTACCATGCCAGATGCATTGTTATCTCATTATCTGAGTCTCTTGTTTCGTGTTTTTCGATGCGTTTCGAGTACTTTCCCGATCATTTTACGTTTTCAACGACCTCTGCTTTGTTTTTTACGGACTTCGAATCCGCCTAACGTTTTACGACCCATGCTTTCATATTGGACACCGACGATCGCCTGCACGTTTGACTTGGAATTGTTAATTTGGATTATTTCGCCGGCTTATGGATTGGATATTACTGAAACGATGGATCGCTGTGTGACTTATGGAATAGCAAATAGTAACATTGTACCCCCTGCACAGTTCCGACGATATTTTAATTATTATTGATGAGGAATAAAATATTCCATTAAAATTATTTGTTTTATTTTTAAGACTTTTATCACATACCTAGTTCACTCCTCCTGTTCCTCGTAAAATTTGCCTTCTTATAACTTATCAGATATTCTCGTCTAAATAAAATTATTATTTTTCACATACTTTTAAGTGTATTCATCTAACTCTTAAAGATAATGTAATATAACCTCACTTTTACTTAACCTCCTATAACTCAGCTATCTGATTGTCAATTTATAGAATTTTCAATGAAAAAACTCTTAATTTTGAACCTTTTAATTAATACTATTTTCATGTCTTTACATTGAGGGCCCAGAATTGTATGCAATACTTTCGATCTCCTTTGTAATGATAATGTATAAGCAGTGTCCATATTTTTAATACGTTCTTGTAAGCACAATTTTGATTATACATTGCTTCTTTCATATTGCATTGTATATTTTGAGAACTTTCAAAGGAAAAGCAATTTAATTTTGAGATAAAATCAATACACGCAGATTTTTTTACGGTTTTATTGATATAGTTTTCAGAAAGTTTCATTTTTATTTTTCTTATTCAATTTAATATTTTTCCTTAGAACAATACTACATTTAATACTTCAAAGTTCAAACAACTTTAATATTAAAGACTTTTTTTATTTATAACAACTATTTAAAATAACCTAAATTAAATTTACTTTCAAAGTACGTACATGATGTTTAGGTCCTAAATTGTATACATAAACTGATTTTAAATAGTGTTCAAATAATTCAACAGTACAACATTAAAATTAACATTTTCGATTGGACTAAAAAACAAATACTGTGTATATTTTTAATATAATAAATTAACTTCTTTCATTGGACTTTGGAAAGCAATTTGCTTTCTTGATTTATAACTTAGATCTTTTTTACTATTATCCAGTTAAACATCTCCTATTCCTCTTCTTATTTTACAGAGAGGCATTCCTGTATCTCTTTGTTATTTATTACGTGTACCATAATTTCGTTTTTATTTTTTAATATGTTCATAATTAATCATTGTTTCTAAAACAAAGACCTAAAGCTTGTAAAAACTTTGGTATATTTCTAAAATAAGTAATAGACTCAGTAGTTTTTTATGTTGATTTTTAAGAAAGTTCTGTTTAAGTGTGACATATTAATTAAGAGAAGATAACATAAGGAAGAATCGTCATGAAATGTTACCAGCTCTCATAAATTAATTAATTATTAGTATATTAAATATTTATTTTAAATTTATTATGAGTGACTTATTAATGTTAAATCGTCCAAAAATTGCTTTATTGAAAATATTAAAATTTATTGAACATTTTGAATGAAAAAAGTTATATGGATAATTTTAATTAACAAAAATTGTGAGGGTAGATATAATTTATTTGTGATAGGATAAAAACAAAACTATGTAATATATGGAGTAACTAATGCATTTTAAGTCAGTTCGCTTTTTTAAGGACTGTATTAATAAAGTGTAATCGATATTCATTTGTAATCAGAACTATAAATTGTGAAATAAGACATTAGTAACAATGTGTTTGTGTAATTTGATGTGGACGCTAGATTGACTATACATACTTTCAGTGAAAAAGTTTCGTAAAACACTGTCACCGCTGTGTTTAACTCTTTGACAAACTTCGGGTGAAGATTGACTCGGTATGATTTTAATTTTTTTATTATTTTAACACAATATCGAAATACATATATATTTTATTGATAGACTTCTCCTCGTTCATCACCAATGATTAAATTGATTTAAGTCATCTATCCTATTACTAAAAAAAAAAAACTATTCATAAATTTCTTTCTAAAAATACATTAGCACTACATGATAAAACTGGTGTTTAAGTAGACGAAAATATAGATTGTTTCTTTGGTGATTCAGTTGGACGAGTACAACTTTATCACAATTTTACATTTACTAAGTAACAACATTCAATTTTAGATCCGTGATTAAACAAACGCCATCCAATTACTCCTTAGAATTGTTATCAAGTCACTCCTTACATATACAATCGGATCTCTATATATGCTTCTGGCTTGACATAAGTTATTGAGCTGATTAAGGAACCATTAAAAAAAATTGAGGCCATAAATAGTTTTTAAAAGCGTTTGAAAAACTGAAAAAAACCGATTCACGAAGAAACCAAGAAATTTATTATATTTAGTATTTATTCCATAGATATTATTTTAAATTAAAACCTTATATTTAGTTTGACAACCTTGTGAATTTCTTTTGTTCTAACTTATTTTGATAATATGTAGTTTAATTTTAGTCATAAACATTTGCCCCGGCCTTTGTTCGCCCATATTACTTTTCCATATACCTAATTAACAACATATTGATTACTATAACGCTTACCTACCTATGTATATGTAGCCGTGGGTTTTTTCAGGATAAAATTATTGAATCATCTCACTTATTTTAGACGTAATATAAATAGAAGTAACTTATAATTAAAATATATTTTATTGTTATATTTTATTATAATGTTTTACACAATTTTACAAACAAAATAGGTAAATTATATTATAAAGATACGTGAATCTTATTTCAATGTGTTTAGTGACTTTATTAACAATATTACTATAGTATTATTATACCTTTGTTAACAGGATGATATGGAAGAGTTTAAAACCGTTGATACCAGACATTCAGGCTGTTAGGAATCCTGGAATGAAAGAACGACGCTGGAATGAGTTCAAGGAAAAAGCTGGTATGTAACATTCATACATAAGTCATTTTGTAACGTTTCGTCTCCTAGCTTTTTATTAAAGCAATAGAAATTATCTTCGGTAAAAAAATTCACTAACTCTGTTGAAATAAAGCTATAGTTTTAAAAGTAACACCATTTTATTGGTTTAAATGATATATTTTACATATGTACTAGCTAGAAGCACCAGAACCTATGATTGACTTATTTTTTTTATGATATTCTAACTAATATGGTATATTTTTCATAAAAATATGAAATATATAAAATGATTGGTTGAAGTCAAATAAAATTTTGGACGAAGATGATTATTGTTTTAATAATATGAATATTGAAATATAGGTATAACACTAACAATGAACGAGAAACAGATGTTCGCAATGTGTCTGAAGCAAGGAGTGGCTCAACATGCTGAATTGATTGCTGAAATTGGTGAACTAGCGAGCAAGGAGTACGTGATAGAACAGGCACTCGATAAAATGCTTAACGACTGGGCGGCCAAGACGATGGAAGTGTCTCCATATAAAAACACTGGTATAACATTCGAATGTATATAGCCTCATGTCATTATTTTGTGTTGGACTAATTTCTAAGATAGGTAATTAAATAAATTGTTCTAAATTATTTCTTAGCAGAACTGTATAGCACTCCAGTTGAGAATTAATAAAGTTACAATTTATTTAAATAGTTATCAAGCGTCTATAATCTAATTTACAGGCACGTTTATAATGAAGATTGCTGACGAAACTCTCCAACTATTGGATGAACATCTTTTGACTACTCAACAATTAGGATTCAGTTCTTTCAAAGCAGCTGTCGAGCTACGAATACAGGAATGGGATGATAAGCTTCGGCTTACACAAAACGTTGTTGACGAATGGATTGTATGTCAAAAGTATGTTTTAAAGTATTTCTTTATATATATAATTATATTGCATACATTGTGTACCATAATCAATATTATTTAAAGGGAGTGGATGTATTTAGAACCAATATTTATTTCTGAAGATATATCGCGACAATTATCGCTTGAAGGTAAAAAGTACGGCACTATGGAGAGAATATGGAGACGAATTATGTCATCGGCAGCAGCATGTCCAAAGGTTTATTTTCCTAACTGTATTTGGCAAACTTTCAAACGAGTTTTAAACTTTATACACACGATATTTAGTCACGTGCAGTGCAGTTTAAAAAAAATAATAGAGTTTTTTAAATCCTAGTTGATAACTTAATATGTGAAATGTTTGAAATATTAGGCTACTGTTACACATGCTTATATCAAGCACGAAAGCATGCTTTAATTGAGCACTCGCTATTTACTAATATGTGTGTCCAAATGTTGCTTAAAATGAGCATGTTTAATTGTAGCCTTAGTTTTATAACTACTCTTAATATATTTAATTTGTTTATAGATAATGATTATTATTATATGTCCGGATAGCCGTCTTCTAGACAGCCTGGTTGAAGCTCGTCATGTACTGGCTGTTGTATCACGAGGTCTGAATGAATATATGGAACTTAAACGAGTACGGTTCCCGAGATTCTTCTTCCTTAGTGATGATGAATTGCTAGAAATATTATCCCAATCTCGCAACCCAAGAGCAGTGCAACCCCATCTATGAAAATGTTTCGAGAATATTGCTAAGGTACTTAATTATATCTGTCTTCTGATGTGTAATGTATGTGTTTATTTACTATACATATAGTAAGTACATATTTATTTGTACATTTATGTTTATATGTATAATATCTTAATTTACTGTTATAATTTTTGTATTAAAATTTTGTTTGTATGCTTATAGATATAATTTTAATTTTTTCCTTTCTTCCTTTTTATTATACCTACACCACATTCATCACTTTTTAAGAGAATGATATCCTTTGTGCATCAAATTTCTTTTATAGTAATGCAAATATTTCTACTTCTGGTAATAAATAATTAAGTTATAATAATTATAACATTCATGTATAGTATGTTTGTAAGCAGAAATAATTAGTTTTAATATAATGTTTCTTAATTTTTTGTATATAATACCGTCAGGTAATATTTGAACCGGATCTAAAGATAACTCAAATGCATTCAAGTGAAGGTGTAATCGTGGAGTTGAAGTACAAATTTTATCCTACTTCAAATGTCGAACAGTGGCTACTTCTACTAGAAGACACTATGCGACATACGAGTGAGACCAGATTGATTTATTATATCTTTATAGTGTCTTTTTGATATGGGTTAATATATTATTTTATTTAATAGAAAGACAAATAGTTCTACCGATCGTTTTGGATTCTATCTATAGGTAACAATTTAAAAATAAATCAACCATTAAATCTTTGAATTTATTCCATTCAGATTTTATAAATTTATGCAATATATGTATTATGTATCACCTGTACAATAAAAATAAACGCTCACATCTCGTCTGTCCGTGATCACGGTTGCTGAAAAGTAGTCGCGTAGTATATCCGAAAAATATTAGTTTCATTTACAATAAAATGAGTTCAATACACACATTAATACGTATAATATTTTTCAGGTCAACTGAAAGAGCATCAGATTCGAGACCACAACCCGTTCGAGGAGGTTCTACCTCTGTGTTCTACTGAGCACTTGATTAACCTGCCCAAGGTATGTACGTCATATAACTCTACTGCTACTTGTATATACTGCTACTTATGTATTTATCTACAATTAACAAACTGCAATTATATAATAATATATTATTTTCAGAACAAAGCCTGCCCTCCCATCAAGGACGTCGCGTGTCACGCCATCAGCGACACGTATGAAGGTGTCACGTTGGTCATACAAGAGGGTCTTCTGTGTCGCGAGTGTGACACGCCGCTTGACAGTGACAAACACTTCCTGTTAGTATAACCACTTGATAAAACGGCGCTGCAAACATTGAATACAATCAGATTTATTGAATGTCAGTAAAGAGACGTAGTTTTTCCTTTATCGTGTTGAAAACACTCATTAACTTTTAGAAAAAAATGTTATTTTAGTAGCCCTGATTATATTGTGATATCATCTTTTTAATATTTCTATATTTTCTAATGAAGAAAGATTAGATAAATAATATACCAAATGTTTAATACATACTAAAGTATAATTTTAATATTATCAATATACAGCGGTCGCACGTCGGGCAGCAAGTGTCCATATGCTACATCATGTTACCGAGCGATGTTGAGACACAGTGGATATTGCGCCGGCTCACTTTCACTGGAGGCCGCTCCTAGACCCGCTCCCACGCTATACTGCGTCTGCGAATACTCTACAGACATAAGTCAGTTTACACTGGTTATAGGATGTCAATCAATATAATATACATATTTTCATTTTCTTTTATAAATTTTATAACTATGTAACTGTTAAACCAGCAGCATATATAAATCAATATAAAATATACAAATACCCAATGACTTTAATGACTAATAAAATATTAATATTTTAATCCCCAGACGGCATCGTTAAATTAAACAAGTATGTAATATTAACAGATTTTATTTTCACGACGCAAAAATTGTATACAGTTCGTAAATATTTGCAATTCTGTATGAAAAACTTTGTTGTTCTAATATAATATTACTCCAGGCACGGACATTCTATCTCATCTCCTCGTGACACAACACACAAGCACGTACTTAACTGAGGAACTAGCACGAGCCAACATCGCCAGGGAAGAACCAAAACCTGATGATGAAATAGAGGCTGTGAGTAACTACTAGTGATTAGTCATACTGTTTTGATATTATATTATAATATATTATGACATTGTTTATATATTTAATGTTTTAGATTGTGGAGCACATGCCGGCTATCCCAGATTACGCTCCCCCATCGGTCATCAACACTCAGCTATCTCTAGATGATCTTGCCCCACCTTCAGTTTTACAACCTGATCAGGTGTGTACTATGCTCATAGGGGAGAAATATAATTTAAATTAAATAAACAAATAATTTATATTACATATTTTTTAAAGCATGATCAAGAACTCCTGTAAGACGCATATGACCACCCTCTGGCAACACCGAGACACGAAGAACCTCACAACACACTCGGAGACTTTGAACCCTTGCCTCAAGAGCCACCTCCCCAACCAGACTTTGAACAACTGTAATCTTATATATTTAGATAGATCTATATCAGATAATAGTCTTATGTCAAGTGATACAAATATATTGGTTCTAAATAAATGGAAATGAAATGTATGAAAGATTCCAGCTCACAAAGTAAGCAATATTTAGCTGTGTATGACCTATGTAACATACCTAACTGTAAGAACATTGTCAGTTTTGAATTATTTAAGAAATATTATAAAGGAACTTAACGGCAGAAGGATCAAAAACGGCAAATAGTGTCATAATAATGGAATTTCAAAAAAGTTTGTATCAATCACTATTGAATTAGATTTTGGCGAGGAAATAGAGAAAAGGATAAATTAGTCAACAACATTAATTAATATTTTATATATTTCTCTCCATTATAGAAATGTATTTACATTTTTAATATAGTAAGTAAAACATGTTTAGTGATGTTAAGTTATACTAAATAAAAAGTTACATTCATCTTGGCTTTCTTCTAATTTTTATAAAAGTTTATCACTTTATTGCTAACTCCATAATCTTCTATCTTGCTGTCATCTTTGTCAAATGTTAAGCTGTAGTAATTTCAACTCTTTCATATATACCTCCAAGATATCTTCATTCTGTTACCCATCATTTGTTGATATAATTCAAAGTGTCTCGCAATATCTCTCTTTAGTTGCCTCACTGTTGAATTTTGCGGAACCTACACAAACGTACACGATACTCATCGACTCTGTGCCTTGAAAGCTCGAACAGAAACAACTGTACTAAGATCACGTCATAAATTATACAGATTCTTGAGACAATATCCATTGCAGCTGTTGAAAGTTTAATGTATTCTGTAGTAAATAAAAATAATTAATAATAATTGTTAAAAAAACACGCATTTATAGCAGACCGAACTAAAAACTTAAAAATAATTTTTAATAACAAAGAGTTTATATTACCGTAGCAGAAGGTTAAACAATCAATCCTAGTTAATTACTTCAAAATAAAATTATAATAGAATTTAAGTTACGAATAGAATTATTACATTCAGAGTTAGAAGCGTGGGGTGCTTGACATATTAAAGGTAATAAATGCAATCATTCTATTGGCATCTATGAGTGGAGAGTTATGGAAAAGTAAAATGTTTAAGGTAGCATTGAAAACCAGGAAGTAACGCCGCCACAACTCATAACATCTTACGAGGAGAACATGAAGCCTAGCGGATGATGTTAGACTAAAGGATGATGTTAGACTAAAGTAAAGCATAATACATATGTGTTTGTAGGTGCTTTTTATTATAGTAAAATCGACTGTGGAAGGTTTTGGGCAATTATGAGTTTATGACCATTTAAAGATGCCTATTTGATACATAAGTCTTACCACATCTACATATTTTATTCATCAGTAAAATGAAAACTGTTTTCTTTATTATAAATTCACTCTATGGTAGACATTTCTTTGAATTTAATCCATTTTCATTACATAGATTATGATGTATATAAATCCCAGAATCTACATCCAGAGGCTTATTTAAGTGTACCAAGAATATTTATCTTTTGTGAGTTAATAACATGGTCGCGTACAAAAGACATTGTACATATTACTATTTAGAATATCATGTTGTTAGATATTTCAACATGTTGGTATATTATCCACATATATCCTATTATTATACGTCCAATCTTGTATTGTATGAATATATATATTATTCAATAACACTGAAATATACTGAAAAATATAAATCGTCATGGGCTATTATCTGTAGGTTGTATAAAAACTGGATCACTTAAAATAATTATTTTATCTATATTAATAAAGAGGAAAGATTTGTTTGTTTATTTGTTATGAATAGGCTCCGAAACTACTGAACTGATTTCAAAAATTCTTTCACCTGTGGAAAGCTACATCATTCCCGAGTAATATAAGCTATATTATATTTAAATAAAAATTAGGGATCCTTACATACTAAAACTCCAATAATGTGACCCAAGGTGTAAAAAAATGATCTGAAAAATTCCTTACGTCGCGTGCGCTGCGAAAACTATTGATGATAGAACCAAATCATTTACTACGACTTTGCAGAACTCATCATCATCTACAAAAAGTGTCGCGACAGCATATGTGTAAATGTTATAGTTATGTCACAATGTGCGGTTTTTTATTCTAAAAATTTAATTTATATGCCGCCGCTTGAAAAGGCTCTTTATTTGTACCTTGGTATTAATCCTTATCACAATAAATTACTTTATATTCAAGACGGCTTCAATATCTTTTTATAACTCTTTGAATTATTCAATTCGGACATTTCATTCGGAAGATATCACGAGTTTAAAAATGCAAGTATTAGAAAAAAGTCGCGTGGTTGCCGCTCCCCACGCTCAGCTAGCCAGCATGCGATGTAGGCTCCATATAAGCGTCACTGGGGTACGAGGGGGGAGTCAATCACAACTAATATTATAAATGCGAAATAAAGTCTGTCTGTCTGTTAAGCTTTCCCGCTTTAACCTCTCAACCGATTTTGATGAAATTTGGCACAGACAATCTTTAGACCCTGAGAAAAAAACATATGCTACCCTTTATTGCGAAAAAGGGGATGAAGAGGTTGAAAGTTTGTATGGCATTTCGTAATTTTAAAAGATAAAATCATGAAACTTTATATTAAGGCATAAGATAAGATATATTTAAACATTTGTTCTAGCGTTTTTGAAATTTCGACCAGTGAGGGGGTGAAATAAGGGTTGAAAGTTTGTATGGAATTTCTTAATTTTAAAAGATATAACCATGAAAATTTTTATTTAATCACTTGATAAGATATATTTAAACATTTGTTCTAGCGTTTTTGAAATTTAAAATCGTTTGTTATTTTTACCACCGTGGGAGTGAAATTCTACACACGGAATTCCCGAAATTCGAACAGAACGGAACAGGAACTACGAAGCTAAACTTTTTGTGTACAAAATTTTAACCACTGAACCTAAGAACATTATATTTAGAAGTTTAGGTGTATCAAGTTAAAAAAAATTGGCTTTTGAAGTTCAAGTTCCTTTAAACAAGTAGGTAATCTGCATCGCCACCGCTGCCGTCGGTCGTCGTCGCCGCACAGTGGGAAAGCCCCATACGAGGCCCCATACATCAAAGTCGTTGTTATGGAGTAAAATTAATTAATTAATTTAGTCTTATAAATAAGCTTTCTTTTCTATATTTTTTTAATTATTTTTTGCAAACCATAATATAAGTATATTAAAAGGCATCAAAGTTAACTCATGTTCAATGGTGTTATTTTGGCCCAGTACAATTCATTATTCGACGCCACATTACTTGAAAGTATTACTAATATTATAAATGCGAAAGTAACTCTGTCTGTCTGTCTGTTACGCTTTCACGCCTAAACCACTGAACTGATTTTAATGAAATAGAGTTGACCTTGAGAAAGAACATAGGATAGTTTTTATCGCAGACTTTTGAAAAGGTTCTCTTGGAAACGCGATATAATCGAACTCCACGCGGGCGGAAAGCTAGTGTAAAATAAGTTTAACATATATTTCTCGTTTTATATGTATATACACAAACACATACATTACATATAAACACACATGAGCATATTGTGTAAATAAGTTCTGTTTGTGTACGTAACGTCATGTAAGATCAATGTACTCTTCTTTCGTAGCATGCTCTTAGCAGATCGTAGTATGCTGCTTTTGCTTTATGAACACCTGGTCCTTCATATTATGAAATAAACGTGACCTCCAAGAATAATTTTGTTCCATACAAAGCCAAGAAAGAAACTCAGAAGAGCTCGTAAAATAATTTTAGTGTGAAGATGGTTCTTTTAATTTAGCTAAAAAGGTTTTTTTTATTTTTACATAAACCGTCATGTGGGATGTACTTACCTCATTTGATTTTGAAATTTTTAAATATTTTTCTAACTTTAAATTAAATAGAAAAAAGGCAGAGTGATTACAATCGTTGTTTTTTTTGTTGGAGAACAGAGAGCCGAACGGGGGACGGCCCGCTGGGGATAGAAAATTAAACTATCTGTATAAATTACATTCAATTTGTGTACAGGAATGGTTGTTTTTTTATGTATGCGTGTTCTTGTGGGTTAAACCAAAAGTAATAGATTTTCATAAAAAACTATCACCAGTCAGCGATTTTCGGAATATGTAATCCTAAGCTAGAAATATTAATTCAAATTACATTACAACTTATATTCATTTCCCACGCTAGTTTTTAGAAATTCAGGAAACAGAACTTAGAACAACTTGTCTATCGATATGTTCCAGCTTTTAGTTGAGTTGAGCTTAACACTTGACAAAGATGACAACAAGATAGAAGATTTATTATTATTATTATTGTTTTATGCTCCAAATGAAATTCAGAAGAAATATAACAAATGTTTTTCTAATATAGATTTAACAATGTGCACATAAAGTAATATAAGGAAAGAAATTAGTAAGGCTCGTAATTCGTAATTAATTTATTTTAAAACTATTATTATTATTATTATTATTATTATTATTATTGTTATTATTATTATTATTGTTTTGTGCTCCAAATGAAATTGTAATTGGTGGAAGCTTTTTGGTTTGTGTACTTTTATATGTTTTATTTGATTGATTTTTTTTAATACTGTTTGTTTCCCAAAAAAAATAAAAATAAAAAATAAGATTATGGAGTTAGCAATAAAGTGATAAACTTTTATAAAAATTAGAAGAAAGCCAAGATGAATGTAACTTTTTATTTAGTATAACTTAACATCACTAAACATGTTTTACTTACTATATTAAAAATGTAAATACATTTCTATAATGGAGAGAAATATATAAAATATTAATTAATGTTGTTGACTAATTTATCCTTTTCACTATTTCTTCGCCAAAATCTAATTCAATAGTGATTGATACAAACTTTTTTGAAATTCCATTATTATGACTCTATTTGCCGTTTTTGATCCTTCTGCCGTTAAGTTCCTTTATAATATTTCTTAAATAATTCAAACATGACAATGATCTTACAGTTAGGTATGTTACATAGGTCATACACAGCTAAATATTGCTTATTTTGTGAGCTGGAATCTTTCATACATTTCATTTCCATTTATTTAGAACCAATATATTTGTATCACTTGACATAAGACTATTATCTGATAGAGATCTATCTAAATATATAAGATTACAGTTGTTCAAAGTCTGGTTGGGGAGGTGGCTCTTGAGGCAAGGGTTCAAAGTCTCCGAGTGTGTTGTGCGGTTCTAAGTACATATCTCGGTGTTGCCAGAGGGTGGTCATATGCGTCGTTCAGGAGTTCTTGATCATGCTTTAAAAAAATATGTAATATAAATTATTTGTTTATTAAATTTAAATTATATTTGTCCCCTATGAGCATAGTACACACCTGATCAGGTCGTAAAACTGAAGGTGGGGCAAGATCATCTAGAGATAGCTGAGTGTTGATGACCGATGGGGGAGCGTAATCTGGGATAGCCGGCATGTGCTCCACAATCTAAAACATTAAATATATAAACAATGTGATAATATATTATAATATAAACGCAAAACAGTATGAGTAATCACTAGTAAATACTTACAGGCTCTACTTCATCAGCAGGTTTTGGTTCTTCCCTGACGGTGTTGGCTCGTGATAGTTCCTCAGTTAAGTACGCGCTTGTGTGTTGTGTCACGAGGAGATGAGATAGAATGTCCGTGCCTGGAGTAATATTATTTTAGAACAACAAAGTTTTTCATACAGAATTGCAAATATTTACGAACTGTATACAATTTTTGCGTCGCGAAAGTTAATACGTATTGTTTCTTCTTTCCCATTACTCATATTAAATCTCCGCAATAAAATCTGTTAATACTACTTGTTTCATTTAATGATGCCGTCTGGGGATTAAAATATTAATATTTTATTAGTTACTATAGTCATTGGGTATTTGTATATTTTATATTGATCTATACATGCTGCTGGTCTAACAGTTACATAAATAGTTATAAAATTTATAAAAGAAAATGAAAATAGATTATATCAATTGATATCCTATAAACAGTGTAAACTGACTTATGTCTGTAGAGTATTCGCAGACGCAGTATAGCGTGGAAGCGGGTCTAGGAGCGGCCTCCAGTGAAAGTGAGCCGGCGCAATATCCACTGTGTCTCAACATCGCTCGGTAACATGATGTAGCATATGGACACTTGAAGCGCGACGTGCGACCGCTGTATATGGAGAATATTAAAATTATACTTTAGTATGTATTAAACATTTGGTATATTATTTATCTAATCTTTCTTCATTAGAAAATATAGAAATATTAAAAATATGATATCACAATATAATAAGGGCTACTAAAATAACTTTTTTTTTTGTAAAAGTTAATGAGTGTTTTCAACACGATAAAGGAAAAACTACGTCTCTTTACTGACATTCAATAAATCTGATTGTATTCAATGTTTGCAGCGTCGTTTTATCAAGTGGTTATACTAACAGGAAGTGTTTGTCACTGTCAAGCGGCGTGTCACACTCGCGACACAGAAGACCCTCTTGTATGACCAACGTGACACCTTCATACGTGTCGCTGATGGCGTGACACGCGACGTCCTTGATGGGAGGGCAGGCTTTGTTCTGAAAATAATATATTATTATATAATTGCAGTTTGTTAATTGTAGATAAATACATAAGTAGCAGTATATACAAGTAGCAGTAGAGTTATATGACGTACATACCTTGGGCAGTTAATCAAGTGCTCAGTAGAACACAGAGGTAGAACCTCCTCGAACGGGTTGTGGTCTCGAATCTGATGCTCTTTCAGTTGACCTGAAAAATATTATACGTATTAATGTGTGTATTGAACTCATTTTATTGCAAATTAAACTTATATTTTTCGGATATACTACGCTACTTGATTTTTGATAAAAACTACATACTCCCGACGTTTCGGCTACTTTTCAGCAAACGTGATCACGGGCAGACGAGATGTGAGCGTTTATTTATATTGTATAATGAGACTAGTAAACCCGGCGGACTCCGTTTCGTCACCAGGCTTCGTTTTATGTAGCATTTCGTTTGGTGATTAAAAGATGAAGAATTTTTTATTGTTTTATATTTGAAAAGGAAAATTTTAATTTCGTTTCACAACAGTAGTGAATTCATTTCGATTACAGAAATGTAGTGTTATTTAGTTGAACTTCTCTAAGTAAATAAAAGTGTATCCAAAGTAGATACCGTAGAATCGAAGCGTTATACGTGTCAGCAAATTATCCGTTACATTGAAGTGGTCCTTTGTAAACCATATTTTTTGTTTTTTGGTCTAACGTTAACACAAATAAAGCGGATGGTTTCCGAACTCCTGAACACGCAAAGTATAACTGCCCATGTGAAAAACAATAATTTTCTAAATTTATCCCGCAAATATTAAATGGTTTTAAGAGTTTAAACTACAAACACAATACCGGTTTGTCACATGAAATTACCAGAGCAGAAAACAATGAGTAGCCTTCAAACAATGTATCATGCACCGGCACCATCTACTTAAAATATGCAAACGAATGCAAAATCGTGGAAATCGGTTCGTTCGTTCTGGAGTTATAGCGTCAGGAAGGAAAACCGGACTTATTTTTATATAGTAGATTTAAGACTTGCGAGTATTAATTTCAATGAAAGTAATATTTTCGGAATACTTTGCGTATTTTATTATTTTTAAAAACACCACACTCCCGACAACTCGTCTGCCTTAATCATGGTTGCTGACAAGTAACCGAAACGTCGGGTGTATATATAATAGTTTTTTAAATAATAAAATACGCGAAACAATCCGAAAATATTAGTTTCATCTGTTTATATAGTACTTGCAGTTGTATTATTCACCGAGACGTACGAATCTCAGCACACATCTCGTACATTTAATCTCCAGCTCCTGTCCTGGTGTTGTTTGAGATGGTCCATGTAGAGGAGCACGTTGGCCGTCAGCTCACAGCCTTCAGCGTACACTGGAATCATCTGAAGACAGATATACGATGATTTTAATTTCTTCTACGTAGTAGTATACTATTTGATGTGACCTCTTAAAAATTAATATTGAAACTGAAATAAATGAATTCCTCCTTACGAAACGCATGTTTATTTAAGCCGTTTTAAAATTACTTTAAGAGTTTTGAATAAAGAGCAAATATGTTCTATAAAATTGTTATTAAGACATGAAAATTTTATTTTGATTTTATGTGACATGAAAATTTGGTTTATTTTGTTAAATCTAGGCACTATTTAAGCTTATTGAGCGGCAAATGTCATAATATATTATAATATAATCTCAAAACAGTATGAGTAATCACTAGTAGATACTCACAGGCTCTACTTCATCAGCAGGTTTTGGTTCTTCCCTGACGGTGTTGGCTCGTGATAGTTCCTCAGTTAAGTACGCGCTTGTGTGTTGTGTCACGAGGAGATGAGATAGAATGTCCGTGCCTGGAGTAATATTATATTAGAACAACAAAGTTTTTCATACAGAATTTCAAATATTTACGAACTGTATACAATTTTTGCGTCGTGAAAATAAAATCTGTTAATACTACATACTTGTTTCATTTAATGATGCCGTCTGGGGATTAAAATATTAATATTTTATTAGTTACTATAGTCATTGGGTATTTGTATATTTTATATTGATCTATACATGCTGCTGGTCTAACAGTTACATAAATAGTTATAAAATTTATAAAAGAAAATGAAAATATATTATATCAATTGATATCCTATAAACAGTGTAAACTGACTTATGTCTGTAGAGTATTCGCAGACGCAGTATAGCGTGGGAGCGGGTCTAGGAGCGGCCTCCAGTGAAAGTGAGCCGGCGCAATATCCATTGTGTCTCAACATCGCTCGGTAACATGATGTAGCATATGGACACTTGCTGCGCGACGTGCGACCGCTGTATATGGAGAATATTAAAATTATACTTTAGTATGTATTAAACATTTGGTATATTATTTATCTAATCTTTCTTCATTAGAAAATATAGAAATATTAATAAGGGCTACTAAAATAACATTTTTTTTGTAAAAGTTAATGAGTGTTTTCAACACGATAAAGGAAAAACTACGTCTCTTTACTGACATTCAATAAATCTGATTGTATTCAATGTTTGCAGCGTCGTTTTATCAAGTGGTTATACTAACAGGAAGTGTTTGTCACTGTCAAGCGGCGTGTCACACTCGCGACACAGAAGACCCTCTTGTATGACCAACGTGACACCTTCATACGTGTCGCTGATGGCGTGACACGCGACGTCCTTGATGGGAGGGCGGGCTTTGTTCTGAAAATAATATATTATTATATAATTGCAGTTTGTTAATTGTAGATAAATAAGTAGCAGTATATTATACAAGTAGCAGTAGAGTTATATGACGTACATACCTTGGGCAGGTTAATCAAGTGCTCAGTAGAACACAGAGGTAGAACCTCCTCGAACGGGTTGTGGTCTCGAATCTGATGCTCTATCAGTTGACCTGAAAAATATTATACGTATTAATGTGTGTATTGAACTCATTTTATTGTAAATGAAACTAATATTTTTCGGATATACTACGCTACTTGATTTTTGATAAAAACTACATACTCCCAACGTTTCGGCTACTTTTCAGCAACCGTGATCACGGGCAGACGAGATGTGAGCGTTTATTTATATTGTATAATGAGACTAGTAAACCCGGCGGACTCCGTTTCGTCACCAGGCTTCGTTTTATGTAGCATTTCGTTTGGTGATTAAAAGATGAAGAATTTTTTATTGTTTTATATTTGAAAAGGAAAATTTTAATTTCGTTTCACAACAGTAATGAATTCATTTCGATTACAGAAATGTAGTGTTATTTAGTTGAACTTCTCTAAGTAAATAAAAGTGAATCCAAAGTAGATACCGTAGAATCGAAGCGTTATACGTGTCAGCAAATTATACGTTTCATTGAAGTGCTCCTTTGTAAACCACATTTTTTGTTTTTTTGGTCTAACGTTACCACAAATAAAGCGGATGGTTTCCGAACTCCTGAACACGCAAAGTATAACTGCCCATGTGAAAAACAATGATTTTCTAAATTTATCCCGCAAATACTAAATGGTTTTAAGAGTTTAAACTACAAACACAATACCGGTTTGTTACATGAAATTACCTGAGCAGAGAACAATGAGTAGCCTTCAAACAATGTATCATACACCGGCACCATCTACTTAAAATATGCAAACGAATGCAAAATCGTGGAAATCGGTTCGTTCGTTCTGGAGTTATAGCGTCAGGAAGGAAAACCGGACTTATTTTTATATAGTAGATTTAAGACTTGCGAGTATTAATTTAAATGAAAGTAATATTTTCGGAATACTTTGCGTATTTTATTATTTTTAAAAACACCACACTCCCGACAACTCGTCTGCCTTAATCATGGTTGCTGACAAGTAACCGAAACGTCGGGTGTATATATAATAGTTTTTTAAATAATAAAATACGCGAAACAATCCGAAAATATTAGTTTCATCTGTTTATATAGTACATACTTGCAGTTGTATTATTCACCGAGACGTACGAATCTCAGCACACATCTCGTACATTTAATCTCCAGCTCCTTGTCCTGGTGTTGTTTGAGATGGTCCATGTAGAGGAGCACGTTGGCCGTCAGCTCACAGCCTTCAGCGTACACTGGAATCATCTGAAGACAGATATACGATGATTTTAATTTCTTCTACGTAGTATACTATTTGATGTGACCCCTTAAAATTAATATTGAAACTGAAATAAATGAATTCCTCCTTACGAAACGCATGTTTATTTAAGCCGTTTTAAAATTACTTTAAGAGTTTTGAATAAAGAGCAAATATGTTCTATAAAATTGTTATTAAGACATGAAAATTTTATTTTGATTTTATGTGACATGAAAATTTGGTTTATTTTGTTAAATCTAGGCACTATTTAAGCTTATTGAGCGGCAAATGTCATAATATATTATAATATAATCTCAAAACAGTATGAGTAATCACTAGTAGATACTCACAGGCTCTACTTCATCAGCAGGTTTTGGTTCTTCCCTGGCGATGTTGGCTCGTGCTAGTTCCTCAGTTAAGTACGCGCTTGTGTGTTGTGTCACGAGGAGATGAGATAGAATGTCCGTGCCTGGAGTAATATTATTTTAGAACAACAAAGTTTTTCATACAGAATTGCAAATATTTACGAACTGTATACAATTTTTGCGTCGCGAAAGTTAATACGTATTGTTTCTTCTTTCCCATTACTCATATTAAATCTCCGCAATAAAATCTGTTAATACTACTTGTTTCATTTAATGATGCCGTCTGGGGATTAAAATATTAATATTTTATTAGTTACTATAGTCATTGGGTATTTGTATATTTTATATTGATCTATACATGCTGCTGGTCTAACAGTTACATAAATAGTTATAAAATTTATAAAAGAAAATGAAAATAGATTATATCAATTGATATCCTATAAACAGTGTAAACTGACTTATGTCTGTAGAGTATTCGCAGACGCAGTATAGCGTGGAAGCGGGTCTAGGAGCGGCCTCCAGTGAAAGTGAGCCGGCGCAATATCCACTGTGTCTCAACATCGCTCGGTAACATGATGTAGCATATGGACACTTGAAGCGCGACGTGCGACCGCTGTATATGGAGAATATTAAAATTATACTTTAGTATGTATTAAACATTTGGTATATTATTTATCTAATCTTTCTTCATTAGAAAATATAGAAATATTAAAAATATGATATCACAATATAATAAGGGCTACTAAAATAACTTTTTTTTTTGTAAAAGTTAATGAGTGTTTTCAACACGATAAAGGAAAAACTACGTCTCTTTACTGACATTCAATAAATCTGATTGTATTCAATGTTTGCAGCGTCGTTTTATCAAGTGGTTATACTAACAGGAAGTGTTTGTCACTGTCAAGCGGCGTGTCACACTCGCGACATAGAAGACCCTCTTGTATGACCAACGTGACACCTTCATACGTGTCGCTGATGGCGTGACACGCGACGTCCTTGATGGGAGGGCAGGCTTTGTTCTGAAAATAATATATTATTATATAATTGCAGTTTGTTAATTGTAGATAAATACATAAGTAGCAGTATATACAAGTAGCAGTAGAGTTATATGACGTACATACCTTGGGCAGTTAATCAAGTGCTCAGTAGAACACAGAGGTAGAACCTCTTCGAACGGGTTGTGGTCTCGAATCTTATGCTCTTTCAGTTGACCTGAAAAATATTATACGTATTAATGTGTGTATTGAACTCATTTTATTGTAAATTAAACTTATATTTTTCGGATATACTACGCTACTTGATTTTTGATAAAAACTACATACTCCCGACGTTTCGGCTACTTTTCAGCAAACGTGATCACGGGCAGACGAGATGTGAGCGTTTATTTATATTGTATAATGAGACTAGTAAACCCGGCGGACTCCGTTTCGTCACCAGGCTTCGTTTTATGTAGCATTTCGTTTGGTGATTAAAAGATGAAGAATTTTTTATTGTTTTATATTTGAAAAGGAAAATTTTAATTTCGTTTCACAACAGTAATGAATTCATTTCGATTACAGAAATGTAGTGTTATTTAGTTGAACTTCTCTAAGTAAATAAAAGTGAATCCAAAGTAAATACCGTAGAATCGAAGCGTTATACGTGTCAGCAAATTATCCGTTACATTGAAGTGGTCCTTTGTAAACCATATTTTTTGTTTTTTGGTCTAACGTTAACACAAATAAAGCGGATGGTTTCCGAACTCCTGAACACGCAAAGTATAACTGCCCATGTGAAAAACAATAATTTTCTAAATTTATCCCGCAAATATTAAATGGTTTTAAGAGTTTAAACTACAAACACAATACCGGTTTGTCACATGAAATTACCAGAGCAGAAAACAATGAGTAGCCTTCAAACAATGTATCATGCACCGGCACCATCTACTTAAAATATGCAAACGAATGCAAAATCGTGGAAATCGGTTCGTTCGTTCTGGAGTTATAGCGTCAGGAAGGAAAACCGGACTTATTTTTATATAGTAGATTTAAGACTTGCGAGTATTAATTTCAATGAAAGTAATATTTTCGGAATACTTTGCGTATTTTATTATTTTTAAAAACACCACACTCCCGACAACTCGTCTGCCTTAATCATGGTTGCTGACAAGTAACCGAAACGTCGGGTGTATATATAATAGTTTTTTAAATAATAAAATACGCGAAACAATCCGAAAATATTAGTTTCATCTGTTTATATAGTACTTGCAGTTGTATTATTCACCGAGACGTACGAATCTCAGCACACATCTCGTACATTTAATCTCCAGCTCCTTGTCCTGGTGTTGTTTGAGATGGTCCATGTAGAGGAGCACGTTGGCCGTCAGCTCACAGCCTTCAGCGTACACTGGAATCATCTGAAGACAGATATACGATGATTTTAATTTCTTCTACGTAGTAGTATACTATTTGATGTGACCTCTTAAAATTAATATTGAAACTGATATAAATGAATTCCTCCTTACGAAACGCATGTTTATTTAAGCCGTTTTAAAATTACTTTAAGAGTTTTGAATAAAGAGCAAATATGTTCTATAAAATTGTTATTAAGACATGAAAATTTTATTTTGATTTTATGTGACATGAAAATTTGGTTTATTTTGTTAAATCTAGGCACTATTTAAGCTTATTGAGCGGCAAATGTCATAATATATTATAATATAATCTCAAAACAGTATGAGTAATCACTAGTAGATACTCACAGGCTCTACTTCATCAGCAGGTTTTGGTTCTTCCCTGACGGTGTTGGCTCGTGATAGTTCCTCAGTTAAGTACGCGCTTGTGTGTTGTGTCACGAGGAGATGAGATAGAATGTCCGTGCCTGGAGTAATATTATATTAGAACAACAAAGTTTTTCATACAGAATTTCAAATATTTACGAACTGTATACAATTTTTGCGTCGTGAAAATAAAATCTGTTAATACTACATACTTGTTTCATTTAATGATGCCGTCTGGGGATTAAAATATTAATATTTTATTAGTTACTATAGTCATTGGGTATTTGTATATTTTATATTGATCTATACATGCTGCTGGTCTAACAGTTACATAAATAGTTATAAAATTTATAAAAGAAAATGAAAATATATTATATCAATTGATATCCTATAAACAGTGTAAACTGACTTATGTCTGTAGAGTATTCGCAGACGCAGTATAGCGTGGGAGCGGGTCTAGGAGCGGCCTCCAGTGAAAGTGAGCCGGCGCAATATCCACTGTGTCTCAATATCGCTCGGTAACATGATGTAGCATATGGACACTTGCTGCGCGACGTGCGACCGCTGTATATGGAGAATATTAAAATTATACTTTAGTATGTATTAAACATTTGGTATATTATTTATCTAATCTTTCTTCATTAGAAAATATAGAAATATTAATAAGGGCTACTAAAATAACATTTTTTTTGTAAAAGTTAATGAGTGTTTTCAACACGATAAAGGAAAAACTACGTCTCTTTACTGACATTCAATAAATCTGATTGTATTCAATGTTTGCAGCGTCGTTTTATCAAGTGGTTATACTAACAGGAAGTGTTTGTCACTGTCAAGCGGCGTGTCACACTCGCGACACAGAAGACCCTCTTGTATGACCAACGTGACACCTTCATACGTGTCGCTGATGGCGTGACACGCGACGTCCTTGATGGGAGGGCGGGCTTTGTTCTGAAAATAATATATTATTATATAATTGCAGTTTGTTAATTGTAGATAAATAAGTAGTAGTATATTATACAAGTAGCAGTAGAGTTATATGACGTACATACCTTGGGCAGGTTAATCAAGTGCTCAGTAGAACACAGAGGTAGAACCTCCTCGAACGGGTTGTGGTCTCGAATCTGATGCTCTATCAGTTGACCTGAAAAATATTATACGTATTAATGTGTGTATTGAACTCATTTTATTGTAAATGAAACTAATATTTTTCGGATATACTACGCTACTTGATTTTTGATAAAAACTACATACTCCCAACGTTTCGGCTACTTTTCAGCAACCGTGATCACGGGCAGACGAGATGTGAGCGTTTATTTATATTGTATAATGAGACTAGTAAACCCGGCGGACTCCGTTTCGTCACCAGGCTTCGTTTTATGTAGCATTTCGTTTGGTGATTAAAAGATGAAGAATTTTTTATTGTTTTATATTTGAAAAGGAAAATTTTAATTTCGTTTCACAACAGTAATGAATTCATTTCGATTACAGAAATGTAGTGTTATTTAGTTGAACTTCTCTAAGTAAATAAAAGTGAATCCAAAGTAGATACCGTAGAATCGAAGCGTTATACGTGTCAGCAAATTATACGTTTCATTGAAGTGCTCCTTTGTAAACCACATTTTTTGTTTTTTTGGTCTAACGTTACCACAAATAAAGCGGATGGTTTCCGAACTCCTGAACACGCAAAGTATAACTGCCCATGTGAAAAACAATGATTTTCTAAATTTATCCCGCAAATACTAAATGGTTTTAAGAGTTTAAACTACAAACACAATACCGGTTTGTTACATGAAATTACCTGAGCAGAGAACAATGAGTAGCCTTCAAACAATGTATCATACACCGGCACCATCTACTTAAAATATGCAAACGAATGCAAAATCGTGGAAATCGGTTCGTTCGTTCTGGAGTTATAGCGTCAGGAAGGAAAACCGGACTTATTTTTATATAGTAGATTTAAGACTTGCGAGTATTAATTTAAATGAAAGTAATATTTTCGGAATACTTTGCGTATTTTATTATTTTTAAAAACATCACACTCCCGACAACTCGTCTGCCTTAATCATGGTTGCTGACAAGTAACCGAAACGTCGGGTGTATATATAATAGTTTTTTAAATAATAAAATACGCGAAACAATCCGAAAATATTAGTTTCATCTGTTTATATAGTACATACTTGCAGTTGTATTATTCACCGAGACGTACGAATCTCAGCACACATCTCGTACATTTAATCTCCAGCTCCTTGTCCTGGTGTTGTTTGAGATGGTCCATGTAGAGGAGCACGTTGGCCGTCAGCTCACAGCCTTCAGCGTACACTGGAATCATCTGAAGACAGATATACGATGATTTTAATTTCTTCTACGTAGTATACTATTTGATGTGACCCCTTAAAATTAATATTGAAACTGAAATAAATGAATTCCTCCTTACGAAACGCATGTTTATTTAAGCCGTTTTAAAATTACTTTAAGAGTTTTGAATAAAGAGCAAATATGTTCTATAAAATTGTTATTAAGACATGAAAATTTTATTTTGATTTTATGTGACATGAAAATTTGGTTTATTTTGTTAAATCTAGGCACTATTTAAGCTTATTGAGCGGCAAATGTCATAATATATTATAATATAATCTCAAAACAGTATGAGTAATCACTAGTAGATACTCACAGGCTCTACTTCATCAGCAGGTTTTGGTTCTTCCCTGGCGATGTTGGCTCGTGCTAGTTCCTCAGTTAAGTACGCGCTTGTGTGTTGTGTCACGAGGAGATGAGATAGAATGTCCGTGCCTGGAGTAATATTATATTAGAACAACAAAGTTTTTCATACAGAATCGCAATATTTACGAACTGTATACAATTTTTGCGTCGCGAAAGTTAATACGTATTGTTTCTTCTTTCCCATTACTCATAATAAATCTTCGCAATAAAATCTGTTAATACTACTTGTTTAATTTAACGATGCCGTCTGGGGATTAAAATCTTAATATTTTATTAGTTACTATATGTAGTCATTGGTTAATTGTATATTTTATATTGATCTATATATGCTGCTGGTCTAACAGTTACATATATATAATTTATAAAAGAAAATGAAAATATATTATATTGATTGATATCCTATAACCAGTGTAAACTGACTTATGTCTGTAGAGTATTCGCAGACGCAGTATAGCGTGGAAGCGGGTCTAGGAGCGGCCTCCAGTGAAAGTGAGCCGGCGCAATATCCACTGTGTCTCAACATCGCTCGGTAACATGATGTAGCATATGGACACTTGAAGCGCGACGTGCGACCGCTGTATATGGAGAATATTAAAATTATACTTTAGTATGTATTAAACATTTGGTATATTATTTATCTAATCTTTCTTCATTAGAAAATATAGAAATATTAATAAGGGCTACTAAAATAACATTTTTTTTGTAAAAGTTAATGAGTGTTTTCAACACGATAAAGGAAAAACTACGTCTCTTTACTGACATTCAATAAATCTGATTGTATTCAATGTTTGCAGCGTCGTTTTATCAAGTGGTTATACTAACAGGAAGTGTTTGTCACTGTCAAGCGGCGTGTCACACTCGCGACACAGAAGACCCTCTTGTGTGTATTGAACTCATTTTATTGTAAATTAAACTTATATTTTTCGGATATACTACGCTACTTGATTTTTGATAAAAACTACATACTCCCGACGTTTCGGCTACTTTTCAGCAAACGTGATCACGGACAGACGAGATATGAGCGTTTATTTATATTGTATAATGAGACTAGTAAACCCGGCGGACTCCGTTCGTCACCAGGCTTCGTTTTATGTAACATTTCGTTTGGTGATTAAAAGATGAAGAATTTTTTATTGTTTTATATTTGAAAAGGAAAATTTTAATTTCGTTTCACAACAGTAATGAATTCATTTCGATTACAGAAATTATTTAGTTGAACTTCTCTAAGACTTTCAGAGAGACTAACGAACAGCAATTCATTTATATATATAGAAAGATATCAATATATAGATAGATAAAGATTGAGTAAAATATGAATATCTCATTTAATATTTAAAAGTAAAGAAAAGTGTTCAGAAAAATATTTTTAAAACGGACGTGGCAGTAAGATTCCAAGGCCATAAATTGAAACGGTTCAGTTAACGTGAACATCGAGAAGTAGTACCCTTCTTTATAGCCTTCAATATAGTTACTTTCACGTAAATTGAGAAGCTTAGAAATGTCCCCTTAACGTCGACTAACTATTTATTAAACTTACTCACTTATTAAAAGATAAGATTAACAGTTTCTTTTCTCGTCCCAAACGTATTATTATGTAATGTAAATTGAAACTCAGATTATTTAGGTTCTATCACATATAACCATAAGTTTGAATTTCAAATGATAAATTAAAATATTATGAAAATAATCATGATTAATGTTAATGTTAGAAATAAAATACAATATTACATATGTTAAAGAGATAAAAATCTAAATAATATTCCGAAAAAATATATATTACTTGTTTACATTAAAAAAATGGTGGTTTCGAATATGGGTTTTTTAAAAAGTAGGTGTAATTAATTTTGACCTGTTTTTTTATTAACTAGGGTAGGATTTTTCATTTTTATACAATAATGTTATAATTAAAATAGAAATTTTAAATAATTCATGAAAAAATTATTGGCCAAAGTCACATGTATGAAACTACATAATATAGCTTTGGAATGATATTCAAAAATTGTTAATGTCAGCGAATAATTGATTACAAACAAATGGAATTAAATGTAATGAAAAAGAAGAAATGTTGTAGTTCTCCCTTCAAAAGTTAAACAACTTGGTTATTAAATTTCATAAAAAAAAAAACAATTGGATGCAGAAATAAAAATTATGTATAATTTGTTTCAATACTATAACAAATATTTTAAAGGTTGATTTATTATTGAGAAAGTATTTTAAAAATGAATTTCATCTCATCTTCCCGCTAACGAGTTTAATAAAAAGTTATTTATTCTATAAAATCAGACTACATAAGAGAACGTAACTAAAGAGCATAAAACATAAAAGGTAATTCAGCGGATCCTTAAAAAACTATCTCATTAAAGTAGTATCTCAAACGTCATGGCATTTTTATTATAATAAATTTGTGATTCAGAACTCTATGTAGGTAATTTAACGATGAATATATTGACAATTTTTGTTAAAAAAAAATTATAAAAAGGATTTCTATGGCTTTTTGCCTATTTGTTTCTGTTTAAATTACAAAATATCAATTCAAATAAGTAAATAATAGATTTTATAATACAACTAGCTTTCCGCCCGCAGCATCGCCCGCTTGGAGTTCCCTTATATAGTGTTTTTCAAGAGAACCTTTCAAAAGTCTGGGATAAAAACTATCCCATGTTCTTTCTCAAAGTCAACTCTATCTCTGTACCAAATTTCATGAAAATCAATTCAGTGGTTTAGGCGTGAAAGCGTAACAGAGAGACAGACAGACAGAGCTACTTTAACATTTATAATAGTAGTAGGGATACTTAATGTCCGAATTCTTTAAACAAGCTTTCATATGACAACATAATTAAGTAGCAACAATTTTAGGACTGTAGTGACTTCCTCGGCTTTGTAAAGCAGATCGTCCGCAAATCTGACAGGAGTGGGAAAAGACTGAAATCTTAAAATCAATTATTACAGTTCCTTAATATATTTACAATGATTAATTAAATAAGTGTATCATGAACAATAGTTAATTTTAAATGTAATTTAACAGTAGACAAGTTTGTGTCTTATATATTTCTTATATTAACGATATACCTAATTCTTTTCGCCGTATAAAATGAATGATTTGAACCTAACGGCTTGAACCCAATACTTCTATTGAATAATCATCACTCAAGTCTTAAAATAACAAGTGTTACGAAGTATGTTTTTATGATATAGTTTGTATTGAAAAATATCGAATAAACAGAAATTTTTATAAATTAAAATTATGAAAATTTTCATAATCTTCTAAAGATGGAACTAACAATGTATATTGCCTTCTTTTATCGTGCCCAAGGACATGTGTCGCGTATAACATTAAAGGCGTTATTTCATTTTAATATTTCTAACAAAGGACGTGTCACTGACTTGTCTACTCAATTTTATTGTTATTTCGTTTTTGACATAGGAAAAGAAAAACATACTTTCTCTAAAGTAATACAACGAAAACGAAACATTGCATTAGTTTTGAATTAAAGAATCGAAATTTGTCCAACAATCTTAATTGATTAAAAAGATTTTTAAGAATGATGTGATTAAAGAGATTATATTAAGTATTCTATGAAACGTTTTTAATTACTGTGATATAATTGACAATGTATAGAAAAAGTGTTACTTATGTTACTTATGTAGTCCGATTAACCGTTTACTTCTAAGTAGGCATCAAAAATATTTTTATTTTATTTTGTTTATATTGAGACTCACTCATTAAACTTCTCGTTTTGTTTCCCTTTGTTTAACCAGGACGCTTAAGATATTCATCGAAATAATTTATTTCGCCTATCGAAAGATCTTATTTAAAATAAAAATTACTATACGAACTTTTCTATCACATTAGCTTCCAAATTTTAATTAAAGAAATAAAAATAATCTACATACATAATTTACTTGAATTGTACTTGAACTTATCACGTCCATACATCATAGTGATAGTGGTTCAAAGCAATTTCTCAACGTCGCACTTTATTAATAATGTAAAGATATCTTGAACAAGAACGGCGTATTCCTATAGCAATCAAGTTCAAGTGACTTGTTTTTACTTTATAACAAATAGCAACATGTAAAGAAGAACACAATAACTAACGATCAATTATGAAATAAACTATTGAAGACAAAGTTCTTTTCATGAATGTTATCATAAGAACCTTACAATGTTATAAAATAGAATGGAATGAAATGAACAATAGTATTGACTAAAATATAAATAACTCGTTAATAATAAAGTACCATTGTTGTATTTTATATTATAACGTATGTATATATAATAATATGAAACCATATAATATTATGGAATTCATTAATATTAGATTTAACAATCCGAGTATGGATTTAAGACTATGAAGGCAGATAATTTTAAAGGTTTTTTTTTATAGTACCCAAAGGGTCAAACCGTCGACGTACGAGTATGTTTATTTATTTATTTATTTATTTACTCTTTAATGTACACCAATATAGACAGAAATAACAAGAGAAAAACAAAGAAAGGAAAATGTACAAATAGGCGGCCTTATCGCTAAAACAGCGATCTCTTCCAGGCAACCTTTAAAATATTTTTAATCATGAACATACGTAAACATTTACAAAAATAGTTCTCGGTATTTCTTCTCCATTTAATCTTTATATTTTAACCAATCATTCGCTTTAGAAAAGGGCATGCATGACTTTACATATAAATATGTCCTATAATAATGACTTTACATATAAATAAGTAACAGACTTTACATATAAATAATATATAATGACTTTACATATAAATAAGTGACATTCATAATGTTAAGAATACCTTATAAAATTACTGTCTTTACTCACAACAATAACTTCTAGCATTATTTAAAACGACCATGAATAGAAGAAAATTCCATACACATTTAGGGAATTCAAAAACACGTTAAATTTATATATGAAAATACTTAGAATATATGTTATTATTTTTTAGATATTTGAAGATTGTTTGCATTAAAATTGTTATAATACCTACCTAAGTCTAGTTAATGCCCATGTAATAATTAAATTCTTATTATAGTTTAAATGTTAAATATCATGAAACTTGATTGTTTTTGTAAAACTTTACTTACTATGTATATTTATTTTAAATGAGCACTAAACAGTATGAACTCTTATTTAGAGTAATGTTTATGTGTAGGCAACTAACGTAACGTGTGGCTCGACTGTTTAAATTTTATACAAATTTAAACCTTTTATTTATAAAGTCCCGTCATTCTTACTTGTATTAAATGTTTTATATCATCAACAGTGCAAATTAAGGTTTAACAAATTAATGTCTTGCCGATTTTCATTGAACCACTCTACAGTTATGTACATATATGCATCTTAATGAGACGAAACTTCTCAGCAATCCATGGATTCACCGTGCGGGTGCCGGGTCCATCGCGTTGCAGGGAGAGGAGCTTCAACAGTGCCTGGGACTTGCGACCCAGGTGTAGGTTTAAGGGGCCCCTTAACTAACGCGCGTTATACGCTCACCTCCACTGTCCAAGCTCCTCTCCCTACCTAACCAAATTTGAAAAGAACCTACTAGGGCTGCCTTCGATGTACGTTCTAAGAATGAATTAATGTGAGTTCTGGACAAGCTCAAGTCCTTTAGTAGGTTATAGAGAGATTTCGCTGTAATACCTCTCGCTCCCACCTCCACCGCGTACAAATCTACTACGAACCTATTTCGAGTGATTTCGTTTGTGAGCTCGTAATATTTGTTGACCTTGATGGTATGGTCTTTGGGGATGTTGGTTTCCCAAGGGACCGTAAGCTTTATCATCACTACGCGCTTTAAAATTCGCGAAAACAAAAATATATCCGGTCTGGAGGCTGACGCACAAATGTCCTCGGGGATTTTATATTGTTTTTCATACGTGTCCATCATTATAGTCCAATCCGACGCCGCTTTAAGGATGGAGTAAGGCTTGACGTTTGATTTTGTAGCCCTAGTGCCTTCTCTCACAAAACCTACTGATCGTTCGTTTGTGGTAATTTCCTTTTGCACTCTGGCTACCGAAAGACTAACCGCTTCACGTATGACTTCTAAAACCCTATCGTGACGACGCGAGTATTGACCGCTGTCCAGGAGTACCTTACATCCCACCAGCAGATGTTTAGCAGTTCCAACTGCCTTTCCACAGATATAGCAAGTTTTTTCGGTACTTTTACCCCATCTTACTAAATTACTCTGATCTGGGAGAGTCATCTGGAACGCATTGAGATAGAATTTTAGCAATGCTGGCGACCAGTCATGAATTAAAGTGCGCCATTTTAATGCTAATGGGATGCAAAAATCTCCTATGTCTAAACACTCGTTCTGCATTTCTAAATTCATTACATGGATCTTATATTTATCATTCTCGTCTTGCCGAATAAAAGACTTCAATATATCCGCATCTTGGACTTTCCTATTTGATCCTAACCCCACTCTGTTACTTTGTGCTCTTATCATAAATTGCTAATGGAATTGAAGTCGCGACTCTAGCTCGGGGGCATCTTCATCTTTTGGGAGCGATGTCACTACGTCATCATGGGATTTCCCCAGGATATATCTCTTGGAAACTCTTAGGTGTTTATAGAGCTCCGATGACCTTTTTAGACTCATCCCAAAACTATTGCTTCCCCTAAATAACGCCGATGAATCAGCCGTTAGATCGAGCCCGAGCCACAACTTCAACATCTTTATGACGCCTGCATCTAACTTTGACAAAAGGGTAATTAAATACAATATATTTACGTAGTTTTAAGGAAAATCTATTTTACAGCCGGTGTGAGTTTGCAATTTTTTGAAATTGTGTTGTTGTTGTCGAATATAATTATCTTGAACATATTTATTTAATTTGTAAAAAGTATTAAATGATAAAACTATAATATTGTAGGAATATTGGAGAGTATAAGAGGGGCAAGCCATATATGTATAAGAATTTGTCAAAGAATATCAGGGTTCTTTTCTCGTTCAAAACGCGAGTTGGTATGATAGTTTTATCAATCGTAGATTTTCGAAGCGTGTTTAAATCTTTCTTTTGGGATATATTCAAAATATGTTTTCAAGATAGCTTTAAATCAAGAAAATTTAATGTTATTACTTAATTTTTTAGCTTACCACTGCGGTTCTCCTAAAACTAATATTAATACCTATATATTTCGAAAGTGTGTAACTGTTGTTGTGTCGTTATGTGTTGTAGCAGTAAACAGCCAAGACTTTATCCGCTGTCTACTATATGAGATTCATGTGAACCGATTATTTGGGAGAGTTGATGAAACGATTTTTAAGGGAGAAGTTTTAGGTGCTAAACTGAAACACGGCGAGGAGAAAAGTGAGCCGTTTTGACATCAATCAACTCCTGTTTGATTTTTTAGAATATGTCAATTGATGAGTATTGGAAATAACAAAAGAAAAGGAGATTTCCAGCTAATTAAATATATCCTCGTATTTTGCTATGGTTTATAAATTATAAAATCTTTTTACAGGTAGTGGCTATCTATTTGCAAAACATACACTCTTCGTTGTAGGCTTTTGATCTATTTATTGGAACTATATTTTAATAAAGCAATATGTTGAAGTAAAAAATATTATTCACAGATTTTTACAAAATTCTAATGTTTATAAAAGATTGTCTCTGAATTTAACACTAAAATATTTCAAACGTTTCCATAATTATTGCACTAATCTTCTATTTGTAGCAATACAATATTTCATGCAACCTCAGCATTATTTATTTGAAATTTATAATCAATAAATTAAAATAAAATATTTGAAAGAAATTATATTATTTTTATAGATTATACTGATTATTGATTAAGATATATTAAGATAAATATTTTATAATAGTATTACCAATTTTCACATAATCACAAATAATTTTTTGTAAATATATATTTCAATGAAAAATAGTGAAATGTCGGAAAAGGATACAAAAAGATGTATTGAGTCATCTGGACTTTATCAGTCGACTTTCTTTTTAAATTCAGTTTGAATGCTTAAACCAATAAATCTAAAATAAATTTAAAAAGTAACAAAGACTGAAGGTAATAATACTCCAGATGAACTGGATACTAGAAATTCATCGACATTAGCTATTGAAACAAATGATGATTACAATTCCACTCACTAAGTGTGCAAAGCTCGTAGAATCACTTGGTTTTGCATGTTTTGATCACCTTCCCCGAAAGTAGTAATTAATTTCAATACCCTGTCCTATTTAGCACACAAACTAGGCGAAATATCATCGAATTCTCGAAACTAATACAATTATATACTAGATTAAAATTTTATAGTTAAATGTTATGTTGATATTAAAATAAAATGTAACATTATAAAGCGTGGTGCAATAAATGGTTACCATAACTGAAAAACGATTGATATGAAAGAATTTTTGTTGCGACAGAAATATATGAAGACTAGCTTCCGCCCGCAGATTCGCCCGCGTGGAGTTCGGTTATATCGCGTTTCCAAGAGAACCTTTCAAAAGTCTGGGATAAAAACTATCCTATGTTCTTTCTCAAGGTCAACTCCATCTCTGTACCAAATTTCATTAAAATCAGTTCAGTGGTTTAGGCGTGAAAGCGTAACAGACAGACAGACAGAGCTACTTAGGCATTCATAATATTAGTAGGGATAGTTGAATGTGTTCAATATTTAATGGTAAACGTGGATTAAATAAATAACATCAGTTATGGAAAATTTGGCTAGAAAAATATTTTTCATGAATTTTCAAAAGAATAATTCCATAAGGTATTAAAATTTAATTAAAAAGTTTGACAAGCACGAAGAAATGTTAAATGCATAAAAAGCATAAATCCTCAAGAACCTCTGCCTCTTGTGTTGGCATAAATTAAGCCAAATGATCATTAAGGTTGTTCTCTTAATTGTTTTCATTACTTTTACAATATAAAATCCTACTAAAATCCTTAACGAGAAAACCTATGAATAAATGCACTATGCAATAATTACTGTGAAAAAACTTTTCTTCAGGCGATAAGTGTATAAAAATGTACTTACGTCGTAAACGATGTCGTGACGAACAATATTCATCTGAAAGTAAATATTTTTATTATTTCATAGAACGGTTCATTACGATTATATTACGCCATAAAAAAAAATATAATATTTTTTGAAACACCTATCCTAAAAAACTTTAAATTTACAAATATATTTTCGCTATGCAGTCATAAACGCCGTCCGCCATGATGGTCTACTAATTATCTGTGCCGTGACGTAATATTCTTGTAAACAATACGAGTGACTATCATAACCTGTTTATCCGAATCTAAAACCATTGCTTCACAAGGATTACATGATAAAATATAGTAGTTATCACTATTAATATCCAGCGGAAATGTAAGAATGAATCAATAAAGAACCCAGAAAAGTTGTGGATTAAAGTACCCAGTGTTGAGAATATGTGTAATACCTGATTACAACTAGCTAAAAGAGATCCTGTAACTCTGTCAGCCGAACAGAAGTGTATTTCTGTAAAGATCACTTCAATGTAAGTTAAAGCAACTTACAACAAATAATTTTTTGTAATTTTCACTTTAAACTATAATGTATTAATATTTTTTCTTTCTAAATAAAGTTTCAGTAAGCGACTATGCGTAGTCAATTGCCCACGTGTTAACATTGGTTCTGTTTTTATATTAGCTTGAAAGTGACATGGAAAATTATAAACAATATAAAATCATGGGTTCAGATAAAAGAATCAGAATGAAAACTAATTGTGTTCCAACTCGATTTAGTTGTCAAAAGGAGAGAAAACGCAAGCGTTTGGTAACAAATGATGAGGATGTTGTCAAGAAGAGAGTATACTCCGTCTAACAATCTTTTATTCTCTTTACATGGTATAAATAATTATCAAGGCGTATAAATGAAAGACCACGAATAACCTGAAATAGCGTTTGATATTACGTTGTTTACAATATTGTGACTTAAAAACATGGCGGACGGTGTTTTAAATTATCAGTTTCACTTGTTTTTTTTATTATTTCAAGTTTCAGTTGAATCTTTATAGCAATCCCTTAGAAATATTTATTGCAGTTTATATATTTCGGACCCTTATACGGAATGATATTTGAATTAGAAGTTATTTTTATAAATGGTGACAAAATCTAATTTTCCACAATATGTACTAGAGACCAATTAAATTGATAATTAAACTAATCTTCTTACGGTCGTGAAAACTATTTAGTCAAAATAAACTAATATTGTTATTTTTTTAACGGGCAGACGAGATGTCCGCCGTGATCACGGTTGCTGCAAAGTCATCGAAAGGTCGGAAGTAGGTATGTAGTTTTTAACATAATAAAATACGATAAGTAATCAGAAAATATTAATCTCATTTAAACATTGATAATCTTCGCGAATAATGTTACAGCAGTCCGATCAGAACGAACATCTAGTATATAGGTACTTTATGATCTGTTCATCACAGCTTTATAAAAGTTATTTGAATAGAAATATCCAGCGGAGTTCCATTTTCAAACATTCTTATAATAATCTTTTGAAAAAAACAAACAAGGCAAACAAAATAATTTATTTGGGTGTACACAACCTGCTAACTAATTAAAACTATAATAATACTTTTTATGAAAACGAATAACATTACCTTTCTTTTAGTTCAATCTCAACTGGTCACAACAGCTCACACACCATGACTTTACACTTATTTCAATTTTATTACCAAACGTCAATATTGAAAATGTACACACTCGTTACTAATTTCATTAAACACATATCACAAGCACAGAACTCACAGCTATAATTTTCCATAATTCGTTAATAAATTAATCCACTGTTTACTAATTAAAACGTATTCACTTGTGCTTAGAAAAACAAATGACAATATTGAATAATAATAAAATGGCGACCAAAGTATAAACAGTTTACCGACCAATCAGAGAGCCTCGTTTCGTTTGACAATTAACGGACTTTCTACAAACAATACAAAATTTAAATCAACTTGCTTTCCGAACACTATGCATGTGTTAGTTTTACACACACACGCATACAAACATTTCCTGTATACATACACGAGATTTGTAGATCGTCCTTGAAACGTTTTGTATGCAAAATAATAGTCCGAGATCCTACTGCAATATTTTTGCGTTCATAGGTTATTTGTTTAAAATCAATTTTTTTATTTATATATAGTTAGGAGAACATAATATATTTACTAGGTTAATTTTTGCGAACACACCCTGACTGCGAAGAGTTGCGGCTAGGTGCGTAATGGCAACCGTGATTTTTTAGAATTTTCATATAAATTACTGTCATATATAGTTTTCTTTATTTAAAAATAAATGAACGGAGTTTTTCCAAAAAATAAATTGAAAATAATTTAATTAAAAATTATGGCGGCCAAATTTTGATGGGTAACTAAGTAAATATACTATCTTCTCCTAACTATGAATAAACTTAAAAATTTGGTTTTAAACAAATAACCGATGACCGCACCAATCCTGCAGTGGGATCTTAGACTATAAGCAGAGAGTGATTGTGCATAGCGGCGCTAGCAGTTAGCAGCGGCCGATCGAAAATGTTTCGTTTTTACTTTGTTAGATGGCACTTATTAACACATCATGAATCAAAATATGTCATTTTAAATGTCTGTTGACATTAGTATTTCGTAATGTATGATTAAAAGACAAAAGTATGTAAGTATGAATTAAACAATATAGGTTTAGTTTTTATATGCGTATGGTATGTAGTGCTTATTTGGATCTATGGTGTGCACGGCACTGGTACGTCATAATGGTGACATGTTGTTATTTAAACTAATCAATATTCATAATGACATGTTAAAAAAATAGGTGAAACTAGTATGTAGATGTAATGAACGACCTGCATTTTGTCAATATGTAACATGTTATTCAATTACTCATATATTTAACAAAATTAAAGAGTAAAAACGTAAACAAAATGGTATAAATATTTTTTAAATAACCTGTGTTGAAGGAAGACAAAACTAAAACAAGAGTTACGTAACTACCAAAATGGACACTGAACAGTAGACAATAGACGAAGCCAGTGTAGATAAACTCAAAACTTTTCAAACCACAAAGTGTTTCCAAAGTTGTAGGAATTTATCACTAACATCTAACTTTACACCGATAAGAATTAACTTTGTCTAATATGATATAAACAATGTTTTGAGTTTCAAACCTAATCAATGAGCATGTTACGTACGCGCTGCATACGAAGAAATGAATGAACATCAACGGGGCGACATCTTTGTATCGGTAAAATATCATATAACGAGTGTTGCCGCTGACTCCGCGGAACGAACACCATGCCGTGTGAACCAGAAGATTCCGTACGCCATACAAACAATGGAATGTGGCATTGCTATACTAACATCGGGGCAAACATGTAGTCTTAGGTATAGATTATAAGTTTTAATATGTAATACTTTTTAAAATATACATATAGGTAGGTATGTTTCGTAGTTTTCCTGGAACCTCCGAACGCCACCCTACGTAATTAGCATCTCGCCAGTTATATTATGTAAACTTTTTAAAAATATACAATTGTAATGAATGAATATAATGACTTACGTTTTGTAATTATATTTTATTAAAATGTTGTAGGAATCGTCATCCTCAGAGAATAATATTCCAGAATAATCAAGTTGATATCTCTCTCTCTTAATAATCTCTCTTGTTAATGAAAGAGGAAATCTTCTAAGGTGACAATTTTGTTCTTAATTAGGTACCTGTTTTGTGTTCTCGTGTTTATGGATTATTCGTAATACGGGTATAAAGTTTTGAATGAAAAAAATTAAATAATTTTCTTAGATTTGTGAGTTGGGGGAGAAGTTGTAAATTCTTGAAACATAAACATTTCCTGTTTAATTTATATTTGGTTTGACTGTTATGCAAACTCATTTTATTTTTGATAATAAACTCAAAATTAAAAAAAATACTTGTATTAAATTATAATTTTAATATTCAACTATTATGATAGCCAGTGTTTGGACGATAATAAACTTGAAATGTAATTTAAATGCTTTACATTAGTCAACGTTACAGAATCGTACTTTCATCTCCATCTCACATTCGAAGCTTCCTAACAATATCTACTGAAAAAAGGCACGATAAGTAGAATTTATGTCTTTTAGTTTTCCGTTAATACGTCGTATTTCTTGAGATGTTTATTATATTGAAATTATGGACCTGATGTGAATTAATATATATATATATATATACACTATCGTACTATTTATATATATATATACAGGGTGACTGGTGAATTACTATCAATATTTAAGGAGAATATTCGGTACATGATTCTCATTCGAATTATGTAAAAAAAAATAGGTACTTAATTTTTGACAAAATTTCCGTATAAATAAATAAAGTGTTGACACGTTCCAAGTGTTCCAAGTGTGGACGCGTGCGGCGGCGTGCTGATACAACACCACGCCGTCGCACGCGTATGTGTGAGTGTGTGTGTACACCTAATCTGTAGGGTGTTCACACGATGCGTAATTAATTACATAACTTTTGGTTAACTTTACTTAGAAGTTTATTAATATTTATGTTATATTAATTTTTATTTTGTCATATATGATCGTCAAATATCACGTCCTCAAGTATCGATAGTAATGCACCAGTCACCTTGTATATATAAATAGTACGATAGTCCTGATACTTCTTAGCTAATAATCTGACTAAATATCTATGTCTCTTTTATGATAAAATAAAATCAAAATTTTATAGTCAAATGATTCCATTCACATTATGATTCATGATTGCCGTAATAACATTTCCGTATTATTTTTAACTATTGCCTGTTTACGTTCTAGTGTTGTTGATGAAACTCGCTAGTAATTACGTATTAAGCACAAACAGTGAACAAATGTAATGCAGTGGACATTCAAATATTGCTATTTACAGGCAAGCAGATTAATAGCTTATTACTCTAATTGACATATCTAAAGATTGTTAGTAAGTATGTATAGTTTTCTACCATTTTATATATTGGCAATAAATAAAAAGATTATTTAATTGAAGGTTTTCTCTGGTTACTATTTATGCCTTGCTGATGTTATTGGTGACTTGTCTTTACATGTCTTTTGAAAATTAATTTTCCTGCCGTGATCGCAGTGGCTGCAAATCAACCGAAACGTCAAGAATATGTTGTTAAAAAATAAACATTTTTGTTTTATTTCAGTTATTTTGTTATTTTATAATTAAGGAAAAAAAAGAATGCCTATAATAAAAAAACTATGTGAACCTAAATGTTAATGTAATGTAAGAGAATTAATTAGATGAGGTCCCTATGAAAATCACCAAAATATTAGATTTGTTAATGAAGATCTTCTGTTAACCAGCACCGAGTACGGGTAACAGGTACTAAACAAATATATGTAGTATTGATACACAAGATTAAAGCTTGCTTAACCCCTTACAGAACCCATGACGATTACCGAAATGATTCTTATGACGGTTATCCTTATTATTTATTTCAAATTTATTGCTTCTAATTAAAAAGTGCTTCACAAAGCAGAGTACATAGTACGTTACTTATTTACTCTCATTGCTAAATGATTCATATCGCGAGTTTTTTTATTATTTACAAACATGGCTTGTTATTGTGAAATTTAATATCTTTTAAACTCAATTAGGTAATTCATGTACTTAGTTGATTTAACATGTCAGTAAGAGGTTTTATAATTGTAACTCTTAATCGCTAATCTAATCAACAATTAAATGTTGTGTGTATGTATAATATTTCTCTGTACAACACTTCTATCATAGGCATCGGTAAATATTTAAATAGAAGGACTGGAGGATTAAATTGTTTTAAGATTATTTTGAGTGTTGTGGCATTAAAATGTTACTTTGATATCATTACATAATAGAGAAGTAATATATTATTATATATAATAACAATTTGACTGATCGATGTCTGTACATTGGAGATGTACTTATGTGAGATTGACCAAATGGGTTCACCAATCGGCGTGATTTGGATGCTAAACAGAAACATGCATAAATGAAAGGAAAAAACAAAAAGTAAAAAAAATATTGCAGTAAAGTTTTGTGGCTGAAAACGTTCAGTTTGAGACAAACGTTACAGGCTTGAGGCTTCTGTTTAACCGGCAATGTTTGTGTGTATGCAAGTATATATGTACATATATACCTACATATGAATGTGATATGAACATAAAGGGTAAACAAGTTTGTTCGTGCGAAATCCTACAACTCAATTCTGAAGCAGATATCTTTAATCAATCAAAATCTAGCACGAACTTTATATAAAAGTTGACTTACGATGACAATTCACTGTTAACTTCGTATCCTAATTTTTAATCCAACATGATATGTAGTATATAATGAGTTCAAGGTCGATGACAAGTTACTTTTTAATTCACTTCTAGAATAGGGTAAAAGTTTTGAAATTAAAAATAATATAAATACTTGGCCAGTTATATCGTAAAAGTAAGAATAAAATAAAAATAAGCTTTTATTTAAGGCGAAAATTACATTATTATCGGACGTAATAATTAAATACCAAAGTTTAAAACTACCTAAGTTACTAGTACTACAATTAAGATCCAAACTTTTATATGTGTTACGAAGATTTCGAAATATGATTGAAAAAAAAATCCTTCAAGTTATTAAAATAATATTATATGTTTGGTTTTAATTTTTGATTACTTTAAACATGACCCATAAACATTATAAAATAACTTCGACAGAGGTTATTCTAAAAACAAAGGATCGAAGGGGTTTTGTTAATCGAAATATAATTAATTTTATTAGAACAAGTTACTTGTTTTAGAAAGTAAACAATAAACTTTATAATCATAAATTTCTAGAAATATTACAAGAAAACTAAGTGTTTATACAAATATATGTTTAAAATAGAAATAGAACGACTAATTTATCACAATTTTATTCACATCTATCATTTTGATTAGGTATGTATTAAAATATCATATTTCAGAATAAGATGGTAAAAAAGTGTTTATAATAAATACTCTGTATCTTCAAATATTTTTCAAAATCGATATGTTTAACTATTAGTACAGAAAAGTATATTGTTTCGATGTTTTTCATTGTTTTCGATAGTACAATGATAGCAGAAATTTTATATTACTTAGAGGTGGTGACTCTTAGAGGTGGTAGAGCCTAGCTGTGGTCATTGGTCAAGTTACTACAGCTCGAACATGGGCTGGCTCGACCGGGGAAGTACCACCCTCTCACAGAAAATCGGCGTGAAGTAGTCTTTAATGGCTGCGTTTCGTCCGGTTAGTGAGAGAGCCGGTTGCCATTTCCCTTTTCCCACCCTTTCCTTTCCCTCCCTTTCCCACCTTTTACTCCCGATTTTCCCCAAACAAGGGCGGCAACACATCTGCATATCTACGTTGCAGTAAGTAACAGTAACTACCTACCAACAAGTAAGCCGTCTACTCGGTTGCCCCCTTTTCCCTTAAAAAAAAGACATCTTATTTAAATAAATCAATTTTTGATTTTGCAGACATTGAATTTTCTTTAACAAGAAGAGAATTTATACATTAAAATAAGCACACAAAACTAGAAAGTATGCTTAAGACTGACAAAAAAAGAGGTTAATATATACATATAAAAATTTACTAAGCGTATAAGTATATCGAATAGGTAGCGAAATTAAACAAATGAAATAAAAAAGAGTAAGGAAAAGAAAATCATAAAACGTATCGTATCTAAAGGGTAGAACTTAGTTTGTTAAGAGGAGACGGATAATTTGAAGAATATAAGCAGATCCGTATATTGTCAATAAATAGTTTACCAGTCATTACATTATTTTTGCAAAAAAAAAGAAACATACGAGGAGAGGTCAATAAATTCGCAGAATGAGCGGGAAGTGGGTTGAAATTATATAAGGTATATCATTGAGGATTTTCAAAATAAATTACAATTCGCTTCTGTAAAAATTTAAAAGTTTGTTTTATTTGTACGCCTTTACAATATTATAACAATTATTATTAACTATAACAATTATACTTCTATCTTACCTGAAAATACAAAGGAATAACATTAAAGTTCACTAATATTGCCTCCTCAATTATATCCCTTTGTCTATATAATGTTTTTCAAACCGTACCTTTTTCCAACTTTTGATTTTCACAATCAGTACAAATTACTGACTACTCGTCAAATGTATATATTAAATTGTATACTTAAAATTCATCATCACTTACCTTTTGTTCCTTCTCTAATCCAAAACCGTAGGCGTAAATCTGTTTGTCCTATCCCAACTAGTAAAACCAAATTTGAGAAAATAAAATACAATTATCAATCGTCCTATCTTTATAATAAACTAAACCGTAGACTTGACTTCTACAGACTGACAAAATCCAAAGTATTAAGTAAAGCGTGTTCTAACTGAAACATTACTCACGTATAATTATGATGAAACTGAAAAATTGATAATTAATCTAAACCTTTCACAATTATAATAAAATTAATAGATGTTTAAACGCACGCACGCGCGCACACACACAGACATACATACATACACACACACACACACAGACACACACATAGACACACTTTTAGTTATTTTATAAAATTGTTTACACTGCTGAATAGGATATTACTATAAATCTGTGTAACAAAATCATTGTTGAGTTTCTAGTTGTCTTGGTGGATGAGCGGGGCACCCAGTAATACGGGTTTGCACCTAGTACAGGGGCCCTTGCAACTTGATTGTTATGTAATCCTTGAGTCAATAAAGTTTTTTTTTATCTCTCGCCAAGTTTTAATAATCATAAAATGCACAAAAAAACCTAAAAATAATCTACCATTAATGACGCGTCTCTTATCGACAACTTATAAACGCGGAAAAGGAGATTGTCCACTTAGTATGGGGACTTTGGCCTGACGTGAACAGACATTTTATCATAGTTTTTGTAATTAGTTTAAAAGCACTAACTAGTAATCATGAGAATATAAACTTAATTTTGTATCAAAATGTTTAAAAAGATATTTTTGTCATGTGAGGACAAACAGGTTAAAGTGAAATAAAACAACATTTTTTATGATTTCTTTTTATTCTGAGTTATCATATTATGTTATTAATATATGTTCAAAAATTAGACAGGTGGTCAAATGTGTTCCTGATACCTTGCCCAACTTAAAAAAAATGAAATAGTCATTATATTAGCGCAGCAACACACTGTCCTTCGGCCAACCATGCAATTACAATAATATTCTTTTATAGCTTCCTAATATACATTATAATATATATTATATGAAAATAATCACAATAGGTATATATATATATATAATATATTTTTCGACTTACATGCCTGCTTTGTATTGTTCCACGCAATAATATGCAGTTGGCCAAAGGAATTGGGTAGTCAACCAATAGGTCGCTGGCTATATTTCTACATATTTCTATAGTATTGGAATCATCGCCTCTTATGTGCTGCCCATAATACAAACAGGCTTGTTTTAGTTGGTATGTTCCACATGTAATTAATATAAGATCATTATATTCTATTCTTGGAAATGTGAAACTGTCCATGTTTACATTTATAGGTTGAAAATCTGCCCGCCTTCTATTTTAATTATATATTTTCGATAACAAAGCTTATGTGTTAGGAGTAAACATCTTTTCATTTATTATAATACAACATTATTATAATTATATAAAACAATAAAACCTTATTTTGCATTATAGGAATAGCATATACAATACATATCTATTACAAAACGAGTAATTTAAATAATTAATTGAATTGACACTTACTCGTCGAGGAGCTATCCACTGTCTTATAATAGACTGAACCTGATTAAGATCTAGATTATGTCGCCTTCGCTCTATCAAATCAGTTCCACAGCTTATGCATTTCAGAGATACGGATTGGTAAGAAGTCACTTCTTCTGTGTGCAGACTATCATGAGACACGCTTTGGTTTTGTTCAATGTCCATATTAAAGCCGTGGTTAGCGATGGAGTTAGTTTCGGGGTCCATATTACGTGAGTGTTGGTCATCGTTAATGCAATATTCGGAGTCCATAATACAAAAGCCAGGGTCATCGTTTGAGCGAAATTCGGGGTCCGTAGATGTGCAGGGGTCATTGGTAAAGATAGGTCGGCGTCCATAATGAATAAACAATCGTTGAAAGAAAATCCACAATAAATCAACACTCTCAATGAAGGTAAACAAAGCGAATGTAAACAATCAGTCTGTGACATATCAATGTCAAAAAAATTATTTAAAATTCGATCGAAAACAGATACGATTACGTTTAATATTCTTCATATTTCAGTATATAAAACTTTTTAATTGACGAAACCAATTTAAAAATAAATATTTTTAATTTTGACGTGATAACGTCTTTAAAATCGTTTTAGTCGGGTGACCTGTTCAGAAACTTGTGTCACACCAAAACCTCACGAGCGCGATCGCAGGTATAACGAGAGAGAGAGACGGAAGATCGGTCCACTCACTCGAACGCTATGCCTGCCTCCGCTCGTGAGGATTCCGCGTGACAAGTTTCACAGAATGACTGGCAGCGCTCGAGATGAGACGGGAGCGACCAATCACAATGCAAGAAACCATTCTCATGTGTCAAGTTGGTTAAGGCGCTTAATACAAATTCAAACATTTAAAATTAGTGTTGATTTCAATTCAAATTTTATTTCTAATTGATTGAATATCATTTATCGATAATTTAAACGAATTATAATACCAAATTAAAATCTCTCATTCGTCAAAACCTTGCATTCTAATCTACGATTCGAGCGACCAATCACAATGCATGAAATAATTCTCATGTGCCAAGTTGGTAAAGGCGTGTATTACAAATCAAAACATTCAAAATTCGTATTGATTTCAATTCAATATTTTTTTTGTAGTAAATACTTATAGTTGTATTAAGTACTGCGAGATGATTCGATTTGACGCAATCGTTAATTAATCTTGCTGGTAACACAAAACTTGGATCAATAAAGCAAATCAATGAAGATACTTTAAAAATATTTGTTCAATAAAATACAAGTGTACACTCAAACAACAATAGAATGGCTAACAAAATATATTTTTTTTTCATAAACTTGTCTTTTTGATAGCAGCTTGTTCACGCTAGGCCAAAAATGGACATTGCCCTTTGAGTTTACTGAAATGTCATTTCATTACATACATATATGTATTTTAATAATACTATACTAGTAAGTTATATGAATTAGAAATATATATAAGTAATTGCAAGTATTAAACGAAGTCCTGCCAGTTTACAAAGTGCTAACTAAATTAATTAATTAAATGACTTATGTACTTGAAGGATTACAGTTCTAAAGACAAATTTAATTTAATCTCCGTGTTACAACTTAGTCATTTTCGTTAAAATAGCCCATCACACTTTGAATTTTTTGTTTTTCTACAACATAATATCGTTATAATTACAATAAAAATACATTTTAATTTCTTTTGAATTATAAATATTGATTGTAATAAAGGAGATCGAAAGTATTGCATACAATTCTGGGCCCTCAATGTAAAGACATGAAAATAGTATTAATTAAAAGGTTCAAAATTAAGAATTTCTTCATTAAAAATTCTATAGAAATTGACAATCAGATAGCTGAGTTATAGGAGGTTTATAGTTAGTAAAAGTGAGGTTATATTTCATTATCTTTAGGGGTAAGATGAATACACTTAAAAGTATGTGAAAAATAATAATTTTATTTAGACGAGAATATCTGATAAGTTATAACAAGGCAAGAAAGACTCAAAGACATACAGATATAGGTAACAAGTATGGAATTTTACGAGGAACAGGAGGTGTGAACTATGTGATAAGTCATAAACTAAAACAAATAATTTTAATGGAATATTTTATTCCTCTTCAATAATAATTAAAATATCGTCTAGGAACTGTGCAGGGGGTACAATGTTACTAGTTGCTATCCCAAAATTCACACAGCGATCCATCGTTTCAGTAATATCCAATCCATAAGCCGGCGAAATAATCCAAATTAACAATTGCAAGTCAAACGTGCAGGCGATCGTCGGTGTCCAATCTGAAAGCAAGGGTCGTAAAACGTTAGGCGGGTTCAGAGTCCGTAAAAAACAAAGCAGTGGTCGTTGAAAACGTAAAACGATCGGGAAAGCACTCGAAACGTATCAAAAAACACGAAACAAGACAGACTCAGATAACAATGCATCTGGCATGGTAATTGTTAAGACTTAAGTGTCATTTGTCAATGGCATGTTGCCAAAGACTATATACTGAATGATTTAGATCGATATGGAATCGATAATCGAAAAGGATGTTTTGAAATAATATTTAATATTATTATTATATTAATACACATTATTAAAAGTTATCTTTATTGAATTATAGACATATATGGTGTACTTTAAATGAAGTTACTATAAGTTTAAAACTAGGAGTGAAGTTTTTATTTTGTAGATAAATAATCGAATAATCATTTTTATTTAACTAATCGTTAATCGATTGCTTCATAAAAACAGTTATTTGCATATTTCTCCGCTTGGAGACTGAGAATTTATGCAGATTTTTGGTATTTCATACAAAAAAAAATTAAATCGATTTTGAACTCATAACATTTTGGGCAAACCAGTTTCCATCTCCTTTAATTATATTTGTTTAATTATTGTTTAAAACTTATTTAATATTTATCTTTCTTGCGACGGACAAACTTCTTATTAAATTGTATATATCGAGGATGTGCAATGTCGCCGCTAGCCAGCTGAGCGGACACTGCGCCTCAGTTTTGCTAGACGGGGCTATCTCCCTTACCGAGCTGCGATATTATTTTATTCGCTGGCTAAAGGTAGCCGACTTGGCTATTTTTTTGAAATATTTCATTAACAAATCATTTTTATGCAGAAAAAAAAGATTATCAACATTCAACACTCAATTTCAATAAGTTTTATGTATATGTTATAGCATGGATTTTAAAACGTTAATAATTATACTCCAGCCAAATTTGATGTGGAATGTTTAATAACAAAGCGTTGCTTAGCAACCAACGTCAGGCAGATGCTCAAAATATTTTTAGAAATACATATTTAAAAAAATATTTGAATTCTTATTTTATAGTACTTATTAAGATAATATTTTATAATACTTAATTATTTAATAATACTTTTTAAAACAAAATGCAATCAATAAAAAGAAAAAATCTTGATTCGACAAAAAAATATTCTGGTAACACTGCTACGCCGGGCACGTCACTCGTCACTCGTCAGTGACTGACGGTCAGTCCGCTTAGACTGTAGTTGTGTAACGCTTGTCGTTTATCGCTACGGCGACACTCGCACGCGCACTTAAATTTAATCTCCTGTACTAATAGCTTGTAAGTAGTTTAAATTGTTAAATCTTGCTTAATTCGCTAAACACATAATACAATAAAATAATGATTCGTTGCTAAAATGAGGTATAGTTATAATATTTCTTAGTTAGTATACATTCTTATTAAGAAAAGAAGATAATAATAATAATTACTTAAAATAATGAATTCCAAAGATTTTTCCTTGCAAGGATACGCTTTTGTAGTCATATAATGGTTGTGTCCCTTTCTAATTTTATTGCATTACATTTGTTATCTTCTATAATATAATAAATTGTCTTTAGACTAATCTATGAAATGGAAATCGCGGAGAAAGATCTTATACCTATTTCTTTTCAGTTTAATAATTAGCGATTGTTAATTGGATATAAGTTATAATACCATTTTTATTCACTTAAAGGATCGATGATATCCAGGACAACTCTTTAGATCGTCGAGGAAAACCAACAGCACATTTGGTCTACGGTGTTCCCTTGACCATCAACTGTGCTGTTCAAGTAATGGCGGAGTCAATGAAAATAGACCTTGAGTTAACACCAGATGCATCGGTCTGATTATAACTATTTATTAATGTAATTAATAATTAACAGAAGTAACTTAAAATAAAAATTGTAGAACGAAATCCTTTCATAAAGTGTAGTTGAAAACTGTAGAAAATTTTTATGATACAATAATGTAGACTACGTATAATAATTATGTGAATAATATATATTTTTACAGAAAGTCAAGGGATACGCGGATCAATTATACGACATGTGGCAGGAACAAGGCACTGAGATTTATTGGCAGCAAAACTTCATTTGCCCCACTGAGGATCGATATATGTAAAAAGTTGACACGTATGAGTAATATATAACTTATACATCTTTCAAACCTCTACGTTTTAACAAATCTGTCCTATATAAATAAATATCGTTACTATCAAATGAACAAATATCTCACTGATAATATTTTACATTAAACAGACTTTATAAATTATAATTCCAACAAATTTAAATTTATCGTAACAGTTTTAGAGAAATTTAATTGAAATGTGAATGTTTTTCCAATTAACGATGATCATTATAATTTTTATTCAGCTTCGACATGACTATTGTAATCTTCGTGCTAAGGAGGTTGTTTTTGTGTTCCTAATATAATTGATTTATATATATCATTTTCGAAAAAAATATATATCATACTAGCTTTCCCCCCGCAGCTTCGCTCGCGTGGAGTTCGGTTAAATCACGTTTATAAGAGAACCTTTCAAAAGTCTAGGATAAAAAGTATCCAATGTTCTTTCTCAAGGACAACTCTGTATCTGTAACAAATTTCATGAAAATCAGTTCAGTGGTTAAGGCGTGAAAGCGTAACAGACCGACAGACAGACAGACAGAGTTACTTTCGCATTTAAAATATTAGTAGGGATTCATTGTGTAACTATTCCAGTTAAACAGCAACGGCAGTTTCTGTGAAGATTTATCAGAAGGAAAGTTCACGTTATCCATCATACATGCATCCAAAACATCAGTGGGAAGCGAAGATTTACGTGAGTACACTAAAACTCAGTTACTTATTGTATACATACGAGAACGTATTTGTGTGGGTCAAACATAGTAGTTTTTACTGTAACCCTTTGATAAATATGGAATCATTATTCTTTATTATTGCATCAGGTTATTTCATAAACTTGATGAGTTACATATCAATTTAAAGTTAAGAGTTTTGAGAACTTCGTGTAATATTTTTACTCTTTTCATGAGATCAGGTCCGCCTAGGAAGTTTCTTCCTTGATCCTCTGTTCCTAATACTTTATTGATGTTAATTTTTGGCATCATTTTTGGTGTTTAGGAAATAAGTATAAACATAACTAGATGGTAATTCAGTAATAGTAAAGTTTTTCGTGATCATATTTTTATTACTGTCAGGTATCTTACGAGTTACGACAGCGTACCTTTGATATTAACCTGAAGAAATACTGTAAGTCTTTGTTGGAGAAACAGACTCAGTGAACTTGATCGAGAAGCTCGGGCTGAGGTGAATCAATTATTTTAACATACTATTCATTGAAGTGTGGTTGTTTTAAATTGAAGTATACAACCTAGGTTTCTTACAGGTTGCCCGTTTAGGCGGAAACCCACTACTGGAAAAATGTTTGGATGATCTCAGTAGCTTGAGGGATGACGTAATGATCAAATAATTATTACACTATTTTGTTCCACGGGACACTATTTTTTAAACAATTTATTCAAACATTTAACTTTTGTTAACAAAGTCCATAATTTTTAAATACATATGTATGTACTATTATATTAAGAATAGAGATAATGTTACCATTTTATATCATGAGTCTCAATATCCTAAGAAATTAATAAGTGAGTGTCTTATAACTTTAGAATCATAGTGAGTGATCACTTTTAGTCAAAATACATGAATTAGCTCTACGTTTTTCTTTTAATCGCTTATTTTATTTTTACCGTGTATGTGTTTAAATTTTATTCTAAGTTAGTCCTTTCAGTGTGATATGTAATATTTGTTTTTTGTATGGTATAGATTGTTATATATATGTATATGTATTGAAATTGTTATGTATGTAATTGTACAATGAAGTTTACTTAGTGACGGTCAACCAAAATCTTATCTGACTAGGATCATAGGATAGAACAATATCCCGAAATATTTTTTTTAAATCAAATTATAAAAATTTCGTTTAGAATCACATTTTGGAATTATTTTTTTTTAAACCTGTGCTATTTTTTGTTTACTGGAGCAAAACTTTTATTGAAATATGAATAATAAAAAAGTTTTCAACAACATTCTGTTTTAAAAAGTAACGAACAAATATCTGTGTAAAACATAACAACATTTATGTTTTTCATATGGATATCAGTTACAACATGTTTATGAGAAAACATTTGCATTATTTGAAGTCGTTCTGGTTTGAAACAGAAATTGCGACTGATTATAATTTTCTATATGGATTTTAGCTAAAATATAAATTATTGAACATTTTTCCTAACAGTTCGAGAACTATGTTACTCATATTTTTGTAAACATATTTTACTTTGCTAAGTATGTAATGCAGACAAATTGATACACATAATGAAACAGTAACCGATAATCACAATAGATATTATCTGACATGTAAAAACAATAATGAAAATACATAGTTTGAATAGTAGAGACGGAGATTGAAAATCGCTGTCAAAAATATACCTTTAGGTACATTGTATATTTTTTTGGCATTCAAAGTGCAAAAGGACAGAAACAATAACATTGTAGCGTGGGTCATACTTGTACAATAATATTTGCTACACACATAAACGTCGGATGCTTTGGTAATCATGAAATTTTTTGAAATAGGTATTTATTGTTGCTTTGCACATTATTGCTGTCAATTGTCATATTTTTCAAGTTAATAAGTTTTTGTAATATCAATTAATAAGTAAAATAATATTTTATATGTGCTAGTACATATATAAATTATAATTATATCTATGTATTAAGCTGTAGTCCATCTCCTCCGAATTCTTACTTACTTCTTGGTCACGTTCCCTGCACACTGACGCTGACAAGAGAAAAGTTTTAATTATTATAATACTAGTAAACCCGGCGAACTCCGTTTCGCCTCCAGAAGGCTTTGTTTTATGTAACATTTCGTTTGGTGATTAAAAGATGTTTTTTTTTGTTTTATATTTGAAAAGGAAAATTTTTATTTCATTTCACAACTGTAATGAATTCATTTCGATTACAAAAATGAAGTGTTATTTAGTTGAACTTCTCTAAGTAAGTGAAAGTGAATCCAAAGTAGATACCGAATCGGAGCGTTATACGTGTCCGCAAATTATCCCTTTCATTGAAGTGCTCCTTTGTAAACCACATTTTTTGTTTTTTGGTCTAACGTTAACACAAATAAAGCGGATGGTTTCCCAACTCGTGAACACACAAACTATAACTGCCCATGTGAAAAACAATGATTTTCTAAATTTATCCCGCAAATACTAAATTACATATCTGTCATTTACATATACGTCAATTGCATAGCTGTCAATTGTGTTATTCCACGTTTTATAGTGACTGACGTTTCATGTCAAGTCCCACGGGAATGCTGTCGAACGGGATAAAAAGTATCCTATTAAATTCTGTTGTTAAATCTTTTAATTTATAAATTGTGTAAAATCTTGTAAGTTAGTTTAACTTCAATAATAAAAATAAAACTACTTAGGATCTTTTTAATATCTCTAAAGTAATTTTAAACAATATTCGGATTGAAATTGTAATAAAAATAGTATAACAACAAATAATAACAGGAGTATAACTAATTTTAATGACCTTATGTCTGCTAACGGTATAAGAAATGCCATCAAAAACAAAAGTTGTGTATAAAAACCAAGTCTCGCTACACAGTTGTTCTGCCGTAAGAAGTTGTGAGATCTATGTAATACCATAATAATTATTAGCTAATCTAACAACATCTTATGTATGACAGTATTCATTATAAAATGTCTACAATGTTCCCCACAACATATGTTAAAATCAGACCTTAGACCAGTAGTCCCCAAACTTATTTTTCTCGTGGACCACTTTCAAAATTTTACTGGTTTCGGTGGACCCCCTGCTGCTACATTTCTACCACATTCTTAAAGTCGCCAAAAAATAAAAATTGTGTCACTTCTGAGTTCTGTCTCTATATTGTCGGGCGGATAGCGCTTTGCAAGTCTGTACACGAAATTGTACGTAATATCGAATACGCAAGTTTGGACAAGTAACAGTCGCTTGCCTTATTAAAATATTATCTGCTTAGTTAGGTACTTAAAACAATGTAGGTAGGCCCTTATAAAAACTATGCTTACATTTTTGCTTTTTACTATCAAAAGCAGATAAATTTTCGTGGACCCCCATTTTTTGTTCCCGCCTACGTAGACCCCCAGCAAGTCTCCCGTGGACCCCAGGGGGTCCACCTGGACCACTTTGGAAATCAGTGCCTTAGACTATGAATAAAGTGAGGAGAACTTTTACTTACATGAGGCACCTGGTGCCTGAAAATTGGTCAAGGGTATAAGCTAGCATATATGTACACACCAAGTATGTAAGTTTAGTGTACACACCAGGAATCTAATATCTAGTTTTATTCTGTTCCCGCGTCAGTTTGTAAATTGTGATCAGCGAACTAGAGAATGTAATTTAAAATTGGTCGACGGCGCGTGATGCTGTCAGCTAATAGATATTTAAAAGAGATTACATACTAAGTACAAACATAAAGAAATAAGTACGATAAATAGATGTTATTTTATCATTAATGTCTTACAGTAAAAAAAAACTTTTGGTTCAAAAAAGTTTTATCGAAAAAATAAAATTATCAGATATTAAAATGTTTCAAACATATGTATTTACTGGTAATTGTTTCTAATAAATGAATTTAGTAATTTTATAATAAGTTTCTAACAAATGAAGTAGTTTCTTATAATTGAAGAAGTTTCTAATAAGTTTCTAATAAATGAATTTAGTAATATATGATTATTTATTACTTATCACATTGTGTCCATCATTATCAAGTATCTTTAAAAAAGTGAATTAACTTTTTTTATATACCTAATGTTTGAATCATACATTCGTTTGGTCAACTTAAAGTTATGTTAAGAATAGTTCCATTCTGCTCAGAACATTGTATGCTTTTTATATACACAAAATGAGTTTTCTTAGTTGCTTTATGTTTATTTTATTATTATTTAATTTGGTTTTGAATGTATGTTGTAGAAGTGAACTTAAAACCGGCAATAAGCTAGAGATGATTTAAGTAATGCCTTTCCGATAATCATCGTCGATAAAATAATTTATCATTTTACACGTGTCTTTCGTTCATCGTCATTCTAAAAATACTGAAACCAATGTGCTACAGATACTTTCTTTACAGCAATCATTGGATTAACGATTCTATTACAGATCACTATAACAAAAAAATATTAAGTAAACTATTGAAAATACGTTGCCATTTATCAATAAGAGTGATGGAACTATAGAAGGCTTGTGCATTTTCGCTTTTTGTTAGAAAATGATAAAAAGAAAATAATTAACAATAATTTACGCCAACAAAGACTCAAGACAATTTTTGTCGTCAGAACAAACCAGTTTGTTATGAGAATATAGATGCGACATGAAAATAATTTGAGGCCGTCATCAATTCTTAATAAACCTCATTAGTATTTATGATTATTGTTAAAAGTAAAACGAAATCAAAGGAGAATAGAATAAATATGACGTCTGGACGCACGACGACAGACTCCAGAATTGAGAATTCAGAGTTCAGTGAGTGCGTATCATTGAAGTATGTTATTATGAAGAACCTTCGAAAAATAAAGGAGCATTAAGAACAATTGAATTTTTATTTTAAAATATCATGGACCGTTCTAGAAGAAGTGATATTTGTAACGTCAGCGAAGCTGGCGTCTCTCTCTCTTTTAAAACAACGAATTTGTAAAAAATCCAATATATATAAGAATCATTATTATTTAAGGAACAAACCATCGCACTTCTTTATACACAATAACAGCTATCAATATTTGTAAACAGTCTTCTTTTGACTTTTGTTTTTTTAGTGAATAAAATATAACATTGTCATATCTTAAAGTTAAACATAATAAAATATTGCGACGTCTTTTTTATGATAATATTACAAAAAATACGTAGCATCCTTTATACTGAGCAAAATGCCGATATCGTAAACATTAAACATGTAAGTAACTAAAGGAGTTTGAAGTCTTGTAGTACTCCACAGTAGTATGAACATTAATTCTTCAATCTAAAATAGGGAGTATTTATTAGTTTATAAGGTATTTTACTAATTAATGCTTTAGTTTTTTTCTTGTACATAAAACATAAACAGGTAACATTTATCATGTCATAGCGTCTGTTGTAAATGTTACATATTATAATATTATGTTGTTGAAACATATTTTGAGAATATTTTCTATAAATAGGAACCAATTTCTTTTTGATCGGTAACTTATTTGACTTAAATAAACTCAACTATGTAGAACTAAAATTACTTTTTTTTGAAAATTTAAATAGATTATTTTAAAAACATCAAAATTTAGGCCATTATTAAAGTAGTTGCCATATATACATGTATGTTTTTAGATATATACATCCATGTATATGTATATTAATGCAGCATTGTCTAATATTAAAATATGTTTTTTTAATATCTTGATTTGACAGTTTACATTTAAGATGAATATTCCTTGTCCTATTAACCATTACTTCTCATGTAAGCAGTGTGAATATAATATGTCTAGTGACTATTCAAATGGCGTACAACGTTAAAAGAAAGCTCACGGGAAAAAAGTATCACGTGAAATTGTTGTTATAGAAAAGAAATAAGTTTGTAATTTAGAACAGTAATAACTAATAAGTAATCAGTTTTAAAACTCTTGTTACTTTTCTCGCAAAAAGAGAGCTTTTATAAGTTTGACATTGATGTCTCTCTCCTCTCTGCGTGAGTGTATTCGTTATATAAGTATTGTGTAGGCTATCTGTCTATATTGACTTCTCATACTTTTTGTTAAACACCTTGTGCACGTAAACGAGCATCATATTACCATTTTACGTATTAATACAGGTAAGTTACTTAGTCTTAGTTATTCGTAGCCACTAATATTTAAAGTTCTACCATTATATCCTTAGTCTGAAAATGACAAGGAATTACACATACAATGAATAACTAACTGTAATTAATAACCCAACAATGTGTCTCTTCATGTGCTAGTTCGGATTGCTGTCTCACTCACATTAACTTCGACAAACGTTTGTAATTTCCCAGTAATATAAAGTGTCATGTACCACTGAGACACCGACACACGTCACGCTTTACGTAATTAATTAATTTACTCATTCAATGAAAAAGATTTTTCAAGCTGATTCTGGGTTCTCCGCCAATGTAATTTTAGTATCTGCTCCTGATAAGATAACTTCAAATTTCCAGGTTTATGGTTTTTGATGACAAGAAATACAACATATATGCGTATATTTAAATATATGTACTTGATATTTTAATCAAAAATGAATAAGAAGAAAATATTTGCTGTCTGTTTGTTGCTGTCTGATTTTATCAAAACTTAAATCTTAAGCTCGCAAATATTTAACGTTATAAAGAAATCATTCGTCAAGTTATTTCTAGTTATATTATAGTTATTTATTAAAAGCTATTAGAAGGCTAAATGAAACTAATATTTATCGGATTTTAAAATCCGAAAAATATTAGTTTCATTTAAATGACTACTCGCGAAAATCTTAGATCTCACTATTAGAAGGCATTCAAAGAAGTGAGATAAATCTGCCTAAGAAAAGTCACTTTTCTATTTTTATATAACTAAAACCTAACTTACCATCTAGTGTTCTCATCCACTGTTCGTTGGTTCAACATAAACTGAACTATAAACATAAAAATAAAAGATTTTTTTCAATTTCATCATTTAAATTTTAATTTTTTTTATGAATATTAATACTTCTGCAAAAATAATACTAGATTCAGCTACTAAGCGCGTTAAAGAAAATTATGAAAGCAATTACTATTTTTGCAAAGACAATAAATCGTTTGATACCAAAATGGCAAGTGATGAGAAAAGTGACTTTCCCGACGTCTTAGGAACTGTTTGAGCAAAAAGAAAATTTATATCTGAAAATATAAAACTAATTAATTGATAGATTAACATAAGACAGGTGTATGTTATATTCCGATTTCCGATTTATGACATGGTACTTTTCTTTTTATTTCAATAAAAAAGGCTGGCTAAATATGTAAACTAGCTAAATATTTAAAAAAGGCTGGCTAATAGTAGTAAATTGGAAAGAGAATTATCTTCCAAAACTTTTCAAACCGTTATCTACTGCTATTTCTGTACAACACATTTATGATGAGACTCACTCTGTAATTAAATTCCATTATTGAAATGATGTCGTGTTGGTGTTCAACCGAGCACTTCCTCCTAAATCGAACACTAATAGAAGTGATATGTAACTTTATGGTCAGTTTGTGTAATTTATAATTCAAGTGTTTCACGTCAGACTAATTAACATTTTGTTAGAAGTTGAAAAATGTTTTATAAATTTGCAGATACTTTACTTTAGTAATGAAACATTTAAGCAATGTTTATAACATCGCGGATTATTTTGTGGTCCAATATCATGACAAAGTATTATTCTTTCACAATATTATTATTATTTAAAAAAATACTCTTGAAAATTATTCGATATGATCTTTCTTATTTGCATATAAATGGTATATTACAATACGTTTGTATATTACTTCCAGAAAATTTCCTAATACAATTTTTCCAACTTATTTTTCTATTTTAACTTATAATAATATACATTGACGTAGTATCTCAAAATAAAAGAGTACATTTAATGACTTAGTTAAGGCACGTTTACACTAGAATAGCTTAGTAACTAATTCTACGCTCCTTTAATGTTTGTTATCTTAATCTGTCAGTCTTCCTGTATTACAAGAGAAGTGGCGATTCTAATTACTAATACATAGGACATAGATGTTACAGCTTTGTACTAAACTACGAATTATGTAGTTATTGTTCTTTTGTCACATAGTGGTTTGATAAACAAAAAGGGAGTATAAAATATGGCTCTTAGACAGTATGTTATATGGAAACGGGAAAAACCTATTATAATATAATTATAAAAATTTATTGATCTTTATTATAAAAACTATTTGTATTTCATATACCTTGTTCCCTTTTACTTGATAAGAGTTATTAATAATCCAATTTCTTCTTTGTAAAAACTCCTAGATGGACATATTTATAAACCTTAAACAAGTTTTAAAAGGATATGGATATAATTTATATGATATTAAGTAAATATTTTCCTTCAAATTATGTAATACTTCGGAAAATAGTTTACAACGCTTATTGTTATGCGATAATTTGCACAATATAAAAGTCACTCTAAAATCACCCTCATGATAAAACACTCATACTGTATGCGGTATGGTAGTTTACTATACAATCAACTCCAAAATAACTCGCAGATCACCTGTTTTCTCATAATGTGGGAACACTTCGTCACTCGTTGTACCAGATATTAAAGTTGAAATGGCATTTTTTCTCTCGTATTATCAGTGTTATGTTTAAAAAATGTCTCTCATATTTTTTGTGTCTCTTCTTGTTAAAAACAAGAATAACTTTTGTTGGCAATATGTAAAAGTTTCTTAGGTTATGTTTATAGCTTAGTTTAACAAATTATATTGTATTATATATTAGAATCTACTGGACATTAATAATCTTTTGTAAATTATACCGATTGGTACTCGAAGCACTTAATGAAGTAGACATAGGACAAAAATGCCTTATATCATTCTAAATAACAACTAATAACTTCACGACCGATATGAACTAAACATACTTAAGAATTAAAAACAGTATTGAAATCGTTAGACTGGTTTAAAGGCAACGATACCACACACAAACACAATACATTGTTCGTCATTAGAGACCGCTAATATTGATAATACATAAAGATATTTCAAATTTATAACTCCGTCTAATGATGGTTCTTTCCTGAGTTTTCTTTATATCATTGTCAATGTATCTTTGAATTGCTATAAACAACATCTGTTCAGGTACACCTGTCATTGTCAAGGTATTACTGTCATATTTCGAGGGGAAACAAGCAGAAAGTACTTTGGTGCTTCTCGCTTTAAAGAATAATGATATAGTTCTAATTAAAATAACTTTCGATGTGAGTAGGTGCTTTAGATAAATAGCTTAACGTACAACTATAACCGTATTTAATGACAAAATGCTTTGAATACTTTGTTATGTTAAAATCTTGTTCAATGTTTTTTATTTGCATTTTGTGATTATAATAATAATCATCATCCTTTATTTTTACAACTTTTATTGCTATATTTTAAATTATAATTTATTAATTCAATTATTATAAATATTGTCATACTACATATGTAATGGATAACTTATTAGTTTTTTAGGTGTCAGTACATTTACATTTTCATTACAAAGATTGTACTTAAAGAAAATCATAAATGAACACCAAAATGACATTTGTGATAAAAAACATTTTCATATCGAAACTATAATCTAAGCAGATGAGTAATTCACAATAAGGGACGTGACTTTTTATCATGTATTAAAAATTGTAAGATATAAATATATACTTAATACATATGTAAAATAAAGTTTCATATTTGAGCTTCCTATGAAACTTTATTTTACCTATTCTAAGATTGTTAAAAATGCTTTTTTATAGAGGCTGGCCATCGGTACGATTTAGCCGACTAGTCGTTTTAATCGTACCACTAAGTCTTTAAATAGTACCATGGGTGTTTAAGTCGTACCACTGCATGAAAGACATTAAAATTCTCAATCAAATTATTTATTTTTAACTGTTAGGTAAGTAATAAAACAACATTATTTATATCTTTTAGGTAATAGAAACATAATTTTTAACTCTTAGTTTATATAAAGGAACTATAAGCTTTCTCAGTAAAATAACATGATTATATGTACTATGATAATGGGATCAATCAACATAACTAATAAAAATGAGACTAAAAAAAACAGTAAACTATAATAATAAAGTAACAGTTAACAAGAATGTTATTTGGAATATAATTATTGTGCATATTTCTTAATGGAAACAATCATGACAAATGTCTGGATTCGAAGTACACGTCTCATGTAGCCGCCGTTTACAGCGAACGCATTGAATCCAATCAACTTTTGGACCCTTCTTATCGTAGTAAGAACAATTGCACTTTTGACATATATTTTCAAGATCATCATTGCTGTCATCATCATCTAGTTCTACAACAAGTGTCTCTCCTGAATCATCGCTACTGGTGATGGAATGAGATCGTTTCCTCTTATAACTTTTGTTCTTGGCCTTGGGTAGTACTTACTATACGTACTTGTGGTAGTACTATAGGTCATTACGGTTGGTAGTCGGTCAAATCGTACCAGCACAACTTAACCAACTGCAAGTGGTACGATTAAACCAACTAAGGCATTTCTAAAACAAAAGAAAATATCCGGCAAAAACTCAAAACTTAGACACGCAACAAAAACCCCCAATAATCTAGTATACAATTGTGGAATAATAAAAAAAAACTGAATAACTATAGCTTACCTTGATTACGAGTTATCTCCTTACGAATGTACAACAATGTTTATATTAATTCCTACAAAAAATGTTTTTCTTTTATTACTTGCACAGTTGTTAACTCACGTCGATTTAAACTAGTGGGTGAAGAGGGATGGTACAGGGCCACGATTTGGCGTTGTCAGTGTAGAAAAAAATATTCATTAAATGGGAAATTTAGAAGTGGTACGATTTAAATGCTAGTACGATATAACCAACTCTCCCCTGTATGAAGAAAACTATTCAACGCTTTTAATGCTCCTGTTATTACTTCCAGACACTTTCAACTCGTTCGACCGTGATTGGGATTGTTGTGATAGTGGTTAGTAATCGAATTGATGGGAGAATGTAAAAATAAAAGTGTATAATCAAGTAATATGTTCTCACATTTTAAATGTGTATTCGAGAATATATTGTATATCATGACGTATATTCTATAATTGGATAACTTTATTACTCTGAATCGAATGGCAAGATTAACTCTCATTTTTTTATAGAACAGAAGGTTAGTTGTATCCTATGTGAATTTGAAGTTTCCATTACAGGATACATTTATACAAGATTTCATAGTTCGAATTTCAATGAATGTCACTACAGTATGTACTCGAGATTATAATAAATAATAAGTCCAACAAAAAAAAAAGGTTATATTGCCAAAATATTCCAAGATTTCAGTGCGAATAAGGCCTAGTTTAAAAAAATAATTACATATATAATTCAAATTATTATAACAAAGAGTACTTATACTCATAATATTGTATGGATCACAAGATATTCTCAATACATTTATGATATCTAAGTATTAATAATTAAAAAACAATATTGATAAATCACTCTGTCAATAACCTTAGTCATCTGTATGGTTCCTGCAAGTTCTTAATTATAGTGAACACAGTCTGTCCATATCTAATAAGTACTAATAACTTTTGCCATTTCTATGTCATACGTATGTCGTACGAGTTATATGTCAAGATTTATATTAATATCTTACAGGAAAAAAATGATACTAAATTAGAGCATTTCAAAATCATTTTTATAGTAAGACACAGTGTTTCCTGTACAAATTGGGATTGGATTTCTTGAATTATAATTTATTAAGTCAATATTAAATATCACTTTAATTTTTTGATGGATAAAATACAACATGAATAAATGATTGATTAACGTTTCCCTCAAAATTTAATAACTTGTAAATCGAATCAAAAATATAAATAAAAGCTTATCCTCCTCCATTATAATACGATTTTCGATTTGTAACTGCTTTTATTTATGTGGGATGAAAAAATAATGAGATTACGTTGCATTTGTGAAACGATAACATCTATAAAATAAGCATCTTTAATGTTCTCTTGAAGCAAAATAACTCAGAAAGAAATCTGAATCTTACATTTCAATTATTGGGTTATGTACTTGCTTAAGGATTTAAATATGTAAAGACCAATTTTGCAACATATGTACATACGTTACATATAGGTTTAGGATAGTAAATGCCATAAATGATAAGACACTCTTAAAGTAGTCTTACTGGGAATAACTACAAGAAAAGTTTGTTGTTAATAAGTTTTTTGCTTATTCTTAACTTCAAGAAGTCAATCAAAAATTAAGTCCACTAGTTTCTCAGCTCAAATATTATCTTAGAAATTATGTTCAGAGGTAAAGATTTTCCCACAATCCACTCAGTATTCAGTTTTAAAGTAATCATATGATTCTTAATTGGTATTAAATTCTTTTGAAAGCCAATCAACATCACGTTATATTTTACACATTCGTGTTTTTCCATTTTAATTACTTTAATAACCAGCAAAGTGATCGATATATCTGATTACTTTAAATGCATACGCTTGGTTTTAAGCGAAATTGTACTTTACTTTTATTAAATTACAAATAAATATTTTCAATGAAATCACCTTTTCTTAGACAAGAAATTTCACACACAAGTACAATGTTTTATCCGCCATAATATCATTCTACCAACGAGGTCGTAATAACGAATATTCTTTGTTTATAAGCTTTCTCGTCATCATAATTGTTTTTAAGTTTAAAAACAGTCAAGAAAGCATTTGTGACAATTTTACGAAACCAAATCCATATAATCATTCAAACGAACCAACTTATTCATAAGAAATTCAGCAGGGTCAGGATAAAAGGTAGAACAATCAGTTTTTTTATTATTGAAAGAAATGCAGTTATAAAACTTAAATACTTCATTTTAGTATTTAATATCGATCTTCTTTATCTATACTTATAATAAATCTGTAGAGAGGTCAATCATGTACATAAAATATATTTAAAAAATAACTATCAAGGGGTGGTTAGGGATCGCTACTGATCCCAAAAATGCATTCAGTAAAATTTTTGTCCGTCTGTCTGTCTGTATATTCGTTATAGAAACAAAAACTTCTTGGCGAATTTTAACGACATTTGGCACAATTATTCTTCATACTCTTGGGCAGGTTATAGTTTACTTTCATTATCGTACGGTCAATAGGAGCAAAGCAGTGAAATGAAATATTGGAAAAACGGGAGAAGTTACTCCATTTTTTAAGTTTCCGTCGCGTGTGCATCCTTTAGGTTAAAGCTACTTAGAAATCATGTATCAAGGAAAAATTCTCCTTAAAATTATATAAAAAGTATTCCTGGACAGCATATGTCTATCCTTTATGGTTGACCCACAATACCACTTGTTCCTTATGCGGGAGTGGGGGGAGGACCTGGCGGAGCAACGGCAGCGCTTCGCCCGGTCCTAGAGCGTTGGATGAGGCGGAAACGCAAACCCCTCACTTTCCGTCTGACGCAGGTCTTAACCGGGCACGGGTGCTTTGGTTTCTACCTGTGTCGGACGGCCAGGAGAGAGCCGGGAGAAGGCTGCCATGAGTGCGGCGCTGCGGTGGACTCGGCCCAGCACACCCTCGAGGTGTGCCCGAGATGGGCTGCGCAGCGCCAAGACCTTGTGGCGGCTCTCGGCGGAGTGGACCTGTCGCTTTCGAGTGTCGTGGAGAAGATGCTCGAGAGTGATGGGTCCTGGTTGGCGGTGTCCTCCTTCTGTGAGACGGTGAGACGGTCATGTCCACGAAGGAGGCATCTCAGCGGGAAAGGGAGAGGGCGGCTGATGCTCCCTCCCCCCGCAGGCGACGTACGGGGGTGCGACGGAGGCAATTCCTACGCCTCCAATAGCACCCCTGTGTTCCGGGCTGGGGTCGGCGTGGTAACCCGGCCCTTTTGAAAGCCCGCCGTCGTCGGGGTGGTCCTAATTGCCGGGATCGCCCCCATTCTCCGAGGGAGTAAGTCCGGTCTTTGCCAGGACCGGCCAGTCGCTGGTGTGCCCTGTCGCTGACAGATCCGGGGTACACCGACATAGCGGCCGATGGCTTTCGCAGTGGTTTTAGTGAGTAGGGGCCTGCCCAGGCCGAGCCTCACACATCCCTTCCGGCCCCACCAAGGTCGGTTGGACGGCTCGTAAAAAGAGTTTCCACTACGTCATCAAAAAAAAAAAAACAATACCACTTGAAACTTCCGATAGCTTAGCATTTCGGAGATTTCTGATTGTATTTGTCTACTCTAACGTTTACACTATCACTCATTCCTCATTAAAAAAAGTTAACATTATTACCTATTCAATAATAAAGAATCATGTAAATCGGCGTAGAAACACCAAAGTTATACATGGAATAATAAGTCATCGCACATGTATACAGTTAACTCTTATAATATGGAGATAAATTTTAAAGAAATGGAACAGTTTATCAGTTAGCAAAAGCGAGAAAGACATACTGTAGATTATACTTTACCAAATAACTCGTGAAATCTACAACTAGTATAATTTTAGAAAAAAAAATACATTATTCGATAAATTTTTAAGTTTATTACAAGAGAGTGAGTGAGTGTATTGATGGACAAAATTAAGCTTTGACCAATGATTCCTCCTTGTACCCTTACTTTATTGACACCATTACTTGAATCAATGCTGTTGTCATTAAACAAAATAGGACTTAATTGACATTCTATGAATTGATACTACCAGTTGACTTAAAAGCAATTAGTTGCCGACACTGTGACTATAATTATTGATACATTTATAATACCTGTCCAACCGTCTTTTATTTTATTTAAATAAGCGATTTCTGAAGTGCACGGAGGTCTATTGGCATTTTCTATTCCAAAGACGTATGTTAATTAAAATTATCTTTTAATTTTAAAATAAGTAATATTCAACTATTATTAAAATTTTTACGTAAAACACATTGATTGTGTAAAACTCCAAGACCCTAAACAAATAAACGATTTTACACATTTTATCAACTGAAGAAGATTTATAATGGCAAATTTTTTAAGTTACAAAAACACTGTTGCAGGGAATATATATATATATATATATATATATATATATATATATATATATATATATATATATATATATATATGTATATATGTATATACAGGGTGACTGGTGAATTACTATCAATATTTAAGGAGCATACTCGGTACATGATTCTCATTCGAATTATGTAAAAAAAATAGGTACTTAATTTTTACCAAATTTCCGTATAAATAAATAAAGTGTGTACACGTTACAAGTGTTCCAAGTGTGGACGCGTGCGGCGGCGTGTTGATACAAAACCACGCCCCCGCCGCGTCTGTGTGTGTGTGTGTGTGTATACCTAATCTGTAGGGTGTTCATACGATGCGTAATTAATTACATAACTTTTGGTTAACTTTACTTAGAAGTTTATTAATATTTATGTTATATTAATTTTTATTTTGTCATATATGATCGTCAAATATCACGTCCTCAAATATCGATAGTAATTCACCAGTCACCCTGTATATATATATATATATATATATATATATATATATAAGTTCAATTCAGTTTATATATGTAAGGTACATACCAAACCTTACAGAGGTCAGATGTATACATGTATCTATATCATCCAGTATACTTTACATATTTTGTCTGATTAATAAGTGGTTCTGCACTTGATAATTTAACTTATTTAGACGGTGCATACCTAATTAGTTTTTTTTTGTTTCGTTTCGTTTCCAAACTCTTCAGTTATACACATATAAAGTTATTTGCATATTAGAAATAAGTAATAATAAGTAATAAAGTAATAAATAATATTCCAATTAAATCTTGTCCATAACTTTCCCGTGTTCAAGTGTTTTGAGTGTTCTATTTATCTTACAAATAAACTAGCTTGCAGTATTTGAAACAAATAGTAGTTGCAACGTTGTTCGAGGCACATACGATGGATCATAAATCGAATTTTTCACATAACTTCTGTAGTAGCAGTAATAAGTATTCTGGAAATGTTATGAATTACATATTGGTAAATTTGAGATTTTTTTATTATTGTAATTCCAAACCTCCACAAAAAAAAAACCTGAAAAAAAAATTATATAAGATCGCGCACAATAAGGTTTCAGAGGAATTTTCTTTCTCGAACTGGTGCTATGGAATTAACACCATAATGAGTTTATCGAAAGAAATAAGAAATTCTTCAAGAGAGGACTGAATTGATACGAGTATCTGAAAGGTTGACAATGCGCACATATTAACCACTTAAAGTCAGAAAATCCGTATGATTGTTTGCCATTGTCATGAATAAAAAAATAGATTGTCCACTTGATTACACAATTATTTATGTGTATGTATTTTAAACATTATTATTTATAAACTAAGACAGTTTATAAATAATAATCAAATGGTATACCTATATATTAGCTGGTGTTCGATTATACCGTAATTTAACTAACTTAATATCCAATTAATGAATAAAGGCATTCTAATATCAAAGGTACCTAGGTACCTTATTCCATGAATTAGTAAATGAGCATAAATTTAGAATTTACAATAAAACATGCCCACAATACATCAATGGTGGATTTAGCATTCACTTCCATAAATATAAATTATGCTTTAATTACGCCACTCTATCTAAAATTGTATCCTCTTTATTTAAGTTCACTTTGACATACACGCATTTACATTTCAATTTGTTAACAAATATGAAAGAAACAAATCTAATTATTTGTAATAATTTTTCTGAAAGTGATAATAGGACGGATTTCTTTCGAGGAATGAATGAAGAAACTCGTACAGTTCCCAGAACTTTCTTATTAAATCAGTTTTTGAAAAAAAGTTTTAAGATCACAGAAACATTTTATTACTTTATTTAACTTTCAAGATATTTAAGTATTTAAAATATAAGGAATTTAATTAATTCTTGCCGATTTAGATTAGACCATTACTTAATACTGCCATTTTTTCTACTTTATTTGATATATATATGTCATAGAAAAGACACAACCCAGAATAAGTAATGCTTGTAAAGGTATCTCTCTAAGATTTTTATTTATTATATTTTACATAAGAATATAAAATAATATTTTTAGATGAAATCCAAATGTTTTAAAATGAGAACATATTCAACTAGCCATTGCGCTTGGAATAAATTAAGGATTTAATTTAAAAATTACAATAAAATATTCACATAATCCGGGTTAAGGATAGTCCAAACCATTTTTTTTTTGATAAATAACAAACCATACAACACATGATCATTAAACGCAAACATAAGGAATACATTATTATATGTATGTCGTAGAAATTGTTAGCTAGTGAAGGAGATTAGAAGCAAAAAATAATATTATGGTACATGAAGTATTGTTTTTTTTCATTAACGTATAAGAAAAAAGGATTTTATTATTTCATCGATCTTTTGTACAAATACTTCTCTGTTCTCATTAAGGAATGGGTACCATAAAAAAATTGGTATTTCCCTGTTAAGATTTTAACAACTGGTATAAAAAGCTACAAAAATGACCAATCACCATTCTGCTTTGTGCACTTAAGTTTTTATAGACATACTTCTTGCTTAAGTACAATAAGATATGATATTGTCTTACATAATATATGATCCATTAATTTAGTAGATATCATAATGTGGATGAGAGAGGTCGATATTTCATCCAGTCGTAGTGGAATGTTAGCTAGGGTGATGATTAAAGTACCCTACCTTTGTACGCAATGTATAAAAGTGACCTGAAACAGCTTAATAAGGAACAGACTAAGTGATTTAGTATAATGTTTGTCATAGTCAGAATAGAGATGCCGAAATTGCAACTAATGTATTTGGTTTTTGTGTGACTTTTTTTGAAAGCTATTTTTGATAACCTCTTCACACATACATATAATTATTGTGATGTACAACTCAAAGTTCCTGTTTTCTCCTTTAAGATGCTTTAGGAAACTTTATAATGAAATAAATGAAGTGAAGTGATAACTACTTATTTCTCATATGAAAAAAACTTTTTCATTACATTTAAGGTAGACATTTAAGATTTTATTATGTATCACTTCGTTTCAATATCAACCTCAGTAACAAAGCCAAATGCAAGGAGTGAATACTAACAAGATTCAAAAAAAAAAATGAAGTTAAAAATAAGATTTCTAGTCCGTAGATTTTCACCCTGGAGCCCTGTAATTAAAATCCGATTGTTTAAATCTTACTGTCAGAAGTACTTTATTGACATCTCACGGACTTTTCAGAAATAGTTACTTGCTAAATAAGATACAAAAAAGAAACAAAAAAAATAAATATATTGATAAGATGAAACTTCTCAGTATTCCAAAATCAATGTAAATAAGTATTATGTAATATTTTTAAGGTACAACAGCCTAGACAGTTATATATATTAAATAAAAGAATTTCTTTTAATTTCAATTATGTATTGTATATTATATGTGTAGTGTCCATGTTATTAATTTATATAGTTACACTATGATATATTTACATATAAAAAACAGATCTTAATGGAGCACCAACCACAAAATTTTCGAGACGATTAAAAGAAAGAAACTAAAAATATTTATCCTTCACTCATCTAAATACAAAGAAAAAGAATATAAATTTGAAAACTTTATTCCATAATTAATTAAAACTTATGTAACATAAAATAATTATAATCAAAGACAGTGTAACAATAACAAAATTATCAAACGATGATTAAATAAGTCAAGATACAAAATGATATCGTCGGGGATAGTGCGAATCCCCGTAACTACATATCATTGGATAATTCCACGTATCTACATTGGAAGCAGATTATCAAAAGAAAGTTAAGGCTGAAATATTAACTAAATTATCGACTTTTAAGGTGATTTTTTCACAATTAGAAATAATTACTAATCGTGAAAAAAATATTTTAAAATAATTTGGAAAATATTTCATCGAAATTATCCAATGGTAGTTCCGCGGATTATGGATAGTGCAATATGCCGAAACTTCGGCATATGCCGAATCGTTCAAATATCCAAAGCACAGAACAAAGCGACGCCACGCTTTATCCTGTGAGAGTGTGGCTTATGAGTCGCCAGTTCAATAGTCATTACATAGTTGGTCCAGTGTCCAGTGGTCGAGAGTGCCCCAGCTCTAACGAGTGTCTTGTATGTCTGACATTCGTATAAACCTTGCGCTAGACGATGATTTTGTTCCGGTTTCATATATATGATTGCCAATTCTGGAATTGAATATTTTAAATATTTTAGTTTTTATCACCTCATTAATATGAACTACTGATAAAGTAGTGAAGTTTTGAAATACCAACCGGTATGTAGTTCCTTTGGTCTGCTTTCTTCTAATGTCATATCACCAGTATTAAATCTAGCACCTTCTAAAAATAGGCCTCGGACACAGAAACAATCATCTGGTTTCTTCGCTGGCGGAGCGTTAAGAACCTGGAGATATAACTTAGTTAATATAAAATATGTGCATATATTCCTTTCACATCTGTTCTGGTAACCATTGTTCTAAACTGTTAATTTAAATAAACGTCTATTTTCATTTATTTTTTATTTTTAATAAAATAAAGATTACATTTCGAAGACTGACCAGCTTCGCTGGTATGCTAGAGTTTTGAGACCTGACGATATAATTACTTATAGAATTATTCGTGAGTCCTATATTCACTTTTCTATCTTATTTTCGACTACTAATCACTACTGTTACTTAAACAACTAAATAGTGGAAATTTGTGTGTTCAAAATACCTAGATATTTTTTAAATTTGAATTCTACCGTTGGGGTGTTATCTTAGATTTATCTCAAAAGCGTAAGCGACGGTATCAATTAAAACGACATGTTGTCTAGCATAGTTTTGTAATGCACCAGTAAGGAATGCCTGGGGGATGTAGAACCCAGAAATCCAAAACACCTTAGTAAAATTAATTAACAAACCCGCAATGGAACTTCATGTTATTCAGTCAAAAACACGTGAAGCTGGGAAATACAAATACGAAGATCACCGTCCGTGAATTCGTATGGTATATTAAAACCAAGAGGCCCAAACTTCCGTCTCTCTAGAACTACACCATGGAATAGGCATAGTGAAAATAGGAGCCACTGGAAATTACATAATTTTTGTTAATAATAATATAACAGGCCTAAAATCTGAACAAATAAAATATAATAGCTCCTATATGAAGTCAATAAATAAAATAATACATATATGAATGTTTTAAAATCATACAACCAATTAAATGAAAAAACAGATAAATTGCACATTTGTTTTTTTAATTACAAATAATATGGAAAACCTTAAAATTAGGAACTTTGCCGTCTGATGATTTAAAATATTCAAGAAAATAAGGGACTTGATTCATATATGCTTTTAATAAGTTCCCTTTAATTCCTCTAGGTGGTTCCACTGTCATTTTATATCCTGAAAAATTCATATATATTTTTACAACCTTGACTTATAATTAAATATGATAATGATAATTATTGTAATTAGAATTATTAATTTTAACGTCTTATTTATATTTATAACTTTAAGTAAATAAGGTATAGTTTAAATACTTGTGTATCGTATGGTTATAATTAACTTTATGTACGAATAATATTTAAAATACCGTTCTGTAATAATGCCACAGGAAAGAAGGTTGAAGGTGTTGATGTGAGTCACAGCCGAAAGTCCTGATGAACCACTTTTGCGACTATTTGCTCCACATTTAACTCTAAGACTGGCATCCATTATGGAGACAAATGGCAATTCTGAAATTTACATTTAAAAATATATATATCGTGAGGTCAGAAGTCACACTAAAAAGGTATCTACATATATGTAGGTTCGAGTTAACATCTAACGCAATAAATTTCATTAAAATAGATTTTGCTGTCTAATGAATAAAAATACAGCCAATTAGCCTAGAGAAAGTTATTGTCACATTTTTATTAATATATGTATATAAAACTTAAATTAATTTCTTTGAATTGTGATATAGCATTTTCTTAAAATTGTTTGAGATTCATTATGAAAAACACTTAAGCCTTGCGTTGCCTTGCCTTATAAGTTCTATTCTTAAGAATATACTTTACACTTGAAAGGAAATGTAAAACTTTACCTGAAAAAATACTCAGTTACCAAAATCACAGCCAACTTTCATCATAGCTTCGGCTAGAGGTCCTTGACCTTGTTCTAATGAAATACTTTCAAATCTTTTGCCCATCTTCATTTTGTCGGCAAATTTCAACAGATCTGAAACACGTTATACTCAATTAGTCGATAAATAATCATGTAAACAAAATCAAACCACAGTTAACGATCCACTATGTAAAGAGAAATTAAAAAGATTTAAGTTATACATAGTTAGTTTTAATTTTGCATAGAATTACTGGCATACTTTTAAGAAAAGTCAGACATACATACATACATACATACATACATACATATTTTTTCAATATGTTATACAACATCCAACTAGGCTTATAAAAAGTAATATTTACCAGCAGCTGGATCAGTACCGGTGGAGAGAATGAAAATTATGCTACATATATGTACAGTACTAGTTGAACTTTATTATCACGGTTATGAAAACAAATCAACATTATTTATAACAAAATATACCAGGAATCAATTTGTCAGGTTGTAAGCACTTTAGAACAAGTAGCTTCCGAAATGCATCTAGTTGAGAGTCTAGTCCTTTTTGATACGGAAGTCTGGAACATCCTGATATATTCTATGTAAAAAAACTTAATTATAATAAATTAATAAGATAATAAGACGATTTTACTTATGAGGATTCTAGGCATCGTAATAATTCTTAAAGAATTTGGTTTGTTGAGGAAAATCCATCACAAATTAATGCATCGTTGGCAATGTCGCCAACTGTAGCATATCCAACCACATCCGAGGAAATATCCACTTTGGTTCGGGGTTCTCAAGTTCCTTGTGTTGAACAAATATTAATTTAATGTAACAATATTATTTTGGATATACCTGAAATTCTGACAAGTAAACTTTTTTCAGTAAACGTGTTTTTATATATATACTTTATGAGAAAGCACTTTATTGACTTCTGTAATATTCATAGTGTTTATTTAAATTCGAAATAGTATAAAAATTTAACTAGAATAAACACATATATGTATTTATACACTAAGCGAAATTTTAGTTAAAAATCTGCATACATAAAATCAGTATTTTGACACAGTAATTGAACGGAAATTTAAATTAAGTTGACAAAATATTTACATAAATACCAATATTTCAGCACTCTTGATTTTAATAGCCTCCAAAGTTAATATAAGAGGCAAATCATCTACTGGAGATCCTTCGCTGTTAGACAGGCCATACAAAATATCAGATAACCCGACAAACATAACCCGACAAACACTTCACTCGAGTGGGTAATAAAGTTTTTTACATACGCTCCTCCTTTGTTTAGCGATAAGCTAATTGCCTCGGACACCTGCAGAGACTGACCGCTCGCCAGTTCTCAGCGTGGCATCAACCCGCACGGCCAACACTCCCGTACGCTGAAAACGTCGGCAATATGTGGTTTAAATATTTGAATGATGAAATGGGATGCGTATGAACTATGAAGTGGTTTAAGTTTAGGTTGCGAATTGTGGCAGTGAAATTTACAGAAGTATCAGGAAATAAATTGAAATTCGTTAAAAATAATGGATAAAAAAGTGCGTTTAAGACGTTGGAATATAACGTTAGCGTTAGTTTTGTAGCAATAGTGGTGCAGTTGAAGTTATAGTTAAGTTGATTTATGTTACGATGACTTGGCAAATTTGAATTGTAACGATTGCAATAAAATTTTGATTTTACGGAATATGAGCTTGTACACTTGGTGGATAGTTATAAAAATATTGTGGTATGATAATGGTGATGATGATGGATGGATGATGGTGATGGATGGATGATGATGATGAATGGATGATTGATAGATGGATGAACGGAGATTTAGTTGAAAAGGTAGACACTTATCTGATTTGGCCCTGCTTCAGCAGCGTTGATAGGTACTGCCGGCTGGTGCTTGCAAATCTTCTTAGAGGTGCTTGAGCGTTAAGCCTGTGCTGCGATGCTTTTGTGAATCGGCGATGGCTTCAAACGCGATTCCGTTGGATTGAAATATTTCTTGCTTAGCTGTCCTGTCACGGTCACCACTTTTTATGTTCGATATTTAGACAGGTTAAAGAAAACTTCTTTGGTTTGTTTTGCTAAATACCTTTATCTGAAATACAGATATTACTCAGATAAGAAATCGTAGCGGAATGATATTCAATATTGAAATATAGAGGAAGTGACGTATGTACATAGATAAAAAAGGATTACAAAATTTATGTAGAATATCGTAGTTTATATAGACAAAATGTCATATAAAATAAATGTAGTGCAGGTCCACACGTAGGCGCCAACACCTCCACTATTGTTTTGATTCGATGTTTCTGTTATTTTCATTATTTGATTCGTCTTCTTCATTGTTACAAATGACTTTTGTTTTTCACATAACAGTCCAGTTTCTGAAAAAAAAGATTAAGCAATTATGTATTCTATAAATTTACCATTTGTAATATAGTTACATTTAAGAATTCTTCAATACACTTATATTTAATTTAAATTTATTTTAAAACTCATGCCAAAATTACGATTGAACTATACATCGACCTTACCGATACCATCGTTTGTGCTATATGCTACAATTCATTCACTTATTTATACTTATTATTTACAAGACACCCACCCCAGCTTTACAGGGGTACTTTACAAAAAATATAAAACAGCCTATGTTGCGTGTAATGCCTTCAGTACTTTCTTTTTGAATTAAATGAAGACAAACAAAAATTACATCATCTTTCTTCGTTAAACATAAAATAAGTTTGAACTCAGAAACACTTATATTTCTTATGTTAATAATAGTTTTTTAATATAATATAATTACAAATTTTTTTTATCCAAAATTTATGACGTGATCATGTGAAAAGTGAGCTATCGCGTGGATTTAATTTTGAGAATTATTAAACTTATGGTAACTTTCAAATGTTACGTCTGAATTAAATAATACAAAAATAAATTAATAAATACTATAGAGGCTTAAACACAAAGTAATTTATTTTGATAAGACTTAATACTATAATTCTGAAAATAGCTTTCCTATAATCGCTTTCATGAATAGCAATTTTCAAAATTTGTAAGATAGATATAGTAGGTACATATGTTATCCTCAAGAGATAGACATATGCTATTGTGGACTTCTCTGTAGACCTTTAATATATACCCAATCCCACCATACATTGTTTTGTTATATCTCAAAGGGTTTTAGCAGCGTTTTCGTTAAAAGATCCCAGACGGCTCATTTTTTCCCGACATCTTTAACAAATATCGTTAATATACACACAAATCACTACAAAACCTTAATAAATTATATATTAAAACCTTTTTCGAGAATAACCCTATCAAATGGTGAAAACCGCTAGGTAATTGGTGTAGTAGTTTTTCTGTTTATTGCGAACAGACAGACAGACACACGCGGAGGGGGACTTTGTTTTATAAAATGTATTGATGATGATTTTGATAACATATTCAAGAGCAACAACACATCACGATTTGACATTTTCTAGTTTATCACTTTTTGAATCATTAAAATATAATATTAATACAGACTAGTGTTTGTAATCGTTAATGAATCATTTGTATATTGAGTCGCTTATTGTTTAATGCTAATAAGATATGCACGGTGTAAGATAACGTCACTGAAACCTTTCAAGATAAATAGTAAAAACACTTTTATTACTATCTTAATAATAAAAGTGTAGACCGAAACTTTGAAACCTTCCTCGGTCGGTTATATAATTAATACTGAGGATGAAGCAATACGCGTGAAAACAACGAAAACTGATTATATGTTTGTTAGTGAGCACTTTCCAGTATTTATAGTACATATCCAGTCCAAAACTTATGATTTACAATAGTTTTAAGAAAAAGCTGATTTAAATCTTACCGTTCTGTGAAGGAACTTTATACATATGTATGTTGATGAGTATTGTTGAGGATTTTTAAACTTAACTTCGTTCTCCGAGCTATTAAAGATACAAGTATTTCCAATAAATTTATCATATACAGAGCAACCCAAAGAGACACGGCAAAAATCAACAGGATTACTATAAAAAAATAAGAAGAAGTTATGTACCTGTACACAATATGCTCAAAAAATAACTACAGATATTAAGAGAAAAAGATAATCTGCTGAAAACTTGAAATATCTAGTATCTGCATAAACTACTGTTATTGATAACTATCACTTTTAAACACAAGAACTGAATAAATAATATTATTTAAAAATAAAATAACTATCGTACAATGTGGTGTGCTGTCGTTAAGGAGGTAGTAGAATAAACCGCTACTGCGCATTAGTAAGATTACGACAAAGAATAGTAAGATGAACGTAGTTAGTTTTCTTTCACTATTACTTTTCTGATTGGTATTTGTTAATAGTTCTTTGTCAATTTGAAAGAAAAAATCTGGTTTAGTTAGATAGACACCCTTCACTTTAATATAAGATGAAAAATAAATCTCTTTTCTCCCAATTTGTTTGATTACTTAAATATATTACTAGCTTTTACCCTTAACTCTGTACGCGAAACTTTTTAAATGAATCAAGTGCATCAACAATAGATACGGAAACCAGTCCACAGCGATGTGTATAGCCTGTCACATGCTTTCATATTAAAATACACTTGTTTTGCCGTAAGCCCAAAGAAACTAAAAGGGTTTCTTGAGAAACTATACTATTTTCAAGTATAAGTTTTCATTAAAATACGTAAAGTAGTTTTGTGTGAATCATAAACAAAAATCCATACATCCAGGCATTTTCACATCCATACATGTTCACAATTCTTAAGATGGTAGAGCTTCGCTGTGGTTAAGTTACTGTAGCTCGAACATGGGCTGGCTCGACCGGGGAAGTACCCTATCACAGAAAATAGGCGATAAGTAGTCTTTAATGGCTGCTTTTTGCATTTTTATACGACCATCTACTCTAAATTTAATATGCCTTAAATATTTACCTCATCAAGTTCCTTGAGGATCCGTATGAACCGCATTGTTCTCTGAGGTTAAGTTAACACAACGATCAATAATGCAATAACAGTTATTAAACCAGCTAATTCACGAAGAAAATGAATCACTGATTCTGATGATCCACTTTATTATAGTAACTGTAGCGAGAAAGACTGGAGCTGAAATATGAAAAAAAGAAATATTATATAGTATTTGACTTGACAGATATAATTATCTTTACCATTATCGAGACTTCAAAAAAAAAAATCTGTTTTAAGAAAGAAAAGAACATAAAATCTAAAATATAGATATCACAAGAAAGTCCATAGAAATAAAGATAATTTTTAAACCATTTAAGTAATTTGATTGAATTTTAAAGAAAAAAGAAACTTACCAACAGTAATAGCAAAAAGTATCGCACAAAATATTCTTGGTAATGACAAGCGATACCTCGTTCCCTCGAGGTATAATGGACAAACACCTGCCATACGAGCCAAATACAAAGTTACACCGAGTGCTCCTCGAACCTTTATTCTTCATTAACGTACTGAACTATTAAAGAGAAATAATGCATTGTTTAAGTTATGTAAATAATGAATTAATAATAAATTTATCCTACATATGTATGTATGTATAATCAATGTATAATGAAGTCAGTGGTGGCTCAGTGGTTAAAGAGTCCGCCTCTTGGCCTCTCGTCGCCGAGGGCGCGGGTTCGATCCCGGCCCGGGCAAGTACCAATGTGATTTTTCCGAATCATACGTACTTTCTAAGAGTATTTAGACATCACTGATTAATGTTGATTCCCAAAAAAGGGTTGATGTCAGGCAGGCGGGCGGTCGTAAAAACAAATAGCCCAAAACTATTCACAACATGTAAGGCAGACCCTGGCTATAGCTGGGAAATTGCCAGGTAGAAGAAGAAGATGTATGTATAATATAATATAATCAAGGTATTACTTCTTTGTTTACGAGAGTAAATATTTAGACCAGGGTATTTGAAATTTTTAGGAAGTATACATTGTTAAGACAATCTGAATGTTGAACTGACACACATACACACAATATACGTAACATTCGAATTGTATCGCGTTACCTATGAACAAATTATTTATCTATTAATCGTAAAAACACAAATATTTTATTGTCCTCAACATCAAGATAAATACAATGTAATAAGATAATATCTACATTACTGTAAGTCAATAATTTAGTGTATGGACGTGCGCGTTCAAAGTTTTGATATAAATTATAAATTGTTAATTAAAGTTAAATACATATTTAATATCATCAATCAAATCATTAAAACATTGATAAGACCGCTTTCAAAATTGCATTATCCTTTAGTTTTAATATCATCCAATATAAATCGACAAAGATATGTAAATGAAATGCTGATATTAAGGCAGGGCAGAACGTTGTCTTTATTTAAAAACACATCTATGATAAGAACCTTCTACCTTCCTCTACCTGTAAGTCGTGAGCCTAGTTGTAGTCATGTTACTACAGCTCGAACATTGGCTGACTCGACCGGGGAAGTACCACCCTCTCACAGAAGACCGGCGTGAAGTAGCCTTTAATGGGTGTGTTCGTTTTGTCTATATTTTTCCACTTCATGGATCTTAGTAAGAATTGAAGCCTCTGCATCTACAAAGAAACACTTTTTTATTTCTTTTTGAACGCTCATTTATAATATAACTAGCGGCCTCTAAGATTTTTAAGTAAGAAGTAATCTTTCTCTCCGTTTTGTTGTATTTTTTTTTTATTACACTTTCTTATTTGGATGAATATTTGCAAACCCTTCTAATACTTTTATAATAAGTGATGCCTTTACTATACTGTTTATTCCAAACTATAAAACTTATTACACATGAAAAATAAAGTTTTGAATGTCAAAACGTTTGTGTATTCGTATTTATGTTGACAGATTTCCGTATTTTAGTTTATAGTACTGTAATTATTACTTTTATAATTTAATAATTTAAAAAGTAATACATTTACAATACTATTTTAAAAGTACCTCTGTTCCCGTTTCATGATAAGGTCCCACATAACAATATGTTATCGTGATAGCATGTAGCAATGGCGAATAAAGTGCTATGTACATAATATTCGCTTCATCGTAAACTTAAAAAATATATATTATTATTAATCAATAAAAAAAATAATTGAATAATAATCGCTGTCCTTACTTGAAGTTAAATAATGAGTAATAATTTTATAAGATTTCGACAGTACAGTACAGTACAGATTTCTATACATTAACGAATTAATTTGACTGGATTTTTATCTAATACTTGTATAATATGTTTGCCTAAAAAAAACTAAAGTTGTGACTATAACTTGTATTAGTTGCCCCTTTAACTTGTTGAATAAAACAGGAGAAGTGAATTTTTAAGGTATTGACGAAACAACGTGTCAAACCAAGAAGATTAATAGAAATCGTTTTTTTAATATTTTAAACTATGTTAAAAGTAGATAAAAGTAAAATTAAAGTTTTGGAATAGTCTCACAGGCGAACCACATATGTAAAATTAAAGGCATCTGAAACTTCCTGTTCCTAATGGTATTAAAAAATATAAATGTCAATAAATGCCTACTTAGTCGTTATTTGAAAATTATTCTATAATAACAAGTTCGTATAATATAAGTATAGACAGTATAATAATATATAAATAGATACCACGGTGAGTATCACCAGAATTATCTTCTTTTAATATTCCAGTAGTTGACTGTCTTATGTCCACTCTTTTGGTTGTTACAATGATCTTCTGTCGTAGACGTGACCGCTCGTTATCTGAAAACACAAAAATTTAAGTTAGTTATCTTCATTAAATAAGATTACACTTGAAAATGCTGTACATTTTTTTTACATTTCATATTTATATATCGAGTACAGTCTTCTGTTCCGTTATATGTTTCCTTTCACTATATAAGTCTTTTCTTCGACCCTATTTTATTATTCCTTTCTTTGAAATTAATTTTAAATATAACAGGCACAAACGAAAAATCAATTAATTTTGCTCAGTAATTATTCTCAGCTGAAGTAATTATTGATGGAATTATTGCTTTCAAACTTACTGTTACTTGATTTCATTCTACATAAATGATCAAGAGTATTGTTGACCACAATTAAACTTAGCCTTGTTCTTTGAGCGAATAAAGATACTTACTTGTATTTCTGCTACATCTATTTTATATATTTAAAAATTGCAAGTCTCACTTAATGAAAAAAAATCATTACATATTTGTACACAACATTATTCGAAAATGTATAGCCGTTACTATGATAAGATTCACGTCTTAAAATAATATATCTTTTAAAAGAAATGATACAGTTAATATTTGATAACTATAAATAAGATGTGAATAAATAATATGAGTTTGTATATATGTCCAGTTAATATATGTATATATGTATATATACGTACATTGTGATGATTTCTCGTTTTAGATGTAATAAATAAAGTTGTATCTTGTAATACTAAAGTTATAAGAAGGAATGACAAAACAAATGTCGTTAGTTTTCTCTCACTGTTATTTTCTAATACTTCTTTATCCATCTGCAAAGAAACGAAGTCATTAAATTATTATCAAAGATATAAATTCAAGTTCAAAATAACATGTGGAAAAGTTTAAAAGCGGATTTTATTCTATTAACAGTTAAGAAAAAAAAATCTTCTATACTTCTTAATAAGTTAGTTAGTCTAGATTACATTTGTATAAAATATTAACCTCATCGAGATTCTGGAGGATCCGTATGTACCGTGTTGTTCTCTGAGGTGAAGTGAACACAACTATTAATAATGCGATGACAGTTATTATGTTCGCAAAAATTCAAAGAAAATCAAAGATTAAGGTAGATCGTTTGAATTCATGAAAGAGAAAAGTATCTACAGTAACTAGACAATGTATTATAACTGAAATATGAAAAAATAGAAAATGTTAATGCCTGTCTTTCGTAATAATTTTTTCACATTTTTCATTAAGGCACGTCCGAGACGAGTATATTTTATTTACATAGTGGTTTTTATATACGTATATTTCTGGAAAGGTGGAAAGAGTTTACTTTTATTTTAATTTCAGCTTCAGAATAGGGCAACGTTAGCACTTTAATATTTTTGTATGTTATTAAATTACTATTAAAATTAATTAATGTGCCTTATTCTAATAAACAAGATATAATTTGTAATATGCAAGCAGCCCAAACGTTATAAAATAACAGCAAACACTCACAGATATGGAAAGAAGAAGCGACAAAACTTTAAATATTTATGTTACCCATAGCTACAGCAAATATTTTCGCTCCTACTGCCAGCGGTAGTGACACGCCTAATTTCGTTCCCTTAATAAATAAAGGAAATACACCAGATACACGAGACACACGCACCACAACACCAAGTGTTCCATCTAACATTATTCTTCACTGACGTAAAAAACTGAAATAATACATTTTTAATTTAACTCATCGACATTGTAATTACCTTTTTTATAATATGAAAATACGAGCACCGCCTCAGTATAAATCTGTAATAAAATAAAATTATTACAAATGACTTGTTTAGAAAGGAAAAAATTGATAATAATTAATTGATGTTGGAGGTATTTCATAAACATTTAAAATAAAATGTAGTACAAATAGGATCGATTAATAGTTTTTAACACATTTGAGAGTTGATTTGTCTTAAAGTACTTTTATTAAAGGGAGGGATCTGAGAGATGTGACAATGTAGCTACTGTATGGCCATAACTGACTAGCGTAGGAAACTCACTTAGAGGACTCCAACCAAACTGGCTTTGTACACTGTGGGGTCGAGAGAATGTTTCATGTTTTGTTGAGGGAATTTTCAGACAACATGCGCGGCGTCTTAGTACAGGTCAAACCAATTTTTTGTAATACTATGCGAGGTCCACTATACGGTTCCAGCGACCTTATTCGTATTTTCCAATCAACATTTCTTTCATTCACAGGTCGAGGAGTTGGAGTCGCTGGTCATAGACGTGTGGGTGGAGGCGGTCGGCTCACCGCTGAGCTTCGCTTTGCGAACACGAGACTCTCAATGGCTGGTGCTGTGGTAAGGTTATGATATCCTGTAAATGATAATAAATATATGAACCGCTACAAATATACGAAATGTAACAATCGAAATGTTATTTAAATTAGTTTAAATATTAGTTGAAAATAAAGATATTAACTACGAGATATTTTTCCTTTGATATTTTTCACAAGGAAAAGATATAAATCATTAGATTAAAATATTTCTTCTATTGTATTTTGGTAACAACGGTAAAGTTATAAAAAACGGTATCTTTAGGGTGTTATTAAAATATATTTCATCAGTGTCGTTTTTTCGTCCTTTTATAAGACCGTGAGTATGGTGTTAAACCCTTGTATAATAACTCGGTATTTTAATTAATTCCAGGATCTCTCACTCGGATCCCGAGCGGCTCGTAAACATAACAAATACCTCACGCGCCGACTTGACTGTGTAATGTGTATCCATATGTTGTTAAAGAAAATGATAAAACTTGTTATAGAAATTGTATTTTTACGTTAACGCACTAGCAACTAAATTACAATGTAGAACTATTTTAAAGGCTGTTGTCTAAAATCATATTTAAGATTGTATTTAATATCTTAGTACATAAACTAATAAGTAACGAGTAGAAATGGGGATATCGGTTCAAGTTTAATAATCAATACACGGGATCCATATAAGCCTTCGCTGACGATCTTGCAATTCGGACACGAAACTACAAACATTGTCAAGTACTACGGAATGCATGAATGGATATCAATGGATAAATACTGTGAGCTGACGGATGGACTGAGGACAAAATCAAATAAATTTAATAGTATGTGTCTCGGTAGGCGGAATACAAAGTATACCTCATACGAGCCGCGATTATAGTTAGGCGGTCAATGCGTTTCTACGAAAACGGAAAATGCACCAATAATGGTGTAAATATTTAACGGTAAATTTATAACATAAGTTTTTTATCAACATTGCTGTTAATTTATAGAATCCTAAATATAATTCTGTTATGTTATTTTTCTTACATTTTTTAAAATGTATATGTAAATATACATGTCTGAAATTTACGGGAATTATAATTATACTTTGATAGAACAGAGCCAACGTACATATTAAATTTATCTGAAAGAAATAAGCTGTTGTATTCCAACTTTTAGTGAATTCATTGACATTTATGAAACCGCACAATATATTCGCCTTCTGAGGAAAATATAATTAATATCATCGGCACGTATGTAGCCGGGAACCAAATAATCTATACATATAATTATTAAATCTTTTTATGAACTAATAATAACACAATCATTAATATTAAAACATTCATATCATAATGAAAATTTCAGAGTTTAAACAACAAGAGTTGCCATTCCGTCTGTACCTGCGTCTTTTTGATGTATTACCTCGTGTCTGTCCTTGTCCCTCAGTTGTGAGTTTGATTTTTATGAATATTTATGTAAGTAATTTAATAAACACCGACTTATAGTTCTCGTTTCATAATAGCAAGAAGTTTCATAGACGAAGAGGTGTCGGAACAAAGTGTGTACGAGGAAGAGATGGACACAGGTGTGGAGTTATATCTGGCAGCCGACTTTGGAATACAAGATGAATCGTTTTATCAGGTTTACATGTTTTCACTGACTTTAGCGATGTCTATATAAAACATTATCACAGGAGAAAAAATATGTTTGAAAATAATGTTCACGCAGGTCGAGCCGCTGCAGTTGTCGATAAAAGAGGGAGAGAGTGCCTCATTAACAATACGGTCGATTCATACGTCATGAAGTGGCGCCTTATTAAACTTTAATGCTTCGAAGTTTACCAGTCAACGAGTGCGGGTGAGAATATTGTTGATATAATATTTTCCCGCGAGAAATACTATCATAGACTAATCTTAGTACGAATAATGCGCAGCAGTAATGTGTAGATACAACCAAAGAATGATTTGTAGAGATGTTATCATGTAGAACGCTTTTTTTTACTAAAAGTTAACTTACGAGTTAAATGAAAGCTATAATAAACAATTACAGATACAACCTTGATGTAGTGTTGCGTGGTACCGCCCTCCGCCACCCGTCCAGTGCGTGGCGCTGCGTGAAGCTGAACGACACTCCGACCTCAGAAACACTCAGTCCGAGATACGAGTGACGTTGTGTGCCCTGGAACTGACCGCCGGTGATGTTATGAGGCGAGCATAAAATATCAAATATAACATACATCTAGCTTCGAAATAATAATCGTATAACATACGAGTACTCCTATATACTAACATACAACAACAACACTGAATGATGTTTTTAATTTCCAATTAGAGTTCGCAAAACGGTGAAACTTCAGAACATTAGAGAAGGGCCGTTAGAGATACGGCTAACACAGCAGCGCCTTGGATGTTGGGACTCACCAGACATATCTGTAAAGCTCACTGTATCGAGGATGACAGAACAAAGACAGAAAGTATAACAGTGAAAATACAACTGAGAAGTTGTATTGAAGTAGGAATATGTAATGTTGAACTTTTCTCTCTAGTGATATATCATTTCTTTAATCATATAATATTTTACAGATTTAACAATCCACAGATGGTCGTAGAGCACAGTTTGAAAACCAATGAGGTGTGGCCTTCGCCGGGCAGTGTGTATCCTTCAAGAACCACTATTAAGACTGAGTTGTGCTTCTCCGATCACGAAGCAATTATGTTATTGGTATTAAAACATTTCAAGTATTAGCACAAATTGAGATATGATTTTCGAGGTATATTATCGTAAGATTACTATGTAAATGTTTTAATATGGTTTTTAGGTATATGAAACGTTTTACACATGTTGAGATCAACTAGACAGACTACATACCCGTACTACATACTATCCTCTCAATTGGATGGAGGGCGCCGTCTGTTGTGGGGAGGTCGTGGTCTGTTCTCGAGGATATTAGTTATTCAAATGAACACAAAACATTACATTAGTTTAAGTTATTAATTATTAAAACATTCAATCTTAATATTGCCACTTAATAATTTATAGAAAACATAATTGATTAGCATTGAATACGAAGTAGTTACTTATTAAGTACTCTTTTTACTAAAAGCTACAGAATGATTAATCGTCACATATTACAAATCAAGGGACGAATTAACTTTTACTGTTCTTTAATACAAATCACACAACGATTTCTAGAATAAATAATGTTGATAAACAAATCACTGACACAATGACGTTAGTGATTTGTTAATGTCATATCTACCCTCTAAAGTAAAATACTTATGAAACAAGTACCCCTTATAAGGGTTTTAAATATTGTTGCACCGAGAAACACATACGAATATATGTACTAAGAAATAGTGTAGCACAATTACATCTGCAAAAAAAAAACTAGATTTATCTGGTTAGGTTAGAAAATACTAATAATTATGGTTATTTAATTAAAAATAGAATAATAAACACTGTATAACAATTTTAATTAGACTACCTTAGCGAGCTATAGTCTACCTTTCCTAAAGATATATTGATCAGTAAATCATAAATATCAAGACGATTTGTCAGTACAAGGACCATCACAGTTGGTGGTGGTTCTCAGCGTCTATATCCTGTTGAACTCAAATAATTTGATTCAGGTTGTAGGATAAAACAAATTACATATACATATATTATGATTCATCCGCTACTACTAAATGAGGTGAGGTTAATCTATAGAGGCATGTGCTGCCAGTCATGATAAACAGACACTACTTATTGTATGGAGCGGTACGAGCATCACTAGACGTTATATAATAGGAGTGTAACTATCATAACATGTAGTCCCCAGTGATCACTCCATCAAAGAGTTTTATATAAACGAGTGGATACACACAACAAATTGGGTTTTTGAATTATTTTTTTTTTTGTGATAAATGGAAAGATCATATATAAGTTTAATAACAAAACTATTTTTATTTTATTTTTTTTTGCAATATTTAAAAAGTTATTTCAAAATAAAAATTAAATTTTAAATTCAGTACCGAAGACAAGCCGACAGCTCGTGAATAAACCCGAGCGCGTGTGACGTCACAATGTTAGTTTTTGCTCATTGTAGCATACAGAGATATAATAATTAGTACAGTGTTTTGAGTTTTTATCTAGTAAATTCTGTTGGCATTGTTAAATAATCAAAAGTTTTGTACCATTATGTACAAAGACTACAAAAACAACTCCTGAAAAAATGTTTTTAAATGTTCCACAAGACGAAAAACGTCGAAAGAAATGGTTTCAAGCAGTGCATCGAGATTATTCAAAAACAAAATCATTTTTTTTTGTTGTGAAGATCATTTCGTTGTAAGTTTTCATAATAGTATTGTTATTAATTATTATTTATCTAAGTGTATAAATCGAATAAGTATAGTTCAATAATTAATTTTTTTACCTGGGCTCCAAATCATAACCTTTAGAATCGTAGCATTAAAAAATTTTAATTGATTAAATAGTAAATCTATATATATGTTTGTCTAATAATTGGACTTCAATTAATAGATATTTTCATAATTTTATAACATTCTAGGTTCTGTATCAGACTACATTTAAATTTTTAAAGTACATATATGTTATTTTGGTTTTTTTATAATGTTATAATAACATTTTATTAATAATGATTTAATGAAATAATTATTAATTATATTTAATAGAGAATAAATACTAATTTTCATTTAGAATAGTATTTTTTGACAGACTTACCTTGATGTCTTAGCACCTCGAACTTCAGCAAAATTAAACCGCACTTTTTAAAAAATTAGTTATCATAAAAATATATTAACATCAGGAATATTATCCGATTTTGCTTTTATAAATCCTTTATCACACATAGTCGAAATAAACTTTTCAAATCGTTTTTCACTAATAAATTTGAGATATTTTTATCAAGTTAAAGATAATAGCCATAAACACTGTACTATTATGAAATTGCTTTAACATTATGACGTCACAAGTATGCTGACCAATCATGGCGCGTTTACAGTCACGTGATATATTTTTGAATTTTATCAATTTTTAATTGTTTATAATTAATTTAAAAAATATATTTCAAGTTTTTTGCATTAAAAATCCAATATAATTAATAATAAAGTTTTAAAATACATAAAAAAAATCAATACTTTTTTTTTTTCAAAAACCCAATTGTATAAATTTATTTTGGTTCAAAAAAGAACAGGACTGTATCTTTTAAATTGATTAATTATTTTCTAATTAAAAGAACAGACCCTTACTATTATTATTTCAGCATTAATCGCCACTAGAAGGAATATCATAAAGTTCTGTTTTCTAACTTTAATTTTAAGTACTACTTTATTAATAAGGGATCACAAAACGAATTAGTAAGACTCTTCGTTGTGTGTGTGTGCGCTTGTGTAAGTATGTGTGTGTGTGCATTTGTGTGCTTTAATAATAAATTAAGATGTCACACTTTTATTTAAAGCCTTTTTAAATTCTGATTTCTTCATTTTGAATATATCTAAGTGAGAACATAAGTCGTTATAGGTAGTGGCTAAACTATGTATGTACTAAGCAGTTGCTTCCGTATTTTGTGCTCATCGCCGATGTATTAAATAATGTTGTGTCGATTTGGTAGTCGGAATTGTACAAAGGATAATAGTTCGTTGCAGTCTATTTCGTTTGACAGAAGGGGCATTTCACGTGAAGCGGACAGGAAAAAAAAAGTGAGGTTCGGAAAATCGATCATATTGGGACCATTTATACTTCTAGTAGGTATGAATGTAAACACAGAATATTTTTTTTTATGGGTATCTAAAGAATTGTCGTAATTGAAATATTGATTTTTATGAAGGTATTTTTTCGAATTAAATAATTTTACAATAAAGTATATATCATAGCGATATTTATCGGAAAAGACTGTTCTTTTTAACCATAAAAAAAAAATAAAAAAATAGGTTTTGTTTTCATGTCCAAAACCGGAAGTAAACTTTTCAAACTTGAATTTCATTCACTTCGACCATTTTTATTTTTTATTTTTTTCATTCAAAATATAGCTTAACATATATCAAAAATACCCTAAAAAAATTAAAATGGGATTTCTATTAGTTTAGGAGTTACATTGATATATGTGCTCACGCGTCGCAATGGGCGCGATGTCTGACGCTAGCTTAGTTCGGCTGGTGTGCGTTAAACATCATGTCTTGTATAACTGGTGTGGTAGAATAATTATAACATCATAAAACATAAAAATGGTCGAAGTGAATGAAATTCAAGTTTGAAAAGTTTACTTCCGGTTTTGGACATGAAAACAAAACCTATTTTTTTATTTTTTTTTATGGTTAAAAAGAACAGTCTTTTCCGATAAATATCGCTATGATATATACTTTATTGTAAAATTATTTAATTCGAAAAAATACCTTCATAAAAATCAATATTTCAATTACGACAATTCTTTAGATACCCATAACTTGTGAAATATACATTATACAAAAAAAATATTCTGTGTTTACATTCATACCTACTAGAAGTATAAATGGTCCCAATATGATCGATTTTCCGAACCTCACTTTTTTTTTCCTGTCCGCTTCACGTGAAATGCCCCAGAAGTGAATAAAGCATCATCATATCATAGTGCTTGAGACGCGTCTCTAAAGTATCCATGTGGTAATGGCGGCAAGCCTCAGTATAGTTATCAAATATGTTATGGTCTTTGTAGCTAAGATACCCCATAAATTTTATTTGAATGCTTTCAACTCTGTCTTAATAAATATTGTACTGCGGTGACCAAATTGGGCTTGCGTATTCTAATAAGCTGCGAACATATGCAAAGTATAACATTTTAATACATTCAATACTAGAGAAAGACTGACATTCACGTTTTATACATATATCCCAATTGTCTACAAGCTTTATCAGTTGTAATTTGTATCTGCTCATTCATTAATAATTTCAAGTCTAACTGAATTCTAAGATCGCGTATAGAATTGATTTTGGTAATTTCAATGTTATTAATGTTGTACACATAATTAAACTTAATTATTTTACGAGAAAAGGTTATGTGAGCGCACTTTAATACCTAATATATTAATTTTAATTCTATTACTATCGCAATATTTTGCATAAGTATCTAGGTCTAGGTAGTTGAACTAAGAGGCAATCAGGAAGAGATTTTATGTTTAAAAAAAATTTTGGTGTCATCTACAAAACATAAGAAATCGGGAACGCTGTATAGATGTATAAATATCATAAACATATACATTATACAAGTATATATATGAAGATATTGCTATTGCTAGTCAGTGCTGGCTCAGTGGTTAAAGGGCCCGCCTCTCGTTGCCGAGAGCGCGGGTTCGATCCTGGCCCGGGCAAGTACCAATGTGATTTTTCCGAATCTTATGTACTTTCTAAGAGTATTTAGACATCACTGATTAATGTTGATTCCCAAAAGAGGGTTGATGTCAGGCAGGCGGGCCGGTCGTAAAAACTAATAGCCAAAAACTATTATTCACAACATATTGTAAGGCAGACCCTGGCTGTAGCTGGGAAATTGCCAGGTAGAAGAAGAAGATATATGAAGATATTGCTTCCTTAATTCTTTATTTTTCAACTTTTAGAATTGCAACATTTCAGAATTTTTTTGTATTAGGTAGTATATTATGTCAGTATTAGTAGTAGTGGTGGTAGCCCAGAGGTTAAAGGCCCGCCTCTCGTACATGAGGGTGCGGGTTCAATATGTGGGTATTAATGATGAGACCTTCTCCATGTGGGAAGAGGTCCTTTGCTTAGCAGTGGGCTCTGATAGGCTAATGATGATGAGTATTATTTATGTTCTAATAACGATATATCTTACAAGCTGTGCCCGCGACTTCGTCTGCGTGGAATAGTTATTTTGGGCATCATATTTCTTTCTGCAAACAACGTCCACATCTTTATGAATTATACATACTTGTTGCCCACGACTTTTTCCGCGTCAATTTCTATTATTATTTTAGACAATTTAGCTTTTAAGTTTTTAAAAGAACATATTTACTTTAAATTACTTCTGCGTCATATTTTACACATCATGCGGCGCTTATGATTTTTATATCGGAGTTATTTCAAATAATTCTTCGGATTCGGATCTCTTAGATAACAACGCTCAAGGTCATAGTGTTACATAATCTAGGAATATGGAATTGACTTGATAAATAAAAGTGTATGAATATAAATACATAAAGTCATTTAAATAATATACAGAAAAAAGGATCAAAACATTGAACCCCATTTGTATATAAATATTTCTATTTGTTTCGTGATACACTGGACGGTCCGCACCCGCCGCTGTAAGTCGGAACACGACGACTTGAATTACTTATAACAGGAAAAACTACGGATGTTAAGAACAATATTATACAAAGATATGTTTTATATACAACTAGCTTTCCGCCCGCAGCTTCGCCGCGTGGAGTTTGGTTATATCGCGTTTCCAAGAGAACCTTTCAAAAGTCTGGGATAAAAACTATCCTATGTTCTTTCTCAAGGTCAACTCTATCTCTGTACCGAATTTCATTAAAATCAGTTCAGTGGTTTAGGCGTGAAAGCGTAGCAGACAGACAGACAGACAGACAGACAGACAGAGTTACTTTCGCATTTATAATATTAGTAGGGATGAAAAATAATCACATGTTACAAATGTAAACACATAAACCAAAGATCCATTAAACACATGTTAATTTATATTTACTATTTGTAAATTATACACAAAATCATTATCCAACATTCTTATAAAATTATTGTTAAGCAAACGCTTTCAATTAAAATACAAAAACTAACATTGAACATTTCATCTTCTGTATACAAAAATAAATTAAACACGTTATTGAGTCTTACGAACTTCACGTTTGTGTAAGAAACATATAATATAAAGATGTACTTATATTAATTAAATTATATTTTTACTTAACGATTCTCACAGGTGTTCCGAATAATAACTAAATCCTATATGTTTATTAAACTTGTTTTGGACTTCAAGTTACTTTAAGTTGCTACTTACAAGTTTTGTCTTACAATATTTTGATAAGTATTTGAAGTGAAAAATGTCGACTATAAGGAAAATTTTCGCTTTACATTATATATCTCTAAATTTTTGAATTTCTTTGAAGAGTATAGAAAAAAACCATTGAAGGAGCGCTTACAAACCGGTTTTGTATTATGAAATGGATTCAAGTATTCTGAGCAATTCATACTATACGTTCTCATACATATTAATTGGTGCAAACGAATAAAGGACTGAAATGAAAAGAATATACCTATGGAACATTTCTTTAGGCAGTGTGTTTGAGAGAAATGTGTAAAAGCTAAAATCATGAATAAAATTTTGCAATATTAAAATTATTTATAATATTAATATTTATAACAAACATTCGAGTGGTATCCAGAGAATCTGTTTAAGGCATACTATCCTTAGCCAGCGCTAGTAAAAACCCAACTGATAACAATTTATTATTTCATACAACAGTAAATGTACAAACCACAATAACTTCAACTGATTAATTAATACTACTCGTATTATCTGGTCAGCGCAGTGTTTATATAACCGTTATCGTTGTATTATCTATATTTACTCGGCAAGTCTTTAATTATAAATATATCCATAAAGAGGATTACAATCTATCTCGTGAGCCTTGGATGTATTGTGGGTATATTTAGTATCAACCGTAAAACTTTATAATACTACAAACCTAAACTATGAAGCTTATCTTTATACTTACATTATACTTTATAACCACTTTCACATCTCGTTTTCGATATAGTTAGTGAATTAATATAAAATGAGGTCAATAGTACTACATATTAACTTAGACTTCGATCAAGTGAAGTATTTGTTGTGAAGTAATTTTCTTTAACTTTATAAATTTAAAATATAAACAGCGAAAAGAAGAGTGTGTAATAGACAAATAATGGTATCTGGAAACAATATTTTATCTGTTTATTTTAAATAGAACTTGTATTACACTTTAAAATTTTCATTAAGTAGGTTTCTTGACAGAAGTAGATATAGCCTATTTATGTATCTTAGGAGCCAGGAATTTACTTAGCAACAAACTAAATTGAATGACTTCAAATGTTTGTAAAAATTAAACTCCTCATATAATCATCAAGTAATATTTTATTTATTAATTTATATAATTACTTTATAAAGAAGTTAAACAACATAATATACTTATCAGGATAATAAACTAGAAGCTAACACGAGAAGCTCCGACCAATATTACTACAAGATAACATCTTCACTCTGTTGTGGCCGAAGGAATGCTTTGTAATTCTTATCCACACCACTGGGAATTGAAACTATTTGATTCAAATTTAAAATACATGGATTCTAAATAAACATTGCATATACAAATAATTCCTAAGTAACAACAATTATTTTTTGTAATGAATAAAGTAAATAATATCTATAATATTTAGACAAATAATAGTGCGCCATCTTTGCATTAAACTTGTATAATTAATAAAAACGAAACATGCAATAAATACATAATCGATTTATTATAACCATTATAATACATATGTACATATGTTAAGGGACCATCAGTTAGATAAATACTATATAAAAGATTGTCACATTCATAAATCAATAAGTTGTGTACCTACAAATTGTAATATCTGAAAGATTCAAATCATTAATCAGTTTGTGAAGACCGTCTATTATGTACGCTCGACTATTTACAAAAAAAAAAAAAATTGTTGAAAACTTTTATGAACATAAATATAGATAATGAAAGCCGTAGAATAAAGTTAATACCATCCAGTTCATTAATATAAACAGAAGTAAATTGGTGTACCTTTTCCTTATGTATAAAGTATTACGTAACTTGAAATTCGAATATAACGTTGAGAGAGGTACGACAAAAATACGATACAATTACATATCAGAAATATCTGATAGAAAATACTTTAAATTATAACTTATTAAATTATAATTAAATAACACTTTTTATATTTTTTATAACGTGTGTGGAATTATCGAAAAATTCTTGAAAGGTATATTGTTAGTTTTCGATGTCCTATGATTATAATTATTTTAATTGTATTAAAACCACATATTTTTTTGTAAAACAGCATTCAGCATTATGAGTCGATAATCATAAGTTTTCCAATAGTTTAGAAATAGATGAAAAACATTAAAATCTCGAAAAGAATTCAATACTTAATACATATATACTGACGTTGTTTGCTTCGTTTCCTAATCTCATCTGATATTTAATGTCGAATAAAATTTGACAAATATATTGTTTATAAAGCAGGACTTCCAATTTGTTGTTTATATAACTAAAGTGTTTATGTAATAAGCATTCTGAGATTGGAATCATAAATAACTATTTTTATTTTTCATAAAATGTTGTCTCTACTTTAACCCTTCCTAATTTTCCGTATTTCATTTCGTATTTTATAGTTCGTCTCTAGAAACAGTTTTTTTGTATTTATTTATTAGCTAGAAGATATTTTTGTCATCAATCGATCTTACAAAATAACTAAAAATCTGATTAATAAAAAGTGCCTTACTCCTGATACTTATTTGTTTTGATCCATTGTACAGACATGATTGTAGGTGAATTTTTTTTTACTATATACATATCACACTTGTGTTATACTGAAAATATGTCTGTTTGTGAAGAAATTGAGATGAGTAGATAAAGTACTATAAAACTAATTTAAAGTTATTTAGATCATAATCTTCTGTTATTGTCAACAGGAGCTATTACTATCCAAAAACACACAGTTTAACACAAACCAAAGAACCAACTAAGTATTGTCGCCAGAATTAAGAATAATAAATTATAATTCTGAAAAAATATTACCCAACAGTGGTTAGAACATAATCATTTCCCTCCTTATATAAACCAATAAACTGACTGAGAAGTTCTAATATAAAGTTTCTCAGAAGTTAGTAATATTAAATGTCTAGAGGTGAATGTAATGATATAGATTCAAATACAAATATTTACTTTCATATACAAGAATGTGAATAACGACATTTGGTCGTTGTAATAACGTCGGTTTAATAACTAGCAAACACATACAGTAGAAGTGATATAAATTCTTAATTATATAATATTTTTTATATCAACGATGGCAAACGACCAGTCTTGCTCGATGGAAGGTAGTCACCATCACCCGTAGACATCTGTAACATAAAAGATTTTGAGAATGAGTTATCGGTTTTGATTGAACAGGGAGAGAAAATGGGGGAAAAGGGTAAAGGGCAACCGGCTCTCTCAATCATCGGACGAAACACCTCCATTAAAGGCAACTGCAAGCCGATCTTCCGTGTGATGGTGGTACTTCGAGGTCGAGCTAGACTATGTTCAAGTTGCAGTTACTGACCACAGCTAGGCTCTATCACCATAAAAATTCTTCATTTACATATGAATAGAAATTAAACATACATATGTATAAAATGAATTGTTAATAATATAAAATTAATGTCATACTATAAAATTAATTGTTGAATATACTCGAAAAAAATATGAGTATTTTGACAACGAATTAAATTAAATCGGACATTGTTTGTTGTTTAGTATCTCCTGTATGATTGTACATAATGCATTTCGTCCACATTGTTATTTGGAACAAACAAAAGGACCTGTTTCTTGAAATTTTAGAAATTTACAAAATATTCATTTCCAGTAATGTAAATTTTATATTATCATTAAATTTTGTTATTGAACGCAATCCGTCTTTCTGAAGTTTATTTTTACTTTCTGTACTATGATCTAGTAAAGTCTACAAGTAAGTAAATGATTATTATTTCTGTTACAACTTCCACGAAGAAGGAACTTCAATTCTTACACCGTCGTCTTTGTTTAGTTTCTAATAACATTGCCAAAGGTGCATAAATTAAAATAAATGCATAAATTAAAACCGACGTAACTGTCTCGCGCATTTCTCGAATAAGTTACTAGATAAAGTTTCAAAGACAACGTCAAAAGTACTAATTTTTAAAGTCTTTTTTGTTAATTTAGTTAAATTTCAGAATTAATTTTAATAGTTGATGACGTACTATCTACGTATTTCATTTATTCACATTATTATTTATTACTCTTTTTGTTGTTTGAGGTTCAGGTCAGAAATACATATTTGTATGTATTACTAGAAGCTCTAAAAGCATGTATAATTTATAAACCAATCTCCATTGTATGTTTTATAATCATTTTATATTAAGTATATTCAATATTAAATAATTTTCTGATAGACGTAGTAATCAATAGGTACAGTGGCAAAATGTTTCACAGAGTCTGTGTGAATGACAGCATTAATTAAACTAAATAATATATTTAAAGTTTCAACCGTTGTATTTGGTTATACTTATATGGAACTATAAATTTTGTGATTTTGTATATAAAATTTTTAACACTATTATAATTTTATTTACACTTTTGTAAGGTACAATTTTCACATTTTCTTCCATAAATGTTTAGTATTTATAATATAATTTTTAGATTTCAAAAACTTGATTAAAGTGTACGGTAAAATATTGTATTCAATAATTGAAAATTTTATTTAACGTGGATCGGTAGCAGCAGGAGTGTAGCTTTAATAAAACAATATTATATTTAAGGAAGGCTAACTACAAAAGAATTTATCTCAGCGGAGTCATGTTCTATTAATGGCGCTGATTTTAATGTAGTTATAAGAGAACTGTTTCTCTTCAATATATACGTTAAAATTTATTTATATATTATAACTAGAAGACCCGGCGAACTTCGTATCGCCCTATAACCAAGGAATATCTGTTACGTTTTTGATTTATATTTTCAAAGTTTACCTATTAAAGCCATAAATCTCCGTATTTTGAAGTGTGACAGAATGATTGACATATTAGTTAGTTGTCAAATCTAATGTCAAAAAAAAAAGTTTGTGTCAACAACTACTAATAAATTAAAAATTAATTAATTAAAACAAATCATAAATTTCTTGCTCAAATAATTTCCTTGATGACTGTATACGCTTTAAGTTAAATTAGAATCATAATATTTGTAATATATGCACGACGAATTAAAACAGAACATAAAGGAAGTTACATACATCTATACTAATATTATAAAGCTGAAGAGTTTGTTTGTTTGTTTGTTTGTTTGAAAGCGCTAATCTCCGAAACTACTGGTTCGAATTGAATAATTTTTTTTGTGTTGGATAGTCCAGTTCTCGAGGAAGGCTGTGGGCTATATAACATCACGCTACGACCAATAGGAGCAAAGATATAGTGGTAAATGTGTAAAAAACGGGAGAAATTATTTCATCTTTGAAGCCTTCCGTTGCGTGCGCCGTGAAAACGGTTCAAGATACACAAAAAATATGTATTAAAGAATAATAGCTCTTTTAATGATCTAAAAAACAGTCCGCGACAGTATATGTCTATCTTTAAAGATTAATTCACAAAAACCGTTTTTATGGTACCTAATTTGGTCGAAATAATTTGTTTAAGTTGTATCAACATAATAATATTAATCTTTATTCAAATAAACAAATAAATATGTTGTTGGTTAAGAGTACTTCATTGTGAATAAAAAAAAACATAGTTTTTATCCTGAAAATTCTATGGGAACTCGACCATTCCGAAAACCCCGCAAGAACGGGAACTATGTGGGAAGAACCAAAAATCTGTCGGAAGTAACTATTCCACGCGGACGAAGCCGCGGCAAAAGCTAGTATAGTATAAAGTAGTTAATAATTTATAATAAAGTAATGATTTATTCACATATTTTATATTTATAATTAACTTCACACAGCTTTGATTATATTATTGTTAATTTTAATACTTTTGTGCGTATATTCTTAAACAAGAGACTATTCGAATACTGGCCAAAAAATAAAAGCGACCTTTCTGATGGTTAATGAAAACGGTTACTATATTAAAGTTATGGGTGGATTTAATACTTTCGATAATCATTACGAGATTTTTCAAGAGAGAAGTGTGTAAAAAATAAAACTTACAAAAATTCAATAAAATTATTTCTGTTTCACTGTCGTGTGTTCCAAAACTGCTATTCGTTTTTAATTTATTATATAGAATCAATGAAAATTTATTTAATTTCCTTAAATTTAAATTTCCTGTGAGACATATTGCAAGTGAGACTGGTCACTGATATAAATGAGATTTGGTGTCTTAATTGTAGTGTGCTGTATGTTAGATGATTAAATAGATCGCAATATATTCTATGTTATTGGAAGCAACTGAAGCTATTTATTTCTTTTTATGATATTCGTAAGTCTCTATAAATAAAATAATAATAAAACATCTACTTTTCTGAGTCGCCTTAATTCTATCAATAGCAAGATTCAGTTCACTATAGAATTAGAGGCAAATAATTCTTTAATTTTCCTTGATATACTTGTCACTAGGAATCCTGACAATACTTTGGGACATTCTGTTCATAGAAAACTCACATATACGGATAGGTATTCCAATGGTAACTCACACCACCACATTATCTAGTTACCTAGCTTTGACAAATCTTTTTTCAGATAGCCCAACACCTTTGTACTAAAGCGCCAGGATTTAGAGCCATACGCAAGGAATGTAAAAAAAACTTTGGCGATAAATAATAAATAACAAGACCAACTGACATACATTCTTATTTCATTTGTCCGTGATCACAGTTTCTGCAAAGTAACCGGAACGTCGCGTCGGGAGTATTTAGTTTAAAATAATATAATACGCGTCGGACAATCCGAAAGATATTAGTTTCATAATAAAGCGTTGTTAATTATTATCAGAAAAGTAAACGGACTCAATAAATGTGAAAACATCTCAACTCGTTTACTATATCTCTGAAACTAGTGGATAATATTTTATTACAAAATGTAAAAGATATTCTTCATATGACGTATAACGTAAATATAAATGTCACAATTAATGTCTCTCTAGAAACAAGTCTGAGAACGTAAATATAAGAGTATCTTTATTATTAGCGGTAGAGGGCGCGACTGTGCCAGCATAAACATTAGCTCCGTATATATTTTGAAATAAAAATCATAAAAGTAAAACACATAGTGAAAAACCAGTGTAAAAGTATAAGAGACAAGTAAAATTAGTGAAAGAAAGTTACAATATAAACTATTCATTATTTTAAAACACGATAAAAGTGGTAAAATAGACAATAACAATAAAGTGTTTTTTTATGGTCATAAAAAGAAGTTGTCTCAAGCTACTCATTCTGTGATTTATGTAACTGTCTACTGAGAGGAACCACGGCCGAAAATTTAGAAATACAATAACCTAAAAATCAAAGTATTGCCAAGTCACTTAATAGTACCACCAACTTTTTAATAAAAGCGCCATCTAACGGAGTGTAATACGCTAATATCGTCAATATCGATAACTCATAGTAGCCGAGCAGAAATCCTACGAGCCTACTTAATACTGCCACACGTCAACAGAGGGCGCTAAACAAAATATGGATGAAATTAATGATATGTTAAGAAAAATGCAAGAAAAAATGAGACAGCAAAAAGTAGACATGGTTGATGGTAGCCATGAAAAAAGACATTAAAAACACAATCAACAATAATATAAATGAGAAATTTAAGAGTTTGGAAAACAAAAACTTACAACTAGAGCAAAACTTGAAAACACAGAAATTGTTAATCGATAACTTTGAAAGGTTCAATAGAAGAAAAAACCTGCTGTTTTTTGTAGTTGAAAAGCGAGAAATTAGCTATTAAGATTTGGAGAAGTTTTAGATATCATAAACAACATTTTGAACATCAAATGTGAAAAGCATTACTTAGAATCTGTAAGAAGACTTGGAAAAAAAAGCGATAAAATCAGACCAAAAGCTAGTTTATAATATTTATGTATATTTTACATAGTAAGTAAGTATGTCAGCGCTATTTCATTGGTTTTCTAAGGACGCCTGGTTCATTAACTTACACTTAAATTAAATTTGTCACAAGCAGTCACATTAATTGTTTTGAAGATTTTTGTTATTTAGGTTTCAAATACTTAAGAAAGGCTTTTAACGGTTTTGAGATGCTTCAATCAATTCAATCACTTCCGGTCGGTACCACGCCTTTGAAAGAATTTATAGATTACATATCTTACTACTTTAAATAATATACATGTACCTGTATATGCATACATTGAGTTTTATTTATTGATAATGCATTTAAAAAGCTAAAAGTTAGGAGAATATACCTATTATGTGAATTCTATGTTACAATTCTCAAACAAATAAAAAAATTCCGTATTAATAAATTCATTATGATTATGACATTAATACAGACGAAATACTGTCAGCTATATCCACAGTTACTTGTTCTATAACCAAAATTACTTACATATATGTACCTGAATTGAAAAACCAATGTTTGATTAACATTTTTATTTTTAAATGTAAGACATTCATAAATTCGATGAGACTTTACAAATTATGCAAGTTAATTGATTATTTTTTATTTTTTACTAGTAAATGCTCTAACATAAGAAGGTTTTCCTGAGCGATAATTCGATTTAAAATTATGATATTGATTTTTATGATGATTATTTTGTGAGTAAGGCTTTTTTGATTGTATACTATGATTGGAAATAGGCATGGTCCTTTGAGGTTTATTGTTATTATCGGATTTACCACGCTTCAAGGCTTCTAGAACATCTGCTCGGTTAGTCAAGAACTTATTGAATTGTTCAAGTGTTGCAACCTCATTTAATGAATTTCGTAATTCTTCCCGTTCTGATTCTGATTCGGTCGCTATAGGTTGTATGTTAAATAATTCAGTTAAATGATAGTTAATTAACAATCGCTTATTGTCGTATCGCTTGCAAAGCAAAGACCAGGCTTCTTTGTAGTTAGAAGATGACACTTCGAGATTTGCAATTACTCGTGCCGCATCTCCCTCGAGATACGAAATTAAATAATGATATTTGTGAATATCGGATACCGAAATATACGTCATCAAATTTAGCGATTTAAATTTGTGGCAACTTAAAACCAAGACTATCAGGATCATGATGGTGATGGCACGAGGTTGCAGGAGCTAAAGATTTACGTCGAACTTCAGATTGTATTTTCGCATTTTCAATGAGAATTTTAGCTGCTGCTATTCAAGAAATAATTTCTTATCGATGCCATCTCTCATCGATCTTAGAGTCTAAGTTTTGATAATTTAATTCCATTTTAGTTTGTAAATCTTCAAATTTAGTAGATAAAGTTTCAAATTTATTTAATTTTAAAGATAATTCTGCTACGCTAGTACTAGAGAGTTGAATTGACTCTAATGTTGTTAAATAATTTTTAAATTTTGTAATCTGGCCTTATATGGAACTACGTTTTAAGCTTAACTCCTTATATTTAGTAATAGGTTTATCTGAATCAGTAGCCATGACTTCGAATATTAAAATTAAGTTAATTTACAATATTGAAAATTCGAAAAGTTATTAATTTACCTCACTTAGCTGCACTGGAGTAAATTAAATGCGTCGTCACTCTCCTCCCTTCGGCGATACTCCCAGCAAAGAAACCGGTGCTGCGTCGTTAATAGCTCGATGCACAAAACCAGCGTCCTGCCTGGCACCTGGAAATTTCGGCAGAAAGGATGACTAAAAGTGAAATGGTATGGTGCTCTAAGAGTGCAGCTATTTAGTTGTTTTGTTTACCTATTTAGTGCAGCTACGAGTATTACCATTATATTTGGTTATCAATCCGGCTACTAAAAACATATTATGTTATTTAGGATTCCAGTAGTTCGAAAGTAGACTAATGTGGCCGGAGCTGTTAATTTATACAGAGCCTAAAAACAACAGCGGAAACTTTTAGCTCAGACTAAACCAATATAATCAAGTTAACTATTATGTTATCAAGTGAATAAAGTGATTATAACATACATATAATTTTAATGTACGTGTGTATCTCATTGAACTCCGAAGCGGTTTGACCGATTCCAATGAATATTTTGAATGTATTTAGGTGGCGCCCCAGATGGCTTAGATTCAAAAATCGGCTCGGTATATGGCGCAACAGTCGGTATATATGTTATTTAAAATGAAGAGACTACATCGCAGGTTACTATATGTATGTACCTTTTATTTTACACACTTTGTGTTTCTCTATTTTCTATAAATATGTACAATATAAAATAAAATCAAAGGCATAAAAATATATGTAATATTGTATATTTACCTAGTGATATAGCATTATATAATTGAACTAGTAAACACTTAATTTGGATAAACGAACACTATTATTAAATAAAACAAAAAATATGATAAAAATCACCAAAGGCGCCTTGTGAAAAACTGAATAATAATATTTAAAATTTAGTGTCTTGCTTTTCTTAAAAATTGTTAAACTTTTTTTTTTTTTATATTTATGCCATATTTTATCATAGGTATTTACCCTTATTTAACAATCTATATCACGAACCTAACTAGCTTTTATATACATTATGAGAAAATCATTATCGTTAATCATAACATATCCTTAAATTGATCGAAATGACTGTGATCGTATAGTTTCAGATATTTACACTGTTCTGAAATTCATAATACTCTTAGCAAATAGACATTTATTATCAGATTCGGAGCACCGAACTTTAGGACATTGTTTGAGTTTTCAATCAGTGTTTTACTGTACTTTAAGTCAAGGGACGAAAAAGCATGCATTTGAAATATGAAATAGTTTTGAAGTTTGTGTATGAATATTTAATACTTATTTCATACAAAACAACTAACTCCATGTTTACAGTATGTATTGTGAATTACAATATTATTCTCTTCGATTTGCATTCCATTCCGGTTTTAAGTTAACAAAATTGGGTCATTAGGTTTGATTAGATTTTAGACATTGTAATACTATAATAGTAATTGGGTTGGTGTATAATAATTTTATTGTAGAAAATAAATTTAACATTATAACCGCATTAAACATGAAAACCTCATAATAATAAATTTAAGTACTTGAAATTGTTCTGTTTATATTATTATTATTTCCCTGTTCTTTATATTACGAGGTTTCAAATAAGTAATATCTTTTCTTAGTCGAATAATCATTTGATATATAATTGTGTATGGTTATATATATCTATCCATTCATAATAAAAATGTAAAAAAATATTCAGCTCAGTTCTTTTTTTAGATAAGGATGTAACTTGTACAAGTTTGACAGATCTTACCTTTGTAAACTATAACATAAAAAGACACTTAATACAGTTAAAAATAAATGATGAAATAATAAAAAGAGTTTCTTTGTTTTAACCTTAGTAACTTCTTTAGGTGTAAAATATATTTTTTTATCATGACCATAATTATTATTTTATAAACATGTAATATAAATTATTTTTTTTTTTGTAGACATAGTCTTATATTAACCATAATTATCCTTTCTAAAATCTATACAACATGTAACATAATAACGCACACCCTGAAAGTAGTTTGTTCAGAATCGGTATCTGGATCGATTTTTATAGTTTTTTATGTAGGTCATTTTTTTTCTCAAATTTAGATAGAACTAAGTAAATTATAGTCACCCTACACACAGTTATCTAAACACTTCATAGAAACGAAAATGATTTATTGAATATTAAGATTTTTAAAATTAAATATTAAATTAGTAATCATCATTTAATTAAAGAAAACTGATACTTGTTTCAAGGCTAAAATAGTATTTTACAAATTTCTACGCACGCACAGCGACAGCCGGCACACATCAAGTACCTACGCACGTGTCCATTGACCTCCTAGATCATCTGATTTGACGCGACTCGACTTTTTTTTGTGGGGGCAAATTAAATCGCTAGTTTATAACACAGAGATAACAAGTGCCGAGGAACTAAAAAATAAGATAAAACCACCTTTATAAAAGTGAAAAATGACACTGCAGTATTATCTAAAATAAAACCACAATTGGGTTTTTGAAAAAAAAAAGTATTGATTTTTTTTTATGTATTTTAAAACTTTATTATTAATTATATTGATTTTTAATGCAAAAATCTTGAAAAATTTTTTTTTTAATTAATTAAAAATTGATAAAATTCAAAAACCAATCACGTGACTGTAAACGCGCCACGATTGGTCACCATACTTGTGACGTCATAATGTTAAAGCAATTTCATAATAGTACAGTGTTTATGGCTATTATCTTTGACTTGATAAAAATATCTCAAATTTATTAGTGAAAAACGATTTGAAAAGTTTATTTCCACTAACTGTGTGTGATAAAGGATTTATAAAAGCAAAATCGGATAATATTCCTGATGTTGATATATTTTTATGATAACTATTTTTTTTAAAAGTGCGGTTTAATTTTGCTGAAGTTCGAGGTGCTAAGACATCAAAGTAAGTCTGTTAAAAAATACTATTCTAAATGAAAATAAGTATTTATTCTCTATTAAATATAATTAATAATTATTTCATTAAATCATTATTAATAAAATGTTATTACAACATTATAAAAAACCAAAATAACATATACTTTAAAAATTTAAATGTAGTCTGATACAGAACCTAGAATATTATAAAATTATGAAAATATCTATTAATTGAATTCCAATTATTAGACAAACATACATATAGATTTCCTATTATACGCTTTGAATTATCAATTAAAAATTTTTTAATGCTACGATTCTAAAGATTATGATTTGGAGCCCAGGTAAAAAAATTAATTACTGAACTATACTTATTCGATTTATACACTTAGATAAATAATAATTAATAACAATATTATTATGAATACTTACAACGAAATGATCTTCACAACAAAAAAAAATTGATTTTGTTTTTGAATAATCTCGGTGCACTGCTTGAAACCATTTCTTTCGACGTTTTTCGTCTTGTGGAACATTTAAAAACATTTTTTCAGGAGTTGTTTTTGTAGTATTTGTACATAATGGTACAAAACAAGAGCGATAACTTTTGAGTTTTGACATTTTTGATTATTTAACAATGCCAACAGAATTTACTAGATAAAAACTCAAAACACTCTACTAATTATTATATCTCTGTATGCTACAATGAGCAAAAACTAACATTGTGACGTCACACGCGCTCGGGTTTATTCGCGAGCTGTCGGCGGGTCTTCGGTACTGAATTTAAAATTTAATTTTTATTTTGAAATAAGTTTTTAAATATTGCAAAAAAAATAAAATAAAAATAGTTTTGTTATAAAACTTATATATGATCTTTCCATTTATCACAAAAAAATAAATAAATTCAAAAACCCAATTGCGAAAACGGGCATTAAAGTGCATTGAACAAGGCGGTGGACATTTTGAAAATGTTTTAAAACAACAACGCCGTGCGAGTGCAAATTAAACTGTAAGTTTGTTTATGATCTTTAAATTATTGTAAATACATATTTTGATTCACACCATTTAAACACGCCGACTGTGTTTAACTTTGTCGTAGGTATTGTGGTGTCTAATCAAATCACGCGTTATCAGCTGTTTAATAATTGTTATTTACAAATTTAATTTTACAAATCAGTAATTATATGTAAAATATTGGCTTCACATTAAAAAAATTCAATGTTGACAATCTTAAGCTTGAAATCATAATGTAGTTATTTCGTGTACTTATTATTACCTACTACTTATTATTGTCGGACGGCACTCGGAGAGAGGGGCGCGGGCGCGGCGAGTACATAGTGTCTGTCTGTGTGTGCGTGTGCAGCGGAGTGTTGGTGAATAGCTGACCATATTATTTGCACGAAATTGGGATAACTAATTTCACAAATAAACAATGCTAACGCACATATAAACAATATTTGGTGTATGCATTGCTTTTATATTATTATATTTTAATTGGGGTGTTTGCTACATATAACAAATATTGCATTTCTTTTTTTCATGATTGTTAGTTCTATAATGTGTTTTTTATTTATTTAAAATAAATGAAAAATAATCGTCGTTTCTTGTGTTAATTAATTAAATATAATTAATTATAAGGGTAAATGTTAACCTCCGTTAATTTGTAAATCAAATCATTTTGGGCAACTTGTTAGATACGCGGATAGGGTCGGACAAATGAAGGGATCGCTGGCTAATCACGCACTGCTTTATTGAACGATTATTACACTATATATATGGGTGGTCGCAGCCACGCCCGAACTAATTATTTATACATACCTACATATGTAACACAACTTCATGTTTGCAGCAATATATATGTTTATCTCTTATTTCTATATATAATACACAAAAATTAATTATAACCCTTGTTTAGAATAATTAAACTGTCGAATAGGAATCTAAGTTAATTATTATTAATGGCCTTATTAAAATTTGAAATATTATGATGTAATTTCTTGTCTCCTATTCTGAACAATTAGAGATGTTTTGAGAAGAGGAATGTTAATATTGCGTAAGGAATTTATAGTGGGGATAAACCAATCTCATGACTGGTTAATGAATTTGTTACGTACAAGCTCTTAATCCCATTATAGTCTTGCCTTTTTGAGGTTTATACAGGTCAGCAAAACAACAAAACGTATACAATCACTATAACATTAATCTGTTTTACGAGTAGTTGCGAAATGCGACTTACTCTTGACGTATGCTCATGAAACAATCGAAACTTAAGCAATAAATTAGACTAATCAAAATAAATAACTTCCTGAAAAAATTGGCAATTTAAAATTATGAACTATAATTTAATAGTGGAAAATACAAGTAAGGTCATCATGAATGACTAAAGTGTCATGTACGTAATTGTTCTGGGAGTCGCTGCGCGTCAGCCGTCGAAGGCGGACGTGCCGTTCGATCGCGTCCGTGACTAATGTTCGTAACATTCAAGGTTATCTGTCGTGTCGTGTTTTAAAAACGCTCTGACTGTGTTTGTGTTATATGCCCAAGGTCAACTGACTTTGATGTCTGTGACGGGCGGAGTTGATGTGGTGACTGAGATGGACAGTGATGGGGCTTCACCCGCAAAGATTGTGGGTGGCTCCATGTTGGACAAAGGCTATGGAATAAAGGATTACCGAGTACGTGTGCCGAGGTTGTCGGATTCGGAAATGTCTGACTGTAGCGTGCGGACAGCGGAGTCACTTTCGGACAGTCGGCTGTGGAGGAAAAGGTCCGCCGGGAGTGCGCTCAACTCTCCCGAGACGGCGGAAGAGACGGCCACTGAGGCGAGCGTCGCTCCAATCAAAGGAGCGGCGCACAAATCAAAAAGAGGGCGGGGAAGGCCTCCTTCTACTGGCCAATACGTTGGCTTACACCGTGCCAAAGTAGAGCTGGCCAGGGCCCAAGAGAAAGAGGCGAGACTCCAAGCAGTGGCCTGCTCCACGCGAGGAAGCGGAAAGCGGGATGAGGAGATCAAGCTCTTGCGAGAAGAGAACGCTGAGCTACGCAAGCGTCTGGAGGAGATGGACGCAACGATTGCCCAACTTGTTCAAAGCGTTAAAGCTTCTACTCAGGAGTTCGATGAAGACAGAGTTGTCCGTAAGGTTGTGGAAGCATTGGGCCGTGCGAATGTGCCAGAGCTCCGGCTCAGGCCTCCGCTAGCTAGTGATGGAAGAAGGACGGCGGTGACGGCCACTACCTCGACGGCTCCTGGACCTCTGGCTCCAGCACTGCCGGCTGTAGCGGGGGAAAAGGGCCATTCAAAGAAGGTCCGCAAGAAGGCATCTATGGCCGCAACTGAGGCTGCACTGGGAGCATCGCTAAAGCCCGTAGACGCGTCTCCGTCAACAGAAGCCCCGGAGAAGAACAAAGCTCCGTCTTGGAGCCAGGTGGTTAGAAAGAAGAGCGCCCCAAAACCAAAAACGGCGCCACCACCCCCCAAGAAGAAGACGGTGAAGATCAAACCGCCGAAGACTGCGGCGGTCGCTATCACCATCCTCCCGGAGGCAGGAGAAAACGCCACCTATGAGGCGGTGCTGAGGGAGGCACGCCAACGCGTAGATGTCCAGGCGCTGGGTCTTGGGCCCTTAAAATGGAGGAAAGCGCAGACCGGGGCTCGGATATTTGAGATCGGTGGGGAGGGCTCTGCTGCGAAGGCAGACCTCTTCGCTGAAAAGCTCAGGGAGGTAGTGAATCCCGAGGCAGTGAAGATCCACCGCCCAGTGATGCGCACTTCAATCCGAGTCGCTGGTCTGGACGAGTCCGTTACTCAGGCTGAGGTAGTGGCAACGGTTGCTCAGGTGGGCGGCTGCCCCGCCGAGCTTATCGTTGCAGGTTCCCTCTCAGCGTCGGGCGCTATCCTGCTGGGAGTCCCAGCGGCAGCCGCCAAAAAAGTGGTTGACGCGGGCCGGATCATCGTCGGATGGAGTTCCGCTCGCATTTCAGCAATGGCACCGGTGGCTCGGAAATGTTTCCGGTGCCTGGCGACCGGACACTTAGCGGCCATGTGCAAGGTCACCCAGGGAGTTCCCCGGGGCCACTGCTATCGCTGCGGACAGCCGGGTCATTTCGCACGGGATTGCAAAAACGATCCGAACTGTGCGGCGTGTACCGCACTAGAAAAACCAGCCACACACGTGGCCGGATCCGAAGGGTGCTGCCTCAAAGCCCAGACAGCGAAAAAGGGCAGTGGGGGGGCAAGGCTCCCTAAGCCCTCCAGCAGAGGAGACATGGATACATCCTAATCCATGGATCTAGAAATACTGCAAGCGAACGTAAACCACTGCGCCAGGGCCCAGGATCTTTTTGTCCAGACCATGGCGGAGTGGCAAACACAGATCGCAGTGGTCGCTGAGCCATACGTCGTGCCCCCTCGGGATGACTGGGTTGGGGATACGGAGGGACTAGTGGCCATCGTCGCATCGCGAGTCAACGGAGCCCCTCCTCTGATATTTACAGCCAGGGGCCGAGGTTATGTGATGGTTAGCGTGGGCGGCACTGCAGTAGTGGGGGTGTACTGCTCCCCTAACGAGGGCTTTACTGCTTTTCAGCAAGTTCTTGTTGAGGTGGGAGCTCTAGTCAACAGAGTGCACCCTTGCCCCGTGCTAGTCGCCGGGGATTTCAACGCCAAATCTCGAGCGTGGGGATCTGCGGTGACGAACGCACGGGGAAATTTACTGGAGGAGTGGGCTATAAGCCTCGGTTTGGAGGTCCTCAACAGGGGAAGCGAGTTGACGTGTGTACGTCACAATGGAGGGTCGGTGGTTGACGTCACATTCGCCTCTGCCCCCCTGGCGCGCCGTATCGCAGATTGGACAGTGGTGGTTGACGCTGAAACCCTGTCGGATCACCGCTATATCCGATTCAGGGTGGCCGCGTCTTCTACGTCACAAGTCGGAGCTTCCCCTACTGGAGATGGAAGAAAATGGGTGCTGGGAAAACTGGACATTTCCCTGGCCAAAGAAGCGGCCATCGTGGAAGAGTGGTCCAGGAGGTTATCGTCCGACAACCTGGATCACGAAGTTGACGTGTTCTGCGGTGCGCTGGTCCGTATATGCGAAGCCTCGATGCCGAAAGCGCGTCCGGTCACCCCACGGCACCGGGTGTACTGGTGGCGAGACGAACTCCGCGATTTGCGTCGAGCGTGTGTCACCGCCCGCCGTCGCCATGCCCGCGCCAGGCGTAGGAGCGTACGGGACGTTCAGAGAGAGGACGTCCTATACGAGGAGTACCGGGCTGCACGCAAGGCTCTGCGGATGGGGATCAGCGCTGCCAAGGAGGCGGCCTGGAACGAGTGGCTAGAGTCACTGGATCGGGATCCGTGGGGGCGGCCCTACAAGGTCATCAGGGCCAAATCCAGGCCTTGGACCCAGCCGATCACGACCACTCTTCAGCCACAGTTCCTGGAGGAGGTGGTGGAGGCGTTGTTTCCTCGAAGGGAGCCTTGGACGCCTCCAGCTATGGCTGATAACTCGCCAAACGAGTCCGGTAGTCCGGCGGTATCCGAGGAGGAACTGTGTCGTGCGCGTGCAAAGCTGCGGAGCAAGAGGACCGCCCCGGGCTTGGACGGAGTTCCCGGTCGGGTGGTGAACATAGCGTCTGAGGCAATGGAGGCATGGATACGTGAGGTGTTCTCCATGTGCCTGGACCGAGGCCGGTTTCCGGCTTGTTGGAAGGTGGGGAAACTGGTCCTACTACGGAAACCAGGCCGGGACGAGGGCCTACCGTCGGCATATCGGCCGATTGTGCTCCTGGACGAAGCGGGTAAGCTCTTTGAGCGAGTGCTCGCGGCTCGTCTCGTCCAGTCGATGAGCAGAAGTCTGCACGAGACCCAGTTCGGCTTCAGAGAGGGCCGGTCGACGGTCGACGCAATCCTGCGTGTCAGGTCGCTCGCTGAGGAGGCTGTGTCTCAGGGTGGGGTGTTGCTAGCGGTATCGCTAGACATCTCCAACGCCTTCAACACACTTCCCTGGGAGACAATACTTGCAGGCCTGAGGTGGCACGGGGTGCCCGAGTACCTGCAGGTCGTAGTGGCGGACTATTTTGTGGGCCGCAAAATAGTATACCCCACGCAGGGGGGCCGTTGGGTCTATAAGGCGATGTCATGCGGTGTTCCACAGGGGTCTGTCCTAGGCCCCCTCTTGTGGAACATCGGCTACGACTGGGTGTTACGGGGAGCTAATGTTCCCGGTGTCTGCGTGACTTGTTACGCAGACGACACCCTGGTCACGGCTTACGGTTCATCTTATCGAGAGGCGTCAATCGTCGCAACAGCGGGTGTGGCTCAAGTCGTGCGACGGATTCGTACCCTGGGATTGGAGGTGGCTCTTGACAAGTGCGAGGCCATTTCCTTCCACGGTCCTCGGAGGGGACCGCCGAGGGGAGCGTGTATTGTGGTCGGAGGAACTTTTATCTCTGTTCAGCCCTGGCTGAAGTACCTAGGGCTGGTCCTCGACAGTCGATGGACGTTCGGCGAGCATTTCCGGCGACTGGAGCCCAAGTTGGTCGCGGCGGCTGGCGCGTTGGGGCGCCTGCTTCCGAACGTCGGTGGTCCCAGTGTGGCATGTCGTAGACTCTACACTGGGGTCGTTAGATCGATGGCACTGTACGGTGCGCCTGTATGGGCCCGGTCTCTCGGCCCGCGAACGACAGCCTACCTCCGCCGTCCGCAGCGTATCTTGGCGCGACGGGTGGCGCGGGCGTACCGTACAGTGTCTTTTGAGGGGGCCTGCGTGCTGGCCAGCACGCCACCGTGGTACCTGGAGGCCGATGCGTTGTCGGCTGTCTATCACCGGCGCGCGCAGGCTCGCAGCCATGACGGAGGAGTTGCGTCCGGGTCGGTCGCCGAATGGAGAAGGGATGCGGCGGCCAACGTTCTACGTAGATGGGGTGAGCGACTGGCTTCTCCGACGGCCAGTTATGAACTGGCCACCGCTGTCAGGCCTGTTCTTTGCGAGTTGGTGGGTCGCACGTTTGGCCCACTGACCTACCGCCTGTCACAGTTGCTGTCGGGACACGGATGTTTCGGCAGGTATCTGTGGCGGGTGGTGGGCAGGGAAGAAAGCCCCGCCTGCCATCACTGCGGGGGTGGCGTGGAGGACTCGGCGCAGCATACTCGCGAGTCATGCCCAGCGTGGGACAGCCTTCGCGCTGCTTTGACTACGGTCATAGGGAGGGACCTCTCGTTGCCGGCTATAATCTCGGCTATGGTCGGCAGCGAGGAGGCATGGGAGGCGGTGGCCGCTTTTGCCGAAGCGGTCATCAGCGCGAAGGAGGCAGCGGAGCGGGCCAGGGAGAGCAACCCGGAGGCCCCTGCCCTCCGTCGTCGGCGAATTGGTCGCCGGCGCCGAGCCTATCTGGCCTCTTTACAGCCATAGGTTAAGCGCTGGGCGACGTGATCCTGGGTGACAGACGGGGACTTCTGTCGCCCGTTGATAGGATCAGTGCGGTGCTAGCCCCTCTTGTTCCGGGGGCGGCTCGCGGTGGTGGTCTGCGGGGGGATTTGTCCCCCCTAGTTCGAGGTCCGGAGTGGACAAGCGCCGGCAGGGTCGCGAGGCAAGCTCGTGATATACCGTGGCCCTGCCTAGGTGGCGTGGTTGAGGAACACCCAGGGGTTTTAGTGGGTCGAAACCCCACATAACCCGGTCAAGTCCCCGCTTGGCCGGGTATCTGTGAACAGATTTCCCCTGGGAAAACAAAAAAAAAAAAAAAAAAAAAAAAAAAATGTACGTAATTGTTCTGATTTTCTGTTTTTTAACTATATAAAATTTTTAATGAATTAATAATTTTTTTCAATTGACTTTAAAATTTTAAGACTACTGGTTTCAATATATACTCGTACAATATTTTATACAGACTGATTATAAAAAAGTGAAAATAAATTTTCATTTCATAACTAGAATGCGCGCTTTCGCTCTATTATAACTCATAATAAACTTTTATAACATTTTTAAGATAGTTTACATCAATAACCATTAACAACGATTTCTTTAAAAAAAAACTACAGACTTAACGAGTGAATTTGGAGGCCAATCAAAGCTTCTAGTAAAAAAAAATGATCTTTTTTTGTGGTTATTATGGAAATTTTGGTTATGATGTTGTATAATTAAGATTTTTGATCAATTGTAATTCAAATCCTGAATTCATTGAACAGAGTTAAGGTTTTAGGTTTTATACGAAAACGTTAACACAGAACATTAAAGATGTAGAAGCATTACCTCAGATGAGGTCAACAATCAGATTCCAGAAACAGAACGAAAATAAAAACACTAAGAATAATATTTAACGAAATTCAGTTTCAGTAAGGTCAAAATCATATAAATTATTTTTTTCACGCAAATTTATTTACACCAATAACTGTATATTAAAAACAATATTACAAATTTGTACCTCTATGCATAAAATTTATGTTTCTGTAAAGCTATTTTTTTTTTGTTTACGTTACATTTAATTGTTTCTTTAAAGACGTTGCTTCTAAAATTCTGAAACAAACAGTGTCGAGGATTACTTTAATTATATTTCTAAATATGTATGAGTAAAATTTTGAAACGATAAGTACGTCAGTAATAGTTATTAAAAGAGAATGTAATGAGAAATTTTAAAAGATATTTAAGATTAAAAGGGAATAACATCAAAGCATCTGAGATTTAAGGGGGCAATTTAAAGGGTATTTTAAAGAAGCTGTTAATAAATGCTGGAAATAAATTGATGCGTTGTCAACTTTATTTTTTTTTTAATAGAGAGGGGTGGTGATAAGGAAATGTTTGAATTGAAAATTTAATTCCCTGCTAAAAATGTAGTCTCAGAGAATTAAAATAAATACTTAATTGATTTTCATGTTTTAATAACGGTTTAATCGTGGTTACTGATTAATTTCTGGAAAGAAATATGAATGAATATGAAACTGTAACTAACTTATAAGATATTTAAAATAGTTGAAGAAGAAATATTGTTTTGAGGTACAAAATTTACTTCAAACTGTTTTTGCTATTTTATTTTGCTATGTTGGAACAGATGTTAATAATACAGTCTTTTGTATTAAAAAAAATATTGTTTTAATTTTGGAAAATAATGAAATATATAAAATTTAAAATAGCATTAAATTTACATCTATGCTACAACTTTGGTAATATATCTTTTGAGAAGTAAACATTTGCTTTATTTCACACAATTCCAAAAACTTTCAATTTCATAGCGGCTTTAATAAAATGCAAATGATTTAGGTTTACGAAATGAAAAATTGATCATTCATATTTTTTGAGAAAAAGTTTTAAAAGAATATTAATTTAAATTATTGTATTTCTATGTATTTGGGAATGCATAATATGCGTTAATATGTAATGAAGTAAAATCCAATGCAATGAAACTAACTCACCATCAACATCAACATTAGTCTCATTACAATAATTGTTCATATTGTATAATTGTGTATTTTAAATTTAAATAATCTGTAACGGCTCGTTTTGAACTTACCCTTCAATTAAAATTGCCATGATATTTTACGGCTAAATTAATATTCAAGTACATTATTTATTAAAACCTACGTGGAATTATCTTAATCTGATAATTGCATTAAGCGATTATTCTATCAATATTAAGTTATCACTATTTATATGTCTTTGCTGTATACATTAATCATTAATTCTTATGTTATTTATTTCGTGTGTAAATTTAGAAACATTATTTTATTAAACGACCTTACTTTAGTAGATATATCGCTGGCCTCTACTACTACCTCAAAACTTAATGAATGGGTCTTGTTAAAGGGATAATATTTCCCAATAATCTAGCAATGATAAAAATTTAAACTAAATGAAAGCACAAAACAAATTTTAAATCCGAACCTTCTTGTTTACGTAAGTGCTACATATTAATATAATAAATAAACATCGCTGGGGCAACATCGTTAATTAAGAATTTACGATACTATCGGCAAAATATAACACTATAATTTTATATTTTAATTTTGTACAACTATTTCGATAAATAAAACAACGACAAAAATTTGGATATTCTCATTTTGTTCGCGGCTTTCACCATATTCGTTTTTAGGCTATAAATTGTTGCAAGGGATTTTGTATCTTGGAGAATATAACCACCGCCGCGGCGGGCAGGTCCTTACGTTACTTATCATAGCTAGAACTACGGTAACTACAGGTCTGCCGTCTGACCCAACCCCCGTGTAGTGATCCTATCCATGTAGGTCCCGTTAATCCCAGAGTAATTCTTCTGTCAAGTTCTTTTCAGATGTGAAATATTTTAAAGGTGCTTTGAATTATCGTACTCACTAAAATCACTTCAATTAAATCTCGCATTATATATTTATTTTTTCTATCCAATACCAACGCGGATTTAATGAACATTGAAAAGTTGACTTATATTAAAAATATATATTTATTTCTCCAATTTTTATTTTAATATAGAACAAATTAGTATACAATCCTGTATGTACGAGTATCTACTGCCTACTGGGTTAGTACTGGAAAACATTTATATTATACTTGTGTGAATTAGTGCACCTGTTAATATTTTTTTTTGCATTCAAATACACAAAATATAGCAAAATTTATTTAATTTATATCAAAAAAATCAAAATTTATTAAGATTTTTTATCGTTAGTATAATCTACACATCGTTATAACATGTTTTATCATAATAGTTATAATAGACTGTCGAAGCCTCAAACACTAAATGAATTTTACAACCGAGAGCTGTTTCGAATGACTTTCTTTACCAGAAATATAGTTTTCTTAGTAAAGTACGATCGATTATGCGATTTGTTATACTAAAGTTTACCCTGTTGACTATTTTGCTTAAAGAGAAGACGCTTTCATCCGAAAACCAAAGTTTTAATTGTTCTTTGGAGTTGTTAACGGAAAAGCCCTCATTTAAAAACCAAACTTTACCAATATAATATTCCAACAACTATCCGTTTTAATCGAAACATTGGAGTTCTATGAGTTATTGTTTTAACAACCAACATTTTATACTCCTAGTCTAGGAAGAAGCGGCAATTAATTTTTATGGCTTTAAAAAAGTCACGAAAATACATACGTAAGTATAATTTGAATATTATTCGCAAATTTGGAGTACAAAAATGTCGATCTATTTACAATCATATCTCAATTTTCATATTAACAATGTTTCCTCACTCTATGTATGGAAGTGACCCGTTTGATATTTAAATTAATTTAAATTTTTTTTAGAATTTTCTGTTCAAATATAAATTATGTTTATTTTATTGTAAGTACATATTTGTACATTTATATGACATTTTATATCTCATAAGTATTTTAAGTTCCTAGATATTAATATAAATAATTTACATAAATTTGTAACATAATGTACAAATAATAATCTTAATAATCTATCAAAAGTCATTACTTGTATATTTATCCATATTACAAAGACAATACAAGAATATAAACTATCATATACATATATAGTATATACTATTCAATTATATAACATTTTTCCTTATCCCTAGCAAGTGCTATAAGTTCCTTATACATGTAGCATGTTGTTCATGGTACCTGTCATGTAGTGCATGTAATCTCGCTCGAGGTATCACGAGGGCTGGCGGCGGGGGAGGGGAGTGTCCGGGAGGCTCCGGGGCCTGCTTACTGTGTAGTGTACACCGGGACTACAATAGAATAGAATACAACTAAAACATATATACATATAGAATACACACTTCATGAACAACGAGCATGATTCAACATTGAAGTTACACAAGAAGCTTCACATGAAACATTAATTAGTTTAAATTGTATTTGTAATAAATATAAGATTGACTCTCTGTCTAAGATATGGAGGATGAAAATGTTGTCTAATTAAGTGACGTCATAAATCATGAGTGTTTTTAAAAACAACTGGGAGCTAAGAAATATCGTGTTAGAATGCCTGTGGTGACTATTGAATATTTAATTCAATTGATTTTTTTCTTACTTTTGATGGTACATAAGGCAGTGAAGCATTCAGTACTGAAATTTAGTACATATAGCTACTATAATTTTTGCAAAATGTGTTTGTATTACATTATAGATAAATTACCTGATGTAAACTTGGCATTCCCTGCATGCAACCAATAACAAACGTTTGATTCGTAGGATTCTTCTGACTGCAGCATCTTTTCGAGGCCCAGATGATAATCAGAGCTCCTACTACGGTGAATGTTATTAATACAGCTGAAAATGAAACATATTTGATATAAGTTTTATGTTAAATTACATGACATTTGACATAAAAAACCATACTGATTTGAATGCTGGCGTAGATCAAATTATTCCTTTATGGATAGGTAATATTATAATCATCATATTTTTTAAAATAAGCAACACTTTTAAGAGATAGTGAATAGTAGTAGTTCTGTATATATATGGATATATTGAACCCTGTGGTATACTTTATAGTGTAGTCGTTCCAGATTACTCAAGTCTCATAAGTCTCTATTTACCTTTCAGATTGACTTGACAACTTCGTCCCGCGTACCATTTGAAACATTCACATATCATCGCGTTCTCACGATCGAAGCAGGTACCATGATAGTTGCAGCCCGCACAGCCTATTGCGTCAGCTGAAAGTTTTTATTAAAAAATTACAATTTAAAACATAATCGTGTCATTATTTGTACAATTTTATTATCATTGGAAATCTTACAACGCTTTCAAAGTCAAATTATATATAAGGGTGATGTTTTGATGTCTAAAATACCCCATATATTTCGTGCGACAGAGTAGCATTAATGAAATCGACTTACCCTTTGAGTGTTGACGCTAAGGTCTGCAAAACCTTCTAAACAACTACAAGTGTAAGTTCCACGAAGGTTGAAACAGCGTGAGTGTTCGGATCAGTCATTGAACTGACTACTCGTGCATTCGTCGAAATCTGAAAAAATTCCAATGCTTCTTAGATTTTTAAAGTATATAAGTAACAGTGGCGTGCACGATAAAATACGAGAAGTAATCAGAAAATATTAATTTAAACTAAATATTGATAAAATTCGCGCAAAATGGTAGGGACAGCAGTCCGATCAGAACGAACATCTATATTATACTTTATGAACCTCTCAACCACCTTTGAGCCACGAAAGTACCTTAAAACGATTACGATCTGTTCACCACAGCTTTATAAAAGTTATTTAAATAGTAATATCAAAAATAATCACAAATATTCTTATTATTACCTTTTGAAAATAAAAAACAAGGCAAACAAAATAACTTATTTGTGTGTACACAACCTGCTAACTAATTAAAACAATAACATTACCTTTCTTTTAGATCAAACTCAACTGGTCACACACCTTGACTTTACTCTTATTTTAATTTTATTACCAAAAGGCCAATATTGAAAATCTACTCGTAACTAATTTCAATAAACACATATCACCAGCACAGAGCTCACAGCTATAATTTTACACAATTCGTTAATAAATTAATCCACTGTTTACTAATTAAAACTTACTTCACTTGCGCTTAGAAAGACAAATAACAATACATATTCAAAAATAATAAAATGGCGAAAAAATATATGAACAGTTTACCGACCAATCAGAGCGTCCCGTTTCATTTGACAATTAACGAACGAACGAAGTTTCGTTTTAACATTGATAGATGGCACTTATTAACAAATCATAAATCAAAATATATCGTTTTAAATATCTGTTAACATTTGTAATTCGTAATGTATGATTAAAAATATGTAAGTAAGAATTTAAAAATATAGGTTTAGTTGTTATATGCGTAGGATATACAGTGCTTATTTGCATCTATGTTTTGCACGCCACTGAGTAATAAGAAAGCCAAAATTGTGGTTGTTGTAAATGTTCTTTATTTATAATTAACTGACTTGAGAGTGTTCACTTACCACTAACATTAAGGCTCTCAATAAATTCTTCAGATGCATAAATTTCTGTTCCACCAAGACTATCATTATTATTCCGTAGATATTTCTCTATAACTTCCTTCAGTCTGCTTTCATGAGCGTTATCGGAAAGCTAAAGAAAAATTCGTTTAAGTTAAGCTGCAAACAACATATTTCAAGTCTTTACTGAATGGTTACCTGAACGTAGAAATCATTGATAACTCCCTCATATGCACCGTCTTTTGTTCTTATCTCAATAGGATGGAATCCTGTTATGTGGACTCCGTGATAAACATCCTGTAAGTCTGATTGCATTATCATTCTATTTATTCCTTCAATACTAGCCAATGACAAACTCTCATATTTTTTAGTAGAATTGTCCGATAAATTCTTATGGAATTTGAGCACCTTATTGTTTCTAGATCCTAATCCTTACTGAGTACGTGTATGTTGCTAAAATTGATCACATTTAAAATATTATGTTGAAATAGTTAAAATACTAACTGGTTGTGTATTTTTAGTATAATAGAAAATAGTAATATCTTACGTTTACACGGTCGATCTGGGAACATTCTAGCGAAACCTGGTCTAGGTACACACGCACTTCATAACACTATCGATCCTCTGGCATCTTTCATTTCTCGAAGCTTTACAATCTGGTTGACATTCTTTACCATATCCTATATGAGTGAAAATTAATTCATTAAAACATATTATGGCATAATAAGTTCCGCGAAAACTTCATTCGCGATTCATTCTGAAGGAATTTATATTTAATCTATACTAATATTATAAAGCTGAAGAGTTTGTTTGTTTGAAAGCGCTAATCTCCGAAACTACTGGTTCGAATTGAATAATTCTTTTTGTGTTGGATAGTCCAGTTATCGAGGAAGGCTGTGGGCTATATAACATCACGCTACGACCAATAGGAGCAACCGAGCAAAGATATAGTGGTAAATAGGTAAAAAACGGGAGAAATTATTTCATCTTTGAAGCCTTCCGTTGTGTTCAAAACTTAATGTTATGTCCGTAATAATGGTGAATCCTAATTTACAATTTATTAATATATACATTCTACGTTGCATTGCTGTGATACCTACATAGAAATCGTTTCAAGCGAGATAACAAAGCGCTTCTCGGCTAAGTGTCTGTGGAATTAACTTCGCTGAAATATAATTTCACTAGCTTTCCGCCCGCAGCTTCGCCGCGTGGAGTTCGGTTATATCGCGTTTCCAAGAGAACCTTTCAAAAGTCTGGGATAAAAACTATCCTATGTTCTTTCTCAAGGTCAACTCTATCTCTGTACCGAATTTCATTAAAATCAGTTCAGTGGTTTAGGCGTGAAAGCGTAGCAGACAGACAGACAGACAGAGTTACTTTCGCATTTATAATATTAGTAGGGATTTGTTGAATCTCTCTCGTCTGCCGGTAACAGTGTTTATTGAAATTAAATGTTATATTTTTATGACATATTTTTTTAATCAAATTAATGCTATCATTCAAATGTTAACTCATAATTTAGGTACGGATAAATGTGAAAATACATTTAAATACTATTTGTGGGATTAAATATACAATCCTCGTTGATACTAACATGAAACACATCAGTATAGTAAGAGAATTAATTCTAATTTGAAACAAAAGATTACCTTCTTGTTGTCATTTAAACTCAGACTTGAGGTTGATGAAATACTGCGCTATTACTTTATATAAATTTTTCATATGTTGTATATGTATGTATGTAGTTGTAGTATGTAGTTATATTATCTCAATTCTTAATACAGGGTGACTGGTGAATTACTATCGATATTTGAGGACGTGATATTTGACGATCATATATGACAAAATAAAAATTAATATAACATAAATATTAATAAACTTCTAAGTAAAGTTAACCAAAAGTTATGTAATTAATTACGCATCGTATGAACACCCTAAAGATTAGGTATACACACACACTCACACAGATGCGGCGGCGGCGTAGTGTTGTATCAGCACGCCGCCGCACACGTCCACACTTAGAACACTTGGAACGTATCCACACTTTATTTATTTATACGGAAATTTGGTCAAAAATTAAGTGCCTATTTTTTTTACATAATTCGAATGAGAATCATGTACCGAGTATGCTCCTTAAATATTGATAGTAATTCACCAGTCACCCTGTATAATAATACATATTTAAAAATGATTTAGTTTGCTAACAAAAGTATAATGATTTAATTAATAGTTTTAAAAATATGTATTTTTGTATTGGATTAAATTCTTATCTATATTATAGCCCTTGTATATAATATAAAATTGTTTATTAATATAAAACTAACAACTTGATCACTCATTCATGTGGTTGTTTTTCTCATTAAATTTTAATGACTAAGAATCATCACACAATTACTTACATTATTTTTTTCTGTAAATAAAAGGAAAGAATATATTATATTTAGTCCACTTTGATTATTGTGACAAGAACGTTCATAAATTACATTTTATAAATTGGGAAGGATCTTGTTATATAGGAAATTTATGGAGAATTGTAATCTTGTACTACATCTATAAAGCTTGAATAAATTAAAATAATTTTGAAATAGAAAAAACACAAAAAATGCTTTTATATTCATGTCTTATAATATCGGATAAACAATGTAACAAAAATATATTTTCAAGACTTGCGAGTCTTTGTACCCCACACCTTTTAAATATTATTGGTTAATAGTGTCCCGTGTAACTAAATAGTGTAATAATTATTTGATCATCAAGTCATCCTTCCAGCTACTGAGATCATTCAAACATTTTATCAGTAGTGGGTTTCCACCTAAACGGGCGATATGTAAGAAACCTAGATTGTATACTTCAATTTAACTCGGCGGGAGGCGCTACCGGGGAAAATTTACCACATAGTGCATACTTTCGAAAATATTTATTTTTTTAAGTAATTTTGTGCAGTGCCGTTTTAGATACCTTTCGACAGATTTTCGACGGTTCGACTAATAAAGAAAATCGTGAGATTACTTGAAGGTGTTGGCTGTGTCTCTTGTATTGCCACAAATTAAGTGTAAATCTACAATCTTAAACCTGCCTATATACATTTATGAAAAGTAAAATAATACTTTTACTTGGTGGTAATGGCGAGCAAAATAATAATATTCTGAATAAACAACAGGAAAGAGCCCTCCAGCCACACTAGCAAATATTTCGTTTTGTGCACAAAATGACTAAGCTTTTGGGCTATGTTTTAAAATTTCAAATATTACATATTATACCAAGCGTTTATTAGTTTCCAACTGTCTTGTTTAATTGAAAATGTAACACAATATAATATTAAAAATAAGAATTGGTTATATTTAATTACCCATAAAATAACTCTAGTTCTTACATTAATATTATTGTGGTATTTTTTACTCAGTAGCGACAGTCAGCGTGGGTATATGGGGTGTGCCTCCCGCCGAGTTAAAACAACCATACTTCAATGAATACTATGTGTATATACTTGATTCACCTCAGCCCGAGCTTCTCTATCAAGTTCACTGAGTCTGTTTCTCGTGTACTGTATGCTGCCCGCCTTCTACAACAAACACATACAGTACTTCTTCAAGTCAATATCACGGGTACGCTGTCGTATGATACCTGAAAATAATAAAAATATAATCACGAAATAATTTACTATCACTGAATTACCATTTAGTTATGTTTATACTTATTTCCTAAACATCAAAAATAATGACAAAAATTATCATCAATAAAGTATTAGGAACAGAGGATCAAGGAAGAAACTTCCTAAGCGGACCTGATCTCATGAAAAGATTAAATAAATTACACGAAGTTCTCAAAGCTCTTAACTTTAAATTGATATGTAACTCATCAAGTTTATGAAATAACTTGATGCAATTATGAGGAATAATGATTCCGTATTTATCGAAGGGTTACATAAAACTGCAATGTTTGATCCACATAAATACGTTCTCGTATGTTGACAATAAGTAACTGAGGTTTAGTGTACTCACGTAAAACTTCGCTTCCCACTGATGTTTTGGATGCATGTATGATGGGTAAGGTGATCTTTCCTTCTGATAAATCTTCACAGAAACTGCCGTTGCTGTTTAACTGGAATAGTAATAATACACATAATGATTCCCTACTAATATAATAAATGCGAAAGTAACTCTGTCTGTCTGTCGGTCTGTTACGCTTTCACGCCTTAACCACTGAACTGATTTTCATGAAATTTGGTACAGATACAGAGTTGTCCTTGAGAAAGAACATAGGATACTTTTTATCCTAGACTTTTGAAAGGTTCTCTTATAAAGGTGATTTAACCGAACTCCACGCGAGCCGAGCTGCGGGGGGAAAGCTTGTATGATATATATTTTTTTTCGAAAATTATATATATAAATCAATTATATTAGGAACACAAAAACAACCTCCTCCGTACGAAGATTACAATAGTCATGTCGAAGCTGAATAAAAAATATAATGATCATCGTTAATTGGAAAAACATTCACATTTCAATTAAATTTCTCTAAAACTGTTATGATAAATTTAAATTTGTTGGAATTATAAAGTCTGTTTAATGTATAATATTATCAGTGAGATATTTGTTCATTTGATAGTAACAATATTTATATAGGACAGATTTGTTAAAACGTAGAGGTTAGAAAAATGTATAAGTTATATATTACTCATATGTGTCGCTATTAGGTGTCGCTCTTTTAGTATTGATCCTCAGTGGGGCAAATGAAGTTTTGCTCCCAATAAATCTCAGTGCCTTGTCCCTGCCACATGTCGTATAATTGATCCGCGAATCCCTTGACTTTCTGTAAAAATATATATTATTCACATAATTATTATACGTAGTCTACATTATTGTATCATAAAAATTTTCTACAGTTTTCAACTACACTTTATGAAAGGATTTCGTTCTACAATTTATATTTAAAGTTACTTCTGTTAATTAATAATTACATAAATTAATAGTTATAATAAGACCGAAGCATCTGTTACTACCTCGAGGTCTATTTCCATTGACTCCGCCATTACTTGAACAGCACAGTTTATAGTCAAGGGAACACCGTAGACCAAATGTGCTGTTGGTTTTCCTCGACGAACTAAACAGTTGTCCTGGATATCATCGATCCTTTAAGTTAATAAAAAAGGTATTAAATAAATGCTTAGATAATAACTTAACAGAAAGAAGCTCATGTGAAGAATACAAGATCTTTATTCTAGTGTAAAACTTATAGCTAATCAACAATCGCTAATTCTTAAACTGAAAAGAAATTACATAGTATGAATTGGTTTCTTTAACATTTAATAATTAATTTAAACACTGACCTTCTCAAAGTATTGTTTTTCTTCTTAATTTTTTCTATCTATTGCAAATCTTCGGAGATATTAAATTAATGAATTTTCGGAGATATTAAACTACTGAAGCCGACAGACTAATAAAGATATTATTAAAATATATAACACAAATGGTATTATGTGTTTAGCGTATTAAGCAAGGTTTAACAATTTAAACTACTTAAAAGCTATTAATACAAAAGATTATTTTTCGTGCGAGTGTCGCCGCAACGATGACGGACAAGTGTTACACAGCTAAAGTCTTTGTGGACTGAGAGTTAAGACTGACGAGCCCGGCGCAGTGTCCGCTCAGCTGGCCAGCGGCGACTGGCGGGGACCAGCGGGAGTACAGGTGCGCGGGCCCGGACGACGAGAACAATAGACGCAGCGCACATACTCGCTATATACAATAAACAATTTAATAAGTAAGGCCGACGAAAGAAATAAACATATGAAATAAATTTTAAATTTCAAAAAAATATTCAACAAATATAGAAATGAATATAAATTTAAATTTACAATATAAACGTTTGAAATCTTAATCTTAAGTAGCTCCGCTACATCACCTAACTCCGGAGACCGAGCTACGGGCGATAAGTAATATTCTGGGAATCGAACCCTGCGCCTCGACCGAGTCTGGCAAACTTGTTCCTTGGTTTCAGGTAATTCCCGACTCTCTGAGTGTGGGGTGGCCTTCTTACCATTACTTAAGATAGTGAAAACCTTATCCCCACGCTGAAGCACTTCGAATGGACTTGTGTACACCGCCTTCAAAGTTCCACCAACAGTACAATCACGTCAGGTTCACCAGTTTAGCAAATTAAGCAAGGTTTAACAATTTAAACTACTTAAAAGCCATTTACATAGACGGAGATTATTTTTCGTAAACGATTTTGCGCGTGCGAGTGTCGCCGTAGCGATGACGAACAAACGTTACACAACTAAAGTCTATGTGGACTGACGAGTGACGAGTGACAAGTACGGCGCAGTGCCCCAGTGTTGCCAACTTTATTTTTTAGAAGATCGTACTAAACACTAAAAAAATAGTATTTTGTCTTGAAATTCAAGGAAATAATCGTACGTCATGAAATTTCAATAAAACTGCGTAATTATATCAAATAAAAACTGAATTTAATTCTAATTTTCAATTAACATTAATCATCAATTAATATGTGGAATTAAGATATTCATTAATACCCTAATACATATATTTTGAAAACATAAAAAAAATGAATTGCTTTGCGTACGATTTAGATAACTCGATCGTACATCGTACAAGAGTACAAGAGTCAAAAAGGTCGTATAAATACGATTTAAATCATACGGTTGGCAACACTGCAGTGCTCGAGCTCAGTTGGCCAGCGGCGACTAGCGGGGGCCAGCGGGGCTACAGGTGCGCGGGCCCGGACGACGCGAACTATAGTTTATCCGTCGCAAGAAATAAAAAATATTAAATTAATTTTAATCAATTAATAAACAAATATGTATGTATGGAAATGGATATAAATTTAAATTTACAATACAACACATAATCTAAGTTGCTCCGCTACACTCTGTTTGTATTCATGTTAAAGTAAACATATGAAACCTTTTCAAAGTATAATTTATTTATCACTTTTACTTTTAACTTTATTCATATCTTCCTTTTGGTTCATACATTTGCTAGGTATACATCAATACCGCTTTTTTTCTTTTTGATTATCTTTCAAAAATTGATGAAAGCTCGGAGGACTCAGTACAAACATGTGAAAAGAGTGATGATGCGCTTTATTTATTCATTCTCTCAACTTGATTGAGGTGAGTGAAATAGATTTGTGATGACATTAAATTAAGTAATTTATCCTATTTTAGTATGTTAAAAAAAACTAGCTCAGTTCTGTCAAAGGTTTATCTATAAAAAATATGTAATATTTAAAATTTATTTAAATACTGTTATTTTATAGTACTTATTAAGATAAGATTTCATAGTACTTAATTATTTAATAATACTTTTTAAAACAAAGTGCAATCAATAAACATTTAAAAAATCTTGACAGTTTGTACTTCCATAATTGAATTTCATTTCTATTTAAACTAAATTATTGTTAAATAATAGTACGAATTTAATGAATATAAAACCAATAATAAGGTCATGAATTTATTTCAACTTTCCTGCCTTAACTACACTCGCAAAAAAATATTCTGGTAACACTGGAAGCACTGATTATGTTGTATTGTTTAATGTCTGTTAATTGTCAAATGAAATGGAGCTCTCTGATTGGTCGGTAAACTGTTCATATATGTATTTTTTTCGCCATTTTATTATTGTTGAATATTGTTACATTGTCATTTGTTTTTCTAAGCACAAGTGAATAAGTTTTTATTAGTGAACAGTGAATTAATTTATTAACGAATTATGGAAAATTATGGCTGTGAGTTCTGTGCTTGTGATATGTCTTTAATGAAATTAGTTAGGTACGAGTAGATTTTCAATATTGTCGTTTGGTAATAAAATTAAAATAAGTGTAAAGTGAAGGCGTGTGAGTTGTGACTTGTGACCAGTTAAGATTGAACTAAAAGAAAGGTAATGTTATTCATTTTAATAAAAAGTATTATGATAGTTTTAATTAGTTAGCAGGTTGTGTACACAAAAATAAGTTACTTTGTTTGCCTTGTTTGTTTTTTTTTTTTTCAAATGATAATAATAAGAATGTTTGAATCTCCACTGGATATTCCTATTTAAATAACTTTTATAAAGTTGTGAGGAACAGATCGTAATCGTTTTAAGGTACTTTCGTGGCTCAGAGGTACCTAGTTGAGAGATTCATAAAGTATATAGATGTTCGTTCTGATCGGCCTGCTGTAAGTTGTAACATTATGCGCGAATTTTATCAATATTTAAATGCAATTAATATTTTCTGATTTCTTCGCGTACATATTTTATTATGTTTAAAAACTACATATAATATCCGGGACGAATCTTGACCCTGCGCAGTAACAAATATTAGATGTCGTTTGATGTGCGGTCTGAGGCGAGGAGCTCATTACTACAGCAAACATGAAACAAGGCCGCCATTACTAGTAAGTAGTAACCATTGCAACGGGTGGATGCGTGGCCCCGCGCAGTGGCACCGCGTCTCCCGTCGTTTGTTTTTGTTTTGTTGATTTTGTGGGTCCTTTCTTTTGTTATTAAAGGAAGATTTTAACGAATTTTACTAAAATGCCAAGAAAAAATAATATACAGTCAAAACCGTTTATAACGACATTAAAGGGACCGTATATATCCGACGTTACATCCGATAGTCGTTATAAGCAATAGTCATATACACAACTACAGTAGTTATACATATTTTCATATGTAGTCACATATCTATCTAGTATAGATATAGGTTATGTAAACGATTCAGAAAAGAAATAAAAATATTTATTACGAAATAATTAGAATACAAAATGTATGTACTTGGCTGCTTACAGTTACGGGTTATAAAAAACTACACTAGTTTTTAAAGTAATCAGTCATTTTAGAATTATTTTTTTTAGCCTAGTCTCAAATATTTTTAGCATTTTACAGTTCATACTCAAGGTATAAGTATCGTCAATATCAAAGTGTTCGTTAAAGGCAAAAAAATTTTCAAAACTGTTACATCATTAAGAGCCTCGGAAATTATTGTTGGCTGAAACTATTCTTCAAGGTCTTGTTGGTCTTCGTGTTGTTCGTTAGTGTTAGGGTTGTTACTTTTAGCTTCTGCAAGAATCTCTTCCTCAGTAGCTAAGGCGCTAACGCGACACTGTTATCTATTCCAATAAATTCCTCTATCTCAATTCTTTGTTCTAAAGCAGTAGATCTTTGCAACTGGGTAAGGACAAGGAGCGGTTGGTCGTTAAAGTCGATTAATATCGATAAATTTTCGTCGTTCTAAGCGATATGTCGCTGTATCCGATGTTGTTATAAGCGGTTTGTTTACTGAATAGTTTACTAGCAATTCGGACGGGACCATACAATCTGGCTGTAATAACCGATAGGTCGTTGTAAACGATGTCGTTATAAACGGTTTTGACTGTATGTTTTTTGTGTTCAAGCCGCGACACATCTGAGACGTTCTATTAATTATCAATGTACTTTTTTATGCATGGACTTCTAATTATAATTAATACCATTACAATATATACACAGATTATACATATATTACACATAATAAAAGATTATTTAAACTGCTTTAGTTCATATCACTTTACTTTATAATTTTAGAAATGTATTAATTTTGCTTTCGACATTTTTTAAAATTTATGTTCATAATATAGTGAATGTAACCATAATTGTAACTCTTTAATTTCTTATATCTGGAAACAGCTCAACTTTTCAGTGTTAAAGACATATTCACAATATGAATACTTTAGAAAATATGATATAAACTGACCTGACCACGATATCATACAGTTTACTTGACATTTTGTAGGCGAGCTAACCTGTAATTGTTGTCCTAAAATCCCCGTTACGGTTAATTGTTGTTATTTTAGAAAAGTTATTTTATCCTTTTGAACTTTGCAAAACAAAATAAATTTATGTCTAAAATTCATATTTACGGTAAAAGTACGGTCCACTGAACATTTCACTAGATCACCATTCGAGTTTGAAGAATCGATACCCCGATGTCGACGCTTTTGTGTCAACGCATAACGCAACGCATCCTTTTGGTCAGCTGATCGGCGATGACGATGATGATGTCAGCGCGAGCAGACCAGTGGGGTGACCACAGCAGCGGTCGAGGAGGGGTACGGACGACCCTTGTACGAACTACTACTCGAATTTCAACTCCCAAAATTTGATATAAAGTTAGTTAGTTTAAGTTTGTTGAAAGGTAGGCTTTGATTACTCCGTTACAATATTACATACTGTATTCAAGCATTAATTTAATGTATTATATTTTAATTAGTTAATGTGATTTATCGAACCATTGGAAATGGACGTTATTTTAACAACCGTATGTTATCACTTTATTGTTTGTACAGTACCGTTTTCTATACGTATGTAGGTATAAATCTTTGAGTCATATTAAAATTAAAAATTGCTTCCATTAATTAGTGAATATTTATTTACTAGGATGTGATATTGATAAATTTAATTAAAAATAATATTTAACCATGATTAATGCTAATTATATAAGAGTTAAAAATTTACTTGGTAGGTATTATAATCCAAAATAAAGTTTACTAATTGAAAGGTTTTTTTAACAGTAATGTCAATAATAAATAATATAAAATAATATTTGAACAGACTGAATATAAATTTTGTCTGCCCCTATGTTAAGCTCGGAAATATAATTATTATTTAACAAAAATAAACTAATCGGTTAGTATACGCTATCATATCAACAACTAATGAATGTACATTGTACATAGTACCTATTACAAGCTCTCATGTAACAAAACCAATGAATTATATTTTCCTCTTTAATTAAAATAAACATTAATTCTCTGTCTACAATACTTAATACAACAAAGGAAACTCGTCTGATGACATCTCGTCTGCCCGTGATCACTGTTGCTGAAAAGTAGCCGAAATTAGGTACCATAAAAACGGTTATTTATAAAAAAAATTATATAAGGTTATTTATAAAAAAAAAGGTTATATCTTTGCTGCTATTGGTCGTAGCGTGATGTTATATAGCCCACAGCCTTCCTCGATAACTGGAATATCCAACACAAAAAGAATTATTCAATTCGAACCAGTAGTTTCAGAGATTAGCGCTTTCAAACAAACAAACTCTTCAGCTTTATAATATTAGTATAGATTAAATATAAATTCCTTCAGAATGAATCGCGAATGAAGTTTTCGCGGAACTTATTATGCTATAATATGTTTTAATGAATTAATTTTCACTCATATAGGATATGGTAAAGAATGTCAACCAGATTGTAAAGCTTCGAGAAATGAAAGATGCCAGAGGATCGATAGTGTTACGAAGTGCGTGTGTTATGTGTAGACCAGGTTTCGCTAGAATGTTCCCAGATCGACCGTGTAAACGTAAGATGTTACTATTTTCTATTATACGAAAAATACACAACCAGTTAGTATTTTAACTATTTCAACATAATATTTTAAATGTGCTCAATTTTAGCAACATACACGTACTCAGTAAGATTAGGATCTACACACAATAAGGTGCTCAAATTCCATAAGAATTTATCGGACAATTCTACAAAAAAATATGAGAGTTTGTCATTGGCTAGTCATGAAGGAATAAATTGAATGATAATGCAATCAGACTTACAGGATGTTTATCACGGAGTCCACATAACAGGATTCCATCCTATTGAGATAAGAACAAAAGACGGTGCATATGAGGGAGTTATCAATGATTTCTACGTTCAGGTAACCATTCAGTAAAGACTTGAAATATGTTGTTTGCAGCTTAACTTAAACGAATTTTTCTTTAGCTTTCCGATAACGCTCATGAAAGCAGACTGAAGGAAGTTATAGAGAAATATCTACGGAATAATAATTATAGTCTTGGTGGAACAGAAATTTATGCATCTGAAGAATTTATTGAGAGCCTTAATGTTAGTGGTAAGTGAACACTCTCAAGTCAGTTAATTATAAATAAAGAACATTTACAACAACCACAATTTTGGCTGTCTTATTACTCAGTGGCGTGTAAAACATAGATGCAAATAAGCACTGTATATCCTACGCATATAACAACTAAACCTATATTTTTAAATTCTTACTTACATATTTTTAATCATACATTACGAATTACAAATGTTAACAGATATTTAAAACGATATATTTTGATTTATGATTTGTTAATAAGTGCCATCTATCAATGTGAAAACGAAACTTCGTTCGTTCGTTAATTGTCAAATGAAACGGGACGCTCTGATTGGTCGGTAAACTGTTCATATATTTTTTCGCCATTTTATTATTTTTGAATATTGTTATTTGTCTTTCTAAGCGCAAGTGAATAAGTTTTAATTAGTAAACAGTGGATTAATTTATTAACGAATTGTGTAAAATTATAGCTGTGAGCTCTGTGCTGGTGATATGTGTTTATTGAAATTAGTTACGAGTAGATTTTCAATATTGGCCTTTTGGTAATAAAATTAAAATAAGAGTAAAGTCAAGGTGTGTGACCAGTTGAGTTTGTTCTAAAAGAAAGGTATGTAATGTTATTGTTTTAATTAGTGAGCAGGTTGTGTACACACAAATAAGTTATTTTGTTTGCCTTGTTTCTTATTTTCAAAGGTAATAATAAGAATATATGTTATTGTTTTGGATATTCCTTATTTAAACAACTTTTAGAAAGCTGTGGTGAACAGATCGTAATCGTTTTAAGGTACTTTCGTGGCTCAAAGGTGGTTGAGAGGTTCATAAAGTATAATATAGATGTTCGTTCTGATCGGACTGCTGTCCCTACCATTTTGCGCGAATTTTATCAATATTTAATTTAAATTAATATTTTCTGATTACTTCTCGTATTTTATCGTGCACGCCACTGTTACTTATATACTATAAAAATCTAAGAAGCATTTGAATTTTTCCAGATTTCGACGAATGCACAAGTAGTCAGTTCAATGACTGTTCCGAACACTCACGCTGTTTCAACCTTCGTGGAACTTACACTTGTAGTTGTTTAGAAGGTTTTGCAGACCTTAGCGTCAACACTCAAAGGGTAAGTCGATTTCATTAATGCTACTCTGTCGCACGAAATATATGGGGTATTTTTGACTTTGAAAGCGTTGTAAGATTTCCAATGATAATAAAATTGTACAAATAATGACACGATTATGTATTAAATTGTAATTTTTAATAAAAACTTTCAGCTGACGCAATAGGCTGTGCGGGCTGCAACTATCATGGTACCTGCTTCGATCGTGAGAACGCGATGATATGTGAATGTTTCAAATGGTACGCGGGACGAAGTTGTCAAGTCAATCTGAAAGGTAAATAGAGACTTATGAGACTTGAGTAATCTGGAACGACTACACTATAAAGTATACCACAGGGTTCAATATATCCATATATACAGAACTACTACTATTCACTATCTCTTAAAAGTGATGCTTATTTTAAAAAATATGACGATTATAATATTACCTATCCATAAAGGAATAACTTGATCAACGCCAGCATTCAGATCAGTATGGTTTTTTATGTCAAATGTCATGTAATTTAACATAAAACTTATATCAAATATGTTTCATTTTCAGCTGTATTAATAACATTCACCGTAGTAGGAGCTCTGATTATCATAGTGGTGACCATCTGGGCCTCGAAAAGATGCTGCAGTCAGAAGAATCCTACGAATCAAATGTTTGTTATTGGTTGCATGCAGGGAATGCCAAGTTTACATCAGGTAATTTATCTATAATGTAATACAAAACATTTTGCAAAAATTATAGTAGCTATGTGTACTAAATTTCTAAACAATATCGTCAGATAAAAGTGGTTAAAAGGCCCGCCTCTCATGCACGAGGGCACGGATTCGATCCTGGCCCTGGCAAGTACCAATGTGATTTTTCCGAGTCATATGTCCTTTCTAAGAGATCATCAGTTATAGTATAAATTCAATAGAAATTTTTCTTCCAGGGCAATGTTCCATCAAAGCAAAGAGCTGATAGACGAGCATTGATTGCTGAAAGAAATGAAGCAGACTTGTAGCATACAGAATGCTTCACTGCCTTATGTACCATCAAAAGTAAGAAAAAAATCAATTGAATTAAATACTCAATAGTCACCACAGGCATTCTAACACGATATTTTTTAGCTCCCAGTTGTTTTTAAAAACACTCATGATTTATGACCTCACCTAATTAGACAACATTTTCATCCTCCATATCTTAGACAGAGAGTCAATCTTATATTTATTACAAATACAATTTAAACTAATTAATGTTTCATGTGAAGCTTCTTGTGTAACTTCAATGTTGAATCATGCTCGTTGTTCATGAAGTGTGTATTCTATATGTCTGTATGTTTTAGTTGTATTCTATTCTATTGTAGTCCCGGTGTACATCACACAGTAAGCAGGCCCCGGAGCCTCCCGGACACTCCCCTCCCCCGCCGCCAGCCCTCGTGATACCTCGAGCGAGATTACATGCACTACATGACAGGTACCATGAACAACATGCTACATGTATAAGGAACTTATAGCACTTGCTAGGGATAAGGAAAAATGTTATATAATTGAATAGTATATACTATATATGTATATGATAGTTTATATTCTTGTATTGTCTTTGTAATATGGATAAATATACAAGTAATGACTTTTGATAGATTAAGATTATTATTTGTACATTATGTTACAAATTTATGTAAATTATTTATATTAATATCTAGGAACTTAAAATACTTATGAGATATAATATAAAATGTCATATAAATGTACATATATGTACTTACAATAAAATAAACATAATTTATATTTGAACAGAAAATTCTAAAAAAAATTTAAATTAATTTAAATATCAAATGGGTCACTTCCATACATAGAGTGAGGAAACATTGTTAATATGAAAATTGAGATATGATTGTAAATAGATCGACATTTTTGTACTCCAAATTTGTGAATAATATTCAAATTATACTTACGTATGTATTTTCGTGACTTTTTTAAAGCCATAAAAATTAATTGCCGCTTCTTCCTAGGATAGGAGTATAAAATGTTGGTTGTTAAAACAATAACTCATAGAACTCAAATGTTTCGATTAAAACGGATAGTTGTTGGAATATTATATTGGTAAAGTTTGGTTTTTAAATGAGGGCTTTTCCGTTAACAACTCCAAAGAACAATTAAAACTTTGGTTTTCGGATGAAAGCGTCTTCTCTTTAAGCAAAATAGTCAACAGGGTAAACTTTAGTATAACAAATCGCATAATCGATCGTACTTTACTAAGAAAAACTATATTTCTGGTAAAGAAAGTCATTCGAAACAGCTCTCGGTTGTAAAATTCATTTAGTGTTTTAGGCTTCGACAGTCTATTATAACTATTACGATAAAACATGTTATAACGATGTGTCATAGATTATACTAACGATGAAAAATCTTAAGAAATAGATATAAATTAAATAAATTTTGCTATATTTTGTGTATTTGAATGTTATAAAAAAATGTTATAAAAGTTTATTATGAGATAATAGAGCGAAAGCGCGTATTCTTGTTATGAAATGAAAATTTATTTTCACTTTTTTATAATCAGTCTCTATAAAATATTGTATGAGTATATATTGAAACCAGCTGTCTTAAAATTTTAAAGTGAATTGAAAAAAAACAATTAATTCATTGATCATTCATTGATCATCATAAATGATGTGGTTCAGGTCCTTCCAGAGGTTGAAGCAAAATTACGAAATTCACAAAGACATAAAATAAAAAACACATAAACCAAATTTTACCATCCATCTTTACCATCGAAGCGTATACAGGGTGTATGAAAAACTGTGTCAACCCTTGAAGGCATGTATACATATAAGTATAAGCTTATTATAAAAAATAGTATAACTTAAAAAATATCAAGCAGAGGTCAGTTACAGTGCATAGTCTAAATAAGTTTTAAATCGACATTATTCGAAAGAATGTTCCAAACATCTGACTCATACAAGGTCAAGACACCGTATAGTCGCAACGGCGCATGCGTGACCATTGACCGCGGGCGCCGGGCCGCCGGCGTTATTATTACTTTTTTGTTAGGTTTGCGAATAGCGATTTGAAAGTGTAAAAATTAGGTATATCGATAAATATTCTATCGACATTTTCAATATTGCTATAAATAGTTATGCTTTTCACAATAAAATAATTTCATTTAAATAACTTTTATTAATAATAAATATTATAATTTGAAACTTGTTCAGGTAAATTAACTACATATGTTGTATTATTAGGATAAATCGTTAATCTATTTCTGTTAAAAATGGTGTTTTACAATCAAACAATATTAATGTTTGATATATCAATATTAAATATTTCTTTATTGTTATGATTTTTTAAATATCGATATTTTCAATAATGTGAAAGTAACTTCAAGGTCGTCACTAGTAGCGCAGCAGCTGTGATGACGTCATTGCGTGTCATCGTGTTATACCAGTGGGTACAAACATTTTGTTACTCTACATATAATAATCATTTAATATTTAATTTTATTATTTTTATTGAAGAGTTTGTGAATGTAAGTTGTTTTATTGTGTTACATTATCGATACTGATAACGTAGTTAAGAGGGTTGACACAGTTTTTCATACACCGTGCCGATGTTATGTAATAATACCACGTTTCTTTTCAATAACAGTGTTGTTTAACTAGTTTTAAAATTTATAAATATACTTTACAGAAGGTATGATCTCCCTTTTTGGAAACATTTAAAAGACAGCAGAATGCTTGAGAATTAGTTCGTTAATTAATTAGATGTATTGGAAAAATGAACATGAACCAGGAGATTTATTTTATTTTCAAATAATAAATAAATAAGGATTATGTGACAAAACATTTATTTTAAAATGAATCTTCATGTAAGAAAAGGTAGGTATGTCAGGCATTTTGTATCCGTATGGAACCATATCTGATTGTACAATAATGATATTTCAGAAAATGTATTTCGCATATACCCATTACCACACCTTAATATCTTAAACCAATAATAAACTTTCAAAACCTGGCGTAGAGAGACGCAAAAATGTGAGCTAGTTTTTTACTTTGATATTTTAACATAAAGTAAATAAGTTTTAAAAACAAGTCAAAAGTTTCTGAATTGTTTATAAAGGATTGTTTTTGTTTATACACGATTGTTTATAAAGGAAGCATTCAAACCGCCACGCGTCTCTTGGCTCTTGGCGTTCGTAGTGCAAACACCGGTCGTGTAGTTTTGTTAAAGCGTTTAATAATTATTAAGTTTAGGATTTTGTTCTTTCTATTTAATTAATTTTGTTGTTAAAATTACTTTTCGAGACTAAATAACTAGGTCAATTGTTAAAATTGTTTCTTTTTTAATATATCTGATTCTGATTTCTAAAAGTGTGTTATTAATGATGATACTAACTAGACTGATATATAAAGAATTGTTTTATTTGAATAATAAACCTTCTTAGTGATATGAAGTGTAATTTATTTGTGGATATTTTAAGATTAATATAAAATATTATGTTTTTATTTTCAAACAATCCTTGATGTAACTGTCTCTGTATGTCTTTATACATATATGAACAATATTGTTTGTGAACAGTATTAATATATTGTATTATGTATTACAGATGGTGTTATTGGACTGTACTTGAGATTCATCCATCAGGAGATGACGGCTGATCATCAAGTGTTAGATGAAAACTAACAATGAACCAGGTAGCTATTAATGAAACATGAGTGTGTGATTACACTAGACACAATATATTAAAGACAATGAGCTACACATTATATGAAGAGGGAAGTGACTGAGATTTAAACATATTAGAATGTAAAAGACTTGAAGTATCAAGTGTAGTGTTGAAGGTGGAGTGTTGCAGCGGCTCAAACAGTCAATGTCTTTTAATACAAGCTTTATCCATACATTTGTATGTAGCTCCTGCGGGACTTGCTTCATGTTAAGAATCATTGTTTCAGTAGCTTCTGATGAGTTCACTAACAGAGGCTGTTAGCTGTTAAGATTGTTAACTTACTGTTGCTACATATTAGTATAGGTATTGTTTTATTATATGTGTAAGGCGCCGTCACAGTATCTATAATGTATATAAACATAATGTATCCACTTGACTATAGCTGTGAGCTTAGAGACTTGGACAGTATCACCAGATCTTTGACATCGCCAGGGGGCGCTGCTGTTTCTTAGTGGTTCAAATGAACTTACTTGGCTTACTATGATTTTTTCTAAAATGAAATTAAGATTTTCGAATACATATGTGATTTTTATTATTCTAAAATTTCGGAATCCCGACGTTTCGGTTACACTCTGATCACGGACAGACGAGTTGAAAGTGTCTGTTAGTTAGTCTTATTATTTGTCATCTTTCTTCCACTATCGATTTCTGAATTGAAACTAATATTTTCGTTTTACAACTATATGCATCATATTACTTTGTAGCAACCTTGATCACAACGTCAAAGCTTGTGTTAAAACGACCCTATATCCAGGTGTGGGAATTGTGAGTCGAAGACATGTAGCACTGTATGTATAGGTCAGCAGGTTGTACTACAATCCTCACCTCACACTCACTATAGAACACTACACTTCACACACTGTCCTTCACTAAACGCATGTCTCTGTACAGGTAACACTTGGACACGGAGCTGTGGATCAGAGTTGGTGAGGTCGAGATCAGTGTATAAGAAACTAGTTCCTACGAGTGACGGAGTGCGAACCTAAGGACGTGTCGCTTTACGTTGAGCTGACTTGTAAACACTACACGCACAGAGACACACGGCCCCGGTGAGCAATACACAAGACACAAACTATTCAGATATAAATGTATCGGAGACATTGTTGTATACTTGAACAATAGGTGATGTGTCACTTGATGAAATAGGTATATGATAGGTGTGTGAGAGGCGCTCTATGAACTGGGGATTGTTTAATGTACATGTGAAGACGAGACTTGTTACTGTATAATAAACATAATACAATATACGTTTGTTTTATTCGTAACAGTTATATTCATTACTCACGTGTTGTTTACACTTGTCTCACACAGATCCCTCATTAGGGTCTGGTCACTGTTCAATAAATTTTGTATTAAAATTGCTTATTTTTATCTAATTATTTCGTACGTATTATAATAATGAAGTCTTTTAACTTAACTGGATATAATTAATGTACTTATAATATACCTTTATCATACAACTAGTCCCTCTGTTATATTCAAACTTGTCTACTTTATATTGTGTTTGTAACAGGTACAATAACTATTGAAGGTATTCAAGTATCACACTCACTGAACACGGAATAAATAATGTCAACTGTTAATACTTGTATATTGTTAGAGATCAGTGTATGTATTATTCTTAGTACTGGAACTAATAACTGAATGTCCTAGTACAGTACTCACAACTTAGTTTATAATGATTAATGTTGCAACATATAAGTGGCGCATTCTGTGATGTACTAATTGTTATATACTATAGTCCTCAGAATTATTTATATGACTGATTATAATTAATAATAAATTAATGTACCTGTGGATATTACTGGGATAAAATAGTGGGAACATGAACCTAAATTTGTTTCTGTATAGTAAAAATAGCTATTAATTATATGAAACCAATATTTGTAATTATTTATATAAACAACTTAATATTGAACCTTTGTTAATGTTGTGATGGCAACGTTTGGGTATCAACTTGTATTTGAAAGCTTTTAAATACTGTCTTCACCCATGTTGTAGCACATTACTACAATAAAGACTGTACCTACCTCAACACTAGTATTTTACTGTTTTTTCATTATTCTAAGTTAAAATTGTCAATCAATACTTTTGTGTAACATTTGTACAGACACAAGATGAGTTTGTTATGTATGTGTAAGATAATAAAAAATAAATGAACATCGCCGGTGTAAAATGGTTGTATGGATAAAATATATTCCGAGTGACGCTGCTGACTCTGCAGAACGAACACCAAGCCGTGTGAACCAGAAGATTCCTGATACAACACAAGCAATGGAATGTCATTCCTATCCTAACATCGGGGCAATAGGTTGTAAATTTTAATATGTAATTCTCATTAATATACATTTAAGTAAGTTTCGTAGTTTTCCTGGGACCTCCGGTTGCTACCCTATATAATTAGTTAGTTTCCTTTTTACTACAATCGTAAAACTAAATATGTTTCATTTTGTCAATAATATGGATAAAGATTTGTTATGAAAACACTTTGTTTGTGATGTTGATGATGATTTGAAATGAATACTTCGATAGCTTTTAGATTGGTTTAATGATGATGACCCCTTTACAATTATTGGTAATGAGTTACGAATAAAGCGTATATAAAATTAGAAGTGAAGTATTAGCGAATTTTAAGTGAGAATATATAGACACCCAGCCCCGCTCCCCACCCCATCCCATCCCGCGCTCGTCGTCTGTCGGTGTGGCCAGTGCGAAGCGGTGTTGCCGGAGTAAAAATTAGATGCGTAGACACTTTTTTTTATTGTTCATGTTATTATCTTCACATTTATACTAATTAATATAATACTAAAGATAAAGATTTAATTATTTTTATTAAAAATTCGATACAAAGTTTCTTTCTCTTGTTGCCCTGTATATTCGCTATTACTCATTCAAATGTATACAATATAACACTTACCTTACAACTTACCAACAAAATGGTATTTAATTTAAGATTTATTCTGGCAAATTGGGAAAAAAATTATATTGATTAGTCTTGGATCGAATTAACAAGCCAGGTAACCAATAAATCTAAAGCAAACTAAGAAATGGATAATATAAAGGAACGCATGAACAACCAAAGTCACAATAAAGTAAAATATTCTCTCAGATTTACAAAATTCACAGACACTGACTGAATACCATGAGAAATTGAAATTATTTTATAAACCGCCATCTATTGGCAAGTAGTTACAACCCCGCTAATTTGACGCTCAACCCATTATAGGTGGCGCTGCATTCTAAACTTTTTAATTTATTTATTTATTTATTTATTTAGGAACACCAACAGCGTACATATACAACATTTACACAAAAAAATATATCCAAAACTAAAGGTCTACATACGTACACCTATTACAGGTGTTCACAGCATTGCCTAAAAAATTGTTTAAAAACAACACCTTAATCTAATTATATTATATTACATTTACAAGAAAAACACTATTAAATAAAAAAAACACTAATTAATAAAAAAACACTAATTAATAAAAACAACACAAATTAAAAACGAAAAGTTACAATTTTAAATATATTTTTTCAAGGTATGTCTGAATTTAGTAGAAGATTCGCGAAACATGTCCAAGTCTGTTATATCTTTATTTAGTGAATTGTAAAGGTTGCACATCCTCGCAAGCGGAGAATGCGCACCTAGATTTGTTCTAACTTTAGGATGGTAAAAAATTTTTGTTATGCGTTGACGAGGAATTTTATTGGGTACCGAAATTGTCAGCTGAGCTAGTAGATGGCTGCTATCTATGATACCATTTACGATTTTAAACATGATCATCAAATCATGAATAGATCGTCGAGCATGCAAGCTCTTCATGCCAAAATGAATTAGACGTTGTTCATACGGGCATCTGAATGATATTTCATGAGAATGAAATGCTAAGTAACGAGTAAACGCTCGCTGGACTCGCTCGATGCGCTGACTGTGTACACTATAAGTTGGATTCCATATCGATGAAGCATACTCTAACTGGCTACGGACGAATGCGTTAAACAGTATAATTTTGGTGTGGGGATTTTTAAACATCTTTGTATTGCGTTTTAAAAACCCTAGCATTTGCATAGATTTTTTAGTTATGCAATCTACATGGGGCACAAATGTCAGTTTATTATCAATTGTAACACCTAAATCCCGAATTTCGTTAACCTTTGTAAGAGAAATTTCGTTAATGTTATAACATGTTACAATTGGCAACCTCTTCCTAGTGAATGTTATGTACGAGCATTTACTAACATTTAAATCCATCAGATTATCTTTACACCATGCATTTATGTTGTTTATGTCATTTTGCAATAAGGTTACGTCAAGTTGAGAATCAATTAATTTGTATATTTTTAAATCATCTGCAAAAAGAGAGAACTTACAGTGCTGAATTACCATAGTTATGTCATTAACGAATATTGAAAATAAGATGGGACCCAGGTGCGAGCCCTGGGGAACGCCCGATTCCGCATAATACGCTTGGGATTCGTATCCATCTACTGCCACTACTTGAGATCTTTTATCTAGATAAGAGGCAAGCCACCGCAGCAATGAACCATTTATACCTATTGCCTGAAGTTTTGTAATAAGAAGAAGATGGTTGACTTTATCAAATGCGGAACTAAAGTCAGTGTATACGGCATCCACCTGCTTACCTTTGTCAACGTCGTAGATAATGTCAGATATAAAAGTCAAGAGGTTTGTCTCCGTAGAGCGACCGCGCTTGAATCCATGCTGATCAATAGAAATGTCAGATCCAGCAAATGATGATATCAAGGGGCTTACAAGAGATTCGAATAATTTTGAAAAAGAGGATAATATAGATATTGGGCGATAGTTTTTTACGTCACATTTATCCCCTTTTTTGTAAATAGGTATAATTCTCGCTCTTTTCCATTCCGTTGGGAAACAACCGCTTTTTAAGGATTGATTGACAATTATCATAAATGGAAGAGCCAACACAGATGCACAACGCCTTATGAAAAGTGGATGCAATCCGTCTGGTCCAGGTCCTTTGTGAATATTTATACATTTCATTTTTTTCAAAATTTCATTTTCAGAGAAACTTATTTTTGACATATTTTTTCCACTACCCAAGTGGAGAGGCCTGCCAGAGGGAATTGAGTTACGACAAAAGACTGAAGAAAAATGTTGAGCGAATGTATTGACTATCTCTATACCACTATGGGCACTGTTTCCATTAAGGTATACTGAGTGAGGAATAACAGATTGTCCCTTTCTTTTATCCTTCATAAACCGCCAAAAGTGTTTTGAGTTTTTTATTATGTTTGACTCAACGTTAGTACAGTAATGACTATAATTTATTTTAAGTAGGCTATCACAACGTTCTCTTAGTAGTTGGTATTCTATTAAGTCTCGCGGATTTTTATATTTACGGTAATGGATTCTTAATTTATCCTTTTCTTGAAGCAACTTAATAAGTGATATGCTAAACCAAGACGGGAATAATGATTTTTTGTATTTTCTTTTTGGTACATGTTTCACAATAACATTATTTAATATTTCGTAAAAAATCGACAATACATCATCCACGTTTGTAATATTTTCAAATTCGTTGTGCCAGTTATAAGATTTTAGTTCGCTTATTATCTCTGTGTAATTTGCCTTAAAAAAATTAAAGTCAGCACGACCCATTGAACGAAAGCAATTGTTGTTATTAATATTATTAAAAATCGGTAAGTTTATCAAAAGTGGAGGATGTTTGTTATCGACTTTACTTAAAACATTTAAGGGACCAGTTACATGTATATCAAGAATATTACTCAATACAATATCCAGCATTTTACCATCAATGTTAACGATATTATTGTACTGGCGAATGCTATTCATTGCCATGAAATCAATTAACAAATGACCTAACTGATTATTGCTAATATTATGGGGCTCTAAATCGTTATTATTACCGACTTTATTCCACTGGATAAAGCCAAGATTAAAGTCACCAATTATAATTACATTTTCAAACATATCAGCTATCTTATTGATATTATCAAGGAACTTATTAGTGGCCTCGAAGTTTGCTGGAGGAGGTAAGTACACCGCACATATATGAATCCTTTTTATCGCTTTATTAACCTTAACATTGATACATACCCAAATATCTTCAAGATCAGTCTCATAGTTCTCAACTCGAGATGATGATATTTCTTTAGATACGGCTATTAGTACTCCTCCGCCATCACGCTTAGAGTTGGCGCTACATTTACGATCCTTACGATATACAATATAATTATTGCTAAAGATTTCACTGTCAACAATATTTTCGTTTAACCATGTTTCAGTTAAGATAATGATTTTGTATCTACTAATCAATATATTATTGTAAACATCATTAATCTTTGTACGTATACCTCGGATATTTTGGTAGTAAATATCTAAGTCCAAAGCCATTGAGATCAGAAATAAAATATAGCAAAGTTGACAACAAGAAAAAAAAATTAATAATAATAATAACATAACTTATTAACTTATTAGATCCAGACATTTGGTATTGCGAATATGTATCTTCTGCGAGTGCTCGTTCTTTCTAACAAAGATTCGGCCATTACGCACCCACGTGAATGTGTACGACTGCTCCTTAGCTTTTTTACGAGCCGCGGCATGTAGAGATTTTGTTGACGGCGTAAGATGTTCCGAAACAAAGATAGGCCCATGAGGTGCAGCATATCCCAAATGCTTAGATGAGAGTTTATCATTGGGATGCCCTCTGTTAAATTTGGTTATTGCAGCTAGTAAATTGTCACGGAGACGAGGTGAACGTAATTTGGCTATAACAGTCCTTGGTTTTTTATTCTCTTTATCGAGCTTAGCTACTCTAGTTATATTCATTATGTCGTCGTCATGGAGCGTGCACTCGACTGTTTTAGCCAATTGCAATAACGTTGTACTCAGTATCTCAGATTTGTGTTCAGGAATATTATTGATTTCAACGTTACACTCTCGTAGATATTGTTCCGCTGTGTTCAATCTGTTCGATAAATCAGTAACAGTACCAGTAAGTTTTTCATTGTCGACTTGTAGCTTTCGAATCATATTTGACTTTTCTTCCAGTTCTTTCTTCATCTCTTCATATTTAGCATTAAAGAATGAAAGTGAATCCTGAAAGCCAGATACGTATTCTTTAATGTCGACTAGTTGTTGAGAAACTAATTCCGTTATCGAAGACTTCATGGCTGCTGTTACCTCCTTCTTGATAATATCGGCTATATTAATCATGACATTATTTGATACTATTTCCTTTTCAATCGTAATTCCTTCATTTGGATCACATATCAATTTATCTCCCACTTTTGACTTGCTTCGAAAAGTCACATTACCTTCAACATCCTGACAATGCTCGCTTAATTTTGAAGGTGCAATTTTAGGTGTATTCAATAAATGTTCCTGAGCCTTTTGCTCCTTCACACGACAAACTGAGCAGCGCCAGTTTTGTTTATTTTCACTCGTCATGGTTGAAAACTTTTTAAAAGGAATACTTGCACAAACCAAATCGTATCGAAAATTGCACTTCATACATGACATAAATTCTCGGCCTTGTATTGGTTTCTGACAAGAATTGCATTTTGCCAGTGTCGGAGTCATTTTACAATAATAAGTCAAAAACGTATATTAGTGTAATTGCTTCCACAAGAAATCAGGCGCAAAATATAATGAAGTTGAGTTTTTACGTAGGGTATATCTGAATAAAATTACACAGTTAACAAGCACAATTAAACCAAAAATCCACTTGGTATCACTCAATTTGCACGATTCTTTTTACAAATAATTATACAATAATATTACTACAATAAGTTTATACACTTTTCTTTCAAGTAAATTAACTTTAACACTGATTTTACTGTTTAATTAATATGGAGCTATGTACTAAGGTGTTATCGCGTTCGCGGCGTTGACGTCTTAGAATATTGTAAAGAATTTACATAGTCCTGGTTTTTATCTCTCAGCCTGAACTGTTTAATATATGTATGTACATAGATGTGGGGTTGGATAAGCAGAATGTTTGGAAAAAAAACTATTTTCATCATAATTTCCTCCTCTAAAACATTGATTATATTCGCACAGCGAATAGTTACAGCGGTCCGAAAACAACTAACATCTATAATATATTGTGTACCTTGAAACTATTACGATCTGTTTAAGAAAATTATTTAAAAGGGAATATCCAGTGGAGATCCAAACATTCTTATGTGAAATAAACAAACAAGGAAAGGCTTTTTGGTGTGTACACAACCTGCTAATTATAACTATCTTATTACTTTTTATTGAAACGAATAACATTACCTTTCTTTAAGTTCCACACATCTTCCCTTTGTAATTATTTTAGTTTTATCATCAAAGGACAACATTGAAAATGTACTCGTTGTTAATTTCGTTAAACACATATCACCAGTACAGAGCTCACAGCTTAAATTTTGCTTAATTTGTTAATAAATCAGATAATTAACTAAATAAACTTCTGCTTAGAAAGAAAATATTAACAAAATGGCAAAAAACACTTAAGCGACATACCGACAAATTTGATTATCCCTTTTCATTTGACAATCGAATCAGTTTCTATGAAGTTTTAAACGAGTAAGGTTAAGGAAGTAGTGGTGACCGAAAGCAAAGCAGTGCCGAAAATGTGAGTTTTTGCGTTTCTCGTTTCTCATTCAACAATACGTTAATACTATAACGTGTGAAAATTTATCAAAGAAACACTGTTAACGCTCCGTACGTAGTGACGATGTTAAGTAAGATTAAACATAGATTGAGTCCGTTAGGGATTATAATAAGATAATGTAAAAATAAATGGGTTGAAATCAAAGTTGGTGGTTTATAATTATAACGTATTTAGTTATATTATATTATTGGTCGTTTATGAATGTACGTGATTAATTCAATATAGGATACAACCTTTAAAAGTGAGAAGTTTAATATTAATGGGTTAATGAGTAGGAATCGTTGTTAGACATAGGACCGAGTGACATCACAAGCCACATATAAAATTAATTTTATTATTTATCAAACAAATAAAGTCTTTCAGTTCAAAGTTCATTTAATATTATATAAATCATATTATTTAGCTTTCACAATATCTTTATAATACTTGGCGGAGGCTCTCGGGCGGCGGGTGCGGGCTGGGTCATTGAAGTCCACCTCGTATAAACCGAATTTGGAACTGAAAAGATTATTATTATTATCAGATTATGAACAGAAGAAAATCCAAAAACATTTTGAAAACAATATCTTTACCGATAGCCATCGCTCCATTCAAAGTTGTCTAACATTGACCAAGCAGTGTACGCCACGACATTGGCCTTATCTTCTTCAATCGCGAGGAGAACCTGGTGGAAGATATTAGTTAGAATAATAACATACTTGTTTTATTTATCCATCTTGATTTCATTTTTTGTATTAATCACCTGTTCCAAATGCTTCTTATGGTAATCTATACGATCTTGATCATCTAAATCCTCGCCGCTGGTTGCGAAACCATTCTCTGTTATAAACATCTCCATGTTTCCATACTGTTTCTTCAACCAAAATATGAGCTTTCGGAAACCTTCCGGGTACACCTGGAACACGAGTTAGTTGCTTTTTTATTGTTTCAATCACCACTTGGCTGTCTACATTACTCTTCAATAAACACGTATGACGTAGGATCAGTTTCCAGAGACAGTGTTCAGCCTCAATGAGTCTTACAACTGTATATAGTAACAACAACACTCACATAGAACCAGCTAGCCAGCTTGCGGCCATTCTGGTCTCACTGATATTATTACATCAATGTCTGGTCCACCGAAGAGAGGCCAAGGACCAACAGCTTCCCCTCGGGCGAGGCGAGCAGTTCGTGATGTGTAGTAGTTCAAACCGTACAAGTCATACTTGCCTTTGAAAAATTCAATAAAAAAACTTTGAAAGGGACGCCTATTGCTATTTATATGGCTTTCTTATAACTTTACTTATAAATTATAATTATTAATAGAAATTCTTAGTTTTAGTATTAATTTATGTAACGATTAGACTATTTACATTTTATTCTCACCTCTTATAAGTTTTTTTTCTTCTTTTGTAAATTCTGGTAATCTGGATTTCGGGAATCCCTGTTGTTTACTCTTTTCTGCTATGAGTTTTTCTATTTTCTTTGGCCAACCGCCTTCCTTTGAGTAGATTGGGTGTGAGTACAGTCCTCCCTGAAATTGTACGACATTAAATATTTTCAATGATTTGAATTAAATTTCAAAAGTATTTAGTGACACTATTATTTTTGTTTAGTTTTTGTGTTTTCACCATTAACTGTAGAGTCAGTTCAGCCGCTTCTCCTTCATTTTCATCATCTCCCTCAAACCACATGACTTGATAGGTGATGGACACTTTGCCTTTAAAATATAATGTAATACATTTGCATATGTATGCAGAATTAATTCAGAAGAACCTAGAGATTTTATTAATTAACAAAAAATCAAGTACCTAAAGTATTTTTTATAAATTCATATAATTCTTTTACCTTTATATTTTCGTCTAAACTCCTTGTCATATATCCGCCATGCTTTAGCGTGTGCCAACATTGTGTTCTTGCTGCAGATATAATTTCCAACTCCAGTGCTAACTATTCCTGGAGCGTGAACTCCAAAAGTGTAAGCAACGTCACAAAACGTCAGCGGTTCATTGAGAGTGATCCAAGTTTCGACTCGGTCAGCGTATAGAGTGAACACAACACGAGCGTAGTCCGCAAACCAATCTGATATTAAAGGATTGGTCCAGCCGCCTGTGAATTATAACTTAGATTAACAAACATTTCATATAATGCTATAAGCTTGTGTAGAATGCACTGAAAGGTAAGGATTCTTATTGATGAACATTTAATTTACAAGATTTATTTAAAGTTCCTGATTTATAAGATTAGAACTCATTAATATTTATTCATCAATATGATTTGCCGTTTGTCCATGAATTCAGGTGTATTTAAATAAAAAACGGAGTTAAGCTTGAGGTCAGTATATTCACTTGAAGGGCGTAATCTTAAGAGAGTGAATAACAAAAAAGAAACTGCGTCGGTAGACATAAAATAATACAGAAAGATTAATAATATGAGCAATCACGGTGCACAATGATGTTGCTATTGAATTTTAACAGGAGTTATTAAATTAGCAAGTATAATTAGTATGTGATTTTTAGACATGCCCCCAGGCGTTGAAAGCACCTCTTTCAACAATCTTCAGGTTGTGGCAATAGGCATATTTTGCTGAATGCCCTCCGAACAATTCCATTTGCAGTCCTTACATCTGCTACTCGAATAACACCATCGGCTCCTGGGTACACATTGACAATTCGACCCAACTTCCATCTGAGCGGTGGTAGATTGTCATCCTTCAGAACGACGAGACTGTTCAGTTTAAGTTGGTTTTCGGATTTTTGCCATTTCATCCTCATCTGAAGACCCGAGAGATACTCTTTACTCCATCGCTTCCAAAACTGTTGACGGAGTTGCTCAAGTCTTTGATAACGCTTCAGCTTGTTGATGTTTTGAGCTTCGTAATTTGGAGCCGGCAGTGAAGTCAACGAGCGTCCGATGATAAAGTGTCCGGGTGTAAGAGGCAATAAATCTGCAGGATCTGTAGACATGTAAGTTAGTGGCCGGGAATTCAGTATGGCTTCGATTTGTACCAATACAGTATAAAGCTCCTCGTATGTAAGATTACAATTTCCCAGTACTCTTTGTAAATGATATTTTGTGGACTTGACACCTGCTTCGCTCAAGCCATTATAATGTGGTGCATAAGCTGGAGTAAAATGAAATTTGATGCCTTCATCGGCAACAGTCTCAGATAAAACATCACTATTGGTTTTAATAAAACTTGCAATATCGTTGCACGCGCCAACAAACGAAGTACCGTTATCAGAGTAAATATTTTTAGATTTCCCCCTACGAGACATAAATCTACGCAAAGCTAACAAGAAACAATTGCTCGTTAAATCACCAACTAATTCGATGTGCATTGCTTTAGTAGAAAAACATACGAAAACTGCAATATACGCTTTTAGTAATCTACTTCCACGACCTTGTCGACTAACAATCATAATTGGACCAGCATAATCGATTCCTACGTCCTCGAAAGGATAACTGACAGACACACGCTGTTGTGGTAAATTTCCCATTATAGGTGCAACTACCTTAGGCTTTAATCGAGCACACCGGATACATTGTCGATAACATAACTTGGCCAAATTCCTACCTCCTATTGGCCAAAATGATTCCTTAATCGTACTCAGTAATAGTTGCGGACCTGCATGTAATAATCGTTTATGCTCATAATGAAATAACAGTTTAGTAAAAGGATGTTTCGAATGAATCAAAATCGGATGTTTTTTATCAAATGTAAAGTTGCCATGTTCTAAACGGCCTCCAACACGAATAATTTTAAAATCATCGAGGAATATATTTAATTTGAGTAACGCGTTTTTAGCAGGTAAGTTTTTATTATTTATTAAAAGTTCATATTCCGGAAAAGATTGTTTTTGTGATATTTTGATTATGAAATTTAATGCATTATCCAATTCTTCGGCAGTTAAAAATTTATCTTTAATTAATTCCTTCTTGCAAATTCGAATAAAGCGTAAAACATAAGCTACAGTACGTTTAAGTCTAGATAAGTTAGAAAATCTATTAAAATCAATGAATTCATTGTTATTACTTTCTACAGCTATATTTGCATTAATTACAGAACGTAATTTTGGAAGAGTTTCAGAACTAGCGCGATGAGGTGGCCAATGTGACATATCTAGTCTTAAAAGGCTTGGGCCTGACCACCATCTTTCAAGCGACATCAGAGCCTTAGTATTAACACAGACAGCTAGAAATGGTGAACTCGCTGTACCATAGGTCACCGTATTTAATTCATAAATATCTAAATTCTCATCTGTATTATTACGCCAGATAATTGTTTGAAGGCGTCTATCTTCTGGATAACTGAACCTAAAAAGATTTCATTTGCACACGACACATTTTACCTATTGTCAGAGTGCAATTATTTATTCCTGTTACAGAACGATCGACATTATGATAAGGTAAGTTTAATTTATTACACATATTTTCTGTAATAAGACATGATGTACTTCCAGAATCGAGTAACGCTCGAGCAATATATTCCTGATTTCTGGAGTCATACAACTTAACAAGAGCTGTTGATAATAGCACATCATGATTACCTTTGTTTGAATTTTTCAAACATGCCGATAAAGAAATATTTGATCTGGAAGTAGAATTCATATTGTTCGAATCACTCTTATCCGTGTTTAATGATCCAGCATTAACTGGTGATTGCGACTTCGAACCTGATACATGGATAAGCGTGTTATGCCGACGTTTACATATCCTACAACCAGGCTTTTTGCATTGGTTTGCATAGTGACCAATATGTAAACAATTGTAACATATTTTATAGTTAAGTACGAGTTTCAATCGCTGTTCATTATTAAGACCTAAAAACTGCGGACAATTTTTAAGCGGATGCTCACCTTTACATTTAACGCAGGGTTTAGGTGTGGATGAGGCTATAGAAGATTTATCATGAGCCTGACTTAGACTTGCAATAGAAACCATGCTTTTAAATTTCGTGTTCCGTTTAATGGACTGGTGAGAATAATTACTACTTTGCGATAACTCTAAGACCTCTAGCAAATCAGCACGATTACGCAAAAAATTTATAAATACGTCTAGTGTAAGAGGTTCACCCTTACCAAGACGGCTTTTAAGTTCCTCCCATTCGCGATACGTTTTAGTATCTAATTTTTGTATTATAATATGTATCAACAATGTATCCCAGTGTTTAGTCGGTTCACCTAGAGAATCTAAAGCTCTTAAATTTTTATTTATTTGATCAATTAAACGCTTAATAGACACGGATGACTCTTTAGTAATTAAATCAAAGTTGAATAATGCCGTCACGTGATTTTGAATGAGTAATCGTTTATTATCAAACCTTTCGCATAATATTTTCCAAGCAACAGGGTAAGTCTTCGCTGAAAATTCAATGGACTGTATAACTAAGGCGGCAGAGCCCTCTAGTGACGCTCTCAAATAATGAAATTTATTAATGTTGTCAATTGCGTCGTTAGAGTGAATAAGGCTAGAAAAAGTATCATGGAACTCTAGCCAGTTATCATAGGAACCGCTAAACTTAGGCAATTGTATAGTTGGTAATTTAACAAGATTATTGTTATTATTAAGCTTCATAGTATTTTTATTACTGTCAGAACTCGAGTCACCTAATCTTGTAGAATGAGCAACTAAATCCTGGGCTTTAGCCATTAATTTATAATACAGAGATTCGAAATCATTTCTTTCCAATAATTGACTTTCCATGTCTTCAGTTGCACATTCCAACCTACACTGTACTTCATCATATTGTTCAAACATGCTGCAAATTTTATTAATACGTAATTGAAGTTCTTTTACCTGAGACTGGCTGACTGACCCATCTAAATTGTTTAAGTAATTTCCAAACAATGTAAGCCGGCCTTTATAGGTTGCACGCCTTTTAATAAGATCTCTTTCTTCTCTTTCCGACATTATGTGAAGCAAGTGTCAAATCCTGGAATGTATACAATTCAAAATATTAAATATAAATTTAAACAATAATTTAAAAGGTTAAGTTAACTGTAATTTAATATAAACTTTACAATAAAACAAATTGTAGTAGTTATATGCTCAAAAGATAAATAAATGTAAGTGTTATTAATTTCTAAATATACAATCAAAGACAAAATTAATGATTCGACTTAAATATATTTTCTATAATCAACACAATCTCTGCATCTAATATAAATTAAGTTTATTAAACATATTCTTCTCATTACATTTAAAATATTTGATAAGAAACTATACATACAAAGTACAAAGTATAAACTATACATACAAAGTATTACTTATCAAACTTTGCAAGTGAATAAAATTAATATAATTCAATTTAGCTTTAGTAATGAGTATTATAATTAGGTTAATCGGGTACTAACAAAGAAAAGTAAACAATTTTTTAGTTAAAACAATCACAAAGTATAATGGAAGGACCTTTCTATTTAAATACAATTAAATAATAAAATAAAGTTAATTGATATGTACTGACCTTTATATAAGTCTTAAATCCTTAAATACTACCTGAATATAATAGTACTGGGTGGAAATTAAGCACTGAAATAGCTAAATACTGCAATATTCCATAAACCACGTCATACATCCAAATCCTTTGTTCTGTGATCCGACGTTTGTTGTGATTTCACTCATTTTTCCACGAAGAAATCAGTATCCCTTTATTGTGCTGGTTATTTTTAAGATTTAATATCCGGCTCGAAGGACCATGTCCATGAATTCAGGTGTATTTAAATAAAAAAACGGAGTTAAGCTTGAGGTCAGTATATTCACTTGAAGGGCGTAATATTAAGAGAGTGAATAACAAAAAAGAAACTGCGTCGGTAGACATAAAATAATACAGAAAGATTAATAATATGAGCAATCACGGTGCACAATGATGTTGCTATTGAATTTTAACAGGAGTTATTAAATTAGCAAGTATAATTAGTACGTGATTTTTAGACACCGTTCAAAGGTTTTCGTTTAAAGAAATCATTTACAAAGAACATGTTGTTACTGAAAAATATTAATTTAAATGGGTTCTTCAGTTTTATCAGGAAAGATGAACTATTTGAACTTATACAGGGTGACTGGTGAATTACTATCAATATTTAAGGAGAATACTCGGTTTATGATTCTCATTCGAATTATGTAAAAAAAATAGGTACTTAATTTTTGACAAAATTTCCGTATAAATAAATAAAGTGAGGACACGTTCCCAGTGTTCCAAGTGTGGACGCGTGCGGCGGCGTGCTGATACAACACCACGCCGCCAAACGAGTGTGTGTGTGTGTATACCTAATCTGTAGGGTGTTCACACGATGCCTAATTAATTACATAACTTTTGGTTAACTTTACTTAGAAGCTTATTAATATTTATGTTATATTAATTTTTATTTTGTCATATATGATCGTCAAATATCACGTCCTCAAATATCGATAGTAATTCACCAGTCACCCTGTATAATTAAAATTTATAATAAAGTATTTTGAAAACAATTGTTTTGTTTTATTATTTATTCTATTTTATATAGTGAAGAAGCAATGCATTTGTATTAAATACTTTTTCCAATCTCTGAAACTCACCAAGATCTTGTAAATTTTGTGCCAAATCCCAGTGATATATTGTAACGACAGGCTCAATTCCCCTCTCCAATAAAGCATCTATAAAGTTGGAGTAAAATTTTACTCCGTCTTCACTCGTCTTATTTGTAAAACCATGAGGAAAAATTCTTGGCCAAGAAAAAGAAAATCTATAAAAAAAAATATACACAAATTAGTTATCATATTAAAAATTTAGACTAATATTCCGTAATAAATTATTTACTAACCAACTATAATTATTATTATATATGAAAAGTTAATATTCAATCGAACGGGAAGGGATCGCGTATTGGTACATTTTTTCCAAGTTGCTTGGAGCGTTCTCCCACTGACCACTCGTGTCATACATCTGGATGGCACTTTTAATAATGGAAACAATATACCATACAACATCATGTCTGCAACATATATTTATTTTCATTAGACCTAGAGGGTAATGGCATTTTTTAAAATGCGCTAGCTAATTTTAAAGCACGTTGTGCTAATAGAGCTCACGGTTCCTTTGGAAGCCAACATTTCGAAAGACTATATGATCAAGGTCGACAAGTATTACAAGCTCACTAAAAAACTCACTAAGAATAGGTTCGTGGTAAATTTGTATCCTATAGAAGTGCAGAGAGAGGTATGACTGCCAATTCTCTCTACATTCTTCTAAAAGACTAGAGCCCGTTCTGAACTAATATCAGTTCATTAGAACGTGCGTTGAAGGCAGCCCTAGTAGGTTCGATTCAAATTCGGCTAGGTTTTGTGAGGAGCTTGGACGGTGTGAGTGAGGGGGTCCCTTAAACATACACCTGGATCCCAAGTCCCAGGAACTGTTGAAGTTCCGCTCCTGCAACGCGATAGACCTGATGGCCACACAGTGAATCAATGGAACACTAACAAGTTTGGTTTCATATCAATAGACGCATCGTTTTCCCTAGTGGCTCTCAAAGGCTTGTATGTAGTAGGTCTGTCAACCGCAGCATCGACTCATACTGAGACGCTTCCTGAACGATGTTTAACATCGATTTAGGAAAACCATACATTTGTTCTATACATATAATTAAACAATGTATATTTCAATATTTTACCTTATACATAGATATAGCTTCATCTGTGTCTGTATCTATATCTGTATATAAATTTGTTCAGTCTTTCTAAATCGCCCTTCCTGTCGTAATTGTTGAGCGAGTGTCAGTAAATATCTGTCTGTCTTCTTCTGCCACATGTGTAGCGGCAACACGTAGACCTTCCGACACTTTGCCCGCGGCGCCATGCCACAGGATATGAGAACTCGTTCCGCTGTATCCCATTCCTGTAAATAGTTGCAAAAATAGATAAATATAATTAATGAATATTAATTGACATATGAAACCTACTAGAATAAAATAAAAATCGACCATAACTTTGAATTCAAAAAATTTAATAAATTGATCGTGAAGTTAAACCCGCGTATAAAAGAAGAAATGAATAATTGAAAACATATTAGTTTACACCCTTAGTGGATGTTTACATTTATATTTTTGTAACTATACACAATAACTAATAAGGAATGAACAAAATCGAATTACGTTAATAACAATTATAAAAAAAATAATAACAACATATTTCTTTTGTTCATTATTTAATATAATAATGAAGTAAAAAATAACTTACTTGAGAAGATATAAAATGATCCCCCAACTGTTCACTTTGCTCCCGAATAGATTCTTTATCTTCTATAACCTAAAGATATCAATGGATTGATTTACAAAATATATATATATATAAAGAAACAAAACCTATAGCAATATCTTATATCTTTAAATGAACAATTCTTGTATATATATTTATATATTATTGGAATCTCGGTATCGGCTCAAACGATGGCGATAAATCGATCTAGCTAGGGATTATTGTCATCATTAATCATTTAGAAAATGTTATTTTAGGTAAAAAAGAATAACAAAAATTTGTCGTTTAAAATATGACTCTTCCTGACATCTAGTGGCTAGTAGTGATACTACTTTTTGCTACTTGCTTTTACTAATTTCTTTAACGACACAACAGCAGATGGCGTTGTTAAGTACCAGGAAATCAATGAGTGTTTGTTTTGAGGTTAGACTAAGAAATTAAAAATAAATACTATTAATTCCTAAATACCCAGCAAAGCTCGGTAAGCAGATATTATTAATAATACCTTTACAATTTGAAGAGCTTTTTTTATAATGATGTGCCTTCAGAGCCGCAGTGAGAGCATCAACGGTTTGAGCAGCCTCTATGAGATGGGGTACAGCGGCGCCCGCCTGTCGCGATGATACAAGCCACGCGCCCCACTCTCCTTCAGGACAGGCCTGAAGAACAACAAATAATATAATAAAAATTAAAAACAACATTTATAATAAACAACACTGACTTCTCTTGCGTAGTTGTTGCCTCTAGAATAGTAATCAACCGCAGTTCTTATATCACCTTTACGCTCGGATATTTCACCAGCCATTTCCCACCATTCCTCCTACAAAGGAAACAAATTGTAAAGTTCATAATCTATGTCTCTAAGTATTAGTGAAACTTAACTTTTTAAAATGTATAGAAGTATGCAGAAGTCACTGTATAAGAATAAATAATTATGTTTGTGACAGTTATATTCATAAAATTAACTTTTATTCTTTTTTAGTTAAATGCATAACAGTCATGTTTATCTTGCATCAATCGAACTTACATGAAACATCAACAACAGTATGATCAATAATAATCAATGATACTAAATCAAAAAATCTAGTTGGTAATTTACACCAGTATTGATTCCCGCAACAAAAGAAGCAGGATCTTCTAACAAATACAACATGACTATACTTAGTGAGAGCATCAAGCGATATTCTCTTAAATAGGTAGATACTTCAGTAGCATTTTTATTTATCTATCTGGTAAAGGAGCCATTTAGTGCAGTACATTATTGTTTTTGTGTATCTGATAATGCAACCTTCACCTGTACTAGTTGATCGTGAGGGGTGATGTAACAGAGCGCCACCCACACACGAACCGCGCCTCGCCGAGACGACCTGTACCAACAAATGATACTTTATTAGGGCAAATAGATTATTAGTGTTATTGTAACGAACACAATGTATGTATTATTAAATTATATACTGAACAGTTATCATTTTTGCATAGTCCATAGTCCATAGATAGTCCATGTATTGCTGCCTGAGTGATGTCACCGCTTGTCATCTGCTCATCTATTGAACTGCTTGTACATGTTAATGGCCAATTCTGGCTGAGCGGCTCCACGTACGTAGTATTCTTCGGCGGTGGTTAAGTCCCCCACAAATATTGCTAGACGTGCACGAACCTCGGGACTCTTTAAACCTATGCATTATATTATAATCACGATTAGTAAAATAAATACTATTAATACAATAAGTGCGTACAAAAAGAAACAGATACATGAGGTGTGCCCAAATCGTGTAAATGCAAAAATACCTTCATCAATATTCCCGTTCCCTTTGGCTGAAGCTAACTCGACAGTTTTCTTTAGATAAAATGTTCTAGCCTCATCACCTACTGCTTTATAGCATTTCGTCGCCAACTGAAAAAAAGATATATCTGTTATGAGGTACTAGAACTTTTCAATGTTATAATATATATATTAGTCCTTCTCTAATTTGAGCAGTGAGGAATATACCACTACACCTGAATGGCTAACACTTAAATGGCTTATGAGCCATAGGTAATGTCGATTCATATGTAAGAATTTCAATGCATGGATTTAAATATGTTGGAACTTCTTAAATTTATCTCTAGCTCCACGAACGGTATAGTAATTTTATTTTCTTTGAATAATTTTCTGTTTGTTTGTTGATGAAGGACTACCTTTTTATACAATAGTGGACAGGTGATGCGAATGTATGAGGTTTTTTGAAGAAATATCCATGTTACCGAAACCGGTTTTTTTTTTCAAGATAATTCTAAACCATAAATGTCGAAAGTAACACGGAATACGATCAAAGAACTTGGTGATATTAAACTCCTACCACATCCGAAATTCAGTCCAGACTTTACATTTGAGATCTATGGCGAAATTATTTTATACAAAATAATTTGAATCCAACTGATGTTATTAAAGCAATGCGATTTTTTTTTTGCATTTAAGGTCAAAAAACCGTTTAACCTAGGAGCTTATGGCTCTTTGGGATAAAAACCATTAAATACGAGGAGCTATACCTCTCATAGTTAGTCTATTTCATTGCATTATATATTAAAATTATTACAGTCAGTCAGTGGTGGCCTAGTGGTTAAGGGGCCCGCCTCTCGTTGCCGAGGGCGCGGGTTCAAACCTGGCAAGTACCAATGTGATTTTTCGGAGTCTTATGTACTTTCTGAGAGTATTTAGACATCACTGACATACGGTGAAGGAAAACATCGTGAGGAAACCTGGACTTATAGTTTCACAATTATAAGTTTGAAATCACCAACACGTCTTGAGCAAGCGTGGTGATTAATGCTCAAACCTTCTCCATGTGAGAAAGAGGCCTTTGCTCAGCAGTGGGCGTCTGATAGGCTGATGATGATGATATATTAAAAAGTGAACACTGAAAATCTACATTATTTATGAGACATCCACTGTACTTATATTCTCTGTACTTGAATACAAATTCACATAAAGCAAATATCGTGAAAATCTTACTAAAAATTAGTAGGATGTTTTCAATGTGTTTGGCAACGAAGCCTTAACAAACTTCTGTTTATGTTTAATCTAACTGTAATGCCATACATATTAACCTCAACATCGTATCCTGTTAGCGCCTGTTCAGCCAGTTGACACCACAACGACCCCACGTCCAAGTATTGAGCAAAATCCTTTAAGTCCCCGCTACGTAACGAGAAATCTATTCAAAATAAATAGTACATTAACAATATAGCGATTGATGAAAAGAAATTCAAATACCGCTTAGAACATTAAATCAATCCTGTTATAATGAAATCGTTTATTTATTGTCTTATGCAAAAAAAAACCTTGGTACTCAGTACTATTCTATAACTTAATCTGTCCAAAAAGTTACTTTAGCAACATACTGAGTCTTGCTGAACTACTGAACTTTAAATTTAAACGTCGCCTATATAAAAATTTCATAGTAATCACTTCAAACAATACAAAAATAAATGAAAATAATGTTTTCGGGTATTTTTAAATAAACGACATACTGCCGACGTTTCGGTTACTTTACAGCAAGCACGATCACGGGCAGACTAGATGTGTTTCATTTAAATAAATAGTCGAGGAAGTCTTAGATCTCATTAATATATCAATAATGTCAGTACTTTAAAGGGTTCATACTGAAAGCCAGTCGATGTTCATCCAATACAATGGCCTGGATGTGACCTCCTTCCAGTAGGATTCGTCGCTCTGATACTGATGCAGCCCATACACTGTACCTATAACACATACAAACGCACATATATATGTAGGAACAACCTTATGATCCATGTATATCTTACTATATGTAAGATATAGACATAATGAGTAAAAACTAGGATTAATTTACAGGACTATTTTGATATGTTCTCTCCCAAAATATTAAATTAATATTTACCATTTAAACATTGCCAACGATACATTATTTTAAGTTAGAAGATTTATTATATTCAAATAAATGTTGTACACATAATAAGTTACTTTTATCTACATGGAGTACGTTTTCAAAAGTGCTAATACAATCATTAGTCTCCACATTACAATCCCACAATTAATAATGAAAAAGATATTTCAACATGACATTATAATTTGGGTATCTTCAAGAAAAGGCGTGAATAGGATGATACTGAGATAGTGCGTTCAGTATCTACCACTTCATTTCCATCTTCCAACAGTTGAGCACTATCCAGTAGAATTAAAAAATATATTATTAAATCTTACCAAATCAGCAAATGTGTTGGGGTTCGGGCTACAACAGTGTCACTGTTTTCTATCCATTGCACGAAACTGACTCCGCTCGCGATAATTTCCTAAAAAAATGAAATACCAGACCATGAAATATCATATTTTTTTGACTCAATTTATCCAGCTATGTCGTTTACGCTATATATATGAATGTGCTACCTTTTCACCGGTATCAATACGGAGAGGTGCAAGTCGTCGTCTAGTATGACGGAACAGAAGCAGATGTCCGCTCTCATTCAGCTCCAACCAATCTAACTGAACTCCTACAACATTTACATCATTGATATCAATCTTTATCTTTCATAACAAAGGAACTCTAACATCTATCCTATGTATGTTCCGTACCTGTAACAAGATCAATAACAGCAATCGTCTGTCTGTCCAGCTCTCATTGAGCACGTGAGGATTCACACGCTCAGTACGAACCTCCATAAGATACGAAACATTTTAGTATAAATTAAATTACTCACCGTTTGTAGTACTCTATCGAGTCCGTACTCCACCACACTAAGTTCGCCAGCACGCTGCAACAGACAGGCTCCACCCACCATGGTATCTGGAGTATTCATGACTATAAACTTTTAATACTACATACATATATAGAAGTTCGATAGAAAATATAACTCACTTCGCTAGTTAGACCACGAGCTATATCGCACAGGATCAGACTATTACTGGTACGACAGACAGCGTACCAATCGTTACCTGTAACAGTCGACGTTGGTTAAATTATTTATAAAATAAAAAGCATTCATTGTTTTACTATAAAAAAAACATCTCAAACAAAAAAAAAACAAGTTACCATTTATAATTCAAAATAAGCATCAGTTTAAATCCTGCTTATTTTGGCCACGACAATAAACACAACAAATATGTTTTATAAAAGATCTATCTACGTGAGTAGTGACTCAAATTGCCTTTATTTACTGTTTACTGAATATACATCTTGGTTGTGTACACTACTGTTTTGTTATGATTTTTTGCTTCACTTGATTAAAATTATATCGGATGTAGGTTGCTAGAAACTCTTTTAAGTTTTTTATTCATGACAGTTGCGAAATAACTATTATAACCTTACTATATTTTATTACGATAATAATTAATGCGAATTCTGTAGTTGTCCAATTTTAATTATTCCCGAATCCCGTTATATGTGCTGACAACGTGGTGTTCTTACAGATAAATTAAGAAATAGCAATTATATAATAGGTGAAAAACATATATCCGCCATAGTAATAATGAGACAGGTGAAAATTTTAACAAACTTATTTGTTACGTTGCAAAATAAATTAATTCAAAAGGAATAATTCTAAATTTTAAAAGGAGTATTTTTGCAAAAAATACAGATCACATAAGTCATTTATATGAAATATAGACAATGTTTTTTTTTAACGAATTTGCCTTTGTAACATCCATTATGCGAATTTACGAAAATAAATGAAATTAATTTTGAATTCACATTAATTACCGTATAAAAATCTTAAGACTTTTTAAAACAATATTCGGGCGCTAATATACAAATACAAATTACTATAGATACTTCGCAAATTACGTCAATTTATATTTAGTACGTTGTAGTGCCTCTGTAACCAATGTAATTTAGAACAATAAACATGTAAAAAAATGACCAAAAATGCCGTTACAAGAACGACAACAAATTGCTAACGAAATGAGTATAGTATATTCATTTTGTCAATACATAATTTGTTTTCGTTGATGTAGTTACGAAATAATATGTTGAAAACGATAAATACAAACAAGTGGGCTGTATGTAATTTAAATTGAGTAAAATAAAGAATGTATTTGATAACGGCAGACACTTAAAAAGAAAACATAAGATTTATAAGATACTTTGTAGGCTTTCTTTTAATAATAAAGATATTCGTATTTGGAGAATACAAAAACTCACTGGGTCTCTCTTCTTTTAGAAAAGTTCACAAAACGTACAAAAAAGTCTCACCGCGTCTAGTTGATACGATCATACGAATTAGTGGTGAAATTGTCACTTCGCTAGAACTTCCATATTTTATAATTTATACCTAAAAACACTGCGCGCTATAACACTATTATTAATTTACTCATTTAGCATACATTAACAATAACATACTTAAATAGCGTACACATTTTGAATTGTGGCGAAAACAAAAGCAAGGTTTTGTCAATGCTAGTAAGTAAAGTACTAACTAGTAAGAAGTAATATAACGACATCTAGCGAGTAATCCTATTAGAATTTGGATGTGCAAATAGGTTAGCAATACATATAAGGTGCATGTTCGAAAGAGATGGGTAAAGGAAGTTGTCATAAGTTTGAAGTCGAATAATATTTTTTATTTTATTACGTTTAAATTGAAATGCACATTATTTATTTTAAAACCATAATTTTAAGAGATCTTTAAACTGCTTTAATTTTTACATATTACTAGTTAAAGCGCTTTATGTAGGAAATAATAATATTGGGGTGTTCAACGTAATATTGACAAAGTTGTCATCATAGATAATACACTACATTAGAAATTGGTTGTCATAAGATCATAATGTCATACTACTTTGCAATCAATATTTTCATTCTCTATGTTCATACTTTTTAAGAAAAAGTAATATGATAATATTGACAATTATCCTTTACGAATTTAAGTTTCTAAAAAAAGAATATTAAATTAAGTACTAATTGATATGTACCCCTTGGATTAAAAACGAAATTATTATATGTAGTTATAAATCTAAGGTTATCTGTGCAATATATATTTTTAATTTTGGTCTTTCGGTCCGTTTATCTTAATATTTTTTTGTGGATAATAATGAATAATGGCTCTTGATAATACCTCAGGATCGCTTCAAAAACTAAAACGGCACCAGTTTGCGATGCTACTGCCAATTTGGTTCCATCTCCACTCCAGGCTAAAGATCGCGCAGCATACAAATTAGATATATTTAACGTGGATAATTCCATACTTCCGGATTCCTTTATTTCACCGATCAAACAACCATCAAATACACCGAATGCTAAACAAGATCGCGCGGACCGGGTTAGGGAGCGTCTACCGGCGCGTGCTCAACTACAAGTATGGTTTGAGAGTGAGATCCGCAAACTCGGCGTGGTTTTGATCGCAGCTGATGATCTACCGCCTCGAGATCATACCCTGGGCTACGGCGATGAACCTGAAGCTTTCGCCAGAATCCGTCTTCTTCCATCACTGTTAGTGTCATATCTATAAGATTAAGACCCAGTTTCACCAATCAATGTTTGTTTAATCTAAACACAGAATTTACTAACCAACCTACGAAATTATAAATGTCTGTTAAAATATTTACGTCCCACGATGACAAATTAACAACGCATTATTAAACGTCATGTCAAATGACCGACTACCAAATTATTCGTTCTTGTTATAAGACGACCAATTGGAAACCACAGCGTTTAATACGGCATGTTTGCCACGATGCACCACTTTATACTTTGATCGTATATACCCCTCGATACGTCACTTGGTAGGTAATGTGACCAAATTTTATATATCGTTGGTTGCATACATTTGGCACACAAAAAGCTCTCCTTTCAATTTACTAGGTGTAACCTGTCAAGATCGGGTTGTCAATAAATTGTGTTATATATTATTATGTTATAAATATAGGCATAGATTGTGTTCAAATTATAAGAGATAAAAAGAAAATTTAATTTGCAATGTTATAAAAAAAACTGGAGGCAAAATCATCATACTAAATGAAATTTTAATTCACTTTATTATTAAGTACAAGGAAATAGTCGAAACTGACAAAACAGATGACGTTACTATGGTTACAAGAAATCAGGGCTGTGATTGGACAATTGAGTTTTGACAATTTAATTTACACGATCTAAAGTAAACTCGTCCTTTATAGTTAAGTTTATTTATAATAAACGATTGCTGTGGAATCAGAACATATTTCAGTTTTCCCAGTTTCAAAGAAACACATTTGAATTTATACATAAAACAATAAATTTCGCTTTCAAATAAAGTTGATCACACATATTATGTAACATTCTAACTGTTAAAAAATATGGAAATATAAAATTGAGCTTATATCAGAATGTATAGAAGTTTGTTATTGAGTACACTTCATCTGGCCAAGAGTCAGTGCTGACAGTTTAGTACTTGGCCCGCTACTGAAGAAATGATTTTTTTGCTCTTATTGTTTTAGAAACAGATACACCAGCAACATTCTTGACAACAAGTATTGCAGAGTCAAACAAATCATGAGTATTGGAAATAATCAAATAAAATTGTACATAAACATATCTCAAATCGTTTCTTATTTATTTATCACAAAGATTGATTAATGTAAATCATTACAATTTATTTAAATTAGATCAATAGCAAATATTAGAAATAACTTTAATTTTTTGTCAAGTTACATCTATAATTGATATATAATTGACTGCCTTTCCAATATTTTGGACCATACGCTGAAGTAGCGGTTATAAATTTTTCTTCAACCAAAATCAAAAGTTTTCTCGAATATACAATACTTTTGAAATTATTTTATTCCTTATTCATCAGTTCCAATAACTTAGAAGTGAAGTAAAATGTTAACTTTATTTCAGTTAAACGACCGTTGCATTTTTCTTTAAGCCGAATTATTTGTAGAATTAATTAAAAAAGTATACATATGTTATAATTTGGTATGGTCTGTATATTCGATAATCTTCTTATTAAACAAATAGGTCTTAAAAGCTTCTTAGTTTAAATTTGAAATACCTTCACTATACACATATCTTTAAGTGTTCAGTGTTTACTTGTTGTTAAATACAATATCAGTTCATGTTGATGTTGTTACGTGAATTACGTTTGGTGGCAGCGAAGGATGCAAGAAACCAAAATTATGACTTAAATTTAACTACTAGCTAGGGCGGCGTCTTTAAGTCAGCGATTGACTTAAGACCCATTCTATAATTAAGTCTTATAACTAACTACATACTAAAGAGGTGTCTGTAAGTCAGCGGTTGACTCCAGACTGAATATATGTAAAATCCCATTCTTCATTCTCACCGATGGTGCAAGGCGTGTGGTGTCCACTTCACTTTCCCAGTCCCACCGATGGCTCAGAGTTAGCATTCCGTACTTTACACAATTGTTATACCGAAAACTTAATATCGGGTTATGCTTACGTAATACGTGCTTGGTAAATCAATTATTGAGATATGTTCCACTTATTGTAACAAGATGATGCTTCATTTTTGTTACATCTCTTGCTATACCAAATATAAACACCTTAATTACTTTTATTCTTTTTTATAATTACCACTCTTTGAACATTGTTTTTTGTAATAGGCTAACTCTTCTTTTTTAATTTTTAGGTCGTTTTTAGTAAAACAAAGTGACTGAAACCTTCAGTCCGTAGAGTGTTAAGTCTCCTTCAAGATTAGGTTTAATGTTTTTCTATGTGAGAGTATCTAAGGTAGTTGTATAGAGTGCGGTTCACGGGCAGCCACTGGATCCAGGAAGACTACGAAACAGTTCTGACAAGTAATAAAATCTTGACACTAAAGTAATAATAGGTCCTGTCTCTTGAATTAAAAAACTAAATAAATGAATATGATACTAAATACATCTTAATAAAATTGTGTTTATATTGCAGACAAATTGTATAATTGAAAAATTGCCTAAGTCAGATTGTAAATTGGCGTCATTTTATAAAATGTTTTCTAATATTTGTTGCGCATTTTATAATTGGCTTCTGCATTTTTCTCGTTTTATGATAGGTAAGGTTCATGTTTATAAAATGCTGAAGCCGTATGTAAACGGAAACATTATACAGATCGCCTGCGACATTAGTAGGTTGTCCGATACTGCTATCTTTTATTAGATAAGAAGATGGTAAATAATTCACCAAAATGTTTATTGAGGCTTTTGCCTTTTATTTATAAAACACAATTCTCTAACACCCGAATCTTAAACGTAATTTTACATGAAATATGATTATTTTCCAAATATTTAAAATAATTTGTTTCATGAAGCATATTTTAAAACGAGAGACTTTTTAAAATAAAAATTTAGCTACAAAAACTATGAAATAAAATGACTTGTTCTCGGAGCTTAAGATTATTTTTAATGAAAAACATTTAGCAAAATTTAATTTTTCCAAGCAATATATATAATATAGTAAGTATATAATAAAATTGTTCTCTCAATATAACATTAGAGCTCCCGACTCAGTGAGTCAATCGACCCGCTAATTAAGTTGCGGTGTGTGATATAATGTATTGTATTGATTCATCTTTTATAACTAAACTAAATAAATAAACATATTATATTTTCTATTTAAATTTAATCCGATGTTGCAATATTTTATATTAATTATCTATTCCAAAGTAAAGGTATCCACCAAAGATCAGTTTGTTCTGTCAACGGGATCCTTACTGTATATTAATTAATATCAGTCACTTAATTTATAACAAGCAAACGGATTATCCAAATAAAATTGTTAAATACCTCCGATAGTCTAACCTTAACTCGACAAATCTCTGAATACTATTTGTATAATTTGTCATAGTTCTGAAAATTTTATGCAATTTAGTGAAAAAATGTTCCCTATACAATATTAAGTATAACGTTATCAAATACATTACAATAACAGAATTTAGTGGCTCTGCTGAAATCACCAAGCTTGAGTGAAGCAGTTGAAAGACGAAAGACAATGAAAGGTATTCACAATATGTAAACATTAAAGTCTCCCGGAACTTTCACTTCAAAGTTTATCTCTCTGTGATTCTAACAAAAACTCTTATTGTCTTAAAATTCACAAACCTACTTGTATATACTAACACAACGTGGGCGGTATATTTATAGTAGAATTTTATACTTTTCCATAAAAGATGGAAAACTGAAAGTAGAGGAGAATTTGAAATGTTAGCTACCGTTTAGGACCTGAGTTCACAAACTATCTAAATAAATGTATTAATGACTTGTTTTTAGGATTCTTGTCGTTAAAAACAAACTCTGGAGATTATAACGTTGAATGTTATTTAAGGAAAGTGTTTTTCACCATTTCCCCAAATACAAAATATAAAAGACTTAAAATTTAAATCCTAGCAATTATATATATAAAATAACGATAAATTACTCTTACTTTAAAATTTTTACTACATACTATTTTATCAACTCAAGTACTTAAAGTATTTTAATCATAAGTTAAACATGAAAATTAAAAATGTATAGAACTGTTTTTGTAATGTTAATAATTTATAATTACTATCAAAAATATAACAGAGGTACTCTATTTATCTTAGTGACAGTGACAAATGGTGTTACTTAAGGTAACTGAAATAGCTGAATGAATTCATGTATTTTTTGATAAAATGTGTCAAAGAAATAAACAAGTCGGCTTCTGTTAATGCTAATATTACACTGACTAGCTTGTATATTTATAAAAAATAGAACTCTGAATTTAGTATTGTTTGTCAAGAATACAATGAATGAGTCGTACTGATAACTTAGTTTTTACAATCTCGTTTCTCAATCTGACAAAAATATATCTGAAAGTAATACATCTTTATCATCTGTACAGCCTCCTCAGGTAGGATACGTTCCCTAGTGTCCACTCTCCTTATTCCGAGCATTATTGGACCCCAGTCGAATCAGACTACCACTGACCCTACACAGAAGGTAACGTCACGAATCTGCAAACGAAAACGATAAAATTCTATAATGGGATTGAAAGATAATTGATTTTTGTTTAAATAAAGAAATTAATTCTATATATCGTTTATTAATATCCTCGAATTTCAGTTTTAAACATTGTTTTGTGTACCTTAATATTAATGACTATGCCTTATTACAAAAAAATAATTCAAATGACCCATTGAAGTGTTATGATTAAGACTACGTGTGTGATTATAATAGAACTTTTTTATTAATATTTTACTCCAAATTAATATGCAACTTATCTAGTTCAATCTTCTTTAATAATGATTTATAGGAAAATCATAAAAAAGGAACATATTATAAAGATATCAAAACGGTATTATTATGAGTAAACATCAGTAAAACATGTTATTTGTTTTGTTCAAGGCCTCTCATAATTTTCTCGATATTAATTTGCTCGGATAATTGAAATACAATGTGAACAATGACCGAAAAATCCGTTTGTTACAAGATTAGAAAAACCCGAAATCTGATGAAAGAAAAAATAAAACATATGTAGTTGTGATTGATAAAAAGGCTCGTTCTCAGACTGAAGTATCAAATAGTTGAAATTAGATTGAGTTTGTATTATATTAGAATCACTATAAATATAATAAAGAGCGACTATGTATGTATAATCTTTTTTGTGTTTGTCAATTTGTTATAATAGTTTATGGTTTATTATCCGAAAGATGATTGCTTATCTTTTAATTTTATATTTATATTATGTAACGAAGTTCAACTCAGCTTCAGGGCTAAAACAAATAGGCTGCTATGAACGGGTGGAATTACTTAAATATTAAAATAAAATATTAAATGTTAAGAAGATCTATATCTTAAAATAAATCTATGAGAAATTGAACTGGACATGCACCACATATCTGTGATATTAACATTTAATAAAATAATAAAATAAATTGTCAGTCATCAACGTCATCGACCTATCAGAACCCACTGCTGAGCAAAGGCCTCTTCTCACATGAAGAGGTTTGGAGCATTAATCACCACGCTTGCTCAAGACGGGTTAGTGATTTCAAACTTATAGTTGCGAAATTGTAGGTCCAGGTTTCCTCATGATGTTTTCCTTCACCATCTGCCAGCGGTGTCTAAATACTCATAATAAATTCATATGACTCGGAAAAATTACATTGGTACTTGCCAGAACCGAACCCGCGCCCTCGTGCACAAGAGGCGAGCATTTGGCCACTAGGCCATCACTGACTTAAAAATGCCAGTGCTAACTTGACATCCAATATAAGATGAGATGCAAGAAGCATTTAGAAGTCGACTTAGTTTTTATTAAAAAAAATTATCGTCGAATAACACAGTTCGCCACACAGTGAACGTGAGGTTAACTATTTGGAAATAATGTTCGAGCATAATGTATTAACACAGACAAAGACGTATCTAAAACCATAACTTAAGTTCATATTAAAGTACTAAGTGTATCCGGGATATAAAGTATGTACGTATATTTACATACATATATATACTTAAAGCAGAAATGCTCTCAATAGAATCGGTTATATGAACTAATCTTACGTTGCTTCATATAAATGTACTAAGTGCAGAGAAATATTTTTATTTATGGAGTGCAGTCTATTGTTGCCGTGTGCAGGGTTTCAAATTGTTCAATACTTTGTCGTCTGTAACATATAACAGGTGTGACTCGTGAACAAACTAATTGCACTCTCTCTATTCTATTGCCCTGTTCTTGTAAAGTTAAATAAAGTAGCAGTACGTAATATCAATGAACACTTTTATATTACCTTTAATTATTTTTATACACAGAGGATGGATGAAACTCACCAAATGTAATCATTTGTGTTAGTAGATTTTTTTTTAATTATAAACAAAAATATTGTTTAAATTTCTTTAAGGAAATTATATGTGACAGCAATTACAAGAGACACATTATAATGCATATGTATTTATCATATTAATAATTCTTCTCGTAACACAATCTTTTATAAAGTGAACTATTAGTTTTTTAAAATATTTAAATCACGCGTCTTAAGAAATTACGATAAGTTAAAGTTGTTGGAAACACTTATTCATCCATTGAATTGGCATAAGTAATAATTTTTCGAATAACTCAAAGAAAATGACAATTTAGATAGTAATCGGTCAGGTGTACCGTATCTAGACCTAAGTATTTATTTTCATGACACTTTGAATTGCATGACTTTAACGAAGACGAAGACGAATTATTACTTACGACATGACTTTCACTGAATGATTTAATTTGTAATAAATAATAAAAGTATTAAAAGTAAACCAATATGTTTAAAATAACTTTTTACTAACTCTATTATCAAAATAATTAATTATAATATATAATTAATGAATGTACTGACTAATTAATAACAAATATGTAAAATATATTAATGAATTTGTTATTTATTTAAATTAATATATATTTGGTTAGGAGTTATTTAAGAAGGTTTGTTATGGGGTCTTGTTTGTTAATACCATCTAATATATAAAATTCTCGTGTCACAGTTTTCGTGCCCATACTCCTCCGAAACAACCTGACCGATTTTGATGAAATTTTTTGTGCTTATTCGGTAGCTATGAGAATCGGCCAACATCTATTTTTCATCCCCCTAAATGTTAGGGTTAGTCCACCCCTAAATTTTTATTTTTTATTTTTTAGACAAAATTTTTAATTACTATTTTTTTATGATACAACGTACAAAAATACATACAATCCTAAAGTTTCACCCTTCTACGATCAACCCTTATTTTTTAATAGCTATTTTAGTAATTTAATCATTTTTCATCTCCGGTCGATAACTGATCAATCGTCATTTAATAAGTTATCCCCGCCAGATATCTACAGGTGTCACTTCTGACCCAGTAAACAGCACGGAGTAGGGATGAGAACGAAGCCGGTCTTCTGTTTCTCTCACACAATTAGACTTCTCTCACTCCCTACACAGTTGTCGGCCATCGTTATTGTTTGTGCATCAAGTGTAGTAGTAACGTTGACAATTATTATTTTGCTAGCTCAGTGTAACTCTCATATTAACTATTAATCATTCCTAATCACTTCAAAACACGGAGATTTATGGCTTTAATAGGTAAACTCCAAAAATATAAATAAAAAAACGTAACAGATATTTCTTGATTATAGGGCGAAACGAAGTTCGCCGGGTCTTCTAGTATTTATATAAAGTTCTTAATCTTAAACAGAATTAATATTCAATTTAAGTTTTTTAAATTCAAATCGGTAAATATTTTCCAAAGGTTATTTTCTTTTTTGTTATTAAAACGCGATGAGAGAGTACTAAATGGGTAAGTGATATTTTAACTCCACAGACTTAGCGTTGTGTTTAAGTTTGCACTTGGCTTTCTAGTTTGACCCTTTCAGTATTGATAAATGTATTATGTAAATTGAGATTCCAAATAGTTTTTAAACCGAAGAAACTGCAGACTGTCGATTTATGTTACTATACACCTATAAACTCGCGACATACTTTTTGTTTATTTTAGTGTATTAAATTTAAAAACAATTAATAAATAATTATTTCACACAAATAACAAGAAGAACTGTGTAGCGAGACTATGTTTTTATTCACAACTTTTGTTTTTGATGGCAATTCCGTTAGCAGACATAGTCAATGAATACATGTAACTATACTCTTGTTACAATATTTTTATTACAATTTCAATCTGATTAATGTTTAAGCTTACTTAAGAAACATTAAAAGCTTCTAAGTAGTTTTATTTTTATTATTGAAGTTAAACTGACTTACAGGATTTTACAGAATTTATCAATTAAAAGATTTAACAACATAATTTTTGTTCTCATTTAAATAAAGAAAAACAACAAGTAATATAATTTGTTACTATAAAAATTTATGTAAAAATAAAGTAACACATCATCATCATCATCAGCCTATCAGACGCCCACCGCTGAGCAAAGGCCTCTTTCTCACATGGAGAAGGTTTGAGCATTAATCACCACGCTTGCTCAAGACGGGTTGGTGATTTCAAACTTATAATTGTGAAACTATAAGTCCAGGTTTCCTCACGATGTTTTCCTTCACCGTATGTCAGTGATGTCTAAATACTCTCAGAAAGTACATATGACTCCGAAAAATCACATTGGTACTTGCCAGGTTTGAACCCGCGCCCTCAGCAACAAGAGACGAGCCCCTTAACCACTAGGCCACCACTGGCTTAAAGTAACACAGAAATATTTAATTCAATAAGAAACACGTCAAAAGAGCTCAAAGAGAATATCTGTCCTTCGATGTCATTCTTCTTTTATACAATAATTGAAACTTTTCTCTTGTCAGCGTCAGTGTGCAGGGGACGTGACCAGACTTATAAGAATTCGGAGGAGATGGACTACAGCTCAATACATTGATAGAACTATAAAATTTTGTAATTATAGTACATATACAATTATAAAATATTATTTTAATTATAAATTGATATAATATAAACTCATTAACTGGAAAAATATGACAATTGACAGCAATGACGAATAAAGCAACCATAAATAGCTACTACAAAATATTTCTTGATTATCCACACATTCGACGTTTATGTGTGTAGCAAATATCATTGCACAAGGATGACCCAAGCTACAATGTTATTGTTTCTGACCTTTTGTATTTTGAATGCCAAAAAAGATGCAATGTATGTAAAGGTATATTTTTGGCAGCGACTTTCAATCTCAGTCTTTACAAATAGCACATGAAACCTGTCAAACTGTTTTTATTGGTTCATTGTATTGTTTTTACATGTCAGATAATATCTATTGTGATTATCGGTTACTGTTTCATTATGTGTATCAATTTGTCTGCATTACATACTTAGCAAAGTAAAATATGTTTACCAAAATATGAGTTACATCGTTCTCGAACTGTTATAAAAATGTTCAATAATTTATATTTTAGCTAAGATCCATATAGAAAATTATAATCAGTCGCAATTTTGTGTTTCAAACCACAACAACTTCAAATAATGCAAATGTTTTCTCATAAACATGTTGTAACTGATATCCATTTGAAAAACATAAATGTTGTTATGTTTTACACAGATATTTGTTCGTTACTTTTTAAAACAGAATGTTGTTGAAAACTTTTTTATTATTCATATTTCAATAAAAGTTTTGCTCCATTAAACAAAAAATTGCACAGGTTTTAAAAAAAATAATTCCAAAATGTGATTCTAAACGAAATTTTTATAATTTGATTTAAAAATTTATTTCGGGATATTGTTCTATCCTATGATCCTAGTCAGATACGATTTTGGTTGACCATCACTAAGTAAACTTCATTGTACAATTACATACATAACAATTTCAATACATATATAACAATTTCTACTATACAAAAAACAAATAGTAGGGGAACACGGGGTAATGAGAGCGGTCGGGCAATGAGAGCTACGGTGATTGAACGGAATGTAGGCACGTTTGCGCGATCGTAAGCACTCGGCTGCCTTCGTCAACACTCGGTAAACTTCACTTGACGCGCTCGAACCGTTAGTGCCATTCGTTTAGTCACGAGAGACGGTTGAGTGTTCTTCGCTTCACGCTTACAAAAAATTGCCGATTGCCAGCATCAAGGTAAGCATGAAATTATATTCTTATTTTATTGTATTTATGCTTATTATATCCCTAGATTCATTTACTATTAAGTCTAATTAGTTGGATTGCGATTGAGAATAGAATTACATATATATATTATTACTTTTCAAAATGGTGGTCGGCGGCTAATGGTAGCCTAGCTAGGCTCTCATTACCCGACATAGCTACCATTACCCCGTAGTAGTTATTAATGAAATGCCTTGGTTTTTTTTTTGTTTTAGATGCCACGTAAAAGGACTCGTACAACCACAACAGCTTCTTGGACAGTGGATTCATTAGAAAATGCAGTATCTGTCCTCAAAAGAGGAGGCATTTCGGTGTACAAAGTATCTCAACAAACAGGTATTCCTTACAGCACTCTAAAGAAGAGGTACAATTTAGCGAAAGCTGGCGGTAGTAGCTACAAACACTCTCCTAAGCTGGGAAGATCCACTGTATTTAACGTTGCCCAAGAAGAAATACTGGCTAACCATCTTCGGACTATGTCTAATAAATTTTATGGTTTAACAAGAGAACAGTTTCGCAAAGTATGTTACAGTGTAGCTAAACAACTAGGTATTGAGAAACGATTTAACCAAGACAATCAAACTGCAGGAAAAGATTGGCTGGCTGGATTTTTGCAGCGTCATCCAGACTTAAGTATTAGAAAGGCAACATCAAATCAGGCTGAGCAACCACATGCTAGCCCTGCAACAAGTCCATCTATTTTTTGTGATCTGCAAATTGAAACGGAAATTATTCAAAGGGAAGCTGCTGTAACTCCAGTTTCTATTCCATCGACATCATCACACACTATCAGACCTATCGCAACTCCGCCCAATATTGACTTTGCTAATGTTGTCTCCATTGTCAGCCCACTGCCCCAACAACTCATCTCTCAAAAACAAAAACCGTTGAAGAACAAACAGCATTCTGAAATAATAACAAGCACTCCAATGAAAGCAGTATTTGAAGAAAAGAAGAGAAAAAGAACTGAAAAGGAGAATAAGATAAAGACAATTAAGAAAAATAAAGGAAACTGTGATAAAGAAAATTGTGTCAAGGGAAAATGTGCCAAAGGAAAATGTATTAAGAAGAAACATACCAAAGATAAAGAGATTAAAAGCAAGAAGACTACAACCAGAAACACAAGGATCAGAAAGGCAACAAAATATTTGTTTAAAAGTGATGATGAAAACTCATCTCTTGACCAAATCGACGAAAATGCTATCTGCGATGATGAGTCAGAATATTCTGAAGAGGAGAATTTATGTGCAATTTGTTTAGATCTTGGAAAAAATGGAGAGATGTGGTACCGATGCAGAAGTTGCGGAAACTGGGCCCACAAAGAGTGTACTGGTAGTGATAGTCCAGATACTTATATTTGTGCATTTTGTTTGGATCCGTAAATCAGGATCATTTGTTTTCCATTAATAATTTCATATTTTATCTCCGTTTTGTTTGAATTTGTTTTCATTTTAATTTGTGTTACAAATAGTTTCATTTTATTAATAATTATAATAACTAAGATCTCATTTATAGTGCGTTTTGTTAATTTTTTTTTAAGAGTAATTATAATGGCTCCCATTTCCCATATGATCGTTAAATGGGCTCTCATTAGCCGCATTCGTCGGGTAATAGGAGCGACTGACTTTTTTTGTAAAACTGTCATTGTACCCTAATACATGTCTGTAGTTGATTATAACTATAATTATTGTATTCTCTTATAATAAAGGTAAGAGTTTATAATAAAAAAATACAAGAATTTTGAGTAATGTGCTTTTTATTACAACTTTCCCTTAGTAGGCTCCCATTTCCCTGTTCTCCCCTACATATCACACTGAAAGGACTAACTTAGAATAAAATTTAAACACATACACGGTAAAAATAAAATAAACGATTAAAAGAAAAACGTAGAGCTAATTCATATATTTTGACTAAAAGTGATCACTCACTATGATTCTAAAGTTATAAGACACTCACTTATTAATTTCTTAGGATATTGAGACTCATGATATAAAATGGTAACATTATCTCTATTCTTAATATAATAGTACATACATATTTAAAAATGATGGACTTTGTTAACAAAAGTTAAATGTTTGAATAAATTGTTTAAAAAATAGTGTCCCGTGGAACAAAATAGTGTAATAATTATTTGATCATTACGTCATCCTTCCAGCTACTGAGATCAGTCAAACATTTTTCCAGTAGTGGGTTTCCGCCTAAACGGGCGACCTGTAAGAAACCTAGGTTGTATACTTCAATTTAAAACAATCACACTTCAATGAATACTATGTTAAAATAATTGATTCACCTCAGCCCGAGCTTCTCGATCAAGTTCACTCTGAGTCTGTTTCTCCAACAAAGACTTACAGTATTTCTTCAGGTTAATATCACGGGTACGCTGTCGTACCTGACCGTCGTACCTGACAGTAATAAAAATATGATCACGAAAAACTTTACTATTACTGAATTACCATCTAGTTATGTTTATACTTATTTACTAAATACCAAAAATGATGACAAGAAATTAACATCAATAAAGTATTAGAAACAGAGGATCAAGGAAGAAACTTCGTAGGCGGACCTGATCTCATGAAACGAGTAAAAAAATCACACGAAGTTCTCAAAACTCTAAATTTTAAATTAATATGTAACTCATCAAGTTTATGAAATAACCTGATACAATAATGAAGAATAATGATTCCGTATTTATCGAAGGGTTACAGTAAAAACTACTATGTTTGACCCACACAAATACGTTCTCGTATGTATACAATAGGTAACTGAGTTTTAGTGTACTCACGTAAAACTTCGCTTCCCACTGATGTTTTGGATGCATGTATGATGGATAACGTGATCTTTCCTTCTGGTAAATCTTCACAGAAACTGCCATTGCTGTTTAACTGGAATAGTAATACACATAATGAATCCCTACTAATATGTATAATAAATGCGAAAGTAACTCTGTCTGTCTGTCGGTCTGTTAAACTTTCACGCCTTAACCACTGAACTGATTTTCATGAAATTTGTTACAGATACAGAGTTATCCTTGAGAAAGAACATAGGATACTTTTTATCCTAGACTTTTGAAAGGTTCTCTTATAAACGTGATTTAACCGAACTCCACGCGAGCGAAGCTGCGGGGGGAAAGCTAGTATGATTTTTTTTTTTTTTGAAAATGATATATATATAAATCAATTATATTGGAACACAAAAACAACCTCCTTCGCACGAAGATTACAATAGTCATGTCGAAGCTGAATAAAAATTATAATGATCATCGTTAATTGAAAAAACATTCACATTTCAATTAAATTTCTCTAAAACTGTTACGATAAATTTAAATTTGTTGGAATTATAAAGTCTGTTTAATGTAAAATATTATCAGTGAGATATTTGTTCATTTGATAGTAACGATATTTATTTATATAGGACAGATTTGTTAAAACATAGAGGTTTGAAAGATGTATAAGTTATACATATATTACTCATACGTGTCATCTTTTTATATCGATCCTCAGTGGGGCAAATGAAGTTTTGCTCCCAATAAATCTCAGTGCCTTGTTCCTGCCACATGTCGTATAATTGATCCGCGAATCCCTTGACTTTCTGTAAAAATATATATTATTCACATAATTATTATACGTAGTCTACATTATTGTATCATAAAAATTTTCTACAGTTTTCAACTACACTTTATGAAAGGATTTCGTTCTACAATTTTTATTTTAAGTTACTTCTGTTAATTATTAATTACATTAATAAATAGTTATAATCAGACCGAAGCATCTGGTACTAATTCGAGGTCTATTTTCATTGACTCCGCCATTACTTGAACAGCACAGTTTATGGTCAAGGGAACACCGTAGACCAAATGTGCTGTTGGTTTTCCTCGACGAACTAAAGAGTTGTCCTGGATATCATCGATCCTTTAAGTGAATAAAAATGGTATTATAACTTATATCCAATTAACAATCGCTAATTATTAAACTGAAAAGAAATAGGTATAAGATCTTTCTCCGCGATTTCCATTTCGTAGATTAGCCTAAAGACAATTTATTATATTATAGAAGATAACAAATGTAATGCAATAAAATTAGAAAGGGACACAACCATTATATGACTACAAAAGCGTATCCTTGCAAGGAAAAATCTTTGGAATTCATTATTTTAAGTAATTATTATTATTATCTTCTTTTCTTAATAAGAATGTATACTAACTAAGAAATATTATAACTATACCTCATTTTAGCAACGAATCATTATTTTATTGTATTATGTGTTTAGCGAATTAAGCAAGATTTAACAATTTAAACTACTTACAAGCTATTAATACAGGAGATAAAATTTAAGTGCGCGTGCGAGAGTCGCCGTAGCGATAAACGACAAGCGTTACACAGCTACAGTCTAAGCGGACTGACCGTCAGTCACTGACGAGTGACGAGTGACGTGCCCGGCGTAGCAGTGTTACCAGAATAATTTTTTGTCGAATCAAGATTTTTTCTTTTTATTGATTGCATTTTGTTTTAAAAAGTATTATTAAATAATTAAGTATTATAAAATATTATCTTAATAAGTACTATAAAATAAGAATTCAAATATTTTTTTTAAATATGTATTTCTAAAAATATTTTGAGCATCTGCCTGACGTTGGTTGCTAAGCAACGCTTTGTTATTGAACATTCCACATCAAATTTGGCTGGAGTATAATTATATACATCTTCTATATATATAAAAATGGATTGCTGTTCCTTAGTCTCGCTAAAACTCGAGAACAGCTGAATGGATTTATCTTATCTAAGTCTTGAAATATTCGTGAAGGTTCAGGGAAGGTATAAAAGCTGAAAAAAATTGATTCATTACTGGGAAAACCCTAAAAACGGCCCTTTTCTATTTCCCATACAAACGGCTTTTTTGACATTAGATTTGACAACTAACTAATATGTCAATCATTCAAGTAAACGAGAAATTTTTTCACTTTGATTAATTACGTTACGATGCCGCCGAGAAAAAATCTTTAAGGAGGAATAGAGTTCACTCAGTCAGATATACATTTCTAATTCTGAAACTAACGCAGACGAAGTCGCGGGCAAAAACTAGTATTGTATATATTGCTAGACAGTTTACGTTTTAAAATCCATGCTATACCATATACATAAAACTTATTGAAATTGAGTGTTGAATGTTGATAATCTTTTTTTTCTGCATAAAAATGATTTGTTAATTAAATATTTCAAAAAAATAGCCAAGTCGGCTACCTTTAGCTAGCGAATAAAATAATATCGCAGCTCGGTAAGGGAGATAGCCCCGTCTAGCAAAACTGAGGCGCAGTGTCCGCTCAGCTGGCTAGCGGCGACATTGCACATCCTCGATATATACAATTTAATAAGAAGTTTGTCCGTCGCAAGAAAGAAAAATATTAAATAAGTTTTAAACAATAATTAAACAAATATAATTAAAGGAGATGGAAACTGGTTTGCCCAAAATGTTATGAGTTCAAAATCGATTTAATTTTTTTTTGTATGAAATACCAAAAATCTGCATAAATTCTCAATCCCCAAGCGGAGAAATATGCAAATAACTGTTTTTATGAAGCAATCGATTAACGATTAATTAAATAAAAATGATTATTCGATTGTTTATCTAAAAAAAAAAACTTAACTCCTAGTTTTAAACTTATAGTAACTTCATTTAAATTACACCATATATGTCTATAATTCAATAAAGATAACTTTTAATAATGTGTATTAATATAATAATAATATTTAACATTCTTTTCGATTATCGATTCCATATCGATCTAAATCATTCAGTATATAGTCTTTGGCAACATGCCATTGACAAATGACACTTAAGTCTTAACAATTACCATGCCAGATGCATTGTTATCTGAGTCTGTCTTGTTTCGTGTTTTTTGATACGTTTCGAGTGCTTTCCCTATAGTTATACATTTTCAACGACCACTGCTTTGTTTTTTACGGACTCTGAACCCGCCTAACGTTTTACGACCCTCGCTTTCAGATTGGACACCGACGATCGCCTGCACGTTTGACTTGCAATTGTTAATTTGGATTATTTCGCCGGCTTATGGATTGGATATTACTGAAACGATGGATCGCTGTGTGAATTTTGGGATAGCAACTAGTAACATTGTACCCACTGCACAGTTCCTAGACGATATTTTAATTATTATTGAAGAGGAATAAAATATTCCATTAAAATTATTTGTTTTATTTTATGACTTTTATCACATAGTTCACTCCTCCTATTCCTCGTAAAATTCCATACTTGTTACCGATAACTGTATATCTTTGAGTCTTTCTTGCCTTGTTATAACTTATCAGATATTCTGGTCTAAATAAAATTATTATTTTTCACATACTTTTAAGTGTATTCATCTTACTCTTAAAGATAATGCAATATAACCTCACTTTTACTAAACCTCCAATAACTCAGCTATCTGATTGTCAATTTCTATAGAATTTTTCATGAAGAAATTCTTAATTTTGAACCTTTTAATTAATACTATTTTCATGTCTTCACATTGAGGGCCCAGAATTGTATGCAATACTTTCGATCTCCTTTATTACAATCAATATCTATAATTCAAAAGAAATTAAAATGTTTTTTTATTGTAATTATAACCATAATATGTTGTAGAAAAACAAAAAATTCAAAGTGTGATGGGCTATTTTAACGAAAATGACTAAGTTGTAACACGGAGATTAAATTAAATTTGTCTTTAGAACTGTAATCCTTCAAGTACATAAGTCATTTAATTAATTAATTTAGTTAGCACTTTGTAAACTGGCAGGACTACGTTTAATACTTGCAATTACTTATATATATTTCTAATTCATATAACTTACTAGTATAGTATTATTAAAAATATATGTATGTAATGAAATGACATTTCATAAAACTCAAAGGGCAATGTCCATTTTTGGCCTAGCGTGAACAAGCTGCTATCAAAAAGACAAGTTTATGAAAAAAATATATATTTTGTTAGCCATTCTATTGTTGTTTGAGTGTACACTTGTATTTTATTGAAAAAATATTTTTAAAGTATCTTCATTGATTTGCTTTATTGATCCACGTTTTGTGTTACCAGCAAGATTAATTAACGATAACGTCAAATCGAATCATCTCGCAGCATTTAATACAACTATAAGTATTTACTACAAAAAAAAATATTGAATTAAAATGAATACGAATTTTGAATGTTTGGATTTGTAATACACGCCTTTACCAACTTGGCACATGAGAATTATTTCATGCATTGTGATTGGTCGCTCGAATCGTAGATTAGAATGCAAGGTTTTGACAAATGAGAGATTTTAATTTGGTATTATAATTCGTTTAAATTATCGATAAATGATATTCAATCAATTAGAAATAAAATTTGAATTGAAATCAACACTAATTTTAAATGTTTGAATTTGTACTAAGCGCCTTAACCAACTTGACACATGAGAATGGTTTCTTGCATTGTGATTGGTCGCTCCCGTCTCATCTCGAGCGCTGCCAGTCATTCCGTGAAACTTGTCACGCGGAATCCTCACAAGCGGAGGCAGGCATAGCGTTCGAGTGAGTGGACCGATCTTCCGTCTCTCTCTCTCGTTATACCTGCGATCGCGCTCGTGAGGTTTTGGTGTGACACAAGTTTCTGAACAGGTCACCCGACTAAAACGATTTTAAAGACGTTATCACGTCAAACTTAAAAATATTTATTTTTAATTAGTTTCGTCACTTAAAACGTTTTATAAACTGAAATATGAAGAATGTTAAACGTAATCATATCTGTTTTCGATCGAATTTTAAATAATTTTTTTGACATTGACATTGATATGTCACAGACTGATTGTTTATATTCGCTTTGTTTACCTACATTGAGAGTCTTGATTTATTGTGGATTTTCTTTCAACGATTGTTTATTCATTATGGACGCCGACCTATCTTTACCAATAATCCCTGCACATCTACGGACCCCGAATTTCGCTCAAACGATGACCCTGGCTTTTGTATTATGGACTCCGAACATTGCATTAACGATGACCAACACTCACGTAATATGGACCCCGAAACTAGCTCCATCGCTAACCACGGCTTTAATATGGACATTGAACAAAACCAAAGCGTGTCTCATGATAGTCTGCACACAGAAGAAGTGACTTCTTACCAATCCGTATCTCTGAAATGCATAAGCTGTGGAACTGATTTGATAGAGCGAAGGCGACATAATCTAGATCTTAATCAGGTTCAGTCTATTATAAGGCAGTGGATAGCTCCTCGACGAGTAAGTGTCAATTCAATTAATTATTTAAATTACTCGTTTTTTAATAGATATGTATTGTATATGCTATTCCTATAATGCAAAATAAGGTTTTATTTATTTATATAATTATAATAATGTTGTATTATAATAAATGAAAAGATGTTTACTCCTAACACATAAGCTTTGTTATCGAAAATATATAATTAAAATAGAAGGCGGGCAGATTTTCAACCTATAAATGGACATTAAACATGGACAGTTTCATATTTCCAAGAATAGAATATAATGATCTTATATTAATTACATGTGGAACATACCAACTAAAACAAGCTTGTTTGTATTATGGGCAGCACATAAGAGGCGATGGTTCCAATACTATAGAAATATGTAGAAATATAGCCAGCGACCTATTGGTTGACTACCCAATTCCTTTGGCCAACTGCATATTATTGAGTGGAAAAATACAAAGCAGGCATGTAAGTCGAAAAATATATTTTATATATATATATATACCTATTGTGATTATTTTCATATAATATATATTATAATATATATTGGGAAGCTTTAAAGAATATTATTGTAATTGCATGGTTGGCCGAAGGACAGTGTGTTGCTGCGCTCATATAATGACTATTTCATTTTTTTTAAGTTGGGCAAGGTATCAGGAACACATTTCACCACCTGTCTAATTTTTGAACATATATTAATAACATATGATAACTCAGAATAAAAATAAATCATAAAAAATGTTGTTTTATTTCACTTTAACCTATTTGTCCTCACATGACAAAAATCTCTTTTTAAACATTTTGATACAAAATTAAGTTTATATTCTCATTATTACTAGTTAGTGCTTTTAAACTAATTACAAAAACTATGATAAAATGTCTGTTCACGTCAGGCCAAAGTCCCCATACTAAGTGGACAATCTCCTTTGCCGCGTTTATAAGTTGTCGTTAAGAGACGCGTCTTTAATGGTAGATTATTTTTAGGTTTTTTTTGTGCATTTTATGATTATTAAAACTTAGCGAGAGATAAAAAAAAAACTTTATTGACTCAAGGATTACATAACAATCAAGTTGCAAGGGCCCCTGTACTAGGTGCAAACCCGTATTACTGGGTGCCCCGCTCATCCACCAAGACAACTAGAAACTCAACAATGATTTTGTTACACAGATTTATAGTAATATCCTTTTCAGCAGTGTAAACAATTTTATAAAATAACTAAAAGTGTGTCTATGTGTGTGCGAGTGTGTGTGTGTGTGTGTGTGTGTGTGTGTGTGTGTGTGTGTGTGTGTGTGTGTGTGTGTGTGTATGTATGTATGTCTGTGTGTGTGCGCGCAAGCGTGCGTTTAAACATCTATTAATTTTATTATAATTGTGAAAGGTTTAGATTAATCATCAATTTTTCAGTTTCATCATAATTATACGTGAGTAATGTTTCAGTTAGAACACGCTTTACTTAATACTTTGGATTTTGTCAGTCTGTAGAAGTCAAGTCTACGGTTTAGTTTATTATAAAGATAGGACGATTGATAATTGCATTTTATTTTCTCAAATTTGGTTTTACTAGTTGGGATAGGATAAACAGATTTACGCCTACGGTTTTGGATTAGAGAGGGAACAAAAGGTAAATGATGATGAATTTTAAGTATACAATTTAATATATATATATTTGACGAGTAGTCAGTAATTTGTACTGATTGTGTAAATCAAAAGTTGGAAAAAGATACGGTTTGAAAAACATTATACAGGGTGACTGGTGAATTACTATCAATATTTAAGGAGCATACTCGGTACATGATTCTCATTAGAATTATGTTAAAAAAATAGGCACTTAATTTTTGACAAAATTTCCGTATAAATAAGTAAAGTGTTGACACGTTCCAAGTGTTCAAGTGTGGACGCGTGCGGCGACGTGTTGATACAACACCACGTCATGACATGCGTATGTGTGAGTGTGTGTGTATACCTAATCTGTAGGGTGTTCACACGATGCGTAATTAATTACAGTAGGACCCCGATTATCCGGACCTCGGTTATCCGAATTCGCGATTATCCGGACTGCCAATCGCGACGAGTTTATTCTAACATTAACATGTCAGAACTTGCATAACGCCACGCCACTTATAACTAGGGCCCGGATAAATATGTATTAAAAAATCTAAAATATGTACATAAAATATGGACGAAAAAATCAAAAAATATGGAAAAAATATGGAGTATAAAATTAAATAATTTCATAATTAAACATTGTTTTACTATAAGAAAGGGTCACTTGTGACGTACATCGTTAAGAAACATTTAAAAAACGATGAAAAAAAGGAGTGAAATATTTATTTCAACAAAAAATAACAGTTTTATTCAATTTCCATTACACCAGCCTTGTCAAATTGGTTGCAATACACAATGACGTGCTTCTTTAAATTATTATCAACATGAAAACTGACCATTTGGTCGAAATATGGCCTTATATTTGCTGAATCTCCACGTCACATGACGTGATGGATGCATACTTAAACATTAAACATGCTTAATTCAGTAATTGTCTAAGCCATGTCTACAGCCCTCGAAACTTTCGCACAGAATTTTGTTATTTTTTTAGCGTTTTAAATCCTTTATTTTTATCCAAAACATTAGTGGCGGGAACGTAAATTTTATGTTTTTTTGTGAATATATGGATGATTGTGACATTTTCTTGTAAAATATGGACTTAACTTTGAAATATGGTAAAATATGGAAAATAAAAGTTGGTTTTTCACAGTCTGAATATGACAATCCATGTAAAAAACACTTTCTAGACCGAAAATAGCGTAAATTAAAAATATGTATTTACATATTAATCCGGGCTCTACTTATAACACTTATACGTACATTATGTACAATTTCTTAATAAACGTTGATTTTCGCTCATATGTATTTGTTGTTTTAAATAAACACCTAACATTACATATGTATGGTACAGACTACATATGTACATATGCAAAAAGCCCGTTTTTCTTCATATATTGGATTATCCGGACTTTCAATTATCCGGATGCCTACCGACAACAATTAGTCCGGATAATCGAGGTCCTACTGTACATAACTTTTGGTTAACTTTACTAAGAAGTTTATTAATATTTATGTTATATTAATTTTTATTTTGTCATATATGATCGTCAAATATCACGTCATTATATTAGTAATTCACCAGTCACCCTGTATAGACAAAGGGATATAATTGAGGAGGCAATATTAGTGAACTTTAATGTTATTCCTTTGTATTTTCAGGTAAGATAGAAGTATAATTGTTATAGTTAATAATAATTGTTATAATATTGTAAAGGCGTACAAATAAAACAAACTTTTAAATTTTTACAGAAGCGAATTGTAATTTATTTTGAAAATCCTCAATAATATACCTTATATAATTTCAACCCACTTCCCGCTCATTCCGCGAATTTATTGACCTCTCCTCGTATGTTTCTTTTTTTTTGCAAAAATAATGTAATGACTGGTAAACTATTTATTGACAATATACGGATCTGCTTATATTCTTCAAATTATCCGTCTCCTCTTAACAAACTAAGTTCTACCCTTTAGATACGATACGTTTTATGATTTTCTTTTCCTTACTCTTTTTTATTTCATTTGTTTAATTTCGCTACCTATTCGATATATACGCTTAGTAAATTTTTATATGTATATATTAATAATTAACCTCTTTTTTTGTCAGTCTTAAGCATACTTTCTAGTTTTGTGTGCTTATTTTAATGTATAAATTCTCTTCTTGTTAAAGAAAATTCAATGTCTGCAAAACAAAATTGATTTATTTAAATAAGATGTCTTTTTTTTATGGGAAAAGGGGGCAACCGAGTAGACGGCCTACTTGATGGTAGGTAGTTACTGTTACTAACTGCAACGTAGATAAGCAGATGTGTTGCCGCCCTTGTTTGGGGAAAATCGGGAGTAAAAGGTGGGAAAGGGAGGGAAAGGAAAGGGTGAGAAAAGGGAAATGGCAACCGGCTCTCTCACTAACCGGACGAAACGGAGCCATTAAAGACTACTTCACGTCGATTTTCTGTGAGAGGGTGGTACTTCCCCGGTCGAGCCAGCCCATGTTCGAGCTGTAGTAACTTGACCAATGACCACAGCTAGGCTCTACCACCTCTAAGAGTCACCACCTCTAAGTAATATAAAATTTCTGCTATCATTGTACTATCGAAAACAATGAAAAACATCGAAACAATATATTTTTCTGTACTAATAGTTAAACATATCGATTTTGAAAAATATTTCAAGATACAGAGTACCTACTATAAACACTTTTTTTACCATCTTATTCTGAAATATGATATTTTAATCTATACTAATATTATAAAGCTGAAGAGTTTGTTTGTTTGTTTGTTTGTTTGTTTGTTTGTTTGTTTGAAAGCGCTAATCTCCGAAACTACTGGGTCGAATTGAATAATTATTTTTGTGTTGGATAGTCCAGTTATCGAGGAAGGCTGTGGGCTATATAACATCACGCTACGACCAATAGGAGCAAAGATATAGTGGTAAATGTGTAAAAAACGGGAGAACTTATTTCATCTTTCAAGCCTTCCGTTGAATAAAATATGTATGAAAGAATAATAGCTCTTTTAATGATCTAAAAAATAGTCCGCAACAGTATATGTCTATCTTTAAGATTAACTCACAAAAACCGTTTTTATGGTACCTAATTTGGAACTCGACCATTCCGAAAACCCCGCAAGGACGGGAACTATGTGGGAAGAACCAAAAATCTGGCGGAAGTAATTATTCCACGCGGACGAAGCCGCGGCAAAAGCTAGTACATAGATAATCAAAATGATAGATGTGAATAAAATTGTGCTAATTTAGTCGTTCTATTTCTATTTTAAACATATATTTGTATAAACACTTAGTTTTTTTGTAATATTTCTAGAAATTTATGATTATAAAGTTTATTGTTTACTATCTAAAACAAGTAACTTGTTCTAATAAAATTAATTATATTTCGATTAACAAAACCCCTTCGATCCTTTGTTTTTAGAATAACCTCTGTCGAAGTTATTTTATAATGTTTATGGGTCATGTTTAAAGTAATCAAAAATTAAAACCAAACATATAATATTATTTTAATAACTTGAAGGATTTTTTTTTTGCAATCATATTTCGAAATCTTCGTAACACATATAAAAGTTTGGATCTTAATTGTAGTACTAGTAACTTAGGTAGTTTTAAACTTTGGTATTTAATTATCACGTCCGATAATAATGTAATTTTCGCCTTAAATAAAAGCTTATTTTTATTTTATTCTTACTTTTACGATATAACTGGCCACGTATTTATATTGTTTTTAATTTCAAAACGTTTACCCTATTCTAGAAGTGAATTAAAAAGTAACTTGTCATCGACCTTGAACTCATTATATACTACATATTATATTGGATTAAAAATTAGGATACGAAGTTAACAGTGAATTGTCATCGTAAGTCAACTTTTATATAAAGTTCGTGCTAGATTTTGATTGATGAAAGATATCAGCTTTAGAATTGAGTTGTAAGATTTCGCACGAACAAACTTGTTTACCCTTTATGTTCATATCACATTCATATGTAGGTAATATGTACATATGTACATATATAGTATATATGTACATATGTACATATATACTTGCATACACACAAACATTGCCGGATAAACAGAAGCCTGTAATGTTTGTCTCAAACTGAACGTTTTCAGCCACAAAACTTTACTGCAATTTTTTTTACTTTTTGTTTTTTCCTTTCATTTATGCATGTTTCTGTTTAGCATCCAAATCACGCCGATTGGTGAACCCATTTGGTCAATCTCACATAAGTACATCTCCAATGTACAGACACCGATCAGTCAAATTGTTATTATATATAATAATATATTACTTCTCTATTATGTAATGATATCAAAGTAACATTCTAATGCCACAACACTCAAAATAATCTTAAAACAATTTAATCCTCCAGTCCTTCTATTTAAATATTTACCGATGCCTATGATAGAAGTGTTGTACAGAGAAGTATTGTAAATAATACTTTCCAATAGATAATAATAAGCACACACACACACACACATTTTACTCAAACTTAAAGTCAATTAAAATAAAATAACAGTAATTTTACGCTTCAAAAATTATTTTGTCGTTCAAATACTTCTTACCCATATGATTGTTTATTATAGTTCAAAATTTACTTTTCAAATCACGTACTAATTCATGAAGTAGGTACTAAGCTTGATTTAACATACAATAAATATAAGGCGATTCAGATTTATATTTTTTAAATGTAGACATACAAATTTATTTTATCATTTTGTTACAATACATACACACAAAATTTAATTGTTGATTACATTACCGATTAAGAGTTACAATTATAAAACCTCTTACTAACATGTTAAATCAACTACATGAATTACCTAATTAGGTTTAAAAGATATTAAATTTCACAATAACAAGCCATGTTTGTAAATAATAAAAAAACTCGCGCTATGAATCATTTAGCAATGAGAGTAAATAAATAACGTACTATGTACTCTGCTTTGTGAAGCACTTTTTAATTAGAAGCAATAAATTTGAAATAAATAATAAGGATACCTAACCGTCATAAGAATCATTTCGGTAATCGTCATGGGTTCTGTAAGGGGTTAAGCAAGCTTTAATCTTGTGTATCAATACTATATTTGTTTAGTACCTGTTATCCGTACTCGGTACTGGTTAACAGAAGATCTTCATTAACAAATCTAATATTTTGGTGATTTTCATAGGGACCTCATCTAATTAATTCTCTTACATTACATTAACATTTAGGTTCACATAGTTTTTTTATTATAGGCATTCTTTTTTTTCCTTAATTATAAAATAACAAAATAACTGGAATAAAACAAAAATGTTTATTTTTTAACAACATATTCTTGACGTTTCGGTTGATTTGCAGCCACTGCGATCACGGCAGGAAAAATAATTTTCAAAAACCATGCAAAGACAAGTCACCAATAACATCAGCAAGGCATAAATAGTAACCAGAGAAAACCTTCAATTAAATAATCTTTTTATTTATTGCTAATATATAAAATGGTAGAAACCTATACATACTAAAAATCTTTAGATATGTCAATTAGAGTAATAAGCTTGCCTGTAAATAGCAATATTTGAATGTCCACTGCATTACATTTGTTCACTGTTTGTGCTTAATACGTAATTACTAGCGAGTTTCATCAACAACACTAGAACGTAAACAGGCAATAGTTAAAAATAATACGGAAATGTTATTACGGCATGAATCATGAATCATAATGTGAATGGAATCATTTGACTATAAAATTTTGATTTTATTTTATCATAAAAGAGACATCGATATTTAGTCAGATTATTAACTAAGAAGTATCAGGACTATCGTACTATTTATATATATAAAAATAGTACGATAGTATATAGGGGAGAGTTGGTTATATCGTACTAGTATTTAAATCGTACCACTTCTAAATTTCCCATTTAATGAATATTTTTTTCTACACTGACAACGCCAAATCGTGGCCCTGTACCATCCCTCTTCACTCACTAGTTTAAATCGACGTGAGTTAACAACTGTTCACGTAATAAAAGAATAACATTTTTTGTAGGAATTAATATAAATATTGTCGTACATTCGTAAGGAGATAAATCGTAATCAAGGTAAGCTATAGTTATTCAGTTTTTTTTATTATTCATAATTGTATACTAGATTATTGGGGGTTTTTGTTGAGTGTCTAAGTTTTGAGTTTATACCGGATATTTGCTTTTGTTTTAGAAATGCCTTAGTTGGTTTAATCGTACCACTTGCAGTTGGTTAAATTGTACCTAATGGTACGATTTACCCGACTACCAAACGCAAGTACCTATAGTACTAGCGCAAGTACGTATAGTAAGTACTACCCAAGGCCAAGAACAAAAGTTATAAGAGGAAACGATCTCATTCCATCACCAGTAGCGATGATTCAGGAGAGACACTTGTTGTAGAACTAGATGATGATGATGACAGCGATGATTATCTTGAAAATACATATATGTGGAAAGTGCAATTGTTGTTACTACGATAAGAAGGGTCCAAAAGTTGATTGGATTCAATGCGTTCGCTGTAAACGGTGGCTACATGAGACATGTACTTCGAATCCAGACATTTGTCATAATTGTTTCCATTAAGAAATATGCACAATAATTATATTACAAATAACACTCTTGTTAACTGTTACTTTATTATTATAGTTTACTGTTTTTTTTTTTGTCTCATTTTATTAGTTATGTTGATTGATCTCATTGTCATAGTATAATCATGTTATTTTACTGAGAAAGCTTATAAGTTCCTTTTTATAACCTAAGAGTTAAAAATTATGTTTCTATTACCTAAAAGATATAAATAATGTTGTTTTATTACTTACCTAACAGTTAAAAATAAATAATTTAATTGAGAATTTTAATGTCTTTCATTCAGTGGTACGACTTAAACACCCATGGTACGATTTAAAGACTTAGTGGTACGATTAAAACGACTAGTCGGCTAAATCGTACCGATGGAAAGCCTCTATAAAAAAGCATTTTTAACAATGTTAGAATAATCGCAAGGATCTGTTCTCTTCTTCTTAGGAAGCTAAAATATGAAACTTTATTTTACATATGTATTAATTATTATAAGACGTGTTATAGTCGAAATATTTGAGTTAAAGTGAAAAGTGGTACGATATATCCGACTCTCCCCTATATATGTATATATATATATTAATTCACATCAGGTCCATAATTTCAATATAATAAACATCTCAAGAAATACGACGTATTAACGGAAGACTAAAACTTAAAAGACATAAATTTTACTTATCGTGCCTTTTTTCAGTAGATATTGTTAGGAAGCTTCGAATGTGAGATGGAGATGAAAGTACGATTCTGTAACGTTGACTAATGTAAAGCATTTAAATTACATTTCAAGTTTATTATCGTCCAAACACTGGCTATCGTAATAGTTGAATATTAAAATTATAATTTAATACAAGTATTTTTTTAATTTTGAGTTTATTATCAAAAATAAAATGATTTTGCATAACAGTCAAACCAAATATAAATTAAACAGGAAATGTCTGTGTTTCACGAATTTACAACTTCTGCCCCAACACATAAATCTAAGAAAATTATTTAATCTTGATCATTCAAAACATTATCTCTGTGTTACGAATAATTCATAAACACGAAAACACAAAACAGGTAATTAAGAACAAAATTTGTCACTCTAGAAGATTTCCTCTTTGATTAACAAGAGAGATTATCTTCAATCAACTTGATTATTCTGGAATATTATTCTCTGAGGATGACGATTACTAAAACATTTTAATAAAATATAATTACAAAACGTAAGTCATTATATTCATTCATTAGAATAGTATATTTTTAAAAAGTTTATACAATATTATTAGTGAGATGCTAACTACCTAGGGTGGCATTCGGAGGTTCCAGGAAAACTACGAAACATACCTACTTATATGTATATTTTAAAAAGTATTACTTATTATAAACTAAACATAAACTTATAATCTATACCTAAAACTACATGTTTGCCCCGATGTTAGTATAGCAATGCCACATTCCATTGTTTGTATGGCGTACGGAATCTTCTGGTTCACACGGCATGGTGTTCGTTCCGCGGAGTCAGCGGCAACACTCGTTATATGATATTTTACCGATACAAAGATGTCGCCCCGTTGATGTTCATTCATTTCTTCGTATGTAGCGCGTACGTAACATGCTCATTGATTAGGTTTGAAACTCAAAACATTGTTTATATCATAAGACAAAGTTAATTCTTATCGGTGTAAAGTTAGATGTTAGTGAGAAATTCCTACAACTTTGGAAACACTTTGTGGTTTGAAAAGTTTTGAGTTCTATCTACACTGGCTTCGTCTATTGTCTACTGTTCAGTGTCCATTTTGGTAGTTACGTAACTCTTGTTTTAGTTTTGTCTTCCTTCAACACAGGTTATTTAAAAAATATTTATACCATTTTGTTTACGTTTTTACTCTTTAATTTTGTTAAATATATGAGTAATTGAATAACATGTTACATATTGACAAAATGCAGGTCGTTCATTACATCTACATACCTACTAGTTTCACCTATTTTTTTAACATGTCATTATGAATATTGATTAGTTTAAATAACAACATGTCACCATTATGACGTACCAGTGCCGTGCACAACATAGATCCAAATAAGCACTACATACCATACGCATATAAAAACTAAACCTATATTGTTTGATTCATACTTACATACTTTTGTCTTTTAATCATACATTACGAAATACTAATGTCAACAGACATTTAAAATGACATATTTTGATTCATGATGTGTTAATAAGTGCCATCTAACAAAGTAAAATCGAAACATTTTCAATCGGCCGCTGCTAACTGCTAGCGCCGCTATCCACAATCCATACAAAACGTGTCAAGGACGATCTACAAATCTCGTGTATGTATACAGGAAATGTTTGTATGCGTGTGTGTGTAAAACTAACACATGCATAGTGTTTGGAAAGCATTGATTTAAATTTTGTATTGTTTGTAGAAAGTCCGTTAATTGACAAACGAGACGGGGCTCTCTGATTGGTCGGTAATTTGGTTATACTTTTGTCGCCATTTTATTATTATGCAATATTGTCATTTGTGTTAAGTGAAGCACAAGTGAATAACTTTTAATTAGTAAACAGTGGATTAATTTATTAACGAATTATGGAAAATTATAGCTGTGAGTTCTGTGCTTGTGATGTGTTTAATGAAATTAGTAACGAGTGTGTACATTTTCAATACCTATTGTCGTTTGGTAATAAAATTAAAATAGGTGTAGTCATGATGTGTGAGCTGTTGTGACCAGTTGAGATTGAACTAAAAGAAAGGTAATGTTATTTGTTTTAATAAAAAGTATTATGATAGTTTTAATTAGTTAGCAGGTTGTGTACACCCAAATAAATTATTTTGTTTGCCTTGTTTGTTTTTTCAAAAGATTATAATAAGAATGTTTGAAAATGGAACTCCGCTGGATATTTCTATTTAAATAACTTTTATAAAGCTGTGATGAACAGATCATAAAGTATATACTAGATGTTCGTTCTGATCGGACTGCTGTAACATTATTCGCGAAGATTATAAATGTTTAAATGAAATTAATATTTTCTGATTACTTCGCGTATTTTATTATGTTAAAAACTACATACTTCCGACGTTTCGATGACTTGGCAGCAACCGTGATCACGGCGGACATCTCGTCTGCCCGTTAAAAAAATAACAATATTAGTTTATTTTGACTAAATAGTTTTCACGACCGTAAGAAGATTAGTTTAATTATTAATTTAATTGGTCTCTAGTATTGTGGAAAATGAGATTTTGGCACCATTTATAACAATAATTTTAATTCAAATATCATTCCGTATAAGGGTCCGAAATATGTATATAAACTGCAATAAATATTTCTAAGGGATTGCTATAAAAATTCAACTGAAACTTGAAATAATCAAAAAAAAAAAAAAAACAAACTGAAAACACCGTCCGCCATGTTTTTAAGTCACAATATTGTAAACAACGTAATATCAAACGCTATTTCAGGTTATTCGTGGTCTTTCATTTATACGCCTTGATAATTATTTATAGCACGTAAAAAGAATAAAAGAATGTTAGACGGACTATACTCTCTTCTTGACAACATTCTCATCATTTGTTACCAAACGCTTGCGTTTTCTCTCCTTTTGACAACTAAATCGAGTTGGAACACAATTAGTTTTCATTCTGATTCTTTTAACTGAACCCATGATTTTATATTGTTTATAATTTTCCATGTCACTTTCAAGATAAAATAAGAACAGTCGCTTACTGAAACTTTATTTAGAAAGAAAAAATATTAATACATTATACGTAGTTTAAAGTGAAAATTACAATAAAAAAAATTTGGTGTAAGTTTCTTTAACTTACATTGAAGTGATCTTCACAGAAATACACCACTGTTCGGCTGACAGAGTTACAGGATCTTTTTTAGCTAGTTGTAATCCGGTATAATACACATATTCTCAACACTGCTTACTTTAATCCACAACTTTTCTGGGTTCTTTATTGATGCATTCTTACATTACCGCACTATACAATAGTGATAACTACTATATTTTATCATGTAATCCTTTCGAAGCCATGGTTTTGAATTCCGATAAACAGGTTATGATAGTCACTCGTATTGTTTACAAGAATATTACGTCACGGCACAGAAAATTAGTAGACCATCATGGCGGACGGCGTTTATGACTGCAAAGCGAAAATATATTTTAAAATTTAAAGTTTATTAGGATAGGCGTTTCGAAAATATATATATATTTTTTTTATGGCGTAATATAATCGTAATGAACCGTTCTATGAAATAATAAAAATATTTACTTTCAGATGAGTATTGTTCGTCACAACATCGTTTACGACGTAAGTACATTTTTATACACTTATCGCCTGAAGAAAAGTTTTTTCACAGTAATTATTACATAGTGCATTTATTCATAGGTTTTCTCTCTTTTTTCATTCATAGATTTTATATTGTAGAAGTAATGAAAACAATTAAGAGAACAACCTTTAATGATCGTTTGGTTTAATTTATGCCAACACAAAAGGCAGAGGTTCTTGAGGATTTATGCTTTTTATGCATTTAACACTTCTTCGTGCTTGTCACACTTTTAATTAAATTTTAATACCTTATCGAATTAATAGCTTTATAGCTGCTTTATCCGGTTAATCCTAAAATTATTGTTTGATGAATTTAAACATTATCGAAATCCATATCTTTTTTCTAGTAGTAGATACAATGATATCAAAAAGTTAATGAATGTGTTATATTATGCTTTAATCTCAAGGTATACGAAAGAAAACAAAATACTGACCGTGTAGTACCTATTTTGTTAACCAAGATTGTTATAATTTGAACCAAATTAGGAATATATTAGATACTGAAAGCTAAAATGTCTCATAAATATATGTAAGTATAATCCTTTTAAATTAAATTGAATTTCTTTTTTCGAAGCTAAAAAACAAAAATCTCGAAATGGTTATTCAAAATCAAATTTGAACAAAAGGCTTTGCCACGTCCAGCTAAAATTCATGCCCGTACTATTCTTTTCTCGAAGCAGTTGAGCCCATTTTCAAGGCCCGATAATTTCGATGTAGGTAAAAATAGTCGACCGAATTTTCAATAACAAAGCAAGCATTATATAAACAGCACATTAATATTTTCTTTTGATTTGTAGTGTTTACATTAGTTTATGAATTACATATAAAAAGCCGAAAATTCTGCATATTATCTGCGATAGACTGGTTGACGAATTGAAAACTATCATATTTTACAATAGTGGTCCAGTTTATTTAGTACATATATCAACTGCATACATATCTTTGCAATTCGATTTGAATACGTAGGTATAAATATAAAAAAATAAATAAATATATAATATATAAATATGTAGGACTTCACAATGTGTCACGAAAATAAGAAAAAGCTTATAAATATGTATAATCAAAGTGGTTTATCCGCGTTGCGGCTTGCGCGTTCCCAACCCTCACAGAAAGGCGACCAACTTCATCTAGACAATCTTTGAATCTTAGTGTGATATGAAACATGCAAATTTAAACTATATCTTATGTTTGTTATACAAATTACGTCAGCTAGAATAAATTAAATTAAGCAAACTTTAAATAAAACTGACTCTTTCGAAAGAATAAATGTGAATTTATTTAATTAAACTTTAAGTAAGGACTACCTACTCACTGAGTAGCATACATTCAAGCAAGTAGCAAGTACCTATATTACTAACCCAAGTACCTATAGTAAGGTATTGGTAAGATATTGGTAGTAACCAAATCCAAGTACAAAAGTTATAAGAGGAAACGATCCCATTCCATCACCAGTAGCGATGATTTAGGAGAGACACTTGTTGTAGAACTAGATGATGATGATCTTGAAAATATATGTGGAAAGTGCAATTGTTCTTACTATGATAAGAAGGGTCCAAAAGTTGATTGGATTCAATGCGTTCGCTGTAAACGGTGGCTACATGAGACGTGTTCTTCGAATCCAGACATTTGTCATGATTGTTTCCAATAAGAAATATGCACAATAATTATATTACAAATAACATTCTTGTTAACTGTTACTTTATTATTATCGTTTACTGTTTTTTTTGTCTCATTTTTATTAGTTATGTTGATTGATCTCATTATCATAGTATAATCATGTCATTTAACTGAGAAAGCTTAGGTATAGTTCCTTTATATAACCTAAGAGTTAAAAATTACGTTTCTATTATCTAAAAGATTTAAATAATGTTGTTTTATTACTTACCTAAGAGTTAAAAATAAATAATTTGATTGAGAATTTTAATGTCTTTCATTCAGTGGTACGACTTAAACACCCATGGTACGATTTAAAGACTTAGTTAAGTTGGTACGATTAAAACGACTAGTCGGCTAAATCGTACCGATGGCAAGCCTCTACAAAAAAGCATTTTTAACAATGCTAGAATAATCGCACGGATCTGTTCAATCCTTCTTAGGAAGCTAAAATATGAAACTTTATTTTACATATGTATTCAATATTATAAGACGTGTGATAGACGAAATATTTGAGTTAAAGTGAAAAGTGGTACGATATAACCGACTCTCCCCTATATGTATATTAAAATACGAATTACATTTTAAAACTTTTAACCTATACCTAAGACTACATGATTGCCCCGATGTTAGGATGACAATGGCATTCTATTGCTTGTGTGGTATGTGGAATCTTCTGGTTCACACGGCTTGGTGTTCGTTCCGCGGAGTCAGAAGTGTCACTCGTTATACGATATTGTACCGATATAAAGATTTCGCCCCGGCGATGTTCATTCCTTTTCTTCATATGTACAGCGTACGTACCACGACCGTAAGAAGATTAGTTTAATTATTAATTTAATTGGTCTCTAGTACCTATTGTGGAAAATGAGATTTAAAAAAAAAATGAACACTAATCTAAATAAAACTAACCTGATATGATGATTAACTCGTTTGTATCTTCTGTCTATTCTTCTGCCGGATTTTTACGGATATAGGCAAGTTGCCTCAAGTCACCATTTATAAAAATAACTTTTAATTCAAATGTTATTCCGTACAAGGGTCCGAAATATATTAACTTCAAAAAATATCAGGTAGATATAAAGGATTGCTATAAAAATTCAACCGAAACTCGTGATTTTTTTTTTCTTTTGATTGAAAACACCGTCCGCCATGTTTCTAAGTCACAATATTGTACACAACATAATGTCAAACGCTAGTTTCAGGTTATTCGTAGTTTTTCATTTATACGCCTTGATAATTATTTAGGTATTCCACGTAAAAAGAAAAAACGATTGTTCAATGAAGTATACTCTCTTCTTGACAACATCCTCAACATTTGTTACGAAACACTTGCGTTTTCTCTCCTTTTGACAACTAAATCGAGTTGGAACACAATTAGTTTTCATTCTGATTCTTTTAACTGAACCCATTGTTTTATATTGTATATAATTATCCATGTCACTTTCAAGCTAAAAAAAATTGGTTGCCTGTAAAGTCGGTATACGGGCGAAAGTTTTACGTGACAACGACTTTGAGTGATAAAATAATTTGAACGTGACTATTCATTCGTATAGTAGGAAGAAGGATGAAATAATAGTACAGTAGAACTCCAATTATCCGAACTCCGACTATCCGAATCGCCGATTATCCGAATCATTTTCAAAAAAATAGCGCAATATCAAAACGTAACTTTTTTTCTCTCCAATGGCAATTAAAAACAAAACTCCGACTATCCGAATATTTGATTAAACGAATGGGTCCCGGTCCCCATTAATTCGGATGATTGGAGTTCTACTGTAACAATTTAAAACATTTATTTATACAAAGAATTATATTTAAAACTTTAATTTATACAAAGAATCTCGCACTGAATTTCATATTAACAAATTTTTATTTTTACCTTTACACATACATACGTATTTATATACAAATATACATATAATAACTTGCAATACATTTGCGTACAATGAAACAGCGTTATGCCTTTCACTTTTTATGTCTGTCTCTCTCGCTCTTAGGCGTGCTAACCATGCCCGAGTGGAAGGGACGCGTGCCTCTCACTCGCTCTCATTGTGAGCGCATAACGTGAGCGGAGCGTACCGCAGTTTCTTGAAGTGTCACCCGGCAAACCAATTTCTAAGACACTAGCTTTTGCCGCGACTCCGTACGCGTGGAATAGTGACTTACGGCAGATTTTTGGTTCTTCCCACATAGTTCCCGTTCTTGTGGGGTTTTCGGAATGGTCGAGTACAAGTAGAATTATCAGGATAGAACCTATGTTTTTTTTATTCACAATGAAGTACTCTTAACCAACAACATATTTATTTGTTTATTCGAATAAAGATTAATATTATTATGTTGATACAACTTAAACAAATTATTTCGACCAAATTAGGTACCATAAAAACGATTTTTGTGAGTTAATCTTAAAAGATAGACATATACTGTCGCGGACTGTTTTTTAGATCATTAAAAGAGCTATTATTCTTTAATACATATTTTTTGTGTATCTTGAACCGTTTTCACGGCGCACGCAACGGAAGGCTTCAAAGATGAAATAATTTCTCCCGATTTTTACACATTTACCACTATATCTTTGCTCCTATTGGTCGTAGCGTGATGTTATATAGCCTAAAGCCTTCCTCGATAACTGGACTATCCAACACAATTATTCAATTCGAACCAGTAGTTTCGGAGATTAGCGCTTACAAACAAACAAACTCTCCAGCTTTATAATATTAGTATAGATTGTCACGTCAATAAAAACAGAACCAATGTTAATACGGGGGCAATTGACTACGCATAGTTGCTAACTGAAACTTTATTTAGAAAGAAAAAATATTAATACATTATAGTTTAAAGTGAAAATTGTAAAAAAATATTTTGTTGTAAGTTTCTTTAACTTACATTGAAGCGATCTTCACAGAAATACACTTCTGTTCAACTGGACAGAGTTACGGGATCTGTTTTAGCTAGTTGTAATCAGGTATATTACACATATTCTCAGCACTGGGTACTTTAATCCACAACTTTTCTGGGTTTTTTATTGATGCATTCTTACATTTCCGCTGGATATAATAGTGATGACTACTATATTTTATCATGTAATCCTTGTGAAGCCATGGTTTTGAATTCCGATAAACAGGTTATGATAGTCACTCGTATTGTTTACAAGAATATTACGTCACGGCACAGATAATTAGTAGACCATCATGGCGGACGGCGTTTATGACTGCATAGCGAAAATATATTTTAAAATTTAAAGTTTATTATGATAGATGTTTAAAAAAAATATATTTTTTTATGGCGTAATATAATTGTAATGAACCGTTCTATGAAATAATAAAAATAGTGGCAACTAGCCTATTGTATAATAAAAAGACTGACTACAATAAGAGTTGTTGATTGTTTACCACAGCAGTAAAACTTGAGTAATAAAACCAATCAAAACTAAATCGTTCTGATCTGTCTGAAGGTCATAAAAACCTTATCAGAAATAAAAGATTTCCGAAAATCAAGGACCCTTTATCAGATTACTACCTCTTCCGTAAAAAACACATTTTTAAATGATTGCAATTTTCCTTTTACTTAAAAATTTACTATTGAATATATGTATAAGTACTTGCTTACAATTAATTTAAAATATTACTTTTAAAAATATTTATTTCTTGTCGTCTTGTACCCGTTATTTACGTAATATCGAATTACGAAGTTTTAGTCATAATTCCGAAGTTATCTAGAGTAAGTTTTTCTGATAGTTTCAATTCGTCGTATCTTCTTTATAACGAGATCTTGTAAAGAACTTTTACTAGAAAGACAGAGAAAAAAATTCAATAAGTTCATTTCTTGAAAGAAACAAATTTCTCAGAAAATTAACATTTAATCTACGAAACAACTTTACTGTACATGTTTAATTTTTATTATGATTTTTATATCAATATGATTAATATGGTGTTTCTCACCTGTTGGCTGTTAATCAAGTTACAAATAATAATTCACATTATTCTTAATCTTTTCTTTTACTTTGTCAAAATTCTCATTATCTACGTATAAATTATTATTTAAGTACATTGAAAAATAATGTGACTTTGACAATAAAACCGTTCGTAAGATATCAGACGAAAAAGGGTACAAGGAACTTTATTTTTAAATAAAAATAACATTTAAACTGAAACACACTGAAATATTTAAAATATAAATGCGTATTTTATTTAAGCTATATAAAAAATATGATATTGTCCATTTAATAAAACACAACCAAAATAGAACTTGTGTTTTAAAAATACGCATTTATCTTCTAGCACTCATAAATAGCGGCAAATAATCAAAATAATAGTATGAAAATAAAACAAGTCATTAGAAACAAAACAATTTCCAAACAAAAACTTTTATTCTTAATAGTTTATTGTTTTACTTACAAATCAATAAAAGTATAAAATTAATTTATGTATGTACCTGTAATGACTCATTGACTTATAAAAGTGCATAATTTTTTTTCGTATCGCAATAATAATAATTCTAAGCTTATAATACAGTTTTCTTTATATATTTTCCGTACCTTTTGTTGTTTTTTTTTACAAAATTATGAAAAATTTTGAGTTCCCAACTCTGCAACTAATCCTGAACTGTATCTGAGATCATTAGGGGCTCGTCTGTTATACAAGACATTGTAATAGATGTGCCCAATGAAACACGAGTGATAGAAAACGGTACAAGGAAATCAAACATTTGAAATTTACAAGCGATGCTTACGTATTAAGAGGATATCCTTTTAGTCAAATATACGTTGAGTACAATCAGTATTATCTTTACTTGTATATATAAATTATATGAAGAATATATTTAAGACTTGTTCTTCATAGTACAACCGTTTCCATTATTTGTTTGCAGTGTGACACACAGGCCAACTTTATCAACATTTCATCCTTTTGGTGTCCTCTATACAATAAGCTTTGTTTGTGGATAAACAAAGGGCATACGAATAAAGTTTATAATATAAACGAGACCTTTACTTTTGCTACAATATTCACAGTCAACACTCTGTCCACTTTGAGTTAAACCTGTGATCCCTATTATAGTACGAGATCCGGCTGCAGAATCAGTGTACCCATCGAGTGTTTGCTGAAAACCAAATTTTTACACATATTCATGATTAGGAGAATTTATATCCACCAGGTTGCCTATCAAAAAGTGGCCGCTAGTATTTTTAATTAAATTATTAATAATTCATAATCCGTAAGAAATTTCATTGACTTTTTTTTTCAATGAAATGTCGTCTACTTTACGGCAACATCTATAAAGACTCTGAAAAATTATGGTTGCCGTTGCGCACCTGGCCGCACCTCTTCGCAGCCAGGTATACACAGGTATGAATTTGTTACATTTATACACCCACAACGTACATTTATAATTTATATATCAAATTAAAGCAAATTTTTTTCTGTATATTATTATATACGGTTGCTTAATTAAATCTGGCCGCCAATAAGGGTTGCTGGCTAATAAATATAGTAAATATTAAAAGTAGAGTGAAAGAGAGCTAGCGCGTAACACCACTAGTCAGACGAGGATAGCGATTGCCAGCTGTCGGACGGTTTAAAGCCATTGCGCATGCGTCAGATGTTAGTGTTCTCAACCTCCGATTCAAACAATAGTAGGTACGACTCAAAATAATAAATACTCCAAAAGAAACGTCTTTCTTTTCTAAAATAAAAAATTAAAAAGTCAATGACAAATTTAAAAATTACAAAAAAAAATGAATATTGATGATAAATTAAATCAAGGTTACTTATGTAAAAAAATTGTGTTGTACAAGTACTGTATGAAAAAAGATTTAATTTTATTCAATTATTACATTTATTTTACATATTTATCAATCGGTAGATTCAAGTGTTAATAAAATGTCATGATATTTATATTTTTTCTTGCGACGAAACAATAACATTAGAGAACACTTTTTGAATGAAGCATTATCAAAGTCTAGTACATTGCATTTTTTGTTACACAGGAAACACGCCTTCATCCTTATAAATTTTATTTCACTTAAATGAGATTGATAATTTTTCGATGCACAAATAAAACAGCAATATATTATGTTGTGTATTACGTACTCCAAACAGCGTGGTTTCGAACTTAAAATAAAAATCACAACTGATCCGTTGAGAACACTAACATCTGACGCATGCGCAATGGCTTTAAACCGTCCGACAGCTGGCAATCGCTATCCTCGTCTGACTAGTGGTGTTACGCGCTAGCTCTCTTTCACTCTACTTTTAATATTTACTATATTTATTAGCCAGCAACCCTTATTGGCGGCCAGATTTAATTAAGCAACCGTATATAATAATATACAGAAAAAAATTTGCTTTAATTTGATATATAAATTATAAATGTACGTTGTGGGTGTATAAATGTAACAAATTCATACCTGTGTATACCTGGCTGCGAAGAGGTGCGGCCAGGTGCGCAACGGCAACCATAATTTTTCAGAGTCTTTATAGATGTTGCCGTAAAGTAGACGACATTTCATTGAAAAAAAAAGTCAATGAAATTTCTTACGGATTATGAATTATTAATAATTTAATTAAAAATACTAGCGGCCACTTTTTGATAGGCAACCTGGTGGATATAAATTCTCCTAATCATGAATATGTGTAAAAATTTGGTTTTCAGCAAACACTCGATGGGTACACTGATTCTGCAGCCGGATCTTAGACTATTACTTCCAATTATGAATAGTAGTCATTGCAAACAAAAAGTTGGATATGAACGAAATATAAGGTTTCTTATAATCTATCTATATATATAAAAGAAAGTCATGTTAGTTACCCCAATTATAACTCAAGAACGGCTGAACCGATTTAGCTGAAAATTGGCAGTTAGGTAGTTTAGAACTAGGAAATTGCAATAGGATACTTTTTATCCCGTTCGACAGCATTCCCGTGGGACTTGACATGAAACGTCATTAACTATAAAACGTTGAATAACGAAACAATTGACAGCTATGCAATTGACGTATAATGACAGATATGTTATGACGTAATGATGACAATTAGATATGTATTTGTAAGAGATGTACTATATATATAAAAATAAGTCCCGTCCGGAACGAACTAATTTCCACGGTTTTGCATTAGTTGGAAAGGCCTCGGGCTCCGTTAGGTATATAACAAAAAATTTCAACAGAAAAGCGGGAAAATCTTTTTTCACATACAGCGCCATCATACATAAAATGTACTACAAATCAATATTTTAAGTAAATGGTGCCGTCGCATGATACATTGGTTGACAGCTACTCATTGTTCTCTGCTCAGTTAATTTCATGTGACAAATGTGAGTTTGGAAACCATCCGCTTTATTTGTGTTAAAGTTAGACCAAAAAACAAAAAATGTGGTTTACAAAGGACTTCTTTACAAAGGACACTTCAATGAAACGGATAATTTGCGGACACGTATAACGCTTCGATTCGGTATCTACTTTGGATTCACTTTCATTTACTTAGAGAAGTTCAACTAAATAACACTTCATTTTTGTAATCGTAATGAATTCATTAGTGTTGTGAAACGAAATAAAAATTTTCCTTTTCAAATATAAAACAAAAAAAATCTTCATCTTTTAATCACCAAACGAAATGTTATATAAAAGCCTTCTGGTGGCGGAACGGAGTTCGCCAGGTTTACTAGTCTTCTTCTTCTTCTTCTATATATATAAAAATGGATTGCTGCCCTTAGTCTCGCTAAAACTCGAGAACGGCTGAACGGATTTATCTTATCTTAGTCTTGAAATGTTCTTGGCTGTTCAGGGAAGGTATAAAGCTGAAAAAAATTGATTCATTACCGGGAAAACCATAAAAACAGCCCTTTTCTATTTCCCATACAAACGTTTTTTTTGACATTAGATTTGACAACTAACTAATATGTCAATCATTCTGTCACACTTCAAAACACGGAGATTTATGGCTTACAGGTTAACTCTCAAAATATAAATAAAAAACGTAATAGATATTTTTGATTATAGGGCGATACGAAGTTCGCCAGGTCTTCTAGTATTTAATATTTACCTTATCTAAGAGAACTAGTTTATACTGGTTATTGTGTACCAGAGTAAGTAAGTAAGTAAGAAAACTTTAAGTGTAACAGAGTATAAAATCATCGAGAGTAAGGTTATATATGTATATATATTCCCTTATTGTAGTTTATATTTTTTAAAAATGTATTTCCTGAAGTAATCTAAGTCACGTAGTTTTATTTTAAAATCACCTAAAATTAATACTACACTGTTCAAAATACCAATTAATTCCTAAATATCTCTTTTAGTAATTTTCTTATAAATTATATTCTTCGTGCTATTTATGATATTACTCTAAAATATTCGCATTTTTTTCGGAAATTCGGATAAGGGTACTTTTTACCTTCTTTGTATAAGTTTTACTTTTTTTTGTGAATAAAAAATTAACAAGTGTGAACACAGAAACTGTTTTCAAAGAGGATCAATAAGGAAAACAGTAATATCACGTCTGTGAAAAGCGATGTGCGTACGGCTCGCTTGTAGTTAAAGCTAGTAGCTTTTGGACGAGTGTAATTACTACCAGCGGTATCACTAGCACATTGTCCACCTTTAATCCCACGTTATTTTAATTTTAAATAGAAGTGACTTTATTTTTACATTTTCAAAGTTGAATAATATTTGAAACAAAAGATTTCTTTTGCGTTTCAATCTTACCGATTCATTAAAAGCATTATTTTGGTATAGAATCAAAGTTCCAATGTAATATACAAACATATGACAGAAAAAAATTATTACTATAAAATCTCTGATAAAAATTTTACGTAATTCCGTCAAAACTTTAGAATTTTTTTCACCCATAACACAAGATATGTTGTAGCGGACATAATTATAAAATTGCTTGGTAATTGAGATGGAACTGACAAAATATAAAGTGAACCATTTCTTGGTTCTATTTATTTAAGAAAGGGGCAAAAGTTAAAACAAATACAGGTCATGTAACAAAAAAAACCGTTATATTAATATACATATATACAGGGTGACTGGTGAATTACTATCGATACTTGAGGACGTGATATTTGACGATCATATATGACAAAATAAAAATTAATATAACATAAATATTAATAAACTTCTAAGTAAAGTTAACCAAAAGTTATGTAATTAATTACGCATCGTGTGAACACCCTACAGATTAGGTATACACACACTCACACATACATAAAATTAGTCATGAATCTCTAAAAAAAATAAGGTATAATCTTTTTTCAATGGTCTGAAACGTAGGCACCGTTAAATTCCTACACTACGTATTGTATGTATGTAATAACTTGTACTTTTTGATATAATAATTCCATTCTGTTATGTATTCATGACGCTATAAATATATTTGTATTGTAATGTAAATTAATGATCTGGAGACTGTATAAATAAGACTCATGTAGAAGGAGTTGACGTTTGTTTATTTAAATAATTGGATCCAAAGTAAACCACTCAGATGTTCAATTTCGTATGTTATGGGAGTCAGACGAAGACGTGCGGCACAATTGGGTTTTTGAAAAAAAAAAAAGTATTGATTTTTTTTATGTATTTTAAAACTTTATTATTAATTATATTGGATTTTTAATGCAAAAAACTTGAAATATATTTTTTAAATTAATTATAAACAATTAAAAATTGATAAAATTCAAAAATATATCACGTGACTGTAAACGCGCCATGATTGGTCAGCATACTTGTGACGTCATAATGTTAAAGCAATTTCATAATAGTACAGTGTTTATGGCTATTATCTTTAACTTGATAAAAATATCTCAAATTTATTAGTGAAAAACGATTTGAAAAGTTTATTTCGACTATGTGTGATAAAGGATTTATAAAAGCAAAATCGGATAATATTCCTGATGTTAATATATTTTTATGATAACTAATTTTTTAAAAAGTGCGGTTTAATTTTGCTGAAGTTCGAGGTGCTAAGACATCAAGGTAAGTCTGTCAAAAAATACTATTCTAAATGAAAATTAGTATTTATTCTCTATTAAATATAATTAATAATTATTTCATTAAATCATTATTAATAAAATGTTATTATAACATTATAAAAAAACCAAAATAACATATATGTACTTTAAAAATTTAAATGTAGTCTGATACAGAACCTAGAATGTTATAAAATTATGAAAATATCTATTAATTGAAGTCCAATTATTAGACAAACATATATATAGATTTACTATTTAATCAATTAAAATTTTTTAATGCTACGATTCTAAAGGTTATGATTTGGAGCCCAGGTAAAAAAATTAATTATTGAACTATACTTATTCGATTTATACACTTAGATAAATAATAATTAATAACAATACTATTATGAAAACTTACAACGAAATGATCTTCACAACAAAAAAAAATGATTTTGTTTTTGAATAATCTCGATGCACTGCTTGAAACCATTTCTTTCGACGTTTTTCGTCTTGTGGAACATTTAAAAACATTTTTTCAGGAGTTGTTTTTGTAGTCTTTGTACATAATGGTACAAAACTTTTGATTATTTAACAATGCCAACAGAATTTACTAGATAAAAACTCAAAACACTGTACTAATTATTATATCTCTGTATGCTACAATGAGCAAAAACTAACATTGTGACGTCACACGCGCTCGGGTTTATTCACGAGCTGTCGGCTTGTCTTCGGTACTGAATTTAAAATTTAATTTTTATTTTGAAATAACTTTTTAAATATTGCAAAAAAAAATAAAATAAAAATAGTTTTGTTATTAAACTTATATATGATCTTTCCATTTATCACAAAAAAAAAATAATTCAAAAACCCAATTGAATAATTTGTTAATTTTGCTTCCTCCCTCAAAAAGATATAATTTTGTTCCATACTTCATCTATAATTACATATATACTTACTAAATGTAAAACTTAATTTTCAGATGAGTATTGTTCGTCACCACATCGTTTACAACGTAAGTACATTTTCATACACTTATCGCCTGAAGAAAAGTTTTTTCACAGTAAATATTGCATAGTGCATTTGTTTATTGGTTTTCTCGTTAAGGATTTTAGTAGAATTTCATATTGTAGAAGTTATGACAACAATTAAAAGAACAACCTTCAATGATCGTTTGGTTTAATTTATGCCAACACAAGAGGAAGAAGTTCTTTAGAATTTATGCTGTTTATGATGCATTCAGCATTTCTAAAAAGTCAAACTTTTTAATTAAATTTTAATACCTTATCGAATAATTCTTTTGAAAATTCTCGAATAATATTTTTCTAGTATCCATAATTGATGTTATTTATTTAATACACGTATACCATTAAATATTGAACAAATTCAATTATCTTTGTATATTTCTGTCGAAACAAAAATTCTTTCATATCAATTGTTTCTCAGTTTTAGTAATCATTTATTGCACCACGCATTAAAATGTTAAATTACATTTCACTGTGAAATTTTAATCTGGTGTAGAGTTGTGTTAGTTTCGGGAATTCGATGCCATTTCACCTAATTTGTGTGCTAAATAGGACAGCGTATTGAACTTAATTATCACTTTTCGGGGAAGGTGAACAAAACATTCAAAACCACGGGATTCTGCGAGCTTTGCAGACTTAGCGAACGGAATTGTAATCATCATTTGTTTCAATAGGTAATGTCGGTGAATTTCTAGTATTCAGTTAATCTGGAATATTGCCTTTAGTCTTTGTCAGGTTTTTGTGCTGTACGTAACACTTAATTAATTGTATCATTAATTTATTATTTTGTTATATAATTATTTATATTTATATAATTTAAATATTATATACTTTAAATAATTAAATTAGCCTGCCAAGTTCAAATTTAGAAGTATTATAATTTTAGATATTTTTAACCAAGCACCTACGTATTTTCAAAACTATACCATATTTTAAGTTGGGTGTATGGTATATGGTTGGGTGTATGGTTTACCAGTGGATCATGCTGTTGATGAAGATGATTATGATCGATTTCAAAGTGCATCTAAACTTGGAATTAGATTGGATTTCACCCCTTTTTTAGGCAAACAATTAGCCGATTGGAACTTGGCCCCCTTTTAACAGGCATGTTTTTGGTGAGATTTCAATACTTTTTTTCAAGAAATCGTACATACAATCGTACTATACAGCCGTACAATGCATAACTTACAGCATGAAACATACAGCTACCATCTGATGGCATAGATGATAGGAATTACCCTATGTGGTATATCTCCGCCAACCACCGAAAGATGTACAATTTCCATCGTTGGTAAATGAATAGTAGAAAAGAAATAGAGTGAATTTGTGCTTTTAACACACACAAGTAATCAATCAATAAGCAATATCAAAATTAATCCTTTAGCAAGTCAAATCAGTGATCCATTTAATCGTAATCGTAACCATAAGACATAAGTGTAGAAAGAAATAGAAAGAAATGACCATCGATTCCTTATCGACTTTCATTCATATATACTGCAGACAAAACAATATCGCGATTCAATTATACCGCTAGCGCCATCTATCGATGGTAATTTATAACAATAGAAACCTGATTTATTAGGTAAGCAATATTTAATTAAGTTATACAGTGTGCATTATGTATACATGACAATATTTTATATCCCTTATATATATATCAGTTCTTAAGAAGCGCCCCACACTTTTATCACAATAATATTAATAATAAAAATAAATGGTATTTTTGTGAAAAAAAGCGTGATGAGCTTCATACATCACTTCTTGAGAAGCGCCCCACGCTTTTTTTTCAATAATACCATTTATTGTTTATTTTAAACAATTTAAATTGAATTGATTTCCAAGGTTGTAAAGGTTAAATTAGTTTCCACACGGTTTCTTTCATCATTGGAGCGTGTTTTTTAGTTTTTTTTAAACTATATTTATTTTTAATTTTTTAGTTTCATTTATCACCGATTGATAGATGTACTCATATTATTAATTATTAATATTTCATTATTATGTATTTTATTGTGCTGAGCTGAGCGCCTATATAAAGGTTTTGATTACCTGACAGTGAGTCAGTGCCAAAATTAGCTATTTTCACAGGGTGATATTTCAGGATCTTCTGAAGCTTTATCTATGAAATTTGGCATACTGCTTTAGTACTAGTATATGATTACGTAGGTACAATTTTATCTCTGTACTTGCAATAGACACTGAGCTACAGGGGGTCAAAAGTGGGTCGAATTTATTAAAAATTCGATATTTAGAATTGAGGCAACTCACGCTTGACCGATTTCTTAAATTTCTTAATTTTTGTTAATCTACATATAACACACATCCTGTGTACCAAATTTCATAATGCTAAAACAATGGGAAGTGGCCTAGAGGTTTTGATTACCTGTCAGTGAGTCAGTGCCAAAATTAGCTATTTTCACAGGGTCATATTTCAGGATCTACTGAAGCTTTATCTATGAAATTTGGCATACTGCTTTAGTACTAGTATATGATTACGTAGGTAAAATTTTATCTCTGTACTTGCAATAGGCACTGAGCTACAGGGGGGTCAAAAGTGGGTCGAAACGGTTCGTGTAAATATAGTGCACGGCATGCGCCGGCCTGTGGAACTTGGCCGGCGCACTACCGTGCGCTTAGATAAATATAATGTTAATTTCTTTCAAAGAATTTATTATTATATTGATTACAAAATAAATAATACAAAATTATTATGTAACAGAAAAGTGTGGTGAAGTTGCATGAAGTATTGAGTTGCTCCAAAAATAGAAGTGTATTAGTGCAATCTATGTATATATATAAAAGAAAGTCGTGTTAGTTACTCCACTTGTAACTCAAGAACGGCTGAACCGATTTAGCTAAAAATTGGCAGGGAGGTAGTTTAGAACCAGGAAATTGAAATAGGATACTTTTTATCCAGTTCGACAGCATTTCCGTGTGACTTGACATGAAACGTCAGTCACTATAAAACGTGGAATAACGAAACACAATTGACAGCTATGCAATTGACGTATAATGACAGATATGTAATGATGTATGGATGACAATTTGATATTTGTAAAAACCTACTATATAAAAATAAGTCCGGTTTTCCATCCTGCCGCTATAACTTCAGAACGAAAGAACCAATTTCCACGGTTTTGCATTCGTTTGAAAGGTCTCGGGCTCCGTGACAACAAAAAATTTCGTGGTTAAAGATACTTTATTTTCTCAAAAAGAAATTACATTTCACTTATTTGAGAAATTTATGACTATAAACATATATTAATATAAACTTCGACAATTTAAAACATACCCTCAAAGCAACAATAATTGTGTACAAAAACAGCGATAAGAAATGCAAACTCATAGACACAGAGTAACAAAAACAGCTAGATCATTAGTTATTTATTTCATACTTTATTCTTATTATATTTAACTTACTTAATAATATATTTTTTTTGTGCATTAGCTTATATTAGTTATTTTATTTTAATAATGTATTGTCATTTAGTATATGTTTTTTCAGTTTAATTTTAAAAATGTTGAACGAATTTGCATTTTTTATCTCTTTAGGTAATTTATTATAGATTTGTACTCCAGCAAAGATCACGGAGCGCAAACCAAAATACATTTCTTTCTTGAATACTAGTTATAATATCTTTGCATATCCAGTCTTGTCGAGGAGGATTTAAAATTTTAGTCTTGGTTACTTTGATGTTGTTAATTCCAGCTTGTATTATTTTTTCTAAATTTTCATAACTTTAATTTGTAGAACAAAATTTCGTATTGCTAATATAGCTATTAAGTGTTTCATAATTAATTGCTTCGTAATTTATTCTCTTTTTTGCCGGTGGTTTATATTTCTTTATAGATAAGTAAATTTGCTTGTGGTCGGACATAGGGCTTTCAATAATGGCCATATAAAAGCGTTTGTCTTTTAGATTTGAGCATATATGGTCAAGAATAGTCTTAGACAGTGTCGTTTCCCGTGTACAATAATCTTGATGAGTGTTGTTGATGAGAATGTATCCAGATTCTTTTATAATACTCTTGTAGCGTTTGATATTACGACTTTGTGATAATAAGTCTATATTAAAGTCACCGAATACAACTGCTCGTTTCTTTTGAACCAATTGTGTCGAGTACAGCTCAAAAAAGTCAGATATATTTGTTGTTCCGGGAAATTTAAACAAGTCCTATGTCCAGTGCGAATTTCTCAAGATATATCCAGAGGTAATTAACCCCTCCAGCATATACTTCTTCAAATAAACTGTGTATTATATTATCGTGTACAAATATAGATACGCCGCCACCTTTTGAATCTGTTCTGAGGTTGTAATAATGAGTATAATTCGGTAATTGGTACAACTTAACGTCATCTATGGATCTTAACCATGTTTCGGTCAAGAGAATTATGTGAATTTGACATTGAATCGATTGAATTATACATTTTATTTCATCAAATTTACCATCTTTACGGATACTTCGTACATTAGCATAGAAGAAATGTAATTGGGACTGCGATACAATAAGATCCTGATATGTGTGACAATACTGGTATGAAATATTTTCGTGTGTAATAGTTTCTTTGCCCTGTAAACTTAATGTTTCGAGTTTTTTTGATACGTTTTGTATAATTCTTGGTGTCCCTTTGATGTATTTTATAGTTTAATTCTCTTCTCCGTTTGCCTTTCGGCGATTGAGTTCTTCACTAAGTTCCTTGATTATAGATCTTTGGGTAGGAGTCTGATCTGAATATATTTTTATGTTATCAGGTAATTTATTCTTGTTTCGTAATATATATTTGACTTCATGTTGATTTTCAAAACACACCTTAAGCGGTCGGTTTTTTCCTTTAGAGTATTTGCCCAGTCGCATAGTTTTAGGTATCTTAGGATTTTCAGCTGTCACATTCTGAAAAATTTTTTGAGCAAGACTCAGATCCATGGCTTGGCGTGCAGAACTATCAGCATTCGTTTGTTCATTTATACCAAAGACTATAATATTCACACTTCTGTTGGCCCTTTCCTGCAGTTCATTGATGATTTCCTCATTATCAAGAACATCTGGGATACGGGGTTTGGTCGAAATACACTCAAGCTTGCTCAATTTTGCCTCAAGCTCAGATATTTTGGATTCTGCAATGGAGTTATTCTTCTTTAGTTCTATGATTTCAGATTTTACACTTTTTTGTTCTGCTAGCATTTTACTAGTTGATGTTTTGATTTCATTAATTTGATTTTTCATTGCAGATATATCATCGCGCATCGTTGACAAGTTGCTCTCGAGTATTGAGATTAATTCCCCACGGAAGTTGTTGATTTCGGTTACGATGTCACAAAATTCTCTTTGATTTCTTTTACGATAAGTAATTTTACTTCCCGAATCATCGTCACTATCCCGAGATAAGTCCAGTTGAGCCTTGCATTTGCATCTTGAGCATTGTTTTTGACCTACTGGTCGATTTACCTTTTTTGTACTCTGTGGCGACCGCTGCGTATCGATGGTCTATTGTTTAGATGTGGTTCGCACAGGCACGGAGGTGTGAAGAGTATGAAAAATGCAGCTATTTCTTTTACCCGAGGTGAAGCGGGGTGCTTGTAATGAGGCCGGTTGATTAAACTGTTCACTCGATATTAGTAATAGCGCGCTTAGGATTTAGGGCTTATTTTTGCTTAAAGAAAGGTTAAAGTTTTAACTATTAATCAGTAACACGTCTGCACTATTCGAATGCCGAAGAAGTAGTCAGATTTTTTAGATCATTAAAAGTTTTATTATTCTTTAATACATAATATTGTGTATCTTGAACCGTTTTCACGGCGCACGCAACGGAAGGCTTCAAAGATGAAATAATTTCTCCCGTTTTTTACATATTTACCACTATATCTTTGCTCGGTTGCTCCTATTGGTCATAGCGTGATGTTATATAGCCCACAGCCTTCCTCGATAACTGGACTATCCAACACAAAAAGAATTATTCAATTCGAACCAGTAGTTTCAGAGATTAGCGCTTTCAAACAAACAAACTCTTCAGCTTTATAATATTAGTATAGATTAAATATAAATTCCTTCAGAATGAATCGCGAATGAAGTTTTCGCGGAACTTATTATGCTATAATATGTTTTAATGAATTAATTTTCACTCATATAGGATATGGTAAAGAATGTCAACCAGATTGTAAAGCTTCGAGAAATGAAAGATGCCAGAGGATCGATAGTGTTATGAAGTGCGTGTGTACCTAGACCAGGTTTCGCTAGAATGTTCCCAGATCGACCGTGTAAACGTAAGATATTACTATTTTCTATTATACTAAAAATACACAACCAGTTAGTATTTTAACTATTTCAACATAATATTTTAAATGTGCTCAATTTTAGCAACATACACGTACTCAGTAAGATTAGGATCTAGAAACAATAAGGTGCTCAAATTCCATAAGAATTTATCGGACAATTCTACTAAAAAATATGAGAGTTTGTCATTGGCTAGTCATGAAGGAATAAATTGAATGATAATGCAATCAGACTTACGGGATGTTTATCACGGAGTCCACATAACAGGATTCCATCCTATTGAGATAAGAACTAAAGACGGTGCATATGAGGGAGTTATCAAAGATTTTTACGTTCAGGTAACCATTCAGTAAAGACTTGAAATATGTTGTTTGCAGCTTAACTTAAACGAATTTTTCTTTAGCTTTCCGATAACGCTCATGAAAGCAGACTGAAGGAAGTTATAGAGAAATATCTACGGAATAATAATTATAGTCTTACAGAAATTTATGCATCTGAAGAATTTATTGAGAGCCTTAATGTTAGTGGTAAGTGAACACTCTCGTCAGTTAATTATAAATAAAGAACATTTACAACAACCACAATTTTGGCTGTCTTATTACTCAGTGGCGTGCAAAACATAGATGCAAATAAGCACTGCATATCCTACGCATATAACAACTAAACCTATATTTTTAAATTCTTACTCACATATTTTTAATCATACATTACGAATTACAAATGTTAACAGATATTTAAAACGATATATTTTGATTTATGATTTGTTAATAAGTGCCATCTATCAATGTTAAAACGAAACTTCGTTCGTTCGTTAATTGTCAAATGAAACGGGAAGCTCTGATTGGTCGGTAAACTGTTCATATATTTTTTCGCCATTTTATTATTTTTGAATATTGTTATTTGTCTTTCTAAGCGCAAGTGAATAAGTTTTAATTAGTAAACAGTGGATTAATTTATTAACGAATTGTGTAAAATTATAGCTGTGAGCTCTGTGCTGGTGATATGTGTTTATTGAAATTAGTTACGAGTAGATTTTCAATATTGGCCTTTTGCTAATAAAATTAAAATAAGAGTAAAGTCAAGGTGTGTGACCAGTTGAGTTTGATCTAAAAGAAAGGTAATGTTATTGTTTTAATTAGTTAGCAGGTTGTGTACACACAAATAAGTTATTTTGTTTGCCTTGTTTCTTATTTTCAAAGGTAATAATAAGAATATATGTTATTGTTTTGGATATTCCTTATTTAAACAACTTTTAGAAAGCTGTGGTGAACAGATCGTAATCGTTTTAAGGTACTTTCGTGGCTCAAAGGTGGTTGAGAGGTTCATAAAGTATAATAAAGATGTTCGTTCTGATCGGACTGCTGTCCCTACCATTTTGCGCGAATTTTATCAATATTTAATTTAAATTAATATTTTCTGATTACTTCTCGTATTTTATGGCGCACGCCACTGTTACTTATATACTATAAAAATCTAAGAAGCATTTGAATTTTTTCAGATTTCGACGAATGCACAAGTAGTCAGTTCAATGACTGTTCCGAACACTCACGCTGTTTCAACCTTCGTGGAACTTACACTTGTAGTTGTTTAGAAGGTTTTGCAGACCTTAGCGTCAACACTCAAAGGGTAAGTCGATTTCATTAATGCTACTCTGTCGCACGAAATATATGGGGTATTTTAGACATCAAAACATCACCCTTATACATAATTTGACTTTGAAAGCGTTGTAAGATTTCCAATGATAATAAAATTGTACAAATAATGACACGATTATGTTTTAAATTGTAATTTTTAATAAAAACTTTCAGCTGACGCAATAGGCTGTGCGGGCTGCAACTATCATGGTACCTGGTTCGATCGTGAGAACGCGATGATATGTGAATGTTTCAAATGGTACGCGGGACGAAGTTGTCAAGTCAATCTGAAAGGTAAATAGAGACTTATGAGACTTGAGTAATCTGGAACGACTACACTATAAAGTATACCACAGGGTTCAATATATCCATATATACAGAACTACTACTATTCACTATCTCTTAAAAGTGTTGCTTATTTTAAAAAATATGACGATTATAATATTACCTATCCATAAAGGAATAACTTGATCAACGCCAGCATTCAGATCAGTATGGTTTTTTATGTCAAATGTCATGTAATTTAACATAAAACTTATATCAAATATGTTTCATTTTCAGCTGTATTAATAACATTCACCGTAGTTGGAGCTCTGATTATCATAGTGGTGACCATCTGGGCCTCGAAAAGATGCTGCAGTCAGAAGAATCCTACGAATCAAATGTTTGTTTTTGGTTGCATGCAGGGAATGCCAAGTTTACATCAGGTAATTTATCTATAATGTAATACAAAACATTTTGCAAAAATTATTATGAACTAAATTTTTAAACAATATCGTCAGTTATAATTGGTTAAAAGGCTCGCCTCTCATGCACGAGTGCGAGGATTCGATCCTGGCCCTGGCAAGTACCAATGTGATTTTTCCGAGTCATATGTACTTTCTAAGAGTATTTAGACATCACTGATTAATGCATTCCCAAAGAGGGTTGATGTCAGGCAGGCGGCCGGTAGTAAGAACAATTAGCCAAAACTATTCACAACATGTAAGGCAGACCCTGGCTAAAGCTGAGACAGTTTCCAGGTAGAAGATTGTTTGTTATAGTACAAATTCAATAGAAATTTTTCTTCCAGGGCAATGTTCCATCAAAGCAAAGAGCTGATAGAAGAGCATTGATTGCTGAAAGAAATGAAGCAGACTTGTAGCATACAGAATGCTTCACTGCCTTATGTACCATCAAAAGTAAGAAAAAAATCAATTGAATTAAATATTCAATAGTCACCACAGGCATTCTAACACGATATTTTTTAGCTCCCAGTTGTTTTTAAAAACACTCATGATTTATGACCTCACTTAATTAGACAACATTTTCATCCTCCATATCTTAGACAGAGAGTCAATCTTATATTTATTACAAATACAATTTAAACTAATTAATGTTTCATGTGAAGCTTCTTGTGTAACTTCAATGTTGAATCATGCTCGTTGTTCATGAAGTGTGTATTCTATATGTCTGTATATTTTAGTTGTATTCTATTCTATTGTAGTCCCGGTGTACATCACACAGTAAGCAGGCCCGGAGCCTCCCGGACACTCCCCACCCCCGCCGCCAGCCCTCGTGATACCTCGAGCGAGATTACATGCACTACATGACAGGTACCATGAACAACATGTATAAGGAACTTATAGCACTTGCTAGGGATAAGGAAAAATGTTATATAATTGAATAGTATATACTATATATGTATATGATAGTTTATATTCTTGTATTGTCTTTGTAATATGGATAAATATACAAGTAATGACTTTTGATAGATTAAGTTTATTATTTGTACATTATGTTACAAATTTATGTAAATTATTTATATTAATATCTAGGAACTTAAAATACTTATGAGATATAATATAAAATGTCATATAAATGTACATATATGTACTTACAATAAAATAAACATAATTTATATTTGAACAGAAAATTATAAAAAAAATTTAAATTAATTTAAATATCAAATGGGTCACTTCCATACATAGAGTGAGGAAACATTGTTAATATGAAAATTGAGATATGATTGTAAATAGATCGACATTTTTGTACTCCAAATTTGCGAATAATATTCAAATTATACTTACGTATGTATTTTCGTGACTTTTTTAAAGCCATAAAAATTAATTGCCGCTTCTTCCTAGAATAGGAGTATAAAATGTTTTTTGTTAAAACAATAACTCATAGAACTCAAATGTTTCGATTAAAACGGATAGTTGTTGGAATATTATATTGGTAAAGTTTGGTTTTTAAATGAGGGCTTTTCCGTTAACAACTCCAAAGAACAATTAAAACTTTGGTTTTCGGATGAAAGCGTCTTCTCTTTAAGCAAAATAGTCAACAGGGTAAACTTTAGTATAACAAATCTCATAATCGATCGTACTTTACAAAGAAAAACTATATTTCTGGTAAAGAAAGTCATTCGAAACAGCTCTCGGTTGTAAAATTCATTTAGTGTTTGAGGCTTCGACAGTCTATTATAACTATTACGATAAAACATGTTATAACGATATGTCATAGATTATACTAACGATAAAAAATCTTAAGAAATAGATATAAATTAAATAAATTTTGCTATATTTTGTGTATTTGAATGTTATAAAAAAATGTTATAAAAGTTTATTATGAGATAATAGAGCGAAAGCGCGCATTGTTGTTATGAAATGAAAATTTATTTTCACTTTTTTATAATCAGTCGGTATAAAATATTGTATGAGTATAGGTATATTGGAACCAGCTGTCTTAAAATTTTAAAGTGAATTGAAAAAAAACAATTAATTCATTGATCATTCATTGATCATCATAAATGATGTGGTTCAGGTCCTTCCAGAGGTTGAAGCAAAATTACGAAATTCACAAAGACATAAAATAAAAAACACATAAACCAAATTTTACCATCCATCTTTACCATCGAAGCGTATATAATTGTGCCGATGTTATGTAATAATACCACGTTTCTTTTCAATAACAGTGTTGTTTAACTAGTTTTAAAATTTATAAATATACTTTACAGAAGGTATGATCTCCCTTTTTGGAAACATTTAAAAGACAGCAGAATGCTTGAGAATTAGTTCGTTAATTAATTAGATGTATTGGAAAAATGAACATGAACCAGGAGATTTATTTTATTTTCAAATAATAAATAAATAAGGATTACGTGACAAAACATTTATTTTAAAATGAATCTTCATGTAAGAAAAGGTAGGTATGTCAGGCATTTTGTATACGTATGGAACCATATCTGATTGTACAATAATGATATTTCAGAAAATGTATTTCGCATATACCCATTACCACACCTTAATATCTTAAACCAATAATAAACTTTCAAAACCTGGCGTAGAGAGACGCAAAAATGTGAGCTAGTTTTTTACTTTGATATTTTAACATAAAGTAAATATAAGTTTTAAAAAACAAGTCAAAAGTTTCTGAATTGTTTATAAAGGATTGTTTTTGTTTATACACGATTGTTTATAAAGGAAGCATTCAAACCGCCACGCGTCTCTTGGCTCTTGGCGTTCGTAGTGCAAACACCGGTCGTGTAGTTTTGTTAAAGCGTTTAATAATTATTAAGTTTAGGATTTTGTTCTTTCTATTTAATTAATTTTGTTGTTAAAATTACTTTTCGAGACTAAATAACTAGGTCAATTGTTAAAATTGTTTCTTTTTTAATATATCTGATTCTGATTTCTAAAAGTGTGTTATTAATGATGATACTAACTAGACTGATATATAAAGAATTGTTTTATTTGAATAATAAACCTTCTTAGTGATATGAAGTGTAATTTATTTGTGGATATTTTAAGATTAATATAAAATATTATGTTTTTATTTTCAAACAATCCTTGATGTAACTGTCTCTGTATGTCTTTATATATGAACAATATTGTTTGTGAATGGTATTAATATATTGTATTATGTATTACAGATGGTGTTATTGGACTGTACTTGAGATTCATCCATCAGGAGATGACGGCTGATCATCAAGTGTTAGATGAAAACTAACAATGAACCAGGTTGCTATTAATGAAACATGAGTGTGTGATCACACTAGACACAATATATTAAAGACAATGAGCTACACATTATATGGAGAGGGAAGTAACTGAGATTTAAACATATTAGAATGTAAAAGACTTGAAGTATCAAGTGTAGTGTTGAAGGTGGAGTGTTGCAGCGGCTCAAACAGTCAATGTCTTTTAATACAAGCTTTATCCATACATTTGTATGTAGCTCCTGCGGGACTTGCTTCATGTTAAGAATCATTGTTTCAGTAGCTTCTGATGAGTTCACTAACAGAGGCTGTTAGCTGTTAAGATTGTTAACTTACTGTTGTTACATATCAGTATAGGTATTATTTTATTATATGTGTAAGGCGCCGTCACACTTGACTATAGCTGTGAGCTTAGAGCCTTGGACAGTATCGGAGACATTGTTGTATACTTGAACAATAGGTGATGTGTCACTTGATGAAATATATGATAGGTGTGTGAGAGGCGCTCTATGAACTGGGGATTGTTTAATGTACATGTGAAGACGAGATTTGTTACTGTATAATAAACATAATACAATATACGTTTGTTTTATTCATAACAGTTATATTCATTACTCACGTGTTGTTTACACTTGTCTCACACAGATCACTCCTTAGGGTCTGGTCACTGTTCAATAAATTTTGTATTAAAATTGCTTATTTCTATCTAATTATTTCGTAACTATTATAATAATGAAGTCTTTTAACTTAACTGGATATAATTAATGTACTTATAATATACCTTTATCATACAACTAGTCCCTCTGTTATATTCAAACTTGTCTACTTTATATTGTGTTTGTAACAGGTACAATAACTATCAAGTATCACACTCACTGAACACGGAATAAATAATGTAAACTGTTGATACTTGTATATTGTTAGAGATCAGTGTATGTATTATTCTTAGTACTGGAAGTAATAACTGAATGTCCTAGTACAGTACTCACAACTTAGTTTATAATGATTAATGTTGCAACATATATGTGAGGGTCAGTTACTATATCATGACATAGACGTCGCTGGTTTTCTTTCATAAGTTTCTTTTAAATGATTAAATACTCGTATGTAAAACATGTTATTCCGCTGTTTGTATGTCATAGAACCAACTCCGAAGTGTGAGGAGTTATGACATTTAATGTTACAAGTTGAGCCATCTTTGCCGTACTAATTGTTATATACTATAGTCCTCAGACTTATTTATATGACTGATTATAAATAATAATAAATTAATGTAAGTACCTGTGTATATTACTGGGATAAAATAGTTGGAACATGAAATTAAATTTGTTACATAGTAAAAATAGCTATTATACTATATGAAACCAATATTTGTAATTATTTATATAAACAACTTAATATTGAACCTTTGTTAATGTTGTGATGGCAACGTTTGGGTATCAACTTGTATTTGAAAGCTTCAAATACTGTCTTCACCCATGTTGTAGCACATTACTTACAAACAAAATGGCATTTAATTTAAAATTTATTGTGGCAAATTAACAAAAAATATATATTGATTAGTCTCGGATCCAATTAACAAGGCAGGTAACCAATAAATCTGAAGTAAAATAAGAAATGGATAATATAAAGGAACGCACGAACAACCAAAGTCACAGTAAACTAAAATATTCTATAAGACTTACTAAATTCACAGACACGTTGACTGAATACCATGAGAAATTGAAATTATTTTATAAACCGCCATCTATTGTCAAGTAGTTACAATTCCGCTAATTCGACGATCAACCTATTATAGGTGGCGCTGCATTCTAAACTTTGGAATTTAGAATATTGTAAGGAATTTACATAGCCCTTGTTTTTATTTCTCAGCCTGAACTGTTTAGTATATGTATGTAGATGTGGAGTTGGATAATCAGAATGTTTGGAAAAAAAACTATTTTCATCACAATTTCCTCCTCTAAGACATTGATTATATTCGCACATTAAGTTACAGCGGTCCGAAAACAACTAACATCTATAATATATTGTGTACCTTGAAACTATTACGATCTGTTTAAGAAAAATATTTAAAAGGGAATATCCAGTGGAGATCCAAACATTCTTATTTGAAATAACCAAACAAGGAAAGGCTTTTTTGTGTGTACACAACCTGCTAATTATAACTATCATATTACTTTTTATTGAAACGAATAACATTACCTTTCTTTAAGTTCCACACATCTTCCCTTTGTAATCATTTTAGTTTTATCATCAAAGGACAACATTGAAAATGTACTCGTTGTTAATTTCGTTATACACACATCACTAGTACAGAGCTCACAGCTTAAATTTTCCATAATTTGTTAATAAATCAGATAATTAAAACTTATTCACTTCAACTATGAAAGAAAATATTAACAAAATGGCAAAAAAACCCTTAAGCGATATACCGACAAATTTAATTATCCCTTTTCATTTGACAATCGAATCAGTTTCTATGAAGTTTTAAACGAGTAAGGTTAAGGAAGTAGTGGTGACCGAAAGCAAAGCAGTGCCGAAAATGTTAGTTTTTGCGTTTCCCGTTTCTCATTCAACAATACGTTAATACTATAACGTGTGAAAATTTATCAAAGAAACACTGTTAACGCTCCGTACGTAGTGACGATGTTAAGTAAGATTAAACATAGATTGAGTCCGTTAGGGATTATAATAAGATAATGTAAAAATAAATGGGTTGAAATCAAAGTTGGTGGTTTATAATTATAATGTATTTAGTTATATTATATTATTGGTCGTTTATGAATGTACGTGATTAATTCAATATATTTAAAAGTGAGAAGTTTAATATTAATGGGTTAATGAGTAGGAATCGTTGTTAGATATAGGACCGAGTGACATCACAAGTCACATATAAAATTAATTTTATTATTTATCAAACAAATAAAGTCTTTCAGTTCAAAGTTCATTTATTATTATATAAATCATATTATTTAGCTTTCACAATATCTTTATAATACTTGGCGGAGGCTCTCGGGCGGCGGGTGCGGGCTGGGTCGTTGAAGTCCACCTCGTATAAACCGAATTTGGAACTGAAAAGATTATTATTATTATCAGATTATGAACAGAAGAAAATCCAAAAAGGTTTTGAAATCAATATCTTTACCGATAGCCATCGCTCCATTCAAAGTTGTCCAACATTGACCAAGCAGTGTACGCCACGACATTGGCCTTATCATCTTCAATCGCGAGGAGAACCTGGTGGAAGATATAAGTTAGAACAAAAACATACTTGTGTTATTTATCCATCTTGATTTCATTTTTAATATTAATCACCTGTTCCAAATGCTTCTTATGGTAATCTATACGATCTTGATCATCTAAATCCTCGCCGCTGGTTGCGAAACCATTTTCTGTTATAAAGATCTCCATGTTTCAAGATATGATCTTTCGGAAACAACTGGGTACACCTGGAACACGAGTTAGTTGCTTTTTTATTGTTTCAATCACCACTTGGCTGTCTACATTACTCTTCAATAAACACGTATGACGTACGATCAGTTTCCAAAGACAGTGTTCAGCCTCAATGAGTCTTACAACTGTATATAGTAACAACAACACTCACATAGAACCAGCTGGAGCCAGCTTGCGGCCATTCTGGTCTCACTGATATTATTACATCAATGTCTGGTCCACCGAAGAGAGGCCAAGGACCAACAGCTTCCCCTCGGGCGAGGCGAGCAGTTCGTGATGTGCAGTAGTTCAAACCGCACAAGTCATACGTGCCTTTGAAAAATTCAATCAAAGAAACTTTGAAAGGGACGCCTATTGCTATTTACATAGCTTTCTTTTAACTTTACTTATAAATTATAATTATTAATAGAAAATCTTAGTTTTGGTATTAATTTATGTAACGATTAGACTATTTACATTTTATTCTCACCTCTTATAAGTTTTTTTTCTTCTTTTGTAAATTCTGGTAATCTGGATTTCCTGAATCCCTGTTGTTTACTCTTTTCTGCTATGAGTTTTTCCATTTTCTTCGGCCAACCGCCTTCCTTAGAGTAGATTGGGTGTGAGTGCAGTCCTCCCTGAAATTGTACGACATTAAATATTTTCAATGATTCGAATTAAATTTCAAAAGTATTTAGTGACACTATTATTTTTGGACAGTTTTTGTGTTTTCACCATTAACTGTAGAGCCAGTTTAGCCGCTTCATTTTCATCATCTCCCTCAAACCACATGACTTGATTGGTGATTGACACTTTGCCTTTAAAATATAATGTAATACATAAGTATATGTATGCAGAATTAATTCAGAAGAACCTAGAAATTTTATTAATTAACAAAAAAGCAATACCTAAAGTATTTTTTATAAATTCATATAATTCTTTTACCTTTATATTTTCGTCTAAACTCCTTGTCATATATCCGCCATGCTTTAGCGTGTGCCAACATTGTGTTCTTGCTGCAGATGTAATTTCCAACTCCAGTGCTAACTATTCCTGGAGCGTGAAGACCAAAAGTGTAAGAAATTTTACAAAACGTCAGCGGTTCATTGAGAGTGATCCAAGTTTTGACTCGGTCAGCGTATAGAGTGAACACAACACGAGCGTAGTCCGCAAACCAATCTGATATTAAAGGATTGGTCCAGCCACCTGTGAATTATAACTAGAGCTAACAAATACAATTTCATAATAGTCCTACAAACTTGAATAGAATGTACTGAAACATGGATTCAGTTCAGTACATACGCTCACTACTGAGCCAGTGACTAGTTATACTTACATGTAGGACCAGGGATCCTACAGTTTGACTCTTCATAACACTGTTTCTGACATTAATTTATTTTAAATATTTTTATTTTGCTATCAACAGATATGTCCTTTTTTGTATCATTAATTACATGATTTCTATAAGCGATTGTAATTATTTTCCAAATCCCTTTTAATATTATAAATGGGAAAGTAACTGTCTGTCTATATGTATGTTACTACTACACGACTAAGCCGTTGAACCAATTGTGATGAATTTTGTATGAAGATAGATGATACCGATTACACGATCCCAACATTTCGCGGGTGGAACCATGAAGTGGAAGCAGATCAGTTTCAGTGGTCTTAGTGACAGAGAACAACTCATGTTCACGCGGACGGAGCCGCGAGGAAGAGCTGGTTATTATTATATTTACTATTATTTATTTCAGGAAAGAAGTTACAAACATACAAACCAACATACAAGTGAAGCTAAGAAACAAGCGTTAGAAATATTTTCTGTAAATCAGTAAGCCATAACGTATGGATGTGTTGGAAACAATCGAATAACAATAAGGAGCTACTTAAAATACGTAGTATTGTGAATTATTTAAGATAGTATTAAACAGTTAGTGAGGTTACTTTTAATTTGAAAAATTTTATAATATTTCTTTTATTGCATTTCTTCAAATAACAATATCACGGGTGACATCATTGTGTCAGAAACGTTCAATTAATATAATACGTAATAATAAAAGTGATTAAATGGACAGTAAAATAGCCCAACCTAACTCTGAATAAAAACAGAATAATATTAAATATTCAACAGTACATACCGTCACACTACTATCGTACATCAGCTACATACACTTCTCTTCATAGAAGGTTTCCTCTCGTCCGCAGACCACGTCCTAACAGACGCTCCACCAACAGCTTCGACCCTCATCTTGAATTATATATTCTCACGAGTCCTGGAACGTTACAAATAATACTATTTCATATAAAGACTATCCACTTCCTAATAAATTATTATTGTTCATATTAAAGATAGCACATATTTTAGGATGTGGTCAAAGATTAACAACAAAAAAGTTAAAATAAATATAGTAATGAATTAAATACAACTATCAAATTAAAAAGCCTTCGCCACATATAGCGTTTAGAAAATAATAATTTTCTTAAGATTGCGGTCCTCTACAAAGATTTGTTTGGATATCATTAACTTTACTTTTCTTTATATTTTGAAACTAACATATATTTCATGATCGATGGACAGACCATGTAGTGAAAACATATGACGGTAGTGAAACTATGAGTACTTTGATTGAGGAAGATGTTTCTGTAGGAGAGCTCTAAATTGTTTTAAATAAATTTAAATTAATTATCATTCTATGTATACGTACATTCCAGGAGGTTCTTTGATATCAATAGACACATCAAACACGTACTGTACATGTTTATAGTGAACACACTCCTTATATTGTCTGGAGACTGCTACAGTTGATACTTCAAGTCTTCTCTATCCTAATATATTACACTAACCGAGTCATTCTCCTCTTCATATAATTCTATGTTTCATCAATACTTGGTTCATTGTTAGTTTTCATCTAACACTTGATGATCAGCCGTCATCTCCTGATGGATGAATCTCAAGTACAGTCCAATAACACCATCTGTAATACATAATACAATATTGTTCTTATATAGAGACATATAAAGATAATCACTACAAGGATTGGTTAATGATAAAAGTATTCGTAAGTAAATCAGAAAGCTGTAACATATAATATATAGGTGTGTTTCAAATAGTCAAATAGCAATATGAAGTAATGTAAAGTATTTAATATTTAGAATTGTTTTAACTTTTACGTATCTATTCGTATATTTTATGTAAAATATTATATAAATCGGTCAATATACATAACCTAACCACTGAAACGATTGTGATGAATTTTGTATGAAGATAAATGATGCCGGTTACCCGATCACGAAACTACACGGATGGAACCATGAAGTGGAAGCAGTTCAGGTTTAGTGGCCATAGTGACAGAGAACAACTGTGATGTACACGCAGACGGAGACGCGGGCAAGAGATAGTTAGTATTATAATTACACTTATTTATTTCAGAAAAGAAGTAACAAACGCACAAATCAACATACAAGTAAAGCTAAGAATACAACGCTAAAAATATTTTTAGTAAATCAGAAAGTTGTAACGTATACATACTATGTATGTGCTTAAAATAAAACAATCCAACAGCAGTATTGAGGTACTTAAAATATTTAATATTGTCAATTATTTGCGTCTCTATTCATATTTTTTGTCTTCTATCTTCTATATATATAAAAATGGATTGCTGTTCCTTAGTCTCGCTAAAACTCGAGAACAGCTGAACGGATTTATCTTATCTTAGTCTTGAAATGTTTGTGGGGGTTCAGGGAAGGTATAAAAGCTGAAAAAAAAGATTCATTGCTGGGAAAACCATAAAAACAGCCCTTTTCTATTTCCTATACAAACGTTTTTTTTTGACCTTAGATTTGACAACTAACTAATATGTCAATCATTCTGTCGCACTTCAAAACACGGAGATTTATGGCTTACAGGTAAACTCAAAAATATAAATAAAAAAAGGTAATAGATATTTCTTGATTATAGGGCGATACGAAATTCGCCAGGTCTTCTAGTATAATATTAAAAATATAAAATAACGTGAAAGTGTTCATAAAAGCCCCGTGGCTTTTAATGTATCCGTATACATTTTGTTTTAATTATAATTAATGAAATACGATTTGAAATATTTGCGGAGAGTAAGTGTTGTCACTTTTATTTAATTAATATATACGAAATATATTGAATATAAAAGAAGAAGTAGGAAAATATGATTTTATTATAAATCAACCATCAAATACTTCAAATAAAATAAAAAGAATAGTCCTAGGTATTTCTATGGTATTTCTTAATTATTTAAATGTATACTAGAAGCTATACATTAATGTAGTGTATATCAGACTTAACACGACGTTTTAAATTGTAAAGGTTGGCAATATTTAAACAAAAGTTTAATGTAATTTTAAATTAAATATAACTTTTAACAAGGATGATTGTTTTAAAATGTTAAATAAAAAATTGGATTAATATTTTATATATACATTTGATATACATTTTATTTCTAGTTAAGGCACTTTATGCAAAGCAGAATATGTATTACCTAGTATTTTTATGTTCATCATTATCAATAGTTTGATATATTGAGTTCGTCTGGTGAGTGGAGACATGAGTCATTAAGTTTGTAAGAATGAACAGCCAGTTTCAGATTGTTATTTTAAGTTGATTTTATGAATTTAATACATTTATACATTAACATACATTCCACTTGTTTAATATGTATCGAAAAAAAATTAATACTAATAAAAACAATAATTACGACAATTAGTAAAACAGAAAAGCCCTTTTTGGTTTTGATAAATCGTGTTATTGTTCTTAATTACCGCCATCTATTGTAATTATTTAGAAGCTTTAGTAGTGCTGTGTCGTGAAAGTGGTTGTCCTTTTTTCCCACAGATGTCACTTATCTCATTTATACTACTAATATTTAACTTGAAACCTTATTATATGAACCTAGTATTATATTGCAATAAAACTCTACAATGACATAATTGATCCATGAAAATAGTGTTATATCTATAATTCATCCCGAGAATTACGTGTAAAGTACACTTAACAATTACTGCACAACAGATGAACGTAGTTTGTAGTTAGTGTAATGATTGATAGATGTCGCTGTCCGTTTTCCTCTTCATTAAAAAAAGTATATGAAGTTTGTATTATAAACAACGTTAACAACAGAATTAATGTTCATATGCATCATATATTCATATAACTTCATATACTAAAACCTCTTTGATAAAAGTAATGAAAATATCTTTGAGATAATTTACAACACAAATCTTCCCATATTACATTTATACTAATATTTTTCTGTCATAGAGTACCGATAATCTCCTGTAAGTCTCCAGTAAAATGAAACTATGATCGAAGTGTCACAAGAAAATTATAAGATTTATATTTAATAACACAAACACACAACAATACTATTATTACCTGACAGTGAGAGATCTTGAACTCAATTTTATTTTTATATTCGTTTAATTACCTATAATACATCAACTACAGCGGTACTAACTTATTTTATATAACAAATTGGTTTTGTACTTGAAACTAGTTAAAAAAAAGATATAAATTATTTTTAGTATATTAATATTTATTATATTTAGATAAAACTCGTATAAATTCTAACATATTTTAACTATGTATCTATCTATCTTTCTTGGTACAATAAAATCTTTATCTCGTGTCTGCCTCTCAGTAACGATGAGCCAATATATGAGATATCCTTTTTAATACAATTATAATTATTAGTAAAATTTTATTACACATAGTTTTTAATCATACTAAACATTATATATATTTATCAGTTTCTTCAGGCACGAGGACGTGGTCAGGGCTCCATTGACGACCAGAGACTATTGGTGTTACACACAACTACACGAAGCGACTGATAAAGGAAGAGTTGACGTCTGTATAGGTTAGTGAGGTTTATAATCTTGTACTGTTTCTTTCTATACATTATAATGATTTTGTTGGTGCTTACTGATTATTGTCTTTACTTCAGCTCTTCAACTCTTTTCGATTATTTTTCCAGCCTTCTGCAGCACGGTGTCGATCCAAACTTACGGAACATGTAAGGGGAGACTCCGTTGTATGTAGCTGACCCAGAACTGAACCAGTTCTAACAGGTCGGTTACAGCACTCTGTACCATTGACCAGAACAAAATATAAAATAAAATCCAATGTTCACAATCTTACCGACACAAAAAGAAGCGACTATTAAATATTTATTTTATGTTTTTCGTAACTTACAAATATTTGAACAAAATTTTACCAGCTTTTCAAATATTTTACCTATAAACCAATTGTTATTAAAAGTTTAAAGTTATTAAAACGTGCCTGTTCATGAATGCATTAAGATCTTTTTCAAGAAGTTAACTTTATATAAAATTGATGACATAAATATATAGGTATAGCGACTTTTGTTTCTTTGCTTTTTATATAATGTAAATAGTACAAATATTATTTTATCATGAGACTACATTCAAGCTGCCAGTCATGTCAACTCAAACTATTAATGTGTCGTTCTAAATGTCACAAGCTGTGTATTCCAGAGGTCTGGTCCCAGTTCACATCGCCTGTTCCTACGGACACTACGAGCTACATGAATGATGGCCTGTTTGTTTGTTACGTCCTGTTGATCATTAATATATATATGTAGATATTAAATATACTGAAATGTTCATACTCAATAACATAGCTCACATTTCCTTTAAGTATATATTGCTCGTTTAATTTCTTTTCAATATATATCAAAGGGCAATGTCCATTTTTGGCCTAGCGTGAACAAGCTGCTATCAAAAAAACAAGTTTATGAAAAAAAAAATTTTTTTTAGCTAGCCATTCTATTGTTGTTTGAGTGTACATTTGTATTTTATTGAAAAAATATTTTTAAAGTATCTTCATTGATTTGCTTTATTGATCCACGTTTTGTGTTACCAGCAAGATCAAGTAACGATTGCGTCAAATCGAATCATCTCGCAGTACTTAATACAACTATAAGTATTTAATACACAAAGAATTAAAAATAATTGTTATAATTAGCTTCGTCATTTAAAACGTTTTATAAACTGAAATATGGAGAATGTTAAACGTAATCATGTCTGTTTTCGATCGATTTTTTAATGTTTTTTTTTTATTGCAACACTAATAAGACAAAAAAAACAAATTGACATTTGTGTGTCACAAACTGATTTTTAAATTTGCTTTGTTTACCTACATTTAGAGTGATGATTTATTGTGGATTTTCTTTCAACGATTGTTTATTCATTATGGACTCCGACCTACCTTTTTCCAATGACCCCGGCACTCTTAAATTATGGACACAAAAATATATGTTTTGATGGAGTAAAACTATACAATGATTTGCCAAACTACATAAAGGAATGTCAATGTTTAAATGCTTTTAAAAGTAAACTTAAAATATATGTATATATATATATTAGACAATATTAAGTAGTACTAGCCGTTCCATGTATCAAATATTAATGTATGTGTGTAACATTATTTAATCTGATGTAAGTGAACCTATGTATGTTCTTATGAGAATAAAGATCTGTAACAATAAACTATCTGCATCGCTAACTAAAATAATCACAACGGTAAGGAAACTACAAAAGAAAATTATTGTAATTGCATGGTTGGCCGAAGGACAGTGGGTTCCTGTGCTCATATAGTTACTATTTTATGGTTTTTAAGTTGGGCAAGGTATCAGGAATACATTTCACCACCTGCCCAATTTCTTGAACACATTAATAACATATGATGTCTCAGAATAAAAATAAATCATAAAAAAATGTTGTTTTATTTTGCTTTAACCTGTTTTTTCTCACATGACAAATATCTCTCTTTAAACATTTTGATACAAAACTAAGTTCATATTCTCATTATTACTAGTTAGTGCTTTTAAACTAATTACAAAAAATATGATAAAATGTCTGTTCACGTCAGGCCAAAGTCCCCATACTAAGTGGACAATCTCCTTTATCATTTATATAAACAATACAACTTTTCTATTATTTATTCACGACACAAGACGATTATTAAAGGTTAAATTAGTTCAGTAGTCTAAAACACACCTACAGCTTCCTATAATAATGCGTTTGCTCAAAGAGTTAGCCAATATAAGATGAGAGGAGTATGAAGTTGATAACATTTTAATGATACATACAACAACCCCCAGATTTGTTCCCTGCTGTTTAGTTCTGATGCTGACAAGTCTAATGTCCCTTAGTAATAACATCACACTTTACAATAATAATAAATAAAAATTCTGTATTTTCTTTAACAAATTTGTACTTAAATATAAAGTTATAGGAGTCTCCTTTTAAGCATATGAAAAGCCTGTGCCAGGAAACTCCGCTGTTCCATATCACGAATTAGGTACAAGTATACAAGATATTTAAGGTACAACAATAATAAAGAAATAATATAAAAAAGTAATAATAAGAGAAGTAATTACCATAAAGGAAGCAAATGTGGGATTAAAATGTATGTGTATGCATGCGTGCGCGTGCACATTTGTGTTTTGAATATATATCAACGTATTTATTTATTTTATTATATAAATAAGCAGATCTATTATCATACTGAATCCTAGCGAAGACTGTTATAGTAGCAGGGATAGATATGACATTATATGCTATACGTTTATTGAGTAACGATATATCGAATACAATTATATACAATTTCCGTACAGTTAACAAACCACTTTCCTTATAGAGTCTTTCTGTACTGAACCGTTGTTTTTTAAAGAACATTACTTTAATCAATGCTCTTTGAGCTCGTTCAATTTCCATGAATCGTGTTTTACGTGCACCTCCCCAAATAGGTAAGCAGTATGTTATTATGGATTGCACCAAAGCTATATAAATTTGATTTAAAAGATTGTTTGAGGAGTCATTTACAATATTATTAGCTGCAATATGTCTCAGTGATTTGAACATCCACGTGAACTTCCTAATGCGTGCCGCAACATGTTCAATTTGCAGGTACCATGACAAGTTCTGGTCGACCATTATTCCCAAGTATTTTATTTGACTCACTTTATTTATTAAACGACAATTGCTGTTATTACCTCTTACTTCATTACAATGATGAATTTTTATGCGAAAATTTGTTTTGGGTTGTGAACTATTTTTTATACTGAAAGTGATAAAGTTAGTTTTACAAGACCAGCATACTTCCTGTCACGTCGTTGCGTGCGCATGCTTCACCCACGCTCGTCCCTCAACAATAAACAAACTGCAAGTGTTACAAAACAAATAACTACAACGATGTCTTGATGAGGCGCTCTTGGGACGGGCCTACTCCTTAATTACAGACCCGAAGGGTCCGTATATAACGGGTAGGTCCCGTCGGGCCAACCACTCCTCCTAGTGACACTGTCAAGACTCAAGGCCAACAGTTACAGCGAAGTAGAAACTAAAATATAATTATTATTTAAGAAGAGATTTACGAAAAAAATATCGTTTTAATTATTCTCCTTAAAAAGGCCGTTGTGTATTGTAACTAGAGTTTATTATAAATTTAATATAATCGACTTCTAGAATATAATCTATCAAACATGATTTCATTAGCATGTAATATCAGTTTTACTCATAAACTAATCATTTCAGAGTCTTTAAGACATCCATTCAGGACTCCGATCAGCATCTCTTGCTCAACAATATTGTTGTGCTATAATATTATGCTCCGACTGTACTTGATTTACATTTATACAGAAAAACTAAAGTTTCATTAAAATATGTACACATGTGTCTGGCTTGAAACTAAAAACCAATTAGGTATTTATCTTCGTGTTTAGTATTAGTAATAGAGAAATAGATGCTAAAGCTTAAGATCATCTCTTTTGGTGAGAATATATGTTATATACAAATAACTTATTGTGTTGTTGTCTACGGTATCGGTTACATAAATTTAAAAATTGTGTGTCAGGGACAGGGCTATAACAATGTTGATGAAATGAAATATACTGAGGGGTTTAATATGTTTGTATCTTGTATAGTTATCAATGAACAGTTCTAAAATAAATTAGAATACAAAGAAATTACTCAATAGATGGCTTTGTTACCAATCACTTAGCCGATGAATATATAGTTCTGTTTAAATTAAACTAAGACTTGGATTTACAACATATTTATTTTGATATTTTACATATTAACAGACGTTTCGGCTTCTCTTTAGTAGCAGTAATCACGAACAGACGAGAAGAAAAAGTCTGCATTCAGTCTTGTTATTACATTATTACCGTTATGAAAGTGGAGCAATCTTCCTTGTACAGTCTTTATTTACTAGTTCACCTAACTACATATACATGATAATTAACGATGAAAGAGAAATGACAATTATGATATATTTCTGTACACATACGTGTCTTAAAGACTATAGTGAATTTAAACATCTCAACATCAATGTAAGCTATATACATTTATATTTATTTATTTTACGAAAAATCATATTGCATCTTAAATTTAAATAAACATATTATATTAAATAGAACGTGTAAAACGGATGGATGTTAGTGAGAAGTTCGAAGTGTTTGTACGTGTAAAACTTGCACAAGATTGGTGTTGGTCCTACGCTAGCGTAGCATCATAGCTCATCGGATTCTGAAACCCCTTCAGACTCTCTATAACTGCTTCCTATTCACGATCACGGGCGCCCCGTGGTACCACTATCCCAATCCTCTGGTGAAGGAAGTGATAACCTACCTCCCGAATAGATATCATGAGGGTGTTAGGACACGCCTCAAGCACGTGCTCAGCGATCCGGAACAAGAAATTACGACTAGCAATGGGATAAACCATGCTCGCAAAAATTGTAACGAAGCTCGCCCGGGCAAGGCGAGCGCCGTGATTGGCCAAACGGCGGATCGGTTCGCTCGCAAACAAACGATGCGTCGTGCGAGCGGCGCACAGATATAAAAACGGGCCGACCGACGAACACACCCGCACGGGTAGACCGGGGTGCATCTTCTTCGCGGAGGTTGAAAAGACCGCAACAGCTGCCTAAGCCGCCTACGAAGTTAACGAGGTGCTGCTCATGCCTGGCGTCGTCGTTGAGCCTTGGAGAGGGAAGAAAGGCCCAGCTCAGTGCCACCGATGCCAAGGCTTCCGCCACAGCTCCCAAAACTGTCATAGGCCGCTCGCCTGCGTCAGATGTTTAGGCAGACACTTTGCACAACAGTGCCCTCGACCCAGAGACGAACCCCCCACGTGCGCTAACTGTAAGGGAGCTCACACAGCCAGCAACCCAGCGTGCCCTGTGTTCAAGCGCGAAGTACGCAGTAAAAACGCAGGGTTGCGACCGGTGAAAACAGGACCCGCGCAACTGGTGGCCCACCCCAACCAAGTGGTAGAATCGGCCCCAGCCACGCTAATGGCGAAAGCAAATAACCCCCAAGCTAAAGGCCCCACCACAGCTTCTAAAAGAAGAAGGAGGAGGAAAAAAACCACAGCCCACAGTGGACAAACCCGAGGCCGCTGTTGGAGAGGAGAAGCCATCGAGTCAGAGTTGTGTCGATGCCGAAAAAAAGCAACTCGCCGCCCTACTTTCGCTGCTGGCACAGCGAGTCAGAGGCGGTGACATCGACATAGCTGGAATACTTCAGGCTCTCCCTTCCAATGGATAAGCCGCTTAGGGTGGTCCACTGGAATGACCAGTCCTTAAAAAGCAAAATAGGACTAGTCCGTCTCTTCCTGAGGGAGCAGCAAATCGACATCATGTTGATCAGCGAGACGCACCTCAGGAAGACGACGCCCTTGAAGATCCCGGGCTACATGGTCTATCGTCAAGACGAGGTTTCGCCGTCAGGCTCACCCTACCGGGGACTCGCAGTCCTGGTGAGGAGGACAGTGGTGCATCAGCTCGTAGAGCCCAAACCACTCAACACCATCTATGCCCTCGGTGTTGATGTACTAGTTGGAGGACGAGAAATGCGTCTCTACGCAGCCTACCGACCCCCACAAATACAGGAGTTGGGAAATTTAAGGTGGACGAAATCCGCGGCCTTCTACTTCCCTCTACACCCGCCTTGATCGCCAGGGACCTAAATGCAAAGCACCCGGCATGGCACTGCGCAAGCAGCAACCGAGTAGGGGAACAAATAGTCCAAGATGCCAACGCATTTAACTACGAAGTCGACGGACCCAGTGAGCCAACTAGGCTAGACCCTGTGGAGTCACATTCGGATAATGTGCTGGACATCATCATCTACAAAGGACTGAAGGCACCGCCAACGCAGGAAGTCCTGTTTGATCTTCCATCAGACCATCGACCAGTGCTGCTGGTGTTCAAAGAACCCATGGAAATGGTCAAACCACCCCGAACTCGACTGAGAACCAATTGGTCACGTGGGAACGGCCGTAGTTAAGGCCCAAGTAGCGAGGACCAAATTACGATTACCAAATTACGACCAAATTTCGCCTCTTAACATCAGAACGAGTAAAAGCTGGAACGCCATTTCTAGCTTACTTAATGATAAGAAAATAAAATACGTGTCGGCACGTAATACATCGGCAGGAATTAAAGTCACCGCGGCCACTCCAACTGACCATCGCGCATTGTCCGCGATGCTCAGGAAGAATCAACTAGAATACCACTCCTACGCCCTCCCGGAGGAGCGTAGGCTAACCGTCGTCATCAATCGTCATTATATAGGCACTCGCAGAGGTTCTGATACGCACGCCCGCGCTGCGTAAAGTGCCTTGGCGAAAGTACAAGTTTTTGACCCCGCGGAAGTACAAACGTTCGCAGCCAAGTTGAGAGCCTCAGACGGCAATCCACAGGCACGCATGATGTCAGTATGTCAGCATGCGAGCTTGAAGCAGGTCGTACGCGATACGTCACTTCTACCACTGGAGGATCCACCCCTCCAAGAGACCACTATAGACGAAGTTTCTTCTCTAATTAAGGGACTGAAGTCGCGGTAAACAGTTGGCCGATGGAGGTTAGATATTATAAAACACGAACAGAACAGTCAGTCAGTCATCTACACTACAAACATCCGTTTTAGAATTAGCCTTCATTAAATATTTTAATATTGTTATCAGTCTTAACACGTGGCGTCCTATACAAAGACTCGTTTAAATATCATTTAATTTTCTTGTTTTAAAATTATCTTCCTATTTTGAAACAAACATACTTCATGATCGATGGACAGACCATGTAGTGAAAACATACGACGGTAGTGAAACTATGAGTACTTTGATTGAGGAGGATGTTTCTGTAGGAGAGCTCTAAATTGTTTTAAATAAATTAAAATTAATTATCTTTCTATGTATACGTACAATGTACATTCCAGGAGGTTCTTTAATATCAATAGACACATCAAACACGTACTGTACATGTTTATAGTGAACACACTCCTTATATTGTCTGGAGACTGCTACAGTTGATACTTCAAGTCTTCTCTATTCTAATATGTTACACTAACCGAGTCATTCTCCTCTTCATATAATTCTATGTTTCATCAATACTTGGTTCATTGTTAGTTTTCATCTAACACTTGATGATCAGCCGTCATCTCCTGATGGATGAATCTCAAGTACAGTCCAATAACACCATCTGTAATACATAATACAATATTGTTCTTATATGTATAGAGACATACAAAGACACTTACTTCAAGGATTGTTTAACGATAAATTAATAAAAGTTTAAAAAATAACAAAAAACTCCTATAAAATAGCAAACTAAATAATAGCATATTTTTATTATTCAAATTAAAAGAGGAGATTCATTTTGTGTTTAAGTTGGTGGAGTGCTAGATATTACTATTCCATTGTCATACAGTTTTCTAATTTAATTAATTTCTTCCATTTAACATTTATTTATTCAACTCATTATTTCTTCTTACCACAGAAGCCTTTGTTTTGTAAACCATTATTAATAGCCTGATTTCTATTAGTGATTATAATTATTATCAAATCCCTACTAATATTATAAATACGAAAGTAACTGTCTGTTTGTTTGTTAAGTTTTCATTCCTAAACCGCTGAACTGTTTGTGATGAATTTTAGTATGGATATAAATGAAACCAAGGTAAAGGACTTGGGCTTCCTTTTATTCTAATTATTCGATTCCATGATCCCGACCGAAATCCCAATACTACACGGGGGAAAAATGAAGTGGAAGTAGTCCAGGTTCAGTGGCCTTAGTGATAGAGAACAACTCATGTTCACGCGGACGGAGCCGCGGGGAAGGGCTAGTTATTATTATAATTACTATTATTTCAGGAAAGAAGTTACAAACATACAAATCTACATACAAGTGAACTTAAAAAAAAAACGGTAAAAATATTTTTTTTAATAACTCAGGAACTTGTAACATATATACGTAGACTTAAAATATTAAATATTTTAAATTATGTTACATTATTCGCGTCCATTCATATATTTTATAGAATTAAATCTTTTATTAATTAATTTACTGTCTTTCATTTATTTATTTAATCATTATTTGTTCACCCTGACTCTAAATAATAACAGAATAATATTAAATATTCAACAGTACATACCGTCGCACTACTATCGTACATCAGCTACATACACTTCTCTTCATAGAAGGTTTCCTCTCGTCCGCAGACCACGTCCTAACAGACGCTCCACCAACAGCTTCGATCCTCATCTTGAATTATATATTCTCACGAGTCCTGGAACGTTACAAATAATACTATTTTATATAAAGACAATACATTAATTGTTAACAAACTTACCAACTTACATTAAGAAGTCGCATTTTAGGGCGTGGGCGAAAATTGTAAAGATAATAGTTAAAATAAAAAAAAGGAAGCCATCAAAACGATAACGTTAAAAAACCCAGCGCCCAATGTATGTAACGCTTAGGAAATAATTCAAAATTCCTACCACATACTACACAATAAAATAAACACTAATTATTATTATCAAACAAAACTAAAAACGTTACTCAATAAGTATAAGAACTTATAATGTAAGTAATGCCAATAATATAAAATATAATAATTAGATATATGTAAAAAAACACCATGAAGCATCAGCATTAGAAAAAGACATCCATTACGAGGAACTAGGAAGACCGCGGCCGGCTGGCAGGAGACGAGGGAGCGAAATGAATGTTTTATAAATATTGATATAGTTAGTTATGTTTAATTATGTATACAGTAGTATCTCTAACGACGGGACTAATAATTGTCATAAGGGATTTCAGATAATCAATTAAATGATGAGAAGACATTTTTGAACATCTTAGGTTTAAATGTAGATGCTGATCACTCATCTGAGTTTATATCTGTATTTACTTAAAAAGGAATCAGGTTACCTAAAACCGGGATTAATGTTTATTAAAAGACCAAAAATATACATATTTGAAGAAAATATGAAATAAATCTTGATACTTGCAAATCTAGTGAATCTGTGGTTTAAATTTATATCGTATTTTAAATGCTTTATGCTGTTTTATAATTTAAAAGTTAATATAGCAATCATAGTCAATTTTAAGTTTAGTTATATGCCCGTAACTAACTTACCTTCAGGAAATAATTGAGAGGAATTAGCAGAACTCCTTTGTAGCTGAACTTGATTCATATTTAAATCCAAGTGGTGACTACAAGATGCGTCATTGTCTTCTTTTTGTGTATCAACACATTTTTCAGTTTCAACAGAATGTGATGAGTTTACACTGTACAGTCTCAAATGTTGATGCTGCTAAATAAAATATATTTTTTAATACAAATAAATATATTAAAAGAAAAGTTAAATGAAAAAATCTTAAAATTGAATGATAACATATTGTCTTGATTGTATCTTCCTTCCTTGTTTCTTTTAGAGTTTCTGATTGAATGTAAATAGACTTGTAATTTTTACTGAATTAAACACTGCCATTCTTATATTACATAAAAACTATAAACAACTTTTTTTGGTTTGTAGTTATCCAGTGAAATTATAATCTCTGCATATTTAGAACATTTTGTTTTTGTTTTACCTATGTAAAGAAGTGACACAAGTAGTTATTTTGGAATACTGTTTGTAGGCACTTTCCTTCATTTAGATAAAAAAAGTAATAAAGACAGCACATTATAAATCTATCAAACCACATGTAAGTATATAAAAATGTTAAGATGACTTGTATACCTATTTCATTATATTCAATTAAATCAATTTTTATTGTTTTTAATTTTTAATTATGAGCACCAATTTCTAAAGTAAAATATTATCTATAGTTATAAAATATAATTGATTATTTATAGTTATTTTATACTAGTAGTATGTATTGTGTGCCTATAAGTTTTAACCACTTGGGAAGTTGCTTACTTTAGATACTTACTTAAGTATAAAGTTGGTAAAGCATTTTGAGTGAGTCGTTTACTTAAAGAATGGTAAGACTGTTCAAAATGATGATCACATATTCTTATGTTGTTATAAATGTAAGAATCTTCCTTTCGTTTCATGTCTTCATTTAAAATATTTTTCCATTGAATGAATTTCTCCAAATTTGGGTATTCAGGTTTAGGAAATGGATGAAAAGGACCTGAAATGTTTTTTATTAGAACTCAATAAACTGTTACGATTGAAATTGATGTAACAAAAGTAGTAATTGATTGTATATATGACAAATAATAATTTTATAGATTTTACTAAATAAGTATCGTACCTTTAGTCGTACACCGAAAATAACACATAATAGCCGATTTTCGTGGCATTTTTTCAACTTATCGATAATCCAAATTCGTAGTTTGCAATCAAAATCCAAATGAGAAGAGCCGGGGTCGATCGTAGACGCAGACAACAAAGTCCAATTGAGAAAAGCCGGGGTCGATCGTCAAAAGCGTAGAAATAGGAGTCAATGATATATTAATCCGGGTCAAATGTTTGAAAAAGAACGTACAGCACAAGAAGAACAGTAAACAACGGCAAATGAGCAACTGAAATAATTTAAAATATGTCCTAATGTCAAATAAATTTGAGATCTACTTTATTACAGATATCTTTACTTTCACGGTAATTATATGACAGTTTCATCCAGTGTTGCCAACCGTACGATTTTAATCGTATTTATACGACCTTTTTGACTCTTGTACGATGTACGATCGAAATCGTACGTAAAATATACGATAATCTAAATGGAGTCATACAAAAAAAAATCTCCAATAAAACTATTAGGAATGTGTAAAACTAAACTTTAGTACTATAACTATAATTAACTATATTTAGTACTATACTATAACTATAAGGAATACGTAAAACTAAACTGTATTCCAGAAATGGTAAATAAGAATTTGTTAGCTGCACAACATATTAAAGAAAAAGGATCGTTTATAAACTTCAAGCCATGTGACGATATGCTGAGCAAATTAAATTTTAGTATGAATGTATAAAAAAATAAATTGCTTTTCCCTCATCTGCTGTGCCTAATAATTTAGATAGTGACTACAGCAATCTTTTTATTTTTTTTCTGTTTTCAATATATATGTAATTAATGGATATCTTAAATCCACATATTAAATGATGGATAATGTTAATTGAAAATTAGAATTGAAATCCTTTTTTATTTGATATACTTACACAGTTTTATTGAAATTTCATCGCGTACGCTTATTTTCTTTAAATTCAAGACAAAATACTATTTTTTTTAGTCTATAGTACGATCCTCTAAAAAATAAAGTTGGCAACACTGTTAACTCGTTTATTGTTAGTTTTAAAATAATGTTAATTTACATTTTATGATTTTACTATTAATTGCTTTCATAATTCATTTCCCATGTCTCTCCAGTCCTTCCGGCTCCCTCTGGTACCTCTGGTGGCAGCCAGCCTCGGCCTTCCTTATGATGGATGTGTTTTAAGTCGTTTAACTTCATGGTGAGTGTTTTTTTTTTTTTGCACATAGGTACTAATAAATGTTACTTTTTATATTATTGACATAACGCTCAAATACAAATGTTTATTCACTAACATTTTTAGTTTTGGTTAATATTAGTGTTTATTGTCTGTAGTGATAAGAGTATTGTAGTTTATTTTAATAGTATATTTTGAATTATTCTCTAAGCGTTACATTGACCGCAGGGTTTTTCAACGTTATATCGTTTCAATGGCCTTCTTTATTATTATGTTTTTCACACTCTAAAATGCGACTTCTTGTAAGTCTTAAGAAATCTAGTGTCATAATAAAAACTAGAATCATTCGTTACGTTACAGGACTCGTAAGAATATATAATTCAAGATGAGGGTAGAAGCTGTTTGTGGAGCGTCTGTTAGGACGTGGTCTGCGGACGAGAGGAAACCTTCTATGAAGAGAAGTGTATGTAGCTGATGTACGATAGTAGTGTGACGGTATGTACTGTTAATTTCTCCATAATGTATCTCTTATATTGAGTAAACCGTTATCGACACATTAATATTTAATTTTATAATTCATCATGTGCTGTTGATATTTTACATATATGATGAAATCCATATGGCGTCTTTCTAGAATAATCGATTATTATAACAGTGTTTTAATAGTGTGATACTTTATAAGTAAAATCAACTTATGTGTTTAGTTTAATTATAAACATTTATAATTTTTATAGGAATCCAATATATTTCAAACAGAATAATAATAATAATTCCATACATTTTACAGTATGTTATTAATGATGATACTAACTAGACTGATATATAAAGAATTGTTTTATTTGAATAATAAACCTTCTTAGTGATATGAAGTGTAATTTATTTATGGATATTTTAAGATTAATATAAAATATTATATTTTTATTTTCAAACAATCCTTGATGTAACTGTCTCTGTATGTCTTTATATATGAACAATATTGTTTGTGAACAGTATTAATATATTGTATTATGTATTACAGATGGTGTTATTGGACTGTACTTGAGATTCATCCATCAGGAGATGACGGCTGATCATCAAGTGTTAGATGTAAACTAACAATGAACCAGGTAGCTATTAATGAAACATGAGTGTGTGATTACACTAGACACAATATATTAAAGACAATGAGCTACACATTATATGGAGAGGGAAGTGACTGAGATTTAAACATATTAGAATGTAAAAGACTTGAAGTATCAAGTGTAGTGTTGAAGGTGGAGTGTTGCAGCGGCTCAAACAGTCAATGTCTTTTAATACAAGCTTTATCCATACATTTGTATGTAGCTCCTGCAGGACTTGCTTCATGTTAAGAATCATTGTTTCAGTAGCTTCTGTTGAGTTCACTAACAGAGGCTGTTAGCTGTTAAGATTGTTAACTTACTGTTGTTACATATTATTATAGGTGTTATTTTATTATATGTGTAAGGCGCCGTCACAGTATCTATAATGTATATAAACATAATGTATCCACTTGACTATAGTTGTGAGCTTAGAGACTTGGACAGTGTCACCAGATCTTTGACATCGCCAGGGGGCGCTGCGGTTTCTTAGTGGTTCAAATGAACCCAGCTTAGTAGGAGTACTATCGAAAATCTTAGATCCTTATTACTTGGCTTACTATAGTTTTTATAAAATGAAATTAAGATTTTCGTATACATATGTGATTTTTATTATTATAAAATTTAGGAATCCCGACGTTTCGGTTACACTCTGATCACGGACAGATGAGTTGAAAGTGTTTGTTAGTTAGTCTTATTATTCGTCATCTTTCTTCCACTATCGATTTCTTAATTGAAACTAATATTTTTGTTTTACAACTATATGCATCATATTACTTTGTAGCAACCTTGATCACAACGTCAAAGCTTGTTAAAACGACCCTATATCTAGACTCAACACATTCGTTGAGGACGCTTCGTTAATGAACGTCATTTACAACCTCACAAAGTCATCTCACCCTGACTCACAGCTTAGAGACTTCTACAGCGTCTAAGTCCTTTAAGACCTACTCTTTAAATTCCAGCCAACGGAGACCTTTGTAGTCGCCAGAGACGTGGAGCGGGTTTATAGTGTTTCAAGTCTTAAATGCTGTATACAGTCAACTGTTAATTGTGTATTTAAAAATTTGTTGGTTTCGAGAGAATGATCAAGCTCAACGGTGTGTTTAGAGAGGGGCGGGTTTGGTGAGGGGGCATCGCTCGTTAGGGTTCGATTAGCTAAGAGAAATCGCCACCAAGGACCTCTAAAAGCTCTACAAATAAATTTTTACAATGATCGCCTAGACGGGTGACAGGTTGTGAAAGTTGTCCCCCTGCCGTAGTAGGAAGGTGTGGGAATTGTGAGTCGAAAACATGTAGCACTCTATGTATATGTGAGCAGGTTGTACTACAATCCTCACCTCACACTCACTATAGAACACTACACTTCACACACTGTCCTTTACTAAACGCATATCTCTGTACAGGTAACACTTGGACACGGAGCTGTGGATCAGAGTTGGTGAGGTCGAGATCAGTGTATAAGAAACTAGTTCCTACGAGTGACGGAGTGCGAACCTAAGGACGTGTCGCTTTACGTTGAGCTGACTTGTGAACACTACACACACAGAGACACACGGCCCCGGTGAGCAATACACAAGACACAAACTATTCAGATATAAATGTATCGGAGACATTGTTGTATACTTGAACAATAGGTGATGTGTCACTTGATGAAATATATGATAGGTGTGTGAGAGGCGCTCTATGAACTGGGGATTGTTTAATGTACATGTGAAGACGAGACTTGTTACTGTATAATAAACATAATACAATATACGTTTGTTTTATTCATAACAGTTATATTCATTACTCATGTGTTGTTTACACTTGTCTCACACAGATCACTCCTTAGTGTCTGAACCCTGTTCAGTAAAATTCTGTATTAAAATTGCTTATGTCTATCTAATTATTTTGTAACTATTATAATAATGAAGTCTTTTAACTTAACTGGATATAATTAATGTACTTATAATATACCTTTATCATACAACTAGTCCCTCTGTTATATTCAAACTTGTCTACTTTATATTGTGTTTGTAACAGGTACAATAACTATTGAAGGTATTCAAGTATCACTGAATACGGAATAAATAATGTCAACTGTTAATACTTGTATATTGTTAGAGATCAGTTTGTGTATTATGCTTAGTACTGGAACTAATAACAAAATGTCCTAGTACACATTTTAGTAACATAATAAAAAATAAATGAACGTCGCCGGGGCAAAATGGTTGTATAGATAAAATATATTCCGAGTGACTCTACTGACTCTGCAGAACGAACACCAAGCCGTGTGAAACAGAAGATTCCTGATACAATACAAGCAATGGAATGTCATTCCTATCCTAACATCGGGGCAATAGGTTGTAAATTTTAATATGTAATTGTCATTATAATATACATTTAAGTAAGTTTCGTAGTTTTCCTGGGACCTCTGGTTGCTACCCTATATAATTAGTTAGTTTCCTTTTTACTACAATCGTTGAACTAAATATGTTTCATTTTGTCAATAATATGGATAAAGATTTGTTATGAAAATACTTCTTTCTATTGTTCATGTTAATCTTCACATTTATACTAATTAATAATACGAAAGATAAAGGATTTAATTAATTTTATTAAAAATACAACGTTTCTTTCTCTTGTTGCCCTGTATATTCGCTATTTCTCATTAAAATGTATGCAATAAAACACTTATAACTTACAAACAAAATGGCATTCGATTTAAAATTTATTGCGGCAAATTGAGAAAAAAATTATATTGATTAGTCTCGGATCTAATTAACAAGCCAGGTAACCAATAAATCTGAAGCAAACTATGAAATGGATAATATAAAGGAACGCATGAACAACCAAAGTCACAATAAAGTAAAATATTCTATAAGATTTACAAAATTCACAGACACGTTGACTGAATACCATGAGAAATTGAAATTATTTTATAAACCGCCATCTATTGGCAAGTAGTTACAACTTCGCTAGTTTGACGATCAACCTATTATAGGTGGCGCTGAATTTTAAACTTTGGAATTTATTATATTGTAAAGAATTTTCATAACCCTTGTTTTTATCTCTCAGGCTAAACTGTTTCATATGTGTATATGGTAAATTGAGTTCAGTCGTAATAAATAGAAATAACAAAATAAAATATTTCATTGTTTGTTGAAACAAATCGGTTAATAATGGCATAAAATTGAATTATTAACATAAATGTCCTAAAAATGTTTTGCTTTTGGCTTGAGGAAGTATCAAGTTTTTAAAACAGAAATCACATTAATATTACTTAACTCAAAGAGGAATTCAAATATTTAAATTATAAAACGCTACTTTAGCCTAAATTAGTAAAACAGTTTACAGAAATCATTATATACATTACAGTGTTGTACAAAAGCTCGATATACAGTCTGTTCACATCATACGAGTCAACTTAACTAATATCTCTTCCCTTTAACAAGTGCAGAGCACTCTCTCTCTCTCTCTCCCCGATCACTAAAGGCGGGCTCCTCAATACTCGTTAGTCATGAGCAATATCCTGATACCGAAAACACCAACACATCTAGAGCTATTCAAGGAAGATACTTCATGCAGGTCCTACTTATATTATTAGTAATTATATTATTGAGAAATTTGATGTTAATGGGTCAATGAGTAGGAATCATTGTTAGATATAGATCCGAGTGACATCCCCAGTCACACATAAAAATAATATTATTATTCATCAAATAAATTACGTCTTTCTGTTCAAAGTTCATTTAATATTATATAAATCATAGTATTTAGCTTTCAGAATATCTTTATAATACTTGGCGGAGGCTCTCGGGCGGCGGGTGCGGGCTAGGTCGTTGAAGTCCACCTCGTATAAACCGAATTTGGAACTGAAAAGATTATTATTATTATTATCAGATTATGAACAGAAGAAAATCCAAAAACATTTTGAAAACAATATCTTTACCGATAGCCATCGCTCCATTCAATGTTGTCTAACATTGACCAAGCAGTGTACGCCACGACATTGGCCTTATCTTCTTCAAGCGCGAGGAGAACCTGGTGGAAGATATTAGTTAGAATAATAACATACTTGTTTTATATATCCATCTTGATTTCATTTTTAATATTAATGACCTGTTCCAAATGCTTCTTATGGTAATCTATACGATCTTGATCATCTAAATCCTCGCCGCTGGTTGCGAAACCATTTTCTGTTATAAAGATCTCCATGTTTCAAGATATGATCTTTCGGAAACAACTGGGTACACCTGGAACACGAGTTAGTTGCTTTTTTATTGTTTCAATCACCACTTGGCTGTCTACATTACTCTTCAATAAACACGTATGACGTACGATCAGTTTCCAAAGACAGTGTTCAGCCTCAATGAGTCTTACAACTGTATATAGTAACAACAACACTCACATAGAACCAGCTGGAGCCAGCTTGCGGCCATTCTGGTCTCACTGATATTATTACATCAATGTCTGGTCCACCGAAGAGAGGCCAAGGACCAACAGCTTCCCCTCGGGCGAGGCGAGCAGTTCGTGATGTGCAGTAGTTCAAACCGCACAAGTCATACGTGCCTTTGAAAAATTCAATCAAAGAAACTTTGAAAGGGACGCCTATTGCTATTTACATAGCTTTCTTTTAACTTTACTTATAAATTATAATTATTAATAGAAAATCTTACTTTTGTTATTAATTTATGTAACGATTAGACTATTTACATTTTATTCTCACCTCATAAGTTTTTTTTCTTCTTTTGTGAATTCTGGTAATCTGGATTTCCTGAATCCCTGTTGTTTACTCTTTTCTGCTATGAGTTTTTCTATTTTCTTCGGCCAACCGCCTTCCTTAGAGTAGATTGGGTGTGAGTACAGTCCTCCCTGAAATTATACGACAGTAAATGAACATTTACAATCATTTGAATTAAACTTCAAAAGTATTTAGTAACACTATTATTTTTTGACACTTTTTGTTATTTTATTCACCATTAACTGTAGAGCCAGTTTAGCCGCTTCATTTTCATCATCTCCCTCAAACCACATGACTTGATTGGTGATTGACACTTTGCCTTTAAAATATAATGTAATACATTTGCATATGTATGTAGAATTAATTGAGAAGAACCTAGAGATTTTATTAATTAACAAAAAATCAAGTACCTAAAGTAATTTTTTATAAATTCGTATAATTCTTTTACCTTTATATTTTCGTCTAAACTCCTTGTCATATATCCGCCATGCTTTAGCGTGTGCCAACATTGTGTTCTTGCTGCAGATATAATTTCCAACTCCAGTGCTAACTATTCCTAGAGCGTGAACTCCAAAAGTGTAACAACGTCATAAAACGTCATCGGTTCATTGAGAGTGATCCAAGTTTTGACTCGGTCAGCGTATAGAGTGAACACAACACGAGCGTAGTCCGCAAACCAATCTGATATTAAAGGGTTGGTCCAGCCACCTGTGAATTATAACTTGGGCTAACAAACATTTCATAATGGTCCTACAAGCTTGAATAGAATGTACTGAAACATGGATTCAGTACATTCAATTAACTAAGAAACTAAGAATTAATTCTGGTGAACATTTAATTTACAAGATTTATTTAAAGTTCCTGATTTGTAAGATTAGAACTCATTAATATTTATTCATCAATATGATTTGCCCTTCAAAGGTTTTCGTTTAAAGAAATCATTTACAAAGAACATGTTGTTACTGAAAAATATTAATTTAAATGGGTTCTTCAGTTTTATCAGAAAAGATGAACTCTTTGAACTTATATAATTAAAATTAATAATAAAGTATTTTGAAAACAAGTGTTTTGTTTTATTATTTATTCTATTTTATATAGTGAAGAAGCAATGCATTTGTATTAAATACTTTTAGCAATCTCTGAAACTCACCAAGATCTTGTAAATTTTGTGGTAAATCCCAGTGATGTATTGTAACGACAGGCTCAATTCCTCTCTTCAATAAAGCATCTATAAAGTTGGAGTAATATTTTACTCCGTCGTCACTTGTCTTATTTGCAAAACCATGAGGAACAATTCTTGGCCAGGAAAGAGAAAATCTATAAAAAAAAATACATACACAAATTAGTTATCATATTAAAAATTTAGACTAATATTCCGTAATAAATTATTTACTAACCAACTATAATTATTATTATATATGAAAAGTTAATATTCAATCGAACGGAAAGGGATCGCGTATTGGTACATTTTTTCCAAGTTGCTTGGAGCGTTCTCCCACTGACCACTCGTGTCATACATCTGGATGGCACTTTTAATAATGGAAAAAATATACCATACAACATCATGTCTACAACATATATTTATATTCATTAGACCTAGAGGGTAATGGCATTTTTTAAAATGCGCTAGCTAATTTTAAAGCGCGTTGTGCTAATAGAGCTCACGGTTCCTTTGGAAGCCAACATTTCGAAAGACTATGTGATCAAGGTCGACAAGTATTACAAGCTCACTAAAAAACTCACTAAGAATAGGTTCGTGGTAAATTTGTATCCTATAGAAGTGGAGAGACAGGTATGACAGCCAATTCTCTCTACATCCTACTAAAAGACTAGAGCCCGTTCTGAACTAATATCAGTTCATTAGAACGTGCGTCGAAGGCAGCCCTAGTAGGTTCGTTTCAATTTTGGCTAGGTTTTGAGAGGAGCTTGGACGGTGTGAGTGAGGGGGTCCCTTAAACCTACACCTGGGTCCCAAGTCCCAGGAACTGTTGAAGTTCCGCTCCTGCAACGCGATAGACCTAATGGCCACACAGTGAATCAATGGAACACTAACAAGTTTGGTTTCATATCAATAGACGCATCGTTTTCCCTAGTGGCTCACGGCTCTCAAAGGCTTGTATGCAGTAGGTCTGTCAACCGCAGCATCGACTCATACTAAGACGCTTCCTGAACGATGTTTAACAGCGATTTAGGAAAACCATATGTTTGTTCTATGCAGATAATTAAACAATGTATATTTCAATATTTTAGAGTATAACCTTGTACATAGATATAGCTTCACCTGTATCTATATCTGTATATAAATTTGTTCAGTCTTTCTAAAGCGCCCTTCCTGTCGTAATTGTTGAGCGAGTGTCAGTAAATATCTGTCTGTCTTCTTCTGCCACATGTGTAGCGGCAACACGTAGACCTTCCGACACTTTGCCCGCGGCGTTGTACGCTCTTACACATTTCTCCGCCATGCCACAGGATATGAGAACTCGTTCCGCTGTATCCCATTCCTGTAAATGTTTGCAAAAATAGATAAATAATTAATGAATATTAATTGACATAAGAAACCTACTAGAATAAAATAAAAATCGACCATAACTTTGAATTCTAAAAATTTTAGTAATTGATCGTGACGTTAAACCCGTGTGTAAAAGAAGAAATGAATAATTGAAAACATATTAGTTTACACCCTTAGTGGATGTTTACATTTATATTTTTGTAACTATACACAATAACTAATAAGGAATGAACAAAATCGAATTACGTTAATAACAATTATAAAAAAAATAATAACAACATATTTCTTTTGTTCATTATTTAAAATAACTTACTTGAGAAGATATAAAATGATCCCCCAACTGTTCACATTGCTCCCGAATAGATTCTTTATCTTCTATAACCTAAAGATATCAATAGATTCATTTACAAAAAATATATATATAAAAAACAAAACCTAAAGCAATATCTTATATCTTTAAATGAGCAATTCTTGTATATATATTTATATATTATGATGATCATGATATTTAGTATATAGAGGGTTTCGGGGGCGATAAATCGATCTAGCTAAGAATCATTATCATGATTAATCATTTAGAAAATGTTATTTTACGTAAAAAAGAATAACAAAAATTTGTCGTTTAAAATTTAGACTCTCGTTTTTACTCTTTCGTTTTTCGTTTAGACTCTTCCTGACATCTAGTGGCGAATAGTGATACTACTTTATGCTACTTGCTTTTACTAATTACTTTAACGACACAACAGCAGATGGCGTTGTTAAGTATCAGGAAATCAATGAATGTTTGTTTAAAGGTTAGACTAAAAAATTAATTGTTGATTTATATTGTTTTCTAAAATAAGGGTAATTCCTAAATACCCAGCAAAGCTCGGTAACCAAATGTTATTAATAATACCTGTACAATTTGAAGAGCTTTTCTATAATGATGTGCCTTCAGAGCCGCAGTGAGAGCATCAACGGTTCGAGCAGCCTCTATGAGATGAGGTCCAGCGGCGCCCGCCTGTCACGATGATACAAGCTACGCGCCCCACTCTCCTTCAGGGCTGGCCTGAAGAACAACAAATAATATAATAAAAATTAAAAACAACATTTATAATAAACAACACTGACTTCTCTTGCGTAGTTGTTGCTTCTAGAATAGTAATCAACCGTAGTTCTTATATCACCTTTACGCTCGGATATTTCACCAGCCATTTCCCACCATTCCTCCTACAAAGGAAACAAATTGTAAAGTTCATAATCTATGTCTCTAATTAGTGAAACTTAACTTTTTAAAATGTATAGAAGTATGCAGAAGTCACTGTATAAGAATAAATAATTATGTTTGTGACAGTTTTATTCATAAAATTAACTTGTATTCTTTTTTAGTTAAATGCATAACAGTCATGTTTATCTTGCATCAATCGAACTTACATGAAACATCAACCACAGTATGATCAATAATCAATGATACTAAATCAAAAAAATCTAGTTGGTAATTTACACCAGTATTGATTCCTGCAACAAAAGAAGCAGGATCTTCTAACAAATACAACATGACTATACTTAGTGAGACCATCAAGCGATATTCTCATAAATAGGTAGATACTTCAGTAGCATTTTTATTTAGCCATCTGATAAAGGAGCCATTTAGTGCAGTACATTATTTTTTTTGTATATCTGATAATGCAACCTTCACCTGTACTAGTTGATCGTGTGGGGTGATGTAACAGAGCGTCACCCACACACGAACCACGCCTCGCCGAGACGACCTGTACCAACAAAATAATACTTTATTAGGTCAAATAGATTATTAGTGTTATTGTAACGAACACAATGTATATATTATTAAATATATATGATATAAGTTATCATTTTTGCACCTGTTGACGTGAGATAGTCCATGTATTGCTGCCTGAGTGATGTCACCGCTTGTCTATCGACTCTTCCAGCGAGGCCGATGGCATCTGCCCATCTATTGAACTGCTTGTACATATTAATGGCCAATTCTGGCTGAGCGGCTCCACGTACGTAGTATTCTTCGGCGGTGGTTAAGTCCCCCACAAATATTGCTAGACGTGCACGAACCTCGGGACTCTTTAATCCTATGCATTATATTATAATCACGATTAATAAAATAAATAAATTTTACTTTCTAGTTGTTTGTTCTTCATGCACTGTATTTAAACTAAAATGTTAACTTTGTGATTACATGCACTCTGTTAATATTTCAGCATGAAGTGGTTGCCTGTAACTGAGGTAGCACATAACATCTTAATTGTATTAATTTAAAAATTTGTATTTGTGTATACTTTGTTGGCGATCAAATAAATAAATAAATGAATACTATTAATACAATAAGTGCGTCCAAAAAAAACTAGATACATGAGGTGTACCCAAATCGTGTAAATGCAAAAAATACCTTCATCATTACTCCCGTTCCCTTTGGCTGAAGCTAACTCGACAGTTTTCTTTAGATAAAATATTCTAGCCTCATCACCTACTGCTTTATAGCATTTCGTCGCCAACTTAAAAAAAGATATATCTCTTATGAGGTACTAAAACGTTTAAATGTTATAACATATATTTAATAATAATTGATTATTAAATATATGTTATCTCTAATTTGAGCAGTGAGGAATATACCACCACAACTGAATGGCCTAACACTTAACCAAACATAACTGTTGTTATGTAATTAAATGATGTATGTAAACATAACTGTTGTTATGTCAATGTAAAGGAAGTTATCATAAGTTTGAAGTCGAATAATATTTTTTATTTTATTACGTTTAAATTGAAATGCACATTATTTATTTTCAAACCATAATTTTAAGAGATCTTTAAACTGCTTTAATTTTTACATAACTAGTTAAAGCGCTTTATGTAGGAAATAATAACATTGGGGTGTTCGACGTAATATTGACAAAGTTGTCATCATAGATAATACACTATATTAGAAATTGGTTGTCATGAGATCATAATGTCATACTACTTTGCATTCAATATTTTCATTCTCTATGTTCATACTTTTTAAGTAGTGGATAAATTCTGTGAGTGGACGGATGGATTGAGAACAAAACCCAGTAAATGTCCTTGTCTGTGTCTTGGTAGGCGGAATACAAGATACACCTCATACGATCCGGGACTATCGTTAGGCGGTCAATGAATTTCTACGGTTACGGAAAATGCACCATTTAAATTTCTCGGTCGTAAGATTGATAATATAGGCCGTACTCCATCTTTAGAAAGGATAGTAGATAGCTTTTTGAACGATCTTAACAAGGTAGATAGCCAACTGATCAGTAACGTTAAAAAAGCGTGGATCTACGATAATTACTTAACTTCACGTTTGAACTGGCCTTTCCTCGTCTATGATTTTAATAAAACCCTTTTGTCAAAGTTGGATGCAGGCGTCATAAAGATGTTGAAGTTGTGGCTCGGGCTCGCGCTAACGGCTGATTCATCGGCGTTATTTAGGGGAAGCAATAGTTTTGGGATGAGTCTAAAAAGGCCATCGCAGCTCTATAAACACTTAAGAGTTTCCAAGAGATATATCCTGGGGAAATCCCATGATGACGTAGTGACATCGCTCCCAAAAGATGAAGATGCCCCCGAGCTAGAGTCACGACTTCAATTCCATAAGCAATTTATGATAGGAGCACAAAGTAACAGAGTGGGATTAGGATCAAATAGGAAAGTCCAAGATGCGGATATATTGAAGTCTTTTATTCGGCAAGACGAGAATGATAAATATAAGATCCATGCAATGAATTTAGAAATGCAGAACGAGTGGTTAGACATAGGAGATTTTTGCATCCCATTAGCATGAAAATGGCGCACTTTAATTTATGATTGGTCGCCAGCATTGCTAAAATTCTATCTCAATGCGTTCCAGATGACTCTCCCAGATCAGAGTAATTTAGTAAGAGGGGGTAAAAGTACCGAAAAAACTTGCTATATCTGTGGAAAGGCAGTTGGAACTGCTAAGCATCTGCTGGTGGGATGTAGGGTACTCCTGGACAGCGGTCAATACTCGCGTCGTCACGATAGGGTTCTAGAAGTGAAACGGTTAGTCTTTCGGTAGCCAGAGCGCAAAAGGAAATAACCACAAACGAACGATCAGTAGGTTTTGTGAGAGAAGGCAATAGGGCTACAAAATCAAACGTCAAGCCTTACTCCATCCTTTAAGCGGCGTCGGATTGGACTATAATGATGGACACGTATGAAAAACAATATAAAATCCCCGAGGATATTTGTGCGTCGGCCTCCAGACCGGATATATTTTTGTTTTCGTGAATTTTAAAACGCGTAGTGATGATAGAGCTTACGGTCCCTTGGGAAACCAACATCCCCAAAGACCATACCATCAAGGTCAACAAATATTACGAGCTCACAAACGAACTCACTCGAAATAGGTTCGTAGTAGATTTGTACGCGGTAGAGGTGGGAGCGAGAGGTATAACAGCGAAATCTCTCTACAACCTACTAAAGGACCTGGGCTTGTCCAGAACTCACATTAATGCATTCTTGGAAGGTATATCGAAGGAAGCCCTAGTAGGTTCTTATCAAATTTGGTTAGGTAGGGAGAGGAGCTTGGACAGTGGAGGTGAGCGTATAACGCGCGTTAGTTAAGGGGCCCCTTAAACCTACACTTGGGTCGCAAGTCCCAGGCACTGTTGAAGCTCCTCTCCCTGCAACGCGATGGACCCGGCACCCGCACGGTGAATCCATAGAATGATGAGTAGTTTCGTCTCTGTTTTTTGCCCGCGACTTCGTCCGCGTTAATTTCGTCATTAGTAATATATAGCTGACCGGGCGAACTCTATCCCGTCCTAAATAACCAGTTATTGGTATTTATTAAATTTTTCCTGTTTCAAGCAAACAGAATGGTTGAAATAGAAAAGGGCTGATTTTAGAGTTTTCCCGGAAATGAATCATTTTTTTTCAGCTTTTAGAACTTATCTGAGCCTCCACGAACATTTCAAGAATAAGATAAGATAAATCCGTTCAGCCGTTCTCGAGTTTTAGTGAGACTAACGAACAGCAATTCATTTTTATATATACAGGGTGACTGGTGAATTACTATCGATACTTGAGGACGTGATATTTGACGATCATATATGACAAAATAAAAATTAATATAACATAAATATTCATAAACTTCTAAGTAAAGTGAACCAAAAGTTATGTAATTAATTACGCATCGTGTGAACACCCTACAGATTAGGTATACACACACACACACTCGCGCGCGGCGGTGTGGTGTTGTGTCAGCACGCCGCCGCACGCGTCGACACTTGGAACATTTGGAACGTGTCCACAATTTATTTATTTATACGGAAATTTGGTCAAAAATTAAGTACCTATTTTTTTTTACATAATTCGAATGAGAATCGTGTACCGAGTATTCTCCTTAAATATTGATAGTAATACACCAGTCACCCTGTACAAATGTAAATATTTTTTTTAATAATTGATTTACATATGTACTATCTTTCATTTATTTATGTAATCATTATGACGTGTCGGAAGCGTTCAGTTAATGTAATAAAAATAAAAGTATTGAATAAATAAACTCAAAAAATATTCACCCATACGTTAAATAATAACAGAATAATATTAAATATTCAACAGTACATACCGTCACACTACTATCGTACATCAGCTACATACACTTCTCTTCATAGAAGGTTTCCTCTCGTCCGCAGACCACGTCCTAACAGACGCTCCACCAACAGCTTCGACCCTCATCTTGAATTATATATTCTCACGAGTCCTGGAACGTTACAAATAATACTATTTCATATAAAGACTATCCACTTCCTAATAAATTATTATTGTTCATATAAAAGATAGCACATATTTTAGGATGTGGTCAAAGATTAGCAACAAAAAAGTTAAAATAAAAATAGTAATGAATTAAACCAAACTATCAAAATAATAAGCCTTCGCAAAATATAGCATTTAGAAAATAATAATTTTCTTAAGACTGCGGTCCTCTACAAAGATTTGTTTGGATATCATTAACTTTACTTATCTTTATATTTTGAAACTAACATATATTTCATGATCAATGGACAGACCATGTAGTGAAAACATACGACGGTAGTGAAACTATGAGTACTTTGATTGAGGAAGATTTTTCTGTAGGAGAGCTCTAAATTGTTTTAAATAAATTAAAATTAATTATCTTTCTATATATGTATAAAGACATACAGAGACAGTTACATCAAGCATTGTTTGAAAATAAAAATATAATATTTTATATTAATCTTAAAATATCCACAAATAAATTACACTTCATATCACTAAGAAGGTTTATTATTCAAATAAAACAATTCTTTATATATCAGTCTAGTTAGTATCATCATTAATAACATACTATATTATGTACAGAATTATTATTCTGTTTGAAATATTGGATTCCTACAAAAATTATAAATGTTTATACTTAAACTAAACACATAAATTGATTTTACTTAAAAAGTATAAGACTATTAAAACACTTTTATAATAATCGATTATTCTAGAAAGACGCCACGTGAATTTCATCATATATTATATCAGCAGCACATGTGGAATTATAAAATGAATGTATCGATAACGTTTTACTCAATATAAGAGATACATTATGGAGAAATTAACAGCACATACCGTCACATTACTATCGTACATCAGCTACATACACTTCTGTTCATAGAAGGTTTCCTCTCGTCCGCAGACCACGTCCTAACAGATGCTCCACCAACAGCTTCGACCCTCAACTAGAATTATATATTCTTACGAGTCCTGGAATGTTACGAATGATTCTAGTTTATATAGTGACAATAGATTTATTACTTAAATATTCGACTTACAAGAAGTCGCATTTTAAAGGGTGAAAAACATAATAATAAAGAAGGCCATTCAAACGACATAACGTTGAAAAACCCTGCGCTCGATGTTACGCTTAGAGAATAATTCAAAATATATTAACTAGTACTCCTATCACTACAGATAATAAACACTAATATTAACCAAAACTAAAAATGTTACTTCATAAACATTTGTATTTGAACGTTATGTCAATAATATAAAAGTAACATTTATTAGTACCTATGTGCAAAAAAAAAACACTCACCATGAAGATAACCGACGTAAAACACATCCATCATAAGGAAGGCCGCGGCCGACTGCCACCAGAGGCACCAGAGGGAGCCGGAAGGAAAGGAGAGACATGAGAAATGAATTATGAAAGCAATTAATAGTATAATCATAAAATGTAAATTAATAAAATTTAAAAACTAACAATAATCGAGCCGTCAGGTTGGCCACGCTAAGAATCATGGGGAATGGGGATGAACCCAGTGTTGCCAACTTTATTTTTTAGAGGATCGTACTATAGACTAAAAAAATAGTATTTTGTCTTGAAATTCAAGAAAATAATCGTAAGCGATGAAATTTCAATAAAGCTACGTAAGAATATCAAATAAAAATTGATTTTAATTATTTTTCAATAAACATTATTCATCAATTAATATGTGGAATTAAGTTATTCATTAATGACATATGTTTTGAAAACAGAAAAAAAAAAAATTTTTGCTTCAGCCACTATCTGAATTATTAGGCACAGCAGATGAGGGAAAAGCATTATATTTTTTTTTACATACATACATACTTAAATTTAATTTGCTCAACATTTCGTCACATGGCTTGAAGTTTATACACGACCCTTTTTCTTTAATATGTTGTGCAGCTAACAAATTCTAATTTACCATTTCTGGAATACAGTTTAGTTTTACATATTCTTTATAGTCATATTATATTACTAAATAAAGTTAATTATAGTTATAGTACTAAAGTTTAGTTTTACACATTTCTAATAGTTTTATTGGAGATTTATTTTTTCGTAAGACTCCATTTCAAATATCGTATATTTTTCGTACGATTTCGATCGTACATCGTACAAGAGTCAAAAAGGTCGTATAAATATGATTTAAATCGTACGGTTGGCAACACTGGATGAAACTGTCATATAATTACCATGAAAGTAAATAATGTATAGAAAATGCTGCCATCTAACGAACAAGATAAAAAAACTTTGACACTATTTTCCTTTATAACTTTATATCTATGAGATATCTTAAGCAGCTCTCAAATTGATTTGAGTTTTGACATTAGGACATATTTTAAATTATTTCAGTTGTTCATTTGCCGTTGTTTACTGTTCTTCTTGGGCTGTACGTTCTTTTTCAAACATTTGACCCGGTTTAATATATCATTGACTCCTATTTCTACGCTTTTGACGATCGACCCAGGCTTTTCTCAATTGGACTTTTTCTGCGACTACGATCGACCCCGGCTCTTCTCATTTGGATTTTAATTGCAACCTACGACTTTGGATTATCGATAAGTTGAAAAAATGCCACGAAAATCGGCTATTAAGTGTTATTTTCGGTGTGCGACTAAAGGTACGATACTTATTTAGTAAAATCTATAAAATTATTATTTGTCATATATACAATCAATTACTACTCTTGTTACATCAATTTCAATCGTAACAGTTTATTGACTTCTAATAAAAAACATTTCAGGTCCTTTTCATCCATTTCCTAAACCTGAATACCCAAATTTGGAGAAATTCATTCAATGGAAAAACATTTTAAATGAAGACAGGAAACAAAAGGAAGATTCTTACATTTATAAATAAGAATATGTGATCGTCATTTTGAACAGTTTTACCGTTCTTTAAGTAAACGACTCACTCAAAATGTTGTACCAACTCTATACTTAAGTAAGTATCTAAAGTAAGCAACTTCCCAAGTAGTTAAAGACACAATACCTACTACTAATATAAAATAACTATAAATAATCAATTATATGTTATAACTATAGATAATATTTTACATTATTATTATTTTACTTTAGAAATTGGTGCTCATAATTAAAAATTAAAAAACAAAAAAAATTGATTTAATTGAATATAATGAAATAGGTATACAAGTCATCTTAACATTTTTATATACTTACATGTGGTTTGATAGATTTATAATGTTCAGTCTTTATTACCTTTTTTATCTAAATGAAGAAAAGTGCCTACAAACAGTATTCCAAAATAACTACTTGTGTCACTTCTTTACATATGTCAAACAAAAACAAAGTGTTCTAAATATGCAGAGATTATAATTTCACTGGATAACCACAAAACAAAAAAAGTTGTTTATAGTTTTTAATGTAATATAAGAATGGCAGTGTTTAATTCAGTAAAAATTACAAGTCTATTTACATTCAATCAGAAACTCTAAAAGAAACAAGGAAGGAAAATACAATCAAGACAATATATTATCATTCAATTTTAAGATTTTTCATTTAATTTTTCTTTTAATATATTTAGTTGTATTAAAAAAAATATTTTATTTAGCAGCATCAACATTAGAGACTGTACACTTATCACATTCTGTTGAAACTGAAAAATATGTTGATACACAAAAAGAAGACAATGACGCATCTTGTAATCACCACTTGGATTTAAATATGAATCAAGTTCAGCTACAAAGGAGTTCTGCTAATTCCTCTCATTTATTTCCTAAAGGTAAGTTATGGGCATATAACTAAGCTTAAAATTAACTATGATTGCTATATTAACTTTTAAATTATAAAACAGCATAAAGCATTTTAAATACGATATAAATTTAAACCACAGATTCACTGGATTTATTTCATATCTTCTTCAAATATGTATATTTTTTGTCTTTTAATAAACAATAATCCCGGTTTTAGATAACCTGATTCTTTTTTAAGTAAATACAGATATTAACTCAGATGAGTGATCATCATCTATATTTAAACCTAAGATGTTCAAAATGTCTACTCATCATTTAATTGATTATCTGAAATCCCTTATGACAACTATTAGTCCCGTCGTTGGAGATACTACTGTTTACATAATTAAACATAACTAACTATATGAATATTTATAAAACATACATTTCGCTCCCTCGTCTCCTGCCAGCCGGCCGCGGTCTTCCTAGTTCCTCGTAATGGATGTCTTTTTGTAATGCTGATGCTTCATGGTGTTTTTTTTACATATATCTAATTATTATATTTTATATTATTGGCATTACTTACATTATAAGTTCTTATACTTATTGAGTAACATTTTTAGTTTTGTTTGATATTAGTTTTATTTTATTACTAGCTTTTGCCGCGACTACGTCCGCGTGGAATAGTGACTTCCGGCAGATTTTTGGTTCTTCCCACATAGTTCCCATTCTTGCGGGGTTTTCGGAATGGTCGAGTTCCCGTAGAATTTTCAGGATAAAACTTATGTTTTTTTTATTCACAATGAAGTACTCTTAACCAACAACATATTTAGTTGTTTATTTGAATAAAGATTAATATTATTATGTTGATACAACATAAACAAATTATTTCGACCAAATTAGGTACCATAAAAACGGTTTTTATGAGTTAATCTTAAAAGATAGACATATACTGTCGCGGACTGTTTTTTAGATCAGTAAAAGAGCCATTATTCTTTGCTACATATTTTTTGTGTATCTTGAACCGTTTTCACGGCGCACGCAACGGAAGGCTTCAAAGATGAAATAATTTCTCCCGTTTTTTACACATTTACCACTATATCTTTGCTCCTATTGGTCGTAGCGTGATGTTATATAGCCCACAGCCTTCCTCGATAACTGGACTATCCAATACAAAAAGAATTATTCAATTCGAACCAGTAGTTTCGGAGATTAGCGCTTTCAAACAAACAAACAAACAAACAAACAAACAAACAAACAAACAAACAAACTCTTCAGCTTTATAATATTAGTATAGATGTAGTATGTGGTAGGAATTTTGAATTATTTCCTAAGTGTGCGCGTGTATGTTACATACATTGGGCGCAGGGTTTTTTAACGTTATCGTTTTGATGGCTTCCTTTTTTTTATTTTAACTATTATCTTTACAATTTTCGACCACGCCCTAAAATGCGACTTTTTAATGTAAGTTGATAAGTTTGTTAACAATTAATGAATTTTCTTTATAAAAATAGTATTATTTGTAACGTTCCAGGACTCTTGAGAATGTATAATTCAAGATGAGGGTCGAAGCTGTTGGTGGAGCGTCTGTTAGGACGTGGTCTGCGGACGAGAGGAAATCTTTTATGAAGAGAAGTATATGTAGCCGATGTACGATAGTAGTGTGACGGTAAGGTCTGTTGGTTACTTTGTTTTGAGTTATATTGTACATTTTAATGTTAATTTCTCCATAATGTATCTCTTATATTGAGTAAACTGTTATCAACACATTCATTTTATAATTCATCATGTGCTGTTGATATTATATATGATGACATCCATATGGCGTCTTTCTAGAGTAATCGATTATTATAAAAGTGTTTTAATAGTGTTATATTTTCTAAGTAAATCAATTTATGTGTTTAGTTTAAGAATAAACATTTATAATTTTTGTAGGAGTCTAATATTTCAAAGAGAATAATAATAATAATTCCATTAATTATACAGTATGTTATTAATGATGATACTAACTAGTCTAGTGACCGATATATAAAGAATTGTTTTATTTGAATAATAAACCTTCTTAGTGATATGAAGTGTAATTTAGTTATGGATATTTTAAGATTTATATAAAATACTAGCTTTTGCCGCGACTACGTCCGCGTGGAATAGTGACTTCCGGCAGATTTTTGGTTTTTCCCACATAGTTCCCGTTCTTGCGGGGTTTTCGAAATGGTCGAGTTCCCGTATAGTTTTCAGGATAAAACCTATGTTTTTTTTTAAATTCACAATGAAGTACTCTTAACAAACAACCTATTCATTTGTTTATTTGAATAAAGATTTTATAAAATTATTTTGACCAAATTAGGTTCCATAAAAACGGTTTTTGTGAGTTAATCTTAAAAGATAGACATATACTGTCGCGGACTGTTTTTTAGATCATTAAAAGAGCTATTATTCTTTAATACATATTTTTTGTGTATCTTGAACCGTTTTCACGGCGCACGCAACGGAAGGCTTCAAAGATGAAATAATTTCTCCCGTTTTTTACACATTTACCACTATATCTTTGCTCCTATTGGTCGTGGCGTAATGTTATATAGCCTACAGCCTTCCTCGACAACTGGACTATCCAACACAAAAAGAATTATTCAACTCGAACCAGTAGTTTCGGAGATTAGCGCTTTCAAACAAACAAACAAACAAACTCTTCAGCTTTATAATATTAGTATAGATTATATTTTTATTTTCAAACAATCCTTGATGTAACTGTCTCTGTATGTCTTTATATATGAACAATATTGTTTGTGAACAGTATTAATATATTGTATTATGTATTACAGATGGTGTTATTGGTCTGTACTTGAGATTCATCCATCAGGAGATGACGGCTGATCATCAAGTGTTAGATGAAAACTAACAATGAACCAGGTAGCTATTAATGAAACATGAGTGTGTGATTACACTAGACACAATATATTAAAGACAATGAGCTACACATTATATGGAGAGGGAAGTGACTGAGATTTAAACATATTAGAATGTAAAAGACTTGAAGTATCAAGTGTAGTGTTGAAGGTGGAGTGTTGCAGCGGCTCAAACAGTCAATGTCTTTTAATACAAGCTTTATCCATACATTTGTATGTAGCTCCTGCGGGACTTGCTTCATGTTAAGAATCATTGTTTCAGTAGCTTCTGATGAGTTCACTAACAGAGGCTGTTAGCTGTTAAGATTGTTAACTTACTGTTGTTACATATTATTATAAATACTATTTTATTATAGTTAAAGTGTCAATTAACAACAATTTCTTAATTTTCAGATGGTGTTAGGGATTCAGTCAAGGTGCAGAGAATCTAACGACTAGAGTTTTAATATGTAATTCTCATTATAATATACATAGAAATAAGTTTCGTAGTTTTCCTGGTACCTCTGGTTGCCGCCCTACATAATTAGTGTTTACTTTTTACTACAATCATTAAACTAAGTAAATATTTTTCATTTCATCAATATTAAGGACGAAGATTTGGTATATAAATATTTTTTAATTTATTTATAAGTACTTACTAATTTTCCAAATCAATCTGTAGGAAATTTTGTAATCGATGGATTTATGTACAATCAAGTCGCAATAAAATAATATATTCTGTAACTCATAAAGAGCACAATCAGGTTTTATAACAATTTGCGTTCAGTCGTAATTAATAATTAGAAAAACAACAAAACAAAATTAAAATAGGCAATTGTTTTAAAATTAAAACGGTTACTAATAATGAAAACATAATTACTTACATAGTTATTCTGAACATATGGATATTGTGCTGTATATAAATTTAAAATTCCACTTTAGTCCGAGGAACTATAAGGCTTATTAAATTAAAACTAAAGTAGTAATATGTAGCTCAAGGAGGAATCCAAATTATAAATACAGTTTACAGAAATCATTCGTCAAAGTCTGGCGCAACAGCTCCATACACAAGCTGTTCGAACTAAACGTGTCGGCCATGTTCGTGTACATCATACGAGTCTAATTGTCTAATCTCTCTTTCATGTATCGAGTATCTCTGTTTCCCCGCTCACTAAGGGCGCGCGTGTCTCAATTCTTCTTCCTCTCCTCTCTTCTATACTCGTTATTCATGATCAATATCCAAGTACAAATATATCAACACATGTAGTTCAAGCGGGTCCTACTACATCGGTTCTCATCTTCAAGAAGCGGCCAACGTCTTTAGTTAATAGTTCTGTTGATGGAAGATAGATGCGTATCCCTTCATCTGTATGTATAATGTATTTATATGAAGACATCTTCACGATCATAAATGTTGTTTAGTGTCAGCGAAGGTTTGCAAAAAAAGTCAGTTTAACTTATAAAAATCAGTTTATTATATTTTGACTGAGATAGACGGAGAAAAAATATTGTTTGATTTAAAAATGTACATGATAAACAGCCAGCAATACTATCTATAATATGTTTTACGTGACTTCAAACAAATACTGATGAAGTTATTTTCGTGTATAATATAAGTACATAATATAAAAATAGAAGACGAAGCTTGAAATCAATATCTCAATTTGCAAAAGCATGTAATTTCATTTACAAATATCTTAGTGTATGAATGTGTCTTCTAAATTTCTACAATATATTTAGAATACGAAGAATTACGTCAATAGATGGCGTTGTTACCTATCACTTAACCAATGGTTGTTTAGTTCTCTTTAAACGAAACTTTAAGAGTTTGATTTACAACATATTGTATTACTTCACATATTCATAGACGTTTCGATTACTCTACGTATTCCCTGGGTGCGTAACGCGTAGTGGGGGACACAAAAGTTATGTTCACTTATTGAGACAAAAAATCACTTATTGAAACTTGTTTTAGTTGTTATACCTATGTATTTATTTTACTGTTTTAACTGGGCCACGGATTTTTTTTAAATTAAATATAAATATCAGTTTTTTTATCAGGCAGGTTTTCGTGCTGTACGTAACACTTAATTAATTGTATCATTAATTTATTATTTACATAATTAAATCAACCTACCAAGTTCAAATTTAGATGTATTATAATTTAAGATATTTTTGACCAAGCACCTACGTATTTTCACAACTATACCATATTTTAAGTTGGGTGTATGGTAAAATGAATTTCGGCCAGTTGGACCGTTGACGTGAATAAGGTGGCGGGTAGTGGCTGGATGTGGAAGGCAGAGGACTGGGTGTGGTGGCGAGTCTTGGGAATGCCAAATGTTTACCAGTGGATCATGCTGTTGATGAAGATGATTATGATCGATTTCAAAGTGCATCTAAACTTGACATTAGATTGGATTTCAACCCTTTTTTAGGCAAACAATTAGCCGATTGGAACTTGGCCCCCTTTCTAACAGGCATGTTTTTGGTGTGTATGACATTCACATTGAAAAAAAATATTTAAGTTGATGTTATTTTTCAATAACTATTTGAAATCTTATACATGTTATTTTCTCAAAAGAGCCACCGTAAGTTGTATCGTTAGATGGCGCTGGGGTCACTGACAGACGATATTAAAGTTTCAGCCATTTAGTCAAACATATAAAAGTGAAGTAGTTTTCCTTGTACAGTCTTTATTTACTAGTTTACCTAACTACATATATATGATAATGAACGTTAAACGATAAATTACAAAAATTATGATATATTTTTACATTTACATGACTTAAAGAATATATCGAATTAAAACATCTATTAATCTATTCTATCTACTCTTATAATGTAATTTATTATTAACATTGAAGGTTACGTTTAAGATTAAACATTATGCATCTTTAAATTTAAATAAAAATATTTATTAGTGAAAAGTTCTATTTAAATGGAGCTTTCGTTGTGCAGAAACTGTGGGTTAAATGAATTGTTACATTTACTGTTGTTTGTATATTACTTGTTAGGGAGCTACTTCACTATCACTCGCAGAAACTTTTATAAGTTACAAATATTACTTTAAAGATCATTCAATAAAGTTGTGCCTATAAAGATATAATTATTTCATTTTACTACCGTACCTAAATGTTAAATTATAATTAAGTTAGAATTGTTGCATAATACATTTAATATTTAAAAAAAAGATAGTTTTTTCCATTAACATGTGGATCAAAATTACTTTTAATATACAGAAATAGATAAATATTAAATATCATACAATAGAAATGTACTTTACAAAGACATTACGAATTAAATTCAAACAAATTTAACATAATAATATAAGTACAAAGAAAAGTGTAAAAAATTAACATGTACAATTGTAAAATAAAATCATGTACATAAAGATATAACAGTTATTAAATAATATTAACAGTGGAAATACTTAAAGGACTCTGAAAAGTAAGTATAAAATAAGTACATATTCTTAAAAACAAGATCACAATTCAATTTAGTAAAAATAATATTAAATACAACTGCACTATTGGCAGCGAGGACATGAAATTCTCTTCGTTAGTAGTAGAAGTATTCAGTTCTGTATGTGTTGTCATCTTAGAAGGGCCTGCTTGTGGCTCATTGTGTTCCATAGGCTGGTCACCACCAGGAGGCAGGTTGGAGTCATGAGATAAGTCATCTCCTTCATTGGCTGCGTCTGAAAATGAGAAATATAACGGCAGAAATCTTTTCGATTTTTGATTTCACTCAGTTAAATAGACATAGCCCTCACAAAGTGGCTGTAAAGCATCCCAATATCCCGAGCCCAGGGTCTCTTCTGGGACAACCGATGCAACGCACTCCAAGACAAAGTTCTCCCAGACCCAGAGACCTCAACCTCTAATATAGAGTGTCTGATTCACTCCAAGACAAACGCTCACATCATAACAAGTAACACATGTCCCGCCTCTTTACCTGCAATACATTAAGATATTCGTGTCATAACACTAAATTAAAATAAAAAGCACAATAGGATTAAATCTCAATATGGGTTTAAGTCAAAATTTCAGGTAAATAAGAGAAATGCCTCACCATCAAAGAAATCAGAGTACACATAGCGAGTCCATTGTCCCTGCCATGGTACCATATATTCTTCAAAAGCTCGAGTTGATCTGTCGTATGAGCCAGCTAACAGCTGTACCTGTAGAGTGTGATTATCTTCACAGCCGGGTATGATCCTCTCATACACGAGGCTAGCGTCCCTTGTGACGAAGCGGCTCGTTTCAAACCGTGTGTGAGAGGAGCGTCGGCTCCAACATCTGTGAACACGTTCAAAGAAGATTACTGCGTCGTCTTGTATTTTGTTTTGTTCGGGGTCGGATATACATATAAAGGATATCGCGTCGGTTCTTCGGGTGCAATCTTCATGTCAAAGACTTGTTTATCTATTAGACGACTGAGAGTTTTACCTCTTGCGGTAATGAGTTCCATCGCGTGTGTTTACAATTTAAATCGCCCGCTAGTATTACTGATTCACCGACTGTTAATAATGAATTGACGTCACTCTCTAAGACGGGCTTATTTGGTGATAGATATACTGATGCTAGCACAATAGTCTCATGTCCAGTCATGTGTAATTGACATATCGATGCTTCTATATTAACTAATGTTGGTGGTTCTAGAGGGACACAGTAGAGAGATTGCTTATAATAAATTAAAGTTCCACCGTTTATATTAAATCTGTCATTACGTACGACACTAGTTTTCAATCTGTGGGTCACAAATATTTGGCTTCAAAAAAGATTCCTGTATCAGTAATATGTCGACATCAATACTAACAACAAAGTCACGCACTAGATTCATTCATTTATCACCACATCATCAATATTTCTTGAGTCCATTTCAGAACTAGTACAGAATTTCAGATCCCTGGATTCGTCGGCAATACAAAGTGCAAAACTTGGCACCAGAACTTGGATTATTCATTTTTAAACTATGTATTGTTATATAAAACCATTGATTTTGAATAAATACGTAGTGGATTCGAGTTTTAACAAAATTTTATAATGAATATAATTTTTTAATGTGAAGCTTGAACACACAACTCAATATAAGGGCGTAATCAAAACAATTTATTATTAAATTTCTAATCTCCATCAACTTAAAAATCCTTGTGCATATTCTGTTCTTTATCAATTAACATTTAAATAAAAGTGAATTTTCTATTTTAAGTCGACAAATACAAATTGGTAAAAAAAAAGATTTTTTTTTTAAGACGTATTTCGAAATGAAACAAAAGAAAACAGTCATTACTTGAGTTGCCAACCTCCACAATTTGCGACATCGTTTTAAGACCGGTATGCACTTCATTTATTATGGATATGTGTCGGAAGTTAAGTAAAATGAAAGGTTATGTTGCAATAAAAACTATAAATCTATTTCTAATAATTTAGAAGCTTTATTGTTTTATTTATAAGTATTTTCTTCAAACGAATGTAAAAAAATATTATAATCTAAAATAAATTACCTTTATTTTTAATTTTATGATACATATATCATATATTCAAAAATCTAATCAAATAATGTATCAGAGTTATTTGAAAATATAAGAGATGTTTTAATGTTTTTTTTCATGAATTTAAAAAAGTACTGTTTAAATAATTTCACAGCAGTCGGCCGCGGCCTTCTTTATGATGGATGTGTTTTACGTCGGTTATCTTCATGGTGAGTGTTTTTTTGCCCATAGGTACTAATAAATGTTACTTTTTATATTATTGACATATCGTTCAAATTCAAATGTTTATGAAGTAACATTTTGAGTTTTGGTTAATATTTTTGTTTATTATTTGTAGTGACAGGAGTAATAGTTTATTTTAATGGTATATTTTGAATTATTCCCTAAGCCGTAAGCGTTACATCGAGCGCAGGGTTTTTCAACGTTATCGTTTCAATGGCTTTCTTTATTATGTTTTTCACTCTTATCTTCATGATTTCCGGCCACACTCTAAAATGCGACTTCTTGTAAGTCGAATATTTAATTAAGAAATCTATTGTCATAATAAAAACTAGAATCATTGGTTACGTTACAGGACTCGTAAGAATATATAATTCAAGATGAGGGTCAAAGCTGTTGGTGGAGCGTCTGTTAGGACGTGGTCTGCGGACGAGAGGAAACCTTCTATGAAGAGAAGTGTATGTAGCCGATGTACGATAGTAGTGTCACGGTAAGGTCTGTTGGTTACTTTGTTTTGAGTTATATTGTACATTTTAATGTTTATTTCTCCATAATGTATCTCTTATATTGAGTAAACCGTTATCGACACATTAATATTTAATTTTATAATTCATCATGTGCTGTTGATATTATATATGATGAAATACATATGGCGTCTTTCTGGAATAATCGATTATTATAACAGTGTTTTAATAGTGTTATACTTTTTAAGTAAAATCAACTTGTGTTTAGTTTAATTATAAACATTTATAATTTTTGTAGGAATCCAATATATTTCAAACAGAATAATAATAATAATTCCATACATTATACAGTATGTTATTATTGATGATACTAACAAGACTGATATATAAAGAATTATTTATTTGAACAATAAACCTTCTTAGTGATATGAAGTGTAATTTATTTGTGGATATTTTAAGATTAATATAAAATATTATATTTTTATTTTCAAACAATCCTTGATGTAACTGTCTCTGTATGTCTTTATATATGAAGAATATTGTTTGTGAACAGTATTAATATATTGTATTATGTATTACAGATGGTGTTATTGGACTGTACTTGAGATTCATCCATCAGGAGATGACGGCTGATCATCAAGTGTTAGATGAAAACTAACAATGAACCAGGTAGCTATTAATGAAACATGAGTGTGTGATTACACTAGACACAATATATTAAAGACAATGAGCTACACATTATATGGAGAGGGAAGTGACTGAGATTTAAACATATTAGAATGTAAAAGACTTGAAGTATCAAGTGTAGTGTTGAAGGTGGAGTCGGCTCAAACAGTCAATGTCTTTTAATACAAGCTTTACCCATACATTTGTATGTAGCTCCTGCAGGACTTGCTTCATGTTAAGAATCATTGTTTCAGTAGCTTCTGATGAGTTCACTAACAGAGGCTGTTAGCTGTTAAGATTGTTAACTTACTGTTGTTACTATTGTTATAAATATTGTTTTATTATATGTGTAAGGCGCCGTCACAGTATTTATAATATATATAAACATAATGTATCTACTTGACTATAACTGTGAGCTTAGAGACTTGGACAGTATCACCGGATCTTTGACATCGCCAGGGGGCGCTGCGGTTGTTTAGTAGTTCAAATGAACTTACTTCGCTTTCTATGATTTTTTCTAAAATGAAATTAAGATTTTCGTATACATAAGTGATTTTTATTATTCTAAAATTTCGGAATCCCGACGTTTCGGTTACCCTCTGATCACGGACAGACGAGTTGAAAGTGTCTGTTAGTTAGTCTTATTATTCGTCATCTTTCTTCCACTATCGATTTCTTAATTGAAACTAATATTTTCGTTTTACAACTATATGCATCATATTACTTTGTAGCAACCTAGATCACAACGTCAAAGCTTGTTAAAACGACCCTTTATCCAGGTGTGGGAATTGTGAGTCGAAAACATGTACCACTGTATGTATAGGTGAGCAGGTTGTACTACAGTCCTCACCTCACACGGCTGGTGGAACACTTATTAACCACTCACTATAGAACACTATACTTCACACACTGTCCTTCACTAAACGTATGTCTCTGTACAGGTAACACTTGGACACGGAGCTGTGGATTCTGTTGGTGAGGTCGAGATCAGTGTATAAGAAACTAGTTCCTACGAGTGACGGAGAGCGAACCTAAGGACGTGTCGCTTTACGTTGAGCTGACTTGTGAACACTACACGCACAGAGACACACGGCCCCGGTGAGCAATACACAAGACACAAACTATTCAGATATAAATGTATCGGAGACATTGTTGTATACTTGAACAATAGGTGATGTGTCACTTGATGAAATATATGATAGGTGTGTGAGAGGCGCTCTATGAACTGGGGATTGTTTAATGTACATGTGAAGACGAGACTTGTTACTGTATAATAAACATAATACAATATACGTTTGTTTTATTCATAACAGTTATATTCATTACTCATGTGTTGTTTACACTTGTCTCACACAGATCACTCCTTAGGGTCTGGTCTCTGTTCAGTAAAATTCTGTATTAAAATTGCTTCTGTCTATCTAATTATTTCTTAACTATTATAATAATGAAGTCTACAACTTGAATAGATATAATTAATGTACTTATATTACCTTTATCATACAACTAGTCCCGCTGTAATATTCAAACTTGTCTACTTTATATTGTGTTTGTAACAGGAACAATAACTATTGAAGGTATTCAAGTATCACACTCACTGAACATGGAATAAATAATTTAAACTCTTGATACTTGTATATTGTTAGAGATCAGTGTAAGTATTATTCTTAGTCCTGGAACTGGGATAATATTTGTAATTATTTATATAAACAACTTAATATTGAACCTTTGTTAATGTTGTGATGGCAACGTTTGGGTATCAACTTGTATTTGAAAGCTTCAAATACTGTCTTCACCCATGTTGTAGCACATTACTACAATAAAGACTGTACCTGCCTCAACACTAGTATTTTACTGTTTTTTCATTATTCTAAGTTAAAATTGTCAATCAATACTTTTGTGTAACATTTGTACAGACACAAGATGAGTTTGTTATGTACGTGTAATATATTATAAAATAAATGAACGTCGCCAGGGCAAAATGGTTGTATAGATAAAATATATTCCGAGTGACGCTGCTGACTCTGCAGAACGAACACCAAGCTGTGTGAACCAGAAGATTCCTGATACAACACAAGCTATGGAATGTCATTCCTATCCTAACATCGGGGCAATAGGTTGTAAATTTTAATATGTAATTCTCATTATAATATACATTGAAGTAAGTTTCGAAGTTTTCCTGGGACCTCTGGTTGCTACCCTATATAATTAGTTAGTTTCCTTTTTACTACAATCGTTGAACTAAATATGTTTCATTTTGTCAATAATATGGATAAAGATTTGTTATGAAAATACTTCTTTTTATTGTTCATGTTATTATCATCACATTTATACTAATTAATAATACTAAAGATAAAGGATTTCATTATTTTTATTAAAAATTCGATACAACGTTTCTTTCTCTTGTTGCCCTGTATATTCGCTATTTCTCATTAAAATGTATACAATAAAACACTTACCTTATAACTTACCAACAAAATGGTATTTAATTTAAGATTTATTCCGTCAAATTGGGAAAAAAATTATATTGATTAGTCTTGGATCGAATTAACAAGCCAGGTAACCAATAAATCTGAAGCAAACTAAGAAATGGATAATATAAAGGAACGCATGAACAACCAAAGTCACAATAAAGTAAAATATTCTCTAAGATTTACAAAATTCACAGACTGACTGAATACCATGAGAAATTGAAATTATTTTATAAACCGCCATCTATTGGCAAATAGTTACAACTCCGCTAATTTGACGATCAACCTATTATAGGTGGCGCTGCATTCTAAACTTTGGAGTTTATTATATTGTAAAGAATTTTCATAACCCTTGTTTTTATCTCTCAGCCTGAACTGTTTAATATATTATATGGTAAATTGAGTTCAGTCGTAATAAATAGAAATAACAAAATAAAATATTTCATTATTTGTTGAAACTAATCAGGTAATAATGACAAAAAATTGAATTACTAATATAAATGTCTGATTTTTTTTTGATTTTATCTCGAGGAAGTATCAAGCTTTTAAAACAGAAATCACATTAATAATACCTAACTCAAAGAGGAATTCAAATATTTCTATTATTAAAACGCTACTTTAACCTAAATTAGAAAAACAGTTTACAGAAATCATTACATACATTACAGTAGGTACATTACAGCATTGTACAAAAGTTCGATATACAGTCTGTTCACATCATACGAGTCAACTTAACTAATATCTCTTCCCTTTAACAAGTGCAGAGCACTCTCTCTCTCTCCCCGATCCCTAAAGGCGGGCTCCTCAATACTCGTTAGTCATGAGTAGGGCCCCGATAAATATGTATTAAAAAATCTAAAATATGTACATAAAATATGGACGAAAAAATCAAATATATGGAATATAAAATTAAATACTTTTATAATTAAACATTGTTTTACTATAAGAAAAGGGTCACTCGTGACGTACATCGTTAAGTTACATTTAAAAAACGATGAAAAAAGTAGCGAAATATTATTTCAACAAAAAATAACAGTTTTATTCAACTTCCATTACACTAGCCTTATCAAATTGGTTGCAATACACAATGACGTGCTTCTTTAAATTATCAAAATGAAAACTGACCATTTAGTCGACATATAGCAATACATCTGCTGATTGGTCTCATCTAAAGTCACATGACGTGATGGATGCATACTTAAACATGCTTAAGTCAGTAATTGTGTAAGCCATGTCTACCGCCCTCGAAACTTTTCCACAGAGTTTTGTTCATTTTTTTAGCGTATTAAATCCTTCATTTTTATCCAAAAAATTAGTGGCGGGAACGTAAATTTTATGTATTTTTGTCAATATATGGATGATTTTGACATTTTCTTGTAAAATATGGACTTAACTTTGAAATATGGTAAAATATGCAAAAATATGGAAAATAAAAGTTGGTTTTTCACAGTCTAAACATGACAATTCATGTAAAAAACACATTCTAGACCGAAAATCGCGTAAATAAAAAATATGTATTTACATATTAATCCGGGCCCTAGTCATGAGCAATATCCTGATACCGAAGACACCAACACATCTAGAGCTATTCAAGGAAGATACTTCATGGAGGTCCTACTAAGTATATCGTCTCACAACTTTAAGAAGCGGCCAAAGCCTTTAGTTAATAGTTATGCTTATGAAAGATAGAAGAAGTATCTTCATCATCAGAAATGATGTTTGGTGTCAGCGAAGGATGCAAATAATCAGTTTAACTTATAATTTTTATTAAAGTTAACATTTAAACTTAATTTAATATTTTCTAAAGTAGCATCTTCAATGCAGTGACTTACGCCAGATTGAATAAATGTAACTCTTCTCCGGGGGCGTGCACAGAGATGTGGGGTTGGATAAGCGGAATGTTTGGAAAAAAAACTATTTTCATCACAATTTCCTCCTCTAAAACATTGATTATATTCGCACATTAAGTTACAGCGGTCCGAAAACAACTAACATCTATAATATATTGTGTACCTTGAAACTATTACGATCTGTCCATCAGCGGTTTATGAAAATGATTTAAATCGGAATATCCAGTGGAGATCCAAACATTCTTATTGGAAATAACCAAACAAGGAAAGGCTTTTTGTGTGTACACAACCTGCTAATTATAACTATCTTATTACTTTTTATTGAAACGAATAACATTACCTTTCTTTAAGTTCCACACATCTTCCCTTTGTAATTATTTTAGTTTTATCATCAAAGGACAACATTGAAAATGTACTCGTTGTTAATTTCGTTAAACACATATCACCAGTACAGAGCTCACAGCTTAAATTTTGCTTTATTTGTTAATAAATCAGATAATTACCTAAATAAACTTCTGCTTAGAAAGAAAATATTAACAAAATGGCAAAAAACACTTAAGCGACATACCGACAAATTTAATTATCCCTTTTCATTTGACAATCGAATCAGTTTCTATGAAGTTTTAAACGAGTAAGGTTAAGGAAGTAGTGGTGACCGAAAGCAAAGCAGTGCCGAAAATGTTAGTTTTTGCGTTTCCCGTTTCTCATTCAACAATACGTTAATACTATAACGTGTGAAGATTTATCAAAGAAACACTGTTAACGCTCCGTACGTAGTGACGATGTTAAGTAAGATTAAACATAGATTGAGTCCGTTAGGGATTATAATAAGATAATGTAAAAATAAATGGGTTGAAATCGAAGTTAGTGGTTTATAATTATAATGTATCTAATATATAAAATTCTCGTTTCACAGTTTTCGTGCCCATACTCCTCCGAAACAACCTGACCGATTTTGATGAAATTTTTTGTGCTTATTCGGTAGCTATGAGAATCGGCCAACATCTATTTTTCATCCCCCTAAATGTTAGGGGTAGTCCACCCCTAAATTTTTATTTTTTATTTTTTAGACAAAATTTTTAATTACTATTTTTTTATGATACAACGTACAAAAATACATACAATCCTAAATTTTCACCCTTCTACAATCAACCCTTATTTTTTAATAGCTATTTTAGTAATTTAATCATTTTTCATCTCCGGTCGATAACTGATCAATCGTCATTTAATAAGTTATCCCCGCCAGATATCTACAGGTGTCACTTCTGACCCAGTAAACAGCACGGAGTAGGGATGAGAACGAAGCCGGTCTTCTGTTTCTCTCACACAATTAGACTTCTCTCACTCCCTACACAGTTGTCGGCCATCGTTATTGTTTGTGCATCAAGTGTAGTAGTAACGTTGACAATTATTATTTTGCTAGCTCAGTGTAACTCTCATATTAACTATTAATCATTCCTAATCACTTCAAAACACGGAGATTTATGGCTTTAATAGGTAAACTCCAAAAATATAAATAAAAAAACGTAACAGATATTTCTTGATTATAGGGCGAAACGAAGTTCGCCGGGTCTTCTAGTTTAGTTATATTATATTATTGGTCGTTTATGAATGTACGTGATTAATTCAATATAGGATACAACCTTTAAAAGTGAGAAGTTTAATATTAATGGGTTAATGAATAGGAATCATTGTTAGATATAGGACCGAGTGACATCACAAGCCACATATAAAATTAATTTTATTATTTATCAAACAAATAAAGTCTTTCAGTTCAAAGTTCATTTAATATTATATAAATCATATTATTTAGCTTTCACAATATCTTTATAATACTTGGCGGAGGCTCTCGGGCGGCGGGTGCGGGCTGGGTCGTTGAAGTCCACCTCGTATAAACCGCATTTGGAACTGAAAAGATTATTATTATTATCAGATTATGAACAGAAGAAAATCCAAAAACAATTTGAAGTCAATATGTCTTTACCGATAGCCATCGCTCCATTCAAAGTTGTCTAACATTGACCAGGCAGTGTACGCCACGACATTGGCCTTATCTTCTTCAATCGCGAGGAGAACCTGGTGGAAGACATTAGTTAGAATAATAACATACTTGTTTTATTTATCCATCTTGATTTCCTTTTTAACATTAATCACCTGTTCTAAATGCTTCTTATGGTAATCTATACGATCTTGATCATCTAAATCCTCGCCGCTGGTTGCGAAACCATTCTCTGTTATAAAGATCTCCATGTTTCCATACTGTTTCTTCAACCAAGACATGAGCTTTCGGAAACCTTCCGGGTACACCTGGAACACGAGTGAGTTGCTTTTGTATTGTTTCAATCACCACTTGGCTGTCTACATTACTCTTCAATAAACACGTATGACGTACGATCAGTTTCCAAAGACAGTGTTCAGCCTCAATGAGTCTTACAACTGTATATAGTAACAACAACACTCACATAGAACCACCTGGAGCCAGCTTGCGGCCATTCTGGTCTCACTGATATTATTACATCAATGTCTGGTCCACCGAAGAGAGGCCAAGGACCAACAGCTTCCCCTCGGGCGAGGCGAGCAGTTCGTGATGTGTAGTAGTTTAAACCGTACAAGTCATACGTGCCTTTGAAAAATTCAATAAAAAAACTTTGAGAGGGACGCCTATTGCTATTTATATGACTTTCTTATAAATTTACTTATAATTCTTAATGGAAATTCTTAGTTTTGTTATGTTAATAGTCTAATGTTTTATATAACGATTAGACTATTTATATTTTGTTCTCACCTCTTATTAGTTTTTTTTCTTCTTTTGTGAATTCTGGTAATCTGGATTTCCTGAATCCCTGTTGTTTACTCTTTTCTGCTATGAGTTTTTCTATTTTCTTCGGCCAACCGCCTTTCTTTGAGTAGATTGGGTGTGAGTACAGTCCTCCCTGAAATTGTACGACATTAAATATTTTCTATAATTTGAATTAAATTTCAAAAGTATTTAGTGAAACTATTATTTTTGGTTAGTTTTTGTGTTTTCACCGTTAACTGTAGAGTCAGTTCAGCCGCTTCTCCTTCATTTTCATCTTCTCCCTCAAACCACATGACTTGATTGGTGATGGACAATTTGCCTTTAAAATGTAATATAACACAATAGTATATGCAGAATTAATTCAGACGAACCTAGAGATAACATTAATTAACAATAATCGAGTACCTAAAGTATTAAGTTTATTATTTTAGTTCAAAAACCTCTTTTGAAAAAATGTACTTTCTTTTATTGTTTATTCTATAGTAAATAGTAAAAGAGCAATGCATTTGTATTATTATTTTTAACAATAGTGTCACATTCCTGAAACTCACCAAGATCTTGTAAATTTTGTGGTAAATCCCGGAGATATATTGTAGCGGCAGGCTCAATTCCTCTCTTCAATAAAGCATCTATAAAGTTGGAGTAAAATTTTACTCCGTTTTCACTTTTCTTATTTGCAAAACCATGAGGCAACATTCTTGGCCAAGAAAGAGAGAATTTAAAAAAAAATATATACACAAATTAGATATCATATTAAATATTTACACTAATATTCCGTAATAAATTATTTACTAACTGTAGTGTATGTATCTATACAATACCGGTAGGGTCGCGAGGCAAGCTCTTGATATACCGTGGCCTTGCCTAGGTGGCGTTGATGAGGAACACCCAGGGGTTTTAGTGGGTCGAAACCCCACATAACCCGGTCAAGTAATAATTTTCCCCCCGCTCGGCCGGGTATCTGTGAACAGATTTCCCCTGGGAAGACAAAAAAAAATGTATCTATACAATAGATATAATACACTGTCTCACGTACCCTACCGGAGGAGGTGACATGCGCTCGGCAGTCTAATGATTAGCGCGGAGTGGAACGGTGGGAGTAAGCCATAACGTATGGATGTGTTGGAAACAATTGAATAACAATAAGGAGCTACTTAAAATACTTAGTATTGTGAATTATTTATGTTTGTATTAAACAGTTAGTGAGGTTACTTTATTTGAAAAAATTGATAATCTTTCTTTTAGAATTTCTTTCTTTCTTTTTTTTTGAATAAATGCCTTCAAATAACAATATCACGGGTGAAATCATTGTGTCAGAAATGTTCAATTAATGTAATAAGTAATAAAAGAATTTTATCACTTAAATGGACAGTAAAATAGTTCAACCTAACTCTGAATAATAACAGAATAATATTAAATATTCAACAGTACATACCGTCACACTACTATCATACATCAGCTACATACACTTCTCTTCATAGAAGGTTTCCTCTCGTCCGCAGACCACGTCCTAACAGACGCTCCACCAACAGCTTCGACCCTCATCTTGAATTATATATTCTCACGAGCCCTGGAACGTTACAAATAATACTATTTCATATAAAGACTATCCACTTCCTAATAAATTATCATTGTTCATATTAAGGATAGCACATATTTTAGGATGTGGTCAAAGATTAACAACAAAAAAGTTAAAATAAAAATAGTAATGAATTAAACCAAACTATCAAATTAATAAGCCTTCGCCACATATAGTGTTTAGAAAATAATAATTTTCTTAAGAGTGCGGTCCTCTACAAAGATTTGTTTGGATATCATTAACTTTACTTATCTTTATATTTTGAAACTAACATATATTTCATGATCGATGGACAGACCATGTAGTGAAAACATATGACGGTAGTGAAACTATGAGTACTTTGATTGAGGAAGATGTTTCTGTAGGAGAGCTCTAAATTGTTTTAAATAAATTAAAATTAATTATCTTTCTATGTATACGTACATTCCAGGAGGTTCTTTGATATCAATAGACACATCAAACACGTACTGTACATGTTTAAAGTGAACACACTCCTTATATTGTCTGGAGACTGCTACAGTTGATACTTCAAGTCTTCTCTATTCTATGTAATATGTTACACTAACCGAGTCATTCTCCTCTTCATATAATTCTATGTTTCATGAATACTTGGTTCATTGTTAGTTTTCATCTAACACTTGATGATCAGCCGTCATCTCCTGATGGATGAATCTCAAGTACAGTCCAATAACACCATCTGTAATACATAATACAATATTGTTCTTATATAAAGACATACAAAGACACTTACTTCAATTATTGTCGGTTTAAAATAAATTATTAAATGTTATCACGTTTATTTATGTCGACCCGTATTTAACACAATAAAATGGACACACAGTTACATAAAAGGGAAAATAAGGCAAATACAAAAAATGCGAACCAATCTTACTCCATGCGCGCGCGAATGGAGTCTACAAGACGCATGACCGTTCCCTTGCGTGTCCTATTTCGCACTGGAGAAAGGAAGGGGTTTAACCGCGGGGGGAACGCTCGGGCGGCTTGTATAGCGGGAACGCGACGCTCGCGCAATGGCCTTGAATATTGTTGAGGCGCTGTAAATTCAAATTTAAACTATAATGATAAAAAAGAATGCATTTAGTGTTTAAGTTCGTGGAGTGCTAGATACTTCTATTCCATTGATTAAGCCATATAAGGAATATTATAATACATTTATTTATTTCAGAGAGTAAGTTACAAACATACAAAACAACATACAAGTGAAGCTGATAAACAAGCGTTAGAAATATTTTTAACAAATAGGAAAGCTGTACCGTATTTATGGTTTAGTATTTATCATTAGTGATCGGTTGGGGGCTGGGGCAATTTTTAATAGCCTATATAACAATACCGACGCAACCAAAATGCCGTAGCTCTTATTGCTTCACTGAGTTACTGACAGTTTATGTAGTATCTTAACGAAGTTTTCCATTACAAATATGTATATATATATGTATAAGCCCCATAAAAAGTCAGCTTGTGTAATTGTTAACATAAATTAAAAGTATCAATACTTAACAAGAGGAGGGTGTATATAACCTTGATTCTAACTCGCTTACCATGGATTGGACAAAGGAAAAAGAGACTTAGTGCAAGGGTTGAAGAATATACATATCTTAGATATTAAAAATAAGCGTGCGGTGAAGTCATATGTGGACGAACCATCCGCTATGACAAGCCAAGAATCCTTGTCCGCGAAGACGACATTAAAATGTAAGGATATTGAAATTAAAACACATTCAAAGAATGGATTTCATTGCTAGCAATATAAAAATATTTGTATGGGCTACAAGCCTAATTCGATTTAATTCCTTTAAATTATTAATTTTTTATACAAATATTATACCATGATTAAGTCTCAGAATAAATTTGTAACAATCCGACACACTCATACAAATATAAGTAAAACATTAATAGCCTTCTAACATAATAGAGCAAGAGCCCGTGAACCCCAGACCTTCGTTATTTTATAAAAGCTGAAAGTTTGTCAGCGCATGCTCCCAACACAGGTAAGAACGAAGGTCCATTATGAAATTCGGGTTGTAGTGGCTTTGGCAGGTAAACGGTACTAAAGGTGTGTAAAATACTAATATAGTTTCGTCAAATTATACAGAGCGATTTTTTGGTATTACCTTTAGAATGTTATTAAAAATCACATTATTCATTACCAGACACTTAACATCGTGGTAACCCCTTGCCAGACACCCTTAATGTTCAGGGTATAATAATTCTACTTACGTTATAGTATAAAAGCTGATTTTTATACAGGATACTTGGGTAATGAGTAGATGATATTTTCTCAATAGCCAGACATTTTTGATAGTTCCAACCCCTTGCCAGACAAGTATGTAGGGTCGCTGTAGAAACGAGCGCGAGGTAGTATATATATGTGAGTGCGAGTGAGATGCGCTTGTATTGTTTACTACTTTGTACATGCGTATGTCAGTAAAATTAATATATGCTATTTTTAAAGATAAATTTAATATTCATTATTAATTATAAGCCGGGAGAAGGCTGCCATGAGTGCGGCGCTGCGGTGGACTCGGCCCAGCACACCCTCGAGGTGTGCCCGAGATGGGCTGCGCAGCGCCAAGACCTTGTGGCGGCTCTCGGCGGAGTGGACCTGTCGCTTTCGAGTGTCGTGGAGAAGATGCTCGAGAGTGATGGGTCCTGGTTGGCGGTGTCCTCCTTCTGTGAGACGGTCATGTCCACGAAGGAGGCATCTCAGCGGGAAAGGGAGAGGGCGGCTGATGCTCCCTCCCCCCGCAGGCGACGTACGGGGGTGCGACGGAGGCAATTCCTACGCCTCCAATAGCACCCCTGTGTTCCGGGCTGGGGTCGGCGTGGTAACCCGGCCCTTTTGAAAGCCCGGCGTCGTCGGGGTGGTCCTAATTGCCGGGATCGCCCCCATTCTCCGAGGGAGTAAGCCCGGTCTTTGCCAGGACCGGCCAGTCGCTGGTGTGCCCTGTCGCTGACAGATCCGGGGTACACCGACATAGCGGCCGATGGCTTTCGCAGTGGTTTTAGTGAGTAGGGGCCTGCCCAGGCCGAGCCTCACACATCCCTTCCGGCCCCACCCAGGTCGGTTGGACGGCTCGTAAAAAGAGTTTCCACTACGTCATCAAAAAAAAAAAAAAAAAAAAAAAAAAAAAAAAAAAAAAAAAAAAAAAAGTACATCAAAACTATTAAGTGAATTCAATATTATTACTCATTACCCAAGTATCCTGTATAAAAATCAGCTTTTATACTATAACGTAAATAGAATTATTATACCCTGAACATTAAGGGTGTCTGGCAAGGGGTTACCACGATGTTAAGTGTCTGGTAATGAATAATGTGATTTTTAATAACATTCTAAAGGTAATACCAAAAAATCGCTCTGTATAATTTGACGAAACTATATTAGTATTTTACACACCTTTAGTACCGTTTACCTGCCAAAGCCACTACAACCCGAATTTCATAATGGACCTTCGTTCTTACCTGTGTTGGGAGCATGCGCTGACAAACTTTCAGCTTTTATAAAATAACGAAGGTCTGGGGTTCACGGGCTCTTAGACTATAAGAAACGAGCTTTAAACGAAATTCTCTTTAGGGACAATAATATGAAAAGCCAAAAAAGGAGTCGATGGATGTGTTCAGGGTTCCGAGCTGATGCTGTTCGCCAGGACATGGCAGGCGTGAGGCAGCAGAGCAACTCAGCGTGAGTGAGACGGTCTGCTAGTAGACCGTAGTCGGACGTCAGTATTAACTGAGTATATGCTAAACTCCCGAGGAGTTTCATCTGAGCGATTGCACCCATTCAGACCAGATTGGGGCCTCTGGCTTCCCCTGAACAACTAGACCCCCGGCTGATACGACATTATTATATTATATATATTTTAGAAATGAAAACGCTTCGATAGCGTGATTCAGAACATATTTGAACGAGTGTTATTTGAATTTTTGTTTTTTTAATAATTAATTTAAGATTAAGAAATGATACAAATAATATATATGTATAATTAATATATATTGTAATTGTTTTAAATTTCTAAAATTCATATGTATAATAATTGAGGTGAAAGATTTTTAATGTACCCACAACATTTTATGGATAGATTGTTTTTTTTGTATTATTAAATCAATGGTGGCCTAGTGGTTAAAGGCCCGCTTCTAGTGCACGAGGGCGCGGGTTCGATCCTGAGACTTTCGAGGATTTTATCCATTTAAATGAAAGTAATATTTTTTGGATATACTACGCGTGCTTTATTTTTTGTAAAAAAATACGTATTCCCGACGTTTCGGCTACTTTTCAGCAATCGTGGTCACGGGCAGACGAGATGAGTTGCCAGCAATTATCGATATCTGAGATACAAAACATAAAATGCCATGTCCGTGACCCCGCTGACCTTGTGTATGCTTAACCTTAGATTACGCTAAATGCATTCTGCGTACATGTACTCTGCAGGAAGAAATAAAGAATTAGTTTGCCTTGGAAATAATACAGAACTAGGTGTGAAAAAGATCGTCAGGGTTAAATTAAAATTCATAGAAGGAGAGCTAATTCTAAACTTATTAGATATTCTATTTATCGTTGTAATATCGAGTAATAAAATTGATTTAGTTATTTGTTACCTATAGATTCCTTTTGATTAAAAAAATGAGTTATAATTTTTGTTATCAGAAAATGGGTTTGTAATGTATTAGTTCTGTAATCACTATAATTAAATCGAGAAAATTATACTATATGGTAATAGATTTAATACTTTTTCTAGGAAATAGTTTACTTAGTTGTTAAAGAAGTCGTTTTATTAAGGTTTAAATAATACTAATATTTTTCGGATTATACTCAAAATAACAAATCCAACTGACAGACATTCACATCTCGTCTGCCCGTGATCACGGTTGCTGAAAAGTATAATCCGAAAAATATTAGTTTAATTTAAATGAATACTCGCAAAAGTCTTAGATCTCATTATTCAGAAAATCTCTAGCAGAAATGGTAATTAAGAGATATTTATGTTTCAAAACATCTTTTAAAAACGACACGTTTCTATCATAGAACGTGATGAAATCAAATTATAAGCATTTTGTACACCTTTTTATATTTTACACATTTAAGACACAAGATAACATTGAATGTGCTGCTGCAAGTGCAATTAAAAAATAAATGTATAAAGTATAACAAATTTTACCCATACACATACAAATCTCTTTATATAGCCCACATAAAATATAATTGGTAATCATTTAAGTTCTCAACTATGACAGTTCCAAATAAAACAAAACCACAGTTTGTAAGAAAGTTTAATAATTATAGAAGTATGGAAAATATCTCATGCAATGTGTCAACAAAGTAAAACATTAATTTTAGATAAGTACTAACAAGTAACATATGACACTATGCTAGGTAATGAGTCTAGGATTTAACTAAAATGTTTCAATATAAATACATTACACTGATGTCAGCCAGCCTTAGAGCATTAGCTGCCCTTGAATAGCAAGAAGGCCACCTTGCCCAGGTAGAAGTAGATGAAGTGGCGCGTCTCGTGCGTTACATTATACCCGAAGTTCCGGCCGACCATGCAGTGCCATGTCGGGTTGTGCTTCTTATCAAACTCCTTCTTGATGAATCCTGCTATATCCTTCTCAATATCGAATTTTTCAAGAGCCTGCTTCGCACAGTCAACAGCTTCCTGCTGCATGTCTTCCCTCATGTCAGCATTCTTGATCACCACCCGGCGGTCACACATCTTGTCAGTTTGGTTGATTAATGTCGGACTATGAACAATTTGTCACGTAATGATTTAGATACCGGAGATTCTTTGCCTACTGTCTAGAGGATTCTTTCAAAGGCTTCTTTCAATGCATAGGATATACATACATATATACATATATGTTTCTTCTGATTATATTCTGTCATCTATGTATATCCTTGCTTTATTTATTGACGTTGACAAAATGAAAGTAAACAATGTATTTTATTTTTTATTTCTTTTAATATATCTTCTATATATATAAAAATGGATTGCTGTTCCTTAGTCTCGCTAAAACTCGAGAACGGCTGAACCGATTTGGCTAATTTTAGTCTTGAAATACTCCTGGAAGTCCAGAGAAGGTTTAAAAGGTGAGAAAATTGGAATAATTGCCGGGAAAACCCTAAAAATAGCCCTTTTCTATTTCCCATACAAACGATTTTTTGACATTAGACTTGACTTACATTACGTACATATGTTGGAAGAAAATAAAAAATAATTATTTCATTCAGAAGTTTATTAGAATAGGATAATGAATATCGGTTTAAAAGAACCGTTTGTAATGTCCAGAATGGGCAAGAAGATACAAATTCCTATGGATTTCTATGGCCAAAGAATCTTCGTTGCTCATGATTTTCTTTTAGCAACTATTGTATAAATTGTTACAAATATGTTACATGAACTGAGAGTTACACTTTACCTACAACTAATACTACATATACATAAATATTAAAGAGATAACAGAAGCACGTGTACCCTTTCTTTAAAATACCAGAAACACGGAACAATGAGGGATAAATCATTTTCAAAATCCATGCGCATTATTTGTAAAATTATAAAAAAATTTACATCTTAATTAATTAAGTCATTTACATCTTAATTAATTAAGTTAATTTCGTCATTAGTAACATAGGTATAGCTGACGTGGCAAACTCTATTCCGTCTTCAATAACCCGATATTGGTTTTTATTAAATTTCTACTGTTTCAATCGAACAATGATTGACATATTAGTAAGTTGTCAAATCTAATGTCAAAAAAACGTATGGGAAATAGAAAAGGACTGATTTTAGAGTTTTCCCGGAAATTAATCATTTTTTTTCAGCTTTTAGAACTTCCCTGATCCTCCACGAACATTTCCAGACTAAGATAAGATAAATCCGTTCAGCCGTTCTCGCGTTTTATTGAGATTAACGCACATCAATTCATTTACCTATATATATCTTCTACCTGGCAATCTCCCAGCTATAGCCAGGGTCTGCCTTACATGTTGTGAATAGTTTTTGGCTATTTGTTTTTACGACCGGCCGCCTGCCTGACATCAACCCTCTTTGGGAATCAACATTAATCAGTGATGTCTAAATACTCGTAGAAAGTTCATATGATTCGGAAAAATCACATTGGTACTTGCCCGGGCCAGGATCGAACCAGCGCCCTCGGCGACGAGAGGTCGAGAGGCGGGCCCGTTTAACCACGTTTAAGTTTAAGTTTATGAAAATAAACAGCCAGTTTTAGATTCACGTTTTAAGTTGATTTTATAAGTTTAATACATTTATACATTAACATACATTCCACTTGTTTAATATGTATCGTAAAAAATGTAATACTAATAAAAACAATAATTACGACAATTAGTACAACAGGAAAATGAACTAATATCAAATATCCCGCCACATTAAGATACCTTAGAGTAATGAATGTAATAATAAAATCATAGGTGTCACATGTATACCCAAAGTGTATTAATTAATTTTGAGTTTAAAATATAGCAGTCGTGGTTTTATATAAGACACGATAGTCAGCGATACCTGTATGTACTTATAAATTAAATTTTTAATTTAGAAAAAAAATACATACTTTTATAATAAAACTTTAATATCAGATTAGTGAACATATAAACCTATTCGATTCAAATAATTTTATTTGTAAAAGTATCAAGAACACTTAACAAGTAGACATATTTAAATATATACAAAGTTATTGAGGATTGTGAACTGTAATGTTGTCATTAACTTTAGAGGTAAAACATAGAAAAGCCCTTTTTGGTTTTGATAAATCGTGTAATTGTTCCTAATTACCGCCATCTATTGTAATTATTTAGTAGCTTTAGTAGTGCTGTGTCGTTAAAGTGGTTGTCCTTTTTTCCCACAGATGTCACTTATCTCATTTATACTACTAATATTTAACTTGAAACCTTATTATATGAACCTAGTATTGTATTGCAATAAAACTCTACAATGACATAATTGATCCATGAAAATAGTGTTATATCTATAATTCATCCCGAGAATTACGTGTAAAGTACACTTAACAATTATTACTGCACAACAGATGAACGTAGTTTGTAGTTAGTGTAATGATTGATAGATGTCGCTGTCCGTTTTTCTCTTCATTAAATAATAAATTGGTTGTTTGTAAAGTAGGTTTACGATCGAGATGTTTACCTGATAAATTCTTATTGGTGATATAAGTTTTTTGGGAAGTAAGGAATTAATGAAGATAACAATTTTTTTCAAATTTTAAATTACATCTATGGTTTTATTCACAATTTTGATGATAAATTTCGGGTGTAAAATGACAAGTTTACTTATTCGACTATGATATACATTTTTCTTCATACATACATTCATACAGACATACTTTTATACATTTATACAAACATTTATCATACATACATACATATCATCTCCATTCGTTTGTATGCCGCTAGAGTGAGAGAGACGGAAGATCGGTCCACTCACTCGAACGCTATGCCTGCCTCCGCTCGTGAGGATTCCGCGTGACAAGTTTCACGGAATGACTGGCAGCGCTCGAGATGAGACGGGAGATTGGTCCGTCTCTCTCGCGTTATACCTGCGATCGCGCTCGTGAGGTTTTGGTGTGACACAAGTTTCTGAACATGTCACCCGACTAAAACGAGTTTCACGTCAAAAAAGTATATGAAGTTATTATTATAAACAACAATAACAACAGAATTAATATTCATATATCATATATTCATATAACTTCATATACTAAAACCCCAATTGATAAAAGTAATGAAAATATCTTTAAGATAATTTACATAACAAATCTTCCCATATTACATTTATACTAATATTTTTCTGTCATAGAGTACCGATAATCTCCTGTAAGTCTCCAGTAAAATGAAACTATGATCGAAGTGTCACAAGAAAATTATAAGATTTATATTTAATAACACAAACACACAACAATACTATTATTACCTGACAGTGAGAGATCTTGAACTCAATTTTATTTTTATATTCGTTTAATTACCTATAATGCATCAACTACAGCGGTACTAACTTATTTTATATAACAAATTGGTTTTGTACTTGAAACTAGTTAAAAAAAAGATATAAATTATTTTTAGTATATTAATATTTATTATATTTAGATAAAACTCGTATAAATTCTAACATATTTTAACTATGTATCTATCTATCTTTCTTGGTACAATAAAATCTTTATCTCGTGTCTGCCTCTCAGTAACGATGAGCCAATATATGAGATATCCTTTTTAATACAATTATAATTATTAGTAAAATTCTATTACACATAGTTTTTAATCATACTAAACATTATATATATTTATCAGTTTCTTCAGGCACGAGGACGTGGTCAGCGCTCCACTGACGACCAGAGACTATTGGTGTTACACACAACTACACGAAGCGACTGATAAAGGAAGAGTTGACGTCTGTATAGGTTAGTGAGGTTTATAATCTTGTACTGTTTCTTTATATACATTATAATGATTTTGTTGGTGCTTACTGATTATTGTCTTTACTTCAGCTCTTCAACTCTTTTCGATTATTTTTCCAGCCTTCTGCAGCACGGTGTCGATCCAAACTTACGCAACATGTAAGGGAAGACTCAGACTCTATGTAGCTGACCCAGAACTGAACCAGTTCTAACAGGTCGGTTACAGCACTCTGTAACATTGACCAGAACAAAATATTCACTAAAATCCAATGTTCACAATCTTACCGACACAAAAAGAAGCGACTATTAAATATTTATTTTATGTTTTTCGTAACTTACCTATAAATCAATTGTTATTAAAAGTTTAAAGTTATTAAAACGTGCCTGTTCATGAATGCATTAAGATCTTTTTCAAGAAGTTAACTTTATATAAAATTGATGACATAAATATATAGGTATAGCGACTTTTGTTTCTTTGCTTTTTATATAATGTAAATAGTACAAATATTATTTTATCATGAGACTACATTCAAGCTGCCAGTCATGTCAACTCAAACTATTAATGTGTCGTTCTAAATGTCACAAGCTGTGTATTCCAGAGGTCTGGTCCCAGTTCACATCGCCTGTTCCTACGGACACTACGAGCTCGATGAATGATGGCCTGTTTGTTTGTTACGTCCTGTTGATCATTAATATATATATGTAGATATTAAATATACTGAAATGTTCATACTCAATAACATAGCTCACATTTCCTTTAAGTATATATTTCTCGTTTAATTTCTTTTCAATATATGTATATCAAAGGGCAATGTCCATTTTTGGCCTAGCGTGAACAAGCTGCTATCAAAAAAACAAGTTTATGAAAAAAAAAATTTTTTTTAGCTAGCCATTCTATTGTTGTTTGAGTGTACATTTGTATTTTATTGAAAAAATATTTTTAAAGTATCTTCATTGATTTGCTTTATTGATCCACGTTTTGTGTTACCAGCAAGATCAAGTAACGATTGCGTCAAATCGAGTCATCTCGCAGTACTTAATACAACTATAAGTATTTAATACAAAAAGAATTAAAAATAATTGTTATAATTAGCTTCGTCATTTAAAACGTTTTATAAACTGAAATATGGAGAATGTTAAACGTAATCATGTCTGTTTTCGATCGATTATTTAATGTTTTTTTTTATTGCAACACTAATAAAACAAAAAAATACAAATTGACATTTGTGTGTCACAAACTGATTTTTAAATTTGCTTTGTTTACCTACATTTAGAGTGATGATTTATTGTGGATTTTCTTTCAACGATTGTTTATTCATTATGGACTCCGACCTACCTTTTTCCAATGACCCCGGCACTCTTAAATTATGGACACAAAAATATATGTTTTGATGGAGTAAAACTATACAATGATTTGCCAAACTACATAAAGGAATGTCAATGTTTAAATGCTTTTAAAAGTAAACTTAAAATATATGTATATATATATATTAGACAATATTAAGTAGTACTAGCCGTTCCATGTATCAAATATTAATGTATGTGTGTAACATTATTTAATCTGATGTAAGTGAACCTATGTATGTTCTTATGAGAATAAAGATCTTTAACAATAAACTATCTGCATCGCTAACTAAAATAATCACAACGGTAAGGAAACTACAAAAGAAAATTATTGTAATTGCATGGTTGGCCGAAGGACAGTGGGTTCCTGTGCTCATATAGTTACTATTTTATGGTTTTTAAGTTGGGCAAGGTATCAGGAATACATTTCACCACCTGCCCAATTTCTTGAACACATTAATAACATATGATGTCTCAGAATAAAAATAAATCATAAAAAAATGTTGTTTTATTTTGCTTTAACCTGTTTTTTCTCACATGACAAATATCTCTCTTTAAACATTTTGATACAAAACTAAGTTCATATTCTCATTATTACTAGTTAGTGCTTTTAAACTAATTACAAAAAAATATGATAAAATGTCTGTTCACGTCAGGCCAAAGTCCCCATACTAAGTGGACAATCTCCTTTATCATTTATATAAACAATACAACTTTTCTATTATTTATTCACGACACAAGACGATTATTAAAGGTTAAATTAGTTCAGTAGTCTAAAACACACCTACAGCTTCCTATAATAATGCGTTTGCTCAAAGAGTTAGCCAATATAAGATGAGAGGAGTATGAAGTTGATAACATTTTAATGATACATACAACAACCCCCAGATTTGTTCCCTGCTGTTTAGTTCTGATGCTGACAAGTCTAATGTCCCTTAATAATAACATCACACTTTACAATAATAATAAATAAAAAATAAAAATTCTTTATTTTCTTTAACAAATTTGTACTTAAATATGTATAAAGTTATAGGAGTCTCCTTTTAAGCATATGAAAAGCCTGTGATTCTCTCTCTTAGGGTTTTACAATTAATGTGTTGATAAAAAAATAATTTTACACAAAAATCACACGATTGTTTTATACACAGGTATCTTATAGCGCTTCCGACGTATGAAAAGATATTTTACAGACATTTCATAGAGTCTAGATTATTAAGGCATTTAAACAGTAAGATCTATTAAGGACAAATAGTGAATATTATGTATTGAAAAGATCATGAAAGGTACCTACCCTATGAAACAAGATGAATATAATATTGTCAAGCGAGTCACTAAGCTACGAAAGTTATGGAAGAACACAGATTTTGACGAGTATTAAATTCCGTCGATATGTAATTTGTATCTAACACCAATTAAAATATATGTATAGAACCAATATTAATATATATTTAAAACGGCTAGGAGGAGCCATACATAGTGATTCACAATAATAATATATCTGAAAATTCTATTAACACTCACTGGGTATATCATAATAAAGTATTTCTTTCTTTACTCAAGAATTAAAATAAGAAAGGAAAACTATAATAAAACTGATTAATGTAGTAAAAATATGCTAAAGGGAGCAACTCGTTTATAATTGTAAGTACATATTTGTATTCGACAATGATAATGCAGGTCAATGATATTTTGTTTTTAAGTAGCAATGAAGTTGCGAATGTCTTATATTACAATTACATACAAAGAACCAATATATGGAAGTTAATTTCAACTATAAATTATTTTAGTACGAACAAAGCTTCTTAAAAATTGGTAAGTAGGCAAATTACAGAGTATTATTCTTATTTCTAATACAATGTTCAATTGAAAACGAAAATCGTACTGTATCGGAACAGGTAAGTATGTATATGTCTTTGTATAATGACAATATATTACATTTTTGTCCAAGGAAGGTAATATAATACATTATTCATTATTTAGTGTGGGTAGAATTTTAGCAAATAAAACTTTTTAATGAACATTAGTCTACTTTCTCCTACTGTGATTCGTAGGCTCTGGGTTTACAGGCATCATAAATGTTTAAGAGGTTAAAGCAATCGATATTGCCCTATACAATGAATTTATATTCTGAATATTAAGCATTTAAATATATGTTAGAAACGTATTTAAAGATTTTAATACTATCACGAAACAGTTGGCGTAGAAAATTTTTGAAAAAACAACAGCATTTACAGTGTGTAAAGATATATAACTATTTCGATAAAAAGAAATAACAATGTCGGTAGATAGCTATAGGGAAAATTCACTAAAGAACAAGCTTGGAAGAATAGTACCTAGACGACCTTACATACTAGTGTTTCTTAAGAAATCTACAAATCGTATAAGGCTAAGTGTTAAGTTGGGGTTTTAAGATGACGATTATATAAAGTAGTACCACAGTATTAAATACAGGTATTTCTAATAATACACATTTAACGCTTATCCACATATTAAATGATGTTATTTTACTTCACTTATCAGTAATAAATTAGATGGTTATATTATATTTTTCTAGTATTGAAGTCATACTTGTTTAAGATATAAAGACTACTGGGTTTAAAAATGTATTTAAAAATGACACTGTTATCGTGTTTCCTTTGTTTGTAAAGTTATTGAGAAAACGTAGCCCATTTCAACTTACTTAATTTTGTCACAGAACAGACGGCAAGTTAATTATTTTTTTTACGAAACAATATTTGTTTACCATCTGAGATGACGCGTTTTGGAGTCTTTCTGAAAAAACCTTTTCTATTTTATCTCGTTATACATATTACTAAGTATATAAGCAAAACATTTAATACAAATAAACTAAAGTGATAAAAGAGATTGTGAGTTCAATAACGGCTCACAATAAGTACATACATCTTTAATTTCAAGCAGATGAAGTAATTATGATAAAATAACATCGATATTATAAAATATTTTGAAATATTTAATATATTTTAGTTGCCTTCCATTCTGATTCTAATGTATTTCTTTACACAATCAGATTTGAAGGAAAACTCTATAACGTTGCGAACGACATCTTAATACAAATTAATCAAGGGATAAAATAAATAATACATTAAATACATAAAATGCTATCTGCTTTAGGGGGACTGCTACTCGATCCTATTAATCGAACAAAAGAAATCGATCCCTATACAAGAAAAACACATAAAATCTACAAATACATTTCTTAATTATCTAGTCATATTATTCATCATCAAAGAATCGATTAAACTATTTGTTTATATAAATATATTTTATACATATACTTATATGGATATGTTAAACTACATTTTCTTCTAATATTTTGAAAATGCGAATAGATATATGATATATGAATACATATATGAACAGAACATCAATTAGTAGTTCCTCATATAATTCTATAAACTCTGTTGAAAGCAAATATATATTTAAGTAATAACATTTTAATAAAATCGGTTAATTATTGTAACTGCATCGATATTATAATACATAAAATAAACACATTAGATGAGTACAATAAGAAACGAATAGTCTTTGTACCAACGCTATGGTTCATAGCATGGAGCAGGTCTTGTGTAGGCCATGCATCATCAGAGCATCAATAACTAGGCCTTGTAATATGAGGACTTGCTGTATTGAGCCCTTGACGGCTCCCTTATAATAAAATACACTATTTACTTAAATAGAAACAATACAAAGTAGAACTCATAAGAATTAGTGAATCATTATAACAATATTACTCAAAATATTGAATTTAATTAAACTCAAACGATCTTATAAACGTAATAGATTGTATTAAACACGTCAACCTTTTGAATTAAACGTTTCGTGTATTGTGTTAGTACCTGGATCAATCGGGCGACTCGTGAGCGGCGAGCGAGGTGGCTGGGAACAGAGGATACCATCCATACGTGCGCTGCGGCAGGGACAGTCTGTCGAGACACATCTCCGCTCCTCACAAAGCGAGCTTGTGTTCAAATCCTCCGCATCACTACCAGCGTACGACCTAAGGCCTCGCTTGCCTAGTTTTAAAATTGGATAGTTTATTATAAGTCGTTTATCATTCAGAGCTTGGACACTATAGAATCAAAGGTATTATATCGGAGACTCACTTCACTTTAGTATCCCAAAGTAGTGCTGATATCTATTCATATAAACTGTTGATATTATTATTCATACTTTCTTCAAATTGAAATGGAACGTTAGATTGTATACCACAATGAAATTGAAATCTACAGCAGAGGAGAATGATGATGTTTGTTCTTGTGCAACCACTTGTCATCATCGCGAAAGTAGCATGTCACGTATGAGTCAGGCACTTCGACATTAACGACGTACACCCGACGAGCATGAGATACCTGTTAGCAAATTTAAGTACAATATATGTTATTTGGAGCATATATTAATGTATCAGTATGGTTTTCAACAAAATATTAGTAACAATTGAGTGCAAAGAAAACATTGCTTCATTAATAATTTTACGTATTCGTTTCTTATTATGTTCTGAATGTATTAGAAACTTCAGTCATATTTGGAGTTTTTTTTTAGTACATTTGTCTATATGTACAATATATTCGAATTGAAAATGTAATATTTTAGGTCGTTAATTTTCGTAAGTTATTCATAATAAGGATATAAGTCAGTGGTGGCCTAGTGGTTAAAGGGCCCGCCTCTCGTTGCCGAGGGCGCGGGTTCGATCCTGGCCCGGGCAAATACCAATGTGATTTTTCCGAGTCATATGTACTTTCTAAGACTATTTAGACATCACTGATTAATATTGATTCCCAAAAAGAGGGTTGATGTCAGGCAGGCCGGTCGTAAAAACAAATAGTTGATTCATATTTGTTTATACTTGGAACATTTCATTATATGTTATTCTATTTATTAATGGCGCCTTCTGCTTGTCAGCTTCCGGCGCGATTAATAAATAGTGCTTATTGTTATTTATATTCTCTCAAATTATGTCGATTAATCAATGCTATAATAATTTTGTTTTATGTATAATGCAAGAATTAAACTACTAGAACCTTATTTTACTGATCTGATTAGATTATCAAATTCCGGTGTAATATATCAACTTTTAATATTTAATGTTACATAATCCTGTATTATTAAATAATATTTGTCCATAAATAATCATTAGAATAATTAAGATAAACAATGTTTAATATTATCTCTAAAGTTTACAAATTTAATATTTAATTAAGTCAAGATATTGAATATAATACCGATATACCGCCATATTGAACATATCGGCCATTAGTATTCTAACCGTTGTAACGTGCATTAAAAGTGTTCCTTTATATAACGTATCGTCATTTACGCCGCCACCCTGAGAACCCACCTTCTATAATACATAGTAAGGTTATAATATGTAGTTATTTCGCAATTGTCATGAATAAAAAACTTAAAAGAGTTTTAGCAACCTACATCCGATATAATTTTAATCAGGTGAAGCAAAAAAGCATAACAAAACAGTGGTGTACACAACCAAGATGTATATTCAGTAAACACTAAATAAAGGTAATTTGAGTCACTATTCACGTAGATAGGTCTTTTATAAAACCTATTTGTTGTGTTTATTGTCGTGGCCAAAATAAGCATGATTTAAACTGATGCTTATTTTTAATTATAAATGGTTCTTTGTGTAGTATTATTTATATAAAGCAACTTGTTTTTCTTATTTGAGATGTTTTTATTTTATAGTAAAACAATGAATGCTTTTTATTTTATAAATAATTTAACCAACGTCGACTGTTGCAGGTAACGATTGGTACGCTGTCTGTCGTACCAGTAATAGTCTGATCCTGTACGATATAGCTCGTGGTCTAACTAGCGAAGTGAGTTATATTTTCTATCGAACTTCTATATAGGTATGTAGTATTAAAAGTTTATAGTCATGAATACTCCAGATACCATGGTGGGTGGAGCTTGTCTGTTGCAATGTGCTGGCGAACTTAGTGTGGTGGAGTACGGCCTCGATAGAGTACTACAAACGGTGAGTAATTTAATTTATACTACATATAATGTTTCGTATCTTATGGAGGTTCGTACTGAGCGTGTGAATCCTCACGTGCTCAATGAGGGCTGGACAGACAGACGATTGCTGTTATTGATCTTGTTACAGATACGGGAACATACATAGGATAGATGTTAGAGTTCCTTTGTTATGAAAAAAAAGATTGATATCAATGATGTAAATGTTGTAGGAGTTCAGTTAGATTGGTTGGAGCTGAATGAGAGCGGACATCTGCTTCTGTTCCGTCATACTAGACGACGACTTGCACTTCTCCGTATTGATACCGGTGAAAAGGTAGTACATTCATATATATAGCGTAAACGACATAGATGGATAAATTGAGTCAATAAAATATGATATTTCATTGTCTGGTATTTCATTTTTTTAGGAAATTATCGCGAGCGGAGTCAGTTTCGTGCATGGGATAGAAAACAGTGACGCTGTTGTAGCCCGAACCCCAACACATTTGCTGATTTGGTAAGATTTAATAATATATTTTTTAATTCTACTGGATAGTGCTCGACTGTTGGTAGATGGAAATGAAGTGTTAGATACTGAACGCACTATCTCAGTATCATCCTATTCACGCCTTTTCTTGAAGATACCCAAATTATAACGTCATGTTGAAATATCTTTTTCATTATAATTGTGGGATTGTAATGTGGAGATTAATGATTGTATTAGCACTTTTGAAAACGTACTCCATGTAGATAAAAGTATCTTCTAACTTAAAATAATGTATCGTTGGCAATGTTTAAATGGTCAATATTAATTTAATATTTAGGGAGAGAACATATCAAAATCGTCCTGTAAATTAATCCTAGTTTTTCCTCATTATGTCTATATATTACATATACATGGATCATAAGGTTGTTCCGACATATATATGTGTGTTTGTATGTGTTGTAGGTACAGTGTATGGGCTGTATCAGTATCAGAGCGACGAGTCCTACTGGAAGGAGGTCAGATCCAGGCCATTGTATTGGATGAACATCGACTGGCGTTAGTAAGATGGCTTTAAAGTATTGACATTATTGTTATATTAATGAGATCTAAGACTTCCTCGACTATTCATTTAAATGAAACACATCTGGTCTGCCCGTGATCGTGGTTGCTGTAAAGTAACTGAAACGTCGCCAGTATGTCGTTTATTTAAAAATACCCAAAAACATTCTTTTCATTTATTTTTGTATTGTTTGAAGTGATTACTATGAAATTTTTATATAGGCGACGTTTAAATTTAAAGTTCAGTAGTTCAGCAAGATTCAGTATGTTGCTAAAGTAACTTTTTGGACAGATTATGTTATAGAATACTACAGAGTACTAAGTTTTTTTTTTGCATAAGACAATTAATAAAGGATTTCATTATAACAGGATTGATTTAATGTTCCAAGCGCTATTTGAATTTCTTTTCATCAATCGCTATATTGTTAATGTACTATTTATTTTGAATAGATTCCGCGTTACGTAGCGGGGGCTTAAAGGATTGTGCTCAATACTTGGACGTCGGGTCGTTGTGGTGTCAACTGGCTGAACAGGCGCTAACAGGATACGATGTTGAGGTTAATATGTATGGCATTGCAGTTACATTAAATATAAACAGAAATTTGTTAAGGCTTCGTTGCCAAACACATTGAAAACATCCTACTAATTTTAAGTAAGTTTTTCACGATATTTGCTTTACACATAAAGCAAATATCGTGAAAAACTTAAACAAATTCACAAATTTGTATTCAAGTACAGAGAATATAAGTGCAGTGGATGTCTCATAAATAATGTAGATTTTCAGTGTTCATTTTTTAATATATAATGCAATGAAATAGACTAACTATGAGAGGTATAGCTCCTCGTATTTAATGGTTTTTATCCCAAAGAGCCATAAGCTCCTAGGTTAAACGGTTTTTTGACCTTAAATGCAAAAAAAAATCGCATTGCTTTAATAACATCAGTTGGATTCAAATTATTTTGTATAAAATAATTTCGCCATAGATCTCAAATGTAAAGTCTGGACTGAATTTCGGATGTGGTAGGAGTTTAATATCACCAAGTTCTTTGATCGTATTCCGTGTTACTTTCGTCATTTATGGTATTTTGTCAAGATACAACAACCGGTTTTTTTTCAAGATAATTCTTTAGAATTAGAAAACCGGTTTCGGTAACATGGATATTTCTTCAAAAAAACCTCATACATTCGCATCACCTGTCCACTATTGTATAAAAACGTAGTCCTTCATCAACAAACAAACAGAAAATTATTCAAAGAAAATAAAATTACTATACCGTTCGTGGAGCTAGAGATAAATTTAAGAAGTTCCAACATATTTAAATCCATACGTTGAAATTCTTACATATGAATCGACATTACCTATGAGACACATGTATATATGATAGAAATAAAGATTGTCCAATGGTTTTAGAATAACTACTTCAATTAATTATTGGTTTAATTACATTAACGTTAGGTTCAAGTAGATTGGACCACCCTAAAACCGAACAACAGTTATGTTTGGTTAAGTGTTAGCCATTCAGTTGTGGTGGTATATTCCTCACTGCGTAAATTAGAGAAGGACTAATATATATATATTATAACATTGAAACGTTCTAGTACCTCATAACAGATATATTTTTTTCAGTTGGCGACGAAATGCTATAAAGCAGTAGGTGATGAGGCTAGAACATTTTATCTAGAGCAAACTGTCGAGTTAGCTTCAGCCAAAGGGAACGGAAATATTGATGAAGGTATTTTTTGCATTTACACGGTTTGGATACACCTCATGTATCTGTTTCTTTTTGTACGCACTTATTGTATTAATAGTATTCATTTATTTATTTATTGGATCGCCAACAAAGTATACACAAATACAACCATTTAAAGTAATACAATTAAGATGCTATGTGCTACCATAGTTACAGGCAACCACTTCATGCTGAAATAGTAACAGAGTGCATGTAATGACAAAGTTAACATTTTGGTTTAAATACATTTTAGTTTAAATACAGTGCATGAAGAACAAACAACTATAAAGTAAAATCTATTTATTTTATTAATCGTGATTATAATATAATGCATAGGTTTAAAGAGTCCCGAGGTTCGTGCACGTCTAGCAATATTTGTGGGGGACTTAACCACCGCCGAAGAATACTACGTACGTGGAGCCGCTCAGCCAGAATTGGCCATTAATATGTACAAGCAGTTCAATAGATGGGCAGATGCCATCGGCCTCGCTGGAAGAGTCGATAGACAAGCGGTGACATCACTCAGGCAGCAATACATGGACTATCTCACGTCAACAGGTGCAAAAATGATAACTTATATCATATATATTTAATAATATATACATTGTGTTCGTTACAATAACACTAATAATCTATTTGCCCTAATAAAGTATTATTTTGTTGGTACAGGTCGTCTCATCGAGGCGCGGTTCGTGTGTGGGTGACGCTCTGTTACATCACCCCACACGATCAACTAGGACAGGTGAAGGTTGCATTATCAGATACACAAAAAAAATAATGTACTGCACTAAATGGCTCCTTTATCAGATAGATAAATAAAAATGCTACTGAAGTATCTACCTATTTAAGAGAATATCGCTTGATGCTCTCACTAAGTATAGTCATGTTGTATTTGTTAGAAGATCTTGCTTCTTTTGTTGCAGGAATCAATACTGGTGTAAATTACCAACTAGATTTTTTTGATTTAGTATCATTGATTATAATTGATCATACTGTGGTTGATGTTTCATGTAAGTTCGATTGATGCAAGATAAACATGACTGTTATGCATTTAACTAAAAAAGAATACAAGTTAATTTTATGAATATAACTGTCACAAACATAATTATTTATTCTTGAACAGTGACTTCTGCATACTTCTTTACATTTTAAAAAGTTAAGTTTCTCTAATACTTAGAGACATAGATTATGAACTTTGCAATTTGTTTCCCTTGTAGGAGGAATGGTGAGAAATGGCTGGTGAAATATCCGAGCGTAAAGGTGATATAAGAACTGCGGTTGATTACTATTCTAGAGGCAACAACTACGCAAGAGAAGTCAGTGTTGTTTATTATAAATGTTGTTTTTAATTTTTATTATATTATTTGTTGTTCTTCAGGCCTGTCCTGAAGGAGAGTGGGGCGCGTGGCTTGTATCATCGCGACAGGCGTGCGCCGCTGTACCTCATCTCATAGAGGCTGCTCGAACCGTTGATGCTCTCACCGCAGCTCTGAAAGCACATACACACACATTGTACAGGTATTATTAATAATATCTGCTTACCGAGCTTTGTTGGCTGTTTAGGAATTATTAGTTTTTATTTTGTGTGTTCTTTTAATTTCGTTTAGGCATTTTTAATTCAACATGTTAAGAAGACAGAAAACAATATAAATCAACAATTAATTTCTTAGTTTAACCTCGAAACATTAATTGACTTCCTGGTACTTAGCAACGCCATCTGCTGTTGTGTCGTTAAAGCAATTAGTAAAAGCAAGTAGCAAAAAGTAGTATCACTATTCGCCACTAGATGTCAGGAAGAGTCATATTTTAAGCAACAAACTTTTGTTATTCTTTTTTTACGTAAAATAACATTTTCTAAATGATTAATGAGGATGATGATTCCTAGCTAGATCGATTTATCGCCCCCGAAACCCCCTATATACTAAATATCATGATCATCATAATATATAAATATATAGTATACAAGAATTGCTCATTTAAAGATATAAGATATTGCTTTAGGTTTTGTTTTTTTATATATATATATTTTTTTAAATCAATCCATTGATATCTTTAGGTTATAGAAGATAAAGCATCTATTCGGGAGCAATGTGAACAGTTGGGGGATCATTTTATATCTTCTCAAGTAAGTTATTTTAAATAATGAACAAAAGAAATATGTTGTTATTATTTTTTTTATAATTGTTATTAAGGTAATTCGATTTTGTTAATTCCTAAAAGTTATTGTGTATAGTTGCAAAAATATAAATGTAAACATGCTTAGCAACGCCATCTGCTGTTGTGTCGTTAAAGCAAGTAGCAAAAAGTAGTATCACTATTCGCCACTAGATGTCAGGAAGAGTCATATTTTAAACAACAAATTTTTGTTATTCTTTTTTACGTAAAATAACATTTTCTAAATGATTAATGATGATAATTATTCCTAGCTAGATCGATTTATCGCCATCGTTTGAGCCGATATCGAGATTCCAATAATATATAAATAAAGGTTTTGTTTTTTTATATATATTTTTTGTAAATCAATCCATTGATATCTTTAGGTTATAGAAGATAAAGAATCTATTCGGGAGCAAAGTGAACAGTTGGGGGATCATTTTATATCTTCTCAAGTAAGTTTTTTTTACTTCATTTTTATATTAATGAACAAAAGAAATATGTTGTTATTATTTTTTTTATAATTGTTATTAACGTTGTTATTAACGTAATTCGATTTTGTTCATTCCTTATTAGTTATTGTGTAAAGTTGCAAAAATATAAATGTAAACATCCACTAAGGGTGTAAACTAATATGTTTTCAATTATTCATTTCTTCTTTTACACACGGTTTATTTTATTTTAGTAGGTTTCATATGTCAATTAATATTCATTAATTATCTATCTATTTTTGCAAACATTTACAGGAATGGGATACAGCGGAACGAGTTCTCATATCCTGTGGCGTGGCGGAGAAATGTGTAGGAGCGTACAACGCCGCGGGCAAAGTGTCGGAAGGTCTACGTGTTCCCGCTACACATGTGGCAGAAGAAGACAGACAGATATTTACTGACACTCGCTCAACAATTACGACAGGAAGGGCGCTTTAGAAAGACTGAACAAATTTATATACAGATATAGATACAGACACAGGTGAAGCTATATCTATGTATAAGGTAAAATATTGAAATATTAATTGTTTTATTTATATGCATAGAACAAACATATGGTTTTCCTAAATCGCTGTTAAACATCGTTCAGGAAGCGTCTCAGTATGAGTCGACGCTGCGGTTGACAAACCTACTACATAGAAGCCTTTGAGAGCCACTGGGGAAAACGATGCGTCTATTGATATGAAACCAAACTTGTTAGTGTTCCATAGATTCACTGTGTGGCCATTAGGTCTATCGCGTTGCAGGAGCGGAACTTCAACAGTTCCTGGGACTTGGGACCCAGGTGTAGGTTTAAGGGACCCCCTCACTCACACCGTCCAAGCTCCTCTCAAAACCTAGCCGAAATTGAAACGAACCTACTAGGGCTGCCTTCAACGCACGTTCTAATGAACTGATATTAGTTCAGAACAGGCTCAAGTCTTTTAGTAGGATATAGAGAGAATTGGCTGTCATACCTCTCTCTGCACTTCTATAGGATACAAATTTACCACGAACCTATTCTTAGTGAGTTTTTTAGTGAGCTTGTAATACTTGTCGACCTTGATCATATAGTCTTTCGAAATGTTGGCTTCCAAAGGAACCGTGAGCTCTATTAGCACAACGCGCTTTAAAATTAGCTAGCGCATTTTAAAAAATGCCATTACCCTCTAGGTCTAATGAAAATAAATATATGTTGTAGATATGATGTTGTATGGTATATTGTTTCCATTATTAAAAGTGCCATCCAGATGTATGACACGAGTGGTCAGTGGGAGAACGTTCCAAGCAACTTGGAAAAAATGTACCAATACGCGATCCCTTTCCGTTCGATTGAATATTAACTTTTCATATATAATAATAATTATAGTTGGTTAGTAAATAATTTATTACGGAATATTAGTCTAAATTATTATTATGATAACTAATTTGTGTATATATTTTTTTTATAGATTTTCTCTTTCTTGGCCAAGAATTTTGCCTCATGGTTTTACAAATAAGACGAGTGAAGACGGAGTAAAATTTTACTCCAACTTTACAGATGCTTTATTGAAGAGAGGAATCGAGCCTGTCGTTGTAATATATCACTGGGATTTGGCACAAAATTTACAAGATCTTGGTGAGTTTCAGAGATTGCCAAAAGTATTTAACACAAATGCATTGCTTCTTCACTATATAAAATAGAATAAATAATAAAACAAAACAATTGTTTTCAAAATAATTCATTATAAATTTTAATTATATAAGTTCAAAGAGTTCATCTTTCCTGATAAAACTGAAGAACCCATTTAAATTAATATTTTTCAGTAACAACATGTTCTTTGCAAATGATTTCTTCATTCGCATATTAAACGAAAACCTTTGAACGGCAAATTATATTGATGAATAAATATTAATGAGTTCTAATCTTACAAATTAGGAACTTTAAATAAATCTTGTAAATAAAATGTTCATCAATAAGAATCCTCACCTTTCAGGGCATTCTACACAAGCTTGTAGCACTATATGAAATATTTGTTAATCTAAGTTATAATTCACAGGCGGCCGGACCAATCCTTTGATATCAGATTGGTTTGCGGACTACGCTCGTGTTGTGCCCACTCTATACGCTGACCGAGTCAAAACTTGGATCACTCTCAATGAACCGCTGACGTTTTGCGACATTGCTTACACTTTTGGAGTTCACGCTCCAGGAATAGTTAGCACTGGAGTTGGAAATTATATCTGCAGCAAGAACACAATGTTGGCACACGCTAAAGCTTGGCGGATATATGACAAGGAGTTTAGACGAAAATATAAAGGTAAAAGAATTATATGAATTTATAAAAAATACTTTAGGTACTTGATTTTTTGTTAATTAATAAAATCTCTAGGTTCTTCTGAATTAATTCTGCATACATATGCAAATGTATTTCATTATATTTTAAAGGCAAAGTGTCCATCACCTATCAAGTCATGTGGTTTGAGGGAGATGATGAAAATGAAGGAGAAGCGGCTGAACTGACTCTACAGTTAATGGTGAAAACACAAAAACTAAACAAAAATAATAGTGTCACTAAATACTTTTGAAGTTTAATTATAATGATTGAAAATGTTCATTTACTGTCGTATAATTTCAGGGAGGACTGTACTCACACCCAATCTACTCTAAGGAAGGCGGTTGGCCGAAGAAAATAGAAAAACTCATAGCAGAAAAGAGTAAACAACAGGGATTCAGGAAATCCAGATTACCAGAATTCACAAAAGAAGAAAGAAAACTTATAAGAGGTGAGAATAAAATATAAATAGTCTAATTGTTACATAAATTAATACCAAAACTAAGATTTTCTATTAATAATTATAATTTATAAGTAAAGTTATAAGAAAGCCATATAAATAGCAATAGGCGTCCCTTTCAAAGTTTTTTTGATTGAATTTTTCAAAGGCACGTATGACTTGTACGGTTTGAACTACTACACATCACGAAATGCTCGCCTCGCCCGAGGGTAAGCTGTTGGTCCTTGGCCTCTCTTCGGTGGACCAGACATTGATGTAATAATATCAGTGAGACCAGAATGGCCGCAAGCTGGCTCCAGCTGGTTCCATGTGAGTGTTGTTGTTACTATATACAGTTGTAAGACTCATTGAGGCTGAACAATGTCTTTGGAAACTGATCGTACGTCATACGTGTTTATTGAAGAGTAATGTAGACAGCCAAGTGGTGATTGAAACAATAAAAACGCAACTAACTCGTGTTCCAGGTGTACCCGGAAGGTTTCCGAAAGCTCATATCTTGGTTGAAGAAACAGTATGGAAACATGGAGATCTTTATAACAGAGAATGGTTTCGCAACCAGCGGTGAGGATTTAGATGAGCAAGATCGTATAGATTACCATAAGAAGCATTTGGAACAGGTGATTAATATTAACAAAGTTACATTCCAGATGGACAAATAAAAAAATATGTAATTATTCTAACTAATATCTTCCACCAGGTTCTCCTTGCGGTTGAAGAAGATAAGGCCAATGTCGTGGCGTACACTGCTTGGTCAATGTTGGACAACTTTGAATGGAGCGATGGCTATCGGTAAAGACATATTGATTTCAAAAAGTTTTTAGATTTTCTTCTGTTCATAATCTCATTATAATAATAATCTTTTCAGTTCCAAATTCGGTTTATACGAGGTGGACTTCAACGACCCATCCCGCACCCGCCGCCCGGGAGCCTCCGCCAAGTATTATAAAGATATTGTGAAAGCTAAATAATATGATTTATATAATATTAAATGAACTTTGAACTGAAAGACGTTATTTGTTTGATAAATAATAAAATTAATTTTACATGTGACTTGTGATGTCACTCGGTCCTATATCTAACAATGATTTCTATTCATTAACCCATTAATATTAAACTTCTCACTTTTAAAGGTTGTATCCTATATTGAATTAATCACGTACATTCATAAACGATCAATAATATAATATAACTAAATACATTATAATTATAAACCACTAACTTCGATTTCAACCCATTTATTTTTACATTATCTTATTATAATCCCTAACGGACTCGATCTATGTTTAATCTTACTTAACATCGTCACTACGTACGGAGCGTTAACAGTGTTTCTTTGATAAATCTTCACACGTTATAGTATTAACGTATTGTTGAATGAGAAACGGGAAACGCAAAAACTAACATTTTCGGCACTGCTTTGCTTTCGGTCACCACTACTTCCTTAACCTTACTCGTTTAAAACTTCATAGAAACTGATTCGATTGCCAAATGAAAAGGGATAATTAAATTTGTCGGTATGTCGCTTAGTGGTTTTTTTTGCCATTTTATTAATATTTTCTTTCGAAACAGAAGTGACTAAGTTTTAATTATCTGATTTATTAACAAATTATGGAAAATTTAAGCTGTGAGCTCTGAACTGGTGATGTGTGTTTAACGAAATTAACAACGAGTACATTTTCAATGTTGTCCTTTGATGATAAAACTAAAATAATTACAAAGGGAAGATGTGTGGAACAAAGAAAGGTAATGTTATTCGTTTCAATAAAAAGTAATAAGATAGTTATAATTAGCAGGTTGTGTACACACAAAAAAAGTCTTTCCTTGTTTGTTTATTTCAAATAAGAATGTTTGGATCTCCACTGGTTATAGAAAAAGACATCCATTACGAGGAACTAGGAATACTGCGGCCGGCTGGCAGGAGACGAGGGAGCGAAATGACTGTTTTATAAATATTGATATAGTTAGTTATGTTTAATTATGTATACAGTAGTATCTCTAATGACGAGACTAATATTTGTCATAAGGGATTTCAGATAATCAATTAAATGATGAGAAGACATTTTTGAACATCTTAGGTTTAAATGTAGATGATGATCACTCATCTGAGTTTATATCTGTATTTACTTAAAAAGGAATCAGTTTATCTAAAACCGGGATTAATGTTTATTAAAAGACAAAAAATATACATATTTGAAGAAAATATGAAATAAATCTTGATACTTGCAAATCTACTGAATCTGTGGTTTAAATTTATATTGTATTTAAAATGCTTTATGCTGTTTAATAATTTAAAAGTTAATATAACAATCATAGTTAATATTAAGCTTAGTTATATGCCCGTAACTTACCTTAAGGAAACAAATGAGAGGAATTAGGAGAACTCCTTTGTAGCTGAACTTGATTCATATTTAAATCCAAGTGGTGACTACAAGATGCATCATTGTCTTCTTTTTGTGTATCAACACATTTTTCAGTTTCAACAGAATGTGATGAGTGTACAGTCTCAAATGGTGATGCTGCTAAATAAAATATATTTTTTAATACAACTAAATATATTTAAAGAAAAGTTAAATGAACAATCTTAAAGTTGAATGATAACATATTGTCTTGATTATATCTTCCTTCCTTGTTTCTTTTAGAGTTTCTGATTGAATGTAAATAGACTTGTAATTTTTACTGAATTAAACACTGCCATTCTTATATTACATAAAAAACTATAAACAACTTTTTTTGGTTTGTATTTATCCAATGAAATTATAATAAATTATATTTAGAACACTTTGTTTTTGTTTTACATATGTAAAGAAGTGACACAAGTAGTTATTTTGCGATACTGTTTGTAGGCACTTTCCTTCATTTAGATAAAAAAGGTAATAAAGACTGCACATTATAAATCTATCAAATCACATGTAAGTATATAAAAATGTTAAGATGACTTGTATACCTATTTCATTATATTCAATTAAATCCTATTTTTTTGTTTTTAATTTTTAATTATAAGCACCAATATCTAAAGTAAAATAATAATAATGTAAAATATTATCTATAGTTATAAGGTTTAATTGATTATTTATAGTTTTTTTCTATTAGTAGCATGTATTGTGTGCCTATACTACTTGGGAAGTTGCTTACTTTAGATACTTACTTAAGTATAAAGTTGGTACAGCATTTTGAGTGAGTTGTTTACTTGAAGAACGGTAAAACTGTTCAAAATGACAATCACATATTCTTATGTTGTTATAAATGTAAGAATCTTCCTTTTGTTTCATGTCTTCATTTAAAATATTTTTCCATTGCATGAATTTCTCCAAATTTGGGTATTCAGGTTTAGGAAATGGATGAAAAGGACCTGAAATGTTTTTATTAGAAGTCAATAAACTATTACGGTTGAAATTGACGTAACAAGAGTAGTATACTATTTGCGCTGTAGCTTGGTGCGGGTGACATTTGCCTATATGACGTTGATATCTGTCAGTACCATATGACTAGTGATGTTGCGTAATTCATTTTTATCATTAACGATACTCGCAGTATAAATAATATAGTACTTATATAAAATAATTAAAATCGGGTATGAGTAATCTGATATGAGTTTAGACGAATAAAATCATTTTAATTTAAGATCTGTTGTTTCATTAATATAATTATAGACTTTTTACAATAATAATTGAACTTCAGCCAATATATGTATATTTTTTATTATAAAAAAAACATCGACTATCCACTGTAGCAGTACATCCCATCACTAAATACGTCTATGGCATTACGTTAAACGCATAATACTTTGCTTAATTTTTCTTTCCATTAGATTATATTTGTACACTAGAACATTCTGGTTTGGTTTAATTTAAACTACTTCAGTAAGGAATTATTTAATTTATTACGAATGTGGTACAGCTGAAATACTAAGTCATAATTTGTAAATCGCGGCAACATTCAAGAGTGAAACGAAACGATACTGAAACTGTCACCCGCACCATGCTACAGCGCAAATAGTATAATTGATTGTATATATGACAAATAACAATTTTATAGATTTTACTAAATAAGTATCGTACCTTTAGTCGCACACCGAAAATAACACTTAATAGCCGATTTTCGTGGCATTTTTTCAACTTATCGATAATGCAAATTCGTAGTTAGCAATCAAAATCCAAATGAGAAGAGCCGGGGTCGATTGTAGTCGCAGAAAACAAAGTCCAATTGAGAAAAGCCGGGGTCGATCGTCAAAAGCGTAGAAATAGGAGTCAATGATATATTAAGCCGGGTCAAATTTATTTATTTATTTATTTTAAATGGTTCACACAACAGATTACAACTAAATATGCGAATAATTAATGAGTAATCATTATAGATGAGCTAAGTTGCAATCCAACAATTATGCGAACACAGATTATATAATAAGTATTTCACTTATAAAAAAAAACACATCAGCACTCAAAAATACGTAACACAACACACTTACAAATAATAGAAATAGTATTACACGGTGAAATATGAAAAGGTTACAGGTCAAAATACAATGAACAATAAAATGAAATTATTAACTAGTGAACAGGTGAGGTGAGGAACTAAATAATGAAAAATAAAAAAAAAATAAACAAAAAATATAGATTCGATCGCTATTCCTGGCTGTTAACCGAAACCAATCGTTTTTTAAATAGCTTTAGGTTTCTGTTGAAAACGTCGATACCATCCAACCCGTCGTCCTCAAGAGAGACCCTATTATAAGCGCGACACATACGTCCGATAGGATTGTGATACGAGATATTGTTATTATAAACATCCAGGGTAAATGTTCTGGGGTGTCGGAATTTAAAGTTGATGTTTATCTTTATGGAGCCTAGAAGCGTGGGTGAATCAACAACACCGTGAATAATTTTGTGCAAATACACTAAGCTATTACAGTTGCGACGCATTTCTAGAGTTTGCAATCCGAAACGGTTGAGCCTGTCGTTGTAGCTTTCGAGTGTACGTCCGTACCGATGGCGAGAACCAAGCAATCGTAAGAACCTCCTCTGTACAGCCTCTACCTTATCACAGTGTATGGTGTAGTTGGGTGACCATATGACCGAGTTGTATTCCAAAACGCTGCGAGCTATGGTACAGTATAGATGTTGGAAGTTTTTGGGCTCTTAAAATTTCTAGTGCTCCTGCTTAATAATGTAGTCATAATGGTCCCTAAATGTGAGTTTATCGTCAAATATTACGCTTAGGTCTTTTGCGGTGGATTTGCGTGAAAGTATTTTTTCGTTTAATGTGTAATCGAAAAGTATTTTTTTCGATCTTTTCAGTGTAAAGCTTATTACAAAGCACTTTTCTGTATTTAACGTCATATGATTATTAGAGCACCATTTAGAAACAGCATCTAAGTCCTTCTGAAGAGATGTAGCGTCGTTTGTGTTGTTAATCGAGGAATACATTTTGAGATCATCAGCGTATAGTAAAAATTGACAAGACAAGTTCTTAGCTAGATCATTAATAAATAATATAAAAAATAATGGTCCAAGGTTCAAGGTTCAAATGTTTGAAAAAGAACGTACAGCACAAGAAGAACAGTAAACAAATGCAAATGAACAACTGAAATAATTTAAAATATGTTCTAATGTGAAATGTCAAATCAATTTGAGAGTTACTTACGACGTCTACAGGGTGACTGGTGAATTACTATCAATATTTAAGGAAAATACTCGGAACATGATTCTCATTCGAATTATGTAAAAAAAATAGGCACTTAATTTTTGACCAAATTTCTGTATAAATAAGTAAACTGTTGACACGTTCCAAATGTTCGTGTGGACGCGTGCGGCGACGTGCTGATACAACACTACGTCACGACACGCGTATGTGTGAGTGTCAGTGTATACCTAATCTGTAGGGTGTTCACACGATGCGTAATTAATTACACAACTTTTGGATAACTTTACTTAGAAGTTTATTAATATTTATGTTATATTAATTTTTATTTTGTCATATATGATCGTCAAATATCACGTCCTCAAATATCGATAGTAATTCACCAGTCACCCTGTATAACGCTATTTTCACATTACACGATTTCGCTCGTGCGGGAAAAAATCGCCCGGGCAATTTTTCTTGATCGACTATTGAAGAGTACGAGACCTTTCACATTGCACGATTTGAACACGGGCACGTTTTGTACTCGTGTTGCAGCCGTCCAGTGCCACTAGAACCGCACGGCTACCGTATCGTCCTCTAGCCTAGTGGCCTACGTGACCAAATGCACGCTTTCACACTAGACGGTCTTTAGTCGTACGGGAATTGTCCCCAGTATTGTTTCTACTACGTTCAGTTTTGGTGGTTTGTTTGCAAATTATGGAAGGTGTTGACGCTGAAGTGTTAATATCCCTAGTTGAAGCAAAACCTGTGTTATGGGACAAAACTTTAGAAATTTATAAGGATAGAAATGCAACAAGGAAGGCCTGGGAAGAAGTATGATATGATACAGTATCCATAACGCAATAACTTGTTCGCGATCCATAGTTTTCATCCAGACCAGACCAAATGTTCCAATGAACTGATAAAAATGTACGATTTTTATCGTTCAATGTGAAAGTAGCAAAACCACGATTAAAAATCGGGCGATTTTCTCCCGCACGAGTGAAATCGTGTAATGTGAAAATAGCGTAAAGTTATGAAGGAAAATAGTGTCAAAGTTGTTCTAACTTGTTCGTTAGATGGCAGCATTTGTTATACATTATTTTCTTACACGGTAATTATATGACAGTTTCATCCAGTGTTGCCAACCGTCCGATTTAAATCGTATTTATACGACCTTTTTGACTCTTGAACCATGTACTTCAAATCGTACGCAAAATATACGATTTTTTAAATGAAATCTTACGAAAAAATAAATCTCCGTTGAAACTATAAGGAATGAGTAAAACTAAACTTTAGTACTATAACTAACTATCTTCTTCTTCTACCTGGCAATTTCCCAGCTATAGCCAGGGTCTGCCTTTCATGTTGTGAATAGTACTATAACTAACTATATTTAGTACTATACTATAACTATAAGGAATATGTAAAACTAAACTGTATTCCAGAAATGGTAAATAAGAATTTGCTAGCTGCACAACATATTAAAGAAAAAGAATCGTGTATAAACTTCAAGCCATGTGACGATATGCAGAGCAAATTAAATTTAAGTATGTATGTATGTACAAAAAATATAATGCTTTTCCCGCATCTGCTGTGCCTAATAATTCAGATAGTGACTAAAGCAATTTTTTTCTGTTTTCAAAATATATTTAAGTAATGAATATCTTAATTCCACTTATTAATTGATGAATAATGTTTTTTTTTTTTTATGTGAAGCTTGGCAAACGAGCAGACGGCCCACTTGATGGAAGGTGGTTACCGTCGCCCATGGACATCCGCAACATCTTTGTTGCGGATGCGTTGCCAACCTTGTTTTTTAGGGATAGGGAGGGGTGGGAATCAGGAAATGATAGGAAAGGTTAGGAATAGGGAAAGGGCAACCGGCTCTCTCACTCATCGGACGAAACGCAGCCATAAAGACTACTTCACGCCGATCTTCTGTGAGAGGGTGGTACTTCCCCGGTCGAGCCAGCCCATGTTCGAGCTGTAGTAATTGACCACAACTAAGCTCTACCACCTACAGTAAGCTCTACCACCTACAAAATTATTGATAATAAGATTTAAATTCCTTTTTTTTTAATATAAATAAGCAATTTTATTGAAATCTCATTGCGTACGCTTATTTTCTTGAATTTCAAGACAAAATACTATTTTTTTAGTCTATAGTACGATCCTCTAAAAAATAAAGTTGGCAACACTGGTTTCATCCCCATTCCCCATGATTCTTAATGTGGCCAACCTGACGGCTCGTTTATTGTTAGTTTTTAAATTTTATTAATTTACATTTTATGATTTTACTATTAATTGCTTTCAAAATTCATTTCTCATGTCTCTGCTGTCCTTCCGGCTCTCTCTCTGGTGCCTCTGGTGACAGTCGGCCCCGGCCTTCCTTATGATAGATGTGTTTTATGTCGGTTATCTTCATGGTGAGTGTTTTTTTGCACATAAGTATTAATAAATGTTACTTTTTATATTATTGACATAACGTTCAAATGCAAATGTTTATTAAGTAACATTTTTAGTTTTGTTTAATTTTAGTGTTTATTATCTGTAGTGATAAGAGTACTAGTTTATTTTAATAGTATATTTTGAATTATTCTATAAGCGTAACAACGAGCGCAGGTTTTTTCAACGTTATCGTTTCAATGGCTTTCTTTATTATGTTTTTCACTCTTATCTTCATGATTTGCGGCCACACTCTAAAATGCGACTTCTTGTAAGTCGAATATTTAATCAAGAAATCTATTGTCATAATAAAAACTAGAATCATTGGTTACGTTACAGGACTCGTAAGAATATATATTATATAATTCAAGATGAGGGTCGAAGCTGTTGGTGGAGCGTCTGTTAGGACGTGGTCTGCGGACGAGAGGAAACCTTCTATGAAGAGAAGTGTATGTAGCTGATGTATGATAGTAGTGTGACGGTATGTACTGTTAATTTCTCCATAATGTATCTCTTATATTGAGTAAAACGTTATCGACACATTCATTTTATAATTCCTCATTATGTGTTGATATTATATATGATGAAATCCATATGGCGTCTTTCTAGAATAATCGATTATTATAAAAGTGTTTTAATAGTGTTATACTTTTTAAGTAAAATCAATTTATGTGTTTAATTAAGTATAAACATTTATAATTTTTGTAGGAATCCAATATTTCAAACAGAATAATAATAATAATTCCATACATAATACAGTATGTTATTAATGATGATACTAATGAGACTGATATATAAGGAATTGCTTTATTTGAATAATAAACCTTCTTGGTGATATGAAGTGTAATTTATTTATGGATATTTTAAGATTAATATAAAATATTATATTTTAATTTTCAAACAATCCTTGATGTAACTGTCTCTGTATGTCTTTATATATGAACAATATTGTTTGTGAACAGTATTAATATATATTGTATTATGTATTACAGATGGTGTTATTGGACTGTACTTGAGATTCATCCATCAGGAGATGACGGCTGATCATCAAGTGTTAGATGAAAACTAACAATGAACCAGGTAGCTATTAATGAAACATGAGTGTGTGATTACACTAGACACAATATATTAAAGACAATGAGCTACACATTATATGGAGAGGGAAGTGACTGAGATTTAAACATATTAGAATGTAAAAGACTTGAAGTATCAAGTGTAGTGTTGAAGGTGGAGTGTTGCAGCGGCTCAAACAGTCAATGTCTTTTAATGTATTAAGCTTGTAAGCTTTATCCATACATTTGTATGTAGCTCCTGCGGGACTTGCTTCATGTTAAGAATCATTGTTTCAGTAGCTTCTGATGAGTTCACTAACAGAGGCTGTTAGTTGTTAAGATTGTTAACTTTCTGTTGTTACATATTATTATAAATATTATTTTATTATAGTTAAAGTGTCAATTAACAACAATTTCTTAATTTTCAGATGGTGTTAGGGATTCAGTCAAGGTGCAGGGACTCTAAAGACAAGAGTTTTAATATGTAATTCTCATTATAATATACATAAAAATAAGTTTCGTAGTTTTCCTGGTACCCCTGGTTGGCGCCCTACATAATTAGTGTTTACTTTTTACTACAATCATTAAACTAAGTAAATATTTTTCATTTCATCAATATTAAGGACGAAGATTTGGTATATAAATATTTTTTAATTTATTTATAAGTACTTACTAATTTACCAAAAAATAAATCTGAAGGAAACTTTGTAATCGATGGATTTATGTACAATCAAGTAGCAATAAAATAATATGTGCTGTAACTCATAAAGAGCACAATCAGGTTTTATAATAATTTGCTTTTAGTCGTAATTAATAAATATTAAATAGAAAAACAACAAAACAAAATTAGAATTGGCAATTGTTTTAAAACAAAAACGGTTACTAATAATGAAAACATAATTACTTACATAGTTATTCTGAACATATGGATATTGTGCTGTATATAAATTTAAAATTCCACTTTAGTCCGAGGAACTATAAGGCTTATTAAATTAAAACTAAAGTAGTAATATGTAGCTCAAGGAGGAATCCAAATTATAAATACAGTTTACAGAAATCATTCGTCAAAGTCTGGCGCAACAGCTCCATACACAAGCTGTTCGAACTAAACGTGTCGGCCATGTTCGTGTACATCATACGAGTCAATTGTCTAATCTCTCTTTCATGTATCGAGTATGTCTGTTTCCCCGCTCACTAAGGGCGCGCGTGTCTCAAGTCTTCTTCCTCTCCTCTCTTCTATACTCGTTATTCATGATCAATATCCAAGTACAAATATATCAACACATGTAGTACAAGCGGGTCCTACTACATCGGTTCTCATCTTCAAGAAGCGGCCAACGTCTTTAGTTAATAGTTCTGTTGATGGAAGATAGATGTGTATCCCTTCATCTGTATGTACCTATAATGTATTTATATGAAGACATCTTCACGATCATACATGTTGTTTAGTGTCAGCGAAGGTTTGCAAAAAAAATCGCTATAACTTATAAAAATCAGTTTATTATTTTTTGACTGAGATAGACGGAGAAAAAATATTGTTTGATTTAGAAATGTACATGATAAACTGCCAACAACACTATCTATAATATGTTTTACTTGACTTTAAACGACCACTGATGAAGTTATTTTCGTGTGTAATATAAGGAATATAAAAATAGAAGACAAAGCTTGAAATCAATATCTCCAAAAAATATAAAATGTCATTTACGAATCTTACTCTCTTAATGTGTCTTCTAAAATTCTACAATATGTTTCAAATGCGAAGAATTTTCGTCAATAGATGGCGTCGTTACCCATCACTTAGCCATTGGTTGTTCAGTTCTCTTTAAACGAAACTTTAAAAGTTTGATTTACAACATATTATATTACTTTACATATTAGTAGGCGTTTAGATTACTCTACGTATTCGCTGGGTGCGTAAGGCGTAGTGGGGGACACAAAAGTGATGTTCACTTATTGAGACAAAAAATCACTTATTGAAACTTGTTTTAGTTGTTATACCTATGTATTTATTTCACTTACTGTTTTTAACTGAGCCACGGATTTTTTAAAATTTATTTATTTATTTATTTATTTAACAATTTTTTAAACATCAGAAACATAAAGGACAAAAGAATATAACACAGGAAAAATAAGTTTAAAAGGTATACTTATCCCTAGAAGGGATTTCTTCCAGTATACCCGGGAAGGGAGAAGTGTAGATAGAGAACTTAAGGTAGACGGAAAAATCGAACAAAGGATAAAAGATACAACAAAAAAACAAAAAAAAACATAAACTAATACTAAACAAGAAGAAAAAAATAATAATAATAATAACAAAAAAAAAACATTAAAATTAATTTTACTTAAAAATATATATTAAAAGATAATCATACATACATAAACTAATATATAAATACATAAATAAATAAATATGTCTATGCCATTTAATTACGAATCAATATTGGATAGGAAGTACTCTTTTAATTTCTTTTTAAAAGTGTAGAAGGACTTACAAGTGCGAATAGTAGCCGGTAGTGAATTCCACAGTCTCGCTGCATTGACAGAGAAAGAGTTTGAGTAGAAATTGGAAGTATGGGATGGGATACGGAGTAATAACTGGACATTGGGGCGACAAGGGGAACCAGGGGGATGCAAGAATACAAAACGCTCACGAAGATAAGTAGGGTACAGGGGATTAAATAGGACGTTGTAAAGGAGACATAAAACGTGAGTATCCCTGCGAAGTCTTACGGGAAGCCACTTGAGTTCAGCTCGATATTTGGAGATATGGTCAAATTTGCGGAGTCCGAAAATATACCGAATACAAAGGTTTTGTAGCCTCTCAAGTTTATTAAGTAGTTCTTCAATAGTGTCAAGGTAGCAGGAATCAGCGTAGTCTAAGATAGGTAGGAGAAGAGACTGGACAAGAAGAATTTTAGTTTTGATGGGAAGGAAGTACTGCAAGTTTTTTAGTGAGTGAATAGAAAAGAGAAGTTTTTTACTTACCTCGTTGATATGCTTAGACCAGGACAGGTCGTTACTAAAATGAAGACCTAGGTTTTTAGCAGAATCGGTATAGTTTATTGGTATGCCGTTATACACCAAAGGAGAAATGTGATTTAATGATTTGAGCATATTACGACTACCAACAACTAAAGCCTGTGATTTCGTAGGATTAACCACAAGTCCAAACCGCTCAGCCCAACTGTGTATACGTCTAAGATCTTCATTAACCCCGGCAATAGCTGTTGTAGCATCCGCAACACTAAAGTGGCGATACAATTGTAGATCGTCAGCGTAAAGATGAAACTTAGAAGAAATTACCGCAGATATAGTGTTAATGAAGATGGAAAATAATAGGGGAGATAGCACACCGCCTTGAGGAACACCCGATTTAAGATTACACCAATTTGAGTGAAGTTCACCCAATTGGATGCACTGCGAGCGTCCTCGAAGATAAGACTCGAACCAGCTACACGAAGAGGAAGAAACATTTATAGACCTAAGCACACTTAACAGAATGTCGAAATCTACAGAGTTAAATGCATTACTGAAGTCAAGTAATACGACTACAGTAAGCTGGCGATTGTCCATAGCGTATCTAATGTCCTCTGTTACTTTTAGAAGGGCTGTTACAGTGCTGTGACCAGGCCGGAAACCAGACTGCCAAGGATTCAGAAGACAATTAGAAACTAGATGCTGTGCTAACTGTTCGTGAATGACATGTTCCAGAACTTTAGAGAGGAAAGGAAGGATTGAAATAGGGCGATAATGTGACGGAGTGGTAGGGTTGGATATTTTAGGTAAAGGAATAATTCGAGCATTTTTCCATACTGATGGAAAGGTAGATGAACTAATGGAAAAATTAAATATGTGTGTCAGTACTGGAAGGAGCTCAGGAAGAATAAGGAGAATCATTCTGGAGCATATCAGGTCACAACCAATTGCTGCTGATTTAATGGACAAAATATGCCTCCTCACATCATCTTCGGTAACTGGCTGTAGAGAGAATGAAGAACACTGCGGTAATATAGTTTTGGATAAATCCGAAATAGTTCTTGTTTTCGTGAGATCATCTATAGGAACAGGGTATGTAGAGAAGTGTGAGTTTAAAGCGTTGAGATCTACTGAATTGTCACCAGAAAAAGGAACTTTACCAATACCGAAAGATTTAAGGAAACTCCAGACCTGCTTGCTGTCAGAATTGTCGATAGTGTTGTGGATGTACCTTCGCTTAGCTTCGCGACATAATTTATTGCATCGGTTGCGCAACAATCTGTACCGGTCCAAGTTATCAACCGTTGGAAATTTCTTAAGGCGAGCTTTAGCTTTGTTGCGCTTAGACATCATTTCCCTTATACTGTCGGTAATCCAGGGCGCAGGACGATGTTTTATTCGAATACGTTTAACGGGGGCATGAACATCATACAGGTTACTTAATTTCGAATTAAAAAATTTAATATATGACATTCACATTGAAAAAAATATTTAAGTTGATGTTATTTTTCAATAACTATTTTGAAATCTTATACATGTTATTTTCTCAAAAGAGCCACCGTAAGTTGTATCGTTATGACGCTGGGGTCAAACACTCAGTGAATAGTAACAGTGATCACGGACAGACGATATTAAAGTTTCAGCCATTTAGTCAAACATATAAAAGTGAAGTAGTTTTCCTTGTACAGTCTTTATTTACTACATATATATGATAATGAACGTTGAACGAGAAATTACAAAAATTATGATATATTTTTACATTTACATGACTTAAAGAATATATCGAATTAAAACATCTATTAATCTATTCTATCTTCTTCTACTTCTTCTACCTGGCAATTTCCCAGCCATAGCCAGGGTCTGCCTTACATGTTATGAATATTTTTTTGGCTATTTGTTTTTACGACCGGCCGCCTGCCTGACATCAACCCTCTTTTGGGAATCAACATTAATCAGTGATGTCTAAATACTCTTAGAAAGTACATATGATTCCGAAAAATCACATTGGTACTTGCCCGGGTCAGGATCGAACCCGCGCCCTCGGCGACGAGAGGCCGAGGGGCGGGCCCTTTAACCACTGAGCCACCACTGACTTCTATTAATCTATTCTATCTACTCTTATAATGTAATTTATTGTTAACATTGAAAGTTAGGTTTAAGATTAAACATTATGCATCTTTAAATTTAAATAATAAAATATATTTTAACAAAAATTATGAAACAGATGGATTTTAGTGAAAAGTTCTGTTTAAATGGAGCTGTCGTTGTGCAAAAACTGTGGATTAAATGAATTGTTACATTTACTGTAGTTTGTATATTACTTGTTAGGGAGCTACTTCACTATCACTCGCAAAAACTTTGTATGACATGTTGTGTTACAAATATTACTTTAAAGATCACTCAATAAAGTTGTACCTATAAAGATATAATTATTTCATTTAACTACCGTACCTAAATGTTAAATTATTATTGAGTTAGACTTGTTGCGCAATACATTTAATATTTAAAAAAAAGATTAACTTATGGATCAAAATTACTTTTAATATAGAGAAATGGATAAATATCATAGAAACGAAATATACTTTACAAAGACATTACAAACTACTTTCAAACAAATTTAACAAAATAATATAAGTACAAAGAACAGTGTAAAAAATTAACATGTACAATTGTAAAATAAAATCATGTACATAGATATATAACAGTTATTAAATAATATTAACAGTGGAAATACTTAAAGGACTCTGAAAAGTAAGTATAATATACATAATCTTAAAAACAAGAACACAATTGAATTTAGTAAAAATAATATTCAATACAACTGCACTATTGGCAGCGAGGACATGACATGAAATTCTCTTCGTTAGTAGTAGAAGTATTCAGTTCTGTATGTGTTGTCATCCCAGAAGGGCCTGCTTGTGGCTCATTGTGTTCCATAGGCTGGTCAACACCAGGAGGCAGGTTGGAGTCATGAGATAAGTCATCTTCATTGGCTGCGTCTGAAATTGAGAAATATAACGGCAGAAATTTTTTCGATTTTTGATTTCACTCAGTTAAATAAACATAGCCCTCACAAAGTGGTTGTAAAGCATCCCAATATCCCGAGCCCAGAGTCTCTTCTGGGACAACTGATTCAACGAACTCCAAAACAAAGTTATCCCAGACCCAGAGACCTCTACCTCTAATATAGAGTGTCTGATTCACTCCAAGACAAACGCTCACATCATAACAAGTAACACATGTCCCTCCCCTTTAACGCCTATACTTTTAGATATTCGTGTCATAACACTAAATTAAAATAAAAAGCACGATAGGATTAAGTCTCAATATGGGTTTTAGTCAAAATTTCAGGTAAAATAAGACAAATGCCTCACCATCAAAGAAATCAGAGTACACATCGTGAGTCCATTGTTACTGCCACGGAACCATATATTCTTCAAACGCTCGAATTGATCGCTCGTATGAGCCAGCTAACAGCTGTACCTGTAAAGTGTGATTGTCTTCACAGCCGGGTATGATCCTCTCATACACGAGGCTAGCTTCCCTTGTGACGAAGCGGCTCGTTTCAAATCGTGTGTGAGAGGTGCGTCGGCCCCAACATCTGTGAACACAGTAGAGATTACTTATAATAAATTAAAGTTCCACCGTTGATATTAAATCTGTCATTACGTACGACACTATAGTTTTCAATCTGTGGGTCACAAATATTTGGCTTCAAAAAAGATTCCTGTATCAGTAATATGTCGACATCATTACTAACAACAAAGTCACGCACTAGATTCATTCATTTTTCACCACAACATCAATATTTCTTGAGTCCATTTCAGAACTAGTACAGAATTTCAGACCCCTGGATTCGTCGGCAATACAAAGTGCAAAACTTGGCACCAGAACTGTCTTCACTAATTACTTTGGATTATTCATTTTTAAACTATGTATTGTTATATAAAACCATTGATTTTGAATAAATACGTAGTGGATTCGAGTTTTAACAAAATTTTATAATGAATATAATTTTTTCATGTGAAGCGTGAACACACAACTCAATATAAGGGCGTAATCAAAACAATTTATTATTATAGTTCTATTATCTCCATCAACTTTAAAATCCTTGTGCATATTCTGTTCTTTATCAATTAACATTTAAATAAATATGAATTTACTATATTAAGTCGACATATACAAATTAGTAAAAAAAGATTTTTTTTTATTAAAACGTATTTCGAATTGAAACAAAAGAAAACAGTCATTACTTGAGTTGCCAACCTCCACAATTTGTGAATTGCGACATCGTTTTAAGACCGGTATGCACTAATTCATTTATTATGGGAATGTGTCGGAATTTAAGTAAAATGAAAAGTTATGTTGCTATAAAAACTATAAATCTATTTCTAATAATTTAGAAGCTTTTTGTTTTATTTATAAGTATTTTTTTCAAACATATGTAAAAAAATATTATAACCTAAAATAATTTACCTTTATTTTTAATTTTAATATATATATATATATATATATATCATATATTCAAAAATCAAATCAAATAATGTATCAGAGTTATTTGAAACAATAAGAGTTGAATAAATGTTTTTTTCATGAATTTAAAAAAGTACTGTTTAAATAATTTCACAGCAGTCGGCCGCGGCCTTCTTTATGATGGATGTGTTTTACGTCGGTTATCTTCATGGTGAGTGTTTTTTTGCACATAGGTACTAATAAATGTTACTTTTTATATTATTGACATAACGTTAAAATGCAAATGTTTATTAAGTAACATTTTGAGTTTTGGTTTGTTTATTATGTGTAGTGACAGGGTAATAGTTTATTTTAATGGTATATTTCGAATTATTCCCTAAGCGTTACATCGGGCGCAGGGTTTTTCAACGTTATCGTTTCAATGGCTTTCTTTATTATTATGTTTTTCACTCTTCATGATTTCCGGCCACACTCTAAAATGCGACTTCTTGTAAGTCGAATATTTAATTAAGAAATCTATTGTCATAATAAAAACTAGAATCATTGGTTACGTTGCAGGACTCGTGAGAATATATAATTCAAGATGAGGGTCGAATCTGTTGGTGGAGCGTCTGTTAGGACGTGGTCTGCAGACGACAGGAAGCCTTCTATGAAGAGAAGTGTGTGTAGCTGATGGACCTGTCGTCCAAGTGTATATAGTGTAAGACGTAAGTGTGTAATAGTGTGACGGTAAGGTTTGTTTAATACTTTATATCACTATTTTCAATTATATTGTTCATTTTAATGTTAATTTCTCCATAATGTATCTCTTATATTGAGTAAACCGTTATCGACACATTAATATTTAATTTTATAATTCATCATGTGCTGTTGATTTTATATATAATGAAATCCATATGGCGTCTTTCTAGAATAATCGTTTATTATAACAGTGTTTTAATAGTGTTATACTTTTTAAGTAAAATCAACTTATGTGTTTAGTTTGATTATAAAAATTTATAATTTTTATAGGAATCCAATATATTTCAAACAGAATAATAATTAAAATTCCATACATTACACTGTATTTTATAAATGATGATACTAACTAGACTGATATTTAATGAATTGTTTTATTTGAATAATAAACCTTCTTAGTGATATGAAGTGTAATTTATTTGTGGATATTTTAAGATTAATATAAAGTATTATATTTTTATTTTCAAACAATCCTTGATGTAACTGTCTCTGTATGTCTTTATATATGAAGAATATTGTTTGTGAACAGTATTAATATATTGTATTATGTATTACAGATGGTGTTATTGGACTGTACTTGAGATTCGTCCATCAGGAGATGACGGCTGATCATCAAGTGTTAGATGAAAACTAACAATGAACCAGGTAGCTATTAATGAAACATGAGTGTGTGATTACACGAGACACAATATATTAAAGACAATGAGCTACACATTATATGGAGAGGGAAGTGACTGAGATTTAAACATAATATTAGAATGTAAAAGACTTGAAGTATCAAGTGTAGTGTTGAAGGTGGAGTGTTGCAGCGGCTCAAACAGTCAATGTCTTTTAATACAAGCTTTATCCATACATTTGTATGTAGCTCCTGCGGGACTTGTTTGAACAATAGGTGATGTGTCACTTGATGAAATATATGATAGGTGTGTGAGAGGCGCTCTATGAACTGGGGATTGTTTAATGTACATGTGAAGACGAGACTTGTTACTGTATAATAAACATAATACAATATACGTTTGTTTTATTCATAACAGTTATATTCATTACTCATGTGTTGTTTACACTTGTCTCACACAGATCACTCCTTAGGGTCTGATCTCTGTTCAGTAAAATTCTGTATTAAAATTGCTTATTTCTATCTAATTATTTCATACCTATTATAATAATGAACTCTTTTAACTTAACTGGATATAATTAATGTACTTATAATATACCTTTATCATACAACTAGTCCCTCTGTTATATTCAAACTTGTCTACTTTAGATTGTGTTTGTAACAGGAACAATAACTATTGAAGGTATTCAAGTATCACACTCACTGAACACGGAATAAATAATGTAAACTGTTGATACTTGTATATTGTTAGAGATCAGTGTATGTATTATTCTTAGTCCTGGAACTAATAACTGAATGTCCTAGTACAGTACTCACAACTTAGTTTATAATGATAAATGTTGCAACATATAAGTGAGGGTCAGTTACTATATCATGACATAGACGACGCTAGTTTTCTTTTATAAGTTTCTTTTCAATGATTAAATACTCGTATGTAAAACATGTTATTCCGCTTTTTGTATGTCATAGAACCAACTCCGAAGTGTGAGGAGTCATGACATTTAATGTTACAACTTACAAGTGGCGCATTCTGTGATGTACTAATTATTATATACTATAGTCCTCAGAATTATTTATATGACTGATTATAATTAATAATAAATTAATGTACCTGTGGATATTACTGGTATAAAATAGTGGGAACATGAACCTAAATTTGTTTCTGTATAGTAAAAATAGCTATTAATTATATGAAACCAATATTTGTAATTATTTATATAAACCACTTAATATTGAACCTTTGTTAATGTTGTGATGGCAACGTTTGGGTATCAACTTGTATTTGAAAGCTTTTAAATACTGTCTTCACCCATGTTGTAGCACATTACTACAATAAAGACTACCTGCCTCAACATTAGTATTTTACTGTTTTTTCATTATTCTAAGTTAAAATTGTCAATCAATACTTTTGTGTAACATTTGTACAGACACAAGATGAGTTTGTTATGCACGTGTAAGATAATAAAAAATAAATGAACATCGCCGGTGTAAAATGGTTGTATGGATAAAATATATTCCGAGTGACGCTGCTGACTCTGCAGAACGAACACCAAGCCGTGTGAACCAGAAGATTCCTGATACAACACAAGCAATGGAATGTCATTCCTATCCTAACATCGGGGCATTAGGTTGTAAATTTTAATATGTAATTCTCATTAATATACATTTAAGTAAGTTTCGTAGTTTTCCTGGGACCTCCGGTTGCTACCCTATATAATTAGTTAGTTTCCTTTTTACTACAATCGTAAAACTAAATATGTTTCATTTTGTCAATAATATGAATAAAGATTTGTTATGAAAACACTTTGTTTGTGATGTTGATGATGATTTGAAATGAATACTTCGATAGCTTTTAAATTGGTTTAATGATGATGACCCCTTTACAATTATTGGTAATGAAATACGAATAAAGCGTATATAAAATTAGAAGTGAAGTATTAGGGAATTTTAAGTGAGAATATATAGACACCCCGCCCCGCTCCCCACCCCATCGCATCCCGCTCTCGGCGTCTGTCGGTGTGGCCAGTGCGAAGCGGTGTTGCCGGAGTAAAAATTAGATGCGTAGACACTTTTTTTTATTGTTCATGTTATTATCTTCACATTTATAGTTATTAATATAATACTAAAGATAAAGGATTTTATTATTTTTATTAAAAATTCGATACAAAGTTTCTTTCTCTTGTTGCCCTGTATATTCGCTATTACTCATTCAAATGTATACAATATAACACTTACCTTACAACTTACCAACAAAATGGTATTTAATTTAAGATTTATTCTGGCAAATTGGGAAAAAAATTATATTGATTAGTCTTGGATCGAATTAACAAGCCAGGTAACCAATAAATCTAAAGCAAACTAAGAAATGGATAATATAAAGGAACGCATGAACAACCAAAGTCACAATAAAGTAAAATATTCTCTCAGATTTACAAAATTCACAGACACTGACAATACCATGAGAAATTGAAATTATTTTTTAAACCGCCATCTATTGGCAAGTAGTTACAACACCGCTAATTTGACGCTCAACCTATTATAGGTGGCGCTGCATTCTAAACTTTGGAATTTAGAATATTGTAAAGAATTTACATAGTCCTTGTTTTTATCTCTCAGCCTGAACTGTTTAATATATGTATGTACATAGATTTTGGGTTGGATAAGCAGAATGTTTGGAAAAAAAACTATTTTCATCACAATTTCCTCCTCTAAAACATTGATTATATTCGCACATTAAGTTACAGAGGTCCGAAAACAACTAACATCTATAATATATTGTGTACCTTGAAACTATTGCGATCTGTTTAAGAAAATTATTTAAAAGGTAATATCTAGTGGAGATCCAAACATTGTTATTTGAAATAAACAAACAAGGAAAGGCTTTTTTGTGTGTACACAACCTGCTAATTATAACTATCTTATTACTTTTTATTGAAACGAATAACATTACCTTTCTTTAAGTTCCACACATCTTCCCTTTGTAATTATTTTAGTTTTATCATCAAAGGACAACATTGAAAATGTACTCGTTGTTAATTTCGTTAAACACATATCACCAGTACAGAGCTCACAGCTTAAATTTTGCTTAATTTGTTAATAAATCAGATAATTAACTAAATAAACTTCTGCTTAGAAAGAAAATATTAACAAAATGGCAAAAAACACTTAAGCGACATACCGACAAATTTAATTATCCCTTTTCATTTGACAATCGAATCAGTTTCTATGAAGTTTTAAACGAGTAAGGTTAAGGAAGTAGTGGTGACCGAAAGCAAAGCAGTGCCGAAAATGTTAGTTTTTGCGTTTCCCGTTTCTCATTCAACAATACGTTAATACTATAACGTGTGAAGATTTATCAAAGAAACACTGTTAACGCTCCGTACGTAGTGACGATGTTAAGTAAGATTAAACATAGATTGAGTCCGTTAGGGATTATAATAAGATAATGTAAAAATAAATGGGTTGAAATCGAAGTTAGTGGTTTATAATTATAATGTATTTAGTTATATTATATTATTGGTCGTTTATGAATGTACGTGATTAATTCAATATAGGATACAACCTTTAAAAGTGAGAAGTTTAATATTAATGGGTTAATGAGTAGGAATCGTTGTTAGATATAGGACCGAGTGACATCACAAGTCACATGTAAAATTAATTTTATTATTTATCAAACAAATAAAGTCTTTCTGTTCAAAGTTCATTTAATATTATATAAATCATATTATTTAGCTTTCACAATATCTTTATAATACTTGGCGGAGGCTCTCGGGCGGCGGGTGCGGCCTGGGTCGTTGAAGTCCACCTCGTATAAACCGAATTTGGAACTGAAAAGATTATTATTATTATCAGATTATGAACAGAAGAAAATCCAAAAACACTTTGAAAACAATATCTTTACCGATAGCCATCGCTCCATTCAAAGTTGTCTAACATTGACCAAGCAGTGTACGCGACGACATTGGCCTTATCTTTTTCAATCGCGAGGAGAACCTGGTGGAAGATGTTAGTTAGATTAATAACATACTTGTTTTATTTATCCATCTTGATTTCATTTTTAATATTAATCACCTGTTCCAAATGCTTCTTATGGTAATCTATACGATCTTGATCATCTAAATCCTCGCCGCTGGTTGCGAAACCATTCTCTGTTATAAAGATCTCCATGTTTCCATACTGTTTCTTCAACCAAGACATGATCTTTCGGAAACCTTCCGGGTACACCTGGAACACGAGTTAGTTGCTTTTGTATTGTTTCAATCACCACTTGGCTGTCTACATTACTCTTCAATAAACACGTATGACGTAGGATCAGTTTCCAAAGACAGTGTTCAGCCTCAATGAGTCTTACAACTGTATATAGTAACAACAACACTCACATAGAACCAGCTGGAGCCAGCTTGCGGCCATTGTGGTCTCACTGATATTATTACATCAATGTCTGGTCCACCGAAGAGAGGCCAAGGACCAACAGCTTCCCCTCGGGCGAGGCGAGCAGTTCGTGATGTGTAGTAGTTTAAACCGTACAAGTCATACGTACCCTTGAAAAATTAAATAAAAAAACTTTGAAAGGGTCGCCTATTGCTATTTATATGGCTTTCTTTTAACTTTACTTATAAATTATAATTAGTAAGAGAAAATCTTAGTTTTGGTATTAATTTATGTAACGATTACACTATTTATATTTTATTCTCACCTCTTATTAGTTTTTTTTCTTCTTTTGTGAATTCTGGTAATCTGGATTTCGGGAATCCCTGTTGTTTACTCTTTTCTGCTATGAGTTTTTCTATTTTCTTCGGCCAACCGCCTTCCTTAGAGTAGATTGGGTGTGAGTACAGTCCTCCCTGAAATTATTCGACAGTAAATGAACATTTTTAATAATTTGAATTACACTTCTGAAGTATTTAGTAACACTATTATTTTTGGACACTTTTTGTTATTTTATTCACCATTAACTGTAGAGCCAGTTCAGCCGCTTCTCCTTCATTTTCATCATCTCCCTTAAACCACATGACTTGATTGGTGATGGACACTTTGCCTTTAAAATATAATGTTATACATTTGCATATGAATGCAGAATTAATTCAGAAGAACCTAAAGATTTTATTAATTAACAAAAAATCAAGTACCTAAAGTATTTTTTATAAATTCATATAATTCTTTTACCTTTATATTTTCGTCTAAACTCCTTGTCATATATCCGCCAAGCTTTAGCGTGTGCCAACATTGTGTTCTTGCTGCAGATATAATTTCCAACTCCAGTGCTAACTATTCCTGGAGCGTGAACTCCAAAAGTGTAAGCAACGTCACAAAACGTCAGCGGTTCATTGAGAGTGATCCAAGTTTTGACTCGGTCAGCGTATAGAGTGAACACAACACGAGCGTAGTCCGCAAACCAATCTGATGTTAAAGGATTGGTCCAGCCGCCTGTGAATTATAACTTGGGCTAACAAAGATTTCATATAGTGCTACAAGCTTGTGTGGAATGCCCTGAAAGGTGAGGATTCTTATTGATGGACATTTAATTTACAAGATTTACTTAAGGTTCCTGATTTATAAGATTAGAATTCATTAATATTTATTCATCAATATGATTTGCCGTTCTAGGTTTTCATTTAAAGAAATCATTTACAAAGAACATGTTGTTACTGAAAAATATTAATTTAAATGGGTTCTTCAGTTTTATCAGGAAAGATGAACTCTTTGAACTTATATAATTAAAATTTATAATAAATTATTTTGAAAACAATTGTTTTGTTTTATTATTTATTCTATTTTATATAGTGAAGAAGCAATGCATTTGTATTTAATACTTTTGGCAATCTCTGAAACTCACCAAGATCTTGTAAATTTTGTGCCAAATCCCAGTGATATATTACAACGACAGGCTCGATTCCTCTCTTCAATAAAGCATCTATAAAGTGGGAGTAATATTTTACTCCGTCTTCACTCGTCTTATTTGTAAAACCATGAGGAAAATTTCTTGGCCAAGAAAGAGAAAATCTATAAAAAAATATATACACAAATTAGTTATCATAATAAAAATTTAGACTAATATTCCGTAATAAATTATTTACTAACCAACTATAATTATTATTATATATGAAAAGTTAATATTCAATCGAACGGAAAGGGATCGCGTATTGGTACATTTTTTCCAAGTTGCTTGGAACGTTCTCCCACTGACCACTCGTGTCATACATCTGGATGGCACTTTTAATAATGGAAACAATATACCATACAACATCATGTCTACAACATATATTTATTTTCATTAGACCTAGAGGGTAATGGCATTTTTTAAAATACGCTAGCTAATTTTAAAGCGCGTTGTGCTAATAGAGCTCACGGTTCCTTTGGAAGCCAACATTTCGAAAGACTATGTGATCATGGTCGACAAGTATTACAAGCTCACTAAAAAACTCACTAAGAATAGGTTCGTGGTAAATTTGTATCCTATAGAAGTGCAGAGAGAGGTATGACAGCCAATTCTCTCTACATCCTACTAAAAGACTAGAGCCCGTTCTGAACTAATATCAGTTCATTAGAACGTGCGTTGAAGGCAGCCCTAGTAGGTTCGTTTCAATTTTGGCTAGGTTTTGAAAGGAGCTTGGACGGTGTGAGTGAGGGGGTCCCTTAAACCTACACCTGGGTCCCAAGTCCCAGGAACTGTTGAAGTTCCGCTCCTGCAACGCGATAGACCTAATTGCCACACAGTGAATCTATGAAACAATAACAAGTTTGGTTTCATATCAATAGACGCATCGTTTTCCCTAGTGGCTCTCAAAGGCTTGTATGTAGTAGGTCTGTCAACCGCAGCATCGACTCATACTGAGACGCTTCCTGAACGATGTTTAACAGCGATTTAGGAAAACCATATGTTTGTTCTATGCATATAATTAAACAATGTATATTTCAATATTTTAGAGTATTACCACCAGTAAGGATACATAGATATAGCTTCACCTGTATCTGTATCTGTATATAAATTTGTTCAGTCTTTCTAAAGCGCCCTTCCTGTCGTAATTGTTGAGCGAGTGTCAGTAAATATCTGTCTGTCTTCTTCTGCCACATGTGTAGCGGCAACACGTAGACCTTCCGACACTTTGCCCGCGGCCTTGTACGCTCTTACACATTTCTCCGCCATGCCACAGGATATGAGAAGTCGTTCCGCTGTATCCCATTCCTGTAAATGTTTGCAAAAATAGATAAATATAATTAATGAATATTAATTGACATATGAAGCCTACTAGAATAAAATAAAAATCGACCATAACTTTGAATTCAAAAAATTGAATAAATTGATCGTGAAGTTAAACCCGCGTATAAAAGAAGAAATGAATAATTGAAAACATATTAGTTTACACCCTTAGTGGATGTTTACATTTATATTTTTGCAACTATACATACATACTAATAAGGAATCAACAAAATCGAATTACGTTAATAACAATTATAAAAAAAATAATAACAACATATTTCTTTTGTTCATTAATATAAGAATGAAGTAAAAAAAACTTACTTGAGAAGATATAAAAAGATCCCCCAACTGTTCACTTTGCTCCCGAATAGATTCTTTATCTTCTATAACCTAAAGATATCAATGGATTGATTTACAAAAAATATATATAAAAAAACAAAACCTTTATTTATATATTATTGGAATCTCGGTATCGGCTCAAACGATGGCGATAAATCGATCTAGCTAGGAATAATTATCATCATTTAGAAAATGTTATTTTACGTCAAAAAAGAATAACAAAAATTTGTCGTTTAAAATATGACTCTTCCTGACATCTAGTGGCGAATAGTGATACTACTTTTTGCTACTTGCTTTTACTAATTGCTTTAAAGACACAACAGCAGATGGCGTTGCTAAGCACCAGGAAGTCAATGAATGTTTGTTTCGAGGTTAGACTAAGAAATTAATTTTGATTTATATTGTTTTCTATCTTCTTAACGTGTTGAATTAAAAATGCCTAAACGAAATTAAAAGAACACACAAAATAAAAACTAATAATTCCTAAACAGCCAGCAAAGCTCGGTAAGCACATATTATTAATAATACCTGTACAATGTGTGTGTATGTGCTTTCAGAGCTGCAGTGAGAGCATCAACGGTTCGAGCAGCCTCTATGAGATGAGGTACAGCGGCGCCCGCCTGTCGCGATGATACAAGCCACGCGCCCCACTCTCCTTCAGGACAGGCCTGAAGAACAAAAAATAATGTAATAAAAATTAAAAACAACATTTATAATAAACGACACTGACTTCTCCTGCGTAGTTGTTGCCTCTAGAATAGTAATCAACAGCAGTTCTGATATCACCTTTACGCTCGGATATTTCACCAGCCATTTCCCACCATTCCTCCTACAAAGGAAACAAATTGTAAAGTTCATAATGTATGTCTAAGTATTAGTGAAACTTAACTTTTTAAAATGTATAGACGTATGCAGAAGTCACAGTATAAGAATAAATAGTTATGTTTGTGACAGTTATATTCATAAAATTAACTTTTATTCTTTTTTAGTTAAATGCATAACAGTCATGTTTATCTTGCATCAATCGAACTTACATGAAACATCAACAACAGTATGATCAATAATAATAATCAATGATACTAAATCAAAAAATCTAGTTGGTAATTTACACCAGTATTGATTCCCGCAACAAAAGAAGCAGGATCTTCTAACAAATACAACATGACTATACTTAGTGAGACCATCAAGCGATATTCTCTTAAATAGGTAGATACTTCAGTAGCATTTTTATTTAGCTATCTGATAAAGGAGCCATTTAGTGCAGTACTTTATTTTTTTTGTGTATCTGATAATGCAACCTTCACCTGTACTAGTTGATCGTGTGGGGTGATGTAACAGAGCGTCACCCACACACGAACCGCGCCTCGCCGAGACGACCTGTACCGACAAAATAATACTTTATTAGGTCAAATAGATTATTAGTATTATTGTAACGAACACAATGTATATATTATTAAATATATATGATATAAGTTATCATTTTTGCACCTGTTGACGTGAGATAGTCCATGTATTGCTGCCTGAGTGATGTCACCGCTTGTCTATCGACTCTTCCAGCGAGGCCGATGGCATTTGCCCATCCATTGAACTGCTTGTACATATTAATGACCAATTCTGGCTGAGCGGCTCCACGTACGTAGTATTCTTCGGCGGTGGTTAAGTCCCCCACAAATATTGCTAGACGTGCACGAACCTCGGGACTCTTTAAACCTATGCATTATATTATAATCACGATTAATAAAATAAATAAATTTTACTTTCTAGTTGTTTGTTCTTCATGCACTGTATTTAAACTAAAATGTATTTAAACCAAAATGTTAACTTTGTGATTACATGCACTCTGTTAATATTTCAGCATGAAGTGGTTGCCTGTAACTGAGGTTGCACATAGCATCTTAATTGTATTAATTTAAAAATTTGTATTTGTGTATACTTTGTTGGCGATCCAATAAATAAATAAATGAATACTATTAATACAATAAGTGCGTCCAAAAAAAACTAGATACATGAGGTGTACCCAAATCGTGTAAATGCAAAAAATACCTTCATCATTACTCCCGTTCCCTTTGGCTGAAGCTAACTCGACAGTTTTCTTTAGATAAAATATTCTAGCCTCATCACCTACTGCTTTATAGCATTTCGTCGCCAACTGAAAAAAAGATATATCTCTTATGAGGTACTAAAACGTTTAAATGTTATAACATATATTTAATAATAATTGATTATTAAATATATGTTATCTCTAATTTGGGCAGTGAGGAATATACCACCACAACTGAATGGCCTAACACTTAACCAAACATAACTGTTGTTATGTAATTAAATTATGTAGTTAAACATAACTGTTGTTATGTCAATGTAAAGGAAGTTATCATAAGTTTGAAGTCGAATAATATTTTTTATTTTATTACGTTTAAATTGAAATGCACATTATTTATTTTCAAACCATAATTTTAAGAGATCTTTAAACTGCTTTAATTTTTACATAACTAGTTAAAGCGCTTTATGTAGGAAATAATAACATTGGGTGTTTCGACGTAATATTGACAAAGTTGTCATCATAGATAATACACTATATTAGAAATTGGTTGTCATGAGGTCATAATGTCATACTACTTTACATTCAATATTTTCATTCTCTATGTTCATACTTTTTAAGTAGTGGATAAATTCTGTGAGTGGACGGATGGATTGAGGACAAAACCCAGTAAATGTCATTGTCTGTGTCTTGGTAGGCGGAATACAAGATACACCTCATACGATCTGGGACTATCGTTAGGCGGTCAATGAATTTCTACGGTTACGGAAAATGCACGATTTAAATTTCTCGGTCGTAAGATTGATAATATAGGCCGTACTCCATCTTTAGAAGGGATAGTAGATAGCTTTTTGAACGATCTTAACAAGGTAGATAGCCAACTGATCAGTAACGTTAAAAAAGCGTGGATCTTCGATAATTACTTAACTTCACGTTTGAACTGGCCTTTCCTCGTCTATGATTTTAATAAAACCCTTTTGTCAAAGTTGGATGCAGGCGTCATAAAGATGTTGAAGTTGTGGCTCGGGCTCGCTCTAACGGCTGATTCATCGGCGTTATTTAGGGGAAGCAATAGTTTTGGGATGAGTCTAAAAAGGCCATCGGAGCTCTATAAACACTTAAGAGTTTCCAAGAGATATATCCTGGGGAAATCCCATGATGACGTAGTGACATCGCTCCCAAAAGATGAAGATGCCCCCGAGCTAGAGTCACGACTTCAATTCCATAAGCAATTTATGATAGGAGCACAAAGTAACAGAGTGGGATTAGGATCAAATAGGAAAGTCCAAGATGCGGATATATTGAAGACTTTTATTCGGCAAGACGAGAATGATAAATATAAGATCCATGCAATGAATTTAGAAATGCAGAACGAGTGGTTAGAGGTGAGTGGAGATTTTTGCATCCCATTAGCATGAAAATGGCGCACTTTAATTTATGATTGGTCGCCAGCATTGCTAAAATTCTATCTCAATGCGTTCCAGATGACTCTCCCAGATCAGAGTAATTTAGTAAGATGGGGTAAAAGTACCGAAAAAACTTGCTATATCTGTGGAAAGGCAGTTGGAACTGCTAAGCATCTGCTGGTGGGATGTAAGGTATTCCTGGACAGCGGTCAATACTCGCGTCGTCACGATAGGGTTCTAGAAGTCATACGTGAAGCGGTTAGTCTTTCGGTAGCCAGAGCGCAAAAGGAAATAACCACAAACGAACGATCAGTAGGTTTTGTGAGAGAAGGCACTAGGGTTACAAAATCAAACGTCAAGCCTTACTCCATCCTTAAAGCGGCGTCGGATTGGACTATAATGATGGACACGTATGAAAAACAATATAAAATCCCCGAGGATATTTGTGCGTCGGCCTCCAGACCGGATATATTTTTGTTTTCGTGAATTTTAAAACGCGTAGTGATGATAGAGCTTACGGTCCCTTGGGAAACCAACATCCCCAAAGACCATACCATCAAGGTCAACAAATATTACGAGCTCACAAACGAACTCACTCGAAATAGGTTCGTAGTAGATTTGTACGCGGTAGAGGTGGGAGCGAGAGGTATAACAGCGAAATCTCTCTACAACCTACTAAAGGACCTGGGCTTGTCCAGAACTCACATTAATGCATTCTTGGAAGGTATATCGAAGGCAGCCCTAGTAGGTTCTTATCAAATTTGGTTAGGTAGGGAGAGGAGCTTGGACAGTGGAGGTGAGCGTATAACGCGCGTTAGTTAAGGGGCCCCTTAGGCCTCGGCCTCGAATTTTGCGGGCAGCGGAGCGGCAGCGGCGGCGGCACGGAAACGCATACTATTCTCCAAACTAGCGGGCAGCGGGCACCGCTGTATTCGAGGGTCGGTCCATTTGATTATACGCGTAAGATCCTGCCGCTCCCGCTGCCGCTCCGCTGCCCGCAAAATTCGAGGCCGAGGCCTTAAACCTACACTTGGGTCGCAAGTCCCAGGCACTGTTGAAGCTCTTCTCCCTGCAACGCGATGGACCCGGCACCCGCACGGTGAATCCATAGAATGATGAGTAGTTTCGTCTCTGTTTTTTGCCCGCGACTTCGTCCGCGTTAATTTCGTCATTAGTAATATATGTATAGCTGACCGGGCGAACTCTATCCCGTCCTAAATAACCAGTTATTGGTATTTATTAAATTTTTCCTGTTTCAATCGAACAGAATGGTTGAAATAGAAAAGGGCTGATTTTAGAGTTTTCCCGGAAATGAATCATTTTTTTTCAGCTTTTAGAACTTATCTGAGCCTCCACGAACATTTCAAGAATAAGATAAGATAAATCCGTTCAGCCGTTCTCGAGTTTTAGTGAGACTAACGAACAGCAATTCATTTTTATATATACAGGGTGACTGGTGAATTACTATCGATACTTGAGGACGTGATATTTGACGATCATATATGACAAAATAAAAATTAATATAACATAAATATTAATAAACTTCTAAGTAAAGTGAACCAAAAGTTATGTAATTAATTACGCATCGTGTGAACACCCTACAGATTAGGTATACACACACACACACTCGCGCGCGGCGGTGTGGTGTTGTGTCAGCACGCCGCCGCACGCGTCCACACTTGGAACATTTGGAACATGTCCACAATTTATTTATTTATACGGAAATTTGGCCAAAAATTAAGTACCTATTTTTTTTTACATAATTCGAATGAGAATCGTGTACCGAGTATTCTCCTTAAATATTGATAGTAATTCACCAGTCACCCTGTATAAATGTAAATATTTTTTTTAATAATTGATTTACATATGTACTCTCTTTCCTTTATTTATGTAATCATTATGACGTGTCGGAAGCGTTCAGTTAATGTAATAAAAATAAAAGTATTGAATAAATAAACTCAAAAAATATTCACCCATACGTTAAATAATAACAGAATAATATTAAATATTCAACAGTACATACCGTCACACTACTATCGTACATCAGCTACATACACTTCTCTTCATAGAAGGTTTCCTCTCGTCCGCAGACCACGTCCTAACAGACGCTCCACCAACAGCTTCGACCCTCATCTTGAATTATATATTCTCACGAGTCCTGGAACGTTACAAATAATACTATTTCATATAAAGACTATCCACTTCCTAATAAATTATTATTGTTCATATTAAAGATGGCACATATTTTAGGATGTGGTCAAAGATTAGCAACAAAAAAGTTAAAATAAAAATAGTAATGAATTAAACCAAACTATCAAAATAATAAGCCTTCGCAAAATATAGCGTTTAGAAAATAATAATTTTCTTAAGACTGCGGTCCTCTACAAAGATTTGTTTGGATATCATTAACTTTACTTATCTTTATATTTTCAAAGTAACATATATTTCATGATCGATGGACAGACCATGTAGTGAAAACATACAACGGTAGTGAAACTATGAGTACTTTGATTGAGGAAGATGTTTCTGTAGGAGAGCTCTAAATTGTTTTAAATAAATTAAAATTAATTATCTTTCTATATATGTATAAAGACATACAGAGACAGTTACATCAAGGATTGTTTGAAAATAAAAATATAATATTTTATATTAATCTTAAAATATCCACAAATAAATTACACTTCATATCACTAAGAAGGTTTATAATTCAAATAAAACAATTCTTTATATATCAGTCTAGTTAGTATCATCATTAATAACATACTATATTATGTACAGAATTATTATTCTGTTTGAAATATTGGATTCCTACAAAAATTATAAATGTTTATACTTAAACTAAACACATAAATTGATTTTACTTAAAAAGTATAACACTATTAAAACACGTTAATAATAATCGATTATTCTAGAAAGACGCCATATGGATTTCATTATATATAATATCAACAGCACATGAGGAATTCTAAAATGAATGTGTCAATAACGGTTTACTCAATATAAGAGATACATTATGGAGAAATTAACAGTACATACCGTCACACTACTATCGTACATCAGCTACATACACTTCTCTTCATAGAAAGTTTCCTCTCGTCCGCAGACCACGTCCTAACAGACGCTCCACCAACAGCTTTGACCCTTATCTTGAATTTGTATATTCTTACGAGTTCTGTAACGTAACAAATGATTCTAGTTTTTATTATGAAGAATTAGAGAATAATTCAAAATATACTATTAAAATAAACTAGTACTCTTATCACTACAGATAATAAACACTAATATTAACCAAAACTAAAAATGTTACTTAATAAACTTTTGAATTAGAACGATATGTCAATATGTAATATTTTTTTGGGCGGTAGGCAAAGAAAACTACAACACTGTTCTGTGATTATAAGTTTCGATTTTATTATTTATTTTCATGAAAAGATAATAAATTACTTCAGTTTATTAAAGAATAAGTCAGATTAAATACTCACAAGTGTTATTCAAGCTTAACATATGCATTTAGTGCTAATTTAAATATTCCACCTGCACTGTCCTGCCAGCTAAGCAAACTTTGTGTTTATAAATTACATAATTAAACTTTTCACAAATCATGGCAAACTATTATAATGTGATTGAGTCACAAAAGGCACTTGAATCATTGTTGATGAAGAAGATGACTGAATTTGAGAAGCAGCTCAAGGCAAGTATCCCAGGAAGCAATGTCAGTGTTGCCGGTCTTTATGATGAATTCAGCTGCTTCAAGGACCATGTCTGGTCAATATTAAGCCTTTTGAGGCAACAGATCTCTGATCTCAATCAAGTTGTTGATAACATTGAAATGAGACACCGAAGAAAGTATCTGTTATTTAATGGTGTACCGGAGGAACCTAATGAAGATCTTTCAAATTCTATTTCTGATATCTGCAATAATAAGCTTGGTATAAGAGATGTAACCAAGGATAAGATTATTGCTTGTCATCGTCTTGGTAAACATTCTGAGGGCAAACATCGTCCCGTGCTTGTGAGGTTTGTCGACCTCAATCTGAAAACTGCTGTGTGGAAGAAGAAGGCTAGTCTTAAGGGCTCCTCCTTTGTGCTGTCTGAGTTTCTAACCCACCAACGTCAGTCGTTGTTCTTGCTCGCGCGCAAAAGATTAGGGATGAAGAACTGTTGGACATTAGACGGGAATATCATTGCTAAGCTTCCCGATGGCACCAGACATCGTATTGATACCGAGGAGAGCCTTTCTAAATTGACCGTAAATACCGATGTCACTGCTGAGGCACCTTCAAGCGGAAATCAGGACTCATCATCAGGATACAATTCCAAACCCAAGCGAGCAGTGAGGGCAAAGAAATAGTGTTCCTCATTTATTTATTTCTTAGTATTTTTTTCTTTTTTTAACGTTGTAGTTCCTCGTGTTATTTTATTCGAGTATTATGCTCTTTTGACAATATTGTTATTAATAACAAATCCCCAGAGCAATTTTGATATCGTTGCTAAGGTAAGGGTATTCTTTATTTATCATGTACATATTTAAACTATAATACTTTTTACTATTCACTTTAGCCGCTCTGGTATTATTGAATTGTAATTCAATTCATTTATGTTTTATTTGGTTATAATAACTTAGAATTTTCTTCGGTATTTGTATAAATTACATTGACGCTGACACTTGACATAAATAGTATCTTTCTCTATACTGACAGTTGTCAAAGATAATTGTAATAGATAATAAATTTAACGTGTCAACTAATCATATTATATTACAACTATATTTATTTTAACCTATGTAAATATATGACACTTTAATTTTTAATAATTTTTAGTCTTAGTAGATATGTTAGATATAGGTTTTCTATTGTAATATAAAGATTATTAGATTATGTACTTTGGTGCTGTTCGTAGAAATAATAATTAAGAATACCCTTGTTAACGGTAATTAAGGTCATTGTTAAGTCTACTGCTCTGGTCATTTAAAGTTTAGTGTGTAATTTTTTTTTTATTTCTTTAACTTTTTTTTATATTTATATATATATTTTTTTTGTTATCATTAGTATTTAATGATTAGTACAGTTTTAATGTAACCGTCAGCTGGCGGGACAAGCAGGAATAATTGTTATTATTCTTCTTTTTTTTGTTTTTTTTATATATACCTATTTTTTCTTTATTTTTTTTTTATACATATATATTTAAATCCATTTATTTAATAATTAATTTATCGTATACGTATTTTTATCTTATTTATAATATAATTGTAGTATTATGTCTGATACAGATGATGATGTATTTTTATCAGCATGCAGTAGTAGTTGTTCCTCGTACACAGATGGTGATTCTTTCCATGTTCCTGAGACGCTTGGGACTTTGCTATGTAGTACTTTTCTTAACTCTCCTAGCTCTTTTAATGTTTGTCATCTTAACACTCAAAGTTTACCTTCTCATTTCTCTGATTTTCTTGAAGCCTTTTCATACGCCCCTGTAGACGCAGTATTGATCTCCGAAAGTTGGTTGAAACCCTCACTTAATTCCACCTTATATAGTCTTCCCGGTTTTGTGCTGATTCGGAACGATCGGGTAGGCAAAGGGGGAGGAGGTGTTGCTATCTACCTTCGTTCGGATATTGCTTATACTGTTCTTTTTACTTCTCCTTCTTCTTTCTCGTTTTCTGCTGAATTTATATTCCTTGAAATCCGTCTCAGGGGTGTAAAAGCTGTTCTTGGAGTTATCTATTGTCCTCCTACTGTTGACTATTTCTCTTCACTTGAACCTATCCTGGAATCCCTTTCTTCGGATTACTCACATCATATTATAATGGGCGATTTAAACACGGATCTGTTGAAAACCACTCCACGTTCTCTTAAATTTTCCCAACTCATAGATTCGGTGAATTTCAACATTCTTCCCTCTGAACCTACACATCATAACTCTGACTCGCCTGACACTTGGTTGGACGTTATCATAGTTTCTTCTAAAAATTCTGTGATTAAATATGGTCAACTTGCAGCTCCCGGGTTTTCTCGTCACGACCTTATATATTTATCATACAAGCTTAAGCCACCTAAAGCTAAAGCTCCAATAGTGTTGATGCGAAACCTAGCTAAAATCGATCTTGAGGCTTTGAAAGAAGATGCAAGATCGCTGGACATGTCTCTGATGTACCGTTCATCGACAGTAGATGACAAAGTCTCTCACTTTAACTTGTCTATTTTATCACTGTTCGATAAACACGCACCTTTGAGACCTGTTAAGATCAGACGTCCACCTGCTCCTTGGATTACCAAAGAAGTCCGAATGGCCATGTCACGACGCGATCGCGCTTTCCGCAAGTTTAAGCTTGATAGGAGCAAAGAAAACTGGGATTTGTATAAGGTAGCTCGCAACAGATGTAATCTAATGGTAAGAACAGCCAAACGCCACTATTGTCACGTTAATGTGAGCAATGCATCTTCGGCCTCAGTATGGAAATTTCTTCAAACACTAGGTATAAATAAACGGAATGAAGACATTGCTGTCTCTTCGTTTTCTCCTGATATATTAAACAGATATTTTTCTTCCAGTTCTCCGTTATCTCCCAATACTAAATTATCAACTATTTCTGAGATTGAATCCATGGCCTCTCTTCCTTTTAACGACTTAGTCCTTTCTCCAGTGTCTGATGAAGAAATTCGTAAAATAATCATCTCAATAACATCTAATGCTACTGGTGTCGATAGTATCAATCGACCTATGATTTTACCTATTCTGGACTATGTACTGTCGGCTATTACTCATATTGTAAACTTCTCCATTTCATCTGGAGAATTCCCTTCCTTGTGGCGTAAAGCTTATATCATTCCACTTCCTAAAGTTCCCAATCCTTCCCAACTAAATAATTTCAGACCTATTTCTATTCTTCCTTTTCTTTCGAAAATTGTGGAGCTGTGTGTTTACAAGCAAGTCTCTTCCTTTGTTTACAATAATAATATTCTCACCTCATATCAGTCTGGCTTCCGACCAGGCCATAGCACAGCTACCGCTCTTCTCAAAGTATCTGAGGATATTCGGGTTGGCATGGAGAATAGAATGATCACCATTTTGGTCTTAATTGATTTTTCCAATGCTTTCAACATGGTTGATCATGATATCGTCCTGGCCATATTCAAGCATTTGAAATTTTCTTCATCAGCTCTGGAATGGTTCTCCTCTTATCTTCGCGGCCGCCGGCAAGCGGTTAGGCTGAATCAGTCCCTCTCCAAGTGGCTTGATCTTTCTGCTGGCGTTCCGCAAGGTGGCATTTTATCTCCTATTATTTTTTCTCTTTTTATAAATTTCCTTTCATTTCATCTCGACTGTTCTTATCATTTTTACGCCGACGATTTGCAATTATACTCTAATTCTGAGATAGACAATATCGAAACAGCTATAAACAAAATAAATCAAAATCTTTCTTACGTTTGCAACTGGTCTAATAAATTTGGCATTGTAGTTAACCCTACTAAGTGTCAGGCGATCATTGTTGGTAGCTCACGTCTCATGTCTAAGTTAAATATTTCCTCTTTGTCACCTATCGTTTTTAACAATACGACTATTCCATACTTCCACCACGTTAAAGATCTTGGACTTCATATTGATTCTACATTAAGTTGGAATGTGCATATTTCTGAAGTTAGTCGTTCTGTCACTGCCACGTTAAGATGCCTTAATCGTTTAAGAAATTTTTTACCTATTAAAACTAAAATCTTACTTGTACAAGCCCTTATATTTCCCATTATAGATTACGCTGATGTGTGTTATCCTGATCTCAATGAAACCCTTTTGAACAAACTTGACCGTCTCCTAAATAACTCCTTACGTTTTATCTTTTGTCTTCGTAAATTTGACCACATCTCTCACTGTCGAGCAGAGCTCAAATGGCTTCCCATCCGCCAACGCAGAGAATTACGTCTATTGTGTCTTCTTTTCTCCATTCTTTTTGATCCCCAATCTCCTCCTTACTTAAAAGATAATTTTAAATTTCTCTGTGACAATCATGTTCGACAGCTACGCTCTAATGACTCTCTCCTCCTCTCTTTTCCCAGCCACCACTCTAGTTTCCTCTCTAACTCCTTCTATGTAAAATCTATCAGACTGTGGAATAAACTTCCACTAGAAATTAGAAAGGCACCTACAAGGGCAATTTTCAGGCGTCGCTTACAGGAACATTTTGCTCAGAATCTGTATTAAGTCTCTGTTTTTATTATTGTTTTGGTATATAATATACATCTATTGGTATGTGTGTGTATGTATGTGTATATGTATGTATGTGTATATGTATGTATGTGTATGTATTTGTATATGTATGTATATGTATATGTATGTGTATGTATATGTATCTATATATATGTGTAAATATTATTTATATATCAATAGAAACTTATTTGTATATTTTTTTTTTAACATACTGCAACCGTCTTCATGTTTTTCTGCTTTTCCTAAGGTTTGACTGGCAGAGAATGCCTTCAGGCATTAAGTCCACCTATTGTATCTACGTGTGTAGTAAGACAATAAAGTTTTTAAATAAATAAATAAATAAATAAAAAGTAACATTTATTAGTACCTATGTGCAAAAAAACACTCACCATGAAGATAAACGACGTAAAACACATCCATCATAAGGAAGGCCGCGGCCGACTGCCACCAGAGGCACCAGAGGGAGCCGGAAGGAAAGGAGAGACATGAGAAATGAATTATGAAAGCAATTAATAGTAAAATCATAAAATGTAAATTAATAAAGTTTAAAAACTAACAATAAACGAGCCGTCAGGTTGGCCATGCTAAGAATCATGGGGAATGGGGATGAACCCAGTGTTGCCAACTTTATTTTTTAGAGGATCGTACTATAGACTAAAAAATAGTATTTTGTCTTGAAATTCAAGAAAATTATCGTAAGCGATGAAATTTCAATAAAACTACGTAAGTATATCAAATAAAAATTGAATTTAATTATAATTTTCAATAAACATTATTCATCAATTAATATGTGGAATTAAGATATTCATTAATGACATATGTTTTGAAAACAGAAAAAAAATAAAATTTTTGCTTTAGCCACTATCTGAATTATTAGGCACAGCAGATGAGGGAAAAGCATTATATTTTTTTTACATACATACATACTTAAATTTAATTTGCTCAACATATCGTCACATGGCTTGAAGTTTATACACGACCCTTTTTCTTTAATATGTTGTGCAGCTAACAAATTATAATTTACCATTTCTGGAATACAGTTTAGTTTTACATATTCTTTATAGTCATATTTTATTACTAAATAAAGTTAATTATAGTTGTAGTACTAAAGTTTAGTTTTACACATTCCTAATAGTTTTATTGGAGATTTATTTTTTCGTAAGACTCCATTTAAAATATCGTATATTTTTCGTACGATTTCGATCGTACATGGTACAAGAGTCAAAAAGGTCGTATAAATATGATTTAAATCGTACGGTTGGCAACATTGGATGAAACTGTCATATAATTACCATGAAAGTAAATAATGTATAGAAAATGCTGCCATCTAACGAACAAGATAAAAAACTTTGACACTATTTTCCTTTATAACTTTATATCTATGAGATATCTTAAGTAGCTCTCAAATTGATTTGAGTTTTGACATTAGGACATATTTTAAATTATTTCAGTTGTTCATTTGCCGTTGTTTACTGTTCTTCTTGTGCTGTACGTTCTTTTTCAAACATTTGACCCGGTTTAATATATCATTGACTCCTATTTCTACGCTTTTGACGATCGACCCCGGCTTTTCTCAATTGGACTTTTTCTGCGACTACGATCGACCCCGGCTCTTCTCCTTTGGATTTTGATTGCAAACTACGACTTTGGATTATCGATAAGTTGAAAAAATGCCACGAAAATCGGCTATTAAGTGTTATTTTCGGTGTGCGAAAGTTATTTTTATTGAATTATAGACATATATGGTGTAGTTTAAATGAAGTTATTATAAGTTGAAAACTAGGAGTGAAGTTTTTATTTTGTAGTTAAATAATCGAATAATCATTTATATTTAATTAATCGTTAATAGATTGCTTCATAAAAACAGTTATTTGCATATTTCTCCGCTTGTAGATTGAGAATTTATGCAGATTTTTGGTATTTCATACAAAAAAAAATTAAATCAATTTTGAACTCATAACATTTTGGGCAAACCAGTTTCCATCTAATTTAATTATATTTGTTTAATTATTGCTTAAAACTTATTTAATATTTTTCTTTCTTGCGTCGGACAATCTTCTTATGAAATTGTATATATCGAGGATGAGCACTGCGTCTATTGTTCTCGTCGTCTAGGCCCGCGCACCTCTAGCCCCGCTGGCCCCCGCTAGTCGCCGCTGACCAGCTGAGTGAGTATCTCCCTTACCGAGCTGCTATATTATTTTATGCGCTGGCTAAAGGTAGCCAACTTGGCTATATATATTTTTTCAGATATATTTAATTAACAAATCATGTATATGCAGAAAAAAATAATTTCAACACTCAACACTCAGTTTCAATAAGTTTTATGTATATGGTATAGCATGGATTTTAAAACGTTAACTGTCTCGCAATATATATACGTACATATAGGTACATAATTTTATATCAAATCCTAGTGGTTTCACTACTAATGTGGGTTCGATGGTATGTTACTGTATGTTGGAAAAGGACCGGCTTACTTTTGTTCGTGTTGATTGTAATTTTTAATTTAATTTTGATTGTAATTATCTTATCATATTCTTACAAAATAAGAAAATGGGTACTTATTACTTCTAAATTAAGTACTTTAACCTATCTTAGCATGTTAATGTTTTTTAATCAGTTCTATCAAAGGTTTATCTATTTAAAAATATGTAATACATATTTAAAGAATATTTAAATACTCTTATTTTAAAGTTATTATTACGATAATATTTTATAAACTTAATTATTTAATAATACTTTTTAAAACAAAATGCAATTAATAAAAAGAAAAAATCTTGATTCGAAAAAAAAATTCTGGTAACACTGCTACGCCTGTCACGTCAGTGACAGACGGTCAGTCCACACTCCACATAGTCTTTAGCTGTGTGGCGCTTGTCCGTCATTGCTACGGCGACACTCGCACGCGCACAATCGCTTACGAAAAGTAATTTCCTTCTGTATTAATGGCTTTTAAGTAGTTTAAATTGTTAAACCGTAATTCGCTAAACACATAATACCATTTGTGTTATATATTGTATATCTTAATAATATCTTTAATAGTGATAAGTATATTATAATTAGTCTGCCGACTTTATTAGTTTGATATCTCCGAAAAAGACTTACTGATTTGACGAACGTAAAATTTACAATAAAATAATTATTTATTATTCGTTTGTAAAATGAGGTATATCTAATTATAATAATTCTTAGTAAGTATACATTCGTATTAAAAAAAGAAGATAGTAATATCACTGAATTTTTTTGTCCGTTCCTACCTAATTTTCGTGGCTGTTAAGTTATTATTTAAGCATATATTTAGTACTTGTTTTATTCACTCAAAGGATCGATGATATCCAGGACAACTCTTTAGTTCGTCGAGGAAAACCAACAGCACATTTGGTCTACGGTGTTCCCTTGACCATCAACTGTGCTGTTCAAGTAATGGCGGAGTCAATGAAAATAGACCTCGAGTTAGTACCAGATGCTTCGGTCTGATTACAACTATTTATTAATATAACGAAGAATTAACAGAAGTAACTTAAAATATAAATTGTAGAATGAAAATCTTTCATAAAGTGTTGTTGAAAACTGTAGAAATTTTTTATGATACAATAATGAAGACTACGTATAATAATTGTGTGAATAATATATATTTTTTACAGAAAGTCAAGGAATTCGTGGATCAATATACGAAATGTGGCAGGGACAAGGCACTGAGATTTATTGGGAGCAAAACTTCATTTGCCCCACTGAGGATCAATACAAAAAGATGACACATATCATTATAATTTTTATTCAGCTTCGACATGACTATTGTAATCTTCGTGCGAAGGAGGTTGTTTTTGTGTTCCTAATATAATTGATTTATATATATCATTTTCGAAAAAAAATTATATCATACAAGCTTTCCCCCCGCAGCTTCGCTCGCGTGGAGTTCGGTCAAATCACGTTTATAAGAGAACCTTTCAAAAGTCTAGGATAAAAAGTATCGTTTGTTCTTTCTCAAGAACAACTCTATATCTGTACCAAATTTCATGAAAATCAGTTCAGTGTTAAGGCGTGAAAGCGTAACAGACCGACAGACAGACAGAGTTACTTTCGCACTTATAATATTTGTAGGGATTCATTATGTGTATTACTATTCCAGTTAAACAGCAATGGCAGTTTATGTGAAGATTTATCAGAAGGGAAGTTTTCCTTGCCCATCATACACGCATCCAAAACATCAGTGGGAAGCGAAGTTTTACGTGAGTACAATAAAACTCAGTTACTTATTGTATACATACGAGAACGTATTTGTGTGGATCAAACATAGTAGTTTTTACTGTAACCCTTCGATAAATACGGAATCATTATTCTTCATTATTGCATCAGGTTATTTCATAAACTTGATGAGTTACATATCAATTTAAAATTTAGAGTTTTGAGAACTTCGTGTGATTTTTTAACTCGTTTCATGAGATCAGGTCCCCCTACGAAGTTTCTTCCTTGATCCTCTGTTTCTAATACTTTATTGATGTTAATTTTTGTCATCATTTTTGGTGTTTAGGAAATAAGTATAAACATAACTAGATGGTAATTCAGTAATAGTAAAGTTTTTCGTGATCATATTTTTATTACTGTCAGGTATCTTACGAGTTACGACAGCGTACCTTTGATATTAACCTGAAGAAATACTGTATGTCTTTGTTGGAGAAACAGACTCAGTGAACTTGATCGAGAAGCTCGGGCTGAGGTGAATCAATTATTTTAACATAGTATTCATTGAAGTGTGATTGTTTTAAATTGAAGTATACAACCTAGGTTTCTTACAGGTCGCCCGTTTAGGCGGAAACCCACTACTGGAAAAATGTTTGAATGATCTCAGTAGCTGGAAGGATGATATAATGATCAAATAATTATTACACTATTTTGTTACACGGGACACTGTTGGTATTTAAAAAGTCTAGCAAGTCTTCAAAATATATTTTTGTTACATTGTTTATCCGATATTATAAGTCATGAATATAAAAGCATTTTTTGTGGTTTTTCTATTTCAACAAATTATTTTAATTTATTCGTGCTTTATAGAGATGTACAAGATTATAATTATTCCTAAATTTCCTATATAACAAGATCTTTTCCAATTTATTAAATGTAATTTATGAACGTTCTTGTAATAATTATAATTATTGATAATTATCAAAGTGGACTCAACATATATGTATGTCCTTAATAACCTTCCTTTTATTTACAGAAAAAAATAATGTAAGTAACTGTGTGATGATTCGTACAGTCCTTAAAATCTAATGAGAAAAACAACCATATGAATTAGTGATTAAGTTGTTAAAGTTTTGTTAATATACAAGGGCTATAATATAGATAAGAATTTAATCCAATACAAAAATACATAATTTTTTAAACAACTAATTTAATCATTTTACTTTTGTTGGCAAACTAAATCATTTTTAAATATGTATTATTATATTAAGAATTGAGATAATATAAATATTTTTAGTGACATATAGTAATGGCACAGTATTTCGTCAACCTCAAGTATGTGTATAAATGACAACAAAAAGGTAATCTTTTGTTTCAAATTAGAATTAATTCTCTTACTATTCTGATGTGTTTTATGTTAGTATCAACGAGGATTGTATATTTTATCCCACAAGTAGTATTTAAATGTATTTTCACATTTATCCGTACCCACATAATATGAGTTAACATTTGAATGATAGCATTAAAAATATGTCATAAAAATATAACATTTAATTTCAATAAACACTGTTACCAGCAGACGAGAGAGATTCAACAAAATGAAATTATTTAAGCATGCATTTATGGAACAACTGGGGTATTACGTCTTGCAGTTTTAAAATAGTAACTGTAGAAATTCTTGTTCACTCTCCTCAAAGATATACCTAGATTCAAAAATGTTGGAGAAGATATCACACTGACTGACCATACTGACATTGAAATGTAACTAAACAATTCAAAGGAATATGTAATAGTCCGTTTGAAAACAACCCATTTTATTTGTATACCTATCATAAACCGCCAACTGAATTTATATTTATCACTATTAATTTAACACAATAAATTAATTAAAACATAATTGTTACATACATTTAAAAAAAATATTACAAATATTTAAAAAATATATATTTTTAAATATAAATTTAATGACCTCTTTGCCTTAATAATATTCTTAAAACTAATTTAGTTTCAGTGAAATTTTGTTTGTCAAATCTAATTTCATATTTTCAAGCGTTTTGACTTTAATTAACAGCAATAAAGATGAAACATTATTTTGTCATATAAAGAGATTTTATTCAGTAAGTAATTATGAATTTTACCACAAGTAATGAAACCGTATTGACAAGTAGGTATATCTGTCGCAAAGCTTTGTTTGCGCTGTAATTAAAAAAAAAAAACAAGAAAGTTTAAAAAAATGCCATTATGCCAGTTCGCTAAATCTGGAAATTGCTTTTTGGTACTCTTCGTGTTTTCTAAGAATACTGAATGGCCTTTGTTTACCTTTCTTAAAAAAAGCAGGATTGTAATCACAGCCAGTGATCGCATGAAAGCCTGGTAAACTTTGAGATAAAGACGGTTCTTATTCCTCGTAAATAATCATCTTATGCATACTCATGGCGAGTTTTAAATATGTCTGGGAGATATTTGTCCCCTAGAATTTTTCTGGCTGCACAGAAATAGTGTTAAAATAGTTTCTAAATTATCATATATAAAAATCAAGACTCAGACTTAGAGTAAACTTACGTTATTTTTTCCAAACTTTAAAGCGTCTGGCGTAAATTACCGCCCACGAAAACGTTCTGGCACTATTAATTTTAAATTTTTAATTAATTTTTTTTAAAATATATATAAAAATCAGCTCTCAGAATTTAAGAAAAGTGACCAATATTTTTATGTACCTCTAGCACCTGGTACCTGTGAATTGGCCGTCGGCCCAAGTTAGCAGGTATGCGTACCTTCAACGTATACCCTAACCCTACTCTGTACGATACTTTTCGTTACTCAGAAAATAAGTAACGTCTGGGGGCCCCGGGCTCTTACTCTATTTGTCCTTAATAGATCTTACTATTTAAATGCCTTAATAATCTAGACTCTATGAAATGTTTGTAAAATATCTTTTCATACGTCGGAAGCGCTATAAGATACCTGTGTATAAAACAATCGTGTGATTTTTGTGAAAATTATTTTTTTTATCAACACATTAAGTGTACAACCCTAAGAGTGAGAATCAAAATTAATTCCTATATTACGTAATATGTACATTCCCTTCTGCCGTATAGATTTACCTATCACCCGTTGAATATATTTTTACACTACTTTTATATTTAATATGTAATTATAAATCTAGATTAAAAAAATATATTATTCTGACAAAAGATTGACATCGTTCAATCAATTTACGCTTACTATTCCGATATATTAGTACCTATGTATGACAGATAATGTTCTACATAACATAAGAGATATATAAATTTATTAACTATCATTATTACGTGCCTAATGAATCCCGTCCCCACCGTCTCAGCACCACCATATATAACCAGAAGGCGACTTCGTACTGCATTATATACACTTACTTCTATTCTACTTTAGTGTTGTCGTTTCTTCATAGATACAATATTTCAAAATGCCGTTTTCGCGATGTCCAAGCTCCAGTAATGCTCGTCATTGGAGTAGAACATCCGATACTTGGAAACAAGATTTAAAACCATTGCGAAAACAGATGGAAATACAATAAATACTAGTACGTTACAATATGTGTGTCAAAATATATTATTAAAATAAATGTGATAACAAATGAGTTTATTACAGCAGTATTAACACAAGCCTGATGTTTTATTGATACCCCCTTTAAACATTTCACAGGTTTTGTTAATATAGAATATACTTTGGCGCAATTAAAATTTGGTCTATATATAATTGAATAGCAAGTCATAAAAAACATCAGTGTAAAGTTTACAAATTAATATTGTAAATATATAATTTTAGTAAAAATTACCAGATATCCAGAATCTTGAGCCTTCCAGCTTCCTGCTTGACGACCACATTTTTTTCACAAATACAATTCGAATCGTAATTGTTTCCTTTAGAAGAATAAAAACAATCAATCATAAATATAAAATTAATATCTATTATATTAAAATAATCAATGTAAAGAATTTTTTTTAGCGCTTACAACTTCATGGAGTAGTTACATAATAGAGTAGAAAAAACGTATACCGCTCCATAATTTTGAAAATAATGTAAGCTACAGTTGGTGATGAAGACGTGACGAGTTTTTCCCAAATAATTTAATAAACACAATATAATTCTTAAACTTCAATGAAAATGTTTCAAGTTAAATATTAAGTATTCTTTACCACACAAAACGAAACTATTTCCAGTTCGGGATAAAAAATATTCGATATTAAAATTTAATAATGGAAAACAAACTCAATAACTTTATGGATCTTTATTATATAGTAACACACATACTACCTACTATAGTTATTATAAACAAATCAATTACTGAAGTCTGAAAATAATATTTAAGTTACCTTACCGTAGTAAATAATCTATATGCCCTGTCGCTGACAGATCCGGGGTACACCGACATAGCGGCCGATGGCTTTCGCAGTGGTTTTAGTGAGTAGGGGCCTGCCCAGGCCGAGCCTCACACATCCCGTCCGGCCCCACCAAGGCCGGTTGGACGGCTCGTAAAAAGAGTTTCCACTACGTCATCAAAAAAAAGTAAATAATCTATATATTAAAAGTTAGAACATCGCACTTTGTTTCAACTATTTAAAAGACATTTCAAGTAATATTTGACAAATGAAATAGATAACAAATAAATAATATTGAAGGGCTATTAATAAAACATAAATATATCCTACTAATATTATGTATAATTGCGAAAGTTTGTGAGTGTGTGTGTATGTTTGTTACTTCTTCACGCTCAAACGTCTGAACCGATTTTGATAAAATTTTGTATGCAGGAAGCTGACATCCATGAATAACACCATAGGCTACTTTACATCCCGGAAATCCGCGGGTAACACCGCGGGGCGCAGCTAGTATTCAATAAATGGTAATCAGTAGTATGCCTCTTAATTAATAATAGTGTGTGGCCACTAAACGTGCGAGTAGTCAGCTGGTCCGGGGAGGAGTTACGAGCGGCTTGGAACACGCGCGACCACCACTCTATATGTATATACAGGGTGACTGGTGAATTACTATCAATATTTAAGGAGAATACTCGGTACATGATTCTCATTCGAATTATGTAAAAAAAATAGGTACTTAATTTTTGACAAAATTTCCGTATAAATAAATAAAGTGTTGACACGTTCCAAGTGTTCCAAGTGTGGACGCGTGCGGCGGCGTGCTGATACAACAACACGCCGCCGCTAATCTGTAGGATGTTCACACCATGCGTAATTAATTACATAACTTTTGGTTAACTTTACTTAGAAGTTTATTAATATTTATGTTATATTTGACAAATACTAATATACTCAATTAAATGTTCATCTAAAAGTTTTATGTATAAGTTACGAAGTCTAAGTAATAATTGATTCCTATAATAATATGTGCTTATAATAGTTTACCATTCGTAAATGTAACCAATCGCGATGACAACGGATATCCGGTGATGACGCAGCACTGCTCGTCTGGCCCCACGTACGAGATGTATTTACCACGGTTGTCCAATGGCAGAGTCTGAAATAAACAATAATATGTATTACAATTTACAATAGACAAAAAATTGACATTATAATAATATACATGTATATATTATGAGGCTTATATTGAACGCTTACTATATATGTACTTTCAAATCTTGCTCCAACAGTAAAGTGACGATGGTTTCTTTGCAATAAGCATAAATATAAAACAATTTCTTTTAAGCAGCTTTTTGTCGACAAATATATGTACCTTTGAATTTATTAAGTATCGATATTATGTTAATAGACAAAGAATCGAGAAGGCTTTCGATACATTATAAAATAACTACATAACTAGTTATATAACTATAATATTCATGATGTCGACATCTCAAATCCTCGCATTTTTTATACAGATTGGATAATACTCGCCTGAAATGATTCGGCCTCATATGTACTTGTCTAAATGTCCACCTATAAATTCTAGTCACTCCTTCTACGTATATTAAAGTCATGTTAATAAGTCTGTGTGTACACGCACCTGGTCGACCAGTCTCTCAACTCAGAGAGAGTGGTCCCTCGGACACACGAGCCCGACTACAATAGCGGACTCTGACGATTAGAAAATTACATACCTAATGTAATAAAAATAATATACTTTATTAATATAACAATAAAAATGAAATATACAAAATAAAAGTTGATGCACAATAAGGCGGTCTTATCGCTAGGTAGCGATTTCTACCAGACAACCATGGTATGGTACATGAACATTTCTAACCATCCGTTTTCTATTGAACTTACGTAACTAGAGTAGGGAGATAATCGAGTACTTAATAGAATAAATCGATTTTGCACCAAATATTAAATTGGAAAATCGATCTTGCAACAAATATTGTACTCGATAATAAATATACAGTACCTCAGTGTACTAACTGATATTGAAATTGCTTCAAAAAGCCTTTGGTTTAATACATTTTAAAATAATTTAAAAACAAAACTCCATCGTTGTTTTCTTCATACAGTACTCAAGATTATAACTCGTTCAACAATAAAAACGATGACATTAGCAAAATATTCCAAGATTCCGGTGCAAATGAAGCCATATATGCTATATTTAAAATATTTATCTAGATATAAATTAAGTTCAATATAATCATAATAGAGATACGATAGTTAGATTTTAATATATAATATTTTATATAATTTTAACATAAAATATACAATCATTATATTGTTATTTTAACGAGGAGAGTGTATTGTTATAAGACACATTTGATGCCTCGCTGAAGTATAAGTGAGTAAGTTAGTAAGTTTGTTGAATGGATTACTACATATACAACGTGTAACATAATTAACGCACACCCTGAAAGTAGTTTGATCAGAATCGGATACTGGATCGATTTTGATAGTTTTTATGTAGGTCATTTTTTTTTCTCAAATTTAGATAGAACTAAGTAAATTATAGTCACCCTACACACAGTTATCTAAACACTTCATAGAAACGAAAATTAATGGAAACGAAAATGGATCGTAAGTCAGGGTATTAAGATTTTTAAAATGAAATATTTAATTAGTAATCATCATTCAATTAAAGAAAACTGATACTTATTTCAAGGCTAAAATAGTATTTAAAAATAACTACGCACGCAACACCATAGCGACAACCGGCACACAGCAAGGTCACTACAGTGCAGTGGCGGCTGTACCTTAAGTGCGCCCGTGCGCTGAACCACCAATTCAAAATATTTAAAAATTACAAAATATTATGTCATCTTAATTTTTAAATTACCATTTTAATATTTATTTTTTAAACATACAAAAAGGTATAAAAAATTTAATTTCCAATTATGGTCAAAAAGTTTGAGCGCTTTACTAAACTCATATCGTGCGCTCCGGCGAGTGCACGAGGACTGCTAATACATCTTGTATGAGACACGCATTAATACGCCTGGCGCGTGAGACAAAAGTTAGTTCATAGAAATGTACCGAGTAACGAGTCGGTTCTCGAGCGCCGCACGAAGCGGCCGAAGGTTACCGAGAGCACCCGATGTATGACGAATTGAGCCGGCCGGCAAGGGGCCGGCCGAAAGGATGGGTGCTATGATTGACATTTCGTTAATCGTTATTGGTATTGTTTCAACTTTCACTGTATGCGTGACGCGTTAATTCGTTATTGTTTATAATTATTTCCGTAATTCGTTTTAGTTTTTATTTCGTTTCTATAATAGAACTTTTATTCTGTACTGTGTTTTTTATTAGTTGAAAATGAGTATAAATATTGATTATATTGTAGAAAATAAAAAAAAATTTCAAAGTAAAGTGAACATAAAATTGGCCGGGCCGCCACGGCCCTTTTTAAATTTAAAACAAGAGTGTAAATCGAAAAATAAAGCATTCATACGAAGTTTTAAAAGTGAAATGTATAATAGAAAGAAATGGTTGTGTGGATGTGAGCGTCTTAATACATTCTTTTGTTTTCCTTGCATTATTTTTGGCGGACAATCGATTTGGACAGAAACTGGAATCAGATTTTAATAAAAAGGTGATAGAACATTTCGCTACAGAAAAATGTCGTCGCATTGATTTAATGTACAAAAAATAAACATATTTTATGTCAATTGTTGTTTTTGTCAATATTTTAGTAAAGTGAACCACCAGTTCGATAACCCACCAGCCGCCACTGCTACAGTGCATAAAAGAAAGCCGCGTAATACAAAAATTATTACTTTCTCCTTCTTTCTTCGGCTTAATAACATTACAATAGAGCGAGACGGCAGGCTAATTCCGGGAATCAGAGTAATAATAACTAAACATCGAAGTCAACAAAATGTGTTTTGGGTAAGTTAGTCACGCCGCGTCCACCTTATCGAAAAGAGGTCAAGTGTAAAGTGCAAATAAAATCTTAGTCGCGCATTTCGCTGTGTCGTTTCGGTACACTAACATTCAATACATCAAATACCTACGGACGTGTCCATTGACCTCCTAGATCAGCTGATTTGACGCGACTCGACTTTTTTTGTGGGGGCGAATTAAATCGCTAGTTTATAACACAGAGATAACAAGTGCCGAGGAACTAAAAAATAAGATAATAACCGCCTTTGTAAAAGTGACATTGCAGTATTATCTAAAATAAAACCACAATTGCGAAAACGGTCATTAAAGTGCATTGAACAAGGCGGTGGACATTTTGAAAATGTTTTAAAACGACAACGCCGTGCGAGTGCAAATTAAACTGTAAGTTTGTTTATGATCTTTAAATTATTGTAAATATTTTGATACACACCATTTAAACAGGCCGACTGTGTTTGACTTTGTCGTAGGTATTGTGGTGTCTATAAATCAAATCACGCGTTATCAGCTGTTTAATAATTCTTATTTACAAATTTAATTTAACAAATCAGTAATTATAAAATATTGGCTTCACATTAAAAAGAAAATTCAATGCCAACAATCTAAAGCTTGAAAAGTGTGATGGATTGAAAAATCATAATGTATGTAGTTATTTAGAGAGAGGGGCGCGGGCGAGGCGAGTACATGAATAGCTGACCATATTATTTGCACGAAATTGGAATAGCTAATTTCACAAATAAAAAATGCTAACGCACATATAAATAATATTTGGTGTATGCATTGCGTTTATATTATTATATTCGCATTGGGGTATTTGAGGGTGTGCGTTAATTACGTTACACGTTGTATACATACGTGTCTTGTTTTCCAACAAAACTATAAAGGAGATCATTCTTTTTGGGCCTTTTTTAAAAGTGCCGGCCAACAAAAAAAAATGGTACATGTTTGTAGAACTAACCATTTGGAACAATAGTTAATATGGCGCAAAAGTTGTAGAATCCAAGATATAGAAATTATACAAGTTTCAAGATTCATCATTTTGGTACATTGTTTTTTTTCTGAAAGTGCCAAGAAACATAAAATAATGATTGATATTGCTAGAGTTAAGCTTCTCAAGCAAATCATTATAGCCATAATCTGTTAGAAACCTGTCGTTTTTATGTAATACTACCGAACCCGACAGACGTTGTTCCGCCAAGTATCTGAACGCATGCAACATATTTCTTGATGATTTTATTATTTGTCTAAAGTAATAAGTATATCGGGGTGCCATTTTTATATAATAAAAAAATGGGCCTAGAATCACTTTTAACTGATTTTGTACCATTTCGGGTCGGATTTGATCATATGTCGCGAGAGCAAGTTTAAGGTTAAAGGTAAAAGCCTAAACCAATAACATTTTTCGACACAACCAGGAGTAGCTTGTTCACTAAATATTCTTAGGAGTCAGATAAAAATATCCTTTTTGGTTTGTTATCATTATAAAAAATATAATTTATAATTTCTGTAAATACTAAAACATTGTTATGACATAATAATTCATGGCTACCGTTGGCCATTTAATTTCCTTTTAAAGAACATTTTTTTTTATGTATCGTCACACTTCAGGTTAATAGTAGAATAATAATTAACAAAAAATATTTAACCATCATCGAATAAAAACACTTGTACAAATATGTAATACGATATTTTTAAACACTTTTAATTACTTTGACCGGTTTGTTTGGGTTAAAATTAATAGTTGAATTTGACCGCTTACATTCCTGTCAATACATCGATCTGATTTTGGTTCAAGCGTATCGAGTACCTACTGTTGAAATGCACCACGGCCGCCACTATAAAATATTTACTTCCATACCTCTTCAACATGAATAACAAAATAAAAAGTCGCAGAATGCTGTGTATGACGAATAATAACATACATATAATAAGTAATTTATTAAGTTAAGCGGTTTGATAAAATTACGTAGGGTGTGCAATAAAAATTATTATCATATAATTCAGTCTTCGTTAACTTTCATGACTGCTGCAGTAGCACTTTTCTCATCAATGTAGGATAATAATGATATCTAAGATTTTCGAGAGTATTCATTTAAATAAAACTAAGATTTTTCTATTTACTAGGCGTTTCTTTATTATTTTAAAGCTACATACTCGTTTCGGTTCCTTTGCATCAACCGTAATCAACGGATATTTATCAGATAAAAGAACAGTAAACTATGGGGAGAGTTACACTCCATCTATACTCAATGGATCACAATATTATAAAAAATATTAACATATTCGAAGCTTATAAGAAGCCCTATGGTTATTTATTTTACTTATTTATTAAGTAAATAAAACCTTCATTTCCAATAATATGTTATGATGCAACAGACAATACATCAATTTATTTATTTGAACAGTTCTCTCATATATTCCTGCTTCTAAACTGTACCTACACAAATCTTACTGCACGCTTTTTATATTATTCCATTACTTCTTCTATCTTCTACCTGACAATTTCCCAGCTACAGCCAGGGTCTGCCTTACATGTTGTGTATAGTTTTGGCTATTTGTTTTTACGACCGGCCGCCTGCCTGACAACAACCCTCTTTTTGGGAAATCAACATTAATCAGTGATGTCTAAATAGTCTTAGAAAGTACATATGACTCGGAAAAATCACATTGGTACGTGCCCGGGCCAGGATCGAACCCGCGCCCTCGGCAACGAGAGGCGGGCTCTTTAACCACTAGGCCACCACTATATTCCATTACTATTATTCTAGAAAAATTATTAAATAGGCGACTTTGTGATTTAAAACTACACAGATTTATCTAAGTCTATTCTAAGCACCCGAAAACTTTTCTTCTATACATCACTTTGAATTTACTTGCAATATCATCGAATAATTCCTGATAATCGATAGTTCAGAAATATCGATACTATCGATAATAATTTCTGGGTTAAAACTGCAAATTTTACAATGCTATCGATACTATCGATAGCATTATCAATATTCTGAATAGTTTTCAAGGTCAACTATCGATAGCCTAAACTAAAGAACTAATTATTAAGGCGTAATCAAAATATTTCATTATTAAAATACCCACCTACAACAACTTAAAAATACTTGTGATATTCTGTTTTTTATCCTTTCATATTTAAATAAATATGAATTAACTATATGTAGGGAAAGAAGAATCTTCTGGCTCACACGGCTTGGTGTTTGTTCCATGGAGTCAGCGGTGCCACTCGTTATATGTACAATATTTTACCGATACAATGTCGCCCCGGCGATATTAATTTTTTTTCGTCGTATGTATGTTACGTACGCGCTACGTAACAAATTACGTTTGGTGGCAACGTAGCATGCAAAAAAAACCGTTTTACTTATAAAATATATTCAATTTAACAATTAAGACTTAAATTTAACTACTAGCTTGGGCGGGGTCTTTAAGTCAGCGATTGACTTAAGACCCATTCTATAATAATTAAATCTCATAACTAACTACATCCTAAATAGGTGTCTGTAAGTCAGCGATTGACTCCAGACTGAATATATTGTGTTAAAACCCATTTCCCATTCTCACAGATGGCTCAGAGTCAGCATTCCGTACTTTATACCATTGTTATACCGTAAACTTAATATCTAGTTATGCTTACGTAACAATCTTTAAAATTAGTTTATATTTACATTCAATTTAATATCTTAAGGCTCGTTTAAAAATTAATAATAATGATGTCCCTCATTATGTCACTAACAGGTTTTTTTTAAAAGCCTACAGAATCAATGAAATAAGTAATTTTAGAGGAACACAATTTCACATATCATATTCAAAACGAGATAATATATAATAAGTCCATAACGTTTACTTGATTTAATTTTTAAAATACCTACCATTTTGAAAATAATATCTTTCAATTAAATAAGTAGTGGAATCGAGTTTTATGCATAAAATTAACAAATAGATAATCTTGATGTGAAAAATAAAATCTTTTTGTTTGTTTTTCATTCAACTTATAATATTTTGAAGACGTAATCAAAACACTCCTCATTATTGAAATATTTCATCAACTTAAATTAATTAAATAATGTAAATTATATACGAGTTTGATAATAAAAAGTTGAATTAAAATAATTTTTTTCATGTTATGTACTAGTTTTATTAAATTCAAAGTATGTAGGTAATTTATAAAACAAAACAGTTATCATTTGTTAGTTGTTACCCACCTTCACTATTTGTAACGACGTTTAAGTCTGGTATGCACTAAGTACATTAATTTATTGACTTATGAAGACATTTATATTTAAAATTGTATGTAAGGATAACATATTAAAATATATTTATTCCTAAATACATAACAGTTTGTTTTTGTTATATTTATTATTTTAATAATCATAACAATGACTTAAAATAACATATTTATGTCTCTGAAGTTTAATATTTTTGGTCAATCAGTAACAAACATCTTCTTATCACTGTGAAAATTATGTCAAACGAATAAATTTGAGAATAAAATAGGTATGTGACATCTTCTAGTTATTTACACGAATGATACTTAATTTTAAAATAATAAAATATTTATTTTTTAATAAAATAAAAATTGTTTTTCATGATATTCAAGTTGTTTTTTAAACACAATGTATATTTTTTTTATTATTTTCCGATATAGTTTAACATAACATAATTTATTTTCATATTTATGTAATGTGTAACTGTCCTTACATTCTCAGTGTGTCAAACCTGACTGCGCGTTATTTGTTCGTATTTAAATCTCACTACAGTACTTCTTATTGCTCGCATTTCTCTCCTGCCTCTGGTGACAGTCGGCCGCGGTCTTCCTCATGATGGATGTCTTCTTCCATTATCTGTTATTTCATACCTCATGGTGAGTGTTTCTTTATATAGCTAATTGATCAATTTTATATTAATGATATTAAGTTCTTACACTTATTTAGTAACATTTTTAATTTTGTTTGATATTATTGTTTATACCTTGTGTAGTACGTGGTAGGAGTTTTGAATTATTTTCTAAGCGTAAATTTTGGTGCAGGATTTAAACAACTTTTTAAAACGTTGTCGTGGCTTACTTTATTTTTATACATTTTTCTCACTTTTATCTTTATAATTTTAGGCCACGCCCTTAAATGCGTCTTCTTGTAAGTCGAATAGTATATTAATAAATATATAATCTTTAGATAAAATAGTATCATTCGTAACATTATAGGACTCGTAAGAATATATGTAATGAAATGGAATTTCATTAAATTCAAATTTGCCGCGCTTCGCGTGTTTGTAACTTGTCGACCAGGGACGCGTCACTATTCACTAATGGCGAATTGTGTTTAAGTTTTGTGCACTTTATGATTATTAAAACGTGTAGAGAGGTTAACTAAGGGATATAATTGAGGAGGCGATATTAGTGGACTTTAATGTCGTTTCTTTGTATTTTCAGGTAAAGTGTAATTGTCATAATTAAACGATAATTGTTATAATATTGTAATGGCGTGTCTAGTAAAATAAATCTTTGTATTTTCAGAGAAACAAATAGTGGTTTGCTTTGAGTGCCCTTGATAATATTCCTTATATTTATAATTCAAAATGAGGGTCGAAGCTGTTGGTGGAGCGTCTGTTACGACGTGGTCTGCGGACGAGAGGAAACCTTCTATGAAGAGAAGTGTATGTAGCTGATGTACAATAGTAGTGTGACGGTATGTACTGTTGAATATTTAATATTATTATTTTTAAATTATGTAGGCTGAATATTTATGAGTTCAATACTTTTATTTCTTATTAACTGACGCTTCCGACACGTCATAATGATTAAATAAATAAATAAAGATAGTATGTTAATCAATTATTAAAAGTTTATTTATATAAAATACTAGCTGACCGGGCGAACTTCGTTAAAGTAGGTACACTAAGAAATGGTAAATGTAATGGTAATAATTACGTAGATATTTTGATAATATATCTCCGTCCACAGACCAACTCCGACCCGATATATTTGCAAAGAGTATGTTTATATAGTATTGTTAATTAAATGCTTTTTTATATTTATCAAATACTTAACTTGTTTCTTGAAAAACTTTAACTTTGGAATCGAACTAGAGAAACTGATACAAGGAGCTTACCCTCGGTATCCCAGTAACGCCTGAGCCTAGACCTAGACTTAAACCTAGCTGTCTAGATTTATACCTAGTCTAAATGTTTTAGTTAATTATATTTTGTAATTAAGTAGTTCACGTCTTGTTTTATTTATTGTCTGTAAATAATTTAGACGTGACACCACACCCTAAAATATATCTGAGTCATTATTACGTCTACTAGTAGGTAGGAACATAAATTATTTTTAAATATTTTCCAAACGCTGTATTGGGCGAAGGCTTATTAATTTTATAGTTTCTTAAATTCGTTATTATTTTTATTCTTTTATACTTGTTTTATCAAAACGACAACGAACATACGTACTATCTTTTATAAAACGAATTATTTATTAGGAAGTGGACAGTCTTTATATGTAAGGTTTTTGTAACGTTCCAGGACTCGTGAGAATATATAATTCAAGATGAGGGTCGAAGCTGTTGGTGGAGCGTCTGTTAGGACGTGGTCTGCGGACGAGAGGAAACCTTCTATGAAGAGAAGTGTATGTAGCTGATGTACGATAGTAGTGTGACGGTATGTACTGTTGAATATTTAATATTATTCTGTTATTATTCAGAGTTAGGTTGAACTATTTTACTGTCCATTTAATCACTTTTATTATTACGTATTACATTAATTGAACGTTTCTGACACAATGATGTCACCCGTGATATTGTTATTTGAAGAAATGCAATAAAAGAAATATTATCAATTTTTTCAAATTAAAAGTAACCTCACTAACTGTTTAATACTATCTTAAATAATTCACAATACTAAGTATTTTAAGTAGCTCCTTATTGTTATTCGATTGTTTCCAACACATCCATACGTTATGGCTTACTGATTTACAGAAAATATTTCTAACGCTTGTTTCTTAGCTTCACTTGTATGTTGGTTTATATTTTTGTAACTTATTCCTGAAATAAATAATAGTAATTACTCCGTCCGCGTGTACATCACAGTTGTTCTCTGTCACTATGGCCACTGAACCTGAACTGCTTCCACTTCATGGTTCCATCCGTGTAGTTTCGTGATCGGGTAATCGGGGTCATCTATCTTCATACAAAATTCATCACAATCGGTTCAACGGTTTAGTCGTGAAAACGTACTCGTAACATACAGATAGACAGACAGTTACTTGCCCATTTATAATATTAAGAGGGATTTGGAAAATAATTGCTATCGCTTATAAAAATCAGGCAATTCATTATACAAAAAAGGAAAACATATCTGTTGTTAGGAAAATAAAAACATGGAAAATAAATTAATGTAAAAAACAGTGTTATGAAATACCATACTACAAAGTTATTTTTATTAAATAATTTATATTAAAGAGGAATGCTAAATGAAAGAAGTTAACTTAATTTAAAAAAGCGCGATGTATCTTTAGACTTTAGAATATAACGGTACACTTATAAATATCAAGTCGTGAGAGGCGAGTGTACACCGTGGGAAAGAGTACGTATCCATGTGTTTGAGCCTAAAATGAAGAGAATTGCTCACATGTACCAACATAGTACACATCTGCCTTATATGGCTTAACTAGCTTTCCGCCCGCGGCTTCACCCGCGTCGAGTACGGTTATATCGCGTTTCCAAGAGAACTTTTCAAAAGTCTGGGATAAAAAACTATCCTATTTCTTTCTCAAGGTCAACTCTATATCCGTACCAAATTTCATTAAAATCAGTTCAGTGGTTTAGGCGTGAAAGCGTAACAGACAGACAGACAGACAGAGTTATTTTCGCATTTATAATATTAGTTTATAATATAAGTACGGTTTAACAGAATAGTAATATCTAGCACTCCGCGAACTTTAACACCAAAAGAATCCCTTTTCTGATCATAATATTTTTAATCTGAATTAAGTATAAAAAATTAGATCTTTTTAGATTTGTACGTTTTTTTATTATTTTTTTTTGTATGCTAGTCCCTCTGTCGTGGTCAGAGACCTTTGTTCTTCGACACTTTCATGCTAGTTCTCTCTTTTGCTAGGGCCTTTCATTCCTCATACTATCTTTCTGTCATACATCTCTTTCATTCCTGGGTTATACGGTATACCTTTCCTATCGTGTTCCTGACTTCTATACTATTGTACTACTTTTGCATTGGGATGTTTGGGAAGTTTATTTTCATCTTTTATTTCTTATTACATTGTCCTTGATGACTTTTCATACATTTCCAGTTTACTCTTATCAATTGCGAGAATTCTATTTTACAATTTATTTTTCATTTTTCACTATTTACAATTATTTGCCCTAATCCTATTTACATTTTACATTTATCTTAATTTTTACATTACATTTAAGTAACGACATATTTAACATTTTAACATTAAGTATATTTAATGTTTGGTCATTCATTGTTATTTAAATGACTACATTGTATTGTTATTCTATTTCAGGAGTTCCGCCGACCAGGAGCTCGTGTGTTTGCTCTTCCTTGCGGATTGTTCCGGACTCCATACTGTCACTGACTCCATACTCAATCTGCCACACAGCGGATCTGGTGCTGCTGGTGAGTGTTCTCCTATTAACCTTCGATTCCTTAGCCATTAAGTCATTTACGGTTTGGTTCCTGCACCTTTGAGAGCACCTCCTCCAAACATTAGATTGCTATTTTATAAGCGAGTATTATTGTAAATTTTTTAAATATTTAATTATTTATTTTAAGCCAATCCTTGTAGTGTCTGTTTTTGTATGTCTTTATATAAGAACAATATTGTATTATGTATTACAGATGGTGTTATTGGACTGTACTTGAGATTCATCCATCAGGAGATGACGGCTGATCATCAAGTGTTAGATGAAAACTAACAATGAACCAAGTATTGATGAAACATATGTAGAATTATATGAAGAGGAGAATGACTCGGTTAGTGTAACATATTAGAATAGAGAAGACTTGAAGTATCAACTGTAGCAGTCTCCAGACAATATAAGGAGTGTGTTCACTATAAACATGTACAGTACGTGTTTGATGTGTCTATTGATATCAAAGAACCTCCTGGAATGTACGTATACATAGAAAGATAATTAATTTTAATTTATTTAAAACAATTTTGTATTTGCACATCTTATTCTCTAACAACCATTAACATAACTAAGTCTTAGCGGTTCAATGAAGTATGCAGTATAGAATTTAGTAACAACGAGAGATATAAGAGTGGTGGATAAGATAGACTGCTTTACTTTTTGATTGTTTAAAACCAGGCCACTTAATGAAGTGTTCAAAGTATACATGTTTGTTGTCCATACATTTGTATAGAGCTCTCCTACAGAAACATCTTCCTCAATCAAAGTACTCATAGTTTCACTACCGTCGTACGTTTTCACTACATGGTCTGTCCATTGATCATGAAATACATGTTTATTTAAATGAATAAGACTCGCGACAATCTTATATCTCTTTACTTACATGTTTGTGTTAAAATACATATAAAGGTAATTGTAAAATAAGTAAATTAAATGATATTCAAACGAGTCTTTGTATAGGACGCCACGTGTTAAGACTGATAACAATATTAAAATATTTAATGAAGGCTAATTCTAAAACGGATGTTTGTAGTGTAGATGACTGAGGTGTTCTGTTCGTGTTTTATAATATCTAACCTCCATCCAGGGGGGTTTCTCGTCGGCCGTTATGGCTGTCCCTTGACCCTGTCCCCGATGAAGTTCCCTAAAGTTAAGTAAGTTAAGTGAGCAATCTTCAAGCAACAACATTTGACGCACCTAGGGCGCCCTAAACAGAACCTGGCGGAGTGGCCGTAACATTGGCAGCGATGACCCTGTCCAGGGATGCCACGGCCGCGGGGAGCTCTACCTGTAAGCCGGACAGGTAGCAGACCGTTTGGATGTTGAATATGGCTTTCACCTCCTTGGTGTTGTCCAAGTGGACAAGCACCATATTGAAAGGTTTCTTATTGGTCGGGCGGTACATCCGGTGTACTGCCTGGACCGGAAAATCTTGTGACTTAAGGTCACTTAATACGGATTCGGTTGGGATCTCACACGGCATCCCGCGGATCACCACCGTAAGGCGACGCTCCTCCTCGAGTGCGTAAGTGTGGTAACCAATACCACGCTCCCGCAAGAGGGCCGTCATCCTACGGTGGTCAGCCGCTGAGGACGTCTGGATTTTAATCCCGTCTTTAGTCGGCCGGGCTGACATAAAATTTATTTTAAGTTTTATGAATAACTGGGACATATGGTCCCACTTATCCTTGTCCTTAAGGTATAGTGGCGGAGGCGCCTTATCTCGCGGTGGTGCGTCGGGAGACGCGGACGGTGAATTTACCGCGGGTTTGGGCCGCTCGCGACGGGCGCGGCGTGAGAGGGTGGGTTTGGTGTCCCTGAGGGGGACGAGGGGCGAGAGTTAACGGCGGCGGCGGGGGCGTTTGCGGGGGATTGGGGGGCGGAAACGGACGGCGTTTTGGAGGACGCTTCTTTTTTTTCTTGTCGGAAACCCGTCGTTGCCTTCGCCCTCGGGGCCAGATCGGGAGACGGACTCCGAGGCAGAGGCCTCGGCCGATGAGCACTCCATGAGGGTGTTGGGGTTGGGGAGCAAGGAATCTGAGATGAATCTCAGAACGAGCTCGGGGGCCTTCTTCTGTAATATCTAACTGCGCCTCCTTTGGCTGAAAGGCGGTCGTTCCTAATGATGTTATAGTTCCCAATCCGTGGGTTTCTACTACTCGGTTTCAAGAAGGACTCTTGTGTTAAAAGTGGTCTATCTATCTAACTTATCTATCTGGTGCTTTACTAAGAAGCGTCTCACCAGTTCTATCTGATGAGAGTGGCCGTTCGCGTTATATGTAGCGACAGTCAGAGAGCGTGGTTTGACGCGGCTAGTATCCATTAGCTCGGAATGCTCCCACGGCACTCACCAAACTCGCATACTGCCATCATGCGTGCCTGTGGATAGCCGTCTGAGGCCCTCAACTTAGCTGCGAAAGTTTGGATTTCCGCGGGGTCGAAAAGGCTCGCGAAGTCACAAACCATTTTTAAATCGGCCGCTAGTCCGACCGTTTTATTTTTTTAGGTTAGGGTTTTTTTTCTTGCTGCATCTCCCTCTGACGTGGTCAGAGACTTTTATTTGGTCTGTGCATACGATGCACCTCCAATATTGGTAGTTTTTGGGACTTAAGGTCCTCTTTTATTTCATCAATGGGAATCTCCGCGGGGAGACCCTTGATGACGACTGTTAGCCTACGCTCCTCCGGGAGGGCGTAGGTGTGGTATTCTAATTTTTGTAGTCTAAGCATCGCGGATAACGCGCGATGGTCATTCGGTGTGGCCGCGGTGACCTTAATTCCCGCCTGAGTATTACGTGCCGACACGTATTTAATCTTTTTGTCATTTAGGAGGCTGGATATGGCGTTCCAGCTCTTATTAGTTCGAATGTATAACGGCGGCGGGTATTTTGTGAATGTTTTGGGTGCGGACCCAGGTAGACCCGCAGGAGCGGTCGCAGCTGCACCGGCAGCTGCTGGGGTCAACGGTTTTTTGGTTGGCGGCGGCGCCTTTAGTGACTTGGCCGCCTTCCTTTTACCAGATTTGGTAATGACGGGTTCAAACCCGTCGTTATCCTCTTCTGCGTCTGAGGAGGACGGCTTCGAATCTGTCTCGGCTTCCGAGCCGATTGGTGAGCAATCCATGTCGCATGGATTGCTTTTTGGACAGTCCGGTGAGGCCGGGCTGTCCGTATCGAACACGGTGGGTTTTATTTCGGGGTTCACATCGGTGAACTCCTTGTACGCATCTGGGAATTTTTTAATAAAAAAAGCTAATAAGGCCTCCGATCGGCCCGAATTATGGTCGCCCATGATGGGCGACGGACTTAAGGGTAGTCCTCCCTGCAAGGCAGGGAGGTGTGTAACCTATTTGATTCTAATCTAGACCCTGTTATTAGGTAACAGGGGTGTACCTATTTCCCTAACCCCTAACGACTGTGTAAATACCTTATGAGGGTGGCAGGACAACGGCGACTATACGACGGTGACTGCTACCCTTTTCCTGATACTTCTATCGACGCCGGACACGTCGATCTTCTGACCTCTTCTGTAACTTGTTGACACGTAACACAAACACCATCGGAACACTGATTACGCACGTCTGCGCCGCGCGAATGCCCAACTGAGAGTCCTCTCTTTTCGCACATCGGGTCATCTCAGGCCCCCCTGTAGGGAGGGTCGAGGTGAGCTTGTCGGGGCAACGGCCCCCTAAGCTGGCCTCCACTCCGCCTGTAAAAACAGGCGGGTCGTTGTGGTGAGCGTTTGCAGCCCTGGTGTCTCGGGTGGGAGTGTTGCCGCGGCGAGGCGCCGCCCTGAGAGTTATCTCAGGTGGGCTGCCATCAGCCTGCGGCCGTCAGTTCAATGATGTTTGTCGGATATGGCGAGTCGATCCTCTAGCCGATATCCGACAGTTGTCGAGTCCTAGCTTCTACTCCTCGCCGCGGGAAGGAGGTCTCGCGGCAGGGCGTATCTATCCGGGGGGCGTCTGTGGTACGGGGCCAGTTCTCTGATGTGCGGGAAGCTCGATGCCTCTGACCGCCGGAACATGGCCCGACTCAGGCGGATGATGAAGTCGTCAAGGCTCTCCATGCGGAGGTCCCTGGTGATTGTAGTGTTCCGTACGAACCGAGGCGCGCCTACAAGTGTTCTCAGTGCCAGCGACTGCTGGACGCGCAGGCGTCCACGCCCGGTTTCCTTGACTAAGGAATACCAGGCGGGCGCGGCGTACGTCAAGCGCGTTCTGATATACAACTTGTAGACGGCCAGCTTGGCTCGCAGTGGGAGATTGGATCGCAGGACAGGACGCAGGAGAGCACGTGCGGCCCTCGTCTTGTTGACGACTTCCTTCACGTGGGCCTGCATTGACAGGCGGCGACCTAGCACCGCTGTGAGTCAGCGCGAATGCCCCGCCCCTTCCAAGTGACTCTACCGCCGTACGTTTATTGTTCAATAGGTTCGCTTACAGGTAACATTAAGTTTACAACAATAGACCGCGCTCTTACAAGAGACGCTCATAGAAATATATTTATATTTACACGTGTTCATTTACAATTAACATAAACATGATGCGCTCTTACAAGAGTCGCTTTCCGTAGAGCCTTTTATTTATAAACATATAATTTCTATATAAATATTAACCTTATTTCACTTAACATTTATATCTCTTATATTTTTAATCTAATTATTAACTACTAAATATTAGCTTCGTCGCCGACACTTGGTCTGTGAGTCGGTACGAGTGGGTAGCGAGTTGGAGTCAATGGGGCTAAGAGCGTGAAGTCGAAATCGGGTCTGTATGTCAGTCGGTTGAGTATATGACCGCTTCTATTACTGATGGACCCTGCGGAGTTCCAGCGTGGGTGTTTAGCATTGAAATCGCCTGCCAGAAGGGTGGCGTTTCCCAATGAGAGTAACGTTTTAATGTCGTTCTCGTCGATGGTAGATTACTGGGGCGATAAACTGAGGCAAGTATGACGGGCTGATGGCCCGTAATTTCTTGTTCCGGATCGCTAAGCACGTGCTTGTGGGACTCCACTCCAGACTCCAGTCTCCTAACATCCTCATGTATATATTTGGGAGGTAGGTCATCACTTCCTTCACCAGAGGATTGGGATAGTGGTACCACGGGGCGCCCGTGATCGTGAATAGGAAGCAGTTATAGAGAGTCTGAAGGGGTTTCAGAATCCGATGAGCGAATGCTACGCTAGCGTAGGACCAACACCAATCTTGTGCAAGTTTTACACGTACAAACACTTCGAACTTCTCACTAACATCCATCCGTTTTACACGTTCTATTTAATATAATATGTTTATTTAAATTTAAGATGCAATATGATTTTTCGTAAAATAAATAAATATAAATGTATATAGCTTACATTGATGTTGAGATGTTTAAATTCACTATAGCCTTTAAGACATGTATGTGTACAGAAATATATCATAATTGTCATTTCTCTTTCATCCTTAATTATCATATACATGTAGTTAGGTGAACTAGTAAATTAAGACTGTACAAGGAAAATTGCTCCACTTTCATAACTGTAATAATGTAATAACAAGACTAAATGCAGACTTTTTCATCTCGTCTGTTCGTGATTACTGCTACTAAAGAGAAGCCGAAACGTCTGTTAATATGTAAAATATCAAAATAAATATGTTGTAAATCCAAGTCTTAGTTTCATTTAAACAGAACTATATATTCATTGGCTAAGTGATTGGTAACAAAGCCATCTATTGAGTAATTTCTTTGTATTCTAATTTATTCTAGGACTGTTCATTGATAACTATACAAGATACAAACATATTAAACCCCTCAGTATATTTAATTTCATCAACATTGTTATAGCCCTGTCCCTGACACACAATTTTTAAATTTATGTAACCGATACCGTAGACAACAACACAATAAGATATTTGTACATATATAACATATATTCTCACCAAAAGAGGTGATCCTAAGCTTTAGCATCTATTTCTCTATTACTAATACTAAACACGAAGATAAATACCTAATTGGTTTTTAGTTTCAAGCCAGACACGTGTGTACATTTTTAAATGAAACTTTAGTTTTTCTGTATATATGTAAATCTAGTACAGTCACAACAATATTGTTGAGCTAGAGATGCTGATCGGAGTCCTGAATGGATGTCTTAAAGACTTTGAAATGATTAGTTTATGAGTAAAACTGATATTACATGCTAATGAAATCATGTTTGATAGATTATATTCTAGAAGTCGATTATATTAATTTTATAATAAACTCTAGTTACAATACACAACGGCCTTTTTAAGGAGAATAATTAAAACGATATTTTTTTCGTAAGCCTCTTCTTAATAATTACATTTTAGTTTCTACTTCACTGTAACTGTTGGCTTTGAGTGTTGACAGTGTCACTAGGAGGAGTGGTTGACCTACCAGTTATATACGGGCCCTTCGGGTCTGTAATTAAGGAGTAGGCCCGTCCCAAGAGCGCCTCATCAAGACATCGTTGTAGTTATTTGTTTTGTAACACTTGCAGTTTGTTTATTGTTGAGGGACGAGCGTGGGTGAAGCACGCGCATGCAACGACGTGACAGGAAGTATGCTGGTCTTGTAAAACTAACTTTATCACTTTCAGTATAAAAAATAGTTCACAACCCAAAACAAATTTTCGTGTAAAAATTCATAATTGTAATAAAGTAAGAGGTAATAACTGCAATTGTCCATTAATAAATAAAGTGAGTCAAATAAAATACTTGGGAATAATGGTCGACCAGAACTTGTCATGGTACCTGCAAATTGAACATGTTGCGGCGCGCATTAGGAAGTTCACGTGGATGTTCAAATCACTGAGACATATTGCAGCTAATAATATTGTAAATAACTCCTCAAACAATCTTTAAAATCAAATTTATATAGCTTTGGTGCAATCCATAATAACATACTGGTTACCTACTTGGGGAGGTGCACGTAAAACACGATTCATGGAAATTGAACGAGCTCAAAGAGCATTGATTAAAGTAATGTTCTTTAAAAAACAACGGTTCAGTACAGAAAGACTCTATAAAAAAAGTGGTTTGTTAACTGTACGGAAATTGTATACGATATATCGTTACTCAATAAACGTATAGCATATAATGTCATATCTCTCCCTGCTACTAAAACAGTCTTCGCTATGATTCAGTATTATAATAGATCTGCTTATTTATATAATAAAATAAATAAATACGTTGTTATATATTCAAAACACAAATGCGCACGCGCACGCATGCATACACATACATTTTAATCCCACATTTGCTTCCTTTATGGTAATTACTTCTCTTATTATTACTTTTTTATATTATTTCTTTATTATTGTTGTACCATAAATATCTTGTATACTTGTACCTAATTCGTGATATGGAACAGCGGAGTTTCCTGGCACAGGCTTTTCATATGCTTAAAAGGAGACTCCTATAACTTTATATTTAAGTACAAATTTGTTAAAGAAAATAAAGAATTTTTATTTTTTATTTATTATTATTGTATAGTGTGATGTTATTACTAAGGGACATTAGACTTGTCAGCATCAGAACTAAACAGCAGGGAACAAATCTGGGGGTTGTTGTATGTATCATTAAAATGTTATCAACTTCATACTCCTCTCATCTTAACTCTTTGAGCAAACGCATTATTATAGGAAGCTGTAGGTGTGTTTTAGACTACTGAACTAATTTAACCTTTAATAATCGTCTTGTGTCGTGAATAAATAATAGAAAAGTTGTATTGTTTATATAAATGATAAAGGAGATTGTCCACTTAGTATGGGGACTTTGGCCCGTCGTGAACAGACATTTTATCATACTCTTTGTAATTAGTTTAAAAGCACTAACTAGTAATATTGAGAATATGAACTTAGTTTTGTATCAAAATGTTTAAAAGGAGATATTTATCATGTGATGAAAAACAGGTTAAAGCGAAATAAAACAACATTTTTTATGATTTATTTTTATTCTGAGACATCATATGTTATTAATATGTGTTCAAGACATTGGGCAGATGGTGAAATGTATTCCTGACACCTTGCCCAACTTAAAAACCATAAAATAGTAACTATATGAGCACAGGAACCCACTGTCCTTCGGCCAAGCATGCAATTACAATAATTTTCTTTTGTAGCTTCCTTACCATTGTGATTATTTTAGTTAGTGATGCAGATAGTTTATGGTTAAAGATCTTTATTCTCATAAGAACATACATAGGTTCACTTACATGAGATTAAATAATGTTACACACATACATTAATATTTGATACATGGAATGGCTAGTACTACTTAATATTGTCTAATATATATATACATATATTTTAAGTTTACTTTTAAAAGCATTTAAACATTGACATTCCTTTATGTAGTTTGGCCAATCATTATTTACTCCATCAAAACATATATTTTTGTGTCCATAATTTAAGGTTTCGACTTTAGGTAACTCAAGTTTATGTTTGTTTCTTAAGTTATGCTTGTTTGATTTTTGTGTAAATGTTGTTTGAAACTTTTAGATAGTATCTTTTTAATTAAAATACATGTGTTAAAATATATGTTTGATTTAAGTTGAATATTTTTGATTTTTTGTACAGTTCTATCGCCGGTAAGAAAAAGTACTTTTATAATTTTGTTCTGCGTAATTTGTAAGACTTTAAGATTAAACTTTGAAGCTGACCCCCATATTTCAATTAAGTAACCAATGTGTGGTTTTATCAGGGAATTGTAGACAACACTTCGCACTTTTTTGGTATACAATTATTAGATCTTCGGAGTGCTCCTACAAGCGATGAGTTTTGATCTGATATGCTCAATGTGTGGTTTCCATGTCAGTTTATCGTCCAAGTAGTTTCGGGGTCCATATTACGTGAGTGTTGGTCATCGTTTATGCTATGTTCGGAGTCCATAATACAAAAGCCAGGGTCATCGTTTGAGCGAAATTCGGGGTCCGTAGATGTGCAGGGGTCACTGGAAAAAGATAGGTCGGAGTCCATAATGAATAAACAATCGTTGAAAGAAAATCCACAACACTCTCAATGTAGGTAAACAAAGCGAATGTAAAAATCAGTTTAAGACACACAAATGTCAATTTGTATTTTTTGTTTTATTAGTGTTGCAATAGAAAAAAAACATTAAAAAATCGATCGAAAACAAATATGATTACCTTTAACTTTCTTCATATATTTCAGTTTATTAAACGTTTTAAATGACGAAACTAATTGAAACATATATTAATAATTTTCTTTGTATTAAATACTTATACTGGGTGGCGCAAAAGTAAAGACCCTATTTGGTTCAGCTATAACATTTTTTCTAAATGAGAAAACTAGATTAAGGTTTTTTTAAATGTATATTTGTGCCATTAAATTTCGTACCATTAGGATTTAAAGATGATGTCTTTTAAATGGTGACCTCCAGAGCTAATACACATTTGAGCCCTCATCACTCAGCCTATAGCAGTCCACTGCTGGACATAGGCCTCTCCCAACATGCGCCATAGCACTTGGTCCTCTGCCTTCCGCATCCAGTGAGACCCAGCGACCTTTTTAAGGTCATCGGTCCACCTAGCTGGGTGGCGTCCTACTCTACGTTTGCCAAGACGCGGTCTCCACTCAAGGACACTTCGTCGGATTTCTTCGTTTCGAAGTTTGTCCTTCAAAGAAACGCCGAGCATAGCTCGTTCCATAGCCCGCTGAGCGACTTTGAGTTTGTGGACTAGTCCTACAGTGAGTGTCCACGTCTCAGCCCCGTAGGTCATAACCGGTAGGACGCATTGGTCGAAGACTTTGGTCTTCAGGCATTGCGGTAAAGGGGAGGAGAAAACCCGACGTAATTTGCCAAATAATAATAATTTGAGCCCTATTTATGACATTTTGCATAACTTGCCGTAACACTTCCTGCGATATGTTCGTTATTTCTTGACGAATGTTTTCTTTTAGAGCTGCGAGAGTCTGTGGCTTGTTCACATACACCCGAGATTTCAAAAAACCCCAAAGAAAGAAGTCTGGACTGGTCAAATCGGGTGATCTTGCAGGCCAAGGCAAATCGCCAAAACGAGAGATAACTCGGCCTGGAAAAGCGTCCCTCACTAAGTCCATAGTGTCCCGCGCTGTGTGTGCTCAACTCTGGAGGTCACCATTTAAAAGACGTCAGCTTTAAATCCTAATGGTACGAAATTTAATGGCACAAATATACATTTAAAAAAACCTTAATCTAGTTTTCTCATTTAGAAAAAATGTTATAGCTGAACCAAATAGGGTCTTTACTTTTGCGCCACCCTATAGTTGTATTAAATACTGCGAGATGATTCAATTTGACGCAATCGTTACTTGATCTTGCTGGTAACACAAAACGTGGATCAATAAAGCAAATCAATGAAGATACTTTAAAAATATTTTTTCAATAAAATACAAATGTACACTCAAACAACAATAGAATGGCTAGCTAAAAAAAAAAATATTTTTTTCATAAACTTGTTTTTTTGATAGCAGCTTGTTCACGCTAGGCCAAAATGGACATTGCCCTTTGATGTATATTCAAAAGAAATTAAACGAGCAATATATAGGTACTTAAAGGAAATGTGAGGCATTTTATTGAGTATAAACAATTGAGTAGATTTAATATCTATATATTGTCATAATCAACAGGACGTAACAAACAAACAGGCTATCATTCATCGAGCTCGTAGTGTCCGTAGGAACAGGCGATGTGAACTGGGACCAGACCCCTGGAATACACAGCTTGTGACATTTAGAACGACACATTAATAGTTTGAGTTGATATGACTGGCTTGAATGTAGTGTCATGATAAAATAATATTTGTACTATTTACAAACATTTTAATCAACGATTGTAGACAATTGACGTGCCCCACGCTTTTATTTTAGTCTAGTCTGTGCATATGTTTATAATTCCAACGACTGTATCTATTTTATTATTTTTTGGTTTTTATTACATTTATCTTAAACATTGCAAATGTACTTATGTTTAACGTAAAACCGTTTAACTTAAAAAGTTTTTTACCTATTTTTATATTTAAATATGTATGTCTACTTGTTAAGCGATCTTAGTACTTTAACAAGTAAAATTATTTGATTCGAATAGAAGGTTTATATGTTCACTACTACGATTTTAAAGTTTTGAGACATCCATGATTTTATTATTACACTAATTACTCTATAAAGGTATCTCAATGAGGTGGATATTGGCTTCAGGAGTCATCAAGATTAAGAAAATGAACAACCAGTTTTAGATTCTCATTTTAAGTTGATTTTATTATTTTAATACATTTCTACATTATCATACATTCCACTTGTTTAATATCAGATTTATGTATCTGTAAAATTTTAATAGTAATAAAAATAATAATTGCAACAATTAGCATAAAAGGAAAATAAACAAATATCAAATACGATACCTTTGAGTAATTAGTGTAATAATAAAATCATAGATGTCACTAGCAATCAGTTACATCGCGCAAGCAAAATGTTTCATGTTCATTATGTATACCCAAAGTGTTTTCAAAGCATATTTGTCGACACAGATTCTCGGGATGTACTTCCCTACTAATGACAGACAGTTCAATGTGGATATCTTCAATTTGGACATTTCCAAGGAGGCAGAAGCCATCTACAACGTTAAAACAGTTTGCTACCTGTTCGGAATACAAGTAGAACTCCCTCGCGGCCGTGGTATCCCCGGGCAGTGTCATCGATGCCAGTGTTACGGGCACTCTGCCAGTTTTTGTACCTCGCGCGCCCAAGATGCGTGAAGTGATTAAGTGATCACGCGACCATTGATTGTCTGCGGAAGACTACTAAGGAGGAAGTCCTCCCTCCAAGCTGCGTCCTGTGACAGCAGACGGGCCACCCAGCGAATCCTCGCACCAGTCGAAGGGTGCTGCAGCCTCTGGTGCACGCCGACATCTGCCCTTCATCATCCCCACCCCCCTCCCAATATCCCACCTTTATAGAATAATTAGTGTAATAATAAAATCATGGATGTCACAAAACTTTAAAATCGTAGTAGTGAACATATAGACCTTCTACTCGATTCAAATAATTTTGCTTGTTAAAGTACTAAGAACGGTTAACAAGAAGACATATTTAAATATAAAACTACTGAGGATTATGAATTTTAATGTTTCTTTTGTAATGTTTTATAATGTGTTTTGTAATGTGAATGTCTACGCCGTATCAAATCTGTTTAATGTTCGTCTGTGTGTCACAGGTTCCATATCTTTGTCTAAGTTGTATTTAAAACGCCGCCAATTCAATAGTGGACCAATATAACGTGGCCTGTGAGGCGCCTGATGAGATGAAGATTGTTGACTTGCCTTATTACTGAATATTCCTGCACGTGCTCGTATAAGATCGTCCAAATGTTTGTTTCATATACAGTGTAAACTCAATGTAACGTCACTTGATTTAACGACAAACTCTCTAAAGCGTTGAAATCATTTGACTTTGGTTGGTTTAGCTTGTCTACCATACAATGGTACACTCTACATAGCATCATACCCACTCTCAATAACGACAACAATTAAGTTATAAAAAGTACTTTTTAAGTTGCTTAATTAGTAAAAACTGCGCAGCTGTGTACGTTCTTTTGTCGCTTTGTTATCCTAGCCCGCAATAAACTCGACTGTCGGAATCATGCATACCGAACTTTCTAAGAAGCCTCAATATCTCAAGATATTAATAAAATAAGTAAAAAAAATAAAAATACAACAACATTACTGGTGCAGCAAAAGACGTCAAACAAAAATAACAGACTATACGCAATAGCGTTCGAATAACATTCTTTTTTATGTACATAAGTACTAACACTAGTCTGAAATAAACTTTGTCTTTTTCTAATTCTGATTTTTCTTCTCTCTATTTAACGGCAACTACATATCTATAACGCCATAAAATGCACAATCCCTTCAGTGTCGTTATATACAGTTTACACTGTATTTTCATTCTTTATTGGAAAATTCTTCATCTTCATAACGGGAAATATTTATAATTAATAATTATTTTAAATTTAAAATAAAACCAACAATCAATTCAAATAAAAAAAAAACAAAACACAATAAAAAGGTCAATTAAACTGAAACAAATGTTGAAGTATGTTTTAATAATTGTTAGAAATGCTTTAAATGAAGTTTTGGACTAAATCTTGTTTGTTTGGTAGATATGTATGTATGTATGTGTGTAAAATAAACTCTTTTTTACTACTCTCCTAAACAAAATATAGTTTCTCATTTTGAACCCCTTTTTTTTACTAAAACCCAATTTCACTGGAAACCTAAAAGAGGTTTCAAAACTAATTCATTTTCAAATCACAGAACGTTTTAGCAACCTTTCCTTCGCCCGCAATCATCTTATAAGATATCTAAGAAAGCCGCCAACCCCTCTCCCTCCGTATATAAGGCAAAGATGACAAATTCTGATTTCATTCGCACTGTAACCTCGGTGTCGTGAACTTACTTATAATATTCAGCTCATTTTGGAACTTTGTTTATTTCCTGAACTAAGGAACTGAATATCTCAGTGTACCACTTCTGTGTGTATTCTGAAGTGATCCAAATTAATAAGTGAAGACAAGACAAAAGTATAGTCGAAGTTGTGGGTGACTTTTCTAAGTGAAAAGGTTTACCCTTTGTATTACTGACGACCCGACGGATCAGAAATTCCTTACTAGTTCTATAATGGATTCAAGAAATTTTGATTCCGAGGGTTTCGTAAAGTATGTTCAAGAGAAACATCCCGAATTGTTGGAACGATATCATTCTGACACATCGAACTTATCCGAAGTCAAGTCACCGGCGAGTCCTCCTTCTACTGAAGAGTCTTTAAAGCCGGATTCATCTTCAACACTATGTGTGGATACCGAAGATACAATTCAGACGGCTGGTTCTTCCACTCTTCCAAAGGACCCAAATAGGCAAGTTTTAAGTGTGGTCATCCGAGGCTTTCCCGTGATACTTCCTGAGCAAGTAGTACACATAGCCCTGAATTCAAGTTTTCTTCACGTAAAGTCTGTTCATCGAATGTATAGAGCCTCTACGAGGACTCCATTTGACTGTGTTTTAGTTTTTCTAGATTGTTCCTCCGAAGGAAATAAAATTTTCAATGGAAATACTGCCGCTTGCTCTGATTCAGTCACAATAGAATTAGCCCGGTACCCCAAAAAATGTTCTCGATGTAATCTCTACGGACACCGTGAACAGCTTTGTTATCCTGAGCGAACTATTAAGTTTCGACGGCGAAAACAATCACGTTCTAGTCACGTACCAAGCACATTACTTCCTCCAAGTTTAACGGCTGTTACTATAGACTCCAATATAAAACCCCGATCTTTGACTTTAGCTACTTTTAATGCAGACGGTCTTTTAAAGCAGATGAATCTAGTGCGTGACTTTGTTGTTAGGAATGATGTCGATATATTACTGATACAGGAATCTTTTTTGAAGCCAAATATTTGTGACCCACAGATTGAAAACTATTGTGTCGTACGTAATGACAGATTTAATATCAACGGTGGAACTTTAATTTATTATAAGCAATCTCTCTACTGTGTCCCTCTAGAACCACCAACATTAGTTAACATAGAAGCATCGATATGTCAATTACACATGACGGGACACGAGACTATTGTGCTAGCGTCAGTATATCTATCACCAAATAAGACCGTCTTGGAGAGTGACGTCAATTCATTATTAACAGTCGGTGAATCAGTAATATTAGCCGGCGATTTAAACAGTAAACACACGCGATGGAACTCCAAACGAATTAACGCAAGAGGTAAAACTCTCAGTCATCTAATAGATAAACAAGCCTTTGACATGAAGATTGTAGCACCCGAAGAACCGACGCGATATCCTCCAAATGATAGTCTATCTAGAAATCCCGATGTGCTCGATATAGCAGTATTAAAGAACGTGACACTGTTACATTCAGTAGAAGTACACGCTGGTCTACATTCAGATCACCGACCTGTTCTTATAAAACTACAAACTCCCTGACTCACATCACATCTCTGTCTTAGGAACGCGTCCTTCCATATTATGTGTGACGAACACGCACTCTTTCTCTAATATAGGGTTTTGAGTTGATTTTATAAATGATAGTCTCTTTAAGATATTGTAGGAATATGAGAGGGTAGAAGAGGGGCGAACGGTATATTAGCAGTTGTCAGAGGAGATCAGGACATGTCGTTCCTTAAGCGTGTTAATAAGATAGGTAGATAGATTAATCGATCGTAGATTTTCAGAGTATATTTAAATTTTAAATCTAGAATTTAGTTTTATGACACGAATATCTAAAAGTATAGGCGTTAAAGAGGCATGGTCATGTGTTACTTGTTATGATGTGAGCGTTTGTCTTGGAGTGAATCAGACACTCTATTTTAGAGGTTGAGGTCTCTGGGTCTGGGATAACTTTGTTTTGGAGTTCGTTGAATCAGTTGTCCCAGAAGAGACTCTGGGCTCGGGATATTGGGATGCTTTACAACCACTTTGTGAGGGCTATGTTTATTTAACTGAGTGAAATCAAAAATCGAAAAAATTTCTGCCGTTATATTTCTCAATTTCAGACGCAGCCAATGAAGATGACTTATCTCATGACTCCAACCTGCCTCCTGGTGTTGACCAGCCTATGGAACACAATGAGCCACAAGCAGGCCCTTCTGGGATGACAACACATACAGAACTGAATACTTCTACTACTAACGAAGAGAATTTCATGTCCTCGCTGCCAATAGTGCAGTTGTATTGAATATTATTTTTACTAAATTCAATTGTGTTCTTGTTTTTAAGATTATGTATATTATACTTACTTTTCAGAGTCCTTTAAGTATTTCCACTGTTAATATTATTTAATAACTGTTATATATCTATGTACATGATTTTATTTTACAATTGTACATGTTAATTTTTTACACTGTTCTTTGTACTTATATTATTTTGTTAAATTTGTTTGAAAGTAGTTTGTAATGTCTTTGTAAAGTATATTTCGTTTCTATGATATTTATCCATTTCTCTATATTAAAAGTAATTTTGATCCATAAGTTAATCTTTTTTTTAAATATTAAATGTATTGCGCAACAAGTCTAACTCAATAATAATTTAACATTTAGGTACGGTAGTTAAATGAAATAATTATATCTTTATAGGTACAACTTTATTGAGTGATCTTTAAAGTAATATTTGTAACACAACATGTCATACAAAGTTTTTGCGAGTGATAGTGAAGTAGCTCCCTAACAAGTAATATACAAACTACAGTAAATGTAACAATTCATTTAATCCACAGTTTTTGCACAACGACAGCTCCATTTAAACAGAACTTTTCACTAAAATCCATCTGTTTCATAATTTTTGTTAAAATATATTTTATTATTTAAATTTAAAGATGCATAATGTTTAATCTTAAACCTAACTTTCAATGTTAACAATAAATTACATTATAAGAGTAGATAGAATAGATTAATAGATGTTTTAATTCGATATATTCTTTAAGTCATGTAAATGTAAAAATATATCATGATTTTTGTAATTTCTCGTTCAACGTTCATTATCATATATAATATGTAGTAAATAAAGACTGTACAAGGAAAACTACTTCACTTTTATATGTTTGACTAAATGGCTGAAACTTTAATATCGTCTGTCCGTGATCACTGTTACTATTCACTGAGTGTTTGACCCCAGCGTCATAACGATACAACTTACGGTGGCTCTTTTGAGAAAATAACATGTATAAGATTTCAAAATAGTTATTGAAAAATAACATCAACTTAAATATTTTTTTTCAATGTGAATGTCATATATTAAATTTTAAAAAATCCGTGGCTCAGTTAAAAACAGTAAGTAAAAATAAATACATAGGTATAACAACTAAAACAAGTTTCAATAAGTGATTTTTTGTCTCAATAAGTGAACATCACTTTTGTGTCCCCCACTACGCCTTACGCACCCAGCGAATACGTAGAGTAATCTAAACGCCTACTAATATGTAAAGTAATATAATATGTTGTAAATCAAACTTTTAAAGTTTCGTTTAAAGAGAACTGAACAACCAATGGCTAAGTGATGGGTAACGACGCCATCTATTGACGAAAATTCTTCGCATTTGAAACATATTGTAGAATTTTAGAAGACACATTAAGAGAGTAAGATTCGTAAATGACATTTTATATTTTTTTTGGAGATATTGATTTCAAGCTTTGTCTTCTATTTTTATATTCCTTATATTACACACGAAAATAACTTCATCAGTAGTCGTTTAAAGTCAAGTAAAACATATTATAGATAGTGTTGTTGGCAGTTTATCATGTACATTTCTAAATCAAACAATATTTTTTCTCCGTCTATCTCAGTCAAAAAATAATAAACTGATTTTTATAAGTTATAGCGATTTTTTTTGCAAACCTTCGCTGACACTAAACAACATGTATGATCGTGAAGATGTCTTCATATAAATACATTATACATACAGATGAAGGGATACATATCTATCTTCCATCAACAGAACTATTAACTAAAGACGTTGGCCGCTTCTTAAGATGAGAACCGATGTAGTAGGAACCGCTTGAACTACATGTGTTGATATATTTGTACTTGGATATTGATCATGAATAACGAGTATAGAAGAGAGGAGAGGAAGAAGAATTGAGACACGCGCGCCCTTAGTGAGCGGGGAAACAGACATACTCGATACATGAAAGAGAGATTAGACAATTAGACTCGTATGATGTACACGAACATGGCCGACACGTTTAGTTCGAACAGCTTGTGTATCGAGCCGTGGCGCCAGACTTTGACGAATGATTTCTGTAAACTGTATTTATAATTTGGATTCCTCCTTGAGCTACATATTACTACTTTAGTTTTAATTTAATAAGCCTTACAGTTCCTCGGACTAAAGTGGAATTTTAAATTTATATACAGCACAATATCCATATGTTCAGAATAAGTATGTAAGTAATTATATTTTCATTATTAGTAACCGTTTTTATTTTAAAACAATTGCCTATTTTAATTTTGTTTTGTTGTTTTTCTATTTATTAATTACGACTGAACGCAAATTATTATAAAACCTGATTGTGCTCTTTATGAGTTACAGAACATATTATTTTATTGCTACTTGATTGTCCATAAATCCATCGATAACAAAGTTTCCTTCAGATTTATTTGGTAAATTAGTAAGTACTTATAAATAAATTAAAAAATATTTATATACCAAATCTTCGTCCTTAATATTGATGAAATGAAAAATATTTACTTAGTTTAATGATTGTAGTAAAAAGTAAACACTAATTATGTAGGGCGCCAACCAGGGGTACCAGGAAAACTACGAAACTTATTTTTATGTATATTATAATGAGAATTACATATTAAAACTCTTGTCTTTAGAGTCCCTGCACCTTGACTGAATCCCTAACACCATCTGAAAATTAAGAAATTGTTGTTAATTGACACTTTAACTATAATAAAATAATATTTATAATAATATGTAACAACAGAAAGTTAACAATCTTAACAACTAACAGCCTCTGTTAGTGAACTCATCAGAAGCTACTGAAACAATGATTCTTAACATGAAGCAAGTCCCGCAGGAGCTACATACAAATGTATGGATAAAGCTTACAAGCTTAATACATTAAAAGACATTGACTGTTTGAGCCGCTGCAACACTCCACCTTCAACACTACACTTGATACTTCAAGTCTTTTACATTCTAATATGTTTAAATCTCAGTCACTTCCCTCTCCATATAATGTGTAGCTCATTGTCTTTAATATATTGTGTCTAGTGTAATCACACACTCATGTTTCATTAATAGCTACCTGGTTCATTGTTAGTTTTCATCTAACACTTGATGATCAGCCGTCATCTCCTGATGGATGAATCTCAAGTACAGTCCAATAACACCATCTGTAATACATAATACAATATATATTAATACTGTTCACAAACAATATTGTTCATATATAAAGACATACAGAGACAGTTACATCAAGGATTGTTTGAAAATTAAAATATAATATTTTATATTAATCTTAAAATATCCATAAATAAATTACACTTCATATCACCAAGAAGGTTTATTATTCAAATAAAGCAATTCCTTATATATCAGTCTCATTAGTATCATCATTAATAACATACTGTATTATGTATGGAATTATTATTATTATTCTGTTTGAAATATTGGATTCCTACAAAAATTATAAATGTTTATACTTAATCTAAACACATAAATTGATTTTACTTAAAAAGTATAACACTATTAAAACACTTTTATAATAATCGATTATTCTAGAAAAACGCCATATGGATTTCATTATATATAATATCAAACGCACATATATAATATCAATAACGGTTTACTCAATATAAGAGATACATTATGGAGAAATTAACATTAAAATGTACACTATAATTCAAAATAATAATATAAAGTATTCAACAGTACATACCGTCACACTAGTATCGTACATCAGCTACATACACTTCTCTTCATAGAAGGTTTCCTCTCGTCCGCAGACCACGTCCTAACAGACGCTCCACCAACAGCTTCGACCCTCATCTTGAATTATATATTCTCACGAGTCCTGTAACGTAACGAAGGATTCTAGTTTTTATTATGACACTAGATTTCTTAATTGAATATTAGACTTACAAGAAGTCGCATTTTAGAGTGTGAAAAACATAATAATAAAGAGGGCCATTGAAACGATATAACGTTGAAAAACCCTGCGGTCAATGTTACGCTTAGAGAATAATTCAAAATATACTATTAAAATAAACTAGTACTCTTATCACTACACATAATAAACACTAATATTAACCAAAACTAAAAATGTTACTTAATAAACATTTGTATTTGAACGATATGTCAATAATATAAAAAGTAACATTTATTAGTACGTGCAAAAAAACACTCACCATGAAGATAAACGACGTAAAACACATCCATCATAAGGAAGGCCGCGGCCGACTGCCACCAGAGGCACCAGAGGGAGCCGGAAGGACTGGAGAGACATGAGAAATGAATTATGAAAGCAATTAATAGTAATATCATAAAATGTAAATTAATAAAATTTAAAAACTAACAATAAACGGGCTGTCAGGTTGGCTACACTAAGAATCATGGGGAATAGGGATGAAACTGTCATATAATTACCGTGAAAGAAAATAATGTATAGAAAATGCTGCCACCTAACGAACAAGTTACAACAACTTTGACACTAGTTTCCTTTATCACTTCATAAAATAATGTCGTAAGTAGCTCTCAAATTGATTTGACATTTCACATTAGGACAATTTTTAAATTATTTCAGTTGCTCGTTTGCCGTTGTTTACTGTTCTTCTTGTGCTGTAGCCTGTACGTTCTTTTTCAAACATTTGACCCGGCTTAATATATCATTGACTCCTTTTTCCACGCTTCTGACGATCTACCCCGGCTTTTCTCAATTGGATTTACGGTGAGCGACTAAGGGTACGATACTTTTTCAGTAAAATCTATAAAATTATTATTTGTCATATATACAATCGATTACTACTCTTGTTTCATCAATTTCAACCGTAACAATTTAATGACTTCTAATAAAAACATTTTAGGTCCTTTTCATCAATTTCCTAAACCTGAATACCCAAATTTGGAGAAATTCATTCAATGGAAAAATATTTTAGATGAAGACGTGAAACAAAAGGAAGATTCTTACATTTATAACAACATAAGAATATGTGATCGTCATTTTGAACAGTTTTACCGTTCTTCAAGTAAATGACTCACTCAAAGTGCTGTACCAACTTTATACTTAAATAAGTATCTAAAGTAAGCAACTTCCCAAGTAGTTATAGGCACACATAGCGTTGCCAGGCGTCCGGATAAATCCGGAAGTAGTTAGGCTTTTTGATTGCATGTCCGGCCAAAATAAATGGTGTTCGTCTTTTGTTAGGCTTTTTACATTTCGAAAATTAATAATAAAGTACCTATCTAAGACTGATTTGGCATTCGATTTTATTTATTATTTCACTAGTAATTAACAAGATTGATGATAATAATCAAAAAGATTTGATTTTACATAAAAATTTTGTCGTACCTATTAATACTTAGACAAAATCCTCAATAATATAGGGTGTCTGGCTTTTTTCAACCAAATGTCTGGCCAAACTGGCTGGTCTGTCCAGTTATTAGGTTTGGTGACTTGGCAACGCTAGGCACACAATACATACTACTAATACAAAATAACTATAAATAATCAATTATATTTTATAACTATAGATAATATTTTACATTAATATTATTATTTTACTTTAGAAATTGGTGCTCATAATTAAAAATTAAAAACCAAAAAATAGGATTTAATTGAATATAATGAAATAGGTATACAAGTCATCTTAACATTTTTATATACCTACTTACATGTGGTTTGATAGATTTATTATGTGCAGTCTTTATTACCTTTTTTATCTAAATGAAGGAAAGTGCCTACAAACAGTATTCCAAAATTAAACTACTTGTCACTTCTTTACATATGTAAAACAAAAACAAAGTGTTCTAAATATGCAGAGATTATAATTTCACTGGATAACTACAAACCAAAAAAAGTTGTTTATAGTTTTTTATGTAATATAAGAATGACAGTGTTTAATTCAGTAAAAATAACAAGTTATTTACATTCAATCAGAAACTCTAAAAGAAACAAGGAAGGAAGAGACAATCAAGACAATATGTTATCATTCAATTTTAAGATTTTTCATTTATTTTCTTTTAATATATTTATTTGTATTAAAAAATATATTTTATTTAGCAGCATCACCATTTGAGACTGTACACTCATAACATTCTGTTGAAACTGAAAAGTGTGTTGATACACAAAAAGAAGACAATGATGCATCTTGTAGTCACAACTTGGATTTAAATATGAATCAAGTTCAGCTACAAAGGAGTTCTGCTAATTCCTCTCAATTATTTCCTAAAGGTAAGTTACGGGCATATAACTAAGCTTAATATTAACTATGATTGCTATATTAACTTTTAAATTATTAAACAGCATAAAGCATTTTAAATACAATATAAATTTAAACCACAGATTCAGTAGATTTGCAAGTATCAAGATTTATTTCATATTTTCTTCAAATATGTATATTTTTGGTCTTTTAATAAACATTAATCCCGGTTTTAGGTAACCTGATTCCTTTTTAAGTAAATACAGATATTAACTCAGATGAGTGATCAGCATCTACATTTAAACCTAAGATGTTCAAAAATGTCTTCTCATCATTTAATTGATTATCTGAAATCCCTTATGACAAATATTAGTCCCGTCATTAGAGATGCTACTGTATACATAATTAAACATAACTAACTATATCAATATTTATAAAACATTCATTTCGCTCCCTCGTCTCCTGCCAGCCGGCCGCGGTCTTCCTAGTTCCTCGTAATGGATGTCTTTTTCTAATGCTGATGCTTCATGGTGTTTTTTTTTACATATATCTAATTACATATTATATTTTATATTATTGGCATTACTTACATTATAAGTTCTTATACTTATTGAGTAACATTTTTAGTTTTGTTTGATATTAGTGTTTATTTTATTGTGTAGTATGTGGTAGGAATTTTGAATTATTTCCTAAGCGTCACATACATTGGGCGCAGGGTTTTTTAACGTTATCGTTTTGATGGCTTCCTTTTTTTATTTTAACTATTATCTTTACAAATTTCGACCACGCCCTAAAATGCGACCTCTTAATGTAAGTTGATAAGTTTGTTAACAATTAATGTATTTTCTTTATAAAAATAGTATTATTTGTAACGTTCCAGGACTCGTGAGAATATATAATTCAAGATGAGGGTCGAAGCTGTTGGTGGAGCGTCTGTTAGGACGTGGTCTACGGACGAGAGGAAACCTTCTATGAAGAGAAGTGTATGTAGCTGATGTACGATAGTAGTGTGACGGTATGTACTGTTGAATATTTAGTATTATTCTGTTATTATTTATAGTATTAGGGTGAATATTTTTTGAATTTAATTATTCAATATTTTTATTACATTAACTGAATGCTTCCGACACGTCGTAATGATTAAATAATTAAATGAAAGATTGTAATTATAATATGTAGTAACTGTCTCTTGCCCGCGGCTCCGTCCGCGTGTACATCACAGTTCTCTGTCACTAGTGCCACTGAACCTGAACTGCTTCCACTTCATGGTTCAACTCGGTTGGTGGTGGTTGTATTGGGATTGGGGTCGGGATTGTGTCAAAGGATAATCGGGATAAAAAGAAGCCCAAGTCCTTTTCCTGGGCTTCATTTATATCCATACTAAAATTCATCACAAACGGTTCAGCGGTTTAGGAATGAAAACTTAACAAACAAACAGACAGTTACTTTCGTATTTATAATATTTATTATTATAATCACTAACTAACAGTCATTATGCTATTAATAATGGTTTACAAAACAAAACCATCTGTAGTTAGCGGAACTAATGAGTTGAAAATAAATAAATGATTAATAAAATAAAAACACTTATATTTTGTTAATCATTAATTTATATTCAACTGAATGCATAATAATTACAAATATGCTACTTTTTAGTTTGGTATTTTATAAGAAAGTGTTTTTGTAATTTTTTTAAAACATTTTATGATTTATTTTAAAGCCATCCTTGAAGTAAGTGTCTTTGTATGTCTTTATATAAGAACAATATTGTATTATGTATTACAGATGGTGTTATTGGACTGTACTTGAGATTCATCCATCAGGAGATGACGGCTGATCATCAAGTGTTAGAAGAAGAAGAAGAATGAACACAGCCGGCCTAGCAGCACATCTCCAACTTGTCTGCTACTTAGTTATTTTATATTGAATTTAGACTTGTCAAACAATAACTCTAACAGTTACTGTACAAGTTTTATATGTAATTTCTTTTGTATCATAATATTTTATTTAATCCAATCTACTTGATATACTGCTCTGATATGATTCAATTACTTTATTGTTATTTATAATCTGATAAATCATTGCTCATCTTAAATGTTTTATTTCTGTATGTACTAATTATGCTTATCATACTTTTTTCTCTAGAATAATTAGTTTTTAAAAGAATAGTATCTCTTATGGCACTAGAGATGGCTAAAAGTTTTTGTTATACATAATAGATTTACCTTGAACTGTTTTCATTTATAATATTTATATAAACCACATTTATCATAAAGAGAATTATTATTATTGAATTGAAATGAATTATTGTTATTGTTGATGTATTGTATATTCTTTGATTTTTATTAACCAGTAATACTTGTACTTGTTAAGCTTATATATATGAAGATAACTACACTTTTGGACTCTGTATATACATCCTTCAAATGAGTTTGTTATAAACACAAAACATAATATAACATGAGTAAATATAATCTTCAAATTCAAAGTCTCAAGCTATCAAATAAATACTATTCTGTGTGTACATGATGTGACTCATATGATGTATTATTCTGTGACTTATCTTTCATACTATTAACATTTGTATACATAAAAACGTAGAAAATGTCGGATTGTTTAGAAAATTTATTAAATATATTTTATTTTATACATTATTATGGTTGTAGAACTGAAACATGTAAATAACAAGAATTTTGTTACAAGTGGCGTCATCTGTGGCATACTAATTGTATTAAACTATAATTCTTAGAATTAATTTTGACTGATTATAAATAATAATAAATTAATGTACCTGTAGATATTGCCGTGATGAAATTGTTCAAACCTGATACTAAATGTATGTTAGGTATATAGCAGTTATATACATAAATATTTGTTATATATTGTAGGCAATATTTGTAATTATTTATAATTAACTATAAGATTTCGAAAAATAAATTACTAAAAACATGATTCCATCTAGATTATTAGGTACATGTCAACTAAAGAATTTATAAATATACAAATCAATTAACCAGTTATACAAATATAAAACATGTATATTAATTAGAAATATACTTACAAAAGCAATACACACACAAAGACCAGGACCAAATATGGAATTAAAACTATAGAGTTTGAGGGAGCGAAACTATATACTGGCTTGCCTGACGAAGTTTTTGATGAAAAAACATTTGCGATTTTTAGAAGGAAATTATTGTGTTATTGTAGGGAGCACTTGGATTAACCGCTCTTGAGTTGTATGGTTCGTTGCTACTGTACTGAATTGTTGTTTGAATTGAATTATGTATTACATCTCATTCAAGTGAACATTATTCTTTATGATAAATAAAGTTCTTTAACCACTAAGATTACCCCCCTTAATTTAATTTGTTGATGACAAGGTTTGAGTATCAGCTTGTATTTGTGATATAAATACTGACTTCAGCCATTTTGTACGACATTACTAGAAGTAACAATGAACATTAAAAATCAAGACTGAAACTGTACCTAAAAAGTAGTATTTTACTGTTTTCTTATTCTAATTTATATATTGTATGTTGATACTTTTCTGTGACATTTGTACAGACAGGATCAACTGAGGGACAACAAGCGAATAAGTACAAGATGAGTTTTCTTCATTATTTATACAGTTGTAGGAACAAAATATTTTTCTTTTTGTCAATATTGTTTTGGATGAAGGTTTGATCAGTAATTTTTTTTCTTTATCTCATTATCATTGCATTTGTACTATTTAAGATAATACTTTTTTATGAGAATATGTAGTTGTAACCGACAGTAGTCACCATCTCAAAATATCTTTCTCTTCAAAATATCTCTCAAAATACAAAAAAACAAACATGAAATATGTTATTGATTGTTAAAACAAAACAGTTAATGATTAAAAAAACAATTAAATTATATATTCTAAAATCTGAACTTGTGGATACTGTGCTGTATATGAATGTTAAATATAAAATTCTACTTTGGTCTGAGTAAGTATGAAGCTTCTTAAATTGAAACCACGTTAATAATATGTGAGCCAAAAAGGATCCAAATATTTCAATTATTAAAACAATAGCTTATATTAGAAGTTTATAAAAAGTATTCTACAAAGTCTGGCACGACGGCTGTTACAGTCTGTTCGAACTAAAGGTGTTTGATAGGTTCGTGTACATTCGAGCATACTAATCAAATCGTTCTGTCAACTATCAAGTGAAGGGCACTCTCTTCTCTCCCCGGATCACTAAAGGTGGAATACTCTCAAGACTCCGTCCTCTCCTCACTTCAATACTAGTTATTCATGAGCAGTCTCCCGGTACCATACATACACACATCTAGCCCTATTCGCGGACGAGACCGCGGTGTACTTCAAGCGCGTCCTTCTACGTCGCCTCTCAACTTCAAATAGCGGCCAAAGCCTAGGGTTAATAATTCTGATGATGGAACATAAATAATTCTGTACCCCATATCAGTATGTATGATCATCATGAGAATTTACATTTGGTGTCAGCGAAAGCTGGAAAAAAAGTCAGGTTAAGTTATAAAAAAACTTTGTACTAGTTAAAGGAGATTGTCCACTCAGTATGGGGACTTTGGCCTGACGTGAACAGACATTTTATCATATTTTTAAACGGCTTTATTTAGCTCACCCGTTTGTTTTATTATTTATTCTTGGGTCAAATTTAGTAATTCAAATTTCACTCTCTTCCTGTCAAGCGATTAATCTGAAATTTTGTATACACTTTGGATTTTTATGACAATATAATTATGTTTATTCATTATCATTATAAATTAAGTTGGCCGCCGATACAAAATGGCGGATAAGGGAGCGTTCAAGTATTACGTAACGCAATTTTCGAAGATTTTTGACTCCCCCTTCCCCCGTCGTAACGCACAGTAACGTTTTTCTGTAGCCCCCCCCCCCCTTCTCAAAACGTTACGTAACACTCAAGTGATCAATTTCATCAAAAGACTTACAATGTAATCTATGTATTCCCCGTAAAATATCAATTAAAAGGTTTGCAAACTTGAAATAACAAATAAAAATATCGACCAGATTAATACAATCTAGTCAACAATGTAATATATATGAAAAGAGTTGCCAGTTTGGGGGTTTTTATTAATATATTTTTTTAGGAACAATGCTACGTAACGTTTTGTAAGAGACACCCCCTCCCGCCCCAGTAACGCATCGTAACGTTTTACGAGACCCCCCCCTCCCCCAAAATTGCGTTACGTAATACTTGAACGCTCCCTAACGTAGGTTTTATCAATCCCATCAATATGGGTATCAAATGAAAGAGCTCAACAAGCAGAATACAATATACTATAAAAAATTTAAATCCAAGATGGCCGCCGCTATCAAATGGCTGATAACAATTTTTTAAAGGAGTTGGACTGCAATAAACTAACGGGCAAGAAACCTTGCAATAATGAAGCACAAATGAATTAAACAGAATGCGAAATAAAAACTAAAAACTAGAAAATAAAAATAGGTAAAGAAACTTTTAAGTTAAACGGTTTTACGTGAAACATACATTGCAATTGCCGGCGATCCGCCTTGGGATCTCGTGGCGTCGGTTCGAGCCGAGTTGTTCTCCTATGTCTCGGGTAGGAGGACACTCGGCGAGAACCCTTCGTCGGAGGAGATCCGAGCGGTTCGTCGGCAGGGGGAGGAGCGCCTTATGCGGGAGTGGGGGGAGGACCTGGCGGAGCAGCCGTACGGTAGACGTACAACGGCAGCGCTTCGCCCGGTCCTAGAGCGTTGGATGAGGCGGAAACGCAAACCCCTCACTTTCCGTCTGACGCAGGTCTTAACCGGGCACGGGTGCTTTGGTTACTACCTGTGTCGGACGGCCAGGAGAGAGCCGGGAGAAGGCTGCCATGAGTGCGGCGCTGCGGTGGACTCGGCCCAGCACACCCTCGAGGTGTGCCCGAGATGGGCTGCGTAGCGCCAAGACCTTGTGGCGGCTCTCGGCGGAGTGGACCTGTCGCTTTCGAGTGTCGTGGAGAAGATGCTCGAGAGTGATGGGTCCTGGTTGGCGGTGTCCTCCTTCTGTGAGACGGTCATGTCCACGAAGGAGGCATCTCAGCGGGAAAGGGAGAGGGCGGCTGATGCTCCCTCCCCCCGCAGGCGACGTACGGGGGTGCGACGGAGGCAATTCCTACGCCTCCAATAGCACCCCTGTGTTCCGGGCTGGGGTCGGCGTGGTAACCCGGCCCTTTTGAAAGCCCGGCGTCGTCGGGGTGGTCCTAATTGCCGGGATCGCCCCCATTCTCCGAGGGAGTAAGTCCGGTCTTTGCCAGGACCGGCCAGTCGCTGGTGTGCCCTGTCGCTGACAGATCCGGGGTACACCGACATAGCGGCCGATGGCTTTCGCAGTGGTTTTAGTGAGTAGGGGCCTGCCCAGGCCGAGCCTCACACATCCCTTCCGGCCCCATCAAGGTCGGTTGGACGGCTCGTAAAAAGAGTTTCCACTACGTCATCAAAAAAAAAAAAAAAAAACATACATTGCAATGTTTAAGATAAATGTACGAAAAACCAAAAAATAATAAAATAGATACAGTCGTGGGAATTATAAACATATGCTCAGACTAGACTACAATAAAAGCGTGGGGCACAGCAATTGTCTACAATCGAAAAATGATTTCAAACTTGGTTAGGTAGAGAGAGGAGTTTGGACAGTGGAGGTGATCGTTTAACGCGTGTTAGATAGGACCCCTTAAACCTACACCTGGGTCGCAAGTCCCAGACACTGTTGAAGCTCCTCTCCCTGCAACGCGATGGACCCGGCACCCGCACGGTGAATCCATTGAATGCTAAGAGATTTCGTCTCTTCTCTATGGGTAAATCAAGCACAGCCGGAGCATTACATTGTAGCACAACAATGGTGTTGAGCAACAAATGTTGACACAGAGCCATCGGTGGAAATGAGAGAGGAGTAACCTATATCCAGTCTGGGGTAAATCTCTGAATTGAAGACACTACTTTAGAAAATAATAAACTAAGTTTAAAAGGGCAATGTCCATTTTTGGCCTAGCGTGAACAAGCTGCTATCAAAAAATCAACTTTATAAAAAAAAAATTTTAGCTAGCCATTCTATTGTTGTTTGAGTGTACATTTGTATTTTATTGAAAAAATATTTTTAAAGTATGTTCATTGATTTGCTTTATTGATCCACGTTTTGTGTTACCAGCAAGATCAATTAACGATTGCGTCAAATCGAATCATCTCGCAGTACTTAATACAACTATATACAAAAAAATAATAATATTTGTTTTTAATTATTTTCGTCATTTAAAACGTTTTATAAACTGAAATATGAAGAATGTTAAACGTAATCATATCTGTTTTCGATCGATTTTTTAATGACTTTTTCTATTGCAACACTAATAAAACAAAAAAATACAAATTGACATTGATATGTCACAGACTGATTATTTACATTAGCTTTGTTTAACTACATTGATTGTTGATTTATTGTTGATTTTCTTTCAACGACTGTTTATTCATTATGGACTCCGACCTATCTTTTTCCAGTGACCCCTGCACATCTACGGACCCCGAATTTCGCTCAAACGATGACCCTGGCTTTTGTATTATGGACTCCGATCAAGGCATAAACGATGACCAACACTCACGTAATTTGGACCCCGAAACTAGCTCCATCGCTAACCACGGCTTTAATATGGACATTGAAAAAAACCAAAGCGTGTCTCATGATAGTCTGCACACAGAAGAAGTGACTTCTTACCAATCCGTATCTGTGAGATACATAAACTGTGAAACTGATTTGATAGAGCGAAGGGGACATAGTCCAGATCTTAATCAGGTTCAGTCTATTATAAGACGATATAATAGCTCCTCGACGAGTTAGTGTCAAATCAATTATTTAAATTACTCGTTTTTTAATAGATATGTATTGTATATGCTATTCCTATAACGCAAAATGACGTTTTGTTGTTTTATATAATTATAATCCTTATATACTGTTCTATTACATTAGCTGACTTTGTTATCGAAAATAATTTAAATAGAAGGCGGGCAGATTTTCAACCTATAAATGTAAACATGGACAGTTTCATATTTCCAAGAATAGAATATAATGATCTTATATTAATTGCATGTGGAACATACCAACTAAAACAAGCTTGTTCGTATTATGGGCAGCACACAAGAGGCGATGGTTCCTATACTATAGAAATATGTAGAAATATAGCCAGCAACCTATTGGTTGACTACCCGATTCCTTTGGCCAACTGCAGATTATTGCGTGGAAAAATACAAAGCAGGCATGTAAGTCGAAAAATATATTTTATATATATATATATATATATATTATATGAAAATAATCACAATGGTAAGGAAGCTATAAAAGAATATTATTGTATTTGCATGGTTGGCCGAAGGACAGTGGGTTCCTGCGCTCATATAATGACTATTTTATGGTTTTTAAGTTGGGCAAGGCATCAGGAACACATTTCACCACCTGTCCAATTTCTTGAACACATATTAATAACATATGATGTCTCAGAATAAAAATAAATCATAAAAAATGTTCTTTTATTTTGCTTTAACCTGTTTTTCCTCACATGACAAAAATCTCTTTTTAAACATTTTGATACAAAATTAAGTTCATATTCTCATTATTACTAGTTAGTGCTTTTAAACTAATTACAAAAAATATGATAAAATGTCTATTCACGTCGGGCCAAAGTCCCCATACTAAGTGGACAATCTCCTTTATTACTAAATATAAAAAATTATAATACTGAACCATTGTAATTTTGTAAAGACAACTTTTAAGTATCACTTTGTATTTGAAAACTATAAATACTAGCTTTAGCCATTTTGTAATACACTACTGGAAGTGACGCTGAATAAAGTCTAAAACTTTAAAATCAAGTCTAAAACTGTAACTGTAAAATACGAAGTAATTTGGCGATTGATGGCTTTGTAATAAATCAACCAACGAATGTAGGTTTTGTTTAAATGAAACTAGGACTTGTATTTACAACATATTTATTATAATATTTTACATATTATCACAAGATTTAAATACTCTTTAGTAACAGTGATCAGGGACAGACGAGATGAAAGTATCTACCATTTAGTCTTACATTTACAATTACTCTTACTTACATTGTAATATCAAGTATTTGTAATTAATGTAAAAAGTACATAGTTATACTATTTACAATAATAATCCAACGCGTTTACGTTAGAAAGCCACATTCTGGAATATCTTACGAGAGATTTTGGGAGGGGAAGGGGGTTTAAAATATATGTCTATACACATACATGTCTTAAAGGTATTTGAATTCTAATGTCTATTATTTTATCGTACACCGCGTCGTAGCCAATTAAGATGACTTGGTGAAGTCGTATATCTCGTATTAACGCCGCGTGCTCAACAAATGCGTCGACTCAGGCGATGGGGTCGTTTTCGCAAGCATTAAGCTTGTTTGCCAAGACTGATAGTTCGGATGGAAGGGCTTTTTGGCAATGAGTTATACTGTCAGCTTTTAGTTGTTGGCTTTCACAACGTCACCGGAAGTGTGGGCCAGTGTTGGGACTGTACCGTTACGAAGAGGCCTGAAAGTGTGTGTGTGTGTGTGAGTGTTTGTATTTGTCTGTAGTGTAGTTCAACTACTGTTAGTCCAATCTGAAAACGCGGTGACCCTATTACTAATCGTAATGTCATCGTTCAGATGAGAACGCGTTTGGGGCGTCTCCGAGCACCCTTATGAAATTTATTTGGAATGTAGGTAATAACTTCCTTCACCAGAGGTATGGGATGAGTGATGGCTCTTTCGAAGTACCTCTCTGAGAGTACCTTCACATGTTGCCGAATAGAGGGGAGATCGAGATCCCTATGAAGGTCGACGTTACGCATGTACCACGGGGCACCCGTGATCATGCGCAAGAAGCGGTTCTGTAGGGTCTGAAATGGTTTGAGATTACGGTGGGCGAATGCTACGCTACCGTAGGCCATAAATGGTCTTATGCACGATTTGTATAACGTCATCTTATTTCTAAGTGACATTTTACTCCTTTTGCATAGAGGGGGGTAGAGGCGGCCGAGGACGAATGACGAGGACGAATGAAGTATGACGGGCTGATGGCCCGTCATACTTGCCTGGCATAGGGAGACTTCTAATCTGTTTAAGGGTGGGGGGTCTAAGGGAACGCAGTCGACAGAAACGACGAACAGGAGACCACTCTGGAACTCCCAAAAATAGAAAAAAGGAATATTGCAATAAGTTAAGAAATTAATGGAAATAGATAAAAATAAGAAATAATCTAATAGAAATAATAATATGTAATGTAATAGAAATAAGAAACAATGTAATAGAAATAGATAAAATAAGATAATGTAACAGAAATAATGTAATATTTATGATATAAAGGAGGAAATATTAAAAATAATGAAAGTAATGACATTACAAATGTTACAATAGACAAGCAGTAAATGGAAAATAGAATTAATTAATAAAATAAAACGTAAAAGTAATGCATAGAAATATAAAATGACATAGGAAATAAATAGAAACAACAACCCCCCTTCTTGATCCCTGTAATAAAAGAAATAGAATAGATAATAAGGCGGGTACACACAATTAGATAAGGAATGAAAGGGACGAATGAGAGAAAGACAGTACGCAGAAAGAAAGGCCATCGTGACTCATAGAACTGGAATGAAAGAGAAGTTGACAACAAGGTGCTTGACCATGTCAGGGGAAGTAGTATAAAAAAGAAGGGAACGCAGAGGAGGGACCGCCTAATAAATGACACTACCTCCCCACTGGGAGGAGGTCCTGTTTCTTACCATATTATAATTGGCAATTTTAGGATCCTTCGTACTGGGTTTGAGGAGGGACTCTTGGACGAGGAGAATGTCTACCTGGTGTTTGACTACTACGAAAGTGACGACGTTTAGGGACCGGGGTTTAACTCTACACCGCGTCGAAGCCATTTAAGATGACTTGGTGAGGTTGTAAATGTCGTTGATCATAACTGCGTGCTCAACCATCGCATTTAAACGGCCGTTGTCGTCGCTTTGACAAGCCTTGAGCTTATTCGCTAAGATGAGTAGTTCGGGCGGATCGAACGCCTCAAAATACTTGGTGATACAAGACAGGGGGTTGGAGACTCCGCTGTTTCGCTCAGTTGAAGGCGCGGGCGCGGCCGGCGACGTGGTAGTGATTGGTGCGGCGGGTTTATTTCTAAACCAGGCATTGACCGCCTTGGAGGGAGCCTGAGTGGCAGGAGCTTGAGGAGCTCTAGAATGGGGGGAGGATTTTTTCCCTCCTCGCTTTGCCCTGCGCGGAGCTTTCGGGCACCCGCGGTAGTTCGCTGGGTGCGCACCTAGAGCGTGCGTAACAAAATCTAGCTGAGTGGCCGTAGCATTGGCAGCGGTGACACTGTCCGGGGATGCCACGGCCGCGGGGGAGCTCTACCTGTAAGCCGGACAGGTAGCAGACCGTTTGGATGTTGAATATGGCTTTCACCTCCTTGGTGTTGTCCAAGTGGACAAGCACCATATTGAAAGGTTTTTTAGTTGTTGGGCGGTACATCCGGTGTACCGCCTGGACAGGGAATTCTTGTGACTTAAGGTCACTTAAAACCGATTCTGTTGAAATCTCGCAAGGCATCCCGCGGATCACCACCGTAAGGCGACGCTCCTCCTCTAGTGCGTAAGTGTGGTATCCAATACCACGCTCCCGCAGGAGGGCCGTCATCTTACGGTGGTAAGCCGCTGAGGACACTTGGATTTTGATATCATCTTTCGTCGGCCGTCGGAAGTGAATTTTTAGTTCTATGAATAGTTGGGACATACTGTCCCACTTGTCTTTATCTTTGAGATAAAGAGGCGGAGGCGCCTTGTGACGCGGTGATGGGTCGGGAGAGTGTGCTAGGGCGGTGTGTGCTAGGACGGGGACCGCCGCGTTGCTTGTACAGTATACACTTGTATGCGGCAAATAGTGACCAGGGTCCAGGACTGGGTAGCGCTTTAAAAAAAGCGACTACACCAGCCGAAGGTCGATGAGAGTATGTATTTGAAGTATTCGTCCGTGAAAATAGTTAGTATATTCGACGTCCATGAAACGAGTGTAATACCTCATTACATTATACCTTATATACCTCATTCGTTTTGCCTCTCAACGTTGGAAGAGGAATTTTTTTTAACGTAGTAATCGTCTGCTACCTATCAAGATTCAAAATTCAGACCTTCGAAACTTGGAAAATGGCAGAGATATTATTGTACGGCCAAAAGCAAAAGTTCTGCTAAGCACGCCCGCTCTTACTGAATTGTCAAGACGACCACGAAAAGACAGAGTGAATAGATGAAGTTTATCTTATTGTTTGTTTCCCTAAAATAAAATAAAATAACGAGTAACGCTGCTGACTCCGCGGAACGAACACAAAGCCGTGTGAACCAGAAGATTTCTTACACCATACAAGCAATAGAATGCCATAAATATCCTAACATCGGGCCAATCATGTAGTCTGAAGTATAGGTTTTAAAATTTAATATATATTTTTTATAACAATATCCATATAAGTAAGTTTAGTAGTTTTCCTTGAAACTCCCATCTTAATTAAGATAAAACATGAAAAGAACACCTCGGTCATCCAAACTATAAACATTCGTTTTACCATTAATCTTCATTAAAGATTATTATTTTTGAACATTCTTTTTCTCTGAATACTCTACAAAGACTCGTTTGCATATCATTTACTTCACTTGTTTTACAACCATCTTTATCTTTGGAAACAAACATATATGTATACCATGATTGATGTACAGACCATGTAGTGAAAACATACGACGGTAGTGAAACTATGAGTACTTTGATTGAGGAGGATGTTTCTGTAGGAGAGCTCTAAATAGTTTTAAATAAATTAAAATTAGTTATCTTTCTATGTATACGTACATTCCAGGAGGTTCTTTGATATCAATAGACACATCAAACACGTACACACTCCTTATATTGTCTGGAGACTGCTACAGTTGATACTTCAAGTCTTCTCTATTCTAATATGTTACACTAACCGAGTCATTCTCCTCTTCATATAATTCTATGTTTCATCAATACTTGGTTCATTGTTAGTTTTCATCTAACACTTGATGATCAGCCGTCATCTCCTGATGGATGAATCTCAAGTACAGTCCAATAACACCATCTGTAAAACATAATACAATATTGTTCTTATATAAAGACATACATAGACACTTACTTCAATTATTGTCGGTTTAAATAAAATTATTAAATATTTAAAAAAATTACAAAAACACTCGCTTATAAAATGACAGACTAAAAGTAGCATATTTTTAATTATTCAAAATAAAACTAGAATGAAAAAAAAGAGATTCGTTCAGTGTTTAAGTTCGTGGAGTGCTAGATATTTCTATTCCATTGATTATGTCATACAAGGCGAGTGTGCACTTTGGGTACATGTGAGCAATTCCATTCACTTTAGGCTAAAACACATGGACGTACTCTTTTCCCATTGTGTACACTACACTCGCCTCATATTATGATTAGATATCTGTAAGGGTACCGTTATATTCAAAAGATATGTGGTACTTTTATAACTAGCTTTCCGACCGCAGCTTCGCCCAAGAGAACCTTTCAAAAGTCTGGGATAAAAACTATCCCATGATCTTTCTTAAGGTCAACTCCATCTCTGTACCAAATTTCATTAAAATCAGTTCAGTGGTTCAGGTGTGAAAGCGTAACAGACAGACAAACAGACAGAGTTACTTTCGCATTTATAATATTAGTAGGGATAAATTGCTTCCATTTATAGCTCTATCCTTTTTGTGTTATTAAATAAATATCAACTTTATAATTTAGTATTTTATAACAGTGTTTATTTATTATTTTTCAAATCCCTACTAATATTATAAATAGGAAAGTAACTGTCCGTCTGTTAAGTTTTAATTCCTAAGCCGTTGAACCGTTCGTGATGAATTTTAGTATGTATATAAATGAAGCCCAGGAAAATGACTTCGGCTACTTTTTATCCCGATTATCCGATTACATAATGCCGATTACCCGATCCCGAAAATTCACGGGTTGAACCATGAAGTGGAAGCAGTTCAGGTTCAGTGGCCTTAGTGACAGAGAACTGTGATGTTCACGCGGACGGAGCCGCGGGCAGCAGCTAGTTATTATTATAATTATTATTATTTATTTCTGACAGTAAGTAACAAACATACAAAATAACATACAAGTGATGCTAAGAAAAAAGAGTTAGAAATATTTTTAGCAAACCGGAAAGCTGTAACGTACATACATACATACATTAGGGTGGAGCGAAAAATTTTTTTTCACATTTCGTAATTCTAAGTAGCAAAAGTTTATGCTTTATACGCTCAAACATGCACCAGTAATATATTATTTAAAAAAATAGTATAAGTACCTCCGAAAGGTCATTAAACTTTTATAAAAATTGGATTTTAGACAGGAGTTGATGAAATTATTTTTACATTACATCTTGATATATGTATTTTATCTCTTTATTATCTTAATATATTGCTAATATACTCTTTAATAATAATAAAATATAAAAACAACGTACAATAGTAACAACACGGAAAGGGAGCGGTGCCAATCAGTTAATTTACTACATGGGTAGACTAAGGCAGTGCACTATTGTCTTTCGAGGTGAACTGTTGCGCGCAATTATCTTAACAACATAACCTAAAAATATTATTTGTTAATAAACATGGAAAAAACACGCAGTGCTTCTAAATGCCCAATATTTGGTGAATGTTGTGAGTTAAAGAAAAACGTGTTACCAACTTACGAATGGACGCGGCACATTATGAAGACAAGCAAAAAAGAGCCCAGATTTTCAGAAATTGCTGATAAAATCGTACCAGAAATGGAAAGTATATGGCAAGAGGCATCTTTGCCAATAGTTACCAGTACCAGGATTGTTCAGATGTTAAAAGCGTATCACGAGAAACGAAAAAATCTTTTGAAGTCAATAGCAAAAAATGCTCAGCAAACGATGGAAAGTTTTATACAAAATAAAAAGTTACTTTTTGATATATCGGCTTGCAAATGCAAGGATTTTAACTATTGCACCTGTCCTAGAGAAAAAAAGGTCCCAAAACGCGAACAAGCCTTTTTAATTGATCAAAGGACGGCTCGTAAAATGATAATTTCCGGAGTTGATGTTGTCACTACCAAAAAAAATCTAATAAATCAGGAACGGAAGTTCAAACGAAAACTTTGCTCCAATAACTCTTCTAGTGTAAGTACGTTGCCTTTTAATTTAGACGTCAGCACCTCTTCACTTTCTTCCAATAGCCATGAGCTTACAATAAACGAATCATGTGCCAGAAATACTAAAACTGTCGTTCCTGTAGGGAAAAGGAAAAAAGTGTCGTGCATTAATTTACCTACTGTATCAAAAACATGTGATAGATAATACGGAGTATCTGACAGGGCTGCTGATGCGATTGTGTCATCAGTATGACATGACATTGGGTCTGAGGGAGAAGTTATAGACAGAAGTAAGTTACGAAGAGAAAGAAACAAGACCAGACAGGAGTTAGTGAAACAGGTAGGCCTCAGAGATATTTCTGCACTATACTTTGAGGGAAGAAAGTCACGGTACTTGCCAGAAAATTTGAAATCCATAGTAGATACTGTAATTAAAAGGAATGGTTATTTCGCACATGCTGAAAATGTGTTATTAGCTATGATAACAGATGAACGAAAACACATTCGTGAGCTGGCTGCCCGGCGTATTTTAAAGGCTCGTAGCAGTACCGTACATGGTCTAAGGCTTTTTGATATACCAAAAATTAATTTTAATGCTTCTAACTATGTCGACATGATAGACTGGCAAAAAGAGATAACTGAACCACCACTTCTTAAAACGTTGTCAACACAGATAATATTTAATATTGTTGTTCAGTCTGGTAGTGAGAATCAGATAACATTTTTGCGTCTTCCGTGTCATACGCAGGCAGTAGAACGAGCCGTGAAGGTTACAACAGAAGCAGCTATTTCGCAATGTACTAAAAAATCGCGACTAGGTGACATAAGGGCACAATTGGAATCAAGAGACAAAATGCCTAAATTCGATAGAAAACGTCATTTTAAGCCAAATTAAAGGTGTTTCAAAATGAATGTTTTTTATGTAACTTACTTTTTTTTTGCATTCATTACATTACTACTCGTGTGATCATTACATTGTGTATTTGTTTTCGCCTATTTACGTTTAATTTCTACTAAATATAGATATGAGAAAAGGAGTAGTATTTTCAAGAATTTCAAAATTTTAAATGCGGTTTCGGAGGTAGAAAACAATTTTCAATTCTTATGAAAATTGGTATACTTTTATGTTTTTACATATGGCATTAATCCCTTACACTTAGAAACCTAAATATAAAAAAATAATTTCGCCATACATTTGTGCTCCACCCTAATATACATATGTGTTTCAAATAGTCAAGTAGCAATATGAAGATACTTAAAATATTTAATACTAGCTTTTCGTCCGCAGCTTCGCCCGCGTGGAGGTAGGTTATATCGCGTTTCCAAGAGAACCTTTCAAAAGTCTGGGATAAAAACTATCCTATGTTCTTTCTCAAGGTCAACTCCATCTCTGTACCAAATTTCATTAAAATCAGTTCAGTGGTTTACAGACAGACAGAGTTACTTTCCCATTTATAATATTAATAGGGATTTTAAATTATATTACATACTTCGTCTCCATTAATATATTTTATATAAATAAATGTTTAAAAAAATTATTTACTATTCTTCATTCAGTTATTCATTACGAAGCAACGCGTCGGAAGCGTTCAGTCGATGTATGTAATAATTATGTATAATCATTAATAAAAGTATTGAATAAATTAACTCAAAAAATATTCACCCTTAGGTACTATAAACAATAACAGAATAATATTAAATATTCAACAGTACTAGTAATGCATTTAGTGTTTAAGTTCGTGGAGTGCTAGATACTTCTATTCCATTGATTAAGCCATATAAGGCAGGCATACACTGTGGGGACATGTGAACAATTCCAATTACTTTAGGCTAAAACATATGGATATTCGTAATATTCCCCACAGTGTACCCTCACCCCCATGACTAGATATCATAAATGTACCTTTATGTTCAAGAGATACCCCACTCTTTAACATTCCAAGTATATTTTATATATAAAGATCAAATCAACTTTTTGTTTTGGCATCTCATAAAGGTTGTTTTTTTTTTTTTGAAACATTTACTATTTTTCAAATCTTTTCTAATATTATAAATGGGAAAGTAGCCGTCTGTCTGTTACCTTCTCACGACTAAACCGCTGAACCGATTGTGATGAATTTTGTATGAAAATAGATGACGCCGATTACCCGATCACGAAACTACAGGGATGGAACCATGAAGCTGAAGTAGTTCAGGTTCAGTGGCCTTAGTGACAGAGAACAACTGTGATGTACACGCAGACGGAGACGCGGGCAAGAGATAGTTAGTATTATAATTACATTTATTTATTTCAGACAATAAGTTACAAACATACAAACCAACATACAAGTGAAGCTAAGAAACAAGCGTTAGAAATATTTTAACAAATTGGAAAGCTGTACCGTATTTATGGTTTTAAAATAATCCAATAGCAATATGAGGTTACTTAAAATTGTTTAATAATTTAAATTGTTACATTTTACGTCTCCATTAATATATTAAACTAGTTTTTGCCCGCGACTTCGTCCGCGTTAATTTCGTCATTAGTAATATATGTATAGCTGACAGGGCGAACTCTATCCCGTCATAAATAACCAGGTATTGGTATTTATTAAATTTTTCCCATTTCAGTCGAACATAATGATTGACATATTAGTAAGTTGTCAAATCTAATGTCAAAAAAACGTATGGGAAATAGAAAGGGGCTGATTTTAGAGTTTTCCCGGAAATGAATCATTTTTTTTCAGCTTTAAGAACTTCTCTGAACCTCCACGAACATTTCAAGACTAAGTAATAAAAATAAAAGTATTGAATAAATAAACTCAAAAAATATTCACCCTAACTACAATTAATAACAGAATAATATTAAATATTCAACAGTACATACCGTCACACTACTATCGTACATCAGCTACATACACTTCTCTTCATAGAAGGTTTCCTCTCGTCCGCAGACCACGTCCTAACAGACGCTCCACCAACAGCTTCGACCCTCATCTTGAATTATATATTCTCACGAGTCCTGGAACGTTACAAATAATACTATTTCATATAAAGATAATCCACTTCATTATAAATTTTTATTGTTCATATTAAAGATAGCACATATTTTAGGATGTGGTCAAAGATTAACAACACAATAGTTAAAATGAAAATAGTTATGAATTAAACCAAACTGTCAAATTAATAAGCCTTCGCCACATATAGCGTTTAGAAAATAATAATATTCTTAAGACTGCGGTCTTCTACAAAGATTTGTTTGGATATCATTAACTTTACTTATCTTTATATTTTGAAACTAACATATATTTCATGATCGATGGACAGACCATGTAGTGAAAACATACGACGGTAGTGAAACTGAGTATTTTGATTGAGGAAGATGTTTCTGTAGGAAAGCTCTAAATTGTTTTAAATAAATTAAAATTAATTATCTTTCTATGTATAAGTACATTCCAGGAGGTTTTTTGATATCAATAGACACATCAAACACGTACTGTACATGTTTATAGTGAACACACTCCTTATATTGTCTGGAGACTGCTACAGTTGATACTTCAAGTCTTCTCTATTCTAATACTAGTAAACCTGGCGAACTCCGTTTCGCCACCAGAAGGCTTTTATATAACATTTCGCTTGGTGATTAAAAGATGAAGAATTTTTTGTTTTATATTTGAAAAGGAAAATTTTTATTTCATTTCACAACAGTAATGAATTCATTTAGATTACAAAAATGAAGTATTATTTAGTTGAACTTCTCTAAGTAAATGAAAGAGAATCCAAAGTAGAAACCGAATCGAAGCGTTATACGTGTCCGCAAATTATCCGTTTCATTGAAGTGCTCCTTTGTAAACCACATTTTTTGTTTTTTGGTCTAACTTTAACACAAATAAAGCGTATGGTTTCCAAACTCGTGAACATACAAAATATAACTTGCCCATGCCCAGCCCATGTGAAAAACAATGATTTTCTAAATTTATCCCGCAAATACTAAATGGTTTTAAGAGTTCAAACTACAAACACATTACCTAAATATTTTTATTTTTATATAGAAGATTTCTTACAAATATCTAATTGTCATCCATACGTCATTACATATCTGTCATTATACGTCAATTGCATAGCTGTCAATTGTGTTATTCCACGTTTTAGAGTGACTGATGTTTCATGTCAAGTCCCACGGGAATGCTATCGAACGGGAGAAAAAGTATCCTATTGCAATTTCCTGGTTCTAAACTACCTCCCTGCCAATTTTCAGCTGAATCGGTTCAGCCGTTCTTGGGTTATAAGTGAAGTCACTAACACGACTTTCTTTTATATATATAGATGTTACACTAACCGAGTCATTCTCCTCTTCATATAATTCTATGTTTCATCAATACTTGGTTCATTGTTAGTTTTCATCTATCACTTGATGATCAGCCGTCATCTCCTGATGGATGAATCTCAAGTACAGTCCAATAACACCATCTGTAATACATAATACAATATTGTTCTTATATAGAGACATACAAAGACGGTTCAAGGATTGGTTAAAAATAAATATATTTTTATTATTCAAATTCAAAGAGGAGATTCATTTTGTGTTGTGTTTAAGTTGGTGGAGTGCTAGATATTACTATTCCATTGTCATACAGTTTTCTAATTTAATTAATTTCTTCCATTTAACATTTATTTATTCTACTCATTATTTCTTCTTACCACAGAAGCCTTTGTTTTGTAAACCATTATTAATAGCCTGATTTCTATTAGTGATTATAATTATTATCAAATCTCTGCTAATGTTATAAATACGAAAGTAACTGTCTGTTTGTTTGTCAAGTTTTCATTCCTAAACCGCTGAACTGTTTGTGATGAATTTTAGTATGGATATAAATGAAACCCAAGGAAAAGGACTTGGGCTTCTTTTTATCCCAACTATTCGATTCCATGATCCCGACCGAAATACCAATACGACACGGGCGGAACCATGAAGTGGAAGTAGTCCAGGTTCAGTGGCCATAGTGATAGAAAAAACTCATGTTCACGTGGATGGAGCCGCGGACAAGAGCTAGTTATTATTATAATTACAATTATTTCAGGAAAGAAGTTACAAACATACAAATCTACATACAAGTAGACTTTTAAAAAAAGCGGTAAAAAATATTTTTTTAATAACTCAGGAACTTGTAACATATATACGTAGACTTAAAATATTAAATATTTTAAATTATGTTACATAATTCGCGTCCATTTATATATTTTATAGAAATAAATCTTTTATTAATTAATTTACTGTCTTTCATTTATTTATTTAGTCATTATTTGTTCACCCTTACTATAAATAATAAGAGAATAATATTAAATATTCAACAGTACATACCGTCACACTACTATCGTACATCAGCTATATACACTTCTCTTCATAGAAGGTTTCCTCTCGTCCGCAGACCACGTCCTAACAGACACTCCACCAACAGCTTCGACCCTCATCTTGAATTATATATTCTCACGAGTCCTGAAACGTTACAAATAATACTATTTTTATAAAGACAATACTTTAATTGTAAACAAACTTACCAACTTACATTAAGAAGTCGGATTTTTTGGGCCGAAAATTGTAAAGATAATAGTTAAAATAACAAAAAGGAAGCAATCAAAACGATAACGTTAAAAAACCCTGTGCCCAATGTATGTAAACCTTAGGAAATAATTCAAAATTCCTACCACATACTACACAAAAAAATAAACACTAATATCAAACTAAACTAAAAATGTTACTCAATAAGTATAAGAACTTATAATGTAAGTAATGCCAATAATATAAAATATAATATGTAATTAGATATATGTAAAAAAAAACACCATGAAGCATCAGCATTAGAAAAAGACATCCATTACAAGTAACTAGGAAGACCACGGCCGGCTGGCAGGAGATGAGGGAGCGAAATGAATGTTTTATAAATATTGATATAGTTAGTTATGTTAAATTATGTATACAGTAGTATCTCTAATAACGGGACTAATAGTTGTCATAAGGGATTTCAGATAATCAATTAAATGATGAGAAGACATTTTTGAACATCTTAGGTTTAAATGTAGATGCTGATCACTCATCTGAGTTAATATCTGTATTTACTTAAAAAGTTTATTAAAAGACAAAAAATATACATATTTGAAGAAAATATGAAATAAATCTCGATACTTGCAAATCTAGTGAATCTGTGGTTTAAATTTATATTGTATTTAAAATGCTTTATGCTGTTTTATAATTTTAAAGTTAATATAGCAATCATAGTTAATTTTAAGCTTAGTTATATGCCTGTAATCTACCTTTAGGAAATAATTGAGAGGAATTAGCAGAACTCCTTTGTAGCTGAACTTGATTCATATTTAAATCCAAGTGGTGACTACAAGATGCGTCATTGTCTTCTTTTTGTGTATCAACACATTTTTGAGTTTCAACAGAATGTGATGAGTGTACAGTCTAAAATGTTGATGCTGCTAAATAAAATATATTTTTTAATACAACTAAATATATCAAAAGAAAAGTTAAATCTAAAATCTTAAAATTGAATGATAACATATTAGTCTTGATTGTATTTTCCTTTCTTGTTTCATTTAGAGTTTCTGATTGAATGTAAATAGACTTGTAATTTTTACTGAATTAAACACTGCCATTCTTATATTACATAAAAAACTATAAACAACTTTTTTTGGTTTGTAGTTATCCAGTGAAATTATAATCTCAGCTTATTTAGAACACTTTGTTTTTGTTTTACATATGTAAAGAAGTGACACAAGTAGTTATTTTGGAATACTGTTTGTAAGCACTTTCCTTCATTTAGATAAAAAAAGGTAATAAAGACTGCACATTATAAATTTATCAAACCATATGTAAGAATATAAAAATATTAAGATGACTTGTATACCATACCTATTTCTTTATATTCAATTAAATCATTTTTTTTTGTTTTTAATTTTTAATTATGAGCACCAGTTTCTAAAGTAAAATAATAATAATGTATACCTAATACTATCTATAGTTATAAAATATAATTGATTATTTATAGTTATTTAATATTAGTAGTATGTATTGTGTGCCTATACTACTTGGGAAGTAGATTACTTTAGATACTTACTTAAGTATAGAGTTGGTACAGCATTTTGAGTGAGTCGTTTACTTGAAGAACGGTAAAACTGTTCAAAATGACGATCACATATTCTTATGTTGTTATAAATGTAAGAATCTTCCTTTTGTTTCACGTCTTCATCTAAAATATTTTTCCATTGAATGAATTTCTCCAAATTTGGGTATTCAGGTTTAGGAAATTGATGAAAAGGACCTGAAACGTTTTTAATAGAAATCAATAAACTGTTACCGTTGAAATTGATGTAACAAGAGTAGTAGGTAATTGATTGTATATGGCAAACAATAATTTTATAGATTTTACTAAATAAGTATTGTACCTTTAGTCGCACACTGAAAATAACTCTTAAGACTTTATAGCCGATTTTCGTGGCATTTTTTCAACTTATCGATAATCCAAATTCGTAGTTTGCAATCAAAATCCAATTGAGAAAAGCCGGGGTCGATCGTCAGAAGCGTGGAAATAGGAGTCAATGATATATTAAGCCGGGTCAAATGTTTGAAAAAGAACGTACAGCACAAAAAGAACAGTAAACAACGGCAAATGAACAACTGAAATAATTTAAAATATGTCCTAATGTCAAATCAATTTGAGAGCTACTTTCTTCTTCTTCTTCTTCTTTAATTAGTGGCGTTTCCTTATAGATTTCGCCAATGTCGTGTAACGATATTATACTGAACTATGTAAAGAGGGATTTGTGAGTGAACAAGGTCGCGACTAGAAGCTAAGAGCTAGGGTGGTGTTGAGGTCGTTCAGTGAATGCCAAAATGTTGATGTATCTAAAACAAACAAAAAGGACGCACACTATATATACAGGGGGTTAGTTGATTAAATGACACACATTCTACAGCTTGATGTTATTGAGGTTAATAAACGAACATAGAATATAAATAAAAGGGGTATTAACAAAAGATAGTAGGGATTTGAAGTTAATGGGACGGGGGATATCAGGGGGAAGGAGATCATAAAGAGAGGAAGATAGTCGAGGGCAAGTGAAAAAAATGTGATCAGCTGATCCTTCATCAAGTCCGCACTCACAGAGAGAGCTATCTTTTATATGAAGCTTAGCCAAGTGGACCGGGGTACATGCGTGCCCTAGGCGTAGTCTACATACTATGCTGGTAGCACGCTTTGGTAAATTTTTGAAATTACAAAACCAAGGGCGGAAAGGAATCGAGGTTTGGACATCCGCATAGTATTTACCCTTGGCCAGGGTACTGTTATGCCAATACTGTGTCCAAGAGGAGAAAAAACGCTGTCTTGCAATGGATAGCAAATCCGAGGGATGTACCCTGAAGTGGTCCATACAACCGGTGTTAGTTGCAACTTTTGCATAGAAATCAGCGGTTTCATTGCCGGGAATGCCACTGTGGCCAGGAATCCAAGCAAGAATGACCTTTATATTATTGTTTTGACAGCAGAAGAGAATATCTTTTATCTTTAAAATGTAGGGGAATTTACGTTTAGATATAAAAGGGTTCGTTGCAATGGACTGGAGGCAGCTTTTAGAATCGCTAAAAATAACCGAATTACTTATCTTATGGGACTCGACAAAACTCACTGCTTCTAAAATAGCTACAGACTCCGCAGAGAAAATTGATGCTTCAGAGGGGAGTTTAAAATTTAGAACAATATTGTACTTGAGAGCTACTTAAGGCCTCGGCCTCGAATCTCGCGGGTAGCGGGGCGGCAGCGGCGGCGGCACGGAAACGCATACTATTCTCCAAACTAGAGGGGAGGGGGCACGGAGAAATGTATGCGTTTTCGTGCCGCCGCCGCTGCCGCCCCGCTACCCGCGAGATTCGAGGCCGAGGCCTTAAAGATATCTTTTCTTTCACGGTAATTGTATGACAGTTACATCCAGTGTTGCCAACCGTACGATTTAAATCCTATTTATAGGACCTTTTTGACTCTTGTACGATGTACGATCGAAATCGTACGCAAAATATATGAAATATTAAATGAAGTCATACGAAAAAACAAATCTCCATTAAAACTATTAGGAATGTGTAAAACTAAACTTTAGTGCTATTACTATAATTAACTATATTTAGTACTATACTATAACTATAAGGAATATGTAAAACTAAACTGTATTCCAGAAATGGTAAATAAGAATTTGTTAGCTGCACAACATATTAAAGAAAAAGGATCGTGTATAAACTTCAAGCCATGTGACGATATGCTGAGCAAATTAAATTTAAGTATATATGTATGTACCAAAAATATAATGCTTTTCCCGCATTTGCTGTGCCTAATAATTTAGATAGTGACTAAAGCAATTATTTTACTTTTTTCTGTTTTCAAAATATATATGTAATTAATGAATATCTTAATTCCACATATCAATTGATGATTAATGTTAATTGAAAATTAGAATTAAATTCCACTTTTATTTGATATACTTACGCAATTTTATTGAAATTTCATCGCGAACGATTATTTTCTTGAATTTCAAGACAAAATACTATTTTTTTTAGTCTATAGTACGATCCTCTAAAAAGTAAAGTTGGCAACACTGGTTTCATCCCCATTTCCCATGATTCTTAGCCTGGCCAACTTGTTACCTGACGGCTCGTTTATTGTTAGTTTTTAAATTTTATTAATATACATTTTATGATTTTACTATTAATTGCTTTCAAAATTCATTTCTCATGTCTATCCTTTCCTTCCGGCTCCCTCTGGTACCTCTGGTGTCAGTCGGCCCCGGCCTTCCTTATGATGGATGTGTTTTACGTCGTTTATCTTCATGGTGAGTGTTTTTTTGCACATAGGTACTAATAATTAATGTTACTTTTTATATTATTGACATATCGTTCAAATACAAATGTTTATGAAGTAACATTTTTAGTTTTGTTTAATATTAGTGTTTATTGTCTGTAGTGATAAGAGTACTAGTTTAGTAGTATATTTTGAATTATTCTCTAAGCGTAACATTGACCGCAGAGTTTTTCAACGTTATATCGTTTCAATGGCCTTCTTTATTATTATGTTTTTCACATTCTAAAATGCGACTTCTAAAAGTCGAATATTCAATTAAGAAATCTAGTGTCATAATAAAAACTGGAATCCTTCGTTACGTTACAGGACTCTTAATAATATATAATTCAAGATGAGGGTCGAAGCTGTTGGTGGAGCGTCTGTTAGGACGTGGTCTGCGGACGAGAGGAAACCTTCTATGAAGAGAAGTGTATGTAGCTGATGTACGATAGTAGTGTGACGGTATGTATAAGGCGGCCAACTTTCCGAAAACTGAATGCGGGACGTAACCTTTCGTGAATGACGGGGGGTGGGGGGGGGGGGGGTGTTAGGGATTGGGAATGTCATAAAAATCTTCGCAACTGCTCATATTACATTTAAGTACTCTCTTACGCGTCATGAGTTCAGTAGAAAGAAAGAAAATGAGATTAGCGCGGGCACGATACGCTTGTCCCTATTATAGGTAATCCGTGTTCCTGCACTGTTGACCGTGGTATGGGTGTTGTGTAGAAGTGTGGTAGAAAAATAGGGATGCGGGACATGCGGGACGCATACAACGTTTTGCGGGACTATTTTACTAATAATTTCAAAGCGGGATTTCGTCTAGAATTGCGGGACGGTTGGCCGCCTTAGGTATGTACTGTTAATTTCTCCATAATGTATCTCTTATATTAAGTAGTAGTGTTATACTTTTTAAGTAAAATCAATTTATGTGTTTAGTTTAAGTATAAACATTTATAATTTTTGTAGGAATCCAATATTTCAAACAGAATAATTATAATTCCATACATTATACAGTATGTTATTAATGATGATACTAACTAGACTGATATATAAAGAATTGTTTTATTTGAATAATAAACCTTCTTAGTGATAACAAGTGTAATTTATTTGTGGATATTTTAAGATTAATATAAAATATTATATTTTTATTTTCAAACAATCCTTGATGTAACTGTCTCTGTATGTCTTTATATATGAACAATATTGTTTGTGAACAGTATTAATATATTGTATTATGTATTACAGATGGTGTTATTGGACTGTACTTGAGATTCATCCATCAGGAGATGACGGCTGATCATCAAGTGTTAGATGAAAACTAACAATGAACCAGGTAGCTATTAATGAAACATGAGTGTGTGATTACACTAGACACAATATATTAAAGACAATGAGCTACACATTATATGGAGAGGGAAGTGACTGAGATTTAAACATATTAGAATGTAAAAGACTTGAAGTATCAAGTGTAGTGTTGAAGGTGGAGTGTTGCAGCGGCTCAAACAGTCAATGTCTTTTAATACAAGCTTTATCCATACATTTGTATGTAGCTCCTGCGGGACTTGCTTCATGTTAAGAATCATTGTTTCAGTAGCTTCTGATGAGTTCACTAACAGAGGCTGTTAGCTGTTAAGATTGTTAACTTACTGTTGTTACATATTATTATAGGTGTTATTTTATTTTATGTGTAAGGCGCCGTCACAGTATCTATAATGTATATAAACATAATGTATCCACTTGACTATAGCTGTGAGCTTAGAGACTTGGACAGTATCACCAGATCTTTGACATCGCCAGGGGCGCTGCATTTTCTTAGTGATTCAAGTAAACTTACTTGGCTTGCTATAATTTTTTTCTAAAATGAAATTAAGTTTTTTTGTATAACTATGTGATTTTTATTATTCTAAAATTTCGGAATCCCGACGTTTCGGTTGCTCACATACACTCTGATCACGGACAGACGAGTTGAAAGTGTCTGTTAGTTAGTCTTATTATTCGTCATCTTTCTTCCACTATCGATTTCTTAATTGAAACTAATATTTTCGTTTTACAACTATATGCATCATATTACTTTGTAGCAATCTTGATCACAACGTCAAAGCTTGTTTAAACGACCCTATATCCAGGTGTGGGAATTGTGAGTCGAAGACATGTAGCACTTCTATGTATAGGTGAGCAGGTTGTACTACAGTCCTCACCTCACACGGCTGGTGGAACACTTATTAACTACTCACTATAGAACACTACACTTCACACACTGTCCTTCACTAAACGGATGTCTCTGTACAGGTAACACTTGGACACGGAGCTGTGGATTCTGTTGGTGAGGTCGAGATCAGTGTATAAGAAACTAGTTCCTACGAGTGACGGAGAGCGAACCTAAGGACGTGTCGCTTTACGTTGAGCTGACTTGTAAACACTACACGCACAGAGACACACGGCCCCGGTGAGCAATACACAAGACACAAACTATTCAGATATAAATGTATCAGAGACATTGTTGTATACTTGAACAATAGTTGATGTGTCACTTGATGAAATATATGATAGGTGTGTGAGAGGCGCTCTATGAACTGGGGATTGCTTAATGTACATGTGAAGACGAGACTTGTTACTGTATAATAAACATAATACAATATACGTTTGTTTTATTCATAACAGTTATATTCATTACTCACGTGTTGTTTACACTTGTCTCACACAGATCACTCCTTAGGGTCTGGTTTCTGTTCAGTAAAATTCTGTATTAAAATTGCTTATGTCTATCTAATTATTTCTTAACTATTATAATAATGAAGTCTACAACTTGTGTTTGTAACAGGTACAATAACTATTGAAGGTATTCAAGTATCACACTCACTGAACACGGAATAAATAATGTAAACTGTTGATACTTGTATATTGTTAGAGATCAGTGTAAGTATTCTTCTTAGTACTGGAACTGGGATAATATTTGTAATTATTTATATAAACCACTTAATATTGAACCTTTGTTAATGTTGTGATGGCAATGTTTGGGTATCAACTTGTATTTGAAAGCTTTTAAATACTGTCTCCACCCATGTTGTAGCACATTACTACAATAAAGACTGTACCTACCACAACGCTAGTATTTTACTGTTTTTCATTATTCTGAGTTAACATTTTCAATCAATACTATAGTGTAACATTTGTACATACACAAGATGAGTTTGTTATGTACGTGTAACATAATAAAAAATAAGTGAACATCGCCGGGGCAAAATGGTTGTATAGATAAAATATATTCCGAGTGTCGCTGCTGACTCTACGGAACGAACATCAAGCTGTGTGAACCAGAAGATTCCTGATGCAACACAAGCAATGGAATGTCACTCCTATCCTAACATCGGGGCAATATGTTGTAAATTTTAATATGTAATTCTCATTATAATATACATTTAAGTAAGTTTCGAAGTTTTCCTGGGACCTCTGGTTGCTACCCTATATAATTAGTTAGTTTCCTTTTTACTACAATCGTTGAACTAAATATGTTTCATTTTGTCAATAATATGGATAAAGATTTGTTATGAAAATACTTCTTTTTATTGTTCATGTTATTATCTTCACATTTATACTACCTAATAATACTAAAGATAAAGGATTTAATTATTTTTATTAAAAATTCGATACAACGTTTCTTTCTCTTGTTGCCCTGTACATTCGCTATTTCTCATTAAAATGTATACAATAAAACACTTACTTTATAACTTAAAAACAAAATGGTATTTAATTTAAGATTTATTCCGGCAAATTGAGAAAAAAATTATATTGATTAGTCTTGAATCCAATTAACAAGCCAGTTAACCAATAAATCTGAAGCAAACTAAGAAATGGATAATATAAAGGAACGCATAAACAACCAAAGTCACAATAAAGTAAAATTTTCTCTAAGATTTACAAAATTCACAGACACGTTGACTGAATACCATGAGAAATTGAAATTATTTTATGAACCGCCATCTATTGGCAAGTAGTTACAACTCCGCTAATTTGACGATCAACCTATTATAGGTGGCGCTGCATTCTAAACTTAGGAGTTTATTATACTGTAAAGAATTTTCATAACCCTTGTTTTTATCTCTCAGCCTGAACTGTTTAATATATGTATATGGTAAATTGAGTTCAGTCGTAATAAATAGAAATAACAAAATAAAATATTTCATTGTTTGTTGAAACAAATCAGTTAATAATGACATAAAATTGAATTATTAATATAAATGTCCTAAATATGTTCTGGTTTTGGCTTGAGAAAGTATCAAGCTTTTAAAACAGAAATCACATTAATATTACTTAACTCAAAGAGGAATTCAAATATTTCTATTATTAAAACGCTACTTTAGCCTAAATTAATAAAACAGTTTACAGAAATCACTACATACACTACAGTAGGTACATTACAGTGTTGTACAAAAGCTCGATATACAGTCTGTTCACATCATACGAGTCAACTTAACTAATATCTCTTCCCTTTAACAAGTGCAGAGTTCTCTCTCTCCCCGATCACTAAAAACGGGCTCCTCAATACTCGTTAGTTATGAGTAATATCCTGATACCGAAAACACCAACACATCTAGAACTATTCAAGGAAGATACTTCATGGAGGTCCTACTAAGTATGTTGTCTCACAACTTTAAGAAGCGGCCAAAGCCTTTAGTTAAAAGTTATGCTTATAGAATGCTTATATGGAAGATAGAAGAAGTATCTTCATAATCAGAAACGATGTTTGGTGTCAGCGAAGGATGTAAATAATCAGTTTAACTTATAATTTTTTTTATTAAAGTTAACATTTAAACTTAGTTTAATATTTTCTAAAGAAACGTCTTCAATCCAGTGAGTTACACCAGATTGATTAAATGTAAATCTTCTCCGGGGGCGTGCACAGAGATGTGGGGTTGGATAAGCAGAATGTTTGGAAAAAAAACTATTTTCATCACAATTTCCTCCTCTAAAACATTGATTATATTCGCACATTAAGTTACAGCGGTCCGAACACAACTAATATCTATAATATATTGTGTACCTTGAAACTATTGCGATCTGTTCATCAGCGGTTTATGAAAATTATTTACATCGGAATATCGAGTGGAGATCCAAACATTCTTATTTGAAAAAAAAACAAACAAGAAAAACAAAACAACTTATTCGTGTGTACATAACCTGCTAATTATAACTATCATAATACTTTTAATTAAAACCTGTTCCTTTCGTCTTTTAACACTAACTTATAATGAATAGTATTTCTGTATGAAATTGTAAAAGTAAAGTCACTAGTCCATGAGGAGTAGAAGTCATTGTTAGATATAGATCCAAGTGACATTCCAAGTCACATATAAAATTAATTTTATTATTCATCAAACAAATAATGTCTTTCAGTTCAAAGTTCATTTAATATTATCTAAATCATATTATTTAGCTTTCACAATATCTTTATAATACTTGGCGGAGGCTCTCGGGCGGCGGGTGCGGGCTGGGTCGTTGAAGTCCACCTCGTATAAACCGAATTTGGAACTGAAAAGATTATTATTATTATCAGATTATGAACAAAAGAAAATCCAAAAACATTTTGAAGTCAATATGTCTTTACCGATAGCCATCGCTCCATTCAAAGTTGTCTAACATTGACCAAGCAGTGTACGCCACGACATTTGCCTTATCTTCTTCAATCGCGAGGAGAACCTGGTGAAAGATGTTAGTTAGAATAATAACATACTTGTTTTATTTATCCATCTTGATTTCATTTTTAATATTAATCACCTGTTCCAAATGCTTCTTATGGTAATCTATACGATCTTGATCATCTAAATCCTCGCCGCTGGTTGCGAAACCATTCTCTGTTATAAAGATCTCCATGTTTCCATACTGTTTCTTCAACCAAGATATGAGCTTTCGGAAACCTTCCGGGAACACCTGGAACACAAGTTAGTTGCTTTTTATTGTTTCAATCACCACTTGGCTGTCTACATTACTCTTCAATAAACACGTATGACGTACGATCAGTTTCCAAAGACAGTGTTCCGCCTCAATGAGTCTTACAACTGTATACAGTAACAACAACACTCACATAGAACCAGCTGGAGCCAGCTTGCGGCCATTCTGGTCTCACTGATATTATTACATCAATGTCTGGTCCACCGAAGAGAGGCCAAGGACCAACAGCTTCCCCTCGGGCGAGGCGAGCAGTTCGTGATGTGTAGTAGTTCAAACCGTACAAGTCATACGTGCCTTTGAAAAATTAAATAAAAAAACTTTGAAAGGGACGCATATTGCTATTTATATGGCTTTCTTTTAACTTTACTTATAAATTATAATTCTTAATAGAAATGCTTAGTTTTGGTATTAATTTATGTAACGATTAGACTATTTATATTTTATTCTCACCTCTTATTAGTTTTTTTTCTTCTTTTGTAAATTCTGGTAATCTGGATTTCCTGAATCCCTGTTGTTTACTCTTTTCTGCTATGAGTTTTTCTATTTTCTTCGGCCAACCGCCTTCCTTAGAGTAGATTGGGTGTAAGTACAGTCCTCCCTGAAATTATACGACAGTAAATGAACATTTTCAATCATTTGAATTAAACTTCAAAAGTATTTAGTAACACTATTATTTTTGGACACTTTTTGTTATTTTATTCACCATTAACTGTAGAGCCAGTTCAGCCGCTTCTCCTTCATTTTCATCATCTCCCTCAAACCACATGACTTGATTGGTGATGGACACTTTGCCTTTAAAATATAATGTTATACATTTGCATATGTATGCAGAATTAATTCAGAAGAACCTAGAGATTTTATTGATTAACAAAAAATCAAGTACCTAAAGTATTTTTTATAAATTCATATAATTCATTTACCTTTATATTTTCGTCTAAACTCCTTGTCATATATCCGCCATGCTTTAGCGTGTGCCAACATTGTGTTCTTGTTGCAGATATAATTTCCAACTCCAGTGCTAACTATTCCTGGAGCGTGAACTCCAAAAGTGTAAGCAATGTCACAAAACGTCAGCGGTTCATTGAGAGTGATCCAAGTTTTGACTCGGTCAGCGTATAGAGTGAACACAACACGAGCGTAGTCCGCAAACCAATCTGATATTAAAGGGTTGGTCCAGCCACCTGTGAATTATAACTTGGGCTAACAAACATTTCATAATGGTTCTACAAGCTTGAATAGAATGCACTGAAACATGGATTCAGTACATTCTATTAAATAAGGAACTAAGAATTAATGCTGGTGAACATTGAATTTACAAGATTCATTTTAAGTTCCAGATTTATCAGATGAGAGCTCATTACTTGTTCATCAATATGATTTTCCGTTCAAGGTAAGTATTCGTTTAGTATGCGAATGAAGAAATAAGTTGCAAAGAATGTGTTGTTACTGAAAAACATAAATTTAAATGGGTTCTTCAGTTTTATCATGAAAGATGAACTCTTTACACTAATATAATTAAAATTAATAAAACAAGTAGTTTATTATTTTATTACAAAAACCTGTTTTGAACACTTTTTTTTGTTTAATTCTAATTTTGTTTTATTGTTTATTCTATATTATATAGTAAAAGAGCAATGCATTTGTATTAAATAGTTTTAACAATAGTGTCACATCTCTGAAACTCACCAAGATCTTGTAAATTTTGTGGTAAATCCCAGTGATATATTGTAACGACAGGCTCAATTCCTCTCTTCAATAAAGCATCTATAAAGTTGGAGTAAAATTTTACTCCGTCTTCACTCGTCTTATTTGCAAAACCATGAGGCAAAATTCTTGGCCAAGAAAGAGAAAATCTATAAAAAATATATAAACAAATTAGATATCATATTAAAAATTAAGACTAGTAATAAAATATTTACTATCAAGTAATACTTATTGTTATATATTAAATCGGACTGAGAGGGACCGCGTGTCTTTTGGTACATTTTAACCAAGTTGCTTGGTCAGAAAAACAATAGTACAATAATCTGTATCGGTGAATTTAATAATTTTTTTTAGCCTATCAGAGCTCACTGCTGAGCAAAAGGGTTCTTTCTGTCATGGAGAAGTTTTGAGCATTAATCGCCACGCTTGCTCAAGACGGGCTGGTGATTTCAAACTTATAATTCTGAAATTATAAGTCCAGGTTTCCTCACAATGTTTTCCTTCACCGTCTGTCAGTGGTATCTAAATACCCTCAAAAAGTACATATGACTCGGAAAAAATCACATTGGTATTTACTAGGATCAAACCCGCACCCTTGGCAACGAGAGGCGGGCCCTTTATCCACTAGGCCACCACTGATTTAAAAAATATTAATTGGTATTTCATAGCAACCAATAAAGTATTGTAACACCAGAATCAATTCATTACCTGTAGAAATCTAATCCCAACTCCGAAGCTATTTCCACGTCTTTCATCCATTGGTTGTAGCTGTCACAGGCGACGTCCCCGTTGGAGCCATCGACTATAATCTCTGGTCTAGTGTGAACGAACGTGTCCCAGATACTTGGAGACTTGTCTGTCAATCAAATGATTATTAGTGGTATTTAAATTCAATATTAAAAACACGAACATAAACGTACCGCTGACGTTCCAGGAGCCCTCGACCTGGTAAGCAGCTGTGGCTGCACCGAATTTAAACCCGGGTGGAAATCTTCTACAGAATCCAACTCCTAACAGTGCGCTGTAAATGTATATACATATTATTACTCCTCATCTTAGTAATGACATTCTTCTGTACTAACTAAACTGTTTGTCATCACTAATTCTCATGATTCAATAGTCGTTACGTTAAAAGAGTAGGTAAGTGATTATGAATCATAAGAGCTTAGTTTTAAAAACGAATACGGGTTATCACACTAGAATAAAACAATATTCCTAAAATATTATTTAGAAAAAAAAAATATCTTGAATGTATTTTTTTTATATCTTCAAAATACTCATCGTAATTAAACAAATTATATTAATTCACTCACCTTAGAAGAAGTGTCGTTAACAACTTCATTTTGGACAGTGAACAGTTTGTGATGTGGGAACGTATTTATTACTAACGAAGAACATAAAATAAGGCTGACTGCTGATTAATATTAATAAGCTTTTATATGAACCTAAGTATTATTAATAAAACATATTTTTAGTACTAAGAATCACTTCTAACTTTATAAATTTTTTTGTCACAATTAAAACTTCGTCAAGAAAATTTGTATATTTAAGTTAACAGTAAAAATAGTTAATTAAATATACAAATAACGTTTATATCTAGTTACTTGTTATAAAAAGAAATTCAAGAAATATTCAAATTAAAAAATTTAAATTCTAATTAAAATTTTATGTAAATTATATTATTTAAGTAATGTTGTTGTATATTACAGTTTGATAATAGTTTTTATTTGATATATACACATGAACACATTTGTATATTTTGTCTTCAACTATAACTCGTCCCATTATTGTAAAGATCCATTAAATATAGGTCACTTTTACTATTAATTCCTCCGCTATTGACCCTAGGGCAAATTTTCCAACCACGATAAAGGTACTAAGAAAATATGAGCATCCTTAATATAATATAAGCCCAAGAACATCAAAGTTGCTCTTATTCCAATATCGTATCGGCTTAAGAGCCATAAGAGTCAAAGTCCTGTTCCTAAATAGTGCTTTGCTTGAAACGACGACTTTCTTTCAGAGGGAGGCCATGAAGGACCAAGGCCTCCTCGGTATGACTCTGCTGCCAGTGACGACTGCCAGCTCACCACGATGACGGTCCCACGCAATACATTCTTCCATTGCATGACGAGCCGAACCCTTCTGCCGGTCACAGTAACGCCTTTGGGAGCAAGAGGCCGCCTCTCACCTCGCGACGTTATACTAGTACTAACTGAACCAGCCCGAATAGTGTCTCGTGCCGCCTGCCCGTCAACCATTTCAGATGTAGACGAATTAAACCCACAATAATCAAACCAGGGGTTGAGGATCCGAGCTCCCGTTTCCACCGCTAAGTTACGGTCTTTCATACGCATGAACTGGTCAATTACGCAACGCGGTGTACAAAATCATAGGAATCTATTCATTTGGTACTTGGAGACGGACCATTTGGTGCTGTGCGAAAAGCGCTTAGTCCTAGCCCCACAGACTGCTTGGTCAGGCTAGTTTATATCACCCTTTTCGTGAAGACGCCTACGGCCTGAATTATAACTCCAAGGAAACACAGACACAGGCCAAACAATTCAAAACCTTTGCGTATCAGAAACGAGGAAGTGTATCTCTTCGTCCGGATGTAAGGACGGTGTAAAAAGAAGGGATGGAGCCCCACTTTGGATTTGGTTGTCTGATGATAGAAGTCGATGCTGAGTAGCTTGGCCTATAACTTTAAAGGTAAACTCTTTGATAGTAAAGATGACTTTTACCAATCCATGCAAGCAGTTGGTAGGCTGATTGTGAACTGTTTCGAATTTTCAGACCCTACTACTTAAAGCATCTCTAGGAGACGTGTTACTGTGACCAAGTGAGTTTAAATCTTTATTTTACGTTAAAAATTTTTTTTTACTTTTCGATTCAGAGAAAATGTAGATAGATGTATTAGCAGATATTAAGCTCACAAAATAGAGAAACGTACGGACATAAATTTATATATGTACATTGTTTGATTTTGAAAACATCTGAATATACGAACAAAGCCACGAGACGATACAAGTGCAAAATGATACATTCATCGAGGGATGAGTAAAGTCAGTCAACCAATATAGTTTAAACAAAAACTCCCTCAAATAATAAAGATTAAGATCCAATATAGATAACAAAGCTTTATTTCCTTTCTCTAAAAAATGCATCGCATTGAATACTTATAATAAAACAATTATAATATAAATACTTGAACATAATTATATCTCTTATTACAAGGATCAGACTATTTATTGATCGATAAATAAATACATCGATATTTACAACCAACATATATACATTTTAATGTAACTCTCGTTTAATAATCAAATATATTATAATGTCTGTTTTATTTTACACAATATATGTTATATATAATAAATATTATTAGTAAGTAGATACAAAGAGTATAACTTTGTTCTTTGTTTTTGTTACAAACTAAGTAAACAATATAAACAGTGTAAAACTCACTTAAATAACTAACCAATAACTTTTACGATAGAAATGCCATCGAGATTCAATTTTGTGTCATTAAGGACAAAGGAAAAATAAAAAAAACACCCGAATGATAACTATCTTTAACGAAAGAAAGAAAAGAAAACTTTGTGAAAGTTACATAATTTTTATCTTTTTAAAATTATTGAAAGTCATGAACAGAAGTTAGTTTCACATAGAATTGTAAGTAATTTATTACGCTTGTAAAATAATTCCGTATTTGTTTATCATCGCCGTAAAACATATGCTTGATAAAATACGAATGAGAAATATATTATTTATAAACTAAAATTCTAATTATGAGGCGAATTTAATCTAAGTATTTTATATTTTATATTGTTGGCCTGAACGATATTAATTATTATTATCATTTTCAATAAAAGCAACAGATACCTATACAGGTATAATGTAATATTTTTATTAATTACATAATAAGTTATTTATAAATGTCTTAAAACAAAGAATATTAATATGGAACCAAAAAGTTATTAAAGTCACGTCACGTTGTAGCATGAAAGGTTAAATTTATAAATTGGTGCTATCTTCTAATATTATTAGGAATTAGACTAGATTAATAAAAAAAAGTATTGTTAAAGTAAAAAGAAAAAAGTCTATAGGTAAATTTTGTGGTAAAATTGTAAGTGGTAGAAGTGGAAGCGAGACGTATAAGGACTAAATCTCTAAAACCCACTAAAGGATTTGGGCCTGCCCAGAAGTAACATCAATTCATTCTTATAACGTACTTTGAAGGCTTCCCTAGTAGGTTTGGTTCAAATTTATTTAGGTAGAGAGAGGAGCTTGGACGGTGAGCGTTTAACGTGCGTTAGATAGGGTCCCCTTAAACCTACACCTGGGTCGTAAGTCCCAGATACTGTTGAAGCTCCTCTCCCTGTAACGATGGACCCGACACACGCACGGTGAATACATGGAATGATAAGAAGTTTCGTTTCTTTTTCATGTAAGGATTATATATAACATCGATAAGAGATTTATTTTAACTGTTCTGACTAATCGTTATCGTTTATAATGATTAGGAAGGAACATCAAGCAAGAAATTATGAAATCATTTAAGTTACTTTTATATTAAGGACTGATAAAAAATAAGTTCGTGTTATCAGAAGTAACAACTGTAAAACAAACAAACTGTAAAACATTTAAAATAGATGTAGACTTGTAGTGTCTGTTCGTAATATTGAAATGACCGTTATTTACTACACGCATATATGTATATACGTCACATACACCTAAATAACCTATTTTAAAAATTTTCTGTCTGTATGTTCCTGCTAATCTCTGAAACGGCTGGACCGATTTTGACGGGACTTTTAATGCCAGGTAGCTGATGTAATAAGGAGTAACTTAAGCTACTTTTTATCTCGATACCGAAATTAAGCGTACCTAGTCATGTTTAGTTTAAAAGTTTTTCCATTGTTTTATTTTACACGGACGAAGTCACGGGTAACTATTAAATAAATTAAAATAAAATAACAATTTAATCATTTATTTTAAAAGTGTAATTGCTTTGGAAAAAATAACTTAAGTACTTTTTATTTTCTTAAAAGCATTTTAAATGGAACGTTATATTATTTTATATAATTTTAACATAAAATATACAATCATTGTATTGTTATTTTAACGAGGAGAGTGTATTGTTATAAGACACATTTGATGCCTCGCTGAAGATAAGTAAGTGAGTAAGTAAGTTGTTATTGAAAGATTATTTTATTTGTTCAAATCAAAGTTAGTTTGTTGAATGGATTTCTATATACATACGTGTCTTATTTTTCAACAAAACTATAATTTTTACTTAATATTTAATTGTATTCTATTTCATTATTTCTTAATTTTTATTAAAAAAAATGTTGAGGTATTTATAAATGGACAGAAAAAGTTTTAAAAATTTCGCTATTTCATTTAGCTTCAGCCATTATATGAGCAGTTTTTTATAATGAATTTGTCTTCTGGCAAGGTCTCTAACGCTTATCATGTTCAAAAGAGGTCCGGGGGCTACAAATCAATCTAGTTGGATTATTCTTTTCATGTTTTCAGGTAAAGAAAAACTCCTGTAATGTTGATACAACAACTACACTACATCTTTTCAATAGATGGCGGTAAAACGCAACACTAGCCAATAATTGTTGAGGACTGTTTTACCGACAAAAATAATGCTTAAACTTCTTACAAACAGATGGCGCCAATTTAGAAGCATAAACCAATAACGTTTTTCGACACAACCGGGAGTAGCTTGTTCACTAAATATTCTTAGGAGTCAGATAAAAATATTCTTTTTGGTTTGTTATCATTATAAAAATATAATTTTTAATTTTTGTAAATACTAAAACATTGTTATGACATAATATACTATTCATGGCGACCGTTGACCATTTAATTTCCTTTTAAAGAACATTATTTTTTTTATGTATCGTCACACTTCAGGTTAATAGTAGAATAATAATTAACCAAAAATATTTAATCATCATCGAATAAAAACACTTGTACAAATATATACGATATTTTTAAACACTTTTAATTACTTTGACCGGTTTGTTTGGGTTAAAATTAATAGTTGAATTTGACCGCTTACATTCCTGTCAATACATCGATCTGATTTTGTTTCAAGCGTATCGAGTACCTACTGTTGAAATGCACCATTGCCACCACTATAAAATATTTTCTTCTATATCTCTTCAACATGAATAACAAAATAAAAACTCGCAGAATGCTGTGTATAACGAATAATAGCGTACATATAATAAATAATTTATTAAGTTAAGCGGTATGATAAAATTACGTAGGTTGTGCAATAAAAATTATCAAATAATTCAGTCTTCGTTAAGTTTCATGACTGTTGCAGTCGCACTTTTCTCATCAATGTAGGATAATAATGATATCTAAGATTTTCGAGAGTATTCATTTAAATAAAACTAAGATTTTTGGATTTACTACGCGTTTCTTCATTATTTTAAAGCTACATATTCCTGACGTTTCGGTTCCTTTGCATCAACCGTAATCAACGGATATTTATCAGATACAAGAACAGTAAACTATGGAGAGAGTTACACTCCATCTATACTATTGAGTATCACAATATTATAAAAAATATTAACATATTAGAAGCTTATAAGAAGCCCTATGGTTATTTATTTTACTTATTTATTAAGTAAATAAAACATTAATTTCCAATAATATGTTGTGATGCAACAGTCAATACATCAATTTATTTATTTGAACAGTTCTCTCATATTATATTCCTGCTTCTAAACTGTACCTACACAAATCTAACTGCACGCTTTTTATATTATTCCATTACTATTATAGTAACGTATAAACGTTTGAAGTGTATTAAAAGTGTCTAAAAAAATATTAAATAAGTAACTTTGTGATTTAAAACTACACAGATTCATCTAAGTCTATTCTAAGCACCCGAAAAATCTATTGTTTTTCTATTGGGATGCTTTACAACCACTTTGTGAGGGCTATGTTTATTTAACTGAGTGAAATCAAAAATCGAAAAAATTTCTGCCGTTATATTTCTCAATTTCAGACGCAGCCAATGAAGATGACTTATCTCATGACTCCAACCTGCCTCCTGGTGTTGACCAGCCTATGGAACACAATGAGCCACAAGCAGGCCCTTCTGGGATGACAACACACACAGAACTGAATACTTCTACTACTAACGAAGAGAATTTCATGTCCTCGGTGCCAATAGTGCAGTTGTATTGAATATTATTTTTACTAAATTCAATTGTGATCTTGTTTTTAAGAATATGTACTTATATTATACTTACTTTTCAGAGTCCTTTAAGTATTTCCACTGTTAATATTATTTAATAACTGTTATATATTTATGTACATGATTTTATTTTACAATTGTTCATATTAATTTTTTTACACTATTCTTTGCACTTATATTATTTTGTTAAATTTGTTTGTAATGTCTTTGTAAAGTATATCGTTTCTGATATTTATCTACATATTTCTGTTTATTAAAAGTAACTTTGATCAACAAGTTAAGTTGGAAACTTATACCTTATTTTTTATTTTCATAATAATAAATGTATAACTTCATAAATGTTTATTTAATATGTTACTAGTTTAAGTTTCCTATGTAAGTGAACTTTGTTCATAATGGGAAATAATTTATCTCTAAACCTACCAATAGATGGCGGTATATAAAACAACCAACTTCATTACCGTATTTTGAAATTCTTGTTATGATTCAGTAAAAATTCTTTTGATCTTTTTGAGTAATAGAAAATATTATTTTATTGCCACATTGTTCTTAATTTGCAGGGAAGGATCTTAAATTAAATAATATTTTGATTGTAAGTTACAGGCTTAGTGTTTTATTGTATACAATTTAATTTAAATTTATCCAGTAGTCTCTGATTTTTTTAATCCTTATAATTAAATCCCTCATCTATAGTCTATTGAAGGTGGTAGAGTCTAGCTGTGGTCAGTTGCTACAGCTCGAACATATGCTGGCTCGACCGGGGAAGTACCCAGATCGACGTGAAGTACTCTTTAATGTCTACGTTTCGTCCTATGAGTGAGAGAGCCGGCTGTCCTTTCCCTATTCCCACACTTTCCTCGCCTTTCCCTTTTGCCTCCCCTTCCTATCCTCTTCCCCAATCAAGAGCGTTAACACTGTCCATGGGAGACGGTGACTACTGTTGGTTACAACTATTTTCATAAAAAAGTATTATTTTAAATATGTAGTACAAATGTACTGATACTGAGATAAAGAAAAAAATTACTTAATAAACCTTCATCCAAAACAATATTGACAAAAAGAAAAATATTTTGTTCCTACAACTGTATATATAATGAAGAAAACTCATCTTGTACTTATTCGCTTGTTGTCCCTCAGTTGATCCTGTCTGTACAAATGTTACAGAAAAGTATCAACATACAATATTTAAATTAGAATAAGCAAAGAGTAAAATACTACTTTTTAGGTAGGTACAGTTTCAGTCTTGATTTTTAATGTTCATTGTTACTTCTAGTAATGTCGTACAAAATGGCTGAAGCCAGTATTTATATCACAAATATGTCCAAGCTGATACTCAAACCTTGTCATCAACAAATTAGATTAAGGGGGTTTTATAGTTAATAATAAATAATTCCAAATATTGCTTACAATATATATGTAAAAAATATTTATGTATATAACTGCTATATACCTAACATAAATTAAGTATCAGGTTTGAACAATTTCATCACGGCAATATCTACAGGTACATACATTAATTTATTATTATTTATATTCAGTCAGAATTAATTCTAAGAATTATAGTATAATACAATTAGTATGACACAGGTTACGCCACTTTAAATAACATTTACATGTTTCAATTCTACAACCATAATAATGTATTAAATAAAATACATTTAATAAATTTTCTAAACAATCCAACATTTTATACGTTTGTATGTATATAAATATTAATAGTATGAAAGATAAGTCACAGAATAATACATCATATGAGTCACATTATATACACACACAATAGTATTTAATTGATAGCTTAAGACTTTGAATTTGAATATTATATTTACTCATGTTATATTATGTTTTTAGTTTATAACAAACTCATTTGAAGGATGTATATACGGAGTCCCAAAGTGTTTTTATCTTCATATATATAAGCTTAACAAGTACAAGTATTACTGCTTAATCAAAATCGAAGACAATACAATACATTCACAATAACTATAATTCATTTCAATTCAACAATAATAATTTTTTTTATGATAAATGCGGTTTATATAAATATTATAAATGAAAACAGTTCAAGGTAAATCTATTATAACAAACACTTTTAGCCCCCTCTAGTGGCATAACAGATACTATTCTTTTAAAAAGTAATTATTCTAGAGAAAAAAGTATGATAAGCATAATTAGTACATAGAGAAATAAAACATTTAAGATGAGCAATGTTTTATCAGATTATAAATAACAATAAAGTAATTGAATCGTATCAGAGAAGTACATATATCAAGTAGATTGGATTAAATAAAATATTATGATTCAAAAGAAATTATATATAAAACTTGTACAGTAACTGTTAAAGATATTGTTTTACAAGTCTAAATTCAATATAAAAAAAATAAGTAGCAGACAAGTTGGAGATGTGCTGCTAGGCCGGCTGTGTTCATTGTTAGTTTTCATCTAACACTTGATGATCAGCCGTCATCTCCTGATGGATGAATCTCAAGTACAGTCCAATAACACCATCTGTAATACATAATACAATATTGTTCTTATATAAAGACATACAAAGACACTTACTTCAAGGATGGCTTTAAAATAAATTATAAAATGTTTTAAAAAAATTACAAAAACACTTTCTTATAAAATACCAAACTAAAAAGTAGCATATTTGTAATGATTATGCATTCAGTTGAATATAAATTAATGATTAACAAAATATAAGTGTTTTTATTTTATTAATCATTTATTTATTTTCAACTCATTAATTCCGCTAACTACAGATGGTTTTGTTTTGTAAACCTTTATTAATAACATAATGACTGTTAGTGATTATAATGATTATCAAATCCCTACTAATATTATAAATACGAAAGTAACTTTCTGTTTGTTTGTTAAGTTTTCATTCTTAAACCGCTGAACCGTTTTTGATGAATTTTAGTATGGATATAAATGAAGCCCAGGAAAAGGACTTGGTCTTCTTTTTATCCCGATTACCAGTTGACACAATCCGGACCCCAATCCCAATACTACACGAGTTGAACCATGAAGTGGAAGCAGTTCAGGTTCAGTGGCACTAGTGACAGAGAACAACTGTGATGTACACGCGGACGGAGCCGCGGGCAAGAGACAGTTACTATTATAATTACAATCTTTCGTTTAATTGTTTAATCATTACGACGCGTCGGAAGCATTCAGTTAATGTAAGAAAATTATCTAAATATTGAATAAATGAACATAAACAATGATTCACCCTTACTATAAATAATAACAGAATAATATTAAATATTCAACAGTACATACCGTCACACTACTATCGTACATCAGCTACATACACTTCTCTTCATAGAAGGTTTCCTCTCGTCCGCAGACCACGTCCTAACAGACGCTCCACCAACAGCTTCGACCCTCATCTTGAATTATATATTCTCACGAGTCCTGGAACGTTACAAATAATACTATTTTATATAAAGACAATACATTAATTGTTAACAAACTTACCAACTTACTTTAAGAAGTCACATTTTAGGGCGTGGCCGAAAATTGTAAAGATAATAGTTAAAATAAAAAAAAGGAAGCCATCGAAACGATAACGTTAAAAAACCCTGCGCCCAATGTATGTAACGCTTAGGAAATAATTCAAAATTCCTACCACATACTACACAATAAAATAAACACTAATTAATTATCAAACAAAACTAAAAACGTTAATCAATAAGTATAAGAACTTATAATGTAAGTAATGCCAATAATATAAAATATAATAATTAGATATATGTAAAAAAAACACCATGAAGCATCAGCATTAGAAAAAGACATCCATTACGAGGAACTAGAAAGACCGCGGCCGGCTGGCAGGAGACGAGGGAGTGAAATGAATGTTTTATAAATATTGATATAGTTAGTTATGTTTAATTATGTATACAGTAGTATCTCTAACGACGGGACTAATAGTTGTCATAAGGGATTTCAGATAATCAATTAAATGATGAGAAGACATTTTTGAACATCTTAGGTTTAAATGTAGATGCTGATCACTCATCTGAGTTTATATCTGTATTTACTTAAAAAGGAATCAGGTTATCTAAAACCGGGATTAATGTTTATTAAAAGACAAAAAATATACATATTTGAAGAAAATATGAAATAAATCTCGATACTTGCAAATCTAGTGAATCTGTGGTTTAAATTTATATTGTATTTAAAATGCTTTATGCTGTTTTATAATTTAAAAGTTAATATAGCAATCATAGTTAATTTTAAGCTTATTTATATGCCCGTAACTAACTTACCTTTAGGAAATAATTGAGAGGAATTAGGAGAACTCCTTTGTAGCTGAACTTGATTCATATTAAAATCCAAGTTGTGACTATAAGATGCGTCATTGTCTTCTTTTTGTGTATCAACACATTTTTCAGTTTCAACAGAATGCGATGAGTGTACACCGTACAGTCTCAAATGTTGATGCTGCTAAATAAAATATATTTTTTAATACAAATAAATATATTAAAAGAAAAGTTAAATGAAAAATCTTAAAATTGAATGATAACATATTGTCTTGATTGTATTTTCCTTCCTTGTTTCTTTTAGAGTTTCTGATTGAATGTAAGTAGACTTGTAATTTTTACTGAATTAAACACTGCCATTCTTATATTACATAAAAAGCTATAAACAACTTTTTTTGGTTTGTAGTTATCCAGTGAAATGATAATTTCTGCATATTTAGAACACTTTGTTTTTGTTTTACCTATGTAAAGAAGTGACACAAGTAGTTATTTTGCACTTTCCTTTATTTAGATAAAAAAGGTAATAAAGACTGCACATTATAAATCTATCAAACCACATGTAAGTATATAAAAATGTTAAGATGACTTGTATACCTATTTCATTATATTTGAATAAAACAATTTTTTTGTTTTTAATTTTTAATTATGAGCACCAATTTCTTAAGTAAAATAATAATAATGTAAAATATTATCTATAGTTATAAAATATAACTGACTATTTATAGTTATTTTATATTAGTAGTATGTATTGTGTCTATAATTACTTGGGAAGTTGCTTACTTTAGATACTTACTTAAGTATAAAGTTGGTACAGCATTTTGAGTGAGTCGTTTACTTGAAGAACGGTAAAACTGTTCAAAATGACGAGCACATATTCTTATGTTGTTATAAATGTAAGAATCTTCCTTTTGTTTCATGTCTTCATTTAAAATATTTTTCCATTGAATGAATTTCTCCAAATTTGGGTATTCAGGTTTAGGAAATGGATGAAAAGTACCTGAAATGTTTTTATTAGAAGTCAATAAACTGTTACGGTTGAAATTGATGTAACAAGAGTAGTAATTGATTGTATATATGACAAATAACAATTTTATACATTTTACTAAATAAGTATCGTACCTTTAGTCGCACACCGAAAATAACACTTAATAGCCGATTTTCGTGGCATTTTTTCAACTTATCGATAATGCAAATTCGTAGTTTGCAATCAAAATCCAAATGAGAAGAGCCGGGGTCGATCGTAGTCGCAGAAAACAAAGTCCAATTGAGAAAAGCCGGGGTCAATCGTCAAAAGCGTAGAAATAGGAGTCAATGATATATTAAGCAGGGTCAAATGTTTAAAAAAGAACGTACAGCACAAGAAGAACAGTAAACAATGGCAAATGAACAACTGAAATAATTTCAAATATGTCCTAATGTCAAAACAATTTGAGAGCTACTAACGACGTCTATAAAGTTATAAAGGAAAATAGTGTCAAAGTTGTTCTAACTTGTTCGTTAGATGGCAGCATTTTCTATACATTATTTTCTTACACGGTAATTATATGACAGTTTCATCCAGTGTTGCCAACCGTACGATTTAAATCGTATTTATACGACCTTTTTGACTCTTGTACCATGTACGTAAAATCGTATTCAAAATATACGATTTTTTAAATGAAGTATTACGAAAAAATAAATCTCCTTTAAAACTATAAGGATTGAGTAAAACTAAACTTTAGTACTATAACTATAACTAACTATATGTGGAATTGTATTTGTGAAAAAATGTGGTCGTCAAGCATAAAGGCTCAAGATTCTGGATATCTGGTAATTTTTACTAAAATTATATATTTACAATATCAATTTGTAAACTTTACACTGACGTTTTTATGGCTAACTATTCAATTATGTATACTTAAACCAAATTTTAATTGCGCCAAAGTATATTCTATATTAACAAAACCTGTCAAATGTTTAAAGGAGGTACCGTAAAACGGGGTGAATAGCAATGATTTTCAACTTTGTCTTAAGAATTTGTTGTCTATTCCTTTTTTTTTAAACCACAGGTTATTTTAATATCATGTCCGGTATCACAAAGAAACAGCTAAAACAATATTTGGTTAACTATAAGCAAATGTTTTTCAGATTTTTAATAAAATATGTATCATTTCTATTCACCCGACGACTGGGGTCAATAGAAATGCATAAAGGGGTGAATGGAAAAACTGTTAGGGCTGCCAAAAATTACTTAACCAACATGCAAAAATGAAAGGTCGTGTATTTAAAAATTATTTTGGTATGTAAATGGTAAATGAAATTCAAAATTTGTGATTTAAACTATTTATGTGTTTTTGTTAACATAAATAATTAGGTATGTTTGTATTTTAAACGACTTTATTTTTACGGAATGTTATCTCTTTTCAATAAATTAAACAATGTATACTTCTTATTCGTATTTTATTTGAATTAAAGAAAATAACAAATTTAAAAACATTTATAAATGAGTTGCCTTGTATACCACATATGGTGGTAACATTTTACCATCTGCGGTACCAGCCATCATAATAGACACGGAAGCCTTGGTATGGTTCAGAACTCTTTCAGGGTACTTGCATCCCCGTTTGATTAGTATTTTTTTCCGCCCAGGGTCGTCCGTCAAATTTGTTTCGTCGTAATTTAAGATGTTAGAAGCAGGTACACCATTTAAAGACTTCTCAAGTTCTGTAAAATATTCTTTAATCGTATCTGGAGATACCTTAGCTCTCACACGCTTGATATTTTCACAAACTCTTTGGGAAATCTCATTTTTGTGTCTTAATAGGAAGCTCTGTACAAAATCTGGTCCTGGAAAATTGTCTTTAAATCTTTTATGAATTATACCTATCTTATCAAGATACATTTTTACTATGTACCTGAGATCCAAAGTATCTAAGGGATAACCCCATTCTGCGCATTTGTTTATATTTTCTATTAGAAACATATCAGTTTCATCGGATAGAGCTCTTTGGCCTCCATGTTGCTTCATATCCCGCGTACAATGACGATATAACACCGATTTGTGTATACCATATTTTTTTGCAACTTCTTCTAATTTTACATTTCGGGATGATGCATACTCTTCCACAGCTTTTTTTATGATCTCCATGTTATATTTTTTATACCTTTTTTTTTGTAGGATCGGGTTTATATACACGCGGCATGTTGAATACGGCGGTATGTATCTGTAAATGAAAATAATCACGTTAAAAATATATTTTTATTTATCAATCATTAAATTTACAGCTCCATACATTATTAGTAGTATTAAGTTCAATTAACAGTTTTTGACAACCCTATTCATTTATCTCTATTGACCCCTCATTAGTTGCTATTCAAACATTAGTCGTTTCTATTATTCCCTACTAGGTTTCCATTAAACCCATACTAGAGTTCTATTCACCCTTCAATAGATTCTATTGACCCCTTTTATACAATAAATTTACACATACTGTGATTTTAACAATTTTTTTAAGTTTAATAACGGATTCTCACTTACCTTCACTGTATTTTTATAATTTATCGTACACCTTATGAGATAAACACATTAAACAGCACAAATCACAACTTTTTCAGACCTAAAATCAAGAGTTTCGGCAGTTGAATAAAACACGTTTACAGATGGTCGACTTTGAATTTAATTTGAAGGGAAAATTTCAATTTTGGCAATTAAAAATTGTTGCCAACACAAAGAAAAAATGTTGCTGTATTAAAATTTAAAATTCTACTAAAATTCTTCAACGAAAACTACTGAAATAATAACATTAAAAACTTTCCTGATTTTTTTTCTATTCACCCCGCAATTTCTATACACCCCGTTTTACGGTATCAATAAAACATCACGCTTGTGTTAACCCTTAAATTCGCCTTGTTGCATATCTGCAACGAACCGAAAAATAAAATAATTTGACAAGTTAATGTACACGATTCTGAACGTAATCTGCCATAGATTATAGAAAAAATTATGAACGTTTTGACATTTAACGTGACGGTTCATTTTCAAAAATTTAAACTTCATAATTTTTTAATTTAAAAATCGCGGGCACGTGAATTTGTAAAAAGTAATTTGTGTGTAGTGTTATGTCGTTTTTTATGCGAATTTCGAAGGTAAGTGTCTTTTGTTTTTTTATATTTCACTAATATAACTAATCAAGAAGACCAGAAAATAATAATTTTCCATATATTCAAAAGTTTGATAAGTTTTTTTTCAAACAAACTGTTTGTGTCGTATGTGCAACATTGCGCATTTACGTTCAAACAAATTCGAATTTTTACTTGATCAGTAGTGATGTATTTAGAAAAATTTACCTAATTTTGTTTGCCTTTTTACAGCATGCCGAGATTGCTGAATAACCGAGACATCGAAGAATACCTGCAAACTCTGGATCTGTCCGAGGATGACTTGGAATTATCAGAAGAAGAAGAGCAAGATGAAGAAGTTTACTATGAGAATAATCGCCAGTTATTAGCGGATTTAGAATATTGTGATGAAGATTTGGGACCAACTGGTAATACCGTTGTGCGTCTAACTCGGATTGTTCCAAGACGTGTCAACCACATTATTTATTTCGACAACTATTACACATCGGTGCCATTGCTCACTTACTTTGCAAAAGAAGGAATATATTGCTTAGGAAGTATACAGGTGAATCGCATACCTAATAACAAGCTTCCGGATAAGAAAACTCTGATGAAACGAACAGTACCAAGAGGATACTATGAGGAACAGGTTGCCAATGTAGATGGTATCGACATTAGCGCTGTTTTATGGAAAGACAACAAGCCTGTGACTTTGATGTCAACCTACACTGGAGCCTTGCCTGTGACTACAATTATGAGGTATGATAAAACGACGAAACAGCGGATTCCAATAGATTGCCCCAATGTGAGAAAGGACTACAATACCCACATGGGAGGAGTGGATCTCCTTGATAGTTTTATCGGAAGGTACCATGTTACTCGCAAAAGCAGAACGTGGACAAATCGCTTGTTTTTCCATCTTCTGGACGTTACAGTCGTAAATTCGTGGCTATTGTACAAGAAATCTCTGAAACTGAACAAATCTTCCATAAAACCATTGAAGCTGTGCAATTACAGACTTGAGCTGGCCCATACCTTATGCAATCTTGGCCAAAAAGGAAATTTTACCAAAAGGGGTTGCCCAAGCAGTTCATCTTTAGAAGCTGAATTTCAACTAAAAAAGAAGTGTGGACCAGCTCAAACTATGCCTCCGAAAGATATCCGACAAGACACAATATATCACTGACAAAAATTGGGGGATCGGGCCAGATGTAAATACCCTAATTGTAAGGGATATACATTCAGTTAGTGTGAAAAATGTAGAGTAAACTTATGTTACAACAGACAATAATTGTTTTTGAAAATTTCACCGTGATTAAAAAAGAACTTTGAATTTGTATCTATTTTGAGTTTGTTATTGATGACCTCATTCTTTCCATACATAGCATAATTCGATGACTGCGCACTGTTGCACATATGCAACATACACTTTTTTGTATTTTTAGTAGCTTTATATCAATACTATATATTTTTAACCATTTTTCCTTTGCTCTATAGATCCTAATATGATTAGAATAATATATTTATAAACGATTACAAAATTCGCGCATTTAAGGGTTAATACTGCTGTAATAAACTCATTTGTTATCACATTTATTTTAATAATATATCTTGACACACATATTGTTACGTACTAGTATTTATTGTATTTCCATCCGTTTTCGCAATAGTTTTAAATCTTGTTTCCAAGTATCGGATGTTCTACTCCAATGACGAGCATTACTGGAGCTTGGACATCGCGAAAACGGAATTTTGAAATATTGTATCTATGAAGAAACAACAACACTAAAGGGGCCATCCATAAAGTACGTCACACGTAAAGTGGGGGGAGGGGGTCGACAAAGTGTGACATGGTGTGACAAGGGGTGGGAGGGCTCCTAAGTTTCGTGACATCACATTTCAAAATCTACTATTAATTTCAGCTATACAACATTTTAAAGATTTTCATTTGGATGCTGTTTACATTGCCACAAATGCCCCAGGAAGAAGTGCTTTAACAGAGTAGAACGACGAACGGCACCTCTTAGTCGTAAACTTACTGGTGTTGTATTTAAACACGATAATTTCGGTTCACATCTCGATTCCAGTAATAAAACTACTGACCTGGACTTGGAAAACGAAACTTTGAGAGTGCAGGCACAGTACTGAGTATGACTGTGAGTTGTGACTGCCATGCCAGTTAGGGGCTGTCCATTAATCACGTGAGGTTTGAAAGGGGGGGGTGGGGTTTGATAAAAATCACGAAAATATCACAAGGGGGAGGGGGGGTGTAGTAAGATATCACGTGTATTTATTTTTTCGTCTAACGCGCGATTTTTAAACAAATATTTAAAAAAAACTTGCAACCTGGTGTAGACATTTTTATTATGGTCCTTAATTTCAGAATAAAATAAGATTATAGTTTATACCTGTATTTAAATTAAGATAATATTCAGAAATTTTAAGATTCGTTGTAGCTACTAAAAATACACGTGATGTTGAGAAGGGGGAGGGGGGGTGGTCTTAAACCTCACTACGTATCACCAATGGGGGCGGGGGGGTTAAAAAATGCTAAAAAAAGATCACGTGATTAATGGACAACCCCTTTTACAATTGCTCATAATGTTTTAATCAATCAACACAGTTGCGAGCGGATCTCAATTTGGTGCAGCAGGTTGTACACAAACAACCACTTTACTTCGTACCTAAAAGCACTAATTTAAACTATACTAGTAAATTGGTTAGTATAGTATTAATTGTTTTTGATTTTGATAATACATACGTATATGTATTTTTTGTATGATAATGGTAATTTATATAATTTCTTATTGTTCAAATGAAATATAAAGTAATCAATTCAAAAACGAGAAAGTTCGATTCAATTTAAATTTTCAATAAAAGGTTTGGAAGGATCGTAAAAAATTAGTTCTTAAAATATGTGAACGTAACATTGGATTACCTTGTATGTAGATGACATTTTGGATAGACATACATAGTTAGTCTGTTAAAATTTGAAAACTGACAAAGCTAAATAATACTACATGATATTCTATGAAATAAAAGCATAGGTTTTAAAAATTCTTATAAATTTAGAGTAATATAACATTAACGAAATATAGTACACAGTACTGAAGCTCGAACATGCTGTGATCATTCACCAAATATAGCAATATATATTGCCAATATTACTTAAACTAAAGATATTGTCATTTTAAATAAAAACGACTTAAGATGTAGTAATCGAACAGTTTTCTAACTCAAATTTAAGGTAGCTTCTGCGAACATGTGCAACAATTACACAATATATTAGATAGGTATATGTTATTTTTTTATTGATTGAGATTCTTTTTATTTATCGTCTTGTCATCTTCAACATCATTGTTAATAGTATATCTCTATAACCTTATTTCAAGTGTGTGTCATAACTCTACAGCACCTATTTTATTCATAGACCTACATTGATACTGTGTTGATACTTCTTTAATATATAAATTATGAGACAGGATGAAGTAAAAACAAAGAAGCAAGCTGTCAAAAGGTGTCCTGTTGCTCCATGACAGCGCCCTTGTTCATACCACTGGTGTGTAGAAGGAAGCAGTTCGTCAATGTTCCTTCACAGAAGAGAAACGTCCACCTTGCAGTCCAGACACGACCCTATCCATCTATAATTTATTTCTAAATGTAAAGTGGGATTTGAGAGGAAGAAAGTTTTTAAGCGATGAGAAGTTGCAGGCAGCCGACCTCGATCATATTGATCACGGGCAGACGATATGATCTCGGAAACGTCCGGAGTATGTAGTTTTAAAATAATAAAATACGCGTAGTATAATCCTAAAAATATTAGTTTCATTTAAATGTATACTCTTGAAAGTCTTAGATCTCATTAATTATTTAAAAGTTTAGAGATATTTATTCACAGATGTCAGAAGTGTGTTAGGCTTCATTGTAACTATCTTCTATATATATAAAAATGGATTGCTGTTCCTTAGTCTCACTAAAACTCGAGAACATCTGAACGGATTTATCTTATCTTAGTCTTGAAATGTTCGTGGAGGTTCAGGGAAGGTATAAAGGCTAAAAAAAATTGATTCATCACTGGGAAAACCATAAAAACAGCCCTTTTCTATTTCCCATACAAACGTTTTTTTTGACATTTGATTTGACAACTAACCAATATGTCAATCATTCTGTCGCACTTCAAAACACGGAGATTTATGGCTTACAGGTAAACTCCAAAAATATAAATAAAAAAACGTAATAGATATTTCTTGATTATAGGGCGATACGAAGTTCGCCAGGTCTTCTAGTATTAAAATAAAAATTGATAGGTCAATTCTTTGTGGGACCGCCTACGTAAGAAGTAATCTTTGGAAACAATCAGAAAACACTTCTTTGTTGTATTAATTATTCGTTTTTTATCACCAAGCATCAAATGAGTACTTTTTTACAGAACAAGCAAAACTATTTTCAACTAACATATTTCTTAAAGAAACTTTGATCTCCACTCTCGAACTGACTTCAAATAAAGTTGAACAAACTAAAAAACTTTATTATTTTTACATCCTGAGAATAAAAATGTGTAAACGTGAGAGTATTATTTCTTCAGCATATTTAAAAGACGTTGAAAAAGTCTAAAAAAAAAACTCACTTATTTTTCTTGAAAGAAAAGAAATACCATTAAGTTTTTAAATATGCAAGACAAAAATGCCTTCGACTTTTTACCCTTATGCGGCCTTCGTGTCAGAATAAAAAATTGACAAAAGTGACAGTTTCGACTTAATATAATTTATTGAGAACTTAATAAATCATCCTCAACCTACTTTTCTAACAAGTGAAATGGTTTTATAATAAATTGTTATTGATATTTACTAAGAACAGTTTATTTTTATATTATACTCGAAGCTATGGCTACCATGGGTGATAATATATATCGGCGCTACCAGCTTTAATAACGGATGCGACTTGAAAATAATTTGAGGCTGTCATCAATTCTTATTAAACCTCATTAGTATTTATGATTATTGTTAAAAGTAAAACGAAATCAAAAGAGAATGGAACTATGTTTGAATCTTGACGTCTGGACTCACGACGGCGGACTCCAGAATTGAGAATTCAGAATTGAGGATTCAGAGTTCAGTTAGTGCCCATTAAATAATGTGATTATGAAGAATCTTCGAGAAATACAGAAACTTTAAGAACAATCGAAGTTTCATTTTAAAATATCATGCAACGCTCTAGAAGAAGTGACATTTGTAACGTCAGCGAGGCTGGCGTCCCCCTCTTTAAAAACAAGAAATGTGTAATAAATCCGATATAGGTATATATACCTATATAGACATAACTTTTCATTATCTTCCATACTAACACTAGGATTAAAATATCGCTGGATATTTATTAAGGAAAACAACTTTAGCTTTAACGATTGAGATAGTTATCATATTTTATTCATTGAAATTATTTTAATAAGAATATTTATTTTATATATAGAATTTATAGGGGCATTTAATACTTAAATTTAATTTTCAAAACAATGATTTTATTCTCTTTCATTAGATAATATTGAAAATTGCGGGTTACAGAAAAATAACCGATTGACAAATAAGATGACTGTGCTAACAATGTCCTGAACACATTAGACCAAAAGAGCGCTGTAAATCTTTTGTCCCTGCCGTACGTTCAATGAATATCCTTTAAATATTGAAACCATTACAGTATCTCATGGTTAACTTCTTTCCTTGGTGATTCTACAGCAAGGTAAAGACTTTGAGGTTCACCAGTAAAATCTCCCAAACTTAATGTAAATCTCAATTGCTAGAAACCTAAAGGCTTTTAGGCTAAAGCGTAATAGCCTACTATAATATAAGCTATCTTTGAGGTAAAATGAAAAAAGGCTCAAAAAAGAAATTTTGTAGTTAGTTAATTACCTTGTTTTTAACTGAGCGAGAAAGAGAAAGACAATTTATGGCTACTCAACTTTAACTCAATATGACCGTAGTTTTATAATCCGCTAATAATCACAAAATAATCTACATATAATCCTAAGACTTTCCAAGAGTGGGAAACTTTTTCATGTATTCTATCTTCTGTACAATAGAAAATGCGTAGAAAATAAAGTATGATGACCACACCGCAACGACTCGAGAGACACAGCATCTGCGTGAATCCAGAGTAGTGCTCTAGAAAATCATGAAATCGTGGGTCGTAGATGCTAAACAACAAGACTTACAAACACTTTAGTCTCGTCTGCCCTTTATCATTGTTGCTATAAAGGAACCGAAACCTCGGTATCATGTATACATAAAATTACAAGGAAATAAACAGAAGTATCCGAAAAAATTAAGTTTAATTTAAATGCTCACACAATTTAATTCATTAATTTTTTTTATCAAATATTATTTATAATGTAATATTGTCACACTTCGTTTTTTTGTTTTCAAAACAGTTTTCAAATATAAAAGCTATTTGACCACTACAGTAACCAATAACTATACCTAAGATATTTTAATAGTTCAAATAAAATTCTGAAAAAATAATATGAATTAAAATTAAGGGAATTCGGAGCTAATTAAAACTTAAACCAAATAAGATTCATAAAATTCATTACATAAATAAAATAATTACAATATCTTAGTTTTTTTTAAATAGTTTATATAGCATATAAGAGTTAAAAGATTTCATAATTTCCCTTGATACTAATACTGCTATGAAGATAACTTAAAGCCTAAACCCATTTGTATACATACGTTAAAGGTTATATTATGTAGTTAAGAAAATATATTACTATATCTCATATAGTAATATATTTTCTCATACTATTATCTTATATGTTACCAATATTCTATTATTTTTATTGCCTACGGGTGATTAATAAACAAATGTCATACAAAAATATATCAGTCTTTCGATGGATCCATCAATTATTATTATATGAAACTATTATCTATTTATATAATTGAGTATTCGTAATATTAGCGTAGAAAATAAGTCATTCAATACAGATACAACATTTAGCTGTTAGTAGATTAATACATAAAAATAATACAAAATTATAACAAGTAAATATTAAATAAATTAAAAGTAGAACATTTTTTATAGTTTATCAAGTTTAAAATATGAAACTGTTAAAAAGTTACTAATAAACCATAAAGTAATAAATAAAGTTAAGTAGGTCGAAATTTTTAGATATAAAGGTTAAAAAATATATTTATTCAGCACCTGTTATTAAGATTCTGTTCCATTTCATTCTTATCACATTAAAGTAACCTATTCTTTGCATGGAAAATTATATATAAAATTATGATTAAAAATTAGATTTATGTAACAAGGGAAGTGATAATGAATTAATTCAAATAATTATAACAAGAGAAGTGCGCGTCGTCAGCCTCATGCTCATGGCTGATAGTCCTAGGTGTTACAAAAATATTAAAATATCCTCTAATGAATTTTTATGTAGCCGCCTAGTAACCAAAAAAGCTGAAACGCTCAATAATAACGAAAAATTAAAAACACATAGGGCGAAGTTAAATTCAAATTGTTTATAGACAAACACTATATATGTAAATCAGTTATTCAAAAAGAAAAAGTTGAAGCGATGTTGAGGTGTTCCTAACGATAATAGTAATGATATATTTGTTAGATTTTGTGAAGAGTCTATTATTTTATACAAAGTTTAAAATTCACAAACAACAACAACGCAAGAACAATTTAAAACGGTAATTTTATATGACGCCTCAAACTGACTAAAACATTTTTTACTCTCCAAATTCATATAGTAATTATTAAAGTCCAATAAAAATTATTATATTTTTAACTATAATTTATCTTTTTTAGTAAAACCTTTGTGAGATCCAAAAATATTAATACAATATTGGTAATCAAGGAAGGATACAGCAAAATGGTTGAACTATCAGGCTTCCCATAATCTGTTAAGAAACGATAGATCAATAACCTCAACTTTGTTAAAGATTTACCATTAGAATACAAATTACCTTTCGTTCAGAAGCTTCCTAAGAGAATATCTAGAATACAGAACATACTTCAACAGGAGTAAATTGAGAAAACTATTTGTACTTGTTTGTATATAATATTTACTTAAAAGTATATAGAAGGATTGTTTAATGGCTCAAAAATTACATTACTGAAAAAAATCAAAGCACAACTAAACAAATACAAAGTCATAAATAATAAATAAAGTAAATGTATTGTGTACTTACGAAAATCTAAGATATCATTACACAACATCATAGTCATATTATTTTTCGTAACATATGTACATTCATGATATAAATCTTATAAGGCCTTAATTTATACGTATAATGCATTGATGATTTAAGAGTGTTGATAGAACGGTATAGATAAATATTAAATGGAAAATATGGACTGATATAAATAAAATAGTCTTAACGTTTCAGTTGCTTATTAAATTAAATGCCAATAATCCAATATGTAAGGTTTGATCTCAAATAATATGTAAGGCTAGGGAGGAGTTGTATTAATGCGAATGAAAGATATTGTTGGTTTGTGTAGCTTGATGTGAAATAATGCAGAGAAGAGGAGAGGAGAGGAAAATATTTTCATAAACATATTTAGTTCAAAGTTGATTACAGTAAATAAATATTATTTTTAAAAAACCAAAAAAGAGGACGCTTGTAACTAATATTTAGTTTATATATATATTTTTTAGTACGATTTATCAATTAGTTTTTTTGTGGACATGCGCAGATCGCACACTAGCTCTGTCCCTTTCAATCTCATAGAGGATCTATGAAAAGAATATACATATTTATCGTTACGGCCCTAACAAGGATAATGGGAAATTGTTTACGAATTATTGCATTGTCATTGGTCCTTGAGACATATGCAAAGTTTCAAGTTAATCAGATGTTAGACCATATGTGTAAGAAATGCTTAGAACACCTGGCAAACGTTAAGACCATTCGTGTAAGAAATGTTTAGAACACCTGGCAAACAATAAGGTTATTATTAAAAAAAAGTATAACTTAAAAAAATCAAGCAGAAGTCAGTTACAGTGCGTAGGCTAAATAAGTTTTAAATCGATATTATTGAAAAACATGTTTCAAACATCAGATCCATAAATGGTTAAGGCGCCGTATAGTCTCGCGGGCGCACGCGCGGCCATTCATAGCAGGCGCCGGGCCGTCGGAGTTATTATTATTATTATTTTTTTCGATTAGCGATTGGCAAGTTTAAAAATTAGGTATATCGATAAATATTCTATCGATATTTTCAATATTGCTATAAATAGATATGCTTTTCACATTAAAATAATTTCATTCAAAATAACGTTTATTAATAATAATTATTATTAATCAATATTATAATTTGGAACTTTTTCATTTATTCTTTTATTTTGTATTATGATAAATCGTTAATCTACTTCTGTTAAAAATGGTGTTTTACAATAAAAAATAATATTAATGTTTGATATATCAAAATAAGTATCGAAATAATATGAATATGAAATATTTATTCATTGTTGTGATTTATTAAATATCGATATTTTTTATTCGAGTCTATGCCGCCCTTTTAATAATTTTTTTTTTACTATAAAATTGTGTTGTTTTATAACGTGTACTCCAACCAGGAATATTTCAATATGTTAATGTGTCTAGGGAAATGTAGTTGTAATTATGCGGAATCGCGTAGACTTTATGACGAACTGTTTGCTTCTCCAAGAAACATACCATTACCGTCACTTAAAGCATTTCAGCGTCTTCATATACGCATGTACAATTTCTTAAATGTCGATGGCCGTGAACAACAACGTTGAGGGAAGGGAACCCTCGGGTTAATAATGACGATCTAGACTCAAGAGGAACACATATTAGATATTTTTCGACAGGACCCTACGCAAAGCACGCGCTCGGTGGGACATCAACTCGGTGTCAACCATACGCGTGTATGGAAAGTTTTAAAGGAAAATGGCCAGCACCCGTACCATTATCGTGGTGTACAGTTATTAATTCCTACCGACTTCGAGCGTAGGATGGCATTCTGCAGATGGATTTTAAAAGAAAACGATAAAGACAGTGAACTCTCGAGCCGTATACTTTTTAGTTAACTAAAAGTGTTATTTTAAATTGATTTGTAACATAGTGAAACGTATCGATATTTGAAAAAAAGTGGTATCAGTGAATAGTTAAAGTGATTAAACAATCAAAATAATGTGAATGTACGTTCGAGTTCGTCACTAGTAACAGTGGGTACAAACATTGGGTTACATATAATAATTAATCATTTAATATTTAATTTTATTATTTTTATTGAAGAGTTTGTAAATGTAAGTTGTTTGATTGTATTCCATTTTCGATACTGATCACGCAGTTAAGGGGGTTGACACAATTTTTCATACACACTGTATATTATGTCATAGTTATTTTAATGTTATTTAATTTAAGGACATATTATAATTATAAAAACATATTCAAATTTAATATTATTCATTTCATAATGCTGTATGGTACATTCTGGACAACTTCTTATAACTTGTTATACGAATGTACTAATTTATTTACAGAGAATTTGTTCGAGTTTAGTTTCCAAAGTTTATATTTTTAAACCCCTGCTGTTCTAAATTAAACAAAAGTTTTGTATAATCAACGCTTTACAGTTTCAAGAAGTGGAGCAGTAATGTATTGTTCTACCAAATAATTTGACCACATAGAATAAAGTTAGTGTTGCATTTTATTCAAGTTCCTATTTAAGTTTTTTTGTCATTTTGTTTCTACTATTTACAATGTTTATATATCGACATTAAGGCCAATGTCTCAATTCGATATTAAAAAAAATGCTTTTTACAGTTAAAATTAATACATTATCCGTTTTTGAAATGTACAAATAAAATTATATACCTAGCAAATCATGCCCGTTTTCAAAGGCCTCATTTTAATAATGAAAAAAATATTCAATTTGTTTCAAAGAATACGAGTATTCCAAAGTAATGATTGTAGTTAATTACTATTTTATTTGGCAGCGTTTGATAATCAAAAAAATAATTTACTTTTGAAATAATGTATCAGTAGTTCAGTACCTACCTATGGATTTAATTATTCTAAAATCATTTCTGAGTTCTTATCTGAAAAGGAATAACATCTTATCGTATATAGCATGAATTGTAAAATTGCAGACAGAAAATAAAACAACACTTTTATTTGTTATAATTAATTAAAATTATTTTCCAAGTTTTGTCTTTAATTTAAAAATATATTTACGTTTAGCTTTAAAATTAAATGACAGAAGTATATGTATAGGTATTCACAAATATTACCTCACAATTAAGGTATATGCTTAACAATTTCTGTAAATACTAGTTCAAAGTAATAGCCTCAGGGTTGAAATTGGCAGTAAGCTTAACTGTGAATACAATAACTTGCACAGTGTAAAAACAGTTTGAAAATACAAATGTTACATAAGGATACATTTAGCCAGAGAGGTATTTACATACGAAGGTATTAAGTGGAGTAAAATACGGTTATTAGGTTTGGTATAAGTATATATTAGAATAGCACAATTGTGTATCATTCATTTAAATAGCAATGATTAGAAGCTTTTTACTCGTAAAATATGCTATTTAATGACGTCAATAAAAATGTTGGAAATCATTAATCGGACAGTACTTAGTGCGCTTTTAATTGTTTCAGTGATAAAAAACATTATTAAATATATTATTGAGTTTTTGTTTTTAGACAGCTACGCCATAAATTATCAAGTAAATTTATATAAATAGTCACGTATAGGTAGGTATATATACAAAATATTATGCAAACTAATTTCTTATATTTATGTTATTAAAAAAACCACACCAAAGGTTTCAATATATAATATTGTGTTAAATAGTTAAGTAAGTCTCAATCCGTACAGCCACATCCACTTGTTTCGTGTACTCCTTTATAGTCCAGTCATTTTAGGCATTTTATACCCCAATCTGGGGAAAAATTCCTAGTGAGCTGAATTTTTGTATACACCTTTATTACGGCGTTATTATGAAGTTGTGAAAAATCGACATCGATATCGTGTCGGCTAAAAAAATTACAGAGGTCAAAAGGTCACGAAAATCAGTTTTTTGCAAATATTTCGCGACCTATTGCTCGGACGTCAATAGAGGTCATTATAAAAATTGTTCCTCATAAAATTGTCTACAAAAAATGTCTCTTATAGTTTTTCTGTAAAATTAACGGTTTTCGGATCATAGTCCTGAGAAAGCGACTATATTGTGACGATGCACTCGTTTCCTCAACACCTTCGAGGTAGAATGCAAGGCGCGTTTTTTCTTACATGGTTTCCCTCGTAGGCACAATCCATGATATATAATGAAAGTTTGGCTTCCACAGATATTAAATCATATTCAAAATTGACACGCTCCTTTACAGTTCTTCCATATTTATCACCGCGCGCCTCTGCAGCTTTTAGTACAGTGTCTTTGAATGTAACAGTAGTAACTTCTCTAATAACGCGTCTGTATTTTTTTCTTTTTTTTTTTTCAATCACTTCATTCGCTTCCTCTCCACAAAACAAACATAATTTTTTGAAATCGAAAGCGCTGATTCTTTTTTTACGCGGAGATATTGATGTACTCGGTTCTTCTTGGCGTCGTTAATGAGCCGCAATACTCAAATTGCTTGTATAATTTTTACGGCAATTATTATGTACATTCACGGAATTTACAGTATTTAAATATCCAATATTACCATCACCTCTAGAGACACTAGCATTTTTTAATGTTTATAGACCACATTTAACTTCTACAACATCATCATCCGATAATAATTGATCACATATAAAACATTTATCACTCATTATGATAACTATTTAAGAGCATAAAATAACTAAATAAACGTGTTGAACATTCAAGAAATAATTCCCAACTGAACTATACTCAGTCTGACTGGCAGTAGCAAGTATAAAGGGATGGGTCTCGGAACAATGAAATACGAAACATCTGCCATTGAAGGTCATTAGAATGAGATATAGTACGTCTTACTAAAAACCTAAACCCCTATACGATAAATATATCTTTCTGGAAACATCTAAATGTAAAATAAAAGATTAAGAGACATTTACAAACATTATTAAAAAGCAATAGAGTTTACGCCTTGGTGTACGGTATACAATACCGTATGTGAGTGCATTCTTGCCGCTTTCTTAGCACTATGATCCGAAAACCGTTAATTTTACAGAAAAACTATAAGAGACATTTTTTGTAGACAATTTTATGAGGAACAATTTTTATAATGACCTCTATTGACGTCCGAGCAATAGGTCGCGAAATATTTGCAAAAAACTGATTTTCGTGACCTTTTGACCTCTGTAATTTTTTTAGCCGACACGATATCGATGTCGATTTTTCACAACTTCATAATAACGCCGTAATAAAGGTGTATACAAAAATTCAGCTCACTAGGAATTTTTCCCCAGATGAAACCTAAAATGACTGGACTATTGTTTTATGTATGTATTTAGGTTCGTTCGTAACGTGCTATTATTCGCGTACTGTATTAAAAGCTTATCTCAGTTTCAAACATTTGACTATACCTACTATAGGTACAGATACTTCTCAGTACCTCTACATTTGTATTTAAACAACCAGTATTTTAAAATACTTTATCTTTAAAATAGTACTATGAAATGATGAATATAGTTTGAAAACATTTTTCACTCTATTATTTTGGTGTAGGTTTTTATAAGTTTGTGTTATCTTTTTTATGACTGAAATGATAATTTAATTTCTTTCAGTAAGGCGATATTTGCTCAAATTTTAATGTTATCGTTAATTTCATTTAACTGGTGCTGATAAAATATTGCGAATTAAAATACTAATAGTACTGACTTTTTATAACATTCACGTCAAAAATAACTTTAATATTTCAAATATTATTATTTCTATTATAATGAAATCATGTTTTATAATTTGTCTGCTACCTCTTGTACTTGAGAATGTCTTTATTAAATTAAAATATTATAGCAACATAATTTTTTTTTGTGATAAATACAAAAAATATTTTCCGTTTTGTTTGACTGGCATAGTAAAAGTCTTCGTAATAATATTTACGAAATAAATATTATGACGAAGACTTTAAAATACCATTTTCTTGGAAATTCATGGAAATCATATTAATTTTTGATACTTAGGTAAGTGAAAAAATCTTGAAATAATATTTATATTTCTTTTCTTTATTTTCAAATTATTTGAATTTATTTACTAAGTTTTCAAAGAAAAACGAAAACATAATCAATTTATATCAGAAAGCTAAAGTAAAAGAATAATAAATGTATTTTAAATTGATAAGTAGGATTTGTCTGCATTCTGAAGGTATCAAATTTGTTGCGGCTCTCTAGAAAACTGTTTGAACAAAAATAAATCTTATTACCAACAGTTTAAATTATAATTTTACACGTACTTCCTTCAGGTGCAGAAATGGACGTTGTATTAAATTCGCTGGAATTTAAGATAAATAATAGGTTTTCGTGCTGTTCGTAACACTTAGTTAATTGTATCATTAATTTATTATTTATATAATTAAACTAACCTGCCAAGTTCAAATTTAGAAGTATTATAATTTTAGATATTTTTAACCAAGCACCTACGTATTTTCACAACTATACCATATTTTAAATTGGGTGTATGGTAAAGTGAATTTCGGCCAGATGGACCGTTGACGTGAATAAGGTGGCGGGTAGTGGCTGGATGTGGAAGGCAGAGGACTGGGTGTGGTGACGAGTCTTGGGAATGGCAAATGTTTACCAGTGGATCATGCTGTTGATGAAGATGATTATGATCGATTTCAAAGTGCATCTAAACTTGGCATTAGATTGGATTTCAACCCTTTTTTAGGCAAACAATTAGCCGATTGGAACTTGGCCCCCTTTTTAACATACATGTTTTTGGTGAGATAGCGTTTTCTTGATCATACTTCTCATTCAAACTTCATTCATTATTTTTATTGAAAAATTATAGCAGTTCACAAAGAAATAATCAAATTGCATGTTCGTTATTGAACAATAAACAATTTATATACTGTTTTAATTAGCAACATCAGTTACTGTAAGTACCGTCTTCCTGTATTTTATAAAACATAATAGATCTGTAAAATAAAATAAGTCTTTGAGTTTTATATGGATTAATGAAACACCGATTTTCTGTTTATTTCTCAAGTAACTTTCAGGAGATATTTTTCTATTATTCATAATCATTCATAATCTGGCCTCAACATTTGTTTAGTTGTGTCCTTTCCATATTATCATTAATCTGCAAAACATAATACACATTTAAAAAAATAATACTACTTACTGTGGTAAAGTTATATTAATAAACGGTACGATCTCCTTATTGAATGAACATAATAATAATAATTCATTCAATATAACACCTTATACACAAGGACCGTGGGTTTAAATTCCTCGAACGTTTTCTCTTCTCAGATTACATATTCATTGTTTGGGATCTTTCAAACACAGTTTGATGGTATCCAATATCGATAAACATACATGTTAAGAAAATATAATGGGTATTGGATTTGCTTTGTGTTTTGGAGAATAATAAACTTTCTTTTATGTCCCTTATTTCTATATACTTACTTGATCATTTCCATTCCTAAGTACTTTTGTTTAGGTTCCAAAGTTACATTTCAGCGTTCAGCCTTAATGTTTTTAATAAATAAATAAATAAAAATGAAATAAAAAAGCCTATATTTCTCACAAATTTTGAGTATTATATAAGTAATTGTTAGCAGTAAGTACGAGTATATTATTTATCGCTATTTGTTAATATTTCTATTACTGTTAGAAATAATTCTAGTGTTAGTATTTAATAACTTTTAACTAGTTTTTTTATATCTGCCATTTCGCTTAAAAATATAATAGTAAACAAAGTTTCTTGATTTTGATAATATTTAATATTAGTGCCCTCTTGTGGCGAGTGGTAGTACTACTATTACTTGGTCGATTTTATCGATTGAACTACCGCTTTGAGTTTAGCTATCCGCTAACAGATGTCGCTGGTAAGTCAATTTCTTGGGAGATGACTAGCAGTTTTTCTATAGTTAACCTAAATAATGTCTATAAATTTTTCACTTGAATTCTGTTCCACACACACAGAAACGCCCAAAGTGTGTTTTACTAACTGTTATTGTTTTTTGATAGGTTCTTAACGTTTAGCACTGTACTGTATTTTGAGCCATAATATAGGTATAAAACAGAGAGTGTTTATTCTACTTACACTGGAAATATCTATCTATCTAAAATCTTGTCTAGGAACTACCCATGCCCCACGCTTTTATTTTAGTCAAGTCTGTGCATATGTTTATAATTCCCACGACTGTATCTATTTTATTATTTTTTGGTTTTTCGTACACTTATCTTAAACATTGCAATGTATTTTTCACGTAAAACCGTTTAACTTAAAAAGTTGTTTTATTTTTTTTTTTTTTCTAGTTTTTAGTTTTTATTTTGCATTCTGTTTAATTCATTTGTGCTTCATTATTGCAAGGTTTCTTGCCCGTTAGTTTATTGCAGTCCAACTCCTCTAAAAAATTGTTATCAGCCATTTGATAGCGGCGGCCATCTTGGATTTCAATTTTTTATAGTATATTGTATTCTGCTTGTTGAGCTCTTTCATTTGATACCCATATTGATGGGATTGATAAAACCTACGTTATCCGTCATTTTGTATCGGCGGCCATCTTAATTTATAATGATAATGAATAAACATAATTATATTGTCATAAAAATCCAAAGTGTATACAAAATTTCAGATTAATCGGTTGACAGGAAGAGGGTGAAATTTGAATTACTAAATTTGACCCAAGAATAAATAATAAAACAAACGGGTGAGTTAAATAAAGCCGTTTAAAAATATGATAAAATGTCTGTTCACGTCAGGCCAAAGTCCCCATACTAAGTGGACAATCTCCTTTAAATAGAACAAAGTTTTTTTATAACTTAAACTGACTTTTTTTCCAGCTTTCGCTGACACCAAATGTGAATTCTCATGATGATCATACATACTGATATGGGATACAGAATTATATATCTTCCATCATCAGAACTATTAACCCAAGGTTTTGGCCGGTGTTTGTAGTTGAGAGGCAATGTAGTAGGACCCGCTTGAAGTACACACAGCGGTCTCGTCCGCGAATAGGGCTAGATGTGTGGGTATGTATGGTACCGAGAGACTGCTCATGAATAACTAGTATTGAAGTGAGTAGAGGACGGAGTCTTAAGGGTATTCCGCCTTTAGTGATCCGGGGAGAGGAGAGAGTGCCCTTCACTTGATAGTTGACAGAACGATTTGATAAGTATGCTCGAATGTACACGAACCTATCTAACACCTTTAGTTCGAACAGACTGTAACAGCCGTCGTGCCAGACTTTGTAGAATACTTTTTTATAAACTGTACTTCTAATATAAGCTATTGTTTTAATAATTGAAATATTTGGAATCTTTTTGACTCACGTATTATTAACGTGGTTTCAGTTAAACAAGCTTCATACTTCCTCAGACCAAAGTATAATTTTATATTTAACATTCATATACAGCACAGTATCCACATGTTCAGATTTTAGAATATATATTTAATTTTTTTTAATCATTAACTGTTTTGTTTTTACAAACATTAACATATTTCATGTTTGTTTTTTGTATTTCTCTATTTATAAATTATGCCTGAACACGTTTTACTATGTTCATATATTTACAGGATATGAAAATCCCTTACAATTTTCAAAAATTTAAAGTGTAGAATGCAGCGTCACCTATAATTGGTTGATCGTCAAATTATTGCTGAGTTGTAAATAAGTACCAATAACAACCAACTTAGTACCGTATTTTGAATTTCTTGATATGTTTCAATAAATATAAATATTCTTTGTGAACTTTTTCAGTTTTAGAAAATATTATTTTATGGCCACTGATTGTTCATGTGTTATTTTTATCTATCCATTTATTAGAAGCCTACGAATTTGTTTCTTACTTGACTACTTACAAAACTAAAAATAAAAGATAATTTCTCTCAACAGAATTCTGATTTTAAAAGTACTTGCAAATTTTGTTATTTAATGTGCAAAACTAGATCTTAAATTAAAAACATTCTGATTGTAAATTATAGGCTAAGTGTTTTTATATACAATTTTATAAGTAATAGCACATATAAAGGAAATTACATGTTTGAAATTTTTTCCAGTAGTCTCTGAATTTTTTAATGCTTATAATTAAATTCCTCATTTATAGTATACTACAGACGATAGACTCTAGCTGTGGTGAGTTGCTACAGCTCGAACATGTGCTGGCTCGACCGGGGAAGTACCAAGATCGACGTAAAGTACTCTTTAATGACTACGTTTCGTCCTATGAGTGAGAGAGCCGGCTGTCCTTTCCCTATTCCCACACTTTCCTGGCCTTTTCCTTTCTCCTCCTTTTCCTACTCTCTTCCCCAGTCAAAGGCGTCAACGCTGCCCATTGGAGATGATAACTACTGACCATCTAGTAGGCCGTCTACTCTTATGCAACTATTCTGATAAAAATTAATTAAAAATTATTTAGTTCTTGCGACTGTATAAATAAGGAATGAAACTCATCTTGTACTTATTTGCTTGTTGTCCCTCAGTTGATCCTATCTGTACAAATGTTACAGAAAAGTATCAAAACAATATTTAAATTAGAATAAGAAAACAGTAAAATACTACTTTTTAGGTACAGTTTCAGTCTTGATTTGTAATGTTCATTGTTACTTCTAGTAATGTCGTACAAAATGGCTGAAGCCAGTATTTATATATAAATTATATTTGTTATAACAAATACAAGTTGATACTCAAACATTGTCATCAATAAATTAACAGATGTTCAGTATTATAATTAATTATAAATAATTACAAATATTGGTTGCAATATAATAATCATTTATTTATGTAACTACTAACTACTATATACCTGATATAAATTTTGTATCAGTTTCCGACAATTTTATTCGGGCAATATCCACAGGTACATTAATTATTATCTATAATAATAATTCAATCATAAAATTCCTTCTAAGGATTATAGTATATTACAATTAATATGTCACAGACGGTGCCACTTGTAACACTATTCTTATTATTTACATGTTTTAGTTTTACAATCATAATAATGTATTAAATCAATTTTCTAAACAATCCGTCATTTCCTACAGTTGTATGTATATAAATATTAATAGTATGAAAGATAAGTCACAGAATAACATATCATATGAGTCACATCATGTACACACACAATAGTACATATTTGATTGAGGTCTTTAGACTTTGAATTTGAAGATTTTATTTACTCATGTTATATTTTGTTTTGTGTTTATAACAAACTTATTTGTAGGATCTATATACGGAGTCCCAAAGTGTTATTATCTTCATATATATAAGCTTAACAAGCACAAGTATTACTGGTTAATAAAAATCAAAGACAATATAATACATCCACAATAACTATAATTCCTTTCAATTCAACAATAATAATTTTCTTTATGATAAATGCGGTTTATATAAATATTATAAATGAAAACAGTTCAAGGTAAATCTATTATAACAAAAACTTTTAGCCATCTCTAGTGGCATAACAGATAGTATTCTCTTAAAAACTATTTATTCTAGAGAAAAAAGTATGATTGAATCGTATCAGAGAAGTATATCAAGTAGATTGGGTTAAATAAAATATTATGATCCAAAAGAAATTATATATAAAACTTATACAGTAACTGTTAAAGATATTGTTTGACAAGTCTAAATTCAATATAAAATAACTAAGTAGCAGACAAGTTGGAGATGTGCTGCTAGGCCGGCTGTGTTCATTGTTAGTTTTCATCTAACACTTGATGATCAGCCGTCATCTCCTGATGGATGAATCTCAAGTACAGTCCAATAACACCATCTGTAATACATAATACAATATTGTTCTTATATAAAGACATACAAAGACACTTACTTCAAGGATGGCTTTAAAATAAATTATAAAATGTTTAAAAAAAATTACAAAAACACTCTTATATAATACCAAACTAAAAAGTAGCATATTTGTAATTATTATGCATTCAGTTGAATATAAATTAATGATTAACAAAATATAAGTGTTTTTGTTATATTAATCATTTACTTATTACTTATTTTCAACTCATTAATTCTGCTAACTACAGATGGTTTTGTTTTGTAAACCATTATTAATAGCATAATGACTGTCAGTGATTGCAATTATTATCAAATCCCTACTATTATTATAAATACGAAAGTAACTGTCTGTTTGTTTGTTAAGTTTTCATTCCTAAACCGCTGAACCGTTTGTGATGAATTTTAGTATGGATATAAATGAAGCCCAGGAAAAGGATTTGGGCTTCTTTTTATCCCGATTATCCGTTGACACAATCCCAACCCGAATCCCAATACTACACGAGTTGAACCATGAAGTGGAAGCAGTTCAGGTTCAGTGGCACTAGTGACAGAGAACTGTGATGTACACGCAGACGGAGCCGCGGGCAAGAGACAGTTACTATTATAATTACAATCTTTCATTTAATTATTTAATCATTACGACGTGTCGGAAGCATTCAGTTAATGTAATAAAAATAAAAATATTGAATAATAAAATTCAAAAAATATTCACACTTACTATAAATAATAACAGAATAATATTAAATATTCAACAGTACATACCGTCACACTACTATCGTACATCAGCTACATACACTTCTCTTCATAGAAGGTTTCCTCTCGTCCGCAGACCACGTCCTAACAGACGCTCCACCAACAGCCTTGACCCTCATCTTGAATTATATATTCACACGAGTCCTGGAAAGTTATAAATAATACTATTTTTATAAAGACAATACATTAATTGTAACCAAACTTACCAACTTACATTAAGAAGTCGCATTTTAGGGCGTGGCCGAAAATTGTAAAGATAATAGTTAAAATAAAAAAAAGGAAGCCATCAAAACGACAACGTTAAAAAACCCTGCGCCCAATGTATGTAACGCTTAGGAAATAATTCAAAATCACATACTACAAAATAAAATAAAAACTAATATCAAACAAAATTAAAAACGGTACTCAATAAGTATAAGAACTTATAATGTAAGTAATGCCAATAATATAAAATATAATAATTAGATTAATATGTAAAAAAAACACCATGAAGCATCAGCATTAGAAAAAGACATCCATTACGAGGAACTAGGAAGACCACGGCCGGCTGGCAGGAGACGAGGGAGTGAAATGAATGTTTTATAAATATTGATATAGTTAGTTATGTTTAATTATGTATACAGTAGTATCTCTAACGACGGGACTAATAGTTGTCATAAGGGATTTCAGATAATCAATTAAATGATGAGAAGACATTTTTGAACATCTTAGGTTTAAACCAGGATTAATGTTTATTAAAAGACAAAAAATTATCAATATCTATATTATTTGAAGAACATATGAAATAAATCTTGATACTTGCAAATCCAGTGAATCTGTGGTTTAAATTTATAGTGTACATATTTAAAATGCTTTATGCTGTTTTATAATTTAAAAGTTAATATAGCATCATAGTTAATATTAAGCTTAGTTATATGCCCATAACTTACCTTTAAGAAATAAATGAGAGGAATTAGGAGAACTCCTTTGTAGCTGAACTTGATTCATATTTAAATCCAAGTGGTGACTACAAGATGCGTCATGGTCTTCTTTATGTGTATCAACACATTTTTCATTTTCAACAGTATGCGATGAGTGTACAGTCTTAAATGTTGATGCTGCTAAAGAAAATATATTTTATTCATACAAATAAATATTTTAAAAGAAAAGTTAAATGATAAATGTTAAAATTGAATGATAATATATTGTCTTGATTGTATTTTCCTTCCTTGTTTCTTTTAGAGTTTCTGATTGAATGTAAATAGCTTGTAATTTTTACTGAATTAAACACTGCCATTCTTATATTACATAAAAAACTATATATAACTTTTTTGGTTTGTAGTTATCCAGTGAAATTATAATCTCTGCATATTTAGAACACTTTGTTTTTGTTTTACATATGTAAAGAAGTGACACAAGTAGATATTTTGCAATACTGTTTGTAGGCACTTTCCTTTATTTAGATAAAAAAGGTAACAAAGACTGCATATTATTAATCTATCAAAGGGAGCGTTCAAGTATTATGTAACGCAATTTTCGAAGATTTTTGACCCCCCTCCCCCTCGTAACGCACAGTACGTTTTTCTGTAGCCCCCCCCCCCCCCCCCATTCAAAACGTTACGTAACACTCAAGTGATCAATTTCATCCAAAGTCGTAAAACAATATGTAATAGTTTGGTATAGTTTTAATCTATTAAATGAAAAAATATCATTGTCACAAATCTCCCTCTTCTGAAGAAATTACAGTATAAACAGTATGAACTCACGGATAAACACTAACGAATACTGACCACGGAAGCAAAATTAAAAGACTTACATTGCAATCTAGGTATTCCCAAAAAAATATCAATTAAGAGGTTTGCAAAATTGGAATAACAAATAAAAATATCGAACAGACTAAAACAATCTGGTCAACAAAATGTAACGTATATGAAAAGAGTTGCCAGTTTGGGGGTTTTTATTAATATTTTTTTTTAGAAACAATGCTACGTAAGAGACACCCCCTCCCGCCGCTGTAACGCATCATAACGTTTTACGAGACCCCCCCCACCCCCCAAAATTGCGTTATGTAATACTTGAAAGCTCCCAAACCACATGTAAGTATATAAAAATGTTAAGATGTCTTGTATACCTATTTCATTATATTCAATTAAATCTATTTTTTTAGTTTTTAATTATGAGCACCAATTTCTAAAGTAAAACAATAATAATAAAAAATATTATCTATAGTTATAAAATATAATTGATTATTTATAGTTATTTTATATTAGTAGTATGTATTGTATGCCTATAACTACTTGGGAAGTTGCCTACTTTAGATACTTACTTAAGTATAGAGTTGATACAACATTTTGAGTGAGTCGTTTACTTAAAGAACGGTAAAACTGTTCAAAATGACGATCACATATTCTTATTTATAAATGTAAGAATCTTCCTTTTGTTTCCTGTCTTCATTTAAAATGTTTTTCCATTGAATGAATTTCTCCAAATTTGGGTATTCAGGTTTAGGAAATGGATGAAAAGGACCTGAAATGTTTTTTATTAGAAGTCAATAAACTGTTACGATTGAAATTGATGTAACAAGAGTAGTAATTGATTGTATAAATGACAAATAATAATTTTATAGATTTTACTAAATAAGTATCGTACCTTTAGTCGCACACCGAAAATAACACTTAATAGCCGATTTTCGTGGCATTTTTTCAACTTATCGATAATCCAAAGTCGTAGTTTGCAATTAAAATCCAAATGAGAAGAGCCGGGGTCGATCGTAGTCGCAGAAAAAGTCCAATTGAGAAAAGCCGGGGTCGATCGTCAAAAGCGTAGAAATAGGAGTCAATGATATATTAAACCGGGTCAAATGTTTGAAAAAGAACGTACAGCACAAGAAGAACAGTAAACAACGGCAAATGAACAACTGAAATAATTTAAAATATGTCCTAATGTCAAATCAATTTGAGAGCTACTTTAAAGATATTATCTATGAAGTTATAAAGGAAAATAGTTTCAAAATTGTTTTACTTTGTTCGTTAGATGGCAGCATTTTCTATACATTATTTACTTTCATGGTAATTATATGACAGTTTCATCCAGTGTTGCCAACCGTACGATTTAAATCATATTTATACGACCTTTTTGACTCTTGTACGATGTACGATCGAAATCGTACGAAAAATATACGATATTTTAAATAGAGTCTTACGAAAAAATAAATCTCCAATAAAACTATAAGGAATGTGTAAAACTAAACTTTAGTACTATAACTATAATTAACTTTATTTAGTAATATAATATGACTATACAGAATATGTAAAACTAAACTGTATTCCAGAAATGGTAAATTAGAATTTGTTAGCTGCACAACATATTAAAGAAAAAGGGTCGTGTATAAACTTCAAGCCATGTGACGATATGTTGAGCAAATTAAATTTAAGTATGTATGTATGTAAAAAAAATATAATGCTTTTCCCTCATCTGCTGTGCCTAATAATTCAGATAGTGTCTAAAGCAAAAATTTTATTTTTTTTCTGTTTTCAAAACATATGTCATTAATGAATATCTTAATCCCACATATTAATTGATGAATAATGTTTATTGAAAATTAAAATTAAATTCAATTTTTATTTGATATACTTACGTAGTTTTATTGAAATTTCATCGCTTACGATTATTTTCTTGAATTTCAAGACAAAATACTATTTTTTTAGATATAGTACGATCCTCTAAAAACTAAAGTTGGCAACACTGGGTTCATCCTCATTCCCCATGATTCTTAGCGTGGCCAACCTGACGGCTCGTTTATTATTAGTTTTTAAATTTTATTAATTTACATTTTATGATTTTACTATTAATTGCTTTCATAATTCATTTCTCATGTCTCTCCTTTCCTTCCGGCTCCCTCTGGTGCCTCTGGTGACAGTCGGCCGCGGCCTTCCTTATGATGGATGTGTTTTACGTCGTTTATCTTCATGGTGAGTGTTTTTTTGCACATAGGTACTAATAAATGTTACTTTTTATTTTACATATTGACATATCGTTCTAATTCAAATGTTTATTAAGTAACATTTTTAGTTTTGGTTAATATTAGTGTTTATTATCTGTAGTGATAAAAGTACTAGTTTATTTTAAAAGTATATTTTGAATTATTCTCTAATTCTTCATAATAAAAACTAGAATCATTTGTTACGTTACAGAACTCGTAAGAATATACAAATTCAAGATGAGGGTCAAAGCTGTTGGTGGAGCGTCTGTTAGAACGTGGTCTGCGGACAAGAGGAAACTTTCTATGAAGAGAAGTGTATGTAGCTGATGTACGATAGTAGTGTGACGGTATGTACTGTTAATTTCTCCATAATGTATCTCTTATATTGAGTAAACCGTTATTGACACATTCATTTTAGAATTCCTCATGTGCTGTTGATATTATATATAATGAAATCCATATGGCGTCTTTCTAGAATAATCGATTACTATTAACGTGTTTTAATAGTGTTATACTTTTTAAGTAAAATCAATTTATGTGTTTAGTTTAAGTATAAACATTTATAATTTTTGTAGGAATACAATATTTCAAACAGAATAATAATTCTGTACATAATATAGTATGTTATTAATGATGATACTAACTAGACTGATACATAAAGAATTGTTTTATTTGAATAATAAACCTTCTTAGTGATATGAAGTGTAATTTATTTGTGGATATTTTAAGATTAATATAAAATATTATATTTTTATTTTCAAACAATCCTTGATGTAACTGTCTCTGTATGTCTTTATACATATATAGAAAGATAATTAATTTTAATTTATTTAAAACAATTTAGAGCTCTCCTACAGAAACATCTTCCTCAATCAAAGTACTCATAGTTTCACTACCGTCGTATGTTTTCACTACATGGTCTGTCCATCGATCATGAAATATATGTTAGTTTCAAAATATAAAGATAAGTAAAGTTAATGATATCCAAACAAATCTTTGTAGAGGACCGCAGTCTTAAGAAAATTATTATTTTCTAAACGCTATATTTTGGGAAGGCTTATTATTTTGATAGTTTGGTTTAATTAATTCATTACTATTTTTATTTTAACTTTTTTGTTGCTAATCTTTGACCACATCCTAAAATATGTGCCATCTTTAATATGAACAATAATAATTTATTAGGAAGTGGATAGTCTTTATATGAAATAGTATTATTTGTAACGTTCCAGGACTCGTGAGAATATATAATTCAAGATGAGGGTCGAAGCTGTTGGTGGAGCGTCTGTTAGGACGTCGTCTGCGGACGAGAGGAAACCTTCTATGAAGAGAAGTGTATGTAGCTGATGTACGATAGTAGTGTGACGGTATGTACTGTTGAATATTTAATATTATTCTGTTATTATTTAACGTATGGGTGAATATTTTTTGAGTTTATTTATTCAATACTTTTATTTTTATTACATTAACTGAACGCTTCTGACACGTCATAATGATTACATAAATAAATGAAAGATAGTACATATGTAAATCAATTATTAAAAAAAATATTTACATTTATACAGGGTGACTGGTGAATTACTATCAATATTTAAGGAGAATACTCGGTACACGATTCTCATTCGAATTATGTAAAAAAAAATAGGTACTTAATTTTTGACCAAATTTCCGTATAAATAAATAAATTGTGGACACGTTCCAAATGTTCCAAGTGTGGACGCGTGCGGCGGCGTGCTGACACAACACCACACCGCCGCGCGCGAGTGTGTGTGTGTGTATACCTAATCTGTAGGGTGTTCACAACATGCTTAATTAATTACATAACTTTTGGTTCACTTTACTTAGAAGTTTATTAATATTTATGTTACATTAATTTTTATTTTGTCATATATGATCGTCAAATATCACGTCCTCAAGTATCGATAGTAATTCACCAGTCACCCTGTATATATAAAAATGAATTGCTGTTCGTTAGTCTCACTAAAACTCGAGAACGGCTGAACGGATTTATCTTATCTTATTCTTGAAATGTTCGTGGAGGCTCAGATAAGTTTTAAAAGCTGAAAAAAAATGATTCATTTCCGGGAAAACTCTAAAATCAGCCCTTTTCTATTTCAACCATTCTGTTCGATTGAAACAGGAAAAATTTAATAAATACCAATAACTGGTTGTTTAGGACGGGATAGAGTTCGCCCGGTCAGCTATACATACAGTATGTTATACAGCAAATGGCGTTCCCTTGAACACGTTAATATATATCACTAATAGATTAAAATTAATATATCAGCATAGAAAAATAAGCACAAAATAATCTAAATAAAAAAATAATAATTTATTCACAATAATTTCGAAACCTCCTATATGTATGTGGCGCGGAATAGAACGTATGTATCTAGCGTAGTAGCATTGCCGAAAGTGGCAACGTCGCAATACGCACGATGCCGAGCGGCGCCTTTTGTAGTGGCGGCATATTGAATTATAAAGACACGTAGTCGGATTGTTAACAGTAAAAATAAACAATTTAAATGTATGTTTAGTTTTAGAAATAACACTTAACCCGTCTCAAATGTATTGCTGACTAAGGAACGTGTCACTGAGGTACCTATTCGCAAACAGTAAATAAAAAAAAAACAAATTCAACCATCATATCTAAGCCACGTTTCAATAACATTACAATAATAATACAGAGAATTAGACAGAATTTGCACGCAACGGCCGAGTAATGAACGCGGGGCGGGGGGGCGGTAGCGCCTTTGAGTTCTGCCGACACGTCGCCGTCATGTCGCCGCCCGCTCGTTGTTACAAAATAAACAAATTTAATACTAGTTAATACAGAAGGTCTACTCGCTGGGTACATGAATTTGCTTTACATATTAAGTTGGATGAAAGTTTATTTAAACCACAGTTTAGGCTAGCATTTAAATGATCATGGTGGGTGGTATTACACAATTTATTTACAGTTCACATGGAGGTATTAAGCAGTTTTAGGAAAGAGTTCTGAACTTATTAATTTTGTGGCACACTCGTTTAGTGTTATTTTTTTTTATGTTCTCGAAATGTTTAAGGTATTATGATACATTTAAATAATGTTAAAACTTACCTAGATTTTGAACTGCTCGATATGCTGACCTCCTCTGTCTACACATTGTTGCAATCGCCGACGGTTATTTTCGTGCACTTTTTGAAGTGAGTACGGATGCTGCTTGTTTTTCTTTAATATTTTAAACACTACGACGTGACTCATATTGAACAGGCGGCCGGCTCTTCTGGTGCTTGAACCGGGCTCCTCCTCAAAATGCCTTAGCACGTTCTCTTCCTGTCGCACTGAAATCACGGGTCGCGGGCCACCTGAACGACGCGGCACTACCGGCTCATTATTACGCATACGCACCAGGGCACTCACAATTACACGAGAATTCCGCGGTTGGTGTGCATTAGGGTACCTCTCAGCATACATCCTCAGAGCACGTGCACCATCATAGTCACACTCAGCATAAATGAGCACCATATTCACATACTCCTGCGCACTGAACTGATAACGCGGCATCTTTCACACGAAAATACGTAGACGTAGTAATGCGGAAATAATAGACGTGCGATCCCGGTCAGCGGCGTGGGATTACTAAATAGTAAATACTAAAAAATAAAATTTCGCGGAAGTTCGGGGGCGGGGGTCGGGTGACACTTTAAAATCGTAGATCAATCGAATGCCGCATACGCGGCCCGTCTTTTATAAGTAAGTTGCGACGTTGCCGTTCTTCAAATATGCGTGTACAGGATGTTTCTTTTACATGTAAATTTAATATTTTTAATGATTTTTTTTAAATAAAAAATATAAAAAACATTTTGTTTTCGATTGGTAATATTTTTTTAGCATGTATGGATGCTACATTATTGCGGATTAATGGGAACGTGAATTGTTAGTTAACATACTGTATATTACTAATGACGAAATTAACGCGGACGAAGTCGCGGGCAAAAAACAGAGACGAAACTACTCATCATTCTATGGATTCACCGTGCGGGTGCCGGGTCCATCGCGTTGCAGGGAGAGGAGCTTCAACAGTGCCTGGGACTTGCGACCCAAGTGTAGGTTTAAGGGGCCCCTTAACTAACGCACGTTATACACTCACCTCCACTGTCCAAGCTCCTCTCCCTACCTAACCAAATTTGATAAGAACCTACTAGGGCTGCCTTCGATATACCTTCCAAGAATGCATTAATGTGAGTTCTGGACAAGCCCAGGTCCTTTAGTAGGTTGTAGAGAGATTTCGCTGTTATACCTCTCGCTCCCACCTCTACCGCGTACAAATCTACTACGAACCTATTTCGAGTGTGTTCGTTTGTGAGCTCGTAATATTTGTTGACCTTGATGGTATGGTCTTTGGGGATGTTGGTTTCCCAAGGGACCGTAAGCTCTATCATCACTTCGCGTTTTAAAATTCACGAAAACAAAAACATATCCGGTCTGGAGGCCGACGCACAAATATCCTCGGGGATTTTATATTGTTTTTCATACGTGTCCATCATTATAGTCCAATCCGACGCCGCTTTAAGGATGGAGTAAGGCTTGACGTTTGATTTTGTAACCCTAGTGCCTTCTCTCACAAAACCTACTGATCGTTCGTTTGTGGTTATTTCCTTTTGCGCTCTGGCTACCGAAAGACTAACCGCTTCACGTATGACTTCTAGAACCCTATCGTGACGACGCGAGTATTGACCGCTGTCCAGGAATACCTTACATCCCACCAGCAGATGCTTAGCAGTTCCAACTGCCTTTCCACAGATATAGCAAGTTTTTTCGGTACTTTTACCCCATCTTACTAAATTACTCTGATCTGGGAGAGTCATCTGGAACGCATTGAGATAGAATTTTAGCAATGCTGGCGACCAATCATAAATTAAAGTGCGCCATTTTCATGCTAATGGGATGCAAAAATCTCCACTCACCTCTAACCACTCGTTCTGCATTTCTAAATTCATTGCATGGATCTTATATTTATCATTCTCGTCTTGCCGAATAAAAGTCTTCAATATATCCGCATCTTGGACTTTCCTATTTGATCCTAATCCCACTCTGTTACTTTGTGCTCCCATCATAAATTGCTTATGGAATTGAAGTCGTGACTCTAGCTCGGGGGCATCTTCATCTTTTGGGAGCGATGTCACTACGTCATCATGGGATTTCCCCAGGATATATCTCTTGGAAGTGTTATAGAGCTCCGATGGCCTTTTTAGACTCATCCCAAAACTATTGCTTCCCCTGAATAACGCCGATGAATCAGCCGTTAGCGCGAGCCCGAGCCACAACTTCAACATCTTTATGACGCCTGCATCCAACTTTGACAAAAGGTTTTATTAAAATCATAGACGAGGAAAGGCCAGTTCAAACGTGAAGTTAAGTAATTCTCGTAGATCCACGCTTTTTTGACGTTACTGATCAGTTGGCTATCTACCTTGTTAAGATCGTTCAAAAAGCTATCTACTATTCCTTCTAAAGATGGAGTACGGCCTATATTATCAATCTTACGACCGATAAATTTAAATGGTGCATTTTCCGTAACCGTAGAAATTCATTGACCGCCTAACGATAGTCCCGGATCGTATGAGGTGTATCTTGTATTCCGCCTACCAAGACACAGACAAGGACATTTACTGGGTTTTGTCCTCAATCCATCCGTCCACTCACAGAATTTATCCACTACTTAAAAAGTATGAACATAGAGAATGAAAATATTGAATGCAAAGTAGTATGACATTATGACCTTATGACAACAAATTTCTAATATAGTGTATTATCTCTAATGACAACTTTGTCAATATTACGTTGAACACCCCAATATTATTATTTCCTACATAAAGCGCTTTAACTAGTTATGTAAAAATTAAAGCAGTTTAAAGATCTCTTAAAATTATGGTTTGAAAATAAATAATGTGCATTTCAATTTAAACGTAATAAAATAAAAAATATTATTCGACTTCAAACTTATGATAACTTCCTTTACATTTACATAACAACAGTTATGTTTACATACATAATTTAATTACATAACAACAGTTATGTTTGGTTAAGTTTTAAGCCATTCAGTTGTGGTGGTATATTCCTCACTGCTCAAATTAGAGAAGGACTAATATATGTTATAACATTTAAACGTTTTAGTACCTCATAAGAGATATATCTTTTTTTCAGTTGGCGACGAAATGCTATAAAGCAGTAGGTGATGAGGCTAGAATATTTTATCTAAAGAAAACTGTCGAGTTAGCTTCAGCCAAAGGGAACGGGAATATTGATGAAGGTATTTTTTGCATTTACACGATTTGGGTACACCTTATGTATCTAGTTTTTTTTTGGACGCACTTATAGTATTAATAGTATTCATTTATTTATTTATTGGATCGCCAACAAAGTATACACAAATACAAAATTAAGATGCTATGTGCTACCTCAGTTACAGGCAACCACTTCATGCTGAAATATTAACAGAGTGCATGTAATCACAAAGTTAACATTTTGGTTTAAATACATTTTAGTTTAAATACAGTGCATGAAGAACAAACAACTAGAAAGTAAAATTTATTTATTTTATTAATCGTGATTATAATATAATGCATAGGTTTAAAGAGTCCCGAGGTTCGTGCACGTCTAGCAATATATGTGGGGGGACTTAACCACCGCCGAAGAATACTACGTACGTGGAGCCGCTCAGCCAGAATTGGCCATTAATATGTACAAGCAGTTCAATAGATGGGCAGATGCCATCGGCCTCGCTGGAAGAGTCGATAGACAAGCGGTGACATCACTCAGGCAGCAATACATGGACTATCTCACGTCAACAGGTGCAAAAATGATAACTTATATCAGATTTAATTTATTATAATTTAATAATATATACATTGTGTTCGTTACAATAACACTAATAATCTATTTGACCTAATAAAGTATCATTTTGTTGGTACAGGTCGTCTCGGCGAGGCGCGGTTCGTGTGTGGATGTTACATCACCTCTCTGTTACTGGCTCTGTTACATCACCCCACACGATCAACTAGTACAGGTGAAGGTTGCATTATCAGATACACAAAAAAATAATGTACTGCACTAAATGGCTCCTTTATCAGATAGATAAATAAAAAAGCTACTGAAGTATCTACCTATTTATAAGAATATCGCTTGATGGTCTCACTAAGTATAGTCATGTTGTATTTGTAAGAAGATCTTGCTTCTTTTGTTGCGGGAATCAATACTGGTCTAAATTACCAACTAGATTTTTTTTAATTTAGTATCATTGATTATTTATTGATCATACTGTTGTTGACGTTTCATGTAAGTTCGATTGATGCAAGATAAACATGACTGTTATGCATTTAACTAAAAAAAGAATACAAGTTAATTTTATGAATATAACTGTCACAAACATAATTATTTATTCAGTGTATAATTATTTATACAGTGACTTCTGCATACTTCTATACATTTTAAAAAGTTAAGTTTCACTAATACTTAGAGACATAGATTATGAACTTTACAATTTGTTTCCTTTGTAGGAGGAATGGTGGGAGATGGCTGGTGAAATATCCGAGCGTAAAGGTGATATAAGAACTGCGGTTGATTACTATTCTAGAGGCAACAACTACGCAAGAGAAGTCAGTGTTGCTTATTATAAATGTTGTTTTTAATTTTTATTATATTATTTGTTGTTCTTCAGGCCTGTCCTGAAGGAGAGTGGGGCGCGTGGCTTGTATCATCGCGACAGGCGGGCGCCGCTTTACCCCATCTCATAGAGGCTGCTCAAACCGTTGATGCTCTCACTGCGGCTCTGAAGGTACATCATTATAAAAAAGCTCTTCAAATTGTACAGATATTATTAATAATATCTGGTTACCGCCATCTGCTCTTGTGTCGTTAAAGCAATTAGTAAAAGCAAGTAGCAAAAAGTAGTATCACTATTCGCTACTAGATGTCAGGAAGAGTCATATTTTAAACGACAAATTTTTTGTTATTCTTTTTTACGTAAAATAATAGTCTAAGATCCGGCTGCAGAATCAGTGTACCCATCGAGTGTTTGCTGAAAACCAAATTTTTACACATATTCATGATTAGGAGAATTTATATCCACCAGGTTGCCTATCAAAAAGTGGCCGCTAGTATTTTTAATTAAATTATTAATAATTCATAATCCGTAAGAAATTTCATTGACTTTTTTTTTCAATGAAATGTCGTCTACTTTACGGCAACATCTATAAAGACTCTGAAAAATTATGGTTGCCGTTGCGCACCTGGCCGCACCTCTTCGCAGCCAGGTATACACAGGTATGAATTTGTTTCATTTATACACCCACAACGTACATTTATAATTTATATATCAAATTAAAGCAAATTTTTTTCTGTATATTATTATATACGGTTGCTTAATTAAATCTGGCCGCCAATAAGGGTTGCTGGCTAATAAATATAGTAAATATTAAAAGTAGAGTGAAAGAGAGCTAGCGCGTAACACCACTAGTCAGACGAGGATAGCGATTGCCAGCTGTCGGACGGTTTAAAGCCATTGCGCATGCGTCAGATGTTAGTGTTCTCAACGGATCAGTTGTGATTTTTATTTTAAGTTCGAAACCACGCTGTTTGGAGTACGTAATACACAACATAATATGTATATTGCTGTTTAAACAATAACATTAGAGAACACTTTTTGAATGAAGCATTATCAAAGTCTAGTACATTGCATTTTTTGTTACACAGGAAACACGCCTTCATCCTTATAAATTTTATTTCACTTAAATGAGATTGATAATTTTTCGATGCACAAATAAAACAGCAATATATTATGTTGTGTATTACGTACTCCAAACAGCGTGGTTTCGAACTTAAAATAAAAATCACAACTGATCCGTTGAGAACACTAACATCTGACGCATGCGCAATGGCTTTAAACCGTCCGACAGCTGGCAATCGCTATCCTCGTCTGACTAGTGGTGTTACGCGCTAGCTCTCTTTCACTCTACTTTTAATATTTACTATATTTATTAGCCAGCAACCCTTATTGGCGGCCAGATTTAATTAAGCAACCGTATATAATAATATACAGAAAAAAATTTGCTTTAATTTGATATATAAATTATAAATGTACGTTGTGGGTGTATAAATGAAACAAATTCATACCTGTGTATACCTGGCTGCGAAGAGGTGCGGCCAGGTGCGCAACGGCAACCATAATTTTTCAGAGTCTTTATAGATGTTGCCGTAAAGTAGACGACATTTCATTGAAAAAAAAAGTCAATGAAATTTCTTACGGATTATGAATTATTAATAATTTAATTAAAAATACTAGCGGCCACTTTTTGATAGGCAACCTGGTGGATATAAATTCTCCTAATCATGAATATGTGTAAAAATTTGGTTTTCAGCAAACACTCAATGGGTACACTGATTCTGCAGCCGGATCTCGTACTATAACATTTTCTAAATGATTAATGATGATAATGATTCCTAGCTAGATCGATTTATCGCCCCCGAAATCCCCTATATACTAAATATCATCAACATCATAATATATAAATATACAGAGTGACTGGTGAATTACTATCAATATTTAAGGAGATCACTTGGTACATGATTCTCATTCGAATTATGTAAAAAAAATAGGCACTTAATTTTTGACAAAATTTCCGTATAAATAAATAAAGTGTTGACACGTTCCAAGTGTTCCAAGTGTGGACGCGTGCGGCGGTGAGCTGATACAACACCACGCCCCCGCCGCGTATGTGTGTGTGTGTGTATAATCTGTAGGGTGTTCACACGATGCGTGATTAATTACATAACTTTTGGTTAACTTTACTTAGAAGTTTATTAATATTTATGTTATATTAATTTTTATTTTATCATATATGATCGTCAAATATCACGTCCTCAAGTATCGATAGTAATTCACCAGTCACCCTGTATATACAAGAATTGCTCATTTAAAGATATAAGATATTGCTTTAGGTTTTGTTTTTTTATATATAATTTTTTTGTAAATCAATCCATTGATATCTTTAGGTTATAGAAGATCAAGAATCTATTCGGGAGCAATGTGAACAGGTGGGGGATCATTTTATATCTTCTCAAGTAAGTTATTTTAAATAATGAACAAAAGAAATATGTTGTTATTTTTTTTTTTATAATTGTTATTAACGTAATTCGATTTTGTTAATTCCTTATTGGTTATTGTGTATAGTTGCAAAAATATAAATGTAAACATCCACTAAGGGTGTAAACTAATATGTTTTCAATTATTCATTTCTTCTTTTACACACGGGTTTAACGTCACGATCCATTACTAAAATTTTTAGAATTCAAAGTTCTGGTCGATTTTTATTTTATTCTAGTAGGTTTCTTATGTCAATTAATATTCATTAATTATTTATCTATTTTTGCAAACATTTACAGGAATGGGATACAGCGGAACGAGTTCTCATATCCTGTGGCATGGCGGAGAAATGTGTAGGAGCGTACAAGGCCGCGGGCAAAGTGTCGGAAGGTCTACGTGTTGTCGCTACACATGTGGCAGAAGAAGACAGACAGATATTTACTGACACTCGCTCAACAATTAGGACAGGAAGGGCGCTTTAGAAAGACTGAACAAATTTATATACAAATACAGACACAGATGAAGCTATATCTATGTATAAGGTAATACTCTAAAATATTGAAATATACATTGTTTAATTATATGCATAGAACAAATATATGGTTTTCCTCAATCGCTGTTAAACATCGTTCAGGAAGCGTCTCAGTATGAGTCGATGCTGCGGTTGACAGACCTACTACATACAAGCCTTTGAGAGCCACTAGGGAAAACGATGCGTCTATTGATATGAAACCAAACTTGTTAGTGTTCCATAGAGTCACTGTGTGGCCATTAGGTCTATCGCGTTGCAGGAGCGGAACTTCAACAGTTCCTGGGACTTGGGACCCAGGTGTAGGTTTAAGGGACCCCCTCACTCACACCGTCCAAGCTCCTCTCAAAACCTAGCCGAAATTGAAACGAACCTACTAGGGCTGCCTTCGACGCACGTTCTAATGAACTGATATTAGTTCAGAACAGGCTCTAGTCTTTTAGTAGGATGTAGAGAGAATTGGCTGTCATACCTCTCTCTGCACTTCTATAGGATACAAATTTACCACGAACCTATTCTTAGTGAGTTTTTTAGTGAGCTTGTAATACTTGTCGACCTTGATCACATAGTCTTTCGAAATGTTGGCTTCCAAAGGAACCGTGAGCTCTATTAGCACAACGCGCTTTAAAATTAGCTAGCGCATTTTAAAAAATGCCATTACCCTCTAGGTCTAATGAAAATAAATATATGTTGTAGACATGATGTTGTATGGTATATTGTTTCCATTATTAAAAGTGCCATCCAGATGTATGACACGAGTGGTCAGTGGGAGAACGTTCCAAGCAACTTGGAAAAAATGTACCTATACGCGATCCCTTTCCGTTCGATTGAATATTAACTTTTCATATATAATAATTATAGTTGGTTAGTAAATAATTTATTACGGAATATTAGTCTAAATTTTTAATATGATAACTAATTTGTGTATATATTTTTTTTATAGATTTTCTCTTTCTTGGCCAAGAATTTTGCCTCATGGTTTTACAAATAAGACGAGTGAAGACGGAGTAAAATTTTACTCCAACTTTATAGATGCTTTATTGAAGAGAGGAATCGAGCCTGTCGTTGTAATATATCACTGGGATTTAGCACAAAATTTACAAGATCGTGGTGAGTTTCAGAGATTGCCAAAAGTATTTAATACAAATGCATTGCTTCTTCACTATATAAAATAGAATAAATAATAAAACAAAACAATTGTTTTCAAAATAATTTATTATAAATTTTAATTATATAAGTTCAAAGAGTTCATCTTTCCTGATAAAACTGAAGAACCCATTTAAATTAATATTTTTCAGTAACAACATGTTCTTTGTAAATGATTTCTTTAAACGAAAATCTTTGAACGGCAAATCATATTGATGAATAAATATTAATGAGTTCTAATCTTATAAATCAGGAACCTTAAGTAAATCTTGTAAATTAAATGTCCATCAATAAGAATCCTCACCTTTCAGGGCATTCCACACACGCTTGTAGCATTATATAAAATGTTTGTTAGCCCAAGGTATAATTCACAGGCGGCTGGACCAACCCTTTAATATCAGATTGGTTTGCGGACTACGCTCGTGTTGTGTTCACTCTATACGCTGACCGAGTCAAAACTTGGATCACTCTCAATGAATCGCTGACGTTTTGTGACGTTGTTACACTTTTGGTCTTCACGCTCCAGGAATAGTTAGCACTGGAGTTGGAAATTATATCTGCAGCAAGAACACAATGTTGGCAAACGCTAAAGCATGGCGCTTATATGACAAGGAGTTAAGACAAAAATATAAAGGTAAAAGAATTATATGAATTTATAAAAAAATACTTTAGGTACCTGATTTTTTGTTAATTAATAAAATCTCTAAGTTCGTCTGAATTAATTCTGCATTTATATGCAAATGTATTACATTATATTTTAAAGGCAAAGTGTCCATCACCAATCAAGTAATGTGGTTTGAGGGAGATGATGAAAATGAAGGAGAAGCGGCTGAACTGACTCTACAGTTAATGGTGAAAACACAAAAACTAAACAAAAATAATAGTGTCACTAAATACTTTTGAAGTTTAATTATAATGATTGAAAATGTTCATTTACTGTCGTATAATTTCAGGGAGGACTGTACTCACACCCAATCTACTCTAAGGAAGGCGATTGGCCGAAGAAAATAGAAAAACTCATAGCAGAAAAGAGTAAACAACAGGGATTCAGGAAATCCAGATTACCAGAATTCACAAAAGAAGAAACAAAACTTATAAGAGGTGAGAATAAAATGTAAATTGTCTAGTCGTTATATAAAATGATAACAAAACTAAGTATTTCTTTTAATAATTATAACTAAAGTTATGTATAAGAAAGCCGTATATGTAAATAGCAATAGGCGTCCCTTTCAAAGTTTTTTTGATTGATATTTTCAAAGGCACGTATGACTTGTACGGTTTGAACTAATACACATCACGAACTGCTCGCCTCGCCCGAGGGGAAGCTGTTGGTCCTTGGCCTCTCTTCGGTGGACCAGACATTGATGTAATAATATCAGTGAGACCAGAATGGCCGCAAGCTGGCTCCAGCTGGTTCTATGTGAGTGTTGTTGTTACTATATACAGTTGTAAGACTCATTGAGGCTGAACACTGTCTCTGGAAACTGATCCTACGTCATACGTGTTTATTGGAGAGTAATGTAGACAGCCAAGTAGTGATTGAAACAATAAAAAAGCAACTAACTCGTGTTCCAGGTGTACCCGGAAGGTTTCCGAAAGCTCGTATCTTGGTTGAAGAAACAGTATGGAAACATGGAGATGTTTATAACAGAGAATGGTTTCGCAACCAGCGGCGAGGATTTAGATGATCAAGATCGTATAGATTACCATAAGAAGCATTTGGAACAGGTGATTAATATTAACAAAGTTACATTCCAGATGGACAAATAAAAAAATATGTTATTATTCTAACTAATATCTTCCACCAGGTTCTCCTCGCGATTGAAGAAGATAAGGCCAATGTCGTGGCGTACACTGCTTGGTCAATGTTGGACAACTTTGAATGGAGCGATGGCTATTGGTAAAGATATTGTTTTCAAAATGTTTTTAGATTTTCTTTTGTTCATAATCTGATAATAATAATAATCTTTTCAGTTCCAAATTCGGTTTATACGAGGTGGACTTCAACGACCCAGCCCGCACCCTCCGCCAAGTTTTATAAAGATATTGTGAAAGCTAAATAATATGATTTATATAATATTAAATGAACTTTGAACTGAAAGACGTTATTTGTTTGATAAATAATAAAATTAATTTTATTGTGATGTCACTCGGTCCTATATCTAACAATGATTCCTACTCATTAACCCATAAATATTAAACTGCTCACTCTTAAAGGTTGTATCCTATATTGAATTAATCACGTACATTCATAAACGACCAATAATATAATATAACTAAATACTTTATAATTATAAACCACTAACTTCGATTTCAACCCATTTATTTTTACATTATCTTATTATAATCCCTAACGGACTCAATCTATGTTTAATCTTACTTAACATCGTCACTACGTACGGAGCGTTAACAGTGTTTCTTTGATAAATCTTCACACGTTATAGTATTAACGTATTGTTGAATGAGAAACGGGAAACTCAAAAACTAACATTTTCGGCACTGCTTTGCTTTCGGTCACCACTACTTCCTTAACCTTACTCGTTTAAAACTTCATAGAAACTGATTCGATTGCCAAATGAAAAGGGATAATTAAATTTGTCGGTATATCGCTTAAGTGTTTTTTGTCATTTTGTTAATATTTTCTTTCGTAGTTGAAGTGAATAAGTTTTAATTATCTGATTTATTAACAAATTATGGCAAATTTAAGCTGTGAGCTCTGAACTGGTGATGTGTCTTTAACGAAATTAACAACGAGTACATTTTCAATGTTGTCCTTTGATGATAAAACTAAAATAATTACAAAGGGAAGATGTGTGGAACTTAAAGAAAGGTAATGTTATTCGTTTCAATAAAAAGTAATAAGATAGTCATAACTAGCAGGTTGTGTACGAACAAAAAAGCCTTTCCTTGTTTGTTTATTTCAAATAAGAATGTTTGGATCTCCACTGGATATTCCCTTTTAAATGATTTTCTTAAGCAGATCGTAATAGTTTCAAGGTACACAAAATATTATAGATGTTAGTTGTGTTCGGAACGCTGTAACTTAAAGTGCGAATATAATCAATGTTTTAGAGGAGGAAATTGTGATGAAAATAGTTTTTTTTCCAAACATTCTGCTTATCCAACCCCACATCTATGTACATACATATATTAAACAGTTCAGGCTGAGAGATAAAAACAAGGACTATGTAAATTCTTTACAATATTCTAAATTCCAAAGTTTAGAATGCAGCGCCACCTATACAAGGTTGATCGTCAAATTAGCGGCGTTGTAACTACTTGCCAATAGATGGCGGTTTATAAAATAATTTCAATTTCTCATGGTATTCAGTCAACATGTCTGTGATTTTTGTAAATCTTAGAGAATATTTTACTTTATTGTGACTTTGGTTGTTCATGCGTTCCTTTATATTAACCATTTCTTAGTTTGCTTCAGATTTATTGGTTGCCTGGCTTGTTAATTGGATCCAAGACTAATCAATATTTTTTTTTCTCAATTTGCCGCAATAAATTTTAAATTAAATGCCATTTTGTTTGTAAATAATGTGCTACAACATGATGAAGACAGTATTTGAAGCTTTCAAATACAAGTTGATACCCAAACGTTGCCATCACAACATTAACAAAGGTTCAATATTAAGTTGTTTATATAAATAATTACAAATATTGGTTTCATATAATTAATAGCTATTTTTAATATGTAACAAATTTAATTTCATGTTCCCACTATTTTATCCCAGCAATATACACAGGTACTTACATTAATTTATTATTAATTATAATCAGTCATATAAATACATAATTCTGAGGACTATAGTATGTAACAATTAGTACGGCAAAGAAGGCGCAACTTGTAACATTAAATGTCATAACTCCTCACACTTCGGAGTTGGTTCTATGACATACAAACAGCGGAATAACATGTTTTACATACGAGTATTTAATCATTTAAAAGAAACTTATAAAAGACAACTAGCGACGTCTATGTCATGATATAGTAACTGACCCTCACTTATATGTTGCAACATTAATCATTATAAACTAAGTTGTGAGTACTGTACTAGGACATTCAGTTATTAGTTCCAGTACTAAAAATAATACATACACTGATCTCTAACAATATACAAGTATCAACAGTTTACATTATTTATTCCGTGTTCAGTGAGTGTGATACTTGAATACCTTCAATAGTTATTGTACATGTTACAAACACAATATAAAGTAGACAAGTTTGAATATAACAGAGGGACTAGTTGTATGATAAAGGTATATTATAAGTACATTAATTATATCCAGTTAAGTTGTAAACTTCATTATTATAATAGTTAAGAAATAATTAGATAGACATAAGCAATTTTAATACAGAATTTTACTGAACAGAGACCAGACCCTAAGGAGTGATCTGTGTGAGACAAGTGTAAACAACACATGAGTAATGAATATAACTGTTATGAATAAAACAAACGTATATTGTATTATGTTTATTATACAGTAACAAGTCTCGTCTTCACATGTACATTAAACAATCCCCAGTTCATAGAGCGCCTCTCACACACCTATCATATATTTCATCAAGTGACACATCACCTATTGTTCCAAGTATACGACAATGTCTCCGATACATTTATATCTGAATAGTTTGTGTCTTGTGTATTGCTCACCGGGGCCGTGTGTCTCTGTGCGTGTTCACAAGTCAGCTCAACGTACAGCGACACGTCCTTAGGTTCGCTCTCCGTCACTCGTAGGAACTAGTTTCTTATACACTGATCTCGACCTCACCAACAGAATCCACAGCTCCATGTCCAAGTATTACCTGTACAGAGACATCGGTTTAGTGAAGGACAGTGTGTGAAGTGTAGTGTTCTATAGTGAGTGGTTAATAAGTGTTCCACCAGCCGTGTGAGGTGAGGATTGTAGTATAACCTGCTCACCTATACATACAGTGGTACATGTTCTCGACTCACAATTCACACACCTGGATATAGGGTCGTTTTAACAAGCTTTGACGTTGTGATCAAGGTTGCTACAAAGTAATATGATGCATATAATTGTAAAACGAAAATATTAGTTTCAATTAAGAAATCGATAGTGGAAGAAAGATGACAATGACAAATAATAAGACTAACTAACAGACACTTTCAACTCATCTGTCCATGATCTGAGTGTATGTGAGCAACCGAAACGTCGGGATTCCGAAATTTTAGAAAAATAAAAATCACATAGTTATACAAAAAAACTTAATTTCATTTTAGAAAAAATTATAGTAAGCCAAGTAAGTTTATTTGAATCACTAAGAAAATGCAGCGCCCCCTGGCGATGTCAAAGATCTGGTGACACTGTCCAAGTCTCTAAACTCACAGCTATAGTCAAGTGGATACATTATGTTTATATACATTATAGATACTGTGACGGCGCTTTACACATATAATAAAATGATATTTATAATAGTATATATATAACAATAGCCACCTGGTTCATTGTTAGTTTTCATCTAACACTTGATGATCAGCCCTCATCTCCTGATGGATGAATCTCAAGTACAGTCCAATAACACCATCTGTAATACATAATACAATATATTAATACAGTTCACAAACAATATTGTTCATATATAAAGACATACAGAGACAGTTACATCAAGGATTGTTTGAATATTAATCTTAAAATATCCACAAATAAATTACACTTCATATCACTAAGAAGGTTAATTGTTCAAATAAAACAATTCTTTATATATCAGTCTAGTTAGTATCATCATTAATAACATACTGTATTATGTATGGAATTATTATTATTATTCTGTTTGAAAATTATAAATGTTTATAATTAAACTTAACACATAAATTGATTTAACTTAAAAAGTATAACACTATTAAAACACTTTTATAATAATCGATTATTCCAGAAAGACGCCATATGGATTTCATTATATATAATATTAACACATAATGAGGAATTATAAAATGAATGTGTCGATAACGTTTTCTTCAATATAAGAGATACATTATGGAGAAATTAACACTATAATTCAAAATAATAATATAAAGTATTCAACAGACCTTACCGTCACACTACTATCGTACATCAGCTACATACACTTCTCTTCATAGAAGGTTTCCTCTCGTCCGAAGACCACGTCCTAACAGACGCTCCACCAACAGCTTCGACCCTCATCTTGAATTATATATTCTCACGAGTCCTTGAATGTTACGAATGATTCTAGTTTATATAATGACAATAGATTTATTAAAGGGTGAAAAACATAATAATAAAGAAGGCCATTGAAACGATATAACGTTGAAAAACCCTGCGCTCGATGTTACGCTTAGAGAATAATTCAAAATATACTATTACTACACATAATAAACACTGATACATATTACTCAAAACTAAAAATGTTACTTAATAAACATTTGTATTTGAACGTTATGTCAATAATGCAAAAAGTAACAATTAGAATGTTGAAAAAAAACACTCACCATGAAGATAAACGACGTAAAACACATCCATCATAAGGAAGGCCGCGGCCGACTGACACCAGACTCCAGACGCACCAGAGGGAGCCGGAAGGACAGGAGAGACATGAGAAATGAATTATGAAAGCAATTATGTAATAGTAAAATCATAAAATGTAAATTAATAAAATTTAAAAACTAACAATAAACGAGCCGTCAGGTTGGCCACGCTAAGAGTCATGGGGAATGGGGATGAAACCAGTGTTGCCAACTTTACTTTTTAGAGGATCGTACTATAGACTAAAGAAAATAGTATTTTGTCTTGGAATTCAAGAAAATAAACGTTCACGATGAAATTTCAATAAAACTGCGTAAGTATATCAAATAAAAGTGGAATTTAATTCTAATTTTCAATTGACATTAATCATCAATTAATATGTGGAATTAAGATATTCATTAATTACATATATTTTGAAAACAGAAAAAAAAATAATTGCATTCGTCACTATCTGAATTATTAGGCATAGCAAATGCGGGTAAAGCATTATATTTTTTGTACATAAATACATACTTAAATTTAATTTGCTCAGCATATCGTCACATGGCTTGAAGTTTATACACGATCCTTTTTCTTTAATATGTTGTGCAGCTAACAAATTCTTATTTACCATTTCTGGAATACAGTTTAGTTTTACATATTCCTTATAGTTGTAGTATAGTACTAAATATAGTTAATTATAGTTATAGTACTAAAGTTTAGTTTTACACATTCTTAATAGTTTTATTGGAGATTTATTTTTTCTTATGACTCCATTTAAAATATCGTATATTTTGCGTACGATTTCTATCGTATATCGTACAAAAGTCAAAAAGGTCGTATAAATACGATTTAAATCTTACGGTTGGCAACACTGGATGAAGCTGTCATATAATTACCGTGAAAGAAAAGATATCTTAAGTAGCTCTCAAATTGATTTGACATTAGGTCGTATTTTAAATTATTTCAGTTGTTCATTTGCCGTTGTTTACTGTTCTTCTTGTGGTGTTCGTTCTTTTTCAAACATTTGACCCGGCTTAAATATCATTGACTCCTATTTCCACGCTTTTGACGATCGACCCCGGCTCTTCTCATTTGGATTTTGATTGCAAAGTACGAATTTGGATTATCGATAAGTTGAAAAAATGCCACGGAAATCGGCTAGTAAGAGTTATTTTCGGTGTGCGACTAAAGGTACGATACTTATTTAGTAAAATCTATAAAATTATTATTTGTCATAGGTATATACGATCAATTACCATTCTTGTTACATCAATTTCAATCGTAACAGTTTATTGACTTCTAATAAAAAACATTTCAGGTCCTTTTCATCAATTTCCTAAACCTGAATACCCAAATTTGGAGAAATTCATTCAATGGAAAAATATTTTAAATGAAGACATGAAACAAAAGGAAGATTCTTACATTTATAACAACATAAGAATATGTTATCGTCATTTTGAACAGTTTTACCGTTCTTCAAGTAAATGACTCACTCAAAATGTTGTACCAACTCTATACTTAAGTAAGTATCGAAAGTAAGCAACTTCCCAAGTAGTTATAGGCACACAATACATCCTACTAATATAAAATAACTATAAATAATTAATCAGTTATATTTTATAACTATGGATAATATTTTACATTATTATTATTTTACTTTAGAAATTGGTGCTCATAATTAAAAATTAAAAAACAAAAAAAAATTATTTAATTGAAAATATTGAAATAGGTATACAAGTCATCTTAACATTTTTATATACTTACATGTGGTTTGATAGATTTATAATGTGCAGTCTTTATTACCTTTTTTTATCTAAATAAAGGAAAGTGCTTACAAACAGTATTCCAAAATAACTACTTGTGTCACTTCTTTACATAGGTAAAACAAAAACAAAGTGTTCTAAATATGCAGAGATTATAATTTCACTGGATAACTACAAACCAAAAAAAGTTGTTTATAGTTTTTTAAGTAATTTAAGAATGGCAGTGTTTAATTCAGTAAAAGTTACAAGTCTATTTACATTCAATCAGAAACTCTAAAAGAAACAAGGAAGGAAAATACAATCAAGACAATATGTTATCATTCAATTTTAAGATTTTTCATTTAACTTTTCTTTTAATATATTTATTTGTATTAAAAAAATATTTTATTTAGCAGCATCAGCATTTGAGACTGTACACTCATCACATTCTGTTGAAACTGAAAAATGTGTTGATACACAAAAAGAAGACAATGATGCATCTTGTAGTCACCACTTGGATTTAAATATGAATCAAGTTCAGCTACAAAGGAGTTCTGCTAATTCCTCTCAATTATTTCCTAAAGGTAAGTTACGGGCATATAACTAAGCTTAATATTAACTATGATTGCTATATTAACTTTTAAATTATTAAACAGCATAAAGCATTTTAAATACAATATAAATTTAAACCACAGATTCAGTAGATTTGTAAGTATCAAGATTTATTTCATATTTTCTTCAAATATGTATATTTTTGGTCTTTTAATAAACATTAATCCCGGTTTTAGGTAACCTGATTCCTTTTTAAGTAAATACAGGTATAAACTCAGATGAGTGATCATCATCTACATTTAAACCTAAGATGTTCAAAAATGTCTTCTCATCATTTAATTGATTATCTGAAATCCCTTATGACAACTATTAGTCCCGTCATTAGAGATACTACTGTATACATAATTAAACATAACTAACTATATCAATATTTATAAAACATTCATTTCACTCCCTCGTCTCCTGCCAGCAGGCCGCGGTCTTCCTAGTTCCTCGTAATGGATGTCTTTTTCTAATGCTGATGCTTCATGGTGTTTTTTTTTACATATATCTAATTACATTTTATATTTTATACATATTATTGGCATTACTTACATTATAAGTTCTTATACTTATTGAGTAACATTTTTAGTTTTGTTTGATATTAATGTTTATTTTATTGTGTAGTATGTGGTAGGAATTTTGAATTATTTCCTAAGCGTTACATACATTGGGCGCAGGGTTTTTTAACGTTACCGTTTTGATGGCTTTCTTTTTTTATTTTAACTATTATCTTTACAAATTTCGACCACGCCCTAAAATGCGACCTCTTAATGTAAGTTGTTAAGTTTGTTAACAATTAATGTATCGTCTTTATAAAAATAGTATTATTTGTAACGTTTCAGGACTCGTGAGAATATATAATTCAAGATGAGGGTCGAAGCTGTTGGTGGAGCGTCTGTTAGGACGTGGTCTGCGGACGAGAGGAAACCTTCTATGAAGAGAAGTGTATGTAGCTGATATACGATAGTAGTGTGACGGTATGTACTGTTGAATATTTAGTATTATTCTGTTATTATTTATAGTATTAGGGTGAATATTTTTTTTATTTAATTATTCAATATTTTTATTACATTAACTGAATGCTTCGGACACGTCGTAATGATTAAATAATTAAATGAAAGATTGTAATTATAATAGTAACTGTCTCTTGCCCGCGGCTCCGTCTGCGTGTACATCACAGTTCTCTGTCACTAGAGCCACTGAACCTGAACTGCTTCCACTTCATGGTTCAACTCGGTTGGTGGTGGTTGTATTGGGATTGGGGTCGGGATTGTGTCAACGGATAATCGGGATAAAAAGAAGCCCAAGTCCTTTTCCTGGGCTTCATTTATATCCATACTAAAATTCATCACAAACGGTTCAGCGGTTTAGGAATGAAAACTTAACAAACAAACAGACAGTTACTTTCGTATTAATAATATTTATTATTATAATCACTAACTAACAGTCATTATGCTATTAATAATGGTTTACAAAACAAAACCATCTGTAGTTAGCGGAACTAATGAGTTGAAAATAAATAAATGATTAATAAAAAAAACACTTATATTTTGTTAATCATTAATTTATATTCAACTGAATGCATAATAATTACAAATATGCTACTTTTTAGTTTGGTATTTTATAAGAAAGTGTTTTTGTAATTTTTTTAAAACATTTTATAATTTATTTTAAAGCCATCCTTGAAGTAAGTGTCTTAGTATGTCTTTATATAAGAACAATATTGTTTTATGTACATATTACAGATGGTGTTATTGGACTGTACTTGAGATTCATCCATCAGGAGATGACGGCTGATTACAAGTGTTAGATGAAGACTAACAATGAACACAGCCGGCCTAGCAGCACATCTCCAACTTGTCTGCTACTTAGTTATTTTATATTGAATTTAGACTTGTCAAACAATATCTTTAACAGTTACTGTACAAGTTTTATATGTAATTTCTTTTGTATCATAATATTTTATTTAATCCAATCTACTTGATATACTGCTCTGATACGATTCAATTACTTTATTGTTATTTATAATCTGATAAATCATTGCTCATCTTAAATGTTTTATTTCTGTATGTACTAATTATGCTTATCATACTTTTTTCTCTGGAATAATTAGTTTTTAAAAGAATAGTATCTCTTATGGCACTAGAGATGGCTAAAAGTTTTTTGTTATACATAATAGATTTACCTTGAACTGTTTTCATTTATAATATTTATATAAACCACATTTATCATAAAGAGTATTATTATTATTGAATTGAAATGAATTATTGTTATTGTTGATGTATTGTATATTCTTTGATTTTTATTAACCAGTAATACTTGTACTTGTTAAGCTTATATATATGAAGATAACTACACTTTTGGACTCTGTATATACATCCTTCAAATGAGTTTGTTATAAACACAAAACATAATATGACATGAGTAAATATAATCTTCAAATTCAAAGTCTCAAGCTATCAAATAAATACTATTGTGTGTGTACATGATGTGACTCATATGATGTATTATTCTGTGACTTATCTTTCATACTATTAATATTTGTATACATACAAACGTAGAAAATGTCGGATTGTTTAGAAAATTTATTAAATATATTTTATTTTATACATTATTATGGTTGTAGAACTGAAACATGTAAATAACAAGAATAGTGTTACAAGTGGCGTCATCTGTGGCATACTAATTGTATTAAACTATAATTCTTAGAATTAATTTTGACTGATTATAAATAATAATAAATTAATGTACCTGTAGATATTGCCGTGATGAAATTGTTCAAACCTGATACTAAATGTATGTTAGGTATATAGCAGTTATATACATAAATATTTGTTATATATTGTAGGCAATATTTGTAATTATTTATAATTAACTATAAGATTTCGAAAAATAAATTACTAAAAACATGATTCCATCTAAATTATTAGGTACATGTCAACTAAAGAATTTATAAATATACAAATCAATTAACCAGTCATACAAATATAAAACATGTATATTAATTAGAAATATACTTACAAAAGCAATACACACACAAATAACATTTAAAACTAAAACATAACACGAGACATAAACACAAACTTGAATTACCCAAGACCAGGACCAAATATGGAATTAAAAGTATACAGTTTGAGGGAGCGAAACTATATAATGGCTTGCCTGACGAAGTTTTTGATGAAAAAACATTTGCGATTTTTATAAGGAAATTATTGTGTTATTGTAGGGAGCACTTGGATTAACCGCTCTTGAGTTGTATGGTTCGTTGCTACTGTACTGAATTGTTGTTTGAATTGAATTATGTATTACATCTCATTCAAGTGAACATTATTCTTTATGATAAATAAAGTTCTTTAACCACTAAGATTACCCCCCTTAATTTAATTTGTTGATGACAAGGTTTGAGTATCAGCTTGTATTTGTGATATAAATACTGACTTCAGCCATTTTGTACGACATTACTAGAAGTAACAATGAACACTAAAAATCAAGACTGAAACTGTACCTAAAAAGTAGTATTTTACTGTTTTCTTATTCTAATTTATATATTGTATGTTGATACTTTTCTGTAACATTTGTACAGACAGGATCAACTGAGGGACAACAAGCGAATAAGTACAAGATGAGTTTTCTTCATTTTTATACAGTTGTAGGAACAAAATATTTTTCTTTTTGTCAATATTGTTTTGGATGAAGGTTTGATCAGTAATTTTTTTTCTTTATCTCATTATCATTGCATTTGTACTATTTAAGATAATACTCTTTTATGAGAATATGTAGTTGTAACCGACAGTAGTCACCATCTCAAAATATCTTTCTCTTCAAAATATCTCTCAAAATACAAAAAAACAAACATGAAATATGTTATTGATTGTTAAAACAAAACAGTTAATGATTAAAAAAACAATTAAATTATATATTCTAAAATCTGAACTTGTGGATACTGTGCTGTATATGAATGTTAAATATAAAATGCTACTTTGGTCTGAGTAAGTATGAAGCTTCTTAAATTGAAACCACGTTAATAATATGTGAGCCAAAAAGGATCCAAATATTTCAATTATTAAAACAATAGGTTATATTAGAAGTACAGTTTATAAAAAGTATTCTACAAAGTCTGGCACGACGGCTACGTACAGTCTGTTCGAACTAAAGGTGTTTGATAGGTTCGTGTACATTCGAGCATACTAATCAAATCGTTCTGTCAACTATCAAGTGAAGGGCACTCTCTTCTCTCCCCGGATCACTAAAGGTGGAATACTCTCAAGACTCCGTCCTCTCCTCACTTCAATACTAGTTATTCATGAGCAGTCTCCCTGTACCATACATACACACACATCTAGCCCTATTCGCGGACGACACAGCGGTGTGTACTTCAAGCGGGTCCTACTACATCGCCTCTCAACTTCAAACAGCGGCCAAAACCTTAGGTTAATAGTTCTGATGATGGAACATAAATAATTCTGTATCCCATATCAGTACGTATGATCATCATGAGATTTTACGTTTGGTGTTAGCGAAAGCTGGAAAAAAGTCAGGTTAAGTTATCAAAAAACTTTGTTCTATTTAAAGGAGATTTTCCACTTACTATGGGGACTTTGGCCTGACGTGAACAGACATTTTATCATATTTTTAAACGGTTTTATTTAGCTCACCCCGTTTGTTTTATTATTATTTCTTGGGTCAAATTTAGTAATTCAAATTTCACCCTCTTTCTGTCAACCGATTAATCTGAAATTTTGTATACACTTTGGATTTTTATGACAATACAATTATGTTTATTCGTTATCATTATAAATTCAAGATGGCCGCCGCTACAAAATGGCGGATAATGAAGGTTTTATCAATCCCATCAATATGGGTATCAAATGAAAGAGCTCAACAAGCAGAATACAATGTACTATAAAAAATTTAAAATCCAAGATGGCGGCCGCTACAAAATGGCGGATAACGTAGGTTTTATCAATCCCATCAACATGGGTATCAAATGAAAGGTCTCAACAAGTAGAATACAATTTACTATGGTAAATAGAATCAAGAACTCATATCACTCACCTCCATAGGTTGACTGGAAGAGATCTCTTTTAGAGATAAGTCCGCCTTTTGTGTATGTTTTTTTCTATTATGTTTTTTTTCTGTTTTGTTTTTTTTTGTGCAATAAAGGATATATATATATAGAAATCTAAGATGGCCGCCGCCACCAAATGGCTGATAACAATTTTTTAGAGGAGTTGGACTGCAATAAACTAAGGGGCAAGAAACCTTGCAATAATGAAGCACAAATGAATTAAACAGAATGCAAAATAAAAACTAAAAACTAGAAAATAAAAATAGGTAAAAAAACTTTTTAAGTTAAACGATTTTACGTGAAACATACATTGCAATGTTTAAGATAAATGTACTAAAAACCAAAAAATAATAAAATAGATACAGTGGGAATTATAAACATATGCACAGAGTAGACTAAAATAAAAGCGTGGGGCACGTCAATTGTCTACAATCGTTGATTAAAATGTTTGTTTTGTAATGTTACACTAGGTATAATTAGGCAGTTGTAATTTCCATGAGCATGAAAATAATAAGTTATTTCCTCACCGTCTGCGGGCCAACTGCCTAACTGTCGATAATTTGTAAAGTGTAAGCTGTAAAGTACTTTACAAAGAATATGAAGTACTTTACAAAGAATATAAAATAGCCTATGTCACGTATAATGCCTTGAGTACTTACTTTCTTTTTGATTTAAATGAAGACATACAAAATTTTCATCTTCTTTCGTCGTAAAACATAAAATAAGTTTGAACTTTGAGAAACGGTATATTTTAATGTTAATAATACTTTTTTAATATAATAAAATTACAAACATTATGTGCACAAAATCCATGACGTGATCATGTGAAAAAGTGAGCTATCGCGGGGATTTAAGTTTGAGAAGTATTAAACTTAGCATTACTTTCAAATGGTACGTCCGAATAAAATAATTCAAAAAGTAATTTATAGATTCTGATGTAAGCTTGAATATAAAGTATTTTATTTTGATAAAACTTAATATTGTAATTACGAAAATACCTTTCCTGTAATCGTTTCATGAATGGAGTAAAATGGATATATGTACTTTGTTATCCTTAAGAGATAGACATATATCATCGCGGACTCTTTCGTAGACCTGTAAGATACACAATTTCACCATACATTGTTTTGATATATCTCAAAGGGTTTTGGCAGCGTTTTCATTAAAAGCTTCCAGACAGCCCGTTTTTTCCCGACACCTTCAACAGAAGTTAACAAATTATATATTAAAATCTTTCTGGAGAATCACGCTATCGAGTGATGAAAACCGCTTGGTAATTGGTGCAGTAGTTTTTCTGTTTATTGCGAACAGACAGACAGACAGACGCGGCGGGAGACTGTTTTATAATACTCGTATTTATTGATAAACTACTTGTGTAAGAAAACTATATTAATAAAGAGAGAGAAAAACTATTTTCTATGTTACCTATTTTGCGTATGAAATGTTAAAGAATAACTTGTTAATATTTATAGTAGTGTTTAAAAAAAATACCACAGCAAACGCGTTCTCTAAATATTCATTTATATGAAAATATAATATATCAAGATAAATATTTAACGAATTGACTATTAATTGGAACTATTTTTATTTATATACATACCTGTCTATAGACATGACCAAATAGATGAATATCTAAACAGACGAACGTCATCACTCGGATTCAGTTAACAATAGCTGTCTATTATTTCTTTTAGTTCTTTTTAGTAAATTGTAATGGAAAAATAAAGGATGTCGCAAACAGAGGTTATATTTATGGTAGTTACTCTATTTCCTGTAAAAGCCATAAGAGTTATATTGGGACCATCGCATATCTACAGCTGTTATAGATATGCCAACAACTTCTTATTTCATTATTTAATGGTAAATATTTATTATAAAATTAAAGTTGTTTAACATATTCCTTTTATATAAGCCTCATTCCTGTAAAAAACCCGTAAAGTTAATCCAAAGGTTGCGTTATTTCAAAAAAAGGAAAATTGTATATATTTATCTATATTCTTGTAAAACAGGAGCAGAACTTTTTCATCATTGCCTTAGATTTACTAAGACATACAATAGTATGGAGTTCAGTAATTTAGTAAAGAGATAATATACTAAATAACGAATAAACTATGAAACTGTTAATCTTAATCTCATAAATATTAGCTGCTGTATTAGCCTCAAAAGACTTTTGAACATCACTTTCCTGAGTATGAAGTAAGTAAAGCATTAAACATAACTTTTATAACAGGCTACTTGACTTATAACAGAATATTTATGTTCTGTGACCGTTACATTGTTTGTAACTTTATTTTATCATCCTTTATACTAATCCCAAGCACACTATTCTCTTTCTGGCTTCCTTTTTCTATATTCTTATAGAGTGTTTTTGGCTACCCTTGATACTCAACGCTCTAGGCGGTTTTCCTTTCCTAACAACGTTACTGAAAAAAGCCTTTATTACATGTTTATTAACATGTGATTAGAGGTAGACTGATGGTTTAACTAGCCAGTAGTTGAACGTTTCAATTCCTTCGTAGTGTATTTGACAGAAAAGCAATAACTGCCCTAAAATTTTAATTACACACAGAATGTAATTATGAAGAATTGTTTGGTTTTGTTAGCTTTTAATATATATTATATATTGAATCTATCGTGACAAAGAGAAAAGTGTTTCGTTTCTACAAATAATATTATAAAATTAACATTTATTTCAGCAAACTTTGAACCACACAATTGGTCTGAAATAAATTATAAACTACATATGAATAACGAGCGCTCAACAAAATAAAATATCATTTGATTAAGAAATACAACAAGATTTGTACGTAAAGCCGTGAAAAGAAACTTGTACAATACACACAAAAATTATTTAACTATAAACGATTGAAAACAAATAAAGTTACATTGCTTTCAATCAAATACCAGACCGGATATATTTTTGTTTTCGCGTATTTTAAAGCGCGTAGTGATGATAGAGCTTACGGTCCCTTGGGAAACCAACATCCCCAAAGACCATACCATCAAGGTCAACAAATATTACGAGCTCACAAACGAACTCACTCGAAATAGGTTCGTAGTAGATTTGTACGCGGTAGAGGTGGGAGCGAGAGGTATAACAGCGAAATCTCTCTACAACCTACTAAAGGACTTGGGCTTGTCCAGAACTCAAATTAATGCATTCTTGGAACGTACATCGAAGGCAGCCCTAGTAGGTTCTTTTCAAATTTGGTTGGGTAGGGAGAGGAGCTTGGACAGTGGAGGTGAGCGTATAACGCGCGTTAGTTAAGGGGCCTCTTAAACCTACACTTGGGTCGCAAGTCCCAGGCACTGTTGAAGCTCCTCTCCCTGCAACGCGATGGACCCGGCACCCGCACGGTGAATCCATGGAATGCTGAGAAGTTTCGTCTCTTCGTCGTTTGAAAGAATCTGCTAGTACAAATTAACAATATATTAGATTTGATATCAAGTATGTTGTATAATTTTTATTTTACGTGTATGTGTAATCTACTTCATAAAAAAACATTGTCACACAAGTAATGGGGTTCTGCGATATAAATTTTAAAAAATGGAATAGAACGGGATCGTTTAAAAATGTTACTTGTTTTTTCTTACAACATATTGTTCGATGTAGTAGAATAGCTAAGGGTGTAAATGATGATTGATAGTAAGTTATAAGTTATAACTAAATATTAAGGAGTTATTGTATGTGCATTATTTGGTCTAAGGTTTTCCATCACCTGGGCGAGGCAATATGAATGAGATTATTAAATGGGTCTCGAAGCTCAAAAGATATTATATTGAAATTATAATCTGACCAAGTTTATTCCTACCAACTCAAAGACTCTTCTCAAGTGACTTTTTAATACTTTTTACTCAAAAATTATCTGTACATTGTATAATCTTCTAAGGTGCAGTTTTTTCCTTTTTCATTATAGAAATACGTCAAAGTAAATAAAATATACAGATATACATATATAGAAATAATTATTTGTCACTGGAAAACGATTTTTAATAAGTCAAAAACATTACTTCTAGTCTAAATCCTAAATTATAGGTTCTTAAAATGATATAGAGTATGACAATTCCATAATGAAAGACTTGATCACCCTGGTACAGAAATAAAGAAATTACATAAGTATTTAGTTATTGATCTCATCCGAACATTTAACTTTGATAACCGCAGGAGGGTTTCTAACGAACGTACATTCAAAACTACTTGAAAACATTAAGTGAATTGATGTTCCTTCGTCTGTACTATATATACTGCGGTTAATTTTAAATAAGTTGTTAATTTATCTTGTAGTTTAATAAACACTAATAAAGTATTACTTAAAAAATATGAGTTAACAAATCAAAGTTAATGAGTATTATTACTTATGTTAGAATGTAATAAAATTTAAAATTTTTTAGCAAGCATGTAATCTGAAGTATAAAAGAAGAGTTTTTTACTATGTTAGAGGAAGAGTCAAGACGAAAAATATACATTTTTATTCTTTAATTCAAATCAAACGTTTTGTTCTGACTTTTATTCTGTGATATTTATGCCGTCATTATTAATTGTTGTGGAATTATTGAGAGTTGATGTTGTACATCTGATAAATGAAAAATAAACAAGAATGGTACCATCAAGTCCTTTAAAGCTACGTTTCTTTAAGTTTTTTGTCGTGTATGTTGTTTTCATGAGCCTGTTACATTTTTATATTCATGACACGACTTTCAATTACATTATAATATCATTTTCTTTTTTACTTTTCTGTATTAAATTACTCTTAATTTCCTATTTTTCATTCTAATTCAATGTCCTACTGTCTCTTCAATTAATTTCTAACAATCATATAAAGAATATTTATGGCTAGATAGAAGCATTACAGTTATTAATCTGTTATTTCTTTATAAAATAATGGTGGTGGTGATTTATAAACTACTTTTGGTTTTCATACAGTTTCAGATGTAGTTATATCAGACACAATGTTCTTCGAGACAAATAAAAGGTTTATAACCATCTAATAGGTTGCTCATCGGATAACAAATAATTGTTCAACATGCTTCAGAATATAAAACTCTTATTACCAAACTATAAATATAAAAAAAGAATAATGTATTAAATTTAACTGAAGCCAAACAACACAAATCTAAAATACAAAATATCAATCACTCACTCACTAACTCTGATATATTTTTCGTATCAACATCTATATTACATATAACTCTGTTTAATAGTTATTTTAAATATCTAAGTTGTTTTTAATTAAGTTCTTTACTTATTTACAAAAAGTTATAGAAGCCATACCCACAATTACTTTAAATAATGGACCGAATTGCATATGGATATGGTCTGAAATTTTATATGTTTTTTAAATTAATGTTTTAACCAGGGGCAGTTTTTTAATTTCTTTTCAATGCAGACTAATTTTTTTAACGTTTTCTACACAAGTTCAAATATAAGCTTATATTAAAAGTGAAATAATAAATAAAAGAATTAAAAACACAAGTGCTTGTATTTGGTGTAGTATGTATATACCGTGAGACTTATATGTATATTATTATAAATCCATCTATTGTAATTAAATTTGTAATTATTATATAACCTTTTCTTTGTCTAAATGCAATTAGAAACTATTCATTGAGTTTGTTTGTGTTTTATTTCTCGTGCAAACACTCCTCAAAAGTGAAAATCGTTAATTGTAGTTATGTTTCACAAACCATAGAACGCTTTAAAACTATTACAGCACAAAAAATGTAATTAAGGTATTATATCATAACTTGGGGAAAGGTTTTTCGCTCCATAAATATATAACAAGAGGTCGGGTCACCGAGGATAAGGATAAGTCTTTAAAACGTTCTCTTTTAAATTAATTATGGTTGTGATGTATGATGACTGCGCTTGTTATAAAAATAACTTTACATTTGATTTGGACTTGACAACAACACTGAGTCTTTCAGAGTATGTATTATAATGAGTAACGTCAAATCACGTCCTTCAAGGATCGTATCTGCCAAGGATTAATCCTTCGTTCAACAGATTTATTAGCTTTATTGCATTATATATAATATTTTCCTATAAAAAAATTTAAAACAAATTAATTACAGATCAATTCTTTCAGTTCTTCGTTTTTTTTCAGTAAACATATTTGGTTTAGTCTCCTTATCCTTACTTATTTTTCTAATATTATATTGTTGTATGGTATCTTACAATACGAGTATGTTAATGTCTCGGTCTACATTAATCCGTCTTCTTTGGTTGTGACGATATCAGTCACGTGACATTCAAATAAATCATAATTTGTTTTTTGTGTTCAAGCCGCGACACATCTGAGACGTTCTAATAACGATGTACTTTTATAGGTACTCGTCTGTTGTATTTGTATGGACGTAGAATATTAATAACAACTTATATACAGCTCGTTAGAAATTATTTGATTAAATAAAATACGATTTTATATGTGTAACATCTGGAGACATTTTTTATATCTGAGAGAGTTTCAATTTAAGAAAGTTGCTGAAATATTACATTTCTGGAATTGTATGAGATGATTATTATATATTGGAAATATTTGACCCTCCTTCTGAATAACCTCACAAATTTGACAAAAAATTCTTTTATTACAAACACCTATCTTAAATGCTTATTTGACTCCGGACAAAATATTTTTTAATTACACTAGGTATAGTCTTGTTCTTTAGAATGAAATAATTTATAATAATTTAGATTGTGTATCTGAATAATTTAATGATAAATATTTAGTAATTCCGAAGCGGTTTCTACCTACTCATATTATTTTTAGGATTATAAGTTATCATAATAAAATATGAAGTAAATCAGTAGATTACAGCTAACGCTTTTATCAAGGAAACTGTAATATGAGCATCAAATATTCAGATGAATAGACTGGCGGTTGAAACTCACAAATTGTAATTAAGATAAACGGGAAGTTTCCAGAATAATTAATGAATTGTTCGTTAAATAATTAATAGATATCAAATATAAATAAAACAGTAATTTCTCTCCAAAGATGTTGTTATCACTAGAATGGGATCATTATTTTATGTTTGTTTATACATTTCATATACATTTGATTACAGTCATTATGATAGACTGTAATCAAGTAGTTATCAAGTATATTTATACGTATAATTACATATTTAAGTTTCATCAAAGCAATGCTGTTAAATTCATTCCCATAAATACATTACCTCAGTAAACAATGTAGGTTTAGTTGATTTCGTCACCACGATCACAGAGAGCTAGTTACCTGGGAAATGAAACGAATGAAAGAAAGACGAAACTATAAGGTCAACGATGATAGAAATCAGTAGATGTTTCTTAGAATGCTTGGTGTTAAAAGTATTAAGAACTTTACTATAATGTCTACATGAAAACTGAGTATTATTACATCTCATGATCGTTCTGAATCTTCTAAGTGTAGATGAATTATTAATGCTTTATGTATCATGCTTTGTCTTGTAATGAATTTATATTTATTAATCGTTGTAAAGTGTTAGAGTTATTTCTAATCGTTGATTTTCTCACTGTAGCCACGATATATAAGATTATACGTATCGTAAATAATAGTGATCAGGTAAAGTGTGGATTTATTTTCAACCAATTTTTATTTCTGAGACAAGAAATTTTGTCGAATTTAAACATTGCTAAAACGCATTCACAACTGCAAAACCTCACTAGGAGTTTTGAGTCAATAGATTTGTGAAACAAAAATCGTACCGTTTAATAGTTTTAGTTGGGTATGTTTGGAATACTTCAGTGAATATAAAACCATATACCTAGTGCTCCTTTTATTGAAACGATCTGAACTTTCATTAACGAGGAGTTAGTGTTAAAATATGGTTCAAATAAAATGTTTTGAACAGTGATAGTTTTATAAGTAAACATACATACCTACAATATATAAAAAATGTATTTTGAGGGCAAGTTAACTCAACTAAAAAGATAGTAATATGAATGAAAAAAAATTTTAGTTAATAATTCAATTCATTTTATAGAATTATAAATTATAATCCAAGATTATTTCAGTTTCCTTCAAAACTTTAATAGTCAAAGAACTTCAACGAAATCATAAAATACAACATTGTACGAGTTTCTAGCAATTTGTTTAATATTAAATAGACAGGCAAGAGAGACCACTGGATAACAGTCTTGAATAGTTTGAGTATAGACTGGAAAACAAATTAAAAAGAACTTTGGTTAAATACTGTGAGTCTGAATACAAACAAACAACAGTCGGGTTGACAGAGTTTTATAGAATTCATGTAATAGATTTTCATGAGGGACGTCGGTTTCAATAGTTTTAAATGTCTATTTATATATTGTATAGTTATTGATTAACGGATAATTAAACTTCTTCTTTAAATAGTTCCCTGTGTTAATGTGATGAACTACTCACATAATTCTCGGTTGTATATTTTAACTTCACTCGCATTCAGAACAAATTTGAAGTAATTTTAAAGACTTGGCTCAAAAAACGCCGTTTATTCCAGTCAGAGCATTTGCCAAATTACCTCTACTTGTATTTGTCACACGAGGTGAGGATTGTGACTTAAATATTTATGTTTTAATGAACATGATTATATGAAAAGTGTTTTAAATCAAAATATACAGGGTGACTGGTGAATTACTATCAATATTTGAGGACGTGATATTTGACGATCATATATGACAAAATGAAAATTAATATAACATAAATATTAATAAATTTCTAAGTAAAGTTAACCAAAAGTTATGTAATTAATTACGCATCGTGTGAACACCCTACAGATTAGGTATACACACACACACTCGCGTGCGGCGGCGTAGTGTTGTATCAGCACGCCGCCGCACGCGTTCACGCTTGAAACACTTGGAACGTGTCCACGCTTTATTTATTTATAAGGAAATTTGGTCAAAAATTAAGTACCTATTTTTTTTACATAATTCGAATGAGAATCATGTACCGAGTATTCTCCTTAAATATTGATAGTAATTTACCAGTCACCCTGTATATATTGTGAAATAAATATCTTATCGGAAGTATAATTATATTATTATATATTATAATATAATAAGGAAGGAAGAATAATTATATATAATACAATAATATTTTAAATAAAAAAAGCAATGTTTCAGTAAACAATAGTCGTAAGAAGCAAAAGAAGAGAAAACCTAAAAAAAAAGAAGTTTATAGTCTTACAGCTTAACATAGTTTTAGATGTTTTGGAATAAAATCCATACAGCCTTTTATACGAGTATATGTGGTCAAGCTGCTTTATTCTACGCAAAAAAAAACTTTCAAAATTTCCTTTTCTATTACGAAATTCCATTCAAATTAATAACCTCTTCAATAAGAGAGTAGTTCATTCACTACAAGGAATTCCTGTCAATCAACTCGACTTTGTTGTCTGGCTTTACGGAAGCTTGTTTATTACATTCATTGTATTTAAAATAACGAAACTTATTCTAAGATGATACAGTTTTTATTTACTACCAAAATGTATCTTCTCTTCTACCATGTGAGGTCCACTGCTGGATATAGGCCTCCCTCATTGACTTCCAAGCACTATGGTCGGAGGCGGCCTGCATCCACCGTGAACACGCGGCCTTGACTAGGTCGTCCGTCCATCTCGTTGATGACGTCCGACGCTGCGCCTTCCGAGCCGTGGTCTCCATTCGAGAACTTTTCGGCCCCAACGGCCATCTATTCTCCTGGCTCTATGGCCTGCCCATTGCCACTTCAAAGAGCTAATCCGTGTAGCTATGTCGGTGAATGTATGAATCAATCAAATTTTAAGTATGTATTTACCACACAGAAATTGCATTTCTAATTAATATAAACGAAGTAATTATGAGCTACGGTTAGGCGCCTACATTTTGAGGTAAGCGCTTTTATAGAATCTGTATTGGAGTTAAAAAAATTAAAGAAAAAGTCTTTAGGAACAATCGTCGGAATAAAATTGAGATTCTAGCAATTGTCGCGAAGAAAAGTAGTTAACTTCTACCTTACTACTCTTACTCATATTCAATAAGGTAAAGCTTAGTTAACCTAAACTTCAATTGAGTTTATAGTTTCAAGCAGGCCCGTGTTCCTGATATAAATGATTCTTGTATATAATTTAGTATGTTTCATCTTTTATTATTTATTGTTATTATATTTTATGGCTCGTTTCTGTCGTTTTATGACGTTATTAACATTGAATCATATCAAACAACTGTGGTCGGATGAAAACAGGATAATAAGAAATGACAGTATAGTTACATGAATGTAACTTAGCGTTGTGTTTATTCTTCTCAACATTTATTAGACATACCAATCTCATAACAGACATTGATACTGATAACCGGGTCAGTGGGCTTAATAAATACGGTATCTTTATTAATTTTGGCAAATATTTATCAAGTAAAGCCAGCCTGTACTGAAACAAACCCGTGTGTGTAATGTGTGTAATATGTAATGACTGCACAATGTTACTACTACACGTTACATTAAATCATTAATTATATTAATGAAAAATAAAACTTTTGTATTTAAAGTTGTATTTTTCATATAAAGTAGTCCATGACGATGAGACCCCGGCTCACAACTTATTAACTGTTTATTATTGTAATGGTTGAAACGAAAATGTTTATTTTACATTATAATTAATATTTGGACAAATCTTAACTGAGGACTCATCTGAATAAATTATATAATATTATAGCGTCACTAATACTGTAGGACCTCGGTGAAGCAGCCACTAAATATTAAATGCGCTTTGTTCAACGTCTTGTAAAGGCTTTAACATTTCTTATAATTTTCGGCGTTTATTTGAAGTTCTTTTACAATTGTATATTTCTTATTCTTTTTTTAATTTTCCTAATGCATTTTATTTCTACATTGAATAGTAGCAAAAGACTAAATAGAAAAAAATGTATTTAGTCAGTAATTTTGTATAAATTCCAACTTCACTCTCAACAACTTCTCCATTAGTTACGCTTGAATTTCTTTAGTTACAAATTTATAAAAAGGTTTTTTAATACATCAGTAAAGATTGAACAGTGAGAAAAAATGTTATTTAAAAACGAGAAGTACTAATAATAATTAATAATTAATCTAATACTTATAGTTAGTCTGTCCTTTCAAATGTATGCCCTCTAACTACATACATATATCAAAACATGTGAGATATCTGAATATATTTTAAAATGTGACATATCAAAATAAACAAGCACTTGAAATAAATGATAGCTTTTGTACGGCGCTTCATGGTGTGGTTATAATGAGAAGTACAATAACTACATATTAACAACAGTACAACAAAATATATCTTGATTCAGAACTGCTTTAATGTGCAAGGAACTGAAAAATCTGATAAAAAGTAATTAACACGAAATTTTAAACAGAAATTTTATTTTCCAGTTCTTGGCATTTTTCGAACTTATTACCTTAATGTGATTTTTAACGAGATGAATTAATGCTGCTAGATTATAATATAACATTACAACCCGACCTCACCCGACCCGACGTCGATTCATCACTATCATTTAATGAATTGTTATTTAAGATAATCCATAATATGAATGTTGACAGAAGGTTTCAAAACTAATATCAAATGTAATAAAATAAATACGATTTAATATATACCTATGAAAATGACTGTAATGAATGATGTTTTAATGGCTACAAAGAAAAAAAAATGAAATAATAATATCAGGATAACTTACTATAAATTGTAATAAAACTACAAAACAATATGTTTTTTCAATGCTTTAGGAGGTAAGAATTAAACTGAACGATATACTTAACCAACTAAGTATAACATTGACTTTCAAAGCATAGAAGAACTAAAAATTATTGATACAAAATTTATAATTTCTACGGAAACTTCAAACTTAAGGATGCAAAGAACCTATCAAGCTTTCTCTCAGAATAGCAGAATTTAATTTAAACAGCTCAAGATATTAAGACTAGGCTACCTTGATATCATAACATATCACTATTTCCTGGCTTATTTCGGACTATACTATATATATCAGGTGTTTATTAATCTAAAAAATGTTGAATTATTTTTTTAACTTTCGTTTCATAATTTCAATATATGAATGTATAGAAATAATTTTCAAACATAAAATAAGAATTGCTGAACCAACGCCTATTGTTTACTGTTTCGTTAAAAGTTTGGATTGTGATAAGTATATGTACATATTTACAAACCAAAATATTGAAAAATTTTAAAACTTTTCGTTACAAGTCGTTAATATATTTCTCTTTTACGGTCAAACTGCGATTCGACTTTTAAGAGGAGTCCGTTTATCTGTGCGTTTACTTTTAGAAACTTGATTCAAGAACTACCTTTCATTAAAGTTACGTGTTTTAACTCCACAACTGACTATTAACATTGTTTAAATGTAGTATTGAATTGCTGTGTTTGACTTATTAACTTTGAATATCTTTGACTCATAATCACTGACGTTTGCATTTAGTACAACATTTCATTCCATTAAATTCAATGTGACAATAAACCGGTTATGTTAATAATATTTTTTAATAGTTTAAATGACTTCTAGATGTAACGTTTACAAAGAATCGAAACAAAACATTATTTATTATATGTAGATCCCACAAACGACATGTTTTCACGTAGTCTCTTGAATTTCATTTTCGAAAGTAATAAAAAATGCTTTTCGGTACAAGTGCTGGATCAGTTAAAGAATGCAGGGTTTCTGTGAAAAGGTATTTTAATACCACCGATACCGAATAAACTGCAGCGTTGATCCAATTTTGAGGATTTCACAACAACAGCTACCAGTATTTAAATTCTTATATTCCGGAATGGCCACTGTGGGTGTTCCATATTCTATGAAATTCTACTGAAATACTGCTTTTCAATTCATTTACTTCATTTCTATAAAATTTCACCACAAAATCAGATCAAAATAATTATATTAATTGGTAATCTCGTTTTGAAATTCTACCCAAATGTAAACAACTTTGTACGAAAAATTTATACACAAAGAACTGAATTAAAAACAATATTTATAATTAATTTTTCCTTCTTGATAATCCAGATTTAATGTTTACTCCGAAATGTTTTTATCATTTCAAAAGTCTATTAATCAACACTTATGTATCACCTAGATGTTGATATTTCATTGATTATTATTATTATAATTATTGAATATTTATTCATTGTATAATAATGTACAATATAGTTTTCTACAGGGTATGAGAGTGATGGAAGCCTTGTCTCTTAATTTTCTTTTAATAAAGATAATAAGAAATTGATGCACGTACATGCAAAATCTAAAATGATAATTTCTATTTAACTCTTAGTAAATAAAATACAGAAAATTGATATTTAGGTACGAGTAGGTAAATAATAATTTTTGTTTGTTGTTTTAAATATTACTTAATAACTTAAATAAATGGGCAAAATTTGGTTAAATAAATTTATTAAATCTCTGATATCTGAAATCAAAGATTATTTGCGTTATTTCTTAAGGCAACATTTATAAACACTTTCCTCTGAACAATCATGATAATACTTTGATAAAAGTTAAGGCATTGTTAACGGTTTTGATGAATTCAATAAATTCTTCGTTGTATTAATCGAGAGGTAGCGAAACTCGTTACTTTAAAGTGAGAAAACTTTGTAATTTTATGACAGATTTTAATCCATTAAGTTGAGATTTTTCAACTCAGTGAATATTTAAAAACGTATCAAGCCACAAAGTGCAAGATAGCTCACCATCTGTTTTGTTTTATGTTCTACTCTACATCACTTACATTCTCCCATTTTTTTGTGTATCACACAAATTTGTTAAAATATTTTTTTGTGCAGGCTGTAGGAGGCTGACCGATCGATACACAGCTCCAAGGCTGATTTATAACTGAATTAGGTTACAGTAAATATAAATATGTCCGAAAAGATATAAAATATTTGTGCACCTGCGATAATTTTATGATAAAACTATACAGTTTAATTTACTATAATAGTATATTAGACTTTACTATACTGGTTGTTAGAAAGTATTCAGGTGCACAACTTTAAATTGTATGGAATAAAGGTTTGCATCAAACCTTTATTTAATATAACACTAATATTATTTTATATTTGAATGATTTATCTCGTGTTTGTATTATTTATTAATTCTTTATTATCGTCAAGTCATCTTCATTCTTGTTCTTATATTTTATGACATTTGTATTACAAATAACTTGAATAACTTTTATTTTCTCTTGTTAACGGTCTGAAGACTGGCGATGACATTTGACAGACCAAATGATCTTAAACATGTCAAAAAAAGTCTTCTCAATACGAAAAAGAAACATTTATTTTTGTTGAAAAGAATTAAGAATTTATATAAAAGATATATTATTATCTAATTAAACCGACCTACAAACCGGATCAGACTTTGTTCCGGATATTAGTGCATTGAAAACGATAAAGAAATGAACGGTCAATAAATATGGCTACGTTTAATGTGTTTCAATAGCCAGCAAAGTTCACGTCAGATGTCATGCAAAAAAAATATTAATTTATAAGAAACTCTTTAAATGATTAAAGTAGCAATATCCTCATCAGTATCATATTATGCCATGTTGATGGATATCTAGACGCTTGAACAGATTTCAGTCATCTCATTCCTTAAAACAATTCTTTCGATATTTAATTTCAATATACAGACTTAACAAATTTAATATTAAAACTCCACATTAAACACTTCTAAGAGTAAAGTAACAATTCAATGTGATTTCTGTCTTCTTTTATTTTGAACGTTATCAATCAGGAGATTAAAAGTGTTCTATGCAATGATATGTATCATTGAAATTATATGCGTTAAGTAATTATTATTAGTTAAAAATTGTCATCGATGTAATAAATTGAATTACAATTCTTACATGACAGTATTAATATATGGAAAAATGATTATGTGGACAGTTTATAACCTGCACAGTGATCCAATAAAAGAAATTTTATACGTCCACCACAATATTTTATATTTTATTACGATGGACATTAAGGAACTTGGTATCCTTTTAATACTTATAATATAAACTAGCTTTACCTATCACAACACTCTCCTTCAACTCATCTAAAATTTAACGGCTCTTGTTTTTTAAATACCGAAGACAATATTATAAAGCCACACATTTAAACTGCAGCCGTTTAAACTACGATGTATATGTTTGATTTGTATTTTAACAGTAGTTAGTAAACTGTTAGCGATGAACAGACAGACAACTGAATGTAATCTAAACTTGGTTGAACGAACTTGTTGGAGACTATAATACTGTTTATCATTCACTATACAATTATTACTAGTATTGTTGAAAACGTATTTTAAAACTTACTACATGAAATTGTTAAATTATTTAATTCCAAATTGTTATAAATGTATATATGTATCTTTTGTAGTAATTATACTTCATATGTAATATAAATATATTTTCTCCTAAGTTTCATTTTTGTATTACATATGTACATAGCAGTATAAAAGGCTGCAGTTTAAATGTGTACATAATATTTAAAAACATACAGATTGCTTTTATAAAAATAAAATTTCTTAAATAAAACTTTATTTCCGTTTAAAATTAAAATTTTCTTTCTAATATCACGGATGCTATCATTTTTTTATGAGAATGATTAATGGTCATAATATAGTGAAATAATGTACGAGTATAAGGGAAGGTAGAGACGTCATATACATACGCGTTAAAGTATTGTAATTGTCCTTCTTATACAACGTCCACTTCAAATCTGGTTCCAAGAGTAGTAATTACATCCTTGTGTAGCAATCGCCCCCTCTTACAATAACGGAAAGGACGGGCTATGTTACTTACGAAGTGGCCAGGTGGAGTTTAAGTTGCATGTCGTTTCATCCGACACAGATACATAAATCTTTATGTAGATTACATATTAAAACATATTAAAACATCCTTACATTATAGATAAGTATTATATATAATGTAAGGATGTTTTAATTGAAGTATAAACAACTTTATATCTTGCATTTAGTACGGTTATTTAAAAATAGTAAAAGTAATCCAAATGTAATTTCTTTTGCGAAAAATATATATTTTAAATTTTTCTAAGTTTCTTAGTATTCTGTATATTGTGATTTATATACATATATCATATTAACGAATATGTGTTAAATGTTAAGTTTTAGTTTTATTCTAGTTTTAATAAATAAGACTCTTAACAACAGTTAGCAACTTAATATTCAATAACCGAACGTAATATTATTAATTCATTTAAAACCCAGAGCGGCTGATAGCGGTGAGTGACGACATTAAAAATTTGTGAAATAAGCTCCTGTACTAATTAATCCTTCGATAACATTAACAAATCTGTTCGTTCAATAGAGATTTAATTTATTATTGGTGTAAACTCTATTTAGAGGCTTTAGATTTAATTATCATATTACATATCAAATATTAAACTGTTTCCATAATACTATGCGTAAATGATCTATTCTTGTTCACTTCTTAACAATTTACATCATTCTTAACACTCTTAAGATCTTTCAATAACGTCTTAATCATATAAAAGATCGTTAAGTCGAAAATATTTCTTTACAACTTTAGAAGATTTGACAAATATAAAAATGCTTTAAAATTTAAATAAAAAAGGTTAAACACATAAATAATAATTCGACTGTTCAGTGTTAATTAAGATATATAATTCCTTATTCAGAATCACTTCACAAAATTTGCCAATTTTCCCTCATCAATGATAATGTTTCGATCTGTTACCTTGATATGAGTAACAATTCGTTCTCAACGCAACCAGTTGATTAATATAATGAGATTTTCGATAACAACTTATACTTAGAACTACAAAATATGACTTTACCCGTCGTAAAACTAAATAACTGTCTAGTAAAATTATCTTAGTAATCGATAATAGCAGCGTGTGATCTCTGTGAAAAACTGTCAGATATGCAAATAACTTGTAGTTATATCGAACTTGCTTATCAGAAGAATGTTGTAGCAGAGGTTATATTCAAAAAGTTTTATAATAAAGGCAGTTAGTAAGTTTAAAAAATATCTGCAACATTTTTCCTATATTTTTTTTTAACTAAAATCGTGTTCGAATTATCATTATTCAATAGCTTCATTTATTACTTCTAACTATTTTAGTTTTAAAAGTATTTCTTTTCAACCAAGGATGTCTCTGAAAATGAAACACAAAAGCCAACCTCTAACGTTGAGATAAATTGTTCTTGTACGACATAGATGAGGATATTTCAGAGGGTTTACAAAATTCTATATACATACTTATAGTTACTTATTACTTGTTATTGTGCTGGGATGACTGGAATATAATTAAAATATATTCCTCCACTCTCATTATATGTAGCTTAAATTAACATCCCTTATCTTAACTTTTCTCAGTAGATGTTAGACATTGAAAGCACAAGAGAGATTCTGCCAAGGTAGTAGTTGGCAAGTTGTATTCTATTTGGACTCATTCGAAACTGAGGAAACTTCGTTAATGCCAACACTGTATTAATTCACTTCATACTTTAGATCACAATATTCTTTCATTTATTACAATACTTTCACTAAACGAAATCATTTAATTATCTCCTGTTGCGAGCATTATACTTATGCTGTGTTTGTATTTAAACGAGCATTTGAAGCTTAACTGTACACTAATAGAGTACATGACTTAATTTATGGTCTGTTAGTGTCATTAATAATTCAAGTGTGTCAGTACAGCCTACTTTACGTGTTGTTTGCGTTTGGCAAAGGTTTAATGAAAACTATTGATATTACTGTAAACTAGAAATGTCAATGATTTTTACTATTGGTCTGTAATTGAATAAAATATAGGTATGTAATGGTATATGAACTATAGAGTTCTAGATTATCCATCCACATGATATACTTACACTTTATACATATATAATATTTAATTCTTTGGTTTTCTTTAAATCTAAAAATAATCAACATTAATATATAATTAATAAATGTTCATGTGAAGTGTAGATTCATGAATTTACTTAATATATAATAATCTTCTTTTTGTAAAAAAAATTAACGAGAGGAAGTCGCTTGAAATGACAAATATGAATTTCTTAACAATAGATTGAGAACCAAATGATAATGTAAAAGTTTTAAATTACCCATAAATTAAATTCTCAATCTAAAACAATTTTGTCTATCTATATGATATAGTGAAGCAAATTAAAATTAGACCGAACATAATTAATTAACATAATTAATAACAGAACATAATAAGCTATAATTATTTTTGTGGTAACTTTAGCAAGATAATTTTACCATTTACCATATGCAAGCACTTAAATGTTTACTTAGTTGTGGACTCGATTTCACTCGTTAACGCCAAAGAGCACGCTGTCTCATCTAGCATTGTGTCTTAAACAAAAAGAATCAGCTATGATCTGTGAACGGTTAGCAGTTAGTCTATACGAATACAAAAGTAAATGAAATCAACAATAGTTGTTTAGTCTTTTCTACAAAATTCCATTTTTTTTCTGTATATAAAGTAGATACATATATCAAAAATAAACAAATAATAATTGTTACATTAAACTTACTATGTCATTACATTAATTATTTCGTTTCGTTTCAATATGTATAATTTTATATTGTGCAATGTCTTACATTACAAATCGCAAAAAAAGCCTCAATAATGTTACAAACTTCACACATAAACATAAACCGTATGTTGGCTGAAACATATACAATCTCCCGACACATTAAAAGTAAACTTAGAACTTGTTTCTCACAGTTTTACTTCAATTATTTGAATCATTTTGTATCGCAGAGTTTTATAAGTCTTCCAATAATTACATATATTTATGATGTAAAGTTCTCTAGATTTTTCTGTTTTAAATAATGACTTGTAATGGCAAGAAAAGGAAAAATCATATCTTATTTCTATGTATGTTAAAATTATTTTAGAACAACAATTAATATGAAAATTGTACATTTTTGGCGACAAATATTCTTACTTTTGTTTATTTAAATTTTTTAATTTTGATGTACCCGTTGTCCCTCTCTTGACAAAGATGGATCTATTGATACCACTTCACTAAAATACGGTAAGCCATTTAGGCGTGCCAAAGTAAATATATATAATAACTCAAAACGTAACCTTCCTATTTCACAGTCGAGTGACACATTATTACCACTTTATGAATGAGGAAGAGTATAAATACGTTACCGACACGTAATTCGAGACGAGCCAGGTTTTGCCAAGTCGCTTCTGACTTACTCCACCTCAGCCTCATGCTGTCATGTAATATGCGATAGATAGGCAATTAGAGGTAATTTAATAAAAATTTTTCATAAAAGATTTCTTATTGATATCTAAAACATCCAAATTTGTTGTGTTTACATAGTAAATATGATTTTTAAAAATATATTTTTCCAATACTTTCTTTCTTAATGTTAACGTTCTACAACGACGTTCCATCGTATAATTTCTAGCTCTTTGTTTCATAAAATTTATTTAAATATTCATTCATTACAAACATAACAGGTTATATCAAGCAGAAAAAATTGCACATAATACTAGGAGAAGTTTCTGAAAACTTTATGAACTTTCCGAAGTGATTTGAACATTTTCTCATCCGCAGTATTATATACGTATACTACACAGGAGTTGTTTTGTTTATGAACTGGTATTAGTGCAGTAACTTTATAAAAAATGTGTACATACGTATCTTATTTGAATTACAACCCCATGCCACTCTACAATGTGTAGTATTTATTTACATACATTGTGAAATACTTGTCATACTTGCTTATCTACAAAGACGATTCTTAAAAGCTTTCTGCAGTTCATTTTTTCTTTATGTAGAAAATTGTCTGTATTCAAAAAAGTCATTAACATAACTTTTTGTTGTAATAAAATACATAGTTTGTTAGGTAAAATATGCTTTAGAACTTCTTAATCTGTTAAAAAGGCCTTAATAAAATTAATTCTTTGAATAAGTTAAAGTTTTATGTGTTATCTTTAATATTTTAGTGTGAAAATCAAGAAAGTACATATTTTAGTATAGACTAAACAATATAATATAATAGAACTTTATCGATCGTAAGAAAATCTTGAACCATTTTGTGTTCGTTGTATTTATATAAGAGTTTATTAGATAAGATTTGATCAAAAAAGCAGTTCCCTTAAAACGTTTATTACATTAACTTTGAGATGAATTATTATTTATTGATAGATATTTCTTTCTGACATTTTGTGGTTTTAAGTAAGTAATCATGGCACACTGGACGAACATTCAAGCTATCTTTATTTCTTGTTATTTTCTGGAAATGATTTAACTTAATTTGAATACAATGAGAAACATTTCATATTAAAATCCATATTATTGGAGCGAAGTCAAAAGTATTGTTATCTTTGGAATCGGCTTTCGAACTACGTCCGCTACCCTCAAATATTCAGTTTAAAAAACTATACAACTTCCATATGATATCTAAGATTTTCACAAGTGCATATTTAAATGAAACTAAGTTTTACGGAAACTGAGAACTCCTTATACTGACGAGATGAATGTTGACTTACATCTCAGCTGTCCGTGATCACAGTTACTGTATACTATATAGGAAAGGGAACACGTATTATGTAGTAGATAAGACGAAAAAATTTTTTTTTTTTGAAATTGGAACGGCTAGGTTAGGCCGGATTGTAAGGTACTCCTGGATAGCGATCAATACTAGTTTCATCACGGTAGGGTTCTGGAAATCCTAAGCGAAGCGGTTAGTCTATACTGGCCCCTTTAACTTACACCTGCATCGTAAATCTCAGTAACTGTTGAAGCTCCTCTGCCTATAACGTTATGTAACCGCAACCTTCACGGTGAATTTATAGAATGCTGAGAAGTTGCATCGCAAAATAATACGTTTGTGCAAATACACAATTGTTTCATAATTTTAAATTACATACCAAATAAAATATTTAATATTTTATTTGTTGTTTTTTATTGTAATTTCTTAAATAATATCACTTGATACTAGTTAATCTATTGTATAGCGACAGACCTCTTTACAAAGAGTACACTTTTATCTGCAAGTAAGTTAAATCTTAGAGATAAAATGAATCTGAAACGGATTTTGTATTTCATAAAGGCTTAAGCTCTTTTCCTGGAATAAGCCAAATACAGTTTTAATCAATTAATCAATTTCAAACCAAGAAACAAAATTTTGTCTATTTTGTTTTAATTAAAATTAAGCTGAATACATGTTTCATTAAATAATTTCATTTTTAATCGCATCAGATAGCTCTTCTTTTGCTACTTTTCATCCTAGGTTTCCCACTATCTCATTCCTTTGTTTTTAAAAGAAAAACATTACCATAACATGTTATCAATTATTGGTAAACTTTTTTTTTATTTGAAAAGGGGGCAACCGAGCAGGCAGCCTACTTGATGGTAAGTATGTAGTTACCGTCGCCCATTGACATCTGCAACGTAGATATGCAGATATGTTGCCGCCCTTGTTAGGGGAAAATGGGGAGTAAAAGGTGAGAGGGGGAGGGAAAAGAGGGAAAGGAAAAGGCAGGAAGGGGTGGGAAAAGGGCTTTCCCTTTTTAAATAATTAACTAATTGGATTACATTTAAACTCCTTGGTATGGTATAATTACATATAAATGTTAGTATAGTATGTGTTTAAAAAATATCCAGCTCGAAGAAATGTTTATTCGATAAGTTCCCCGCTCCTCAAATTCCAAAATATTTTTTTGTTGTAAAAGGCCACTAGTGCATTAATTTATGGAGAGATTTCGGTAACATGATTTAAAAACACGATATATAACTATACCAAAAAATAATTGTCAGATATTATGTTTCCTCTACAATAAAACGTAAGGAGTATAAATAGAATAATTTAAATATTAACAATTAAATTAAAATTTTACAGCAACTACTTATACATTATTAAGTTAAGTTAATTTATCAAACAGTATAAAATAACTCTTTTTTGTTTACATAGGAGCGCGTGGTAGTAATTTATTGAAGCAGACAAAATAAAAACGTTTATTTTTGGCAATTCGGCGAAATTTAGAGTGAAACAAACGACGTCTTTAATATGAAAATCTATTTTAATTTCCACAAGTATTCATTAGCAGTGGATCTTGATAATGATATGTTTTAATGATAAATATATACTTTTTTTTAAGTTCTTATATTTTAGATCATAATTAATAAGTGCTACTGTGAGGCCAAATCATCTTAGAGATTAAAAAAAATATACCTGACGCGCTAATAATAATGCTGATTGATATTTATATTTCATGTTACATAGCACCATCTTCAATTATTTTACTGTAATCAAACCATATAACTGAGTTCTCGCCTGAGTTGTGACAGAGGTTCGGGTAAGAGAGACTGAAGGGGCCGAGGGGAGGCTGGAGGCGGGTTCTGTAAATGTAGTGTTTATTACACTATACGAATTAAATATATATTAGAGAGCATTAATTTAACTCGTATTTATTTTTTGTTCTAAAGTTTTTCAATGACCCTTTTTAATTTGAAAGTTCAATATATACTGTCAGAGTATAATAACGACGTTATATTGCATCTGTAACATGTGTGATATAGATGGTCTTGTATGAGTATTTTTGAGTTCTTTTTATTAAATTATAATATTTATATTAAAAAAATATCTAAAAAACAAGCTTAGAAATGAATATGATAAGTATTTAATGTAATCTCAGTTTTTTTGTAAGTTCTTCTTTAATATGTACAAGTAAAACATTAAGAGCTGGTGAACATCAGAGAATGTTATTGTCAATGCGCTTCCTATACATATTTAGGAGCTGTTGGCTAATCAATTATAGTACGTAACATTTGGGGAAACTTAATTAAAAGCTTAATGAAATATATTATGTATAGATTATAATTAATTCGTGTTAATTTGTGAAGTACACGAAAATATATTCTCATGGTAACATTATAAGTTCCTACTTAGAAATCACAGCTGCATTATAAATAAGATAAAAATGCTACAGTCTTCTAATCTTGCTTCCTTTAGTGAATAAAAACAAACATGCCGCAAGCTATTACGTATGAAATAAAGAAATAAAATCCGTCCACAAGCCGAGCAGGCCAAGCGTAGTGACATGCACGATAGAGTCAATCAGACCTCAGATCTCATGTGTACCGTGATACAAATGTTTATAAGAAAACAGCTTAGAAATGACTGTTGAAATAATATCCACTAAGAAAATAATACAGTTTTAAAACGTTATTTCAGACAACGATGCTGAAAAGTATAAAAAGAGCACTTAACGTACTGAACTTTCAATCAGTTAAACCTTGATCGGACCTTAATATAATGATTATACCTTAGATTTACAAAAGATTTTAAAAACCGGCCTACATTAAAGTACAACTACACTATTGAATTTTATTTACTATCGTAAATGTAATCTTAATATTGACTAACTAAGACTATTTTTCACAAGATTTTGATCAACTGCCTATTTAACCTTTTAGAAATACGATACTACGGTTCTGAAAGGTTAGTCTTTAATCTGACAGAGGTTGTGGTAAGAGACACTCATAGGGGACATGTGGTATCAAGGGACGGTTTATAAATTGTTATTGGCATTTTATGAGTATCACTTAAAACATTCAGAGATATTTGGAGTCTTCTAAACTGTTAAAAGAGAGAAGGATCTTCATCAATCTGTGTATAACTAAAAAGTGATCTTTTAAGTTAATATTGATAACAAAATGAAATACTTCCTTTTATACGTATAAATAATATAACAAAATTATTTGTATAGTCTTTTTACTTACTATTTCTATTTTATATATTTCACTTAGATGGATTGAAATATCCAATGAAATATGTATGACTTTTAAAATTTCAATAAATGACATAACACAGTTGTAATTTAATAGTGATATTGTTTCCACACATGGCTTCATTTTAACTCGAGGAAGTAGATAGCAGATATATTAATTAGGCCTCGGCCTCGAATTTTGCGGGCAGCGGAGCGGCAGCGGGAGCGGCAGCGGGAGCGGCAGAGGGAGCGGCAGAGGGAGCGGCAGCGGGAGCGGCAGCGGGAGCGGCAGCGGGAGCGGCAGCGGGAGCGGCAGCGGGAGCGGCAGCGGGAGCGGCAGCGGGAGCGGCAGCGGGGGAGCGGCAGCGGGAGCGGCAGCGGGAGCGGCAGCGGGAGCGGGAGCGGGGCGAGCGGCAGCGGGAGCGGCAGCGGGAGCGGCAGCGGGAGCGGCAGCGGGAGCGGCAGCGGGAGCGGCAGCGGGAGCGGCAGCGGGGGCGGCAGCGGGGGCGGCAGCGGGAGCGGCAGCGGGAGCGGCAGCGGGAGCGGCAGGATCTTACGCGTATAATCAAATGGACCGACCCTCGAATACAGCGGTGCCCGCTGCCCGCTAGTTTGGAGAACAGTATGCGTTTCCGTGCCGCCGCCGCCGCCGCTCCGCTGCCCGCAAAATTCGAGGCCGAGGCCTTACATTACTCAGTAAGTGTGTCTGTCTATTATAAATAAATATTAACTAAATTCAAGATTCATACTGCTGAATAAGAACTGCGATTATGAGATTGGATAAAATTTGATAGAAACCGAAGAGAAATCATTTAATATCTCCACATACATACATAGTATGGAACAAAATCGCTTTCTCTGTTTCTATATTCCCTTGTATGGTTAAATCTTTTAAACTACGCAAAGGAGTTTGATGTGGCTTTTTAAAAGATTGTGTATTTAAAGAGGAAGGTACATATATATAATTTAATATCACTACATAGTATAAAACAAAGTCGCTTTCATGTTCCAAAATCCCTATGTATGCTTAAATATGTAAAACTACACGAAATATTTTAATGCGATTTTTTTAACTAGATAGGGTAATTGAATAGGAAGGTTTATTTTATTTTATTTATTTATTTATTAATTTACAGCGTCAATCTTTATTCAAAAAGTAGTTAAATACACTGTTAATTCAATATAGATCTATATGGCTCTTTACAGTATATAATGTAGATCTTTTGCCCGTGCGAAACCGGAGCGGGTCGCTATGTTTATATACAATGTTCACAGTTTTTGTTTAGTGTATTAAATATAAGCATTAAACGCGTGCGAAGCCGGGGCGCCTTGCTAGAAGATAATAAAATATAGGTAAAGACAACTATATTAATTAAGAATGAATGTATGTATTAGCAAAGTACAAACAATTTAATTATAAATAACTTTTCGAATGCTTTATTTTAATTATTTCCAGCAATTAATTTTAATATTTTCATAATCTAAAAGCTACGGAATTGTAAGTGAAGCAAAAAATACCCAATTTGTCACTTATAATTCAAAGGGCATTATTTTGAAAAGAAAGTTGCTCATTCAATTAATGTTCTTATTTCTATGATGATATAGTTTATATTCCAATAAAACAATTCTTATCATCTATACTAATAAAGAGGAAAGAATTGTTTGTTTATTTGTTATGAATAGGCTCCGAAACTACTGAACCGATTTCAAAAGTTCTTTCACCTTGGGAAAGCTACATTATTCCCGAGTAATATAAGCTATATTATATTTAAATAAAAATTAGAGATCCTTACTAAAACTCTAATAATGTAACCCAAGGTGTAAAAAAATGATCTGAAAAATTCCTTACGTCGCGTGCGCTGCGAAAACTATTGATGATAGAACCAAATCATTTACTATTACTTTGCAGAACTCATCATTATCTACAAAAAGTGTCGCGACAGCATATGTCTAAATATTATATGTAGTTATGTCACAGTAAGCGGTTTTTTATTCTAAAAATTTAATTTATTATCCGCCGCTTGAAAAGGCTCTTTATTTGTAACTTGGTATTAATCCTTATCAAAATAAATTACTTTATATTCAAGACGGCTTCAGTACCTTTTTATAACTCTTGGAATTATTCAATTCGGACATTTCATTCGGAAGATATCACGAGTTTAAATATGCAAGTATTAGAAAAAAGTCGCGTGGTTGCCGCTCACCGCGCTCAGCTAGCCAGCATGCGATGTAGGCTCCATGTAAGCGTCACTGGGGTACGGGGAGGGGAGTCAATCACAACTAATATTATAAATGCGAAAGTAACTCTGTCTGTCTGTCTGTTACGCTTTCCCGCTTAAACCTCTCAAACGATTTTGATGAAATTTGGCACAGACAATTTTTAGACCCTGAGAAAAATATAGGCTACCTTTTATTACGAAAAAGGGGATGAAGAGGTTGAAATAGGGGTTGAAAGTTTGTACGGTATTTCTGAATTTTAAAAGAGAAAACCATGAAACTTTATATTTAAGCACTTGATAGGATATATTTAAACATTTGTTCTAGCGTTTTTGAAATTTCGACCAGTGAAGGGGTGAAATAAAGGTTGACAGTTTGTATGGGATTTCTTAATTTTAGAAGATAAAACCATGAAACTTTATATTTAAGCACTTGATAGGATATATTTAAACATTTGATCTAGCGTTTTTGAAATTTCGACCAGTGAAGGGGTGAAATAAGGGTTGACAGTTTGTATGGGATTTCTTAATTTTAGAGGATAAAACCATGAAACTTTAAAATTATAGGTCATTTAGTTTTGAAATAAGTGAGATACGGAGTTTTGAGACAGCACATACGCGATTTGCTCATAGTGCACTTGGGAAAGCCCCATACAAGGCCGTCTCAAAATCGTTTGACGTGCAAGTCGTTGTTATGGAGTAAAAGTAATAAATTAATTTAGTCTTATAAATAAGCTTTCTTTTCTATATTTTTAAAATTATTATTTTTTGCAAACCATAATATATATTAAAAGGCATCAAAGTTGACTCATGTTCAATGGTGTTATTTTGGCCCAGTAGGTACGAGTACATTATACTAAAATTCAACGCCACATTACTTGAAAATTTTACTAAGATTATAAATGCGAAAGTAACTCTGTCTGTCTGTCTGTTACGCTTTCACGCCTACACCATTGAACTGATTTTAATTAAATTTGGTACAAAAATAGAGTTGATCTTGAGAAAGAACATAGGATAGTTTTTATCCCAGACTTTTGAAAGGTTCTCTTGAAAACGCGATATAACCGAAATCCACGCGTGCGAAGCCGCGGGCGGAAAGCTAGTCTTTTATACAATAATTGAAACGTTTCTCTTGTCAGCGTCAGTGTGAAGGGGACGTGACCAGACTTATAAGAATTTGCAGGAGATGGACTACAGCTTAATACATAGATATAACTAAATTATATACTTGAGTGTATACAATATTATTTTACTTATAATTTGATATGATGAAAACTTATTAACTTGAAAAATATGACAATTCACAGCAATAATGAGCAAAGCAACCATAAATACCTATTTCAAAAAAATTTATGATTACCAATGCATCCGACGTTTATGTGTGTAGCAAATATCATTGTACAAGTATGACCCACGCTACAATGTTATTGTTAGTAACCTTTTGTACTTTGAATGCCAAAAAAGATGCAATGTACCTAGAGGTATATTTTTGACAGCGATTTTCAATATCCGTCTCTACTATTCAAACTATTTTTGTTGATTCATTTTATTGTTTTTACATGTCAGATAATATCTATTCCGATAATCGGTTACTGTTTCATTATGTGTATCAAGTTGTCTGCATTACATACTTAGCAAAGTAAAATATGTTTACCAAAATATGAGTAACATCTTTCTCGAACTGTTATAAAAATTTTCAATAATTTATACTTTAGTTTGCTCGATAAAACCAAATGCTAAATTTCGTCGTTTCGTAAATACTGTTGCTTATCACGAAAGGCCGCATAATCTTAGACTGCATGGAAAATAAAAAATTTCGCATCGTATTATCCCACACGATGTTCTTACGTTCGTTACTCTAAACAAGAAATCAAACGGTTTGTTAATTCAATACAAGGGTTTCTTTAAAGGGGAACGAAATAAGAATTTACTAGTTCATTTCAAATCTTTAGAATCAAAATAAATCTATTGCTACCAAACACTTCAAACAGCTGTATACCTTACATTACAAAATTGTTTTTCATCATAGTCAAACATTAAGCTGTAGGATTAAAATAACACACCGTTAGACACATACATAGATACCGGTATTGACACATCAATATTCAGCTGTATAGTTGTGGCCAGAGAACACAGACACATAGCTAGTTCTACAATTCAAACACAAAAATCAGCCGGCTAGATTGAAATTCTAGTTCATTTGATTCATTTTATAATTAAAAAAATCTTTGCTTGACTGATACAATTGGCTGACATAACTTTGAGCTCATAATTATTAAGATATATTTTTATAAATAAACAGTTATTAGAATTTGACTTTTTTTGTAAAATTTTTTTACTCAGTCACAATAATGGAATTCTTATCAATTCTAAGTAATCAATATTTCTTTAAGTACTGTCAAAGTAACTACTCTCGTTTAAATCATGATGTTTATTATTTAAACATAATACCTTAAACCCGGTTATTCTCAACGCCTACAATGTGTGGAGAAGTTAATATTTCATATATAAAATATAAGAGGTTACTAACGTTGAAGGCAGAGTTTTTAACAACTTTTCAATTAACTCAAATACCAATAGCGACAAAAATATGTATAAGGAATGATAAAAATTTTGCTATTGGATCACCTTTTATCTGTGTTGTTACATTAAAAGGGCAATACAAAGAAACAGAGATTCTGTAAAGGTAGTAGTTGGCAAGTAGTATTCTAAATTGAACTCATTCGAAATCAAGGAAAGTATACCAATATAAACATTATGTTCCATTTCGTATTTATATTACAATATCTCTTCATTTATTACAATACTTTAATCCAACGAAATCATTAAATTATATCATTGCAGTCATACTGTGTCTGTATTCAACCGATCATTTGAATCTAAACTGTACACTAATACAGATCATGTGTAAATTTATGGTCTGTTAGTGTCATTAATAATTCAAGTGTGTCAGTTAAGCTTACTTTACGTGTTGTTAGCATTAACAAAGGTTTAATGAAAACTATGGAATTTACTGCGTATTAGGAAAGGCCATGATATTTTATATTGGTCTGTAGGTATCTATATTATATACTTATTATTTGGAATGAACCAAAGAGTTCTCGTTTATCAATCCACATAATTTAAAAACATATTAATAACCTGAAAATAATCAGCATTAATAGTTAAATTTATGTTCATGGACTCAATAATTAATAGTCTCGTTGTTTGTTAAAAAAATAAGTAAGAGGAAGTCGCTTGAAATGATAAAAGTGAATAACTTAACAATAGATTGAGAACCAAATGAGAGACATACAAAACGAACGTCTTCTGAATAATTTTCACAAAATTCTAGAAAATGATAAACGAAAAATAAAATAGCAGTATAAATATAAAATATGTTTATTGCACATACAGTTATTTATTAGGTTTTTTGATGACTATTTAAACAGGGATAAGGGATGAACATGTTCTTCGTTTCTACGATACACACTCAAAGCAGAAAAAATCACTCAGTCCTAGACAAATACCTCGAGAGGTGAAAAAACATGACCATTTGTGAACAGAAATCATTGTGAATGATTCACAAATATAACAAAGAAATAGAATATTCATCATTTAGGTTTTTAATATTAATAATTTTAAGATAATATAATATAAAAAAATAATGTTTACATTAAATGAATTATTTAGTTTCGTTTCGTTGTTTGTAATTTTATAATGTTCCGTTTCTTACATTACACATCGCAAAAGCAAAGCTCCAATAATGTTACAAACTTGATACATAAACATAAACAGTATGTTGGCTCCTAAATATAAAACCTCCCTCAAATTAAAAGTTACTTTATTTTTTTTTTTATGGGAAAAGGGGGCAACCGAGCAGACGGCCTACTTGATGAAAGGTAGTTACCGCCGCCCATAGACATCCGCAACGTAGATTTGCGGATGTGTTGCCGCCCTTCATTGGGGAAAAGGGGGGGGAAAGTTGGGAAAGGGAGGAAAAGGAAAGGGTGGGAAAAGGGAAAGGGCAACCGGCTCTCTCACTCACCGGACGAAACGCAGTCTTGTAAAGACTACTTTACGCCGATTTTCTGCGAGAGGGTGGTACTTCCCCGGTTGGGCCAGCCCATGTTCGAGCTGTAGTAACTGACCACAGCTAGGCTCTACCACCTCAAAAAAAACTTAGAACTTGTTTCTCACAGCTTTACTTCAATTATCTAAATCGTTTTGTATCGCAGAGTTTTATAAGTCTTTCAACAAATATGTATGTATATTTAAGATATAAGTTTAATGGTTTTGTTTAGATTTTTCTGCTTTAGTAATGAATTGCAATGGCAAGTAAAAGAAAATGAAATCTTATTTCTTTATATCTATATATATAAAAGAAAGTAGTGTTAGTTACTCCACTTATAACTCAAGAAAGGCTGAACCGATTTAGCTGAAAATTGGCAGGGAGGTAGTTTAGACACAGGAAATTGCAATAGGATACTTTTTATCCCGTTCGACAACATTCTCGTGGGACTTGACATGAAACGTCAGTCACATAATACGTGGAATAACGAAACACAATTGACAGCTATGCAATTGACGTATAATGACAGATATGTAATGACGTAATGATGACAATGAGATATTTGTAAGAGATCTACTATATAAAAATAAGTCCGGTTTACCATCCTGACGCTATAACTTTCATTTCTTCTTCTTTCTATAATTTCAACAGAAAAGCTTGAAAATCTTTTTTCATATACAGCGCCATCATACATAACATGTACTACAAATCAATATTTTAAGTAGATGGCGCCGGTGTATGATACATTGTTTGAAGGCTACTCATTGTTCTCTGCTCAGTTAATTTCATGTGACAAACCGGTATTGTGTTTGTAGTTTGAACTCTTAAAACCATTTAGTATTTGCGGGATAAATTTATAAAACATTGTTTTTCACATGGGCGTTATATTTTGCGTGTTCACGAGTTTGGAAACCATCCGCTTTATTTGTGTTAAAGTTAAACCAAAAAACAAAAAAATGTGGTTTACAAAGGAGCACTTCAATGAAACGGATAATTTGCGGACACGTATAACGCTTCGATTCGGTATCTACTTTGGATTCACTTTCATTTTCTTAGAGAAGTTCAACTAAATAACACATAACATCGAAATGAATTCATTACTCTCAAAAGTCGTATAACGCACTCCGGGTCCAATATAACAATGCCTTTAGAGTGCTGATGGGATTGCCCCGCCATTGTAGTGCATCAGGGATGTTCGCGGCAGCGAGGGTCTATTGCTTTTATGCCATTATACGCAAAAGATGCGGATCCTTGGTGTACTGATTGCGGGATAGTCCCAACAGCATCATAGCAAAATAGTTAATAAATTAAATAATACAAATCATTTGAAATATGTAATTACAATTTTTATATTTCATTACTTCAATTATATTTTTCTCAATTGTCATCAATTCTTATAATGTGAAAACGAAATTATAATAACTATATATTTTTTCATTTTCATAAATTTTTCCACCTTTAGATGTTTATCTAATTTTCAATTCCCTGTCATTTACTCTGACCTGTGTCGCATCTAATCTCGCTCGGTCAATATTTGTGATACTCGAGTGGAGAGTGTTTAATGATATTGGAGACGTAGAGTGGAAACTACTTTTAAAATACGGACTTGATATTACTTATAACAATATTTTTTTAATGTCTTATTTAAGTTTAATCCAATTATTGTTCATTATTTAAATCTTCAGCAAATATTCGTTCTTTATAACTTTATTTCCGGGATATACTACGGATATCATACTATCGCCCTAGCCAGTTAACTTCTGTTCGCAAATCTTTGTGTCGGAAGCCAAAATATTTATAATGTTAAACATCTACAGACGGAGCCGCACCATGTAAAACATGATCTCATCATCAACAAACTACACTTGCCTCAACAGCATTTGTAAAACCATCTGAAGCCACCTACAGTTGAGTGACAACCTGCCATAATACTTACGTGACGACTGACAGTCGTATAGAAAGATTACAACAGATACAAATATAAATATCAATAGACAAAAACATCCATTACAATTGAATTAAGTATTCGGTCCGAGTCAGATTGAATAGAAATATTGTTTCAGAAAAATATGACTTTGTACTGCCCGCTCTGAACATAAATACTATACCCCAAGGGAAACGAAGCAGTAACAATAAGTTAATAAGCCTGTTATTTTTTATTATTCCCAAAGGTTTTAATTTGATTTCTTGTTCGGTGATCTGATAAAATAATAAAACTTTTAATTTAGCTACATATCATTGTTTAAATTTTTGAAACAAAACTCACATTGTTAAATTTGTATGCTTTGACAAAAAAAAAATATTTTTAAGCTCAATGAGTCGTTGATGAGTTATCAAAAACTAAAGGAGTTTTAACAAAAAATCACATTTTTTTTAAAGAACTCATTACATGTGCTTTGATAGTTGAAATTATAATTTTATTTCATTCTAATTTGTGTTTTATTATTAGTATGAAATTAGAGCAGAACTACGAAGAGAAAAAGAGGTAGACGCAGGATAGACATATTTTAATAAAAATATTTTTTCAATGTGGTTAAATGACACAGTAACAGCTCATTTTTTTACCTCTTATTTTTATGTAAACAAAGCTTAAAAATTAATAGAAATCAATATTCGAGAGATGATATTTGCTCTTAGTTTTATTGGAATTATGAACTCGTTTCTGATCGATGCGGGATGTAACTACATCAGACAATACTGCCATGAATATTAATTATGAACTACGATATATTCGCTACTGAAAATTTAGATCAAAGATATGTAATAGTAGTTATACCACTAGAAAGACTCTATGACGAATATTGCATATCTATTATGTCCCACGACAACAATTCTAAATTAAATTCTATTTAACAATAATAATAGTTTAACTATACATATTATAAGATAATTTTATGCATACATTTATAATACATACGTTTAACTTTTATTATTTTAAATAATGTGACAAACCTGTCAGATAGTACCTTGTTATTAAATATCAACTGAGAGCTCATCGTGTTGGCTGCATGAAGCACATATTAATTGAGAGATTTCCTTTCCATTCAAAATACGTTTTGGTACAAATCATATGCATATCTGTCTTCCGTGGAGTATCAATGAGGATTCGAAGTTTAAATGAATTATATTTTGTCGATGCCTAACTCTATTCAAACTGTTTATTAATTAAAAACGTTAGAAATGTTCAATTCTGGATGTTAAATGACAAACCAACAAACTATACAACATCGAGCAATTGCTAAACAAGCTTAGATTTTAGCTACGTTTATTGAATTTAAACTTGTATATTATGAAAGAATTATATTTAAAAATCTATGGTGCTATGGAAGATCAAAAATAAAAAATAATCGTATGAAAAATTTAGTATTCATTTAATAAACATGTATATTGTTATTAAAATATTGCGACTAAATTAAATAATAATTAGATAACATTTAAACTCCTTGGAATGGTCAAGTTACATATAAATATCTGTATAGTTAATATTTAAAAAAATTCCAGCTCGAAGAAATATTTATCCGATATGTTCCCCGCTCCTCAAATACCAAAATATTGTTTTATTGTAAAAGGCCACTGATACATAAATATATGGTAACATGATTTTATTTTTAAAACACGATATATAACGATACCAAAAAAACTTGTCAGATATTATGTTTCCTCTACAATATGTAATAAGTAAGGGGTATAAAAAGAGTAAATTAAGTATTAACAATTAAACTAAAATTTTACATCAACTACTTATACATTATTAAGTTAATTTATCAAACAGTATAAAATATCTGTTTTTCGTTTACATAGAAGCGCGTGGTAGTAATTTATTGAAGCAGACAAAAGAAAAACTTTTATTTTTGGCAATTCGGTGTTTAGAGTGAAACAAACGACGTCTTTACCATCAAAATCTACGACATGCAATTTCCCCAAGTATTTATTAGTAGTGGATCTGGATAATTTGTTTTATGAAGTAAATATATACTTTTTTTTTAAGTTCTTATAATTTAGATCATAGTTAATAAGCGCTACTGTAAGGCCAGACAATTTTGAAAGATTAAAAATTTATAAAACTCACAATCTATCGCTGGTTGATATTTATATTACATGTTACATAGCACCATATACAATTATTTTACTGTAATCAAACCACATAACTGAGTTCTCGCCCGAGTTGTGACAGAGGTTCGGGTAAGAGAGACTGAAGGGGCCGAGGGGAGACTGGAGGCGGACGCTGTACATATATTGTATATTATACAAGGAGCATTAAATATATATTACAGAACATTAATTTAATTCATATTTATTTTTTGTTCTAAAGTTTTTCAATGACCCTTTTTAATTTGAAAGTTCATTACATACTGTCAGAGTATAACAACGTCATATTGCATCTTTAAAATGTGTTATATAGATGGCCTGGTCTAGATATTTTTGAGTTCTTTTATTAATTTACTAGTTTTTGCCCGCGACTTCGTCCGCGTTACTTTGGTCAAGAGTAATATATGTAGGTGTAGCTGACCAGTCGAACTCTATTCCGTCTTACAGGCCATAAATAATCAGGTTTTTCCTGTTTCAATCAAACAGAATTGACATATTTGTTAGTTGTCAAATCTAATGTCAAAAAAAACTTTTGTATGGGAAATAGAAAAGGGCTGTTTTTATGGTTTTCCCAGTAATGAATCAATTTTTCTCACCTTTTAAACCTTCCCTGGACTTCCAGGAGTATTTCAAGACTAAAATTAGCCAAATCGGTTCAGCCGTTCTCGAGTTTTAGCGAGACTAAGGAACAGCAATCCATTTTTATATATATAGAAGATTATATTTATTTGAAAAAAATATATCTAAAAAACGAACTAACAAATGAATATGATATAAGTATTTAATGTAATCACAGTTTTTTTTTGTAAGTTTTTCTATAATACATATATACGAGTACTAGTGTAAACATTAAGAGTTGGTGAACATCAGAAAACATTATTGTCATAGCGCTTCCTAAATTTAGTAGCTGTTGACTAGCTAAATATGGTACGTAACATTTGGTGAAACTTAATTAAAAGCTTAATCAAATATACTATGTATAGATTATAATTAATTCGTGTTAATTTGTTTAGTACACGAAAATATATTCTCATGGTAACATTATAAGTTCCTACTTAGAAATCACAGCTGCATTATAAATAAGATAAAAATGCTACAGTCTTCTAAACTTGCTTCCTTTAGTGAATAAAAACATGCCGCAAGCTATTACGTATGAAATAAAGAAATAGAATCCGTCCACAAGCCGAGCATCACTTAATGTACTGAACTTTCAATCAGTTAAACCTTGATCGGGACCTTATTATAATGATTATACCTTAGATTTATAAAACAGTTTAAAGACCGGCTTACATTAAAGTACAACTACACTTTTGAATTTTATTTACTTTCGTAAATGTAATCTTAATATTGACCTAACTATTTTTCACAAGATTTTGATCAACTGCCTATTTTACTTTTTAGAAATACGATACTACGGTTCTGAAAGGTTAGTCTTTAATCTGACAGAGGTTGTGGTAAGAGCCTCAATCATAGGGGACATGTGGTATCAAGGGACGGTTTATAAATAGTTATTAGCATTTTATGAGTATCACCTTTAAAAATTTCAGAGATATTTGGAGTCTTCTAAACTGTTAGAGGAGAGAAGGATCTTCATCAATCTGTGTATAACTAAAAAGTGATCTTTTAAGTAAATATTGATAACAAAATGTAATACGTTTATAAGTATAAATAATATAACAAAATTATTTGTATAGTCACTTACTATTTCTATTTTATATATTTCACTTAAATGGACATGGATCTCAAATATCCACTGAATGTTATCGCGAAAAAAACAATGATTTTAAAGTTTTATTGTAATTATGTTTTACCTAAATTAAAGAGACAGTTCCGCGACGTCGTCTCAGTGAATGCTCGATGCCTGCTGACGTGTTAATGAAAGACTCCACTTCACTTCTTTTCCACTGCACGGTTACTACATAGTTACAATGTGTTATGTTTTTATATTCTAGGAATATCTTTGTATATTCGACTTTATATAAAAAAATATAATCAGACTAGATTCTTTATGAAACTGGAAATTCTCTAGGCAATATTTAATTCCATAGAAAATGATGACACGCTTCGTATAGTTACAGTATTAAATATCTTCTGTATACAATCATTGATGAATCAAACTGCATCAATGACAATTACGTAAATGTTTTCCTCTGTCTTAAGATAAAAATTGAAAAGAAATCCCATAACTCCAAGAGTTATAAACAAACAGGAAAACGATAAAGAGTTACAAAATACTCAATTCCTCTCGACGTCTGCCGCATAGGAATAAATCTTCAAGATCTCTGATTTAAAGTACTAAGAGTTTGTTCTCAAGATTGGAAACACAATTGCCTGATGAAGGATAGTTCACGTTTTCATTATTTTGCTTGAAAATATAGTAATACATAAATTAAGTTACTATTTTGAAGTAATCTTTATTATTCATTTTATCTGTGATATTTTTACAAAGGACAAAAATGTACACTTTGTACTTTATATGGGGAGGCTATTGGCACTGCTAAGAACTGCTACCTACTGAAAGACTGTCCTATCTAGAACTAACACAAACTCATTCTTAGAAGGTACTTAATTATATAAGTACGTTAAAGTAAGACTCCGTGAACAACAAGTTAAAATTAGATTCCCTAGTTTATTACTCACTTTGTATGTTTCCTGTAAATTGTTAAATAACACAATAATTCAAAACACTGCATCTAAACTGTAATGTGATAATAATACTCACCAAGTGTTGTAGATTAAATAGGATTTTATATACTTTAATATAATGAAAGTAATAAAATTGTACGAGTTCTGATTAAGTTAAGGTACATATCCAACATTTTAATAATAAGTTACTTTTCGAATGCTTTATTTTAATTTTTTCCAGTAATTAATTTTATTATTTTTTATAATCTAAAAGCTCCGGAATTATCAATGAAGCAAAAAATGCCCAATTTGTCATTTATACTTCAAAGGGCATTATTTTGAAAAGAAAGCTGCTCATTCAATTAATGTTCTTATTTCTATGTTAATATAGTTTATATTTCAATAAAGCGATTCTTATCATATTCTATAACTAAATTAGTCGGTCTGTTGAATACTTCGGGTCGTTTGGTTTTAATGAGATTGAGAGATTTAATATTTTGTTTTTGTTTCACATTTCCATATTTCTAAAAAGTTCTAATAAAAATCAGTTATGAATAAACATTGATTTTATTAAAAATATTTGAACAGTATATAATGTATTGACTTTATTATTTAATAATTAAACTGTGTCTTTTTATATATGCACTACGGGTATGCATTATTTTATTCTACATTTTATTCCAGCATTGCTGAACACGGGAAAACCTCAAAGTACAGTCAGCGCCTTATGCTTGCATCTACACTCTAGGATAATAAGCCAGAACATTGAAGAAATTTTTGATAATAATTACACTTGCAGTGTCTTATTTAGGTACACACGTTGCATCTTCATATAATAATAATTATTTAATAAATCTAAACTGTATCAATAAGTAAGTGATTTATAGTTTTAATTATATTAGAACTTTGAACAACTTGACAATTCTTTTAAGAAAGTTAGAATACAATATAATTTCATGAAATATAAATAAGTTCCTCCATCCATCAATATTAATTTATAAAATCATATCTACATTATTTGAGCTAACTACTTATAAAATAAGAACTTTTTGTAATTCAAGTCAAGAACTGAACTCTCACAAAAAACACACCACATAGCATTAACAATTAATGTATACACCAAATAGAGTACCGTTATTGATATAAGTAGGTATGTATACGTTCATAAGTCTAAGAAATATATAGGATAACTTTTGTAACTTATAGTTACTGCTTTGAAAAAACTAAGAAATTGCAAAAACTTTTCTTTTCCTTTTAATAACGGTTCTCATAGTACACATATAAGGCTAAGATTAGGAATATACTACGTATAAATAAGTGTGAGTAAATCTGGATAAAAGATTGCTAAAATAGATTACAGGTCCATATCAATATTGTGACACTATCTCAAATAAAATGTCGTGTTTATTTCCTCGTAATTTTTGTTATTTCATCAAAAGATGAATAGGTACATTGTAATATTAAGTATTAGTTTAGTTTAGTTTCGTAATAAGAATTACTCGCAACTATTTTACATGAAACAACAAAATTGTAACAATATGAAGAAATTATTCAATTTATAATTATTTTGCAAAACATTTCAATCACATAGCTCGTTTTCCTAACACGATACTGACAAGAAAAAAATATATTTTTCAAATTCTAGTATGGCTTTTAAAAATTCATTAAATGACATATTATAGTTTTAATTTTGTAGTGATATTGTTTCCACATGTGGAGTCATTTTAACATTTTTCAAAGAAGCATCAATATAAATATGCTAATTACATTACTCATAAAAAAATCTGTCGGTTATAAACTGGGCAGGAAATTACTTGTAAGAATATAATAATGATAAATAAAATTCAAGAGTCATAATGCTAAATAATAAACTTGCTTGACATATTTAAGGTTATACAATCATTCTATTGGCAACTATATATGAGTGGTGAGTTGTGAGAATATAGTAAAATGCACCCCACGCTTTTCACTCTGAATTTAATTATTCTGTTTGGAACTTAAATTTCATTATAATTTTATTTTGAAGTAATTAACTATGATTGATTGTTTAATCATTTGCTACGACAATATAAACTCTTTGTTATTAATAATTATTTTTAAGTTTTTAGTTCGGTTTGTTATAAAAGCGTGTTTTTTAGTTTTTTATACTAATATTTATTTGCGCTTACATTACAAACGCAAGCTGAACCCTACGAGAATGATCAAAAAAATGCACTAAGTATTGCACACATTGCAAAAGTCTTTGAAAACTCGCAAATGGTATATGTGTATCTCGCAAATGGTATAATTATATATATTGTCATTTACTATTTACGACAAACAATGGCGAATTTTCTAAGCGACTTTAACCAATACAGCATCAATCTTTATTCAATTAAGTACTTAAATACATTGTTGATTCAATATCGAACACACAGATATACACAGAAAATCGGCGTAAAGTAGTCTTTAAAGGCTGCGTTTCGTCCGATGAGTGAGAGAGCCGGTTGCCCTTTCCCTTTTCCCAACCTTTCCTTTCCCTCCCTTTCCCACCTTTTACTCCTCCTTTTCCCCAATCAAGGGCGGCAACACATCCGCAAATCTACGTTGCGGATGTCCATGGGCGACGGTAACTACCTACCATCAAGTAGGCCGTCTGCTCAGTTGCCCCCTTTTCCCATAAAAAAAAAAAAAAAAAAAAAAAAAAAAAAATATAGATCTATATGGCTCTTTACACTATACGAGTAGATTTAAGGTCGTGCGAAACCAGAGCGGGTCGCTATGTTTGTAATAATAATAACTTTTTATTTCAAGTGACTATGACTATTACTTTATTTTTTTTTGTGTCCCAAAGGGGCAAGCGAGCAGACGGCCTACCTGATGGTAAGTAGTTACCGTCGCCCATGGACATCTGCAACACAAGGGGTGTTGTTGATGCGTTGCCGGCCTTGTTTGGAAAGGAGCCACCTGACCACGTGATGTTTGAAAGACCCCATGTTGTAGCTCACTGGAAAAGCCTCGGGCGGAAGATCATTCCACATCCTGCACGTGCGTGAAGAAAATGATCGCGACGCACGTACAGTTCTGCAACTGAATGCATCATAATATAATATACAATGTTCACAGTTTTTGTGCAGTGTATTAAATATAAGCATTGAACGCGTGCGAAGCCGGGGCGCGTTGCTAGTAGACAATAAAATACAGGTAAAGACAACTATATTAATGAAGAATGAAGTATAACCAAAAACCCAGACAGTAAAATTGTTACGTTCAATCCTGCATTTAAAAAGAATGTAATATTATTTTAAAATCCGTTCCTATTTTCATTCGTTTAATTGTAATAACATTCGGAAATTCACACAACAGCGCGACTCGTACAGAAAGTAATTTAATTTATCCCAAAGGCTTGCTTATTCTAACAGAAGTAAACCAATACTCCTTAAAACTTCATCCTATTATTATGTAAAATCTAAGCGCACGGTAGTGCGCCGGCCAAGTTCCACAGGCCGGCGCATGCCGTGCACTATATTTACACGAACCGTTTCGACCCACTTTTGACCCCCCTGTAGCTCAGTGCCTATTGCCAGTACAGAGATAAAATTTTACCTACGTAATCATATACTAGTCCTAAAGCAGTATGCCAAATTTCATAGATAAAGCTTCAGTAGATCCTGAAATATGACCCTGTGAAAATAGCTAATTTTGGCACTGACTCACTGACAGGTAATCAAAACCTTTATATAGGCGCTCAGCTCAGCACAATAAAATACATAATAATGGAATATTAATAATTAATAATATGAGTACATCTATCAATCGGTGATAAATGAAACTAAAAAATAAAAAATAAATATAGTTTAAAAAAAAAACTAAAAAACACGCTTCAATGATGAAAGAAACCGCGTGGAAACTAATTTAACCTTTACAACCTTGGAAATCAATTTAATTTAAATTGTTTAAAATAAACAATAAATGGTGTTAATTTAATTATTTAAATTATATAATATTTAAATTATATAAATATAAATAATTATATAAATAATAAATTAATGATACAATTAATTAAGTGTTACGTACAGCACTAAAACCTGCCAAGTTCAAATTTAGAAGTATTTTAATTTTAGATATTTTTAACCAAGCTCCTACGTATTTTCATAACTATACCATATTTTAAGTTGGGTGTATGATAAAGTGAATTTCGGCCAGATGGACCGTTGACGTGAATAAGGTGGCGGGTAGTGGCTGGATGTGGAAGGCAGAGGACTGGGTGTGGTGGCGAGTCTTGGGAATGGCAAATGTTTACCAGTGGATCATGCTGTTGATGAAGATGATTATGATCGATTTCAAAGTGCATCTAAACTTGGCATTAGATTGGATTTCACCCCTGTTTTAGGCAAACAATTAGCCGATTGGAACTTGGCCCCCTTTTTAACAGGCATGTTTTTGGTGAGATGTTACCTAATCAAATGTGCTGGCTTTGGTTCTTTAAAAAACAAGCTTCCAAAAAAAATACAAGACTTCCTTAACAGTGATTATTACGTATTTACACCATAATTTACAAATTAGAAATTTACTTTACGTAATGAAGAGCGGCATTATTCTTTCCTTTTTGAACAAATAGGTGTTTAAAAGTTCTAATTTAACTAATTTACTTATGGTGTCTGCTGTTTCTGTTTGTCTTTACATATGTATTTAGGTATATATGTTTTTATAGAACAAGAAAACGGAAATAGATGTAAGATTGTTTAATCTTATATCAAAGCTGGGAAAAGAACAGATGGTCTACTAGATGGACGGTAGTGGATGTGTTGTCAACGTTGATTGTGGAGGAGGAAGAGGATAGAATGGGAAAAGGGAAAGGGCATCCGTCTCTCTCACTCATTGGTTGAAATGCAGCCATTTAAGACTGCTTCAAGCCAATCTTCGTTGTGACAGTGGTACTTCTAAATAACTTTTGTTGTTAAGTAAAATAGTATCATGTGATATAAAGCTACAATATTTAAAAAATGATCAAAGAAACTGCCCTTCTTATTAAAGGAATATATTATTTAAGAAACCTTAAAAAACTGACATACATATGTAATAAAATAAAATAAACTTTTTTTTTCCTCTGACCTAAAATAAGAGATTTATAATTTTAACGTGTACATTTGTATGTGTATGTCTGTCTGTTGGATCCCAGTTCATAAACGGATTGACTGATTTCAATACGTATTCCACATTTGATAGCCAGCTTGCTTGCGGTGTTTTTAAGCTTGATAATTAGTTACACAATGGAGTAAGAGAATCAGTTTTTAACAAAATTATTTACGACATTTGATACTTTTATTTACTCGATTAATAGCTTCAAGCAGGGAACTTTTAAACAGTTGATTACATGTTGTTTTAATAGTGCAACTGATTATTTTCTTACAATACTTTCGATGCAATCACAAATTATTTTACCGCTACCATGTGAAAATTTATTAGCGCCAGAGTGGCGAAAAAAATCTAGAATACTTCGGAGCAAGTTTCTTTTAATTACTTTCTTAATCAGATTTACATTACGAACAAACTTTTGTTCCATATGTATATATATTACTTAATACACACGAAACTTTCTATTCCTACTATGGACAACAAAACATATAACATATGACAATAGTTAATACGAGATAAGACAGTTACTTACTTAGTTGAATGAGAAGTTTTCCATGACTCAATATTCTATTGACTACTTATAGAAAACCCAGTCATAACAGTTGTACTACAGAGAGACGGGAACAGGACTGTATTCCGTTTTCTACTATTGCTCTTATAAATATTGATTGTTAAAAGTAAAGACAAAGATTATGTAGTTGCAAGTATGTGACGTATCTGACGTTGTCTCCCAATTCTTTTGTCACTTTGGGTCAGTGCCGTTAGGAAAGTAGGATCTATCCATAAAAGTATTTTACTTCATATATCTGTATACTCAATAAAAGTAAAATAAATATAATTACTTATTAACATTGTAACACAAATATAGAAATAATAGACCAGATAGAATAGAGATGTCTTAATATACCTAAACTTAAACTTAAAACATCTTCAAGATTTAAAAGTTCTACTGCATTAAAACTATTCTATTTATAACTTTATATCAAATTTAAGTTCTTCATTTTATGAAAACTATTCAACCTCAGACAGACATAGTATAAACCGTCATAGACATTAGACAGAGTGAGTGGTGACGAGTTGTTTGTGATAAGAACTAACCTGAGAGCAACCCTCGAGCCTTTTTTATTATTTATGTTATTATTACATGACGGTTTTTATTTTGTTATCGTAAGTTATCGTATTAATGAATTCCTAGTTAAGGATTATAGTCCAGTACGTTATAATGTAATTGCCTGTCTGTGTTTCGTTTCTGTCGTTTATTGACGTCATTAACATTGAATCATATCAATGAACTATGGTCGGATGAAAACAAGATAATAAAAAATTACAGCATTGATATTTATTATACATACAAATCTTATTGAATATTTTCATTTTATTCATTAGCATCCTTACTTAAGCCTGAGAGCACCACTATACATACGAAGTATTAAGAGTTTTTTATTCATAAATTATCACACATTATAGTTTTAAGGCAAGCGATTCAATGTACTTACTATGCTGTTAAATTAATTAATTTTTTAAATAAATTAAAACAGATACTATTAGCCTGTCATGTAACTGTACTTGCGTCATTATAATTTCATACAAATTCATATATTTATTGTTTCATCATGAACTTCACAATTATTATCATCAAAATGTAAATTTTAATGATAAACGGTTATATTGTTTCGTAAATTAAAATATTTTCACTGTATTGTAACAAGTAACGCGAAGTATTCGACGTCAGGGAATAATTGATTACAGATTGATCTATAAAAGCCGATGCGGGCTAAATTGAATTCTTATGTAGAAGCATCACGGCGAGAAATGGCTTCCGAATCACTAAATTTCACAAAAAACTCATATTATTTTAAAATATGGCCAAGAAATAATTAGCATCAGACTTTATACTATTTTAATACATATAAATATACTTTCAATTTGATATTTGAAATAATTAATAAAATTGAAAAATATTATTGTGTCTGTTTTTGGAACTTTGGTGTTAAATTGTTTTTAATCTGTTATAAGTTTAAAGAGATGCATAATAATAACGAATACAGTTTTTATAACATCTTAATAATGATCTCTTCCTGGAGTGTACTAAAATGTCTGGGAGCTGTTTATTTTTATTACCATTTATCAGCTTTCAAAACATTTATTGAATGGATTTATAAATATTATAAATATGTCCACTAATTTTTTTTTAAGTACTGAAAAACGAACTAACTTTCAGGCGGGCTAATTTATGTTTTCATTTCTTAAGTAAATATGTTTCAAGAGAACATTCTGTAACAATTCTTTGTGTTGTAAAAAAATTGCATAATAATGAATCCTTAAAACAATAAAAAGATACGGTAAATTGTACTATAGTAAAACGTTGTATTAATAAAATAAAATATTTATTAATCAGGTAGTCTGTCTGATTGTATTAACTAAACCCAGTACTCTGGGAGTCACGAGCCTCGCTGAAATACATCGAGCGTTAATTAATATGAGAGCTGGTGAATGAATTGGTAATAAAGAGTCGTTTTCAAATATTAAACTGATAATGTCACCAATAATTTCAAGTACAGCGTAAGGATGTATGTTCCTTGATGCTCTGATTTAAAGTTAATAGCCATCATTGAAACGGTTCCTTCAAAATTTCTTAATTTGTTATAAAGGAAATCGGTAAACTATTACGGAATTCACTTTAAACTAAAATAATATTATAATTTTTTCTTAAATTTTCTTTGAGTGATAAACGTTACTCCTACCATATTTTGACTGTAATAAAATTTTAAAGACGGAATATACAAACAACATAGATAATACTAGTGCCTAAATAAAATGAGCAACGTAAATACAAACTAAAAATACTTAAACCATTTCAACTTAAACTTATTTCAATAATTTGTTTTGTTTAAGCTTAATTGGAGATGTTAAAAAAGTTTAAGGATTTCGTGGCTTATTTTGCTAGAAAAACTGTTTCATTGCTAGGAAAAACTTTATAATTTATTTTTATTTTGATTTTAATCACTTTGAAAGTATACACATTTCACATTCACTCCTTTCTTTATAATTGTCTTTTCTTTTGTGGAATTAGATATAAAGCTGAGTAAATATGATGATAGAATTTTTAATACAACAGGAAATATGTAAATTATAACAAAAGCCTATTAATATTGAAAATGTTTTTGTATATCAGAAATATTACGAATGAATTACAGTTTAACGCCATTTGAATTTGTCATTAGGTTTTCAGAAATTCCTCTTGCTTTACAAGGAAACCTTATAGGCTATAGCTCTTATAAAGTGTGTTGTTTGAAAAGAAAGAATATAAAAAAATATAGATCACTTAAAGTTCTTAACAACTGTACGATAGAACGATTTTCAAGAATATTTAATTACACGTTCAGTGGAGATCCATCTACTCGTTTCGGATCTTTCTAGAATACAAACTAAACGATTCGTTTTTTCCTTTTTCAAGCACAACAAAGTATTCGACTAGTTTATTTGTGTATGTTTTTGGATTTGGAGGTAAACACGAAAAGGGTGAGTAGGTTTTTACTGAGATTTAACTTTACGCCATTGCGTTTGTCTCTACTTAACAGATATTAAACTTTAGATGACATTTTCCAGCTTCTCGAGTACGATTGACGTATTATTAAAAGGAAAGGGCAATCTGAATCACTTGAGGTTTCCTCATAAACCATCACATCTTACGGTTAAAAAACGATGAACACAAATATAAACATCCACTAGTAATAAGGAGCTTGTGAATAATGATGTTTCTTGATATCAAATTGTCGCTAATCGTTATTGGAGGCTGTACTGATCAAGAACGTATGTCACGCGAGATAATTTTTAAATCTGTATCACCACTGATGCTATAACCTCCATGTATGTATAAAACATTTTGAGATCAACAGTTTTAACAATTTAAATTTCAGAAGAACAGATTAAAACACGAATACTTATAAAATAAGTATTACAAGCGATATTATAAAGTATTAGACAATTTGATAATAAATATTTACTTGATATCATATAAATCATATTTTTGGATAGAATATTCTTCTTGAATGAAAAATTTCACATAAAGATATAAAGAAAACATATTTTAATTTAATACAATGCTGGATGTATGTATATTATATGTACATACATGTTTGTATGGTAACTATTATTTAAATGATTGTATTTTTAATAATTACTTGTATTTCTAGTTTAATGTTTGATTAGGGCTTAGGTTTTGATGTTTTAAATTTTCAAAAACAGAAGTTTTTATAAAGTTAGTTTTAATTTAACATATTTGCTTCTAGTTGTCCACACATTACTTAAAGTCAACTAATTAACGATCAAATAGAAAATGGCTTTAATAGAAAATATTCTCACAATATGTTGCAACATATAATATATGTAACATTGACAATATTTTCGTGCTAAATGTTACTTACATGTTTATGTTTAATGTAAAAGGAAAAAAATTCATTAATTAGTTAAATGTCTTATAAACTAATAAATCCTCCCTATTTAAGATTAAAAACCGAATCTTCATACTACTCCATAAGTATTGAAACTCCTTTAGTTTTACTTACATGTTAATGTTTATCACATCTTCATTTTACTCATTATAAAGGAGGCCACGTATTAGTTCCAATGTGGCATAAAAAAGACGTCAAAATATTGTACTATGTTTTACTTTATGATGTGACAATGTTATTTTTTATTCAGTAAAAATACAAAAGTCAAAGGAAGACTGTTTACAAATATTGATAGCTGTTATTGTATATAAGGAAGTGTGATGGTTTGTTCCTTAAATAATAACGATTCTTATCTATATTCCCATTAACAAACTGTTTTGATTGAGTCTTGTTTGTTTGAGAAATTATTTGAGTCTTCGTTGGCTTAAACTATTTTTAATAGATGCTATGACTTTTTATCATTTTCTAACAAAAAGCAAAAATGCAGAAGCCTTCTATAGTTCCATCACTGTTATTGATAAATGGAAACGTATTTTCTATAGTTTCTTAATTATTTGTTTGTTACAGTGGTTAGTAATATATTATGTAGAAGCGTTAATTCAATGATTGCTATAAAGTAAGTATCTATAGTACATTGGTTTCAAGACAAAGACACATATTACTTAAATCATCTCTAGCTTATTGCCGGTTTTAAGTGCTCTTCTACAACATACATTCAAAACCAAATTGAATAAAAATAAAATATACATAATAACATAAAGCAGCTAAGAAAACTATTTTTGTGTCCATAAAAAGCATAAAATGTTCTGAACAGAATGGAACTATCCTTAACATAACTTTAAGTTGACCAAACGAATGTATGATTATATACCTATAAAAAAGGTTAATTCACTTTTTTTAAGGATACTTCATAATGTTGGAATATATGTCATGAGTTATAAATAATCACATATTATTTGCATTTAGCGAACTAAACTTACTACATATTAAATTCATTTATTACCAACGGTTACCAATAAATATGTTTGAAACATTTTAATAACTGATAATTTTATTTCTACTATAAGACTTTTTTAATTAAAAGTTTTTTTTTACTCAAGACAATGATAAAATAACATCTATTTATCGTTAATATTTATTTGTTAATTATTATATTTAGATTAATGTTTGTACTTAGTATGTAATCTCTTTTAAATAAAGTCACTTATAACACGTAGTATTTAAGATATACTACATATAATACCGGTAACACATCATGTCTCAGTGTCCATCACAGCTGACAGCATCACGCGTCGTCGACCAACTTTAAATTACATTCTCTAGTTCGCTGATCACAATATACAAACTGTCGCGGGAACAGGATCAAACTAGATATTAGATTCCTAGGACTAATATAAAGAATAAATTTTTGAATCCTACCTTGGTGTGTAGACTAAACTTACATACTTAGTGTGTACATATATACTAGCTTATACCCTTGACCAATTTCCAGGTACCAGGTGCCTCATGTAAGTAAAAGTTCTCCTCACTTTATTCATATTCTAAGGTCTGATTTTACGTATGTTCTAGGGAACATTGTAAATAATTTCTAATGAATACTGTCACTCATAAATAAGATGTTAATAGATTATCTAATAATTGTTATGGTATTACATACATCTCACAACTTTTACCAGTAGAAAAACTGTGTAGCGAGACTCGGTTTTTATTCACAACTTTTGTTTTTGATGGCATTTCTTTTACGGTAAGTAGACATAAAGTCACTAAAATTAGCTATACTCCTGTTGTTATTTGTTGTTACAATATTTTTTATTAAAACGTCAATCTGATTAATATTTAAAATTACTTAAGATATATTAAAAGCTTCTAAGTAATTTTATTTTTATTATTGAAGTTAAACTAACTAATAGAACTTTACAGAATTTATAAATTAAAAGATTTAACAACACAATTTATGTTCCTATTTAAATAAAGAAAAACGCGAAGTAAAATAATTATAATAAGTTATGTAAAAGAAAAGAAATATTTCATTCAATAAGAAACACGTCAAAAGAGCTCAAAGAGAATATCTGTCCTTCGATGTCATTCTTCTTTTATATAATAATTGAAACTTTTCTCTTGTCAGCGTCAGAATGCAGGGAGCATGACCAGAATTTAAGAATTCGGAGGAGATGGACTACAGCTTAATACATAGACATAATTATAAATTATATACTAGTATATATAAATTTAATTATAAATTTATATTGTATAAACTTATTAACTGGAAAAATATGACAATTGACAGCAACAATGAATAAAGCAATCATAAATACCTATTATAAAATATTTCTTGATTGTCAAAACATTCATCGTTTATGTATGTAGCAAATATCATTGTACAAGGATGACCCACGCTACAATGATATTATTTCTGACCTTTTGTACTTTGAATGCCAAAAAAATATGCAATGTACCTAGAGGTACATTTTTGACAGCGATTTTCAATCTCCGTCTCTACTATTCAAACTATGTATTTTCATTATTGTTTTTACATGTCAGATAATATCTATTGTGATTATCGGTTACTGTTTCATTATGTGTATCAATTTGTCTGCATTACATACTTAGCAAAGTAAAATATGTTTACAAAAATATGAGTAACATAGTTCTCGAATTGTTAGGAAAAATGTTCAATAATTTATATTTTAGCTAAGATCTATATAGAAAATTATAATCAGTCGCAATTTCTGTTTCAAACCAGAACGACTTCAAATAATGCAAATGTTTTCTCATAAACATGTTGTAACTGATATCCATTTGAAGAACATAAATGTTGTTATGTTTTACACAGATATTTGTTCGTTACTTTTTAAAACAGAATGTTGTTGAAAACTTTTTTATTATTCATATTTCAATAAAAGTTTTGCTCCAGTAAACAAAAAATAGCACGCGTTTTAATATAACTAATTCCAAAATGTGATTCTAAACGAAATTTTTATAATTTGATTTAAAAAAATTATTTCGGGATATTGTTCTCTCCTATGATCCTAGTCAGATACGATTTTGGTTGACCATCACTAAGTAAACTTCATTGTACAATTACATACATAACAATTTCAATACATATATAACAATTTGTACCATACAAAAAACAAATATTACATATCACACTGAAAGGACTAACTAGAATAAAATTTAAACATATACACGGTAAAAATAAAATAAACGATTAAAAGAAAAACGTAGAGCTAATTCATATATTTTGACTAAAAGTGAACACTCACTATGATTCTAAAGTTATAAGACACTCACTTATTAATTTCTTAGGATATTGAGACTCATGATATAAAATGGTAACATTATCTCTATTCTTAATATGATAGTACATATTTAAAAATTATGGACTTTGTTAACAAAAGTGAAATGTTTGACTAAATTGTTTAAAAAATAATGTATTTTTGTGTTTCATTAAATTCTTATCTATATATAGTTCTTATCTAAAACACTTTGATTATTATTGTAACAAGAACATTCATAAATTATATTTTATAAATTGGTAAAGATCTTTTTATACATGAAATTGAGGAAGAACTGTAACCTTATACATGAACAAAGCGTGAAGAAATTAAAATAATTTGTTGAAATAGAAAAAACACAAAAAATGCTTTTATATTCATGTCTTAAAATATCTGATAAACAATATAACAAAAATATATTTTAAAGACTTGCGAGTCTTTTTACTCCACACCTTTTAAATATTATTGGTTAATAGTGTCCCGTGTAACAAAATAGTGTAATAATTATTTGATCATTACATCATCCTTCCAGCTACTGAGATCATTCAAACATTATTCCAGTAGTGGGTTTCCACCTAAACGGGCGACCTGTAAGAAACCTAGGTTGTATACTTCAATTTAAAACAACTATACTTCAATGAATACTATGTGTATATACTTGATTCACCTCAGCCCGAGCTTCTCTATCAAGTTCACTGAGTCTGTTTCTCGTGTACTGTATGCTGCCCGCCTTCAGCAACAAACACATACAGTATTTCTTCAGGTCAATATCATGGGTCCACTGTGGTATGATAACTGATAAAAATATGATGAAATACTTAACTATCACTGAATTATCAGATAGTTATGTTTATACTTATTTACTTAACACCAAAAACGATGAAAAAAATTAACATCAATAAAGTATTAGGAACAGAGGATCAAGGAAGAAACTTCCTAAGCGGACCTGATCTCATGAAAAGATTAAAAAAATTACACGAAGTTCTCAAAGCTCTTAACTTTAAATTGATATGTAACTCATCAAGTTTATGAAATAATTTGATGCAATTATGAAGAATAATGATTGCATATTTATCGAAGGGTTACATAAAACTGTAATGTTTGATCCACATAAATACGTTCTCGTATGTATACAATTAGTAACTGAGGTTTAGTGTACTCACGTAAAACTTCGCTTCCTACTGATGTTTTAGAATTTGGATGCATGTATGATGGGTAACGTGATCTTTCCTTCTGATAAATCTTCACAGAAACTGCCATTGCTGTTTAACTGGAATAGTAATACACATAATGATTTCCTACTAATACTATAAATGCGAAAGTAACTCTGTCTGTCTGTCGATCTGTTACGCTTTCACGCCTTAACCACTGAACTGATTTTCATGAAATTTGGTACAGATATAGAGTTGTCCTTGAGAAAGAACATAGGATACTTTTTATCCTAGACTTTTGAAAGGTTCTCTTATAAACGTGATTTAACCGAACTCCACGCGAGCGAAGCTGCGGGGGGAAAGCTTGTATGATATAATTTTTTTTCGAAACTGATATATATAAATCAATTATATTAGGAACACAAAAATAACCTCCTCCGTACGAAGATTACAATAGTCATGTCGAAGCTGAATAAAAAATATAATGATCATCGTTAATTAGAAAAACATTCACATTTCAATTAAATTTCTCTAAAACTGTTATGATAAATTTAAATTTGTTGGAAATATAAAGTCTGTTTAATGTATAATATTATCAGTGAGATATTTGTTCATTTGATAGTAACGATATTTATTTATATAGGACAGATTTGGTAAAACGTAGAGCTTAGAAAAATGTATAAGTTATATATTACTCATATGTGTCATCTTTTTGTATTGATCCTCAGTGGGGCAAATGAAGTTTTGCTCCCAATAAATCTCAGTGCCGTGTTCCTGCCACATGTCGTATAATTGATCCGCGAATCCCTTGACTTTCTGTAAAAATATATATTATTCACATAATTATTATACGTAGTCTACATTATTGTATCATAAAAATTTTCTACAGTTTTCAACTACACTTTATGAAAGGATATCGTTCTACAATTTATATTTTAAGTTACTTCTGTTAATTATTAATTACATTAATTAATAGTTATAATAAGACCGAAGCATCTGGTGCTAACTCGAGGTCTATTTTCATTGACTCCACCATTACTTGAACAGCGGGGTTTATGGTCAAGGGAACACCGTAGACCAAATATTAAAATTTAAAAGAAATATTATAACTATACCTCATTTTAGCAACGAATCATTCATTTTATTGTAAATCATTATTTTATTGTATTATGTGTTTAGCGAATTAAGCAAGGTTTAACAATTTAAACTACTTACAAGCTATTAATACAGGAGATTAATTTTCGTAAGCGAGAGTGCGCGTGCGAGTGTCGCCGTAGCGATAAAGGACAAACGTCACACAACTACAGTCTAAGCGGACTGACCGTCAGTCACTGACGAGTGACGAGTGACGTACCCGGCGTAGCAGTGTTACCAGAATATTTTTTTTTCGAATCAAGATTTTTTTCTTGTTATTGATTGCATTTTGTTTTAAAAAGTATTATTAAATAATTAGGTATTATAAAATATTATCTTAATAAGTACTATAAAATAAGAATTTAAATATTTTTTTAAATATGTATTTCTAAAAATATTTTGAGAATCTGCGTGACGTTGGTTGCTAAGCAACGCTTTGTTATTAAACATTCCACATCGAATTTGGCTGGAGTATATATATACATATTGTATATATTGCGAGACAGTTTTCGTTTTAAAATCCATGCTATACGAATATACATAAAACTTATTGAAATTGAGTGTTGAATGTTGATAATCTTTTTTTTCTGCATAAAAATGATTTGTTAATTAAATATTTCAAAAAAATATATATAGCCAAGTCGGCTACCTTTAGCCAGCGAATAAAATAATATCGCAGCTCGGTAAGGGATAGCCCCGTCTTGCAAAACTGAGGCGCAGTGTCCGCTCAGCTGGGTAGCGGCGACATTGCACATCCTCGATATATACAATTTAATAAGAAGTTTGTCCGTCGCAAAAAAGAAAAATATTAAATAAGTTTTAAACAATAATTAAACAAATATAATTAAAGGAGATGGAAACTGGTTTGCCCAAAATGTTATGAGTTCAAAATCAATTTAACTTTTTTTTGTATGAAATACCAAAAATCTGCATAAATTCTCAATCTCCAAGCGGAGAAATATGCAAATAACTGTTTTTATGAAGCAATCGATTAACGATTAGTTAAATAAAAATGATTATTCGATTATTTATTTACAAAATAAAAACTTCACTCCTAGTTTTAAACTTATAGTAACTTCATTTAAACTACACCATATATGTCTATAATTCAATAAAGATAACTTTTAATAATGTGTATTAATATAATAATAATATTAAATATTATTTCAAAACATCCTTTTCGATTATCGATTCCATATCGATCGAAATCATTCAGTATATAGTCTTTGGCAACATGACATTGACAAATGACACTTAAGTCTTAACAATTACCATGCCAGATGCATTGTTATCTGAGTCTGTCTTGTTTCGTTTTTTTTGATACGTTTCGAGTGCTTTCCCGGTCGTTTTACGTTTTCAACGACCACTGCTTTGTTTTTTACGGACTCTGAACCCGCCTAACGTTTTACGACCCTTGCTTTCACATTGGACACCGACGATCGCCTGCACGTTTGACTTGGAATTGTTAATTTGGATTATTTCGCCGGCTTATGGATTGGATATTACTGAAACGATGGATCGCTGTGTGACTTGTGGAATAGCAAATAGTAACATTGTACCCCCTGCACAGTTCCTAGACGATATTTTAATTATTATTGAAGAGGAATAAAATATTCCATTAAAATTATTTGTTTTATTTTATGATTTTTATCACATACCTAGTTCACTCCTCCTGTTCCTCGTAAAATTTGCCTTGTTATAACTTATCAGATATTCTTGTCTAAATAAAATTATTATTTTTCACATACTTTTAAGTGTATTCATCTAACTCTTAAAGATAATATAACCTCACTTTTACTAAACCTCCAATAACTCAGCCATCTGAATGTCAAATTCTATAGAATTTTCAATGAAAAAACTCTTAATTTCGAACCTTTTAATTAATACTATTTTCATGTCTTTACATTGAGGGCCCAGAATTGTATGCAATACTTTCGATCTCCTTTGTAGAAAACGTAGTATCTTAAATGACGAAATGTATATCAACATTTATTTTATAATGTGACCACCTGACAAGGCAACCTAGTCCTTATTAAATAATCTTTAATATGATTATAAATAGTAGGGTGGGTCACTCTAGTATGAAAAAAAAGTTGCTAAATCACATTCTAATAGTAATATTATGTTGTAGTGTACTATAAAAAATAGTTTTAGCTAAAAACGGGTAATCAAACAAATTCCTTCAGCCCGCGGTAGAGTTTTGAAAATAATCGATTTTGGGAAAAACACGTATTACTAAATGGTATTAGGTATAGTTTTTTATTAGAAATTATTCAAAATATTATCAAAACAAAAGAAATATTTAATGAAAGACATATATTAACGCTTGAAACAATAAACTTAAACAATTAATCATAAAAGTTATCAAAAAAAATATTCATTTTTATACAAAATATCCCGCCTATTATCGAATTTCTTCATAGCTTTCCTTGATGCAAGTTTTGCATGAATTATGCCGTCCCTTGCTTTTTTATCACATGCCGACATTGCAGCTTTTGTCACTATCTTCACACTTATACGTATGACAAGGCAGCCTCGAAAACAACATCGTTTCGTCACCTTTTTTTCTATTACTTGAATAAGTTCGTCATTCGTTTGATTTTGTAGAATAGGAGGACCAAAGTTGGTTTCTTGCCAGTTTATTGGATCAATATAAGATTTGACATCAAAATTAAGTTTAGGCACTTCAAAAGTGCGGGCTAGTTTTCCCGTTGTAGGTGAGCAACGTGCTTTTAGAATTCTTTTAGTGTAAGTTCTTACATGCTTTTCTCCATCTGTTAACATAGCCAATAGTAAATTTTCACGGTGAGCAAAATATGCGACTTAGTATCTTGCATATGCATTAACAAATATCAAACAAAATTTCGCTTTGCTGGAAGAATTAAGTTTTTTTCTCAGCTGCCAACCTTTTCAATAAGTTGATGATATTTTTGCATTTGGAATGATAAGCTTTAAGGATCTGAATGACTTTTGTATGTGAGACTATACGGATTGACGCCTTTTGCCATACTCCTCCTACTTTCCGGGTTACAATTTCTGCAATATCGGAAAAGGCGGGCTCTTTGTTGCTGACATTTTTAATTTTCACCTGTAGCCTATTCCACTCATAATGTTTCATGACATTCTGGTATGTTGGTAACGCGTTTTCTTTTATATCTTCTATAGTTCCAAATATAGGGCACTTGTGTGGCTGCCTATTATTTGACATAATGGAAAAAATCTACTTCCGAGTCCTAAAACAAAAATTACACAATTTTCAATTTTACAAAAAACTAGCCACAATGATACATGAATTCTCCGAATGTACTTACCTCAAAAATCTTCTTTTACTAAATAACATAATTTATATAACAAAAGTAACGTGTGTTTTAATGGATATTGCTTAAAATATTAAACTAAATCTCACGGCAAACTTGTAACTTAAGGTGCAAAAGTGAGTACTTGTACTTTTTTTTTCAATATTTCAATGGCTTTGCGCGGGCTGTTCCAATTAAAATAATTAGATAATATTTTAAAGGGTTTATAACGATACCTAACTACAACATATTTTTGCTATTAGAAATGAATATCTTAAAACAAAAATTTTTGACCCACCCTAATGGATATATTGACGCTTGAACAGATTTCAGTCATCTAATTCCTTAAAACAATTCTTTCGATATTTAATTTCAATATACAGACTTAACAAATTTAATATTAAAACTCCACATTAAACACTTGTAAGAGTAAAGTAACAATTCAATGTGATTTCTGTCTTCTTTTATTTTGAACGTTATCAATCAGGAGATTAAAAGTGTTCTATGCAATGATATGTATCATTGAAATTATATGCGTTAATTAATTATTATTAGTTAAAAATTGTCATCGATGTAATAAATTAAATTACAATTCTTACATAACAGTATTAATATATGGAAAAATGATTATGTGGACAGTTTATAACCTGCACAGTGATCCAATAAAAGGAATTTTATGCGTCCACCACAATTTTTTATATTTTACTATGATGGACATTAAGGAACTTGGTATCCTTTTAATACTTATAATATAAACTAGCTTTACCTATCACAACACTCTCCTTCAACTCATCTAAAATTTAACGGCTCTTGTTTTTTAAATACCGAAGACAATATTATAAAGCCACACATTTAAACTGCAGCCGTTTAAACTACGATGTATATGTTTGTATTGTATTTTAACAGAAGTTAGTAAACTGTTAGCGATGAACAGACAGACAACTGAATGTAATCTAAACTTGGTTGAACGAACTTGTTGGAGACTACAACACTGTTTATCATTCAGTATACAATTATTACTAGTATTGTTGAAAACGTATTTTAAAACTTACATATAAACTATAAATGTATATATGTATCTTTTGTAGTAATTATACTTCATATGTAATATAAATATATTTTCTCCTAAGTTTCATTTTTGTATTACATATGTACATAGCAGTATAAAAGGCTGCAGTTTAAATGTGTACATAATATTTAAAAACATACAGATTGCTTTTATATAAATAATATTTCTTCAATAAAACTTTATTTCCGTTTAAAATTAAAATCTTCTTTCTAATATCACGGATGCTATCATTTTTTTATGAGAATGATTAATGGTCATAATATAGTGAAATAATGTACGAGTATAAGGGAAGGTAGAGACGTCATATACATACGCGTTAAAGTATTGTAATTGTCCTTCTTATACAACGTCCACTTCAAATCTGGTTCCAGGAGTAGTAATTACATCCTTGTGTAACAATCGCCCCCTCTTACAATAACGGAAAGGACGGGCTATGTTACTTACGAAGTGGCCAGGTGGAGTTTAAGTTGCATGTCGTTTCATCCGACACAGATACATAAAGATAAGTATTATATATAATGTAAGGATGTTTTAATTGAAGTATAAATAACTTTATATCTTGCATTTAGTACGGTTATTTAAAAATAGTAAAAGTAATCCAAATGTAATTTCTTTTGCGAAAAATATATATTTTAAATTTTTCTAAGTTTCTTAGTATTCTGTATATTGTGATTTATATACATATATCATATTAACGAATATGTGTTAAATGTGAAGTTTTAGTTTTATTCTAGTTTTAATAAATAAGACTCTTAACAACAGTTAGCAACTTAATATTCAATAACCGAACGTAATATTATTAATTCATTTAAAACCCAGAGCGGCTGATAGCGGTGAGTGACGATATTAAAAATTTGTGAAATAAGCTCCTGTACTAATTAATCCTTCGATAACATTACCAAATCTGTTCGTTCAATAGAGATTTAATTTATTATTGGTGTAAACTCTATTTAGAGGCTTTAGATTTAATTATCATATTACATATCAAATATTAAACTGTTTCCATAATACTATGTATAAATGATCAATTCTTGTTCACTTCTTAACAATTTACATCATTCTTAACACTCTTAAGATCTTTCAATAACGTCTTAATCATATAAAAGATCGTTAAGTCGGAAATACTTCTTTACAACTTTAAAAGATTTGACAAATATACCTAAAAATGCTTTAAAATTTAAATTATAAAGGTTAAACACATAAATAATAATTCGACTGTTCAGTGTTAATTAAGATATACATATAATTCCTAATTCAGAATTATTTCACAAAATTTGCCAATTTTCCCTCATCAATGATAATGTTTCGATCTGTTACCTTGATATGAGTAACAATTCGTTCTCAACGCAACCAGTTGATTAATATAATGAGGTTTTCGATAACAACTTATACCTAGAACTACAAAATGTGACTTTACCCGTCGTAAAACTAAATAACTGTCTAGTAAAATTATCTTAGTAATCGATAATAGCAGCGTGTGATCTCTGTGAAAAACTGTCAGATATGCAAATAACTTGTAATTATATCGAACTTGCTTATCAGAAGAATGTTGTAGCAGAGGTTATATTCAAAAAGTTTTATAATAAAGGCAGTTAGTAAGTTTAAAAAATATCTGCAACATTTTTCCTATATTTTTTTTTAACTAAAATCGTGTTCGAATTATCATTATTCAATAGCTTCATTTATTACTTCTAACTATTTTAGTTTTAAAAGTATTTCTTTTCAACCAAGGATGTCTCTGAAAATGAAACACAAAAGCCAACCTCTAACGTTGAGATAAATTGTTCTTGTACGACATAGATGAGGATATTTCAGAGGGTTTACAAAATTCTATATACATACTTATAGTTACTTATTACTTGTTATTGTGGTGGGATGACTGGAATATAATTAAAATATATTCCTCCACTCTCATTATATGTAGCTTAAATTACCATCCCTTATCTTAACTTTTCTCAGTAGATGTTAGACATTGAAAGCACAAGAGAGATTCTGCCAAGGTAGTAGTTGGCAAGTTGTATTCTATTTGGACTCATTCGAAACTGAGGAAACTTCGTTAATGCCAACACTGTATTAATTCACTTCATACTTTAGATCACAATATTCTTTCATTTATTACAATACTTTCACTAAACGAAATCATTTAATTATATCCTGTTGCGAGCATTATACTCATACTGTGTTTGTATTTAAACGAGCATTTGAAGCTTAACTGTACACTAATAGAGTACATGACTTAATTTATGGTCTGTTAGTGTCATTAATAATTCAAGTGTGTCAGTACAGCCTACTTTACGTGTTGTTTGCGTTTGGCAAAGGTTTAATGAAAACTATTGATATTACTGTAAACTAGAAATGTCAATGATTTTTACTATTGGTCTGTAATTGAATAAAATATAGGTATGTAATGGTATATGAACTATAGAGTTCTAGATTATCCATCCACATGATATACTTACACTTTATACATATATAATATTTAATTCTTTGGTTTTCTTTAAATCTAAAAATAATCAACATTAATATATAATTAATAAATGTTCATGTGAAGTGTAGATTCATGAATTTACTTAATATATAATAATCTTCTTTTTGTAAAAAAAATTAACGAGAGGAAGTCGCTTGAAATGACAAATATGAATTTCTTAACAATAGATTGAGAACCAAATGATAATGTAAAAGTTTTAAATTACCCATAAATTAAATTCTCAATCTAAAACAATTTTGTCTATCTATATATCGGCGCTACCAGCTTTAATAACGGATGCGACTTGAAAATAATTAGAGGCTTCCATCAATTCTTATTAAACCTCATTAGTATTTATGATTATTGTTAAAAGTAAAACGAAATCAAAAGAGAATAGAATTATGTTTAAATCAAAAATATGACGTCTGGACTCACGACGGCGGACTCCAGAATTGAGAATTCAGTATTCATAATTCAGAGTTCAGTGAGCGTGTATCATAGAAGCATGTTATTATGAAGAATCTTTGAGAAATACAAGAGCATTAAGATCAATTGCAGTTTCATTTTAAAATATCATCGAATGCTCTAGAAGAAGTGATATTGGTAAAGTCAGCAAGGCTGGCGTCCCTCTCTCTTTAAAATCAACGAAAATGTAATAAATCCGATATCAGAAGTGGGATCGCTCTCGTGATCATGCCGGTCTTATAAATCCTATCCAGCTGAAGAAAATAACCATGTGGAGAACTTGCGTACTGAAGAACGCTACAAGAGAATTTTTTTCATGCCATTCATTGATGTCAATAATGCAGAGCGTGTGCAAACGTTTACTACAAATAAATCAAGGGATAATATTAAAATTACTAAGAAGATCATTTTTATCATCGTTTGACCCCGGTGGTAGTGTGTGTCTTCGGGAATGGTGTCAACACATCTATATGGCTATAAATACGTAGTAAATCAGGAACCATGATTCTCAAATGAAAATGAAATCTTTAAAAGGAGTGAGCTCAAATATGTGAATACGATTGGTTACAACATTTACGTAAGAAGCCACGTAGTATGGATATTAAGCGGAGATATTATGCGACGATGTGGCGCTATAACTGAGGCAAGACGGGCACGTTCTAACTGAAGGTTGAGGCCATAGCGGGCTTGACCAAATATTAATACACATCCTGAGTTTTCAGATACCAGCTCCTCTCAACAATTAAAAGAACCTGGCGCGCCGAAGGAAATGATTACTCCTAGTTGCTTCAAGTATGGTCAACGAGGCTACTTCGCGCTGCGCTGCCCCAGTGTTGAATTCAAAGCCAATTAAGCATGGACCGAACGATGCGTGAATATCTGTTCCGTCCAGATATGGTTCAGCTCTGGAGTGAAACCGGTGGGAGGTTTTCATGTTGCTTCGACTCGGGTACCGAATGTTCTTTAATGAAATAAAAAAAAAAAAAAAAAATCTTGAAAGATAGATTTCTAAGTAAAGCGCAATATAATAATACAATTGCATTAGAAAGTGTAAGTAACGCTCGCATTAAATGTTATATCTAAATTCTTTAAACAATTTAAGAGTGATTCAGTAAAGTGAGTTTTCCATGTTGTGAATTCATGTATTTTCAACGACGTTATGATTAGACAGGATCTGCTTACATTAGGGTATTCTATAGGGATTAAAAATAATGTCTCATTCTTAAAACAAACAAGATTGGAACTGAAAAATCATTTGAATAATGTCATAGAGAGAATTAAATAAGAATACGGTGTCTGATAGATATCCTTTGCCACTTATTTCGAATCAAAAATGCTTTCATTTCGCCGCGACAACAAACCATTGGTTGAAGGCTAAACAAGAAATAGATAACGAAATTAATTTTATTATCACGAAACTAGAGGCAAACTATTTTAATAGTGATATCTTTAAAACTTACGAGATAAGACGCGCTCTTCTTTTTCGGAAATAATGAGAGCTCTATGTTGCCTTTAGTGTGTAGGGAATTTCCGTGAGCTGATCTCGTGTCCATGGTGTATTCTCAAGAGAATCTGTACCATGAGATTCTGTAGGGAAGCCTTGTGGAGCCGTGAGGAGACAAGTATTACACCATAGATCTGGAGAGCGTGACCTCTGAGCTAATCACGAGTTACCCTTAAGCTAACCACGGGTCCTTGATGTATCCGAAAGAGAACCATGAGATTACGTAGGGATGCCTTGTGGAACCGTGAGAAGACAAGTCTACGCCACAGATGTGGAGAGCGTACCTCTGAGCTACTCACGTATTACCCTTGAGCTAACCACAGATCCTTGCTGTATCCTTGAGAATACCATGAGATGACGAAGAGCGGCCTTGGGAAACTATGAGTAAATATGAAGTCACTCAATCTATAAGAAGTTACATGATTTTGATATCAAACAGCCGGCGCCAAGGCTTTATTTATAATCGACTGTAGACATACCCTTCACAGTAATATTAACACGTCGGTCAACACACACAGCAGTGCCACTAAAAAACGATGTTATATTTCAAATGATAGCATAATTGACTCTAAATTTCTAATCAAATACACCTATTGCGAGTACAGCTAAGTTTTGTTCCATTTCCATTGCTAACCGAGGTCAAACGTTTCAATCATGTTGTCGACGGGAAAAGGATATCACGCCGAATTTAAATTTAATATCAATTGGTAAATTTAATCTTAATAAAATGCATGATTTCAGGGGTGCGTTATACAAGAATCAATGGCAAATAACATCTCCGGGAATAGAAAACAAATCAGTCAACTATTTGCGAGGATTGAGGCCGGGCTCTATTATTAATATAAATAGTTTTGTGATTACAGGCTTTAGCGTACATCCGACAAATTTAGTATCCTTGCCGATGTTATGAACATACGAATTCAATCCGGCTTTAACAGTTTAGATTACATTTTGACAATCCGTCCGTGGATATCGAAGCAACACATTTAAAACAGGATGGTCGAGGCGGAGAGAAGATAAAAAGTTGGATTTTAGAGATTTCGAGCTAAAATTTAAATAATTTCAGAATGGAGATTTAATATAAAAAAAAATATCACGGAAAAAGTAATAGAAACCGAGGAACACTTTGAAATGTGATTCGTGACCAGCCAGACGAAGTTCCACTGGAGTGACGAGAGAGTATAAGTAAACGAGCAGCAAGGTAGACTGTTCGACTACCTAATAGTTATCCGGTGAGCGTATTTCATTTTGTTCAATTTACTTCATTTCAAACGCATTACATATTTCGTAGATAGAAGTGTGATTTTGAAACACTTACTTTGAGATATATTACTATAAAATTATTAAATTATTATTATTACTATAAAAGATGCCTTTGATGGCGGATCCGAACCATAACAAAATAATAATAATAATAAAATGGTTAATAAAATAAAATTGTTGTAGACGGGTGGAGACGTCTTACGACAAATAAATAAAAAAAAATGTTGTAGGCGGGCGGAGACGTCCTATGACAAATAAATAAAAAAAAAAAAATGTTGTAGGCGGGCGGAGACGTCCTATGACAAATATGTTATGAATGTTCGTGTGATGCCCCCAAAGCCATGAAGCTTAGATAATTGGACGTGATATTATGACCATCTCAAAGTTGTGTTGTAGTAAACAACGTTACCCATACGATTAAAAAAAAAAAAATTTTTTGATATTCATAATTGTAACAATATAAAGTTATCTAGGTGTACTGTGGAAGTACCTAGACTACAAAAGCATTTATCTTTTATCACAGAGCAAACATCAGTATGACCGTATCGGCATGACTTCGGAAGATGAAGCATCAATTCTTGATCCTGTCCCATCTACTTTACGAGACGCGCGACTGGTCCAAGAACATAACGAAAACCAACCAAGAGAGAACACATAACCAGGCAGGTGCAGAGCACGCACCGCCTGTCAGAATGGCCGTATCGGCGCTACCAGCTTTAATAACGGATGCGACTTGAAAATAATTAGAGGCTTCCATCAATTCTTATTAAACCTCATTAGTATTTATGATTATTGTTAAAAGTAAAACGAAATCAAAAGAGAATAGAATTATGTTTAAATCAAAAATATGACGTCTGGACTCCGATTCAGAGTTCAGTGAGCGTGTATCATAGAAGCATGTTATTATGAAGAATCTTTGAGAAATACAAGAGCATTAAGATCAATTGCAGTTTCATTTTAAAATATCATCGAATGCTCTAGAAGAAGTGATATTGGTAAAGTCAGCAAGGCTGGCGTCCCTCTCTCTTTAAAATCAACGAAAATGTAATAAATCCGATATATATGATATAGTGAAGCAAATTAAAATTAGACCGAACATAATTAATTAACATAATTAATAACAGAACATAATAAGCTATAATTATTTTTGTGGTAACTTTAGCAAGATAATTTTACCATTTACCATATGCAAGCACTTAAATGTTTACTTAGTTGTGGACTCGATTTCACTCGTTAACGCCAAAGAGCACGCTGTCTCATCTAGCATTGTGTCTTAAACAAAAAGAATCAGCTATGATCTGTGAACGGTTAGCAGTTAGTCTATACGAATACAAAAGTAAATGAAATCAACAATAGTTGTTTAGTCTTTTCTACAAAATTCCATTTTTTTTCTGTATATAAAGTAGATATATCAAAAATAAACAAATAATAATTGTTACATTAAACTTACTATGTCATTACATTAATTATTTCGTTTCGTTTCAATATGTATAATTTTATATTGTGCAATGTCTTACATTACAAATCGCAAAAAAAGCCTCAATAATGTTACAAACTTCACACATAAACATAAACCGTATGTTGGCTGAAACATATACAATCTCCCGACACATTAAAAGTAAACTTAGAACTTGTTTCTCACAGTTTTACTTCAATTATTTGAATCATTTTGTATCGCAGAGTTTTATAAGTCTTCCAATAATTACATATATTTATGATGTAAAGTTCTCTAGATTTTTCTGTTTTAATAATGACTTGTAATGGCAAGAAAAGGAAAAATCATATCTTATTTCTATGTATGTTAAAATTATTTTAGAACAACTATTAATATGAAAATTGTACATTTTTGGCGACAAATATTCTTACTTTTGTTTATTTAAATTTTTTAATTTTGATGTACCCGTTGTCCCTCTCTTGACAAAGATGGATCTATTGATACCACTTCACTAAAATACGGTAAGCCATTTAGGCGTGCCAAAGTAAATATATATAATAACTCAAAACATAACCTTCCTATTTCACAGTCGAGTGACACATTATTACCACTTTATGAATGAGGAAGAGTATAAATACGTTACCGACACGTAATTCGAGACGAGCCAGGTTTTGCCAAGTCGCTTCTGACTTACTCCACCTCAGCCTCATGCTGTCATGTAATATGCGATAGATAGGCAATTAGAGGTAATTTAATAAAAAATTTTCATAAAAGATTTCTTATTGATATCTAAAACATCCAAATTTGTTGTGTTTACATAGTAAATATGATTTTTAAAAATATATTTTTCCAATACTTTCTTTCTTAATGTTAACGTTCTACAACGACGTTCCATCGTATAATTTCTAGCTCTTTGTTTCATAAAATTTATTTAAATATTCATTCATTACAAACATAACAGGTTATTTCAAGCAGAAAAAATTGCACATAATACTAGAAGAAGTTTCTGAAAACTTTATGAACTTTCCGAAGTGATTTGAACATTTTCTCATCCGCAGTATTATATACGTATACTACACAGGAGTTGTTTTGTTTATGAACTGGTATTAGTGCAGTAACTTTATAAAAAATGTGTACATACGTATCTTATTTGAATTACAACCCCATGCCACTCTACAATGTGTAGTATTTATTTACATACATTGTGAAATACTTGTCATACTTGCTTATCTACAAAGACGATTCTTAAAAGCTTTCTGCAGTTCATTTTTTCTTTATGTAGAAAATTGTCTGTATTCAAAAAAGTCATTAACATAACTTTTTGTTGTAATAAAATACATAGTTTGTTAGGTAAAATATGCTTTAGAACTTCTTAATCTGTTAAAAAGGCCTTAATAAAATTAATTCTTTGAATAAGTTAAAGTTTTATGTGTTATCTTTAATATTTTAGTGTGAAAATCAAGAAAGTACATATTTTAGTATAGACTAAACAATATAATAGAACTTTATCGATCGTAAGAAAATCTTGAACCATTTTGTGTTCGTTGTATTTATATAAGAGTTTATTAGATAAGATTTGATCAAAAAAGCAGTTCCCTTAAAACGTTTATTACATTAACTTTGAGATGAATTATTATTTATTGATAGATATTTCTTTCTGACATTTTGTGGTTTTAAGTAAGTAATCATGGCACACTGGACGAACATTCAAGCTATCTTTATTTCTTGTTATTTTCTGGAAATGATTTAACTTAATTTGAATACAATGAGAAACATTTCATATTAAAATCCATATTATTGGAGCGAAGTCAAAAGTATTGTTATCTTTGGAATCGGCTTTCGAACTACGTTCTTTATCCTTGAATATCCAGTTTGAAAAACTACAGAACTTCGTTATGATATTTAAGATTTTCATTAGTGCACATTTAAATGAAATTAAGTTTTACTGAAACTGAGATCTCTCTATACTGACGAGATGAATGTTGACTTACATCTCAGCTTTTCGTGATCACGGTTACTGTATCTGCTGGATTGTTAGGTACTCCTGGATAGCGATCCATACTAGTTTCGTCACGATAGGGTTCTGGAAATCATAAGCGAAGCGGTTAGTCTTTCTATTTATATACGGGCCCCTTAAACCTACACGTGTATCGTCCTAGGAATTGTTGAAGCTCCTCTGCCTATAACGTTATGTAACCGCAACCTGCACGGTAAATTTATGGAATGCTGAGAAGTTTCATCGCAAAATAATACGTTTGTGCAAATAAACAACTGTTTCATAATTTTACCAAATAAAATATTTCCATGTTTTATTTATTGTATTTATTGTAATTTCTTAAATAAAATCACTTGATACTGGTTAATCTATTGTATAGCGACAGACCTCTTTACAAAGAGTACAATTTTATCTGCAAATGAAGTTAAATCTTAGAGATAAAATGAATCTGAAACGTCTTTTGTTTTTCATAAAGGCTTAAGCTCTTTTCCCGGAATAAGCTAAATACAGTTTTAATAAATTAATCAATTTCAAACCAAGAAACAAAAAGTTGTCTATTTTGTCTTTTGTTTTAATTAAAATTAAGCTTAAATGATACTAATATTTTCGGATTTTACTTCGCGTTTTATTTTTGATTATAAACTACATACTCCCGACGTTTCGGCTACTTTTCAGCAACCGTGATTACGGGCAGACGAGATGTGAGTCACATGAGAGTGAGTGTGAGTCACACAGTCAACGCGAAGTAAAATCCGAAAATATTAGTTTCATTTAAATGTGTACTCGCGAAAATCTTAGATCTCATTAAAATTAAGCTGAATATATATTTCATTATATTATTTCATTTTTAATCGCATCAGGTAACCCTTCTCTTGCTACTTCTCATCCAAGATCTCCCACTATCTCATTAGTTTGTTTTTAAAAGAAAAACATTACCATAAAATTTTATTAATAATTGGTAACCTTATGTGAATACTTCTTATATTAAAAATAGTTAATAAATTAAATAAAACAAATCATTTGAAATAATTACAATTTTTATATTTCATTACTTCAATTATATTTTTCACAGTGGTCATCAATTTTTATAATGTAAAAAACGAAATTATAGTAACTATATATTTTTTCATTTACATAAGTTTTTCCACCTGTAGATGTTTATATAATTTTCAATTCCCTATCATTTACTCTGACCTGTGTCGCATGTAATCTCGCTCGGTCAATATTTGTGATACTCGAGTGGAGAGTGTTTAATGATATTGGAGACGTAGAGTGGAAAATACTTTTAAAATACGGACTTGATATTACTTATTACAATTTTCTTTTTAATATCTTATTTAAGTTTAATCCAATTATTGTTCATTATTTAAATCTTCAGCAAATATTCGATCTTTATAACTATGTTTCCGCGATATCCTACGGAAATCATACTATCGCCCTAGCCAGTTAACTTCTGTTCGCAAATTTTTCTTTCAGAAGCTTAAATATTTATAATGCTAAACATCCACAGACCGAGCCGCTCCAAATAAAACATAATCTTATCATCGACAAATTACAATTACCTCAACAACATTTCTAAAACCATCTGAAGCCACGTACAGTTGAGTGACAACCTGCCATAATACTTACGTGACGACTGATAGTCGTATAGATAAATTACAACAGATATAAATATTGAAATCAATACACAGGAACATCCATTAGAATTTAATTAAATATTTAGTCCGAGTCAGATTGAAAAGAAATATTGTTTCAGAAAAATATCACCTTGTACTGCCCGCTCTGAACATAAATATGTACTATACCCCAAGGGAAACGAAGCAGTAACATAATAAAAAATTGAATGCAGAGAATAAGTTGATAAGCATGTTATTTTTTATTATTCCCAAAGGTTTTAATTTGATTTCTTGTTAAGTTATCTGATAAAATAATAAAAAAAAAATTTAGATACATATCATTGATTAAATTTTTGATAAATGTGTATGCTTTGACAAAAAAAAAAATTTTTAAGCTGCAATGAGTCGTTGATGAGTTATCAAAAATTAAAGGACTTTTAACAAAAAATCATATTTATTTCATTCTAATTATAATTTTATTTCATTCTAGAAATTATAATTTTATTTCATTCTAATTTGTGTTTTATTATTAGTATAAAATTAGAACAGAACTACGAAGAGAGAAAGAGGTAGACGCAGGATAGACATATTTTAATAAAAATATTTTTTCAATGTGGTTAAATGACATAGTAAGTAGTAACAGCTCATTTTTTTACCTTTTATTTTTATGTAAAGAAAGCTTAAAAATTGATAGAAATTAATATTCGAGAGATGATATTTGCTCTTAGTTTTATTGGAATGATGAACTCGATTCTGATCGATGCGGGATGTAACTACATCAGACACTACTGCCATGAATATTAATTATGAATACGATATATTCGTTACTGAACATTTAGATCAAAGATATGTAATAGTAGTTATACCACTAGAAAGACTCTATGAGAAATATTGCATATCTATTATGTCCCACGACAACAATTCTAAATTAAAATCTATTTAACAATAATAATAGTTTAACTATGCATATTATAAGATAATTTTATGTATATATTTATAATACATACGTTTATCTTTTATTATTTTAAATAATGTGACAAACCTGTCAGATAGTACCTTGTTATTAAATATCAACTGAGAGCTCATCGTATTGGCTGCATGAAGCACATATTAATTGAGAGATTTCCTTTCCATTCAAAATACGTTTTGGTACAAATCATATGCATATCTATCTTCCGTGGAGTGTCAATGAGGATTCGAAGTTTAAATGAATTATATTTTGTCGATGCCTAACTCTACTCAAACTGTTTATTAATTAAAAAAAACTATACAACATCGAGCAATTGCTAAACAAGCTTAGATTTTAGCTACGTTTATTGAATTTAAACTTGTATATTATGAAGGAATTATATTTAAAAATCATATAAATCTTATTTAATATTACATAAAAATATGTTTGGACGTGATAACGTCTTTAAAATCGTTTTAGTCGGGTGACATGTTCAGAAACTTGTGTCACACCAAAACCTCACGAGCGCGATCGCAGGTATAACGAGAGAGAGACGGACCGATCTCCCGTCTCATCTCGAGCGCTGCCAGTCAATCCGTGAAACTTGTCACGCGGAATCCTCACGAGCGGAGGCAGGCAATCAGGCATAGCGTTCGAGTGAGTGGACCGATCTTCCGACTCTCTTACTCTAGCGGCATACAAACGAATGGAGATTTTCTCGTGCGGTTAAAACAATTTTTAACAGTGAAACAAAATGTGAAGTGAAGTGAAGTGTTTCCTTACTTCCCAAAAACTTATATCACCAATAAGACGTTACCACGTAAACATCTCGATCGTAAACCTACTTTACAAACAACCAATTTTTTTAAATTAAAGTTTAATTTTATAGAAAAAGTCACAACTATTGTTCATGAATAACTATTTTATTCTTCGTTTTATTTTATATACCATGTATAACATTTTTCACAATAATTACCGTCTTAACGTACGGAAAAAATGTACAAGAAAATTTTCGAATTTTTAAATTCTAAAAACAACTTATAAATTACAGAGTTATGAAACAATACTTAACATAGTTTCAAACTTTTAACTGTAGTTAACTTCAACCAAGATCAGCCAGTAGCTGTTCCCGCCAGCAATCTCCTCAGTCTACCATATGGTGGGAGATGTATCGTCCATACATAATACATACATATATCTACATGTATATGTGGTGTCATCACTCCAGTGATAATACATTATGTGGTTAGTATGACAACCACAACATCAACAATATTATTTTTAACGAGCGGTCTCTGAGGCGATGCTAATATTGAACTTGGGTACTGAATATTGTATTAAAGTTGGTATTAAATATTCTTAAGCACCTTTACTTTATTTGGGGAGTTTTAACATCCTAACTTAACTTTCGTATTTAAGTCCAGGCGAACACCAAAACAGTGAAATTGATGGACTCTTATAGTGGATTGGAAAATATTACTGAAATATATTTAAAATAAGTATGTATTTGTTTTGAATTCTTATTTTTATGATCGTCTTATATTCTTAATCTTTTTCTGCCACTATTTAACATGTAGGTCAGAACAAATCGTAAATTTAGTTAACTTTCGGAATCAAGATAAAAAGCTTTAATAATAATTTTATTTTAAATATGAAAAAACTTTTATTCTCAAGACTATAATTTTTAAGGATTTGTAACAACACAAATAAAAATGTTACATACATCTTATTTTTTATATATTTGTTCTAGAATATTTATTATGTAATAGTCACAGTGTTTTAAATTATTCTCAGTCTATAATAAATTTTCAAATATTAAATGTAGATAAAACCTTTAAATATTCTAGTTATCAATCGAAGCGTCTAGTGACGTCAAACTAGTAATATTCCTATTTACTTGTTTTCAGTCGCAGCCTCCTTTTCTTCATAAATGTATCTGGAATTTTCAAAGATTTTCTTTTAATATTTCTCTTTATTTCAGCTTTGAGATATTTTGGTAATTACGGCTTCATTACCTGTGATACTACACATGTAAGGAAAAATTATAAATAAAATTTGCTTTTATAAGCAAAGTAAGTTGATCCGTTCAATTATTCATTGATTATTATTAACACTGAAACGTCTGTAATGAAGTCTTATCAAATTTAATATAGAAAATTCTCTCATAAATTTTGTGCTATGGAAGATCAAAAATAAAATCAAATATCTAAAAGTAATAGTATCTAATAAATATATATAATCAAAAATTTAGTATTCATTTTATAAACATGTATATTGTTATTAAAATATTGGGACTAACTTAAATAATAATAATTAGATAACATTTAAACTCCTTGGAATGGTCAAGTTACATATAAAAATCTGTATAGTTAATGTTTAAAAAATTTCCAGCTCGAAGAAATATTTATCCGATGTGTTCCCCGTTCCTCAAATACCAAAATATTGTATTATTGTAAAAGACCACTGATACATAAATTTATGGTAACATGATTTTATTTTTAAAACACGATATATAACGATACCAAAAAAAAAATGTCAGATATTATGTTTCCTCTACAATATGTAATAAGTAGAGTAAATAGGGTATAAATAGAGTAAATTAAATATTAACAATTAAACTAAAATTTTACATCAACTACTTATACATTATTAAGTTAATTTATCAAACAGTATAAAATATCTCTTTTTCGTTTGCATAGAAGCGCGTGGTAGTAATTAATTTATTGAAGCAGACAAAAGAAAAACTTTTATTTTCGGCAATTCGGTGTTTAGAGTGAAACAAACGACGTCTTTACCATGAAAATATACGACATGCAATTTCCCCAAGTATTTATTAGCAGTGGATCTGGATAAAATGTTTTATGAAGTAAATATATACTTTTTTTTAAGTTCTTATAATTTAGATCATAGTTAATAAGCGCTACTGTAAGGCCAGATCATTTTGAAAGATTAAAAATTTATATAACTCACAATCTAACGCTGGTTGATCTTTATATTACATGTTACATAGCACCATATACAATTATTTTACTGTAATCAAAAGTTGTGAGAGAGGTTCGGATAAGAGAGACTGAAGGGGCCGAGGGGAGGCTGGAGGCGGACGCTGTACATTTAATGTATATTACACAATACGAATTAAATATACATTTGAGAACATTAATTTAAGTCGTATTTTTTTTTTGTTCTAAAGTTTTTCAATGACCCTTTTTAATTTAGTATATACATATAACAACGTCATATTGCATCTTTAAAATGTATTTTATAGATGGTCTTGTATTTTTGAGTTCTTTTTACTAAATTATTATATTTATATTTAAAAAAAATGTCTCAAAAACAAACTAACAAATGAATATGATATAAGTATTTAATGTAATTTAAGTTTTTTATTGTAAGTTTTTCTATAATATCTATATGTATACTAGTGTAAACATTAAGAGTTGGTGAACATCAGAAAAAGTTATTTTCACAACGCTTCCTAAATTTAGTAGCTTTTGGCTAGCTAAAAATATTGTACGTAACATTTGGGAAACTTAATTAAAAGCTTAATCAAATATACTATATATAGATTATAATTAATTCTTATTAATTTGTTTAGTACACGAAAATATATTCTCATGGTAACATTATAAGTTCCTATTTAGAAATCACAGCTGCATTATAAATAAGATAAAAATGCTACAGTCTTCTAAACTTGCTTCCTTTAGTGAATAAAAACATGCCCCAAGCTATTACGTATGAAATAAAGAAATAAAATCCGTCCACAAGCCGAGTAGGCCAAGCGTACTGACATGCACGATAGAGTCAATCAGACCACAGATCTCCAGTGTATCGCGATACAAATGTTTATAAGAAAACAGCTTAGAAATGACTGTTGTAATAATATCCACTAAGAAAATAATACAGTTTTAAAACGTTATTTCAGACAACGATGCTGAAAAGTATAAAAAGAGCACTTAACGTACTAAACTTTCAATCAGTTAAACATTGATCGGGACCTTAATATAATGATTATACCTTAGATTTACAAAACATTTTAAAGACCGGCTTACATCAAAGTACAATTACACTTTTGAAATTTATTTACTATCGTAAATGTAATCTTAATATTGACTGACTATTTTTCACAAGATTTTGATCAACTGCCTATTTAACCTTTTAGAAATACGATACTACGATTCTGAAAGGTTAGTCTTTATTCTGACAGAGGTTGTGGTAAGAGACTCACTCATAGGGGACATGTGGTATCTAGGGACGGTTTATAAATTGTTATTGGCATTTTATGAGTATCACCTTTAAAAATTTCAGAGATATTTGGAGTCTTCTAAACTGTTAAAAGAGAGAAGGATCTTCATCAATCTGTGTATAACTAAAAAGTGACCTTTTAAGTAAATATTGATAACAAAATGTAATACTTCCTTTTATAAGTATAAATAATATAACAAAATTATTTGTATAGTCTTTTTACTTATAATTTCTATTTTATATATTTCACTTAGATGGACTGAAATATCCAATGAATGTTATCGCGAAAAACAATGATTTTAAAGTTTTATTGTAATTGTATTTCAATAAAGCTAAATTAAAGAGAGTTCCGCGAGGTCGTCTCAGTGAGTGCTCGGTGCCTGCTGACGTGTTGATGAAAGACTCCACTTCACTACTTTTCCACTGCACGGTTACTAGTTATAATGTGTTGTTTTTATATTCTAGGAATATCTTTGTATATTCGACTTTATATAAAAAATATAATCAGACTAGATTCTTTATGAAACTGGAAGTTCGCTAGGCAATATTTAATTCCAGAGAAAATGATGACAGTCTTCGTGTAGTTATATGTAGTATTAAATATAATCTGTATACAATCAATGACGATTCAAACTAAAATAAATAACAATTATATAAATGTTTTCCTCCGCCTTGAGATAAAAATTTAAAAGAAATCCCATAACTCCAAGAGTTATAAACAAACAGGAAAATGATAAACAGTTACAAAATACTCAATTCAACTCGGCGTCTGTCGCTTAGGAATAAATCTTCAAGATCTCTGTTTTAAAGTACTAAAAGTTTGTTCTCAAGATTGGAAGCACAATTGTCTGATGAAGGATAGTTGACGTTTTCATTATTTTGTTTGGAAATATAGCAATACATAAAGTAAATTACTATTTTGAAGTAGTCTTTATTATTCATTTTATCTGTGATATTTTTACAAAGGACAAAAATGTACACTTAGTACTTTATATGGGGAGGCTATTAGCACTACTAATAACTACTACCTACTAAAAGACTGTTTCCTACCTAGAACTAACACAAATTCATTCTTAGAAGGTACTTAGAAGGCAGACCTAGTAGGAGCGTTTCAAATTTTGTTAGCTAGAAAGGGGAGCTTGGACAGTGGAGGAGAGCGTTTAACGTGCGTTAGATAGGGGCTCCTTAAACCTATACCTGGGTCGCAAGTCCCAGTCACTACTGAAGCTCCTCTCCCTGCAACCTTATTACCCGGCACACGAAAGGTGTTTAGCTTAGATTTTATTTTGTATTCATTAGTTGTAAGTCAGTTTTGTAAACTTAAAAAAAAAAGAGCTGACATTTAGCTTGGACCAAAATTTTATATTAATAATATTTTAATGACAACAAATTATTTTGATTTTCAGAAACCTTTAATTTATTTATAAGACCTATGTGCAAAATTTCGAAAAATAACGTTTTTCAGTTATATTTTTTAATATGGGAGTAATTATAGCATTTCAATCTCACAAACATATTTTATATATAATTTTTTTACTTCGCTATCTTTTGGCATTAAAATTATATAATCTGGAAGCCAATGCATTTATTTATATCATGATTATTATCTTAGTTAAATTAACTAACAATAAATGAAATTTAACTTACCGAATTATTTGCCCGGGCCCAATTTAAACGGAAAAATCAATTTCAAATGAAAAGTATTTAAATATGATATACATACAATCACTACAATCTTTATGCATGATTTCATCATATCGTGTTTTAATATTGACTACAAATATAAATATTTTCTCTGTTAACTTTACAATCACTTTCATTCATGTTCATCTTTTACTCTCCCATTTTATAATTGAAGTCAAATTCTGAACCACCACTCTGTCACTCGTCATTTTAATCTCTTGGTTTGTGTTTGTCTGTTTTCATTATTAAGATCTCTTATACAACATCGTGTAGGTTGTAGTGTATACAGCCGCGGATGTTCATTAATATTTAACAAGTCTAAAGCCCACGTAATGCTCACATTAACATGCTCTCAATCATGCGACACGTAAATGGGACGACAGATATCAAGGAATAAATACATCTCACATTATTATGGAGAACAATTTTTATAATATGTTCTCTCATGAAAGATAAATGTTCTTTATTAAATTAATTTAACAACTTCAAACTCAATGAAAAATATAATAATTTTATTTATTCAGTTTAGTTATAAAAGAGGAATCAATATAATACATTAATATCACACTCCGCAACTTAATTAGCGGATCGATTGACTCACTGAGTCGTGAGCTCTAATGTTATATTATGAGAACAATTTTATTATATACTTACTTATTTCAAACATATTGCTCTGATATTTTTGCTTCCTTGTACTGATTCTAAAAGATTTTTGTATATTGATGTCAAAAATCTTGTAAATAACTATTAAATCAATGTTTAAGCAGAGTTAATATACAAAGAGACATTTTTCATACCTCATACTTAGTTTATAGCCGTTTTGTTAAAGTAAAAAAATAAAGATACTATTTAGTCGTAAACAAATTTTTGTTCCATTTCTTTAAGAAGTTTTTATTTCTTTTTAAAAGAAATATTCTTATGAATCAACACTTCATGCAATGTTTATTGTATTGAAATTATAATAATATGAATAGTAAAGTTTCATATTAGTACCAAAATAACAACATCAGAATTGGTATACAATTATTTAGCGTGGCCACTCTGTATACATATACATGTACATGTACTTTTTTACCTTCTTATATTTTAACTACACTCGTAGCTCTTTCTCTCTCGCACTAATGATTCTATATTAAGTAATCTGTTTTGTTTGAACATTTTGGCCGTATCTTTTCTATATTACACATATAATACCTAATCCTACTTCATTTACTAAAAATCTAAAATTTTGAAGTCAAGAAACAAAAATCTTTTCAATTTCATACAGTGTAGTTTGATTTCTGTGTTATTTTCTCAAAGTTTTGTTTAATTCTTTTAGTGTAAAAGATAATTTGTTATACATTATCTAACATTAAAGTTTCATAATGAGCAGGATCACAATATAGATTAAATTACATATTGTTGAAAATAAAATAGTCAACACCAAATCTATTCGTCTTGTATCAGACTCTCATGTTAATGTTTTATGAAAGGTAAATTAAAAAAATACTTTATATGGCTTCTATGACTTCAGAGAAATTTTACAAAAGAAAAAGTTTTGAAGTACAAAGAGATTTGAAGGCTGCCAGAGAATATTTTTAAAATGTGAAGTTACAATGGAACAATCTATATTGGGTTCCGTTTGTTACACTTTTTGCTTTTAGAAATACTTAATAGCAGTTTATTTCATTTTTTCTTAACAATTCGATATTTTCAACTCATTAATTCAAATCCATGTAGTATAATTTTGGGAAAAATCCGATAGTGTCAAATGAAAAGAACCGCATCGAAATTGGTAAATCTGTTAAAGACATGAGACGCCAACAAATAAACAAACATACACATAGACGAGACACAGATGATGCACACACACGAGCATACAAATATCGACACCAATATTGCAACACTCACTTTTTGTAAGGAATACAAGTTATGGTATATAAGAGTTAAGGAAATTAAAATTTTAATAAAAGAATAAGATGGTAAGCGAACTTTAACCTCTGTGCAGGAGTTCGGGAGAGTGTGAATGACACATAATCAGAACGGACTTTTTTTTACTAGGAGAAAAATATTTTGCTTTTATTGAAATATGTGAACAATTTAGGTTATTAACCTCACTTTACAAGCACTGAAAAACTTGCACTAAAAATCATTTTTTTAAATTACTGACGTCTTGTATATTAGTATAATTTGTTAGAATAATGAGAACAATCTTAAGTTAAAACGACAGTTACTATTAGGAATTCTAGTAGAGCATTAATAAAAAAAGATTAGAAGATTCATAATACCTTCAAATAAATCCTGTTTTTTACTCAGCTTAACAAAACAATTTCATCAAATGGTACGTCGCTATTTTTATGTATTTACGTTCGTTGATATAGGATATTGTATTATCGATTTTGTATATCATGAACATACAAACAAAATTATATAGAACATAGTATTATTTCACTACACACGTCTCTAGTCCGTACTTTGAGCTATAAAAATTAATAAATATCGTCTCTTTAAATTTACTTTGGTCCTGGACTGGCAAATTCTAAGTAATTTCAGTTTGACCCAAAATTACAAGTTTTCATCGGACCAGGAAATTCTTTTATTAACGTATCTCCAAGCTCACGCGACTGTTTTTAAATTACACGATTCAGATTCATTATACGACCCTCTGTACTCGTAAAACCGGGAATTACTTTGACCACAACTTTCACCTACGAATGGCCACAGTTAATATACAGGGTGACTGGTGAATTACTATCGATATTTGAGGACGTGATATTTGACGATCATATATGACAAAATAAAAATTAATATAACATAAATATTAAAAACTTCTAAGTAAAGTTAACCAAAAGTTATGTAATTAATTACGCATCGTGTGAACACCCTACAGATTAGGTATACACACACACACACACATTTGCGGTGGCGTGGTGTTGTATCAGCACGCCGCCGCACGCGTCCACACTTGGAACGTGTCCACACTTTATTTATTTATACGGAAATTTGGTCAAAAATTAAGTACCTATTTTGTTTACATAATTCGAATGAGAATCATGTACCGAGTATGCTCCTTAAATATTGATAGTAATTCACCAGTCACCCTGTATATTATTTAAATGTTTTACAATTTGTACAACGTTATTTACAGTATTTAATAAAATAAAGAAAGACTTCTTTCTATATGTAATATATATTTTTTTTTAAATATTTTTGATAAAATAATATACACTAATATTTTTTCTCACTAATATCTTTCACAAGTCTTGCTAGAAATAACGAACGTGACCCTTTGTCGTTTTTGTTTCATATAAAAAATTAAAGTGAAAAGAAGAAGAGTAATTTATGAAATTTTTTATTACCAATGTTTGGCTTATTATAATTTTTATATAATAAGATCTAAGATTTTCGCGAGTACTCATTTAAATTAAACTAATAACACATACACACATCTCGTCTGCCCGTTATCGCGGTTGCTGTAAAGTAGCCGAAACATCGGGAGTTTGTAGTTAATAGTCAAAAAAAAAAACGCGTAGTAAATCCGAAAATATTAGTTTCATTTAAACGTTATATAAGATTAGTAAACCAAAAATATGCTACATAATTGTTACATTTGACTTACAATGCAGATATAGGACATTAAAATCTCCTTGACAAATTAAACTTTATTCAGATGTTGTTAAATAGTTTCAGATACGGTTCGCGTAAACTTAATCGTGTATCAAATTTGAGAAATACATATATATAATCAAAAGGAAACTTAAAATATACAAAACAACAGTACATTGTTTAACAAGTAAAGAAAAAAGGTTTTGAACAGAATTTTCCTTCTTTATATTTGTTTTTAATTTACTCTACGTTGAAGGAGGATGTAAGTTTATAAACCTGATAGAAATTTGTTCTTTAAGTATCGACTTCCAAATTAAGAACAACAGAATATATTTAAGTAACATATTTCACTAACTCGTTCGTACATCAGGCTAACATGCTCTCATAATCATTCAGGTTTATTACATTAAAATACTATCACATTTATAACTCACTAATTAATTCTTCTTTCAAATTACAGATTGCTTAATATCCTTTATATTATTTTATACTTTATAAATCAATTGTATTTTTCGTTTTGATATTTGATACTCTTATAATTGGTGTAATTTTTCTATCTCGATAGAATTGTTGAGAGGTTATTGCCAAACTCTTAAATAGATTGAAAAGCTCCTCTTTGAGAGATTTATCAAATAAAAATAAAAAATATTTTTGAGATTGCTCATAAACCGTCTAGTTTTTTACTATTAGAAGGATATTACGGTTTCAAAATCACTTTATTTCTCAAGATATAATCATATCACCTACGTAACATTTTTATTTTTGGTAGAAGCTTTGCTTTGAATCACCTCATGAATACATATTGGTAACAAGGTGACACGAACAATGTCTGTATTTGAAATAAGTTACGTCACTTTATACATATGTTACTTTGTCTTGGATTATAACTTCAACATTTAACTTTTTGCTAAAATTTGTTTTTGCTTTTCTAGTACATGTACAGAGTACATTTTATAATAATTATTTTATCATTTTGTTTTCAGTTTAATAAAAGTCTTATTTTATAATGATAAGTTATTAACTCAAGAAAGTACGTACAATTCATGTTGATGAAATTTCATAGAAAACTTTGGTTTAGGTTTTTGGCTACGATAAGATATTGTCTTTATAAACAAAACACAAAAGCCACAATGAAAACATTTTAGTGAGTTATTAGACCCGTTTCTGAACTTATAAAAGATTTGTATTGTAGGGGAAATGTTGGTTAGTAATTTTATCTTATTCTGACATATTTTCTATCGGAGCTTATTAAGTTACCTCATTATATGTATCAAATATTAATAAGATATAATTATACTTTATCTACCTTATCTTATTTTGCCTTCCCTGGAGTACCACTCTGTAATAATTTTTGAGCATTTATCATTTTTCTCTTTCAGCACATATGCTGGAATGCACTGAACATATCACTGAACATATCTGACATATGATTATTTCGTTAGTCAGTTTCTTTTTTAATGCCCATGTTTCACAGCCATATGTTAAACTTAGCCAAAATGCATTGTGTTATAAACTTTCCGTTTATCTTTAATTGTCATGTTTATGTTTTTCATATCCTTACAAAGTGATGTTATATAAGTGTCTGAGTCATGATTTACGTTTTTGTTGTGTTCATTGCAAGTCCTGATTTTATGCTTTGGTCTGATAGCTATTGTAGTATTTGCTCTAGTTTTTTTTGGACATTCTGAGAGTAGAATTATATCGTCGGCGAAGCGTAAGTCATTCGGTTTTCACCACTACAAAAAGAGGGTTGTGACCCTCTTAAATTTTATAATAAACAAATTGTTAGATAGAATATAATAAAATAATGAATTGAAAGACAATTTTCAGAACCATATAAATGTAAATAAAGACACAACCAGATACATACATCTGTCATTTGTCAGATAACAATGATTGCAAACAAATTATACACAGAAACATAAAAGGTAACGTAAAAATGAGTGACAAGAAACCAAATATCTGTTTGAAAGAAACTTATAACGGATTTGAGAAATGTGAGATTGAAATCTAAAGAACTAAAACTTATGAAATTGTTTAATAAAGTATAACAATACAAGATTTATAGAGTACAAACGCAGTTGGATCAAAGTTAGACGCCTCACATTGAAGCTACAGCTAATTGACTATTAATTAGCTTCATGACTAAATAAATAAAAAAAATATTTGTCATGTCATTTATTTGTTTATTAATAACATTGGCTAAAATTTTCATAAATTTCATGTCTATAGTTTACTTTTGTTTAAAACTTATTAATCATTGAAATATATATGTAGGCGTGGTAGCTAAAAAATAAATAAAATGATGATTTTGTTATGTATTATATTATCTATACATATATACCGGCGCTACCAGCTTTAATAACGGATGCGACTTGAAAATAATTTGAGGCTGTCATCAATTCTTATTAAACCTCATTAGTATTTATGATTATTGTTAAAAGTAAAACGAAATCAAAGGTTGCTTAAAAGGAGAATAGAACTATGTTTAAATCTTGGTATAAATATGACGTCTGGACCCACGACGGCAGAATTGAGAATTGACAATTCAGAGTTCAGTGAGTGCGTATCATTGAAGTATGTTATTATGAAGAATCTTCGAGAAATACAGGAGCATTAAGAACAATTGAACTTTCATTTTAAAATATCATGGACCGTTCTAGAAGAAGTGACATTTGTAACGTCAGCGAGGCTGGCGTCCCTCTTTTTAAAAACAACAAATGTGTAATAAATCCGATATTGTATATATATACATATATATATATATATATACTATCACCCCTAAATATTTGTTGCTAAGAACGTTACTGAAACATCTGTTTCTAAAACAATAAGAGCAAAAAATCATTTCTTTAGTAGCGGGTCAAGTACTGAACTGTCAGCACTGACTCTTGGCCAGATGAAGTGTACTCAACAACACACTCCTCTACATTCTGATATAAGCTCAATTTTATATTTCCATATTGTGTTTATTTTCAACTTATTTTAAAAATTACATCTTTCTACTTATAACTTCGACGCATATGACATAAAAACATTCATTGTAGGCTTCAAATAAATGGATTCATAATAAAAAGGAATTATTTTCCAATATTATAATTTCATACCTTACTAAATATATACAATTTCTTGATATCTAATCACCTAAAAAATTTTATTACTATATACAATATACATACTTGTTTATTTTATAAATAGCAAATGTTATTGACATTTTCTGTTAGCTAAATTATTAATAAGACCCACACAGCATTTCATATTCTCTTCATTAAACATATCAATAGTAGAAAGAATAAAACTTGATATATCACAAGCATTCCTATGAAGCAGGGCTGTCAGATATATTATTATTTAAATTTATGAAAAATTTACACTGATTTATGTTCCTTTGATGTTGATTATATAAAAGATTTAATACAGATGAAATAAATTCCAATTGTGATTTTTATATTGACGCTTGGAAAAACTCTGAATAATATTCATAAAATGTGTTCTCATTTATGTTGACTTTACGATTTTAAAAACTAAATTATGATTTAAATATATGATTCCAAACTGGTCACTTTAATATTAAGTATAGAATGTGACACATATTAAAATCATAAACAATATATATTGTAATACTAAAAGTATTTATGAATACTGTTTATAAAAAAAATAAGCATAACAATGCTGATACACTGGATTTTTCAGAAGTTTACGATTATCAGTTTATAACATCTTTGATGTACGCCATTGATAGAAATTATTTTCATTATCTTTTATGCTATTATTTTATTATAAACAGTAAAATGATGATCTTAATTTCTTTTTTGAACAGGCTCACATTGTTGTATGGTTTTTATATACATATTTCTATTGACACATTTATGAATGAGAAGATGTCTTTGATGTTTTGGGTAATATTTTTTGTTCAAATAACGTGCAGTCCTCAAATGTTACTGTAAATTATAAAATGTAGATGAAATATTTGTTAAAACAATATTCTCAAAGTAAACGGTGTCCTTATAAAAATAATATTCTAATAAAAATTATTTTCAATACTCTTTTCTCAACATCTATCTAACTTCAGACACTGCAAAATAAAGGTTCTAATATATTTTTGTATTAAAAGCAGTATTTTAAGAGTAACTGATACTTTTTTAATTTATTCAACATTATAACATAATGTTTTACTATTTGATTGATACGTAATAATATAAAACCACCAAACAGTTTAAAATATTTGAATTGAATACCTAATTAAAACCAAACTACCCGAAGCATTCAACAGACCGACTAATTTAGTTATGATAAGAATCGTTTTATTGTAATATAAACTACATTGATACAGAAATAAGAACATTTATGGAATTTTCTCATCTTATTATTTCTGATCGTTTGAATTTGAAAAAAAAGATAACCGAAATTTAAATTAAAAGAATGATGAGTTGCTTGTGATCGAAAAATATATAATTTTTATATTAAAATTATAAACAAATGTTAAAATAAATTATAACCAAAGTGGTCTTAAATTATTGTTAGTCTGTTTGAGGAAAGAAAACCCCTTTTATATCAAAGGTGGCAAACGAGCAGATGACCTACTTGATGAAAAGTAGTCACCATAATAATAATAATAAGGTAAAAGGCAATCACCTCTCTCACTCATCCGCAGCGCAGCCGTTAAAAAAACTTCAAGCCGATCTTCTGTGATAGATTGTTACTTCCCAGTTGAAGTCAGCCCATGTTCGTACTGTAGCTGTACTGTATTGTAACTAAACAACTTCTACTCTCCTCCACCATGGTTCTCCCTTATGTTACTATTGTAAATACTAAGCATGTAAAACAAACGTAATTTTCGTAAAACAAGAGTAAAGTTACGATGCAAACGCTTAATATTTCCCCTTTTATGAAAATACAATTACATATTATGTTTGTAACGAGTTTTTAAATTATAACAAGTAAAATCTATTAAATCATTCCCTGTTTCGTTAAAAATGTTTGATAATTGTTTCTGCTCTACAAGATTATCATATTTCAGTTTAGTTGAAGTGTTCTGAATTATTGTCTTGCTTATAATTTCAGGAAACATACGAAGTTAGTAATAAACTAGGGAATTTAATTTTAGCTTGGTGTTCACGGCGTCTTAAATAAAATTATGAATGTTTTTCAATTGCATTTTAATAAAAAGAAAGAAGATTAATTGAAGATTAAAGAAATAGTAAAATAATTTCGTCCATATAATAAGATTCGAAAGAAATTCTTGGAATATTTCCGTTAACAGTTTTGTTTCGAATTAATAATATGTATTTAGGGAACACACATTAAATTTGAATAGAACCATAATAACTCTCTGAAACTCACGAGACCTGACGTTGAAAAGATGATATTTGGTTTGCTCATTTTTGTCCCGGAATGTATTTAAGTAAGCGATTTGTGAGTAACTGTAACTCTTTAAGACAAGTTTGTTCCAGTAAAGGTTTGATTTGTTATTTAACTTGTAGTTTTATAAGACAACTATAGGTACTTTTTACTGAATTTTTCCGAATCCTAAATATATATTATAAATTTGTTCGTTAAAGGGCTCGGATACTTAAAAAAATAGAATTGTGTTTTTAGCAATTTTAAGCAAATATTCGAATTAAAATAAATATTATGAATAACTAATTCGATGTACCAAAATATTGAATAAAATTCAATGAATACTAGAAATAGTTATAAAAATTAAGTTAATTAGATGGAATTAATAATAAAATTATAAATTGTCTTTAATGTTACAAATGTATTTAAGTGATTTAGATCGAATTTAAAAACTTTCATTACATATTTTAATTCAGATAACTAGTGGAGAGTAAATTGAAGAAAATTTATTCTTAAGAGGAAACACTCGAGGGGCATACAGTATTTTCTAAGTTCCTAGCATTTTCTTTTTGTACTGAAACTCTCAAGAGTTACGGGTCTGCATTCACATATTAACTTCTTTTATTCAGTCGTTAAAAAATAAAATTACTTGTTTTACATTAATTATAATATAACACGGGTTTATACATGAAACTTAATATTATAATTATTCTGCGAGAAGGCTATTTTACTTTAGCGTTGATTATTTTCTGGAGCTATAACCTTAAAAAAGACATATTGTTACAGTCTAGATTATTTTATTAAATAAAAATATAACATGTCAATTATATCAACTACCTTTATGTCTTAACGTTTTACAATATTATAATAAAATGTAAGAGTTTTTTTAAAGTTCCAGTATCATTTATCGGAGTTTTAATTTTATATAATTTCATAAAACAATGACAACTCATATAATTTAGAGTATTACAATTAGAAATAAAACTCATTACAATAACATAAATCGATAAGATAGAGGAGTCTCGCTCGGGCCAAGTTGCTACAGCTCGAACATGGACTGGCTTAACCGGAGAGGTACCACGTTCTCACAGAAAATCGGCGCGAAGAAGACTTTAATGGCTGCGTTTCCTCGAGTGGAAGATGGAAATGAGGCCGTCGGTTTTAAGGCTGGTGTTGGATAGGTGTTGGACTCCTTGCAATAGAACAATAACACTACCTGGTTTTATACTAGCAGGGCTACCCTGTGGTTATATAAAGTTTTCAGGGCAAAACTTTCATGCCGGCTTACACTACTAATTGCCCACCACCGACCGCAGTAGAGTGTAAACACATTTCACCGGATCCCGCTACCATTCGTGACAATGTAACACAATGTAGAAAACTAGGACATAAATTATTTAAATACGATCCAGTCTGAAAGAACTGTATTTCTTACAATTGCTGCACTGCAGCTACATAATGTTTAATCAGCTATAGTAAAGTTGTATACTTGTATAAAGCTCAAAGTGGATTTTAAGATCAACGTCTAAAATATGTTTCATAGCTTATATTCCATTCTATTTCATATTTATGAGGCGCTCACGGACGGACAGCGAATTTCATTATCTTAATGAGAATAATGCTCCTTACAGTAAGTTGTTTCATTTAGAACTTTGAAATATGTATAGGTATACAGCAGCAGCCAGAACTAGCTTTATATTATATGAACAAATTGTTTAACATTTTTAAAAATATTAATATTTTATGTAAAGTTATTTGTTATTGAAGCTTATGTTATGTATGTTTGTAGTAAAATATTATTTTTACTGTGTCCCAAACATAAGGGACAAATGCAGACACTACCAAGACAGATATACTACACTTTACTTGTACTATATACCACACTAGACAAATATTTCTTTATGTCTGTGTATGAGACATTTTAATCACCATTATATACATAACTACTGCTAATAATTCTAACAAGACTAATACAGTTTCTTACCTCAATAATTTTTGTAAACATCAACAATATATTACAATGGTATTAATTATTAGAAGTCCATAGAAATACATCAAACAAGTGTAAAAGTACATCGTTTATAGAACGTCTCAATGTGTCGCGGCTTGAACACAAAAACTAAATGATTTATTTAAATAGCACGTGATTGATAGCGACACAACCAAAGAAGGCGGATTAATGTGGACCAAGACATATAACATATTGTAAGATACCATACAAGAATATTACATTAGACAAATGAGTAAGGATTCGAAGCTTTATTTTAGAAAAGATTTGCTTTTATTATGCTTACTTTGTAAAAAATCAAACTAAGCTCATAAAACTTTAACAAGAGTGATTAGGTATATTAATACATCCTTACATATTTTATTTTATAAATGTTAACCTTTTCAATTTATTCTTATATTCAAAATGGGTACTTTGTAATACTTTTCAAGAAACTTCCGTGAACCCATGTGAGAGGAATTTAACACAGTAAACTTTTATATAGTCAAGAAGTATGAAAAGATATTTCTTTAATATTAAATGTATTTGAAGATATTTAGGATACATATAGCACACACTACCATGCCTTTCACACGCACATATTATAATATGTTAATCCCTGAAGTTTCCTCAATGTATGAATTATCAATAAATGACAAAAAAATAACACATTGAGATCATATAAATATAACCATTGAACCTGAAAAAATAATTTTATTAATAATGGTCCAATATCAACCGTTTTTAGCCTATTTTCCTTTAACATGTTGTTCAATTGAAATCTACATATTAATTTAAAGGGTTTAAATAAAATTAACATTTAACATAGGTCTGTTTCTTAATGTTATATAAGTACATATGCATATATAACTTCATATCTTTAGCTTAAAGTCCATATCAGTTTGAATTATTTGGTTAAGAAATGTATTGTTGCTGATCGTAAAAGTAAAAAATATGTAACAATGTGTGTGTGTGTGTCATGAAAAAAGATTGAAAAATGAACTATTTACGATGTAATTAAATGATTTTTTTAATATTATCATAGAAATTTGTTCATTTTAATTTAGAACTTTGTAAATGAAGATCATTAAGCCGAATCACTTCAACAGCAAAAAGAAACTTCATCATCGAGACAGTAAATTAAAAAGGGTTTTTCAATTTATTATTAGATTTAAGTACCATTTATTAAAAACGCATTCATAATGGATACAAACGCTTTAGGTTTAATGCAAATTATTATAATAAATTTGAAATCAATTCAAAGTGCTTCAATTTTTTAATATAAAAGGACCAAAGACTAAATTAGCCCTGAAATACATTAACTTGTGCACAATTAAAGACGCTTCTTCAATCATGATGACAAAGGGAAAATATGAAATCAAATGGAAGCCAGGCTTAGAAGAGATCTAAACATTGAGCAAAGTCAGTTGAAGAGGCTGAATTTAGAGACAAGAAACAATAGATTTAAAAATTTAAAGCCCGATATTGAAGTGATGAAAAATAAACAAAAACGCGCCGAGACGTGAAATCAAATTAGATCTGCTACAAAGCCATAAACCCTTTGTACGTGCCTCCAAAACTGTTTGGTTCCTTTAGTAATATTAATACAACCACGTGTACATATAGTAGAAGTGAAATAATGCTGGTCCCTGGTATTATCTTAACGTTATTTTCCTCGCATATTTTTGATAACAAAGATTATTTTTAACCAAATCAGATAATATTTAAATTGGAAGCCAAAGTTTTTCACTACATGTGGACCAGAGTTGTAAGGGATGCTATGAATGTAATATTAAATATACTAGTAATATAGTACTTATAAAAACCTGTATTTGTAAACATTTATATTGATAACAAAGATGTCTGAATCCGTGCTAGGTGACGATGACTATCAATTAATATCATACCTATAATATAAAAATTACCGACTTTTAATTTGTATATAATCATGGTTGTATTTCGTTACAGATGGTAATTGTTAGTATTGGTTTCCATATTGTTGAGGTCAAAAGACCCTAATTTTATGGTTATATTCTGACATTCGTAGCAAATACACAGATATATTTATTAATATGAGCACTCTGGAAGCTATGATGTACTTAAGAAACTTTCTATTCATATAATATGTATCTCGAACGTAACTGTTTAGTGGTCACGTAATTTATTAGTAAAAAGAATGATATTTTATAAAACAAAAGTTTATTTTGTATATAACCCCTTATAATTGAATGATAATGAATATGACAAATCCATTTATAACAAGACAAGAGCAGTCATCATACATCACAACCATAATTAATTTAATAGAGAACGTTTTAATGACTACTCCCTTATCCTCAGTGACCCAACCTTGTTATACATATATCTATGGAGCAAAAACTCTGTCCCCAGTTGTTATATAATGATATTCCTTGTGTTTTAATCCTTGTAAACAGTTGGTGGTTTGTAAAACACAACTACATTTTTTATTTCCAAAAATACAAAAAAATATTTTACAAAGGAAAAAATTGCTTCAGAACTAATCACCGATCACTTCTTTCATAAATTGTTTAAAAACGAATTCAACGGTGCACCTGACACTGAAAGCTAAGTACAATCTATTATGTTTAATTATGTTGTCTTAACAATTAACTAATAAACAGTTTCTTTGATGTTAATTAGAGTCATTGAGAATATACTAATTAATTTTTGTAATATCCTTTGGAACAAAATAAAGTTAAGACGTTGTATTTTTGTTAATTATTTTTATTATACTCTTAGCATTAAGTTACAACATCCATTATTAATTGATTAAAATACTGCTATGTATATTTGTTTTGTATAAATAAATATAGTATCTCAAACCCGCTTCATTACACAATATTATTTTAAATTTAATACTAACACTCGGTCCGTATCTAAACTTAATGTTAAGTTTAAAGTACTGCGTGACACAGCAATAATAGTTTCAGTAATTTGTTTAAGAAATATGAACAATCACTGTCATAAGTAATAATTAAAAACAGGCACTTACTCATGCTTCGTAGACAATTAACGGTCTTATTATTATCCACATAATACATTATTTTGCGTTATGTTTACAAGTTCATGTTGTGACCGGGTTTGGATAATATTGAGATTTTCTAGTACATAGGAATTCTTCATCATTGTAATAAACTATAAGTATAAAGACACTGGTATCATATTAATTTACAAGACATATAAAATGACAAAATGTTGTATTTTCAGACAAAATTAAAACAACATTTGATATGAAATAGTTAATACATAAAGTATGTATGTATAATAATAATATAAATGAGAAAGATTCCAATATCTTTTGAATACAATAAGCGCTTTCTGTAAAAAGTGATTGATTTATATCAAGTTGATTGCAAAGTTAAATTTTTAATAAGAATATAAATACAATTTTGTTTAGGTATATTTGTTCTACATAACTAGCAATATTGATGTAAAAACATTCAAATTTTGTATTGTATCTAATCTCTTCGTACGATGCTTGTCTTATTTAATTTAATTTCGTTGCTGCACTTAAGCAAGTTGTCAAGATATTCACAACATTCCTGTTCAACAAACAAACTGACAGTTTACCGCGAACATGTATTAATACTCGGCGTTATTTTAATTCAAACTAAATCTAAATCTTTTACACATATTTTACTTTCCATATCAGAAAAAGTCACAATAGTTTAACAATACGATTACGCATTGTCCGATTTCGGTTTATTTTTTCTCCTAAATTTTTATATATACATATGAATAGAACATTTACTTGTGATAAATACCAAAAATCACATAGTATGGAGCCTTGAGTTAAAAAAAACCATCAATAGTATGACATAAAACTTTCATTTTACTTTAAAAGAACAAATTGAAAACCTTCAAATATGAAATTCATTTAATTAGAATAACTTCTAATTTCTTTATATATATCATATACCAATTTTTTTACAGGCTCTACTGAAAAACCGTAATATTTGTTGAAAGTTATACGAACTGTAAAGGTTGTTAGAATGGATGCAATTTATATTGACATTTATTTAAAACTTTTTATGATATATTTCCTGACATATTATGTAGTATATATATAGTCTAACGGCATGAGTGAATATTTGCAATTGTATTTGTTATCCTTATTTTACGAATAATTTAATTTGGTAAATAAATAGACATGAGCCTTTTTACTTAAAGTTTCGTTTAAGACTGAGATAAAACATTGAATAAGACACATTTGTGAAAAGGGAACTTTACATCAAAGAACGGCAACTTTCAAGACTATTATAAATTTTCCTCCTCGTGATAATAGACTTCTTTTAAACCTTACCATTTGCCAGATCCATTAGAAGTATTTTTATTATTTAAACTGTTGATATTATAGAAAAAGTCACAACGATTCATAAAATATATAGTTAGGAAACTCCTTGGTCAAGAAACAAAATAGAAGCCGAGTTAGGAACTCCTTGGAAAAGAAACAAAATAGAAGCAGTGCGCAAAAAGAAACATCAGCACTTTCTGGTGGTCCGTCGTCGAGGCAACATCGCTCATGGGTTTTCGACTATTAATATTGGTTTAGCAATTAGTCTAAGGCTATTTTAAGGATATTACTCTGTAAGTACTTTAATTGTTGTTTAACTGGAGTTAGCAGGTTATCATTTCATTCCTTTATTTACCTTTTATATTTGTTCATTTTAATTAATATCGCATAGTCAAATTGTCAAATGTCTTACTGTTATTTTATTTTTAAAAATCCGAACGAAGTTCCTTAATTCAGAAGTGGGATAAAGATCTCTTTTTTATAAATTCTTTGGTCCACCGTATTTTGTTTTCTTTTTGACAATTATGTCTAATAAAATGAATCGTAATCGATCTAAATTAGAAAAAGATTACGCCATGTGAAAAATAGATTGATATCTAGCCCACATAGATACCCTAGGGTGTCCATAGCACGAGTACGTTGTCGTAGATCGAGAAACGAGTCGAGCAGCAGTAAATTTTCTCAACACGCACCCGCATCATACTTACTTGTAAGTGATTCATTGAATGATAATTTGAATAACATTTTAGTAAGACTCAAAGCTGTCGATCAGTTTAACAATAGTGTCGTAGAGTTACAACATAATTATCAGGAAATGTTGCTGAATCGGTCGTAAGAAATGTGTCTATAGGTCACAATCACATAGTTAATAGTGGCAACGAATCACCAAACGTAAATAGTTTAGTTAACTTGAGCGATGTCTCTCAGACTACGACTCACGATCAAGATACCACTGTTCGCTATCCCGATACTATGTCAGTTTCGTATTTTACCATTATGACAGAAGCCCTTAAGAATCTCGCACTCATAAAATCGCTTCATTATTACGTGTCAATTTTTGATTCTTCTGATTGATTTATTGTATCTAGAGGTAGATCGCGCAAAGATAGTGGACAGTGGAAGATCATGAGTGTTTTTCCCGGGAAGCATCTTATTTAAAAGCCGACGCCAAAACATAACTAAATTCATAGGTCACAAATGGTCGTACATGGATAATTTAAAACTCATTTAAGACCTCTCTGTTCTCAGAAGTTGGACTCCGCTAACATTTCCTTTGCATGTATGAACACAACATACAACTAATATACGACATACGCTGGGAATGTGAGACGTACATTATAACGTTTACGATTGGTTAAAGATTTATCTGCAGAACTTGGAATTGTAATAATAAACAAACCAACATTAACAACTTTCAGAATAAAATGATAATCTCGCTGCTAAGTCGTCTTAATACGCGCATTTTTAAAACTACAGGAAACTGTGAAGACGCATGTTTTGTCAAGAATAGGTAAGGATTAACTAACTACCAAAATGTAAACATATGTTAACCGAAGCTGGTGAGAAATGTCGATGTGGTTCGTGCAGTTGATAGTGCATACCGATTAACATATTTATCAATATTGGTGATCACATTATATCACTGATTTCTTCTGACCTTATTAAATTACTTTCTTGCCAATCCAAGTATACGATGTACATTACGAGACGTTAATGAATACGAAACCTTTGCCACTCCTCACAACACAGTAACTATTGAATTCAGCAAAATTTCATTTTAAGATCTAGTAGTAGTACCGTCAGCCTGCATGAATAACGACAGATGTTTTGAATCGTGTTGGAGTAATCTATGTAAGAGTAACAACAACAGTATATCACTCACGGGGATCAGTCAGGTTAATCAAGTACCAGCCATCGAAAACTCTTTATTAAAATCCCTCTGCCAGGTAATCTGCAATCACCAATGTTTGTATTGTCGCCTTTCTCGGATTTCCTTGTGTACCGCTGCCACTACAGTACAGTATAGGTGAGATGAATATCAAACTTACTAGTTCAATTCCAATAACTTGTCGCCCATACAATTTATTTTACAGGAAGATGGTACAAGTTAGCGAAATAATGAAGGATCTCTTAGATAAAGGCATCATTAGGGAATCTCGATCCCAATATGCCAGCTCAATAATTTCAGTGACGAAAAAGATTTTCGAGCACTTATTCGCAATACAGAGAAGGAAAGATATCCGTTTTCATTTATTGACCATTAAATTGATTTTTTAGGATGACATAACTTCGTCACCGGCCCTGATATGGCGACTTCATGAAATGAGAATCAGGGACGACTGTATTCGCTACACAGGCTTCGTTACGTCCGCGTCAGGAGGGAACTACGAATACTGAAAGATGCCATATGGTTTGACAAACTCATCTATTGTTTACAAACCTATTATCAATTAATGATATGCTTCGGGAATTCATTGATTTTGATGACTTGCTCGTTTATATCAACAAAGTACTTCTTCTGAATTTTAATGCTAAAAAAAAAAGGTAAAGGTAGAATTCTATTTTTTTCGATCAATATTAAAATAAAATACTCGTTTCTGAATACCGAATTTGAGAACTTAGACAGACATATAAGTGGTGGTCAGGTTAGCCCGAGCGCTAGAAAGGAGGAGGCTCTGCAATTACATCATTACATGAACTCATCTGCAATTTTATTTTTATTTTATTTTGTTTATTGGAGAAAAAAAAACAGATCACAGGAGTATAACAAAAAAATATAAACAACAATACAGCATATTAAAGACAAAATACCTGTGTCCTCAAACATTTCTCACCAAGAAATATAACTAAGTAAAAATGAGAGGATGCTTGGGCACGTACCTCACTAATAAATAAATTTGAAAGGCGATGTGTAAACCTAATCTAGTATGTGAAGGGAGCGATGACGAATGTGCAGAGAATATCCAATACTTAAAACAAACTAAACTAAATTCCCAGTCAATGTAAATGAAAAACAGGACTGCTAGGTGGTTTATTCTTTTTTCAATAATACGTCCCGCAACTTGCTGTGAAACGCGGCAGAGTTATGACGTAGAATATCAACCTGAGAAAATTCGTTATGAGTACGACATATTTTTCGTATTGGGGCGCGTAATCCCGCATTCGTGTATGATCGCGGTACATGAAATAGAGATTAATTACAATAGTGAAATAAGGTCAGGGCCTTAAAATATTTCCACCACAATCTAGTTGGCATCCAGTTTAAAATTGTAATCCAATGTAATGTAATGCTCTTAAATCAGCTCAACCAACCACTCGACGTGTGATGCCATGGAATTTAGAATGGTGCCCAGATACTGGTGCTATAGTATTCGATGGTGAAATTTTTGAACTGTTTTGTCACTTTGCTCATTTTCTTTTAACGACTGTTCTCAGACGGGGACATCCCGCTGGCCTGCAGCTGGTGGAGGTTCGAGACACCGCAGGCGTCTCATTGACCGGCTGCCGGGTGGGAGTTCAAGACGCAAGTCTACTCATCACCACTGGCGTTTGTCGCCTTGGCGTTAGTCGCCTTTGACGTGTGTCGTCAGTTTGCGTTAGTCGCATTGGCGTTTGTCGCCTTGGCGTTAGTCGCCTTTGACGTGTGTCGTCAGTTTGCGTTAGTCGCATAGGCGTTTGTCGCCTTGGCGTTAGTCGCCTTTGACGTGTGTCGTCAGTTGCGTTAGTCGCATTGGCGTTTGTCGCCTTGGCGTTAGTCGCCTTTGACGTGTGTCGTCAGTTGCGTTAGTCGCATAGGCGTTTGTCGCCTTGGCGTTAGTCGCCTTTGACGTGTGTCGTCAGTTGCGTTAGTCGCATAGGCGTTTGTCGCCTTGGCGTTAGTCGCCTTTGACGTGTGTCGTCATGTGCGTTAGTCGCACGGGCGTTAGTCGCCCTTAACGTTTGTCCTCAGTTGCATCAGCCGCCATCAGCGTTGGTCGCCACTGACGGGAGTCGCCACTGACGGGAGCCGCCAGTGATGGAAGTTGCCGATTGCGTGAGTCGCATTGGCATGAGCTGCACTTCTATGGTGTTGGTAGCCCTTCAAAGGCGTGAGTCACCCGACAATGGTAATGTACTGTGGGGATGTGAAATTGTTGGGATACCGTCGATTTCACACCTTTTTCTTTATTTTCACTTTATCTGTCTTGGATGCCGTTTAGCTTACATTACTTTGTTTATTTGAAAACCATTTGGACACTACACTCATGCAAACAATAATGTTTCCGATAGTAATGGTGATGTTATTTCAAAATTCAGGATGACAATGTTAAAGGTGCTTCGGCCGGATCGTCTATGCCAAACCTTGAAGACGAAGATCGGGAAGGTGGCGCAGTAGGCGAGGCTACTACTGAAAAACAGAGAGAATGTGGCCGAGGACGACCAGGAGTCAGGAGAGGCCGAGTTAGGAAACTCCTTGGTCAAGAAACAAAATAGAAGCCGAGTTAGGAACTCCTTGGAAAAGAAACAAAATAGAAGCAGTGCGCAAAAAGAAACATCAGCACTTTCTGGTGGTCCGTCGTCGAGGCAACATCGCTCATGGGTTTTCGACTATTAATATTGGCTTAGCAATTAGTCTAAGGCTATTTTACGGATATTACTCTGTAAGTACTTTAATTGTTGTTTAACTGGAGTTAGCAGGTTATCATTTCATTCCTTTATTTACCTTTTATATTTGTTCATTTTAATTAATATCGCATAGTCAAATTGTCAAATGTCTTACTGTTATTTTATTTTTAAAAATCCGAACGAAGTTCCTTAATATATTGTTATAATAACACGTATAGGTTTATCTAGAGTTAAAATAAAATCCTTACTATTGAGAACAGGAAGACCTTATTGTTAAGATACCTAAGAACTTTTATGAATTATTTAAAAATCGAAATCAATACTCATACATTTTAAATGACTCAATGTATAAAAACATTTTTTGAAGTCTTTTTATTATTCTTCTTTGTATGAATCATTGGAAAGATATGTATATATACATCGGCGCTACCAGCTTTAATAACGGATGAGACTTGAAAATAATTTGAGGCTGTCATCAATTCTTATTAAACCTCATTAGTATTTATGATTATTGTTAAAAGTAAAACGATATCAAAGGTTGCTTAAAAGGAGTATAGAACTATGTTTAAATCTTGGTATAAATATGACGTCTGGACGCACGACGGCAGACTTCAGAATTGAGAATTCAGAGTTCAGTGAGTGCGTATCATTGAAGTATGTTATTATGAAGAACCTTCGAGAAATACAGGAGCATTAAGAACAATTGAAGTTTCATTTTAAAATATCATTGAACGTTCTAGAAGAAATGACATTAGTTACGTCAATGAGACTAACGCGTCTCTCTTTTAAAACAACGAATTTGTAATAAATCCGATATATACAATGTTAGTTTAAGCCAACCATAATTAATTATTTACTGATAAAAATATATATTTGTAAACTTCTCGTCCAATTTAATCAAGAGTACAAGAAAATGTGGCAGAATGCTTTCTGCGTGCAAGTGAATGAAGACGGAATGGCTTACCAATCGCTTCTGTAGTCTTCTATATGTATGTGTAATGTGTACATATATGTATGTACATAGCCAACCTTTTACTGCAACATTATATATTAATTATAGAATATTAACTAAGAAAATTCTTGTAATGGGTTTTGTCTAATACAAAAAACCGAAAAGTATTCCTTAAATAAAATATTATATCTTTAGATATTTATCTAATTTTCAATTTCCTATCATTTCCTCTGACTTGTGTCGCACCTAATCTCGGTAGGTCAATATTTGTAATACTTGAGTAGAGAGTGTTTAATGATATTGGAGACTTGAAGTGAAAATTTCTTTTAAGGCTAATAATAATAATCTAATATAACTAATAAGAAAATTTATTTTTGTAATTTTCATTTGAATTTTACACATTGCAACAAGCGCTCTGACTCATAAGACGAAAAACAGCTATTACAAAATACTTCACGCCGGCTGTGAGAGGATGGTACTTCCCCGGTCGAGCCAGCCCATGTTCGAACTGAAGCAACTTGACCACAATCAGGCTCTTCTGATAATGTGTTAGATTTTAGATTTCAAGCTGTTCCATACTAATTATTTAATTTCTTTTCTTTTTAAGTATTCTTCGTCAATACTTAAGGATATTATTCCCCTTTTGTGTGATACCTATGGAAATCTGTTCATAATTTTTACGAGTTTTGACTGGGAACTGATCAGGGTTAAAGGAAACCCACACATCTAGTTAGATATCTCATTAAGAAATTTCACTAAAACCTTACATACTAAGCTACCGTTAACAAATCTGTCAGAGCGCTCACCACCTTTGCGATGCTGAACATCTTGAGGTCTAGAATCAGTTTGTAAAACATGCCTTTAATATGAATAACTTACTTCTGCCTCACCAGTATAGCAAGAAACATTTGAAGCGACCCATAGCTAAGCAACAACAAGCAATATATGAAAGAAGTTACTAACATACCTAATAGTTAATATAAAGAAGAAAAGTTTTTTTAACCATATAAAATAAAACATTCGTTTTGGTAAACCATAGATAAAAAGATATAATCAAAATTAAACCAAGTGGGATCCATTGAAATCAAAAAACTCCCAATTTTAATAGAAAAGATGACGGACAATAATCTATCTAACATCTATTCCCTCAACAAAAATACAAAATCCCATGTCTGTGAGTCCCTAACCAGACTTCAATAAATGGAGAATAAAAAGTAGATGACAAATAATTAGACTAACAGAGAGACAGTTACCTATATCCCGTGATGTAAAACTATTGAAACGAAGTATACAACGTATATTGTTATTTTAAAGTATACAATGTTATATTAAATCCCGTAGTATATCCGAAAAACATGGTTTTATTATATGAAGTGTAATCAATTGTCATGCCATTGAATTACAACAAATGCCATGTATCAAAAGTAGTAGGTATTATCTGTAAACAAGCACATTGATGGCCACCTTCTCACAAATTACAACTTTTTTAACTTATCATCCCTTTTAGAAAATGTGTTATTTCTTATTAACATTCTGACTACATTGTGTTATATTTTTAATAATTATATACTTGATCTTCTATCTTCTACCTGGCAAATTCCCGGCTTTAGCCAGGGTCTGCCTTACATATTGTGAATAATTTTGGCTAATTGTTTTTACGACCGGCCGCCTGCCTGACGTCAACCCTCTTTGGGAATTAATTAATTAGTGATGTCTAAATACTCTTAGAAAGTAGGTACATATGACTTGGAGAAATCACATTGGTACTTGCCAGGATCGAACCCGCGCCCTCATGCATGAGTAATTAATAATTATATACTTGATGTGACCTTAAAACCTGACAACGTACACAATGCCTAAATTTGAAGAGTTTAAAACACAGAACTGAATTACTTTAAGTATGATGTACATACTAAACTAGTCTGAGGGTTACAAAGTTACTACCTATTTATAAATATATCTCTGTTAGTAGAAAATACCTTCTAATATTAATTTAAAAGTGATACTTCAGTATATAGTTGCACAGCACAGATGTAAATTGATTTTAATAAATTTAGTTGTACTGTTCGTGTTTTAATAAATTTCCTAGAGTTGTATTTGTATGGACGTAATATATGTGTCTCTGTTGTAGTTTACAGTGGTACAAGTACTATCAGGATATATAACATTTGTGCATTAAAATATTTTATATGTACATTACGAGTATAATATCTCACCCGCAGTTTACTTTGCCAGAGATAATGTTTCCAATATTATTTTCCCAGAATAAAATCAAAAAATTTCAGGTGTCTATAATTTAAAATTATTTCATTTTAACAATTATAATTTATTACTTCACTAAATTTTTTCCCCCTTGATTTCCTTAATATTTTATATACAGTTCTTATCCAGAATTTAAAGATAATTTAATTAAGAGATACTTTTACTTTTTATTGACTGTTCAGGTAAATTAATTGTGACCAATTGTTAACGGCTTTTATCTACCGAAAATCGTTTTCATTTAAATTCATGTGCTTACGACATAATCCACCTTTAAAAGATATTTTTTTATATAGTTTGTTCAATAAAAAATAATCCAAAGATTAATATAAAAGTGGGATAATTTTTTTCCATTACATTGATTTTCTATCCGCGCCAATTTCATTAGAGATTTTTTTTATCGTTTCAAAGATTAGTTGTAGCAACCATAATGTCAATAATAAAACAAGCTTTTCATATAAATAAAAAAAATGTTATCACAATATTATAATCAAGCACTTCAATTTGGTTTAATGTAAATATAATTAATCGTTATTTAAGAGTACATACACTACTCTCGTCGTTCTAAGTTTTCATCACTCAGTATTTGTATCCTAACAATTTCGTCTTCGGAACAGTATTCAGTTCAAAGGCATAAATGAGCCCAAAAGATAAACGATACGATGTCGAAAGTTAACGTTGTAATCGATCCTTTTGTTGTATATTCTTCTTCGATAAATCGAACTATTAAAAGATATATTAAGCTTTAAATTACAGTTGAGAGATTTTGCAATAAATGAGTCGAGGTTCCATTAAGAGTTGCGATACGAGCAATTGATAAACAATAAACGCTTCAGTCTAAACACTTGTTAATAATTAAAATTAATCTCAATCACTTAACAATTGAAAGGTTAGTTATTATATATCTAAAGTATTTAGAAATTGTGAATTAAAGTCCGAATAATTTTTTTTTATTATTTTCAAGTTGGAAACGTTTTACTTAATGCAGCTATCTTAAAACGAATCTTCTATTCTGATCTCACTGACTGAACCTAACAGCAAAAGATTGGAATGTACTTATACAAAGTTTTATACCCAACTTAAAACTAATTGAAATCTATATATGTACGTAAAGTAAATATAGAGAAACACAATTTATATATTTTAAACACAATTGATTAATCGAAGCACTAGAGAAGGGGATATTTTCTGAAGGTCCCGAACGGAAGAGCTCGAAGAGGCCAGGGTAGGTTTAATAATCATCTTCGGGACAGAATTATTAACTTGGACTTTAACCAAAATACATCTGGAATTGATTATATTTAAATGAAGTATACACACCAACACATAGAGACAGACTTAAAAGAAAAGACGGATAACTGTCAATTCTTCGTGTTTATACTATCTAGAACTAATCAATGAGTGGATATAGTCACGAGCATTAAAATACGCTAGTGTGAACTTAGTTTGAAACAATAGTCAACAAAAGTTTAGAAGTATTCAAGTGAATTATGAAAACTTAAAGTTTTGCTAGTGATAAATAATAATTAACGTAATAAGTGTACATATATTAAATAAACTGGTTTAACAAAATAATCGACCAAATGTAAACTCGTATATATACGACAAGCATACAATAAAGTATTTGAGATAATAAAAAATATATGCTTAATTTCTTACTTAACATTTAATTATCTAGAAATTATAGAGTTTTATTTTATTTATTGTGCATTCACATTCTCTTGACCTATTTTCATGTCTGAGGTATTATAACAAATATTTACATTAACTTTTCTTTGTTAAAAACTTTAATTTATTTTTGGGGGTTCTAAACGATAATAGGCTAGCTTTTCCACATCGAATGATTGACAAGTGACCATAAATAACATTGTGTCGATCAGTAGCAATGATTTATTAAATATTTTATTAGGTTTAAAAAAACCTCAATGGATTAAATGAATTAAAATAAATGAATTACATTCAAAGATTTACTGGCCCATGTGGAGGCGTTCAATCGAATAATTGGTGAACAAAAATGGCTTTCATCATTATGAAAAGCAATTTAAGTAGAATTAAATTAATTTATACATAATCATACATAGGATTGACTTACGTTTTCATAATTTAGTAAAACGAAAGGTATGAACGTTCTTATTTTAAGATGGTTCAAGGTAAATTCAATGAAAGTTGTATACACAAATTATGAAACGATGCAAAAGTTACTTTGTAATTAAATACATACATTAAGTATCAGTGGTGGCTCAGTGGTTAAAGGGCCCGCCTCTCGTCCTCTCGTCGCTGAGGGCGCGGGTTCGATCCTGGCCCGGGCAAGTACCAATGTGATTTTTCCGAATCATATGTACTTTCTAAGAGTATTTAGACATCACTGATATTAATGTTGATTCCCAAAAGAGGGTTGATGTCAGGCAGGCGGCCGGTCGTAAAAACAAATAGCCAAAAACTATTCATAAGATGTAAGGCAGACCCTGGCTATAGCTGGGAAATTGCCAGGTAGAAAAAAAAAAAAATTAAGTATCAGAGATGCTTACGTATGTCAGTCATGTATGATGAACATTATGATTTAGAGAAATGTTGATGGAATGTGATTCCTGTTCATGAAATTGAATTTCGCTTTTAATTTATATTTAACTGATTAATTTTGGTAACATTTTTAATCAATTTAAATTTCATTCCTCTTTACAGGTTGTTAAGTTTTATGTTTCACTAGCTTTCCGCCCGCAGCTTCGCCGCGTGGAGTTCGGTTATATCGCGTTTCCAAGAGAACCTTTCAAAAGTCTGGGATAAAAACTATCCTATGTTCTTTCTCAAAGTCAACTCTATCTCTGTACCGAATTTCATTAAAATCAGTTCAGTGGTTTAGGCGTGAAAGCGTAGCAGACAGACAGACAGACAGACAGACAGACAGAGTTACTTTCGCATTTATAATATTAGTAGGGATTATCGAAACCCGGTAGTGACTTTTTCCCAATAGTTTTACATGTTGAGTGTAATAATTTGTATACCTATTGAAACTATACTAAGCCTAATAATTTAAAACCTTAACTAGAGTAGATCAGCTAAGACTACCCTAAAGGATGTTCGTGTCAGTCCCTCACTCAATTCCATATTGAAGGTCGTCATTACATCTTGCTATATACATATGTATGTATAAAGGTCCCGGTGGAGCTAAAATTCCAACGACATTATATTTAGGGTGACCACTTCAGATTATAAAGGTTTATCTACTATTATGATATAAAATTAAATTAAAATGTATAGTATAGGCGGACAGGAAATGCTCAGGGGAATCTTCATTTTATATTTTATTTATTTAGTTTCTAATCTCTGTCTCTGATTTTTAATTCTAAAATATTGTTCCCAGTCAGCTTTATTTTACAGTGGGTTTTTTTAAACTTTATAGTTTTTTTATTACGGCGCAAACGGAGCTTATTGACAGATATATGTACCTCCTAGTCAATATGGTTTCATTACCTGTGGTATAATTCATAATTACCGAATAAAATCTCTTTTATGAGATAAAAGAATGTTTTTATCTTATTAATGTCAAAACGCTTGAAAATATGAAAATAAATTTGACAAACAATATCTTCAATGAAATTAACGTAATTGTGATAAATATTTAAGAATATTATAAGGGAAACAGGTAATTAAATTGTTATTTAAAAATATATTTTTTAATATTTCTTATATAATTTTTAAATATAATATGTATGTTTTAATTAATTTATGGTGATAAATGTAAATTCAGTAGGCGATTTATGATATACAAATAAAATGGCTTGCTTTTAAACAGACTATTACATATTCCTTTGAATTGTTTAGTTACATTTCAATGTCAGTATGGTCAGTCAGTGTGATATCTTCTCCAACATTTTTGAATCTATACCTTTGAGAAGAATGAACAAGAATTTCTAACGTTACCTACTATTATAAAACTGCAAAACGTGATACCTCAGCTGTCTCATAGGTATTAGTGTGTCAAGTGACCATCAATAAGGAAGTGTAATGCATTTTATTCAATATAGAAATATTGAATAAAATTATTTGAGTTTGAGTCATGCTATCATTCAAATGTGAACTCATAATGTAGGTATGGATAAATGTGAAAATACATTTAAATACTATTTGTGGGATCAAATATACAATCCTCGTTGATACTAAAATAAAACACATCAGAATAGTAAGAGAACTAATTCTAATTTGAAACAAAAGATTAACCTTTTTGTTGTCATTTATACTCATACCTGAGGTTGACGAAATACTGTGCCATTACTTTATATAAATTTGACACTAAAAATATTTATATTATCTCAATTCTTAATATAATAATACATATTTAAAAATGATTTAGTTTGCCAACAAAAGTAAAATGATTAAATTAATTGTTTAAAAAGTTAGGTATTTTTGTATTGGATTAAATTCTTATCTATATGATAGCCCTTGTATATTAATAAAACTTTAACAACTTAATCACTAATTCATATGGTTGTTTTTCTCATTACATTTTAAGGACCTTACAAATCATCACACAGTTACTTACATTTTTTTTTCCTGTTAATAAAAGGAAGGTAATTACTTATTAAGGACATACATATACATATGTTGAGTCCACTTTGATAATTATTACAAGAACGTTCATAAGTCACATTTAATAAATTGGAAAAGATCTTAATATATAGGAAATTTAGAAAGAAATGTAACCTTGTACATGAAAAAAGCGTGAATAAATTAAAATAATTTGATGGAATAAAAACACACAAAAATGCTTATATGTATATAATATCGGATAAACAATGTAACAAAAATATTATTTATATTTTGAAGACTTGCAAGCCTTTGTACCCCACACCTTTTAAATATTATTGGCTAACAGTGTCCCGTGTAACAAAATAGTGTAATAATTATTTGATCATTACGTCATCCTTCCCGCTACTGAGATCATTCAAACATTTTTCCAGTAGTGGGTTTCCTCCTAACCGGGCGACCTGTAAGAAACCTAGGCTGTATACTTCAATTTAAAACAATCACACTTCAATGAATACTATGTTAAAATAATTGATTCACCTCAGCCCGAGCTTCTCGATCAAGTTCACTGAGTCTGTTTCTCGTGTACTGTATGCTGCCCGCCTTCTACAACAAACACATACAGTATTCTTCAGGTCAACATCACGGGTACGCTGCCGTAAGATGATAGTAATAAAAATATGATCCCAAAAAACTTTACTACCACTGAATTAAAATCTAGTTATGTTTATACTTATTTACCAAACACCATAAATAATGACAAAAATTAACACCAATCTTTATTGGAAACAGAGGATCAAGGAAGCAACTTCGTAAGCGGACCCGCGATCTCATGAAACGTGTAAAAAAAACACACGAAGTTCTCAAAACTCTTAATTTTAAATTGATATGTAACTCATCAGGTTTATGAAATAACCTGATGCAATTATGAAGAACTAGCTGTCCGCCCGCAGCTTCGCCCGCGTGGTGTTCGGTTATATCGAATATCCAAAAGAACCTTTCAAAAGTCCGGGATAAAAACTATTCTATGTTCTTTCTCAAAGTCAACTCTATGTCTGTACCAAATTTAATTAAAATCAGTTCAGTGGTTCAGGCGTGAATGCGTAACAGACAGACAGACAGAGTTACTTTCGCATTTATAATATTAGTAGGGATAATGATTCCGTATTTATCGAAGAATTACAGTAAAACCTGCTATGTTTGACCCACACAAATACGTTCTCGTATGTATACAATTAGCAACTGAGTTTTAGTGTACTCACGTAAAACTTCGTTTGTTCGTAAAAATGTTTTGGATGCATGTATGATGGGTAACGTGAACTTTCCTTCTGCTAAATCTTCACAGAAACTGCCATTGCTGTTTAACTGGAATACACATAATGAATATGATATAATTTTTTTTTTCGAAGATCATATAAAATAATTATATTAGGAACACAAAACCAACCTCCTTCACATGAAGATTACAATAGTCATCGCGAAGCTTAGTGTCCCAGAAGTCGCACTAGATCGTCATGATCACTGGCCACTTGTAGTAATCTGACTCCAAGTATTATAATTGTAGCGGTTTCTAAGGAAAAAGGTTTTTTTCAATATTTTTTATGTATATTCTCGTTTCTACCGATTACCGTTTAAGGTTTGACTAAATTCATATAATAAACAATTATTAAAAACAAAGTAAAAAATATAATGATCGTTAATTGGAAAGACATTCACATTTAAATTTAATTTCTCTAAAACTGTTATGATAAATTTAAAATTTGTTGGAAATATAAAGTCTGTTTAATGTATAATATTGTGAGTGAGATGTTCGTTCATCTGATAGTAACGATATTTATATAGAACAGATTTGTAAAAACGTAGGGGTTAGAAAGATGTATAAATAAGTCTTAGATTACTCATACGTGTCACCTTTTTGTATTGATCCTCAGTGGGGCAAAGTATTGTTCCCAATAAATCTCAGTGCCTTGTCCCTGCCACATTTCGTGTATTTGATCCGCGAATCCCTTGACTTTCTGTAAAAAAAATATATCTTATTCATATAATTATTATACGTATTTAGTCTACTTTATTGTATCATAAAAAATTTCTACAGTTTTCAGCTACACTTTATGAAAGGATTTCGTTCTACAATTTGTATTTTAAGTTACTTCTGTTAATTCTACGTTACATCAATAAATAATTATAATCAGACCGAAGCATCTGGTGCTAGCTCGAGGTCTATTTTCATTGACTCCACCATTACTTGAACAGCAGAGTTGATGGGCAAGGGAACACCGTAGACCAAATGTGCTGCTGGTTTTCCTCGACGAACTAAAGAGTTGTCCTGGATATCATCGATCCTTTAAGTGAAGAAAACAAGTATTAAAATTTAAATATATGCTTAAATAATAACTTAACAGCCACGAAAATTAGGTAGGAACGGACAAACAAATTTCAATGATAATTTTCACCCAAGCGTCTTGTAGTTTTTTTAATAAATCATCGGGAACTTTATACCGGTAATTGAAAGACCATGATATTCTGCCACGAAGGAGTACTTCGTTAAATTCTGTAAAGTGTGTTGAAGGGGCAAGAAGCTCCTGTGAAGAATACAAGACTTTTATTCTAGAGTAAAACTTCTATCTAATTAACAATCGCTAATTCTTAAACTGAAAAGAAATAAGTATGAATTGGTCTCTTAAATATTTAATAATTTAGATTTTAGACACTGACCTTCTCCAAGTATTGTTTTTCATCTTTATTATTTCTATCCATTGCAAAATTTCAATTCCAGCTTGTGTCTTCTGTAAAGTATCACTTGACAATGACTTCTTCTTTACCTCAAATCTCTATTTCACCCCCTTGTTAGACCGGTCGTCCACTTCCTTGCCGTCTGTTCGCAGCCTGCCGTCAGTTCGTCGTTAACGTATGCCTTGCTCGATTTCCATGACGAACCACTAGACAATTTATTATATTATAGAAAATAACAAATGAAATGCAATAAAATATTTCCTATTGACAATAATAAAACCTACATAACTTTTATATCTATGTATATATGTACATATATATAATAATCCTACAAAAGTGTATCCTTGCAAGAAAAATCTTTGGAATTCACTATTAAAGATATTATTAAGATATACAATATATAACACAAATGGTATTATGTGTTTAGCGAATTACGGTTTAATAATTTCAATTACTTACAAGCTATTAATACAGAAGGAGATTAATTTTCGTAAGCGAGAGTGCGCGTGCGAGTGTCGCCGTAGCGATGACGGACAAGCGTAACACACCTACAGTCTATGTGAACTGACAAGCCCGGCGCAGTGCCCGCGCCCCGCTCAGTTGGCCAGCGGCGACTAGCGGGGGCTAGCGGGGCTACAGGTGCGGGGACGACGCAAACAATAGACGCAGCGCGCATCCTCGATATATACAATTTATTAAGAAATAAGAAGTTTGTCCGTCGCAACTTGCAAGAAATAAAAATATTAAATAAATTTAAAATTTTAAGCAATAATTAAACAAATATAATTAAAGGAGATGGAAACTGGTGGGCCCAAAATGTATGTAATGAGTTCAAAATTGATTTAATTTTTTTTTGTATGAAATTCCAAAAATCTGAATAAATTCTAAATCTACAAGCGGAGAAATATACAAATAACTGTTTTTAGGATGCACGAATGAAGCAATTGATTAACGATTAATTAAATAAAAATGATTATTCGATTACTTAACTACAAAATAAAAACTTTACTCCTAGTTTTAAACTTATATGTAGTAACTTCATTTAAACTACAACATATATGTCTATAATTCAATAAAAATAACTTTTAATAACGTGTATTAATATAATAATAATATTAAATATTATTTTAAAACATTCTTTTCGATTATCGATTCCATATCGATCGAAATCATTCAGTATATAGTCTATGGCAACATAACATTGACACTTAACAATTACCATGCCAGATGCATTGTTACCTGAGTCTCAACTCTCACTTGTTTCGTGGTTTTTGATACGTTTCGAGTGCTTTCCCGATCGGTTTTAACGGTTTCAACGATCAATGCTTTGTTTTTTACGGACTCCGAACCCGCCTAACGTTTTACGACCCTTGCTTTCACATTGGACACCGACGATCTCCTGCACGTTTGACTTGGAATTGTTCATTTGGATTATTTCACAGGCTTGTGCATTGGATATTACTGAAACGATGGATCGCTGTGTGAATTGTGGGATAGCAACTAGTAACATTGTACCCCCTGCATAGTTTCTAGACAATATTGTAATTATTATTGAAGAGGAATAAAATTCATATTCCATTAAAATAATTTGTTTTATTTTATGACTTTTATCGCATAGTTCACTACTCCTGTTCCTCGTAAAATTCCATACTTGTTACCAATATTTGTATATCTTTGAGTCTTTCTTGCCTTGTTATAACTTATCAGATATTCTCTTTATAATTAATTGTATGACCATATATGATAATTGCCCGCAGGTGCTGTCTATTACAATTAGTTTGATATTATATTTAAATTATATATTCCATTGAAATGACCTCTGTGGTTTATAAATCTTTCCAGCTGGTAATCTCTAAATACCAGATAATAGCAATGTTCATTACATATACAGACCAAGTAGTGATTAGCATTTCAAAACAATAAAATGAAAATATAAATTTTCATACATAATATGTAATTTTTAAGTGAACATAAATTAGGTTAGAATATCAATTAGGTGTCGCTACCGGTAGCGTAAACATTGGCTCCGTACATAAAGATCAATAAAATTGTAAATATTTGTTTTCTTGCCACTATCAAGTGATTATCGGTCAAATTATTGTACAATTATTCGCTATTACCGTTTGTAGGTGGTTAACTTGGTGATTTTGGGTGTTTGACGTCAAATTGTTATCTTCATAATATTAACCTAATAGTGTAGGTATATCGGAATAGTATTTTTTGTTTAAACTTTAGAATAATAAGTGTTTTTTTAGTTTTATTGCCGTCAATAGTGCTTAAAACATTCAGTTCATTAATTTTGAGAAGGCGATTAAGTGTTTTTTAAAATTTGTAAGGTAAAAACCAGTATTTTTATTCAAACGCTCAAGAGCATTGCGTCCTTACTCCTGATTGGTCAAGAATCAAATGATAAAACCCAGCTGTTTTAATTAAATCATCTTTTTCAAAACTCACTTCAGAATCAAACTGGCCAAAAGGTGTTTACTAAGCATTGTACGCTTGAAGCGAGAGTTCGATTCCCCCGGGCATCGTATGTCGGAAAGATTGATTTCATCTTATTTTATTTTTATTTTTTTTCCTCGTTTTGAGATTACACATAGTTAATTTGTAAAAAGACCATGGATGATAATATTAAAAATCGTAGAGATGTACGAGCCCACATTGCTTCATCCAAAGTGGATTCAAATGTAATACCAGTCTCTAGTGAGGAAGTTCAAAATATGTATAATATAATACTATAACCGATATAATTTCTGCGCAACTCAAACCATTAAAGGACGAAATTACAAACTTTAAACAAATTGTATCTTTCATTAAATAAAATAATTAACAGTTTCGTAGATTCACCTTTCCTATCGTCTAAAATTGAATTTAATTGTTCACGAATAAATTCTAGATATAAACCACTAGCTTTCCGCCCGCAGCTTCGCCGCGTGGAGTTCGGTTATATCGCGTTTCCAAGAGAACCTTTCAAAAGTCTGGGATAAAAACTATCCTATGTTCTTTCTCAAGGTCAACTCTATCTCTGTACCGAATTTCATTAAAATCAGTTCAGTGGTTTAGGCGTGAAAGCGTAGCAGACAGACAGACAGACAGACAGAGTTACTTTCGCATTTATAATATTAGTAGGGAATTAGTAGGGATTAGTAGGGATTATTTAATGTGCCGATTTGTAAAACGAAAAGTACTAATAATATTATCTTCTTAAATCGTAGCTGCCAAAATTATAATAAAGTTTATTAAGATATTTATATATTATTTGAAAAATGTATTCTTTTAAAAATAAAGTTAATGAGATTAATTTATGTATCAATTCATAGTTTGTTTTGACGTGTATAAATGTTTTGTCTGTAATTTAACTAACCGATGTAGCCATTAATGCCTTCAATTTTATGTGTTTTGTTACTTCTTTTTTTTTAATTTGTTTCATTTAGTTATATTTATGTTAGATTTTATTCATAACTGCCGAAGAAATTCGTCAGTATACGTTTTTAATGTTTACTAGTCTTTTTTTAATTATTTGTGTCTAATTACCAGTGGAAACTTAGCTGATATATGTAATTTTGTATAATTATATCCCATAAGTTTATCTTATTGTTTGTTTCCCTAAAATAAAATAAAATAACATACATACATTGCAAGTGAAATAATAAATATTAAAAGTTTTTGCATTCATTGTTTAAGAAAAAGTCATGACGGGCAGACGAGAAGTGTATGATATAAAATATATTTAGGCACATATTGATAATAAATTTTTGAATTTAATTTCGTAGCAACCCAAGTGCGAACTTGCACTAAATTTATACTTTATGATCTCTCAGTAAAACATGAAATCTGGACCGCGTTATGTACAGATTGTAAGTTCTAATCCTATTAAATGTATGTGATACATCTATCACCCTTAGCGTGGTTATACATTCAATAATATCATATAATAAGTTTGACATCACCAACCCTTCTTGAGCGAGCGTGGTGATTAATGTTCAAACCTTCTCCATGTGAGAAGAGGCTCAGCAGTGGGCTCTGATAGGCTGATGATGATGGAAACATCTCATATAATCTCCTATATTATGAATATGCATTGAATATATTCATATAATTATGATTTCCCAGGTCGGTGGAAGACACCAAAGCGAGGTTGTCGGAGGTGTAGCGAGCTCTGAACAGCTCCGAGCTGGGTTCAGACTTGAGATCCTGCAAGAGACTGCTGCTACTACACCAGGTGGGTACATCACATACTAGCTGTTTACTGCGACTTCATGCGTGTATTAGGAATTACTCAGATGGTGATTAATGTGTATCTAATATAATGGATGTCATTATGAGGTCTAAATTGCTTTATAGAAGAGTTTTATCAAAGGATAATTTACTTGTAAGACCAACATATATCATACCAACATATACCAACATATAACATACCTACTAGATATACTATACAAATACATATATATAGTACTAGCTTTTACCGCGGCTTTGTCCGCGTGGAATAGTTACTTTCGACAGATTTTTGGTTCTTCCCACATAGTTCCCGTTCTTGCGGGGTTTTCGGAATGGTCGAGTTCCCGTAGAATTTTCAGGATGAAACCTATGTTTTTTTTATTAATAATGAAGTACTCTTAACCAACAACATATTTATTTGTTTATTTGAATAAAGATTAATATTATTATGTTGATACAACTTAAACAAATTATTTCGACCAAATTAGGTACCATAAAAACGGTTTTTGTGAGTTAATCTTAAAAGATAGACATATACTGTCGCGGACTGATTTTTAGATCATTAAAAGAGCTATTATTCTTTAATACATATTTTTTGTGTATCTTTTTGGCTTCAAAGATGAAATAATTTCTCCCGTTTTTTACACATTTACCACTATATCTTTGCTCCTATTGGTCGTAGCGTGATGTTATATAGCTTACAGCCTTCCTCGATAACTGGAATTAATTATTCAATTCAAACCAGTAGTTTCGGAGATTAGCGCTTTCAAACAAACAAACAAACGAACTCTTCAGCTTTATAATATTAGTATAGATTGCTTTTCAAATTATTATCTGTCGTAGTTATGCCAGCTAACTGATATAATTTGAAGTAACTGTCAGTGTGAGAGTGATGATGTGGTTTTAAAGATTTCTTTTTTTGCTGAGATTATTTTTATAAAATCAAAGTGTAAAGAGCTCATTGCTTGTGCTTTAATAACTAGATTTAAGAGAAAACAATTTGTTTTAAAGTAAAACAAGTAGAATTATATTGTTTAGAAATGTGTATTGATAAAAACAATTATTGTTTACAGAAAAATGCGATTTCGTCCTTGTTGTATTTACTAGAACATAATATATGTTTATCTATATTTATATAATATTCAATAGTAACATAAATGTCTACAGGCTCTGCAACAAGAGTTGAGTCAATGCGAACAACGAGCGGAGTCCCTTGCAGCCCAGGGCTCCGACCTGGTCTCTAGTGGTCACTTCGACGGCGCGGCCATCGAGAGAGACTCCGCTGCGCTGCTGCAGACCGCCCGGGCGCTCCGCCCTCGAGCAGCCGAGAGGAGACAGGCGCTGGAAACTAGTCTACAGTCAGTATACGATATAACTAAAATATGATTCAATACAATATTATATAAGAAATGATTAACGGTTGACGGAACAATATATATGTATGTAATACATATATACAATTGAGCCGGGACGTAGATCTATTTTAAATCAAAAATGTATTAAAGTTATTTAACTGGATAAGGGTTCTCCACTTATTTATGGATATCATTATACATACAAATCTTCATCTTCAAACAATCTATCTTTCAAAAAAAAACTGCACCAAAATCCAACTGCATCAAACTGCACCAAAAAAAAAAAAGTTATTAAGAATGCATACGGATATAGGGACAAGAAAAGCAACTATTTTATAATTTATACCATATTAGCTGCGCCCCGAGATTTTACCCGCGGATTTCCGAGATTTCCGGGATGTAAAGTAGCCTATGTGTTATTCCTGGACGTCAGCTTCCTGTACACAAAATTTTATCAAAATCGGTTCAGCCGTTTGAGCGTAAAGAAGTAACAAACGTACATTTTCCTGTTTATTCGTTAGTCTTAAATTGTACCTAAATAATGTTGCACCTGACAAAAATATTGTTTTTCCAATGATTATGCCGTGTACACATACTTAAGAATATAATCAAACTAAAAATAATTTTAGACTGTAACTCATATGTAATCCGGCTTATATTCTGTTTGTGTGCCTAAATAAATAAAAAAATACATACACACTCACAAACTTTCGCAATTATAATATTAGTAGGATAGTAATAGTACATAATCAATTTGAGGACTAATTTTATTTATCCAAATCCTCCACAGACCACACAAGTTCGCTGCCGAGGTTTCAGGAGAGCTAGCTTGGGTGTCGGAGCGCCAGGCCGCTGCTTCATCTGCCACGCGCAGAAGAAACACGCCAAGCTGAGGGCGGAGCTGGAGGGGCGGAGGCCTGTCGTGGAGGGGGTGCTCCAGCGGGGCAAGGAGCTGGACACGCATCCACAGGCTGGGAAGGTGGACTATATATATATAACTCACATTCTCATGTATTACATAGTAATGTTATATAGTTATATGTCCCATTGTATTTGTAGTGATTATATGTAGGTATTTATTTCTAAGAGAGAAACACGCGTCCGTTCGATAGTGCAGAACTGACGCATAGTAAAAAATGTCCATCCTACCAACGTCATAGTATCATAGTTAAATTCATTCTGGATCTCCACACCATACCTTGGTTCATCTGAAATATTATATACAGCATGCACAATTAAATTATTCTTGGACAAAGTTCGGCTGATAATAATTGAATTTTTTTAATATTTTTTGAGTGAATTCTTGAAGTAAAACTTCTTATGCGACTACCAACAAGGTTGCGTTAAACGTTCAACGAAGGGAAAGAAAGATACACAAATGTAGAAAGTAGGAGAGACATTGAGAGTAGATTCCAAGCAAATGTGCATAGTACTGTTGCTTACAGCGAAGTAAACAGTGTGAACGCGACATTAACTGAAACACCAATTTGTATTATATTAATTTATGTATATACATATAATTCATTTCCTCAGTCAGTTGTGGCCTAGTGGTTAAAAGTCCCGCCTCTCATGCAAGAGGGCGCGGGTTCGGTCCTGGCAAGTACCAATGTGATTTTTCCGAGTCATATGTACTTTATAAGAGTATTTAGACATCACTGATTAATGCATTCCAAAAGAGGTTTGATGTCAGGCAGGCGTCCGGTCGTAAAAACAATTAGGCAAAACTATTCACACATCTTAGGCAGACCCTGGCTAAAACTGGGAAATTGCCAGGAAGGAGAAGAAAAATTTATGCATATACATATAATTTATTTCCCTACTCCACTCACTAACTATAACGATCACATTCCAGATCAAGCAGCTGTGCCAGGAGCTTGAAGAGGCGTACTCCTCTGTATCATCAGCGGCGGAGGAGCGCGCGGTCCGGCTGGAGGCGGCGGTCAAGGCCCAGCAGTTCCTGTATGATGCAGCGGAAGTAGACAAGGCCGCCGCACTGGCTTCCGGTGACGTCGGCAATGATAGGCATAGAGCGACGCAACTACTCACACGGCATAAGGTAATATATATATATATATATACATCGCTAAGAATTAGATTTTCGTCATATCACACAATTTTTGAGCTACAAGAAATGATAAATCACTATATATATGTAAGTCATCAAGTGACTTATGAAGTGAAAATTTATCAGTCATTGAGTAGGATCAAATATTTATAAAACATGTATTAAAAATAGGGGTTGGTGATAGAAGAGTGATAATTAAAGGTTGTATGTATTTTATAATGCCACATTATGAAAGGTTGTCCAAAAAAAAATTAATAAGGTATTAAAAGTGGGCCGCCCTTATACTTAGGGGTATGAAATATAGATAGTAGCCAATTGTTAAAATGATTGAATATGCATATAAAGTTTCATAAAAATCGGTTAAGCCGTTTGGCAGGAGTATGACATCTAACATATATATATGGACTTAAATCAGAAGAAGTTGTCATTATTTAAATTTCTAACACTTTCAATTAACAGAAATATAATAATACAGAGTATATTCAGCATTATCTTACAATTCCTCTTTAACCTACCAACAGGCCGTAGAACTCGAGTTGGACACATACGCGGCGATCATAGCGGTAATGGGTCACGTGGCGCAATCCATGGCTTCCGGTGGTCATCCTGAGGGCGCCGCGCTGGTCACCAGACATGACCAGCTTGCTGGCAGTCTGGCTAGGCTGCAGAGACTGGCAGCGAGCAGGCAGGCCGCGCTCGTGGAGAGTGTGTGCAGGTGAGAGTTACTATATATATACATATCATATTCGTCGCACTAGTTATAATCAAGAAGGGCTATAAGAATTTGTAAATTTGTTTCGAGGTAGTTTAGAAACAGGAGACTGACGTAGCATACTTTTCATTAAGCGAGATCGAAATTTAAATAAATAACTACTTATCAAAGACTTGTTATTTACTGCTTCTTAAGCGTTACACAGTAACGCCTTTCTATTCCTGAAGTTGATTATGAAGAAGTTGCTGACAAAGACTAGTATATGTGTGTTATAGGAATATATAAATAGGATATCCTCTAAAAATATGTGTGTCCATCCTTAGACATGAATATCTGGCTGAGAGCGCTGAGTTGGAGGAATGGGTTGCGGAGCAGCAAGCAGCCGCCTCCAGTGAAGACTACGGACAGGACTATGAACACTTACTGGTGAGTAACGATATGTAGATGATGATGATGATGATGATGAGAGGGTGCTCCAGCCATCACACTTGGTGATGGAGACATTATGCAGTTATATCTTCAAATATTAAGCTTTGAAACTTCACGGAAATCTATATATGTATATATTATCTAATATATAGGATATAGGATCTAATATAGATACTCAACATGTTCGAATCAAATTTATACCAAAGAATATTGAGACTTAATGACATGTATACAGGTATGGAATCTAAATAAGACATTGCACAAATGCAAATAAATTTGTACAAGTTAAAATAAGACTTAATAACTAGATATGGAATTTAATTTAGACAAAGAAAAATGAGACTTAATAACATACACATAGGATCTAATTCAAAAATTCCACATGTCATTTAAAACAAGGCAAAATGAATTTTAATTACATATTTATAAGATCTAATTTACATGATCCACAACTCAAATACAATTCATACATTCCAGCGAGTCCTGGCAGCGTCTGGTAGAACAGATCCAGTCCCGCAGCCAGCGCCTGGCTGCTGCTGGCGAGATCCACCGCTTCCACCGCGACGCCGGGGACCTGCTGGCGCGGGCCGGGGAGCGCCGGGCACGCCTTTTCCCGCCCCCCGCGCCCCGCGACCTGCGCGCCGCCACCGCCCTCTTGAGGGACCACGACGCAGCCGAGAACGATATGGTCACTATAGACGCGCAGACTTGAGAAAATTATGACTTTAAACATATTAAGTATGTATTTTAAATTAAAACTTCGACAATCATAATAAATGTATCACTAGGTAGTTTAACATATTCTTACAATAAATTAAAAATAATTGTGTACAAAACAGTGATAAGAAATGCAAACTCATAGACACAGAGTAACTATTAAGATTGACTTATAATGAAATCTAAGGTTTTTTCGAGTATTCATTTAAATGAAACTAATATTTCTTGGATGAACGTTTTGATAAAAAAATACATATTTCCGACGTTTCGTTTACTTTACAGTATCATGATCACGGGCAGACAATATGATAAATATTAGTTTCATTTAAATCAGGGCTGTCCAAACCATGGCCCGCGGGCCGCATGCGGCCCGCGGCTTGTTTGATTGCGGCCCGTAGAACCTTTTTTAACTGACTTCAAAAAAAGTTTCCAAAATTAACAAGCAAATTATTTTTCTCGCATCAAAATCGAATGTTTTGGGTATGTTCGATTACGCTGCTCACATCACTATTCACTCGAGAATTCGGGGAATTCCCCGAACGCAAGATACGTGTACCTACTACCGCGCATCGTTCATTGGGCATTTGTTTGTCACTTGTCATTCAACGCGACGAAAGTCTTGATTACGCCAGGTTACTCTCAGGTTAAAGACTTTAACATTATTTTAAAGTTTGTTCGCTTTGTGTTTGCGTATAAAAAACTTTTAACCTCATCATGTCTACAAAGAAGAGGAAGTTAAGTGAAGAAAAACGTTCATTCAATGAGAAATGGGAGTTAGACTACTTTATTTCCAACAATAACAATAAAATTCAGTGTTTGATTTGTATGCAAGTTTTATCTGTAAGTAAAGAATATAATGTTAAGCGACACTATACTTCTTTACATGAAGAAAAGTATAAAAAACATGTCGGTGAAGCAAGAAAAGTTATGGTGGCTGAGTACAAAAAAAAAAACTAATACAGCAAACAACTATGTTTTCAAAAGTAAGTACTGAAAATGAACAAAGCTTGGCTGCTTCATATGAAGTTTCATTACAATTAGCCAGAGCTAAAAAACCATTTAGTGATGGAGCTTTAATAAAAAAATGCGCAGTTGAAATGGCTAAACGCTTTATGCAGCCGAAATTAGCGGAAAAGTTTGAATCTGTTGCATTATCTCACCAAACGGTGGCGCGACGAATAGAGGACATGGGTAATTATATTACGAAAAGTTTATGTGATTACTTTGTAGATTGCGAATATTATTCAATATGTTTGGATGAAAGTACCGACCAGACCGATGTCAGTCAATTAATAATCTTCATACGTTGCATTTCCAAAGATTTTACAATCACGGAAGAAATGCTGGATTTAATACCATTTCATGGAACAACTAAAGGCAGTGATATATTTGAAGCAGTTAACAAAACTATTGTAGAATATGGAGGATTTCGTAAGTGTTCTTGTATTGTGACCGACGGGGCAAAAGCTATGACCGGAAAAGTGACAGGATTTGCGGGACTTCTAATACAAAATGGCATTGATTGCCCGTTGTTCCATTGTATCATACACCAAGAAGCCTTGTGTGGAAAATCGTTGCGTCAAATGAATGCTATGAAAGTTGTTATAAGGATAACCAATTTGATTAGAGGTGGAAACAGATCATTGACACATAGAAAATTTAGAGACTTCTTATGTGAAATCGATGCAAACTATGGAGATTTACTATTGCATTCAGAAATCAGATGGCTAAGTGCTGGCCAGTGCTTGCAACGCTTTTTTGCCTTACGAAAAGAAATACCTTTATTTCTAAAAAATGAGATATCGTCTGACACTTCTGAACTACAAGATAAAATGCGAGATCCTCAGTTTCTGGCTGATCTTGCGTTTTTAACTGATATGACGCAACATTTGAATGAGTTAAATTTAAAATTGCAAGGTAAAAACCACAATATAGCCAACCTGTATGGAAATGTGAATGGATTCAGAAATAAACTTAAATTGTTCAAGACGTCTCTACAACAAGATGATTTTTCTTTTTTTCCAAGTTGTAAAGAACATTATTTAGAGATGAAAAATTTTGAGGAATGTTATTTCTTGGACCACCTCAAATACATGGACGAAATAATCGTCGAATTTGAGCGGCGTTTCGCAGATTTTGAAAAAATTGAGAGTGATATAGCACTCTTCACTCAACCATTAACAATCGCAGTTGAGACTGTAAACATTGATTATCAACTGGAACTGTGTGATCTGCAATCAGACCCCTTTTACAAGGGCAGAACAGAAACAGGCATTGATTTTTTTAAACTCCTCGTTGAACGTTTCCCGAAACTGACGAATTTCGGACAAAAAATGGGCTCGATGATGGGCAGTACCTACCTTTGTGAAAGTGCATATTCGACAATGAAGTTTATTAAGTCTAAATACAGGTCTTCATTGACAGATACTTCACTTAAGCATGCACTGCGCCTAGCTACTACTAATATTAATGTTGATATTGACAGAATTGTAAAAGACAAATTAACAAAACAGTAGGTTATCTACCTACTAAATAAAATAACAAATCATTATAAACTGTTTTTTATTTTTACAAATATTTTGCGGCCCACCAATGTATTTAGTATTTTTTATTGGCCCTTAGTCCCATCTAGTTTGGACACCCCTGATTTAAATGAATACTTGTCAAAATCTATTTCATAATATCATAGCTCCTTATTTAATGTAGCCTAATTCTGCCTAAATAAGATTTTAACTGATTTTTGCAGTATTTTATAGTTGTAGTAATATACACCCTGGCCCGGGCAAGTACCAATGTGATTTTTCTGAGTCATATGTACTTTCTAAGAATATTTAGACATCACTGATTAATGCATTCCCAAAGAGGGTTGATGTCAGGCAGGCGGCCGGTCGTAAAAACAATTAGCCAAAACTATTCACAACATGTAAGGTAGACCCTGGCTAAAGCTGGGAAGTTGCCAGGTAGAAGTGATAGTTGTAGTGATATTAAATCTATTTCCAGGTGCTCCAGGAGGAAGTAACTCCCAGCAGATAGCGCTGAGACAGCAGGCGCTCAGTGAGGCGTGGCGGTCACTGCGAGGTGCTGCAGACCTTAGGAGGAAACTGCTGCACCAACACCTGGAATTACAGACCTTCCTATCCGAGGTATTACTGTGGGATTTCACTATTATACAAAACCTTTATGATCTGATAGTGTTTTAATATATTGCTACATTTGATTAATCTATCTAATTTATATATATTTTCTTTATATACTAATTAATTATATATTAACGATTTTACGCCTATAAATAATGTATCCTTTATGATATTTTATTTCCATTAAGACATTATTATCACTTATATGAGAATTACACTTATAACAAAAACATTTATGAATATACAATTCGACATCGCACTTATAACAAAAATTAAATGAAATAACGTTTAATTAAGAGATATTTTTCTATATTAAGCACTAATTTAATGGTTGTCTTAGTTTAGATTATTTTTTATTTAATATATACTATCTGCCTCGCAAATATTGTTTTGTCATATCAAAAGTAGGGGTTGGTGATAAAAAAATTAATATTTAGGATTTTATGTATTTTCTTATGCCACTTGATAAAAAAATAAAATTAAAACCTTTCGTCCAAATCAAAACAAAAATTAGGGATGAACAGCCCCTATCACTTAGGGGAAGGAAAAATAGATATTGGTCGATTTTCAGACCTACTCAATATGCTTACAAAATTTTACGAGAATCGGTTAAGCCGTTTCGGAGGAGTATGGGAACGAACATTGTGACACGAGAATTTTATATATATACTAGAAGACCCGGCGAACTTCGTATCGGCCTATAATCAAAAAATATCTGTTACGTTTTTTTATTTATATTTTTGAAGTTTCCCTATTAAAGCCATAAATCTCCGTGTTTTGAAGTGCGACAGAATGATAGACATATTAGTTAGTTGTCAAATCTAATGTCAAAAAAAACGTTTGTATCAACAACTACTAATAAATAAAATAATAATTAAAAAAACATTGTCCAGCGGACAAAATTGTGAATCTAAACAATTCCCAGATCCCCTTGAACTCACACAAAAAATTTCATCATAATCGGTCCAGTCTTTTGAGAGAAGTTCAGTGACATACACACTCACAGAAGAATTTATATTTTTTAGATATATATCATGAATATCGTTCCCCAGCTCCGTGACGTCATCTCGTGGTCGTCATCCCCAGCTGCCGCACGCTCAGAGGGCGCACCACGACGCACTGAGGGCGGAGATAGCGGTTAGTACACACTGGAACAATATTATACTATGAAAAACATGTTAGCAATAGTATATTCGATTAAAAGTAATATTTTTTGTATTTAATAAGTGTTTTTTTGTGTTTTTTTTTTATAACTTAAATTTTTCAGGTAAAGTTTTACAGTTTCTTTCAATACTAATGTATATTCGTTTTTTTTGAATCATTCGAATATAACTTATAGCACGGCTTAAGTGTTTTTCATAATGAATCTAAAACAATTTTAAGAAAATGCTATATCACAATTCAAAGAAATTAATTTAAGATTAACTCTTAAAGATTCCAAATATGTATGATATATCCGTTTTATGTACATATATTAATAAAAATGTGATAATAATTTTGTCTAGGCTAATTGCCTGTATTTTTATTCAGTAGACAGCAATATCTATTTTAATGAAATTTATTGCGTTAGATGTTAACTCGAACCTACATATGTGTAGATACCTTTTTAGTGTGACTTCTGACCTCACGATATATATATTTTTAAATGTAAATTACAGAATTGCCATTTGTCTCCATCATGGATGCCAGTCTTGGAGTTAAATGTGGAGCAAATAGTCCCAGAAGTAGTTCATAAGGACTTTCGGCTGTAACTCACATCAACACCTTCACCCTTCTTTCCTGTGGCATTATTACAGAACGGTATTTTAAATATTATTCGTACAAAAAGTTAATTATAACCACACGATACACAAGTATTTAAACTATACCTTATTTACTTAAAGTTATAAATATAAATAAGACGTTAAAAATAATTCTAATTATAATAATTATCATTATCATATTTAATTATAAGTCAAGGTTTTAAAAATATATATGAATTTTTCAGGATATAAAATGACAGTGGAACCACCTAGAGGAATTAAAGCTAACTTATTAAAAGTATATAGGAATCCCTGATTTTTTTGAATGATTTAATTCATCAGACAGCAAAGTTTCTAATTTTAAGGTTCTCCATATTATTTATATTAAGAAAAACAAGTATAAAATGTATCTGTTTAATAAATTTGTTATATGACTTCGAAACAAAGACATGTTATTTTCTCAGTTGACTTTATGAAGAAGCTATTTTATTTTATTTCTTCAGGTTTTAGGACTATTGAATTAGTAGTAACAAAACTTTTGTAATTTTCAGTGGCTCCTATTTTCACTATAATATGCCTATTCCATGGTGTTGTTCTAGAAAGACGGAAGTTTTGGGCTTCTTGGTTTTAATATACCATACGAATTCACAGACGGTATTTCTCAACTTCACATGTTTCTGACTGAATAACATGAAGTTCCATTGCGGGTTTGTATTTTTTTTTTGGTGTCGGGTTGGAAAAAATTTTGTTGTTTAAGTATCAGTAGTGATTAGTAGTCGAAAATAAGATAGAAAAGTGAGTATAGGACTCGCGATTAATTCTATAAGTAATTATATCGTCAGGTCTCAAAACTCTAGCATACCAGCGAAGCTGGTCAGTCTATGAAATGTAATCTTTATTTTATTAAAAATAAAAAATAAATGAAAATAGACGTTTATTTAAATGAACAGTTTAGAACAATGGTTACCAGAACAGATGTGAAAGGAATATATGCTCTTATTTTATATAAACTAAGTTATATTTCCAGGCTCTTAACGCTCCGCCAGCGAAGAAACCAGATGATGTTTGCTGCGTCCGAGGCCTATTTTTAGAAGGTGCTGGGTTTAATACTGGTGATATGACATTAGAAGAAAGCAGGCCAAAGGAACTACACACCGGTTGGTATTTCAAAACTTCACTACTTTATCAGCAGTTCATGTTAATGAGGTGATAAAAACTAAAATATTTAAAATATTCAATTCCAGAATTGGCAATCATATATATGAAACCGGAACAAAATCATCGTCTAGCGCAAGATTTATACGAATGTCCGACATACAAGACACTCGTTAGAGCCGGGACACTCTCGACCACTGGACACTCGAACAACTATGTAATGACTATTGAACTGGCGACTCATAAGCCACAATCTCACAGGATATAGCGTGGCGTCGCTTTGTTCTGTGCTTTGGATCATTGAACGATTCGGCATATGCCGAAGTTTCGGCGTATTGCACTGTCCCTAATCACCCTAATCCGCGGGACTACCATTGGATAATTTCAATGAAATATTTTCCAAATGAACGAATTTGAAAATAATTTTTTCACGATTAGTACATAATTATTTAGTGTTCAATTTATTATATATAATTATTTTATGTTACATAAGTTTTAATTTATTATGGAATAAAGTTTTCAAATTTATATTCTTTTTCTTTGTATTTAGATGAGTGAATGATAAATATTTTTAGTTTCTTTCTTTTAATCGTCTCGAAAATTTTGTAGTTGGTGCTTCATTAAGATCTGTTTTTATATGTAAATATATCATAGTATAACTATATAAATTAATAACATGGACACTACACATATAATATACAATATATAATTGAAATTTAAAGAAATTCTTTTATTTAATATATATAACTGTCTAGGCTGTTGTACCTTAAAAATATTACTTAGTACTTATTTACATTGATTTTGGAATACTGAGAAGATTCATCTTATCAATATATTTAATTTTTTTTGTTTCTTCTTTGTATCTTATTTAGCAAGTAACTATTTCTGAAAAGTCCGTGAGATGTCAATAAAGTACTTCTGTCAATAAGCTTTAAACAATCGGATTTTAATTACAGGGCTCCAGTGTGAAAATCTACGAACTAGAAATCTTATTTTTAACTTCATATTCGGTAGAATCTTGTTAGTATTCACTCCTTGCATTTGGCTTTGTTACTAAGGTTACTATTGAAACGAAGTGATACATAATAAAATCTTAAATGTCTACCTTAAATGTAATGAAAGAGTTTTTTTCATATTAGAAATAAGTAGTTATCACTTCACTTCATTCCACTACGACTGGATGAAATATCGACCTCTCTCATCCACATTATGATATCTACTAAATTAATGGATCATATATATAAGACAATCATATCTTATTCTAATTAAGCAAGAAGTATGTCTATAAAAAGTTTAGTGCACAAAGCAGAATGGTGATTGGTCATTTTTGTAGCTTTTTATATCAGTTGTTAAAATCTTGACAGGGAAATACCAATTTTTTTATGTTACCCATTTATTAATGAGAACAGAGAAGTATTTGTACAAAAGATCGGTAAAATAATAAAATCCTTTTTTCTTATACGTTAATGAAAAAAAAAAACAATACTTCATGAACCATATTATTATTTTTTGCTTCTAATATCCTTCACTAGCTAATAATTTCTACGACATATAATGTATTCCTTATGTTTGCGTTTAATGATTATGTGTTGTATGGTATGTTTTTTATCCAAAAAAAAATGGGTTGGACTATCCTTAACCCGGATTATGTGAATATTTTATTGTAATTTTTAAATTAAATCCTTAATTTATTCCAAGCGCAATGGCTAGTTGAATATGTTCTCATTTTAAAACGTTTGGATTTGTTTAATTAGCGGAAATAGTCAATACATTGAAATTACGAGTATACACGGAGCGATGTTAACCGGCAACCGATACACAAAAATAATACTTATAGCATGACTCTGTATTCACGTGCGATGACTTATTATTTCATATATGACTTTGGTGTTTCTTCACCGATTTACATGATTCTTTTTATTGAATAGGTAATAATGTTAATTTTTTTTAATAAGGGATGAGTGATAGTGTTGTTAACGTTACAGTAGAGAAATAATGGGTTGTTCGGAAAGTAATTTCGTTTTTTCCTGTCAGATGACTTAATTACGTTTTTTCGAAACCAACTTCACACTTAAGCCGCATAACTTGAGAGCTTGAGTCTTGAGAGCTTGAGTCTTGAGAGCTTGAGTCTTGAGAGCTGATATTGCAAGGCTTGTGTGTGAAAAAGTTCTAATAATTCTACGCAGTAGTTTTTGGTTGGTGCCCTTTTAAACATGGAGAACAATAAGCAGTATTTTCGTCATATTTTACTTTTTTACTTTAGAAAAGGTAAAAATGATGTCCAACCAAAAAAAAAATTGACGGATGTGTATGGAGAAGTCGTGTTAACAGAACGCCAGTGTCAGAACTGGTTTGCAAAATTGCGATCCGGCAATTTTGATGTCGAAGGTGCTCCACGGTCTGGAAGGTAAGTCGAAGCTGACAAAGATGCGATAAAGGCATTAGTCGATGCAAATCGGCGAATAACCACACAAGAGATCGGTAAGAGATTAAATTTGTCGATTTTGGCTGTTTATGGCCATTTGAAAGGGTGCCCTATGACCTTACGGAGTGAAATTTGTGTCGTCGCGTTGACGCGGGTGATTCGCTCCTCAAACGTCAAGAAAATAATCCATTTTTGAAACGGATTATTACTGGGGACGAAAAATGGCTTGTATACAACAATGTTAAACGCAAGAGGTAATGGAGCAGAAAAGATGAACCGGCTCAAAGCATGTCAGAAGCCAACATTCACCAATATAAGGTGATGCTCTCCATTTGGTGGGATATCAAAGGAATCGTTTTTTTTTAAGGTTTTGCCGGACAATACAACGATTAATTCAGATGTCTATTGTCATCAGCTGGACAAATTGAATGATTCACTCAAAGAGAAGAGGCCTGAATTAATCAACAGGAAGGGTGTAATGTTCCACCAGGATAATGCGAGACCTCACACAAGTTTGAACACTCGCAAAAAACTTTTACAGCTTGAATGGGTCGTCCTGCAACATCCACCACATTCTCCAGATCTGGCGCCTTCTGACTACTATTTGTTCCGGTCCCTGCAAAATTTTTTGGATGGCAAAACCTTTACTTCAAATGAAGATGTCAAAAACCACCTGAACCAGTTTTTTGCCAGCAACGACCAAAACTTTTATGAGAGGGAAATTATGTTACTGCCAGAAAGCTGGCAAAAGGTGTTGGACCAGAATGGCCAATATATAATTTAATAAAATATTTATTCATTATACGAAAACTATCTTTCATGTTCCGCAAAAAAAACGAAATGACTTTCCGAACAACCCAATACAATCAGAAATCACCGAATTGCTAAGCTATCGGGAGTTTCACGTGTTATTGTGAGTCAACCATAAAGATAAACATATGCTGTCCAGGAATACTTTTTATATAATTTTAATGAAAATTTTCCCGTCATACATGATTTCTATGTAGCTTTAACATCTAAGCGTGCACGCGTGACGGAAGCTTAAAAAATGGAGTAACTTCTCCCGTTTTTACAATATTTCCCTTCACTGCTCTGCTCATGTTTATCGTAGCGTAATGAAAAGTATACTAAAACCTGCCCAAGAGTATCAAGAATAATTGTGCTAAATTTCGTTAAATTTCGTCGAGTAGTTTTTGTTTCTATAACGAATATACAGACAGACAGACAGATAGAAATTTTACTGATTGCATTTTTTGCATCAGTGGCGATCCCTTACCACTCCCTGATAGTTATTTTTTAAATATATTTTATGTATAGAATTAACCTCTCTACAGATTTATTATAAGTATAGATTACTGGATGAACACAAGGATAATATGTTCTGATTTGGTTTCTTTCAATTCAATCTTTGTTTCAGAGAAAAAATATTTTTCGACTTCTGAAAATTTCATGTGGCTTTGAAATTATGAGAAAAACCATTATGTCGATTATTAATTCTCATGTAAAGCTTGCGAACAAGATATCCTAGGTGGACTAATTTTAAGAGGTTCTGGTTTAGGAGAACGCTGCAAAGGCTAACGTTCTTAAAGAACTCCTCTGCCAGCGGACTTCGGTTATAGGGCAGAGAATTTACCCTCCTATGAGGGAGAATTACAGAAAATATTTAGCCCCGAGGAAAAGAACATAGCAACGTAGCGTTCTCATTCCCTTACTCATTTCTTCAAGGTAACATGAACTCGTGATAATCCAAATCGTGATAATCCGATTTGACTATGAATAAACACTAAACTTTTCTTAGCTTAATACAGTCGTTCTAAAAATGATAAAATAATAAATTACATATTTTTATGAATTAAAAAAAATCACTTAAAAAAACAGATATTTTTCTGTAGTATTATTAACAAAATAATTAACAAAATAATAAAGTTCACAAGGTACACAACAATTTTAATGAAAAGAGTCAGTATGTGTTCAATCGGTTCTTTGTTGATATAAATGTCTGTATTTTTTTATTTATTTACGGAAATATTTGCAAAATTAGCTTAAAGTATCATATTTAAAATTCTTTTCCTTAACTAAGCAATGTCGTCTGAAAATTATAATTAAATTAATAGTACGAGAGCTAGCAACGTCAAAAAAACAAGAATTTCAGGTAGGCTAGTTTTTAGATATGCTATCTCTCACACTCCCCTGGACGTCATACGGGCTATCTGGCTGGCGGTAGTGGTTGCGTTCATCAGTGCGCATCGTACCTGTGCAGGTAAAAAAATTAAATCAGAATAAAAAGGGGGTGCCCATGTCTCCCAACTGCCCATACCTCCCCTACCTCCCATATATTACAGATACACTTAGCAATTTACTGTGAAGCTATAAAGTTATGGTTGTAGATGTATCTTTGTCTATGTTACTTCATTACTCTGGAATGTTATTTTCAAATAGTTTACATCACGTTCCCTGTGTGGTGTATTGTGTTATTCGATGAAACTTCTTATAATAAAAACTAAATCGACTCCTTAAATACTTCTCGCATCTCATCTCATATTTGAAATTAACTCAGCACTGAAATTTCTTAATATGACTTTAATAATACATATATGTATTTTTTACTTATCAAGTACCGTAATAAGTTAAATTTACTGTATTTGTAAAAGTTCTCACTTATGTTTTTCACATTTTATTACAACTATAATATCCAAATCGATATGATCAAGATTTGTGATTTGTCTGGTTTATCTCATCTTTAGCAATATGTCATTTTATTTTAGTGACCAATGTAATTGAGTACAATGATATCGCAGAGAACAATTCAATATACTTATAAAGGCCAAAAATATAATTTTGTCAACGTTTTTAAAGCAAGTAGAGTCACGTTATCCAAAATCATTTAAATCCTTGTCTAGCTTTCACAAAAAATTTCAAACAAACATAAAGGTCAAAGCGACTGATTCTTTGTGAACATTCTTGATCCCTTTGTGTTCAATAATTCGAGGGTTCACCATGTCATGTGACCACAAAGCTATCAAAGCAAGCGTACGGTTCATGTGTACATGTGTTTTGATCAACAAACTTGTGATATTTTATTGAGGTGGTGTTATCTAGTCTATATCCAGGATAATACTAATAGTTTCCGAATTTTTTTTTATTTGATTATAAATTTATATATAAATCTTTTTTGTTTGATGGAAAATTTCAAATACTTAAATATTAATATAAATAAAAGTAATTAAAAAAATGTTGTATATGAGTGCATTTATCACAGATTTCCATTATAACTACAAAATTTTTATTTTTTAATGTTTAGCCTCATTATAGTTCAGTAACAAGATTTACACAGTAATATCTTAAAAAATACACCATGTAATGTTTTTATAGATTTTTTATCCCACGCATTATATAACATAAAACACTATTTTTTTTCTCAGGAGGAGATCACAAGAGACTTTGTATTTTCTTAGAAATTATATTTAGAAGGTGTTTCATATGAAAATAATGTGTTGACAATTTCCATAATTTTCTGATGAACTTGTAGGTGATCCTTCGTACTGATAATAACCATTTTTAACGCAAATAATGTTAGTTTTAGTTTATTAAAATGATAATAACATACAGTACAGTACATTACAAAGCACTTTAATAATTCACTTACCTCTTCATTATTGTTTTTAATCTCTTTTTGTTTTAAAAACACAGATTTTCCCTATTAAGTAGGGCTAAACTATCTTAAATGATGAGTATTACGCATTAAAAGTACTAAATGAATTTAATATTTTTATACAATCTTTATTATGTTAAGATTTTAATTCAAAATAAAAATTTAAAAACTAAATAAAAGTAACTATTTTATAAAATATAAACTAGAGGCAATGCTTTTTTAGCTTGTTTGAGAATTTCATAAAAAATTCTCGTGTCGCTTTTAAAATAAGAGTCAATTTGAAATTTGTGACGAATAAAGAATATTTCAAATTATTGATATACAAAACATATTATGTATAAAACATGAAGTTTATTAGCATTGTTGAAGGAATTATAATTCCTTAGCTTTTATTTGATGTTTAAAATATGAAACAGATGTAATAATAAAAGAAAAGAGAATAATAATTAATAATATTATTACAGATGTTACGTACGCGCTACTTATGAACAAAAAAAATGAACATAGCCGAGGCGACATCTTTGTATCGGTAAAATATCGTATAAAGAGTGACGCCGCTGACTCCGCGGAACGAACACCAAACAGTGTGAACCAGAAGATTACACATACAACACAAGCAATAGAATGGAATTGTCATCCTAACACCGGGGCAATCATGTGGTCTTAGGTATATACATATAAGTATGTTTCGTAGTTTTCCTGGAACCTCCGGTTGCCACCCTATATAATTCAGATGTTTGGAGCTACATATAACCAATGTGTACATATACATATATAGTGTTAAAAAGTAGTGTTAGGTTTAGCTCCAGCATTAAAAAGTAAACAAATCTTTTGTGTATCCATCTATTATATTGACTGAATGAACCTCGTGATTTCTGAAACAAGGTCACCTTTCCCTTACTATTTTTTTCAATGTAAAGCTCACAGAAATGTGGCTCATGTCTGATTCAATTTGTCATGGATTTATAAAAAAACAGATATTTTTTTAACACTTAAAAATTTATATTAATATTAAAATCATTTCACCCATTTAAATGAAACTAATATTTTCGGATTTACTTCGCGGTTTTTATTTTTAACTGAAATGTCATCTCACATCTCGACTGCCCGTGATCACGGTTGCTGTAATGTAGCCGAAACGTCGGGAGTATGTAGTTTATAGTCAAAAATAAAAAATCTCGTAGTAAAACCAAAAATATTAGTTTCATTTAAATGAGTACTCGCGAAAATCTTAAATCTCATCATTTCACCCATTCACAGCAGTAGCTTGGTAACAGCTTATTTACCTTATCCTTGAAGCTGACAAATATTGTATGAACTACGTTAATATGAATATGAATTTAAAAGATAAACAATCATCTTTTGGATAATAAACCTTAAGCTATTATAACAAATTGACAAACATAAACAAGATTATAATATATAGCAACTCTTTATTATATTTATAGTGCTTCTGATATAATATAAACTCAATCTAATTTCAACTATTTGATACTTCAGTCTGAGAACGATCGTTTTTATCAATCACAACTACATATGTTTTATTTTCTCTTTCTTCAGATATCGTGTTTTTCTAATCTTGTTACAAACGGATTTTTCGGTCATTGTTCACATTGCATTTCAATGATCCGAGCAAATTAATACTGAGAAAAATATAAGAAACCTTCAACAAAACAAATAACAAGGTTTATTGATGTTTGCTCATAACAATACCATTTTGATATCTTTATAATATTATGTTCAATATTTATATATTTTTTTTAAATCGAACTAGTTAAGTTGCATATTAATTTGAAGTAAAATATTAATAATAAAGTTATATTAAAATCATACACATATGTATTCTTAATCGTAATAGTTCAATTTATCATTTGAATACATTTCTGTAATAAGGCATATTCATTAGTAAAAAAGTCCAAAAAAATGTTCAAACTAAAATTCAAGAATATTAAGTAACGATATATAGAATTTATTTCTTTATTTAAACAAAAATCAATTATCTTTCAATCCTATTATAGAATTTTATCGTTTTCGTTTATAGATTCGTGAAGTCACCCTCCGTTTAGTATTAGTGTTAGTCTGATTCGCCTGGGGTCCAATAATGCCCGGAATAAGGAGAGTGAACACTAGGGAACGTACCCTACCTGAGGAGGCTGTACAGATGATAAAGATGGATAACCTTCGGATATTTTGTGTCAGATTGAGAGACGAGATTATAAATCCAAGTTGCAATTACGACTCATCCATTGTACTCTTAACAAACAATACTTAATGTCGAGTTAATATCAAGAGCTTTATTTTTTGATAGATACACAAGATAGTCATTGTAATATTATCATTAACATAAGCCGACTGTCTATTTCTTTGACACATTTTAGTAAAAAAATACATGAATTAATTTAATTATTTCACCTTAAGTAACACCGCTCGTCACTGTCACTAAAATTAATAGAATTACGCTCTTGACATTCACCGAGTGCTTCTGTAATATTTTTGATAGTAATTATTATTAACATTGAAAAAGCAGTTTATTTAATGACCTCTATACATATTTAATTTCCAGGTTTAACTTATAAAATACTCTAAGTGCTTCAGTTGATATAATAGTTTAAATTTAAGAGAACGAGTATTTGATGGTTAGTTTATAAATTTATTTATTAGGTTTTAAATTTTAAGATTTTTATATTTGGAGTAATGGTGAGAAACACTTTCCTTAATTAACATTAAAAGTTATAATCTCGAGAGTTTGTTTTTAAGAACAACGATCCTAAAAGTAAGTTATTAATAAATTTGCTTAGATAGTATGTGAACTAAAGTCCTCAACAGAGGCTTACATTTCAAATTCTCCTCTACTTCCACTTTCCCATCTTTTATGGAACAGTAAAAAAATCTAGTATAAATACACAGCCCACGTTGTGTTAGTATATCCAAGTAACTTTGTGAATTTTAAGAAAATAAGAGTTTTTGTTAGAATCACAGAGAGATAAAGTTTACAGCGAAAGTTCGCGGAGACTTTACTGTTTACATATTGTGAATACCTTTTATTGTCTTTCGCCTTTCAACTGCCTCATTCAAGTCTGTAGGTTTCAGTATAGTCAATAAATTCTGTATTTGTTATACTTTTTATTGCTAAAATTATCTCGAGTACTACGAGTATTGGCTTGTGTAAAATATATTTCCATTAATTAAACACAAATTTTTCACTAAATTGCAATAAACTATCAGAGCTATGAAAAATTATACAAATAATATTCAGAGATTTTTCAAGTTAAGGTTAGACTGTCGGAGATATTTATTTTTAACTATTTTATTTAGATGACCCGATTGTTTTTAATGAAAAATCATTTCCTATATTATAAATAGATTATTATATTTATTATTATGAGTCGATTATGTAAATGAGTGGTTTAAATATTATCAATATTAAATGTTATCAGAAGTCTTGGTTGTAGCTTTCTTTTCGTGAAAGCAGAACGATTTATGATATAATAGTTGAATAAAAAATATTTTATTAATAAAAACAGGTTTAGTATTCGATCGTTCGTCACGATTTAAAATTAATTGATAGTAAACGAATGATTTAAAGTGTGTTTTCATATCGATAAACCAATTCTTGTTATAACAACTTACAATTATTTTATATATACATATTGATAAATTAAAACGAATTCTTCATTATGGTCTCAAATTTTAATAACTTAATTACTTCGTAACATATAAACCGGTCGTTCTTTGTCTGTTTGTCCGATGCTCCTGAAGAAATACAATACTCGATCATCATAACACTATACTACACATCTGATATTACACGAACATAATATGGACATCTCTTGCTTATTCATAGAAGAACTCCATCGGAGTTCCACGAAATCATCTATCTTACATTAAGGATAAATAGATGCACTTAACATACATGTATATGAACACACACAAACAATATGTATCCGGCCCGTCTCGGCCCACTAGCCTGCAACTAGCCTGAACGCTGACATCGCTGTATACATTGTTCTGGACACACTACACAGTGTACTTGGAAATAAAGTTGGAAATAAGAAAATAAACTTGGAAATAAGAAAATAAACTTGGAAATAAGTAAACAATGACGGGTTTGCAAATCGATCTTGCTTTTCGTCTCGTCAAAACACACGAATTCATTGTCAAAAGTAATTCAATGTTCAAGTAAACTATACGTTTCAAATCTTTTCTTATTTTCTAGTTTATGAACACACAAATGTTATAATTTCATATAGTGTAAGTAAGGTATGACAAACTCATTTTTTATTTTTCCATCTCACATAGAAAGTCGATTGCGTGTCGAAAGTTATATGCTATGGATGATAATACTAAGTCATGGTGGTTAGACACTAAGTACGAATATTATAATATTATACTTCATAAATATTACGGAATCTTATCCCAAACTAGACCACACCAATATTGTATATTCCTCGACTATCATATTAATATTTGAGCGTATCTAATTCGGTTATTAACTAGACAAATAAATCACAACCAAAGATAAATCCGTTGCAACAAACTGATTCAATTTTGCAATGCAATGCTCTGGTTGCAAAGCTGTTATATAGTTACTGTATCTACAATATAGTTAACTCAGAACACACAGAGGAATATACTTGGGACACAGTTACGTCACCTTCGCTAATATAGAAGCTGTTATGAGAATTAGCTTACTTTTAAGGCTTACAATGAAATTGAATTTTGGTATTTTGAGTCAAATACAGTTAGCTTTCTCCAAACCTATGATGATGATAAATAAATGTCACACAACATGGGTAGACATTGCTGAATAATACTAAATTATAATGAGTAAAGAATTATTTTAATCATCACGTCTCCACAATTATTCGTTTTATATTTATAACTTAATGTAATCCAAGTCAGCAGTGACACTATCCAAGTGTGTCGAGCGAGCAATTTGTTAGCATTATTATAATATGAATATAATTTTATAAAAACCAATTCCGTCTATAGAGGCGGCCGACCGGTCGACCCTGAACGGGCTGAGGCGATCTCGTTTAAATTTTTCACTAACCACAGTACTAACGAACACTCGACAGGTCGATCATAACGCGATGACGCAGAGTTTGTGACACCGAGACATTGATAGCATTTTCTCTCACTTGCTAAAACTATCTGAGTGTTACAAAACGTTTCATAAATTCCCAAGGACTTGAACTGAGCTTTATGTTCATGCCTTTTAAAGATCGATCGCCCTTTCACTACACTCAGCCTTTGTATTGCGTGAAATCAGAGCCGAATCAATATTTACGTCGCCTTGACTGTTTGTAGTGTAAGAAACAAGCAACATTCTTACATGGGTATCTCAGTAACTCGTTCATTGCGGTATATAACTTATTTAGGGGATTTCTAATTAGTGCAGTCTATGAAGACATGCCCCTTTATAGGAACGGCTTCAGAGCTGCTGATCAAGATGGTAAAAACACCATAAACCTGACGTTGACAAAACTTTTCTTATATTTTTATTGGATTTACAATATATTACCTTAAATTAACACAAATTAGTTACGTTTTATCTGAGATGGACGCTTAGAAACAGTGATTCGCTTTATAAAACATATTTGATAAATTATTTAGCGTCTGGAAAAAAGAAATGTATTAATTTAATTTTTGTTTTGTATTCATATTATCGGTAGTTATTTTTATGTGTGGTTTCCACAAATATTAAACATTAGGTGCTCCATAAAAGGTAGTCATAAAGTGTGTAGAGTACGTTACAGAATGAGTACATCGTTGTAACCTGAATTAGTTGTACAGGTTTAAACCTTTGTGGAATTGAACGTTTAATTTATATTGAAATAGTATTGAAGTTTAGTTTAGTTATAATAGAGAATTAATATTATTTTAAATTTTTGCGTATTAACATTTGAAATATGACTTAATCTCTTCATTATTTTTACAGAGAAATTTATATTAAAAGAGTAAAAGTAAAAAACTTTCATGAAACAAGTTGGTGATATTTCTTGTTAATTAAGCTGTAAAGATATTATATATTTAATATTTATATTTAAATGTATATACTTTTCTCTGTATTTACATTATACAATGAAATTGATGTTTAATACCGGGCTAAGTCATTACTCTTTAAGTCACCTAACAATTGCTATGACTAACATTATCAAAATCATAAACATTTGAATGGGGCTGTTGACGTTTTCATAACACATTAAAGTTATTATTATGACAACATCCATATCAACAACTATGAAGCTTAACGATCCGTGGCTTTCTAGATATGAAAGATTTATGATCATTATGATTTGAAGTCATGACGAAAGGACGGAAAGACTTGGTTGAAATAAAAATTTATGTTGTAATTCAACCATTAATATGATTATCTTTGGTTGGCGGAAACCGATTTTTTTAATGAACCGAATGAAATCTTAATGAGATCAAAGTATTCGTGAGTTTTATTCATTTAAATTAAACTGATATTTGTCGGATATACTACGCGTGCTTCATTTTTGTTAAAAAAATTCATACTCCCGACGTTTCGGTTACTTTTCAGCAACCACGATCACGGAGATGAGAAAATGAATAAATATGAATCTCACAAACGTCGTGTTAACATCGGAAGTATATAGTTTTTATAACAATATTCAAATTACTATTTCATTACAAAAATATAAAATTTTAAGTTTTTTGTATACTTCTAGGTAAATTGTATTTAAGTGTATTAAATTCTAATTCTACTTTTAATCATTTGTGAAATATAAAATATTGTAATGTGGATCTATTTTGTTTAACCATATCTTCTAAATTAACCTTTACTATTATTTTTTAATCTATAGGACTTCTTTTATTTTTAATACACGAAAAAAGCTAAATATTACCGATCTTCGATATTATATTATAGTTGGATATATAATGTACAAACTTATATTACGGTTAGTCCATACTGACAGTTTATTGGATATTTTCACGAGCTATTAGTTAACTTAAAACAGTTACAATGTCAGTTACATCAATGTTCAAAATAAATGTCAATAATAATTGCATCATTCAAATATGTATATGTGATGTTACAATAAGTCACACTTATGTGAGCGTATACTTTAAATCCTACATCAAATCAATGTTTACATAGTAACCACTGATATTGTTTTTAACAAATTAAAATTTAAATAATTATTTTGTTAGGAATAGAGAGGAGCTAGGCCACTAAGTAAAGCTTTGAAATAAGTAAAAATCGTATTAAAAGTATTGAATTCATCAGGAATCGCAAGCAGAGCAAGACGGCTGTAAAGCTGTAAATACTTAATTACTTTCTTAATTTATTATTTTATCAGTGACACAAAAACTGTGGTATTATAAGTTTAACGTCGGCGTCTGTCTGTGTCAGTAAAAGTAGGAGTATTCCAATATTTTGATTACTTCATAAAAAATGAGGTTTTTAAAATGGAATAAAATCTAGTTATTACTTATTTAAGAATTATTACTTGTGAAATACTGAAATATATTTTTAATATTCTCACTTCTCATGCGTACACTACATACTTCATTTTACATATCAGCATTCATATTTATAATATAAGAAATATTATATATAATTTAATATTCCATCCAACAGCTCGCCTTAGGAACACTCACGGTAACTTGTCAAATAAATAAATGTTTCATTCTATTTTAATAAAGTATGAGTTGTACAAATATATAATTAGATGTATCTTGAAATAATTACTTAACTTATAAACAAAATAAATGGCTAAGATCAGTATCTTGATCAGTATCATAGTGAATACTGTTGAATACAGTGTAAGAAACATAGTAGAAACATATGTATAAAAGAAATAAATAACATTTTTAATATTATGTTTGTGAAGCAACTTTCAACAGCTGATAATTTTTGTTTTAGCAATTATATATAAGTTATTCATTATTCACATTGTTTTAAAACGCGACTTTTCCAGACTAACTTAGTAAAAGTCTTAAATCTTGTATATGTAGGAATTACACACCAAATTTATTATATGTATTAACTACAATCGGATGATTTGAAAAAGGCAAACTAAAATAAACTTTAATATATATAAAATTAAATGTTACAATTCAGACGTATTTTAGATAGGTACAAATAAATCAAATAATTAGTCTGTTATTCAGATAATCACTGCTTAGTTCACGGCGTGAATGTCACGAACTCAGGTTCAATGTTGAAAATAGTTTGTGTTTAAGCACAATTTTCGAGGATTCAAACAATTAAATCCTACAATCGAAAGAAGTGTAGCAATATTAAGTTTGTTTTAATAAAGCAGGCAAACAAGCAGAACGCCTACCAGATGGAGGTAGTACCGTCACCTTTGGATATCCGCAAAACAGATTTGCGGATGTGTTGCCACCTTTGATTGGGGAAATTGGGAGGAAATGAGGGGAAAGGGAGGACCTTTATGAATTAAGTGAAATCATTGAATTTTAATCTAATTATTGACTTAATCTATTAAAGTCGTGGGAAAACACTTGTGGATAATATTTGCTTATGTGATAATAAGTCTCAGATCTTCTTTTTTAAATATATACTTATCTGTAAACGCTTTGGTTCCGTAAATCATACGAATATTGCATGCTATCTGATAAACTGGTTGATTCATAGATCAATATTATTTATAAAACAATTACAACACTTTTTCTATATATGAATATGATTTTCATTTTATTCTGAGTAATTTATTATCAAAAGTATAGTTTTAGTACTTAAATGTATTATAAATTGTATCTTGGTGCTAATTACAAAGTTTAACTAAACTCCGTTCTTCAAGGATTACTTAAATTAAGTTTGTAAAGAAAATTTCAATCCTTATTTATTATCAGAATGCAGTTTTCTCTTCCAGCACACGATATATTATTTTATAATTATTTTAAATTAAGTTTTTATTTAAGATTACAATAATATTATCTTTTTTATTAAAATATAAGGTTATTTAAAAAAATGAGAGACTTTAAATATTTATAACAGCTTAATCTTTATCAACAAACAATCATTCAATCCGTGTAATAGACTATTCATTGGAAGATTAAGCGAAAGATTAATTTGTGTGGACCGTAGTATAGAGTGGGCGACACGAAAAGTGGAAACGGGGGAGGATTTGTCAACCCTATAAAAAGGACAAACAATATTTCTGTATTGTGTGTATTAAAAGATTTACATGAATAACTTAATTCAGTGTTAAACTCATAACAATCGTATTTTTTTTTTAACGAGGAGAATCTTTCAAAGACTTCCCGCCGCGGGGGAAAACACGGCGGGGGCGTGTGGGATTTCCACCCACTAAACTCCTCGGCGTTCTCTGCGCAGTGCGTAGACTAGTGAGCGGGAACGGCAAGCCATACTTCCGCTCACTACGCACGAGTCCCGAAAGGGACTCCGCCTTCGGCAGGGATATCAGTGGCTGACCACACCATCCCTCCGACTCAAGAGCAGCGTGGCGGGAACGCCAAACACGCCGCTCTTCCTCTAGCCTATGTTACCCGGACGCCGGTTCCCCACCGACGCCCGGAGGCTTCCTCACTGGGGAGGCAGGTCGCGAGCATAAGCCCGCTGCCTTCGACCCAGCCTTCGTCGGCGCAGCGGCGCCGAGGAGGGGTCGTCTTCCCTTACTCGTTCAGCAGCCTCCTTCTGCAAGATGACTCTGTCGCTGAAGTCGGCCACCGCCTGCCATACAATCGTATATTCCGGCCACATACAACCGTAATTAATATACCCTGCCGATTAACAGAAACTCGTTAATGGATTTATATTAATCAATGATTACAATTATTTTTTATGATTGGTTTGTGCATTGTCTTCATATTCTTAAACAGGTTTAATATGGATTTCTTTAATAATACTAGATATAACTTAAGTGGTTAAGAAACGTTAAGGTAGTCGCAGAATAAGATTTTTTTTTGCTAATTAAAAATTTTAAAAATCAAATGTATATGTTTAATTTTTATTACGATACTATGTACAATTGTTTCTTATGTTTACTTTTGTCATTTATGTCTGCTAAGTATTTTTAATGACTAATGACACCTCGACACACAAAGATGAGTGTTGATGGTTTAATTCTAGTGTTTGTGTGTATGTGTGTGCGTGTATCTGTGTGTGGTATCGTAACTCTCAAACAGATCGATCAATTTTGCTTTTTTTTCACCTCAAGTATTAGATATACAGGGTGACTGGTGAATTACTATCAATATTTAAGGACAATACTCGGTACATGATTCTCATTCGAATTATGTAAAAAAATAGGTACTTAATTTTTGACCAAATTTCCGTATAAATAAATAAAGTGTGGACAAGTTCCAAGTGTGGACGCGTGCGGCGGCATGCTGATACAACACCACGCCGCCGCACGCGAGTGTGTGTGTGTGTGTGTGTGTGTATACCTAATCTGTAGGGTGTTCACACGCTGCGTAGTTAATTACATAACTTTTGGTTAACTTTAATAAGAAGTTTATTAAAATTTATGTTATATTAATTTTTATTTTGTCATATATGATCGTCAAATATCACGTCCTCAAGTATCGATAGTAATTCACCAGTCACCCTGTATACATATCTTTCATACAATCTTAATAATGTATGATCAAAAATAGGCAACAAATTCTACAGGGAAGGTCACAAACATAAAGATCCTGAACCAATAACCTTTCCTAATGAAAAAATATAATAGGCATATATATGAGAATGTGAAACAGGAAACTTTTCAATAGAAAACATTGTAACATATTGACTCAATATTATCTTTCATTTGTTTACAATATTATAATGATCACATTTTAAGATGTTTGTAAAATTTAATTTAAACAATTGACTTGCTTTATTAATGTAATGTAATGGTAAGTTTTATAATTTTTTTATTAAAAAAAATAAAAAAAATGTTAATTATCTTATAGACAGCTCTTTATATTATTATTAAGCAAAAGATAATAGTTGTTATTCAATGAGTATTATGAGCAAAAGTGTATAAACGAAGCAATGAATTTAAATTATGTGTACTGAAAGTAGTTTATATTTATTAATCTCACATATTGGTCCTGGGAGACTGCGACCTAAAAATTCAACCCACGTTCTTACTCATTAAATTTGGTTGTTCTTCCTGGTATTTGTCAGAAGTGTGACTCGGAGTCATATCATAGATATTTTTAGAATGCACTGTTCTTTTATCTTAAAAATAAACCTCGTTAAAAAATTCACTTTCAGTACAATTATTAGAAGTTTTTATGTATTAATTCCATTAAAAATCTTGTGTTTTGTTACAGTTATGTTTCGACGGTAAAAGTTGCGTGTTCAAATCACAAGCAATTAAGAATATATAAAAGACATAAAACATGGTTAAAAGGACTTTTTTCATTCCCTTCAATCCAAAAAACACAAAGCAATGGTAGTATTCGTGTCCAGTGAAGTATAATATATTGTTGACTGCACCGCGGGAACAAAAATAGACCCCATTATCTTTTAATTTAAAATAATAAATCTAATACATATAACAATGTTCAAAAAAAGACAAAAAAACTCATTACAATTTTGTAGTACAAGTGCTAAATACATAACAAAATTATATTTGTAATATAAAATATTAATATTCTGAAATTATTAGATATAAATGAACAATCCCAAATAAAAAATTCCACAGAAAAAGAAAGTGTGGAATCAACATAAGGAAATATTACGGTGAGAATTGAGGAACAGTGGAAAATTTACTTTCTTAATAACGGTGTTCAATTTATTTTACCGAGTTTTCTATATCCTGAGAGGTTACAGACATTGTAGATTAAACAAAAAAAATCTTTTATAACATTTTATGGATTACATTGTGCTTATCGTTGAAAGAAATATATATAATAGAAAATAATTATTAAGGACGATCAATTGTATTTTTGAAGTTATAAGAATTAGATTTATAAATTGTAAATGTATTATATAATTACTTTTCTGAATGGAAAGCTGTAGCTGAGGTTGTTGAAGTATCATTTTTATAAAAGAAGGTACGAAGTAAATATTTTTTCAGTACATATATATAAGTAAAATAGTTCTTTTATTTTTATATTGTGTTGACTGTGTTACGTTACTATTTGCAATATAAGATGAATATAAATAAAGACTTATTCTTATTACTTATATAATAATACTATTCATTATTTAAAAATAACATAAGACGAAACCTCTCATCATTCAATGTATTCACGGTGCGTGTGTCGGGTCCATCGTTGTAGTGAGAGGAGCTTCAACAGTGACTGGGACTTGCGACCCAGGTGTAGGTTTAAGGGGCCTCTTATCTAACGAGCGTTATACGCGCATTTTATAGGGAGGATAGATATCATATTCCAAAACATTTGACACACATTCAATAGTAATCAATGTTACAAACTCAGTACTTACAGTATCATCGAACAAACGTTAATAATGATTGTAAACCTCCTCCCAACTGTGGGTGTTTAACTGAACGACTGTCATTAACATCATACTTATATGTTTTATTGTGAATTATTAACCGTGAGTGCTGTTTGTAACATTGGAATACAATAAAGATACCTTTCATTTGTTACTGCCAATTATTATTTGACTGAATTTTATAATACATACTGTCACCGTGCATTTTTAAGTCTTTAATGTCGTTGGCATAGTGCTTTAATTGAATCGTACCTAGCTGTTAAAAAGCAATTTTACACGGCAGGAAGCTAGATGGAACTTTGTTTCCGATTAGGTTTCCCGAAATGGAAATTACCGCTGTGGATATTAACAAAATAAATACGTTTAAAATGACTCCTGAAACGATTATAACTCTATGTTAGCCTGTTAAACATATATACATGTATATTCGTATTTATTCTGTTATTGAAAGGAACTCTTGTCAAATGCATTTTTATGTTTAAATTTACATCAAATAGAAGATATAAATTGAAAAATATATCCTCAAGATTGTAAAGATATCGGTAGTTATATCTGTGCAGTGTATTATGAAGACGAATATTCCTTTCTATATTTTCTATTTTATAAGTTACCATAAATATTTATCTGAATATTGTGCTGAAAACGTTAGGAGTAAATTTATTTTCCAAAGACAAAGAGACAATCAACATCTCATGAAAATCACAATAAATTGATTGATGTAATCTCCACATTATATTATTAATGAACACCATTAAGTAGGACACGGTTTCAAGTTACCCAATTATTTTTATGCCGATCAAAACTAACGAGCAAATCATTCACGTGGTGTTATATGGCTATCATGGCCCTTGGACATTTGCAATAAAGTTGCTAATGCGTTCTGACCATGCTTATGAAGGAAAAAACTTTCGAAATAGGGAAGGACGAAAGACGATTGAGGGAATTCATGTAAAGTGTTACCACCAAAAGTATTCTTGGTTATATGCATTATATATTTACATATGTTTATGTAATCACACGGAATTATTACTGTTTCAAATCTCAGTTTCGTTCTGTCAGATGGTAGTGACGTCATCATTACGTCACAGTGTGGTTGTTAACAATGTCTATATTAGTCATATGAACTATTTAGTTTGTATCGATAGCTTTCCATCTTAAATGAAATGTCAAAAAGTCGTTATAATATAAGATATCAAATACCGTATCCTCTCTAGTGACTCGTCTGTAAATCAATCAATGTGATGAAGACATTTCCGAAGCAATTCGTTCTCTGAGTGATATTGGTAATTCAAGACTCAGGATGATAAAATACTTCCGTTGACAGGGATGTTGGCGCTTAATCATATTTTATATATACAAAATTATTTTATTTCTTCGCTTAAGAATAATTTACAAAACTTTTGAGTACTTTTTCTATTAAATAGCTATATCTTAATATGGAGAATAGTGGACATTTTTTTATATTATTATGTAAAATTTCTAATTAGACAGTATGTAGTATTTTTACCGAATGAAATTAAAACTTTAGATTCGTAAAACCTGTAATTTACACATCTTTAATGCACCAATATAAAGTCTTTACGATAATAGTATCATATCTATTCTTCATTTTCAGTTAACATCAGATGTAATGATAGACAGGTACTTTCCGTTTAACAAAAACAAAAAGTAATAGAAACAAATAAAGTTTATATCTAATTGATTGTCGTTAATATAAATTACTTTGATTCCACTTTACGGTGGAGGTGAACGTTTATCGTGCGGTAGACTGGCCCATTAAACCTACACCTGGATCGCAAGTCCCAGGCACTGTTGAAGCTCCTTTCCTTGCAACGATGGACCCGGCACCCACACCGTGAATACATGGAATGATGAGAAGTTTCTTCTCTATTCAATAAAGTATTCCTCTCTAGATATTGTAACTTTATACTAATGCTCGTTAAGTACAAATTAAGTTATTACTTCTATATTTCATATATCACAGGCTCACCAAGTTATCTGTTGTGATCTCTCCAAGGAATTGTTAGCTATCACAACTGTTATACAAGTTTAATTAAACAAAGTCTGATAGATTTTATAATATACATTTGAAATATGTAGTATTCTGATTTTTACCAGTTTTAATATAATCTTGTTCTATTCTGGTTGAAATTATAATTAATCCAGCATTAAGCTAGAATTATTTTCAACATATTCAATATCAATTATAACAAAGCCTTTAAAGGCTTATGTATCTACTGTGTAATTCTTTATTGATGTTTAGAATTAAAAATTCCAATCAATTTCAAACTACCTAATAGAGATACATATAACATCTTCAAAGACCATGGAATCAAGGCCACCAATTATAAGGAGCTCGCTAAAGAACTCACTAAGAATAGGTTCGTTTAAATTTTGTGAGGTTGAGAGAGGAGCTTGGACGGTGGAGGTGAGTGTTTAACGCGTGTTACATAGATGGTACTTAAACCTCCAGCTGAACGGAGGTCCCAGGCACAGTTGAAGCTCCTCTCCCCGCACCGTGATTCCAATGAACGCTGAGAGGTTTCGTGTCACAAGGGCAGTTTCAAAGTTTCAGGCGTTGATTTAAGAGAAGATTACTTCTCGTATGGACAACATTATATTAATTGCTCACGTATCAGACCTGTCTCTTACCTCCTATTGATTATTGATGCTTCTCTTAGGTACGTAATGTAAATATTATTCTGTCACTAACATTGTCAAGGTAACTCCGCACTCACCTTATAAATATATTACATAAAAATGCTTTTAGCACATTCAATATAATGAAAGGTTACGACAAATCCTCAAACCATATTCATACAGTAAGTATATACAAAAAACACCATCTTATTTTCCTTCTCCCCTTTTTTTTCTTCATCATGATTTTAAATACGAATCTAGGGGTTGGTTAATACAAAGCACAGTCCTTTAAATGACTAATAAAGTCAAATATTAAATATAAATATTTGTTGTTTCTTAAATGTATAATTCAACTATCAAACTGCCGTTGTTAGTTATTAAACTAATGGTTGTTACTAGATCCAGTCTCTGTTATTCACATTCGTGTATGAAACTGACACATTCGTATTAGATTCTGTAACATGCTGTTCACTTCAGAGGCTTCATACTACCATCTTCACAGATGATGGATGGTGTACGTTCTGACGGGGGTTAAGCTCTGCGAGTCTACTAAACAACTGATAATTAATTAATATTACTTACAACTAATGGTTAACAATTTTATGACAACATTGTGTTACTTTTTCTTTGTTACTTATTTCATAATACCACAATAAGACCCATTAAAATCCTTTTATTTTCTTGTTATGAATATTAATTGTTTAAGTATTATTTAATATGAAAGTTTACATTTTGCTGGGATTTTCGTTTTTAGGAATCTCAAAGTTTTAGTTGATTTGATATTAATAAACAGTTTAATAGAATCTTTTTCTCAATAATTTGGAAGCTTCATAAATTTGTTTGCTAATAATGGCACAACTACACAGAAAAGCAAAATATTAATGAATATTTATATCGCAACATCAATGCGGTCACATTTAATTGTGTAACGAACAATTATTATAAATAACTTGCTCAAATAATTTTGTAGATTGGAGTTTACGCTTTAAATTAAATTCGACCCACGATCATAATATGTATATTATGATAATTAGTAAACACAATTAATTAAATTATTTGCATGAAACAAAGTGTATTATAAATAACGAGTTGAGGAACATTTAGTTTTATATATTTCTCGATGTAAGTATGCGACATCATACATTTTTATCCCTGAGGAAAACACAGATAAAAACCCTATCATAGTTAGAATGCCTGAGGCAAAACAAAATTAAGTATACTTCTATCACGTTACATATTTTAATTCAGTTCTAAATCGATAATCTTGAATATGGATACCATCGAAACACTATCTAACATTAGATATTAAATAACTTAAAAACTCTAACAGATTATATAGTCTAAGATCCCGATATAAGGCGACCTTCACCGAAATGTTTATTTGATGAAACATATTTTATATTCAATTTAATATGTCAATAAATATATTACATATGGGTTGCCTCATAAATTTTAGTCCAGGATATGATTAATTTACAATTAAAATTAGTTTTTTTTTTCAAATATTTCACCGGTTTGATTATTGGATAAATTCCACACCAATCGAAAGTACGGAGCCCATAGAACATAAAAACGTTAGGTTGCCTATTCTTTTCCAGTCACAACTCTCGGGTTGCCAGGGATAAAATATTAGTTTCATTCAAAGCCTTTGATTATTTTTAGAAACTGGTCACTGTCTTCTTTAGCAGAGTAATTTTTCATGAAGATACGATATCTTGCATCATTCACATTAGTCAATTTTTAATTCCATATATACAAGCTGTAAATTCTTGAACTATTTTCGTAAATTCGATGTGGCCGAATGCAACAGATCCAATATGCATCAAACTTGAACCTGAAAGCTGCGGATGGTACTTAAATGCATATTTAAAACCTCGAGGGTTCCTTGGGGATCATACACCTTTAAGAATAGTTGATATTGTCGAAAGAACCGAAACAAAGATTGATGACGAAGAAGATGCAGATGTCGAAGATCCCAGTTTTATGTCCGATGACTCAGAAGCTGAATAATTTAAAAAAATATATATGTTTTTATAATTTTGAACAATAAACAAATTTTTTTTTTAATTGTTTTTGCTTGGGACCTCTCAGTCGCACATTTTCAATCGCAGAAATATTAAACTTTAAAAATCGACAACCCTAATTTAGGACTGATTTTTCGGAGGCAACCCTATACTACCTTGTTCGTAATTAAATATGCTTTGTTTTCATTTAAATTTGATTAAATTATCAGACCGGTGCAAAATGCTACTATCGATGTACCTGTTTATCCCTGGCAACCCGAGAGTTGTGACTGGAAAAGAATAGGCAACCTAACGTTTTCATATCCTATGGGCTCCGTACTTTCGATTGGTGTGGAATTTATCTAATAATCAAACCGGTGAAATATTTGAAAAAAAATCATTTTAATTGTTAATTAATTATATCCTGGACTAAAATTTATGAGGCAACCCATATGTAATATATTTATTGACATATTAAATTGAATATAAAATATGTTTCATCAAATAAACATTTCGGTGACGGTCGCCTTATATCGGGATCCTCTACTAATAGTATTGCATGAATATCAGCACTTCGTTTAATGCCCGCAAAAGAACATATTGAGACTTTGTTAAAACAAGTATAATAATTCACAAGAGTATTAAAAATAAAGATTTTATAAACAGTATGATAAGTTTATTAACTTCGTTTACTATACAAAGAACACATCCGATGAATTTCTTTATACTGCCTTATACATATGTAACTTGAAATGAATGTTATTGTTTGTAGGTAAAATCTTGGAGCTGAATTTGAAGGAACACCTTTAAACAATTATGTGTGAACTCAATTTGACTCACAACATAGGGTTTCATTTATGAGGTCATTTTTTATTCAAAATGGCGACATTTTTATCCAAGATGACGGTCCAGTTATTTCTAATGCCCTCTTAAGTTGATGAAACGAAAATGTCTGCCAAGAATATATTGAAAAATAAATGTCCTTCAGTTTACAACTACAATGACGTACTTTTAATGATATAAGCTTTATCTTTAAAAATATTAATCGTTTTTCAAGAAATAAGTTAGTATTAAATTAATTAAATGAAAGCTAAACTGAATTTTTTTTAATGATTTTCTTATCCTACATCAAAACCATACTGCGGCTCTTATTAATTATAAATTTTCATATAAAAGACAATAGGGTCAAGTTGTCTGAGTAAATTCCGCCGAAGCATCCACAATTCATTTCATCTTATGTACCGACAAGAGCTCCATAGCCTAAAATAAAGTTGATGTCCCCTATATTGATGTCAATAGTTTTTATAAAAATATTTTGTTCTATTTCATGGATAAAAATTATGTAATTAAATTTTTATAGCTGGTCCACCTTACTTACGAAAAAATATTAACTTTCACTTTTTGTTTTACTCAGTTTTATTATTATCCCTACTAATATTATAAATGCGAAAGTAACTCTGTCTGTCTGTCTGTCTGTCTGTCTGTCTGTCTGTCTGTTACTCTTTCACGCCTAAACCACTGAACTGATTTTAATGAAATTTGGTACTGAGATAGAGTTGACCTTGAGAAAGAACATAGGATAGTTTTTATCCCAGACTTTTGAAACGTTCTCTTGGAAACGCGATATAACCGAACTCCACGCGGGCGAAGCTGCGGGCGGAAAGCTAGTATTTATTATAATATTTATACTTAATTTAATCATATGACATTTTTAAAAGAATTAGAAAAAATGTAACCTTTACAACATATGTTAAAATATTTGTAGAAACAAGAACAGAAATGAGTTTTCAAAAAAAAAAAATACAATTTCATTATAAATTTATTCAATTAACACAAAACTGGAAAACAATTAAAATTAAAAATCTTTCACTATATTGATTTAAACTTAAACATGTATACAGGGTGACTGGTGAATTACTATCGATATTTGAGGACGTGATATTTGACGATCATATATGACAAAATAAAAATTAATATAACATAAATATTAATAAACTTCTAAGTAAAGTTAACCAAAAGTTATATAATTAATTACGCATCGTGTGAACACCCTACAGATTAGGTATACACACACACTCACACATACGCATGTCGTGACGTGGTGTTGTATCAACACGTCGCCGCACGCGTCCACACTTGAACACTTGGAACGTGTCAACACTTTACTTATTTATACGGAAATTTTGTCAAAAATTAAGTGCCTATTTTTTTTTACATAATTCGAATGAGAATCATGTACCGAGTATGCTCCTTAAATATTGATAGTAATTCACCAGTCACCCTGTATATGTATATATCGTCGTCATCAGCCTATCAGAGCCCACTGCTGAGCTAAGGCCTCTTTCTTACATGGAGAAGGTTTGAGCATTAATCACCACGCTTGCTCAAGACGGGTTGGTGATTTCAAAGATAGAATTGTGAAATCATAATTATATTCAAGGGATTGAGACAATCACGCCAGTGATGGACGAATTGAAAAAGTCTTTTTGTATGCATATTGTGAGATGTAGTAAGAGCTATGAGATGTACGTAACGTGAAACAAAGATGAGTGTCTGTTGAGATAGTGACTTATAGAGAAAAATGTATCTAATAGAACATGGTGTGGCTACAACGTATACAGTTTATTAAAGACCGGAAAGTTGTGGCTGTCTTTTAAAAGTATAAAAAAATGATTGCTAGTCAACTTTGCATTGAATGTTATTATTTTTTTATAAACTTAAGCAGCTGTTAGACATTTATATTCTTAACAGTTACTGTACTTTTCGTAACTTTGTTAGACATTTTCAATAAAGGAAATGGTTATAGACAGTTTTGTTTCTTTGGACCTTACGTGTATATTATATAGTAGTAGCATTGATATGTTGTATTATTATGCTTGCATATTTAAATTATATTTAAGTTTTAAAGCTTTCAATAAATGTCAATAGTTAAAAGAATATATTTTTTAAGAAAATTCTTATAACACATTTTAAATATTGACGGTTTTAATTAGATGTGGTTATTTATTTCGTTAATTTGAATCAAATCATTGTTAAATTGACTCTATTTACAAATAAGATAAAAAGGAAAGCTATTTGCAGCCCGAAAAGAATAACTGAGAACTAATAAAATGTGTACAAAACTCGACTCGTATGTTTCTTTGTTATTTAATAAAAAATGTATTTTTGTATTACATACTTATATCTAATATATAAAATTCTCGTGTCACGGTGTTCGAACTTGAACTCCTCCGATACGGCTCGACCGATTTTCGTGATCCTTATCGAGGATACTAACCAGGGGGGAGAATCGGCCAACATCTATTTTTCATCCCCCTAAATGTTAAGGGTAGTCCACTCCTAAATTTTTGTTTTTATTTTTTAGGCAAAATTTTTTGTTTTTATTTTTTTATGACACAGCTTACAAAAATACATACAACCCTAAATTTTCACCCCTCTGAGATCAACCCTTATTTTTTATTTGTTAATTAAAAACTTAAATTTTTTGGCATTTTTTTTTATTTTTTGATGACTTACAATAAAAAATCTCATATTACTCTAAATTTTTCATCCCTCTACGATCAACCCCTATTTTTTATTTGTTAATTACAAACTTTAATTTTTTGGCAATTTTTTTTTTATTTTTTGATGACTTACAATAAAAAATCTCATAATACTCTCAATTTTCACCCCTCTACGATCAACCCCTATTTTTTATTTGTTAATTCCTATCCAGATATTATAATTTCAAGTTCCTTTAATTATGTTTTTTTTTTTTAATTCAATTTGATCTCCCGCCCTCGCCGTTCGACTACTGATCAACTATCAATCGATCAGTTATCCCCGCCAGGTGTCACCACTTATCCAGCAAACATTACGTAGTAGGGATGAGGACGCAGCCGGTATCCTGTCTTACTCACTATACATTTTTCAGCCATGTTTTTTTAGTTTTATTTGTGTATCAATCGTAGCAGTAACTGTTATACTTATTATTTTAATTTTCCTTTGCAATTCTCATATTAATTTTACTGTCATCATAAAATTATCATTAATTTCCAGTGTTTTGACAACTAACTAATATGTCAATCATTCTCTCGCACCAAAACACGGAGATTTATGGCTTTAATAGGTAAACTCCAAAAATATAAATAAAAAAATGTAACAGATATGTATTTCTTTATTATAGAGCGATATGCAGTTCGACGGGTGACTGGTGGTTGGTTCAGTGGTGGCTCAGTGGTTAAAGGGCCCGCCTCTCGGCCTCTCGTCGCCGAGGGCGCGGGTTCGATCCTGGCCCGGGCAAGTACCAATGTGATTTTTCCGAATCATATGTACTTTCTAAGAGTATTTAGACATCACTGATTAATGTTGATTCCCAAAAGAGGGTTGATGTCAGGCACGCGGCCGGTCGTAAAAACAAATAGCCAAAAAAAAAAAACTTTTCACAACATGTAAGGCAGACCCTGGCTATAGCTGGGAAATTGCCAGGTAGAAGAAGAAGATATACAGGGTGACTGGTGAATTACTATCGATATTTCAGGACGTGATATTTGACGATCATATATGACAAAATAAAAATTAATATAACATAAATATTAATAAACTTCTAAGTAAAGCTAACCAAAATTTATGTAATTAATTACGCATCGTATGAACACCCTACAGATTAGGTATACACACACACTCACACACTCTCGCCTGGCGGCGTGTTGTTGTATCAGCACGCCGCCGCACGCGTCCACACTTGGAACACTTGGAACGTGTACACACTTTATTTATTTATACGGAAATTTGATCAAAAATTAAGTACCTATTTTGTTTACATAATTCGAATGAGAATCATGTACCGAGTATGCTCCTTAAATATTGATAGTAATTCACCAGTCACCCTGTATATATAAGGGATATAACATATTGTCATGTATACATAATGCACACTGTATAACTTAATTAAATATTGCTTACCTAAAAAATCAGGTTTCCATTGTTTAGGTACGATTTCTTGAAAAAAAGTATTGAAATCTCACCAAAAACATGCCTGTTAAAAAGGGGGCCAAGTTCCAATCGGCTAATTGTTTGCTTAAAAAAGTGTTGAAATCCAATCTAATGCCGAGTTTAGATGCACTTTGAAATCGATCATAATCATCATCAATTTTGATTTTTATTATAATGTAAACTTTTTAGGACCCTGGGTCCCCGCTTTAAAAGCTGGGATGGAAATTGTAACGCGAATGAAGTTCGGTCCCCCGGCATTACCTCAAAGACCAATTTCTGAAGCGGCAAGAAAAAGAATTGAAGAAAAACTTAGGATTTTGAAACTAATAAATTGAAAAGTTTTTTGTTTAACGATATAAAATATATAAATAATTGGATTATGAATATAAAAATATTTTGAAGTATAATATATATTTTACCACCAAAATATAATCAATTAAAGTTAAACGTTTTTTAGTAAATTTTTGATTTATGATAAGTAATAAAATTTAAAATGTAGTTTCATGACGGATTGTCGTTAAAGACACTCTTTCATCACTAGGTTTTAGACAACTTATAAATTATGTTGTATAAAATCTTTTCTTCACCTAAAAGATTCTATTAAATTAAATACAGGTGATTATATATACAGACCGATGTGTTATTATAATAATACAAAAAACTTGTGACCTGATTTAAGTAGTGTTCATTTGGAGCTTACAAACACTTCTTCGGCTAGTTTTTTTTCACATCGTAATAACGACCGACGATGCTAGCAGCCTCAAACATCAAAGGAACGCTTTATATCATCAAAAGAGTCTAATAAGAATATTTCACTTGCCTTCAATCACTCACGTCGACAAGACTAGTCTTTAGTTACATTTGACTAAAAGACTTTTTTCCAATACAAGTTATTCCAAAAACAGCCAACCAATGATTCCAGAATTGACTCCAAGCTCGTTTAGATCGATCCCACCTTAACATCATATTCAAAGAGAATTAGTTTAGACTAATAATTTACCAATTATCATTAGTGATCGGTTGGGGCAATTTTTAATAGCCTAATGCCTATAATATAGGCATTAGGCTATTAAAAAAAATCCATTTTAGAGTTATGCTTACCATCGATTTCCTTATCGTAATACCTATCGACCGATAAAACAAACTTTAAAATTATTGCTGCTACTTGACGCTAGATGCCGTTAGAAGTCTTTTTTGTTGACCGAGCGGTGCCCCCTCTTTCCCCACCAACACGGGGATATTGCGAGTTGCCAACGTTAATGAGAGCGGAGCGTACGTACGTTTGGTTGACTAAGTGGAGTTATTTTGAATTGTATCCGTATTGTTGAAATTTGATTGAGTATTATTTCGAGTTGTCGCCATTTTGATGATTGAAATCGCGTAAACTTAAACAACATTTTGAATTGATTCTGTATTGCTGGTAAGGTGAGTTGATATTTTGTTTTTATTTTGTATTGTTACCGTATTGTTAAAACATTTTTTACTTTCTAGTTGAGCCTGTTTTGTTGAGTTATTTTTTTAACATTTATATTTCTTTAAAAAAAAATGTTTAAAATTATATTCTATTGCTTGTGGTAATAGGTATTTTCAGCCCAATATAATTTTAATTTAATCTTGGCCACTTAACTTTTGGTTCCGGTTTTAATGATACATTTTCAAGTTAAAGCTCTTTAGATGGAATCCGCAAAATTAATTTGATTTACATAGTTCAGAGGAGGAGAAACGTTAAATTAATAGCTTTTGTAATGGATTTGGCTCACAAGATGCATTTTATATTTCAGAAAAATGATGAGCCGTGGACGAATTTTAGTTAATATGGTAGAAGGAAGAGATAAAGAAAACGTGACCCCTCCTCCTGTCGTACACGCTCACAATGAGACACTTGAACCAACCGTTGAAGTTGTAGGCGAGCCTATCCCGAGCACATCCAAACAACAGGAGCATGGTCCGTTCTATTATATTTCACCAATACACAGCGATGAAAGTGTTATTGATGACTCCGACACAGATCCCACTTTCCGAGTCGTTCCTAAAGGTAAGACCTTGCCTAAAGTTGTGCCATCATCTTCAAATTCGTCCAGCACCAACACTAGCTCCTCGAGTTCGTCATCTGGTGACAGTTCGTCATCTTCTGATAATTCGTCGGACACCGAAAATGGTACAGAGCATGAAGACCCTCAACGTGTTGTGGCTGCTGAAATTATTAACCAAGATCCTGTGATAGAAAAAAGAAGTAAAAAGAGAGTACGCAAACCAGCGAATTGGAAGTTTAAAGTTGCAAAAGTGCTGCGAAATTCAGGCAAAGCCTACCAGTCTTCGTCGAAATCTAAAAAAGAAGTACCGGAAAGAAAAGTAGGCCCCCCCTGTGGAGAAAAATGTCGGCTCAAATGCAAAGATAAGATCAATGAAATGGCAAGACAACAACTCTTTCGTGCATATTGGGGACTCGGCAATCTTGAAAGGCAGAGAGAATTTATAGTAAGACATTCACAAGAAATAAAGCCTAAATATCGGTACTCGAGTACACAAAACGTAAGAGCACTTAATACTGCCTTTTATTTTGAGGTTGATGGATCTAAAATTAGAGTATGCAAGCTGTTTTTTAAATCCACCCTTGACTTGAGCAATAAAGCCATAAAAACGGCGTTTTCCAAGAAAACGGAAACAGGAGTTATTCTGGCTGACTTGAGAGGAAAACATGACCATCATCCAACTATTGATCCTCAAGTTAAACAGAGCGTTATAGATTTTATAAATGCTATTCCAAGGGTTGAATCTCACTACTTAAGGGCGCAAACCACAAGAGAATATATTTCAAGTGATAAATCATTAGCTGATATATATAGAGATTATAAACGACTTCGTGAAGAGGATGGTTTACCCTTTGCTACGTCTTCCACATTCAATAGGATATTCAACACTGAATTTAACATTTCTTTCTTTATACCTAAAAAAGATTTATGTGATCTGTGTGAACGGTACAAGAACTCAGATGAAGAAGAAAAGCGCAAATTGCACCAAGAATATGAACAGCATATAGAAGAAAAAACTTTGGCAAGAACTGAAAAAGAAAAAGACAAAAATAGAACCGATGGTACCATCACTGCTGTTTACGACTTGCAAGCAGTTTTGCAGATTCCAAAGGGACAAGTTTCCTTATTCTTTTATAAATCTAGGATCAACTGCCTCAATTTCACAATCAGCGATCTAAGGGCAAAAGATGTCATCTGCTACTTTTGGGATGAAACCGAAGCAAAGAGAGGAGCGGTTGAAATTGGCAGCTGTATACTTAACTATATTAAATCTCAGGTAGATCAAAATCCTAACAAAGAATTAGATATAATTTTCTACTCCGACAATTGTGGCGGACAACAAAAAAAAAATAAATATCTGTTGTCTGTCTATGCCTATGCTGTGAACAAGTTGCCAGTCAAGTCTATTACTCACAAGTTTTTAATACGCGGACACTCCCAAAACGAAGGCGATAATGTTCATAGTGTGATAGAGAAACAGATCAAAAGATATTTGCAGTCGGGTCCAATCTACATACCAGAGCAATACAAAACTTTGATTGGTACAGCAAAGAAGACGGGAAAACCTTACACAGTCATAGAAATGACCCACAATATGTTTTATGACGTCAAAGTATTGCAAGAATCATGGGGCACCAATTTCAATATAGACGAGGACAAAAATCAAATCAAATGGCATGAGATAAAGATTCTCAGAGTCGAAAAAGAACACCCAGAAGAGTTTTTCTACAAAACATCTTTTGCAGAAGAAGCTTTTAGGAAAACTTGCGTTCGAAAAAGAGTTCTCCGAGCAAGAGGAACTGGGACAGCTACTGATCAAACGATTTTTTCAATTGGTTTAACACAGGCATATACTGAGAAAATTGCATTGTCGGATGCAAAAAAGAAAGACATAAAAGAATTGATAGATAAGAACGTTATTCCAAAATCCTATTATGAAGTTTATTATAAAGGGGTTCTAGGTGATCTGGGTAATTAACTTTTTATTGCTTTTATTTAATTATTCTTCTTCACTCTTCACGGTATTTCCCCTTTAAAAGGGGGTAACCAGAAACAGCCCCGCAAAAGAACAAGAAGTCACTAATGCGGTGCAGTTCACTTTTTGCTTCCATGGGCCTATTAATGGTGTTGTTAGAGCATATTGAATAGCGATTAGTCGCAAGCTAATCGCCTGTACATGTAAATGCTGTTATGTCCGTCTCTTAGTCGCCTTTTACGACACCCAGGAAGAAACGGGGGAGTGATATTCTACTCTGCCGTACACCCCACGGCTGAATTAATTACTCAGAAGTTAAATATGATTTTAAGTAAGATACTTAACTGTGATTTTAACAAACGGTGATCTCAAAGTGCCATTACATAATTGCATTTAAATAGTATTAATTAGTTTTGATTATAATTAAGAGTAATGTGTTTTTTAATTTTGAAAAATGTTTAGAATTGTTTTTTTAAGAACAGAAGGTTCCTATTTCTGTGATTTATTTTTGTACTTAGTCTTCTATAACTAAGAGATACAGACTGTTGATTGTTAAAGAATTATTAATAAAGAAATTTAGTTTGATTTGTACCTACTAAATTGTGTTTTCTTACTAATCTATCACCCAATAAACCCGTACTGCTGGTCGCAGACTGCGCTATGAGTTGTACTCATTTATAAATATTACCAAATGCTATTACATTTTTAAGCATGTTGACTTTTCAAAAGGGAGTCAACTCAAAACCAAATTTATCAAAGTAGGTTCAACTCTAAATAATTATAAAATTTACACGTGTTTGTTAAGTAATAGGGAGATAACTCAAAAATTCCTATTTTCACCCCCAATATAAGTCTGTATCATAATATTGCTCTATCATGTTTCTTCCAGTTCCACTTGTATTATCACAGACTAATAAAGAACCCATCTGCAGTACAAAGTTATAGCATAATCAGTTTTTCGCCTGTTCTGAAAAATATGCTTTTTCGAGTTAACCCTGTTTAGATCTAGGTGTGCGATATAACAATACCGACGCAACCAAAATGACGTAGCTCTTATTGCTTCACTGAGTTACTGACAGTTTATGTAGTATCTTAACGAAGTTTTCCATTACAAATATGTATATATATATGTATAAACCCCATAAAAAGCCAGCTTGTTTAATTGTTAACATAAATTAAAAGTATCAATACTTAACAAGAGGAGGGTGTATATAACCTTGATTCTAACTCGCTTACCATGGATTGGACAAAGGAAAAAGAGACTTAGTGCAAGGGTTGAAGAATATACATATCTTAGATATTAAAAATAAGCGTGCGGTGAAGTCATATGTGGACAAACCATCCGCTATGACAAGCCAAGAATCCTCGTCCGCGAAGACGACATTAAAATGTAAGGATATTGAAATTAAAACACATTCAAACAATGGATTTCATAGCTAGCAATACAAAAATATTTGTATGGGCTACAAGCCTAATTCGATTTAATTCCTTTACATTATTAATTTTTTATACAAATATTATACCATGATTAAGTCTCAGAATAAATTTGTAACAATCCGACACACTCATACAAATATAAAACATTAATAGCCTTCTAACATAAGAAACGCGCTTTAAACGAAATACTCTTTAAGGACAATAATATGAAAAGCCAAAAGAGGAGTGGATGGATGTGTTCAGGGTTCTGAGCTGATGCTGTTCGCCAGGACATGGCAGGCGTGAGCCAGGACATGGCAGGCGTGAGGCAGCAGAGCAACTCAGCGTGAGTGAGACGGTCTGCTAGGAGACCGTAGTCGGACGTCAGTATTACCTGAGTATATGCTAAACTCCCGAGGAGTTTCATCTGAGCGATTGCACCCATTCAGACCAGATTGGGGCCTCTGGCTTCCCCTGAACAACTAGACCCCCGGCTGACACAACATTATTATATTAAATATACTTTAGAAATGAAAACGCTTCGATAGCGTGATTCAGAACATATTTGAACGAGTGTTATTTGAATTTTTGTTTTTTTTTATAATTAAGTTAAGATTAAGAAATGATACAAATAATATATATGTATAATTAATATGTATATTGAAATTGTTTTAAATTTCTAAAATTCAAATGTATAATAATTGAGGTGAAAGATTTTAAATGTACCCACAACATTTTATGGATAGATTGTTTTTTTTGTATTATTAAATCATTGGTGGTCTAGTGGTTAAAGGCCCGCCTCTAGTGCACGAGGGCGCGAGTTCGATCCTGAGACTTTCGAGAATTTTATCCATTTAAATGAAAGTAATATTTTTTGGATATACTACGCGTGCTTTATTTTTTGTAAAAAAATACGGATTCCCGTGAAAAAGATCGTCAGGGTTAAATTAAAATTCCTAGAACGAGAGCTAATTCTAAACTTATTAGATATTCTATTTATCGTTGTAATATCGAGTAATAAAATTGATTTAGTTATTTGTTACCTACAGATTCCTTTTGATTAAAAAAATGAGTTATAATTTTTGTTATCAGAAAATGGACTTTGTAATGTATTTGTTCTGTAATCACTATAATTAAATCGAGAAAATTATACTATATGGTAATAGATTTAATAGGTTTTTCTAGAAAATAGTTTACTTAGCTGTTAAAGAAGTCGTTTTATTAAGGTTTAAATAATACTAATATTTTTCGGATTATACTCAAAATAACAAATCGTTTCTATCATAGAACGTGACGTAAACAAATTATAAGCATTTTGTACACCTTTTTATATTTTACACATTTAAGACACAAGATAACATTGAATGTGCTGCTGCAAGTGCAATTAAAAAATAAATGTATAAAGTATAACAAATTTTAACCATACACATACAAATCTCTTTATATAGCCCACATAAAATATAATTGGTAATCATTTAAGTTCTCAACTATGACAGTTCCAAATAAAACAAAACCACAGTTTGTAAGAAAGTTTAATAATTATAGAAGTATGGAAAATATCTCATGCAATGTGTCGACAAAGTAAAACATTAATTTAAGATAAGTACTAACAAGTAACATATGACACTATTCTAGGTAATGAGTCTAGGATTTAACTGAAATGTTTCAATATAAATACATTGAACTGATGTCAGCCAGCCTTAGAGCATTAGCTGCCCTTGAATAGCAAGAAGGCCACCTGGCCCAGGTAGAAGTAGATGAAGTGGCGCGTCTCGTGCGTTACATACGACCCGAAGTTCCGGCCGACAATGCAGTGCCATGTCGGGTTGTACTTCTTATCAAACTCCTTCTTGATGAATCCTGCTATGTCCTTCTCAATATTGAATTTTTCAAGAGCCTGCTTCGCACAGTCAACAGCTTCCTGCTGCATGTCTTCCCTCATGTCAGCATTCTTGATCACCACCCGGCGGTCACACATCTTGTCAGTTTGGTTGATTGATGTCGGACTATGAACAATTTGTCACGTAATGATTTAGATACCGGAGATTCTTTGCCTACTGTCTAGAGGATTCTTTCAAAGGCTTCTTTCAATGCATAGGATATACATACATATATACATATATGTTTCTTCTGATTATATTCTGTCATCTATGTATATCCTTGCTTTATTTATTGACGTTGACAAAATGAAAGTAAACAATGTATTTTATTTTTTATTTCTTTTAATATATCTTCTATATATATAAAAATGGATTGCTGTTCCTTAGTCTCGCTAAAACTCGAGAACGGCTGAACCGATTTGGCTAATTTTAGTCTTGAAATACTCCTGGAAGTCCAGAGAAGGTTTAAAAGGTGAGAAAATTGGAATAATTGCCGGGAAAACTCTAAAAACAGCCCTTTTCTATTTCCCATACAAACGATTTTTTGACATTAGACTTGACTTACATTACGTACATATGTTGGAAGAAAATAAAAAATAATTATTTCATTCAGAAGTTTATTAGAATAGGATAATGAATATCGGTTTAAAAGAACCGTTCGTAATGTCCAGAATGGGCAAGAAGATACAAATTCCTATGGATTTCTATGGCCAAAGAATCTTCGTTGCTCATGATTTTCTTTTAGCAACTATTGTATAAACTGTAACAAATATGTTACATAAACTGAGAGTTACACTTTACCTACAACTAATACTACATATACATAAATATTAAAGAGATAACAGAAGCACGTGTACCCTTTCTTTAAAATACCAGAAACACGGAACAATGAGGGATAAATCATTTTCAAAATCCATGCGCATTATTTGTAAAATTATAAAAAATTTACATCTTAATTAATTAAGTCATTTACATCTTAATTAATTAAGTTAATTTCGTCATTAGTAATATAGGTATAGCTGACGTGGCAAACTCTATTCCGTCTTCAATAACCCGGTATTGGTTTTTATTAAATTTCTACTGTTTCAATCGAACAGAATGATTGACATATTAGTAAGTTGTCAAATCTAATGTCAAAAAAACGTATGGGAAATAGAAAAGGGCTGGTTTTAGAGTTTTCCCGGAAATTAATCATTTTTTTTTCAGCTTTTAGAACTTCCCTGATCCTCCACGAACATTTCCAGACTAAGATAAGATAAATCCGTTCAGCCGTTCTCGCGTTTTATTGAGATTAAAGAACATCAATTCATTTACCTATATATATCTTCTACCTGGCAATCTCCCAGCTATAGCCAGGGTCTGCCTTACATGTTGTGAATAGTTTTTGGCTATTTGTTTTTACGACTGGCCGCCTGCCTGACATCAACCCTCTTTTGGGAATCAACATTAATCTGTGATGTCTAAATACTCTTAGAAAGTTCATATGATTCGGTAAAATCACATTGGTACTTGCCCGGGCCAGGATCGAACCAGCGCCCTCGGCGACGAGAGGTCGAGAGGCGGGCCCGTTTAACCACGTTTAAGTTTAAGTTTATGAAAATAAACAGCCAGTTTTAGATTCACGTTTTAAGTTGATTTTATAAGTTTAATACATTTATACATTAACATACATTCCACTTGTTTAATATGTATCGTAAAAAATGTAATACTAATAAAAACAATAATTACGACAATTAGTACAATAGGAAAATGAACTAATATCAAATATCCCGCCACATTAAGATACCTTAGAGTAATGAATGTAATAATAAAATCATAGGTGTCACATGTATACCCAAAGTGTATTAATTAATTTTGAGTTTAAAATATAGCAGTCGTGGTTTTATATAAGACACGATAGTCAGCGATACCTGTATGTACTTATAAATTAAATTTTTAATTTAGAAAAAAAATACATACTTTTATAATAAAACTTTAATATCAGATTAGTGAACATATAAACCTATTCGATTCAAATAATTTTATTTATAAAAGTATCAAGAACACTTAACAAGTAGACATATTTAAATATATATAAAGTTATTGAGGATTGTGAACTGTAATGTTGTCATTAACTTTAGAGGTAAAACATAGAAAAGCCCTTTTTGGTTTTGATAAATCGTGTGATTGTTCCTAATTACCGCCATCTATTGTAATTATTTAGTAGCTTTAGTAGTGCTGTGTCGTTAAAGTGGTTGTCCTTTTTTCCCACAGATGTCACTTATCTCATTTATACTACTAATATTTAACTTGAAACCTTATTATATGAAATCTAGTATTATATTACAATAAAACTCTACAGTGACATAATTGATCCCTGAAAATAGTGTTATATCTATAGTTCATCCCGAGAATTACGTGTAAAGACTAAAGTACACTTAACAATTACTGCACAACAGATGAACGTAATTTGCAGTTAGTGTAATGATTGATAGATGTCGCTGTTAGTTTTTCTCTTCATTAAAAAAGTATATGAAGTTTATATTATAAACAACAATAACAACAGAATTAATATTTATATGCATCATAACTTCATATACTAAAACCCCTTTGATAAAAGTAATGAAAATATCTATAAATTAATTTACAACACAAATCTTCCCATATTACATTTATACTAATATTTTTCTGTCATAGAATACCGATAATCTCCTGTAAGTCTCCAGTAAAATGAAACTATGATCGAAATTTCACAATAAATTAAAAGATTTATATTTAATAACACAAACACACAACAATACTATTATTACCTGACAGTGAGAGATCTTGAACTCAATTTTATTTTTACATTCGTCTAACTATAATGCATCAGTTGCAGCGGTGTTAACTCATTTTATATGAACTAGTTAAAAAATATTTTTTTTAATTATACCCAGATTATTAATATTTATTTTATTAATATAAAACACGTCTAAATTCTTATATTTAACTATCTTTCTTAGTACAATAAAATCTTTATCTCGTGTATGCCTCTCAGTGACGGTGAGCCAATATATGAGATATCCTTTTTAATACAATTATAGTTATTAATAAAATTTTATTACCTACATCTTTTATTCATACAAAACATTATATATACGTGTAACAAAAATAAAGAGCAGCTGTATTAACTAAAACTTATCGGTTGAGTTGTCGCTGCAGGTGAAGTATGTAGCGGTGTGATGTATTGTGGAGGAGAGAGGAGAGATTATGTAAAGAACATGTTTAAATATAATTAATTATTCTTCCAGATCATTGGAAAAAGGTCATAGTAATAGATGTTCCGAAACTGAGTCAACGAAGAAGTCTACCGAGCAGCTACCGGCTTATTGGTCTGCTCAACACTTTTGGAATGATCTACTTAAGGATCGTCTTGTACCGACTAAACCAGTAATCCTTACAGTTAGTGGTGTTACGTTCCATGCTCGTGATGAAGGCTGCTGTAGTCTCTCCTCGTGTTTCTTCAGGCACGAGGACGTGGTCAGGGCTCCACTGACGACCAGAGACTATTGGTGTTACACACAACTACACGAAGCGACTGATAGAGGAAGAGTTGACGTCTGTATAGGTTAGTGAGGTTTATAATCTTGTACTGTTTCTTTCTATACTTTATAATGATTTTGTTGGTGCCTACTGATTATTGTCTTTACTGCAGTTCTTCAAGTCTTTTCGATTATTTTTCCAGCCTTCTGCAGCACGGTGTCGATCCAAACTTACGGAACATGTAAGGGAAGACTCCGTTGTATGTAGATGACCCAGAACTGAACCAGTTCTAACAGGTCGGTTACAGCACTCTGTACCATTGACCTGAACAAAATATTCAATAGAATCCAATGTTCACAATCTTACTGACACAAAAAGAAGCGACTATTAAATATTAATTATATGTTTTGGTAACTTACAAATATTTGAACTAAATTTTAACAGCTTTTGTAATATTTTACTTTTAAACAGATTGTTATTAAAACGTGTCTGTTCATGAATGCATTAAGATCTTTTTCAAGAAGTTAGCTTTATATAAAATTGATGATATTAATATATTATATAGGTATGGCAACTATTGTTTCTTTGCTTTTTATATAATGTAAATATGTAGTACAAATATTATTTTATCATGAAACTACACTCAAGCTGCCAGTCATGTCAACTCAAACTATTAATGTGTCGTTCTAAATGTCTCAAGCTGTGTATTCCAGAGGTCTGGTCCCAGTTCACATCGCCTGTTCCTACGGACACTACGAGCTCCATGAATGATGGCCTGTTTGTTTGTTACGTCCTGTTGATCATTACAATATATATGTAGATATTAAATATACTGAAATGTTCATACTCAATAATATGCCTCACATTTCCTTTAAGTATATATTGCTCGTTTAATTTCTTTTCAATATATATCAAAGGGCAATGTCCATTTTTGGCCTAGCGTGAACAAGCTGCTATCAAAAAAACAAGTTTATGAAAAAAAAAAAATTTTTTTTTAGCTAGCCATTCTATTGTTGTTTGAGTGTACATTTGTATTTTATTGAAAAAATATTTTTAAAGTATCTTCATTGATTTGCTTTATTGATCCACGTTTTGTGTTACCAGCAAGATCAATTAACGATTGCGTCAAATCGAATCATCTCGCAGTACTTAATACAACTATAAGTATTTAATACAAAAAGAATTAAAAATATTTGTTATAATTAGTTTCGTCATTTAAAACGTTTTATTAACTGAAATATGAAGAATGTTAAACGTAATCATATCTGCTTTCGATTGATTTTTTAATGATTTTTTCTATTGCAACACTAATATAACAAAAAAATACAAATTGACATTTGTGTGTCACAAACTGATTTTTACATTCGCTTTGTTTACCTACATTGAGAGTGTTGATTTATTGTGGATTTTATTTCAATGATTGTTTATTCATTATGGACTCCGACCTATCTTTGCCAATGACCCCGACACATCTACGGACCCCGAATTTCGCTCAAACGATGACCCTGGCTTTTGTATTATGCACTCCGAACATAGCATAAACGATGACCAACACTCACGTAATATGGACCCCGAAACTACTTGGATGATAAACTGACATGGAAACCACACATTGAGCATATCAGATCAAAACTCATCGCTTGTAGGAGCACTCCGAAGATCTAATAATTGTATACCAAAAAAAGTGCGAAGTGTTATCTACAATTCCCTGATAAAACCACACATTGATTACTTAATTGAAATATGGGGGTCAGCTTCAAAGTCTAACCTTAAAATCTTACAAATTACGCATAACAAAATCATAAAAGTACTTTTTCACACCGTCGATAGAACTGTACAAAAAATCAAAATTATTCAACCTAAATCAAACATATATTTTAACACATGTATTTTAATTAAAAAGATAGTATCTAAAAGTATTCATTCAAACATAACATTTACACAAAAATCAAACAAGCATAACTTAAGAAACAGACATAAAATTGAGTTACTTAAAGTCGAAACCTTAAATTATGGATACAAAAATATATGTTTTGATGGAGTAAAACTATATAATGATTTGCCAAACCACATAAAGGAATGTCAATGTTTAAATGCTTTTAAAAGTAAACTTAAAATATATGTATATATATATTAGACAATATTAAGTAGTACTAGCCATTCCATGTATCAAATATTAATGTATGTGTGTGATATTATTTAATCTCATGTAAGTGAACCTATGTATGTTCTTATGAGAATAAAGATCTTTAACCATAAACTATCTGCATCACTAACTAAAATAATCACCATGGTAAGGAAGCTACAAAAGAATATTATTGTAATTGCATGGTTGGCCGAAGGACAGTGGGTTCCTGAGCTCATATAGTTACTATTTTATGGTTTTTAAGTTGGGCAAGGTATCAGGAACACATTTCACCACCTGCCCAATGTCTTGAACACATATTAATAAAATATGATGTCTCAGAATAAAAATAAATCATAAAAAATGTTGTTTTATTTTGCTTTAAATTGTTTTTTCTCATATGACAAATATCTCTTTTTAAACATTTTGATACAAAACTAAGTTCATATTCTCAATATTACTAGTTAGTGCTTTAAACTAATTACAAAAAATATGATAAAATGTCTGTTCATGTCAGGCCAAAGTCCCCATACTAAGTGGACAATCTCCTTTATCATTTATATAAACAATACAACTTTTCTATTATTTATTCACGACACAAGACGATTATTAAAGGTTAAATTAGTTCAGTAGTCTAAAACACACTTACAGCTTCCTGTAATAATGCGTTTGCTCAAAGAGTTAGCCAATATAAGATGAGAGGAGTATGAAGTTGATAACATTTTAATGATACATACAACAACCCCCAGATTTGTTCCCTGCTGTTTAGTTCTGATGCTGACAAGTCTAATGTCCCTTAATAATAACATCACACTTTACAATAATAATAAATAAAAATTAAAAATTCTTTATTTTCTTTAACAAACTTGTACTTAAATATAAAGTTATAGGAGTCTCCTTTTAAGCATATGAAAAGCCTGTGCCAGGAAACTCCGCTGTTCCATATCACGAATTAGGTATAATTACAAGTATACAAGATATTTAAGGGACAACAATAATAAAGAAATAATATAAAAAAGTAATAATAAGAGAAGTAATTACCATAAAGGAAGCAAATGTGGGATTAAAATGTATGTGTATGCATGCGTGCGCGTGCGCATTTGTGTTTTGAATATATATATCAACGTTTTTATTTATTTTATTATATAAATAAGCAGATCTATTATCATTCTGAATCCTAGCGAAGACTGTTTTAGTAGCAGGGATAGATATGACATTATATGCTATACGTTTATTGAGTAACGATATATCGTATACAATTTCCGTACAGTTAACAAACCACTTTCTTTATAGTCTTTCTGTACTGAACCGTTGTTTTTTAAAGAACATTACTTTAATCAATGCTCTTTGAGCTCGTTCAATTTCCATGAATCGTGTTTTACGTGCACCTCCCCAAATAGGTAAGCAGTATGTTATTATGGATTGCACCAAAGCTATATAAATTTGATTTTAAAGATTGTTTGAGGAGTCATTAACAATATTATTAGCTGCAATATGTCTCAGTGATTTGAACATCCACGTGAACTTCCTAATGCGTGCCGCAACATGTTCAATTTGCAGGTTTACGAAAAAAATATCGTTTTAATTATTCTCCTTAAAAGGCCTTTGTGTATTGTAACTAGAGTTTATTATAAAATTAATATAATCGACTTCTAAAATATAATCTATAAAACATGATTTCATTAGCATGTAATATCAGTTTTACTCATAAACTAATCATTTCAAAGTCTTTAAGACATCCATTCAGGACTCCGATCAGCATCTCTTGCTCAACAATATTGTTGTGCTATAATATTATGCTCCGACTGTGCTTGATTTACATATATACAGAAAAACTAAAGTTTCATTTAAAAATGTACATGTGTCTGGCTTGAAACTAAAAACCAATTAGGTATTTATCTTCGAGTTTAGTATTAGTAATAGAGAAATAGATGCTAAAGCTTAAGATCATCTCTTTTGGTGAGAATATATGTTATATACAAATATCTTATTGTGTTGTTGTCTACGGTATCGGTTACATAAATTTAAAAATTGTGTGTCAGGGACAGGGCTATAACAATGTTGATGAAATGAAATATACTGAGGGGTTTAATATGTTTGTATCTTGTATAGTTATCAATGAACAGTTGTAGAATAAATTAGAATACAAAGAAATTACTCAATAGATGTCTTTGTTACCAATCACTTAGCCAATGAATATGTAGTTCTGTTTAAATGAAACTAAGATTTGGATTTACAACATATTTATTTTGATATTTTACATATTAACAGACGTTTCGGCTTCTCTTTAGTAGCAGTAATCACGAACAGACGAGATGAAAAAGTCTGCATTTAGTCTTGTTATTATATTATTACAGTTATGAAAGTGGAGCAATCTTCCTTGTACAGTCTTTATTTACTAGTTCACCTAACTACATATATATGATAATTAACGATGAAAGAGAAATGACAATTATGATATATTTCTGTACACATACGTGTCTTAAAGACTATAGTGAATTTAAACATCTCAACATCAATGTAAGCTATATACATTTATATTAATTTATTTTACAAAAAATCATATTGCATCTTAAATTTAAATAAACATATTATATTAAATAGAACGTGTAAAACGGATGGATGTTAGTGAGAAGTTCGAAGTGTTTGTACGTGTAAAACTTGCACAAGATTGGTGTTGGTCCTACGCTAGCGTAGCATTCGCTCATCGGATTCTGAAACCCCTTCAGACTCTCTATAACTGCTTCCTATTCACGATCACGGGCGCCCCGTGGTACCACTATCCCAATCCTCTGGTGAAGGAAGTGATGACCTACCTCCCAAATAGATATCGTGAGGGTGTTAGGAGACGCCTCAAGCACGTGCTCAGCGATCCGGAACAAGAAATTACAAATAGCAATAGGATCACCGCGTCGTCAGATAGTTTTAATAGTAGTAGTAGGACTAGGAACGTCACACTACACACAGACACACACACCCCGCCTCCGCACACCCCTCGCGAGAGGGCGTCGGAGGCCGCCGCTGGCAATCCCCCCTTGATCCACGACGTCCTAAGATCGTGGTCCGAGCCTCACTTTTAGCAGGCGGGCTTATAAGAATAATAAAGTCTTATAATAATAATAATAATAATAATAAGTCAAATAGAATATAAGATGTAAAATGTACGCCGAAGAGGTTCCAGGAGACGGCGGCTCGGCGAGAAGATGGTACCTGCTGCATTTCGCCGTGACCCATCCCACGAAAAAGTTCAACGAAGAAGTTCAACGGGAAAAGTTTGAATGATATATGTATTATGGCCAGAGCACAGGAAATTCAAGACGTCCATCACCGGGGAGGAAAAAGAAGCCAAGCACCTCGTGGCCGTCGTTTCACCTAGCAGCCTTCCCACACCTGACCCGGTGAGATTCTCCCGGTGGGTAAGGCTCCTACGGGTGACCGCGAGGGTACTTCAATTCGTTCAACTGTGCCGCAGGGAACGGACTCTAAGCACACGATCCAGCGACCCGGTGTGGACAAAGAAACACAATAAAACGAAAACGAAGGCACAGCACTCAGCTCCACTCGCAATAAAGGAGCGGTACAGTCCCCTGGAGCCCGAATGGCTAAAAAAGGCGGAAGAATTGCTACTACGAAGAAGCCAAGAATGTTTCAAAGAGGAAAGAAAGGCTGTGGAGAGCCAGCAACCCCTAGACCGGAAGAGCAAACTTAAACGGCTGGATATCGCCGTGAACGATGGGCTTATAAGGATCCGCGGCAGGATCGACGCCGCCGAAGAACTCGACCGCGATCTCAGGCAGCCAGTAGTGTTAGACACGAAAGATGACATTACGAAGTTGATCCTGACCCATTACCACGATAAGTTCAATCACGGTAACCACGCTACCGTGATGAACGAAGTAAGGAGAAGGTTTTGAGTCCTGGGCCTGAGATCAGCGGTGCGAGCGATAGCCCATCGATGCCAGTGGTGTCTAGTACGTAAGGGCACTCCGAAGACCCCACCCACGGGAGATCTACCGCGGGAATGGCTCCGATACGGCGAGCCACCTTTCACTTGTACCGCGGTGGATTATTTCGGCCCAATGACGGTCACCGTGGGGAGGAGAAATGAGAAGCGGTGGGGGGCGTTGTTCACTTGCCTCACCACCAGAGTGATTCATTTAGAGTTGGTCGCCTCATTATCGGCCGACTCGATGATACTGGCGCTCAGAAGGATGACGGCCCGCCAGGGTTGGCCCAAGGTTATGTTTAGTGACAACGGGACCAATTTCGTGCGGGCTAACAAAGAAGTTATCGAGGCGCTCGGAGCGGAAGCACAATTGAAGGGCATCAGGTGGAAGTTCATACCACCTGGTGCCCCGAACATGGGAGGCGCGTGGGAGCGTCTGGTGGCCTCCGTGAAGACGGCCCTCTCCGCGACGTTGAAAGAAAGGAAACCAAGGGAAGAAGTTTTGCATACCTTGCTTTTGGAGGCCGTGCATATAATAAACTCGCGGCCACTAATAGAAGTAGATGACCACAAGGAAGAGTCTCTGACCCCGAACCATTTCCTGATTGGGAGGTCTTGCGGGGCGCCGACGATGGGAACATTCACTGAAGACGAGGTCAAGGGTAGGACCTGGAAAGCAGCGCAACATCTAGCGGACCACTTCTGGGCGAGGTGGATGAAAGAATACCTCCCTACTCTTGTTCCTCGTCGAATTGGAGGCGGCGCCGACACCGCAGATCTTCAGCAGGGGGACGTGGTCATCGTTGTGGACTCGACGCTACCAAGAAACTCGTGGCCGCGAGGAGAAGCGATAAGGGTTTACCCAGGCCCCGACGGGCGAACGCGCGTAGTAGACGTGCGCACCTCCACTGGCCTTATAGAAAGGCCGAGCTCGAAGATTGTAAGGCTGGTGAGCCAGCCCACCGTTGAAGACAAGATCGCCGAGCAGCAGCGCGGCGGTCCGGAACAGCTTCGCGTCGCCGGACAAGAGGATGGTGCGAAGCACGAGGGGGAGGATGTCGGCGACGCAGCTAATATTTAGTAGATAATTAGATTTAAATATAAGAGATGTAAATATAAAAAAAATGTCAGTGGTGGCCTAGTGGTTAAAGGGTCCGCCTCTCGTTGCCGAGGGCGCGGGTTCAAACCTGGCAAGTACCAATGTGATTTTTCGGAGTCATATGTACTTTCTGAGAGCATTTAGACACCACTGACATACGGTGAAGGAAAACATCGTGAGGAAACCTGAACTTATAGTTTCACAATTATAAGTTTGAAATCACCAACCCGTCTTGAGCAAGCGTGGTGATTAATGCTCAAACCTTCTCCACGTGAGAAAGAGGCCTTGCTCAGCAGTGGGCGTTGATAGGCTGATGACGAAATATTAAGGAAATTAGGTTAATTTTTATATAGAAATTGTATGTTTAATAAATAAAAGACTGTACGGAAAGCGACTCTTGTAAGAGCGCATCATGTTAATTATAAATGTACACGTATAACTATGAATATATCTATGAGCGTCTCTTGCAAGAGCGCAGTCTATTGTTGTAAACTCGATGCGAACCTATTGAACAATAAACGTACGGCGGTAGAGTCACTTGGAAGGGGCGGGGCATTCGCGCTGACTCACAGCGGTGCTAGGTGCGCGCGCGCAACGCGTATAGAACACGGCCGCTGTGAGTCGAAAAGTAATCTTAATCTTTACCAGAAGCAATCGAGTAGGCATCCCCTACAGAAAGGTCTCACTTTACGATAGTCCCATTTCTTGGCAAAAAAGAGCCAAATATCTGGGGGTTACTCTAGATAGTTATTTCAGCTTTAATCCCCACATTCGAACTGTCAGAAATAGGGCATCCTTCATCTTAGGTCGCCTATACCCCCTCATCTGCAGTAAAAGTAAACTGTCCCTTAGAAATAAGGTCACACTTTACAAGACCTGCATACTTCCAGTTATGTCATACGCAAGCGCATGCTTCGCCCATGTCCGGCCCTCAGCCATTAACAAACTGCAAGTAGTGCAAAATAGATTCATGGGCACAGCCACAGGCGCACCCTGGTACCTCAGGAACTCAGATCTTCATAGGGACCTCCAACTTCCTACGATAGCTGCGCACTTCAAGATGATCTCAAAGAGATTCTTCGATACCGCGTCAATTCATGCGAACCCGCTAGTAATCCAAGCGTCTAAATATTCCCCGTCACCCAACTCCAAATTAGGTAAGAGGCGTCCCAAAGACGTCCTCTTAGACCCTGACGACCAGATCACGACAGACAATACGAACAATAATCCCAACAACACACCAGACCTCATAAACACACACCGCCTTCGCCGGCGAAGGCGAGGTCCCGTTTCATACACGTCACTCCGGCGTTCTGCCGTCGGGGGGCGTCATGCAATCAATCGACCCACTAATACCTCCACGACAACGACGTCCTAAGCCGAGGTCCGGCCTCCTAGAGGCACCCTTGGGACGGGCGTATCCCTGGTCGGGCCCTTCGGGCCCGAATTAAATCGGATCGGTCCCATCAGGACCACCCACCCCTCTCGGTGACGCTGTCAAAGCCACTAGGGCTAACAGCATATGTCAATTCGAAGAAAAAAAAAAAATCGAAAAGTCAGTCATCAGCCAGCTCTCGTGATTACAACAACTCCTACGCTTTGTAGAACCCGAACTGTGAAGAACCCGAACATTGAAGAACCGAACTTAAAGATAGTGACTAGGGCCCACGTGGTCATTTAAACCAAGTGATTCTGCCGCCATTACTAGCAAGTTGTGGTTTCATTGTGAACGGCGATACGACCCGCCTCGAACACTGATCCCGAGGATCGGATCACCGGCCGCCTGCTATCGGAGGAATTAATATCAGATCCGATCCACCCCTCAAGCGGCGAACGATTCCGATTGTAACAATCGGACATCCCGACCGCAACAACACCTCAGTCATCTACACTACAAACATCCGTTTTAGAATTAGCCTTCATTAAATATTTTAATATTGTTATCAGTCTTAACACGTGGCATCCTATATAAAGACTCGTTTGAATATCATTTAATTTACTTGTTTTACAATTACCTTTATATGTATTTTAACACAAACATGTATGTAAAGAGATATAAGATTGTCGCGAGTCTTATTCATTTAAATAAACATATATTTCATGATCGATGGACAGACCGTAAAGTGTTAACATACGACGGTAGTGAAACTATGAGTACTTTGATTGAGGAAGATGTTTCTGCAGGAGAGCTCTATACAAATGTATGGACAACAAACATGTATACTTTGAACACTTCATTAAGTGGCCTGGTTTTAAACAATCAGTAAGTAAAGCAGTCTATCTTATCCACCACTCTTATATCTCTCGTCGTTACTAACTTCTATTCTGCATACTTCAATGAACTGATACGACTTGGTAATGTTAACGGTTGTTAGACATTAATAACAACTCAAGATGTGCAAATATAAAATTGTTTTAAATAAATTAAAATTAATTATCTTTCTATGTATACGTACACACACATTATTACACTAACCGAGTCATTCTCCTCTTCATATAATTCTATGTTTCATCAATACTTGGTTCATTGTTAGTTTTCATCTAACACTTGATGATCAGCCGTCATCTCCTGATGGATGAATCTCAAGTACAGTCAAATAACACCATCTGTAATACATAATACAATATTGTTCTTATATAAAGACATACAAAGACAGACACTTCAAGGATTGGCTTAAAATAAATAATGAAATGTTTAAAAAATTTACAAAAATACTCGCTTATAAAATAGCAGTCTAATGTTTGGAGGAGGTGCTCTCAAAGGTGCAGGAACCAAACCGTAAATGACTTAATGGCTAAGGAATCGAAGGTTAATAGGAGAACACTCACCAGCAGCACCAGATCTGCTGTGTGGCAGATTGAGTATGGAGTCAGTGACAGTATGGAGTCCGGAACAATCAGCAAGGAAGAGCAAAAAGACGAGCTCCTGGTCGGCGGAACTCCTGAAATAGAATAACAATACAATGTAGTCCTTTAAATAACAATGAATGACCAAACATTAAATATACCAAATGTTAAATGTTAAATTCAATGTTAAAAATGTAAAATGTTTAAATGTTAATGTTTAAATGTTAAAAATGTTACATAAATTTAATGTAAAAATTAAGATAAATGTAAAATGTAAATAGGATTAGGGCAAATAATTGTAAATAGTGAAAAATTAAAAATAAATTGTAAAATAGAATTCTCGCAATTGATAAAAGTAAACTGGAAACGTATGAAAAGTCATCAAGGACAATATAATAAGAAATAAAAGATGAAAATAGTATAATAGAATATAAGACAGGAACACGATAGGAAAGGTATAACCTAGGAATGAAAGAGATGTATGACAGAAAGATGGTATGAGGAATGAAAGGCCCTAGCAAAAGAGAGAACTAGCATGAAAGTGTTGAAGAACAAAGGTCTCTGACCACGTCAGAGGGACTAGCATACAAAAAAAAATAAAAAAAAGTACCAAACTAAAAAGATCTAAATTTTTATAATTCAGATTAAAAATATTATGATCAAAAAACGGATTTTTTTTTGGTGTTAAAGTTCTTGGAGTGCTAGATATTACTATTCTGTTAAACCGTTCTAATATTATAAACTAATATTATAAATGCAAAAATAACTCTGCCTGTCTGTCAGTTACGCTTTCACGCCTAAACCACTGAACTGATTTTAATGAAATTTGGTACGGATATAGAGTTGACCTTGAGAAAGAAATAAGATAGTTTTTATCCCAGACTTTTGAAAAGTTCTCTTGGAAACGCGATATAACCGTACTCGACGCGGGTGAAGCCGCGGGCGGAAAGTTAGTTAAGCCATATAAGGCAGATGTGTACTATGTTGGTACATGTGAGCAATTCTCTTCCTTTTAGGCTCAAACACTTGGATACGTACTCTTTCCCACGGTGTACACTCGCCTCTCACGACTTGATATTTATAAGTGTACCGTTATATTCTAAAATCTAAAGATACATCGCGCTTTTTTAAATTAAGTTAATTTCTTTCATTTACTATTCCTCTTTAATATAAATTATTTAATAAAAACAAGTTTGTAGTTTTGTATTTCATAACAATGTTTTTTACATTAATTTTTTTTCCAGCTTTTTATTTTGCTAACAACAGATGTGTCCTTTTTTGTATCATTAATTGCATGATTTCTATAAGCGATAGCAATTATTTTCCAAATCCCTCTTAATATTATAAATGGGTAAGTAACTGTCTGTCTATCTGTATGTTACGGGTACGTTTTCACGACTAAACCGTTGAACCGATTGTGATGAATTTTGTATGAAGATAGATGATACCGATTACCTGATCCCAACATTTCGCGGGTGGAAAAATGAAGTGGAAGCAGTTCAGGTTCAGTGGTCTTAGTGATAGAGAACAACTCATGTCCACGCGGACGGAGCCGCGGGGAAGAGCTAGTTATTATTATAATTACTATTATTTATTTCAGGAAAGAAGTTACAAACATACAAACCAACATACAAGTGAAGCTAAGAAACAAGCGTTAGAAATATTTTCTGTAAATCAGTAAGCCATAACGTATGGATGTGTTGAAACAATCAAATAACAATAAGGAGCTACTTAAAATACTTAGTATTGTGAATTATTTAAGTTTGTATTAAACAGTTAGTGAGCTTACTTTTAATTTAAAAAAATTGATAATATTTCTTTTATTGCATTTCTTCAAATAACAATATCACGGGTGACATCATCGTGTCAGAAACGTTCAATTAATGTAATACGTAATAATAAAAGTGATTAAATGGACAGTAAAATAGTTCAACCTAACTCTGAATAATAACAGAATAATATTAAATATTCAACAGTACATACCGTCACACTACTATCGTACATCAGCTACATACACTTCTCTTCATAGAAGGTTTCCTCTCGTCCGCAGACCACGTCCTAACAGACGCTCCACCAACAGCTTCGACCCTCATCTTGAATTATATATTCTCACGAGTCCTGGAACGTTACAAAAACCTTACATATAAAGACTGTCCACTTCTTATAAATAATTCGTTATATAAAAGATAGTAGGTACGTAAATTGGTTGTCGTCTAAGTTTTTGAAGAAACAAGTAAAAAAGCAGTGGCGGCTGGTGGGTTATCAAACTGGTGGTTCACTTTACTAAAATATTGACAAAAACAACAATTGACATAAAATATGTTTATTTTTTGTACATTAAATCAATGCGACGACATTTTTCTGTAGCGAAATGTTCTATCACCTTTTTATTAAAATCTGATTCCAGTTTCTGTCCAAATCGATTCTCCGCCAAAAATAATGCAAGGAAAAGAAAAGAATGTATTAAGACGCTCACATCCACACAACCATTTCTTTCTATTATACATTTCACTTTTAAAACTTCGTATAAATGCTTTATTTTTCGATTTACACTCTTGTTTTAAATTTAAAAAGGGCCGTGGCGGCCCGGCCAATTTTATGTTCACTTTACTTTGAAAAATTTTGTTATTTTCTTTAATATAATCAATATTTATACTCATTTTCAACTAATAAAAAACACAGTACAGAATAAAAGTTCTATTATAGAAACGAAATAAAAACTAAAACGAATTACGGAAATAATTATAAAGAATAACGAATTAACGCGTCACGCATACAGTGAAAGTTGAAACAATACCAATAACGATTAACGAAATGTCAATCATAGCACCCATCCTTTCGGCCGGCCCCTTGCCGGCCGGCTCAATACGTCATACATCGGGTGCTCTCGGTAACCTTCGGCCGTGCGGCGCGCGAGAACCGACTCATTACTCGGTACATTTCTATGAACTATCTTTTGTCTCACGCGCCAGGCGTATTGATGCGTGTCTCATACAAGATGTATTAGCAGTCCTCGTGCACTCGCCGGAGCGCACGATATGAGTTTAGTAAAGCGCTCAAACTTTTTGACCATAATTGGAAATTAAATTTTTTATACCTTTTTGTATGTTTAAAAAATAAATATTAAAATGGTAATTTAAAAATTAAGATGACATAATATTTTGTAATTTTTAAATATTTTGAATTGGTGGTTCAGCGCACGGGCGCACTTAAGGTACAGCCGCCACTGTAAAAAAGAATATAAATAAAAATAATAACGAATTTAAGAAACTATAAAATTAATAAGCCTTCGCCCAATACAGCGTTTGGAATATATAAAAATAATATATTATGTACCTACCTACTAGTAGACGTAATAATGACTCAGATATATGTATTTTAGGGTGTGGTGTCACGTCTAAATTATTTACAGACAATAAATAAAACAAGAGGTGAACTACTTAATTACAAAATTTAATTAACTAAAACATTTAGACTAGGTATAAATCTAGACAGCTAGGTTTAAGTCTAGGTCTAGGCTCAGGCGTTATTGGGATACCGAGGGTACGCTCCTTGTATCGGTTTCTCTAGTTCGATTCCAAAGTTAAAGTTTTTCAAGAAACAAGTTAAGTATTTGATAAATATAAAAAAAGCATTTAATTAACAATACTATATAAACATACTCTTTGCAAATATATCGGGTCGGAGTTGGTCTGTGGACGGAAATATATTACCAAAATACCTACGTAATTATTACCATTTCTTAGTTTACTTTTCACATTGGTTTCTACAGAATAATTTGTAACGTGGGTAGCAGATATTTCTTGATTAGAGGGCGGTACGTAGTTCGCCCGGTCAGCTAGTATTTTATATAAAATAACTTGTAATAATTGATTTACATACTATCTTTATTTATTAATTTAATCATTATGACGTGTCGGAAGCGTCAGTTAATAAGAAATAAAATATTGAACTCAAAAAATATTCAGCCTACATAATTCAAAATAATAATATTAAATATTCAACAGTACATACCGTCACACTACTATCGTACATCAGCTACATACACTTCTCTTCATAGAAGGTTTCCTCTCGTCCGCAGACCACGTCCTAACAGACGCTCCACCAAAAGCTTCGACCCTCATCTTGAATTATATATATAAGGAATATTATCAAGGGCACTCAAAGCAAAGCACATTTTGTTTCTCTGAAAATACAAAGATTTATTTTACTGGACACGCCTTTACAATATTATATCAATTATTGTTTAATTATGACAATTACACTTTACCTGAAAATACAAAGAAACGACATTAAAGTCCACTAATATCGCCTCCACAATTATATCCCTTAGTTAACCTCTCTACACGTTTTAATAATCATAAAGTGCACAAAACTTACAACACAATTCGCCATTAGTGAATAGTGACGCGTCCCTGGTCGACAAGTTAGAAACACGCGAAGCGCGGCAAATTTGAATTTAATGAAATTCCCTTTTATTACATATATTCTTACGAGTCCTATAATGTTACGAATGATACTATTTTATCTAAAGATTATATATTTATTAATATACTATTCGACTTACAAGAAGACGCATTTAAGGGCGTGGCCTAAAATTATAAAGATAAAAGTGAGAAAAATATATAAAAATAAAGTAAGCCATCGAAACGACTACGTTTTAAATCCTGCATCCAAAGTTACGCTTAGAAAATAATTCAAAACTCCTACCACGTACTACACAAGGTATAAATAATAATATCAAACAAAACTAAAAATGTTACTAAATAAGTATAAGAACTTAATGTCCATAATATAAAATTGATCAATTAGCTATATAAAGAAACACTCACCATGAGGTATGAAGTAACAGATGATGGAAGAAGACATCCATCATGAGGAAGACCGCGGCCGACTGTCACCAGAGGCAGGAGAGAAATGCGAGCAATAAGAAGTACTGTAGTGAGATTTAAATACGTAGAAATAACGCGCAGTCAGGTTTGACACACTAAGAATGTAAGGACAGTTACACATTACATAAATATAAAAGTAAATTATGTTATAATGTTAAACTATATCTGAAAATAATAAAAAATTACACATTGTGTTTAAAAAAACAACGTGAAATTATCATTAAAAAACAATTATTATTTTATGAAATAAATAAATATTTTTTTATTTTAAAATTAAGTATCATTCGTGGAAATATCGAGAAGATATCACATATTTTATTTAATAATTAGTTTGACATAATTTTCATAATGATAAGATGTTTATTACTGATTGATGGAAAATCTTAACATTCAGAGAAATAAAAATATTCTTTTAAGTCATTATTGTGATAATTAAACATATAAATATAAACAAACTGTTAAATATTCAGCAATAAATATCATTTAATAAGTTATCCTTACATACAATTTTAAATATAAATGTTTACATAAGTCAATAAATTAATGTAGTGCATACCAGACTTAAACGTCGTTACAAATAGTGAAGGTGGGTAACAACTACATAGCAAGTGATAACTGTTTTGTTTTATAAATTACCTACATACATTGAATTTAATAAAACTAGAACATAACATGAAAAGTTTTTATTTTAATTCAACTTTTTATTTTCAAACTCGTATATAATTTACATTGGTATTTTTAAGTTGATGAAATATTTCAATAATGAGGAGTGTTTTGATTACGCCTTCAAAATATTATATGAAAATGAAAAACAAACAAAAAGATTTTATTTTTCACATTAAGATTATCTATTTGTTAATTTTATGCATAAAACTCGATTCCACTACTTATTTAATTGAAAGATATTATTTTCTAAATGGTAGGTATTTTAAAAATAAATCAAGTAAACGTAATGGACTATATTATATATTGTCTCGTTTTGAATATGATATGTGAAATTGTGTTCCTCTAAAATTACTTATTTCATTGATTCTGTAGACTTTTAAAAAAACTAGTTAGTGACATAATGAGGGACATCATTATTATTAATTTTTAAACGAGCCTTAAGATATTAAATTGAATGTAAATATAAACTAATTTTAAAGATTGTCACGTAAGCATAACTAGATATTATCGATAGTATCGATAGTATTGTAAAATTTTCAGTTTTAACCCAAAAATTATTATCGATAGTATCGATATTTCTGAACTATCGATTATCATTATTAATTATTCGATAATATTGCAAGTAAATTCAAAGTGATGTATAGAAGAAAAGTTTTCGGGTGCTTAGAATAGACTTAGATGAATCTGTGTAGTTTTAAATCACAAAGTCACCAATTTAATAATTTTTTTAGACACTTTTAATACACTTCAAACGTATAAAAATTTTCTATAATAGTAATGGAATAATATAAAAAGCGTGCAGTGAGGTTGGGGAAGGTACAGTTTAGAAGCAGGAATATATGAGAGAACTGTTCAAATAAATAAATTGATGTATTGTCTGTTGCATCATAACATATTATTGGAAATTAATTTTTTATTTACTTAATAAACAAGTAAAATAAATAACCATAGGGCTTCTTATAAGCTTCGAATATGTTAATATTTTTTATAATATTGTGATCCATTGAGTATAGATGGAGTGTAACTCTCCCCATAGTTTACTGTTCTTTTATCTGATAAATATCCGTTGATTACGGTTGATGCAAAGGAACCGAAACGAGTATGTAGCTTTAAAATAATAAAGAAACGCGTAGTAAATAGAAAAATATTAGTTTTATTTAAATGAATACTCTCGAAAATCTTAGATATCATTATTATCCTACATTGATGAGAAAAGTGCTACTGCAGCAGTCATGAAAGTTAACGAAGACTGAATTATTTGATAATAATTTTTATTGCACACCCTACGTAATTTTATCAAACCGCTTAACTTAATAAATTACTTATTATATGTACGTTATTATTCGTCATACACAGCATTCTGCGATTTTTTATTTTGTTATTCATGTTGAAGAGGTATGGAAGTAAATATTTTATAGTGGCGGCCATGGTGCATTTCAACAGTAGGTACTCGATACGCTTGAAACAAAATCAGATCGATGTATTAACAGGAATGTAAGCGGTCAAATTCAACTATTAATTTTAACCCAAATAAACCGGTCAAAGTAATTAAAAGTGTTTAAAAATATCGTATTACATATTTATACAAGTGTTTTTATTCGATGATGGTTAAATATTTTTTGTTAATTATTATTCTACTATTAACCTGAAGTGTGACGATACATTAAAAAAAAATGTTCTTTAAAAGGAAATTAAATGGCCAACGGTAGCCATGAATTATTATGTCATAACAATGTTTTAGTATTTACAGAAATTATAAATTATATTTTTTATAATGATAACAAACCAAAAAGGATATTTTTATCTGACTCCTAAGAATATTTAGTGAACAAGCTACTCCTGGTTGTGTCGAAAAATGTTATTGGTTTAGGCTTTTACCTTTAACCTTAAACTTGCTCTCGCGACATATGATCAAATCCGACCCGAAATGGTACAAAATCAGTTAAAAGTGATTCTAGTCCCATTTTTTTAATATATAAAAATGGCACCCCGATATACATATTAGTTTAGACAAATAATAAAATCATCAAGAAATGTGTTGCATGCGTTCAGATACTTGGCGGAACAACGTCTGTCGGGTTCGGTAGTATTACATAAAAACGACATGTTTCTAACAGATTATGGCTATAATGATTTGCTTGAGAAGCTTAACTCTAGCAATATCAATCATTATTTTATGTTTCTTGGCACTTTCAGAAAAAAAACAATGTACCAAAATGATGAATCTTGAAACTTGTATAACTTCTATATCTTGGATTCTACAACTTTTGCGCCATATTAACTATTGTTCCAAATGGTTAGTTCTACAAACATGTATCATTTTTTTTTGTTGGCCGGCACTTTTAAAAAAGGCCCAAAAAGAATGATCTCCTTTATAGTTTTGTTGGAAAACAAGACACGTATGTATACAACGTGTAACGTAATTAACGCACACCCTCAAATACCCCAATGCGAATATAATAATATAAACGCAATGCATACACCAAATATTACTTATATGTGCGTTAGCATTTTTTATTTGTGAAATTAGCTATTCCAATTTCGTGCAAATAATATGGTCAGCTATTCATGCACTCGCCGCGCCCGCGCCCCTCTCTCCGAGTGCCGTCCTACAATAATAAGAAGTAGGTAATAATAAGTACACGAAATAACTACATACATTATGATTTTTCTTTCCATCACACTTTTCAAGCTTTATATTGTTGACATTGAACTTTCTTTTTAATGTGAAGCCAATATTTTATAATTACTGATTTGTTAAATTAAATTTGTAAATAAGAATTATTAAACATCTGATAACGCGTGATTTGATTTATAGACACCACAATACCTACGACAAAGTCAAACACAGTCGGCCTGTTTAAATGGTGTGTATCAAAATATTTACAATAATTTAAAGTTCATAAACAAACTTACAGTTTAATTTGCACTCGCACGGCGTTGTCGTTTTAAAACATTTTCAAAATGTCCACCGCCTTGTTCAATGCACTTTAATGACTGTTTTCGCAATTGTGGTTTTATTTTAGATAATACTGCAATGTCACTTTTACAAAGGCGGTTATTATCTTATTTTTTAGTTCCTCGGCACTTGTTATCTCTGTGTTATAAACTAGCGATTTAATTCGCCCCCACAAAAAAAAGTCGAGTCGCGTCAAATCAGCTGATCTAAGAGGTCAATGGACACGTGCGTAGGTATTTGATGTATTGAATGTTAGTGTACCGAAACGACACAGCGAAATGCGCGACTAAGATTTTATTTGCACTTTACACTTGACCTCTTTTCGATAAGGTGGACGCGGCGTGACTAACTTACCCAAAACACATTTTGTTGACTTCGATGTTTAGTTATTATTACTCTGATTCCCGGAATTAGCCTGCGGTCTCGCTCTATTGTAATGTTATTAAGCCGAAGAAAGAAGGAGAAAGTAATAATTTTTGTATTACGCGGTTTTCTTTTATGCACTGTAGTGACCTTGCTGTGTGCCGGTTGTCGCTATGGTGTTGCGTGCGTAGTTATTTTTAAATACTATTTTAGCCTTGAAATAAGTATCAGTTTTCTTTAATTGAATGATGATTACTAATTAAATATTTCATTTTAAAAATCTTAATACCCTGACTTACGATCCATTTTCGTTTCCATAAATTTTCGTTTCTATGAAGTGTTTAGATAACTGTGTGTAGGGTGACTATAATTTACTTAGTTCTATCTAAATTTGAGAAAAAAAATGACCTACATAAAAACTATCAAAATCGATCCAGTATCCGATTCTGATCAAACTACTTTCAGGGTGTGCGTTAATTATGTTACACGTTGTATATATGTAGTAATCCATTCAACAAACTTACTAACTTACTAACTTATACTTCAGCGAGGCATCAAATGTGTCTTATAACAATACACTCTCCTCGTTAAAATAACAATATAATGATTGTATATTTTATGTTAAAATTATATAAAATATTATATATTAAAATCTAACTATCGTACCTCTATTATGATTATATTGAACTTATTTTATATCTAGATAAATATTTTAAATATAGCATATATGGCTTCATTTGCACCGGAATCTTGGAATATTTTGCTAATGTCATCGTTTTTATTGTTGAACGAGTTATAATCTTGAGTACTGTATGAAGAAAACAACGATGGAGTTTTGTGTTTAAATTATTTTAAAATGTATTAAACCAAAGGCTTTTTGAAGCAATTTCAATATCAGTTAGTACACTGAGGTACTGTATATTTATTATCGAGTACAATATTTGTTGCAAGATCGATTTTCCAATTTAATATTAGGTGCAAAATCGATTTATTCTATTAAGTACTCGATTATCTCCCTACTCTAGTTACGTAAGTTCAATAGAAAACGGATGGTTAGAAATGTTCATGTACCATAAGGTTGTCTGGTAGAAATCGCTACCTAGCGATAAGACCGAGTTATTGTGCATCAACTTTTATTTTGTATATATTTAATTTTTATTGTTATATTAATAAAGTATATTATTTATTATTACGTTAGGTATGTAATTTTCTAATCGTCAGAGTCCGCTACTGTTGTCGGGCTCGTGTGTCCGAGGGACCACTCTCTCTGAGTTTAGGGACTGGTCGACCAGGTGCGTGTACACACAGACTTATTAACATGACTTTGATATACGTACAAGGAGTGACTAGAATTTATAGGTGGACATTTAGACAAGTACATTTGAGGCCGAATCATTTCAGTCGAGCATTATCCAATCTGTATAAAGAATGCGAGGATTTGAGATGTCGACATCATTAAAATTATAGTTATATAACTATGTAGTTATGTAGTTATTTTATAATGTATCGATAGCCTACTCGATTCTTTGTCTATTAACATAATATCGATACTTAATAAATTCAAAGGTACATATATTTGTCGACAAAAAGCTGCTTAAAAGAAATTGTTTTATATTTATGCTTATTGCAAAGAAACCATCGTCACTTTACTGTTGGAGCAAGATTTGAACGTACATATATTGTAAGCGTTCAATATAAGCCTCATAATATATACATGTATATTATTATAATGTCAATTTTCTGTCTATTGTAAATTGTAATACATATTATTGTTTATTTCAGACTCTGCCGTTGGACAACCGTGGTAAATACATCTCGTACGTGGGACCAGACGAGCAGTGCTGCGTCATCACCGGATATCCGTTGTCATCGCGATTGGTTACATTTACGAATGGTAAACTATTATAAGCACATATTATTATAGGAATCAATTATTACTTAGACTTCGTAACTTATACATAAAACTTTTAGATGAACATTTAATTGAGTATATTAGTATTTGTCAAATATAACATAAATATTAATAAACTTCTAAGTAAAGTTAACCAAAAGTTATGTAATTAATTACTCATGGTGTGAACATCCTACAGATTAGCGGCGGCGTGTTGTTGTATCAGCACGCCGCCGCACGCGTCCACACTTGGAACACTTGGAACGTGTCAACACTTTATTTATTTATACGGAAATTTTGTCAAAAATTAAGTGCCTATTTTTTTTACATAATTCGAATGAGAATCATGTACCGAGTATTCTCCTTAAATATTGATAGTAATTCACCAGTCACCCTGTATACATATATATTATCTGCAGGTAGATGTGCGAACAGAGAGTGGTGGTCGCGCGTGATCCAAGCCGCTCGTAACTCCTCCCCGGACCAGCTGACTACTCGCACGTTTAGTGGCCACACACTATTATTAATTAGGAGGCATACTACTGATTACCATTTATTGAATACTAGCTGCGCCCCGCGGTGTTACCCGCGGATTTCCGGGATGTAAAGTAGCCTATGGTGTTATTCATGGATGTCAGCTTCCTGCATACAAAATTTTATCAAAATCGGTTCAGACGTTTGAGCGTGAAGAAGTAACAAACATACACACACACTCACAAACTTTCGCAATTATAATATTAGTAGGATATATTTATGTTTTATTAATAGCCCTTCAATATTATTTATTTGTTATCTATTTCATTTGTCAAATATTACTTGAAATGTCTTTTAAATAGTTGAAACAAAGTGCGATGTTCTAACTTTTAATATATAGATTATTTACTTTTTTTTTGATGACGTAGTGGAAACTCTTTTTACGAGCCGTCCAACCGGCCTTGGTGGGGCCGGAAGGGATGAGTTTGTTTTCCATTATTAAATTTTAATATCGAATATTTTTTATCCCGAACTGGAAATAGTTTCGTTTTGTGTGGTAAAGAATACTTAATATTTAACTTGAACCATTTTCATTGAAGTTTAAGAATTATATTGTGTTTATTAAATTATTTGGGAAAAACTCGTCACGTCTTCATCACCAACTGTAGCTTACATTATTTTCAAAATTATGGAGCGGTCTACGTTTTCTACTCTATTATCTAACTACTCCATGAAGTTGTAAGCGCTAAAAAAAAACTTTACATTGATTATTTTAATATAATAGATATTAATTTTATATTCATGATTGATTGTTTTTATTCTCCTAAAGGAAACAATTAAGAATCGAATTGTATTTGTGAAAAAAATATGGTCGTCAAGCATTAAGGCTCAAGATTCTGGATATCTGGTAAATTATACCAAAATTATATGTTTACAATATCAATTTGTAAACTTTACACTGATGTTTTTATGACTTACTATTCAATTATATATAGACCAAATTTTAATTTCGGTAAAATATATAACATATTAACATAACCTATGAATTGTTTAAAGGGGGTATCAATAAAACATCACGCTTGTATTAATACTGCTGTAATAAACTCATCTGTTGTCACATTTATTTTAATAATATATTTTGACACACATATTGTTACGTACTAGTATTTATTGTATTTCCATCCGTCTTCGCGATGGTTTTATATCTTGTTTCCAAGTATCGGATGTTCTACCCCAATGACGAGCATTACTAAAAGAAAGAAAGAAAGAAAGTTTTTATTTGAGACACGTATATAGTGAGGTATAAAAATAAAAAAAAAAAAACAAAATAGAAAAATTACAAATTAAAAAACAAAAAATAAACATAAGAATAAAGAAAAAAAAAAATAAAACTTATGACTAATTTACAAAAATGCACCTACACCAAAACACAAAAAAATAAATAAAAATAATTAAAACTTAGGATAAAAAAAAGAGAAATCAAAACAAAAAAAAAAAGAAATAAACATCAAAATACAATAAGGCGTGTCCCAAAAAGGTATACCATTCAGCTTAAAAGGTGTTAACACACCTTATGCTGATTTTCAATGGTACCCTTTGAGCCTGATGGATGTAGCGGTGAACAAGTTTATAAATACATACTGTTAATGTGACAGTTAAATTATATAAACAAAAAGTTGATGGAACACATGACTGAGGTGGGCAACGGAGCCATACCAGTAAAGGTAAGTTGTACATATAATATATAATATATATGTACACATAATATATATAATACACACATAATGTTATTATAGCACGATAATACAATATAATAATAGTGGATGTGACTATACATTCTAAATACACATATACATACATATATAAAGTTATAAAATTATATAGAATTATCATAGTTATGTCATATATATCTGTATATACATAGACAACCACTCTCATACAAACACTCATACACATACAAACACACACCCAGGCATATATGTATATTAATTATACATTTAGGTATATACATTAAAATATAAATATATTGTATTTAAAATAAACATACTTAGGTGAATAAATCAATTACTATTTTGCTTTTGTTTATCAAGAAGAATTTTTCTGTATTTGTTTCTGAAGTTATGAATTATATTTAGGTTCCTCAGTGGCGGTGGAAGGTTGTTCCAGCACTTGGTGGCGGCATATCGAAAACTGCCTCGAAAGGCAGCCGTTCTATGAAGAGGCATAAGTAGCAAATATGATTTCGATCTAGTTGCGTATGTGTTCGTTTCGTGCGCCCAACGAAGTTTGTGATAAAGATATGGCGGAAGTTTATACTTGATTACCCCGAATAAAAGCGTTATAAAATGCAGTTGCCTACGGTACTCCATTCTCATAATTCTTGCGTTATTTAAATATTGTGTGACATGCGTACGTGGAGGTATGTCGAAGCAATATCTTGCACAGGCATTTTGCACCTTTTGTATTAAGTTTTTCGTACGTTGCAATAGTCTCGGGCCTACCACTACATCGGCGTAATTTAATTTGGACAATACTAATGCGTCACATAACCTGATTCTTACATTTACTTTTAAAAACTTTCTTATTTGGTATAAAACTTTTAGACGATAGAAGCAACTCCTAACTGTATTGTGAATGTGTTTTTCAAATCTAAGGCATTCATCCATAAGAACGCCGAGATTACGCGCTTCAGAAACTCTTTCAATTGGTTCATCTTGAATTTTAACCATAGGCCTTTGCCTGGATATGAGTTGTATCTTGTACTGGATGTTGGACATCGCGAAAACGGAATTTTGAAATATTGTATCTATGAAGAAACGACAACACTAAAGTAGAATAGAAGTAAGTGTATATAATGCAGTACGAAGTCGCCTTCTGGTTATATATGGTGGTGCTGAGACGCTGGGGACGGGATTCATTAGGCACGTAATAATGATAGTTAATATATTTATATATCTCTTATGTTATGTAGAACATTATCTGTCATACATACTAATATATAGAAATAGTAAGCGTTAATTGATTCAACGATGTCAATCTTCTGTCAGAATAATATATATTTTAAATCTAGATTTATAATAACATATTAAGTAAGTATATTTTCACAGCTCTATTATATAAACTGAATATAAAAGTAGTGTAATAATATATTCGACGCGTGATAGGTAAATCTATAGGCAAAAGGGAATGTACATATTACGTAATATTATAGGAATAATTTTGATTCTCTCTCTTAGGGTTGTACAATTAATTGTGTTGATAAAAAAATAATTTTCATAAAATCACACGATTATTTTATACACAGGTGTCTTATAGCGCTTCCTACGTATGAAAAGATATTTTACAAACATTTCATAGAGTCTAGATTATTAAGGCATTTAAATAGTAAGATCTATTAAGGACAAATAGTGAATATGTATTGAAAAGATCATGAAAGGTACCTACCCTATGGACCAAGACGAATATAATATTATCAAGCGAGTCACTAAGCTACGAAAGTTATGGAAGAAAACAGATTTTGACAAGTATTAAATTCCGTCGATATGTAATGTGTATCTAACACCAATTAAAATATATGTATAGAATCAATATTAATATATATTTAAAACGGCTAGGAGGAGCCGTACATAATGATTCACAATAATAATATATCTGAAAATTCTATTAACACTCACTAGGTATATCATAATAAAGTATTTCTTTCTTTACTCAAGAATTAAAATAAGAAAGGAAAACTATAATAAAACTGATTAATGTAGTAAAAATATGTTAAAGGGAGCAACTCGTTTATAATTGTAAGTATTTGTATTCGACGATGATAATGCAGGGCAATGTTATTTTGTTTTTAAGTAGCAATGAAGTTGCGAATGTCTTATATTACAATAACATACAAACAAGCAATATATGGAAGTTAATTTAAAATATAAATTATTTTAGTACGAACAAAGGTTCTTAATAATTGGTAAGAAGGCAAATTACAGAGTATTATTCTTATTTCTAATACATTGTTGAATTGAAAACGAAAATCGTACTGTATCGGAACAGGTAAGTATGTATATGTCTTTGTATAATGACAATATATTACATTTTTGTCCAAGGAAGGTAATATAATACATTATTCATTATTTAGTGTGGGTAGAATTTTAGCAAATCAAACTTTTTAATGAACATTAGTCTACTTTCTCCTACTGTGATTCGTAGGCTCTGGGTTAACAGGGATCATAAATGTTTAAGAGGTTAAAGCAATCGATATTGCCCTATACAATGAATTTATATTCTGAATATTAAGCATTTAAATATATGTTAGAAACGTATTTAAAGATTTTAATATTATCACGAAACAGTTGGCGTAGAAAATTTTTGAAAAAACAACAGCATTTACAGTGTGTAAAGATATATAACTATTTCGATAAAAAGAAATAACAATGTCGGTAGATAGCTATAGGGAAAATTCACTAAAGAACAAGCTTGGAAGAATAGTACCTAGACGACCTTACATACTAGTGTTTCTTAAGAAATCTACAAATCGTATAAGGCTAAGTGTTAAGTTGGGGTTTAAAGATGACGATTGTATAAAGTAGTACCACAGTATTAAATACAGGTATTTCTAATAATACACATTTAACGCTTATCCACATTATATGATGTTATTTTACTTCACTTATCAGTAATAATTTAGATGGTTATATTATATTTTTCTTGTATTGAAATGATAATTGTTTAAGATATAAAGGCTACTGGGTTTAAAAATGACACTGTTATCGTGTTTCCTTTGTTTGTAAAGTTATTGAGAAAACGTAGATCATTTCAACTTAATTAATTTTGTCACAGAACAGACGGCAAGTTGATTATTTTTATTACGAAACAAAATTTATTTACCATCTGAGATGACGCATTTTTGGAGTCTTTCTGAAAAACATTTTCTGCTTTATCTCGTTATACATATTACTAAGTATATAAGCAAAACATTTAATACAAATAAACTAAAGTGATAAAAGAGATTGTGAGTTCAGTAACGGCTCACAATAAGTACATACATCTTTAATTACAAGCAGATGAAGTAATTATGATAAAATAACATCGATATTATAAACTATTTTGAAATATTGAATATATTTTAGTTGCCTTCCATTCTGATTCTATTGTATTTCTTTACACAATCAGATTTGATAGGAAAACTCTATAACGTTGCGAACGACATCATAATACAAATTAATCAAGTAATAAAATAAATAATACATTAAATACATAAAATGTTATTTGCTTTAAGGGGACTGTTACTCCGATCCTTTTAATCGAACAAAAGAAATCGATTCCTATACAAGAAAAACACATAAAATCTACAAATACATTTCTTAATTATCTAGTCACATTATTCATCATCAAAGAATTTATTAAACTATTTGTTTATTTAAATATATTTTATACATATATGTATATGGATATGTTAAACTACATTTTCTTCTAATATTTTGAAAATGCGAATAGATAGGCCATATACGAACAGAACATCAATTGGTAGTTCCTCATATAATTCTATAAACTCTGTTGAAAGCAAATATATATTTAAGCAATAACATTTTAATAAAATCGGTAATTATTGTAACTGCATCGATATTATAATACATAAAATAAAGACATTAGATGAGCACAATAAGAAACGAATAGTCTTTGTACCAGCGTTATGGTTCATAGCATGGAGACGGTCTTGTGTAGGCCATGCATCATCAGAGCATCAATAACTAGGCCTTGTATGTAGTATCAGGACTAGCTGTATTGAGCCGTCGTGGAGTGCTAGTTCTCGTGGCGCTCCGGCGACGGCTCCCTTATAATAAAATATATTATTTACTTAAATAGAAACAATATAAAGTAGAACTCATAAGAATTAGTGAATCATTATAACAATATTACTCAAAACATTGAATTTAATTAAACTCAAACGATCTTATAAACGTAATAGGTAGGTTTAAACACGTCAACCTTTTGAATTAAACGTTTTGTGTATTGTGTTAGTACCTGGATCAATCGGGCGACTCGTGAGCGGCGAGCGAGGTGGCTGGGAACAGAGGATACCATCCATACGTGCGCTGCGGCAGGGACAGTCTGTCGAGACACTTCTCCGCTCCTCACAGGGCGAGCTTGTGTTCAAATCCTCCGCATCACTACCAGCGTACGACCTAAGGCCTCGCTTGCCTAGTTTAAAATTGGATAGTTTATTATAAGTCGTTTATAATTCAGAGCTTGGACACTATAGAATCAAAGGTATTATATCGGAGACTCACTTCACTTTAGTACCCCAAAGTAGTGCTGAAATCTATTAATATAAACTGTGAATATTATTATTCATACTTTCTACAAATTGAAATGGAACGTTGGATTGTATACCACAATGAAATTGAAATCTACAGCAGAGGAGAACGGTGATGTTTTTTCTCCTGTGATAAAAATATCTTAACTGTAACCCTAAATAAAGATTTTATATTAAAATATACCTGATATTTAAGCGTTTGTTTGAAATGTGTCTCAGTGGTGCGGCGTATTACTCTTGTCTTACGCTTGTCAACCACTTGTCATCATCACGACGGTAGCATGTCACGTATGAGTCAGGCACTTCGTCATTAACACCGTACACCCGACGAGCATGAGATACCTGTTAGGAAATGTCAGTACAATATATGTTATTTGGAGCATATATTAATATATCAGTATGGTACTCAACAATATATTAGTAACAAATGAGTGCAAAGAAAACATTGCTTCATTAATAATTTTACGTATTCGGTTCTTATTATGTTCTGAATGTATTAGAAACTTCAGTCATATTTGGAGTTTTTTTTAGTACATTTGTCTACATGTACAATATATTCGAATAGAAAACGTAAAATTTTAGGTCGTTAATTTTTGTAAGTTATCCATTAAGGATATAAACCTCTAGCTCAAGTTATTTATTTAGACCCAGTTTCACCAATCATTGTTAAGTAAGTTACATCGTGTTAAGGCGTTTGATACTCTGTATCGAGCGTCCCACCACGCACAAATGTCCGATTAAATGTCTTAACCAGCCACTAATATTAATTCCTGCTCTGGAGCTCCGTCTAATGGCTAACAGAATATTAATGGCATTGTCAAAACTCAATTGTCCAATCACAGCCCTGATTTCTTGTAACCATAGTAACGTCATCTGTTTTGTCAGTTTTGACTATTTCCTTGTACTTATTAATAAAGTGAATTAAAATTTCATTTCCTATGTTGATTTTGCCTCTAGTTTTTTATAACATTACAAATTAGGTTTTCTTTTTATTTATTATAATTTGAACACAATTTATGCCTATATTTATAACATAATAATATATAACACAATTTATTGACAACCCGATCTTGACAGGTTACACCTAGTAAATTGAAAAGAAAGCTTTTTGTGTGTCAAATGTATGCAACCAACGATATATAAAAATGGTCGCATTACCTACCAAGTGACGTATCGATGGATATATACGATCAAAGTATAAAGTGGTGCATCGTGACAAACGTGCCGTATTCAACGCTGTAGTTTCCATTTGGTCGTCTTATAACAAGAACGAATAATTTGGTAGTCGGTCATGTGACATGACGTTTAATAATGCGTTGTTAATTTGTCATCGTGGGACGTAAATATTTTAACAGACATTTATAATTTCGTAGGTTGGTTAGTAAATTCTGTGTTTAGATTAAACAAACATTGATTGGTGAAACTGGGTCTTAATATAGATATGACACTAACAGTGATGGAAGAAGACGGATTCTGGCGAAAGCTTCAGGTTCATCGCCGTAGCCCAGGGTATGATCTCGAGGCGGTAGATCATCAGCTGATATCAGAACCACGCCGAGTTCGTGGATCTCACTCTCAAACCATACTTGTAGTTGAGCACGCGACGGTGGACGCTCCCTAACCCGTTCCGCGCGATCTTGTTTAGAAATAGCATTCGGTGTATTTGATGGTTGTTTGATCGGTGAAATAAAGGAATCCGGAAGTATGGAATTATCCACGTTAAATATATCTAATATGTATGCTGCGCGATCTTTAACCTGGAGTGGAGATGGAACCAAATTGGCAGTAGCATCGCAAACTGGTGCCGTTTTAGTTTTTGAAGCGGTCCTGAGGTATTATCAAAAGCCATTATTCATTATTATCCACAAAAAATATTAAGATAAACTGACCGAAAGACCAAAATGAAAAATATATATTTCACAGATAACCTTAGATTTATAACTACATATAATAATTTCGTTTTTAATCCAAGGGATACGTATCAATAAGTACTTAATTTAATATTATTTTTTTAGACACTTTAAATTCTAGAGGATAATTGTCAATATTATCATATTACTTTTTCTTAAAAAGTATGAACATAGAGAATGAAAATATTGAATGCAAAGTAGTATGACATTATGACCTTATGACAACTAATTTCTAATATAATTGTAGGAGGGCGTTGTAAGAACAGGAGGGCCTTCATGGGAACTCATACTTTGAAAGGGATAAAGTACAGTCTATTCAATACGACACCAACTAAATCGAAACACTAGATATAACTATCACTTCGATACACAGCGATTCGTCACGAGCGCGGTGCGCGGGCGTCATCCCGAACGAAAAACTGTATAATAAAGATGGCCGCCCTCGCTACCATCGACAGTGACGCTTCACTAGGCTAACCTCAGACAGCTAAAAGTCAACCTGACGTATGATTTTTGACGGATGCGCCGTCACGGCCGGACTGACATTCGACCGTCCTCGGGCGGTTCTCGGATCAATGAACTACAGTTGTGTCTATTCCGTTCGGCATCCTGACAAACGACTAGTTACAATCATCAAAATGTGCTATGATACTTAAGACTTAAGGCGAACATCACGTAACAATTAAGCCGGACGACAACGCCTTGTCACTTAACAGCATGTAGGTCAACTGTTCACAATTAGTAGGTACTATTGGACAGGTCGGTCCTTTGGTGGATGTGACCCGGACGACAACATTCGTCTTACCACGATACTCAAAATATTCAGAACAAGTCAGCCAACGTAAATGGATCTGAACCGGACGACAACATTCGTCTTACTACCGTCTGCAGAGCATCCAGAACAAGTCAGCCAACGTAAATGGATCTGAACCAGACGACACCATTCGTCTTACTACAGTCTGCAGAGCATCCAGGACAAGTCAGCCAACGTAAATGGCTCTGACTCGGACGACAATATTCGTCTTACCACAATCTGCAGGGGTTCCAAGACAAGTCAGCCAACGTAAATGGATCTGACCCGGACGACACTATTCGTCTTACCACAATCTGCAGAGCAACCAGGACAAGCCAGCCAACGTAAATGGCTCTGACTCGGACGACAATTTTCGTCTTACCACAATCTGCAGGGGTTCCAAGACAAGTCAGCCAACGTAAATGGATCTGACCCGGACGACACTATTCGTCTTACCACAATCTGCAGAGCAACCAGGACAAGCCAGCCAACGTAAATGGCTCTGACTCGGACGACAATTTTCGTCTTACCACAATCTGCAGAGGTTCCAGGACAAGTCAGCCAACGTAAATGGATCTGACCCGGACGACAACTTTCGTCTGACCAATCTGCAGAGCATCATCACACACATATCAGTGAACAATGATCGAGACGTAGACTCCAATGAGCTAGCCCCATCATCTCCACTACTTATACTCATGTGAGTGAACGATGACCCGGACATAGACTCCACCGAGCTAGCCCGTCCATCTCCACTAGCCAAACTCATGTGAGTGAACGATGACCCGGACATAGACTCCACCGAGCTAGCCCGTCCATCTTCACAACCTGATCAAGCGTCGACCGGACGTGGACTCCATCGAGCCAGCCCCTGCACGCTTTGATCCATCACTACTAGAAACATCGGCCGCATCAGCCAGTTCCATCGCCACCTCAAACACACCAACTCAAACTTACACAACTCATTTATGGTTTATCAATGTTGGAGGCCATCAGAGCTACTCACTTTCATCATCTGATAAAGCTTCGTTTCCATTCTCTCCACTCCATGACCCGCCGTCTCGGCCTCCTCATTACCTAGTTCAGTGGATATGTCAACTAACCCTTCAAAGCCTCTGGGTACTGCGCGCAAGTTTTCATGAGAGTATTTTAAAGTGTGATTAGATTCATCGGTATGTTTCAGTTCGTACCTATCGTTGTCTAGAATTTTAATTATGATAAAAGGTCCCCTAAACTTTCTTTGTAGTTTAGTTTGGTAACACTCGCTACACTTAACAAAAACGTAATCTCCCCGAGAAAGAAAAGAAGGTTTTACTTGGGCTTTGCCTTTATTAAATTTAACTACTTCCTTTTGATCTGCGTTTTCAGTGTTGAGGGAAGTTTTATTCCGGATATTGTCTAAATCTAATCTCGGCTCGTCTGAATTTTGGGCTATTAATGATATCCCTAAAGATTGAGCGCGTATGCAAAACATTAGTTCTGTTGGAGTATATCCTGTAACCCTACGGCTTGTGTTATTAAGTGCTAGATGACTCTCCCAGACCAGAGCAATTCAGTAAGATGGGGTAAAGGTACCGAAAACACTTGCTATATCTGCGGAAAGGCAGTTGGAACTGCTAAGCATTTGCTAGTGAGATGTAAGGTTCTCCTGGACAGCGGTCAACTCTCGCGTCGTCACTATAGGGTTTTAGAGATCATACGTGAAGCGGCCAGTCTTTCGGTAGCCAGAGCGCAAAGTGAAACAACCACAAACGAACGATCAATAGGTTTTATGAGAGAGAGCACCAGGGCTACAAAATCAAACGTCAAGCCTTACTCTATCCTTAAAGCGGCTTCGGATTAGACTATCATGATGGATACGTGTGAGAAACAACACAAAATCCCCGAGGATATTTGTGCGTCAGCCTCTAGACCAGACATATTTCTATATTCGCGTATTTCAAAGCGCGTTGTCATTAAGTATTACGAGCTCACTAACGAACTAACTCGAAATAGGTTCGTCGCTGATTCGTACGCGGTAGAGGTGGGAGCGAGAGGTATAACAGCTAAATCTCTCTACAACCTACTAAAAGACTTGGGCCCGTCCAGAACTAACATTAATTCATTCTTGGAACGTACGTCGAATTCAGCCCTAGTAGGTTCAATTAGTAGTAGTTTTCAAATTTGGCTAGGTAGGGAGAGAAACTTGGACAGTGGAGGTGAGCGTACAACGCGCGTTAGTTAAAGGGGCCCCTTAAACCCACACCTGGGTCGCAAGTCCCCGGCACTGCTGAAGCTCCCCTCCCTGCAACGCGATGGACCCGGCACCCGCACGGTGAATCCATTGAATGCTAAGAGGTTTCGTCCCTTGTACCTCAGGAAGTTTGTCACGCCACGTTTTATGGGTATCGTTTTCTATAATAGTTAGCAGACATTTTAAAATCTGCATGACCCTTTCTACTTGACCGTTGGCTTTATTTGCCCCTGTTGTTATAAAGTAAAGTTCTATACGAGGTGTTTTACTCAATTCTCTAAAGTCCGCGCTTACAAAGCCCCTTCCCCGATATAACAATTCGCTTGAGAACACCGAAAAGAGAAACAGCTTTTCTCAACGCTTTAATAGTACAACTGGCATCGAGGGATAGAGTATGCTCTTAAAGGACATACTTGATAACATAATCTATCATTACTGACGCGTATTTCTTTTCTGTCGCTTTTGCCACTTAATGTCCCAGTCAAATCTATGTGAATAGTATGCCAATAAAATGTATGCAAATCCGTAGGAGAATTTACATGGCCAAAATAGCAATAACCCCACTGAATAAAATTTGGAGAGATAGGAAAATTATTAATGGAACAAAAAATGCATCTGATACGAACGCTTGCCTTCTCTATATTTCTATCTATCTAGCTATCCGATTCTGTATAGTGCAAAGACGTGGACTATGAAAGTCGTTGACAGGCAAAGAATTGATGCCTTAGGAATGTGGTGATGACGAAGTATGTTACGCATACCTCAAAATATGGTCAGCGCTTATCTAATATCTATTTGCAGCACATACTGGCGTTGATTGGTCAGTTCCCTGACAGAACTACGGACAGCTTTAAACGTCCGCTAGTGATTGAAAAAGTGGACGGTAACCGAACTAGAGGACTAAATCCCAAAAGGTGACTGGACCAAATCCTAGAACACCTAAAAATACCTGCCTGCGTTGCACTCCATCAAGAAACTAAACGTGTCTATCTCAGTATGGATATGGTTGATTTAAGTCCATACAAGGGACTGATGGACGATAGGTTACCAACGACTAACTTTGTTTCGTTCAATTTTTTTCGATATAGCATATTGTTTCTAACATCGTAGATGTGACTAATTGAATCGGGAAACTTATTATTTAAGAGCTGAGCAACAATATCTTGAACATATGCATCACGTTTTTGTTCTACCGCTAACCACCCTTGATTTACCTCTACAAACTGCACAGACTTATTAACTACTTGAGCCTTGCTTTTGTCGCTCTTGGAAGTGCCCTGCTCAGAGTCATCTATGTACTCTCGGTGTTAATTTTTTTTTTTTTTTTTTTAACTAAGAAGCTTTGAAAGGATTGCCACCCGTGAAAACAATAAAATGATGACCATATAGCTTTTGCTTGAAATATTCTTCCGCTCGAACGACTGCCGAGGTCTCAAGTTCATAAGAATGATACTTTTATTCCGTGTCAGTTTTCCGGCGACTGAAATATGAAATAACGTGAGGAACTCCGTTCTTTCATTTAATTAAAATGGTACCGTATCCGTTGGCGCTGGCATTCGTGTGTAATTCTATAGGAGGCTCGCGATCAAATATAGTTAGAATAGACTCCGTGGTAAGTATTTGAACTATCCATTTACGGATATTACCGTGGACTTCTGACCGTTTAATTAAACCCTTTAACTTAGTGAGTAGACATAAGGATCGTACTAGGCGGAAATAGTTCGGTATAAAATTTCTAAAACAAAAGGCTTACTATAAGAATTGGTGTTAATCTCCCTAGAGTCAACATACATTATGTCAGAGTTGTCATTCGTTTTTTACAATTAGAATGGGGCTTGATAAAGTGTAAAATGATTGTTTCAAAGAGGGCATCCATTTTTTTTTTTTTTTTTTTTTTTTTTTTTTTTTTTATATCGAACAACCTCTTATAATTTGTAAGGTCTCTCTTAGACTATGTTAGGGTCTAAAGAATTAGGGTCTAAAGAGTTAAGAGGTGCCCTTAATAACAAAATGAGTTATACTTCTTAAAAACATCGATAAGGGCTTTGTTATCGTCGCCTTCCAAATAAGTTTTGATACGAGAAAAGTTAAGATTGTCTGAGGTTGAGCACTTATCTGTTTTTGTCGTTTCAGGTTTTGAGAAAATAATGTAGTCACTGTTTATTTCTCCTTTAATTCCCTACTCTACAAGGTCCCGTCCAACAACCACGGATTCAAAAATAATATTCTCTTTAATAATATGAAACAAAAGAGACACTGAAACATTTTGAATTATGACCGGGCTTAAAATTTGTGTATTACAATAAGTCTATAGACGTAGAAACACTAATAATAATTGACTGTTAATGTACACGAAGTATGACTAGAGTATTCAGTACCGAAGCGCAAGGTTGAATGACCTTTATTCGCTAATACGATCTAATATTAAAATATTACGAAGTGGTGGGTAAGCGTGAAACTCATATCGTCGCCCGTTCGCTTCGACCGTATACTACGCGTTCAGATGCCTTTCAGGGGAACTACTTCATTGCTCAAAGTACACAGAAATTTATTTGAAAAATTTTCAGATACAGACACACATTAGTACTACATGAACAAGTACACCCACTACTAAAAAGAAAAGGAACAGTCTCGCCAGATGACGTCGTCAACTCTCCTCGGTTCGGCTTATGGTCACACAGATATCTCCTTCACCGGCGAGCTTCAATTACCGGTATTTTTTACGATCAAGACGCGACGAGATGTCCTAACTTTTATATCTGCTTCCGTACGATCCAGATTGAACCGGATCAACTACGTCGTCGAAGTTAGTTGAGAAGTTGACATTATTTTCATTGACAAGTTTCTCATTATTTTTTACAAAGTTTAACATAGATGGATGATCACTACTCTCCTCATTTTAAAGCCCTTTCGATCCCACTTCTGATGTAGGAGGGCGTTGTAAGAACAGGAGGGCCTTCATGGGAACTCATACTTTGAAAGGGATAAAGTACAGTCTATTCAATACGACACCAACTAAATCGAAACACTAGATATAACTATCACTTCGATACACAGCGATTCGTCACGAGCGCGGTGCGCGGGCGTCATCCCGAACGAAAAACTGTATAATAAAGATGGCCGCCCTCGCTACCATCGACAGTGACGCTTCACTAGGCTAACCTCAGACAGCTAAAAGTCAACCTGACGTATGATTTTTGACGGATGCGCCGTCATAATGTATTATCTATGATGACAACTTTGTCAATATTACGTTGAACACCCCAATATTATTATTTCATACATAAAGCGCTTTAACTATGTAGTTATGTAAAAATTAAAACAGTTTAAAGATCTCTTAAAATTATGGTTTTAAAATAAATAATGTGCATTTCAATTTAAACGTAATAAAATAAAAAATATTATTCGACTTCAAACTTATGATAACTTCCTTTACCCATCTCTTTCGAACATGCACCTTATACGTATTGCTAACCTATTTGCACATCCAAATTCTAATAGGATTACTCACTAGATGTCGTTATATTACTTCTTACTAGTTAGAAGTTTACTTACTAGCATTGACAAATCTTGCTTTTGTTTTTGCCACAACTCAAAATGTGTACGCTATTTAAGTATGTAATTGTTAATGTATGTTAAATGAGTTAATTAATAATAGTGTTATAGTGAACAGTGTTTTTAGGTATTAATTATTAAATATGGAAGTTCTAGCGAAGTGACAATTTCACCACTAATTCATATGATCGTATCAACTAGCCGCGGTTAGATTCTTTTGTGCGTTTTGTGAACTTTTCAAAAAGAAGAGAGACCCAGTGAGTTTTTGTATTCTCCAAATACGAATATTTTTATTATTAAAAGAAAGCCTACAAAGTATCTTATAAATCTTATGTTTTCTTTTTAAGCGTCTGCCGTTATCAAATACCTATGTACATTCTTTTGTTTACTCAATTTAAATTACATACAGCCCACTTGTTTGTATTTATCGTTTTGAACATATTATTTCGTGACTACATCTACGAAAACAAATAATGTACTGACAAAATGAATATATTATAATTTAAACTCATTTCGTTAGCAATTTGTTGTCGTTCTTGTAACGGCATTTTTGGTCATTTTTTTACATGTTAATTGTTTTAAATTACATTGGTTACAGAGGAACTACAACGTACTAAATATAAATTGACGTATTTTGCGAAGTATCTATAGTAATTTATATTTGTATATTAGCGCCCGAATTTTGTTTTAAAAAGTCTTAAGATTTTTATACGGTAATTAATGTGAATTCAAAATTAGTCTCATTTTTTTTTCGTAAATTCGCATAAGTAATCGATGTTAAAAATGCAAATTCGTCAAAAAAACATTGTCTATATTTCATACGCATGACTTATGTGAGCTGTATTTTTTTCAAAAATACTCCTTTTAAAATTTAGAATTATTCGATTTGAATTCATTTATTTTGCAACGTAACAACTAAGTTTGTTAAAATTTTCATGTGTCTCATTATTACTATGGCGGATATATGTTTTTCACCTATTATGTAATTGTTATTTCTTAATTTATCTGTAAGAACACCACGTTGTCAACACATATAACGGATTCGGGAATAAATTAAATTGGACAACTATAGAATTCGCATTAATTATCGTAATAAAATATAGTAAGGTTATAATATGTAGTTATTTCGCAACTGTCATGAATAAAAAACTTAAAAGAGTTTCTAGCAACCTACATCCGATATAATTTTAATCAGGTGAAGCAAAAAATCATAACAAAACAGTGGTGTACACAACCAAGATGTATATTCAGTAAACAGTAAATAAAGGCAATTTGAGTCACTATTCACGTAGATAGGTCTTTTATAAAACCTATTTGTTGTGTTTATTGTTGTGGCCAAAATAACCATGATTTAAACTGATGCTTAATTTTAATTATAAATGGTTCTTCGTGTAGTATTATTTATATAAAGTAACTTGTTTTTCTTGTTTGAGATGTTTTATTTTATAGTAAAACAATGAATGCTTTTTATTTTATAAATAATTTAACCAACGTCGACTGTTACAGGTAACGATTGGTACGCTGCCTGTCGTACCAGTAATAGTCTGATCCTGTGCGATATAGCTCGTGGTCTAACTAGCAAAGTGAGTTATATTTTCTATCGAACTTCTATATATGTAGTATTAAAAGTTTATAGTCATGAATACTCCAGATACCATGGTGGGTGGAGCCTGTCTGTTGCAGCGTGCTGGCGAACTTAGTGTGGTGGAGTACGGCCTCGATAGAGTACTGCAAACAGTGAGTAATTTAATTTGTACTAAAATGTTTCATATCTTATGAAGGTTCGTACTGAGCGTGTGAATCCTCACGTGCTCAATGAGGGCTGGACAGACAGACGATTGCTGTTATTGATCTTGTTACAGGTACGGAACATACATAGGATAGATGTTAGAGTTCCTTTGTTATGAAATAAAGATTGATATCAATGATGTAAATGTTGTAGGAGTTCAGTTAGATTGGTTGGAGCTGAATGAGAGTGGACATCTGCTTCTGTTCCGTCATACTAGACGACGACTTGCACTTCTCCGTATTGATACCGGTGAAAAGGTAGCACATTCATATATATAGCGTAAACGACATAGCTGGATAAATTGAGTCACAAAAATATGATATTTCATGGTCTGGTATTTAATTTTTTTAGGAAATTATCGCGAGCGGAGTCAGTTTTGTGCAATGGATAGAAAACAGGGACGCTGTTGTAGCCCGAACCCCAACACATTTGCTGATTTGGTAAGATTTAATAATATATTTTTTAATTCTACTGGATAGTGCTCGACTGTTGGAAGATGGAAATGAAGTGTTAGATACTGAATGCACTATCTCAGTATCATCCTATTCACGCCTTTTCTTGAAGATACCCAAATTATAATGTCATGTTGAAATATCTTTTTCATTATTAATTGTGGGATTGTAATGTGGAGATCAATGATTGTATTATCACTTTTGAAAACATACTCCATGTAGATAAAAGTAACTTATTATGTGTACAACATTTATTTGAATGTAATAAATCTTCTAACTTAAATTAATGTATCGTTGGCAATGTTTACATGGTCAATATTAATTTAATATTTTCAATTTTGTGAGAGAACATATCAAAATGGTCCTGTAAATTAATCCTAGTTTTTACTCATTATGTCTATATCTTACATATACATGGATCATAAGGTTGTTCTTACATATATATGTGTGTTTGTATGTGTTATAGGTACAGTGTATGGGCTGTATCAGTATCAGAGCGACTAGCCCTACTGGAAGGAGGTCAGATCCAGGCCATTGTATTGGATGAACATCATCTGGCTTTAGTAAGATGGCTTTAAAGTATTGACATTATTGTTATATTAATGAGGTCTAAGACTTCCTCGACTATTCATTTAAATGAAACACATCTGGTCTGCCCGTGATCATGGTTGCTGTTAAGTAACCGAAACGTCGGCAGTATGTCGTTCATCTAAAAATACCCGAAAACATTATTTACATTTATTTTTGTATTGTTTGAAGTGATTACTTTGAAGTTTTTATATAGGCGACGTTTAAATTTAAAGTTCAGTAGTTCAGCAAGATTCAGTATGTTGCTAAAGTAACATCCTGGACAGATTAAGTTATAGAATAGTACAGATTACTAAGTTTTTTTTGCATAAGACAATAAATAAACGATTTCATTATAACAGGATTGATTTAATGTTCTAAGCGGTATTCGAATTTCTTTTCATCAATCGCTATATTGTTAATGTACTATTTATTTTGAATAGATTCCGCGTTACGTAGCAGGGACTTAAAAGATTGTGCTCAATACTTGGACGTCGGGTCGTTGTGGTGTCAACTGGCTGAACAAGAGCTAACAGGATACGATGTTGAGGTTAATATGTATGGCATTACAGTAAGATTAAATATAAACAGAAGTTTGTTAAGGCTTCGTTGACAAACACATTGAAAACATCCTACTAATTTTTAGTAAATTTTTCACGATATTTGCTTTATGTGAATTTGTATTCAATTGATATTTATTTTGTTGGTACAGGTCGTCTCGGCGAGGCGCGGTTCGTGTGTGGGTGACGCTCTGTTACATCACCCCACACGATCAACTAGTACATGTGAAGGTTGCATTATCAGATACACAAAAAAAATAATGTACTGCACTAAACGGCTCCTTTATCAGATAGATAAATAAAAATGCTACTGAAGTATCTACCTATTTATGACAATATCGCTTGATGGTGTCACTAAGTATAGTCATGTCATCCTGCTTCTTTTGTTGCAGAAATCAATAGTGGTGTAAATTACCAACTAGATTTTTTTGATTTAGTATCATTGATTATTGATCATACTGTTGTTGACGTTTCAAAAGAATACAAGTTAATTTTGTGAATATAACTGTCACAAACATAATTATTTATTCTTATACTGTAACTCCTGCATACTTCTATACATTTTAAAAAGTTAAGTTTCACTAATACTTAGACATACATTATGAACTTTACAATTTGTTTCCTTTGTAGGAGGAATGGTGGGAAATGGCTGGTGAAATATCCGAGCGTAAAGGTGATATAAGAACTGCGGTTGATTACTATTCTAGAGGCAACAACTACGCAAGAGAAGTCAGTGTTGTTTATTATAAATGTTGGTTTTAATTTTTATTATATTATTTGTTGTTCTTCAGGCCTGTCCTGAAGGAGAGTGGGGCGCGTGGCTTGTATCATCGCGACAGGCGGGCGCCGCTGTACCTCATCTCATAGAGGCTGCTCGAACCGTTGATGCTCTCACTGCAGCTCTGAAAGCACATACACACACATTGTACAGGTATTATTAATAATATCTGCTTACCGAGCTTTGCTGGCTGTTTAGGAATTATTAGTTTTTATTTTGTGTGTTCTTTTAATTTCGTTTAGGCATTTTTAATTCAACATGTTAAGAAGACAGAAAACAATATAAATCAACAATTAATTTCTTAGTTTAACCTCGAAACATTAATTGACTTCCTGGTGCTTAGCAACGCCATCTGCTGTTGTGTCGTTAAAGCAATTAGTAAAAGCAAGTACCAAAAAGTAGTATCACTATTCGCCACTAGATGTCAGGAAGAGTCATATTTTAAGCGACAAACTTTTGTTATTCTTTTTTTACGTAAAATTACATTTTCTAAATGATTAATGAGGATAATGATTCCTAGCTAAATCGATTTGTCGCCCCCGAAACCCCCTATATACTAAATATCATGATCATCATAATATATAAATATATATACAAGAATTGCTCATTTAAAGATATAAGATATTGCTTTAGGTTTTGTTTTTTTATATATATTTTTTTTTAAATCAATCCATTGATGTCTTTAGGTTATAGAAGATAAAGCATCTATTCGGGAGCAATGTGAACAGTTGGGGGATCACTTTATACCTTTTCAAGTAAGTTATTTTAAATAATGAACAAAAGAAATATGTTGTCATTTTTTTTTCATAATTGTTATTAACGTAATTCGATTTTGTTCATTCCTTATTATTTATTGTGTATAGTTGCAAAAATATAAATGTAAACATCCACTAAGGGTGTAAACTAATATGTTTTCAATTATTCATTTCTTCTTTTATACACGGATTTAACGTCACGATCAATTTATTAAATTTTTAGAATTCAAAGTTATGGTCGATTTTTATTTTATTCTAGTAGGTTTCATATGTCAATTAATATCTATTTTTGCAAACATTTACAGGAATGGGATACAGCGGAACGGGTCCTCATATCCTGTGGCATGGCGGAGAAATGTGTAAGAGCGTACAAGGCCGCGGGCAAAGTGTCAGAAGGTGTACGTGTTGTCGCTACACATGTGGCAGAAGAAGACAGACAGATATTTACTAAATATCTGTGAGTGAGTACTCGCTCAACAATTACGACAGGAAGGGCGCTTTAGAAAGACTGAACAAATTTATATACAGATATAGATACAGGTGAAGCTATATCTATATACAAGGTGATACTCTAAAATATTGAAATATACATTGTTTAATTATATGCATAGAACAAATATACAGGGTGACTGGTGAATTACTATCAATATTTAAGGAGAATACTCGGTACATGATTCTCATACGAATTATGTTAAAAAAATAGGCACTTAATTTTTGACAAAATTTCCGTATAAATAAATAAAGTGTTGACACGTTCCAAGTGTTCCTAGTGTGGACGCGTGCGGCGGCGTGCTGATACAACACTACGCCGCCGTCCGCGTATGTGTGAGTGTGAGTGTATACTTAATCTGTAGGGTGTTCATACGATGCGTAATTAATTACACAACTTTTGGTTAACTTTACTTAGAAGTTTATTAATATTTATGTTATATTAATTTTTATTTTGTCATATATGATCGTCAAATATCACGTCCTCAAGTATAGATAGTAATTCACCAGTCACCCTGTATAGTTTTCCTAAATCGCTGTTAAACATCGTTCAGGAAGCGTCTCAGTATGAGTCGATGCTGCGGTTGACAGACCTACTACATACAAGCCTTTGAGAGCCACTAGGGAAAACGATGCGTCTATTGATATGAAACCAAACTTGTTAGTGTTCCATAGATTCACTGTGTAGCAATTAGGTCTATCGCGTTGCAGGAGCGGAGCTTCAACAGTTCCTGGGACTTGCGACCCAGGTGTAGGTTGAAGGGAGCCCTATCTTACGCGCGTTAAACGCTTACTCACACCGTCCAAGCTCCTCTCAAAACGTAGCCAAAATTGAAACGAACCTACTAGGGCTGCCTTCAACGCATGTTCTAATGAACTGATATTAGTTCAGAACACTCTCAAGTCTTTTAGTAGGATGTAGAGAGAATTGGCTGTCATACCTCTCTCTGCACTTCTATAGGATACAAATTTACCACGAACCTATTCTTAGTGAGTTTTTTAGTGAGCTTGTAATACTTGTCGACCTTGATCACATAGTCTTTCGAAATGTTGGCTTCCAAAGGAACCGTGAGCTCTATTAGCACAACGCACTTTAAAACTAGCTAGCGCATTTTAAGAAATGCCATTACCCTCTAGGTCTAATGAAAATAAATATATGTTGTATGGTATATTGTTTCCATTATTAAAAGTGCCATCCAGATGTATGACACGAGTGGTCAGTGGGAGAACGCTCCAAGCAACTTGGAAAAAATGTACCAATACGCGATCCCTTTGCGTTCGATTGAATATTAACTTTTCATATATAATAATAATTATAGTTGGTTAGTAAATAATTTATTACGGAATATTAGTCAAAATTTTTAAGATGATATCTAATTTGTGTATATATTTTTTATAGATTTTCTCTTTCTTGGCCAAGAATTTTGCCTCATGGTTTTACAAATAAGACGAGTGAAGACGAGTGTTGTTGTTACTATATACAGTTGTAAGACTCATTGAGGCTGAACACTGTCTCTGGAAACTGATCGTACGTCATACGTGTTTATTGAAGAGTAATGTAGACAGCCAAGTGGTGATTGAAACAATAAAAAAGCAACTAACTCGTGTTCCAGGTGTACCCGGAAGGTTTCCGAAAGCTCATATCTTGGTTGAAGAAACAGTATGGAAACATGGAGATCTTTACAACAGAGAATGGTTTCGCAACCAGCGGCGAGGATTTAGATGATCAAGATCGTATAGATTACCATAAGAAGCATTTGGAACAGGTGATTAATACTAAAAATGAAATCAAGATGGATAAATAAAACAAGTATGTTATTATTCTAACTAATGTCTTCCACTAGGTTCTCCTCGCGATTGAAGAAGATTAGGCCAATGTCGTGGCGTACACTGCTTGGTCAATGTTAGACAACTTTGAATGGAGCGATGGCTATCGGTAAAGATATTGTTTTCAAAATCTTTTTGGATTTTCTTCTGTTCATAATCTGATAATAATAATAATCTTTTCAGTTCCAAATTCGGTTTATACGAGGTGGACATCAACGACCCAGCCCGCACCCGCCGCCCGAGAGACTCGTTTAAAACTTCATAGAAACTGATTCGATTGTCAAATGAAAAGGGATAATTAAATTTGCCGGTATATCGCTTAAGTGTTTTTTTGCCATTTTGTTAATATTTTCTTTCGTAGTTGAAGTGAATAAGTTTTAATTATCTGATTTATTAACAAATTATGGAAAATTTAAGCTGTGAGCTCTGTACTAGTGATGTGTGTATAACGAAATTAACAACGAGTACATTTTCAATGTTGTCCTTTGATGATAAAACTAAAATGATTACAAAGGGAAGATGTGTGGAACTTAAAGAAAGGTAACGTTATTCGTTTCAATAAAAAGTAATAAGATAGTTATAATTAATAGCAGGTTGTGTACACACAAAAAAGCCTTTCCTTGTTTGTTTATTTCAAATAAGAATGTTTGGATCTCCACTGGATATTCCCTTTTAAATATTTTTCTTAAACAGATCGTAATATCGTTTCAAGGTACACAATATATTATAGATGTTAGTTGTTTTCGGACCGCTGTAACTTAATGTGCGAATATAATCAATGTCTTAGAGGAGGAAATTGTGATGAAAATAGTTTTTTTTCCAAACATTCTGATTATCCAACCCCACATCTACATACATATACTAAACAGTTCAGGCTGAGAAATAAAAACAAGGGCTATGTAAATTCCTTACAATATTCTAAACTCCAAAGTTTAGAATGCAGCGCCACCTATAATAGGTTGATCGTCGAATTAGCGGAATTGTAACTACTTGACAATAGATGGCGGTTTATAAAATAATTTCAATTTCTCATGGTATTCAGTCAACGTGTCTGTGAATTTAGTAAGTCTTAAAGAATATTTTAGTTTACTGTGACTTTGGTTGTTCATGCGTTCCTTTATATTATCCATTTCTTATTTTACTTCAGATTTATTGGTTACCTGGCTTGTTAATTGGATCCGAGACTAATAAATATATAGTTTTTGTTAATTTGCCACAATAAATTGTATGGATGGATGAATCTCAAGTACAGTCCAATAACACCATCTGTAATACATAATACAATATATTAATACTGTTCACAAACAATATTGTTCATATATAAAGACATACAGAGACAGTTACATCAAGGATTGTTTGAAAATAAAAATATAATAATTTATATTAATCTTAATATATCCACAAATAAATTACACTTCATATCACCAAGAAGGTTTATTATTCAAATAAAACAATTCTTTATATATCAGTCTAGTTAGTATCATCATTAATAACATACTGTATAATGTATGGAATTATTATTATTCTGTTTGAAATATTGGATTCCTACAGAAATAATAAATGTTTATACTTAAACTAAACACATGAAATGATTTTACTTAAAGTATAACACTATTAAAACACTTTTATAATAATCGATTATTCTAGAAAGACGCCATATGAATTTCATTATATATAATATCAACAGCACATGAGGAAATCTAAAATGAATGTGTCAATAACGGTTTACTCAATATAAGAGATACATTATGGAGAAATTAACATTAAAATTTACAATATAACTCAAAACAAAGTAACAACCAGACCTTACTGTTACACTACTATCGTACATCAGCTACATACACTCTCTTCATAGAAGGTTTCCTCTCGTCCGCAGACCACGTCCTAACAGACGCTCCACCAACAGCTTCGACCCTCATCTTGAATTATATATTCTTACGAGTCCTGTAACGTAACGAATGATTCTAGTTTTTATTATGACACTAGATTTCTTAATTGAATATTCGACTTTTAGAAGTCGCATTTTAGAGTATGAAAAACATAATAATAAAGAAGGCCATTGAAACGATATAACGTTGAAAAACCCTGCGGTCAATGTTACGCTTATAGAATAATTCAAATATACTATTAAAATAAACTAGTACTCTTATGACTACAGATAATAAACACCAATATTAACCAAAACTAAAAATGTTACTTAATAACCATTTGAATTAGAACGCTGAACGATATGTAATATAAAAAGTAACATTTATTAGTGCCAATGTGCCAAAAAACACTCACCATGAAGATAACCGACGTAAAACACATCCATCATAAGGAAGGCCGCGGCCGACTGCCACCAGAGGCACCAGAGGGAGCCGGAAGGACTGGATAGACATGAGAAATGAATTTTGAAAGCAATTAATAGTAAAATCATAAAATGTATATTAATAAAATTTAAGAACTAACAATAAACGAGCCGTCAGGTTGGCCACACTAAGAATCATGGGGCATATTGATGAAACCAGTGTTGCCAACTTTAATTTTTAGAGGATTCTACTATAGACTAAAAAAATTAGTATTTTGTCTTGAAATTCAAGAAAATAAGCGTACGCGATGAAATTTCAATAAAACTGCGTAAGTATATCAAATAAAAGTGAATTTAATTCTAATTTTCAATTAACAACTGTCATTAATAAATAAATGGAATTAAGATATTCATTCATTACATATATTGTGAAAACATAAAAAAAATGAATTGCTTTAGTCACTATCTGAATTATTAGGCACAGCAGATGCGGGAAAAGCATTATATTTTTTGTACATACATAAATTTAATTTGCTCAGCATATCGTCAGATGGCTTGAAGTTTATACAACATCCTTTTTCTTTAATATGTTGTGCAGCTAACAAATTCTTATGTACCGTTTCTGGAATACAGTTTAGTTTAACATATTCCTTATAGTTATAGTATAGTACTAAATATAGTCAGTTATAGTTATAGTACTAAAGTTTAGTTTTACACATTCCTTATAGTTTCATTGGAGATTTATTTTTTCGTAAGACTTCATTTAAAAAATCGTATATAATCTTACGCAAAAGATTTCGATAACTCGATCGTACATCGTACAAGAGTCAAAAAGGTCGTATAAATACAATTTAAATCGTACGGTTGCCAACACTGCAGTGCCCGCTTAGCTGGCCAGCGGCCGCTAGCGGGGGCCAGCGGGGGCCAGCGGGGCTAAAGGTGCGCGCTCCGGACGACGCGAACTATAGACACAGCGCGCATCCTCGATATATACATACGTACAATTTAATAAGAAGTTTGTCCGTCGCAAGAATTAAAAATATTAAATTAATTTTAATCAATTAATAAACAAATATGTATGTATAGAAATGGATATAAATTTAAATTTACAATACAACACATAATCTAAGTTGCTCCGCTACACTCTGTTTGTATTCATGTTAAAGTAAACATATGAAACCTTTTCAAAGTATAATTTATTTATCACTTTTACTTTTAACTTTATTCACATCTTCCTTTTGGTTCATACATTTGCTAGGTATACATCAATACCGCTTTTTTCTGCGCTTTGATAATTTAAATATTTATTTTGAACATAATCATAGTCATGACCTTAAATGTAGACGGCATTAACAGGCATCACTATATCATTTCAGTCATCACCAGAACTAGTACATAAATACAGTAATATGGTCTTCGGCAACGTGATAGTAAACGGTATTATTTCAGATTTATTTATTTTTATTTATATTAACCAGTGAAATAATAGATACAAAATATGAGATGGTTACCACTGAACATGGGACTGGTGTAGACTGTAGAGTAATACATATAAATCCAAGATTACATAAATAGAAAATAAAAAACCATTAAATAATATGTAACCTAAAATATAATCTTAGAATAAAGAAGTTAACTTTATTTAACAATATAACTTTTTATTTTTATTTTATAATACTTGGTATATTATTTCGATAAATGAATCAAAGGCTAAAATTTGCATACTTATTCTCATTTTGTTTGCGGCTTTCACTATATTCGTTTTTCGACGGTCAATCAATGAAAATGATACCTGTAATAATAATGTACCTTGTTGAGCATACCCTACGCATATAACAACTAAACCTATATTGTTTAATTTTTATTTACATATTTTTTAATCATACATTACGAAATACAAATCTTAATAGACATTTCAAATGACATTAATTCACTCAGTGTTGCCAGATGGGGCTATTTAGCGCCAATGGGGCTATCTCCCTAACCGAGCGGCGATGTTATTTTATCCCCTGGCTACAGGTAGCCTATTTGGCTTTATTTTTTTAACGTGATTGTGTATCAATTGAGTTAGACAAAAATGTTGAAATTACTAAATTTTGGATTGCGATATGGAACTCTCGAGATGCATCGGGAAACCAAAGTTTTAAAGAATTAGCTTCTTTTCTAATTAGAGTTCTTTCTTTACCAATTAGCAATTCTGATGTTGAAAGAGTATTTAGTGTGATGTCTATTGTCAAAACGAAACTCCGCAGTCGAATGCTGCTGCCTATGCTCGTTGCGTTGATTCGCATCAGAATAATTCACATGAGTGTAAACGGATATTGCTGTAATTATTACCTACAACTTACAAGTAATAAAAACCTACAGTTTACTTAAAAAAATTATGAAAGCTCGGAGGACTCAGTACAAACATGTGAAAAGAGTAATGATGCGCTTATTCAGTCTCTCAACTTGATTGAGGTACTAAATTAAGTAATTTATCCTATTTCAGTATGTTAAAAAAAATTAACTCAGTTCTGTCAAAGGTTTATCTATAAAAAATATGTAATATAAAAATTTATTTAAATACTGTTATCTTATAGTACTTACTAAGATAATATTTTATAGTATTTAATTATTTAATAATACTTTTTAAAACGAAGTGCAATCAATAAACATAAAAAAATCTTGACCATTTGTACTTCAATAATTGAATTTCATTTCTATTTAAACTAAATTATTGTTAAATAATAGTACGAATTTAATGAATATAAAACCAATAATAAGCTCATGAATTTATTTTAATTTCCCGCCTTAACTACCTGTGTGCCATGGTAACACTGGAAGCACTGATTATTTTGTATTGTTTAAAGTACGTTAATTGTCAAATGAAATGGAGCTCTCTGATTGGTCGGTAAACTGTTCATATATTTTTTCGCCATTTTATTATTGTTGAATATTGTTACATTGTCATTTGTTTTTCTAAGCACAAGTGAATAGGTTTTAATTAGTGAACAGTGAATTAATTTATTAACGAATTATGGAAAATTATGGCTGTGAGTTCTGTGCTTGTGATATGTGTTTAATGAAATTAGTAAGGTACGAGTAGATTATCAATATTGTCGTTTGGTAATAAAATTAAAATAAGTGTAAAGTGAAGGCGTGTGAGTTGTGACTTGTGACCAGTTAAGATTGAACTAAAAGAAAGGTAATGTTATTCATTTTAATAAAAAGTATTATGATAGTTTTAATTCGTTAGCAGGTTGTGTACACAAAAATAAGTTACTTTGTTTGCCTTGTTTGTTTTTTTCAAATGATAATAATAAGAATGTTTGAATCTCCACTGGATATTCCTATTTAAATAACTTTTATAAAGTTGTGAGGAACAGATCGTAATCGTTTTAAGGTACTTTCGTGGCTCAGAGGTACCTAGTTGAGAGATTCATAAAGTATATAGATGTTCGTTCTGATCGGACTGCTGTAAGTTGTAACATTATGCGCGAATTTTATCAATATTTAAATGAAATTAATATTTTCTGATTTCTTCGCGTACATATTTTATTATGTTTAAAAACTACATATAATATCCGGGACGAATCTTGACCCTGCGCAGTAACAAATATTAGATGTCGTTTGATGTGCGGTCTGAGGCGAGGAGCTCATTGCTACAGCAAACATGAAACAAGGCCGCCATTACTAGTAAGTAGTAACCATTGCAACGGGTGGATGCGTGGCCCCGCGCAGTGCCACCGCGTGTCCCGTCGTTTGTTTTTGTTTTGTTGATTTTATGGGTTCTTTCTTTTGTTATTAAAGGAAGATTTTAACGAATTTTACTAAAATGTCAAGAAAAAAATAATATAGTTCTAAAAAGACAAGCTCGAAAAATGATTTACGATGTTTACTGTTTTTTAATAATGCTAAAGATAAAATAATTAACCCATTGTGTTTTTTTACGTACCTACCATTTAATATATTTAATATTTATTTTTAGATAGTATGTACGTGATTTTTGCAACGACTATATCTGCGCAGAGGACGCCATGTTAGGTCAGGTTTCGTGCCGGGTAGTATACTTCCGACGCGACTCTCGTCTGCATGTTAAAAACAATAAAAATATTAGTTTCATTTCTAAATTCAAATCAATACTTGCGAAAGATATCATTATTATCAATGATTAGAGGAAGAAATGATGAAAATTGTTATTTTATTTTTCAAACATTCTGTTTACCGTACCTTAAATCTTTACTAGGCACGCCACTGCCCTGTTTTTTTTACATCAAGTACTTTTAAGATATGAAATATTTAAAAAAATGTCTAGCTTTGAATTTTCGTAATCACCAAAATTACTTCACTATATATTTATTATTTTACAGTACGTTTATTTCTCAAAATATTTTATAATAACATATCTGTATACAATTCACTGGGCTAGTACTGGAAAATATTCATATTACGCTTGTGTGAATTAGTGCACCTGTAAAAGTATGTTTTGCATTCGAATACAGAAAATATAGCAGAATTTATTTAAATTAAATTACTAATATTGGTTATAATCTATGAAACATCATAATAAGATATTTTATTACTGGTCGTAAATTTTTCTTACTGGTCATTTCATCTCTAGAAAAACGACAATATGCGATATAATCTATATTGTATACTAGTTTTTGCCCGCGACTTCGTCCGCGTTAGTTTCGTCATTAGTAATATACGTATAGCCACTTCTTCCCCACCGCACCTACCCCGCTCCCCTCACCGTACGCCTGACACCGCTGCCGGTATTTATCACCGAAACGGTATTTATAGCCGAAATTGCTATGACTCTGCATTTTAAATCTGTGATATCTTCGAAAATATTTATTTAATTTACATGTAAAAAGCCATATTGATCTTTATTAAATGCACAATGTATTTAAGATACTTAATTGGATAAGGATTAATACTGTATTGCTTAAAATCGCTTCGTAAAGAAGCCATTATTTCTCGTTCAATGTAAAGGATAAAAAATGGTTATTGTGGCTTATTCCTAAGAGATAAACATATACCATCGCGGACTCTTTTGTAGACCTTTTTAAGTTGTACAATACTGTAGTACATTGTTTTGATCTATCTTGTAGGATTCAGTCAGCGTTTGCAATGTAAGCGCAAAAAATGTGTTTTTTTACGACCTCACATTAGAAACCTCAAAAATTGTAGCCTATGTGTTATTCTGATGTATAAGCTATATTGTGGTAAAGTTTCATTCAAATCCATTTAGTAGTTTTTACGTGAAAGAGTAACAAACATCCATACAAACTTTCGCCTTTATAATAGTAGTAGTATGAAAGAAAGTCGTGTTTGTTACACATATAACTCGAGATCGAGACCAATTTTCACGGTTTTTTTTTCCTTGGATTTGTCTCCGTCCCGAATAGCAGATTAAATGTTAAAAAAAAGAAAACTTAAAGAAAACTCGACGAAAACATGTAAAGGATCGAACCCGGGTTCCCAGGATCGATCGTACCGGCTTTTACAGTTACTCGATTATGAGGCCCTCAGTTATACGGATTCGCGATTGTCCGGACTACGGACAAGAAGAAATGTCCAAGCGTAAGAGAGTGGTGGTGTTGAGAGTGGCGTACGTCAAATGACAAGTAACAAATATCCTAAACCAAATTAATAATTATTATTATAATTCATGATTACCAATTTCATATCACCAAATTGTAATTTATTTTTAAAATAAACATATATATAACATTATGAACTATACATACAGGGTGACTGGTGAATTACTATCGATACTTGAGGACGTGATATTTGACGATCATATATGACAAAATAAAAATTAATATAACATAAATATTAATAAACTTCTAAGTAAAGTTAACCAAAAGTTATGTAATTCATTACGCATCGTGTGAACACCCTACAGATTAGGTATACACACACACTCACACATACGAGTACGGAGGCGTGGTGTTGTATCAGCACGTCGCCGCACGCGTCCACACTTGGAACACTTGGAATGTGTCAACACTATTTATTTATAAGGAAATTTTGTCAAAAATTAAGTGCCTATTTTTTTTTACATAATTCGAATGAGAATCATGTACCGAGTATTCTCCTTAAATATTGATAGTAATTCACCAGTCACCCTGTATAAGCACAAAACCGTCTTTTCTTCATACATTCGATTATCCGGATTTTCGATTATCCCAATGCCTTTTGACGATAGTTAGTCCGATTAAAAGAGTTTCTACTGTACATAAAAAAATAAATGTTACTGTTTTGAATATTTTATGGAAAAACTTCGGTACATTGATTCAACGGCATTACTGAAATTGTAAATATTGTTTTCTTATATTTTCAAATTAATAATTAAATCTTCACATGCACATCTGTTAACATAATATTTTCTTACAGGAATCAGACGCTATATTCGAAATAAAAAAATACGAACAGCTCATTGATTGTCTGTCATATACAATTTTAGAAAATTCTACAGTAAATGAGAGTATTATAGATAATTGTGACGTCATAACTAGAGAAATATAATTATATTTTATAGGAGACGAGAATATTATAGACATGTTGAACAAAACGATATATATAAGCAGATTACAAGTTCTATCGCAAACGACAACAATATGAGAGATAAAACGAAAATATTAACTGCGGAATTATCACTGTTGACTAGTCTTCTATTCCTTAGGGCTTAGAATAATGGCAGAAATAAGTCCCATAGACCACGTTGAAAAGTACAGACTCAAAGTGAAATATATAGAGGAAGATGTTGATATATTTAATAAATTACTGAGCGTGTATTACCTTCATGGGGTGATAACGGGTGGTATCAGTGAGAATAGGAACATAGAGAAGGCGTCCGACGTGACGGTGGATTGTTTTAAACAAGACAATAGGGAAAAACTGAAGAATGTTCATCCCTACTGCGAAATTATAATGAATCTCAAAGAGGAGACCGCATTGAGGGAACATAAATACGCCTCAGGGAATACGTTCCGTCCCAAGGAACCGTCCTGCACCAGTTTTATAAAGGTGTGAACATACATAATTAACTATATCCATAAAAATAAGGACGTACGTTAAAGATACGTAAACACGATGATTTTAGATTTTCATGTAATTTAATAACTGTTGTTTTTAAGACAAAATTTAAGAATAAAACACTTAATGGTTTGTGTCTGGCCGCATCCTATTGTATTTATAGTTATGTTAATGTTATGTTAAAGCAAAACTCAAATGTAACCAAATCTCTATTACTTCGTTTAAAATTCACTTCTGGCTTGCCACTTGTCACGTGTAATTCCTTACATAACAATTGAAAGTAAAAAAACTTTTTTTTTCATTTTTTACGCAATTTAAATTAAATTTATAGATTTTTTAATCCGCTATACTTACAATAAAACGTCAATTTAAAACATAATAGCAATTACTAATCACAAATTGATTTTTTTACAGGATTGCAAGCACTTTACAAAGTCCGTCCTATCTGATAAATCAGTGAAGACCCTGTATACCAACCTTTTGTCAACTTGCGGTACAATGTATGATATTATACAAAGCGGTACCTACGAGAAAACACAAAACCAATTACAAAACGCCCAAACAGTGTTAACGGAAACGACCTCGTGGTTGCATTCTGTTAATGCGTTTACCAAAAAAATTGTCTCTTATTCTGATGCTTTCCCAGACTTAGCGAAACCCTTACAAAGTTCACTGTCTCAAATAATGTACAGTGTGACGTCATTAAAGGAACTAATTCGAGAATATATTGTCAAAATCGAACAAGGTCCACTTTTGCCTGAAATGTTGACATTTTTTCTAGTATATCCCAACAGTATACCATCTTTAGCCTCGAGGGAAAAGCATCTTAATAGATACATGTCATCCAACTTTATGCAGCTCTTAAATAGGAATGTTGGCAGTGATGATGCGTCACAACCTGAACGGGAATATCTTGAGTAAGTATCATAATAAATATATTATTAAATGAGAAAAGTAAAATGACATATTAATTGAATTTTTTTTATAGGGTATTGAAAATGAATCTATCACAGTTCAGTATGCACAGCTTGTCCATGGAACAAATTGATAAAATTAGTTAGAAAGCTATACTCACGACACTATATGCTATTACAAACTCATGGGAGAAACAAAAACAAGATGAAGAAGCCTTATATGTTACCAAGTAAGACAATAACCTGTTTTTATGCTAAATTTGATCTAGTTTTCTATTACACTGCCCAACACATATTTTGTTTCCTTTATTTTTTTCACTGTTATTAGTTATTTCTATGTCCCTGAATATGAAAAAAATACTAAAAAAATTCTAACAGCTTTAGATTTTGAAATATTTTTTTTTTTATTTTGACCAAAAATTCAGAAAATTAATACAAAATGTTTTATAAAATACAATGAAATGATCTTTTATAGGAATTTCTTGACTGAACGCGTTCAGATAGATTTTGTTGCAAACTCCAGCAGTAATTTGCCATCATACGTGAGTCCCACCGCCCCTGATAACGCTCTTCCAATGTCCTGGACCCTGGAGGAATCTTTCACCCTGTTTTTTACTGTAATCAATCCAGATTTTTTGGAAATCGGTCTAAATGCGAGCGCAGGAAGTGGATTTTTATGCTAATGTTGCACCCTAGTTGTTTCAAATTCGATAGCATGGCCTCAACAAGCTCCACGAAGTCGTCAGATTTATTTTTGCCTAAGAAATTACTAATAACCAAAAAAAATGAATTCTAAGGTTTCGATTCCACTTTAGTTATTGATTTGACAAAATCAGAATCTTTCACGAGTTGCCTGATCTGTTCTTGAGGTTCTTGGCTAGATTTGTAGACTGAATAAGAATCTTCACTTGATGAATTTCGTTCGGGTTCACAGGGATTCGGGTCATCAAAAGATTTAGATTTTCCAGGTTGTACCTCTCATAATTTAAATTGGGGTCGTTGGGCAGAAGATAAGTTAGGATGTGGCCACTTATTTTGATTGCCAGGATTAATTCCTTTTATTTTCACAACGCAAAAGTAGCAGTCGTCATGATCGTTTTAAGGTTCTCGCACCTGACCACCTGTGTTTCGAATATTACTGCATCTCTGTTTCCATTGGACCACAATAGTAGCCATACAACACATTTTTGACATACAATATGAGGAATCCACGGCTTGTTCTGATTAAACACTTTTATTTTAAAGTATTGTTGATACACATTTTTCACAAGTTAAACATAGGTTTTCGATACTTTGCAAATACATATTCACTACAAATATAGCAAAAAGAGTCGAGTTGCAGTGTCGAATAAAATATGCATATGTAGATGAAAGTAGTAAATGAGGGTAGTTAGCTGTAGCTCAAAAACAAAAGCTGTTAGAGGAAAACTGTTTCGAAATTTAAAAAATATACGTCAATTTAAGATAGAAACAAGAAAAACATTAAAGGAAATAAACAACTTTTATTTTTTTGTTGACCAGTGTTATTTAAAGCCTTTTTTTCTCATAACTTTTAAAACAAATGAAACACGTCACAAACACATTGTATTATAATCAGCTGTATTTAAATTTTAAAGATGTTTTTATATTACTATACAACTCTTAAAATGCCCAAAATCTTTCAGTTTTCAGCTACCTAAAGTATTTCGTCTATCTATTATATTAAAAGGACCATGATATAGGATTTTCAAACCTTGTATCTAATGCAATTTCAATGTTCCAGATCGAAATGTGAGGACGAAGACGAAGAAGCTCTGGTGCAGGAAGATATATGTAAGTGAAAGGTTCCCTTCATACTCCGACTTCGCTGAGTTTAAACCGCCTACTCTCGAACAGAGGAAAGACAAACCGAGGAATATCAAGCCCAAACTATTGTTTTCCCCTGACGATGTCTCCCTGATATACAGATGGCATTCGAACTTTGTACGGAACCTAACGAACGCGCAATGATTATCCACCCCAAAGAAGTTGGCTGTGAATGATGTTGTCACCCCATTGTTATTGCGTTATCCAACATTTATATATATGTGTGTTATGTGTTGGTTAACTACTTCGAGTGAAGTGTTAATAATGTTATGTGAAGTCGAACTACATTTTTGTAAAGCTTCATAATCCGTTCAATACATTTAACGTGACAGACCAACACATATTCATACATTCCTATTGACTCCCGTTTATATCGTTGGTATTAGAATCTCCAATATCGAAATGATATATGATTTATTAGTATATCTTTTATCTTTCTAGATTATAATAATAGTAGACAGAATAATCGGTTTTCCGATTACCAGTCTAGTGTCGAGATTCCTGACAGGTTTGGAACTCTTTAGAGATAAAATTGAAGAATGGAACAAAAACGCTCATAAAGGAAACAATATGATTGATATATCACTGGCTGGATATATACATATGTAGGACAACAGATCATTAACTGGAGGAAACTGGAAATGACTCATTGGAAGGAGGGTCTTAACAACTTGTATCAAAGGTGAAAATTATGTTATTTCTTGACTTAGACGTCACAAAATTTGAATGGCTATTAGCATATTATGAAGTAAGAACTACTTATCTCATTACAAAATAATCTTAGTATATAATATTATTCCAGTATTAATGTTTCTCTATAATAATGTTTTTTCTTACTACAACTTGGTCTACTTACGAATAAGATAGCCATAAAACTATTCTATTGAACAATAACTTTTAGTAGGTATTAAAAGTTTAACTGTTTTGGATAATACTTAATTAACATTTCAGACAACAGGCCGAAGCTCATAAATACTGGTTCTATATGTATGCGGTGATAACATCTTACTTGGAGGAGACTGATATGTCATCGGCGCGGGTCGTGTCCTTGTTGAAAGATTTCATGGAAAAGTCCAATCTAGCGGAGTTCGATGTGAGATTGGACATTGTTTATGAGTATCACTGCCACTTAATACATCTGGACGCCGGTTAAAGACGCGGTGAGATTCATTGGTTAAGTAATATGTATATGTTACAAAGAACTTTAGAAATAATAATTTTATTGAATAGTTTATAGTAAGTTATTTACTTATAAGACTTCAACAAAAATAACTACACTTGATATCTTTTTCGTAGATAGATAATTTATTCTCTTTTTAAATTTATTGGACGACATACATTTATAGGTGGTAGAGCCTAGCTGTAGTTTAGTTACTACAGCTCAAATATGGGCTGGCTCAACTGGGGAAGTACCACCCTCTCACAGAAGATCGGCGTGAAGTAGTCAATAATGGCTGCGTTTCGTCCGACGAGTGAGAAAGCCGGTTGCCCTTCTTCCCTGTTCCCAACCTTTCCTTATATTTCCTTATTCCCACCCCTCCCAGGAAGCGTTGCCAACCTTACTTGTGGAGGAAAACTCCTCAAGTAAGGTTGGCAACGCATCCGCAACGTCTATGTTGTGGATGTCCATGGGCCACGGTCACTACTGACCATCAAGTGGGCCGTCTGCTCGTTTGCCACCTTTTACATAAAAAAAACATACGTACTTTTATCACCTTAATTTCCTAAAAGTTTAGTCAGGTTCAGTTTATTAATCTATATCTTATACTGCAACTACTGTGGGTCTTCTGCAATATCCAATAATTTACTTCTATCTATATATGTTCTGTTTTAGTTGAACTCCTATCATTGTTGTGGAATACATGCAATTACTATCGTCAATTCGCTCCACAAGTGGCTTCACATATTAAAGAAAAGCGTGCGTCCATAGAAAAGAAGTTGAAGGACTTGGTCAAAATCTGCACCTGGGACAGAGACCTCAGCTACTGGAGTGTGAAGGACGCAGTAGACAAGGCTCATAAAGCTTTACACAAACACACCAAGGAGTTTGAGGTTAGCCATATTGATATATTTATTGTAGTGGAGAGTCTAATGCTACTTCCAACAAGGTTGCGTTAAACGTTCAACGCTCCTGGGGAGGGGGAATAGAAATAGACGGAGCGATAGTAAATGAATGGATCAATTGTGAATTGTAAGCAATATTTATTAAGTTTGTCTTAAAGAAACAACATGAGTTCACTATAAATTGATATTTATACCACTTTTTATTTTTCACTTCTTCCGTACGGAGGGACTCCATGTTTTTTATTTATAAATTCCTTCGATAATTTCTAGGTCAATGTTTGTAATATAAACCATTATTGTGTACTTTATCATCTTATATTATCTTATGTAATTGATGTGTTTGTGAAGTGTGAGTAAATATCCTACTTTGAAAATTGTCTACAGAATGTTCTAAAGGACAGTGTATCGAGTTGTCTCGTGGACACGGCGAGTGAGTCTATCGACCACGTGGGTATTTGGGATAGACCAAAGAGGGCTGGCACTGCAAGCAACGCCGCGGGTGGAACATATATGATAGATCTTCAGAACCATGTAGTACTGAACAGAACATTAAGGTATATAAACACGTCATTTTTATTACACTTAAAATATAATAATGATAAAAGAATTGGGTGGTTATGAATGATTTCGCCTGTCTTCTGTTTTATTTAGCTGTAAAGGTAGCTAGCAACAATTGCATTCTTTCTGTCTTTAAAAAAAAACATTAGTTACAGTTATAAATATGCAACATACGCATTACGCAATAATGTTTTAATAATTGAATTCCCTTTTACAGAAATACGAATACCAGCTCGAACAGCCTTGTCAATTAATACAAGAGAACAGCCTCCTGGCAAAGATTCCGAGTCTGCTGAACAAAGCTCGAACATTTTGTAAGGACAGCATCGCTAACACGGGCTACCCCGCGCTACTACATGCTTGGACGACTTTGTAGCCTTGGTTATAGAGACAAGTGAACATTTAGGATCTTTGGAGGTAATTCTTTTTTTAAATTCTATAACGAATATTTATTTTATACACGTAAAATTGTTTCAATTTCTATATTGGTTCTTATATAAATGTGAATTGTCATATCTATTTCATTTAGATAATTTCTAAAAATTAGACTTATATCCGAAAAAAATGTCTTCTGTTACTGCTAAGATTGTAACAAATACATTTTAATAATAATACTCTATATTGTAGGTGGATTCAACATTCCCGAAGGACAAACAAAAATCTCAAGCCAAAAACATAACGCAGCAGAAGCGTAAAGCTCTATCGGATCTGTTCAAATATTTGAACAAAATCGGCTTGAATTATCGCACGGGTCTCGTTATACATGTATGATTTCACAATACTACCCGTCGATTGGGATGCCGCTATGAGCTATTTGAAAAGCAGGTATTTACAACTATATAACAAAAGCATTCGACGTTGTCCATGTTTTTGTGTGATAACAAATATTTTGTTTTGTGATTACCAATATTTTGTTATTTGTAAAGTATATATTTATATTTCTTTTTGCTATAAGTGTATTGTTAAAAGTGTAACAGTTATATGATATAATAGAAATAGAAATTAAATCCGCATTATATTGATATTCCATGACATTATAAATAGTGTTAAATAATAATTTGTGCTAAAATTTTAAGTATATACATTTTATTTCCAGAAATATGCTAAAACTCAGAAGAAGTCGATTTCGCGTTATACGAAACATATTTTCGATTTACGAACCGTAGCTACAAGTCTTACAAACGCGTTAGAAATAGGCTCTACAGCAGTAGTCCCCAAACTTATTTTTCTCGTGGACCACTTTCAAAATTTTACTGGTTTCGGTGGACCCCCTGCTGCTACATTTCTACCACATTCTTAAAGTCGCCAAAAAATAAAAATTGTGTCACTTCTGAGTTCTGTCTCTATATTCCGATAGGTAAAATAAAGATTTAGAAATTTTGGAAACAAATGAATGAGTGTTTGCCTTTGGCATCAAGTATTTATAGTGGTGGTCAAGTACATGTCTGATCAAGCATTAAGCATTGTCGGGCGGATAGCGCTTTGCAAGTCTGTACACGAAATTGTACGTAATATCGTATACGCAAGTCGCTTGCCTTATTAAAATATTATCTGCTTAGTTAGGTACTTAAAACAATGTAGGTAGGCCCTTATAAAAACTATGCTTACATTTTTGCTCTTTACTATCAAAAGCAGATAAATTTTCGTGGACCCCCATTTTTTGTTCACGCCTACGTAGACCCCCAGCAAGTCTCCCGTGGACCCCTGGGGGTCCACCTGGACCACTTTGGGAATCACTGCTCTACAGGATGTAATATAACTTCGCTTGAAGAAATACTCAATGTGTTAGTGGAATGCTACGCTCATACGAGCATTCTTCTAGAACAGTTCAATGTCGTTCTGAAGTCTGTTCCGGAAAAGATTTGAATACTGATTCTGAGCCAGATTTGGACAAAGTGCTATCAAACTCACCTTTGGCTGATTGTTTCAAGGATAGCGATGAATGGAAGTCTCTTAATAAAAAAATTAAGTCAATTATATCTCTAGTTGATAAACAAAAGGCACTGTTAAACAAATTATCTCGAAACCTAAAACAAATCGAAGAATCCATTAAGTTACCTCTAGTTTCTCAAAGTCATATAGAAGTTAAGAATAATTTGGACGTTATAATAGAAAAAAGTGAGGAAATTATTACCGAATATGAGTTTGTTTTCAAAAAGACGATCATAGAAGATTTCACACCGCATCATCCAATACTAAGAAGCCTTGAAAATATGGTGGCTTACATTAAAGATATAAAAACAGAACTTGATAAATTGGGTGAACCGATAGACCAAGAAATGGATGAAACTGACGGCACAATGTTAGAGCAGACTGAAGATGTTGTGGCTACGATGTTACTCGTGATACAATCGTTGTACAAAAAACATCTGCCGCCAGAGAAACAAGCGGAGAATATGGACGTTATAAACGCTATTGATGAAATTATACATGAAGGTGAAAAAGTTAAAATCAAAGAAATTTTAGAAGATAATCATTTAAAAGAATTACTCCAAGAGAACATGTCGACTGATTCAAGAAATTGCGCGAACTTTTGATTAACTATGTGCAATATATTGCGACTCGGTCTGATGTGGAAGAAGCTAGAACTGTTGTTATGAGATTGGTCCCGATATTGGAGCAAGTTATACTATTTGTCCAATATTTTGTATCCCAAAAAGTTGCTGTGCATAGAGTATCCTGTAAAATGCTGTTAGTGCTTTTGAAGATTTTATTGGATCTGGCATCGAAAGGGTAATTATATCGATATAATTTAGATTAAATATACCACAATGTTAAAATGAATAAGTTGGGATTGCATTTAAATATAAAACTTTATAAATATCTAAAGTACAGAAAATTAATAAAATATTATAAAAACTTTCATTAATTGCCACAAATTAGATAATTTCAATAAGTTGTTCCACAGAAGCTTTTTAATTCAGATTGTACTTACGATTATCCTTGAATAAGTTATTGTTTAAGAATGTTTTAGTCAAGTAATAAATTGAAACTTCCTTTATTTCCTTACAGTTTCTGCCAACACTCAGAACTAGATTCAGAGGAGGGTGAGGGAGAAGACACTACTGGAGACAGCGGTATGGGACTTGGTGAGGGAGAGGGACAGAAAGATGTCTCTGAACGCGAAGAAAACCAGGTGTGGGAAAGGGATAGATAGAATTATGTTCCGGGAACGAAAGATCATTGACTTTAGCGCTGTAGACAAAATTTATTACACACAAAAAAAATATTGTTTTTGTTTTCAAAGGATCAATTGGATGACGCGCATAAACCGGGTGAAGAAAAGAACGAACAAGATAAAGATTGCAAGGAAGAAGAGAAGGAGTCAATATGACTGACGACTTTGATTCACAAGACGTCGAACAGAAAGGTTAATAATATAGTCATATAAAATTAAGGTTTAAGCATATAAAATAGGGTTGTAAATTAAATAAATGTCCTTTTAAATTCCAGAACAATCAGATGAAGAAAATGATGATGACGATGAAGATAAACAAATGGGAGATACAGATAATGCTGCCGAAAAGTAAGTGAATATCATCATTATTTTTGCCACACATTACAATAATTATTGTAAAATGTGATCTTAAATGTCGAATATTTTTTAATATGTTTTTAGTCACATGTAAAATTGAAAGCAGAACCAATTTATTTGAAATTGACTAATATTGTTAAATTGTCATAAAGTCGCTTAGCAAGAGTTAGAACGTCCAATATATACATATGTTAAGAAAGATATAAGGAAAATAAAAGGATGCCTTTATTTTCATTATTGTATAAGTAAGATTCTATAAGCTGTTTTAAAAACACGGTATAGTTAAATTGCATTTGTATGAACGTTACAGCTCTAGTTAACCACTCTGTATAATATTAAGTAATTTTGTGTAATATAAATAAAGGAAATATACCTCTGTGGAATTCTTGCTACATATTTAGCTATTGCAATATATTTAAACTATTTAAATTTTCAAATTTCAGACCAAATATGAAATTTACCATATAAAACTATTTACAATAAGGTCCCGGATAATATTCTAGTTGCCAACCAAATATGTATTAATACGTTTATGCATATTTATATTTTTATGACACTTAATGCTAAGGTTTATCAAAAACATTTGATTTGTCTGTATTTATATAATCTTCTAAACCTGGTGTCTTCTTTCTTAAATCATAGTATGGAACTATTAGTGACCTTTACGAAGCAGGGATAATATTACAAAAGTTGTCGTCAAGTTCAATGCAAAAGAAATTGTTCAGCATTTAGATTGATTTTTTTAACTTGCACACATTTGGGCTACTTTAAGAAAGATTGTCATATGGAAATTATTTTCAATCGCAAGGCATTTATTAAGTGCTAAAACTAAAATTCAGAGAAATGAGGAACAATCTATGTATGTACATATATAAAAATTTTAATACCTTTTTCCCCTTGGTCACGGCATCACGCGTGAATTGCTGGACCGATTTCACTGATTCTTTTTTTGTTGTATAATGTATTTGTTATTGATAGGAGAAGGTTCTTATGTAATAAAAAAATACGAAAATTAGTAGAAAAGAAAATAACTACAATGTTTCACTTTTATGTTAAAATAATATGTCACTGGCGGTAATATCACGTAGTTAGAATAAAGCATTAGAATAATAAACACTTTGTTTTTGGAATAATGTTTATATGTATTAATATACCAATAAGAATCCAATAATCACAGTAAGAAGACAGACCATTGTCTGTCGGGTCAGTTATACTTAATAAAGAAATTAGTTTTATTCAGATAAAAGGTAACAGATATAGGCAGTGGCGGCTGGTGGGTTATCGAACTGGTGGTTCACTTTACTAAAATATTGACAAAAACAACAATTGACATAAAATATGTTTATTTTTTGTACATTAAATCAATGCGACGACATTTTTCTGTAGCGAAATGTTCTATCACCTTTTTATTAAAATCTGATTCCAGTTTCTGTCCAAATCGATTCTCCGCCAAAAATAATGCAAGGAAAACAAAAGAATGTATTAAGACGCTCACATCCACACAACCATTTCTTTCTATTATACATTTCACTTTTAAAACTTCGTATAAATGCTTTATTTTTCGATTTACACTCTTGTTTTAAATTTAAAAAGGGCCGTGGCGGCCCGGCCAATTTTATGTTCACTTTACTTTGAAAAATTTTGTTATTTTCTTTAATATAATCAATATTTATACTCATTTTCAACTAAAAAAAACACAGTACAGAATAAAAGTTCTATTATAGAAACGAAATAAAAACTATAACGAATTACGGAAATAATTATAAACAATAACGAATTAACGCGTCACGCATACAGTGAAAGTTGAAACAATACCAATAACGATTAACGAAATGTCAATCATAGCACCCATCCTTTCGGCCGGCCCCTTGCCGGCCGGCTCAATACGTCATACATCGGGTGCTCTCGGTAACCTTCGGCCGCTTCGTGCGGCGCGCGAGAACCGACTCGTTACTCGGTACATTTCTATGAACTATCTTTTGTCTCACGCGCCAGGCGTATTGATGCGTGTCTCATACAAGATGTATTAGCAGTCCTCGTGCACTCGCCGGAGCGCACGATATGAGTTTAGTAAAGCGCTCAAACTTTTTGACCATAATTGGAAATTAAATTTTTTATACCTTTTTGTATGTTTAAAAAATAAATATTAAAATGGTAATTTAAAAATTAAGATGACATAATATTTTGTAATTTTTAAATATTTTGAATTGGTGGTTCAGCGCACGAGTGCACTTAAGGTACAGCCGCCACTGGATATAGGGTTCGCCGGGTCAGCTAGTTATTAATAAAGCGAATTTTCAAAAGGAACATAATTTAAATGGATAATTATGAATTATAGGTTTCTCACAAATATATTGAATTTTTGTCTACACTGTGAATTTTGTTGTCATATAGTTTTGGTGAAATTTACAAATGTACATGTTAAGTACATGACATGTACATATATTTCAAATTGTATAAAAAACAATGAAATCAAATGATATTGTCAATTAAATGAAACTAATATTTTCGGATTTACTACGCGTTTTTATTTTTGACTATAAACTTCATACTCCCGACGTTTTGGCTACTTTACAGCAACCGTGATCACGGGCAGACGAGATGTGATATTGTCAATTGTTGAATTGCAATTATTAAAACTTATTATAAGTAAAATATTTGTATATATCGGATTTATTACAAATTCATTGTTTTCAAAGAGAGAGACGCCAGCTTCGCTGACGTTACAAATGTCACTAAAGCTCCATGATATTTTAAAATGAAACTTCAACTGTTCTTAATATTCCTGTATTTCTCGAAGGTTCTTCATAGTCACATACTTCAATGATACGCACTCACTGAACTCTGAATTCTCAAGTCTGCCGTCGTGCGTCCAGACGTCATATTTATACCATGATTTAAATCTAGTTCTATTCTCCTTTCAAACAATATTTGATTTCGTTTTACTTTTAACAATAATCATAAATACTAATGAGTTTTAATAAGAATTGATGACAGCCTCAAATTATTTTCACGTCTCATCCGTCATTAAAGCTGATAGCGCCGATAAGGCCATTCTGACAGGCGGTACGTGCTCTGCACCTGCCTGGTGATATATTCCCTCTTGGTTGGTGTTCGTTACGTTCTTGGACCAGTCCCCCGTCTCGTAGAGTAGATGGGGCAGGATCAAGAATTGATGCTTCATCTTCCGAAGTCATGCCGATACGGTCATACCGGTGTTTGCATTGTTTTTTGTGATAACAGAGAAATACTTTTGTAGTCTAGGTACTTCCACAGTAAACCTAGGTAACTTGATATTGTTACAATTATGGATATCAAATTTGTTGTGGTCATATGGGTGACGTTGTTTACTACGACACATCATCAGATGGTCATAATATCACGTCCAATTGTCCTCAAGCTCATAAATATTAATTAAATACAAACAATTAACCCTAACAATTATAATGTTACCAAAAGTATGTATTTGCGTTTTATTCTTTTTATATTAAAATACAAGATCAATAAATTGTAAAGATATGAGTGTTTTAAAAATATTATTACATTCCACGTCTGATACGCTTATAAGTTATAGCCATCTCTTAAAGTGAATTTTATTATAGAATGGAATTCAGAATACTTATTTAAATATACAAATATGTAATTAATTATTATTTGAAAATATTAAAATAAATGTTAATTTCAAATTCCTTAATAACAATTTCATTTCGGTCATAACAGGAATTTCATTTTCCTGACAGTATTCAGTCAACTTCTAAATAATATTCTTTATTAAAAATCTCTAACAAAAAAAGTAATATTGTTTGAAACCGCTATTAAATTAAATAAAAAAATGTTTTTCACTTAAATGAACTTGAATACAAATCATCAAAATTTATGCTATTTTAAATTAAATATTACATGTACTATGTATATAAATATATTTTGCGAATATTGCTCATAAATAACATGAAAATTTTATAAGAGAGCAGTAGATATTACTTAAAACTACATATAATTTTATATACTTTGATGCTTTTCATGACTTATCAAGTATTTTTCGCTCATTTTGCTGTTTTGTACAAAGTTTAGTGTGTCATATCAAACCCGACGAGTTCGTTTCAGTTGCATAAATATGTAACTTTACCTTTTAGTATTGCAAATGTTACTCATTTCATTATTAGAAATCCTTGTTAAACTAAGGACCATATCTAATTTTAATTCATAAAAATAATGCCCTATCTTTGCTACTTCGTCGTTCTAAATGAAAACAGTTCTTTTATTTGTGGAACAAAACTTTAATCATAATATTTATACCTGCCTTATACTATTTTGTAACTAATTTGTAAACATTATTAAATTTTTAAGTAAACGTTACATCTGGAAATGTGACTGGAAATGACATTTAAAATATTGCGTTTTACGTCACAGCTTATATTAGCTACAGAAATTAAACTATGTATCTTAATCTGTCAAGAAGTATTAATTTTAAACTCAGTTCTTAATGTTACTAATGGATTTGATTTAACAAATTTAGGTAAGAAATAAGTGTCCGTAATCGTTACTAGAGGCTTATGAATGATTAATTATTATAACATATATTCAAAAATGTCTGCGGCAAGGAGAATGATCTACTTTGGGGCGGTCAAATTTATGCTCCGTTTATTTCTCATATTTGACGCTGGCAAGCGATATAAAACCTATTGGGATGTTCCCGTTGACCCAGTATTATGAATTTGGTAGGCAGCTATCAAGAGAGAAAAGAAAAAAAACTTTACGACTTCCCACACTTTCATTGAAATGATTTCGTATTTAGTCTTAAAAATATATATATCATTAGATAAACGCCTTTATTCCGTTTGAAAGACACCTTCTACAAACAGTTTTCAAGATTATAATTCGTTCAACAAATAAAAACGTTGATATTGGCGAAATATTTAACAATTCCAATGAGTAGAAGTCATAGCGTAAGAAAAAACATATTTAGGAACAATTGTCACTACAAAAAGATCGGGGACAGTTATAATAGCATCTGGCTTGAAATCGAATTGCAATGTATTGCTTTCAAGTCCACCTATAAATATAATATTCTGTTTGACTATAAGACAATTTGGGAACTAAGGACATAAATCTAAATTCAATTTGGCTTAAGAAACATACTTAACAACATTCTCTGACTTGAAATAGAATTTGTCATAATGTTATGGATAGGGTTAAACTAACCTAACTTTGTACAAACAAAACTTAATAATAAAATAATGGATAAAATTAATTTGAATCTTTCTTTGTTGAAATCTTATTGGTTTGTTTTAAGACAATATTTATGAAGTTGTGAACAATTTACTTATAATTTAGATACATTTTATCGAAAAACAAACAAAATTATTTTAGCGTAAATAAACAATGGACTTAAAACTTCCAAAGTAAAATTTCTTTAAAGTAAATAAACTTCTTATTACATAATTTGTCTGCTGCGGGCTTTATGTTAATTTCGGTAAATTCTCTACTGGCTTAATATAACAAGGTATAAAGCATTTTAAGAATTCAGATTGTAAAACGTACAACACCTGTACATTTATATTGCTCCAACAAAGAAGTTTCAACAAATTAGTAGCGTAAATGAACAACATCTAGAAAAACAGTTTGCAGTTTTTAGTACCTGACGAGTTCGTTTTATTCTATTCTGGATAGGACGAAATATTCCTATCACGCCTAACAAACGCGAATCGATTGATGAATCGATTTCTAAAAAACATAGCTAAGAACACTCAACGGATATACCTTTCAAACAAAAAAACCGCATTAAAATCGGCTCATCCGTTTGGGAGCTACGTTACATCAGACAGACATATACACATACACAGACAGACAAATAGACACGTCAAACTTATAACCCTGTCGTTTTTGCGTCGGGGATTAAAAACACAACAGTAATGAATAAAGTTAGTAATGAATTTTGTATTATTTTCCAGACAAATCTACAAAGACCTATCATGCCTAGTGGATGTATGTCAGCAGGTTGTAACGTTGGATCGTCTCGTGTACTACGCATTAGAAGGGAGCTACGTACTATGGAAGATGTCATGCAGTTCGCGGCTCATCTACGGTTGTATGTGATACAGGAGAGCGAAATAGTGGCTGATAGAATCGTGAGTATATGTGTTTTATAAGGCAGCCCTACTAGGGCTACTACCTACTAAATGACTTGGGCCTGTCCAGAACTCACATTAACTCATTCCTGGATCGTACTTCGAAGGCAGTCCTTGTAGGTTCTTTTCAAATTTTGCTTAGGTAGAGAGAGGAGCTTGGACAGTGGAGGTGAGCGTTTAACGCGCGTTAGATAGGGACCCTTTAAACCTACATCTGAGTCGCAAGTCACAGACACTGTTGAAGCTCCTCTCACTACAACGATGGACCTGGCACCCGCACGGTGAATACATTGAATTCTAAAGAGGTTTTGTCTGCATATAGTTTGTATTGTGTTCGTTATTAATTGATTCATCCAAATTCATTATTTGGATAAACACTTTATTTTTAATAAGGATTATCATATAAAAGCATAGGTATAATTTGTTTTAGGATCAAACTAAAACGGTTTAGTGCTGCCATTTAGTTAAACTTAACCACATATACAGGGTGACTGGTGAATTACTATCGATACTTGAGGACGTGATATTTGACGATCATATATGACAAAATAAAAATTAATATGACATAAATATTAATAAACTTCTAAGTAAAGTTAACCAAAATTTATGTAATTAATTGCGCATCGTGTGAACACCCTACAGATTAGGTATACACACACACACACACACACACACACACACACACACGCGCGCGCGCGGCGTGGTGTTGTATCAACACGCCGCCGCACGCGTCCACACTTGGAACACTTGGAACGTGTCTACACTTTATTTATTTATACGGAAATTTGGTCAAAAATTAAGTACCTATTTTTTTATATAATTCGAATGAGAATCATGTACCGAGTATGCTCCTTAAATATTGATAGTAATTCACCAGTCACCCTGTATATTTTTGATTCTAACAATATAATTAAAAACTATAGTTGTTTTGTGAAGCCAGTACTTCTAAATCACATAACCTTAATTAGAAAAAAAAAACTATTATCTTAAACCAAGACACCTTCAATAAGTTAAGTTCAATATATAAATACACAAGTTGCATAGACAAATATTTTCCCGCGTAAAATTGAACAAACCAAATGTCATTGCTTAAGGTCACTTTGGGTGCGTTCGGGAATTTAAAGCTTTGGTTCAAATTAAATGTTTGTTCCCTAATATATCATGTTTCAGGAGTGTCGGTCACTGAACTCATTGGCTGAACAAGCCTCAGATCCTCGTAGTGATTTTGGATTACTACCGAGACCAACTCGACCTGTTCTCGAACATGTGTCTCAACAGACAGTACCTGGCATTGAACAGTCTATCACATTGATCTTATACTCAAGTAAGTTAAATCATTCCTTTAGAAATATGTATGTTCATATGGTTTAGAATTATTGATAGTAATTTTTAGTTTCCTTTGTCAGTACTTTAAAGTAACAATACATTTTATTAAATAATAACGACTTTTTAATCACTCGAAAAGTGTACTTTGATACGATATTTTATTGATTCACGATTCTGATAAAGAGCTGATTTACCCAAACAAAATATAGTTTTTGTCATAAACGTCGTAAGCATAGCGAAAACTACGAAGTATCTCTAAAATGTAGAAATATCTTTCAAATCAATTATCGCATTATGTCCAAATGAAAAAAATAATAAAATTATTACCTATTCAGATTTCAGATAACAAAATGAAGAATAAAAAGTCACACTCGTTGTGATCCATGTGCTAATAGTCCACGATGCTAACTAATATAACTAATATTTTCGGATTTCTACCGAAACGTCGAGATAACATAAAATACGTTTAGTACATCCGAAAATATTAGTACCATTTAAATGAATACTCTCTAAAGCCTCAGATATCATGAACAACTATAACATGATCTCCAGATGCATGTCCAACCCGGTGTTATCCCACGAGGTCCGCGCGTCCTTCTGCCGCCTCATGCTGCACCTGCACGTGGACCGCGACCCTCAGGAGCCCGTCACACCCGTCAAGTACGCGAGGCTGTGGGCAGAGGTCGCCGCCACCATACGAGTGAACGAGTCGGTACACACACACACACATCAACATTAACACACACATGCAAACACCCCGCGTGTTAAAAGACCAGTGATGTTGTGCTAATTTGTCTTTTACTGGAATGCATATATATAAAAGGGGGAGGAGGAGGATTTCTCCTAATTTCAGTCCGTGGCCAGGATCGGCCCCATATAAAGGAAAGGAAACGAAAATCCTTACGAAACCCATTATGTATGTACAAAAACCTGCAATTTTTTTTAATAAGTTAGCTAATTGAACCATCTGAATCGTCAGAATTTAACTATCTTTAATTCCGGAACGCGTTCCTGTCCAAAAAGGAAGTACCGGATTATGTTCTGGAGCGTTCCAGCTCAACAACACCACTGAGAAAGACACTCACACATACAAACATACAAGGCACACACAATGACACTACGATAAAATATAAATACATGTATGATATCAATTATTTTCATTACATTAATCATTAATTAATTCTGCCACAGCTATCAATGCGTGAAAGGCGGTCAGGACGCGACCAGGGAAAAAGTGAAGAAGCAGTTCGAGTCCACCATAGACTTCGTTGAGGACTACTTGTGTAAAGACGTGACTAGGACGTGGTACTTGAGTGACCACGACCAGAACAAGTTGACCTTTGAGGTCGTTAAACTGGCTGGAGAATTAACTTACTTTGGGTTTTATAGGTAAGATATTGATTTGTAGTTAAACAAATTCATATAAATATTCTTTTTCAATAAACTGACTTCTACTTCATATATATGTTTTAGTCTCCGTGATGATAGTACTGACGCTAAAATATACTAGCGATGTGTTAAAATACGTATTGATATCGAAAAACTATTACTTTGCTTATATAGAGCAAGATAATGTTAGTGAAAACACAATTAAGAGAGGCTATAGTTTGTGAGCTGTTAATATTGTGCAGATGATTATATTAAAGAATTATATTACCATGATTTCTCTAGTTCACTTCATTTGTCTATAAATGTATATTTTTCAATAAATAATATAAATTTGTCCATAATTTTCTAATTTAACACAGCTTCAGCGATCTTCTTCGGCTGACAAAACCTTATTGTCTTCTTGACTGTGTGACTGCGATCGATCTACTGAACGAAACGAACGCCCTCGCCGGAGAAGTGGAATGTGAGTTACATTAAATATAAACTAAACAAGATATACAGGGTGACTGGTGAATTACTATCAATATTTAAGGATTATACTCGGTACATGATTCTCATTCGAATTATGCAAAAAAAATAGGTACTTAATTTTTGACCAAATTTCCGTATAAATAAATAAAGTGTGGACACGTTCCAAGTGTTCCAAGTGTGGACGCGTGCGGCGGCGTGCTGACACAACACCACGCCTCCGCAGCGTGTGTGTTTGTGTGTGTGTATACCTAATCTGTAGGGTGTTCACACGATGCGTAATTAATTACATAACTTTTGGTTAACTTTACTAAGAAGTTTATTAATATTTATGTTATATTAATTTTTATTTTGTCATATATGATCGTCAAATATCACGTCCTCAAGTATCGATAGTAATTCACCAGTCACCCTGTATATACATAGGTTATTTATAAACATGTACGTACATCCTAAAAGATAAATGTAAAACATTAAAAAAGTTAATATATTTATTGTATAATATTCAATTTATGTTTATTTTAAAAACTTAATGTTACACGCAGCTGAGGAAAATGAAAAGAAAATATGTGAGTAGTATAGTGCAGAATAACTTTAGAAAATTATTACACATACTTGCCCTGGCCAAAAATATTGTTATATTTTAAATTTGGAGTCTATCATCTTTTTCCCGCCAATTTATGTAAAATATTTTTTAATATTAAAATAAGGATATACAGAATACTGAATGACTGTTAGTTTTATATAAAGTAGCCATGTAATCAAATACATTTTGTTAAAATCTAACTTCTAATAAGGAAGAACATATAAATGTATATATTTATGTCTGACCAAGATTTATATATTTGTTGCAGCGGAGGGGGAAGTTCTCCGGAGTATTGGCGATATGGGAGCAGTCATGACCTCCATCACACTCGGACCTGGAGCATTAAATGTAAATGTAACAGAAAACACATACAAACTATATTAAGGTCAGAACCAATTACTAATATATAACTCCAATAATATTCACTTAGTTTCAAACCACTGTAAGAACAAAAAATATCTGCATTTTTGACCACAATAATCCCTTAAAAAACTTGTTTCTTACTGAGATTTACAATTATTTAGTCGATTTATATATAGGAATGTATGTTGTTATTTAGAAAAAATATGTTTTTTTAGTGTTGATTATACTATAAAGGATAAATCAAGACTCAGTATTTGCAATCGAAATAACCAAAATGTATGTTCTATTAGCAGGTGGTGGGCGGAGGGCCGGCGTCCTCGCCGCCCGTCAGCCTTGGCCCTGGCCCGGAAACATCCACTAGTGATGGAGACCAAGCTGAAGATTATAGAAATACTGCAGGTACGATACTAATAACAGCTCTGGAGATGTTACAACAACCGACACACATACTCAAAGCAAACGCACTCTTAACTATTTATTTATTTTCTTTGAAAAACACTTAACTATGCAATTTACAGTAAACGTTGACGTCCACACTAGGCTAGGCCTGTATCGTGGAAAGTTATACTCTAATTCTTAATTATATTTATATAGATACTGATCTAAATGTTCGAATGAAACTACATATTTATTTATGATAAAATCAAGTGTAGTAAAACGAAAATATTGGTTTATTTAAATGAATATTCACGAAAGTCTTAGATCTCAGTATGATTAAAAGGTTCTTCAAAAATTTGTATTGTACGGCTAAACTAACAATTCTTGGAAAGTCTTTACTGTTTTACAAGTTTAAGAAAAACGTTTCTTCAGCTTGATACTACTACTATACTGACCAAAATAATACATTACTATGAAAGTGACCCAATATATACAAGAAATATTCTCCACAGTTTATCCTGGACGTTCGTTTGGACTACCGCATCAGCTGTCTGCTGTCGATCTTCAAGAAGGCCATCGAGACCTCCTCGCCGGACGCTCTCGGTCGAGTGGACGTGGAGGCCATAGGACTACAGGACGAGGTTATCTTCAGCTGTCGGTATGACACACACACACATACATACATACCAACACCGACTAGCGCGAGATACAAATACAAAGACCATTGTATAAGAAAGTCATTCAACTTAAATTTTAACTCGAACATGTATAAAGGAGATCATTCTTTTTGGGCCTTTTTTAAAAGTGCCGGCCAACAAAAAAAAAAATGGTACATATTTGTAGAACTAACCATTTGGAACAATAGTTAATATGGCGCAAAAGTTGTAGGATCCAAGATATAGAAGTTATACAAGTTTCAAGATTCATCATTTTGGTACTTTATTTTTTTCTGAAAGTGCCAAGAAACATAAAATAATGATTGATATTGCTAGAGTTAAGCTTCTCAAGCAAATCATTATAGCCATAATCTGTTAGAAACATGTCGTTTTTATGTAATACTAGCGAACCCGACAGACGTTGTTCCGCCAAGTATCTGAACGCATGCAACACATTTCTTGATGATTTTATTATTTGTCTAACCTAATATGTATATCGGGGTGCCATTTTTATATATAAAAAAAAATTGGCCTAGAAGCACTTTTAACTGATTTTGTACCATTTCATGTCGGATTTGATCATATGACGCGAGAGCAAGTGGCGCAGAGGAACCTCATAGTGCCAGAGCGATAATTTGGTAATCCTAATAGTCCGATTGAAGAAAGAAAGGCCATCTCTATACTTGATGGCACTTACATATATTTACGGAAGAGCACTAATTTCTTTTTTCAAAGAAAATCTTATAGCAACCATAACTTTCGAAATCTTTTAAAGCCTTTTTAAAATATTTGTTGCAATGGAACTATAATAGCGGTAGATGGCCCATCGCTGCAACAACCTCCGATGCCCACATTATTTTATGTTTCCTGGCACTTTCAGAAAAAAATAAAGTACCAAAATGATGAATCTTGAAACTTGTATAACTTCTATATCTTGGATCCTACAACTTTTGCGCCATATTAACTATTGTTCCAAATGGTTAGTTCTACAAATATGTACCATTTTTTTTTTTGTTGGCCGGCATTTTCAAAAAAGGCCCAAAAATGTATGAAGCCTGAATGATCTCCTTTAATCACATATGTACATATGTGATTTTATTCAGTTCAGTATCATGATATTAAAATGTTTAAAAAATTTATCTCGTTTCGTTGGCAATGTTCACACATGGTGTTATATAATTTCATGTAGATGTCGGTTGTACTATTGTAACTAATCGGTGGCGGGTTGATAGTAACATGCGGTCTGTAGAATTTTTTTTTTCATCTATTTCTTATTAGTACTACTTTTATAAGTATTTATTACGAACACTTCTTGCTTCTATTAAACAATTACATATTAATCAGTAAATTTCATTCTATTAGATTCATTTGAATACATAAAATTTTTACTATTTTTATTTTTCACACTAGATAAATTACCATTAGCTCTAAATTATCTTTCATCGGTTTATCTATAATTGGGAATTAAAATCGTAGAAAGCACTTTGAGATAAGAAAAACCATTTAATTCTTATTTCGTCATACTGGCGATTGGTATTAATAAATTAACAATTATTTCAGAGCAATTCAGACTGTGCCTGACAACTGTCTTCCAAAAAATGTAGATTTGTTAGTAAGATTGAAATCTATTGCATGATGCATGATGAAAGTACCGCTATTAACCGCATGTATGATGCTATGATTTCTTTGCTTATATGTGGACATCTGATATTTCTGTATTTCCTTAACTTAATTACATTACAATACAATACATTTCGAACAATTAAGGAAATGTTAGAATAAAATAGTTTGTATGTTACGCATGTTTTGTCCCAAGAAGCTTTAATATTTTTTGCGAGAAATAAAATCCTCATTACTAGGACTAACTAGTGTTACCTCTCCAACCGCAGCAAGCGATATTACACTTTACAGCTAATACAATAAAATCGACATCCTATTATCGGAAAGATTTAAGTTATTGTGAAGTGTTCTCTGTATAATTCTAACCTTTGTTTATTTTGATTTAAAAAACCCGTTACCCGAAAAAAGATTCTTTTTTAGGCATAATGCTTATAATCCTATTGCGATTTGTGATTTTCTCATATGATATTATATTTTAAACCTTAATAGTGATACAATAAGGTTTAAAATTCAGAGACGGTTTAGACCTGGATGCTTGCGGCGGTCGTATGGTGTTGAGAGTTCTGCTGCAGCTGTGTTCCCAGGGTGCTTCGGCCAGTCTCGTTTCAGGAGCCCTAGCGCTGCTATTCCGTCATTTCAGTCAGAGACAAGAAGTTTTGGAGGCTTTTAAGCAGGTCCGCTTTATAAATTAACCTAATTATTAAAAAAAATAAGTATTACCCGCAGATTTCCGGGATGTAAAGTAGCCTATGTGTTATTCTTGAACGTCAGTTTTCTGTATACAAAATTTTATCAAAATCGGTTCAGCTGTTTTAGCGTGAAGAAGTAACAAACATACACACACACACACTCACACAAACCTTCGCAATTATAATATTAGTAGGATTAGTATTATATCAACATACCTTAGTATATTAAATATTTTACAAGATAACTCATAAATGCAAGTAATGAAGTCGACAAAAAGAGATCCTACGTAGTTTCTCATCATATGTGTGAGATTTTAATGTAATCTTTGTAGACTATAATATATTTATCGTTATATTCCGTTCAGGTCCAACTGTTAGTGTCTGACGCGGACTTGGAGTCCTACAAACAGATCAAGGCCGACCTGGACATACTGAGACAGAGCGTTGAGAAGTCGGAGCTGTGGGTGTTCAATAAGGGACGCGCCGGGATTATAGATGATCACAGCGGTGAGAATTTAATATAGTTATCAAATTAATAAATTCAAAATTTCAACTTTTTCGAATTGTCCTGCATATACCGGCAAAAATTATTCCATATACATATATTATCTGCAGTTCTAAGATATTTTATAAATTTTCTATACCTAAAACATAACATAAAAAACAAACATTCATTCATACATCATGAAATAGTGGTATCTACATACTTAGGACTGTATAACTTGTAGATAATTATTAGTATCACCTGTAGATGATGAAAGAATATTGTTCAAAAAATATATAAATATTATTAAACATATATAAATCAATACTTTTCTAGATATAAAAGGCGCCGTTGATCCTGGCGGGGCGGAGTTGGAGCGAAACGCGTCCTTAGACAACGTGCGAGCACCGAGAGGAGATCGACAGGAATACGATAAGATTAAAGAGGTACAAAATAAATATTGCATTTATATCAATCTTCTACCCGGCAATTTCCCAGCTTTTAGCCAGGGTCTGCCTTACATGTTGTGAATAGTTTTGGCTAATTGTTCTTACGACCGGCCGCCTGCCTGACATCAACTCTATTTTGGGAATGCATAAATCAGTGATGTCTAAATACTCTTAGAAAGTATATATGACTCGGAAAAATCACATTGGTACTTGCCAGGATCGAACCCGCGCCCTCGTGCACGAGAGGCGGGCCTTTTAACCACTAGGCCACTTAAGTCAGTAGTTGACTTAAGTTGCATTTATATTAATGTTTCATCTAAATTGGCGCTTCAATCTCTGATAGTCACTACAAATGATAAGTTGATGTAAAAATTTATTCGTCAACTTTAATAAATACTCAGTAGCACAGTCGACATAGTGACTTGGATACCGTATCGAACAAGTTATAAGTTCAAATTTGATGGATCCCAGTAATTTTATCTAATATATAAAATTCTCGTGTCACAGTTTTCGTGCCCATACTCCTCCGAAACAACCTGACCGATTTTGATGAAATTTTTTGTGCTTATTCGGTAGCTATGAGAATCGGCCAACATCTATTTTTCATCCCCCTAAATGTTAGGGGTAGTCCACCCCTAAATTTTTTTTTTTTATTTTTTAGACAAAATTTTTAATTACTATTTTTTTATGATACAACGTACAAAAATACATACAATCCTAAATTTTCACCCTTCTACGATCAACCCTTATTTTTTAATAGCTATTTTAGTAATTTAATCATTTTTCATCTCCGGTCGATAACTGATCAATCGTCATTTAATAAGTTATCCCCGCCAGATATCTACAGGTGTCACTTCTGACCCAGTAAACAGCACGGAGTAGGGATGAGAACGAAGCCGGTCTTCTGTTTCTCTCACACAATTAGACTTCTCTCACTCCCTACACAGTTGTCGGCCATCGTTATTGTTTGTGCATCAAGTGTAGTAGTAACGTTGACAATTATTATTTTGCTAGCTCAGTGTAACTCTCATATTAACTATTAATCATTCCTAATCACTTCAAAACACGGAGATTTATGGCTTTAATAGGTAAACTCCAAAAATATAAATAAAAAAACGTAACAGATATTTCTTGATTATAGGGCGAAACGAAGTTCGCCGGGTCTTCTAGTTATAACATAATATCGTTAATTCATAATTGGTAATACAGAACTTCCAAGTTGTTTTTGTTGATAATACATAAGATATTAAATAATTTATTTAAAATTTTTATTTAATTATCACCTAAATTCAACAGGTAGACAATAAGATTAATTTTTTTGCTTTGCGTGAATGTTGTGTACATCTGTAATTGTCACTCATATCAGGTCCTAGATTTTTTTTCTATTTTATCTTTGTTTATGTGTGCTGAATATGTGTGATGTTGATGTACCTTTTAAATAAATAAATTTAAACATTGTATAAAACAGATCCTGGAACGTATGATCGAGTACTGTACCCAGGGCAACACGGCGAGGGAGGGGGCGACTCGAGACCGCGGAGACACGAACAGAGGCTACTGAGGAATATAGGAGTACATAATGTAGTGCTGGACCTGCTGCAGGTGGGTGGCGGAGCAGTTAAAACAATATATCGATACGAGCAGGATTTAAACCCTATATATGTGTATGTATGTATTTATATATATCACAAATGTAAAACAGTATTCTCAAGGGTGGCAGGTTTCATTACTAGTCACGTCAATAATTAATAGTTCTTTCTATTTGGACTTCAATACAAGTCTTAGCTCCTTGCTGTAATAATAAAACCAATAGTACTTAATACTAAAATGCTGAAGTGCAGGAAAAGTAAATGTTACTGCTTTTTTAAGTTTTTTCTTTATCTTCTCACTTAAAAGCCATTGTTGCTTTTACAAAACTGTTTCCGGAAATATGCTATACCTACACTCATGATATAGGTGTAAATCATTTAAGATCTACGTTTATTTTCTACAAAGCAAAAAAAGGAAAGAATAATTTTCTGCTGTATGTTATAAATATATTCTGTAATCAATTATTTCCAGGTGCCACACGATGAGGACGACGCTGTTATGGACGAGCTGCTGGGCCTGGCGCACGAGTTCCTCCAGCACTTCTGTCACGGGAACACACAGAACCAGGCCATACTACACAAACACCTGGATCTGTTCCTCAACGCTGGAGTAAGAACAGGCTATTGAATATAAACAATTGTACTGTTATTTTGTTAAATATCGTATTTTATTATAATTATTATTACAATTAGTTGGTATTTTTTACATATATGTCTAAGTTTTCACAGTGTCTCATAAACCAATATTAGTTTTTCCGTACACTGGAATTCATTGTCGTTAACTCACAGTTACTTTGACATCTCAAGACATTTATATTTTATACTTCATGTATTAAACAATAAGAGAAATAAAAGAAATCAAGTCAATAATATAATGATACGTGTATGATAAAATAGAGTAATAAAATTAACTAAAGATATAGAAATAATATAAAGTGCACAATCTAACAAATAAGTAACATATGCAAGGTAAATGTAACCTGATTATTATTATTTTATATATACCATAGCGCTAAATTATTGTTTTACAATTATAGTATAGCCAGCGACCAAAGCATCAAAACGATAGTTTTATTCAGACAAATTTTTACATCAGATCCGTGAAGCCCAGACCGTGTGCTCGATATTGGAAGAGAACGCAGCTCTGTGCGCTCACGAAGGGAACGAGAAGGTCGCCGCGCACTTCGTACACTGCATCGAATCCCGCGGACGGAGGCCCGCCTGCCTCAAGTTTCTGAGAACTATAGTACGAGCGGGACCTCACCATATACGGAGGAGCCAGGACCTGGTCATGCAAGAAGTAAGTTCCTCTCCCTTCACCCAACATGGCATGCATGGTTTTAAGAGACGAAACCTCTTAAAATTCCATGATTTCCCGTGGTAGCGAGTCTATCGTTGTAGTGAGAGGAGCTTCAATAGCTCTTAGGACTTGTGACCCAGGAGTAGGTTTAAGAGGTCCCTATCTAAGGCGCATTAAACGCTCACCTCCATTTTTAAAGCTCCTCTATCAAATATTACCTAACATAAATTTCTATTTTCAGTAATATAGTTATGTTATATCACATGCTTATGTCGTCAATGTATTATGTAAACACGATTTTTTCTCTGTTGTTCAATAATAAATCTATCTTCGTTAATAAATATCTATTCTATCATTTGAGTTCATGAATGGAAACTCGGAAACGCTCAGTATTTAGTTAAACGACGCATACTTGTACTAAGGTACATATAATACATATATTTAATCGTACTTCATGTTTCATTATAGATGCTGAATGCCGGCGAGGACGTGCTGGTGTTCTACAATGATAAAGTACTCTTCAACTACTTCATCAAAATGATGAGGGAGTACAAACAGACGGGAGAGATGCCTGAAGCTCTCACGTAATATATATGCCATTATATGACCATTTCAAAATTTATAGTCTTGCTCTGGCATTTAATAAGGATTTAAAATAATTATGCATTAATTACGAAAAGTTTGAAAACAAAATTAACCAACCCAATTTTCATTACTTTAATGGTCGAATTTGTATACATTATTAAGGTACAACAGCGTGAGATATATATGCAAGAAAGGTTTATCAATAGCTTCTTTGACAATCTAATATAAATATGCACTTAATATTACATATAATTAATAATATTTATGTATATATTTCTTGCAGGTACCACATAGACCTCATAAAGCTGTTAACATGCTGTACCCTCGGGAAGAACGTGTACACGGAGATCAAGTGTCACAGTCTGCTGCCACTAGACGACATAGTGGCCATGATCACACACCCTGACTGTATACCAGAGGTCAATCACACTTATACATATGTAACATACATCCATGTAGCTGAAATCGTGGTAGTAATTAATACTATCGCAACTTAGTCACAAAAATATTAATCAAGACCGAATGTTGGATAATTAATTATTTATTAAAATATCAAATTGAATTAATTTTATTATTTAACTCAATTGGCTTGCACAAACTAAGCTTAATATTATAAAATGAATGAGAATGCTAAGAAGTTATTGTAAACAATATGTATATGATATCAATAGGGCCCGGATTAATATTTAAATACATATTTTTAATTTTCGCGATTTTTGGTCTAGAATGTGTTTTTTACATGGATTGTCATATTTAGACTGAACAACCAACTTTTATTTTCCATATTTTACCATATTTCAAAGTTAAGTCCATATTTTACAAGAAAATGTCACAATCATCCATATATTCACAAAATACATAAAATTTACGTTCCCGCCACTAATGTTTTGGATAAAAGTAAAGGATTTTAGACGCTAAAAAATTAACAAAATTCTGTGCGAAAGTTCCGAGTTTAATTATGAAAGTATTTAATTTTATACTGCATATTTTTTCCATATTTTTGATTTTTTTCGTCCATATTTTATGTACATATTTTAGATTTTTTAATACATACTTATCCGGGCCCTAGTTATGATACATATGTAATTGTATTATTCTTAAATTATTTCTGTATTCTTATGACAATTATAATTTATTCTTTTGCTATTTCTAAATAAAAAATATTAAATAAACATATCTTTCTTTATTTTTTTTTACAGATTATAATATGGGTCTTAACCCATATTATAATCTGTAAAAAAAAATAAAGAAAGATATGTTTATTTAATATTTTTTATTTAGAAATAAAAAACGCTATGTCTCATATTTAATTGGTTGTTTCATTTACTTATAAATGAAACAACCAATTAAATATGAGACATAGCGTTTTTATTCAATAATCAATAATATTGTTGTTTATCGATAGAATATTTAGCATTAATAATATATACAAGGAAACAATAGCAACTAAATAGATCTTAAAACTTAATACCGCGATGATTTATTTAAAATTATGTAATATTATAATCAAGCACACATATATCTTAATCAATTTTAACTATTTAATTTATCCTAGCGTTCTTCTTGGCTCTAACGCCAGCGAATGTTCAAGCTTGTTATTCTAACAATTCTAGGTCTTACGTGCTTCAGTCTCAAACCTTTTTTTATTACATTCCTCATGATACCATTCTTTATACATACATTTATATATATCTGAAAAACGATGTGAGCAAGCGTTGCCGTACATAGTATTTCGACGATCAAATCAACTTAATTTTATCTAAACATAAAACGTATATAAAATTATAATGTGTTAGTTTTTAATGAAGTTTCATTTAAAAATATTTATATTTTAAATGGTATTAATTTAGATTGATTTTATACTGTCCGTCAGTGATACTGAACGTGAAAACCAATATATAATAATACATTGTGTACCTATCTATCTAATTTTATCAGAAGTTGTGCAAATAACGAAACCAATTTTTATTGACCCATAAAAAGACGAGCCAACATATTTCTTCATAGCGAGAATGTTAGTTTCATTAACCGATCATTATGCTTCTAATATAACAATATCAAAACTGTTAGTATCAGAAACTTGTACTTAATTTAAATCTTAATATTATTTGATATTTCTACAGTGTTAACATCATGTAAGCGGTTATTTTCAAGACTATAAAGCTAAGCTATCTATAGAGGTTAACGGGTCAAGTAATATGGACCGATGTCGAATATACGACGGTACAATTATAAGAAAATACATAGAAATTTTTCACCGGATAGATTACATGTTAGATCCGGGAAAGAGAATTGTAAAATCCTTTATATGTACGAGTATTGTCTTTTCATTTTTATGGTTTACGTAAATATCCTGAATCGTCACATTTCAAGTATTGTATAGATTTTTCTTTAACATTTTGTAATAGCAAATACCTAGTGTGCATTTGCTAAGCCTAAGCCGATAATAGTAAAAATGCATTATTATAAAGAGAATATGTATGCATCAGTATTTATTTCTTCGTTTTGCTAGAACTTGACGTCGGTTTTGGAATCATAGAAAGAGATCTGAAAAGAAAAATTTTTTCAGAACTACATCAACACACTATTAAATTATATGCATTTTCTAAGCGCACGGTAGTGCGCCGGCCAAGTTCCACAGGCCGCGCGCATGCCGTGCACTATTTACACGAACCGTTTCGACCCACTTTTGAACCCCCTGTAGCTCAGTGCCTATTGCAAGTACAGAGATAAAATTTTACCTACGTAATCATATACTAGTACTAAAGCAGTATGCCAAATTTCATAGATAAAGCTTCAGTAGATCCTGAAATATGACCCTGTGAAAGTAGCTAATTTTGGCACTGACTCACTGACAGGTAATCAAAATCTCTAGGCCACTTCCCATTGTTTTGGCATTATGAAATTTGGTACACAGGTTGTGTGTTATATGTAGATTAACAAGAAATTAAGAAATCGGTCAAGCGTGAGTTGCCTCAATTCTAAATATCGAATTTTTAATAAATTCGACCCACTCTTGACCCCCCTGTAGCTCAGTGCCTATTGCAAGTACAGAGATAAAATTTTACCTACGTAATCATATACTAGTACTAAAGCGGTATGCCAAATTTCATAGATAAAGCTTCAGTAGATCCTGAAATATGACCCTGTGAAAATAGCTAATTTTGGCACTGACTCACTGACAGGTAATCAAAACCTTTATATAGGCGCTCAGCTCAGCACAATAAAATACATAATAATGAAATATTAATAATTAATAATATGAGTACATCTATCAATCGGTGATAAATGAAACTAAAAAATAAATATAGTTTAAAAAAAACTAAAAAACACGCTCCAATGATGAAAGAAACCGCGTGGAAACTAATTTAACCTTTACAACCTTGGAAATCAATTTAATTTAAATTGTTTAAAATAAACAATAAATGGTATTATTGAAAAAAAAGCGTTGGCCCTTCTCAAGAAGTGATATATGAAGCTCATCACGCTTTTTTTCACAAAAATACCATTTATTGTTTGTTAATTTATTTTTAAATTAATATTATTGTGAAAAAAATGTGGGGCGCTTCTTAAGAACTGATATATACAGGGTGACTGGTGAATTACTATCGATACTTGAGGACGTGATATTTGCCGATCATATATGACAAAATAAAAATTAATATAACATAAATATTAAAAACTTCTAAGTAAAGTTAACCAAAAGTTATGTAATTAATTACGCATCGTGTGAACACCCTACAGATTAGGTATACACACACACACACATTTGCGGTGGCGTGGTGTTGTATCAGCACGCCGCCGCACGCGTCCACACTTGGAACGTGTCGACACTTTATTTATTTATACGGAAATTTGGTCAAAAATTAAGTACCTATTTTGTTTACATAATTCGAATGAGAATCATGTACCGAGTATTCTCCTTAAATATTGATAGTAATGTAAAAATATTGTCATGTATTCATAATGCACACTGTATAACTTAATTAAATATTGCTTACCTAAAAAATCAGGTTTCTATTGTTTAGGTACGATTTCTTGAAAAAAAGTATTGAAATCTCACCAAAAACGTGCCTGTTAAAAAGGGGGCCAAGTACCAATCGGCTAATTGTTTGCCTAAAAAAGGGTTGAAATCCAATCTAATGCCAAGTAGTGATGAATAAATCACAAAATGGTGGTAAGTCACCCCCTGTTAACACTGATACAGAGGCTGGTGACTATGATGGGGTCACGAGGAACGAACAAGTGACTAATAATGGAGTATCACAGGTGTTGTCCGGTGAAATATTGCTCGCGGGAACGCCATACCTAGAAACGACTAATGTTGTTCATCCAACAGGCAAGTATTAACTGATCAAATATAAATTGCTTTAGAACTAGTCTACTAGTTGTCGCTTTAATTTTATACTATACTAGTTTTTGCCCGCGACTTCGTCCGCGTTAATTTCGTCATTAGTAATATATGTATAGCTGACCGGGCGAACTCTATCCCGTCTTAAATACCTGGTGGTATTGGTATTTATTAAATTTTTCCTGTTTCAATCAAACAGAATGATTGACATATTAGTTAGTTGTCAAATCTAATGTCAAAAAAAACGTTTGTATGGGAAATAGAAAAGGGCTGTTTTTAGGGTTTGCTCGGCAATTATTCAAATTTTTCTCACCTTTTATACTTTCCCTGAACCTCCACGAACATTTCAAGACTAAGATAAGATAAATCCGTTCAGCTGTTCTCGAGTTTTAGCGAGACTAAGGAACAGCAATCCATTTTTATATATATAGAAGATAGAAGAAGAAGATTCTATTTAAATGAATAAATTTTCACTGGTATAGGATATGGTAAAGAATGTCAACCAGATTGTAAAGCTTCGAGAAATGAAAGATGCCAGAGGATCGATAGTGTTATGAAGTGCGTGTGTAGACCAGGTTTCGATAGAATGTTCCAGATCGACCGTGTAAACGTAAGATATCACTATTTTTTATTATACTAAAAATACAAAACCAGTTAGTATTTTAACTATTTTAACATAATATTTTAAATATGCTCAATTTTAGCCACATGCACGTACTCAGTAAGATTTGGACTAGGATCTAGAGACAACAATCAAATTCCATAAGAATTTATCGGACAAAAGAATATGAGAGATTGTCATTGGCTAGTCATGAAGGAATGTTGTTTGCAGCTTAACTTAAATGAATTTTTCTTTAGCTTTCCGATAACGCTCATGAAATACGTTATATGTAATTATAAACCTAGATTAAAAAATATATATTATTCTGATTTATGACTGAAGATTGACATCGTTTAATCAATTTACGCTTACAATTTCGATATATTAGTATGTACCTATGACAGATAATATTCTACATAACATAAGAGATATATAAATTTATTAACTTTCATTATTACGTGCCTACTGAATCCCATTCCCACTGTCTCAGCACCAGCATATATAACCAGACGGCGACTTCGTACTGCATTATCTACACTTACTTCTATTCTACTTTAGTGTTGTCGTTTCTTCATAGATACAATATTTCAATATTCCGTTTTCGCGATGTCCAACCTCCAGAAATGCTCGTCATTGGAGTAGAACATCCGATACTTTGTAACAAGATTTAAAACCATTGCGAAAACGGATGGAAATACAATACTAGTACGTAACAATATGTGTGTCAAAATATATTATTAAAATAAATGTGATCACAAATGAGTTTACTACAGCAGTATAAACACAAGCCTGATGTTTTATTGATATCCCCTTTAAACATTTCACAGGTTTTGTTACTATAAAACATACTTTACCGCATTTAAAATTTGGACTAAGTTCCTATACATAATTGAATGAAAAGCATCAGTGTAAGCCGTAAGGTTTACAAATTGATATTGTAAACATATAATTTTTGTAAAAATTTCCAGATATCCAAAATCTTGAGCCTTTATGCTTGACGACATATCTTTTCACAAATACAATCCGATCCTTAAATGTTTTCATCTATATTAATAAAGAGGAAAGATTTGTTTGTTTGTTTATTTGTAATGAATAGGCTCCGAAACTACTGGACCGATTTCAAAAAGTCTTTCACCTTTGGAAAGCTACATTATTCCTGAGTAATAAAGGCTATATTATATTTTAAAAAAAATTAGGGATCCTTACTAAAACTCCGATAATGTAACCCAAGGTGTAACAAAATGATCTGAAAAATTCCTTACGTCGCGTGCGCTGCGAAAACTATTGATTACAGAACAAAATCATTTACTACAACTTTGCAGAAATCATCATTATCTACAAAAAGTGTTTCGACAGCATATGTCTAAATATTATAGTTATGTTGCAATAAGCGGTTTTTTATTCTAAAAAATTAACTTATATGCCGCCGCTTGAAAAGGCTCTTTATTTGTACCTTGATATTAAACAATATCAAAATAAATTACTTTATATTCAAGACGACTTAATGCCTTTTTATAACTTTTTGAATTATTCAATTCGGACATTTCATTCGGAAGATATCACAAGTTTAAAAATGCAAGTATTAGAAAAAAGTCGCGTGGTTGACGCTCACCTAGTCAGCATGCGATGTAGGCTCCATGTAAGCGTCACTGGGGTACGGGGGGGAGGCAATCCCAACTAATATTATAAATGCGAAAGTAACTCTGTCTGTCTGTCTGTTATACTTTCCCTCTTAAACCTCTCAACCGATAGTGATGAAATTTGACACAGACAAACTTGAGACCCTGAGAAAAATATAGGCTACCTTTTATTGCGAAAAAGGGGACGAAGAGGTTGAAAGTTTGTATGGGATTTCTTAATTTTAAAAGATAAAACCATCAAACTTTATATTTAAGCACTTGATAGGATATATTTATACATTTGTTTTAGCGTTTTTGAAATTTCAACCAGTGAGGGGATGAAATAAGGGTTGAAAGTTTGTATGGGATTTTGTCATTTTTGGGGATAAAAACATGAAACTTTATATTTAGGAACTTGATAAGAAAAAACAATTTGTTCTAGCGTTTTCAAAATTTAAAATCGTTTGTTATCTTTACCACCGTGGGGGTGAAATTCTACACACGGAATTCTCGAAATTCGAACGGAACAGAACGGGAACTACGAAGCTAAACTTTTTGTATACAAATTTTTAACCACTCAACCTAGGAACATCATGTTTAGAAGTTTTGGGTGTATCAAGTTAAAAAAAAATGGCTTTTGAAGTTAAAGTTCCTTTTAACGAATAAATATCTAAAATAAATAACGAAGAGTACCTACTCTGCATCGCCGCCGATGCCCTCGGTCGCCGCACAGTGGGAAAGCCCCATACAAGGCCGTCTCAAAACCCCTTCACATGAAAGTCGTTGTTATGCAGTAAAACTAATTAATTAATATAGTCTTATAAATAAGCTTTCTTTTCTTTATTTCTTGTAATTATTTTTTGCAAACCATAATATATATTAAAAGGCATCAAAGTTGACTCATGTCCAATGGTGTTATTTTAGCCCAGTACATTACTACAATTCAACGACACATTAGTTGAAAGTTTTACTAGTTAGTTGAAAGTTTTACTAGTTAGTTTTTTTTAACCTAAACCACTGAACTGATTTTAATGAAATTTAGTACAGAGATAGAGTTGACCTTGAGAAAGAACATAGGATACTTTTTATCTCAGACTTTTGATAAGTTCTCTTGGAAACGCGATATAACCGAACTCCAAGCGGGCGAAGCCGCGGGCGGAAAGCTTGTTAGGAAAATGAAAACAATCAATCATAAATACAAATTTTAATATTGATCATATTAATTTAACTAAATGAAGTAAATTCTGTAGCGCTTACCACTTCATAAACGTATGCCGCTCTATAATTTTGAAAATAATGTAAGCTAAAGTTGGTAATGAAGACGTGACGATTTTTTTTCCATATAATTTAATAAACACAATATAATTATTAAGCTTCAATGAAAATACTTCAACACTTAAATATTAAGTATTCTTTACAACACAAAACGAAACTAATATAGTTATTCCTTGTTTCCAGTTCGGTCAAAAAAATATTCGATACTAGCTTTTGCCGCGGCTTCGTCCGCGTGGAATAGTTACTTTCGACAGATTTTTGGTTCTTCCCACATAGTTCCCGTTCTTGCGGGGTTTTTCTCGATTTCCCGTAGAATTTTCAGGATGAAACCTATGTTTTTTTATTAATAATGAAGTACTCTTAATCAACAACATATTTATTTGTTTATATGAATAAAGATTAATATTATTATTTTGATACAACTTAAACAAATTATTTCGACAAAATTAGGTACCATAAAAACGGTTTTTGTGAGTTAATCTTAAAAGATAGACATATACTGTCGCGAACTGTTTTTTAAATCATTAAAAGAGCTATTATTCTTTAATACATATTTTTTGTGTATCTTGAACCGTTTTCACGGCGCACGCAACGGAAGGCTTCAAAGATGAAATAATTTCTCCCGTTTTTTACACATTTACCACTATATCTTTGCTAATATTGGTCGTAGCGTGATGTTATATAGCTCACAGCCTTCCTCGATAACTGGACTATCCAACACAAAAAGAATTATTCAATTCGAACCAGTAGTTTCGGAGATTACTTTATTCAAATAAATAAATAAATAAATATGTTGTTGGTTAAGAGTACTTCATTGTGAATAAAAAAAACATAGGTTTTGTCCTGAAAATTCTACGGGAACTCAACCATTCTGAAAACCCCGAAAGAACGGGAACTATGTGGGAAGAACCACAAATCTGCCGGAAGTCACTATTCCAGGCGGACGAAGTCGCGGCAAAAGCTAGTATAAAATATTTATCTATATATAAAATAAGTTCAATATAATCATAGTTGAGGTCCAATAGTTATACCAAAGTCGGCGTAGTCCAACATTAGGTCCCATCATCATCAGCGGCCTCCAGCAGCTCCACGAAACTGTGGTTCAGCAACACGAAGGACTCCCTGCCTCACCGCCCGTCACCTGCCACATAACTAAAACGCTGCAATGGAAAAGTATACATACAAACAATGGAATTATTATTAGTACTCTTCTAATAACTTTAAAGACATTTACATGAAGATGTTATAGTCATTTCATTTAAACATTGTGAGCAACTTGTGCATTATTTATATTTACGGCATAAGTAACATTAATTGAAGATCATTTCTTAGCACTTAGCAAATCTATTCTGCTATCATTTGTAAAAAACGTGACACCTGTCATGGCATTATATTATATTAAATCTTTCACGAAAATTACTAAGTTATGAGTAAACAAAATATGGTTTTTATACAGGATGACTGGTGAATTACTATCGATACTTGAGGACGTGATATTTGACGATCATATATGACAAAATAAAAATTAATATAACATAAATATTAATAAACTTCTAAGTAAAGTTAACCAAAAGTTATGTAATTAATTACGCATCGTGTGAACACCCTACAGATTAGGTATACACACACACACACTCGCGCGCGGCGGCGTGGTGTTGTATCAGCACGCCGCCGCACGCGTCCACACTTGGAACACTTGGAACGTGTCCACACTTTATTTATTTATACGGAAATTTGGTCAAAAATTAAGTACCTATTTTTTTACATAATTCGAATGAGAATCATGTACCGAGTATTCTCCTTATATATTGATAGTAATTCACCAGTCACCCTGTATGCCTCTTCAGATAAAAGCTGCTAAAAGATTCGTGATAAAATTATAGATACGGTCACGTAAACTTTAATTAGGCACAATAATTATTGTAATAAGAATAACTTCCAAAACAACTATTAGGTATGTCATAATTACTTATTTATGCTTGTCTGGACTGAAATAAAACTGATATTTTCAGATTTACGACGCGTTTTTTAATATTTTGCCTATATACTCCCGACCTTTCTTTTACTTTGCAGCAACCGAAAATATTAGTTCTAATTCAATGAATACTGTCAAAGTCTTGAACTCATGCTTGTCTGGACCATTCTTGAGACTTTATTAATAAAAACAAAAGAAAATTAATACTTATAATATAGAATAGAATATTAATACTTGCCAACACCAGCAACAATGAGGTCAGCGTATCGAGGCAGGGCCCGAGCTGCCTTGGACGCTATCTGTGGCACGTGGAGGCCCATCAGTAGTGTGGTAGCCTAAACACATTAATATTCTATTTGAATTTACATACCTTTATATCCATAACATCAGAATTTTTCTTTGTAAATAACAACTAAATGACATTACAATTAATATTATAATTGCGAAAGTTTGTGAGTGTGTGTGTATGTTTGTTACTTCTTCACGCTCAAACGGCTGAACCGATTTTGATAAAATTTTGTATACAGGAAGCTGACGTCCAGGAATAACATATAGGCTACTTTACATCCCGGAAATACCGAAAATCCGCTGGTAACACCGGGGGGCGCAGCTAGTATTATATATTATTTGAGTTTTCTTTTCAAATCTAATTTGATCATTGTATAAAAACCTGTATGCTCCTTTCATCGGCTCCAGCTGTCACCATAATGGCGGCTGCTTCCTTCATGGCAGGAAGGGCTTTGGGGACAGCGGATATCCTAACAAGGATCTCACTGCATACAGCCTTGGATAAAGCACTGTCACTAGTAGACACTATCACTACACCGGTGTCATCTGTCAGATATTGTCGAAGTACTTCCAGAACTTGGGAAGGAACTTCTGGTATGTCTTCGCTCATAATATCTACGCCTTCCATACGCTGGAACATAAATTGGTTAGTAAACACATGCACCTATAATGTAATGGAAAAAGGTTTTTTTATTATCTCGACTGGATAGCGCTTGACTGTCATTCCACGAGTTGGAAGGTGGAAATTAAATCGTTGATGGTAATGCATTATACTGTTTAAATGTGATATAAAATTATAATACACTTTAAAGCTAGTTCAAAATTTCAATTAAAAGCGTGATATTTTAAGTAAATAAACAGTCATTATAATTATAAGTTAAAAGATAAATAAATTAATATTGGTTATAAAATTGTGAAACAAGACAGAAATTGCAATTTCAGCCAATCAAAACTATTAAACAATACAATAGGTTGTGTTCATATTATTAATAATGAGTTATGCTTACTTAATTGCTGGATTCAAAACAAGTTTTTATACACTTTGATAATAATCATTATATAAAGTCATTGTTTCTGAATTACCTTCAATTTCAATTCAATTAAATAGTTTTTTTAATACATAGCCTCCTTACCGGCTTCTCACATGAAAATATACTGTGCTTCTGTTGAAGACAAAGCTATATTTCTGTTTTCTACATTCAAAAGAAATGTCTTAACCAAATGACTTAAAACAAAATCTAGAAAAAGATTTTCTATCATTTAAATCTGAACCCCAACCTGGATCAACATATCTATACTAATATTATAAAGCTAAAGAGTTTGTTTGCTTGAAAGCGCTAATCTCCGAAACTACTGGTTCGAATTGAATCATTCTGTTTGTGTTGGATAGTCCAGTTATCGAGGAAGGCTGTGGGCTATATAATATCACGCTACGACCAATAGGAGCAAAGATATAGTGGTAAAAGTGTAAAAAACGGGAGAAATTATTTCATCTTTGAGGCCTTCCGTTGCGTGCGCCGTGAAAAACGGTTCAAGATACACAAAAAATATGTATTGAAGAATAATAGCTCTTTTAATAATCTAAAAAACAGTCCGCGACAGTATATGTCTATCTTTTAAGATTAACTCACAAAAACCGTTTTTATGGTACCTCATTTGGTTGAAATAATTTTATAAAATCTTTATTCAAATAAACAAATAAATATGTTGTTGGTTAAGAGTAGTTCATTGTGAATTTAAAAAAACATAGGTTTTATCCTGAAAAAAACGGGGGAACTCGACCATTCCGAAAACCCCGCAAGAAAGGGAACTATGTGGGAAGAACCAAAAATCTGCCGGAAGTCACTACTCCACGCGGACGGAGTCGCGGCAAAAGCTAGTCCTTGTATATAAGAATTATCCCTTCGTAAAAACAAAGCTAACATTTTTAGTACCTTTTAAGTTATTTAAAATTCGTTTTAAATGTTTCCAATAAGTTTCATCATATAAATTATAAAACTGACTCAAATAACAAACACTGTAAGCTAAGTCTGGTCTGGTCAAGACAGATAAATACATAAAATTCCCTACCAGTTGTCTACATGGAATTTTCTTATCACAAAAACTGTTCTTAGATTTTTCTAGCCTTACATTAACCTCCATAGGAATTTCCAGTTTTACAATGTAACATATTAAATCATTTCAGAAAGCTTTCTACATATTGTTCTTGATCAACAGTTATAACATTTTCATACATATTTACTCTTAAGCCTAAACAATGCTTTATTTGATCTAGATCTTTTATTTAAAATTTACTGCTTAAATCTTGTATTAACTGATTAGTTGTCATTTTACAATTAGAGAATACAAAAAAGTCATCAACAAACATATCTATTATCACTTTAACATTTCTTTCAAACTTTATAAATAAACAAGGTTCATACTTAGATTTTAAATGACCTAAAGATTTTAACTGATCATTGCCTCTCTCATACCATGCATGTGAGGACTGCTCAAGTCCATAGATGGCATGTTTATTATTATCATCCTCATACAATACAGGTTTTTCAATATACACAGAATCATTCAAAAATATCATAGGTGGTAGAGTCTAGCTGTGGGCAAGTGATTGCAGCTCGAACATGGGCTGGCTCGACCGGGGAAGTACCACCCTCTCACAGAAGATCGGCGTGAAGTAGTCTTAATGGCTGAGTTTCGTCCGATGAGTAGGAGTGCCATTTGTCCTTTCCCTTTCCCCATCCTTTCCTCCCCCTCTTCCTAAATCAAAGGTGGTGACACATCCTCAACATGTCTTATGTAGCGGATGTCCATGGGTGACGGTACTACCTCCATCATGTAAGCCGTCTGCTCAGTTGCCCCCTTTAACATAGAAAAAAACATTCAGGAAAGCTAATGTTGTTGGTGTATATTTAAAACTAATTGTACAGTTAAATCAAATAACAATCTTAGAGTAGAATAATGTAGCATAGGGGAAAGTCTCATGATAGTCTATGCCAGCTTTCTGTGAAAACCATATTGCTATTAATCTTGAAACATAATGCACCTTACCAACACTATCATACTTTGTTTTTAAACACCCATTTGTACTGAGCTACCATAGAGTCACAAGAGTTATCCACAAGTTCTCATTCATCATCACTTAAAGTAGAAACTTGCTAACCGTCGGAAACTATTAAGCCAAAGAGTGAGACTATATTAGAAACCATGAAGTTAACCAGCCCTATATGGTTACGAATTGAATATAGCAAATAAAACTTACCAAATGCGTGTACTATTAATTAAACAAATTCTGTACCTGTTAGACTCATGCCTTAATTTAAATTGCTTGTTTGTTTTAGGTAGCGTTAAATTTCCAATGCATTGATACGTGGTAGGATGGCCTGAAAAAGAATTTGTCCTTCTCGATCGTAATACAAACTTATATTCTTACATCGAGTTCTGTTCCAAAATTAAATGGTCCTTGTCTTGTCGACGCGACTTGTTGCGAGACTAATGTTATTTATGAGTCGTCTGCTTACTCAATCAACCAGTCACCTATAACACACGCAAGTAATAGTTAAAATAGATTTTAAAACATACCTAATTGGTGTTTTATTTTATTTATAACTCTTTATGTAATCAAAAACGTATTACATAAATGTAACTGTGAACGTGAATAGTATCCCATTTCTGAATTTAGGATTCTAAAAAAATACTCACAAAAATATAGTTTTCTTATAAAGCCAGTACTTTTAAATAACACATAAAACCTTAACTAGAACCAACTAATAATATTCCTAACTCAATACACCTTAAATAAGTTAAATTCAATTTACAAAAATAAAAGTCGTGTTCACAAAGTACTTTCCCGCGTAAAATTAACAAACAAATCGTCATCAGTGATCAGTGTTACCAGAATATTTTTTTCTCGAATCGCCCCGCCGCACTGGAGCGAGCGTGTAACCCCGAGATAACCCCATCACGGCACACAGGTAGTTAGGCGGGAAAGTTGAAATAAATTCATGAGCTTATTATTGGTTTTATGGTAATTAAATTCGTTCTATTATTTTACAATAATAAATAATATTTTAAATACAAATAAAATTCAATTATAATACAAATGGTCAAGATTTTTTTATTTTTATTGATTCCACTTTGTTTTTAAAATAATTTACCTGTTTCGGTTAACTTTTTCTGTTTTTTACTAGTTAAACTTGTTGCGTTGTGTTGATGAGTTTTTCTGCTGCAATGAACTTTTAAATCATGCTTATGAGCACGTAAATTCACCCGGCACCATTTACAATATGCCTCTCCTTGACCTGCTAATATCAAATCAAATCGGTTACCTGATTTCAGCGGATAAAATAATATCGCCACTCGGTAAGGGAGATAGCCCCATTGGAACTATATAGCCTTATCTGGCATTACTGAGCGTCAGCGCTTCAATATCACTTCGGATGCGTTGAGAATTTAAAAGTTCGGTTTAATTTAAAAGTGTGTTTCCTAAATATATTATATAAGTTTTCCATCAACAATATAAAAGCAAAACATTAGCGTTTAGACAAAACAGCCGATGTCGTCTATACAACACTCATTTGATCTGTTAAATAAATATCAATAATTTTGTCGATTGTCTTTCAATGATCTTTAAATTATTTACTGTTTCGGTTCTATTTGTAGTTATGATAAATTTTTGGATTAGTAAAATTTTTGTTGAAGAAAAACTAGTAAATCTTAATTTGTTCATGTTACACTACTATCATATTCAGTTGGTGTTTTTTTCTGTGGCTCCTGAGTTGTGTCACCACGTCGTCAGTCGTGGTCAAAATGAATGAAATCCATTGCCTCGGTCTCAGCCCTCAGGTCCCTTGGAGTTAGCTTTTGATACACAGAACCAGTCTTCTGGACCCAGGAACATATGATGTTAAAATTTGTCCTGTAAAGTTACAGTATATTTTAATATTCTCTAAGGCAATAGTACATTCAATATTTCATTTTAGTCACGTGCTTTCAGATCTCAGATGATACACTCAAAACCACAGGGATTGCGTTTCTAGCTTCTTTTGGAGAACCCGTCCCAAACCTAACGCTTTTATCTTCATTTCCTACTAAATTTTTAGTTTTTTTCAGATCGAATTCCTTGAAGTAGTTAAACTTCAGTTACGATCGACTAAAGTAACCCAATTTAACAAAATTTTAAGTTTCATGACCCTGAAGATGACAGATTTATTGAATAATAAATCTAGCACACATAAAAGTTCTTCTATATATTTTTCCAATGTATTTATTACTATAGATTCTTGTTCTCGATCTATTTCAATCAAATCTTACAACACCAGGGGTCCTTTAACGCTAATTTTAAACTTAAAATAATACTCGTCTATATTTTAAATAAGCTTTTACCTATTGAACTACAATAGGTACTACTACAATACTACTAAAATAGGTACATATTGAACTATATCTATATTGCTTAGTTCGTCGTTAATTTGAGTAAATTGATTAATGCGGAAATTCTTGGATATTTAGGATAAAAGTAAAAGAATCGTTTAAACTTTTTATTTATATCTAGAGATCATTTTCTTCAAATATATCGACAACACGTCGTTCTGCCTTTTTCTTAAATATTCGTATAATGTACCTATAATGTCATGTTAAACTACATATAACTAGTATATAAACAGCATAAGATGAAACAACTAGCTATGACTAATCACCTAAACTAGAAATTTCAATAAAAATAACAGCAAAAAACTGAACGTTATTTAAAATAAAGCAAGATAAACCCTAAAACATAATAAAATACATAGTTACTTCAAAACTTCACTGACATAAATTAACTCCGTCTCTTTGTGCCTTTTATATTATAATATTGTCGCACAAAAACAAAATATAGATAGATTGGGAGCAGATTTCTTTAACTTTTTCATATATGAACTGTGTCACCTTTGTCAATAAAGTGTTGATAAATATCTGGACATTGTTTAAAACTTGTTACATTGTTACCCGGCTTTTAAGAGCTTACCTTTTTTTAAACTATTACTTTATTGGTTTTAATTTTATATACTCGATAAAGTAAGGAACATGTGCCGTGTTCGAATAAGTTAAATAAAAGTATGCATCATGATTCATGGGGATGAAACTGTCATATACTAACGTGTAATAAAAAAAGTATAGAAAATGCTGCCATCTAATGAATAAGGTATAACAATTTTCCTTTGTAACTTCATAGATGGCGTAAGTAGCTCTCAAATTGACTTGACATTAGGACAAACAGATAATACACTATATTAGAAAATTTTGAATCATGAGGACAAATTTTAAATCATTTCAGTTGCTCATTTGCCGTTGTTTACTGTTGTTCTTGTGCTGTACGTTCTTTTTCAAACATTTGACCCGGCTTAATATATCATTGACGCCTATTTCCACGCTTTTGACGATCGAGTATCAAGCCCGTTTTTTCTCAATTGGACTTTGTTTTCTGTGAGTACGATCGACCCCAGCTCTTCTCATTTGGATTTTGATTGCAAACCACGAATTTGGATTATCGATAAGTTGAAAAAATGCCACGAAAATCGGCTATTAAGTGTTACTTTCAGTGTGCGAATAAAGGTACGATACTTATTTAGTAAAATCTATAAAATTATTATTTGTCATATATACAATCAATTACTACTCTTGTTACATTAATTGCAACCGTAACAGTTTATTGACGTCTAATAAAAATATTTCAGGTCCTTTCCTTCAAACCTGAAATTGAAACCTGAATACCCAAATTTGGAGAAATTTATTCAATGGAAAAATATTTTAAATGAAGACATGAAATAAAAGGAAGATTCTTACATTTATAACAATATAAGAATATGTGATCGTCATTTTGAACAGTTTTACCATTCTTCAAGTAAATGACTCACCCAAAATGGTGTACCAACTCTATACTTAAGTAAGTATCTAAAGTAAGCAACTTCCCAAGTAGTTATAGGCACACAATACATAGTATTAATATAAAAAAAACTACCTATAAATAATCAATTATATTTTATAACTATATATAATATTATACATTATTATTTATTATTATTTTACTTTACAAATTGGTGCTCATAAATAAAAATTAAAAACAAAAAAATTAGATTTAATTGAATATAATGAAATAGGTATACAAGTCATCTTAACATTTTTATATACTTAAATGTGGTTTGATAGATTTATTATGTGAGGTCTTTATTACCTTTTTTATATAAATAAGGGAAAGTTCCTACAAACAGTATTGAAAAATAACTACTTGTGTCACTTCTTTACATAGGTAAAACAAAAACAAAGTGTTCTAAATATGCAGAGATTATTTATAGTTTTTTATGTAATATAAGAATGACAGTGTTTAATTCAGTAAAAATTACAAGTCTATTTATATTCGATCAGAAACTAAAAGAAACGAGGAAGAAAGATACTTGATTGTGGGCCGGATTTGTAATAAATTTAGCAAAATAGTCTGCTTGCTCTAGAATAGGACTATTTGCTTGTTTTGAGACAGCAGGTGATACAACTCCCTTATTTTATATATAATATAGTTAGTTTTTTTTGAATTTAATTGTGGATTTTGTAGTGCTGTTAATAAACCTTAACTATCTGTTAGTATAATCCACTTTTGATGAGTCTGTGTCTGAATGTGCTCCATAGCAGTATACACAGCTATGGGATTCAGCGGAGTGTATGCTTGTGAGTGAATTCAGCCTATGACGAATCCACTTTTGACCTGACTATTATAGACAGTTATAGAGACTGCTTCATTGTTCCTAGACCCATCTGTATATATCTGATGATATCCCTGCCACCTATCAAGTTCCCTATAAATGTCTTCCTTATACTTTACAAGACTTTTGACTTTTGAATTTTAATCTGAATAAATTTTGATTCATATGACCCAGAGTAACAAGGCCATACCATGCTAGAAAAAATATTGTGTTCATTAGAAATTTGTTCTGTTTCAGAAAAACCTTGAAACACATGAATTAATATTGGCAGTCCTGTTAATAGTGTCCCGCAGTTTAACAAGAAGTGGATGATTACTGACGGAGAACAACATTGCAATAAATTTTGATTGTAAGTATTTAAACCTAAGTGCTAATGGAGGTATATTACATTCCACCTGCATTGACACTATGGGAGTAGTTCCCATCTCACCCATTATGATGTGCAAACATTTGTTTTGTATCTTTTCTAATTTATCTACTATAGTTCTTACCCCTGCAAAACAACAAAAAGCATATTCAAAATGACTCTTTACTAATGAATTATACAATGTAATAGAATACTTGGTTCAGCACCCCAATATGTGCTTGTTAAAGATTTTAAAACATTACAAGCATTTAAAGCTTGAGATTCTAGAGTTTCAGCATACTTATTGCATCTAGAATTGTTTGTAAAAATAACACCTAAAAACTTTACAGAGCTCTCTACAGACATTACATTATTAATGAACAAAATATTTACATTCCTATTTCTAATTCCATTTTTCAAAAGACACCCCTTTTTTCATTGCTGACCTCCAGCCAAAGGCTATCAAAATAGTTCTTTAGTCTTAGCAGAGCTACATTGAGGACTGATTGTACACTTTGTACATCTTTGTAAATCATCTGCAAACTGCAGATTAGAAACTTCACACCCCAGAGTTAAATTTAGCTGATGTATGAATAGGATAAAAAGCAATGGGCTCAATACACCACCCTGTGATACACACCTACAAGAATATCTTGGACCAAATAACTGATTGTTGATTTTCTGTTAACATTAAAAATCAAATTTACAACTTTTCTGTGATTCGAAAAATTAAAAATCAAATTTAACCAAAAGCCCTTACAATGTCAACAAAAACACCAACTAGTACTTTATTCTCAGAACGAGCATCGTGGATATCAAGACAAAAATGACGTGACTCTCACAAGCAGAACGGCCACAATGAAAGCCAAACTGATAGTAAGGTAAAAGATTATTACCTTTTATGTAAAAAATTAATCTCTGTTTTATTAATTGTTGGAATTTTTTTCCAACACATGAACTCAGTGTAATAAGGACGTAAGAATCAGTCAAATTAAAGTCTTTGCTAGGTTTTAATATTGGTACCAAACAGTCAGTTTTCCAATCCTCTGGGATAATAGAAGACGTCCATAAACTATTTAATAACTTAAAAAAATAGATACAGTTTGAGCATTTAAAAGTTTAAACATCCTGTAGGAAAGCCAATCCAGGCCACATGAAGAATCTTTTCTTGAGGCTTAAGCAGATTTTAACTCTTGCATAGTAAAACAACCGATCATGTATGAATTATCACTATTTACTCCAAGAACATTATCTATACTTATCTGTTGTGAAACAGTATCCGGTGTGTATTTATATAAAAATGTTTGAACCCAATTGAGGTCAGAAAATAAGTTAGAAGTCGGAAAGCTTTTTTTGAATTTACTTTAGTCCAAATGCGATTTATAGATATCAAACGATTTATTGATGAGCAGAATGCAGACCAACTTTTACAACGTTCTTCTTTTAAAGTGCGTTTTTTAAAAGGCTTGTGCGCGTTTGAAATTAATGTAATTTTTACTATTAAGACTAGTTTTGAAATTAATGTAGGCGTTCTTGCAGTCTTCTACTACTTTTGAACATTTATCATTCCACCAAGGTACTTGGCACCTTTTTATAGGACGGTTATTATTACTATCAGTTGTGTTATGGTTTAAGCTGGGCCCGGAGAATTTTATTGCCAATAGAATAATTGCACAAAACTTTCTGTATGAGTCAAGGAGATCACTATTGTCAACTTTAAAGTTCATTAACATTTTATTAACAATTTGTTCATAACTATCCCAATTTACTAATTTCAGATTGCTGTGAAAAGGAATGTTGTTCAAGGAAATAGAGGGCTCATGTTGATCTTTTACGAGAGTAATTTTTGTGATAGTTGGCAGATGATAACTGTCTAAAGGGTCCTGATGAACTTGCCAGTCACAAGAAAGAAATAAAGAAGAAGACACCATAGTTAAATATAGACTGTTTGGTTTCCAAATATGAGAGCCTATAGTTGTTGGTTGACCATTATTTAAAAGTATTAAGTCATGGTCATCCATGGAATCCATAATAGCTCTGCCCCGAGAATCTATGCGACTGCAACCCCAAAAAGTGTGATGGGCGTTAAAATCGCCTGCAATTATCAACGGTTTTGGAATACTGTACAATAAACGATCGAACTTCGCCTTTTCAAAAGCAGAAGAACTATTACCAGGACTGTAAAAACTAACCAAAGAAATGCATTTATGTTTCAGTTTAATAACAATTACTACATTTTGTAACGAATCATCATAAAAAGTATCTAGTTTAGAGAAATGTATACCATTTTTAATTAATATTGCTACTCCATTATGATCATTATTGCAGTCATTCCTAATAATGGTATAACGACGTAAATTAAATTGAATGTTAGGCTTGAGCCAAGTTTCCGAAATAAGAGCTACATGTTTATTATTTTTGTATAATTTTTTTTTAAACTCAAGTCTGTTACTTAACAGACTGAGCGTTCCACTGTACACTATTTAAGATTTGGTGGTTGAATGTGACGATTTGTTATTTTTATCCTGTATGGTTTCTTTAATAGTTGAGCTAATAAATTGTGAACTAATACTTATATTTTGAGTTTTATTTAAAGTTATAACTTTTACTATAGATTCTGTTAATAGTCATAGTTTCAGAATTTGATAGTATTGCTTGTATTACTTCTTGGGTATTTAATTTTTTATAAAGGGAGGGAAAATTTAATGAATCTTTTAACGTGTCAGCATATGACTTGGGTTTACTGTTTGCGATTTTCTTTTGCCTTATAGGGCACTGGCTAGAGATGGCAATGTGATTGCCATTACAATTAATGCACTTAGCTTTTTCAATGTTAACCTTGCATTCTTTGAAAGAATGCCCCTCTGTGCATATGGAGCATCGCGGTGAATTTTTACAAAACTTAGCCAGATGATCACAGCGTAAACATTTAAAACACTGTTTTATAGGTGGGACATATGTGGAGACAGGGAGGCGCCACATCTTAATGTGAACATAGTCCGGCAGTGACGTAGCAGACACAAAAGTTACTACTACGCTCTGAGTAGGTTGCAGTGTGAGGTGTTATTTTCTCCTTTTACTTTACGCATTATGCGTCGGACAGAAATGACTTTTTTTGTTGTTGATATTGCTTTATATATTTTGTGATTGGATAGATGAGTGGGAACCGAAGAGATAACTCCCGATAGTTCGGTGGCCTCTGCTGGTATTGAAGCTTTAAGTCGTTGTTCCTTTAGATATGTAGTATTTTCTAAAAAGGTATTTGCCAAATTCGCACGTTGGAAAACAACACCGACCTTATATTTTTTTTTTTTTTTTTTTATATATTGTATACCTTTCACAGAGCGTATAAAACTAGTACTAAGCGACATCATGTCCCTATTACCGAGTGGGACATCATTAGTACTTTCGACAAATACTATGAATTCAGACTTGGCTTCCGCATCTTCAGAGTATCGCCGACAATAATCAGCGACCCTAAAGGGAGCGAAGGCATTTGCATCCTGCAATACTGGCGAATCCTCGCAATCGGAATCGCTGCTTGTGCTGAAATTCAAGGACTCACCCGAATCCTTCTTTTTACGTTTTTTCACCATCTCTCCACATAAACACTTACATACAGACAAAGTTTTACTTTTTTACAATAAACTAAACAAAAATTTGCAAATTATAGTATAAAACTATTAGAAATAGTTAAAATTTTCAAAAAGCCCGCGTCAACGTTTCAATTCCCGCGCTCTTTTTCTAAACCATAGATAATACACTATATTAGAAAATATATAAACTTAACCTCTGTGACTTGTCATCTGTCAAGATGTCAGATGTCATAAATATAATACTCTTGATACTTTAAATGAATTGAAACGTAAAAAGTTAAAATTTATATTTTTAATCTATACTAATATTATAAAGCTGAAGAGTTTGTTTGTTTGTTTGTTTATTTGTTTGAAAGCGCTAATCTCCGAAACTACTGGTTCGAATTGAATAATTCTTTTTGTGTTGGATAGTCAGGTTATCGAGGAAGGCTGTGGGCTATATAACATTATGGCTATGGACTTTCATTTGAGTATAGTGTAGGTATATCTGAGTAAGTGAATTTCAAAATTACTTGATAATCTAAATGTAAATGTTTATTATCAGAATTGAAAATGTGTTCATTATTGCATATAGTTAATGCCTGATACAACATAATACCGTATAATGCATTGGCTACTGTTTGTGGTTACAGATGTATGAGGTACACGCGTGCTATTCTAACATTTATTTTCATAAAATATTATACAATACTAGATGCTGTCAACTGTCAGGTCGTAGAACTGTTCAATAATAGTATTTTTGATATCTTATTCAAACAGGGAATCTATTTTAATAAAACGTGTATTTATAAGTAGTGATGGTATGTTCTGAACGTACTCGTAAGTTCAATGGAACAGGAAGACATAAAGTGGGTGATTTTCTCCTCTCAAGACGGTATTAATCTCATACGACTTTATCGCTTTACCTAACAATTAGCAACCAGAGATGAAACTTCTCAGCATACCATGGATTAAACGTGCGGGTGCCGGGTTCATGGCATGGCTTTATTTGTATGTGTAATATGATTTACAATTTATGTTTATTTAGCTCACTCTGTTTGATTTATTATTTATTCATTTTTCATTTTTCTTGGGTCAAATTTAGTAATTCAAATTTCACCCTCTTCCTGTCAACCGATTAATGTACCTGTATTTAATCAGATCTAATTTTGGATATACTTTGAATTTTGGTGACAATACAATTATGTTTATTCGTTACTATTATAAATTCGAGATGGCGGCCTCTACAAAATGGCGGATAACGTAGGTTTTATCAATCCCATCAATATGGGTATCAATTGAAAGTGCTCAACCAGTAGATTACAATTTACTATATAAAATTGAAATCTAAGATGGCCGCCGCTACCGAATGGCTGGTAACAATTTTTTAGAGGAGTTGGACTGCAATAAACTAACGGGCAAGAAACCTTGCAATAATGAAGCACAAATGAATTAAACAGAATGCGTAATAAAAACTAAAAACTAGAAAATAAAAATAGGTAAAAAAACTTTTTAAGTTAAACGGTTTTACGTAAAACAAACATTGCAATGTTTAAGATAAATGTACTAAAAACCAAAAAATAATAAAATAGATACAGTCGTGGGAATTATAAACATATGCACAGACTTGACTAAAATAAAAGCGTGGGGCATGGGTAATTCCTAGACAAGATTTTAGATAGATAGATATTTCCAGTGTAAGTAGAATAAGCACTCTCTGTTTTATACCTATATTATGGCTCAAAATACAGTACAGTGCTAAACGTTAAGAACCTATCAAAAAACAATAACAGTTAGTAAAACACACTTTGGGCGTTTCTGTGTGTGTGGAACAGAATTCAAGTGAAAAATTTATAGACATTATTTAGGTTAACTATAGAAAAACTGCTAGTCATCTCCCAAGAAATTGACTTACCAGCGACATCTGCTAGCGGATAGCTAAACTCAAAGCGGTAGTTCAATCGATCAAGTCGTAGTAGTACCACCACTCGCCACAAGAGGGCACTAATATTAAATATTATCAATATCAAGAAACTTTTACTATTATATTTTTAAGCGAAATGGAAGATATAAAAAACTAGTTAAAAGTTATTAAGTACTAACACTAGAATTATTACTAACAGTAATAGAAATATTAACAAACAGCGATAAATAATATACTCGTACTTATACATTTGTGAGAAGTACAGGCTTTTTTTATTTCATTTTTATTTATTTATTTATTAAAAACATTAACGCTGAACGCTGAAATGTAACTTTGAAACCTAAACAAAAGTACTTAGGAATGGAAATGATCAAGTAAGTATGTAGAAATAAGGGACATAAAAGAAAGTTTATTATTCTCAAAAACACAAAGCAAATCCAATACCCATTATATTTTCTTAACTTGTATGTTTATCGATATTGGATACCATCAAACTGTGTTTGAAAGATCTCAAACAATGAATATGTAACCTGAGACGAGAAAACGTTCGAGGAATTTAAACCCACGGTCCTTGTGTATAAGAATATGGAATGAATTATTATTATGTTCATTCAATAAGGAGATCGTGCCATTAATATAACTTTACCACAGTAAGTAGTATTATTATTTAAATGTTTCGTATGTTTTGCAGATTAATGATAATATAGAAATAACCCAACTAAATAAATGTTGAGGCCAGAAAGTCTGTGTCATGATTATGAATAATAGAAAAATATCTCCTGAAAGTTACTTGAGAAATAAATAGAAAATCGGTGTTTCATTAAACCATATACTCAGTCTTATTTCACACTAGCTTTTGCCCGCGACTTCGTCCACGTGGAATAGTAACGTCCGGCAGAAAAGTATAGATAGCTGTGCCCGCGACTCCGTCAGCGTGTAACTCCTTTTGTATTAAGTTAATGTATTGGTAATATTTATTATTATTATTTATATTGGTAATATTGTTTAGACTACGTTCACATGAGGCTTGACCCTTTATAAGAAACAGAACTTAAAAATATTTATTGATTTTATACTTAATAATAATGTGTTAAGGTTCAAATTCTGGTGGCAATATAAGTACCACTCCCTTATAAAGGTAAGGTAAAGGTACCTATAGAACGAAAATATTTCAGTGCAAAGCTTCCGAGTAAACTATGACGTTTGCGGTCAGTAGTGAGACGTAATTCCCTGTCAGTGTAGGTTTCTGAGTCGCGAGATAATGTATGCCGTTCGCGGTCAGCAGTGAGACGCGATACTCGTTGTGACGCAGTTTCATCATCTCGGGATAACACATGTTGTTCTTGGTCAATGATAAGCCTCAGCTCTCGTTGAGAAGAGCTTTGAGACGCCCGTGATGTAGCTCTGTCAGCTGCTAATTGCCCCTCTCTCTCATGAGAGCTTTCATTGGCTCGAGAGATTGAGGCACTAACTCTCATAGAGTTTAACTGATGTGCTCTCTCAAACGAGAACGCTCATTTCTCATCCTTTTAGCATCTCTCTAATTTCGAGATAAAGATGGTCGTTTTTTAGGTGGCATTATGTATTTTTAATCGACGGTAACTGAAGCTACCTTACTAATACAATTATGAATAAAAAAATAAATAAATAAGCCTTTTATTTCATGCATAATTATTAGCAATACGAGTGCATCAATAATTCATTGCAATTCATACTTCACTATATACATAATTGTAAATGCTATTTGTGTTCTGTGTTTTTGTATTTTGTTTATAATTTGTTTATTTTTCTATGCGTTATTATTTTTATTTTATTCTAGATTATACAATTTATTCTGTTGTGTTTGATTGTTAAATTATTAAGCTCTAAATAATTCGAATAATAACCCCATTGCATTAATTATAAACATTACAATTACTATACAGTTACAATTCATATTATATTGTTATTTATTTATTTTTATTATTATAAATTATTAATTAGCTAGCAAAGTAATTATACTCTTTATTATTAGTTTTATGGCGTTAATATGCATGAACCCCTATGTGAGGGTGAAGGCCTCCTCCATAGATTTCCACTTATCCCTATCTTGGGGGTTTGTTTTCCAGTCTTTTCTTTTTTTAGTCTGCTGCTGCTCGGTTCTAGTTGGTGATTTGGCATGGTATTATTATTATTTGGGATTGTGGTTTTCTTTGGTGGGCTATGGTCGTGATCCTCCATGGTGACCAACCCAACTGGAGGATTTTTTTGTTTGGAAGATTATGTATGTTTCTTAAATTTCTATTCGTTGTTTTGTAGCAGGAGGAGGCGTCTAGTTGCTATATTTGTTTATTTTCAATGTTGTTTTTTTTGCAGTATTTTTACTACATAGTTTAATATTCCTTGTTTTATTATTCCCTCTGAAAAACTACATCTCTTGGGCGGTTCGCTTAATTGCTATAGCTTATTTTTTTTTTATTTATGTGTGAATTTGTCTCTATATTCGTTGTTTTTTCCTGATTCGGGTGAGGGGGGCAACTTGCGTTTAGTGTTTTTTTTAATATTATTAGTTTATCGTATTTTATTTTTGCTAAGTTTCCTTTTTCTCTTTCCAATTGTAGTTGTTCCTGCAGGTCCCTTCTCTTTTCAAGTACATATTTTGGATAGTCTTCTTTAATGTTATAGTATTGTGTATCTTTTAGTTCACTTTTCTGTTTCATAATTTTTATTTTTTTGCCTAGGATTTGAAAATGTCACTACAATGGGCGTAATTTTTCATTTTTTGACGTGATAATGTCTTTAAAATCGTTTTAGTAGGGTGACACGTTCAGAAACTTGTGTCACGCCAAAACCTTACGAGCGCGATCGCAGGTATAACGAGAGAGAAACGGACCGATCTCCCGTCTCATCTCGAGCGCTGCCAGTCATTCCGTGAAACTTGTTACGCGGAATCCTCACGAGCGGAGGCAGGCATAGCGTTCGAGTGAGTGGACCGATCTTCCGTCTCTCTCACTCTAGCGGCTTACAAACGAATGGAGATTTTCTCGTGCGGTTAAGTTTTTGTTGAATGTTTAACAGAATGTTTAACTTGTCATTTTACACCCGAAATTTATCATCAAAAGTGTGAATAAAACAATAGATGTAATTTAAAATTTAAAACAATTGTTATCTTCATTAATTCCTTACTTCCCAAAAACTTATATCACCAATAAGACGTTATCACGTAAACATCTCAATCGTAAACCTACTTTACAAACAACCAATTTTTTAATTTCTATTCTTTTGATTTCCTGAATGTCGTTGTAGTTTATTTTTACATATAAATAATTTTCTATTCCATAAAATACCAAATTATATATTTATTTGCCTGTTTTTTTTTTTAAACTTGCAGTCTTTTTTCTTGACTTTCCTCTTTTTCTTTCAAGTATTGATGATTCTTTTCTATTGTTCAAAACTTCTCTTCAAACATAGTACTTATATTTTGTGTGACCTACTCTATAACGTTCTTTTCCTGATTCCCAGATTTCCTTGAGGGGACTTAAGTTATTGAAACGAGTGTGTTTGGTAGAAGATTATTTATTACTGAATTACTAACGCAACGATCTTAATATTTATACATCTGAGTTACATACTACTTATTACACTACACACAATTAATTCTAAGAATTATAGTATAATACAATTAGAATGGCACAGATGACGCCACTTGTAACACTATTCTTGTTATTTACATGTTTCAGTTCTACAACCATAATAATGTATTAAATAAAATACCTTTAATAAATTTTCTAAACAATCCGACATTTTCTACGTTTGTATGTATACAAATATTAATAGTATGAAAGATAAGTCACAGAATAATACATCATATGAGTCACATCATGTACACACACATTAGTATTTAATTGATAGCTTAAGACTTTGAATTTGAAGATTATATTTACTCATGTTATATTATGTTTTGTGTTTATAACAAACTCATTTGAAGGATGTATATACGGAGTCCTAAAGTGTAGTTATCTTAATATATATAAGCTTAACAAGTACAAGTATTACTGCTTAATCAAAATCAAAAACAATACAATATATCCACAATAACTATAATTCATTTCAATTCAACAATAATAATTTTCTTTATGATAAATGCAGTTTATATTAATATTATAAATGAAAACAGTTCAAGGTAAATCTATTATACCAAAAACTTTTAGGCCCCTCTAGTGGCATAACAGATACTATTCTTTTAAAAACTAATAATTCTAGAGAAAAAGGTATGATAAGCATAATTAGTACATACAGAAATAAAACATTAAAGATGAGCAATGTTTTATCAGATTATAAATAACAATAAAGTAATTGCATCGTATCAGAGAAGTATATCAAATAGATTGGATTAAATAAAATATTATGATCCAAAAGAATTTATATATAAAAGTTGTACAGTAACTGTTAAAGATATTGTTTGACAAGTGTTAATTCAATATAAAATAACTAAGTAGCAGACAAGTTGGAGATGTGCTGCTAGGCCGGCTGTGTTCATTGTTAGTTTACATCTAACACTTGATGATCAGCCGTCATCTCCTGATGGATGAATCTCAAGTACAGTCCAACAACACCATCTGTAATACATAATACAATATTGTTCTTATATAAAGACATACGGAGACAGTTACATCAAGGATTGTTTGAAAATAAAAATATAATACACTTCATATCACTAAGAATGTTTATTATTCAAATAAATCAATTCTTTATATATCAGACTAGTTAATATCATCATTAATAACATAATGTAAAATGTATGGAATTATTATTATTATTCTCTTTGAAATATTGGATTCATACAAAATTTATAAATGTTTATACTTAAACTAAACACATAAATTGATTTTACTTAAAAAGTATAACACTATTAAAACACTTTTATAATAATCGATTATTCTAGAAAGACGCCATATGGATTTCATCATATATATGTAATATCAACAGCACATGATGAATTATAAAATGAATGTGTCGATAACGGTTTACTCAATATAAAAGATACATTATGGAGAAATTAACAGTACATACCGTCACACTACTATCGTACATCAGCTACATACACTTCTCTTCATAGAAGGTTTCCTCTTGTCCGCAGACCACGTCCTAACAGACGCTCCACCAACAGCTTCTACCCTCATCTTGAATTATATATGCTTACGAGTCCTGGAACGTAACGAATGATTCTAGTTTTTATAATGACAATAGATTTCTTACTTAAATATTCGACTTATAAGAAGTCGCATTTTAAAAATAGAAAAACATTTGACAGTACCCACTTGACAGTACCGTAATATTTCTTTATTATTTCTTTACTGGTAACTCTAATCAGTACCAATCCAGGAACAAAATAATTTTATACACTTTTTAATTATTTTACTTGGCAACATTTTGGACAAAATTGCGTAATGTCATCGTATGTTAATGTCAAAGTCACAATTTGAATTTTTTGGTGCACAAAACTGGTTCTCGCAGGACTTTCGAAAATTTTTGTAGAAAAAAAATGTGGTAAGTAGATAAACAATATATTGATGTAAACTAGACTTATTTTCTGAATGCTTTTTACGGTTTCTGTGCTTTTTGCACTGATATTTCTTTGATTTTATTAGGTTTAATTAGGTGGGAAATAATTTCCCAATGTTCGTTCCTGCTTTGATAAACATCAGTGTCTTTATATATATATATATATAATTGTTTGTCAGCTGTAATAATAACGGTATAGGAACTTGTAATACGATAGCGAGTAAGTCAAATTAGTGGCTTTTTGCAAAATTGTGACTGCGTTTATGTGATTTCTATGCTTTATTCCCAACGAAGCCTCTTATAAGTTTTAGGACTTTTGTAACTATTTGTGCAATATGCTGATAAAACTTCATAATTGCCAACTTTTTATAATTTACTTTCAGCTATTCAAATATGGACGCAAGAAAGGAACGTAAAGTGCTCGCCAAGAAACTATTAGAAGAGGTGGTACAAAATTTAGACGACGACGACGACCTTTCACACAGTTCTTACTCAATAATGTTATTTTCATATAGTATTTGAAAAGTTCTTAATAAAATATTATTTGTAACATTCTAGTTTCATTTTATTTTTATAATTTTATTCAATCACTCAATCATGTTATATTGAATTTTTTATATTAAAAAAAAATAAACAAGTAGGAGTAAGTAATATGTATAGAATTTGTAGTAAAAATGTCCCAAAAAAATGTAACCATTCCGGATGATGGGAAATAATTTCCCACTTACTTATATTTTGCTTTTCCATACTGGATAATGGGAAATAATTTCCCACCGTAAAACCCCCATTTCCCCTCTTTTTATAAAAAAAATGATGTTTTTCTCGAAATCTACAAAGCCCTTTTACCTAGAAACCATGTTTAATTCATAATTTTATTTAAAAAAAAAATCCATTTGATTAAGGGTTAAATTGTTTTTGAATATTATTAGTTGAGATCTGCACAGATTTCGAAATACCAAAGATAAGGCGGCCAACTTTCCGAAAACTGAATGCGGGACTTAACCTTTCGTGAAATCATAAAAATCTTCGCAAATATTAAATTTAAGTACTCTCTTACGCGTCATGAGTTCAGAAGAAAGAAAGAAAATGAGATTATCGCGGGCGCGATACGCTTGTCCCTATTATAGGTAATCTGTGTTCCTGCACTGTTGACCGTGGGCGCGTGTGGGTGTTGTGTAAAAGTGTGGTAGAAAAATAGGGATGCGGGACATGCGGGACGCATACAACGTTTTGCGGGACTATTTTACTTATAATTTCAAAGCGGGATTTCGTCTAGGATTGCGGGACGGTCCCGCAGAATGCGGGACGGTTGGCCGACTTAACCAAAGACTTATTCTATTATAATATTAATTATCTAGGATATTATAGATATAAAGCTAGCCGACCCGGCGAAATACGTATCGCCCTATAATCAAGAAATATCTGTTAAGGTTTTATCTGAATGAAGTTAATTTCCTTATTCTTCTGAACGGAGTTTGTATCTATAGGTATTTTTTGGAATATTTTTGATTTACTAATGTACCAATTAGAATTCAATAATCACAGTCACAGACTGACCATTATCAGTCTAGTCAACAACACACTGCTTTCTCCCTCGCCCCTACAGTAATATATGTACGAACCGTAATACTCTCTCTCTCTTCGTCTTCACTTACTCATACGAGTACATATCTCACTTTCGTTCCCCTCGCCCGATCATACTGTTCATAACGCTGTCGTTTCGCATTCACGAGCTTATTCCCAAGTCAAGCTTGCATAAAGAAGTTTTCTTCAAAAATGTAAACTTCAATAAAATGAATATGAAGTTAATGTAAAGATTTAAGTTAATTATTTTTTGTTAAACGTTAAATAGATAAATATAACAATTGTTGAAAGGTAGATGTATCATTACTTATAATATAATTCTATTAATTAAATTATGATCGTGTAAAACAAACATGTTGATGTTTTCACCCGTTTCCCTCTTCTCAGTATATAGTCATCCTTCATCTCTCTCATATACACTACTTGCATTTTCTGAATTCCTGGTCTCCGGTACAGTGGGATAAACGTGACCAGCAAGTTGTTTGATGACGTTATAGTAGTGACGTCGTCTCACACATGGATGTCGTTTTCATGATAGTCTTTTAAAACCTGAAAAATTATAATGTCTTCGAAAGTAAACTCTAAAATGTAGTTTTTTTGTAAAAAAAAAATAATTTGGCAACAAATCTATAACAATGAGTATTATTTTAATCATTGTTTTAAATATAATTTTAAATTTTAGTAAGGGTGTTATCGTGACTGAGAATCGTCTGTTAGCATCATTAGAATGTAACAAAATGCTCGAAAATTTAATTATATTGATGTTTTGTCTCATTATTCTAGTAGGTAATTAATTATAACAAATTGTTATTGAACAATTTAATCAGTTTATTTTTCTATCAGAGTTGCCGTGCTTTATCGTTGAATTTTTGAATATAGATTTTTGTTTGTTCTGTTTGTATATTCTTCTACTTCTCACATTTAGTGTGTTTTTTTTTTTCAAACCTTTTTTTTATTATAGAACATAAAATTGTGAGAGTGATGTAACATTTTAATGGCTTTTTGATTTACAAAACTTAAATAAAATGCAACCAAATATTACTTAAGACAAGGTTTAAATCATTTCATAGCACACACAGGTCCTATCTATATTAATAATTTCGTCAAAGGGTACGGTAGACTCGATCGAAACCTTATATGAATAACAAAACATAAAAAAATATTAATTTTGAGTCGACAACATATATCCGCAAAATTCGGATTATGGAGAATATCTAACAACATGATTTTCTTAAAAGTAATATGTACAATGTCTTTTGTGTAGGTTCCGCAAAACTCAACAGTGAGGCAACTAAAGAGAGATATTGAAAAACACTTTGAATTATATCAACAAAGGATGGGTAACAGAATGAAGATATCTTGGAGGTATATATGAAAGAGTTGAAATTACGACAGCTTAACACTTGACAAGGATGACAGCAAGATAGAAGATTATGGAGTTAGCAATAAAGGGATAAACTTTTATAAAAATTAGAAGAAAGCCAAGATGAATGTAACTTTTTATTTAGTATAACTTAACATCACTAAACATGTTTTACTTACTATATTAAAAATGTAAATACATTTCTATAATGGACAGAAATATATAAAATATTAATAAACGTTGTTGACTAAATTATCCTTTTCTCTATTTCCTCGCCAAAATCTAATTTAATAGTGATTGATACATACTCTTTTGAAATTCCATTATTATGACTCTATTTGCCGTTTTTGATCTCCAGTAAGTTCCTTTATAATATTTCTTAAATAATTCAAAACTGACAATGTTCTTACAGTTAGATATGTTACATAGGTCATACACCGCTAAATATTGCTTACTTTGTGAGCTGGAATCTTTCATACATTTCATTTCCATTTATTTAGATCCAATATATTCGTATCACTTGACATAAGACTATTATCTGATAAACATCTATCTAAATATATAAGATTACAGTTGTTCAAAGTCTGGTTGGGGAGGTGGCTCTTGAGCCAAGGGTTCAAAGTCTCCGAGTGTGTTGTGAGGTTCTTCGTGTCTCGGTGTTGCCAGAGGGTGGTCATATGCGTCTTTCAGGAGTTCTTGATCATGCTTTAAAAAAAATATGTAAAATAAATTATTTGTTTATTTAATTTAAATTAAATTTCTCCCCTATGAAACATAGTACACACCTGATCAGGTTGTAAAACTGAAGGTGGGGCAAGATCATCTAGAGATAGCTGAGTGTTGATGACCGATGGGGGAGCGTAATCTGGGATAGCCGGCATGTTCTCCACAATCTAAAACATCTATACTAATATTATAAAGCTGAAGAGTTTGTTTGTTTGTTTGTTTGTTTGAAAGCGCTAATCTCCGAAACTACTGTTTCGAATTGAATAATTCTTTTTGTGTTGGATAGTCCAGTTATCGAGGAAGGCTGTAGGCTATATAACATCACGCTACGACCAATAGGAGCAAAGATAAAGTGGTAAATGTGTAAAAAACGGGAGAAATTATTTCATCTTTGAAGCCTTCCGTTGCGTGCGCCGTGAAAACGGTTCAAGATACATAAAAAAAAATGTATTAAAGAATAATAGCTCTTTTAATGATCTAAAAAACACTCCGCGACAGTATATGTCTATCTTTTAAGATTAACTCACAAAAACCGTTTTTATGGTACCTAATTTGGTCGAAATAATTTGTTTAAGTTGTATCAACATAATAATATTAATCTTTATTCAAATAAACAAATAAATATGTTGTTGGTTAAGAGTACTTCATTGTGAATAAAAAAAAAACAAGGTTTTATCCTGAAAATTCTACGGGAACTCAACCATTCCGAAAACCCCACAAGAAAGGGAACTATGTGGGAAGAACCAAAAATCTGCCCTAAGTCACTATTCCATGCGGACGGAGTCATCGCAAAAGCTAGTTAAAGATATAAACAATGTGATAATATATTATAATATAATCGCAAAACAGTATGAGTAATCACTAGTAGATACTCACAGGCTCTACTTCATCAGCAGGTTTTGGTTCTTCCCTGACGGTGTTGGCTCGTGCTAGTTCCTCAGTTAAGTACGCGTTTGTGTGTTGTGTCACGAGGAGATGAGATAGAATGTCCGTGCCTGGAGTAATATTATATTAGAACAACAAAGTTTTTCATACAGAATGGCAATATTTACGAACTGTACACAATTTTTGCGTCCCGAAAGTTAATACGTATTGTTTCTTCTTTCCCATTACTCATAATATATCTTCGCAATAAAATCTGTTTATACTACTTGTTTAATTTAACGATGCCGTCTGGGGATAAAAATCTTAATATTTTATTAGTTACTATAGTCATTGGGTATTTGTATATTTTATATTGATCTATATATGCTGCTGGTCTAACAGTTACATATATATATAATTTATAAAAGACAATGAAAATACATATATTATATTGATTGATATCCTATAATCACTGTAAACTGACTTATGTCTGTAGAGTATTCGCAGACGCAGTATAGCGTGGGAGCGGGTCTAGGAGCGGCCTCCAGTGAAAGTGAGCCGGCGCAATATCCACTGTGTCTCAACATCGCTCGGTAACATGATGTAGCATATGGACACTTGCTGCGCGACGTGCGACCGCTGTATATTGAGAATATTAAAATTATACTTTAGTATGTATTAAACATTTGGTATATTATTTATCTAATCTTTCTTCATTAGAAAATATAGAAATATTAAAAAGATGATATCACAATATAATAAGGGCTACTAAAATAACATTTCTTTTGTAAAAGTTAATGAGTGTTTTCAACACGATAAAAGAAAAACTACGTCTCTTTACTGACATTCAATAAATCTGATTGTATTCAATGTTTGCAGCGTCGTTTTATCAAGTGGTTATACTAACAGGAAGTGTTTGTCACTGTCAAGCGGCGTGTCACACTCGCGACACAGAAGACCCTCTTGTATGACCAACGTGACACCTTCATACGTGTCGCTGATGGCGTGACACGCGACGTCCTTGATGGGAGGGCGGGGGCTTTGTTCTGAAAATAATATATTATTATATAATTGCAGTTTGTTAATTGTAGATAAATAAGTAGTAGTATATACAAGTAGCAGTAGAGTTATATGACGTACATACCTTGGGCAGCTTAATCAAGTGCTCAGTAGAACACAGAGGTAGAACCTCCTCGAACGGGTTGTGGTCTCGAATCTGATGTTCTTTCAGTTGACCTGAAAAATATTATACGTATTAATGTGTGTATTGAACTCATTTTATTGTAAATGACACTAATATTTTTCGGATATACTACGCTACTTGATTTTTGATAAAAACTACATACTCCCGACGTTTCGGCTACTTTTCAGCAACCGTGATCACGGACAGACGAGATGTGATCGTTTATTTTTATTGTATAATGAGACTAGTAAACCCGGCGAACACCGTTTCGCCACCAGGCTTTGTTTTATGTAACATTTCGTTTGGTGATTAAAAGATGAAGAATTTTTTTATTGTTTTATATTTGAAAAGGAAAATTTTAATTTTGTTTCACAACAGTAATGAATTCATTTCGATTACAGAAATGTATCGTTATTTAGTTGAACTTCTCTAATTAAATAAAAGTGAATCCAAAGTAGATACCGAATCGAAGCGTTATACGTGTCCGCAAATTATACGTTTCATTGAAGTGCTCCTCTTTGTAAACCACATTTTTTGTTTTTTGGTCTAACGTTAACACAAATAAAGCGGATGGTTACCGAACTCTTGAACACGCAAAGTATAACTGCCCATGTGAAAAACAATGATTTTCTAAATTTATCCCGCAAATACTAAATGGTTTTAAGAGTTTAAACTACAAACACAATACCGGTTTGTCACATGAAATTAACTGAGCAGAGAACAATGAGTAGCCTTCAAACAATGTATCATACACCGGCACCATCTACTTAAAATATTGATTTGTAGTACTGTTACGTATCAGAGATGGCGCTGTATGTGAAAAAAGATTGTCCCGCTTTTCTGTTGAAATTTTTCCTGAATTTTTTTTGTTATAAACCTCACGGAGTCAGAGACCTTTCCAACGAATGCAAAACCCTGGAAATCGGTTCGGTCGTTCTGGAGTTGCGTCAGGAAGAAAGAACGGACTTATTTTTATATAGTAGATTTAAGACTTGCGAGTATTAATTTAAATGAAAGTAATATTTTCGGAATACTTTGCGTATTTTATTATTTTTAAAAACACCACACTCCCGACAACTCGTCTGCCTTAATCATGGTTGCTGACAAGTAACCGAAACGTCGGATGTATATATAATAGTTTTTAAAATAATAAAATACGCGAAACAGTCCGAAAATATTAGTTTCATCTGTTTATATAGTACTTACAGTTGTACATATTATTCACCGAGACGTACGAATCTCAGCACACATCTCGTACATTTAATCTCCAGCTCCTTGTCCTGGTGTTGTTTGAGATCGTCCATGTAGAGGAGCACGTTGGCCGTCAGCTCACAGCCTTCAGCGTACACTGGAATCATCTGAAGAAGATATACGATGATTTTAATTTCTCCTACGTAGTAACTATTTGGTTATTATATATATTTTATGTGACATGAAAATTTGGTTTATTTTGTTAAAACTAGGCACTATTTAAGCTTATTGAGCGGCAAATGTCATAATATATTATAATATAATCGCAAAACATTATGAGTAATCACTAGTAGATACTCACAGGCTCTACTTCATCAGCAGGTTTTGGTTCTTCCCTGACGGTGTTGGCTCGTGCTAGTTCCTCAGTTAAGTACGCGCTTGTGTGTTGTGTCACGAGGAGATGAGATAGAATGTCCGTGCCTGGAGTAATATTATATTAGAACAACAAAGTTTTTCATAAAGAATTGCAAATATTTACGAACTGTATACAATTTTTGCGTCGTGACAATAAAATCTGTTAATACTACATACTTGTTTAATTTAACGATGCCGTCTGGGGATTAAAATCTTAATATTTTATTGGTTACTATAGTCATTGGTTAATTGTATATTTTATATTGATCTATATATGCTGCTGGTCTAACAGTTACATAGTTAGTTATAAAATTTATAAAAGAAAATGAAAATATATTATATTGATTGACATCCTATAACCAGTGTAAACTGACTTATGTCTGTAGAGTATTCGCAGACGCAGTATAGCGTGGGAGCGGGTCTAGGAGCGGCCTCCAGTGAAAGTGAGCCGGCGCAATATCCACTGTGTCTCAACATCGCTCGGTAACATGATGTAGCATATGGACACTTACTGCGCGACGTGCGACCGCTGTATATTGAGAATATTAAAATTATACTTTAGTATGTATTAAACATTTGGTATATTATTTATCTAATCTTTCTTCATTAGAAAATATAGAAATATTAAAAAGATGATATCACAATATAATACGAGCTACTAAAATAACATTTTTTTGTAAAAGTTAATGAGTGTTTTCAACACGATAAAGGAAAAACTTTACTGACATTCAATAAATCTGATTGTATTCAATGTTTGCAGCGTCGTTTTATCAAGTGGTTATACTAACAGGAAGTGTTTGTCACTGTCAAGCGGCGTGTCACACTCGCGACACAGAAGACCCTCTTGTATGACCAACGTGACACCTTCATACGTGTCGCTGATGGCGTGACACGCGACGTCCTTGATGGGAGGGCGGGCTTTGTTCTGAAAAAAATATATTATTAGATAATTGCAGTTTGTTAATTGTAGATAACTTAGTAGCAGTATATACAAGTAGCAGTAGAGTTATATGACGTACATACCTTGGGCAGGTTAATCAAGTGCTCAGTAGAACACAGAGGTAGAACCTCCTCGAACGGGTTGTGGTCTCGAATCTGATGCTCTTTCAGTTGACCTGAAAAATATTATACGTATTAATGTGTGTATTGAACTCATTTTATTGTAAATGAAACTAATATTTTTCGGATATACTACGCGATTTGATTTCTGATAAAAACTACATACTCCCGACGTTTCGGCTACTTTTCAGCAACCGTGATCACGGGCAGACGAGATGTGAGCGTTTATTTTTATTGTACAAGTGATAATACATATATTGCATAAATTTATAAAATCTGAATGGAAGAAATTCAAAGATTTAATGGTTGATTTTTTTATTAATTGTTACCTACAGATAGAATCCAAAACGATCGGTAGAACTATTTGTCTTTCTATTAAATAAAATAATATATTAACCCATATCAAAAAGACACTATAAAGATACAATAAATCAATCTGGTCTCACTCGTATGTCGCATAGTGTCTTCTAGTAGAAGTAGCCACTGCTCGACATTTGAAGTAGGGTAAAATTTGTACTTCAACTCCACGATTACACCTTCACTTGAATGCATTTGAGTTTTCTTTAGATCCGGTTCAAATGTTACCTGACGGTATTATATACAAAAATTAAGAAACATTATATTAAAACTAATTATTTCTGCTCACAAAAATACTATACATGAATGTTATAATTATTATAACTAAATTATTTATTACCAGAAGTAGAAATATTTGCATTACTGTAAAAGAAATTTGATGCACAAAGGATATCATTCTCTTAAAAAGTGATGAATGTGGTGTAGGTATAATAAAATGGAAGAAAGGAAAAAAATAAAATTATATCTATAAGCATACAAACAAAATTCTATTACAAAAATTATAACAGTAAATTAAGATATTATACATATATAGATATAAACATAAATGTACACATAAATATGTACTTACTATATGTATAATAAATAAACAAATACATTACACATCAGAAGACAGATATAATTAAGTACCTTAGCAATATTCTCGAAGCATTTTCTAAGATGGGGTTGCACTGCTCTTGGGTTGCGATATTTCGATAATATTTCTAACAATTCATCATCACTAAGGAAGAAGAATCTCGGGAACCGTACTCGTTTAAGTTCCATATATTCATTCAGACCTCGTGATACAACAGCCAGTAAATGACGAGCTTCAACCAGGCTGTCTAGAAGACGACTATCCGGACATATAATCATTATCTATGAACAAAATAAATATATTACATATAAGAGTAGTTATAAACCTAAGGCTACATTTACACATATGTACTTATTTTAAGCAACACTTGAACACACATGCTAGTAAACAGCACGTACTCAAAGCATGCTTTCGTGCTTGAAATAAGCATGTATAACAGTAGCCTAATATTTCAAATATTTCACATGTTAGAATATTAACAAGCATTTAAAAAATACTATTAATATTTAAACTGTGCTGCACGTGACTAAATATCGTGTGTATAAAGTTTAAAACTCGTTTGAAAGTTTGCCAAATACAGTTAGGAAAATAAACCTTTGGACATGCTGCTGCCGATGACATAATTCGTCTCCATAGTGCCATACTTTTTAGCTTCAAGCGGTAATTGTCGTGATATATCTTCAGACGTAAATATTGGTTCTCAATACATCCACTACCTTTATATAATAATATAGATTATGGTACACAATGTATGCAATATAATAATATATATAAAGAAATACTTTAAAACATACTTTTGACATTCAATCCATTTGTCAACACCTTTTTTGTAAGCCGAAGCTTATCATCCCATTCCTGTATTCGTACCTCAAACGCTGCTTTGAAAGGACTGAATCCTAATTGTTGTGTAGTTAAAAGTTTTTCATCCAATAGTTGGAGAGTTTCATCAGCAATCTTCATTATAAACGTGCCTGTAATTAGATTATAGACGCTTGATAAATATTTAAATAAGCCGTTACTTTATTAATTCTCAACTGCAGTGCTACATAGTTCTGCTTAGAAATAATTTAGAACAATTTATTTAAATACCTATCTTAGAAATTAGTCCAACACAAATTAATGACAAGCAATAATGACATGAGGCTATATATATTTCTAATGTTATACCAGTGTTTTTTATATGGAGACACTTCCATCGTCTTGGCCGCCCAGTCGTTAAGCATTTTATCGAGTGCCTGTTCTATCACATACTCCTTGCTGGCTAGTTCACCAATTTCAGCTATCAATTCAGCATGTTGAGCCACTCCTTGCTTCAGACACATTGCAAACGTCTGTTTCTCGTTCATTGTTACAGAAATACCTATATTTCAATATTCATATTATTAAAACAATAATCATCTTCGTTCAAAATTTTATTTGACTTCAACCAGTCATTTTATATATTTCATATTTTCATGAAAAATATACCATGTTAGTTAGAATATCATAAAAAAAAAAGTCAATTATATTAACATGTGATGAAATTAAATAAATCTTAACTTTTGTTTTTATACCTGCCCTATAATTATTTTACAGTAATCAGATTCAAGGTACAAAAGCGTAATCCAATATTAGCTAGTTGAATATTAAAATATAGTCAATATTATACTGTTTTATTCTTGTGAAAATTTCAAATGAATATTTTCTTTAACTTTGAAGAATTACAGATAAGATAGTACACAAACATTTTTGGTTTTTTACCAAAAGAAACTAATAAGTTTTAAGATTGAGGTTAAGCCACAAAGCCACAAGTCTGCTTATCTAAACTCCAAGAAACTCGTAACACTTTTGTAATTCAGAGATAATTAACAAATTATAAACTTTTAATACATCTATAAGTAAGAGGGGTAATTTGATAGACATTATAAAGATTTATCTGTAAATTGGTGGAACATAAAAAAAACCTAGTTCAGCTAAAAGTTATGTTACAATTTTTTTTAACGCAGCTTTAAATCAAATTTATTGCAACATATAAATCTCAGGATAAAATAATAAAATAAACTATTATATTACAAATTGTCCCTTTTGCCTTTTAAATAGGCTCTTAATTTGTTTGACTTTGATACTCTAGAATTAGTCACTGTTTACAAGGTATTTTCACCACTGCTTTTTAAAAAGATTTTTAAGATGCTTAATGCAACCTCGTTGTTTGAAGTAGACAGTTCTTTTAAGCTAACAATAATATGAAGTTTAAAGGTTTGAATTCTGAACTGGATGAGGGCAAATAATGATTAGCTATCATAAAATTCAGAACGTTGATTGCAAGTCAGGCTAAGGAAATTTGTATCTTATGACAAGGTGCAGTTAAGTCAAAAAACCATCAATCAAGTATTTCTGTCATGTAAATTTAATTTTCTGATTACTACATAAGCGTTATTATATTATTTTTAAAAACTACATATTCCCGACGTTACTTTTACTTTTCACCAACCGTGACAACGGTAAACATCTTTTCGACCATTAAAAATAATAAAATACTCGTAGTAATCGGAAAAATAATAGTTTCATTCAAATATTATTATTAAAATTCACAATGTGATCGCTTTATGACACCATAATCTTAATATATTGATAGTAAATACTAGTTACCTAAGTAACTTTCTAATTTACTAGAAGTTACCTAAGTAGATTCTTAGGTAAGTATCTTTCATTACCTTAATATCATTGAACATAACGCTTGTTTCAACGATCCTTTCATCCACAACATCTCTGTCTTGTATCAGTCGGTGTCTCATGGCTGAGATGACTGTGTTGTTACAGTTTGGTTGTTTTGTACAACCATCATGTACGTTGGATCTTAGGTGGGCCGATGAATTCTTACTGAAAATTTATTGTATTTATATATAAAGGAAACTTTGAAGTAACAGTTGTATTAGCTATTAATATTATATGTTAATGAATGCCAAGTCAGTATGTTGGGTGTTCATAAATAAGTTTACTCATTCAATTAGTTCACTCTGAAAGTCCTGAATTGTATTGACTTTGAAATTGAAATTCACTATTTTGGAAAGTTAATTATTATATTCTAATTGAAGTAGAACACTTCTGTTACCCTATCGCATGTAGCTTTACGGCCAGCAAGGGGGGCAACTTATTAATTATCATAAAATATTTTAGTTAATGGCTACCAGGCGAAACAATTTATATTGTTTTTTGTGGTTATAGGAAAACGTAATAATTATTTTCAAGAACTTTTCTAACATTGTGTCATTAAATAATTATTATATAATATATTGATAAATAATTGTACGTAGGTTTAAAATAATTCCTATTGTACTAAGACAAAAAAAAAAATTAATATATTATAAATTACACTCAAATCATACTTACTATTGCATCAATTCATTTTCCTTTCTTTTATATTCCTCAGTTATATTTTCTTTCAACTGGCTATACCTCTACTCATCAATTCATTATAAGTCTTAACATATAACAACACATCTGTACTATTTACTCCAAGTATTGAAGACAAACTTTGTAATAAAATGTTTGATTTTTGTAGATTTCTTTCAACATTTTCTTGTTCTTTGCATATTATATCAGTCATTGATTTCTGAAAAATTATAAATTACATACTTATATGTCAAGAAAATAAATATGCAAAAAATTAAAATCATGCATCAGAATTATTCAAAAAACTTAAAAACATATCAGAAATTTAAGAAAGTAGGTCCAAATAAAATTATTATTCTTTTAATTAATTTTTATAAAATAAAATCTTGACATACTTTACTATATATGTGGTTAAGTTTAACTAGATGGCAGCACTAAACCGTTTTAGTTTGATCCTAAAACAAATTATACCTACGCTTTTATATGATAATCCTTATTAAAAATAAAGTGTTTATCCAAATTATGAATTTGGATGAATCAATTAATAACGAACACAATACAAACTATATGCAGACAAAACCTCTTTAGAATTCAATGTATTCACCGTGCGGGTGCCAGGTCCATCGTTGTAGTGAGAGGAGCTTCAACAGTGTCTGTGACTTGCGACTCAGATGTAGGTTTAAAGGGTCCCTATCTAACGCGCGTTAAACGCTCACCTCCACTGTCCAAGCTCCTCTCTCTACCTAACCAAATTTGAAAAGAACCTACAAGGACTGCCTTCGAAGTACGATCCAGGAATGAGTTAATGTGAGTTCCCGACAGGCCCAAGTCATTTAGTAGGTAGTAGCCCTAGTAGGGCTGCCTTATAAAACACATATACTCACGATTCTATCAGCCACTATTTCGCTCTCCTGTATCACATACAACCGTAGATGAGCCGCGAACTGCATGACATCTTCCATAGTACGTAGCTCCCTTCTTAATGCGTAGTGCACGAGACGATCTAACGTTACAGCCTGCTGACATACATCCACTAGGCATGATAGGTCTTTGTAGATTTGTCTGGAAAATAATACAAAATTCATTACTAACTTTATTCATTACTGTTGTGTTTTTAATCCCCGACGCAAAAACGACAGGGTTATAAGTTTGACGTGTCTATGTGTCTGTGTGTATATGTCTGTCTGATGTAACGTAGCTCCCAAACGGATGAGCCGATTTTAATGCGGTTTTTTTGTTTGAAAGGTATATCCGTTGAGTGTTCTTAGCTATGTTTTTTAGAAATCGATTCATCATCTATTAGTAACATTAAGAACTGAGTTTAAAATTAATACTTCTTGACAGATTAAGATACATAGTTTAATTTCTGTAGCTAATATAAGCTGTGACGTAAAACGCAATATTTTAAATGTCATTTCCAGTCACATTTCCAGATGTAACGTTTACTTAAAATTTTAATAATGTTTACAAATTAGTTACAAAATAGTATAAGGTAGGTATAAATATTATGATTAAAGTTTTGTTCCACAAATAAAAGAACTGTTTTCATTTAGAACGACGAAGTATCAAAGATGGGGCATTATTTTTATGAATTAAAATTAGATATGGTCCTTAGTTTAACAAGGATTTCTAATAATGAAATGAGTAACATTAGCAATACTAAAAGGTAAAGTTACATATTTATGCATACTGAAACGAACTCGTCGGGTTTGATATGACACACTAAACTTTATTCAAAACAGCAAAATGAGCGAAAAATACTTGATAACTCATGAAAAGCATCAAAGTATATAAAATTATATGTTGTTTTAAGTAATATCTACTGCTCTCTTATAAAATTTTCATGTTATTTCTGAGCAATATTCGCAAAATATATTTATATGGTACATGTAATATTTAATTTAAAATAGCATAAATTTTTGATGATTTGTATTCAAGTTCATTTTAGTGAAAAACATTTTTTTATTTAATTTGATAGCGGTTTCAAACAATATTACTTTTTTTTGTTAGAGATTTTTAATCTTCTATACATATAAAAATGGATTGCTGTTCCTTAGTCTCGCTAAAACTCGAGAACAGCTGAAGGGATTTATCTTATCATAGTCTTGAAATGTTCGTGGAGGTTCAGGGAAGGTATAAAAGCTGAAATTTTTTTATTTATTTCCGGGAAAACCCTAAAAACATTATTTATTTATTTCCCATATAAACGGTTTTTTGACATTAGATTTGACAACTAAGTAATATGTCAATCATTTTGTCACACTTCAGAACACGGAGTTTTATGTCTTAAAGGTAAACACCAAAAAAATAAATAAGACATAATTTATTTCTTGATTGAGGCAGTACGAAGTCTGCCGGGTCAGCTAGTAAAGAATATTTTTTAGAAGTTGTCTGAATACTGTCAGGAAAATGAAATTTCTGTTATGACCGAAATGAAATTGTTATTAAGGAATTTGAAATTAACATTTATTTTAATATTTTCAAATAATAATTAATTACATATTTGTATATTTAAATAAGTATTCTGAATTCCATTCTATAATAAAATTCACTTTAAGAGATGGCTATAACTTATAAGCGTATCAGACGTGGAATGTAATAATATTTTTAAAACACTCATATCTTTACAATTTATTGATCTTGTATTTTAATATAAAAAGAATAAAACGCAAATACATACTTTTGGTAACATTATAATTGTTAGGGTTAATTGTTTGTATTTAATTAATATTTATGAGCTTGAGGACAATTGGACGTGATATTATGACCATCTGATGATGTGTCGTAGTAAACAACGTCACCCATATGACCACAACAAATTTGATATCCATAATTGTAACAATATAAAGTTACCTAGGTTTACTGTGGAAGTACCTAGACTACAAAAGTATTTCTCTGTTATCACAGAAAACAATGCGGAGCAAACACCGGTATGACCGTATCGGCATGACTTCGGAAGATGAAGCATCAATTCTTGATCCTGCCCCATCTACTCTACGAGACGGGGGACTGGTCCAAGAACGTAACGAACACCAACCAAGAGGGAATATATCACCAGGCAGGTGCAGAGCACGTACCGCCTGTCAGAATGGCCTTATCGGCGCTATCAGCTTTAATGACGGATGAGACGTGAAAATAATTTGAGGCTGTCATCAATTCTTATTAAAACTCATTAGTATTTATGATTATTGTTAAAAGTAAAACGAAATCAAATATTGTTTGAAAGGAGAATAGAACTAGGTTTAAATCTTGGTATAAATATGACGTCTGGACGCACGACGGCAGACTTGAGAATTCAGAGTTCAGTGAGTGCGTATCATTGAAGTATGTGATTATGAAGAACCTTCAAGAAATACAGGAATATTAAGAACAATTGAAGTTTCATTTTAAAATATCATGGAGCTTTAGTAGAAGTGACATTTGTAACGTCAGCGAGGCTGGCGTCTCTCTCTTTGAAAACAATGAATTTGTAATAAATCCGATATATACAAATATTTTACTTATAATAAGTTTTAATAATTGCAATTCAACAATTGACAATATCACATCTCGTCTGCCCGTGATCACGGTTGCTGTAAAGTAGCCAAAACGTCGGGAGTATGAAGTTTATAGTCAAAAATAAAAACGCGTAGTGAATCCGAAAATATTAGTTTCATTTAATTGACAATATCATTTGATTTCATTGTTTTTTATACAATTTGAAATATATGTACATGTCATGTACTTAACATGTACATTTGTAAATTTCACCAAAACTATATGACAACAAAATTCACAGTGTAGACAAAAATTCAATATATTTTTGAGAAACCTATAATTCATAATTATCCATTTAAATTATGTTCCTTTTGAAAATTCGCTTTATTAATAACTAAGCTGACCCGGCGAACCCTATATCTGTTACCTTTTATCTGAATAAAACTAATTTCTTTATTAAGTATAACTGACCCGACAGACAATGGTCTGTCTTCTTACTGTGATTATTGGATTCTTATTGGTATATTAATACATATAAACATTATTCCAAAAACAAAGTGTTTATTATTCCAATACTTTATTCTAACTACGTGATATTACCGCCAGTGACATATTATTTTAACATAAAAGTGAAACATTGTAGTTATTTTCTTTTCTACTAATTTTCGTATTTTTTTATTACATAAGAACCTTCTCCTATCAATAACAAATACATTATATGTACAACAAAAAAAGAATCAGTGAAATCGGTCCAGCAATTCACGCGTGATGCCGTGATCAAGGGAAAAAGGTATTAAATTTTTTATATATGTACATAGATAGATTGTTCCTCATTTCTCTGAATTTTAGTTTTAGCTCTTAATAAATGCCCTGCGATTGAAAATAATTTCCATATGAAAATCTTTTTTAAAGTAGCCCAAATGTGTGCAAGTTAAAAAAATCAATCTAAATGCTGAACAATTTCTTTTGCATTGAACTTGACGACAACTTTTGTAATATTATCCCTGCTTCGTAAAGGTCACTAATAGTTCCATACTATGATTTAAGAAAGAAGACACCAGGTTTAGAAGATTATATAAATACAGACAAATCAAATGTTTTTGATAAACCTTAGCATTAAGTGTCATAAAAATATAAATATGCATACACGTATTAATACATATTTGGTTGGCAACTAGAATATTATCCGGGACCTTATTGTAAATAGTTTTATATGGTAAAATTCATATTTGGTCTGAAATTTGAAAATTGAAATAGTTTCAATAAATTGCAATAGCTAAATATGTAGCAAGAATTCCACAGAGGTATATTTCCTTTATTTATATTACACAACATTACTTAATATTATACAGAGTGGTTAACTAGAGCTGTAACGTTCATACAAATGCAATTTAACTATATCGTGTTTTTAAAACAGCTTATAGAATCTTACTTATACAATAATGAAAATAAAGGCATCCTTTTATTTTCCTAATATCTTTCTTAATCTTCTTATATGTACATATATATTGGACGTTCTAACTCTTGCTAACCGACTTTATGCAGTTTAACAATATTAGTCAATTTCAAATAAATTGGTTCTGCTTTCAATTTTACATGTGACTAAAAACATATTAAAAAATATTCGACATTTAAGATCACATTTTACAATAATTATTGTAATGTGTGGCAAAAATAATGATGATATTCACTTACTTTTCGGCAGCATTATCTGTATCTCCCATTTGTTTATCGGCATCGTCATCATCATTTTCTTCATCTGATTATTCTGGAATTTAAAAGGACATTTATTAAATTTACAACCCCATTTTATATGTTTAAAACTTAATTTTATATGACTATATTATCAACCTTTCTGTTCAACGTCTTGTAAATGAGAATCAAAGTCGTCAGTCATATTGTCTCCTCTTCTTCCTTCCAATCTTTATCTTGTTCGTTCTTTTCTTCGTCCGGTTCTGAGTCTGAATCTAGTTCTGAGTGTTGGCAGAAACTGTAAGAAAATAAAGGAAGTTTCAATTTATTACTTGACTAAAACATTCTTAAACAATAACTTATTTAAGGATAATCGTAAGTACAATATGAATTAAAAAGCTTCAGTGGAACAACTTATTGAAATTATCTAATTTGTGGCAATTAATGAAAGTTTTTATAATATTTTATTATTTTTCTGTACTTTAGATATTTATAAAGTTTTATATTTAAATGCAACCCCAACTTATTCATTTTAACATTGTGGTATATTTTATCTAAATTGTATTGATATAATTACCCTTTCCATGCCAGATCCAAGAAAATCTTCAAAAGCACTAACAGTATTTTACATGATACTCTATGCACAGCAACTTTTTGGGATACAAAATATTGGACAAATAGTATAACTTGCTCCAATATCGGTAGCAATCTCATAAAAACCGTTTGCAATGACTACAGTATGTTCACTTTATTATTTATGAAGACATTTTTTCCGGATATAAGTCTAATTTTTAGAAATTATTTAAATGAAATAGAAATGACAATTCACATTTATATAAGAACCAATATAGAAACTGAAACAATTTTACGTGTATAAAATAAATATTCGTTATAGAATTTAAAAAAAGAATTACCTCCAAAGATCCTAAATGTTCACTTGTCTCTATAACCAAGGTTACAAAGTCGTCCAAGGCCTGTAGTAGCGCGGGGTAGACCGTGTTAGCGATGCTGTCCTTACACAATGTTCGAGTTCAACAGACTTTGTTGAACAGACTCGGAATCTTTGCCAGGAGGCTGTTCCCTTGTATTAATTGACAAGGCTGTTCGAGCTGGTATTCGTATTTCTGTAAAAGGGAATTCAATTATTAAAACATTATTGCGTAATGCGTATGTTGCATATTTATAACTGTAACTAATATTTTTTTTAAGACACAATAATGCAATTATTGTTGCTAGCTACCTTTACCGCTAAATAAAACAGAAGACAGGCGAAATCATTCTTAACCACCAAATCTTTTATCATTATTATATTTTAAGTGTAATAAAAGTGACGTGTTTATATACCTTAATGTTTCTGTTCAGTACTACATGGTTCTGAAGATCTATCATATATGTTCCGCCCGCGGCGTTGCTTGCAGTGCCAGCCCTCTTTGGTCTATCCCAAATACCCGCGTGGTCGATAGACTCCGCCGTGTCCACGAGACAACTCGATACACTGTCCTTTAGAACTTTCTGTAGACAATTTTTAAAGTATTTACTCAGACTTCACAAACACATCAATTACCTAAGATAATATAAGATGATAAAGTTCACAATAAGTAATGCTTTATATTACAAACAATGACCTAGAAATTATCGAAGGAATTTATAAATAAAAAACATGGAGTCCCTCTGTACGGAAGAAGTGAAAATTCGTGTTGTTTCAATGAAAATAGGAAGGTATAAATATCAATTTATAGTGAACTCATATGGTTTCTTTAAGACAAACTTAATAAATATTGCTTACAATTCACAATTGATCCATTCATTTACTATCGCTCTGTCTCTTTCTATTCCCCCTCCCCAGGAGCGTTGAACGTTTAAGGCAACCTTGTTGGAAGTAGCATTAGACGCTTCACTACAATAAATATATCAATATGGCTGACCTCAAACTCCTTGGTGTGTTTGTGTAAAGCTTTATGAGCCTTGTCTACTGCGTCCTTCACACTCCAGTAACTGAGGTCTCTGTCCCAGGTGCAGATTTTCTTTAATATGTGAAGCCACTTGTGGAGCAAATTGACGATAATAATTATATGTATTCCACAACAATGATAGGAGTTCAACTAAAACAGAACATGTATAGATAGAAGTAAATTATTGGATATTGCAGAAGACCCACAGTAGTTGCAGTATAAGATATAGATTAATAAACTGAACCTAACTAAACTTTTAGGAAATAATTAAAGGCTTTGTTAGGGAAAAAGTTTTGATTTTTGACTTTAAAGAAATTATGGTGATAAATGTATGTATGTCGTCCAAAAAATTTAAAAAGAGAATAAATTATCTATCTACGAAAAAGATATCAAGTGTAGTTATTTTTGTTGAAGTCTAATAGGTAAATAACTTAATATAAACTATTCACTATAACTATTATTTCTAAAGTTCTTTGTAACATATATTATTTAACCAATGAATCTCACCACGTCTTTGACCGGCGTCCAGATGTATTAAATGGCAGTGATACTCATAAACAATGTCCAATCTCACATCGAACTCCCCTAGATAGTACTTTTCCATGAAATCTTTCAACACGGACACGACCCGCGCCGATGACATACCAGTCTCCTCCAAGTAAGATGGTATCGCCGCATACATATATAACCAGTTTTTATGAATTTCGGCCTGTTGTCTGAAATGTTAATTAAGTATTATCCAAAACAGTTAAACTTTTAATACCTACTAAAAATTATTGTTCAATAGACTAGTTTTATGACTATCTTATTCGTAAGTAGACCAAGTTGTAGTAAGAAAAAACATTATTATAGAGAAAGATTAATACTGGAATAATATTATATACTAAGATTTTTTTGTAATGAGATAAGTAGTTCTTACTTCATAAAATGCTAAAAGCCATTCGAATTTTGTGGCGTCTAAGTTAAGAAATAACATAAATCAATGACATAATTTTCACCTTTGATACAAGTTGTTAAGACACTCCTTATAATGAGTCATTTCCAGTTTCTTCCAGTTAATGATCTGTTGTCCTACATATATATCCAGCCAGTGATATATCCAATCATATTGTTTCCTTTGTAGGCGTTTTTGTTCCATTCTTCAATTTTATCTCTAAAGAGTTCCAAACCTGTCAGGAATCTCGACACTGGACTGGTATTCTATCTACTATTATTATAATCTAGAAAGATAAAAGATATATGTACTAATAAATCATATATCATATCAATATTGGAGATTCTAATACCAACGATATAAACGGGAGTCAATGGGAATGTATGAATATGCGTTGGTCTGTCACGTTAAATGTATTGAACGGATTATGAAGCTTTACAAAAATGTAGTTTGACTTCACATAACATTATTATCACTTCACTCGAAGTAGTTAACCAACACATAACACACGTATATAGTGTAGAAGTTTAGTGACATAGACGATAGATGTCCCTGAAGCTTCCTTAATATATCTATTATATGACATAAACATTATGCAATTCGTTCTGAACTCAATACTGAAGAGAACGCGGTATGAGTCACGAAAGGAAACTAGTATTACATAAATATACATACATCTTTCAAAGTCGGAAAGTCTGGTCATTGATCCAATAATTCATTTGTCGCTTCTTTGAATCTTTCTAGGAGAGGAAGACATTTCCTTGTTTCGGAAATACAAGGTGACCGGTAGAAGTCAACTTTTGATCCTGTTCCACCTGAAATATACGAAAAATTATAAGATTATTCAAAAATTTACTATAACCATGTTTTAACCTCGTATCGAAGGATTATTAATTTAAAGTTTTCCATTTGAATTGAAGTTTCGGACAGTTGTGTTGAACAAATAGCAATAAAATTACAAAGAAACGACATAGCACATTTTGGATACTCACTAATTCCATGGACTTTGTCTTTAGTATGCGACACTAGCACCATTAAGCTTGGTAAAATAGTTCCTTCTAAAGTCACATCCAACGTGTCCCAAGCAGCCTGTATAACCCGACTAAATGTTGGATAACGCAATAACAATGGGGTGACAACATCATTCACAGCCAACTTCTTTCGGATGGATAACCATTGCGCGTTCGTTAGGTTCCGTACAAAGTTCGAATGCCATCTGTATATCAGGGAGACATCGTCAGGGGAAAACAATAGTTTGGGTTTGATATTCCTCGGTTTGTCTTTCCTCTGTTCGAGAGTCGGCGGTTTAAACTCAGCGAAGTCGGAGTATGAAGGGAACATTTCACTTATATCTTCCTGCACCAGAGCTTCTTCGTCTTCGTCCTCACATTTCGATCTGGAACATTGAAATTGCATTAGATACAAGGTTTGAAAATCCTATATCATGGTCCTTTTAATATAATAAATAGACGAAATACTTTAGGTAGCTGAAAACTGGAAGATTTTGGGCATTTTAAGAGTTGTATAGTAATATAAAAACATCTATAAAATTATACAGCTGATTATAATACAATGTATTTGTGACGTGTTTCATTTGTTTTAAAAGTTATGAGAAAAAAAGGCTTTAAATAATAGAAAACTAGATCAAATTTAGCATAGAAACAGGTTATTGTCTTACTTGGTAACATATAAGGCTTCTTCATCTTGTTTTTGTTTCTCTCGTGAGTTTGTGATAGCATATAGTGTCGTGAGTATAGCTTTCTAACTAATTTTATCAATTCGTTCCATGGACAAGCTGTGCAGACTGAACTGTGATAGATTCATTTTCAATACCCTATAAAAAATTCAATTAATATGTCATTTTACTTTTCTCATTTAATAGTGTATTTATTATGATACTTACTCAAGATATTCCCGTTCAGGTTGTGACGCATCATCACTTCTAACATTCCTGTTTAAGAGCTGCATAAAGTTGGATGACATGTATCTATTAAGATGCTTTTCCCACGAGGCTAAAGATGGTATACTGTTGGGATATACTAGAACAGATGTCAACATTTCAGGCAAAAGTGGACCTTGTTCGATTTTGACAATATATTCTCGAATTAGTTCCTTTAATGACGTCACACTGTACATTATTTGAGACAGTGAACTTTGTAAAGGTTTCGCTAAGTCTGGGAAAGCATCAGAATAAGAGACAATTTTTTTGGTAAACGCATTAACAGAATGCAACCACGAGGTCGTTTCCGTTAACACTGGGCGTTTTGTAATTGGTTTTGTGCTTTCTCGTAGGTACCGCTTTGTATAATATCATACATTGTTCCGCAAGTTGACAAAAGGTTGGTATACAGGGTCTTCACTGATTTATCAGATAGGACTGACTTTGTAAAGTGCTTGCAATCCTGTAAAGAAATCAATTTGTGATTAATAATTGCTATTATGTCATACACTTTTAAATTGACATTTGATTGTAAGTATAGCGGATTAAAAAATCTATAAATTTAATTTCAATTGCGTAAAAAATGAAAAAAAAAGTTTTTTTACTTTCAATTGTTATGTAAGGAATTAGGCGTGACAAGTGGCAAGCCAGAAGTGAATTTTAAACGAAGTAATAGAGAGATTTGGTTACATTTGAGTTTTGCTTTAACATAACATTAACATAACTTTAAATGCAATAGGATGCGGCCAGAAACAAACCGTTAAGTTTTTTATTCTTAAATTTTGTTTTTAAAAACAACAACAGTTATTAAATTACATGAAAATCTAAAATCATCGTGTTTACGTATCTAGGGAACATTTTTAACGTACGTCCTTATTTTTATGTATATAGTTAATTATGTAAGTTCACATTCCTCTATAATATATTTCACTTTGAGTCTGTACTTTTCAACGTGGTCTATGGGACTTATTTCTGCCATTATTCTAAGCCCTAAGGAATGGAAGACTAGTCAACAGTGATAATTCCGCAGTTAATATTTTCGTTTTATCTCTCATATTGTTTTCGTTTGCGATAGAACTTATAATCTGCTTATATATATCGTTAGCTTTGTTCAACATGTCTATAATATTCGCGTCTCCTATAAAATATAATTGTATCTCTCTAGTTATGACGTCACAATTATCTATAATACTCTCATTTACTGTATAATTTTCTAAAATTGTATATGACAGACAATCAATGAGCTGTTCGTATTTTTTTATTTCGAATATAGCGTCTGATTCCTGTAAGAAAATATTATGTTAACAGATGTGCATGTGAAGATTTAATTATTAATTTGAAAATATAAGAAAACAATATTTACAATTTGAGTAATGCCGTTGAATCCAATGTACCGAAGTTTTTCCATAAAATATTCAAAATAGATCGCAACTGCATGGAATAGTCTGTACGGTCCTTCAAAGCAACACTTTCATATGCCATGACTGAATATGAGGCTGAAAATATATTATTAAAACATTAAAATTACTGTAATCTAAAGCTGTTACCGAGAAGTAAGTACATAAATGCATTTGAATATAATAAAATCACCAGTGACGTCCAAACATGTCGTATGATTTTGAAGGTAGAATGGCATTAAGGAGAGATTCATAGAGAGTCTTGAACTATTTAAAGGAATACGGTCCTCTGAATTTAAAAATCATTAATCTTTAAAAACGGTACAGGATATGTAGCGGGCGAGCTCACAACCATTCTATTCAGTTCTATCCAAAAGCCAACGGGCAACGAAGATATTCTAAAAATGAGAGAAGATTAGTTAAATAGAATTATTGTAAATTAATAGTGTTATTTGAATTATACGTACCCGTTATCGAGTTCTTTATTTGTTTCAAGAACTGTTCTTATAACTTGCAACTGATTCCCCAAGGTTCTTGTATGACCCTCGATGATCCGGCGGACTTCGTACCGCCCTATAATCAAGAAATATCTGTTACCTTTTTATCTCAATGAAGTTAATTTCTTAATAATTATGTACAGCTGACTTGAATGACAATGGTCTGTCTTCTTCTCATAATTTAATACTATAATAGTATAAGTCTTTAGTATTTCGATAATCTGTCCAGATCTCAACTAATAATATTCAAAAACAATTTTAAAATGTAACATTTATGTTTTTATGTAGAGTAGAAACTCTTTTAATCGGACTAATTATCGTCGAAAGGCATTGGGATAATCGAAAATCCGGATAATCGAATGTATGAAGAAAAGACGGTTTTGTGCTTATATAGTTCATAATGTTATATGTTTATTTTAAAAATAAATTACAATTCGGTGATATGAAATTGGTAATCATGAATAATAATAATAATTATTAATTTGGTTTAGCATATTTATTACTTGTCATTTGACGTACGCCACTCTCAACACCACCACTCTCTTACGCTTGGACATTTCTTCTTGTCCTTAGTCCGGACAATCGCGAATCCGTATAACTGAGGGCCTCATAATCGAGTAACCGTAAAAGCCGGTACGATCGATCCTGGGAACCCAGGTTCGATCCTTTACATGTTTTCGTCGAGTTTTCTTTAAGTTTTCTTTTTTTTTAACATTTAATCTGCTATTCGGGACGGAGAGAAATCCAACGAACAAAAAACCGTGAAAATTGGTCTCGATCTCGAGTTATATGTGTAACAAACACGACTTTCTTTCATCCTACTACTATTATAAAGGCGAAAGTTTGTATGGATGTTTGTTACTCTTTCACGTAAAAACTACTGAATGGATTTGAATGAAACTTTACCACAATATAGCTTATACATCAGAATAACACATAGGCTACAATTTTTGAGGTTTCTAATGTGAGGTCGTAAAAAAACACATTTTTTGCGCTTACATTGCAAACGCTGACTGAATCCTACAAGATAGATCAAAACAATGTACTACAGTATTGTACAACTTAAAAAGGTCTACAAAAGAGTCCGCGATGGTATATGATTATCTCTTAGGAATAAGCCACAATAACCATTTTTTATCCTTTACATTGAACGAGAAATAATGGCTTCTTTACGAAGCGATTTTAAGCAATATTAATCCTTATCCAATTAAGTATCTTAAGTACATTGTGCATTTAATAAAGATCAATATGGCTTTTTACATGTAAATTAAATAAATATTTTCGAAGATATCACAGATTTAAAATGCAGAGTCATAGCAATTTCGGCGATAAATACCGTTTCGGTGATAAATACTCGTACCGGCAGCGGTGTCAGGCGTACGGTGAGGGGAGCGGGGTAGGTGCGGTGGGGAAGAAGTGGCTATACATATATTACTAATGACGAAACTAACGCGGACGAAGTCGCGGGCAAAAACTAGTATACAATATAGATTATATCGCATATTGTCGTTTTTCTAGAGATGAAATGACCAGTAAGAAAAATTTACGACCAGTAATAAAATATCTTATTATGATGTTTCATAGATTATACCAATTATTAGTAATTTAATTTAAATAAATTCTGCTATATTTTCTGTATTCGAACGCAAAACATACTTTTACAGGTGCACTAATTCACACAAGCGTAATATGAATAGGTATTTTCCAGTACTAGCCCAGTGAATTGTATACAGATTTGTTATTATAAAATAATTTGAGAAATAAACGTACTGTATATATTTTTGATATTAGTTGACCTTTTAAATATTCATGAAATCCGCATTGGTATTGGATAGAAAAAATAATAAATATATAGTGAAGTAATTTTGGTGATTACGAAAATTCAAAGCTAGACATTCTTTTAAATATTTCATATCTTAAAAGTACTTGATGTAAAAACAGGGCAGTGGCGTGCCTAGTACAGACTTAAGGTACGGTAAACAGAATATGTTTGAAAAATAAAATAACAATTTTCATCATTTCTTCCTCTAATCATTGATAATAATGATATCTTTCGCAAGTATTGATTTGAATTTAGAAATGAAACTAATATTTTTATTGTTTTTAACGGGCAGACGAGATGTCTGTCGTGATAACGGTTGCTGCAAAGTAATCGAAACGTCGCGTCGGAAGTATACTACCCGGCACGAAACCTGACCTAACATGGCGTCCTCTGCGCAGATATAGTCGTTGCAAAAAATCACGTAGGTACTATCTAAAAATAAATATTTAATATATTAAAGGGAAGGAACGTAAAAAACACAATGGGTTAATTATTTTATCTTTAGCATTATTAAAAAACAGTAAACATCGTAAATCATTTTTCGAGCTTGTCTTTTTAGAACTACAGTCAAAACCATTTATAACGACATCGTTTACAACGACCTATCGGTTATTACAGCCAGATTGTATGGTCCCGTCCGAATTGCCAGTAAACTACTCAGTATACAAACCGCTTATAACAACATCGGATACAGCGACATATCGCTTAGAACGACGAAAATTTATCGATATTAATCGACTTTAACGACCAACCGCTCCTTGTCCTTACCCAGTTGCAAAGATCTACTGCTTTAGAACAAAGAATTGAGATAGAGGAATTTATTGGAATAGATAACAGTGTCGCGTTAGCGCCTTAGCTACTGAGGAAGAGATTCTTGCAGAAGCTAAAAGTAACAACCCTAACACTAACGAACAACACGAAGACCAACAAGACCTTGAAGAATAGTTTCAGCCAACAATAATTTCCGAGGCTCTTAATGATGTAACAGTTTTGCAAAAAAAAAATTGCCTTTAACGAACACTTTGATATTGATGATACTCATACCTTGAGTATGAAACGTAAAATGCTAAAAATATTTGAGACTGTGCTAAAAAAAATAATTCTAAAATGACTGATTACTTTAAAAACTAGTGTAGTTTTTTATAACCCGTAACTGTAAGCAGCCAAGTACATACATTTTGTATTCTAATTATTTCGTAATAAATATTTTTATTTCTTTTCTGAATCGTTTACATAACCTATATCTATACTAGATAGATATGTGACTACATATGACAATATGTATAACTACTGTAGTTGTGTATATGACTATTGCTTATAACGACTATCGGATGTAACGTCGGATATATACGGTCCCTTTAATGTCGTTATAAACGGTTTTGACTGTATAATATTTTTTCTTGGCATTTTAGTAAAATTCGTTAAAATCTTCCTTTAATAACAAAAGAAAGGACCCACAAAATCAACAAAACAAAAACAAACGACGGGAGACGCGGTGTCACTGCGCGGGGCCACGCATCCACCCGTTGCAATGGTTACTACTTACTAGTAATGGCGGCCTTGTTTCATGTTTGCTGTAGTAATGAGCTCCTCGCCTCAGACCGCACATCAAACGACATCTAATATTTATTACTGCGCAGGGTCAAGATTCATCCCGGATATTATATGTAGTTTTTTAAACATAATAAAATATGTACGCGAAGAAATCAGAAAATATTAATTTCATTTAAATATTGATAAAATTCGCGCATAATGTTACAACTTACAGCAGGCCGATCAGAACGAACATCTATATACTTTATGAATCTCTCAACTAGGTACCTCTGAGCCACGAAAGTACCTTAAAACGATTACGATCTGTTCCTCACAACTTTATAAAAGTTATTTAAATAGGAATATCCAGTGGAGATTCAAACATTCTTATTATTATCATTTGAAAAAAAAAAAACAAACAAGGCAAACAAAGTAACTTATTTTTGTGTACACAACCTGGTAACTAATTAAAACTATCATAATACCTACTTTTTTTTAAAATGAATAACATTACCTTTCTTTTAGTTCAATCTTAACTGGTCACAAGTCACAACTCACACGCCTTCACTTTACAATTATTTTAATTTTATTACCAAACGACAATATTGAAAATCTACTCGTAACTAACTAATTTCATTAAAGACATATCACAAGCACAGAACTCACAGCCATAATTTTCCATAATTCGTTAATAAATTAATTCACTGTTCACTAATAAAAACTTACTCACTTGTGCTTAGAAAAACAAATGACAATGTAACAATATTCAACAATAATAAAATGGCGAAAAAAATATATGAACAGTTTACCGACCAATCAGAGAGCTCCATTTCATTTGACAATTAACGGACATTAAACAATACAAAATAATCAGTGCTTCCAGTGTTACCAGAATATTTTTTTGCGATTGTAGTTAAGGCAGGAAAGTTGAAATAAATTCATGAGCTTATTATTGGTTTTATATTCATTAAATTCGTACTATTATTTAACAATAATTTAGTTTGAATAGAAATGAAATTCAATTATTGAAGTAAAAATGGTCAAGATTTTTTTAATGTTTATTGATTGCACTTTGTTTTAAAAAGTATTATTAAATAATTAAATACTATGAAATCTTAATAAGTACTATAAAATAACAGTATTTATATAAATTTTAAATATTACATATTTTTTATAGATAAACCTTTGACAGAACTGAGCTAATTTTTTTAACATACTAAAATAGGATAAATTACTTAATTTAATGTCATCACAAATCTATTTCACTCACCTCAATCAAGTTGAGAGAATGAATAAATAAAGCGCATCATCACTCTTTTCACATGTTTGTACTGAGTCCTCCGAGCTTTCATAAATTTTTGAAAGATTATCAAAGTGAAGAAAAAAAGCGGTATTGATGTATACCTAGCAAATGTATGAACCAAAAGGAAGATATGAATAAAGTTAAAAGTAAAAGTGATAAATAAGTTATACTTTGAAAAGGTTTCATATGTTTACTTTAACATGAATACAAACAGAGTGTAGCGGAGCAACTTAGATTGTGTTGTATTGTAAATTTAAATTTATACACATTTCTATACATACATATTTGTTTATTAATTGATTAAAATTAATTTAATATTTTCAATTCTTGCGACGGACAAACTTCTTATTAAATTGTACATACATATTTATATAGCGAGGATGCGCGCTGCGTCTATTGTTCGCGTCACCTGGGCCCGCGCACCTGTAGCCCCGCTGGCCCCCGCTGGCCCCGCTAGCGGCCGCGGGCACTGCAGTGTTGGCAACCGTACGATTTAAATTGTATTTATACGACCTTTTTGACTCTTGTACGATGTACGATCGAGTTATCGAAATCGTACGCAAAATATACGATTTTTTAAATGAAGTCTTACGAAAAAATAAATCTCCAATAAAACTATAAGGAATGTGTAAAACTAAACTTTAGTACTATAACTAACTATATTTAGTACTATACTATAACTGTAAGGAATATTTAAAACTAAACTGTATTCCAGAAACGGTAAATGAGAATTTGTTAGCTGCACAACATATTAAAGAAAAAGGATCGTGTATAAACTTCAAGCCATCTCACGATATGCTGAGCAAATTAAATTTAAGTATGTACAAAAAATATAATGCTTTTCCCGCAACTGCTGTGCCTAATAATTCAGATAGTGACTAAAACACTTCATTTTTTTTATGTTTTCAAAATATATGTAATTAATGAATATCTTAATTCCACATATTAATTGATGATGATTGTTAATTGAAAATTAGAATTAAATTCCGTTTTTATTTGATATACTTAAGCAGTTTTATTGAAATTTCATCGCGTACTATTATTTCCTTGAATTTCAAGACAAAATACTATTTTTTTTAGTGTATAGTACGATCCTCTAAAAAATAAAGTTGGCAACACTGGTGCACTGCGCAGTGCATCGTACTCGTCACTCGTCACTTGTCAGTCCACATAGACTTTAGCTGTGTAACGCTTGTCCTTCATCGCTACGGCGACACTCGCACACGCTCAATCTTTTACGAAAAATAATCTCCTTCTGTATTAATTGCTTTTAAGTAGTTTAAATTGTTAAACCTTGCTTAATTCGCTAAATTGGTGAACCTGACGTGATTGTACTGTTGGTGGAACTTTGAAGGCGGTGTACACAGGTCCATTCGAAGTGCTTCAGCGAGGGGATAAGGTTTTCACTATCTTAAGTAATGGTAAGAAGGCCACCCCACACTCAGAGAGTCGGGAATTGCCTGAAACCAATTAACAAGTTTGCCAGACTCGGTCGAGGCGCAGGGTTCGATTCCCAGAATATTACTTATCGCCCGTAGCTCGGTCTCTGGAGTTAGGTGATGTAGCGGAGCTAGGTACTTAAGATTAAGATTTCAAACGTTTATGTTGTAAATTTAAATTTATATTCATTTCTATATTTGGTCAATAATTATTTGAAATTTAAAATTTAGTTCATATTTTTATTTCTTACGACGTACAAACTTTTTATTAAATTGTACTAGGTATAAATCGAGTATGCTCGCTGCGTGTGTTGTTCACGTCGTCCTGGCCTCCGCACCTGTAGCCTCGCTGGCCCCCGTTAGCCCCCGCTAAGCAGACACTGCGCCGGGCTCGTCAGTCCACATAGTCTTTAGCTGTGTAACGTTTGTCCGTCATCACTACGGCGACACTTGCACTCGCACTCGCTTACGAAAAATTATCTCCTTCTGTATTAATAGCTTTCAAGTAGTTAACATTGTTAAACCGTACTTAATTCGCTAAACACATAATACAATTTGTGTTATATATTTTATATCTTAATTATTACTTAAAATAATGAATTTCGAAGATTTTTCTTGCAAGGATCCACCTTTGTAGTCATATAAAGGTTATGTCCCTTTAATTATTATCAATAGGGAGTAATCTTATTGCATTATATTTGTTATTTTCTATAATATAATAAATTGTCTTTAGACTAATCTGTACAAAATTATAATACCATTTTTATTCACTTAAAGGATCGATGATATCCATAATCCAGGACGACTCTTTAGTTCGTCGAGGAAAACCAACAGCACATTTGGTCTACGGAACACCTTTGACCATAAACTCCGCTGTTCAAGACGTAATGGTGGAGTCAATGAAAATAGACCTCGAGTTAGCACCAGATGCTTCGGTTTGATTATAACTATTTATTAATGTAACGTAGAACTGAAATTTAAATAACTTAAAATATAAATTGTAGAACGAAACCCTTTCATAAAGTGTAGCTGAAAACTGTAAAAACATTTTATGATACAATAATGTAGACTACCTATAATAATTATGTGAATAAGATATATTTTTTTACAGAAAGTCAAGGCATTCGCGGATCAAATACACGAAATGTGGCAAGGACAAGGCACTGAGATTTATTGGGAGCAAAACTTCACTTGTCCCATTGAGGATCAATACAAAAAGTTGACACGTATGAGCAATATATAACTTATATATCTTTCTAACGTCTACGTTTTTACAAATCTGTCCTATATAAATAAATATCGTTACTATCTGATGAACTAACATCTCACTGACAGAATTATAGATTAAAGAGACTTTATATTTTCAACAAATTTAAATTTATCATAACAGTTTTATAGAAATTTAATTGAAATAGGAATGTTTTTCCAATTAACGATGATCATTATATTTTTTATTTTGTTTTTAATAATTATTCAGTATATAAATTTAGTCAAACCTTAAACGGTAATACATAAAATATATTGATACAATGTCTTTCTTAGAAGCCGCTGCAATAACATATATGTATTACTTGGAGTCAGATTACTACAAGTGGTCAGTGATCATGATAAACATACTTGATTTATATTATTTTCTTCGAAAAAAAAATATATTTATCATATTCATTATGTGTATTATAATTCCAGTTAAACAGCAATGGCAGTTTCTGTGAAGATTTATCAGAAGGAAAGTTCTCCTTGCCCATCATAGGTACATGCATCCAAAACATTTTTACGAACGAACGAACAAACGAAATTTCACGTGAGTACACTAAAACTCATTTAATAATTGTATACATACGAGAACGTATTTGTGTGGGTCAAACATAGCAGTTTTTACTGTAACTCTTCGATAAATACGGAATCATTATCCCTACTAATATTATAAATGCGTAAGTAACTCTGTCAGTCTATCTGTCTGTTACGCTTTCACGCCTGAACCACTGAACTGATTTTAATTAAATTTGGTACAGACATAGAGTTGACTTTGAGAAAGAACATAGAATGGTTTTTATCCCGGACTTTTGAAAGGTTCTTTTGGAAACGCGATATAACCGAACTCCACGCGGGCGAAGCTGCGGGCGGAGAGCTAGTTCTTCATAATTGCATCTGGTTATTTCATTAACTTGATGAGTTACATATCAATTTGAAATTTAGAGTTTAAAGAACTTCGTGTGATTTTTTTACTCGTTTCATGAGATCAGGTCCGCTTACGAAGTTTCTTCCTTGATCCTCTGTTTGGTAAATAAGTATAAACATAACCAGATTTTAATTCAGTGATAGTACCTAAAGTTTGATGAGATCATATTTTTATTACTATCAGGTATCTTACGGCAGCGTACCCGTGATATTGACCTGAAGAAATACTGTATATGTTTGTTGGAGAAGGCGGGCAGCTCGGGCTGAGGTGAATCAAGTATATGCACATAGTATTCATTGAAGTATAGTTGTTTTAAATTGAAGTATACAACCTAGGTTTCTTACAGGTTGCCCGTTTAGGAGGAAACTACCACTACTGGAAAAATGTTTGGATGATCTCAGTAGCTGGAAGGATGATGTAATGATCAAATAATTTTTACACTATTTTGTTACACGGGACACTGTTAGCCAATAATATTTAAAAGGTGTGGGGTACAAAGACTCGCAAGTCTTCAAAATGTATTTTTGTTACATTGTTTATCCGATATTATAAAACATGAATATACATATAAGCATTTTTGTGTGTTTTTATTTCATCAAATTATTTTAATTTATTCACGCTTTTTTCATGTACAAGGTTACAATTCTTTCTAAATTTCCTATATAACAAGATCTTTTCCAATTTATTAAATGTGATTTATGAACGTTCTTGTAATAATTATCAAAGTGGACTCAACATATATGTATGTCCTTAATAACCTTCCTTTTATTTACAGAAAAAAATAATGTAAGTAACTGTGTGATGATTTGTAAGGTCCTTAAAATCTAATGAGAAAAACAACCATATGAATTAGTGATTAAGTTGTTAAAGTTTTATTAATATACAAGGGCTATCATATAGATAAGAATTTAATCCAATACAAAAATACCTAACTTTTTAAACAATTAATTTAATCATTTTACTTTTGTTGGCAAACTAAATCATTTTTAAATATGTATTATTATATTAAGAATAGAGATAATATTACCATTTAGTGACAGAAATTTATATAAAGTAATGGCATAGTATTTCATCAACAAGAAGGAAATCTTTTGTTACAAATGAGAATTAATTCTCTTACTATTCTGATGTGTTTCATGTTAATATAGACGAGGATTGTATATTTGATCCCACAAATAATATTTAAATGTATTTTCACATTTATCCGTACCTACATTATGAGTTAACATTTGAATGATAGCGTTAAAAAAATATGTCATAAAAATATAACATTTAATTTCAACAGCCACTGTTACCAGCAGTCGAGAGAGATTTAACAAATGAAATTATATTTCAGCGAAGTTAATTCCACAGAAACTTAGCCGAGGAGCGCTTTGTTATCTCGCTTGAAACGACTTCAATGTATCACAGCAATGCAACGTACATAGAATGTAATATATTTTAATAAATCGTAAACTAGGATTAACCGTTATTACGATACATAACATTAAGTTTTGAACACATTCCGTCGTTGCGTATAAAAATATTATTGATTTAATGTCGTAATTTCACTTAACCTTTCCTTAAGTCATTACCCTGTCATTACTAATTACTTGTTGAAGGTCGATATCTATTACTTTATTATCTACTTTACTTATTACCCAGTATGGGGTGAGACTAAGGTTCTGTATGAAATGCTTCAGTAATTTCTAGTATTATTCTGTTCTGCTTCATTAGTATCCGTAATAGATATCAGTTAGTTCCTTTCATAAACACAAACACTCCTCCACGTCGTGTCCGCTGTCACTAATACTGTTATTGTTAATACTATACACTTGAGCTAAACTAAAGCTGCCAATACAAATACATTCTTATTTAACAACAAGTCTTATAATGAAATGCTAAATGAAAGTATGAATTGAAGTGGTTGTTTTAAAAAGGTGTTTATTCCCTTTATAAAATTTTATAGATTTTCGTATAAGTATATACAGTTTTCATAATTCACTTGAACACTTCTAAACTTTTGTTGACTATTGTTTCAAACTAAGTTCACACTAGCGTATTTTAATGCTCGTGACTATATACACTCATTGATTAGTTCTACATTGATAGTATAAATACGAAAAATTGACAGTTATCCGTCTTTTCTTTTAAGTCAGTTTCTATGTGTTGGTGTGTATACTTCATTTGAATATAATCAATTCCAGATGTATTTTGGTTAAAGTCCAAGTTAATAATTCTGTCCCGAAGGTGATTATTGAACCTACCCTGGCCTCTTCGAGCTCTTCCGTTCGGGACCTTCAGAAAATATCCCCTTCTCTAGTGCTTCGATTAATCAATTGTGTTTAAAATATATAAATTGTGTTTCTCTATATTTACTTTACGTATATAGATTTCAATTAGTTTTAAGATGGGTATAAAACTTTGTATAAGTACATTCCAATCTTTTGCTGTTAGGTTCAGTCAGTGAGATCAGAATAGAAGATACGTTTTAAGATAGCTGCATTAAGTAAAACGGTTCCAACTTGAAAATAATAAAAAAAAAAAATTTTATTCGGACTTTAATTCACAATTTCTAAATACTTTAGATATATAATAACTAACCTTTCAATTGTTAAGTGATTGAGATTAATTTTAATTATTAACAAGTGTTGAAACTGAAGCGTTTATTGTTTATCAATTGCTCGTATCGCAACTCTTAATGGAACCTCGACTCATTTATTGCAAAATCTCTCAACTGTAATTTAAAGCTTAATATATCTTTTAATAGTTCGATTTATCGAAGAAGAATATACAACAAAAGGATCGATTACAACGTTAACTTTCGACATCGTATCGTTTATCTTTTGGGCTCATTTATGCCTTTGAACTGAATACTGTTCCGAAGACGAAATTGTTAGGATACAAATACTGAGTGATGAAAACTTAGAACGACGAGAGTAGTGTATGTACTCTTAAATAACGATTAATTATATTTACATTAAACCAAATTGAAGTGCTTGATTATAATATTGTGATAACATTTTTTTTATTTATATGAAAAGCTTGTTTTATTATTGACATTATGGTTGCTACAACTAATCTTTGAAACGATAAAAAAAATCTCTAATGAAATTGGCGCGGATAGAAAATCAATGTAATGGAAAAAAATTATCCCACTTTTATATTAATCTTTGGATTATTTTTTATTGAACAAACTATATTAAAAAATATCTTTTAAAGGTGGAGGATGTCGTAAGCACATAAATTTAAATGAAAACGATTTTCGGTAGATAAAACCTGTTAACAATTGGTCACAATTAATTTACCTGAACAGTCAATAAAAAGTAAAAGTATCTCTTAATTAAATTATCTTTCAATTCTGGATAAAAACTGTATAATAAAATATTAAGGAAGTCAAGGGGGAAAAAATTAAGTGAAGTAATAAATTAAATTGTTAAAATGAAATAATTTTAAATTATAGACACCTGAAATTTTTTGATTTTATTCTGGGAAAATAATATTGGAAACATTATCTCTGGCAAAGTAACCTGCGGGTGAGATATTATACTCGTAATGTACATATAAAATATTTTAATGCACAAATGTTATATATCCTGATAGTACTTGTACCACTGTAAACTACAACAGAGACACATATATTACGTCCATACAAATACAACTCTAGGAAATTTATTAAAACACGAACAGTACAACTAAATTTATTAAAATCAATTTACATCTGTGCTGTGCAACTGTATACTGAAGTATCACTTTTAAATTAATATTAGAAGGTATTTTCTACTAACAGAGATATATTTATAAATAGGTAGTAACTTTGTAACCCTCAGACTAGTTTAGTATGTACATCATACTTAAAGTAATTCAGTTCTGTGTTTTAAACTCTTCAAATTTAGGCATTGTGTACGTTGTCAGGTTTTAAGGTCACATCAAGTATATAATTATTAATTACTCATGCATGAGGGCGCGGGTTCGATCCTGGCAAGTACCAATGTGATTTCTCCAAGTCATATGTACCTACTTTCTAAGAGTATTTAGACATCACTGATTAATTAATTCCCAAAGAGGGTTGACGTCAGGCAGGCGGCCGGTCGTAAAAACAATTAGCCAAAATTATTCACAATATGTAAGGCAGACCCTGGCTAAAGCCGGGAATTTGCCAGGTAGAAGATAGAAGATCAAGTATATAATTATTAAAAATATAACACAATGTAGTCAGAATGTTAATAAGAAATAACAGATTTTCTAAAAGGGATGATAAGTTTAAAAAGTTGTAATTTGTGAGAAAGTGGCCATCAATGTGCTTGTTTACAGATAATACCTACTACTTTTGATACATGGCATTTGTTGTAATTCAATGGCATGACAATTGATTACACTTCATATAATAAAACCATGTTTTTCGGATATACTACGGGATTTAATATAACATTGTATACTTTAAAATAACAATATACGTTGTATACTTCGTTTCAATAGTTTTACATCACGGGATATAACTGTCTCTCTGTTAGTCTAATTATTTGTCATCTGCTTTTTATTCTCCATTTATTGAAGCCTGGTTAGGGACTCACAGACATGGGATTTTGTATTTTGTTGAGGGAATAGATGTTAGATAGATTATTGTCCGTCATCTTTTCTATTAAATTTGGGAGTTTTTTAATTTCAATGGATCCCACTTGGTTTAATTTTGATTATATCTTTTTATCTATGGTTTACCAAAACGAATGTTTTATTTTATGTGGTTAAAAAAAACTTTTCTTCTTTATATTAACTATTAGGTATGTTAGTAACTTCTTTCATATATTGCTTGTTGTTGCTTAGCTATGGGTCGCTTCAAATGTTTCTTACTATACTGGTGAGGCAGAAGTAAGTTATTCATATTAAAGGCATATTTTACAAACTGATGCTAGACCTCAAGATGTTCAGCATCGCAAAGGTGGTGAGCGCTCTGACAGATATGTTAACGGTAGCTTAGTATGTAAGGTTTTGGTGAGATTTCTTAATGAGATACCTAACTAGATGTGTGGGTTTCCTTTAACCCTGATCAGTTCCCAGTCAAAACTCGTAAAAATTATGAACAGATTTCCATAGGTATTACACAAAAGGGGAATAATATCCTTAAGTATTGACGAAGAATACTTAAAAAGAAAAGAAATTAAATAATTAGTATGGAACAGCTTGAAATCTAAAGTCTAACACATTATCAGAAGAGCCTGATTGTGGTCAAGTTGCTTCAGTTCGAACATGGGCTGGCTCGACCGGGGAAGTACCATCCTCTCACAGCCGGCGTGAAGTATTTTGTAATAGCTGTTTTTCGTCTTATGAGTCCAGAGCGCTTGTTGCAATGTGTAAAATTCAAATGAAAATTACATAAATAAATTTTCTTATTAGTTATATTAGATTATTCTCTTCTACCTGGCAATTTTTCCCAGCTATAGCCAGGGTCTGCCTAACATGTTGTGAATGGTTTTGGCTATTTGTTTTTACGACCGGCCGCCTGCCTGACATCAACCCTCTTTTTGGGAATCAACATTAATCAGTGATGTCTAAATATTCTTAGAAAGTACATATGATTCGGAAAAATCACATTGGTACTTGCCCGGGCCAGGATCGAACCCGAGCCCTCGGCAAAGAGAGGCGGGCCCTTTAACCACTGAGCCACCACTGAATAAATTTATATTAGATTATTATTAGCCTTAAAAGAAATTTTCACTTCAAGTCGCCAATATCATTAAACACTCTCCACTTGAGTATTACAAATATTGACCGACCGAGATTAGGTGCGACACAAATCAGAGGCAATGATAGGAAATTGAAAATTAGACAAATATCTAAAGATATAATATTTTATTTAAGGAATACTTTTCGGTTTTTTGTTTTAGACAAAACCCATTTCAAGAATTTTCTTTGTTAATATTCTATAATTAATATATAATGTTGCAGTAAAAGGTTGGCTCTGTACATACGTATATGTACACATTACACATACATATAGAAGACTACAGAAGCGATTGGTAAGCCATTCCGTCTTCATTCACTTGCACGCAGAAAGCATTCTGCCACATTTTCTTGTACTCTTGATTAAATTGGACGAGAAGTTTACAAATGTATATTTTTATCAGTAAATAATTAATTATGGTTGGCTTAAAGTAACATTGTATATATCGGATTTATTACAAATTCGTTGTTTTAAAAGAGAGACGCGTTAGTCTCATTGACGTAACTAATGTCATTTCTTCTAGAACATTCAATGATATTTTAAAATGAAACTTCAATTGTTGTTAATGTTCCTGTATTTCTCGAAGGTTCTTCATAATCACATACTTCAATGATACGCACTCACTGAACACTGAATTCTCAATTCTGTAGTCCGCCGTCGTGCATCCAGACGTCATATTTATAACAAGATTCAAACATAGTTCTATTCTCCTTTGATTTCGTTTTACTTTTAACAATAATCATAAATACTAATGAGGTTTAATAAGAATTGCTGACAGCCTCAAATTATTTTCAGGTCGCATCCGTTATTAAAGCTGGTAGCGCCAATATATATCTTTCCAATGATTCATACAAAGAAGAATAATAAAAAGACTTCAAAAAATGTTTTTATACATTGAGTCATTTAAAATGTATGAGTATTGATTTCGATTTTTAAATAATTCATAAAAGTTGTTAGGTATCTTAACAATAAGGTCTTCCTGTTCTCAATAGTAAGGATTTTATTTTAACTCTAGATAAACCCGGAGGCCCCTGCTCTCCGTCGTCGGAGAATTGGTCGCCGGCGCCGAGCCTATCTGGCCTCTTTACAGCCATAGGTTAAACGCCGGGCGACGTGATCCTGGGTGGCAGACGGGGACTTCTGTCGCCCGTTGATAGGATCAGTGCGGTGCTAGCCCCTCTTGTTCCGGGGGCGGCTCGCGGTGGTGGTCTGCGGGGGGATTTGTCCCCCCTAGTTCGAGGTCCGGAGTGGACAAGCGCCGGCAGGGTCGCGAGGCAAGCTCGTGATATACCGTGGCCCTGCCTAGGTGGCGTGGACGAGGAACACCCAGGGGTTTTAGTGGGTCGAAACCCCACATAACCCGGTCAAGTCCCCGCTCGGCCGGGTATCTGTGAACAGATTTCCCCTGGGAAAACAAAAAAAACCTATAGGTATGTGTAATTATAACAATATATTTTATTTATTATAACAATGTATTTTATGAATCGTTGTGACTTTTTCCACGTTTTTCTATAATATCAACAGTTTAAATAATAAAAATACTTCTAATGGATCTGGCTAATGGTAAGGTTTAAAAGAAGTCTATTACTACGAGAAGGAAAATTTATAATAGTCTTGAAAGTTGCCGTTCTTTGATGTAAAGTTCCCTTTTCACAAATGTGTCTTATTCAATGTTTTCTCTGAGTCTTAAACGAAACTTTAAGTAACAAGACTCATGAATATTTATTTACCAAATTAAATTATTCGTAAAATAAGGAAAACCAATACAATTGCAAATATTCACTCATGCCGTTAGACTATATATAGTACATAATATGTCAGGAAATATATCATAAAAAGATTTAAATAAATGTTAATATAAATTGCATCCATTCTAACAACCTTTACTGTTCTTATAACTTTCAACAAATATTACGGTTTTTCAGTAGAGCCTGTAAAAAAAATGGTATATGATATATATAAAGAAATTAGCAGTTTATTATATTTAAATGAATTTCATATTTGAAGGTTTTCAATTTGTTATTTTAAAGTAAAATGAAAGTTTTATGTCATAGTATTGATTATTTTTTTTTAACTCAAGACTCCATACTATGTGTTTTTTGGTATTTATCACAAGTTAATGTTCTGTTCATATATTAATGTATAAAAATGTAAGAGAAAATATATTAATAATCAAATCGGACAATGCGTAATCGTATTGTTAAACTATTGTGATTATTTCTGATATGGAAAGTAAAATATGTGTAAAAGATTTAGATTTAGTTTGAATTAAAATAACGCTGAATACATGTTCGCGGTAAACTGTCAGTTTGTTGAACAGAAATGTTGTGAATATCTTGACAACTTGCTTAAGAGCAGCAACGAAATTAAATTAAATAAGACAAGCATCGTACGAAGAGATTAGATACAATACAAAATTTGAATGTTTTTACATCAATATTGCTAGTTATGTAGAACAAATATAAACAAAATTGTGTTTATATTCTTATTGTATTCAAAAGATATTGGATTCTTTCTCATTTATATTATTATTATACATACTTTATGAATTAACTATTTCATATCAAATGTTGTTTTAATTTTGTCTGAAAATACATTATTTTGTTATTTTATATGTCTTGTAAATTAATATGATACCAGTGTCTTTATACTTATAGTTTATTACAATAATGAAGAATTCGTATGTACTAGAAAATCCCAATGTTATCCAAACATTAAGTTTATATACGGACCGAGTGTAAGTAATAAATTTAAAATTATACATATTTAGTAATGATTCGGCTTTGAGATATTATATTCATTTATATACAACAAATTTACATAGCAGTATTTTAATAAATTAATAGTTGATGATATAACGTAATACTAAGAGTATAATATGTTTACAGAAATAATTAACAAAAATACAATGTTTTAACTTTATTTTGTTCCCAAGGATGATATAAAAACTAATTATTATATTCTCAATGAATCGATTTTAACATCAAAAAAACTGTTTATTAGTTAGTTGTTAAGGCAACATAATAAAATATAATAGATTGTACTTAGCTTTAGGTGTCAGGTGCACCACTGAATTTCTTTTTAAACAAATTATGAAAGAAGCGACCGGTGATCAGTTCTCAAGCTATTTTTTGTTCGGAAAATATTTTTTGTAATTTCGTAAATAAAAAATGTAGTTATGTTTTACAAACGACCAGCTGTTTACAAGTATTATAACACAAGGAATATACTGGGAAGGAAGGACTAACAAGGAATAACTGGGGACAGAGTTTTTGCTCCATAAATTTATGACAAGAGGTCGGGTCACTGAGTATAAGGGAATAGTCATTAAAACGTTCTCTTTTAAATTAATTATAGTTGAGATGTATGATGACTGCTCTTGTTATAAATGGCTTGTTTTATTTATTATTATTCCAGTTATAAGGGGCTATATACAAAATAAACTTTTGTTATTTTTATAAACTATCCTCTTTTTAACTAATAAATTCCATGACCACTAAACAGTTAATGTCGAGATATTATTTGATTATAACGGTTTATAAGTACATTCTTAAATTGAATTCTTAATTTTTTTATTGCTTGTCTCTTAATTCAGTCTCATCAATTGACTATGCTTAATGTTTAGATCTATTCTGAATATGGCTCACATTTGATTTCATAGTGTCCCCTTGTCATGTATTCCCGGTGTAATTTAGTTTTTGGTCCTTAGATATTAAAGAAATCACTTGATCAATTTCAATTTCATTATTATTTGGATTAACACTAAGCTGTGGATATCCATAATTAATACGTTTTTAATAAATAGCATTTAAAACTTATTGAAATTTGAAAAACCCTTTTTAATTTACTGTCTCGATAATGAAGTTTCTTTTTGCTGTTGAAGTGATTCGGTTTAATGATCTCTATTTACTTGATGAATATTTAATTCAAAGTTTCTTAATTAAAATGATCAAATTATTTTGTTAATATTTAAAAAAAAAACATGTTATTGCGTCTTAATAGTTCATTTCTCAATCTTATTTCATCACGCACATACAGATTTTTACGTGTTTTTTATGTACATGTACACTCTGCCACGATAAATTTAATCGGCCAATAATTCAAAATTGTATGGAGTAAAAAAATATGTCATAGCATATTAGGCTAAAAATGATTGATATAAGACCATAATTAATAAATTGTTAGTTCATGTTCATTAGTCCTATTTTTATGATTTTTGTGTATTTTTTTTGACATTTATTCCGAATTCATACATTGATGAATCTTCAGGGCTTAACATGTTATATGAGTATGTCAAAGTCAGTATGTATGTATCAGTCAGTATGGCAGTATGCGTTATATTTATCGTAAATTATTTAGTGATGTTCTAACACATTTAACATGAAAGAAATAACTTTTCACACTTATTCGCCACATAAATATTGATTGTGTTAAATACCTTGTTCATGGACTCACGGAATTGAAAAGTATTACAAATTTCCCGTTTTAATATTTTAAAAAATTGCGAAAGTTAACATATTTTATTTAACAAAATTAAGGGATGTATTATTAGCTAAACTTTTTTTACAAACCAAGCTTATGCTTAGTTTTTAGTATTAAAAGCATATCTTTTTCTAGAATTAAGCATCGTATCCTTACTCATTTGACTAATGTAATATACTTGTATGGTATCTTACAATATGTTAAATATCTCGGTCCACATTAATCCGTCTTGTATTGTATAATAATTGAAATGTGTCATACATAAACACGAATAAATATTTGGTTTTAAGACATTTAAAAAAAATCAATAGAGTTGTAACTGCTATTTTATAAATTGACCGTAACTTTAGGTTACAGTTAAAATAAAAAAATATTACATACTTAAGCTTCAATAATAAATAACTTTATAATATGAAATATTAAAATTTTAAAAAATGTTAAACAATTTGTCCATACAATATTAAAGCTAGTTCTGTCTGCTGCTCTTCTATATATTTCTAAGTTCTCAATGAAACAACTTACTGTAAAGATCTTTATCCTCATTTACATAATGAAATTCACTGTCCGTCAGTGAACGCCTCATAAATATGAAATAGAATGAAATACAAACCATAAAACATATTTTAGACGTTGATCTTAAAACTCACTTTGTGCTTTATACAAGCATTTACTTTACTATAGCTGATTAAATATTATTTAACTGCAGTACAAGAATTGTGAGAAATACAGTTCTAGCTCGACAACCAGAAATCAACCGGAGACTTTGAACATTTATAACTAAAGGATAGATCTGAAATCTGAATAATCATTGAGGGACATCTTATCGACTAAATTATGAGAAATTCATACCAGGTCCTATTTAACTAATTTACTTTCCCGACTGAATCGTATTTAAATAATTTATGTCCAAATTTTCTGCATTGTGTTCCATCGTCACGTATGGTAGCGGGATTCAGTGAAGTGTGTTTATACTCTACCGCGGTCGGTGGTATGCAATTAGTAGGTGGTAGTGCCTAGCTGTGGTTAAGTTAATACAGCTCGAACATGTACTGGCTCAACCGGGGAAGTACCACCCTCTCACAGAAAATCGGCGTAAAGTAGTCAGTAATGATTGCGTTTCGTCCGATGAGTGAGAGAGCCGGTTGCCCTTTCACTTTTCCCAACCTTTCCTTGTATTTCCTTATTCCCACCCTTCCCTATCCTTAAAAAGAAAAGGTTGGCAACGCATCCGCAACAAATATGTCCATGGGCGACGGTAACCACCTTCCAACAAGTGGGTCGTCTGTTCGTTTGCCACCTATAACATAAAAAAAAATAGTAGGGTAAGCCTGCACGAAAGTTTGCCTTAAAATCTTTATATAACCACAGGGTAGCCCTGCTGGTATAAAATCACTGGTAGTGTTATTGGGCTTATATTCCAAAGAGTCTAACACGTATCCAACACCAGTCTTTAAACCAACGGTCTCATTCCACCTTCCATTGGGGGAAACGCAGTTTTAAGGGTATAACTCTATAAAATAGTCAACACTAAAGCAAAATCGGCTTCTCGTGGTATAATTTTAATATTAAGTTTGATGTATAAACGCATGTTATATTATAATTAATGTAAAGTAAGTTATATTATTTTTTAACGAGGATATAAAAGAAATTAATATGTGAATGCGGACTCGTAACTCTTGAGAGTTTGAGTACAAAAAGAAAAACTTAGAAAATACTCTATTCTCTTCGAGTGCTTCCACTTAAGAATAAATTTTCTTCAATGCTCTCCACAAGTTATCTGAATTAAAGTAATGAAAGTTTTTAAATTCGATCTCAATTTCTTAAATAAATTTGTAAGATGAAAGGCAATTTACAATTTTATTACTAATTCCATCTAATATTTATCAAGGCACTCGTTCTATTGAATTTTAATTTCATTAACTTTAAATACTCATCAAGTAAATACCGCTACAAGGACCACTTTCCATTTGAATTTGTACAATTAACGTTATTTTTTTAACTAAGTATTTCAAGTATTCAACGAATTTTATTCAATATTTACATCGAATTAGTCATTTAACATTTTCTATTTTAATCTTAATTAAAAAATTTGCTTAAATTTGTTAAAATAACGTCTCTAATTGTTTTAGGTATCCGAATATTTTAACGAACAAATTCATAATACATATATATGTATATTTAAGATTCGGAAAAATTGAGTAAAAAATATAGTTGTCTTATAAAACTACAAGTTAAAAATAACAAATGAAACCTTTACTGGAACAAACTTGTCTTAAAGAGTTTTAAGTAATTAATATCTTAAGCCAAAAAACCTCAAAAAACATAAATTTTATTAACAAAGACACTCACAAATCGCTTGGATAAATACAATCCCTCGCAAAAATAAACGAACTGTCATCTTTTCAACGTCAGTTCCAGACTTTTTATGGTTCTGTTCAAATTTAATGTGTGTTCCCTAAATACATATTATTAATTCTAATCAAAACTGTTAACGGAAATATTCCAAGAATTTCTATCGAAACTATTTTACTATTTCTTTAATCTTCAATTAATCTTCTTTCTTTTTATTAAATGCAATTCTACAACAACATATTTTAATGAAGTACCGTCAACGTTGAAGTAAGACGCCGTGAACACCAAGTTAAAATTAAATTCCCTAGTTTATTACTAACTTTGTATGTTTCCTGTAAATTGTAAACAACACAATAATTCAGAACACTACAACGAAACTGAAATGTGACAATGTTGTAGAACAGAAACAATTATCAAACATTATTAATAATGAAGAAGGAAATAATTGAATAGATTTAAATTACTTGTTATAATATGTATAAAAACTCGTTACAAATATAATATGTAATAATTGTATTTTCATAAAAGTGGAAATATTAAGCGTTTGCATCGTAACTTTACTCTTGTTCTACGAAAATTACGTTTGTTTTACGTGCTTAGTATTTACAATAGTAACATAAGGGAGAACCATGGTAGAGGAGAATAGAAGTTGTCTAGTTACAATACAATACCGCTACAGCTAGAACATGGGCTGACTCGAACTGGGAAGTAACAACCTATCACAGAAGATCGGCTTGAAGTAGTTTTAACGGCTGCGCTGCGGATGAGTGAGAGAGGTGATTGCCTTTTACTTTATTATTATTATTATGGTGACTACTTTTCATCAAGTAGGTCATCTGCTCGTTTGCCACCTTTGATATAAAAGGGGATTTCTTTCCTCAAACAGACTAACAATAATTTAAGACCACTTTGGTTATAATTTATTTTAACATTTGATTATAATTGTAATATAAAAATTATACATATATTTCTCGATCACAAGCAACTCATCATTCTTTTAATTTAATTTTCTTTTTTTTTTCATATTCAAATGACCAGAAATAATAAGATGAGAAAATAATGCCGAATTTGTCATTTATGATATTTTGATTCATTCCATTAATTTATCATTAGTTTATTTATTATTTCAAATATTTGATACTATGTTGATTTCTTAAAAAAGTACTTATTTTAAATGGAAATAAAACTAATTTCGGAACTGCTGTTTTAATTTAATAATTTTTCGATGTTAAATTGCAAAACATGTGACGTCACACTAGGGAGGGGGGGGTCTCAGAAATGTGACCACCTGTGACAAGGACGGGGGAGGGCTCAAAAACTCATGAAATTAGTGTGACGTACTTTATGGATGGCCCCTTATATATTACAGTCCTCAGAATTATTTATATGACTAATTATAATTAATAATAAGTCAATTTAGGTGGTACCTGTAGATATTACTTGGACAAAATATATGTGGGAACATGATGCTAATTTTGTGACATAGTAAAAATAGATATTAATTAAGTTGCAACCAATATTTGTAATTATTTATATAAACCACTTAATATTGAACCTTTGTTAATGTTGTGATGGCAACGTTTGGGTATCAACTTGTATTTGAAAGCTTTTAAATACTGTCTCCACCCATGTTGTAGCACATTACTACAATAAAGACTGTACCTACCACAACACTAGTATATTACTGTTTTTTCATTATTCTGAGTTAACATTCAATACTTTTGTGTAACATTTGTACAGACACAAGATGAGTTTGTTATGTACGTGTAACATAATAAAAATAAATGAACATCCCCGACGCAAAATGGTTGTATGGATAAAATATATTCCGAGTGATGCTGCTGACTCTGCAGAACGAACACCAAGCCGTGTGAACCAGAAGATTCCTGATACAACTCAAGCTATGGAATGTCATTCCTATCCTAACATCGGGGCAATAGGTTGTAAATTTTAATATGTAATTCTCATTATAATATACATATAAGTAAGTTTCGAAGTTTTCCTGGGACCTCTGGTTGCTACGCTATATAATAAGTTAGTTTCCTTTTTACTACAATCGTTAAACTAAATATGGTTAATTTAAGATTTATTCCGGCAAATTGAGAAAAAAATATATTGATTAGTCTTGGATCCAATTAACAAGCCAGGTAACCAATAAATCTGAAGCAAACTAAGAAATGGATAATATAAAGGAACACATGAACAACCAAAGTCACAATAAAGTAAAATATTCTATAAGATTCACAAAATTCACAGGCACGTTGAATACCATGAGAAATTGAAATTATTTTATAAACCGCCATCTATTGGCAAGTAGTTACAACCACGCTAATTTGACAATCAACCTATTATAGGTGGCGCTGCATTCGAAACTTTGGAGTATAGAATATTGTAAGGAATTTTCAGTCCTTGTTTTTTATCTCTCAGCCAGAACTGTTAAATATATGTATATATATATATGGTAAATTGAGTTCAGTCGTAATATATAAATAGGAACACAACAAAATAAAATATTTAATTGTTGATTGAAACAAATCAGTTAATAATGACAAAAAAATTGAATTATTAATATAAATGTCCTTAAAATGTTTTGATTTTATCTCGAGGAAGTAGTATCCTATCAAGCTTTTAAAACAGAAATCACATTAATATTACTTAACTCAAAGAGGAATTCAAATATTTCTATTATTAAAATGCTACTTTAGCCTAAATTAGTAAAACAGTTTACAGAAATCATTATATACATTACAGTGTTGTACAAAAGCTCGATATACGGGCTGTTCACATCATACGAGTCAACTTAACTAATATCTCTTCCCTTTAACAAGTGCAGAGCACTCTCTTTCTCTCCGACCACTAAAGGCGGGAGTCTCTCAGGGGCTCCTTCAATACTCGTTAGTCATGAGCAATATCCTGATACCGAAACCACCTACAGCTATTCAAGGAAGATACTTCATGCAGGTCCTACTTATATTATTACTAATTATATTATTGAGAAATTTGATGTTAATGAGTAGGAATCATTGTTAGATATAGATCCGAGTAACATCTCCAATCACACATAAAAATAATATTATTATTCATCAAATAAATTTTACGTCTTTCTGTTCAAAGTTCATTTAATATTATATAAATCATATTATTTAGCTTTCACAATATCTTTATAATACTTGGCGGAGGCTCTCGGGCGGCGGGTGCGGGCTGGGTCGTTGAAGTCCACCTCGTATAAACCGAATTTGGAACTGAAAAGATTATTATTATTATCAGATTATGAATAGAAGAATATCTAAAAACATTTTGAAGTCAATATGTCTTTACCGATAGCCATCGCTCCATTCAAAGTTGTCCAACATTGACCAAGCAGTGTACGCCACGACATTGGCCTTATCGTCTTCAATCGCGAGGAGAACCTGGTGGAAGATATTAGTTAGAATAATAACATACTTGTTTTATTTATCCATCTTGATTTCATTTTTAATATTAATCACCTGTTCCAAATGCTTCTTATGGTAATCTATACGATCTTGATCATCTAAATCCTCGCCGCTGGTTGCGAAACCATTCTCTGTTATAAACATCTCCATGTTTCCATACTGTTTCTTCAACCAAGATATGATCTTTCGGAAACCTTCCGGGTACACCTGGAACACGAGTTAGTTGCTTTTTTATTGTTTCAATCACCACTTGGCTGTCTACATTACTCTTCAATAAACACGTATGACGTACGATCAGTTTCCAAAGACAGTGTTCAGTCTCAATGAGTCTTACAACTGTATATAGTAACAACAACACTCACATAGAACCAGCTGGAGCCAGCTTGCGGCCATTCTGGTCTCACTGATATTATTACATCAATGTCTGGTCCACCGAAGAGAGGCCAAGGACCAACAGCTTCCCCTCGGGCGAGGCGAGCAGTTCGTGATGTGTAGCAGTTTAAACCGTACAAGTCATACGTGCCTTTGAAAAATTAAATAAAAAACTTTGAAAGGGTCGCCTATTGCTATTTACATGGCTTTCTTTTAACTTTACTTATAAATTATAATTAGTAAGAGAAAATCTTAGTTTTGGTATTAATTTATGTAACGATTACACTATTTATATTTTATTCTCACCTCTTATAAGTTTCTTTTCTTCTTTTGTGAATTCTGGTAATCTGGATTTCCTGAATCCCTGTTGTTTACTCTTTTCTGCTATGAGTTTTTCTATTTTCTTCGGCCAACCGCCTTCCTTAGAGTAGATTGGGTGTGAGTACAGTCCTCCCTGAAATTATTCGACAGTAAATGAACATTTTTAATAATTTGAATTACACTTCTGAAGTATTTAGTAACACTATTATTTTTGGACACTTTTTGTTATTTTATTCACCATTAACTGTAGAACCAGTTCAGCCGCTTCTCCTTCATTTTCATCATCTCCCTCAAACCACATGACTTGATTGGTGATGGACACTTTGCCTTTAAAATATAATGTAATACATTTGCATATGTATGCAGAATTAATTCAGTAGAACCTAGAGATTTTATTAATTAACAAAAAATCAAGTACCTAAAGTATTTTTTATAAAGTCATATAATACTTTTACCTTTATATCTTCGTCTAAACTCCTTGTCATATATCCGCCATGCTTTAGCGTGTGCCAACATTGTGTTCTTGCTGCAGATATAATTTCCAACTCCAGTGCTAACTATTCCTGGAGCGTGAACTTCAAAAGTGTAAGCAATGTCACAAAACGTCATCGGTTCATTGAGAGTGATCCAAGTTTTGACTTGGTCAGCGTATAGAGTGAACACAACACGAGCGTAGTCCGCAAACCAATCTGATATTAAAGGATTGGTCCAGCCGCCTGTGAATTATAACTTGAGCTAATAAATATTTCATAACTAGCTGCCCGGCGGACTTCGTACCACCCTATAATGAAGAAATATCTGTAACCTTTTTATCTGAATGAAGTAAATTTCCTTATTCCTTAATGGAGTTTGCCTGGTTCAACCTAATAAACATTAATCAATCAGTTTCTACTTTTACATACATATCAACAGCATATTGGTAACAAAGACGCTAACATATTAAGATGTGATTGACCTCAACTTCTCCAACCATAAGCCTTTATAAATAATAATTAATTGAACTAACTTTTTCATTAGTTTCAGAACCTAAAAACATTTTTTTTGTGATAAAATTATGTAAATTACTTAAAGCTATGATAAACATTAAAAACTAAAATTTTTTATTTACCTGTAACTGGATTTATCATCTTTATTAAAAATAATACCCATCTTCACCTTTCCAAAGTAAGATAAAATATGTTTATATATGTTTGATGTGTTTTGGAGACACGCTGCAGTTGATTGTAACACCGGTGTGAAACAATATTGCGGTTATCCACATTTTCACCCACAATGACAATAACGACTTCATCGATTCTTTTGGGCATTAAAATGTCTTATGTGTTTGATAACAATTTTGTGATTATCAGATGGCATGTGATCTAATGCGGTCTTGAATAACGCAACCAATTGTTGGTTGTGGTGATGGAATAATAATTAGAGCTGTTCCACAACTGGTCTTTTCACAGAATAGTTGTGTGCACAACGCTGATCAACTTGTCTTCCTGAATCGCCCATGAAATTAATTTGGAAAAATTTTTGGTCACTGACCGGCACTGGTAATAACTAATAAGTTCAATGATATATTTGTCCTTGAATCTGCAAAGGTAAACATTCCTGTATTACATATACATATTGTAAAGTGAATTGTTCAGACCACCAAGTGATACTCAAAATACTTTGTGAGCACTACCACTTCCCCCCTCAACTTTTTTAACACAATTCCTTCTGGCTACCAAAAGTAATTCACAGAGCTACAAATGTACTTTAAGCCATTTCAAATGATACATCATTACAATTGATAACTGTCAACAATAGTGGTAAATGTACCTTGCCTTAAAACAACACTTACCTTAAAAGTTGGCATAAAATATATTGTACTGTTGACCATTTCTGTTATAATCAAATGCAGCTCTATAGCGGTTAAAAGCAACACTTCTACAGCTGCGTGCAAAAGTATTAGGCACCCCTATTGTTAGTCACTATCTCATTATATTGCGGTCAAGTGTGTGTTTTATGGTTTAGCTATTGTATTAGCGGCAATTTTTAACCAAATTAAGATAAAAGAAAATATTTATGACATCCAGGTGTGCTCCTAAGCGGTGTTTCTTCGAATTTGCTTTTTTTGCGTTTCGGGTTATAGTGTGTTATCAGTGCTTGCAGTGAACATACACGTCTTCTACGCAACTATTCCTATCACAATTCTAAAGACTAACATTTAACGTGTTAATCATGCCGAAAAAATCTGAACTTAGTGCTGAACAGCGTCTAAGAATTAAGATTTTACATGAACAAGGCATGTCTCAGGTTAAAATAGCCCGAGAAGTGAAGTGCTCGCGATGTGCAGTTCAATATGCTATAAATCGCTTCAAAGAGACTGGCACCCATGAAAATAGACCAAGAACAGGCAGAAGAAAAGTTACTACTGAACGGGAAGATCGATTGTTGATTAGGCAGTCTCTACAAAAACAGGAAAAAAACTGCTTTAGAGCTCGCTGCAGCATTATCTGAGGCAAAAGGCAGCTCAGTGAGTGTTTATACTGTGAGAAGAAGACTTCTTAAAGCTGGATTAAAAGGATGTAAAGCAAGGAAGAAGCCGTGGCTATCAGAACACAATAAGAAAAATCGGTTGGAGTGGGCACTCAAACATAGAGATTGGTCAGTGGAAGATTGGTCCAACATACTGTGGTCAGACGAATCTAACTTTGAGGTATTGTTATTTATTTTATGTACAATATTAAAACACATAAATGTTTTTAAAATAACGTACTGCAAGAAAAATAATAACTTTGAAAATAAATGTGTTTTTTTCCTTTGGCATAGGTGTTTGGAACACCCGGTGTGACTTATGTTAGGCGAAGGGTTGGCGAAGAATACAACCCAGAATGTGTGGTTCCCACTGTTAAGCATGGTGGAGGCTCAATAATGATCTGGGGCTGCATGGCTGCCGACGGAGTGGGCGAAATGGTGTCATGTGAGGGACGAATGAATAGTGTTAAATACACTGAAGTTCTGGAAACAGCACTAGCAACGTCGATAACGCAAATTTTCGGTGATAAAAACACCGATGGCCTGAAATTTCAGCAAGACAACGCCACTTGCCACAAGTCCGCGCATACCATGAAGTGGTTTGCTGAAAATCATATTGATCTTTTGGACTGGCCACCACAATCACCAGACCTCAACCCGATTGAGCATATTTGGTTCATTTTAAAGAAAAATATCCGCAGGCACTCGATCAGCAATAAACAAGCTCTATTGGCCGCGTTACAGCAGGAATGGAAAAATATATTAAGAGAAGAATGTTTCAGGCTGGTAGAGTCAATGCCAAAAAGAGTGGCTGCGGTTATTAAGTCAAAAGGTGGACCTACAAAATATTAATTATTTTCTTAAAATAAACCATTGTAATCATAAATGCAGTTTTATTTAGACTCGCTATGCTAAAACACCCTAAATCTTGTCTTACTCTAGGGTGCCTAATACTTTTGCAAGTGGCTGTATATTGTTGGTTTCAGTTCCATCGATTCCGTTCAACTTCATTCCGCGTTTAACGTTGCTCATCAGTTAGACTTGCTCCTCTATATCTAATATCTTTGATTTGAGGCATTACGGGTTCTGCGACTTAAGTTTGTACGTCTAATTGCCGGCATGTTTTGAAACAAAACTTCAACTGAAAATAAAAAATACTATTATTCTATTCCCATGCTTTTGTCATAGTTTCTATCAAAACTTTCCAACACTATAATAATTTGACTTTACCTTGTTGGACAAACACTTCAGAAAAAAACACACGGTACAAATTATCTTGTAGAAACCTGAATGTGAAAGTTACACTAAGAAATGGTAAATGAATTATGTAGGTATTTTGTTATTATAACTCCGGCCACAAATAGTGAAACTGAATATGTACTCGTACAAAACCACACAAAAAAAAACCAAATTTACTGTTTTGCAAACAATTTCGAAGAATAACTGATTACTGAACTTTTAAGAAAGAGACAATAGTTTATCATAGACTAATAACAACGACAAGCTCAGCTTATGTATGGCGCATTTAAAAGTAAGTAATTTTAATCATGTAAAATGTAAATCATAAATATTAACAAATAAAATCAGTTCTATTTTCATTCAGTGCTTTGTGATAAACGATGTTTTTTGTTTGATTACCTGGCGAATAGACAAACAAATCTGATGGTTATTATTATATTTTGTGACTACCTATTCAATTGGTCGGGTCCGCGATCACTTTTTTTTTGTTGTTTGAAAAGGGTTGTTTTTAGGGTTTTCCCGGAAATTATTAGATTTTTTCTCGCCGAAAGAACCATCCTTGGACTTCAACGAACATTTAAAAAAAAGAATTGGCCAAATTGGTCCAGGCGTTGTTGAGTTATACGCTTACCAACACATTTTGCCATTCATTTTTATATTATAGAAGATATATTTAATTTTTATTGTTAAATGACTATCTTATTGTGGTGTACACTAAGGTATATTACAATTACATTAGGTATGTAATTTTCTTAATAACAGTATTTAATGTTCACTCTATAAGCAGCATCTTACAAACCCTTTTATTGTATAAGGTTTTCCACAACATACTAATCTTTCCTGTGAACAACACGGGGTGGCGCCAGTAGCGGCATGGGTCGAGTAGTGGATATGATTGATTGAATATGGAATAGTTTTTTTTCCACAGGGTTTTTAATAGAGTTCAACAATTAGATGTATTACTTAATAAAACACAAAGATCACATCCACAATAATTATAATTCATTTCAATTCAACAATATTAATATTCTATATGATTAATGAGGTTTATATAAAAATTATAAATGAAAACAGTTCAAGATACATTATAACAAAAACTTTCAGTGGTATAATAAATACTATTCCATTAAAAACTAATTATTCTAGAGGAAAAAGTATGATAAGCATAATTAGTACATCCAGAAAAATACATTTGATTTATGTTTTATCAGATTATAAATAACAATAAAACATTAGAAAAGCACATCAAATAGTGACTAGTGAATAGTTAACAAAATACTATGGACCAAAAGATATTACATATAAAACTTGTACTGTTAAAGATATTGTTTGTCAAGTCTAAATTCAATATAAAGGAACGAAGTCGCAGATAAGTTGTAGATCGGCTGCTAGGCCGGCTGTGGGTGGTTACGCGGGTACATTAGGGGCCTAGGGTACCTGAGGGGCTCTCCGGCCTAAATCGCACTCGTTCGTAAAACCCAGCGCTGTATTACGCCTTTATTTAGCCATTGGCTACCCAAGCGTTGGTTTCCAGAGCTGCAGCAGGGATGAGAGCCGGCTCACGGACTTTTTTGGGAAAAAACTTATCTTGGTAAAATTATGAGTAACAAAGAAACAAAGCAAGAATTTATAAAATACTGTGTGCAAATCACACAAATGGCTAACAGAAGAAACAAGTAATACAATAATGTAAAATAGCAAATAAGAGTATCGAAAAAATGAAGGAATGAAGAAATAAATTTGAATATACATAAATACGTTGTTGGGGAGGATCAAGGGGGATGCAATGAAGAGCCCTTCTGTAATATATAACTGCACCTCCTTTGGCTGAAAGGCGGTCGTTCCTAATGATGTTATAGTTCCCAATCCGTGGGTTTCTACTCTAAGAAGGACTCTTGTACTAGGCGTACAACACTAGTAAGGTAAGAAGGACTCTTGTACTAGGCGTACAACACTAGGACTGACATTGCCCCGGGGCGAGGCGGTTTAACGGTGGCTCTATTGTCAGTCCGAATAACTGACATACTGAGGCTATATTGAATATTTTTTTACCTTCCGTGGTAAGCGCACACGATGCTCCTCCAATATTGGTAGTTTTTGGGACTTAAGGTTTTCTTTTATTATTTCTACAGGAATCTCCGCGGGGGGAACCCTTTATGACCACTGTTAATGTGGATGAAGATCGTAAAAATAGCTAATGAGAGGAATAAAACAAGAGGATGATTGCACCATTAGATTTAGAGAAATTTATTTGTAAATTAAATTTAAATATTTATTGTAACTTGATAATGTTTTATTTAAATTATTATTAATTAATGTTAATTTTATTGTTCCAATTTAGTCCGATTATTCAATACAACATTTTTAATTACTGTGATATTAGTTTATGTTTTAAATTTTAATGTATTAATTTAATTATTTTATGACTTATATTTATTATTGAATTTTATTTAATTTATATTTAAATTGTATTACTTTATATTATTGGAATTGAATGCAATTGGAATTAATGCTAAATTGGAATGTTATAATTGAACTAAATAAAGAAAAAAAGATTGTGATAAACTCACCCACGACCCTATGAAAATAGAAATATAAAAATAATAGAAGTAAGATAGGTAAGTAGGAGGTACACAATGGTCAGAAAGTATGAAAGTGTTGAATGAAGGAAGGAAAAAGTATGCGGAATGAAAGGTTCCTAACGAATGATAGAACTGGAATGAAAGAGTAGCAATTATGTAAACAAAGTCTCTGACCACGTCGGAGAGAGCTGTAATAAGAAAAAGAAAACCACTGTTAACCTACGCTCTTCTAATTGATGATTCCTGAGCATGGTCATTATTCTTAATTTTATTATATTGATTTTCGTGGCATTTCAATGATTTGTGATATACTACCGATACGGAATGATACCATGATGTTACTTATATCACATGTACCTTAAAATAAAATACTCAATAAATAACATTCCTTTATTAACGAATACAAATGCTTTTCCGTAGAAATATTACCTCTATCACGATGTCCAAGCCCGGATCAGCGCTGCTTGGGCGAAATGGCGTGAGGTCACAGGTGTGGTCTGCGACCGCAGAATACCGCCCAAGCTCAAGGGACTAATATATAAGAGCATAATCCGACCGGTTCTCTTATATGGCAGCGAATGTTGGCCAGTACTGTCCAGGCACACTCAGGAGCTTCACGTCACGGAGATGAAGATGCTGAGGTGGATGTGTGGCGTTACGCGGGCTGACCGCATACGTAACACATTCATCCGAGGTAGTCTTGGAGTCCGTGACGTAGCGGATAAGCTTGAGGAGAGTCGCCTGAGATGGTATGGCCACGTTGCACGCCGGCCTGAGAACTACGTCGGAAGGATTTGCCTTGATATGTGTGTCCCTGGAGCGAGACCCCCAGGACGCCCAAAGAAGCGATGGCTGGACATCGTGAAGCAGGACTTGAGAGCCAATAGATTAACCACCGAGGATGCACAAGACCGTGCAAAGTGGAGGCGTCTATGTTGGAAGGCAGACCCTGGCTAGGGCTGGGAAAATGCCAGGAAGAAGAAGAAGAAGAAGAAGAAGATTATACTTGATAACGACATTATGAATTGCTATGACTTTATATGAGTCCTTTTTTATATATTTGTTATAAAAAATCGGACACGATTTTAGTTAAGAAAAATTTGCAGATATTTGTAAAACTTAGTAACTGCCCTTATTTATATTAATTGTTAAGAAGCTAGCCAGAACAGATCATTTTCACGTTTCTGAATTTCGTAAAAAGCTCAAGTGGCTCCCAATCCGGCTTCGCAGGAATACTCACATCCTTCAGCTTCTGTACTGTATTCTGTTCAATCCGTCTTCTCCTTCATATCTAAAAGAACGTTTTCAATTTCTTAGTTCTTCACATAGCCATAATCTTCGTTCTGAAGAGAATTTGGTCTTAAAAATATCACCCCATACAACATCTTTTTACTCTCACTCCTTTACTGTCCAATCAATTCGTCTTTGGAACTCTCTTCCACTTGAAGCAAGACGTGCACCAAATATGACTTCTTTTAAAAAAAATATAAAAGAGCACTATCCTGCTTCATGAAGAAATACTGTAATTAATTATTTTATTTATTATGTAAGTATCTATCGTATGTAAATGTATATATCTATAATGTGTATGTATATTATATTATTATATAAGTATATATTTATGGAGTATTTATTTATGTATCGTATATGTCGGCGCAGTTACCATTTTAATAATCAATAATTGAGGGTAGATAAATTATCAGGTGTCGTTCGCGTAACAACCTGTCCGAGTGAAGTCATAACAATGGCTGTTAGTCATTATAAATAGAGGCGAGATTACTGATTACAGATAGTCGTGCTGGAGCCGTCGCGGGGATCGAACCTCTTGGAAGCGAGACACCGTCCCACCGGCTGTGAGGGCTGTGAGGTTACCTTCGATAGCCTCAAGGGCTGACGACATTCGAGAACAAACCGCGCTGGTGACGTCAGTTATGCTGACGTCACTCATTTTAAAAACCACGTTTTGGCTTCTTCTCCGACATATATATACCTATATATTGTATCTATTTTTCATGTATTCAGTAATTTGTACACCCCTACCATTCTATCTCTCTCCTCTACCAAAGGTTGCCTGGAAGAGATCGCTGTTTTAGCGATAAGGCCGCCTATTTGTACATTTTCCTTTCTTTGTTTTTATCTTATTACTTCTGTCTATATTGGTGTACAATAAAGAGTAAATAAATAAATAAATAAATAAATAAATAAATCATTATTATTATGGAAACAGTTTAATATTTGATAAGTAATATGAGAATTAAATGTAAAGCCTCTAAATACTGTTACCATAAATAATAAATTAAATCTCTCTCTATTGAACGAACAAATTTGTTAATTTTATTGAAGGATTAGTACAGGAGCTTATTTCACAATTTTTTTAATATCGTCACTCACCGCTATCCGCCGCTCTGGGTTATAAATGAATAATTAATATTACGTTTGGTTATAGAATATTTAGTTACTAACTGTTGTTAAGAGTCTTATTTATTAAAACTAGACAAAAATTTAAACTTCACATTTATAATAAATGTGAAACATATAAATCACAATATATAGAATAATAAGAAACTTAGAAAAATATATATTAATTAAATTACATTACATATTTTTTTACTACTTTTAAATATCCGTACTGAATGTAAAAAATAAAGTTGTTTAATGATTATACTTCCGTTAAAAGAGGCTTATATTATATTTAATACTAATCTTTATGTATGTATGTCTGAACTCCAACTGGCCACTTCGTAAGTAACATAGCCCTTCCTTTCCGTTGTTGTGATAGCTCCCGATTGCTTCACAAACATGAAATTAAAACTCCTTAAACCAGATTTGAAGTGGACGTTGTAGAAGGACAATTACAATATTTTAACATGTACATGACCTCTTTACCTTTCCTTATATATAATTTCACTATATTGTGACCATTATTCATTTTCCTATAAAATATTATAGCATCCGTGATATTAGAAAAAAAAAATAATTAAATTATATACGAAACTAAAGTTTTAAGAAATATTATTTATACAAAAACAGACTGTATGCTTTTTAAAATATAAAACTAAAATATAATAAGGATGACAATTTTTTTTTAAGAAATGTAACGTAATGAAAGTAAGGAGAAAAATATTTATGTTACTTATAATAAAGTATAATGCCTACAAAAGGTATATAAAGTAATTTGTAATTTAATATTTTTACTATTTCGTGTAGTAAGTTTTATAATACGATTTTAATAATACTAGTAATAATTGTATAGTGAACGATAAACAGTGTTGTAGCCTCCAACAAATTCGTTCACCCAAGTTTAGATTACATTCAGTAGTCTGTCTGTTCATCACCAACAGCTTACTAACTATTGTTAAAATACAATACCAACATATACATAGCTGTCTAAACGGCCACAGTTTAAATTTGTGGATTTATAATTTGGTTTTCAGTGTTTAAGTAGCTGAGTTCTTCCGGTCAGCTATATATTTCTAATTCTAAAACTAACGTAGCCGAAGTCACGGGCAAAACCTAGTTTTTTAATAAAAAGTTAACTATCACATACAATTTCAACGATACTCAAGGTTTATATAGAATAGATATATTTCTATTTAAATCAAATCACTGGATTGATATCGTTTAAAATAAAAGTAGGCAACAATTGAATTATTGAATTATTATTTTATTCTTAAAGTGTTTAATGTAGTGTATGAATATTAAATTTGTTAAGTCTTTACATTGAATTTAAATATCGAAAGAATTGTTTTAATACTAGTGTTACATTAAATAAAAGTTTGATGCAAAACTATATCCATACAATTTAAATATGTACAAGAATACTTTTTAATAACAATTATAGTTAGCCTTGAACATTATTTTAGTAAAATAAACTGTAAAACTTTATCATATATCAATCGCAGGTACTGAAATATTTTATTTCTTCTCCGACATATTTATATTTATTGGAGCCAATTATTATCAATAGTTCAGTTATAAATAAGCCTTGGAGCTGTGTATCGATCGGTCAGCCTCCTACTGCCAGCATAAAAAAATATTTTAATAAATTTGTGTAATACACAAAAAAAATGGGAGAGTGTGAGTGATGTATGGTAGAACATTGAACAAAACAGATGGTAAGTTACACTCTTGCACTTTGTGGCTTGATACGTTTTAAAATATTCACTGAGTTGAAAAATCCTAGCTCAATGTATTAAAATCTCTTATAAAATTACAAAGTTTCCTCACTTTAAAGTAACGAGTCTCACTTTAGAGTAATCGAGTCCTCTCGATTAATATAACGAAGAATTTATTGAATTCATCAAAACGGTTAACAATGTCTTAACTTTTATCAAAGTATTTTCTTAATTGTCTATTAATGTTCCCTTAAGAAATAACGCAAATAATCTTTGATTTCAGAGATCTGAGATTTTATAAATTTACTAGGTTAAATGTAAATTTTTTTAATTTAAAGTTACTAAGTAATATTTAAAACAACAAACAAAAAATCTTATTGACTTACCTATATATTTATTCTCTTCATCGTATTTACTAAGACTTAAATAGAAACATATATTTTAGATTTTGCGTTTACGTGTAAACAAACAATTTCTTTACTTCTTATACGTATGATGAACAATACAAAATCCCGAGGATATTTGTGAGTCGGTCGCCAGACCAAACATATTTTTATTCGCGAACATTAAAGCGCGTTGTGATGATAGAGCTTACGGTGCCTTGGGAAACCAACATCCCCAAAGACCATGCCATCAAGGTCAATAAGTATTACGAGCTCACTAACGAACTAACTCGAAATAGGTTCGTCGTTCGTTTGTACGCGGTAGAGGTGGGAGCGAGAGGTATAACCGTAAAATCTCTCTATAACCTACTAAAAGACTTGGGCTTGTCCAGAACTCTCATTAATTCATTCTTAGAGTATACGTCGAAGGCAGCCCTAGGGGGTTCTTTGCAAATTTGGTTAGGCAGAGAGAGGAGCTTGGATAGTGGAGGTGAGCGGTAGAAATTAAAAATCAGATTGCATTGCAATTATAATCTTGCACTTGTACCGAGAAGCATTTTTATTACTTCCGAATATGAAATCCAGAGAGTACGTGCAAACATGTCGTTTGTGGGATCTACAACAAATATTCTTTTGCTTCGATACTTAACACGTTATATTTAAACTATTAAAAGAAATATTATTAAAACATTAACGGTTTATTGTCACATTAAATTCAAAGGATTGAAATGTAGTAGTACTAATCGCAAACGTCAGTGATCATGAGTCAAAGATAATCAAAGTTGATAAGTCAATCAGAGCAATTTAATGAAATATCATTCAAACAATTTTAATAGTCACTTGTGAAGTTGAAACCAGTTAACTTTAATGAGAGATAGTTCTTGAATCAAGTTTCTGAAAATGAACGGACAGATAAAAGGACTCCTTTAAAAGTTGAATCACAGTTTAACCGTTAAAGAGTAATGTATTAACGACTTGTAACGAAAAGTTTTAAAATAATATTTAAAATTTAAAATATTTGATAGAGAAGATAATTAAAAAACTGTTTAATGATTTTAAATCTCAATCCAAATGAAACTTTTCATTATATCACAGACGTTTAACAAAATATGTTTCTGAAAATTATTCGTATGAGAGAGTCAAAATCCGAGCCGTTCTAATTAGAAGTCCTGCGACTAGCTATCAATGAATAAATAAAGAAAAACATTGAAAACATCATGTACATATGTGGTTAAATATTATTTGTTCTGTATATTAACACACTGATTTTTTAATGTTTTGTTTTGTAAATATGTATATCACAATCGAAACTCTTAACGAAACAGTAAACAATAGGCGTTGGTTCAACAATTCTTATTTTATGTTTGAAAATTATGTACATACATTCATATATTGAAATTATTAAACGAAAGTTAAAAAATGATTCAACATTTTTTAAATTAATTATTAGTAAATATCTGATATATATATAATAATGTGTGATGTGTGAAATAAGTGATGTGTTATGATATCAAGGTAGCCTAGTCTTAATATCTTGAGCTGTTTAAATTAAATTCTGATATTCTGACAGAAAGCTAGATAGGTTCTTTGCATTCTTAAGTTTGACGTTTCCGTAGAAATTGTAAAACAATAATTTTTATGTCTTCTAAGCTTTGAAAGTCAATTTAATAGTTATTTAAATTTAGTTTAATTCTTACCTCCTAAAGCATTGAAAAATTTATAGTAAGTTACTCTGATATAATTGATATTATGATTTGGTACTTTCTTCTTTGTAGGCATTAAATTAATAGACAATAAATTAAGAAAAGTCTATTAATTACATTCATTTTCATAGGGATATTTGGAAATTGCAACTATTTTATAACATTTCATATTCGTTTTGAAACCTACTATCAACATTCATATTATGCATAATCGTAAATTACAATTCATAAAATGAAATGATAATGATAGTGATGGGTCTAACATCGGGCTGACTTTGTGAAGAGAGAGAATATATGACTGTTTAAAATTTCGTGTTAATTACTTTTTATCAAATTTTTCAGTTCCTCTCATATTAAAACAGTAATGAATAGAGATATATTTTGTTGTGTTGTATGTATACCACACAACAATAAAAATATGTATATTACATGATTACGAGTACTGATGTACAGTTTTAAAGTAACTGTACTTCTCATTATAATCAGTACCAAAGGTAAGAATTATTCCGAATGCTAAAGAATAGTTTTTTGGCTTAGATGTTTTCTATTTATTTTAATATAACCGAAGGATGTTAGGTTTTAAAATATATTCAGATCTGACATGTTATTATATCAAATAAATTCTCTAATTTCGACTATTAATAATTACACCGTATATTATGTTATATTGAAAATCATGATTGGTTACACGAGGAATTAATCACTGAGAAAAGTTTAATTGTGGGGCAGAGTATACCTGTTTAAACAGACCACGTCCAGACGAGCGGAATGTACGTACTAAGCAGTAAAAAAAAAATAATATGAATTGATATATTGCAACTCGGTAAGTGGCTAAGTGTTTGAGAAGATCTTGGACATTGGGTCTTAGACACTAAATATATGTTATAGAAGTAGATTTTACTTAGATGTGTTATTAAAATAGCATATTTTCAACATTTTATTAAAAACCATACCTTTGTTATAATTTGTGAACGCTTTCCCGTTCAACACCTAAGTTTTAGTGTTTGTTGATTTATATTCTTAGTATTCAGAAAAGGTAAGTAGCAAGCAAATAATACGAAGGCAGAATTCTGATTTCAATTTAATTAATAGCGATGCGTCGAGGATTGCAACTTTCACAGTAAGGGCTTTGATATACGTACTATGGGGCATACATTTCATGCAACAGACTAACTATAAGTATTAGTATAATTATTTATTAGTACTTTTCGTTTTATAAATGATATTTTAAAATACCTTTTTAGAAATTTGTAACAAAAGAAACTCAAACGTAAGAAACAGACAAATTGTTGAGAGTGAAGTTGGAATTCATACGAAATTGTAAACTATTGAAAATAGAAAATTAATCATCACCACTCTAAATATTCAATTTGTATAAACTGCATCATAAAAAATTTACAAATTAAAGAGGAATGTATATTTATAAAAGAACTTCAAACAAACGTTGTAAATTATGAGCTTCGCAACGTTAAAGCCTTTGCAAGACACTGAACAAAGAACATTTAATATTTAGTGGTTCCTTCACCGAGGTCCTACAGTATTAGTGACGCTACAATATTATATAATTTATTCAGATGAGTTCTCTGTTAATATTGACTTGAATATTAATTATAATATAAAATAAACAGTTTTGTTTCAATCATTATAATAGTAAATAGTTAATAGTTAATAAGTTGTGAGCCGGGGTTTCATCTTCATGGACTACTTTATATTAAAAATACAACTTTAAATACAAAAGTTTTATTCTTCTATAACTTAAAAACACACGTGACACGTACATTTTCATTAATATTATTAATGATTTAATGTAACGTGTAGTAGAGTAACATTGTGCAGCCATTACTCACACGGTTCTGTTTCAGTGTAGGCTGGCTTTACTTGATAAGAAGAGAACCTTCTACAGGATCTCAATTTTGTCACAAATTCTTTTATTTTGTACATCCTTCTTGTATGTTATTGATCGGGACGATGGATAAATTTAATGTTATATTTTTGTTAAAATTTAATGACTCCTAATACTCAAACAATTATATGCTTCTTTTGTTAGAGAATGTCTTATCTATATAAACTTTATATTAAAACAACATTTCTATTAGCACCCGATCGTCTTAGATCGTGTAGTTACCTTTTATAATAGTAAATCCGTATTACCAAAATACCACTATTTTGTACTAACATAAAAGGATCCTGAAGTAATGTTTTTGTGAACGATAGTTTTTAATTTTTATTTTCTTTGATTCAATAAGTGTTTCCAATAGTCTACAATCTCTCGTATGACTTTCTATTTCATTCTCAACAATTGATCTTTTTTGTTACATTTACTACTTCATTTATAAAGTTTATCAAAAGAAGTTTTAATAAAGTAAAGATTGAAAAGAGAGAGAAAATATTCTTTGAAAAACGAGATGTATTATTACGTAGCAGTTACTGTCAGTATGCTCCTTCAAATAGTTAATAATCTTTCAGATGTTTGTGCCTAAATACATACATTAAGTCCCTTACTATATCAAAGATACCATCCCCGATAAATTGATATTAATTTAATTGAATGATTTTAATAATAATGCCTTCGTACACTTTTGGATCCTAAGTACCTATTGTAATGACTTTTGTCACTGTTACGTTACTTAATACTTTTTTATTATTTGTTAAACCGTAGCTAATTAAAAAACAAATACTTCCTTTTCGTTGCGATATCATACATTTTTCAAAGGGAAAATCAATAAATATAATTCTTTATTCTTAACTTTATGTTACACTGATAAGTTCGGGAATTGGACTTAAGGGTATTTTATCATTTAATATGACCACCACATACTTACGACTCATATTTTATAAAAAGAATTTAGAAATATCGAAGATCAGTTAAATCTATAATATTATGCAAAAATAACTGTGATATCTCAGAATTGCTCGCGTATTGATTGAAATGAAACTAAATCACTACGCGTCTTTATTATTTTACAACTACTCTGAAAGTTTGATCTCGTCTGTCCGTGATCACGGTTGCTGCAAAGGAACCGAAACTATACCAAACTGAAAAAGTAATCAAAGAAAGTCGTTAGTTTGGTAGATTATATTAATTTTCTCGTCGACTCTCAGACGCGAGAGATTGTCTAATGTTCACCGAGTATTAATTAATATGAAGCTTGTTTAATGAACTAACGACGGCGTCGCTTGCAGCAAAACTAACTGTCTATTGGTGTAATAATAATTCATTTGGACTTTAACAGATGCAGTATTCAAAATCATCATTGATTTATTTGATTACGTCTTGAAACAAGGCTAAAAATAAGTGTAAATGTATATTATAAAAGTTAACTGTGAAAGAAATTCATGCTTAAATAAACTATTATTATTGGTTTCACACAAAAAAAATATTCTTTTTTAACAGAAAATATATTTGAAAAACAATGACCTCAATAAAAAACTCTTTTTCGTATTTAGACCATTATGATCTGACTACTTGTATTGTATATGTTATTAAATTTCTATTTCAAATATTTTTAATATATTAGACAATAGAGTTGTTTTATAAAAATACACTTTTATATTATTGTATTTTATACAGATAGTATTTAATATATACTTCATATAACACTGGTAACACATCATGTCCAGGGTCCATCACAGCTGACATCATCACGCGCCGTCGACCAACTTTAAATTACATTATCTATGTAGTTCGCTGATCACAATATACAAACTGTCGCGAGAACAGAATGAAACTAGATATTAGATTCCTGGGACTTATAAAGAAATGACTTACTGAGACCTATTAATTATTATTTATATACATAATGAAGGACATTAAAAATTCTACTCTGATATTTATCTTTCAGTTCGAGCGAGAACAATACTGTTTAGAATCAATATCATCTCCTCTTTATTAATATGTTATTTTTGTAATATAATATTTCTTTGTATATTCATAAAAATCAAGTTTTGTAATTAATTAAAAATAATAACCGTTGCATTTTACTTATAAATCGCTGTTTAAATAAATGCCTAGTAACAACTTTATCGAGGCAACGCGTTTTTAAAAATTAAATTTATATAATTGGTGTTGTTGTGGCTCTAGTTATTAAACTTAATATATATTGTTCTTATATAAAGCTGCAATTGGCAATAACTTATACAATGAATGAAAGCATCACATACATAAATGATAACAACTATTTACCTAAAGTTATATAAAGAATTTTTAAAAATTAAATTTAAATACATCTTGTTTAAAATATATTTTTTTCGTTTGGAATATTTTAGCACTTAATAATTTATTACTAATGTTATTATCATTGACACTTTTTTCCAAAGGTTTGTATTCAAGTTTAATATTTATGTCAGTGAAGTCATATGTTACATCTATCGAAATCACTGACAACTACATATAACTTAGTGTTATTAATTGTTGTTGAAATTATCAGTTTTGTATATCATCGATCTCAATTTAATTATTGCATAGAAATAAGTCTAAGAAAACTTAATCATTTTTGATGGTACTTAAAAAACACATTTAATCTTTATACATAAGAGAAGTTATGAAAACAAATGCCGAACTTTTACACCGTTAATAATAACGTGATGTTTTGAGTCGTTTATCTGGTTGTGTTATTTTTTAGAATGACACCTTACAATTTTGTTATCCTTGAAGGAAAATAATATTGGTCATTACAAAAGTGTGAACAAAGAATAAGTGGCATAAAAATATAAATTTTAATAAAAAAACATGTCAAAGAAGCTCAAAGGGAATTTCTGTCTGTCCTTCGATGTCAGTTTTTTTTTATGAAAAAATATGACTTTTTTCTTTGTCTATATTGTTATTGAGGCGACATGACCCCGTCTATAAAAATACTAAATATAAAAAGTCCGATGTTGTCCTATATATAAAAAAAGAAAAACAAAGTATACGCCAATATATATTGAATATTCTTTTAGCATTAAATGATCGTTATATATGTACATATTTCAATGTTATGTGGGATTGCAGTATAACAAAATACTTTATGAAAATAATTCCTCACCTATGGCAAATATTAACGGTTATCGGTGACTATATACACAAATAGACAGATACTTGTTCAAATGTATTATACAAGACAAAAAAACATATAATTTAATGTACTTAGTGACGGAACATACAAGTATATGACTGATAGAAATCTCAAATATCTAAGATCTTATTAGTATATCTCTTTAAATCATCATCTTAATCAACCAAACCTGTCTTAATAATTATTTTGGTTATGTTTAATGTCCCTCTGATATCTTGCTTAAAAACCAGTTACAGCAAATTATTCAAGGTGAGGTGGAGAGTCGAAATATTAATTAGGCTAACATAAATTTAGGTATTATTTGAGGAATAGTTTTCTTATCATTGTCTAAGTAAATAGTAATGATCTGAGTAATAAACTAGGAAAACCTCAACATTGCTTAAGAAAAGTAACTGAGTTCCCTTTTTCCGATCTTGAAATAAAATTTGTTTAACACTGTATTAACTCCTCAATTAATGTCAATAAACGTTCAGGTCCCTAGAGAGAAAGAAAGATAAAATTCATTTATAGAAGCTAGCAATATTTTTTGATCTATTTATGTACTGTGTTTTAATTATTATTTGTGTTTTAATTTAGATCTATTGAATTAGTTTGAAAAATATATCCAATTCGATTTTATAATGATGATTTTCATTTTATTGTACTAATTGAACGTGAACTGAACTGAACTAATTGAACTTATGAACGTGAACGATACTAAAATGGATATGTAAAATAAGGAACAATAAATAATAAATTAGGAAGTTGTATACAAAAAATGGTGGTCGGTTAGATGTCGTTAGCAAGTTTATGAAGATCGTTTATTATGTACTTTGACTATGACCTGTCCTGGGTATGAGGTGTACTTTGTCCTGGGTATGAGGTGCACTCTGATAGAATAGAACGTGTACAAAAACGTTTTCTATATTACTTAGCGTACACAGATCTAAATGCAAAGAATTTTAATTCTTACGACGCACGCTTTATTAATTATAAAGTGAAAACTCTTAAATATAGAAGAGAAGCTGCCGACTTTCTTTTTTTATACAAATTATTGCATGGATATATTGATGCACCTAATCTACTTGCTAAAATTAGATTCTACATTCTACGTCAAAATCGTAAAATATTTAGCCTGACTGATGTCAAATCAAATCTTTGTCAACATTCGCCAATTTTCCGTATTTGCTCGCTTGCGAATTGTAGTCGTCAACACCTAGATATCCTCAGTGAATCTGTTGGTTCTCATAAAAATAAACTTAAAATAAAATCACATTATTTTATGTAATAATCAAATAATTAACTAGTCAGTAATTACACAAGTACTGTTATTATTAACTAAGCAAGGTATATGTTTTTAAAGCATGCTAGGTTTACATCCAGAAGACTGTAACTTAATGACACTCTGTTTTAGCTTAGATCTTATTTTGTATGCGTTAGTTGTAAGTCAGTTTTGTAAACTTAAATTAAAAAAAAAAAAAAAAAAAAAAAAAAATAGGTACATATATACCTATATAGATGTTATTATTTTGTTTCATTATTTTTGACTATTGTTAAGCAATGTTACAAAATAAGTAAAGGGTTCATAAAAACTCATAATCTATACTTATAATAAATCTGTAGAGAGGTCAATTACAGAATTAAAATATATTTAAAAAAAACTATCAAGGGGTGGTTAGGGATCGCTACTGATGCCAAAAATGCAATCAGTAAAATTTTTGTCTCTCTGTCTGTATATTCGTTATAGAAACAAAAACTACTCGACGGATTTTAAAGAAATTTAGCATAATTATTCTTCATACTCTTGGACAGGTTAAAGTATACTTTCATTATCGTACGATTAATAGGAGCAGAGCAGTGAATGGAAATATTGGAAAAACGGGAGAAATTACTCAATTTTTTAAGCTTCCGTCACGTGTGCAGGCTTATAGGTTGTAAATAAAGTAAACTATAATTTAAAATGTTCCTTAAGGGTTTAAGGAACTTAGTGAATAAAATGTGAAAATAAATTAAAACCTAAGTAAGTTATTAAGAATTAATATTTAAAATAACACGTATGTTTAAACTACCAAAGGTATATTAATTCAAATGTATTATTATATTATTTTTATATTTCCTTCAACATGATCAGTTCTATTATCTTAAAACACAATTTTCATATAATTATAACACTAAACTATACCGACAGTTTGTTGGTTCAACACAAGTTAAAACACACATTCAGTTTGTGAAACAGAGAATTGAGTTAAAAGTACTCCTACTAGTATCATGCTCTGTTAATTCAACTTAAGTGACAAAAAGTTACTATGTATTTTTAGATTTAAAATAGCGATAAAATAAAGAAATATAACATTTTAATTAAATACAAAGTGTATATAAAATAGGACAGACATTTCAACCTCCTTTGAGGATATATACGTTTTGAGGAATAAATGGAGACAGTTGTTTCAATTCCATATTTATAACTAGACAACTCAACACAGAATTGCCAGTTCAGTATTTCCTTTTATAGTATTCAGTGTTACAAGATTAAGTTCATGATAAGTTACAATATCATACAAAGGTCGTAAGTTGTTCCTCATAACAGTTACCAAAACATAATAAAAGATTACAAATTATAATTTCAATATTTTAGTATTTGGGCATTTAAATTATATAAAGAAATATTATATTAACAATTATTTCCATTAGTTTTCAGTATTATAACTAATATACAGATGACGCTAGTATACTATTATAAAGTATTTAATAATTTCCATTATTTTTAAGTATTTATTGTTATGACCATTAAATTTCAAAAGTGATGTAGATATTTCTATTTATAGTGAGTATCTATGAATGACTATTTTGTGTTTATTAGAAACACAAGATACTAGTGGTGCCCTGCAAAATAAACAATAACACATGAAAACATTCTTAACGATGGGTTGCAAGTTTCAGTCATGAGATTGATTTTTCTTAGTTACTACAGACTAATTAAAAAGTAATTATCATTTAGAGAAATGCAAGTCAAATACTAATATGTGTTTTAGTCCGAGAACAGACCGAGCGGTAACAAGTGACGAACCTGCTATAAACAACTCTTTTTATATTTTATATAAAGTCTTTTGAACCACAGTATTATATATTCGGCTTTGAAAATATTTCACAATTTATATAAATTCCCAGGACGAATGTTTCTTCTGATTTATACAATGATTCTGATTTATATAAGATCTTTACAAGCACTTGAATCTCGGTGGAAAATTATGATTTCTCAGCAGAGAGAAAGTATAGTCAAGAGAATAAGAAACGATTCAGTTTAGTAAATTTATTATTTGTAGAAAACATTTAGTTATACGTATCTAAGATATCTCTAGTATTTCTGTACATATGTATGTAGTATGTTAAGTGATCTTCAGTTTAAAGTTTTACTTGAGTATAGTTTTCCCTTTGCCAACACTTAGATGACGGAGAGGCTTCAATAAGGTTTACAATTGAGCAGAGTTTAAAACCGACAGTGTACTCCTGTCTTATTTTATTAACTAAACTATTTAGACGCAATAATTACAATATTTAAATAATATTCTGACATAATATCACGATGACTTAGTATAACTGTACTATCCTAATTGTTAAGTAGGTATTCTTTCTTTGATTGATTGAAAATTGAAAATTCAATTTAAATAGAAACAAGATGGCTTGAGTGTTAATGTCGTGATCAAAATATGTTAATATAGTAGGCGGATCACGATGTTTATTAAATGCAGTGAACTAAGGGAATATTGATCAGTATTTTAATAAGAAAATCAAATAGATGTCACCTCAGCTCCGTCCACATGTTGAAGGTCACAGGTTCAAACCCTAGTCGTGACGATTTATTTTTATTCTATATTTTTTATTTCAATATTAATTATATAACTGATAATAATATGTGGTTGACTGTTGTTAGTTACGTTTGTCCTCATCAATAATATTGTTATAATAATCCAAATATAAAGGATTACTGAACAAACAGCTGGCAACATCTTAAGGAAAGATATTATATAGTTCTGAGGAAACGAATTAGTTAAAAACCAAATACAAACTTTTTTAAATATTTAATGAGCTTCTAGAATAAATTAAGAATTTAAACTCATTCAGTGTCTCAATAAACATATTTAGAGGTCACGGTTTACCAAAAGACGCAACAATTATTTAGTTAATATATATTTTGTAACTGCCAGGTATACGATACACTGTGTCATTATGACCCGACCAGTAAAACAAACTCGAAACATATTCATTATTGTTAGTAAATTGTTAATTTCCTAAATTTATTTCGTTCGCAACCATATTGCAACATCTTTCTTTGTCATATAATATACGTAGCTGGTTGTAAACAAAGCAGGTACGTATGAGTTGAAACATGTTCATTGAATACATTTCATTTGTTTTTTTTTTTTTTTTTATGTGAAAGGTGGCAAACGAGCCGACGGCCCACTTGATGGAAGGTGGTTACCGTCGCCCATGGACATCCGCAACATTTTGTTGCGGGTGCGTTGCCAACCTTGCTTTTTAGGGATAGGGAGGGGCGGGAATAAGGAAATGGTAGGAAAGGGTGGGAATAGGGAAAGGGCAGCCGGCTCCCTCACTCATCGAACGAAACGCAGCCATTAAAGGCTACTTCACGCCGATCTTCTGTGAGAGGGTGGTACTTCCCCGGTCGAGCCAGCCCATGTTCGAGCTGTAGTAACTCACCACAGCTAGGCTCTACCACCTGTAAGTGAAGGGACTCGAGGTTTTATCAGTTATTTTTCTGTCTTACATGTGACTACTATGAACTGAGGAACTTAGTACTAAGAAGGTAATGGATTTAATGAAATGTTTCTTGAAGAGACATGCTCTGGTCGGAGACTACAGTGTGGAGGCATAGTTGATTCTTTAGTTAGAAAATAGTAATCACACAATTTAAAGTGAACTCATCATTTGATTCTTCTGAATGAAGGGCGTGTTTCTTAACATATAAAACTCTTTAATACTGTAACTGACACATTATATTTGTTCTGTCACACATGTTAGGGTCGACATGTGCCTCGGCTCCTCTCTAACACGATACAACCCTCCAGAGAAATGAACACACAACAGAATCACGTAACAGATTTGATCACTTTAAATCACTTGTTTTCAAACCGTTAAAACAAATATGTGAAATATTAACCTGCGCTTTAAGAACACTAAATAATATTTTCACATTATAGATATTACCTCAATGTGAATTGTAAGTATATTATACTAGTAAACCTGGCGAACTCCGTTTCGCCACCAGAAGGCTTTTATATAACATTTCGTTGGGTGATTAAAAGATGAAGATTTTTTTTTGTTTTATATTTGAAAAGGAAAATTTTTATTTTATTTCACAACAGTAATGAATTCATTTCGATTACAAAAATGAAGTGTTATTTAGTTGACCTTCTCTAAGTAAATGAAAGTGAATCGAAAGTAGATACCGAATCAAAGCGTTATACGTGTCCGCAAATTATCCGTTTCATTGAAGTGGTCCTTTGTAAACCACATTTTTTGTTTTTTGGTCTAACTTTAACACAAATAAAGCGGATAGTTTCCAAACTCGTGAACACGCAAAATATAACGCCCATGTGAAAAACAATGTTTTCTAAATTTTTACCGCAAATACTAAATGGTTTTAAGAGTTCAAACTACAAACACAATACCGGTTTGTCACATGAAATTAACTGAGCAGAGAACAATGAGTAGCTGTCAACCAATGTATTATGCACCGGCATCATTTACTTAAAATATTGATTTGTAGTACATGTTATGTATGATGGCGCTGTATGTAAAAAAAGATTTTCCCGCTTTTCTTTTGAAATTTTTTGTTATATACCTCAAGGCGCCCGAGACCTTTCCAACGAATTCAAAACCGTGGAAATTAGTTCGTTCCGGACCGGACTTTTTTATATAGTAGATCTCTTACAAATATCTAGTTGTCATCATTACGTCATTACATATCTGTTATTATTGTTCCATGTTGACATCCGGAATCCAACTTGAGTCAAGCACCTGTCTTTTTAGCCTTTTTTGTCCAGTTTTCGCTCCCTTCCGGTGCAACTTCAGCCCTCTAATGTCAATTTGGCGGAAGAAAACTTGCACATTTTAACAAATTGATATTTTTTACCTCATTATAGCATCGTCTTTCAGAGCGAGCAGTAGTCCAGTTTTTAAGAATACTTATTAGTAGTTATAATTATTACAGTCTTTAAAGTGTTCGTATTGAAAAGTGTTAATATTTAAATATTTGTCTCCCTTCGAACGTCATGGACTGGGAAGAAAGTTCGTGTGACAGTGAGTATTCGTCACGAGGTTCCAGTCTGGACAGGTACAGTCTACCAAAACGATCTCTCAAAGCTGTAAGTAGCTCATATTTTCAATATCAGATGCGACAAGTGGCTTCTTTTTTTATTGAGTACCCACATTACAATAAATAAAAATGTAATAATATTTTACAATAATTACTTCACTTTAAAATATTAAAGAACACGATTTCAGAAGTCAGTTAACGATATCCTTTGGGAATATAAAGTAACGAAATTCGAAAACCGCACTTGACGGTTGTCCATATCTGAGTTTAACCATCAATATTGAGGAACGGACTTTCACGAACCCAACGGATTTACATTGATTTTAATTATCTTATATACAAATATTTAATGTTGGAATGCGTTCCGGTTTGATGATTATTATCAGTTGAAATACTTCGCTGTAGAAGTAAATGACGCATTTTACTCTGATGCGTCTCGGTGTACGGATCACTGTCTCGTACGACGTACGGTACCCGACACCTGCTTCATTCTGATAAAAAGATATCGTGGACATTAATTCTTACAATTATTGTCTGCTTTCACTCCCGTTTACATGACAATAGAGTGAATGTAAGATCTTCGTCAGTCGTGATGATATCTTCGGTAGTATAGTGGTCAGTATCCCCGCCTGTCACGCGGGAGACCGGGGTTCGATTCCCCGCCGGAGAGCCAGGTCCTTCCAACGAATTTAAGGAACTGTTTGAATTTAAGCCATTGTAGGGAGTTAGGATGTTGAACAACGAGCATAAACTTTGTCTAGAACTCGAATTGCAGCTTTTGAAAAATGCTTTAATATCTCGAAAAGAAGAACGTCAAATAGCTTAACTAAAAATCGTAGACTATTCTAGTGGTAGTAAAACAAATTTAAATACGCAATTATTATTAAAATAATAACTATATTAAAATAATAATAGTAATAAAATCTTTAAGATTTGGAATACTCCAAGTAAACCAAAGATATTCCTTGAACTATTTGTGGTATTCGCGCTGATTTCATACAATCTTTAAGAGAAGATTAATGAAAACGAGTAACGGAGAATTTTTATCGTTCGACTTTACAGACCATACCTCCGTTTTCAAAAAATATTATTTGATATATTGACTGTCTGCCTACATACAAAAAATGGGGCGGGGACAGATAAGGTATTAATAAATACCAACTACATATTAAAAAACAGATCGATATCTGGATTAAGTTATATGTACCGAATTACATCTGTGGAATCATTAAAGGATTTCACATATCTTTTTCTTTAAAATGTTGGAAAGAGCTGATATTACACTCGGTTTTCTATGAACATTCTTTTCGATTCCTAAAAGCTACGATTTACAACGTGAGACATTTAATTTGAAACAGTTGTATAGCTTTGTTCATTTAAAACGTTTCCAGCTTTTCTTTACAAACTGGAAACTGGTTAGCGAAGCCGGTTTTATGACAATTCTGTTTTCCCTGTTTGTTATATTTACTACACTTGCCAGCTTTTTTGGTTTACCATCGGCACCCCGAATACTGGCATGCGTCACAGGCTGGATAGCAGAGTTTCTACGCCATCACTACATTAGATGCGTAGTTTATTAAGAAGATTTTTAATTGGCAAACCAACCGCCTCACATTCTGAGCGACCGGTTAGCCTTCACCATCAATATTCTGCAACAACTTGGCCGGACAATGAATTTCATTAAATCTGTGCTGTTTCTGACTCAATGTCCAGAATACCTAGGCATTTCATGGGACGGAAAACTGAACCCGAAGTCCCTGTCGGAACTGAAGTGCATCGCCCCACGCATGCGCTTCACTTCAGCATCAGATTGGCCAAGGCAGTTGGCTCCCCGAACAGGCCCAGCTCCTTTTGGGGAGACTTAACTTTGCCTCATTGGTTGTGTGCAGAGGGAGATACGGTCGTACACTGCATACCACAGGCGAACCTCCCTTTAAATCACCTCAAAATACTTGCAGAACCACAGGTTCTCAAGTTACATTGATGGTTAAAAGCTTTCTTAGCTGCACTGCCGATACGTTTGGGCTCGGAAATGCATTACATAACAGCCGATGCCTTAGCAGTCGACCGAGAAGCGCTTATAAGAGAGACTGAGGCCCAGAAAACATGGCATGGCAAGTATAAGGAATCGTAAGCTAACCTAGAAGCTTTTGCCCACGAACAGAGTTGATTAAACGATGCCAACATTATTTTCTTAGCGGACAATCGAACAGTGCTATTGTATATAAACAAAGAAGGAAGTACCAGGGCGGAAATTGCTCTGAACTTGACTTGACCGACCGTTGATATTGTTATCTAAATCTCGGAATATGCAATGTCCGCCTTAGCAAAGTATATTCCAGGGCAATACATCAGATAGATTCATCTGCGTAAGGGTCAGCACGGTAGTTAAACAATGGGTGACATTAGGTATAGCGGATTGAAAAGTTACCTACCACAACGCTTTCAGTCGTCAGTGAAGTTACGACCTTGCTTAGATATTTCCACCTCCTAACCTCGGGGCTATAATACCTGAACAATGCCAAAGGACGCTTCATAACAATAGCTCCGACATGGCAAAATAGTCTTTGAGCAGAAGATCTACAACATTGATCTCTGCAAGAGTCTTAACAAATTCCCAACCTTTTTCAAGTCTTAGTAGACACCTTGACGTAAAATTCACCAGCTGAAGGTCCGGGATCTTCATTTGCGTATCGTGGCTAATTTCGGGTGGACGGAAATGACGTGACGGTTGAACGAGTAAGAGATAATCCCTTTCATTATCTAGCAACGTTTTGAAAAAAAAAAAAATAAATAAATAAATAAAATGGAGTCTGTAGTGTTTAAGACGAGAAAGAGATTAGAAAAACCCTTATTCACAAAACGTACCCTGTTACATGGGTTTGGTCTGTACCTATCTGTCTATCTATCTGTCTGTCTGTAACTATCGTTGTACATGAATCTTTTATTCTTACTTTTACTAAAGTTCCCTATAGATTTTGCATCTAACTTTATGTGTATATTCTCGTTAAACACATTCTTAAAGTTATTTCAGTAACCCAAAAAAAGAAGAGTTCCACATCACATATCTGGGACTCTTAAATTGTTTATAATATTTCAGCACACATCTGGTAAATGTAAACAATTTATAGTGTTTGCGGTGGCTAATAGAAATCCTCTGCCTCTGGTTGGAGGCCAGCCATGTGGGACCTGCTGTCCCTGGGCACCGCCTCGCTAGTGGCGACTCTGTCACAAAACCAGGGCTGCAAATGCCTTCCAGAATGGCCTGCCTACATTTACAGGTAGGGTCGTAGCTAGCTCAGGGGGCTTACGCCTCGGAGAGTCAACCTTGACCTTTCCCCCCCCCCACCCGGGGGAAGCCGGGAGGTCCTCATTGTAGTTGCAATCCTGCAGCTTTTATCGTCAGGACGTAAAGTCCATTATCTCACTTTATTAACAATTGAAGATTAAAAACTTATTGATAAGGGTAATCCCGTTACATATTGGCCACGATCCGAATCTAAGACTGATTAATTACAGGCAGTCAGGAAGGGAAATTTTACAAAACCCATTACAAGCCCGTTGTAGGACCCCCTTCCTCTATGTAAGAATATCTAGTCATTGGCTCACTACTATCCCCGCCTAAAGCGCAGGCGCTCGTCACCGTTCTGCTCCGCGCTGGTCGTGAGGCTGCCAGGCGAATGCCGCCCTCTATTGGGGTACATGAGACTAGTGTGTTAAATCTATTGTATAGATACAAACACTACATCGCTTGATTATATAATATACTGGGTTTACCGATTGGTTGATTTATCCAAAGGAAGCGCAGAGTAAGTCAATAATTTTAAATAAATTATCTTTGACAGCTCGAGGGGCGGACCTAGAGTAGCGTCAAATATGGTCGAGTTTGGATTAAGTCTTTACACAAAGAAGCTGGTATTGACGCTTCTCCCAGATCTGTAAGACCTTCAGTAGCTTCCCTTAACTAGATAGAATGCTTTCAAATAGATAAAATTTAGAAACTAGAAACGGGGGCAAGATCCTTTACCTATAAGAGGTTTTAAAAGAGTTGTATTAAATCGGTCACAGGAAAGCACAAAAGTTTAGCTGTCAAGCTATCTTGATATATTCCTTAAATCAAATTGTTATTTAAATAAATTATTTTATTCCAATAATTTAATTTTTATTGGACACATTATAGCATCGTCATAATATTTATGAACAGGTGATAACAAACACGTCACTCAAGATGGATTCCGGATGTCAACATGGAACAATAATAGAGAGTTTTACCTACCAATAAAAAACTTACCTATTATTTTTCCTTACGACATCCGGAATCCAGGTAATTTCTACCTGGTTCATCTCGAGTATGTATAATGAGGTAAGAAATATCAATTTGTTAAAATGTGCAAGTTTTCTCCCACCAAATTGACATTAGAGGGCTGAAGTTGCACCGGAAGGGAGCGAAAACTGGACAAAAAAGGCTAAAAAGACAGGTGCTTGACTCAAGATGGATTCCGGATGTCTTAAGGAAAAATAATAGGTAAGTTTTATTGGTAGGTAAAACTCTCTATTATTAACGTGTTTTAATAGTGTTATACTTTTTAAGTAAAATCAATTTATGTGTTTAGTTTAAGTATAAACATTTATAATTTTTGTAGGAATCCAATATTTCAAACAGAATAATAATTCTGTACATAATATAGTATGTTATTAATGATGATACTAACTAGACTGATATATAAAGAATTGTTTTATTTGAATAATAAACCTTCTTAGTGATATGAAGTGTAATTTATTTGTGGATATTTTAAGATTAATATAAAATATTATATTTTTATTTTCAAACAATCCTTGATGTAACTGTCTCTGTATGTCTTTATACATATATAGAAAGATAATTAATTTTAATTTATTTAAAACAATTTAGAGCTCTCCTACCGAAACATCTTCCTCAATCAAAGTACTCATAGTTTCACTACCGTCGTATGTTTTCACTACATGGTCTGTCCATCCATCATGAAATATATGTTTGTTTCAAAATATAAAGATAAGTAAAGTTAATGATATCCAAACAAATCTTTGTAGAGGATTCCGCAGTCTTAAGAAAATTATTATTTTCTAAACGCTATATTTTGCGAAGGCTTATTATTTTGATAGTTTGGTTTAATTAATTCATTACTATTTTTATTTTAACTTTTTTGTTGCTAATCTTTGACCACATCCTAAAATATGTGCCATCTTTAATATGAACAATAATAATTTATTAGGAAGTGGATAGTCTTTATATGAAATAGTATTATTTGTAACGTTCCAGGACTCGTGAGAATATATAATTCAAGATGAGGGTAGAAGCTGTTGGTGGAGCGTCTGTTAGGACGTCGTCTGCGGATGAGAGGAAACCTTCTATGAAGAGAAGTGTATGTAGCTGATGTACGATAGTAGTGTGACGGTATGTACTGTTGAATATTTAATATTATTCTGTTATTATTTAACGTATGGGTGAATATTTTTTGAGTTTATTTATTCATTACTTTTATTTTTATTACATTAACTGAACGCTTCCGACACGTCATAACGATTACATAAATAAAGGAAAGAGAGTACATATGTAAATCAATTATTAAAAAAAATATTTACATTTATACAGGGTGACTGGTGAATTACTATCAATATTTAAGGAGAATACTCGGTACACGATTCTCATTCGAATTATGTAAAAAAAAATAGGTACTTAATTTTTGACCAAATTTCCGTATAAATAAATAGTGGACATGTTCCAAATGTTCCAAGTGTGGACGCGTGCGGCGGCGTGCTGACACAACACCACACCGCCGCGCGCGAGTGTGTGTGTGTGTATACCTAATCTGTAGGGTGTTCACACGATGCGTAATTAATTACATAACTTTTGGTTCACTTTACTTAGAAGTTTATTAATATTTATGTTATATTAATTTTTATTTTGTCATATATGATCGTCAAATATCACGTCCTCAAGTATCGATAGTAATTCACCAGTCACCCTGTATATATAAAAATGAATTGCTGTTCGTTAGTCTCACTAAAACTCGAGAACGGCTGAACGGATTTATCTTATCTTATTCTTGAAATGTTCGTGGAGGCTCAGATAAGTTCTAAAAGCTGAAAAAAAATGATTCATTTCCGGGATAACTCTAAAATCAGCCCTTTTCTATTTCAACCATTCTGTTCGATTGAAACAGGAAAAATTTAATAAATACCAATAACTGGTTATTTAGGACGGGATAGAGTTCGCCCGGTCAGCTATACATATATTACTAATGACGAAATTAACGCGGACGAAGTCGCGGGCAAAAAACAGAGACGAAACTACTCATCATTCTATGGATTCACCGTGCGGGTGCCGGGTCCATCGCGTTGCAGGGAGAAGAGCTTCAACAGTGCCTGGGACTTGCGACCCAAGTGTAGGTTTAAGGCCTCGGCCTCGAATTTTGCGGGCAGCGGAGCGGCAGCGGGAGCGGCAGGATCTTACGCGTATAATCAAATGGACCGACCCTCGAATACAGCGGTGCCCGCTGCCCGCTAGTTTGGAGAATAGTATGCGTTTCCGTGCCGCCGCCGCTGCCGCTCCGCTGCCCGCAAAATTCGAGGCCGAGGCCTAAGGGGCCCCTTAACTAACGCGCGTTATACGCTCACCTCCACTGTCCAAGCTCCTCTCCCTACCTAACCAAATTTGATAAGAACCTACTAGGGCTGCCTTCGATATACCTTCCAAGAATGCATTAATGTGAGTTCTGGACAAGCCCAGGTCCTTTAGTAGGTTGTAGAGAGATTTCGCTGTTATACCTCTCGCTCCCACCTCTACCGCGTACAAATCTACTACGAACCTATTTCGAGTGAGTTCGTTTGTGGGCTCGTAATATTTGTTGACCTTGATGGTATGGTCTTTGGGGATGTTGGTTTCCCAAGGGACCGTAAGCTCTATCATCACTACGCGTTTTAAAATTCACGAAAACAAAAATATATCCGGTCTGGAGGCCGACGCACAAATATCCTCGGGGATTTTATATTGTTTTTCATACGTGTCCATCATTATAGTCCAATCCGACGCCGCTTTAAGGATGGAGTAAGGCTTGACGTTTGATTTTGTAACCCTAGTGCCTTCTCTCACAAAACCTACTGATCGTTCGTTTGTGGTTATTTCCTTTTGCGCTCTGGCTACCGAAAGACTAACCGTTTCACTTCTAGAACCCTATCGTGACGACGCGAGTATTGACCGCTGTCCAGGAGTACCTTACATCCCACCAGCAGATGCTTAGCAGTTCCAACTGCCTTTCCACAGATATAGCAAGTATTTTCGGTACTTTTACCCCATCTTACTAAATTACTCTGATATGGGAGAGTCATCTGGAACGCATTGAGATAGAATTTTAGCAATGCTGGCGACCAATCATAAATTAAAGTGCGCCATTTTCATGCTAATGGGATGCAAAAATCTTCTATGTCTAACCACTCGTTCTGCATTTCTAAATTCATTGCATGGATCTTATATTTATCATTCTCGTCTTGCCGAATAAAAGACTTCAATATATCCGCATCTTGGACTTTCCTATTTGATCCTAATCCCACTCTGTTACTTTGTGCTCCTATCATAAATTGCTTATGGAATTGAAGTCGTGACTCTAGCTCGGGGGCATCTTCATCTTTTGGGAGCGATGTCACTACGTCATCATGGGATTTCCCCAGGATATATCTCTTGGAAACTCTTAAGTGTTTATAGAGCTCCGATGGCCTTTTTAGACTCATCCCAAAACTATTGCTTCCCCTAAATAACGCCGATGAATCAGCCGTTAGAGCGAGCCCGAGCCACAACTTCAACATCTTTATGACGCCTGCATCCAACTTTGACAAAAGGGTTTTATTAAAATCATAGACGAGGAAAGGCCAGTTCAAACGTGAAGTTAAGTAATTATCGTAGATCCACGCTTTTTTAACGTTACTGATCAGTTGGCTATCTACCTTGTTAAGATCGTTCAAAAAGCTATCTACTATCCCTTCTAAAGATGGAGTACGGCCTATATTATCAATCTTACGACCGAGAAATTTAAATGGTGCATTTTCCGTAACCGTAGAAATTCATTGACCGCCTAACGATAGTCCCGGATCGTATGAGGTGTATCTTGTATTCCGCCTACCAAGACACAGACAATGACATTTACTGGGTTTTGTCCTCAATCCATCCGTCCACTCACAGAATTTATCCACTACTTAAAAAGTATGTATGAACATAGAGAATGAAAATATTGAATGTAAAGTAGTATGACATTATGACCTCATGACAACCAATTTCTAATATAGTGTATTATCTATGATGACAACTTTGTCAATATTACGTCGAACACCCCAATGTTATTATTTCCTACATAAAGCGCTTTAACTAGTTATGTAAAAATTAAAGCAGTTTAAAGATCTCTTAAAATTATGGTTTGAAAATAAATAATGTGCATTTCAATTTAAAAGTAATAAAAAAAAAAATATTATTCGACTTCAAACTTATGATAACTTCCTTTACATTGACATAACAACAGTTATGTTTAACTACATAATTTAATTACATAACAACAGTTATGTTTGGTTAAGTGTTAGGCCATTCAGTTGTGGTGGTACATTCCTCACTGCCCAAATTAGAGATAACATATATTTAATAATCAATTATTATTAAATATATGTTATAACATTTAAACGTTTTAGTACCTCATAAGAGATATATCTTTTTTTCAGTTGGCGACGAAATGCTATAAAGCAGTAGGTGATGAGGCTAGAATATTTTATCTAAAGAAAACTGTTGAGATAGCTTCAGCCAAAGGGAACGGGAGTATTGATGAAGGTATTTTTTGCATTTACACGATTTGGGTACACCTCATGTATCTAGTTTTTTTTGGACGCACTTATTGTATTAATAGTATTCATTTATTTATTTATTGGATCGCCAACAAAGTATACACAAATACAAATTTTTAAATTAATACAATTAAGATGCTATGTGCAACCTCAGTTACAGGCAACCACTTCATGCTGAAATATTAACAGAGTGCATGTAATCACAAAGTTAACATTTTGGTTTAAATACATTTTAGTTTAAATACAGTGCATGAAGAACAAACAACTAGAAAGTAAAATCTATTTATTTTATTAATCGTGATTATAATATAATGCATAGGTTTAAAGAGTCCCGAGGTTCGTGCACGTCTAGCAATATTTGTGGGGGACTTAACCACCGCCGAAGAATACTACGTACGTGGAGCCGCTCAGCCAGAATTGGTCATTAATATGTACAAGCAGTTCAATGGATGGGCAGATGCCATCGGCCTCGCTGGAAGAGTCGATAGACAAGCGGTGACATCACTCAGGCAGCAATACATGGACTATCTCACGTCAACAGGTGCAAAAATGATAACTTATATCATATATATTTAATAATATATACATTGTGTTCGTTACAATAATACTAATAATCTATTTGACCTAATAAAGTATTATTTTGTTGGTACAGGTCGTCTCGGCGAGGCGCGGTTCGTGTGTGGGTGACGCTCTGTTACATCACCCCACACGATCAACTAGTACAGGTGAAGGTTGCATTATCAGATACACAAAAAAAATAATGTACTGCACTAAATGTCTTCTTTATCAGATAGATAAATAAAAATGCTACTGAAGTATCTACCTATTTAAGAGAATATCGCTTGATGGTCTCACTAAGTATAGTCATGTTGTATTTGTTAGAAGATCCTGCTTCTTTTGTTGCGGGAATCAATACTGGTGTAAATTACCAACTAGATTTTTTGATTTAGTATCATTGATTATTATTATTGATCATACTGTTGTTGATGTTTCATGTAAGTTCGATTGATGCAAGATAAACATGACTGTTATGCATTTAACTAAAAAAGAATAAAAGTTAATTTTATGAATATAACTGTCACAAACATAACTATTTATTCTTATACTGTGACTTCTGCATACGTCTATACATTTTAAAAAGTTAAGTTTCACTAATACTTAGACATACATTATGAACTTTACAATTTGTTTCCTTTGTAGGAGGAATGGTGGGAAATGGCTGGTGAAATATCCGAGCGTAAAGGTGATATCAGAACTGCTGTTGATTACTATTCTAGAGGCAACAACTACGCAGGAGAAGTCAGTGTCGTTTATTATAAATGTTGTTTTTAATTTTTATTACATTATTTGTTGTTCTTCAGGCCTGTCCTGAAGGAGAGTGGGGCGCGTGGCTTGTATCATCGCGACAGGCGGGCGCCGCTGGACCTCATCTCATAGAGGCTGCTCGAACCGTTGATGCTCTCACTGCAGCTCTGAAAGCACATACACACACATTGTACAGGTATTATTAATAATATGTGCTTACCGAGCTTTGCTGGCTGTTTAGGAATTATTAGTTTTTATTTTGTGTGTTCTTTTAATTTCGTTTAGGCATTTTTAATTCAACACGTTAAGAAGATAGAAAACAATATAAATCAACAATTAATTTCTTAGTCTAACCTCGAAACAAACATTCATTGACTTCCTGGCGCTTAGCAACGCCATCTGCTGTTGTGTCTTTAAAGCAATTAGTAAAAGCAAGTAGCAAAAAGTAGTATCACTATTCGCCACTAGATGTCAGGAAGAGTCATATTTTAAACGACAAATTTTTGTTATTCTTTTTTGACGTAAAATAACATTTTCTAAATGATTAATGATGATAATTATTCCTAGCTAGATCGATTTATCGCCATCGTTTGAGCCGATACCGAGATTCCAATAATATATAAATAAAGGTTTTGTTTTTTTTATATATATTTTTTGTAAATCAATCCATTGATATCTTTAGGTTATAGAAGATAAAGAATCTATTCGGGAGCAAAGTGAACAGTTGGGGGATCATTTTATATCTTCTCAAGTAAGTTTTTTTTACTTCATTCTTATATTAATGAACAAAAGAAATATGTTGTTATTATTTTTTTTATAATTGTTATTAACGTAATTCGATTTTGTTCATTCCTTATTAGTTATTGTGTATAGTTGCAAAAATATAAATGTAAACATCCACTAAGGGTGTAAACTAATATGTTTTCAATTATTCATTTCTTCTTTTATACGCGGGTTTAACTTCACGATCAATTTATTCAATTTTTTGAATTCAAAGTTATGGTCGATTTTTATTTTATTCTAGTAGGCTTCATATGTCAATTAATATTCATTCATTATATTTATCTATTTTTGCAAACATTTACAGGAATGGGATACAGCGGAACGACTTCTCATATCCTGTGGCATGGCGGAGAAATGTGTAGGAGCGTATAACGCCGCGGGCAAAGTGTCGGAAGGTGTACGTGTTGCCGCTACACATGTGGCAGAAGAAGAGAGACAGATATTTACTGACACTCGCTCAACAATTACTACAGGAAGGGCGCTTTAGAAAGACTGAACAAATTTATATACAGATACAGATACAGGTGAAGCTATATCTATGTATCCTTACTGGTGGTAATACTCTAAAATATTGAAATATACATTGTTTAATTATATGCATAGAACAAACATATGGTTTTCCTAAATCGCTGTTAAACATCGTTCAGGAAGCGTCTCAGTATGAGTCGATGCTGCGGTTGACAGACCTACTACATAAAGCCTTTGAGAGCCACGAGGGGAAACAATGCGTCTATTGATATGAAACCAAACTTGTTATTGTTTCATAGATTCACTGTGTGGCAATTAGGTCTATCGCGTTGCAGGAGCGGAACTTCAACAGTTCCTGGGACTTGGGACCCAGGTGTAGGTTTAAGGGACCCCCTCACTCACACCGTCCAAGCTCCTCTCAAAACCTAGCCAAAATTGAAACGAACCTACTAGGGCTGCCTTCAACGCACGTTCTAATGAACTGATATTAGTTCAGAACGGGCTCTAGTCTTTTAGTAGGATGTAGAGAGAATTGGCTGTCATACCTCTCTCTGCACTTCTATAGGATACAAATTTACCACGAACCTATTCTTAGTGAGTTTTTTAGTGAGCTTGTAATACTTGCCGACCTTGATCACATAGTCTTTCGAAATGTTGGCTTCCAAAGGAACCGTGAGCTCTATTAGCACAACGCGCTTTAAAATTAGCTAGCGCATTTTAAAAAATGCCATTACCCTCTAGGTCTAATGAAAATAAATATATGTTGTAGACATGATGTTGTATGGTATATTGTTTCCATTATTAAAAGTGCCATCCAGATGTATGACACGAGTGGTCAGTGGGAGAACGTTCCAAGCAACTTGGAAAAAATGTACCAATACGCGATCCCTTTCCGTTCGATTGAATATTAACTTTTCATATATAATAATAATTATAGTTGGTTAGTAAATAATTTATTACGGAATATTAGTCTAAATTTTTATTATGACAACTCATTTGTGTATATATTTTTTTATAGATTTTCTCTTTCTTGGCCAAGAATTTTTCCTCATGGTTTTACAAATAAGACGAGTGAAGACGGAGTAAAATTTTACTCCAACTTTACAGATGCTTTATTGAAGAGAGGAATCGAGCCTGTCGTTGTAATATATCACTGGGATTTGGCACAAAATTTACAAGATCTTGGTGAGTTTCAGAGATTGGAAAAAGTTTTTAATACAAATGCATTGCTTCTTCACTATATAAAATAGAATAAATAATAAAACAAAACAATTGTTTTCAAAATAATTTATTATAAATTTTAATTATATGTATAAGTTCAAAGAGTTCATCTTTCCTGATAAAACTGAAGAACCCATTTAAATTAATATTTTTCAGTAACAACATGTTCTTTGTAAATGATTTCTTTAAACGAAAACCTTTGAACGGCAAATCATATTGATGACTAAATATTAATGAATTCTAATCTTATAAATCAGGAACCTTAAGTAAATCTTGTAAATTAAATGTCCATCAATAAGAATCCTCACCTTTCAGGGCATTCCACACAAGCTTGTAGCACTATATGAAATCTTTGTTAGCCCAAGTTATAATTCACAGGTGGCTGGACCAATCCTTTAATATCAGATTGGTTTGCGGACTACGCTCGTGTTGTGCCCACTCTATACGCTGACCGAGTCAAAACTTGGATCACTCTCAATGAACCGCTGACGTTTTGTGACGTTGCTTACACTTTTGGAGTTCACGCTCCAGGAATAGTTAGCACTGGAGTTGGAAATTATATCTGCAGCAAGAACACAATGTTGGCACACGCTAAAGCATGGCGGATATATGACAAGGAGTTTAGACGAAAATATAAAGGTAAAAGAATTATATGAATTTATAAAAAATACTTTAGGTACTTGATTTTTTGTTAATCAATAAAATCTCTAGGTTCTTCTGAATTAATTCTGCATACATATGCAAATGTATTACATTATATTTTAAAGGCAAAGTGTCCATCACCAATCAAGTCATGTGGTTTGAGGGAGAAGATGAAAATGAAGGAGAAGCGGCTGAACTGGCTCTACAGTTAATGGTGAAAACACAAAAACTAAACAAAAATAATAGTGTCACTAAATACTTTTGAAATTTAATTTAAATCATTGAAAATATTTAATGTCGCATAATTTCAGGGAGGACTGTACTCACACCCAATCTACTCTAAGGAAGGCGGTTGGCCGAAGAAAATAGAAAAACTCATAGCAGAAAAGAGTAAACAACAGGGATTCAGGAAATCCAGATTACCAGAATTCACAAAAGAAGAAAAAAAACTTATAAGAGGTGAGAATAACATATAAATAGTCTAATCGTTACATAAATTAATACCAAAACTAAGATTTTCTATTAATAATTATAATTTATAAGTAAAGTTATAAGAAAGCCATATAAATAGCAATAGGCGTCCCTCTCAAAGTTTTTTTGAGTGAATTTTTCAAAGGCACGTATGACTTGTACGGTTTGAACTAATACACATCACGAACTGCTCGCCTCGCCCGAGGGGAAGCTGTTGGTCCTTGGCCTCTCTTCGGTGGACCAGACATTGATGTAATAATATCAGTGAGACCAGAATGGCCGCAAGCTGGCTCCAGCTGGTACTATGTGAGTGTTGTTGTTACTATATACAGTTGTAAGACTCATTGAGGCTGAACACTGTCTTTGGAAACTGATCGTACGTCATACGTGTTTATTGAAGAGAAATGTAGACAGCCAAGTGGTGATTGAAACAATACAAAAGCAACTAACTCGTGTTCCAGGTGTACCCGGAAGGTTTCCGAAAGCTCATATCTTGGTTGAAGAAACAGTATGGAAACATGGAGATCTTTATAAAAGAGAATGGTTTCGCAACCAGCGGCGAGGATTTAGATGATCAAGATCGTATAGATTACCATAAGAAGCATTTAGAACAGGTGATTAATATTAAAAATGAAATCAAGATGGATAAATAAAACAAGTATGTTATTATTGTAACTAATGTCTTCCACCAGGTTCTCCTCGCGATTGAAGAAGATAAGGCCAATGTCGTGGCGTACACTGCTTGGTCAATGTTAGACAACTTTGAATGGAGCGATGGCTATTGGTAAAGATATTGTTTTCAAAATGTTTTTGGATTTTCTTCAGTTCATAATCTGATAATAATAATAATCTTTTCAGTTCCAAATTCGGTTAATACGAGGTGGACTTCAACGACCCAGCCCGCACCCGCCGCGCGAGAGCCTCCGCCAAGTATTATAAAGATATTGTGAAAGCTAAATAATATGATTTATATAATATTAAATGAACTTTGAACAGAAAGACGTAATTTATTTGATGAATAATAATATTATTTTTATGTGTGACTGGAGATGTCACTCGGATCTATATCTAACAATGATTCCTTGAAATTTCTCAATAATAAATATAATTAGTAATAATATAAGTAGGACCTGCATGAAGTATCTTCCTTGAATAGCTCTAGATGTGTTGGTGTTTTCGGTATCAGGATATTGCTCATGACTAACGAGTATTGAGGAGCTCGCCTTTAGTGATCGGGGAGAGAGAGAGTGCTCTGCACTTGTTAAAGGGAAGAGATATTAGTTAAGTTGACTCCTATGATGTGAACAGACTGTATATCGAACTTTTGTACAACACTGTAATGTATGTAATGATTTCTGTAAACTGTTTTACTAATTTAGGCTAAAGTAGCGTTTTAATAATAGAAATATTTGAATTCCTCTTTGAGTTAAGTAATATTAATGTGATTTCTGTTTTAAAAGCTTGTTACTTCTTCAAGCCAAAAGCAAAACATTTTTAGGACATTTATATTAATAATTAATTTTTTGACAATAATTATTATTAACTGATTTCTTTCAACAAACAATGAAATATTTTATTTTGTTGTGTTTCTATTTATATATTACGACTGAACTCAATTGACCATATACATATATTTAACAGTTCAGGCTGAGAGATAAAAAACAAGGGCTATGTAAATTCTTTACAATATTCTAAACTCCAAAGTTTAGAATACAGCGCCACTTATAATAGGTTGATCGTCAAATTAGCGGAGTTGTAACTACTTGCCAATAGATGGCGGTTTATAAAATAATTTCAATTTCTTATGGTATTAAGTCTACGTGTTGTGAATTTTGTAAATCTTAGAGAATATTTTACTTTATTGTGACTTTGGTTGTTCATGCGTTCCTTTATATTATCCATTTCTTAGTTTGCTTCAGATTTATTGGTTACCTGGCTTGTTAATTGGATCCGAGACTAATCAATATATTTTTTTTCTCAATTTGCCACAATAAATTTTAAATTAAATGCCATTTTGTTTGTAAGTAATGTGCTACAACATGGGTGAAGACAGTATTTGAAGCTTTCAAATACAAGTTGATACCCAAATGTTGCCATCACAACATTAACAAAGGTTCAATATTAAGTTGTTTATATAAATAATTACAAATATTGGTTTCATATAGTATAATAGCTATTTTTACTATGTAACAAATTTAATTTCATGTTCCCACTATTTTATCCCAGCAATATACACAGGTACTTACATTAATTTATTATTAATTATAATCAGTCATATAAATAATTCTGAGGACTATAGTATATAACAATTAGTACGACAAAGAAGGCGCAACTTGTAACATTAAATGTCATAACTCCTCACACTTCGGAGTTGGTTCTATGACATACAAACAGCGGAATAACATGTTTTACATATGAGTATTTAATCATTTAAAAGAATCTTATGAAAGAAAACTAGCGCCGTCTATGTCATGAGATAGTAACTGACCCTCACTTATATGTTGCAACATTAATCATTATAAACTAAGTTGTGAGTACTGTACTAGGACATTCAGTTATTAGTTCCAGGACTAAGAATAATACATACAATGATCTCTAACAATATACAAGTATCAACAGTTGACATTATTTATTCCGTGTTCAGTGAGTGTGATACTTGAATACCTTCAATAGTTATTGTACCTGTTACAAACACAATATAAAGTAGACAAGTTTGAATATAACAGAGGGACTAGTTGTATGATAAAGGTATATTATAAGTACATTAATTATATCCAGTTAAGTTAAAAGACTTCATTATTATAATAGTTACGAAATAATTAGATAGAAATAAGCAATTTTAATACAAAATTTATTGAACAGTGACCAGACCCTAAGGAGTGATCTGTGTGAGACAAGTGTAAACAACACGTGAGTAATGAATATAACTGTTATGAATAAAACAAACGTAGATTGTATTATGTTTATTATACAGTAACAAGTCTCGTCTTCACATGTACATTAAACAATCCCTAATTCATAGAGCGCCTCTCACACACCTATCATATATTTCATCAAGTGACACATCATCTATTGTTCCAAGTATACAACAATGTCTCCGATACATTTATATCCGAATAGTTTGTGTCTTGTGTATTGCTCACCAGGGCCGTGTGTCTCTGTGTGTGTAGTGTTCACAAGTCAGCTCGACGTAAAGCGACACGTCCTTAGGTTCGCTCTCCGTCACTCGTAGGAACTAGTTTCTTACACACTGATTTCGACCTCACCAACAGAATCCACAGCTCCGTGTCCAAGTGTTACCTGTACAGAGACATGCGTTTAGTGAAGGACAGTGTGTGAAGTGTAGTGTTCTATAGTGAGTGGTTAATAAGTGTTCCACCAGCCGTGTGAGGTGAGGACTGTAGTACAACCTGCTGACCTATACATACAGTGGTACATGTTTTCGACTCACAATTCCCACACCTGGATATAGGGTCGTTTTAACAAGCTTTGACGTTGTGATCTAGGTTGCTACAAAGTAATATGATGCATATAGTTGTAAAACGAAAATATTAGTTTCAATTAAGAAATCGATAGTGGAAGAAAGATGACGAATAATAAGACTAACTAACAGACACTTTCAACTCGTCTGTCCGTGATCAGAGTGTAACCGAAACGTCGGGATTCCGAAATTTTAGAATAATAAAAATCACATATGTATTCGAAAATCTTAATTTCATTTTAGAAAAAATCATAGTAAGCCAAGTAAGTTCATTTGAACCACTAAGAAACAGCAGCGCCCCCTGGCGATGTCAAAGATCTGGTGATACTGTCCAAGGCTCTAAGCTCACAGCTATAGTCAAGTGGATACATTATGTTTATATACATTATAGATACTGTGACGGCGCCTTACACATATAATAAAACAATACCTATACTAATATGTAACAACAGTAAGTTAACAATCTTAACAGCTAACAGCCTCTGTTAGTGAACTCATCAGAAGCTACTGAAACAATGATTCTTAACATGAAGCAAGTCCCGCAGGAGCTACATACAAATGTATGGATAAAGCTTGTATTAAAAGACATTGACTGTTTGAGCCGCTGCAACACTCCACCTTCAACACTACACTTGATACTTCAAGTCTTTTACATTCTAATATGTTTAAATCTCAGTCACTTCCCTCTCCATATAATGTGTAGCTCATTGTCTTTAATATATTGTGTCTAGTGTAATCACACACTCATGTTTCATTAATAGCTACCTGGTTCATTGTTAGTTTTCATCTAACACTTGATGATCAGCCGTCATCTCCTGATGGATGAATCTCAAGTACAGTCCAATAACACCATCTGTAATACATAATACAATATATTAATACTGTTCACAAACAATATTGTTCATATATAAAGACATACAGAGACAGTTACATCAAGGATTGTTTGAAAATAAAAACATAATATTTTATATTAATCTTAAAATATCCACAAATAAATTACACTTCATATCACTAAGAAGGTTTATTATTCAAATAAAACAATTCTTTATATATCAGTCTAGTTAGTATCATCATTAATAACACACTTTTAGAAATCAGAATCAGATATATTAAAAAAAGAAACAATTTTAACAATTGACCTAGTTATTTAGTCTCGAAAAGTAATTTTAACAACAAAATTAATTAAATAGAAAGAACAAAATCCTAAACTTAATAATTATTAAACGCTTTAACAGAACTACACGACCGGTGTTTGCACTACGAACGCCAAGAGCCAAGAGACGCGTGGCGGTTTGAATGCTTCCTTTATAAACAATCGTGTATAAACAAAAACAATCCTTTATAAACAATTCAGAAACTTTTGACTTGTTTTTAAAACTTATTTACTTTATGTTAAAAAATCAAAGTAAAAAACTAGCTCACATTTTTGCGTCTCTCTACGCCAGGTTTTGAAAGTTTATTATTGGTTTAAGATATTAAGGTGTGGTAATGGGTATATGCGAAATACATTTTCTGAAATATCATTATTGTACAATCAGATATGGTTCCATACGTATACAAAATGCAAGACATACCTACCTTTTCTTACATGAAGATTCATTTTAAAATAAATGTTTTGTCGCATAATCCTTATTTATTTATTATTTGAAAATAAAATAAATCTCCTGGTTCATGTTCATTTTTCCAATACATCTAATTAATTAACGAACTAATTCTCAAGCATTCTGCTGTCTTTTAAATGTTTCCAAAAAGGGAGATCATTCCTTCTGTAAAGTATATTTATAAATTTTAAAACTAGTTAAACAACACTGTTATTGAAAAGAAACGTGGTATTATTACATAACATCGGCACAATTATATACGCTTCGATGGTAAAGATGGATGGTAAAATTTGGTTTATGTGTTTTTTATTTTATGTCTTTGTGAATTTCGTAATTTTGCTTCAACCTCTGGAAGGACCTGAACCACATCATTTATGATGATCAATGAATGATCAATGAATTAATTGTTTTTTTTCAATTCACTTTAAAATTTTAAGACAGCTGGTTTCAATATATACTCATACAATATTTTATACCGACTGATTATAAAAAAGTGAAAATAAATTTTCATTTCATAACAAGAATGCGCGCTTTCGCTCTATTATCTCATAATAAACTTTTATAACATTTTTTTATAACATTCAAATACACAAAATATAGCAAAATTTATTTAATTTATATCTATTTCTTAAGATTTTTTATCGTTAGTATAATCTATGACACATCGTTATAACATGTTTTATCGTAATACAGTCAAAACCGTTTATAACGACATCGTTTACAACAACCTATCGGTTATTACAGCCAGATTGTATGGTCCCGTCCGAATTGCTAGTAAACTATTCAGTATACAAACCGCTTATAACAACATCGGATGCAGCGACATATCGCTTAGAACGACGAAAATTTATCGATATTAATCGACTTTAACGACCAACCGCTCCTTGTCCTTACCCAGTTGCAAAGATCTACTGCTTTAGAACAAAGAATTGAGATAGAGGAATTTAATGGAATAGATAACAGTGTCGCGTTAGCGCTTTAGCTACTGAGGAAGAGATTCTTGCAGAAGCTAAAAGTAACAACCCTAACACTAACGAACAACACGAAGACCAACAAGACCTTGAAGAATAGTTTCAGCCAACAATAATTTCCGAGGCTCTTAATGACGTAACAGTTTTGCAAAAAAAAATTGCCTTTAACGAACACTTTGATATTGATGATACTCATACCTTGTGTATAAAACGTAAAATGCTAAAAATATTTGAGACTGTGCTAAAAAAAATAATTCTAAAATGACTGATTACTTTAAAAACTAGTGTAGTTTTTTATAACCCGTAACTGTAAGCAGCCAAGTACATACATTTTGTATTCTAATTATTTCGTAATAAATATTTTTATTTCTTTTCTGAATCGTTTACATAACCTATATGTATACTAGATAGATATGTGACTACATATGACAATATGTATAACTACTGTAGTTGTGTATATGACTATTGCTTATAACGACTATCGGATATAACGTCGGATATATACGGTCCCTTCAATGTCGTTATAAACGGTTTTGACTGTAGTTATAATAGACTGTCGAAGCCTCAAACACTAAATGAATTTTACAACCGAGAGCTGTTTCGAATGACTTTCTTTACCAGAAATATAGTTTTTCTTAGTAAAGTACGATCGATTATGCGATTTGTTATACTAAAGTTTACCCTGTTGACTATTTTGCTTAAAGAGAAGACGTTTTCATCCGAAAACCAAAGTTTTAATTGTTCTTTGGAGTTGTTAACGGAAAAGCCCTCATTTAAAAACCAAACTTTACCAATATAATATTCCACCAACTATCCGTTTTAATCGAAACATTTGAGTTCTATGAGTTATTGTTTTAACAACCAACATTTTATACTCCTATTCTAGGAAGAAGCGGCAATTAATTTTTATGGCTTTAAAAAAGTCACGAAAATACATACGTAAGTATAATTTGAATATTATTCGCAAATTTGGAGTACAAAAATGTCGATCTATTTACAATCATATCTCAATTTTCATATTAACAATGTTTCCTCACTCTATGTATGGAAGTGACCCATTTGATATTTAAATTAATTTAAATTTTTTTTAGGATTTTCTGTTCAAATATAAATTATGTTTATTTTATTGTAAGTACATATATGTACATTTATATGACATTTTATATTATATCTCATAAGTATTTTAAGTTCCTAGATATTAATATAAATAATTTACATAAATTTGTAACATAATGTACAAATAATAATCTTAATCTATCAAAAGTCATTACTTGTATATTTATCCATATTACAAAGACAATACAAGAATATAAACTATCATATACATATATAGTATATACTATTCAATTATATAACATTTTTCCTTATCCCTAGCAAGTGCTATAAGTTCCTTATACATGTAGCATGTTGTTCATGGTACCTGTCATGTAGTGCATGTAATCTCGCTCGAGGTATCACGAGGGCTGGCGGCGGGGGAGGGGAGTGTCCGGGAGGCTCCGGGGCCTGCTTACTGTGTAGTGTACACCGGGACTACAATAGAATAGAATACAACTAAAACATTCATACATATAGAATACACACTTCATGAACAACGAGCATGATTCAACATTGAAGTTACACAAGAAGCTTCACATGAAACATTAATTAGTTTAAATTGTATTTGTAATAAATATAAGATTGACTCTCTGTCTAAGATATGGAGGATGAAAAAGTTGTCTAATTAAGTGACGTCATAAATCATGAGTGTTTTTAAAAACAACTGGGAGCTGAAAAATATCGTGTTAGAATGCCTGTGGTGACTATTGAATATTTAATTCAATTGATTTTTTTCTTACTTTTGATGGTACATAAGGCAGTGAAGCATTCTGTATGCTACAAGTCTGCTTCATTTCTTTCAGCAATCAATGCTCGTCTATCAGCTCTTTGCTTTGATGGAACATTGCCCTGGAAGAAAAATTTCTATTGAATTTATACTATAACTGATGATCTCTTAGAAAGTACATATGACTCGGAAAAATCACATTGGTACTTGCCAGGGCCAGGATCGAATCCGCGCCCTCGTGCATGAGAGGCGGGCCTTTTAACCACTTTTATCTGACGATATTGTTTAGAAATTTAGTACACATAGCTACTATAATTTTTGCAAAATGTTTTGTATTACATTAAAGATAAATTACCTGATGTAAACTTGGCATTCCCTGCATGCAACCAATAACAAACATTTGATTCGTAGGATTCTTCTGACTGCAGCATCTTTTCGAGGCCCAGATGGTCACCACTATGATAATCAGAGCTCCTACTATGGTGAATGTTATTAATACAGCTGAAAATGAAACATATTAGATATAAGTTTTATGTTAAATTACATGACATTTGACATAAAAAACCATACTGATCTGAATGCTGGCGTTGATCAAGTTATTCCTTTATGGATAGGTAATATTATAATCGTCATATTTTTTAAAATAAGCAACACTTTTAAGAGATAGTGAATAGTAGTAGTTCTGTATATATGGATATATTGAACCCTGTGGTATACTTTATAGTGTAGTCGTTCCAGATTACTCAAGTCTCATAAGTCTCTATTTACCTTTCAGATTGACTTGACAACTTCGTCCCGCGTACCATTTGAAACATCCACATAGCATCGCGTTCTCACGATCGAAGCAGGTACCATGATAGTTGCAGCCCGCACAGCCTATTGCGTCAGCTGAAAGTTTTTATTAAAAATTACAATTTAAAACATAATCGTGTCATTATTTGTACAATTTTATTATCATTGGAAATCTTACAACGCTTTCAAAGTCAAATTATATATAAGGGTGATGTTTTGATGTCTAAAATACCCCATATATTTCGTGCGACAGAGTAGCATTAATGAAATCGACTTACCATTTGAGTGTTGACGCTAAGGTCTGCAAAACCTTCCAAACAACTACAAGTATAAGTTCCACGAAGGTTGAAACAGCGTGAGTGTTCGGAACAGTCATTGAACTGACTACTTGTGCATTCGTCGAAATCTGGAAAAATTCAAATGCTTCTTAGATTTTTATAGTATATAAGTAACAGTGGCGTGCACGATGAAATACGAGAAATAATCAGAAAATATTAATTTAAATTAAATATTGATAAAATTCGCGCAAAATGGTAGGGACAGCAGTCCGATCAGAACGAACATCTATATTATACTTTATGAACCTCTCAACCACCTTTGAGCCACGAAAGTACCTTAAAACGATTACGATCTGTTCACCACAGCTTTCTAAAAGTTGTTTAAATAAGGAATATCCAAAACAATAACATATATTCTTATTATTACCTTTGAAAATAAGAAACAAGGCAAACAAAATAACTTATTTGTGTGTACACAACCTGCTAACTAATTAAAACAATAACATTACCTTTCTTTTAGATCAAACTCAACTGGTCACACACCTTGACTTTACTCTTATTTTAATTTTATTACCAAAAGGCCAATATTGAAAATCTACTCGTAACTAATTTCAATAAACACATATCACCAGCACAGAGCTCACAGCTATAATTTAACACAATTCGTTAATAAATTAATCCACTGTTTACTAATTAAAACTTATTCACTTGCGCTTAGAAAGACAAATAACAATATTCAAAAATAATAAAATGGCGAAAAAATATATGAACAGTTTACCGACCAATCAGAGCGTCCCGTTTCATTTGACAATTAACGAACGAACGAAGTTTCGTTTTCACATTGATATATGTGCACTTATTAACAAATCATAAATCAAAATATATCGTTTTAAATATCTGTTAACATTTGTAATTCGTAATGTATGATTAAAAATATGTAAGTAAGAATTTAAAAATATAGGTTTAGTTGTTATATGCGTAGGATATACAGTGCTTATTTGCATCTATGTTTTGCACGCCACTGAGTAATAAGACAGCCAAAATTGTGGTTGTTGTAAATGTTCTTTATTTATAATTAACTGACTTGAGAGTGTTCACTAACCACTAACATTAAGGGTCTCAATAAATTCTTCAGATGCATAAATTTCTGTTCCACAAACATACAAACAAACAAACTCTTCAGCTTTATAATATTAGTATAGATTATTGACATTACTGTTAAAAAAACCTTTCAATTAGTAAACTTTATTTTGGATTACTAGCTTTCCGCCCGCAGCTTCGCCGCGTGGAGTTCGGTTATATCGCGTTTCCAAGAGAACCTTTCAAAAGTCTGGGATAAAAACTATCCTATGTTCTTTCTCAAGGTCAACTCTATCTCTGTACCGAATTTCATTAAAATCAGTTCAGTGGTTTAGGCGTGAAAGCGTAGCAGACAGACAGACAGACAGACAGACAGACAGACAGACAGACAGAGTTACTTTCGCATTTATAATATTAGTAGGGATAATACCTACCAAGTAAATTTTTAACTCTTATATAATTAGCATTAATCATGGTTAAATATTATTTTTAATTAAATTTATCAATATTACATCCTAGTAAATAAATATTCACTAATTAATGAAAGCAATTTTTAATTTTAATATGACTCTAAGATTACCTACATATGTATAGAAAACGGTACCTACTGTACAAACAATAAAGTGATAACATACGTCTGTTAAAATAACGTCCATTTCCAATGGTTCGATAAATCACATTAACTAATTAAAATATAATACATTAAATTAATGCTTGAATACAGTATGTCATATTGTAACGGAGTAATCAAAGCCTACCTTTCAACAAACTTAAACTAACTAACTTTATATCAAATTTTGGGAGTTGAAATTCGAGTAGTAGTTCGTACAAGGGTCGTCCGTACCCCTCCTCGACCGCTGCTGTGGTCACCCCACTGGTCTGCTCGCGCTGACATCATCATCGTCATCGCCGATCAGCTGACCAATAGGATGCGTTGCGCGATGCGTTGACACAAAAGAGTCGACATCGGGGTATCGATTCTTCAAACTCGAATGGTGATCTAGTGAAATGTTCAGTGGACCGTATTTTTACCGTAAATATGAATTTTAGACATAAATTTATTTTGTTTTGCAAAGTTCAAAAGGATAAAATAACTTTTCTAAAATAACAACAATTAACCGTAACGGGGATTTTAGGACAACAATTTCAAGTTAGCTCGCCTACAAAATGTCAAGTAAACTGCATGATATCGTGGTCAGGTCAGTTTATATCATATTTTCTAAAGTATTCATATTGTGAATATGTCTTTAACACTGAAAAGTTGAGCTGTTTCCATATATAAGAAATTAATGAGTTACAATTATGGTTACATTCACTATATTATGAACATAAATTTTAAAAAATCTCGAAAGCAAAATTAATACATTTCTAAAATTATAAAGTGATATGAACTAAAGCAGTTTAAATAATCTTTTATTATGTGTAATATATGTATAATCTGTGTATATATTGTAATGGTATTAATTATAATTAGAAGTCCATGCATAAAAAAGTACATTGATAATTAATAGAACGTCTCAGATGTGTCGCGGCTTGAACACAAAAAACATATTATGATTTATTTGAATGTCACGTGACTGATAGCGACACAACCAAAGAAGACGTATTAATGTAGACCGAGACATTTACATATTGTAAGATAAGTGATAACATACAAGAATATTATATTAGGAAAATAAGTAAGGACTCGAAGTTTTATTCTAAAACAATAGGTAAAAAAACTTTTTAAGTCAAACGGTTTTACGTGAAACATACATTGCAATGTTTAAGATAAAATATGTAGGGTACTAAAGACCAAAAAATAATAAAATAGATACAGTCGTGGGAATTATAAACATATGCACAGACTAGACTAAAATAAAAGCGTGGGGCACGTCAATTGTCTACAAATTATCGACTTAATGTGTGATAGAAGAATCGTTTAATTCGTCGTTAGGACTTAGGCAGTTGGCCCGCAGACGGTGAGGAAATAACTTACTATTCTTGCTCATGGAAATTACAACTGCCTAATTATAGTGTAACATTACAAAACAAATATTTTAATCAATGATTGTATTTTATTTTGCCCCACGATCGACTTTCAACAAGTAATTAGTAATGATATGGTAATGACTTAAGGATAGGTTAATAAAATAACGATATTAAATCAATAATATTTTTATACGCGACGACGGAATGTGTTCAAAACTTAATGTTATGTCCGTAATAATGGTGAATCCTAATTTATAATTTATTAATATATACATTCTACGTTGCATTGCTGTGATAAATAGAAATCGTTTGAAGCGAGATAACAAAGCGCTTTTCGGCTAAGTGTCTGTGGAATTAACTTCGCTGAAATATAATTTCATTTTGTTGAATCTCTCTCGTCTGCTGGTAACAGTGTTTATTGAAATTAAAATTTATATTTTTATGACATATTTTTTTAATCAAATTAATACTATCATTCAAATGTTAACTCGTAATGTAGGTACGGATAAATGTGAAAATACATTTAAATACTATTTGTGGGATTAAATATACAATCCTCGTTGATACTAACATAAAACACATCAGTATAGTAAGAGAATTAATTCTAATTTGAAACAAAAGATTACCTTTTTGTTGTAATTTAAACTCAGACTTGAGGTTGATGAAATACTGCGCTATTACTTTATATAAATTTGTCACTAAATATGTAGTTATATTATCTCAATTCTTAATATAATAATACATATTTAAAAATGGTTTAGTTTTCTAACAAAAGTATAATGATTAAATTAATTGTTTAAAAAATTATGTATCTTTGTATTGGATTAAATTCTTATCTATATGATAGTCCTTGTATATTAATAAAACTTTAACAACTTGATCACTTATTCATGTGGTTGTTTTTCTCATTAGATTTTAATGACTAAGAATCATCACACAATTACTTACATTTTTTTTTCTGTAAATGAAAGGAAAGAATATATTATATTTAGTCCACTTTGATTATTGTGACAAGAACGTTCATAAATTACATTTTATAAATTGGGAAGGATCTTGTTATATAGGAAATTTATGGAGAATTGTAATCTTGTACATCTATAAAGCTTATAATCTTGTACATGAATAAATTAAAATAATTTTGAAATAGAAAAAACACAAAAAATGCTTTTATATTCATGTCTTATAATATCGGATAAACAATATATCAAAAATATATTTTCAAGACTTGCGTGTCTTTGTACCCCACACCTTTTAAATATTATTGGTTAATAGTTCCCGTGTAACAAAATAGTGTAATAATTATTTGATCATTACGTCATCCCTCCAGCTACTGAGATCATTCAAACATTTTTCCAGTAGTGGGTTTCCACCTAAACGGGCGATATGTAAGAAACCTAGGTTGTATACTTCAATTTAACTTGGCGGGAAGCGCTACCGGGGAAAATTTACCACATAGTGCATACTTTCGAAAATATTTAATTTTTTAAGTAATTTTGTGCAGCGCCGTTTTAGATACCTTTCGACAGATTTTCGACGGTTCGACTAATAAAGAAAATCGTGAGATTACTTGAAGGTGTTGGCTGTGTCTCTTGTATTGCCACAAATTAAGTGTAAATTTACAATCTTAAACCTGCCTACATACATTTATGAAAAGTAAAATAATACTTTTACTTGGTGGTAATGGCGAGCAAAATAATAATATTCTGAATAAACAACAGGAAAGAGCCCTCCAGCCACACTAGCAAATATTTCGTTTTGTGCACAAAATGACTAAGCCTTTGGGCTATGTTTTAAAATTTCAAATATTACATATTATACCAAGCGTTATTAGTTTCCAACTGTCTTGTTTAATTGAAAATGTAACACAATATAATATAAAAAATAAAAACTGGTTATATTTAATTACCCATAAAATAACTCTAGTTGTTACATTAATATTATTGTGGTATTTTTTACCTAGTAGCGACAGTCAGTGTTGGTATATGGGGTGCGCCTCCCGTTGAGTTAAAACAACCATACTTCAATGAATACTATGTGTATATACTTGATTCACCTCAGCCCGAGCTTCTCTATCAAGTTCACTGAGTCTGTTTCTCGTGTACTGTATGCTGCCCGCCTTCTACAACAAACACATACAGTACTTCTTCAAGTCAATATCACGGGTACGCTGTCGTATGATACCTGAAAATAATAAAAATATAATCACGAAATACTTTACTATCACTGAATTACCATTTAGTTATGTTTATACTTATTTCATAAACATCAAAAATAATGACAAAAATTATCATCAGTAAAGTATAAGGAACAGAGGATCAAGGAAGAAACTTCCTAGGCGGACCTGATCTCATGAAAAGATTAAATAAATTACACGAAGTTCTCAAAACTCTAAATTTTAAATTGATATGTAACTCATCAAGTTTATGAAATAACTTGATGCAATTATGAAGAATAATGATTGCATATTTATCGAAGGGTTACATAAAACTGTAATGTTTGATCCACATAAATACGTTCTCGTATCACGTATGTATACAATAAGTAACAGAGGTTTAGTGTACTCACGTGAAACTTCGCTTCCCACTGATGTTTTGTATGCATGTATGATGGGTAACGTGATCTTTCCTTCTGATAAATCTTCACAGAAACTGCCGTTGCTGTTTAACTGGAATAGTAATACACATAATGAATCCCTACTAATATAATAAATGCGAAAGTAACTCTGTCTGTCTGTCGGTCTGTTACGCTTTCACGCCTTAACCACTGAACTGATTTTCATGAAATTTGGTACAGATACAGAGTTGTCCTTGAGAAAGAACATAGGATACTTTTTATCCTAGACTTTTGAAAGGTTCTCTTATAAAGGTGATTTAACCGAACTCCACGCGAGCCGAGCTGCGGGGGGAAAGCTTGTATGATATATATTTTTTTCGAAAATTATATATATAAATCAATTATATTAGGAACACAAAAACAACCTCCTCCGTACGAAGATTACAATAGTCATGTCGAAGCTGAATAAAAAATATAATGATCATCGTTAATTGGAAAAACATTCACATTTCAATTAAATTTCTCTAAAACTGTTATGATAAATTTAAATTTGTTGGAATTATAAAGTCTGTTTAATGTATAATATTATCAGTGAGATATTTGTTCATTTGATAGTAACAATATTTATATAGGACAGATTTGTTAAAACGTAGAGGTTAGAAAAATGTATAAGTTATATATTACTCATATGTGTCGCTATTAGGTGTCGCTCTTTTAGTATTGATCCTCAGTGGGGCAAATGAAGTTTTGCTCCCAATAAATCTCAGTGCCTTGTCCCTGCCACATGTCGTATAATTGATCCGCGAATCCCTTGACTTTCTGTAAAAATATATATTATTCACATAATTATTATACGTAGTCTACATTATTGTATCATAAAAATTTTCTACAGTTTTCAACTACACTTTATGAAAGGATTTCGTTCTACAATTTATATTTAAAGTTACTTCTGTTAATTAATAATTACATAAATTAATAGTTATAATAAGACCGAAGCATCTGGTGCTAACTCGAGGTCTATTTTCATTGACTCCGCCATTACTTGAACAGCACAGTTTATGGTCAAGGGAACACCGTAGACCAAATGTGCTGTTGGTTTTCCTCGAAGAACTAAAGAGTCGTCCTGGATATCATCGATCCTCTAAGTGAATAAAAATGGTATTATAACTTATAACCAATTAACAATCGCTAATTATTAAACTGAAAAGAAATATGTATAAGATATTTCTCCGCGATTTCCATTTCATAGATTAGTCTAAAGACAATTTATTATATTATAGAAGATAACAAATGTAATGCAATAAAATTAGAAAGGGACATAACCATTATATGACTACAAAAGCGTATCCTTGCAAGAAAAATCTTTGGAATTCATTATTTTAAGTAATTATTATTATTTTCTTTTCTTAATAAGAATGTATACTTACTAAGAAATATTATAACTATCCCTCATTTTAGCAACGAATCATTATTTTATTGTATTATGTGTTTAGAGAATTAAGCAAGATTTAACAATTTATACTACTTACAAGCTATTAATACAGGAAATTAATTTTCGTAAGCGAGAGTACGCGTGCGAGTGTCGCCGTAGCGCTAGAGGACAAACGTCACACAACTACAGTCTTAGCGGACTGACCGTCAGTCACTGACGAGTGACGAGTGACGTGCCCGGCGTAGCAGTGTTACCAGAATAATTTTTTTCGAATCAAGATTTTTTCTTTTTATTGATTGCATTTTGTTTTAAAAAGTATTATTAAATAATTAAGTTTTATAAAATATTATCTTAATAAGTACTATAAAATAAGAATTTAAATATTTTTTTAAATATGTATTTCTAAAAATATTTTGAGCATCTGCCTGACGTTGGTTGCTAAGCAACGCGTTGTTATTAAACATTCCACATCAAATTTGGCTGGAGTATAATTATATACATATTGTATATATTGCGAGACAGTTTACGTTTTAAAATCCATGCTATACCATATACATAAAACTTATTGAAATTGAGTGTTAAATGTTGATAATCTTTTTTTTCTGCATAAAAATGATTTATTAATTAAATATTCCAAAAAATATATATAGCCAATTCGGCTACCTTTAGCCAGCGAACAAAATAATATCGCAGCTCGGTAAGGGAGATACCTAGCCCCGTCTTGCAAAAGTGAGGCGCAGTGTCCGCTCAGCTGGCTAGCAGCGACATTGCACATCCTCGATATATACAATTTAATAAGAAGTTTGTCCGTCGCAAGAAAGAAAAATATTAAATAAGTTTTAAACAATAATTAAACAAATATAATTAAAGGAGATGGAAACTGGTTTGCCCAAAATGTTATGAGTTCAAAATCGATTTAATTTTTTTTTGTATGAAATACCAAAAATCTGCATAAATTCTCAGTCTCCAAGCGGAGAAATATGCAAATAACTGTTTTTATGAAGCAATCGATTAACGATTAATTAAATAAAAATGATTATTCGATTATTTATCTACAAAATAAAAACTTCTCTCCTAGTTTTAAACTTATAGTAACTTCATTTAAACTACACCATATATGTCTATAATTCTATAAAGATAACTTTTAATAATGTGTATTAATATAATAATAATATTAAATATTATTTCAAAACATCCTTTTCGATTATCGATTCCATATCGATCGAAATCATTCAGTATATAGTCTTTGGCAACATGCCATTGACAAATGACACTTAAGTCTTAACAATTACCATGCCAGATGCATTGTTATCTGAGTCTGTCTTGTTTCGTGTTTTTTGATACGTTTCGAGTACTTTCCCGATCGTTTTACGTTTTCAACGACCACTGCTTTGTTTTTTTTTACGGACTCTGAACCCGCCTAACGTTTTACGACCCTTGCTTTCAGATTGGACACCGACGATCGCCTGCACGTTTGACTTGCAATTGTTAATTTGGATTATTTCGCCGGCTTATGGATTGGATATTACTGAAACGATGGATCGCTGTGTGACTTGTGGAATAGCAAATAGTAACATTGTGCCCCCTGCACTGTTCCTAGACGATATTTTAATTATTATTGAAGAGGAATAAAATATTCCATTAAAATTATTTCTTTTATTTTATGACTTTTATCACATACCTAGTTCACTCCTCCTGTTGCTCATAAAATTTGCCTTGTTTTAACTTATCAGATATTCTCGTCTAAATAAAATTATTATTTTTCACATACTTTTAAGTGTATTCATCTAACTCTTAAAGATAATGTAATATAACCTCACTTTTACTAAACCTCCAATAACTCAGCCATCTGATTGTCAATTTCTATAGAATTTTCAATGAAAAAACTTTTAATTTTGAACCTTTTAATTAATACTATTTTCATGTCTTTACATTGAGGGCCCAGAATTGTATGCAATACTTTCGATCTCCTTTGTAGAAAACGTAGTATCTTAAATGACGAAATGTATATCAACATTTATTTTATAATGTGACCACCTGAAAAGGCACCTTATTAAATAATCTTTAATATGATTATAAATAGTTAACAATTGCAATTTAAAGATAAGCGAAAATTCTTTCAAGGTGAAATTGTCTGTACGTTATCGACATAACTGCTTGAGACGGTACAAGAGCAATGGTTAATTAACGTGTCAAGTATTTCAAAAAGTTCCAATGTATATGTCAATTAATTGATATTAATCAATTAATTATTGATCTGTTTGTTTTTGCGTATAAGGTAACGTAGGTATGACAAGGTCTGTACAGGCTTTAGAATTAAAATAGTTAAGTAAGCAATGATCAAGTTACATTAAGCATCTCAAAAATCTTTTTAAAAAGCAGTGGCGAAAATCCCTTGTAAACAGTGACTAATTCTAGAGTATCAAAGTCAAACAAATTAAGAGCCTATTTAAAAGGCGAAAGGGACAATTTGTAATATAATAGTTAATTTTTATTATTTTATCCTGAGATTTATATATGTTGCAATAAATTTGATTTATTACATAGCTGCGATAAAAAAAAATTGTAACATAACTTTTAGCTGAACTAGGTTTATTTATGTTCCACCAATTTACAGATAAATCTTTATAATGTCTATCAAATTACCCCTCTTACTTATAGATGTATTAAAAGTTTATCATTTGTTAATTATCTCTGAATTACAAAAGTGTTACGAGTTTCTTGGAGTTTAGATAAGCAGACTTGTGGCTTTGTGGCTTAACCTCAATCTTAAAATTTATTAGTTTCTTTTGGTAAAAAACCAAAAATGTTTGTGTACTATCTTATCTGTAATTCTTCAAAGTTAAGGAAAATATTCATTTGAAATTTTCACAAGAATAAAACAGTATAATATTGACTATATTTTAATATTCAACTAGCTAATATTAGATTACGCTTGTACCTCGTATTTCCTTGAATCTGATTAGTGTAAAATAATTATAGGGCAGGTATAAATACAAAAGTTAAAATTTATTTAATTTCATCACATAGGGGAGAGTTGGTTATATCGTACTAGCATTTAAATCGTACCACTTCTAAATTTCCCATTTAATGAATATTTTTTTCTACACTGACAACGCCAAATCGTGGCCCTGCACCATCCCTCTTCACCCACTAGTTTAAATCAACGTAAGTTAATAACTGTTCAAGTACAAAAGAAAAACATTTTTTGTAGGAATTAATATAAATATTTTCGTACATTCGTAAGGAGATAACTCGTAATCAAGGTAAGCTATAGTTATACAGTTTTTTTTTATTATTCCACAATTGTATACTAGATTATTGGGGGTTTTTGTTGCGTGTCTAAGTTTTGTGTTTATGCCGGATATTTGCTTTTGTTTTAAAAATGCCTTAGTTGGTTTAATCGTACCACTTGCAGTTGGTTAAATTGTACTGGTACGATTTACCCGACTACCAACCGCAAGTACCTATAGTACTACCGCAAGTACGTATAGTAAGTACTACCCAAGGCCAAAAACAAAAGTTATAAGAGGAAACGATCTCATTCCATCACCAGTAGCGATGATTTAGGAGAGACGCTTGTTGTAGAACTAGATGATGATGATGACAGCGATGATTATCTTGAAAATATATGTCGAAAGTACAATTGTTCTTACTACGATAAGAAGGGCCCAAAAGTTGATTGGATTCAATGCGTTCGCTGTAAACGGTGGCTACATGAGACATGTACCTACTTCGAATCCAGACATTTGTGACGATTATTACCATTAAGAAATACGCACAAGAATTATATTACAAATAACATTCTTGTTAACTGTTACTTTATTATTATAGTTTACTGTTTTTTTGTCTCATTTTTATTATGTAGTTATGTTGATTGATCTCATTATCATAGTTCCTTTATGTAACCTGAGAGTTAAAAATTATGTTTCTATTACCTAAAAGATATAAATAATGTTGTTTTATTACTTACCTAACAGTTAAAAATAAATAATTTGATTGAGAATTTTAATGTCTTTCATTCAGTGGTACGACTTAAACAACCATGGTACGATTAAAACGACTAGTCGGCTAAATCGTACCGATGGCAAGCCTCTATAAAAAAGTATTTTTAACAATGTTAGAATAATCGCAAGGATCTGTTCTCTTCTTCTTAGGAAGCTAAAATATGAAACTTTATTTTACATATGTATTAATTATTATTATAAGACGTGTTATAGTCGAAATATTTGAGTTAAAGTGAAAAGTGGTACGATATATCCGACTCTCCGCTATATGTATAATATAACACGAACACCTGTTACGGAAAGTTATGTGACTATTCCTCCCAAGAGTACTTAAACGAAAAAGGATCTTCGAATTAGATTAGGGTCTTGTCAAATATAACTGGACTTGGGTCTTTGTCATTAGATCTCACATTGATGAGTAAGTGACTCATTTTATAATAATTGCACGAATAGAGATTTTAGTTTTATTTACGTCCCCTAAATTAAAGCTATTTAAAAGCCAAATGCGGCTACCGAATTATTATTGAAACAAAATAAAGTCTAAAATTTTGTTTTGTTTACATATAAAAATGTTTTTTAAGAATTCTATACTTTAATGTTTATTATTCTAACACGGTTACGAAACAGACCTAGGCACTCTGAAATATAATCATTTATACATGACCTAACATATCAGTTCGCAAAGGAACACAAGATGCTTTTGAAATGTGTATGTCATTCATAAATCCTCTCACATAAGTATCAATATAGTATCAATGTAGGTCTATGAATGAAATAGGTGCTGTAGAGTTATGACACACACTTGAAATAAGGTTAATTAACAATAACATTTAAAATGACAAAAATAAAAATAAAAAGAATCTCAATAATGAAAATAAAAATAAATTTCTTATATATTGTGAAACTGTTGCATATGTTCGCAGAAAACAGTTTAAATTTGAGTTAGATAATTATTAGATTGCTATTTATTTATTTATATACTCTTTATTGTACACCAATATAGACAAATAATAGGAGTAAAATAAAGAAAGAAAAATGTACAAGAGGCGGCCTTATCGCTAAAACAGCGATCTCTTCCAGATTTATTAGATTGCTATTATATTTTAATTCGTCTTTGTTTGAAATAACAATTGCTTTGTATTTGATGAATGATCACATCATGTGAAAACTTCAGTAATGTGTACTATAGGTATTTCGTTAATGTTGTATTACTCTAAATTTATATTAAAAAAAAAAAATTAAACCTATACTTTTATTACTTAGAACATCAAGTAGTGTTATTTAACTTTGTCAGTTTTCAAACGTAAACAGACCATCTATGTCTATCCAATATTTTATTTACATAACAGGTAATCCAGTATTAGGTACTTTTATATACAAGATCTAATTTAATACGATCCTTCCAAATATACGTTTATATTATCTGAAGCTAACATATAAATTTAATTAATACAACAACCTCAACACTATACTAACCATAAATTTATATGTCATTAAAATGGTGGACTTTATTTTGAATAATCGTATCTCGAAACATATTTCATAGATCGATTATTAATGAAATACTATACATGAAAACCCGTTTAATAACGTTAAAGCTCCCTTCGGATACGCGTCGTAATTCTTATGAGGTTCGTAATTTTATATATGGCAAAATAATTGTTTCTGAAGTACCATGCGTTTGTTACAAAAAAAAACAAGACTGGAATGAGATGTAGCGTCATTGTTTTTGAAAGAAATTCAAAAAACAGAATTGATAAAAAGTTCATAGTTTTGATAAACGTCACATTTTATAATTAACTTTTATTTTGATTAAATTTCAATTGAATAATCGAATAGGTTATTCATATATATTCGATTGAATAATCTATTCTTTGACTGACTTTTGTGGAGCACTTCGAAATCATTTTTAAATATCAAAGTACAGAGTATTTTTGACAGTTCACTTTTTAATTTGTTATTCCCTTTTCCCAAGTGACATTTTATATCCAACTATATTTATCGATATAACGACGATAGATAACTTACATCTATTTTACTATTTTCCAGTTAAACATCTCCTATTCCTCTTTTTATTTTACAGAGAGGCATTCCTGTATCTCCCTGTTATTTATTACATGTACCATAATTTCGTTTTTATTTTTTAATATGTTCATAATTAATCATTGTTTCTAAAACAAAGACCTAAAGCTTGTAAAAATTTTGGTATATTTCTAAAATAAGTAATAGACTCAGTAGTTTTTTTATGTTGATTTTTAAGAAAGTTCTGTTTAAGTGTGACATATTAATTAAGAGAAGATAACATAAGGTAGAATCGTCATGAAATGTTACCAGCTCTCATAAATTAATTAATTATTAGTATATTCAATATTTATTTTAAATTTATTATGAGTGACTTATTAATGGTAAATGGTTCAAAAATTGCTTTATTAAAAATGTTAAAACTTATGGAACATTTTGAATGAAAATAGTTATATGGATAATTTTCATTAGCAAATATTGTGAGGGTAGATGTAATTTATTTGTGATAGGATAAAAACAAAACTATATAATATATGGAGTAACTAATGCATTTTAAGTCAGTTCGCTTTTTTAAGGACTGTATTAATAAAGTGTAATCGATATTCATTTGTCATCAGAACTATAAATTGTGAAATAAGACATTAGTAACAATGTGTTTGTGTAATTTGATGTGGACGCTAGATTGACTATACATACTTTCCGTTAAAAAGTTTCGTAAAACACTGTCACCGCTGCGTTTAACTCTTTGACAAACTTCGGGTGAAGATTGACTCGGTATGATTTTATTTTTTTATTATTTTAACACAATATCGATATACATATATATATTATTGATAGACTTCTCCTCGTTCATCACCAGTGATTAAATTGATTTAAGTCATCTCTCCTATTATTAAAAAAAAAAACTATTCATAAACTTCTTTCTAAAAATACATTAGCACTACATGATAAAACTGGTGTTTAAGTAGACGAAAATATAGATTATTTCTTTGGTGATTCGGTTCGACGAGTACAACTTTATCACAATATTACATTTACTAAGTAACAACATTCAATTTTAGATCCGTGATTAAACAAACGCCATCCAATTACTCCTTAGAATCGTTATCAAGTCACTCCTTACATATACAATCGGATCCTAACTCCATATATGCTTCTGGCTTGACATAAGTTATTGAGCTGATTAAGGAACCATTAAAAAAAATTTAGGCCATAAATAGTTTTTAAAAGCGTTTGAAAACTGAAAAACCGATTCACGAAGAAACCAAGATATTCATTATATTTAGTATTTATTCCATAAATATTATTTTAAATTAAAACCTTATATTTAGTTTGACAACCTTGTGAATTTCTTTTGTTCTAACTTATTTTGATAATATGTAGTTTAATTTTAGTCATAAACATTTGCCCCGGCCTTTGTTCGCCCATATTACTTTGCCATATACATACCTAATTAACAACATATTGATAACGCGTACCTATGTATACATATGTATATGTATACATAGGTACGCGTTATCAATATGTAGCCGTGGGTTTATTCAGGATAAAATTATTCAATCATCTCACTTATTTTAGAAGTTATATAAATAGAAGTAACTAATAATTAAAATATATTTTATGTTTAGATTTTATTATAATGTTTTACACAATTTTACAAACAAAATAGGTAAATTATATTATAAAGATATATGGACCTGATTTCAATGTGTTTAGTGACTTTATTGACAATATTACTATAATATTATTATACCTTTGTTAACAGGATGATATGGAAAAGTTTAACTCGTTGATACCAGTTATCCAAGCTGTTAGGAATCCTGGAATGAAAGAACGACACTGGAATGAATTCATGGAAAAAGCTGGTTTGTAACATTCATACATAAGTTATTTTGGAACGTTCCGTCTACCAGCTGTATTTCGAATGTATTTTAAAATTTATTGCCTCACATTTAAAAGCAATACAAATTATCTTTGGTAAAAAAATCCACTAGTTGAGTTGTAATAAAGCTGTAGTTTTAAAAGAAACACCGTTTTATTTGTTTAAATGATATTATTTTATTTATTTTATACATTAATGTCTTCGTATTCTTTCGTTATATCAAGAGGTTTTCAAATTGAAGCACCAGAACCTTATGATTGACTTAGTTTTATTCTTGAAATTTGATTTAATGTGCCACTTATTTCACACAAATATCAAATATATAAAATAACTGGTTGAATTCAAATAAAATGTTGAACGAAAATGATTATTTTTTTGATAATATGTATATTGACATATAGGTATTTCTGTAACAATGAACGAGAAACAGACGTTTGCAATGTGTCTGAAGCAAGGAGTGGCTCAACATGCTGAATTGATAGCTGAGATTGGTGAACTAGCCAGCAAGGAGTACGTGATAGAACAGGCACTCGATAAAATGCTTAACGACTGGGCGGCCAAGACGATGGAAGTGTTTCCATATAAAAAGACTGGTAGAACATTCGAATGTATATAGCCTCATGTCATTATTTTGTGTTGGACTAATTTCTAAGATAGGTAATTAAATAAATTGTTCTTAATTATTTCTAAGCAGAACTGTGTAGCACTGCAGTTGAGAATTAATAAAGTAAAGTAGCGTCTATAATCTAATTTACAGACACGTTTATAATGAAGATTGCTGACGAAACTCTCCAACTATTGGATGAACATCTTTTAATTACACAACAATTAGGATTCAGTCCTTTAAAAGCAGCTGTCGAGCTACGAATACAAGAATGGGATGATAAGCTTCGGCTTACACAAAACGTTGTTGAAGAATGGATTGTATGTCAAAAGTATGTTTTAAAGTATTTCTTTATATATTTTTATTTTTTATTTTATTTATTATTCATATTATTATATTGCATACATTGTGTACCATAATCAATATTATTTAAAGGAAGTGGATGTATTTAGAACCAATATTTATTTCTGAAGATATATCGCGACAATTATCGCTTGAAGGTAAAAAGTACGGCACTATGGAGAGAATATGGAGACGAATTATGTCATCGGAAGCAGCATGTCCAAAGGTTTATTTTCCTAACTGTATCTGCCGCCACGCCGGGGTGTCTCCCTTCAACATGGCCTCCCTTCTGGAGAACAAAGAAGCCACCTTATCTTTCATCAATTTCTCTAAATATATCATAAACAATCTTAAATCGTTCAATAAGACATAACTTCATACTTCGTTCCACTTCATTTCTATTAATCGCACACCTATGGCTGTCACTGGACGTCCTGCAAAACTTACTAATACGTGAAATAACTGTTTCTTTTCTTTTATTTTTTTTTATATATCCTTGTACATATCCCTTCCTTACATATACATTTATGTCGGCTCAGACTCTTAGTTTTAAGTTAGCATAAGGTTCATCAATCATCCTCATTATCACCCTTTGCACTTGGGAGCTGGAGGACCGCTGTATCAAATCGCAAAAGCCCTCCAGCCCCTCGGGCTCTTCATCGTTTCATCACATAGTTTTAAGTCTTTATACATCTATAACATTTCTTAACGTGTGTACTTTTATATCTCTTTTGTGTATTTTTATTACCATTATATTAAACAATATATTTAGAATAAAAAAAAAAAAAAAAAAAAAAAAAAAAAAAAAAAAAAAAAAAAAAAACTGTATTTGGCAAACTTTCAAACGAGTTTTAAACTTTATACACACGATATTTAGTCACGTGCAGTGCAGTTTAAAAAATAATAGAGTTTTTTAAATCCTAGTTGATAACTTAATATGTGAAATGTTTGAAATATTAGGCTACTGTTACACATGCTTATATCAAGCACGAAAGCATGCTTTAATTGAGCACTCGCTATTTACTAATATGTGTGTCCAAATGTTGCTTAAAATGAGCATGTTTAATTGTAGCCTTAGTTTTATAACTACTCTTAATATATTTAATTTGTTTATAGATAATGATTATTGTTATATGTCCGGATAGCCGTCTTCTAGACAGCCTGGTTGAAGGTCGTCTTTTACTGGCTGTTGTATCACGAGGTCTGAATGAATATATGGAACTTAAACGAGTACGGTTCCCGAGATTCTTCTTCCTTAGTGATGATGAATTGCTAGAAATATTATCCCAATCTCGCAACCCAAGAGCAGTGCAACCCCATCTTAGAAAATGTTTCGAGAATATTGCTAAGGTGCTTAATTATATCTGTCTTCTGATGTGTAATGTATGTGTTTATTTATTATACACATAGTAAGTACATATTTATTTGTACATTTATGTTTATATCTATATATGTATAATATCTTAATTAACTGTTATAATTGTTGTATTAGAATTTTGTTTGTATGCTTATAGATATAATTTTAATTTTTTCCTTTCTTCCTTTTTATTATACCTACACCACATTCATCACTTTTTAAGAGAATGATATCCTTTGTGCATCAAATTTCTTTTATAGTAATGCAAATATTTCTACTTCTGGTAATAAATAATTAAGTTATAATAATTATAACATTCATGTATAGTATGTTTGTGAGCAGAAATAATTAGTTTTAATATAATGTTTGTTAATTATTTGTATATAATACCGTCAGGTAACATTTGAACCGGATCTAAAGATAACTCAAATGCATTCAAGTGAAGGTGTAATCGTGGAGTTGAAGTACAAATTTTACCCTACTTCAAATGTCGAACAGTGGCTACTTCTACTAGAAGACACTATGCGACATACGAGTGAGACCAGATTGATTTATTATATCTTTATAGTGTCTTTTTGATATGGGTTAATATATTATTTTATTTAATAGAAAGACAAATAGTTCTACCGATCGTTTTGGATTCTATCTATAGGTAACAGTTTAGAAATAAATCAAACATTAAATCTTTGAATTTATTCCATTCAGATTTTATAAATTTATGCAATATATGTATTATCAACTGTACAATAAAAATAAACGCTCACATCTCGTCTGTCCGTGATCACGGTTGCTGAAAAGTAGCCGAAACGTCGGGAGTATGTAGTTTTTATCAAAAATCAAGTAGCGTAGTATATCCGAAAAATATTAGTTTCATTTACAATAAAATGAGTTCAATACACACATTAATACGTATAATATTTTTCAGGTCAACTGAAAGAGCATCAGATTCGAGACCTCAACCCGTTCGAGGAGGTTCTACCTCTGTGTTCTACTGAGCACTTGATTAACCTGCCCAAGGTATGTACGTCATATAACTCTACTGCTACTTGTATATACTGCTACTTATTTATCTACAATTAACAAACTGCAATTATATAATAATACATTATTTTCAGAACAAAGCCCGCCCTCCCATCAAGGACGTCGCGTGTCACGCCATCAGCGACACGTATGAAGGTGTCACGTTGGTCATACAAGAGGGTCTTCTGTGTCGCGAGTGTGACACGCCGCTTGACAGTGACAAACACTTCCTGTTAGTATAACCACTTGATAAAACGACGCTGCAAACATTGAATACAATCAGATTTATTGAATGTCAGTAAAGAGACGTAGTTTTTCCTTTATCGTGTTGAAAACACTCATTAACTTTTACAAAAAAAAAATGTTATTTTAGTAGCCCTTATTATATTGTGATATCATCTTTTTAATATTTCTATATTTTCTAATGAAGAAAGATTAGATAAATAATATACCAAATGTTTAATACATACTGAAGTATAATTTTAATATTCTCCATATACAGCGGTCGCACGTCGCGCAGCAAGTGTCCATATGCTACATCATGTTACCGAGGTGTGTTGAGACACAGTGGATATTGCGCCGGCTCACTTTCACTGGAGGCCGCTCCTAGACCCGCTCCCACGCTATACTGCGTCTGCGAATACTCTACAGACATAAGTCAGTTTACACTGGTTATATGTAGGATATCAATCAATATAATATATTTTCATTTTCTTTTATAAATTTTATAACTACCTATGTAACTGTTAGACCAGCAGCATATATAGATCAATATAAAATATACAATTAACCAATGACTATAGTAACTAATAAAATATTAAGATTTTAATCCCCAGACGGCATCGTTAAATTAAACAAGTAGTATTAACAGATTGTATTGCGAAGATTTATTATGAGTAATGGGAAAGAAGAAACAATACCTATTAACTTTCGCGACGCAAAAATTGTATACAGTTCGTAAATATTTGCAATTCTGTATGAAAAACTTTGTTGTTCTAATATAATATTACTCCAGGCACGGACATTCTATCTCATCTCCTCGTGACACAACACACAAGCGCGTACTTAACTGAGGAACTAGCACGAGCCAACACCGTCAGGGAAGAACCAAAACCTGCTGATGAAGTAGAGCCTGTGAGTATCTACTAGTGATTACTCATACTGTTTTGCGATTATATTATAATATATTATAACATTTGCCGCTCAGGCGCGAGGCACGATAGCTCAATAAGCGTAAATAGTGCCTAGTTTTAACAAAATTTTAACCAAATTTTCACGTCACATAAAATCAAAATAAAATTTTCATGTCGTAATAACAATTGTATAGAACATATTTGCTCTTTATTCAAAACTCTTAAAGTAATTTAAAAACGGCTTAAATAAACAAGCGTTTCGGAAGTAAGAATTCATTTATTTCAGTTTCAATATAAATTTTAAGAGGTCACATCAAATAATATACTACGTAGAAGAAATTAAAATCATCGTATATCTGTCTTCAGATGATTCCAGTGTACGCTGAAGGCTGTGAGCTGACGGCCAACGTGCTCCTCTACATGGACCATCTCAAACAACACCAGGACAAGGAGCTGGAGATTAAATGTACGAGATGTGTGCTGAGATTCGTACGTCTCGGTGAATAATACAACTGTAAGTACTATAATATAAACAGACGAAACCAATATTTTCGGATTGTTTCCCGTATTTTATTATTTTAAAAACTATTATATATACAACGTGTAACATAATTAACGCACACCCTGAAAGTAGTTTGTTCAGAATCGGTATCTGGATCGATTTTTATAGTTTTTTATGTAGGTCATTTTTTTTCTCAAATTTAGATAGAACTAAGTAAATTACAGTCATCCTACACAAGCAACACCAACAGCGACAGTCGGCACACATCAAATACCTACGCACGTGTCCATTGACCTCCTATATCAGCTGATTTGACGCCACTCGACTTTTTTTTGTGGGGGTAAATTAAATCGCTAGTTTATAACACAGAGACAACAAGTGCAGAGGAACTAAAAAATAACCGCCTTTGTAAAAGTAAAAAGTGATATTGCAGTATTATCTAAAATAAAACCACAATTGCGAAAACGGTCATTAAAGTGCATTAAACAAGGCGGTGGACATTTTGAAAATGTTTTAAAACGACAACGCCGTGCGAGTGCAAATTAAACTGTAAGTTTGTTTATGATCTTTAAATTATTGTAAATGTTTTGATACACACCATTTAAACAGGCCGACTGTGTTTAACTTTGTCGTAGGTATTGTGGTGTCTATTCAAATCACGCGTTATCAGCTGTTTAATAATTCTTATTTACAAATTTAATTTAACAAATCAGTAATTATAAAATATTGGCTTCACATTCAAAAGAAAATTCAATGTCAACAATCTCAAGCCTGAAAAGTGTGATGGAAAGAAAAATCATAATGTATGTAGTTATTTCGTGTACTTATTGTTACCTACTTCTTATTATTGTCGGACGGCACTCGGTGAGAGGGGCGCGGGCGCGGCGAGTACAGAGTGTCACTGAATAGCGGACCATATTATTTGCACGAAATTGGGATAACTAATTTCACAAATAAAAAATGCAGACGCACATATAAATAATATTTGGTGTATGCATTGCGTTTATATCATTATATACGCATTGGGGTATTAGAGGGTGTGTGTGTTATTAAAAAAGTGATTTAAGTAATAACAACGGTTCAATATCATTCTCCCGTTAACATCTAATCCCAGCAAAGACAACATTTATTGCAGCTATAGAAACGGAAAACGCAATTCATTTTATCAAATATTAATACGATTTATAATAAAAATACTAAATAACTAATCTTAACCCTCATAACAAAGGTATAAGGAAATACTATGTTTAAAATTAATATGAAATGAACTTAACTCCAATTGTTATTATCACATCTCATTCAGGGCCCAGAAATGTATATAGTGAATATTGACCACTACGGATATTTGTTTATTAATTAGAGTATTGAATAATGAAATTTTCAACGCAAATCCCAATATTTGAATATTACCTTTTATGAGGATTGGTTGATAAATCATAAATACAGTAATCTATATCATTATTATCATTAGTTGTAAATAAAATTTATAATTGTTAATGTATGTTATTATCGTGCATAAAACATAGTCTTTCGTGAAACACATATGGAAAGTAAAATATAAAAGTGTTCAAGTTTAAAAGTCGGGATATCAATTGATATCCCGAAAGTTGCAGATTCGTGATCTGCTCGTCGTGATGAATTTAGCTTCCAATATTTTCTTATTTAAACTTTAGTTAAATCTACTCTAATGTTTGTTTTGGTTATAATTGAGTAAAAAAAATGTGCCTGAAAGTTTATAAGCGCTTTTAATGTTAATTATGTTTCTTTAAATATTAATATTAATATAAACAAAAAACGTTGTGTTTCAAGAGTTTGCACTTTTTTTCCAAATCTCATAAATAATGAGTAATTGTTTCATTTCATTCATTTAAATTTTAAAACTCCAGCTAATTTTTACTGATGAATTATAAAATTAAAAACAAAACACGCCATTAGGAACAAATTTACCCGCTTCAAAAAGTTTTCTGATAAGATAAAACATTATCTGTGGCTCAAAAGTGCCGGAAGTGACGTTTATATCAATTTTTAATCAAAGATCTAAATAAATCATACATACCGACAATTAACCTCAAATCTATAAATGCACGCAAAACAGTTTTATCACTTATATACAATAAATATATACTCGTTTAGATAGTCTCATAAATTATTATTAGTAAATACTGATTACAAACTTTTCAACAGGCCTTATGTATTACCAACTCGCAAACTTAACATTTTGTATCTAGAACATTTGATGGCCGGATGGAAGGAGCCGACGTAAATACGATCCAGTGACCCTGCACACTTCAGATCAAAACATCATTGGCATAGCAAATTTTTGGTTTTCTATAATTTCTGGACATCGTTACACTTCTTTCATTTATTTAATTTTTCCCTGTATATTATATGGGTCAATTGAATATTGAAATTATTATAAGTTCTCATTTAAAATGACAAACTCATATGTTATTTAAATGCATAATGAACATACATCACTGTACTTCAAAGTCGAAGTGTCGTAACTTAGAAACTTTGAAGTTATTTTCAAGTTAAAGCATGTGTTAGAAGTTATTAAACAAGCATAATTTATTTTACTTTTAAATTTTCTATAATAAGTTTGAACAGGTGTGACGTAATATATTTGGTTTTATAGGGCAAATTTCATCTCGGTTCGTCTGTAGAAGCAAAAGAAAAATAATATTTTTTGTATGTTTAATCACTGAGAGAATTTACAAAAATGTATAACACAATAATGTGTACTTATAGTTACCAAATTAAACATCTTTATTGGGCAATTTTTAAATGTGAATTAGAAAATTATTGCGTATTTTTAAAGCTCAAAGATTATAATTGATTTTTTTGTGTGTTTTAAAATAATTTATTCGAAATTCCAGTGTCTTTTATATTATTTGAAGTATCAACACTTTCAATAACGACAATATTTCTCGAGTAATTTTTTTTTTATTTTCCCCTTCAATGATAAAAGGCCATATATTAATGGTTTATATCAAGTTAAGTTATTGCCATATTCTCCTGAACTATTTTTGATATAAATATTCTGTTAAAAACATCTCGCCAATAAATTTGAATAAATTAAATTTTGAATAAGTGATTGCCTTTTTTGACCATAGAGTAGGTACATAAAACTTAAACATAATAAATTAATTTTAATCAGAAAATTGTTACTACGTCATGTGTATCTTTTAAGGAATAAATTCAGTCAATTTAAATTCCGCCCATGGACATTTAAACATAAACTTTAATTCATGGCAACACTGCATCATACTAATATATGTACCTATATTATTTTCCTTGTAATTGACAGACAGCCTTCAGAGTAACATTAGCCTTAATCATTGTCAATCTTGGTTCCTTTTATTCTATAAGTTTTGTCAGTAGTAAGCAAACAAAAGACAAATTAATTTTCCTTTTCCCGTCATGTCAATGACACTCGCTCCAGTTTCAGTAAAACCTCTAATCCTTAACGTATCCAATTATGAAAGTATAACTTTTACAAATAAAAAGTTGAATTGTGAAAAAAAAAAAGTTTGTTTATAAAATATGCCATATAAAATCTTGTTGTTATACTTTAATTTATATAATAAACCTAGTTTACGCCGAAAATGTGGTTCAACTACTTTAAATGTTACAGAGTATACAGTAATTAATTTATAATACATTATATAAACTATATGTCATATTCAATAGATTAATAGAAAGCAGGATTTCGGTTGTAGGGCCCTTTTTAAATAAATACTTTGAATTGAATGAATGTTTTAGTACGACATTTATTTTTAAGAAACATAGAGACCATAAGGGAATCTGGAATTGATTTATTTTAATATTTATTTATTTATATAGTTAAGCATTCTGTCGAGGTGTAAAACACCTGTGTATTGAGATAGTAAAAAAATATATTATAGTTTTATAATACATAGCTTTTGTACAAAAATTATGTTAATAATATAATACAAAAAGATTATAACTACAAAAGGGAATATTTTTTTAAGGAATGAAATATAAAGCTATATAATTTGCAATCAAACTCGCATTTCCTAATACATTTTAAGTACATATACCTTTAAGGTTTCTTATCCAGTAACTTAACTTCTTTTATGAAATTTTATAACAATCAATAGCTTTCATATCATAAAAGAGTTTGCTATAATGTTAATTGCTACATAATAATAATTCAGTGTAATAATAGTTTTATTAGGTTTTGGTACAACTTGTAACTTACATCTTGTATTTGTTTTTAATAGTACAGGTTTTTACATTCTTAGTAGTAAGTTAATGTATTTATTATATGTGAGTCTTCTTACACACCTCCCTATGCAACAATGCAATAGTTATTATACTTACAAACAGGTCATGATTCTTGAATATTGAGTACCTGATTAATATTATAAAAAATAAAAGTAAAATAGTTAAGCTGCTGTGTATGTAGCTGCCAAATGAATAAATGTAGATTTACCACATTAACAGATAGTTCGTTTCCTGTAAGCCAATTATTAAATATATTGTCATTGTTTTGTTGAGATTGAGAAGTTATGAAAAATTGAATGTGTTTATTTTAAATATGGGTAATACTTATATTGTTCTTTATAACCACGCATGTAATAAAAAAAATTAAATAGCTTTTTTAAAATAATATTTAAATAATTGTGACATAATTTATTACTTTATTTGAAGAGCACCACCAGTTATAACAATCTGACCCGAAAAATCTTTATATTTTAGAAATCATTTTACTGGAACTTTTTTTTTCTTATTTTATAACACAAATTAAAGTAAAAATATAGACGGAGGGGAAAGAGGAGGAGGAATTTAAATAAAAGGTATTCCAATTCAGGAGTAGTGTTAGTAATAAGTGTCGCATTATTTTAAATGATCATCAAAAGTTTTAAAAACATTTACTAGGGCTGAAATAAAGCAATACCTATAAAACTTTTTTACGTGTAGTACAAGGTTATTTTAATTAGCCCATCAGAGCCCACTGCTGAGTAAAGGCCTCTTTCTCTTATGGAGAAGGTTTGAGCATTAATCACCACTCTTGCACAAGACGGGTTGGTGATATCAAATTTATAATTGTGAAATTATTAGCCCAGGTTTCCTCACGATGTTTTCCTTCATCGTCTTCAGTAAGTACATATGACTCGGAAAAATCACATTGGTACTTGCCAGGATGGAACCCGCGCCCTCGACAACGTTATTTTAGTCAAAACTTTAGTAAGCAATATTTTCAAACCATTATTTATTAGCACTTCTACTTCTTAATATAAACCGATATACTGTGTAATAAATAAACAAGTTAATAAAACTTTATAGGACCAAAATTCATTGCGCTTAGTGTATCCTTAATAGTCAATAATAATAATAATAATATTTATTTGCTCCGAATGTAGGTACATAATATAGGTGTATATAATAGAATCTAGTATAAGTTCCAGTACATTCTAGCTTAAGGCATGCAAATGTTAGGCTTAAATTATAAATTCAAATTAACCATTAAATTAAAATTTGAAATTAAATAACAATACAAATATAAGGCTTAAATTATAAATTTAAAGTACGTTTAAATTAAAATTAGAAATTAAAATTAAACAATGCAATTATAATTATAAATTCGTATTAATCTAAATTAACAATGATAGATAGATACATAATTAAGTTGTATATTTTATTCATTTTTTATTCATCAATTTATTACAATATTATGTTTCGTCCATTAGGTAATCATTTATTGAGTAATAACATTTGTTGACTAGAAGGGAAAACAAAAGTTTTTTAAATTTTACACAAGTTAAGTCTTTTATTTCGTTAGGTAATTTATTGTCAAATATGTAATGTAAGTCCTATATGTAATATAATGTAAAAAAATTAAACGAAAAAATCCTTACACTTCGTGCGATGTGAGACCTATTTATTGCAGAACAAAACAAAGTACTACTTCTTTGCAGATTATATAACTGTCTACGCAAAGTATTGCGTACGGCTTTACCATATGTCTATTAATTATAGTCATCTCACACTATTTTTTTGCTTTTAAATACGTAAAATGCCGTTCCTTCAAAAACTGATTATTTTGTAGATTCAAATTTGTATTGTTTTCACATACTTCATATATTTATTTCTGAAAACAGTCCGTTACATTTGATATTTAATGAAATTATTATCGTGGTTATTAATTACATTAAACATAATATTGAAAATTACTATTAGTAGTAATTCAGTTAATACTTTAACATAATATACGTATAGAAAATATTGTTGTCGAGGGAAAAGATGATTATTTGGAAAGCAATAAATGGTTTAAGCGGAAAAGTTTATAAAATTGAACGAAACACAAAAAAAAGTAAATCGGTGCGAGCAAATTGTCAGAGGAAGCTTTTAGTAAAATATTGTATAGGTGTTTTTTATCTGATTTATTTTCTGTAAAATTGTATAAGCTTTATACATTTATATATAAAGTAATATTTTAAGATTGATGAATTTTTTTTAATTTAAAAATCGTTTATTCTAATTCATAAATAATTATACTGTATTATAACAATACATATGTAAATATTAAGTCACATAATTATAAATTTTGCAAAGAATGTAGATCCCTCTATAACTATAAGTTTAAAAACAATACGCATATAAATAACAGAGATGTTATTCAGCTCCAGAGCGGGGAATTAGGCGTTGAACACTTCATAAACCTGTTATTGTTATACTATATAATACTATTTTAATGAAAGCGTTATAAAATTCAACTTAAAACTAACAATCTTAATTTTCTCTTACACTTTTTCACTTAGAGTGTGATGAGAATCTTAAGCTATTTCTGTAATATTTATGTTTATTTGTTTATGAAACTAAAAAAATAAGACATTGCAGCTGAACATATAACTAACTATATTGCTTAAGAAAGGGATTTTATTTATTAAAATGAATGATTTAATGTTATTTTATACCTCACAGTAACTTATAAGGAATTATAAATTGAAGCAATCTTTGAAGCTTTTTTATAAAATGTATTTCAATGTTACAAACATCAAATGATTGTTCTGGATTTGAAAATGTTTTAGTCAGTACAAGGTTTTCAAACATAAGTAAGGATAATCTAACACGACTGGTTTTTAAAACACAGTCATAAGTGACACATGCCATCACTTTGAACAATCGACGATAAAAAGTTTATGCATAGTACATGCAGTATGCAAAATTTGCAATTCAATTTCTATTTATAAGTATTAATGCCTTTATTTATCATATTTTTTTTTAGCATGAAAAGTTTAAAAAAGTATAGCAATTTAGTCATTACACTAAAAATAGAGGTAATTATTGGAATATCCGGATATGTCTCAAATAATGTTATCTAAGATTTTCACGTGTACACGTTTAAATGAAACTAATTTGTTTGTCTGATACGCATTTTCTATTATTTTTAAACGTTCTCGACGCTTCGACTACTTTTCAGGAACTACCTCGTTTCCAAATATCTCGTGTGCATCAAATTACTGCCAACTCAAGCGTGTCATCCTCCATCTCGTTGCTTTGTAGTCGCTGGAGAAGATTAGAATTAGAGCGAGCATTATGTATGTCGTTATACGATAGCATCAGTCTTTTCTGTCATAGCAATGGAAAGTTACGCCAATACGATTACAAATGCAAAGCGACTTGCAATGTAACTATTCCATTATTCACTTAGATTGAATCATCATTTTAAGCTGCCAGATAGAGAGACAAGCATACCGTCCCAAAATATTTGACTCAAACAATAGTGCATAAGTAAAGATAGTTTTTACAACAGAAAGAAAGGTTTTATATAAACAGGTTTTATGTTAATAGTTATCGTAGGCAAATTGTAAGCTTTAGAAAAAAATTGTGGACTATTATCAAGTCTCTACATAAATTAAATTTGGTTTTGTCAAAAGTATTCTTAATAAAAAACCTAATTAGAGGAATGGAAATACTTTGTAAACTTATAAAAATATAGTGGATATTTCTTTATTCAAAAAGAAATAATGAAGCGTAGCTGAAAAACAATATTACTATATATGTATATGTATATGACTCTCTGTTGGCAAATTTTCAAACAGGCGTTGAGAAGTTTATGTCGAAGGAATATAGTATTCTGAAATGTTGTTAAGAATAAACGAAGCCTAATTATTTATATTACTTTTCAATAATTTGTGATTATTTCAGTAAATTTTAGAGGGTTTAAATAACAGGATTTGTATTTTATTGCTACTTATGTAATATTTTACCTTTAATTTCCATAATATACATAATTTTGTTTTACTAAATATATCAAATTTAATTATTATAAATTATTTCAGCAGGAGCATAAACTCTATACACTTTTAATTTAGTCTTTAAAATTAGTTACAAAAGTTATTTTCCCGATGATTTGCTCAAATTCCTTCAAACTTTCTGATCGACGTCAAGCCAGGGTAATTTGAAGTTAAATAAGTTTTGTATCTTTTTTCACGAGCTGTTTTATTTAAAAACGAATAGACCGAAATTTTAAAAAATTTGTTTCACTTTCATATGTACTTAAAATACATTTTTTGTATTAATTTTTTCTTTATTATTGCAAATATGTTCTTATGAATCTGAATACATAAATAAGTGAGATTAAAATAGAAGAAAGTGAAGAAGAATAATTTCAAGTTGTATTTTTTATTGATTAGAATTTAGAACGTTTCCTTGTTATAATAATTTTAAAATTAAGGTTTTTGATGTTCCTTTATTGTTTCATTACCTACTAAATATATAAATTTAATATTTGAGCAATAACACTTAACATTATAGTCTTTTGCATCAAATGGAGTATACATGTCTTTAGATAAAAATAGTTTTAATATTTCTCTCAAATTTCAAAAGCTTTACAGAAGATTTGCCGCATATGAGATGTTAGTTCTGAAATAATGACATAAAGTATGTACACTAACAACTTATTAATCTTCTCCATAGAAATATGCAACTAATAGTAGAAGTAGAAAACGATACATAGTTGAAAACTTTTCTTGTTGAAATCGACACTGATTGTTTCGTTGAAGTAAAGCTATGTACGAGATCTAAAAGTATTAAAAAAAAGTCGATAGGTTATGTTTTTTGTTTGATATTGGAAAGAAACAATTATAATAAGAACAATATTTCTAAAGCTTTCTATTACCTAAAATAAAAAATAAAGTTCTTTTTAATCGTCGAACACAGTTTTCTATACAGTTATTACTAAAGTAAATAATGTTTATCATTTACTGAAATAATTTACTAAATATTTTAATTAGTCTTTTAAATAAATTTCGACTGATCTTATGAAACAGGACTGTTACATTACATGAATATATTATAATATTAAAGTATGTCATAAAATAAAAATATTTATTCACAATATGTCGAGACATGTAAAACACTAAATGGCCTTGGTCATCTCTAGCTCGACATCGAGCGTAGAATATGCATAACGGAATATTGTGCCGATTTTGTCACACGACGTTAAGACGATCGATGGAGCTCAGACGAGCTACAGTACACACCGCGTTTAGATAAACGTTTTGTAGGATTCCCTGCAGCAAACTAAACTAACAATCCGAGAAATGGCGTCTAGATGCCCAGGACCACGATTGGCGCACCATGGAGGAAGCTTTCAATCAACAGACGAAGAAGGCTTATATGAATAATCAAATCGTTAAGAAAAATAAGGATTTTTATAAAAAGTTAAGCTTATATTTTTAAAGTTCTTTGAAAATTCGTACATTTTACAGAGATTTAGTAGAATACCGTGTCTTTAAATTTTATGGCTCTAAATTTTGTTTCTGAGCTGTCCAGTTTACATATTTCTGGTGTAAACTTTCTATATAAAAGCGATCTAAAAACTTGATTTTATATCTTTGAATCCAAAAGTAATAAAAGTTATTTTAAATTAAATATTAAAACTACAATTAAAAGAATTCCTTGTAACTCAACACTTTAAAGAAATATAAATAAGTTCAGCAAAGTTAAAGTGCTAAGCGTTGTAAGTTTTTAAACAAAATTTTGATTAATTGCTAAAGGTTTTATATATTACAATTCGATGGAAATATGGCCTCTACTGATGAGAATGTAAAAATTTATGACCATGTTCAATTTGAATATATACATTAAAATCTTCGAAGTAAAATATAATTCATTACGACAAAGTGAATGAATATCATATATTATAAATACAAAAATTAAAACACCAAAATGATAATATATGAGAGGGGATCCGCGTAGAACTGAGCCCATGACCGCAATTTCTTAGATGACCCTAGAGTATTTGTACTTAAGAACCGTGACGAAGGATTGTTTTCCATTTTAATATAATAACATATTTGATAAAATTTACGTATTTGTCAAACTTATAATTAGAGAATTTCATGTTTTTAGAATTAAGAAAAGAACAGCGGTAGCAAGGTAGTTTGGTTGAAAATGTAAAGCAAATAGACTAAAAGTGACGTTTTATTAATGTTTGAAGCCAATATGTTAAGTCGCATTACTTAGCAAAGTCAATGATAGATTAAATGAGACACTTATTTTAAGACCTTGGTTTCCGAATTATATATTTTTTATAGTAAACAATAAAGAATAACGATGTCATCAAACCGACAGGACATATGAATGGTTCTGATGCTGAAGTTAAATTCAATATATTCAAAATACTGTTTATTATGCTAATATTAGACATATGATATTTAGGTAGGCTTTAAATTTGTGGGTAAATATTTCTTTCTAAGCCCAATACTTTAGTTAAAGTTACGCTAATAATAAGCAACATGCATCTTAGTGTGTGTGTGTGTGTTTGCGGAAGGATTTTGTATATTTTTTATTAATCAGTTCTTAAATGGAATAGGATCAATTATAAAATAAATAAATATTTCCATATTCATTAAATCTGATAATTATAATTTAATAAAACTTTTTTTAAAGTTCGACTAATTTAATGATCATTTTTCTCATTTTTGTCCAATACAGAATATTGATCCGTTTTGTATGAGAATCACTAAATACATAATTAAAAGCTTTTTCTGATATTTTGAGCTAAGATGGTCATCATGAATATCCATGAGATCTATTCAGGAATTTTATTTTCATCATTACTACAACTTTAAACATCTTCACAATACTTCTTAAAAATATATTAAATTAAATGTGTTTGAAAACTTTAAAAAAAGTTTTATTAAATAAATATCAAAATTATCTATAAACCAAAATATAATCTTTTTATTTTTAATAATTTTAAATTTAAAAAAAGATACTTAACTAATAATTTTGGAATTCTACTTTTTCAAATAAAATTTTGCATTTGTTACTAAATAGAAATAAAATGAATACATAAACATGAAATTTAAACATAAAAATGTGTTATTACTTTTGCTATTAGTTAATTTATCTGAATTAAATATATGATAATAGTAATTAAATACCAAAGATTGCATAATGCTAATACAATTTTGTCAACCGCCAATATTTCATTGTCTATCAAGACATTTAAGCTATTATTTCAAAGTTCAAGTGCTGGAAGCGATTAAGGACAAGGAATTGAATGTAATAGTTTCAAATGTAATAATAACCTAAATCTGAAATACCGAATGGTTAAAGTTACTTAGTTAACCAAATCTGAACTATTGACAATGACAAATCATCATCTATCCCGAGATTTGGGACTAAAACGACTTTGTAGAGTATTATTATTTACACCAAAAACATGGCAACGTTCATCGAAAAAGAAATAAAAAAGTATATAAGATTAAAATATTTGTAATTCAAACATTTCCCTTTTGTAAGCAAAAGCTTCTTTTCAAATAGGAGTAAGTCAAATTTGATTAAAGTACTCACAAGCTTGTGTGTCCAGAGACAGGATTAGTGATACTATGTATTTCATCTCGATTTCCTTTCTCTCTCTGTTTTCTTATATCTCTCCTTCTCTAATAATTTTGAAACTTGTTTACATTATATTTTGTATTTGTCGGGGATCGGGGAAAGACAACAAACGGTTCAAAGCATGATGAGGAAACCTTAAATTATAAGTTTCAAATTACCACTCCACCTTGGGCAAGCGTGGTATTTAATGCTCTAGCCTACTCCATGTCATAAGAGGCCTTTGCTCAGTAGTGGCTTGCGATAAGTTGATGATGATGAAAAAAATTTATTAGTCCTATATTAATTGTTTGAAACAATAATATAAAAATTTTAGGAACGAATGGAGATATAACACGAAGTAATCAACAGACGACACGTTGGTTAGGAACGTTCTTCAAATTAGAATGTTAATATTTGTAAAGTAAATAGTTACTTGATACAGAAGTTTCTATGTTAATTAATAATAGTCAGATAGTACGCTCACAGTAACATCTCAAAGGTTAATTGTTAAATATGCTTGTAAATTATGTTTCATTAGTGTGCAATATATGTAATTATTATCAACAAGAAAAATTAAATAATGATAATAAATTTTGAGAGCTTTGCGACCACAACTGCTATAAGAAAATAACACAAGAAATTTTTTTTTTCAAGTATAATAAAGTTTTAAAAGTTAGAAAAGTCATAAAATAGAATAATTTGTTGTTAATTAATATCATATTCGTAGAAATATATTTATTAAAAATTACCGTATCCTTTTAATCCTATTTGTGTAAAAATAATTATCAATGGATAAGTTTACAGTAACATATTTTTGATTTCGAAGAATTATAGTACAAAAATCATACTATCTGTATATTCTGAGGTAAATATTTTTCGATTTACTGGCACTGGCTGATAAATTGAGATTTATTTACAAAATGACTGAAAGGTAAAGACCACAAGGTATAATCCTTTTAGGCACTTTTACTTTAGACCTTTTAGGCACAATCATAAGTATCCCGAATGTTAAATATTTATATATAATATTTATGCTAGTTTATTGTTAACGTGAACAAGGAATAGGTTGTTACTTGAGTTACTATTTAAACCTTGAACAAACTACTCGGTGGTTTAACTTGGTCCTTAATGGGAGCCTGTCGCAGGCAGTTGACGGAAACGGCTAAATTGATAAAGTTGTTTATACCTTCCTCAAATAAATTTAATTTATGTAATATATTTCATTATGCTATAAACTGTTGTCAAAATATAAAGGAAGATTAATTTTAAGCAAATTTTTCATTGCAACTCATATACATATAATGCCATTTAACACTTGAATTCAATATAAAACAATTATTTTAACAAGCATTATTTCATTATCATATTTCAACTTTAATCTAAACAGACAATATTATAAGTAGGAATGTTCAATTTATAGATGTACTATTTGAAAATATTCTTTGGAATAGTTTCGATATCACAAAATATAGTGATATTCCTTAGTTTTGAATGCTTATCAAATTTGTAATTAATGGAAATTAAATATGCTCGTAGTAAGTTTCGAAAATATGTTTAAAATGTGTTTCGAAAATATATTGTATACAGTAATTTTCATCCGTTAACATGTTAAAATCTTAGAATGTTTACAAGTTTTATAAATAAACTAGAAGGCCTAAATATCTGTTAGAATGATTGACATATTAGTTAGTTATCGAATCTAATGTCAAAAAAAAACGTTTGTTTGGGAAATGGAAAAGGGCTGTTTTTAGGGTTTTCCCGGAAATGAATAAACTTTTTTCAGCTTTTAAACCTTCCCTGAACCTCCACAAACATTTCAAGACTAAGATAAGATAAATCCGTTCAGCCGTTCTCGAGTTTTAGTGAGACTTAAGAACAGCAATTCATTTTTATATATATAGATTAGAACTAAAACATACTGTAGTTGAAAATAATAAGAAAATATTATTACATTAGTTGCGGCATGATTCATAAATTATAATATCAAAGGATTCAATTGAGTATAATATTATGATATATTTTTTTTTTCATAAAAGAGACATATGTAGATTTTTAGTCAATTTAATTACTAAGAACTAACATGACTATTATACTATGTATGTATTTTTTTCACATTAGGCCCATAATTTCAATTCAATATAATATACATCTCAAGAAATACGACGTAGTTATGGAAGCCTAAAAGAGCTTGCATATATTGTGCTTACGCCAACTTTTTTCAGTATTGTTAGGAAGCTTCGAATGCGACAAGGGAATTTAAGTTCTCTTATGTAACGTTGACTAATTTAAGGGATTTAAATTATATTACAAGTTTATTATCGTCCAAATACTAGTTATCATATTCATTGAATATTAAAACTATTATATAAAACAAGTATTTCTTTTAATTTTGAGTTTACTATCAAAAATAAAATTACATAGTTTGCATAGCAACGAATTGAACAGGAAATGTCTGTGTTTCTAGAATTTACAACTTCTCTCCCAATTCATAAATCTAAGAAAATTATTTAATCTTGTTGAAAGAAAAACTTTATCCCTGTATAACGAATAATCCATAAACACGAAAACACAAAACAGGTAATTAAGAACAAAATAGTCACTTTAGAAGATTTCCTCTTTCATTAACAAGAGAGATTACCTTCAATCACCTTGATTATTTTGGTATATTATTATTATTCTCTGAGGACGATGATTTCTATAATATTTTAATAAAATATAATAACAAAACTTAAATCATTGTATTCATTCATTAGAATAGTATATTTTTTAACAGTTAACATAATATTACTAGTGAGAAGCGTCTTGATGAGGTTTGAAACATTGAAAACATTGCTTATATCATATGACAAAGTTAATTCTTATCGGTATAAAGTTAGATGTCAGTGATAAATTCCTACAACTTTGGAAACACTTTGTGGTTTGAAAAAGTTTTGTGTTCTATCTTGATACATACATTTTGTGTTCTATATATTAAGTAATAAGTGAATATCGCCGGGGCAAAATCTTTGTATGGGTAAAATATAATGACTGAGCGGAACGAACACCAAGCCGTGTGAACCAGAAGATTTCACATACCACACGAGCAATAGAATGCATTGTCATCCAAACATCGGAGCAATCATGTAGTCTTAGGTATAGGTTATAAGTTGTATGTTATTTAATATATAATTTTTATTATAATATATACATATAAGTAAGTTTCGTAGTTTTCCTGGAACCTCCGTTTGAACGCCTACGTAATTACGAGTATCTAAACTGTAGCTTCGTCTATATTCTACTTTTAAATGTCCTTTTCGATAGTTAACTTAACTCTTATTTTAGTTTTGCCATCTTTCAACATAATAAATGTCAAAAATATTTTTACCTTTTTGTATATGAAAATGAAAACATGTTCACTCTATAATTTTGTAAAATATTTTTGTTATTGAATAACATGTACATATTGACATAATGCACGTCGTTTATTACGTTTCCTAGTTCTACTTACTTTTTTACATATTGTCATAATGAATATTGCTTAGTTTAAATAACACACGTTACGATTATTTACTAATTCAAACATAATGTTATTTATGTCGTCGATAATCATCAAGCTGAGTAGAAACCACCTTTAATGGGGGAACTTTTAATATATTGTAAACGATATTTTGTTATAAATTGATATAGATTTGTTTTAAAGTGCATTGTTTTAATTGTTAGTATGTGACTTAACATTATTATATTCGAAAGTGACGTCTTTAAAAAGATCCTCTAATTAAAATATCTGTCACATAAAATAAGTATTACATTAAAATGAGCACAGATTGTAGAGTGGATTCTACCTCAAATGGAGTGAATTTTAATGATATGTAAGACTTTCGTGACTATTCAGATAAATAAAACTAATATTTTTGGTGTACTACGCACTTTTTATTATTTTAAAGTACATACTTCCAACGTTTCGGTTCTTTAATAGCAACCACGATTACCGTGAAAATATTAGTTTTATTAAAAGTGGTATACTTTACAAATCTTGGCCTAGACTGATGAGTGGTAGAGCCTAGCTGTGGTCAGTTACTACAGCTCGAACATGGGCTGGCTCGACCGGGGAAGTACCACCCTCTCGCAGAAAATCGGCGTAAAGTAGTATTTACAAGACTGCGTTTCGTCCGGTGAGTGAGAGAGCCGGTTGCCCTTTCCCTTTTCCCACCCTTTCCTTTTCCTCCCTTTCCCACCTTTTTCTCCCCCTTTTCCCCAATGAAGGGCGGCAACACATCCGCAAATCTACGTCGCGGATGTCTATGGGCGACGGTAACTACCTACCATCAAGTAGGCCGTCTGCTCGGTTGCCCCCTTTTCCCATAAAAAAAAAAAAACATTACAAATAAAGATATCTGTAATCAGATATTATTATCTTCTTAATTTAGTAAATTAATTGTTCGAATACCTATGTATTTCCGAAAATTAAGCTTTGCAAATGTACTTTGTGGTGCTGATTCTTTCTGTTTACTACGTGGTAATTTTAGATATAATTAATAAAGCCTACAATTACATTTATTCTTAGATTCATGTTGCAATCTTTTTATTAGTAACAAATTTCTATTGACCTATGTTTTAAATAATTATATTTTTTTAAATACTTCTGTTCTTGTAATATATGTATATAAACATCATCAATCGTAATATGTTCGAGTATATACATACAATATAAACAGTTCCCAAATCGGCAACTAATCCTGAACTGTATCCGAGATCATTAGGGGCTCGTCTGTTATACAAGACATTGTAATAGATGTGCCCAATGAAACACGAGTGATAGAAAACGGTACAAGGAAATCAAACATTTGTCATTTACAAGCGATGCTTACTTATTTATAGGATATCCTCTAAGTCAAATACACATTTAGTACAATCAGTATTATATAGTCGTCAAAACCTGGAAGTCACCAATTAAACCTAATCAGATAAATTATATGAAAAATATATTTAAGACTTGTTCTTCATAGTACAAGCGTTTTCATTATTTGTTAGCAGTATGACACACAGGCCTACTTTATAAATATGCAACCTTTTGCTGTCCTCTATACAACAAGCTTTGTTTGTGGATAAACAAAGGGCATACGAATAAAGCTTATAATAAAAACGAGACCTTTACTTTTGCTTCAATATTCACAGTCAACACTTGGTCCACTTTGAGTTAAGCCTGTGATCCCTATTATTTCCAATTACGAAAAGTAGTCATTGCAAACAAAAAGTTGGATACCAACGAAATATGAGGTATTTTGTAATACATATTTACCTTATATAAGAAAACTTCTTCAATATTTTTAATAAAAATGTGTTTCCTGAAGTAATTTTAAGTTAAATTGTTTCATTTTAAAATCATCTAAAATTAATACTACGAACCTGAAAATATCAACTAATTCATAAATAAATGATTCACTCATTCTCTTTTCTGATAAATGATAATCTCGACATTTGTGGTATTTATAGCATTACAGACATCTATTACTCTATTATATTCAATTTATTTCTGAAATTCGGATAAAGGTACTGTTTTTACCGGTTTTTTATAATAAGGAAAACGGTAATATCACGTCTGTGGAAAGTGACGTGCGTACGGTCGGCCTGTAGTTAAGGCTACTGTAGACTCCGGACGAGAGCAGGTAATTACTACCAGAGGTATCACTAGCACGTTGGCGACCTTTTATACCACGTTATTTAAATTTTAAGTAAAAGTAACTTCATTTTTACATTTTCAAAGTTAATGTACCTATATATATAAAAAAGGATATTTTGGAGTCTTAATCTTACCGATTTATTGAAAGTATTTTTTGTTATAAATTCAATATTCTAGAGTAAGATACACTCATAATAATATCACATAATAAAATAATTAGAATGATACTTACTCATTTTTAATGATTATTTATTAAAATTTCATGGAATTCCATCAAAAGTTTAAATTTTTCACCCAAAACACAGTACGTATTAAAGCGGGTATAATTATAAATATTGGTTTGCTAGGTAATTAAGATGAAACTGGCAAAAAACTGAAGTGAAATATCTCGTGGTTCTATTTATTAAAGAAAGGGGCAAAAGTTACAACGAATGTAGTTTATATAACATAACAACGCAATATTTATATATACAGAGTGACTGGTGAATTACTATCGATACTTGACGACGTGATATTTGACGATCATATATGACAAAATAAAAATTAATATAACATAAATATTAATAAACTTCTAAGTAAAGTTAACCAAAAGTTATGTAATTAATTACGCATCGTATGAACACCCTACAGATTAGGTATACACACACACACACACACACACACACACGCGTGCGGCGGCGTGGTGTTGTATCAGCACGCCGCCGCACGCGTCCACACTTGGAACGTGTCCACGGTTTATTTATTTATACGGAAATTTGGTCAAAAATTAAGTACCTATTTTTTTTACATAATTCGAATGAGAATCATGTACCGAGTATGCTCCTTAAATATTGATAGTAATTCACCAGTCACCCTGTATATGTATACGCTATATTGAGCAAGTCTCAATCACATTTTATTTGAAAATAGGGTGTTTAAAACAAAGCAGAGGTTGCGTTCAAAAATACATTTAAGCCATTTAAAAACTGGTCATGAATGGTTTGAAACGTAATCACAGTTAAATTCCCACGCTACGAATGTATTGTAACTAACTGGTACATTTTTTTAATAAACTCTTTTCTTAAGATGAAAATTCAAACCAGTTTTTGTCACCATCGGAGATCCATATGTGTTTGTCAAGTTTTTTGTACAATATGTTTGTAAAAGAAAATCCAAACAATACCAAAATTGTATGTATTTTATGGATTTCAAAATGTGTATTAGCGGATACTAAAATATAATAATGCCTTTCTGTTATTCATGACGCTATTAAAACTGTAACTGACCTTTATTATTTTCTCCTTTGTCACTTATCTTGTTTTTGTTCTGTCATCATTAACATTTTAGTAATGAAATGGAAATGATACGATAGGGCTGTATATAGGTGTATACCGAAAGTATACCGAAATATGAAAGTCCCAAAATAATATGAAGTAATGATACCTGAGTAAGTATTCAATATTAATGTAAAGTAATGATCTGGAGACTGTATAAATAAGACTCAAGTAGAAGGAGTTGACGTTTGTTTACTTAAATAATTGGATCCAAAGTAAACCACTCAGATGTTAAATTTTGTATGTTATGGGAGTCGGACGAAGACGTGCGGCATAATTGAATAATTTGTTAATTTTGCACCCTTCCTCGAAAAGACATAATTTTGTTCTTTACTTCAACTATAATAACTTGTTTATTACATGTAATTTCAATTTTCTAATCAGTACATATTGTTTGTCACAATTGTTTATAAACATGTACGTTTTGAACAAATTTTTATACACTTTATGCGTGTAATACAGTGTTTTCACACTAAATATTGCATAGTGCATTTATTCATAGAATTTTTAGTTAGGATGTCAGTAGAAATTTATATTTTAGAAGTGATGAAAACAATTGCGGGAACAACAGTATATGATCATTGTGTTTAATTTATGCCTCGTAAGAGGAAGAGGTACTTAGAAAATTATGCATTGCACCCAAAATTTTTGCTTGTCACAATTTTAATTGCGTATCGAAAATATTTTTCAATAATCTTGAATACTAATTTTGTGGACAAATTTTCTATAATACATGTTATTTATTTAATCTATATGCATAACAATTGTTTCTCAGTCATTGCTATCATTTATTGCAACGAGATTTTGATGTTATATTTAATTTTAAATTAAAATTGCATTTAATTGGTATAGTATTGCACTTTATTCAAGGTTAGTTTCGGGGATTCAGTATCGTTGCACATATTTCGCGTACTACATCAAACAGCGTATTTAAATAAATTAATTGTCACTTTTCGCGGAAGGTGAGCAAAATACTCAAAACCACAGGATGCTACGAGCTTTGCAGACGTACCGAATGGAATTGTGATCATCAATTTTGTTTTAATAGCTCATATCGTAATGAATTTCTAGGATCCAGTTAATCTGGAGTATTATTGCCTTTAGTCTTTGTCACTTTTTTAATTTTCCAGAGATTTATTGGTTTAAGCATTCTAACTGAATTTAAAAAGAAAGTCGGTTGATAAAATCCCAGATCAGTCGATGGATCTTTTTGTATTCTACTCGTATTCCGACATTTTCACTACTATTCATTGAATTTATATTTTAAAAAAAGATTTGTAATTAAGTGAAAGGTGACAATACTGTCAGAAAATATTTATCTTAATATCCTCCTGCTTCTATGCAATTGTTTTTAATTATTCTCTGTATTGTATGACTAAATTTGTAGTCTTTACTATACTAATGATTATATATGTACGTATGTACTTATCTGAATGAAATTCATTGAAGATTTCATAATGTTGCCACTACTATTTTAAATTGATATGTATCCTAAAATAATAAGATACAATTTTTTAATTGTATGGTGTAATTTGCTAGTTGAGAATATCACCTACAGCTGTAATTTCGTATTTCTAAGTTTACCATAAATATATCATTTTTTTATTTATAATATTAATTATTAAATTTTAATAAATTATAAAAATTCTTAACAGAAAGTGTGCTAAGGTTGCATGCAATATTGAATGGCTATGAAAACAGTAGTGTATTAGTGTAATGAAATGCATGAAAACGTTTGTAATAAAAATTTTACTGTTAAAATTCAGGGACAGTCGTTTCCATAAATTAGAATTTCGTAAAAATCATTTGATGGTAGTTAAAGCTTTTATAACATATTGCTTTATTACAGTACAAAAATATAGTTTCAGTAAAGAGATCAACAGTTTTTATAGATAAATTCAAAAAAGTAACCAAATTTCTCATCCTATGCTGTATCTTCACCGTTTGAAGAAATATACATAAAGTGTGGTATGGGTTTATAAAACCATATGTCAACCAAAATCTTTAGCACTTCTTAGAAATTTAAATGAAAATTAATGAAAAATTTTTTGAAACAAGCATTTTATAAGGTAACCACGAAGTGTCACACCACAGTAACAGTAACTTACTAATGGGAATCTAAGGCATGTCGTTTTTATTTCTTAAAACTGGTATTTGATAGATTTCTTGGTATGAGAACGTTTCCCCCCTTATGGCAGAATATTTTGGAAGCTGAAAAAAAAATTGGGTAAAAATATTGTTAGAATGCTATAAACAAAAAAATACATATCTTTTTTTACCCTTCCAGCATTATTAGTTCATTGGAAACAGGTAAGTAGTCTAATTATTTTGCAGTGTAAGGAAAAAAATTTAAGAGACCCAGCTAGATTTCCTTATTACATATCTTGTTGTATTTGTTTAACATACATAAGAAAAAATTTTCATTGAAATTAAGCTTAGCTTTATTACCAGCTTTTGTACTTTCAGAAAGAGCTTATTTAATTTATAAACACTTGAATATATTTGTATTGATGACTTCGATGACAATTTTTTCAAGTGTTATAATAATTTCCTGAGTCATTGCAGTTTAAACTGCCAGTCAACTTTATGAAAAGAATTTGTTATGGTTAACTTGATAAAATCTAATGAACGGGGAAGTATTAAGAGTTGTTGTATGTTATTAAATGTTTTACAATTTCTTTTTTACATTTTTCGGACATTATTTCAACGTATCACTATTAGTTTATCTAAGGTTGTTCTATTATATTTTAAATATAAAAATCTAATTTATATTCCATTTTACTGAAGTGTAAAAAATAAGATATTTGATTATTAGACAATTATATTTGTTGTATATCATTACTGTCACATGTCATTGAATTTGTTCAGTAGTTTTTGAGATTCTCGTAAGGGAAGGAGGAAAACTTTTCCTCTGCTTTTTTTCAAATTGTTTTTATCAAATTATCTATATAATTTAGTTTGCGATAGAAATAAATGAGGTCTACGAAAAGCCTCAGAAGATTTAGATCATATCTTTAGATTTATAGTCACTACATCCATCAGATTCTTATCTTCGTTTTTATAATATGTATTTCACCGGTTCTGTTTCTAAGGTAGTCAACATAAACTATTATGATATATTTATTTGTAACACTATAACTTGTAAACTTAGTTTTATAAAATCTAAAGCTTCATCAAGGTTAGCCTTTGAACAAGTAATTCCGTGGTATGCAATGTCCATGGCATACGTTTAACATCACACAAGCCGTAGATTTATTTATCACTGACGGATATTCTCACACTGTTTATACCAATAAAGAAAAAATAAAATTGTTTGTAACACTGAACCGTAGCAATACTTCCCTTTTTCGTTACTACTCTGTTGATTATTTTATATAAATAGTTAAGGTAAATGTATTATAACTATTTTAAATAACCATAAGACAATTAATTATATAATTTATTTAGAATTTGCATAGAAATGTGAATAATTATTTAAAAAAATAGGTCTGTAGTTGTTCGAATAATTTGTGGTCACGTAGTAACTTAATTTAGTTAGTTACATAGCGCTAAATCAGCGGTAATTATTGAAATCCCCTTCATTATTGGCTAAAATTATTAACTGAACCAAATACAAGTATGTGTACAAACTTTACCTATTCATTTATATAGGCGTGTGTGGATTTGTGTGTTATTAGGCGCATGCACTATTTATAAGGATTATACAAGAATTATATGTATTATTTACCATGAATTTAGTTAGTCTTAAATGAACAAAATTTAAATTTGTCCTGAAATCAAATCTGAATATAATGCCTATTTAAATGGTAAATGGCTAACACTTTTTCAAACAATTTCCAATTATATCATAGTAATTAAAAACATCCCATTGAGAACTTGATGTAATCTCTTCAATCGAGTCATTTTTTAAAAGTATTTTTTAATTCATTGAAATTGGTCAAAATTTTATTCTTTAATTAAAAACTAATGAAATGTTTCCATTCCGTTGTATTGCTTTAGAGAAAGTATATTTTTCTTCTATCACAAAAACGAAATAAGAATAAAATTGAGTAGACAAGTCAGTGACACTTCCTTTGTTAGATGTGTATGTATATTAAAATGAAATAACGCCTTTAATGTTATACGCGACACGTGTTCTTCGTCACAATAAATGATAACAATATATACATCTTCAGCGGATTCTGAAAAGTTTTTATGATTTTATATTACAAAAAATTCCTGTTTATTCGATATATTTCTGACACAAGCTATATTCAAAATAACATTTTTTGTTTAACTTAAGACTTGAAACCAGTTCTTAAAAGTGTATTTGTAATCAATTTCAGAACTAGACACGACACTTCTATATTTTTAATAAATCTTTTTGTGTACTTTGTTTATTATGACATTAATATCAGATCTTTATCATTTTCGTCAGTATCTATAAAATAAATTCACATGAATATTAAACGAGACAAGGCTTTTTGTGTTATTGCTCTGATAAGCTGATGATGATACATATATAATATGTGAGTGTAAGCTATAATAATTAAACTTGTTTTCTATTGTGTGCATCTATACATATGTTTAATATGAGTTTGGAAAAATGATGAAACTATAATGTTGCGTTTAATTGAACTACTCGAAAAGAAAGCGAATCAGTTCAATACATTCGTTTGATATTACTTGTTTATTGGGTTTGAGAGATGATTAATATACGTTAAATTAGGTATAGGAAAGATTATCTAGAGGAAATCATCTAAACTAATAGTTTCACAACGGTTATCTTTCACAAATAAATTGCTTTACTGGTTTCTGAATTAAACCAATGTACATATTACTTACTATGTATTTTGTATAATTAAGCAACAACGACCTCAACTCTCAGAGTAGTCTTATTTTAAGTGAAAAATAAATCATTAAATGTGTAATACTCAATAAGCAATACTTAGTGTTACATAAAAAATTTCAAAAATCGCATATACTATTTTATAAGTGTTTGCTTGTCGCTTATCATATTCGATATACAATTTTAATATAAAAGTATCCAAATTATAAGTAAGTTTTTCAATTCTTACTGAAAGCTTAAGAACCGAACGTAATACTTCTAAAACTAAAACGTCTCTCAACCACTGAATAGCAAAAAAGTACAGAGTCACAAAAATACAGCGATTGCAGGCTTAAACCGAAACTCAAAAGCGAGTTTGCAAAGCGGTCTCCATAAAGCGGTGACTTCAGTATTTGCCTGTTTTTTAAATCCCATGGCGTTTAATAAACTTAGTCTCGTTGTGTTTGGTAAGTTACCTATAAATTATTGGGTATTTGATTAAGTAATATGGAATAAATGATTTCTACACTGTTTACAAGTTTTTATCTTAAAAATACTGCCTTAATCGTTTATAACATTGTGTATCAGCTATTCACAGCACATGATGTTTGTCTTATAATTTACCACCTACATTTCTCCCCGGACTCGAAATAACAGCTTGATGAACGTTCCACGTACTTGGTGTGCTTGTTTATACGTAACGTGTATTAAATAATGTTTGGTTTGTACTTCTGTCCGCTTAACAAACTCACAACTAGAGTTTACATTAACATTACTACTCGTAGGAGCTATTACATAAATTCATTCTCGTATATTAGATTGGCTCAAGCAAGTTTTATTTAAAACAATTGGTAATAAGATTATTTACTTAATACTGCACCTGACAGCATAGTTTCATTTTTTGTTACTATTTATATTGAATACTTACATATGTCCTTGTATTGAATATATATAAATTTCCCTTATTTTAATATAAGATTTGTATATATGTTTGATTGGCTAGCACCAATATCTATTAAAGATCCCTCCTAAAATATTGATTCCATTGGAAGTCTCAAAGTCCCAATGCTGGGAATCTTATTTCTATTTTCAAGGTATTGGCGTCTCTGTAAAGGCAAATGATTATTTGTTCTGGGACCCTAGAATTTCCATCGACGAAGAAAACTAAATTAATTGGAGATAGCATAAACATTTTTCGAATATCTTTATCGAGCTGCAGCTGGTATGTTGAGTATAGTAAATATCTTAATATCAAGAATATACTTATTCACACAGATTCTTCAATATCGTGATTAGATTTATTTTGGTAAAATCGGTTTTCATGGATAGATATATATTAAAAGAATTTATTGAAGATGCATAGTGCGTTATTTGCCTTTGAATCAATTGCGAATTATAAAGTCAGCAGCATTGGACCATATGCATAAGTATTTGGAGGTGAGTATTAAGTATAGCGCTTCTAGCATGGATATGGTGGAACAAATAAATTATAAATATTATTTTAAAAATGTGAAATATTAGAATCGTTCGTTAAAGAAACATACTTTAATTCCCGAATGCTTTACAGAATCAAAACTGATACTGAAAGTTATTGCTGAATGGTTAAAATTATTCGAGAATAATTTGCATACTTTTGAATATAGAATATAATCTCAATAATATTGATGGTAGGTTCATATATCAAATTTTTTTATTAAACAAACAAGGACATAAGTATTCCTTTATATAAGTACTATTTCTCATCTCATGAAAATTTGCAAAGATCACATTACAACAAAAACGGCGGAAAGGGTTTTCAAAATAATTTTGATTAATTATAAGTAATGAGACTATCTTGAGACTTCAGAAAACATTATATATTTAAATTAGAAATTCATTAAGCAATATGAGTAAAGTTGTAACATTAGGAAGGGAAACTAACAGCGTTCTTGAATGATATTATGTGTCATTAAACAGAATCCATGTTAAGGGTCTGAGACTATACATGTGTATGTGTATGTAAATACAATTCAAACTTGTGGTTGAATTGTATTTACATACACATTATATATAATTGTATATTTTAATTTCCAATGAATTCATATAATTTCTATAGTCGCGTTAACGAAAACATTGTATTTTCTAAAGATTGTTTAAGTGATTAAAACGAAATTTAGTTTCTCTGTAAAAACGATTTTTTTGTTAGCTTCGACAAGGTTACAAATAAATATTAACCTAATAAAGTATAACAAAACTGTATTTGACTAAGACTTGAAGGAATATGTAAATCATAGAAAATAATATATTTCATTGTTAAATACATATGTATATGTAAATGAGTGGTCCGAGCTAGGAAAAAAAATATTACAAGAATGAAATAAAAATAAAGATATTTAATTTATACGATTATATTTGTCATCAAAAGTCAAAAGCATTCACAGAATGTGATTAATAAAATAGGACTTTCTTTAAAGTTGACTTATACTCTTTCAGTACGTTTCCAAATGAGCAGCAACAAAATATATAATATAAATAGAAATAAATAACGTACAGGCAAGAATGATAAATAATAAACCTTGCCATCAGACCACAGAAACCACAATAAAGTATGACCGCTAGGCACAAGTTATGTTAACATTTTAGAAATTAGATAACATAGTAGATTAGATAATATTCAGTTATATTTAATATTGGGTATATTATGTATTTTTTACTATAATTTATATACTAAAAGAACTTACACCCATTTTAATTAATTTAACTAAAATTAAGTCATATCTTTAAGTATATTGAAAATAACATTAAACGACGTGTCATAAAGAATAATGAAGTGTATCGGGTCGTCTAGATGCAGAATGTCTTTAACTAAAGGATTGAGCCCAACCGTGTCTCTGATGTTCGATAATAGAAATTGAATGCAGCCATTAATGCGTTTAATCCTTGCGACAACCCTCCAGAGTGTATACTGTTTATTTAATTACGATAATAAATAATAATTGTCCTTAAACATTTCTGTTTTCTGGTAGATAAACAATTATTTTATACACCGTTCAGTATACCTTTAAAATATTTGCGTAAATAGAAAATTAATAATAGCTTCCAATAGAAATAAACATCATATAAAATGTTTGTTGTAATTATGAAACTATTGTAAATCCGAATTATTTTATTTTACAGACTCATAAATTTACAATGGCGAATATTTATTTTGTACCTATTAGAATTAAAACTTGTAAGTAAAAAGGTCATCAAATTTTTTTTTTATATATTATATAATTTAGCTTGTGATATATTTCTAAGCTTATTTTAAGGAAAAAAAATAATACATATAATTTCAGCAAACAAAATAAAATTTATTTTACTTATAAGGGTTGAAATGGATAATGCTTACTCGTAGGTTTCATTTCTGCATACATTAAAAGGTTTTAAAGGAAGTAGAAATAATGAGAGAATTTCCCCACAGGTGTCGTAAAAGGCTCAGAACAGTTATAATTTTTGGTAGTTTCAAAAATCACTGCTAAATGAGACGAAATTCCTAAGTTTTATTACAATTTATAGATAGTATCATTACAATGTAATATCAGTGTGAAATAACAAAAATGCCTCAACTATGTTTAAGTACTATTGCAAGTCTTTCAATTACTTTGTATTCCCACGGTTGAATTTAATTCGAAGACAGACGAAAAGACTCAGCACATAAAAATATTATTTAATTAGCTATAGTTAATTTAAGAAGTACTGAAATATCGGGCATTTCACTATTATTACAGTATTGATTCATTTAATAGTTACCTATGCAAAATGAAGTGAATTTTATGATTAAAGGAACTGCAACGAATTTAATTAAAAAGTACTACATATTAAGCTACACAGGATAATCCCTTTAATTCGTCACCACAATTATAATTTAATCATCCTTTTGATTGGATATTTACTTGCTAATTGGATCCATAATTGTATTTTGTATTTAATACAGTATGATAAGTCGTTAAAATTAAGTTTGACTGATATAAAATGTTAATAATAAAAATGTATATATGGAAAAACATGTAGAAAAAATTAAAAGATCATTTATGGTGAAATTTAAACGTGCATTATAATATTTAAATGATGGATTACAACTATAAAACGAGCTCATCAGGTATTATTGATTCACAAAGTTTTATATTTTTGAGACATTTCTAAGTCCTCTTACTTTAACAGTTATGTGTTTTACAAAGCTATAGATAAAAATTAAATAGATATGTTATTGAAAACATGCTTAAGGTCACAAGAAAGTTTTATTTACTATTTGTGTTCTGAATAATAGGTGTCACCCGCATTTAATCGGATGAAAATACTACCAGTCAAAAACGAATGTGTGAATAAATTTATATGAGGCCGAATTCTATTCATCGAAATTGAAATAACGAGCACAAAGAGATTTTTAATTTAATCCACTCCGTCACGTCAGTCATTCCTTACAAAAACAACAATGAATGTAACTAAAATGTATTTTAAATATAACGATATATAATGAATAAAAAAGCACTGGAACAAATATGTACTTTAAAGTCTAACTTGAGTGACTATATATACATATAAGTAGGGATGAATGTTTGAAATTATTAACATGTTTATATGTAGTACTTACATATATAATTTTCTGAACATACAGTAAGATCGTAAATATCTAAAAAAGAGACGAGCAAAACATAAAGAATACGTCTTAAAAAAAGAATGAAAAAACAATCGTCTTATCGTGAAAAATTGTATGATGTATTACTTTCTGAGTTGTCTTATTAAACAACTTCTTTATTAAATACTAGTTTTTGCCCGCGACTTCGTCCGCGTTAGTTTCGTCATTAGTAATATATGTATAGCTGACCAGGCGAACTCTATTCCGTCTTAGAGGCCATAAATAATCAGGTTTTTCCTGTTTCAATCAAACAGAATGATTGACATATTAGTTAGTTGTCAAATCTAATGTCAAAAAAAGCATTTGTATGGGAAATAGAAAAGGGCTGTTTTTAGGGTTTTCCCGGCAATTATTCCAATTTTTCTCACCTTTTATACCTTCCCTGAACCTCCACGAACATTTCAAGACTAATATAAGATAAATCCGTTCAGCTGTTCTCGAGTTTTAGCGAGACTAAGGAACAGCAATCCATTTTTATATATATAGAAGATATATATCTCTTTAGAAATCACAATATCTGCCCAACAGTAAAAATTAAATGTGGCAACAAAGTAATGAAAGAAAGCACAGCTTTTTGGTCATATATCTTCTTTTTAGTATCGTATCTTACAAAATAAAAATTCTTTTATTGTGTGTCTGCTCAGTAAATTGAATATAATTTAGTTTTTAGTACAAATATCACCTCTATAATTTGTGTGTTCTTTATAGTCCCTTTAAAATGTAAACACTTCATTTCTTTTGTATACATAAGATCCTTAAAATATATTTCATAAACTGTCTTTTGAGGTTTTAAATGCTTTTGTAGTAAACTGGTAAACCTAAAATGATAACTATAATAATTAATTAAAGTTTTAAATGTCTTTAAAATTTTGATATATCGGTTATAATACAGTTGCGGGCTTTTAAAATATACGATATTTGATTGTGAATAGGCAAAAAAAGTAATCAATAGAGAAAATAATTAAACACATCTTTATAGAATGCTTTCTGGGACTTAATTTTGTAATATTCTATTTTCTCTTCTTATTTTTAAGTTCTGTAAAATATAAAGAAATCGAAGCACTTTTTCGTCAGATATTGTTAAATTTTATTTTGATTGTGCTCTGCGCTTTATAGTTAAAAAAATGTGTTTAATGATACAAGGAATATGAGAGAGATATAGAGAGAGAAAAAGGGAGAAGGAAGAACATATACGCAATTGTTAGAAGTGCTCGGGACTTTTTTTCGTTGGTAGCGAGTTGGTGTAATAAATTAATCAATCTTAGATTTTCTGAGTCAGTTTATCTTTCGTTTATCTTATATTCAGATTCATAAGTTTCAAACGAGATTCTTGAAGATTATGAATTATTTAAATTGTTTTTCTCTTCTTTTTCTTTTCTGTACAATAATAAAAATTCATAGTGGAATAAATAGTACCGAATCTTACTATTAAGAAATATATTTCTGCTCTTGTTACCAAGAATATATTTTTTACTTTACTCGTTGAATCATACAGAATAACAGTAGTTTTGTTCAGTGAATCATTTCACTAAACCTAAAAAAAGCTTGCGAAACTAAATATTTATAATTGAATGCTCTTTGTATGTTGCCAATTGTTTTAGTTCTGTTTTTGACAACTAACTCTAAAGTGCAATTGAATGGAAATTCCACAAAATTACTTCAAAAATAATGTTTTTATTTTATTGAAATTTATTTTATTGGAAATATTGAGTAAATATTGTTTTAGATCAAATGGCGATTAAAAGTATTTTACAAAGTTTAAATAAAAATAAGATTTTCGGATATTACAACGGCACTTAGTTTTGATATATTTTTACAACTACATACTCCCAAGTTTATAGTGGCTTGGTATGTACATTATGTGTTTACACACTAAAGACATCGAAGCATACCTCAAAAATAGGCGTCTTAGTTTTATTAAAATGCGAAAATCATAGATATCATTGTTTTTTCACGTTGTTTAAATAATGTTAACTATTTATATATCTTAAATATTCTGCGAAGTTAGTGGAAATGTGAAAACAATCAGGGGTTTTAAAATGTAGTATATGGGAAAAATTGTCTCATGTTACATACATACATTTTCAACTTAATAATACTTACTCCTTCCAATCAAGATATTGTGCTCTAAAAAATTAGTTTCCACTCATTACATCAATTTGGTAAAATATTAAACGCTGATTCCTTACACTTCAATACAATAACTTTGTTTAAGACTGATCTGTTTTCTTTAGATAAAATTTTAATAACAATGAGACATAATTACATATGATGAAAGATTTAAGTGCATTTACAAATAAAAATCTATTATATACAGTTGAATAACTTAGTTTGAAACTGTCTAATGTGAGTGGTACTGTGGGGTATATTTTAATTCAGGTTGAAGCATTAGAACGTGATATTACTCGTTCTGCTAAATAGATGGACAATTAGCATTCGGGTCATAAATACGGCTTGCCAACAGTACACAAATGTCACCGAGTACAGAGCCTGGGCTATGAAAGACTTAAGTAAAAAAGTCTCCATTGTTTAATAGTAGCTGTTATAAATTGAAACGCCTTCAAACTAACTCTTTTGTAAAGTACCGTATTTTATATTGTAATGTTAAAATATTTTAATGAGTGCTAATGACCATAATGAGCAATATGATATACATACAAAAAAAACTCGGTATGACGGTTATATTAATGCATACTAAAAATTAATAAAACTATTTAAAAAATTCTTAGAAGCCTTTACATAATTTTATTTGTTTTTACATGTTAATAATAAAACATTTGAGCAATACCTTTTTTTAATATGACGTAAGGCAATTTTCAATCCTATTTATCTTAAATTTACATGAAATAAAATAATAAAATAATTATAAATATCATTCTATTTGTTGTAAAACAAAGTGTCCAGCATCAAGCAGAGCGTATGTTATATGAAAATAAAACATGGGCAGATGAGTTGTAGTCAAAAATACATAATCATTTACTCAGGAATTAACTGTGTCATAAATGTAGCTTCACATTCAATTAACGTGGGTTTATCATTATTGCAATGCACCAGAGAGTCGTGTTATATTTCAGGGTTGACACATTGGATGATTACAAATTAACGGAAAAAAATATGTTAATTTTCGTGAGGATGTATGTATGTAAGTATTTTTGTTGGTCTTATACGGAGAAACTACTAGATGGATTTCGATAAAACCTCGCAATAATATAGACTACGTATCAGAATAACACATAAGGTATAATTTATCGTGGACTACCATTTAGTTTCCGCAGAGCAAAGCATAATAGTTGTTTGGTGTACTCGTATGATGTCAAATAACCCAAAAAATGGGTGTCGTTGACATTTGGTTACGTTATCTATAGTTTTAACACGCTATTGACTTCTCTCTAAAGTAACTCCGCTGTTCTCCTGGACCAAAACTAGTAAATAATAAACTTTAATTTAAATTTGATTCCATTTGAATTTATATTTGAATTATATTGCAATCTTAAATAATGATTTGTAACAACAGTTTTATGTCTATATAAATTTAAAATGAATTAGAGAATATATAATTAATGATTCAAGTGAAACAACCAAGAATGGAATTCTTTGGAACAACCTTCAGAACAATGCACTCCAGTTGCTTTACTGATTGGTACACCGACTCCTATTTGACTTTGTTCTTTATATATACACATATGTATATTTAACCACCATACGGAGCCTGTTTGGCTACCTAGTAGGTTTTCTTGGGAAAATCCTAATCAAATATTTCTTATCTCCCAGCATAGAAAAAACATAGTGAAAAAGCCACCACCAATATTTTATTCTTATTAAAATAGCTTTAATTTTGTAGCAAAGTTAACCTTATACTTTGTGAGCTCGATGACGTAGTTCGTTAAGCACTTTGAATGCGATAATTCTGATTCTGGAGATTCTAATTCATCTCGTACCGAGAAATCTTTCGTTCTATATTTCCAATATGGATTTTTATTCATGTGTAAGCTTAAAATAGCTGTAATTTAAGTAAATATGTTCATAGACAGTTACATAAATATGTATGTATTCATATGTAATGTACAACCCTGTATAATATGCAGAAGCACGCTTCATTTGAGTGAACTATGTATGTGTGAACATCCGCGATTATTTTCTGCTCTGTCGTCGGTTTGTACGTTGATGTATGGCGCGCGTTGCTTCATTAATTTATTAGTGAAAGAATTAAATGTAGCGGAACATCTGTATCTTTTACTGTTCGAAAATAAAGCCCATAGTAATTTTATTACGAGTTGCATTACAGAATTACTCTTTGTGATTCAGTTGTTGGTAGTTCTATAGGTTCTGTGTTCTTTTCACTGATGTAAAACTTCAGGAAATATACATATATAAATAGCAAACCAATTTTTTTTGCAGTTAGATTAGTAAGGAATTGGTTTATATTTTCATAAAAGTCAAAAACCCTTTCAGAAAATTTATTTTATGTTTTATATAGTATGTAATCTTTTAACATAACGACACGACCATTGGTAATTGTAGAATAGGAATGTCAGCGCTTTAATAAGGGAGACTACGTGAAACGTTGGCCCTCTGGCTACCCAACAGATATTTTGGTTTCAACAGATAAGCGAAATTGTTAACCGTCGCTCTAACCGAAGTAGTAGCTTTGGCGGAGTAGTAGGAAATAAAACTGCTTCATGTGTGAGAATAAAACATTATATATTGAGATACACTGCAAAAGTTTAATAAATCGCCCACTTTAAGGCAGATTTTCCTTACAACAGAAAAACCCTGAGAAGTCACTGCCACTGATGGATCCCAAATGTTCAAGCCGTGTGTGGTTTCATGGGAATTTCCTTTCGCAAACGCTCGAGCTCTACGTCATACTTCTGCTGAAGTTTCCGAAGGGGTTCTTTAAAAAATAGTGAAACGATTTTTGAAGATTCGGGGACTCAGAAGAGATACTTCTGATAGCTAGTCTGCGGTTATCACAATAAACTAAGAGTGCCTTAAATTCATTTAAATGGTATATAAAAAAGTTATAACAATCCTAAAGGACAACTACAATGATGAATTGCATTTATCGGTCTTTTTAACGTCACTTATTTAAAAAGTAATATAATAAGATAAAAAATATCGTGAAATAAAATAATTGTGTTTTCTTTGTTATAAATGAGAGAGAAAACTGCATTTTAAAGTTTTGAGACTTTATGAAAGGAATTAAGACGATAAACCAAAACTGCCACAAGCAATTTAATTAATTTCCTATCTTAGTTCATCGAATTCCCAAGTTATTGAGAAGTTTACAGATTTTTACAGTTTAACCAAATATGTTTATTAACATTTAAAGTGGAACCACGGCTATATAACTTGAAGTAAAGGTTGCTACGGCTTTCTTCAATATCATAAATAAACAAGATTCAGTGTTGATTACGTAGTATTTCTGAATGATAAATTTATAGTTTGTGTAGGTACTAGGTACTAGACTGTAGGTAATAGATGTGAGATGTCGGGAAAATTAAAAATAAAATAACATCATCAGTTCTATATATAGCTGAAAAACTTTTGAATTAAAAAATCTTACACAATCTTACACACTTGGTGTTCTTTGCAAAAATAAAGTAAATGGGCCGCATTTTGTTGTATTCAATTTCCATTCAGTTTTTCGATACCAGGCAAGCCCACTATCTGCCAGTAAATGTGAATTAACTCTGGCTGTAATTTATCAAGGTATTTGTTGTTTTTGTGGACACACAACAAAATCCTAAAGAATTGTTTTCTACACTTTCATTTTGCTTTTAATGGACCACATGCTGTTTGTTTATTGTAGTTTTCTTTCTTAAGTAGCTAGTTTTATTACGTAGACACCATATATGGAATCAGAAACATGTGTATTCATATAATTTCTATCAATAACGAAATGTAGTTAAATTTTGAAAACGATTTTTAATAAAATTATGAATAATTAGTTAATGTTATGTCAGTATTCCTATAAACCATGTTTTATAGTAAAATCAGAATATATTTATTATTTGATATAGACAACAATTGAAAACAATGTTATACATTTTTAAACTTTTCAAAGGAAAGTGTAGCTATAGTGATCTCTGATATAGAACTTACTTTAGATGCATCTTATTTTTCGATAAAATTTACTTATTCAAACAATGTCAAGAAAAGCGTTTTAACTATGTTTAACAGTCAATTTTAATTAAGTTTATTACAAAACGTTTTGAATTTAAAACATAAGTTTGACTTAAACATTGAAATGAAAATGAGTAAGGAAACAATATAAAAATCGTTTTTTAGGTATAGTCACCTGTATAATATTATTATGTTTTCTTGTATTCAATACAGTTTCTAGGTTTTCATAATCAACGTCATCTATCCATCGGATTCAAAATGTTTATCATTTGAGTTATTATTCATTCGAATTTAAGTAATTTATTTGTATAGTTACAATAAATATTGTCATATAGATAAGTGTTTTCACGATTTTAATATAATTCTTAGATTTAAAAACTACTAAAACACCATAAAACGAAACCCATTCTTAGTTCTTTATTGTACGTGACGCTATTATTCTTGGGTCATAAATCAGATTGATATAATATAAAAAGCCCATTAATACACATGTTACACTCGCAGTTTTATTTAAATTTTTCTACCTCTTTTTTGCTTATATTAGATCAATAAATGTGTTATTCCTAACTGGATATATCTGTTTTGTTCTATAAAATTCAAATATACATTATTGATATACAACTATCACTAGTATATCGTCAGATGTGATAACAAGAAATAGTAAAAGACATTCAAATGACTAAAAATTTATCCATTTTATTCACGTGATTATACAATTAATAACTAACTAGAGGTTATCTTTATTTATAAATATACATTTCAAAACTTTCAGCAAGACAAAAACCACATATGTAATATTAAGATTAATATTATTAAGAAGTGAATCAAACTCAGTCAATATTATTGACCAACCGGGCACTGTTAAAATATAAAAATCTACTTGTACAAATAACACCTTAAAACGTAAATATTGCAAAAACTGAGAGCTCTGATCAACACGCAGTAGTCCGTCCAGAAGGAGTTACAGTAATTATTAGTCCATTAATATATTTAAGTTTTTTTCTTCTTTTCAAAACGTATATTTCAATTTTCTTCTTAGAAGAAACTGCAAATCGACTCTTGGGCTTGGTCATTTATAATTATCTCGCATTGTTATGTAATACCTTTTCAAATTATATTCAAAATGAATATTTATTTTTCAGATTAACTAACCGTTTTTATTAGTTTCTTTTACAATTTTTTATTACAAAAAGTCACTTCCAACTCATCTGCCCGTGAACACAGTTAACGAAAAATCGAATCGTCAGGGAAATATATATTAAAACGCGTAGTATATTCTAAAAACGTAGAAGCACTATTATATAAAAACTTTGGTTTATTTTAAATATATAGTGGCGATGAACTTCGATAACGTTTTTATAAAATAATATAATAATAACAATCCATTATTCATTATATATTTATAATAAACAATATTTCTTATTCTAAAAATAATTTATTGGAACAAGCCTTATTAAAATTCCTAATTGCTAAAAAAATTAGTATCATACTTAATTCTATTAAAAAAGTTTATTATATGTGACCGATTATTAAATAATTAGAATTATATTACATAATAAATAAAATAGAAGAAATTGAGATAAACAAAAATAATCATTAATAATTAATTAGATCTGGTAGCAGTGGAGGATGTAAGGATGAAAAATAAGTATTATTATATAATAACTATATTCAAGTTATTATGAAGACTTATCAGTAAATACATTCTAAACAGATGTCTGTAAGTCAGCGGTCCATTTAAGATTCAATATATTATTAAGATACAGGAAATAAAAATATATATCGGCGCAAGATTGGGTCCGACGAATAGATAAGAGGTAAAAGAATAAAAAGTAATTGTTATGTAAAAAATAATCTATGTTTATTACAAAGTATAACTGCATAATACATTTTCTAAATTAAACAATGATTCCGTACCAACTTATGATTTATATCTTCCATAATGCTATATTTCTTAATTTTATTTCAATATGAATTTAATCAAATGTTGTAGCAAATCTGTCAGTTTAACATTTTGAACTATGTTTGAAAACATTTTCAAAATAGTCATGTTATAATGATGATTACTTTAAACCATGAATGAATGAACACTTATTTAATAATTATTTTTGATTTTCTATTTATACATCTTTATACTATTTATAAATGAAAAATCTGTTGCACGGGTTTGGTAAAATTTTGATGGAATGATATTGTAGACGAGGAAAAAGAGATAGGATAATTTTTATCTGATCTATAAAGAAATAAAAATGAAGTTGAAAATAAAGTAGTGTTTTAAATCCGATGAATGTTTAAAATTCTTAAAGTATACCATAAATAATAGATTGAATAAAGAAATGAAAAATGTTTGAAATCAAAGTAGAATCAAATTTCATATAATACATTCGTTGAAAACGTTAGTCATCACAACATATAACCTATATTTTCTCTTTTTACAAGCTTAAAATTGTCATTCAAATGTAAATCACGAGTAAGCAGAATTCTAATAAAGTGAAACGAAACAAACAATAGTATATGTAATTTGTATATATGTGGATTGGTGTTTGTATTTCGCTAATTAAATTACTTAAGTTCGTCTTTGTGTGGATTTTAACTAACTAATGTTAACTAAAACTCTCTTATGCTTGAGGAATTTTTAAATACGTGATAATGGAATTTCTATAACAAGTACATGTTTGAAGTTAATATTTTTTTATGAATTTTTATAATTAAAGTTTAATACATTGTTATTACATTAGGATCATAGGCTATGTATCATTGTAGAAACATCTTTTATTTATCTGAGACTTCAGAAGTAGACATTTAAATAATACTATTATTTTACCTTATGTATCTACTACTCGTTTTTTAAACTACATACTCCCAACGTTTCGGTTACCTTGCACCAGCCGTGATCACGGACAAGATGAATAGGTATGTCACTTTCTCTTGTTATTTATCATCGAATGCCAAGTATTGCAAATAATTGACATAATATTAGCTAGTCTCTTATAATTCTCATCGTTATCAAATTATAAAAGCTTATATAAATTATGTTTATTGACATTGTAACCAAATGAGCTAACAAACCAACAATAATAAATCTTGAGTTTATTAGCAGAATTAAAAAAGACTGATTTTTATTAAAAGAAATAAATTCCATAGAGAAACTAAATAAAAAAGAGGTATTAAAGATATTTTCACCAAAATACTTTAGTTACTTTTACCAATATAAGCTTATGAAATTCAAATGTGTCAAAGAAATAACCAAATCTAATTCTAGGTTGCTAGCTTGTTGCTCGCTTTGTTCATAAAAAAATAATTACGAAACACCTCTTTAAATATGTTTCACAACTTTAGTCTCACTAAGGTATTTTGGTATCCATAATGTAAAAATTGTGTTATAATACAAAAACTTATAAAAGAAACTTAATGTTGATACAAATGATATTCCCTGGCTGTAATATTAGAATGTAATAAGATATTCCTTATGTGAGATGCTTATGGTATAAGACTTCTAAAGTATAGTCATAAATTATAAGACCGTTGAATCCGTAGGGAAATGTCCTAGCAGCATTTTACCCATCTCTTAGGAAATATACACGTCAAAAGTATTGTTATCATATAAAAATATAGTATCAAAATGTTAACGACAGATTAAACGTAAGGGCTTGGTTACTTTATAGAGGCAGATTAATTTAATACAGGACCCTCTACAATTTCAGAAACAGAATATCTCTTTATAATGATTTTCTGAACTGCTTTCTTTGATATTTCACGAATAATACTATTGTGTACATATAAATATTCACACTGAAATAAATAAAGCGCGGTATACCCAATCCTAAAAATAAATTACCATTTGTATGGGTTTGCTTTGTATTAACAATTTTACAATTTGATTTTTTTTAAATTATCTGTATGTTAGACCACAAAAGAAACGGGAAATTATTTTTTTCATCAATAATTTAGGCAATACTTCTACTAAGATGTTTAATACTCTGCAACTCGTAACTGAATCTCCAGTCTACCACTTGCATCCTATTAATAATATTAAAAGGTAAGTTATTTAGACGAAGATAAGTTATCATATCATACAGAAGGCGCTAGTTCTCTTCATAATATGTAGCTTCCATGAAACATTAAAACATTATGAAAAACATGCTAAGGCTCAGATTATGAATTGTAAAGCCAATTGTTTAATATTTTTTACTTTTTAATTATTGTACAGAAATATTACTAACATAATTTACACTCTTATAACAAATAGTATACTGATGGCGCTAGTTAGTTATCATTAGAATTCCCAATAAATATTAGAACATAAATAACGTTAAGCTTAGGATTGTGAAGTAAACAACAATTTAAATCATTCAAAATTAATATTACCGACATTAATAAATTATGAGAAAACATACTACAATAAACAAATATAGCAAGAACATTAAAAACAAGCAGTATCAAGAATACATTTTAAACATATATTTTAAAAAGTACGTCTGAATGTCAATGTTATTATACAGGATGACTGGTGAATTACTATCAATATTTAAGGAGAATACTCGGTACATGATTCTCATTCGAATTATGTAAAAAAGTAGGTACTTAATTTTTGACCAAATTTTGGTATAAATAAATAAAGTGTGGACACGTTCCAAGTGTGGACGCGTGCGGCGGCGTGCTGATACAACACCACGCCGCCGCACGCGCGTGTGTGTGTGTGTATACCTAATCTGTAGGGTGTTCACACGATGCGTAATTAATTACATAACTTTTGGTTAACTTTACTTAGAGGTTTATTAATATTTATGTTATATTAATTTTTATTTTGTCATATAAGATCGTCTATTATCACGTCCTCAAGTATCGATAGTAATTCACCAGTCACCCTGTATAAATGATTATAAATATTACAGGATATGACAATAAAACGCATATTATGTATATAGGATTCTAACAAAAAACCATTTAAAAAATGCAGTTTGTTTTTTAAGCCAGTACTTTTAAATAATAAATAATAAATTCTGAATTTTTAGGCAGACGAAATTCTCGAGTAAAAATTGGCCATATCTCTTGACCACTGGGCAATAAATTTAGTAAACGTAATAATGTAGTGTAAGACGACCTACAGTTGCTGCAGTTTTTTGACCATGGTAAATCAATTAATAACAAATTAACATTGTGTAAGTATGTCTTTTAAATTTGTTTGAAAAGTAGAAGACTAATAAAACAACTTGGAAAAAATATAGTACAGCCTGGAAATACTTAAAAAATATGTTACATATTTTTGCTTTCTTACTTTACGTTAAAAATAAGGTAGATTTTTTTATACGTTAGGCCTTTGCAAGATAATTTTAAGTTATGAAGTTGATGTTTATTTTTTATTAAATCTTTATTTTTATAATAAACACCAAGCTTATCGTATTTGAAATCGAAAAAAAAACAAACATTGATTATTTCGAATCTATTGAGATGTCTTAGTAGTTTTATATTATTTTTTTAGTTATGAAATATGTAATTATCAGATTCCTTGTGGAAAAAATAAAAACGATATTTTAGTAGAATTACATAGTTTAACGGGTATAACTAAAAAAAAAATCTGTATAGCATGGACTGTTTTCGTTTGATACGTACATTTTCTTTGTGTAGGTACTTACCTTAGAAACTGTTGGTAATTATAATTTCCATCATTTTGTATGCTTAGTAAGAAAAATTATACAACATTACGTATAAACAATAATATTTTATTTTCGGACAACTCCGTTTCACGTGAGAGTAAGGACAATTTGTTGAAAATAGGAAGCAATTCACAGCCGTCTGTTACAAAGGGTCGTTTAAGATAAAAATAGTCGATTTAGGTTCTCGCCTCTCTAAATTGAAAGAAATGGTCTCCCTGAACAGAACCCAATAACTGTAAATTAAACCTAGCATAGTGGTGTTTAATGCACAAGTTAGGAATGTAATTTATGAGTTATTATTATTCCTTATTTCCCATATTTAATATCAACTTCATTTGAGAACTAATTAATTGACGAATTAGAAATAATTAATTACTTTTAAAAATACATATAACTATTTATAACAGACCTACTTTAACAGATTTTTTTTAAATTGTTGTTACAAAGTTTTCTTAAAATTAACATTTCGAGAGACAAAAGTAAAATGTCCCTGCCGTAATTCGATTTCAAGTAATTTAAAAGCGTTTTACGCTCATAATCCAAACTAAATCGAAAGACATATCATTATATATATCGGCGCTACCAGTTTTAATAACGGATGCGACATGAGAATAATTTGAGGCCGTCATCAATTATTATTAAACTTCATTAGTATTTATGATTATTGTTAAAAGTAAAACGAAATCAAAGGTTGTTGTTAAAAGTAGAATAGAACTATGTTTAAATCTTGGTATAAATATGACGTCTGGATACACGACGGCAGAATTCAGAGTTCAGTGAGTGCGTACCATTGAAGTATGTTATTGTGAAGAACCTTCGAGAAATACAGGAGCATTAAGAACAATTGAAGTTTCATTTTAAAATATCATAGAACGTACTAGAAGAAGTGACATTAGAGACGTCAGACAAAACCACGCGGCTGACTGACCTTGAATACTCTATCATGGCACATTTCCTTTTTAATATGACATACTAGATGATTAAAATATTTAAAACTATTTATTTAAAAACAATCAGATTAAAAGAGTGAACTGATAAGTTTCAGGAAAGTATTTGTGTATGTATATTGTGATCAATTTCGTCTTGATTCTTGGTGACTTTTATTTATAGAAACGTAGAAATGCCATCCACCGTAGTAAGTGTACTGTTCAAATGTGGATGTATATAGTAAATGAAAATAACTGGCTGGCTAAGTGGTCCAAAACTACATATTGTTTCTGCCAGCATACGATCTACAGAAATTTAAATTTAAACGGTTAAAGAGGCTGGTGCGACACTGATTTAATAAATAATCACACAAATGTGTAGGTCACACAGACCACTATCTATTGTAACAGTTAAACACTAGATTATGGATTAGCGTGAAAGAGACTTCTATTTGAATATACATATTATTTATTATAGTCATGAGTAATTTTGATGTAAAAAATGTTTTCTTTTAGATATGTGGGAAATTTAATTATTTCTTTATTGAGTACACTTTGACTACTCGTACCAACAAAATATTAATAAATATGTATATTATATTAAAATAAGACGGATATCGTTTAAATTTAATAATTTAGACATTTAATAAGATTCGTAAAACAATTTAACGATGTAACAGTTTTTTATATAATTAAAGGATTATTCAAAAACTTCTCTTCACAAATGGTCTCACGATAATTGTAATGAGACTTAATTAAGGAATCCCGAGAAAATTTAAGAAAATCCTTAAAATTTGTACGAATCCATAATACACTTTGAAGCATGGCATTACTTAAGGTATATTATGTGTTACGTCCATTGTAGGGAGACAAATTTTGTTATCTTGTTATTAATCAACTTCAAAAGAGGAGCAAGTTCTCTTTGTTGATGTATGTTATCATATTTCTCAAATAGAACAAGAAAGATATAAGAAACTCGTTTATAAATACAATCTTCTAACCTTACCTATCTTTTGTATGTAGATAAACGAAAACTACTTTATTTACGTTCAAACGATCTAGTTTAATACCCAATTAAATATACACAATTATGTACTATTTATAATTTTATTACTTTATTGGACGTTAGTAATGAAAAAAATCTTAAAAGAAGGAATGACGCGTAATTTGCCTTCCACGAAATTTTGAGTTCATGTCACTGATAATCGTTGTACATGAATGGCCATACAGTTAGTTCGGTTTAGTTATTACGAGTGAATATCTTGTTTATTTCCACGAACATTTTTGTGTCTTATTTCAATATTTTAAGACTCCATAATCACATATCAAATCACACTTAACGTTTTAAAACTTATAGTTTCATGATCTGTCCAAAATAAAATCTAAATACATAAAAATTTCAACTTATTATCAAGTTTGGATTTAATAATATTAATTCATTATTTAGTAGGATATGTTTTTTTAAAACATGAATTACAGAAATAAATCACAGTTCAAGAAATTAATTTTTTTACCATAACATTATAAAAACTTAATTAGTTTCATTGTTTGTTCATCCAGCCCTTAAGAAGTCTATATCGTCTTTTATGGCTAAGTTTCAGATTCTTTCTACAGTTTATACTCTTTTTATCTTGTCTTTTATGAATGACAACAACTTTATGTACTGACTTTACGTTTGAAAACTAGTTTAGCGGTAGCTTTTATATCGGTACAAAGCCTAACTTATAAAAGTATTCCGAGCCAGAAATGTATTCGATGAGAAAAAGATAAAAATAAGTTATTTTTCTGTGGTTCTGGATTATTTATGAAATTATTTTGGATAATTTCCAATTTAAGATTTGCAAACAATAACTTTTAGTAGCACGAAATCTCATTTAAATTGCTGTAACTATAGTTATTTTGTTATTAAAGATATTATTTTGTTTTGTTTGGGAACTGCGTAACATAAATATTATGTATGTCATCATATGTAGTAAAGAAATGCGCATAAAGCGTATGATGAATTGTGTGTCAAATTTGAATATAGTAACAAATTTTTGTAGTCACAGAAGGGAATATAAAATCATATGTTAGAAAGTCTAAATTTACAAAATTAATATATGATACTATCATGCACAGAATTCATAATGGTTATTAAATCTCTAGGGTATACATATTTGCTTATTTATATTTGCTTATAGGTGTACTATAACTATAAAAAGTCAAATATAAAGCAGAAAAATGTTTATGAGTACGACGTATTTATTTTGCTTGAAATTTTTTGAGCACGTCGGTATTCTAAATCCGATTATGCTACATAGCTCCACAGATTTTTACTTCTATATACATAAAGCTTAGCTAGTACAAATTTCACCAAAACATTAAGCTCGACTTTTGTGAAACATTTATAAATGTGCAAAGGAGAAGTATATATATGAATCTTTAAGTAGAACTGAATTCTCTACGATACTTTTCAGTCCCAAGATACCAATATCGATTTTATATTTTCAGCTTAAAGATTACAATTGTCTATTTAAAAATATATTATAAATTGATTATGTGTAACATTTAATATTAATAGAAGGGTATAATAATTAGTCAAAAACGTTGAAGTTGTGTAAGCAAACAATTATGTTTAGCTATTAAACCAAAAACTAAGTTTTACAAAAGCTTGAAGGCCTCATAAAGTACAAAGCGTTGCCAGTAAAGTTCCGTCATAGCGTTTTACTAACGATATACAACTCCTTTGGGAGACAAATGCTCAGCGCTGTTGTTTACATCCACTTTGACGTTACTAACTACTACTAATGACTTCGGAATAGAAGGTTTTTATGGCTTGTGTGATTTTAGTAGGTTCAAGTTGATGCAACAATATTTCATGGACAATTTCTTTTATTTTTATATTAATTGTATGCGACTAAATAAGAAAAATATTAATATACTCAAATGATTGTGGTTGATGATAAAAATGGTATCATATTAACATTATATTTAATTTATTAATAAAATAAGAATACGCTTTTAAAAGTAATATGTTTCGTGTCCATTTTTCTGCACGAAACACAATAAGAAAATTTAACGTCTAACTGTCGACAACTTTCTAGTGCTGCAGTACAAGAAATATACAAAATATTTATCGCTTTTAATACTGGAAATTATTTCTAACCAGTTTAATTTTTGCCTTCCATCTGAATTTAAGTAAATAAAAGTACAAATAAAAGTTAATTATTAAATTGTCATGATCCGTAGTTTTTTTTATAAAATATGAATTATTAAAACCCAAAATCATATTAAATTCAAAAATCTATTATAAAAATATTAAAATTACTACTACTAGATGTGGTAATGTGAGGAATCGTGTAACTGCAGTACTTAACTTTTCCTAATTAATCATTTAATAAAATAACTAACGTAATGGTTGCTAAATACAAGATTGCATTAAAGAAGCATTTATGTACTCTCAGTCTTTGGGGTGTTTAAACAATTTTACCCAAAATATATTATTGCTCTAACGTGAAAGTTGTATTTTTTATCAATTTCAAACGAGTGTATTCCCAATTCATGAATATATTGTCATTAATTTACATACAGAATACAATATACATAAAATACAAATTTTATTGCTTATATCTATAAATATATGTATAATCTTTAGTAATACTTAGAGCATAATAAATTAAGGAAATATAATAATATTGTATAATAAGACCATATAATAAAAATGTATCACAGCAACTCTGCAATTTGCAGCTAATGAAACTTGAGTTTGTCTTAAGACGTTGAAGTAGTTTTGTTGAGTTCATTTTGTCTCACACAAATTGATTCACCTCAGCCCGAGCTTCTCGATCAAGTTCACTGAGTCTGTTTCTCGTGTACTGTATGCTTGCTGCCAGCCTTCTACAACAAAGACATACAGTATTTTTTCAAGTCAATATCATGGGTACGCTTGCTCAAGATACCTGATAGTAATAAAAATATGATCACGAAATAGTTTACTATCACTGAATTACCATTTAGTTATGTTCATATTTATTACCAAACACCAAAAATAATGACAAAATTAATATCAATAAAGTATTAGAAACAGAAGATCAAGGAAGAAACTTCGTAAACGGACCTGATCTCATGAAACGAGTAAAAAAATCACACGAAGTTCTCAAAACTCTAAATTTTAAATTGATATGTAACTCATTAAGTTTATGAAATAACTTGATGCAATTATGAAGAACTAGCTTTCCGCCCGCAGCTTCGCCCGCGTGGAGTTCGGTTAGATCGCGTTTCCAAGAGAACCTTTCAAAAATCTGGGATAAAAACTATCCTACGTTCTTTCTCAAGGTCAACTCTATCTCTGTACCAAATTTCATTCAAATCAGTTCAGTGGTTTAGGCGTGAAAGCGTAACAGATAGACAGACAGAGTTACTTTCGCATTTATAATATTAGTAGGGGTAATGATTCCGTATTTATCGAAGAGTTACAGTAAAATCAGCTATATTTGACCCACACAAATACGTTCTCGTATGTATACAATAAGTAACTGAGTTTTAGTGTACTCACGTAAAACTTCGCTTCCCACTGATGTTTTGGATGCATGTATGATGGGTAACGTGATCTTTCCCTCTGATAAATCTTCACAGAAACTGCCGTTGCTGTTTAACTGGAATAGTAAAACACATAATTAATATGATATAATTTTTTTTCGAAGAAAATATAATGATCATCATTCATTGGAAAAACATTCACATTTCAATTAAATTTCTTTAAAACTGTTATGATAAATTTAAATTTTGTTGTAAATATAAAGTCTGTTTAATGTATAATATTATCAGTGATTTGTTCGTTCATCTGATAGTAACGATATTTATTTACATAGGACAGATTTGTTAAAACGTAGAGGTTAGAAAAATGTTTTAGTTATATATTACTCATATGTGTCATCTTTTTGTATTGATCCTCAGTTGGACAAATGAAGTTTTGCTCCCAATAAATCTCAGTGCCTTGTTCCTGCCACATTTCGTGTACTTGATCCACGAATCCAATGACTTTCTGTAAAAAAAATATATCTTATTCACTAAATTACTATACATAGTCTACATTATTGTATAATTTTTTTTTACAATTTTCAATTACACTTTATGAAAGGATTTCGTTCTACCATTTATACTTTAAGTTACTTCTGTTAATTCTTCGTTACATCAATAAATAGTTATAATCAGACCGAAGCATCTGGTACTAACTCGAGGTCTATTTTCATTGACTCCGCCATTACTTGAACAGCACAGTTGATGGTCAAGGGAACACCGTAGACCAAATGTGCTGTTGGTTTTCCTCGACAAACTAAAAAGTTGTCCTGGATATCATCGATCCTTTAAGTTAATAAAAATGGTATTATAACTTATATTTAATTAACAATCGCTAATTTTTAAACTGAAAAGAAATTAGTATAAACTGGTCTCTTAAACATTTAATATTTTACTAATAATTTCAAAGCGGGATTTCGTCTAGAATTGCGGGACGGTCCCGCAGAATGCGGGACGGTTGGCCGCCTTAGTCAAATTATAAGAGTAGAAGTGATAGTGAAGTTAATTACAAAGTGAAGTGTAATAATTTATATTTATTTCGGTAATCCAACAGTGCTTATAATAATGATATGTTAATACATAGATAAACAATACTAAGTCCAATACAGATTTACACAGTTAAAAGTAAAAGTGTAAACGTAAACATAACTTAAGTACTAATTAATGAGGGATCACAAAACGATTAACGAATTAGCAAGACTGTTCGTTGTGTGTGTACGCTTGTGTAAGTATGTGTGTGTGTGTGTGTGTGTGTGCGTGTGTAGGTCAGTGTGTTTGCATTTGTGTGTTTTAATAATAAATTAAGATGTCACACTTTTATTTAAAGCCTTTTTAAATTCTGATTTCTTCATTTTGAATATGTCTAAGTGAGAACATAAGTCGTTATAGGTAGTGGCTAAACGATGTACTAAGAAGTTGCTTCCGTATTTTGTGCTCATCGCCGGTGTACTAAATAATATTGTCCGACGAGTACGTCGATTTGGTAGTCGGAATTGTACCAAGGATAACAATTCGTTGCAGTCTATTTCGTTTGACAGAAGTGAATAAAGCATCATCATATCATAATGCTTGAGACGCGTCTCTAACGTATCCATGTGGTAATGGCGGCAAGCCTCAGTATAGTTATCAAATATTTTATGGTCTTTGTAGCTAAGATACCCCATAAATATTTGAATGCTTCCAACTCTGTCTTTATAAATATTGTACTGCGGTGACCAAATTGTGCATGCGTATTCTAATAAGCTGCGAACATATGCAAAGTTTAAGATTTTAAAACATTCAATACTAGAGAAACTGACATTCACGTGTTATATATCCAAAATGTCTATAAGCTTTATCAGTTGCGATATGTATTTGCTCATTCATTAACAATTTCGAGTCTAACTGAATTCTAAGATCGCGTATAGAATTGTTTTCTGGAATGTCAATGTTATTAATGTAGTACCTATAATTAAACTTAATTATTTTACGAGAAAAGGTTATGTGAGCGCACTTTAATATATTAATTGTAATTTTATTACTATCGCAATATTTTGCATAAGTATCTAGGTCTAGGTAGTTGAACTAAGAGGCAATCAGGAAGAGATTTTATGTTTAAAAAAAATTTGGTGTCATCTACAAAACATAACAAATCGGGAACGCTGTATAGATGTATAAATATCATAAACATATACATTATATATATGAAGATATTGCTTCCTTAATTCTTTATTTTTCAACTTTTAGAATTGCAACATTTCAGAATTATTTGTATTAGTATATTATGTCAGTATTAGTAGTAGTGGTGGTAGCCTAGAGGTTAAAGGCCCGCCTCTCATACATGAGGGTGCGGGTTCAATATGTGCTGATTAATGATCAAACCTTCTCCATGTGGGAAGAGGCCCTTTGCTTAGCAGTGGGCTCTGATAGGCTGATGATGATGAGTATTATTTATGTTCTAATAACGGTGTATCTTACAAGCTGTGCCCGCGACTTCGTCTGCGTGGAATTCTTATTTCGGGCATCATATTTCTTTCTGCAAACAACGTCTTCATCTTTATGAATTATACCTGTTGCCCGCGACTTTATCCGCGTCAATTTCTGTTATTACTTTAGACAATTTAGTTTTTTTAAAAGAACATATTTATTTATTTTAAAGTAGATACTTCTGCGTCGTGTTTTACACATCATGCGGCGCTTATGATTTTTATATCGGAGTTATCTATACTAATATTATAAAGCTGATGAGTTTGTTTGTTTGTTTGTTTGTTTGAAAGCGCTAATCTCCGAAACTACTGGTTCGAATTGAATAATTCTTTTTGTGTTAGATAGTCCAGTTATCGAGGAAAGCCGTAGGCTATATAACATCACGCTACGACCAATAGGAGCAAAGATGTAGTGGTAAATGTGTAAAAACGGGAGAAATTATTTCATCTTTGAAGCCTTTCGTTGCGTGCGACGTCAAAACGGTTCAAGATACACAAAAAATATGTATTAAAGAGTAATAGCTCTTTTAATGATCTAAAAAACAGTCCAGGACAGTATATGTCTGTCTTTTAAGATTAACTCACAAAAATCGTTTTTATGGTACCTAATTTGGTCGAAATAATTTGTTTAAATTGTATCAACATAATAATATTAATCTTTATTCAAATAAACAAATAAATATGTTGTTGGTTAAGAGTACTTTATTGTGAATTTAAAAAAAATGGTTTTATCCTGAAAATTCTACGGGAGCTCGACCATTCCGAAAATCCCGCAAGAACGGGAACTATGTGGGAAGAACCTAAAATATGCCGGAAGTCACTATTCCACGCGGACGAAGTCGTGGCAAAAGCTAGTTTTAAATAATTCTTCGGATTCGGATCTCTTAGATAACAACGCTCAAGGTCATAGTGTTACATAATCTAGGAATATGGAATTGACTTGATAAATAAAAGTGTATGAATATAAATACATAAAGTCATTTAAATAACATAAAGAGAAAATGATCAAAACATTGAATCTCTATTTGTATGTAAATATTTCTGTTTGTTTCGTGATACACTGGACGGTCCGCACCCGCCGCTGTAAGTCGGAACACGACGACTTGAATTACTTATAACAGGAAAAACTACGGATGTTAAGAACAATATTATATAAAGATATGTTTTATATACAATCAAAAACACAATCACATGTTACAAATGTAAACACATAAACCAAAGATCCGTTAAACACATGTTAATTTATATTTACTATTTGTAAATTATACACAAAATCATTATCCAACATTCTTATAACATTATTGTTAAGCAAACGCTTTCAATTAAAATACTAAAATAACATTGAACATTTCATCTTCTGTATACAAAAATAAATTAAACACGTTATTGAGTCTTACGAACTTCACGTTTGTGTAAGAAACATATAATATAAAGATGTACTTATATTAATTAAATTATATTTTTACTTAACGATTCTCACAGGTGTTCCGAATAATAACTAAATCCTATATGTTTATTAAACTTGTTTTGGACTTCAAGTTACTTTAAGTTGCTACTTACAAGTTTTGTCTTACAATATTTTGATAAAATAACTATTTGAAGTGAAAAGTGTCGACTGTAAGGAAAATTTTCGCTTTACATTGTGTATCTCTAAATTTTTGAATTTCTTTGAACAGTATAGAAGAAAACCATTGAAGGAGCGCTTACAAACCGGTTTTGTATTATGAAATGGATTCAAGTATTCTGACCAATTCATACTATACGTTCTCATACATATTAATTGGTGCAAACGATTAAAGGACTGAAATGAAAAGAATATACCTATGGAACATTTCTTTAGGCAGTGTGTTTGAGAAGAAAAATGTGTATAAAAATGTGTAAAAGCTAAAATCGTGAATAAAATTTTGCAATATTATAATTATTTATGATATTAATATCTGTAATAAACATTCGGGTAATATCAAGAGAGACTGTTTAAGCCATACCTACTATCCTTAGCCAGCGCTAGTAAAAACCCAACTGATAAAAATTTATTATGTATTTATTTCGAACAATTCATTAATAAAATATGCGTTATCTCAGCGAAATGAAAATCTCTTAACGCAATAAAAACAACATAATTATAACATTAAGTATATGGACACTTGTTTAAAAATATTTTTTCATGAAGCTAACATTTTCCTATGTCGCATTAAACAACTACTTCATTTAATGTATTAAGATCTTAATGGAGCAAGAAACAAATTTACATACACTAGTAAATATACAAACCACAATAACTTCAACTGATTAATTAATACTACTCGTATTATCTGGTCAGCACAATGTTTAAATAACCGTTATCGTTGTATTATCTATACATATTTACTCTGCAAGTCTTTAATTATAAATATATCAATAAAGAGGATTACAATCTATCTCGTGAGCCTTGGATGTATTGTGGGTATATTTAGTATCAACCGTAAAACTTTATAATACTTCAAACCTTAAGTATGAAGCTTATCTTTATACTTACTTTTATACTTTATAACCACTTTCACATCTCGTTTTCGATATAGTCAGTGAATTAATATAAAATGAGGTCAAAAGTACTATTAAAATAGACTTCGATCAAGTGAAGTATTTGTTGTGAAGTAATTTTCCTTAACTTTATAAATTTAAAATATAAACAGCGAAAAGAAGAGTGTGTAATAGACAAATAATGGTATCTGGAAACAATATTTTATCTGTTAATTTTAAATAGAACTTGTATTACACTTTAAAATTTTTATTAAGAAGGCTTTTTGACAGAAATAGCCTATTTATGTATCTTAGGAGCCAGGAATTTACTTAGCAACAAACTAAATTGAATGACTTCAAATGTTTGTAAAAATTAAACTCCTCATATAATCATCAAGTAATATTTTATTTATTAATATATATAATTACTTTATAAAGAAGTTAAACAACATAATATACTTATCAGGATAATAAACTAGAAGCTAACACGAGAAGCTCCGACCAATATTACTACAAGATAACATCTTCACTCTGTTGTGGCCTAAGGAATGCTTTGTAATTCTTATCCACACCACTGGGAATTAAAACTATTTGATTCAAATTTAAAATACATGGATTCTAAATAAACATTGCATATACAAATAATTCCTAAGTAACAAAATTATTTTTGTAATAAATAAAGTAATAAATTATATCTATAATATTTAAACAAATAATAGTGTGCCATCTTTACATTCAACTTGTATAATTAATAAAAACGAAACATGCAATAAATACATAATCGATTTATTATAACCTGTGTAATATATACGTACATACATATGTTAAGGGACCATCAGTTAGATAAATACTATATAAAAGATTGTCATATTCATAAATCAATAAGTTGTGTACAAATAATATCTGAAAGATTCAAATCATTAATCAGTTTGTGAAGACCGTCTATTATGTACGCTCGACTATTTACAAAAAAAAAAATTGAAAACTTTTATGAACATAAATATAGATAATGAAATCCGTAGAATAAAGTTAATACCATCCAGTTAATTAATATAATCAGAAGTAAATTGGTGTACCTTTTCCTTATGTATAAAGTATTAACTTGAAATTCGAATATAACGTTGCGAGAGGTACGACAAAAATACGATACAATTACATATCAGAAATATCTGATCGAAAATACTTTAAATTATAACTTATTAAATTATAATTAAATAACACTTTTTATATTTTTTATAACGTGTGTGGAATTATCGAAAAATTCTTGAAATGTATATTGTTAGTTTTCGATGTCCTATGATTATAATTATTTTAATTGTATTAAAACCACATATTTTTTTGTAAAACAGCATTCAGCATTATGAGTCGATAATCATAAGTTTTCCCATAGTTTAGTAATAGATGAAAAACATTAAAATCTCGAAAAGAATTCAATACTTAATACATATATACTGCCGTTGTTTGCTTCGTTTCCTAATCTCATCTGATATTTAATGTCAAATAAAATTTGACAAATATATTGTTTATAAAGCAGGACTTCCAATCTGTTGTTTATATAACTAAAGTGTTTATGTAATAAGCATTCTGAAATTGGAATGATAAATAACTATTTTTATTTTTGATAAAATGTTGTCTTTACTTTAACCCTTCCTAATTTTCCGTATTTCATTTCGTATTTTATAATTCGTCTCTAGAAATAGTTTTTTGTATTAATTAGCTAGAAGATATTTTTGCCATCAATCGATTTTACAAAATAACTTAAAATTTGATTAATAAAAAGTGCCTTACTCCTGATACTTATTTGTTTTGATCCATTGTACACACATGATTGTAGGTGATTTTTTTTTACTATATACATATCACACTTGTGTTATACTGAAAATATGTCTCTTTGTGAAGAAATTGAGATGAGTAGATAAAGTATTATAAAACTAATTTAAAGTTATTTAGATCATAATCTTCTGTTAATGTCAACAGGAGCTATTACTATCCAAAAACACACAGTTTAACACAAACCAAAGAACCAACTAAGTATTGTCGCCAGAATTAAGAATAATAAATTATAATTCTGAAAAAATATTACCCAACAGTGGTTAGAACATAATCATTTCCCTCCTTATATAAACCAATAAACTGACTGAGAAGTTCTAATATAAAGTTTCTCAGAAGTTAGTAATATTAAATGTCTAGAGGTGAATGTAATGATATAGATTCAAATACAAATATTTACTTTCATATATAAGAATGTGAATAGCGACATTTGGTCGTTGTAATAACGTCGGTTTAATAACTAGCAAACACATACAGTAGAAGTGATATAAATTCTTAATTATTTAATATTTTTTATATCAACGATGGCAAACGACCAGTCTTGCTCGATGGAAGGTAGTCACCATCACCCGTAGACATCTGTAACATAAAAGATTTTGAGAATGAGTTATCGGTTTTGATTGAACAGGGAGAGAAAATGGGGGAAAAGGGTAAAGGGCAACCGGCTCTCTCAATCATCGGACGAAACACCTCCATTAAAGGCAACTGCAAGCCGATCTTCTGTGTGATGGTGGTACTTCGAGGTCGAGCTAGACTATGTTCGAGTTGTAGTTACTGACCACAGCTAGGCTCTATCACCATAAAAATTCTTCATTTACATATGAATAGAAATTAAACATACATATGTATAAAATGAATTGTTAATAATATAAAATTAATGTCATACTATAAAATTAATTGTTGAATATACTCGAAAAATATATGAGTATTTTGACAACGAATCAAAATAAATCGGACATTGTTTGTTGTTTATTATCTCCTATTCTCCTGTATGATTGTAGATAATGCATTTCGTCCACATTGTTATTTGGAACGAACAAAAGGACCTGTTTCTTGAAATTTTAGAAATTTAAAAAATATTCATTTCCAGTAATATTAATTTAATATTATCATAAAATTTTGTTATTGAACGCAATCCGTCTTTCTGGAGTCTATTTTAACTTTCTGTACTATATTCTAGTAAAGTCTAAAAGTAAGTAAATGATTATTATTTCTGTTACAACTTCCACGAAGAAGGAACTTCAATTCTTACACCGTCGTCTTTGTTTAGTTTCTAATAACATTGCCAAAGGTTATGCATAAATTATGCATAAATTATGCAAAGGTTATGCATATATATGCATTTCTCGAATAAGTTACTAGATAAAGTTTCAAAGTCAACGTCAAAAGTACTAATTTTTAAAGTCTTTTTTGTTAATTTAGTTAAATTTCAGAATTAATTTTAATAGTTGATGACGTACTATCTACGTATTTCATTTATTCACATTATTATTTATTACTCTTTTTGTTGTTTGAGGTTCAGGTCAGATATACATATTTGTATGTATTACTAGAAGCTCTAAAAGCATGCATAATTTATAAACCAATCTCCATTGTATGTTTTATAATACGTTTATATTAAGTTTACGTTATACGTTTATATTATATTCAATAGACAATTTTAAATAATTTTCTGATAGACGTAGTCATCAATAAGTACAGTGGCAAAATGTTTCACAGAGTCTGTGTGAATGACAGCATTAATTAAACTAAATAATATATTTAAAGTTTCAACCGTTGCATTTGGTTACCGTTATATATGGAACTATAAATTTTGTGATTTTGTATATAAAATTTTTAACACTATTATAATTTTATTTACACTTTTGTAAGTTACAATTTTCACATTTTCTTCCATAAATGTATTTATAATATAATTTTTAGATTTCAAAAACTTGATTAAAGTGTACGGTAAAATATTGTATTCAATAATTGAAAATTTTATTTAACGTGGATCGGTAGCAGCAGGAGTGTAGCTTTAATAAAACAATATTATATTTAAGGAAGGCTAACTACAAAAGAATTTATCTCAGCGGAGTCATGTTCTATTAATGGCGCTGCTTTTAATGTATTTATAAGAGAACTGTTTCTCTTCAACATATACGTTAAAATTTATTTATATATTATAACTAGAAGACCCGGCGAACTTCGTATCGCCCTATAACCAAGAAATATCTGTTACATTTTTTATTTATATTTTCAAAGTTTACCTATTAAAGCCATAAATCTCCGTATTTTGAAGTGTGACAGAATGATTGACATATTAGTTAGTTGTCAAATCTAATGTAAAAAAAAAGCGTTTGTGTCAACAACTACTAATAAATTAAAAATTAATTAATTAAAACAAATCGTAAATTTCTTGCTCAAATAATTTCACTGATGACTGTATACGCTTTAAGTTAAATTAGAATCATAATATTTGTAATATATGCACGACGAATTAAAACAGAACATAAAGTTACATACATATAGTATAAAGTAGTTAATAATTTAAAATAAAGTAATGATTTATTCACATATTTCATATTTATAATCAACTACACACAGCTTTGATTATATTATTGTTAATTTTAATACTTTTGTGCTTATACTCTTTAACAAGAGACTATTCGAATACTAGCCAAAAAATAAAAGCGACCTTTCTGATCGTTAATTAAAACGGTTACTATATTATAGTTATGTGTGGATTTAATACTTTCGATAATCATTAAGAGATTTTTCAAGAGAAGTGTGTAAAAAATAAAACTTACAAAAATTCAATAAAATTATTTCTGTTTCATTGTCGTGTGTTCCAAAACTGCTATTCGTTTTTAATCTATTTATATATAAAAGAAAGTCGTGTTAGTTACTCCACTTATAACTCAAGAACGGCTGAACCGATTTAGCTGAAAATTGGCAGGGAGGTTTAGAGTTTATTAGAGGCAAATAATTCTTTAATTTTCCTTGATATACTTGTCACTAGGAATCCTGACAATACTTTGGGACATTCTGTTCATAGAAAACTCACATATACGGATAGGTATTCCAATGGTAGCTCACACCACCACATTATCTAGTTACCTAGCTTTGACAAATCTTTTTTCAGATAGCCCAACACCTTTGTACTAAAGCAATACGCCAGGATTTAGAGCCATACGCAAGGAATGTAAAAAAAACTTTGGCGATAAATAATAAATAACAAGACCAACTGACATACATTCTTATTTCATTTGTCCGTGATCACAGTTTCTGCAAAGTAACCGGAACGTCGCGTCGGGAGTATTTAGTTTAAAATAATATAATACGCGTCGGACAATCCGAAAGATATTAGTTTCATAATAAAGCGTTGTTAATTATTATCAGAAAAGTAAACAGACTCAATAAATGTGAAAACATCTCAACTCGTTTACTATAACTCTGAAACTAGTGGATAATATTTTATTACAAAATGTAAAAGATATTCTTCATATGACGTATAACGTAAATATAAATGTCACAATTAATGTCTCTCTAGAAACAAGTCTGAGAACGTAAATATAAGAGTATCTTTATTATTAGCGGTAGAGGGCGCGACTGTGCCAGCATAAACATTAGCTCCGTATATATTTTGAAATAAAAATCATAAAAGTAAAACACATAGTGAAAAACCAGTGTAAAAGTATAAGAGACAAGTAAAATTAGTGAAAGAAAGTTACAATATAAACTATTCATTATTTTAAAACACGATAAAAGTGGTAGAATAGACAATAACAATAAAGTGTTTTTTTATGGTCATAAAAAGAAGTTGTCTCAAGCTACTCATTCTGTGATTTATGTAACTGTCTACTGAGAGGAACCACGGCCGATCTAGCGAAACTAAGTTCCATAAAATTTAGAAATACAATAACCTAAAAATCAAAGTATTGCCAAGTCACTTAATAGTACCACCAACTTTTTAATAAAAGCGCCATCTAACGGAGTGTAATACGCTAATATCGTCAATATCGATAATTCATAGTAGCCGAGCAGAAATCCTACGAGCCTACTTAATACTGCCACACGTCAACAGAGGGCGCTAAACAAAATATGGATGAAATTAATGATATGTTAAGAAAAATGCAAGAAAAAATGAGACAGCAAAAAGTAGACATGGTTGATGGTAGCCATGAAAAAAGACATTAAAAACACAATCAACAATAATATAAATGAGAAATTTAAGAGTTTGGAAAACAAAAACTTACAACTAGAGCAAAACTTGAAAACACAGAAATTGTTAATCGATAACTTTGAAAGGTTCAATAGAAGAAAAAACCTGCTGTTTTTTGAAGTTGAAAAGCGAGAAATTAGCTATTAAGATTTGGAGAAAAAAGTTTTAGATATCATAAACAACATTTTGAGCATCAAATGTGAAAAGCATTACTTAGAATCTGTAAGAAGACTTGGAAAAAAAAGCGATAAAATCAGACCAAAAGCTAGTTAACAATATTTATGTATATTTTACACAGTAAGTATGTCAGCGCTATTTCATTGGTTTTCTAAGGAAGCCTGGTTCATTAACTTACACTTAAATTAAATTTGTCACAAGCAGTCACATTAATTATTTTGAAGATTTTTGTTATTTAGGTTTCAAATACTTTAGAAAGGCTTTTAACGGTTTTGAGATGCTTCAATCAATTCAATCACTTCCGGTCGGTACCACGCCTTTGAAAGAATTTATAGATTACATATCTTACTACTTTAAATTTTATTATAATACATTAAGTTTTATTTATTGATAATGCATTTAAAAAGCTAAAAGTTAGGAGAATATACCTATTATGTGAAGTCTATGTTACAATTCTCAAACAAATTAAAAAAATATGTATTAATAAATTCATTATGATTATGACATTGATACAGACGAAATACTGTCAGCTATATCCACAGTTACTTGTTCTATAACCAAAATTACTTACATATATGTACCTGAATTGAAAAACCAATGTTTAATTAACATTTTTATTTTTAAATGTAAGACATTCATAAATTCGATGAGACTCTTCACAAATTATGCAAGTTAATTGATTATTTTTTATTGGTACTAGTAAATGCTCTAACATAAGAAGGTTTTCCTGAGCGATAATTCGATTTAAAATTATGATATTGATTTTTATGATGATTATTTTGTGAGTAAGGCTTTTTTGATTGTATACTATGATTGGAAATAGGCATGGTCCTTTGAGGTTTATTGTTATTATCGGATTTACCACGATTCAAGGCTTCTAGAACATCTGCTGGGTTAGTCAAGAACTTATTGAATTGTTCAAGTGTTGCAACCTCATTTAATGAATTTCGTAATTCTTCCCGTTCTGATTCTGATTCGGAGGCTATAGGTTGTATGTTAAATAATTCAGTTAAATGATAGTTAATTAACAATCGCTTGTTGTCGTATCGCTTGCAAAGCAAAGACCAGGCTTCTTTGTAGTTAGAAGATGACACTTCAATATTTGCAATTACTCGTGCCGCATCTCCCTCGAGATACGAAATTAAATAATGATATTTGTGAATATCGGATACCGAAATATACGTCATCAAATTTAGCGATTTGAATTTGTGGCAACTTAAAGCCAAGACTATCAGGATCATGATGGTGATGGCACGAGGTTGCAGGAGCTTAAGATTTACGTCGCGCTTCAGATTGTATTTTCGCATTTTCAATGAGAATTTTAGATGTTGCTATGCAAGAAATAATTTCGCTTTCGATTCCATCTCTCTCATTGATCTCAGAGTCTAAGTTTTGATAATTTAACTCCATTTCAGTTTGTAAATCTTCAAATTTAGTAGAAAAAATTTCAAATTTATTTAATTTTAAAGATAATTCTGCTACGCTACGAGGGGAGGTCAATAAGTTCGCGGAATGAACGGGAAGGGGGTTGAAATTTAACACGAAACTATTTTTCCTTTTCAATATAACCTCCCTCAACCTTAATACATTTTTCGGATCTCACAAATAATTTATTAATACTATCGAAAAAAATTATTTATCTTGGCTATCAAAATGGGCCGAAATTGCGGACTTGACTTCTCAAATTTTTTTCCACGCAGCTTTTTTTCATTTTTGAAAACAAATAATAGTCGCTGGGGACTAAGTCTAGACTGTATGGTGGGTGGTGTAATTTTTCGAATCCGCATCGGTGAATGGCAGCCGTCGCAACATGGCACGTGTGGACTGTTGCGTTGTCGTGCAAAAGGAGTACACCTTTTGTCAGCTTTCCTCTTCTTTTTTCCTTGATAGCTTCTTTCAATCTATCTAATAAAGAAGCGTAGTATTGTCCCGTTATAGTCACAACACGATCTTTATAATTGATCAGCAAAATACCTTCTGTATCCCAAAGGACAGTCGCCATGATCTTTCCGGCCGATTGTGACACTTTAAACTACTTGGGAGGAGCTGTGCCTTTTTTATGCCAATGTATCGATTCTCGCTTCGATTCAGGTTCATAGTGGTGAACCCAGGTTTCATCACCAGTAACAATCCGGTCCATAACTTCATCCTTATTCTCCCCACAGAGCTTCAAAAACTGGCGAGAACACTCGACACGCTCGCTCTTTTGAAGTGGCGTGAGCATTCTTGGAACCCATCTTGCACTGACCTTAGTCATCCCAAGATGATGATGTTGGATATTTAAAATGCTGGTTTCGGATACTCCAACCATTGCTGCAAGTTGTTTCTTCTTCAACCGGGCATCTTCCAATATAAGTTTTTCTACTTTTGCGACAATTTCCGGTGTGGTGGCCTCAATCGGTCGTCCGGGGCGGGGGTCATCTTCAATGGACTCTCTCCCTTGTTTAAAAAGTCCATGCCACTTGTAAATCATGGTTTTACCAGGGGCAGAGTCCGCGTAAACTGATAACAGCTCTTCAAAAATCGTCTGAGCGGATTTTCCTTGCTTGGTGAGGAACTTAATAACGGCGCGGTGTTCAATTTTCTCCATACTCACTGACTTCTTCCCGATTCACTCGTTTGCAGGTTAATAACTCAAAAGTTTATGACCCGATTTGGTTCAAACTTGGTATATATACTATTAATGAGGTGTTGAACAAGTTACTACCTGGACGAGTAAATCAACCCCCTCCATCCCCTCCATTCCGCGAACTTTTTGACCTCCCCTCGTAGTACTAGATAGTTGAATTGACTCTAATGTTGTTAAATAATTTTTAAATTTTGTAATCTGGCCTTTTATGGAACTACGTTTTAAGCTGAACTCCTTATATTTAATAATAGGTTCATCTGAATCAGTAGCCATGACTTCGAATATTAAAATTAAGTTAATTTACAATATTGAAAATTCGAAAAGTTATTAATTTATCTCACTTAGCTGCACTGGAGTAAATTAAATGCGTCGTCACTCTCCTCCTTTCGGTGATACTCCCAGCAAAGAAACCGGTGCTGCGTCGCTAATAGCTCGATGCACAAAACCAGCGTCCTGCCAGGCACCTGGAAATTTCGGCAGAAAGGATGACTAAAGGTGAAATAGTATGGTGCTATAAGAGTGCAGCTATTTGGTTATTTTGTTTAGCTATTTAGTGCAGCTATTACCATTATATTTGGTTATCAATCCGGCTACTAAAAACATATTATGTTATTTAGGATTCCAATAGTTCGAAAGTAGACTAATGTGGCCGGAGCTGTTAATTTATACAGAGCGTAAAAACAACAGCGGAAACCTATAGCTGAGACTTACATATACATATGTAGTTAAAGAATTTAAAGTAGATTGAAGGCAAAATAACTCAAAGTAATAAAATAGTCTATTAATTTAAAGAGAACAGCAACCATTCTTTTAATAATTTTTGACATTTATTTCTATTAAGATGATATATATTTATAAGTTTGTTAATTTTATTGTATAATCTTGAGCTAATAATATAATAATGTCTCCCTGCAAGTTTACTTCTGTGTTTTTCAATTTGGAGTATTATATCTACTCTCCTTTTATCACGATTATCAACATAAGTTAGGTTCTTGTGTTTGCGTAAAACAGTTTCATAAATAAACAGTTGACGATAATAAATAATAACAGAATAATTTTTAAATTTTGTAATCTGGCCTTTTATGGAACTACGTTTTAAGCTTAACTCCTTATATTTAATAATAGGTTTATCTGAATCAGTAGCCATGACTTCGAATATTAAAATTAAGTTAATTTACAATATTAAAAATTCGAAGAGTTATTAATTTATCTCACTTAGCTGCACTGGAGTAAATTAAATGCGCGACTCACCTCCCTTCGGCGATACTCCCAGCAAAGAAACCGGTGCTGCGTCGCTAATAGCTCGATGCACAAAACCAGCGTCCTGCCAGGCACCTGGAAATTTCAGCAGAAAGGATGACTAAAGGTGAAACAGTATGGTGCTCTAAGAGTGCAGCTATTTAAATAACTTAGAGTATGACTACGTATTGCACGCACATGAACACGTGGCACTATGATGAAAATGTATAATTATTATTTATTTATTGTATTTTTAAAAGGGATATATTTCGTAGTATCGTAATCGTTCTAGCTTAGATTAACTTTTAGTGTTTTATATAAATTTTGAAATAATTCAAAAAAAATGTTTTAAAATAATGAGAGAGTGATTTTGTTTATTATTAGTAATAAGAAGTTGAATAAGACTATGAACTTGAACTTAAATTCGTTTGACCTTGTGTCGATGTGTGTGTGTGTGTAATACCTACACGTAAACAATTATTAGAAAAAAATAATAATTTTTTAGCTTAGTTTAAATTCTTTACATTTTCATTTAATTGCAAAAATACTTTAACTTTTATAAGTTAAATAAAAACATTTAAAAGCGTTCCTCTTCAGTTTAATTATATAGAAAATTTACTTACAGAATAAAAATCTTTCACAATTATTTATATTTAAAGGGATGATGTGCAATCAGTTTAATGAGAAAAAAAGAACCGCAAATGTTAGACATTATGTGAATACCTCTAATACAATTTTACTTTTAATATAACGAAGTTTTGTATCTTCATACAAAGGTTTTGATCTCTATGGAGCAGCGTTATTACATTTTTATTATTTACTTTACTAGTCTGCTTTGTAAGTTCAAATATTTATATAAGTTACAATTTTTTTTATTCTTAGAAAATATACTTACTTACCTCCTACTCCTAAGAGCCGGAAATCGTACCTGATGCTATATAATATTTTTAAATGTACATATAACTAGTCTAAAAAGACATCCAAAATGAAGATTCCAAAATAAATGGTAATGGAGAAAATTTATGTTCTGCTTAGACGTTTCAAAACTCTTACCAATATTTCATTTTAATATTTTAGTTTTATTTAAAAAAACATACATACACCTTGAACGATTTGCGTATAATTTAAGTATAAAGGTTCTGGCCGGCCCCATAAACAGACCAGTAAAGAACTACATATATTAAAAAAACATGAAATAGTCACATACTCTTATCCTAGTACAAAGTTTTGTCACAGAAAAAATAATTATGATGTAATCTTATTAAATGTTAAACGTATCAATTATTGAAACATAACTTTTGATTGTGAAACTCAATAAAATATGAAATTAAAATAACCGTTACGATTTCCTAGTAACGTTTTCTTAATTTCTATATATGTAATAATAATGTCTTTATATGCACTACATTAAAACGAAAAAGGGTATTGTTTATTAATGAATATTAATGTTATAGATATTATAATAAAGTCTAATTTGAAACTGTATTTAGGTCTAACAAATAATTGATATCTATTTAGCGAACTTTAATAGAAAAGTTATAAAAAACGAAACTGGATAAACATAGGTGCCTTGAAATAATATGTAGTATGACGTGTATGATAAATGCTGTTATTATTAAAAGTATTCATAGAGTATATTTTAATATGTTTATACAAACAGTATTCCGGAAGTTTCGCTTAAAGTTGTTATATAGTGATATATCAAACGGGTCACGTCCACATATCGAGTAAGAAAACATTGTAAATACTAAAATTGAAATATGATTTTAACTAGATCGGCATTTTTGTATATCAAATTTAGGAATTAGAAGTCAAATACAAATCACGGAATAATATTCAAATTGTACTTACATGTATATATATATTTGCCTGAATTTTTTGTAAATCATAAAAACACATTCAAATGCACAACATAATACATATATTTTGCAGATTATCACAAAGAATAATAATTTGATGCAGTTTCTTGCTATAATAGTAGTAGAAAAATTGTTAATTAAAAGAATAACTCGTAGAACTCAAATATTTCGATTAAAACGGATAATTGTTTGAATATAATATTTCTAAAGTTTGCTTTTTAAATGAAGGTTTTTGTGGTTAACAACTCTAAAGAACAATTAAAACTTTGGTTTTCGGATGAAAGTGTCTTAATGAAAATAGTCAACGCAGTAAATTGTAGTATAACAAATCGACTAGTAGATCCGATAATGTTAATTTTATGAAAATACTAGAAGACCTGGCGAACTTCGTATCGCCCTATAATCAAGAAATATCTATTACGTTTTTTATTTATATTTTTGGAGTTTACCTGTAAGCCATAAATCTCCGTGTTTTGAAGTGCGACAGAATCATTGACATATTAGTTAGTTGTCAAATCTAATGTCAAAAAAAACGTTTGTATGGGAAATAGAAAAGGGCTGTTTTCCCAGTAATGAATCAATTTTTTCAGCTTTTATACCTTCCCTGAACCTCCACGAACATTTCAAGACTAAGATAAGATAAATCCGTTCAGTTGTTCTCGAGTTTTAGCGAGACTAAGGAACAGCAATCCATTTTTATATATATATAGACGATTATACTATAAGTCTACCTGTTCAGCATCGTTTCCTTCACCTTCTTCATCACTGGACACTTCCAGACCATTTTTATTTCCTTTATCTTTATCTTTATCTTCATCATCATTTTCTTTCTGCTCTTCCTGTAAAGCTTCTTTCATAGCGTCGATTTCAAACGGATTTTCAGTTTCAGTTTCTCCATCCTGAATGTGATATTTAGTTTATTATTATTTTATTAAACAATTATTATGAAGAGTTTCGTGAATAATATATGTTTACCTTATCGTCTTTTTCTTGGCCGTCGGAGTTTAAATCATTGGGCATTTCAACGTCTTCGGGCTCAGGTAGTTCTTTATGTTTTCCATGATAGGGATCAACCTTGAAAATAAATTATTTACTATATAGTTAACATCAACACTTAATAATAACTAACCTGATCATCGTCAACTTCGGGTTCCATTTCATTAATATCTTATTTTTCCTTTCCCTTCCTTCACTGCTCATCTTTTCCTAGTTCTTATTCTTTAGAACCCATTTCTGTCTCACCTTTGCCTCGTTCTTATTTTGTTCTTCGTCTATACCTTCTTCGTCTTCGGATCCCCATATTTGTTGATCGAGCCTTTTCATTAAAGAACAAAAAATAGGGAATATTAAAATAATTTTACACAAAATTACTTAATACTATACAGAGTGGTTAACTAGAGCTGTAACGTTCATACAAATGCAATTTAACTATACCGTGTTTTTAAAACAGCTTAAAGAATCTTACTTATACAATAATGAAAATAAAGGCATCCTTTTATTTTCCTAATATCTTTCTTAACATATGTATACATTGGACGTTCTAACTCTTGCTAACCGACTTTATGACAATTTAACAATATTAGTCAATTTCAAATAAATTGCTTCTGCTTTCAATTATACATGTGACTAAAAACATATTAAAAATATTCAACATTTAAGATCACATTTTACAATAATTATTGTAATGTGTGGCAAAAATAATGATGATATTCACTTACTTTAGGCAGCATTATCTGTATCTCCCATTTGTTTATCGGCATCGTCATCATCATTTTCTTCATCTGATTATTCTGGAATTTAAAAGGACATTTATTTAATTTACAACCCCATTTTATATGTTTAAAACTTAATTTTATATGACTATATTATCAGCCTTTCTGTTCAACGTCTTGTAAATGAGAATCAAAGTCGTCAGTCATATTGACTCCTCTTCTTCCTTCCAATCTTTATCTTGTTCGTTCTTTTCTTCATCCGGTTCTGAGTCTGAATCTAGTTCTGAGTGTTGGCAGAAACTGTAAGAAAATAAAGGAAGTTTCAATTTATTACTTGACTAAAACATTCTTAAACAATAACTTATTTAAGGATAATCGTAAGTACAATATGAATTAAAAAGCTTCAGTGGAACAACTTATTGAAATTATCTAATTTGTGGTAATTAATGAAAGTTTTTATAATATTTTATTATTTTTCTGTACTTTAGATATTTATAAAGTTTTATATTTAAATGCAACCCCAACTTATTCATTTTAACATTGTGGTATATTTTATCTAAATTGTATCGATATAATTACCCTTTCCATGCCAGATCCAAGAAAATCTTCAAAAGCACTAACAGTATTTTACATGATACTCTATGCACAGCAACTTTTTGGGATACAAAATATTGGACAAATAGTATAACTTGCTCCAATATCGGTAGCAATCTCATAAAAACCGTTTGCAATGACTACAGTATGTTCACTTTATTATTTATGAAGACATTTTTTCCGGATATAAGTCTAATTTTTAGAAATTATTTAAATGAAATAGAAATGACAATTCACATTTATATAAGAACCAATATAGAAACTGAAACAATTTTACGAGTATAAAATAAATATTCGTTATAGAATTTAAAAAAAGAATTACCTCCAAAGATCCTAAATGTTCACTTGTCTCTATAACCAATGTTACAAAGTCGTCCAAGGCCTGTAGTAGCGCGGGGTAGACCGTGTTAGCGATGCTGTCCTTACACAATGTTCGAGTTCAACAGACTTTGTTGAACAGACTCGGAATCTTTGCCAGGAGGCTGTTCCCTTGTATTAATTGACAAGGCTGTTCGAGCTGGTATTCGTATTTCTGTAAAAGGGAATTCAATTATTAAAACATTATTGCGTAATGCGTATGTTGCATATTTATAACTGTAACTAATATTTTTTTTTAAGACACAAAAAATGCAATTATTGTTGCTAGCTACCTTTACAGCTAAATAAAACAGAAGACAGGCGAAATCATTCATAACCACCAAATCTTTTATCATTATTATATTTTAAGTGTAATAAAAGTGACGTGTTTATATACCTTAATGTTTCTGTTCAGTACTACATGGTTCTGAAGATCTATCATATATGTTCCGCCCGCGGCGTTGCTTGCAGTGCCAGCCCTCTTTGGTCTATCCCAAATACCCGCGTGGTCGATAGACTCACTCGCCGTGTCCCCGAGACAACTCGATACACTGTCCTTTAGAACTTTCTGTAGACAATTTTTAAAGTAGGATATTTACTCAGACTTCACAAACACATCAATTACCTAAGATAATATAAGATGATAAAGTTCAAAATAAGTAATGCTTTATATTACAAACAATGACCTAGAAATCATCGAAGGAATTTATAAATAAAAAACATGGAGTCCCTCTGTACGGAAGAAGTGAAAATTCGTGTTGTTTCAATGAAAATAGGAAGGTATAAATATCAATTTATAGTGAACTCATATTGTTTCTTTAAGACAGACTTAATAAATATTGCTTACAATTCACAATTGATCCATTCATTTACTATCGCTGTCTCTTTCTATTCCCCCTCCCCAGGAGCGTTGAACGTTTAAGGCAACCGCGTTGGAAGTAGCATTAGACGCTTCACTACAATAAATATATCAATATGGCTGAACTCAAACTCCTTGGTGTGTTTGTGTAAAGCTTTATGAGCCTTGTCTACTGCGTCCTTCAGACTCCAGTAACTGAGGTCTCTGTCCCAGGAGCAGATTTTCTTTAATATGTGAAGCCACTTGTGGAGCAAATTGACGATAATAATTATATGTATTCCACAACAATGATAGGAGTTCAACTAAAACAGAACATATACAGGGTGACTGGTGAATTACTATCGATATTTGAGGACGTGATATTTGACGATCATATATGACAAAATAAAAATTAATATAACATAAATATTAATAAACTTCTAAGTAAAGTTAACCAAAAGTTATGTAATTAATTACGCATCGTGTGAACACCCTACAGATTAGGTATACACTGACACTCACACATACGCATGTCGTGACGTGGTGTTGTATCAACACGTCGCCGCACGCGTCCACACTTGAACACTTGGAACGTGTCAACATTTTACTTATTTATACGGAAATTTTGTCAAAAATTAAGTGCCTATTTTTTTTACATAATTCGAATGAGAATCATGTACCGAGTATGCTCCTTAAATATTGATAGTAATTCACCAGTCACCCTGTATAGATAGAAGTAAATTATTGGATATTGCAGAAGACCCACAGTAGTTGCAGTATAAGATATAGATTAATAAACTGAACCTAACTAAACTTTTAGGAAATAATTAAAGGCTTTGTTAGGGAAAAAGTTTTGATTTTTGACTTTAAAGAAATTGTGGTGATAAATGTATGTATGTCGTCCAAAAAATTTAAAAAGAGAATAAATTATCTATCTACGAAAAAGATATCAAGTGTAGTTATTTTTGTTGAGGTCTAATAGGTAAATAACTTACTATAAACTATTCACTATAACTATTATTTCTAAAGTTCTTTGTAACATATATTATTTAACCAATGAATCTCACCGCGTCTTTGACCGGCGTCCAGATGTATTAAATGGCAGTGATACTCATAAACAATGTCCGATCTCACATCGAACTCCCCTAGATAGTACTTTTCCATGAAATCTTTCAACACGGACACGACCCGCGCCGATGACATATCAGTCTCCTCCAAGTAAGATGGTATCGCCGCATACATATAGAACCAGTATTTATGAACTTCGGCCTGTTGTCTGAAATGTTAATTAAGTATTATCCAAAACAGTTAAACTTTTAATACCTACTAAAAATTATTGTTCAATAGAATAGTTTTATGACTATCTTATTCGTAAGTAGACCAAGTTGTAGTAAGAAAAAACATTATTATAGAGAAAGATTAATACTGGAATAATATTATATACTAAGATTTTTTTGTAATGAGATAAGTAGTTCTTACTTCATAAAATGCTAAAAGCCATTCGAATTTTGTGGCGTCTAAGTTAAGAAATAACATAAATCAATGACATAATTTTCACCTTTGATACAAGTTGTTAAGACACTCCTTATAATGAGTCATTTCCAGTTTCCTCCAGTTAATGATCTGTTGTCCTACATATATATCCAGCCAGTTATATATCAATCATATTGTTTCCTTTGTGGGCGTTTTTGTTCCATTCTTCAATTTTATCTCTAAAGAGTTCCAAACCTGTCAGGAATCTCGACACTGGACTGGTATTCTATCTACTATTATTATAATCTAGAAAGATAAAAGATATACTAATAAATCATATATCATATCTATATATTGGAGATTCTAATACCAACGATATAAACGGGAGTCAATGGGAATGTATGAATATGCGTTGGTCTGTCACGTTAAATGTATTGAACGGATTATGATGCTTTACAAAAATGTAGTTTGACTTCACATAACATTATTATCACTTCACTCGAAGTAGTTAACCAACACATAACACCCGTATATAGTGTAGAAGTTTAGTGACATAGACGATAGATGTCGCTGAAGCTTCCTTAATATATCTATTATATGACATAAACATTATGCAATTCGCTCTGAACTGAACTGAAGAGAACGCGGTATGAGTCACGAAAGGAAACTAGTATTACATAATTATACATACATCTTTCAAAGTCGGAAAGTCTGGCCATTGATCCAATAATTCATTTGTCGCTTCTTTGACTCTTTCTAGGAGAGGAAGACATTCCCTTGTTTCGGAAATACAAGGTGACCGGTAGAAGTCAACTTTTGATCCTGTTCCACCTGAAATATACGAAAAATTATAAGATTATTCAAAAATTTTCTATAACCATGTTTTAACCTCGTATCGAAGGATTATTAATTTAAAGTTTTCCATTTGAATTGAAATTTCGGACAGTTGTGTTGAAAAAATAGCAATAAAATTACAAAGAAACGACATAGCACATTTTGGATACTCACTAATTCCATGGACTTTGTATTTAGTATGCGACACTAACACCATTAAGCTTGGTAAAATAGTTCCTTCTAAAGTCACATCCAACGTCTCCCAAGCACCCTGTATAACCCGACTAAATGTTGGATAACGCAATAACAATGGGGTGACAACATCATTCACAGCCAACTTCTTTGGGGTGGATAACCATTGCGCGTTCGTTAGGTTCCGTACGAAGTTCGAATGCCATCTGTATATCAGGGAGACATCGTCAGGGGAAAACAATAGTTTGGGTTTCATAGTCCTCGGTTTGTCTTTCCTCTGTTCGAGAGTCGGTTGTTTAAACTCAGCGAAATCGGAGTCGGAGTATGAAGGGAACATTTCACTTATCTCTTCCTGCGCCAGAGCTTCTTCGTCTTCGTCTTCACATTTTGATCTGGAACATTGAAATTGCATTAGATATAAGGTTTGAATTTCCTATATTATGGTCCTTTTAATATAACAGACTAGCTGACCCGGCAGACTTCGTACTTCCTCAATCAAAAAATAAATTATTTCTTAATTATTTTTTTGGAGTTTGCGTTTAAGCCATAAATCTCCGTGTTCTAAAATGCGACAGAATGATTGACATATTGGTTAGTTGTCCAATCTAATGTCAAAAAACCCGTTTGTATGGGAAATAGAAAAGCACTGTTTTTAGGGTTTTCCCATAAATTAATGTTTGTTTTTTCAGCTTTTATACCTTCCCTGAACGTCCACGAACATTTCAAGACTAAGATAAGATAAATCCGTTCAGCCGTTTTCGAGTTTTAACGAAACTAAGGAACAGCAATCCATTTTTATATATACATATACACATTATATTGCATATTGTCGTTTTTCTAGAGATGAAATGACCAGTAAGAAAAATTTACGACCAGTAATAAAATATCTTATTATGATGTTTCATAGATTATAACAAATATTAGTAATTTAATTTAAATAAATTCTGCTATATTTTCTGTATTCGAATGCGAAACATACTTAATAACAGGTGCACTAATTCACACAAGCGTAACATATTTTCCAGTACTAGCCCAGTAGGTACATACAAAGTTGTATACATACTGATTTGTTATTATAATAAAATTTTACAAATAAACGTACATATATATATATATATTTAATATTAGTTGACCTTTTTAATGTGCATTAAATTCGCGTTAGTATTGAATAGAAAAAATAAATACATATATATAATGAGAGATTTTAGTGATTACGAAAATTCAAAGCTAGACACTCTTAAAAATTTCATATCTTAAAAGAACTTGTATTAAAACTGCTCTGGGATCAAGCGGACCTTGATATCTCTACCAGGGGGTTGGGTCAGACCTGTAGTTGCTGTAGTTCAAGCTATGATAAGGAATGAGAGGGCAGTGGCGTGCACACATTAAGGTACGGTAAACAGAATATGTTTGATAAATAAAATACCCATTTTCATCATTTCTTCCTCTAAAACATTGATAATAATGATGTCTTTCGCAAGTATTGATTTGAATTTAGAAATGAAACTAATATTTTTATTGTTTTTAACGGCAGACGAGATGTATGTCGTGATCACGGTTGCTGCAAAGTAATCGAAACGTCGGAAGTATATTACCCGGCACGAAACCTGACCTAACATGGCGTCCTCTGCGCAGGTATAGTCGTTGCGAAAATAATCTACAATCTAGTACTATCTACAAATCTAAAAATAAATAGTAAGTACGTAAAACAACACAAAGGGGTTAATTATTTTATCTTTAGCATTATTAAAAACAGTAATCATCGTAAATCATTTTTCGAGCTGGTCTTTTTAGAACTATATTATTTTTTCTTGGCATTTTAGTAAAATTCGTTAAAATCTTCCTATAATAACAAAAGAAAGAACCCACAAAATCAACAAAACAAAAACAAACGACGGTAGACGCGGTGTCACTGCGCGGGGCCACGCATCCACCCGTTGCAATGGTTACTACTTACTAGTAATGGCGGCCTTGTTTCATGTTTGCTGTAGTAATGAGCTCCTCGCCTCAGACCGCACATCAAACGACATCTAATGTTTATTACTGCGCAGGGTCAAGATTCGACCCGGATATTATATGTAGTTTTTAAACATAATAAAATATGTACGCGAAGAAATCAGAAAATATTAATTTCATATAAATATTGATAAAATTCGCGCATAATGTTACAACTTACAGCAGTCCGATCAGAACGAACATCTATATACTTTATGAATCTCTCAACTAGGTACCTCTGAGCCACGAAAGTACCTTAAAACGATTACGATCTGTTCCTCACAACTTTATTAAAGTTATTTAAATAGGAATATCCAGTGGAGATTCAAACAACATGAAAAAAAAACAAACAATTCAAACAAAGTAACTTATTTGTGTGTACAAAACCTGCTAGCTAATTAAAACTATCATAATACTTTTTATTCAAATGAATAACATTACCTTTCTTTTAGTTCAATCTTAACTGGTCACAAGTCACAACTCACACACCTTCACTTTACACTTATTTTAATTTTATTACCAAACGACAATATTGAAAATCTACTCGTACCTAACTAATTTCATTAAACACATATCACAAGCACAGATGACAGAACTCACAGCCATAATTTTCCATAATTCGTTAATAAATTAATCCACTGTTTACTAATTAAAACCTATTCACTTGTGCTTAGAAAAACAAATGACAATGTAACAATATTCAACAATAATAAAATGGCGAAAAAATATATGAACAGTTTACCGACCAATCAGAGAGCTCCATTTCATTTGACAATTAACGTACATACTTTAAATAATACAAAATAATCAGTGCTTCCAGTGTTACCATGGCGCACAGGTAGTTAAGGCGGGAAATTAAAATAAATTTATGAGCCTATTATTGGTTTTATATTCATTAAATTCGTACTATTATTTAACAATAATTTAGTTTAAATAGAAATGAAATTCAATTATTGAAGTACAAATGGTCAAGATTTTTTATGTTTATTGATTGCACTTCGTTTTAAAAAGTATTATTAAATAACTAAATACTATGAAATATTATCTTAGTAAGTACTATAAGATAACAGTATTTAAATAAATTTTTATATTTCATATATTTTATAGATAAACCTTTGACAGAACTGAGTTAATTTTTTTTAACATACTAAAATAGGATAAATTACTTAATTTAGTACCTCCATCAAGTTGAGAGACTGAATAAGCGCATCATCACTCTTTTCACATGTTTGTACTGAGTCCTCCGAGCTTTCATAATTTTTTTAAAGTAAACTGTAGCTTTTTATTACTTTTAAGTTGTAGGTAATAATTACAGCAATATCCGTTTACACTCATGTGAATTATTCTGATGCGAATCAACGCAACAGGCAGCAGCATTCGACTGCGGAGTTTCGTTTTGACAATAGACATCACACTAAACACTCTTTCAACATCAGCATTGCTAATTGGTAAAGAAAGAACTCTAATTAGAAAAGAAGCTAATTCTTTAAAACTTTGGTTTCCCGATGCATGTCGAAAGTTCCATATCGCAATCCAAAATTTAGTAATTTCAACATTTTTGTCTAACTCAATTGATATATCACGTAAAAAAATAGAGCCAAATCGGCTACCTGTAGCCAGGGGATAAAATAGCATCGCCGCTCGGTTAGGAAGTTAGCCTCATTGGCGCTTAATAGCCCCATCTGGCAACACTGAGTGAATTAATGTCATTTTAAATGTCTATTAAGATTTGTATTTCGTAATGTATGATTAAAAATATGTAAGTAAAAATTAAACAATAATAATATGCAAATTTTAACAAAATAATAATATGCAAATTTTAGCCTTTGATTCATTTATCGAAGTAATATACCTAGTGTTATAAAATAAAAATACAAAGTTTCATTGTTAAATTTTAGCCATAGTATCGTAACTTCTTTATTCTAAGATTATATTTTAGGTTACATATTATTTATTGGTTTATTATAATTTCTATTTATGTAATCTTGGATTTATATTACTCTACACCAGTCCTATGTTCAGTGGTAACCATCTCATATTTTGTATCTGCTATTTCACTGGTTAACATAAATAAAAATAAATAAATCTGAAATAATACCGTTTACTATCACGTTGCCGAAGACCATATTATTACTGTATTTATGTACTAGTTCTGGTGATGACTGAAATGATATAGTGATGCCTGTTAATGCCGTCTACATTTAAGGTCATGACTATGACTATCTTCAAAATAAATATTTAGCGCAGAAAAAAAGCGGTATTGATGTATAGCCTAGCAAATGTATGAACCAAAAGGAAGATATGAATAAAGTTAAAAGTAAGAGTGATAAATAAATTATACTTTGAAAAGGTTTTATATGTTTACTTTAATATGAATACAAACAAAGTGTAGCGGAGCTACTTAGATTATGACAGGTGTTGTATTGTAAATTTAAATTTATATTCATTTCTATACTTGTTTATTAATTGATTAAAATTAATTTAATATTTTTAATTCTTGCGACGGACAAACTTCTTATTAGATTGTACGTATGTATATAGCGAGGACGCGCGCTGCGTCTATTGTTCGCGTCGTCCGGGCCCGCGCACCTGTAGCCCCGCTGGCCCCCGCTGGCCCCGCTTAACATTATTCATCATCAAAGAATTGATTAAACTATTTGTTTACATAAATATATTTTATACATATATATGGATATGTTAAACTACATTTTCTTCTAATATTTTGAAAATGCGAATAGATATATGATATATGAATACATATATGAACAGAACATCAATTAGTAGTTCCTCATATAATTCTATAAACTCTGTTGAAAGCAAATATATATTTAAGTAATAACATTTTAATAAAATCGGTTAATTATTGTAACTGCATCGATATTATAATACATAAAATAAACACATTAGATGAGCACAATAAGAAACGAATAGTCCTTGTACCATCGTTATGGTTCATAGCATGGAGACGGTCTTGTGTAGGCCATGCATCATCAGAACATATATAACTAGGCCTTGTAATATGAGGACTAGCTGTATTGAGCCGCCGTGGAGTGCTAGTTCTCGTGGCGCTCCGGCGACGGCTCCCTTATAATAAAATACACTCTTTACTTAAATAGAAACAATATAAAGTAGAACTCATAAGAATTAGTCAATCATTATAACAAAACTACTCAAAACATTGGATTTAATTAAACTCAAACGATCTTACAAACTTAATAGGTAGTATTAAACACGCCAACCTTTTGAATTAAACGTTTTGTGTATTGTGTTAGTACCTGGATCAATCGGGCGACTCGTGAGCGGCGAGCGAGGTGTCTGTGAACAGAGGATACCATCCATACGTGCGCTGCGGCAGGGACAGTCTGTGGAGACACATCTCCGCGCCTCACAAAGCGAGCTTGTGTTCAAATCCTCCGCATCACTACCAGCGTACGACCTAAGGTCTCGCTTGCCTAGTTTTAAAATTGGATAGTTTATTATAAGTCGTTTATCATTCAGAGCTTGGACACTATAGAATCAAGAACGTAGATGTGACAAAGGTAATACATTCGGAGCTTAAACAAACTTGACTATAGAATCAAAAATATAGATATTTTAGAGGTATTATATCGGAGACTCACTTCACTTTAGTATCCCAAAATAGTGTTGAAATCTATTCATATAAACTGTTGATATTATTATTCATACTTTCTTCAAATTGAAATCTACAGCAGAGAAGAACATTTAACAGTGATGTTTTTTCTACAGTGATAAAATTATTTTAACTGTAACCCTAAATAAAGATTTTATATAAAATATACCTGATATTTAAGCGTTTGTTTGAAATGTGTCTCAGTGGTGCGGCGTATTACTCTTGTCTTACGCTTGTTCAACCACTTGTCATCATCGCGAAGGTAGCATGTCACGTATGAGTCAGGCACTTCGACATTAACGACGTACACCCGACGAGCATGAGATACCTGTTAATAAATTTAAGTACAATATATGTTATTTGGAGCAAATATTAGAAACAAATGAGTGCAAAGAAAACATTGCTTCATTAATAATTTTACGTATTCGGTTCTTATTATGTTCTGAATGTATTAGAAACTTCAGTCATATTTGGAGTTTTTTTTAGTACATTTGTCTACGTGTACAATATATTCGAATAGAAAACGTAAAATTTTAGGTCTACAATTTTCGTAAGTTATCCATTAAGGATATAAACCTCTAGCTCAAGTTATTTATTTAGACCCAGTTTCACCAACCATTGTTAAATAAGTAACATCCGTGTTGAGGCGTTTGATGCTCTGTTAGATGTATCGAGTGTCCCACCACGCACAAATGTCCGTTTAAATGTCTTAACCAGCCACTAATATTAATTCCTGCTTTGGAGCTCCGTCTAATGGCTAACAGAATATTAATGGCATTGTCCAAACTCAATTGTCCAATCACAGCCCTGATTTCTTGTAACCATAGTAACGTCATCTGTTTTGTCAGTTTCGACTATTTCCTTCTACATATTAATAAAGTGAATTAAAATTTCATTTAATATGATGATTTTGACTCCAGCTTTTCTATGACATTGCAAATTAAGTTTTCTTTTTATTTCTTATAATTTGAACACAATTTATGTCTATATTTATAACACAATTTATTTACAACACGATCTTGACAAGTTACACCTAGTAAATTGAAAAGAAAGCTTTTTGTGTGCCAAATGTATGCAACCAACGATATATAAAATTTGGTCGCATTACCTACCAAGTGACGTATCGATGGATATATACGATCAAAGTATAAAGTGGTGCATCGTGGCAAACGTGAAACGTGCCATATTAAACGCTGTAGTTTCCATTTGGTCGTCTTATAACAAGAACGAATAATTTGGTAGTCGGTCATTTGATCATGACGTTTAATAATGCGGTGTTAATTTATCATTGTGGGACGTAAATATTTTAACAGACATTTATAATTTCGTAGGTTGGTTAGTAAATTCTGTTTAAATTAAACAAACATTGATTGGTGAAACTGGGTCTTAATCTTATAGGTATGACACTATCAGTGATGGAAGAAGACGGATTCTGGCGAAAGCTTCAGGTTCATCGCCGTAGCCCAGGGTATGATCTCGAGGCGGTAGATCATCAGCTGCGATCAAAACCACGCCGAGTTTGCGGATCTCACTCTCAAACCATACTTGTAGTTGAGCACGCGCCGGTGGACGCTCCCTAACCCGGTCCGCGCGATCTTGTTTACCAATAGCATTCGGTGTATTTGATGGTTGTTTGATCGGTGACATAAAGGAATGCGGAAGTATGGAATTATCCACGTTAAATATATCTAATTTGTATGCTGCGCGATCTTTAGCCTGGAGTGGAGATGGAACCAAATTGGCAGTAGCATCGCAAACTGGTGCCGTTTTAGTTTTTGAAGCGGTCCTGAGGTATTATCAAAAGCCATTATTCATTATTATCCACAAAAAAATATTAAGATGAACGGACCGAAAGACCAAAATTAAAAATATATATTGCCCAGATAACCTTAGATTTATAACTACATAATATAATAATTTCGTTTTTAATCCAAGGGATACATATCAATTAGTACTTAATTTAATATTATTTTTTTAGACACTTTAAATTCGTAGAGGATAATTGTCTTGATAATATTACTTTTTCTTAAAAAGTATCAACATAGAGAATGAAAATGTTGATTGCAAAGTAGTATGACATTATGACCTTATGACAACTAATTTCTAATGTAGTGTATTATCTGTGATGACAACTTTGTCAATATTACGTTGAACACCCCAATATTATTATTTCCTACATAAAGCGCTTTAACTAGTTATGTAAAAATTAAAGCAGTTTAAAGATCTCTTAAAATTATGGTTTTAAAATAAATAATGTGCATTTCAATTTAAACGTAATAAAATAAAAAATATTATTCGACTTCAAACTTATGATAACTTCCTTTACCCATCTCTTTCGAACATGCACCTTATACGTATTGCTAACCTATTTGCACATCCAAATTCTAATAGGATTACTCACTAGATGTCGTTATATTACTTTTAACTAGTTAGTACTTTACTTACTAGCGTTGACAAAACCTTGCTTTTGTTTTCGCCACAATTCAAAATGTGTACGCTATTTAAGTATGTAATTGTTAATGTATGTTAAATGAGTAAATTAATAATAGTGTTATAGCGCGCAGTGTTTTTAGGTATAAATTATAAAATATGGAAGTTCTAGCGAAGTGACAATTTCACCACTAATTCGTATGATCGTAGCAACTAGCCGCGGTTAGATTTTTTTGTGCGTTTTGTGAACTTTTCTTAAAGAAGAGAGACCCAGTGAGTTTTGTATTCTCCAAATACGAATATCTTTATTATTAAAAGAAAGCCTACAAAGTATCTTATAAATCTTATGTTTTCTTTTTAACTGTCTGCCGTTATCAAATACATTCTTTTGTTTACTCAATTTAAATTACATAGGTACAGCCCACTTGTTTCGTGACTACATCAACGAAAACAAATTATGTACTGACAAAATGAATAGGTATACTATACACATTTCGGTAGCAATTTGTTGTCGTTCTTGTAACGGCATTTTTGGTCTTTTTTACATGTTAATTGTTTTAAATTACATTGGTAACAGAGGAACTACAACGTACTAAATATAAATTGACGTAATTTGCGAAGTATCTATAGTAATTTATATTTGTATATTAACGCCCGAATATTGTTTTAAAAAATCTTAAGGTTTTTATACGGTAATTAATGTGAAATCAAAATTAGTCTCATTTTTTTTCGTAAATTCCCATAATCGATGTTAAAAATGCAAAAAAACATTGTCTATTTTTCATACGCATGACTTATGTATCGCTGTATTTTTTTCAAAAATACTCCTTGTAAAATTTAGATTTCATTTGAATTAATTTATTTTGCAACGTAACAACTAAGTTTGTTAAAATTTTCATGTGTCTCATTATTACTATGGCGGATATATGTTTTTCACCTATTATATAATTGCTATTTCTTAATTTATCTGTAAGAATACCACGTTGTCAACACATATAACGGGATTCGGGAATAATTAAAATTGGACAACTATAGAATTCGCATTAATTATCGTAATAAAATATAGTAAGGTTATAATATGTAGTTATTTCGCAACTGTCATGAATAAAAAACTTAAAAGAGTTTCTAGCAACCTACATCCGATATAATTTTAATCAGGTGAAGCAAAAAAGCATAACAGAACAGTGGTGTACACAACCAAGATGTATATTCAGTAAACACTAAATAAAGGCAATTTGAGTCACTATTCACGTAGATAGGGCTTTTATAAAACCTATTTGTTGCGTTTATTGTCGTGGCCAAAATAAGCATGATTTAAACTGATGCTTATTTTTAATTATAAATGGTTCTTTGTGTAGTATTATTTATATAAAGTAACTTGTTTTTCTTGTTTGAGATGTTTTTTTATAGTAAAACAATGAATGTTTTTATTTTATAAATAATTTAACCAACGTCGACTGTTACAGGTAACGATTGGTACGCTGCCTGTCGTACCAGTAATAGTCTGATCCTGTGCGATATAGCTCGTGGTCTAACTAGCGAAGTGAGTTATATTTTCTATCGAACTTCTATATACGTAGTATTAAAAGTTTATAGTCATGAATACTCCAGATACCATGGTGGGTGGAGCCTGTCTGTTGCAGCGTGCTGGCGAACTTAGTGTGGTGGAGTACGGCCTCGATAGAGTACTGCAAACGGTGAGTAATTTAATTTATACTAAAATGTTTCGTATCTTATGGAGGTTCGTACTGAGCGTGTGAATCCTCACGTGCTCAATGAGGGCTGGACAGACAGACGATTGCTGTTATTGATCTTGTTACAGGTACGGAACATACATAGGATAGATGTTAGAGTTCCTTTGTTATGAAAAAAAAGGATTGTAAATGTTGTAGGAGTTCAGTTAGATTGGTTGGAGCTGAATGAGAGCGGACATCTGCTTCTGTTCCGTCATACTAGACGACGACTTGCACTTCTCCGTATTGATACCGGTGAAAAGGTAGCACATTCATATGTATAGCGTAAACGACATAGCTGGATAAATTGAGTCAAAAAATATGATATTTCATTGTCTGGTATTTCATTTTTTTAGGAAATTATCGCGAGCGGAGTCAGTTTCGTGCAATGGATAGAAAACAGTGACGCTGTTGTAGCCCGAACCCCAACACATTTTCTGATTTGGTAAGATTTAATAATATATTTTTTAATTCTACTGGATAGTGCTCGACTGTTGGAAGATGGAAATGAAGTGTTAGATACTGAACGCACTATCTCAGTATCATCCTATTCACGCCTTTTCTTGAAGATACCCAAATTATAACGTCATGTTGAAATATCTTTTTCATTATTACTTGTGGGATTGTGATGTGGAGATTAATGATTGTATTAGCACTTTTGAAAACATACTCCATGTAGATAAAAGTAACTTATTATGTGTACAACATTTATTTGAATATAATAAATCTTCTAACTTAAAATAATGTATCGTTGGCAATGTTTAAATGGTCAATATTAATTTAATATTTTGGGAGAGAACATATCAAAATAGTCCTGTAAATTAATCCTAGTTTTTCCTCATTATGTCTATATGTTACATTTACATGGATCATAAGGTTGTTCCTACATATATATGTGTGTTTGTATGTGTTATAGGTACAGTGTATGGGCTGTATCAGTATCAGAGCGACGAGTCCTACTGGAAGGAGGTCACATCCAGGCCATTGTATTGGATGAACATCGACTGGCTTTAGTAAGATGGCTTTAAAGTACTGACATTATTGATATATTAATGAGATCTAAAACTTCCTCGACTATTCATTTAAATGAATCACATCTGGTCTGTCCGTGATCATGGTTGCTGTAAAGTAACCGAAACATCGGCAGTAAGTCGTTTGTTTAAAAATACCCGAAGACATTATTTTCATTTATTTTTGTATTATTTGAAGTGATTAATATGAATTTTTTATATAGACGACGTTTAAATTTAAAGTTCAGTAGTTCAGCAAGACTCAGTATGTTGCTAAAGTAACTTTTTGGACAGATTAAGTTATAGAATAGTACAGATTACTAAGTTTTTTTTGCATAAGACAATAAATAAACGATTTCATTATAACAGGATTGATTTAATGTTCTAAGCGGTATTTGAATTTCTTTTCATCAATCGCTATATTGTTAATGTACTATTTATTTTGAATAGATTCCGCGTTACGTAGCGGGGGCTTAAAGGATTGTGCTCAATACTTGGACGTCGGGTCGTTGTGGTGTCAACTGGCTGAACAGGCGCTAACAGGATACGATGTTGAGGTTAATATGTATGGCATTACAGTTACATTAAATATAAACAGAAGGTTGTTAAGGCTTTGTTGCCAAACACATTGAAAACATCCTACTAATTTTAAGTAAGTTTCACGATATTTGCTTTATGTGAATTTGTATTCAAGTACAGAGAATATAAGTGCAGTGGATGTCTCATAAATAATGTAGATTTTCAGTGTTCATTTTTTAATATATAATGCAATGAAATAGACTAACTATGAGAGGTATAGCTCCTCGTATTTAATGGTTTTTATCCCAAAGAGCCATAAGCTCTTAGGTTAAACCGTTTTTTGGCCTTAAATGCCAAAAACTTCGTACTACTTCAATAACATCTGTTGGAATAAATTTATTTTGTATAAAATAATTTCGCCATAGATCCCAAATGTAAAGTCTGGACTGAATTTCGGCTGTGGTAGGAGTTTAATATCACCAAGTTCTTTGATCGTTTTCCGTGTTACTTTCGTCATTTATGGTATTTTGTCAAGATAAAAAAACCGGTTTCGGTAACATGGATATTTCTTCAAAAAAACCTCATACATTCGCATCACCTGTCCACTATTGTATAAAAACGTAGTCCTTCATCAACAAACAAACAAAAAATTATTCAAAGAAAATAAAATTACTATACCGTTCGTGGAGCTAGAGATAAATTTAAGAAGTTCCAACATATTTAAATCCATACGTTGAAATTCTTACATATGAATCGACATTACCTATGAGACACATGTATATATGATAGAAATAAAGATTGTCCAATGGTTTTAGAATAACTACTTCAATTAATTATTGGTTTAATTACATTAACGTTAGGTTCAAGTACATTGGACCACCCTGATACCGAACAACAGTTATGTTTGGTTAAGTGTTAGCCATTCAGTTGTGGTGGTATATTCCTCACTGCGTAAATTAGAGAAGGACTAATATAATATATTATAACATTTAAACGTTTTAGTACCTCATAACAGATATATTTTTTTCAGTTGGCGACGAAATGCTATAAAGCAGTAGGTTATGGAGGCTAGAACATTTTATCTAGAGCAAACTGTCGAGTTAGCTTCAGCCACAGGGAACGGAAATATTGATGAAGGTATTTTTTGCATTTACACGGTTTGGATACACCTCATGTATCTGTTTCTTTTTGTACGCACTTATTGTATAAATAGTATTCATTTATTTATTTATTGGATCGCCAACAAAATATACACAAATACAACCATTTAAATTAATACAATTAAGATGCTATGTGCTACCATAGTTACAGGCAACCACTTCATGCTGAAATAGTAACAGAGTGCATGTAATGACAAAGTTAACATTTTAGTTTAAATACAGTGCATGAATAACAAACAACTAGAAAGTAAAATCTATTTATTTTATTAATCGTGATTATAATATAATGCATAGGTTTAAAGAGTCCCGAGGTTCGTGCACGTCTAGCAATATTTGTGGGGGACTTAACCACCGCCGAAGAATATTACGTACGTGGAGCCGCTCATCCTGAATTGGCCATTAATATGTACAAGCAGTTCAATAGATGGGCAGATGCCATCGGCCTTGCTGGAAGAGTCGATAGACAAGCGGTGACATCACTCAGGCAGCAATACATGGACTATCTCACGTCAACAGGTGCAAAAATGATAACTTATATCAGATTTAATTTATTATAATTTAATAATATATACATTGTGTTCGTTACAATAACACTAATAATCTATTTGACCTAATAAAGTATTATTTTGTTGGTACAGGTCGTCTCGGCGAGGCGCGGTTCGTGTGTGGGTGACGCTCTGTTACATCACCCCACACGATCAACTAGTACAGGTGAAGGTTGCATTATCAGATACACAAAAAAAATAATGTACTGCACTAAATGGCTCCTTTATCAGATAGATAAATAAAAATGCTACTGAAGTATCTACCTATTTATAAGAATATCGCTTGATGGTCTCACTAAGTATAGTCATGTTGTATTTGTTAGAAGATCCTGCTTCTTTTGTTGCGGGAATCAATACTGGTGTAAATTACCAACTAAATTTTTTTGATTTAGTATCATTGATTATTATTGATCATACTGTTGTTGACGTTTCATGTAAGTTCGATTGATGCAAGATAAACATGACTGTTATGCATTTAACTAAAAAAGAATAAAAGTTAATTTTATGAATATAACTGTCACAAACATAATTATTTATTCTTATACAGTGACTTCTGCATACTTCTTTACATTTTAAAAAGTTAAGTTTCTCTAATACTTAGAGACGTAGATTATGAACTTTACAATTTGTTTCCTTTGTAGGAGGAATGGTGGGAAATGGCTGGTGAAATATCCGAGCGTAAAGGTGATATAAGAACTGCGGTTGATTACTATTCTAGAGGCAACAACTACGCAAGAGAAGTCAGTGTTGTTTATTATAAATGTTGGTTTTAATTTTTATTATATTATTTGTTGTTCTTCAGGCCTGTCCTGAAGGAGAGTGGGGCGCGTGGCTTGTATCATCGCGACAGGCGGGCGCCGCTGTATCTCATCTCATAGAGGCTGCTCGAACCGTTGATGCTCTCACTGCAGCTCTGAAAGCACATACACACACATTGTACAGATATTATTAATAATATCTGCTTACCGAGCTTTGCTGGCTATTTAGGTATTAATAGTATTTATTTTGTGTGTTCTTTTAATTTCGTTTAGGCATTTTTAATTCAACATGTTAAGAAGACAGAAAACAATATAAATCAACAATTAATTTCTTAGTTTAACCTCGAAACATTAATTGACTTCCTGGTACTTAGCAACGCCATCTGCTGTTGTGTCGTTAAAGCAATTAGTAAAAGCAAGTAGCAAAAAGTAGTATCACTATTCGCCACTAGATGTCAGGAAGAGTCATATTTTAAGCGACAAACTTTTGTTATTCTTTTTTTACGTAAAATAACATTTTCTAAATGATTAATGAGGATAATGATTCCTAGCTAGATCGATTTATCGCCCCCGAAACCCCCTATATACTAAATATCATGATCATCATAATATATAAATATATATACAAGAATTGCTCATTTATAGATATAAGATAGGGTAAACAGACAGTCATTGGACACCGAATAGTTATTGGACAGTCCCTTTTGATTTGCTAAAAATAAGATAACAACAAATAAAAAGCGACATTTATATCTATTACTTAAATCTATTAGTTTCTAACATTGTTATAGTTCATATATTTTGTAACAAATGGAAGTAGTAAACAGTCAAAAAAAATATTTCCCGGCGGCTGTCACGGAAACGGATAATTATCTTGAAAAATAAATATTTTGATAAGGTTGAGTCTAAAGTTTTGTTACGATTTTGGCATAGTTGTGATTGATATTGTTTTGGCACCTCGGAGATTGGTAAGATATCATACAATTTACATGATAAATGGACTTTTATCTCATAAATGTTATATTTTAAGGTAATTTTCACCTGTCCAGTAATTGTATGGTACAATTTGAAAAAATCTATTATTGGACAGTGTCCAATAACTATGTTTTTTCAGAGCTTTGAGTTTCTATGATGTTTTTTGCGTTAATTTTAATTATTTAAATTTCTTATGACGTACTTTCAATTTCAAGTATCACAGACTATTCTGTCAGTTATTGGACACTGTCCAATAATTGTCACTTATTGTGTCCAATAATTGTTTAACATATATAACAGCACTCAGGGAATTACAGGAAACGGAAAACCCAAAGATAAGAGAAATTGCCAGAAAATATGACATTCCAAAATCCACACTGCATTTTAAATTAAAAAATCGTTAATCCTTAAAAAATCCTTAAAAAACTTTATTTTTCAGATTTTATTTCTTTAAATATTTATGATCTCTAACGTTTGAGACTGATTAGAGTTTAGTAATGAATAATTTACATATGACTTAGTTTTCAGAGGTGTTTATATATTTTTTGAATTAAAAAAAGCTATTTTTGTTCTAATAACATTATACATAGTGTTCTTATAGTGTTTTATTACGTGTTTAACTATAATTTCACTATATTAATTGACTGTCCAATAATTGTTTCCGACCGTCCAATAATTATAATTTTTGTCCAATAACTGTGTTTTTTGTTCATTTTTTTAAATATAATAATATTTTTCAACTGTTCACAAGAAGTAAGGTTTTTAATTAATTGTTATGATAGCTCATTTTATCTAGTTTCCAAATATCTCTACAGTTTATGAGATACTGAAATAGTCGAAGGAAAAAAAAACTTCAAACTATTTTATTCGCTTAATTGTCCAATGACTGTCTGTTTACCCTATTGCTTTAGGTTTTGTTTTTTTATATATTTTTTTTTTAAATCAATCCATTGATATCTTTAGGTTATAGAAGATAAAGCATCTATTCGGGAGCAATGTGAACAGTTGGGGGATCATTTTATATCTTCTCAAGTAAGTTATTTTAAATAATGAACAAAAGAAATATGTTGTTATTATTTTTTTTATAATTGTTATTAAGGTAATTCGATTTTGTTAATTCCTTATTAGTTATTGTGTATAGTTGCAAAAATGTAAATGTAAACATCCACTAAGGGTGTAAACTAATATGTTTTCAATTATTCATTTCTTCTTTTAAACACGGGTTTAACGTCACGATCAATTTATTCAATTTTTTGAATTCAAAGTTATGGTCGATTTTTATTTTATTTTAGTAGGTTTCATATGCCAATTAATATTCATTAATTATTTATCTATTTTTGCAAACATTTACAGGAATGGGATACAGCGGAACGATTTCTCATATCCTGTGGCGTGGCGGATAAATGTGTAGGAGCGTACAACGCAGCGGGCAAAGTGTCGGAAGGTCTACGTGTTACCGCTACACATGTGGCAGAAGAAGACAGACAGATATTTAGTGACACTCGCTCATCAATTAGGACAGGAAGGGCGCTTTAGAAAGGCTGAACAAATTTATATACAGATATAGATACAGACACAGATGAAGCTATATCTATGTATAAGGTGAAGTATTGAAATATTAATTGTTTAATTATATGCATAGAACAAACATATGGTTTTCCTAAATCGCTGTTAAACATCGTTCAGGAAGCGTCTCAGTATGAGTCGACGCTGCGGTTGACAGACCTACTACATACAAGCTTTTGAAAGCCACTAGGGAAAACGATGCGTCTATTGATATGAAACCAATCTTGTTAGTGTTCCATAGATTCACTGTGTAGCAATTAGGTCTATCGCGTTGCAGGAGCGGAGCTTCAACAGTTCCTGGGACTTGCGACCCAGGTGTAGGTTTAAGGGACCCCTATCTTACGCGCGTTAAACGCTTACTCACACCGTCCAAGCTCCTCTCAAAACGTAGCCAAAATTGAAACGAACCTACTAGGGCTGCCTTCAACGCACGTTCTAATGAACTGATATTAGTTCAGAACACCCTCAAGTCTTTTAGTAGGATGTAGAGAGAATTGGCTGTCATACCTCTCTCTGCACTTCTATAGGATACAAATTTACCACGAACCTATTCTCAGTGAGTTTTTTAGTGAGCTTGTAATACTTGTCGACCTTGATCATATAGTCTTTCGAAATGTTGGTTTCCGAAGGTACCGTGAGCTCTATTAGCACAACGTACTTGAAAATTAACTAGCGCATTTTTAAAAATGCCATTACCCTCTAGGTCTAATGAAAATAATTATATGTTGTAGACATGATGTTGTATGTATATTGTTTCCATTATTAAAAGTGCCATCCAGATGTATGACACGAGTGGTCAGTGGGCGGGGTCATTGACCGCCCGGGGACTGGCAGCACACAAACATTAACCTGACACCAACTAACTGACAACTATTCTGTGGAAAACAGTATAGAAATCGATTATCATTACCTCCGGATACAGGATCCCTTACTTATTACGTCACAATAACAGTCAGATTCAAATATACGAAGCGAGAAGTAGCGAGGCGTGAAGCAGCGGTTCTGGCTGAAGAGAACCCGGAGGAGGCTGAGGCGGCTTTCCTTAGAGCTTCGGCGGCTGAGGATGCGATTCACATGTGGCTGTCTAAAGGGAATCACCGAGGAGCTTGGCCTTGGCCGAACAGCATGCCACGCATGTGGTGACACATTGTGTATGATGACTGACGTCATTTCAGTTTCAATGTTCGTATAGTTTATTCTAATTTACTTTATAAAACTCTTAAACGATAAGATTTGGTAATAAATTGACAATAGGAGAGTTTTTGTCGATAAAAAAATTTGATTGCTCTGCTTACATTGGCTATAGTAATGATTTAAGTAGTTAAGTGTAGTTTTATGTGACGTTTATAGACGGAGGAGGTGTCGGTCGAGCGCGGGGACCTGGCACAGTTTGAAGCCTCATGACAAGAGAAGTGGTGCAGCATTACAAAGACTTGGGTACGTACGGAAATTACTTTATTGTATCTCTGAAGAATTCCTTTTGAAGAATGTTAAAATGCTTTGTTAAGAACGATAGTTTTTATAAAGTGGTGATAGCTTGTTACCTTCGTCTATTACGTATTAACATACATGACACTTTCTTCGACAAGATAGAGATCAATAAATTCATAAGCTGGATAACTTACAGCAGCGATAGTCTGTTAAATTTAAACAATACTCAAGAGAGCTGTGTATTATCATCACATTTAGCTTTTAATATTTTTTTCATGTTCAGAGTTGTACGAGGATTCGTGTCGAGTGTCCGCAGAGTTCTGAGTCTGTCCCGCCTCATGTACCGCCGCTGTTACAACGAGCCGCCTCACATTACATACAGACCGGTATTGATGAACCCTCATATACAATATGTAACGTAATTAACGCACACCCTGAAACTTATTTGTTCAGAATCGGAATCTAGATCGATTTTGCTAGTTTTTTATGTAGGTAATTTTTTTTCTCAAATTTAGATAGAACTAAGTAAATTAGAGTCACACACACTTATCTAAACACTTCATAGAAACGAAAATGGATCGTAAGTCAGGGTATTCAGATTTTTAAAATGAAATATTAAATAAGTAATCAATTATTATTATTATTGTCGGATGGCACTCGGAGAGAGGGGCGCGGGCGCGGCGAGTACATTGTGTCTGCTGTGTGTGCGTGTGCAGCGGAGTGTTGGTGAATAGCTGACCATATTATTTCCACGAAATTGGGATAACTAATTTCACAATTAAAAAATGCTAACGCATATATAAATAATATTTGGTGTATGCATTGCGTTTATATTATTATATTCTAATTGGGGTGTTTGAGGGTGTGCGTTAATTATGTTACATGTTGTATATCCGACCCCGAACATAACAAAATACAAGACGACGCAGTAATCTTCTTTGAACGTGTTCACAGATGTTGGAGCCGACGCACCTCTCACACACGGTTTGAAACGAGCCGCTTCGTCACAAGGGAAGCTAGCCTCGTGTATGAGAGGATCATACCCGGCTGTGAAGATAATCACACTCTACAGGTACAGCTGTTAGCTGGCTCATACGACAGATCAACTCGAGCTTTTGAAAAATATATGGTTCCGTGGCAGGGACAATGGACTCACTATGTGTACTCTGATTTCTTTGATGGTGAGGCATTTGTCTTATCTTACCTGAGATTTTGACTAAGATCCCTTTTGAGATTTGGTTGAGACTTAATCCTATTGTTCTTTTTATTTTAATTTAGTGTTATGACACGAATATCTAAATGTATTGCAAAATATAAAGATAAGTAAAGTTAATGATATCCAAACAAATCTTTGTAGAGGACCGCAGTCTTAAGAAAATTATTCTTTTCTAAACGCTATATGTGGCGAAGGCTTATTAATTTGATAGTTTGGTTTAATTCATTACTATTTTTATTTTAACTTTTTTGTTGTTAATCTTTGACCACATCCTAAAATATGTGCTATCTTTAATATGAACAATGATAATTTATTAGGAAGTGGATAGTCTTTATATGAAATAGTATTATTTGTAACGTTCCAGGACTCGTGAGAATATATAATTCAAGATGAGGGTCGAAGCTGTTGGTGGAGCGTCTGTTAGGACGTGGTCTGCGGACGAGAGGAAACCTTCTATGAAGAGAAGTTTATGTAGCTGATGTACGATAGTAGTGTGACGGTATGTACTGTTGAATATTTAATATTATTCTGTTATTATTTAGAGTTAGGTTGAACAATTTTAGTGTATGTTTCCGAAACAATGATTTCACATGTGACATTAATATTTGAATAAATTTGATGAACGAAAGATAAAGAATCATTCCATTCAGGTTCTAAATATTATACCTATATCAATAGAGACGCAAATACTTGACAAAATTAAATATTTGAAGTGCCTCAATACTGCTGTAGGTTTGTTTTATTATAAACATGTATATATCGGATTTATTACATTTTCGTTGATTTTAAAGAGAGAGAGACGCCAGCCTCGCTGACGTTACAAATGTCACTTCTTCAAGTACGGTCCATGATATTTTAAAATGAAACTTCAATTGATCTTAATGCTCCTGTATTTCTCAAAGATTCTTCATAATAACATACTTCAATGATACACACTCACTGAACTCTTAATTACGAGTATCAATTCTGAATTCTCCAATCTGCCGTCGTGCATCCAGACGTCATATTTATAACAAGATTCAAATATAGTTCTATTCTCCTTTGATTTCGTTTTACTTTTAACAATAATCATAAATACTAATGAGGTTTAATAAGAATTGATGACAGCCTCAAATTATTTTCAAGTCGCATCCGTCATTAAAGCTGGTAGCGCCGATATATACATATATACCTTACAGCTTTCTGATTTACTAAAAATATTTTTAACACTTTTTTCTTACCTTCACTTTTATGTTTGTAACTCATTTCCTGAAATGAATAATTGTAATTTTAGTAATCACTAGCTCTTCCCCGCGGCTCCGTCCGCGTGAACATGAGTTATTCTCTATCACTAAGACCACTGAACCTGAACTGCTTCCACTTCATGGTTCCATCCGTGTAGTTTCGTGATCGGGTAATCGGCGTCATCTATCTTCATACAAAATTCATCACAATCGGTTCAAAGGTTTAGTCGTGAAAACGTACTCGTAACATATAGATAGATAGACAGTTACTTTCCCATTTATAATATTAAGAGGGATTTAGAAATAATTGCTATCGCTTATAGAAATCATGCAATTAATGATACAAAAAAAGGATACATATCTGTTGATAGCCAAATAAAAATATTGAAAATAAATTAATGTAAGAAAGAGTGTTATAAAAAGTCAAACTGTAGGATCCCTGGTCCTACATGTAAGTATAACTAGTCACTGGCTCACTACTACCCCGCCTAGAGCGCAGGCGCACGCCACCGTTCCACTGTACGTGAGACAGTGTATTATATCTATTGTATAGATACATACACTACAGTTAGTAAATGATTTATTACGGAATATTAGTGTAAATTTTTAATATGATATCTAATTTATGTATATATTTTTTATAGATTTTCTCTTTCTTGGCCAAGAATTTTGCCTCGTGGTTTTGCAAATAAGACGAGTGAAGACGGAGTAAAATTTTACTCCAACTTTATAGATGCTTTATTGAAGAGAGGAATGGAGCCTGTCGTTACAATATATCACTGGGATTTAACACAAAATTTACAAGATCTTGGTGAGTTTCAGAGATGTGACACTATTGTTAAAAGTATTTAATACAAATGCATTGCTCTTTTACTATATAATATAGAATAAACAATAAAACAAAAATAGAATTAAACAAAAAAAAGTGTTCAAAACAGGTTTTTGTACTAAAATAATAAACTACTTGTTTTATTAATTTTACTTATATTAGTGTAAAGAGTTCATCTTTCATCATAAAACTGAAGAACCCATTTAAATTTATGTTTTTCAGTAACAACACATTCTTTTCAACTTATTTCTTCATTCGCATACTAAACGAATACTTACCTTGAACGGAAAATCATATTGATGAACAAGTAATGAGCTTCTCATCTGATAAATCTGGAACTTAAAATGAATCTTGTAAATTCAATGTTCACCAGCATTAATTCTTAGTTCCTTATTTAATAGAATGTACTGAATCCATGTTTCAGTGCATTCTATTCAAGCTTGTAGAACCATTATGAAATGTTTGTTAGCCCAAGTTATAATTCACAGGTGGCTGGACCAACCCTTTAATATCAGATTGGTTTGCGGACTACGCTCGTGTTGTGTTCACTCTATACGCTGACCGAGTCAAAACTTGGATCACTCTCAATGAACCGCTGACGTTTTGTGACATTGCTTACACTTTTGGAGTTCACGCTCCAGGAATAGTTAGCACTGGAGTTGGAAATTATATCTGCAGCAAGAACACAATGTTGGCACACGCTAAAGCATGGCGGATATATGACAAGGAGTTTAGACGAAAATATAAAGGTAAAAGAATTATATGAATTTATAAAAAATACTTTAGGTACTTGATTTTTTGTTAATCAATAAAATCTCTAGGTTCTTCTGAATTAATTCTGCATACATATGCAAATGTATAACATTATATTTTAAAGGCAAAGTGTCCATCACCAATCAAGTCATGTGGTTTGAGGGAGAATATGAAAATGAAGGAGAAGCGGCTGAACTGGCTCTACAGTTAATGGTGAATAAAATAACAAAAAGTGTCCAAAAATAATAGTGTTACTAAATACTTTTGAAGTTTAATTCAAATGATTGAAAATGTTCATTTACTGTCGTATAATTTCAGGGAGGACTGTACTTACACCCAATCTACTCTAAGTAAGGCGGTTGGCCGAAGAAAATAGAAAAACTCATAGCAGAAAAGAGTAAACAACAGGGATTCAGGAAATCCAGATTACCAGAATTCACAAAAGAAGAAAAAAAACTAATAAGAGGTGAGAATAAAATATAAATAGTCTAATCGTTACATAAATTAATACCAAAACTAAGCATTTCTATTAAGAATTATAATTTATAAGTAAAGTTAAAAGAAAGCCATATAAATAGCAATATGCGTCCCTTTCAAAGTTTTTTTATTTAATTTTTCAAAGGCACGTATGACTTGTACGGTTTGAACTACTACACATCACGAACTGCTCGCCTCGCCCGAGGGGAAGCTGTTGGTCCTTGGCCTCTCTTCGGTGGACCAGACATTGATGTAATAATATCAGTGAGACCAGAATGGCCGCAAGCTGGCTCCAGCTGGTTCTATGTGAGTGTTGTTGTTACTATATACAGTTGTAAGACTCATTGAGGCTGAACACTGTCTTTGGAAACTGATCGTACGTCATACGTGTTTATTGAAGAGTAATGTAGACAGCCAAGTGGTGATTGAAACAATAAAAAAGCAACTAACTCGTGTTCCAGGTGTACCCGGAAGGTTTCCGAAAGCTCGTATCTTGGTTGAAGAAACAGTATGGAAACATGGAGATGTTTATAACAGAGAATGGTTTCGCAACCAGCGGCGAGGATTTAGATGATCAAGATCGTATAGATTACCATAAGAAGCATTTGGAACAGGTGATTAATATTAACAAAGTTACATTCCAGATGGACAAATAAAAAAAATATGTAATTATTCTAACTAATATCTTCCACCAGGTTCTCCTCGCGATTGAAGAAGATAAGGCCAATGTCGTGGCGTACACTGCTTGGTCAATGTTAGACAACTTTGAATGGAGCGATGGCTATCGGTAAAGACATATTGACTTCAAAATGTTTTTGGATTTTCTTTTGTTCATAATCTGATAATAATAATAATCTTTTCAGTTCCAAATTCGGTTTATACGAGGTGGACTTCAACGACCCAGCCCGCACCCGCCGCCCGAGAGCCTCCGCCAAGTATTATAAAGATATTGTGAAAGCTAAATAATATGATTTATATAATAATAAACTGAACTTTGAACAGAAAGACATAATTTGTTTGATGAATAATAAAATTAATTTTATATGTGACTTGGAATGTCACTTGGATCTATATCTAACAATGACTTCTACTCCTCATGGACTAGTGACTTTACTTTTACAATTTCATACAGAAATACTATTGATTATAAGTTAGTGTTAAAAGACGAAAGGAACAGGTTTTAATTAAAAGTATTATGATAGTTATAATTAGCAGGTTATGTACACACGAATAAGTTGTTTTGTTTTTCTTGTTTGTTTTTTTTTTTCAAATAAGAATGTTTGGATCTCCACTCGATATTCCGATGTAAATAATTTTCATAAACCGCTGATGAACAGATCGCAATAGTTTCAAGGTACACAATATATTATAGATATTAGTTGTGTTCGGACCGCTGTAACTTAATGTGCGAATATAATCAATGTTTTAGAGGAGGAAATTGTGATGAAAATAGTTTTTTTTCCAAACATTCTGCTTATCCAACCCAACATCTCTGTGCACGCCCCCGGAGAAGATTTACATTTAATCAATCAGGTGTAAGTCACTGGATTGAAGACGTTTCTTTAGAAAATATTAAACTAAGTTTAAATGTTAACTTTAATAAAAAAAATTATAAGTTAAACTGATTATTTACATCCTTCGCTGACACCAAACATCGTTTCTGATTATGAAGATACTTCTTCTATCTTCCATATAAGCATTCTATAAGCATAACTTTTAACTAAAGGCTTTGGCCGCTTCTTAAAGTTGTGAGACAACATACTTAGTAGGACCTCCATGAAGTATCTTCCTTGAATAGTTCTAGATGTGTTGGTGTTTTCGGTATCAGGATATTACTCATAACTAACGAGTATTGAGGAGCCCGTTTTTAGTGATCGGGGAGAGAGAGAGCTCTGCACTTGTTAAAGGGAAGAGATATTAGTTAAATTGACTCGTATGATGTGAACAGACTGTATATCGAGCTTTTGTACAACACTGTAATGTACCTACTGTAGTGTATGTAGTGATTTCTGTAAACTGTTTTATTAATTTAGGCTAAAGTAGCGTTTTAATAATAGAAATATTTGAATTCCTCTTTGAGTTAAGTAATATTAATGTGATTTCTGTTTTAAAAGCTTGATACTTTCTCAAGCCAAAAGCAGAACATATTTAGGACATTTATATTAATAATTCAATTTTATGTCATTATTAACTGATTTGTTTCAACAAACAATGAAATATTTTATTTTGTTATTTCTATTTATTACGACTGAACTCAATTTACCATATACATATATTAAACAGTTCAGGCTGAGAGATAAAAACAAGGGTTATGAAAATTCTTTACAGTATAATAAACTCCTAAGTTTAGAATGCAGCGCCACCTATAATAGGTTGATCGTCAAATTAGCGGAGTTGTAACTACTTGCCAATAGATGGCGGTTCATAAAATAATTTCAATTTCTCATGGTATTCAGTCAACGTGTCTGTGAATTTTGTAAATCTTAGAGAAAATTTTACTTTATTGTGACTTTGGTTGTTTATGCGTTCCTTTATATTATCCATTTCTTAGTTTGCTTCAGATTTATTGGTTAACTGGCTTGTTAATTGGATTCAAGACTAATCAATATAATTTTTTTCTCAATTTGCCGGAATAAATCTTAAATTAAATACCATTTTGTTTTTAAGTTATAAAGTAAGTGTTTTATTGTATACATTTTAATGAGAAATAGCGAATGTACAGGGCAACAAGAGAAAGAAACGTTGTATCGAATTTTTAATAAAAATAATTAAATCCTTTAGTATTATTAAGTAGTATAAATGTGAAGATAATAACATGAACAATAAAAAGAAGTATTTTCATAACAAATCTTTATCCATATTATTGACAAAATGAAACATATTTAGTTCAACGATTGTAGTAAAAAGGAAACTAACTAAATATATAGGGTAGCAACCAGAGGTACCAGGAAAACTTCGAAACTTACTTAAATGTATATTATAATGAGAATTACATATTAAAATTTACAACATATTGCCCCGATGTTAGGATAGGAGTGACATTCCATTGCTTGTGTTGTATCAGGAATCTTCTGGTTCACACAGCTTGGTGTTCGTTCCGTAGAGTCAGCACCGACACTCGGAATATATTTTATCCATACAACCATTTTTACCGGCGATGTTCATTTATTTTTTATTATGTTACACGTACATAACAAACTCATCTTGTGTATGTACAAATGTTACACTATAGTATTGACTGAAAATGTTAACTCAGAATAATGAAATAACAGTAAAATACTAGTGTTGTGGTAGGTACAGTCTTTATTGTAGTAATGTGCTACAACATGGGTGGAGACAGTATTTAAAAGCTTTCAAATACAAGTTGATACCCAAACATTGCCATCACAACATTAACAAAGGTTCAATATTAAGTGGTTTATATAAATAATTACAAATATTATCCCAGTTCCAGTACTAAGAAGAATACTTACACTGATCTCTAACAATATACAAGTATCAACAGTTTACATTATTTATTCCGTGTTCAGTGAGTGTGATACTTGAATACCTTCAATAGTTATTGTACCTGTTACAAACACAAGTTGTAGTCTTCATTATTATAATAGTTAAGAAATAATTAGATAGACATAAGCAATTTTAATACAGAATTTTACTGAACAGAGACCAGACCCTAAGGAGTGATCTGTGTGAGACAAGTGTAAACAACACATGAGTAATGAATATAACTGTTATGAATAAAACAAACATATATTGTATTATGTTTATTATACAGTAACAAGTCTCGTCTTCACGTGTACATTAAACAATCCCCAGTTCATAGAGCGCCTCTCACACACCTATCATATATTTCATCAAGTGACACATCACCTATTGTTCTAAGTATACAACAATGTCTCCGATACATTTATATCTGAATAGTTTGTGTCTTGTGTATTGCTCACCGAGGCCGTGTGTCTCTGTGTGTGTAGTGTTCACAAGTCAGCTCAACGTAAAGCGACACGTCCTTAGGTTCGCTCTCCGTCACTCGTAGGAACTAGTTTCTTATACACTGATCTTGACCTCACCAACAGAATCCACAGCTCCGTGTTTGGACACAGTATTACCTGTACAGTACAGTATTACCTGTACAGAGACATCCGTTTAGTGAAGGACAGTGTGTGAAGTGTAGTGTTCTATAGTGAGTGGTTAATAAGTGTTCCACCAGCCGTGTGAGGTGAGGACTGTAGTACAACCTGCTCACCTATACATACAGTGGTACATGTTTTCGACTCACAATTCACACACCTGGATATAGGGTCGTTTTAACAAGCTTTGACGTTGTGATCAAGATTGCTACAAAGTAGTATGATGCATATAGTTGTAAAACGAAAATATTAGTTTCAATTAAGAAATCGATAGTGGAAGAAAGATGACAAATAATAAGACTAACTAACAGACACTTTCAACTCGTCTGTCCGTGATCAGAGGGTAACCGAAACGTCGGGTTTCCGAAATTTTAGAATAATAAAAATCACTTATGTATACGAAAATCTTAATTTCATTTTAGAAAAAATCATAGAAAGCGAAGTAAGTTCATTTGAACTACTAAACAACCGCAGCGCCCCCTGGCGATGTCAAAGATCCGGTGATACTGTCCAAGTCTCTAAGCTCACAGTTATAGTCAAGTGGATACATTATGTTTATATACATTATAGATACTGTGACGGCGCCTTACACATATAATAAAACAATACCTATACTAATATGTAGCAACAGTAAGTTAACAATCTTAACAGCTAACAGCCTCTGTTAGTGAACTCATCAGAAGCTACTGAAACAATGATTCTTAACATGAAGCAAGTCCCGCAGGAGCTACATACAAATGTATGGATAAAGCTTGTATTAAAAGACATTGACTGTTTGAGCCGCTGCAACACTCCACCTTCAACACTACACTTGATACTTCAAGTCTTTTACATTCTAATATGTTTAAATCTCAGTCACTTCCCTCTCCATATAATGTGTAGCTCATTGTCTTTAATATATTGTGTCTAGTGTAATCACACACTCATGTTTCATTAATAGCTACCTGGTTCATTGTTAGTTTTCATCTAACACTTGATGATCAGCCGTCATCTCCTGATGGATGAATCTCAAGTACAGTCCAATAACACCATCTGTAATACATAATACAATATATTAATACTGTTCACAAACAATATTGTTCATATATAAAGACATACAGAGACAGTTACATCAAGGATTGTTTGAAAATAAAAATATAATATTTTATATTAATCTTAAAATATCCACAAATAAATTACACTTCATATCAACAAGAAGGTTTATTATTCAAATAAAACAATTCTTTATACATCAGTCTAGTTAGTATCATCATTAACATACTGTACAATAATGGAATTATTATTATTATTCTGTTTGAAATATATTGGATTCCTATAAAAAATATAAATCGATATAATTAAACTAAACACATAACTTGATTTTACTTAAAAAGTATAACACTATTAAAATACTGTTATAATAATCGATTATTCTAGAAAGACGCCATATGGATTTCATCATATATAATATCAACAGTACATGTGGAATTATAAAATGAATGTGTCGATAACGGTTTACTCCAATATAAGAGATACATTATGGAGAAATTAACACTATAATTCAAAATAATAATATAAAGTATTCAACAGACCTTACCGTCACACTACTATCGTCCATCAGCTACATACACTTCTCTTCATAGAAGGTTTCCTCTCGTCCGCAGACCACGTCCTAACAGACGCTCCACCAACAGCTTCGACCCTCATCTTGAATTATATATTCTCACGAGTCCTGCAACGTAACCAATGATTCTAGTTTTTATTATGACAATAGATTTCTTAATTAAATATTCGACTTACAAGAAGTCGCATTTTAGAGTGTGGCCGGAAATCATGAAGATAAGAGTGAAAAACATAATAAAGAAAGCCATTGAAACGATAACGTTGAAAAACCCTGCGCTCGATGTAACGCTTACGGCTTAGGGAATAATTCAAAATATACCATTAAAATAAACTATTACTCCTGTCACTACACATAATAAATAAAAATATTAACCAAAACTCAAAATGTTACTTAATAAACATTTGAATTTGAACGTTATGTCAATAATATAAAAAGTAACATTTATTAGTACCTATGTGCAAAAAAACACTCACCATGAAGATAAACGACGTAAAACACATCCATCATAAGGAAGGCCGCGGCCGACTGCTGTGAAATTATTAAAACAGTACTTTTTTAAATTCATGAAAAATCATTAAAACATCTTTTATATTTTCAAATAACTCTGATACATTATTTGATTTGATTTTTGAATATATGATATATATATAAATTAAAATTAAAAATAAAGGTAAATTATTTTAGGTTATAATATTTTTTTACATATGTTTGAAAAAAATACTTATAAATAAAACAAAAAAGCTTCTAAATTATTAGAAATAGATTTATAGTTTTTATAGCAACATAACTTTTCATTTTACTTAAATTCCGACACATTCCCATAATAAATGAATTAGTGCATACCGGTCTTAAAACGATGCCGCAATTCACAAATTGTGGAGGTTGGCAACTCAAGTAATGACTGTTTTCTTTTGTTTCAATTCGAAATACGTTTTAATAAAAAAAATATCTTTTTTTACTAATTTGTATATGTCGACTTAATATAGTAAATTCATATTTATTTAAATGTTAATTGATAAAGAACAGAATATGCACAAGGATTTTAAAGTTGATGGAGATTAGAACTATAATAATAGATTGTTTTGATTACGCCCTTATATTGAGTTGTGTGTTCACGCTTCACATTAAAAAATTATATTCATTATAAAATTTTGTTAAAACTCGAATCCACTACGTATTTACTATTTATTCAAAATCAATGGTTTTATATAACAATACATAGTTTAAAAATGAATAATCCAAGTTCTGGTGCCAAGTTTTGCACTTTGTATTACCGACGAATCCAGGGATCTGAAATTCTGTATTAGTTCTGTAATGAACTCAAGAAATATTGATGTTGTGGACTTGTGGTGAAAAATGAATGAATCTAGTGCGTAACTTTGTTATTAGTAATGATGTCGATATATTAATATTACTGATACAGGAATCTTTTTTGAAGCCAATTATTTGTGACCCACAGATTGAAAACTATTGTGTCGTACGTAATGAAAGATTTAATATCAACGGTGGAACTTTAATTTATTACAAGCAATCTCTCTACTGTGTCCCTCTAGAACCACCAACTTTAGTTAACAATTAATTATTAACATAGAAGCATTGATATGTCAATTACACATGACGGGACATGAGACTATTGTACTAGCGTTAGTATATCATTCACCTAATAAGACCGTCTTGGAGAGTGACGTCAATTCATTATTAACAGGCGGTGAATCAGTAATATTAGCGGGCGATTTAAATTGTAAACACACGCGATGGAACTCCAAACGCATTAACACAAGAGGTGTAACTCTCAGTCGTCTAATAGATAAACAACAAGATCCCGAACATAACAGAATACAAGACGACGCGACGCAGTAATCTTCTTTGAACGTGTTCACAGATGTTGGAGCCGACGCACCTCTCACACACAGTTTGAAACGAGCCGCTTCGTCACAAGGGAAGCTAGCCTCGTGTATGAGAGGATCATACCCGGCTGTGAAGATAATCACACTCTACAGGTACAGCTGTTAGCTGGCTCATACGACAGATCAACTCGAGCTTTTGAAGAATATATGGTTCCGTGGCAGGGACAATGGACTCACTATGTGTACTCTGATTTCTTTGATGGTGAGGCATTTCTCTTATTTTACCTGAAATTTTGACTTAAATGATATTGAGATTTAATCCTAATGTGCTTTTTATTTTAATTTAGTGTTATGACACAAATATCTAAATGTATTGCAGGTAAAGGGGAGGGACATGTGTTACTTGTTATGATGTGAGCGTTCGTCTTGGAGTGAATCAGACACTCTATATTAGAGGTTGAGGTCTCTGGGTCTGGGATAACTTTGTCTTGGAGTGCGTTGGATCAGTTGTCCCAGAAGAGACCCTGGGCTCGGGATATTGGGATGCTTTACAACCACTTTGTGAGGGCTATGTTTATTTAACTGAGTGAAATCAAAAATCGAAAAGATTTCTGCCGTTATATTTCTTAATTTCAGAAGCAGCCAATGAAGGAGATGACTTATCTCATGACTCCAACCTGTCTCCTGGTGTTGACCAGCCTATGGAACACAATGAGCCACAAGCAGGCCCTTCTGGGATGACAACACATACAGAACTGAATACTTCTACTACTAACGAAGAGAATTTCATGTCCTCGGTGCCAATAGTGCAGTTGTATTGAATATTATTTTTACTAAATTCAATTCTGTTCTTGTATTTAAGAATATGTATATTATACTTTCTTTTCGGAGTCCTTTAAGTATTTCCACTGTTAATATTATTTAATAACTGTATATATATATGTATATATGTATGTACATGATTTTATTTTACAATTGTTCATATTAATTTTTTTACACTATTCTTTGCACCTATTTTGTTAAATTTGTTTGTAAAGTATGTCGTTTCTATGATATTTATGTACATATTTCTGTTTATTAAAAGTAACTTTGATCTACAAGTTAAGTTGGAAACTTTTTATTTACTACTTGTCTTATTTTTTATTTTCAAAATATGTATGTGAAAATATTTTAACTCCATTTTAGTTTAACAATTATGATAGATAAGTGTAATATCTATATATTTAATGGTACAACCTTTTTGTATGATTTTGAAAACAATATTTAGAACAAACTGTATTTAAAGTTTCTGCGACTAGTAATAGTCAAGTGGCCAACTAACGAGTAATATGTTGACTCCAGTAAAGGAACATCACTGTATCAAGTGACAGATATCATCCATCAACTATTTACTACATATATGTATAACTAGTAAACCTGGTGAACTCCGTTTCGCCACCAGAAGGCTTTTATATAACATTTCGGTAGTATTAGAAGGTGAAGAATTTTTTTTGTTTTATATTTGAAAAGGAAAATTTTTATTTTACTTCACAACAGTAATGAATTCATTTCGATTACAAAAATGAAGTGTTATTTAGTTGAACTTCTCTAAGTAAATGAAAGTGAATCCAAAGTAGATACCGAATCGAAGCGTTATACGCGTCCGCAAATTATCCGTTTCATTGAAGTGGTTCTTTGTAAATCACATTTTTTGTTTTTTGGTCTAACTTTAACACAAATAAAGCGGATGGTTTCCAAACTCGTGAACACACAAAATATAACGCCCATGTGAAAAACAATGATTTTCTAAATTTATCCCGCAAATACTATATGGTTTTAAGAGTTCAAAATACAAACACAATACCGGTTTGTCACATGAAATTAACTGAGCAGAGAACAATGAGTAGCTGTCAACCAATGTATCATGCACCGGCACCATTTACTTAAAATATTGATTTGTAATGCATGTTAAGTATTGTATGTGAATAAAGATTTTCCCGCTTTCTGTTGAAATTTTTTGTTATATACCTCACGGAGCCCGATACCTTTTCAACGAATGCAAAACCGTGGAAATTAGTTCGTTCCGGACCGGACTTATATTTATATATTAGATCTCTTACAAATATCTAATTGTCATCATTACGTCATTACATATCTGTCATTATACGTCAATTGCATAGCTGTCAATTGTGTTTCGTTATTCCACGTTTTATAGTGACTGACGTTTCATGTCAAGTCCCACGGGAATGCTGTCGAAAGGGACAAAAAGTATCCTATTGCAATTTCCTGGGTCTAAACTACCTCCCTGCCAATTTTCAGTTAAATCGGTTCAGCCATTCTTCAGTTATAAGTGGAGTAACTAACACGACTTTCTTTTATATATATAGATACAGACAGCTCTAGAGACTACTGCAGCATTCACATTGATACTTAGAGATGATTATTAGTTAATGTGTAATAGGAATAAATATTGTATTTAAACCGAATAATGAGGGCAATCACCAACATAACTTGATACAAAAGCAATTTTTATATAAATCAAATTGTATTTCTTATTTATGTTAAGATATATGTACTGGATTATAACTAACAATAAACTTATATAAAGTTATTGAGATTCTAATGTTCGTTTTATTATTTTATGAATAAAGACAGAAATAATTATTTTTTGTTATAACTTATTAGATGGTCTATGGTATAAGAATATTACTGTTATAAGGTTAGGTTAGTTGTTCAATTTTTAGAAAATAGTTTTAACACACTTCAGTTACAATATCTCTTATAATATCTAGTGTCAATGCTTCGCTGTTTATTACTTTATTGAATAATGTTGAGTAATATTATTGTTTTATTTCTTATTAACACGAGTAGCATCTTTAGTGAGGTAGCTTCAGTGTGATTGTGTCCATAAATCATTAATAATTAACAGCGCCATCTATTGTTCAGTAATTATGTATTCTGTCTTCCATCTTTCAGCTTTATTGATAAATAGCAACCGAACCTCTTCATACTATATTATATGAAAACTGTAAGATCTGAATAATAGATTCACAATGTATGAAAATATTTAATACAAAAATTTTCTGAGATAAAATAAATTGTTCTTTTATATTATATCACATACACAGGCTTTTATATTGAGTTAATAAACAAACACATTCATTCAACAACTACTAAGTTATACAGTCCGATCGATTACTGTGGATTATTATTAATTTCTGTTTATGGTCCTTTCGTGGCGTCATCTTTGCCGAACCAATGATATATTTTAATCCTTAGAGTTATTTTTATGACTGATTCTACTGAATTATAATATTGAACCTTTGTAATTTTGTAATAACATCATTTAAATACCTGAAAACTTGTATTTGAAAACTAAAAATACAGGCTTCAGCTATTTCGTAGGACTCAACTGGAAGTAACACTGAATAGGGCCTTAAACTGAAGTCAAACTGTAGCTAGAACAACATAGAATAAAATACGGTTTCGCATAAAATGTTCACAAAAAATTAGAAGTATTGAGATAATGTTTTATAAGTAGAGACAATATTTATGTATAAAGTTATGAATAAACATCACGTACATAAATAAAACTAAGATACTTTTATAATCTTTATTTTCAGTGTTATTGTACGTCTTACCAGTTTTATCTTTATTTTATATCTTTAAATGAGCAATTCATATATATACATATTTATTGGAATCTCGGAATTTGCTTCAACGATTTTCATAAAATTTTGTATGTTAGGGATTTGGGGGGCGATAAATCGATCTAGCTAGGAATCACTTTTAGAAAATGTTATTTTATTTCTGTTATTTTATTTTAAAAAAATACAAAAGGGAGTCGTTTATAATATGACACTTCCTGACATCTATTGCTGAATAGTAATACTATTTTAGCTAATTACTTCTACTAATTGCTTTAACAACACAACAGAAGATGGCGCTGTTAAGTACCAGGAAGTCGATGAGTGTTTGTTTTGAGGTTAGAGTAAGAAATTTATGAAATAAAATAAAATGAAGATCGCTGTTTTAGCGATAAGGCCGCCTATTGTACATTTTTCTTGTCTTTATTTTATTACTATTATTTTTGTCTATATTGGTGTGCAATAAAGAGTATATAAATAAATTAAAATGAACTTATGGCTGAATACTTTCAAAGAGTACACAATTATGTTTTTTATTTGATGTGGTCATACGGTTTAAATTTTAATACCATCGAAACATGTTGTAACAAAATTAAGAGAAAAAAATATTTATTAATATAAAATAAAGAGTCTGACTTGAAAACTGAAAAAAAATTAATAATCGTCTGGCCCCTGTGATTACTAATTTTAAAATAGTGTCAAATAAATAAATTATAAAAATTGAATGGGACCGATAACACTTTCTTTTGGGACACGAAAAAACCAAATAGCATATATTCACCCTTATATTGTTTTTCGTCTACTTAACGTGTTCACTTAAAAATGCCTAAACGAAATAAAAAAGAATCACAAAATAAAAAATAATTATTCCTAAATACCGAACAAAGCTCGGTAACCAGATATTATGAATGTAAAGTAATGAAAGATTTTAAAGCAAATTCCACATTCAATATTAATATTGTAACATAAGAACACAATTTAACAAACAACATAAAACAAATATCATTTCAACTGCCTCGCTCCGTCAGTAATGTTAGGAGACAGGGTTCAGGAACACCTCGACCACACTCACATTATAAAGGGAAAAGTGAAAAACTAAATACAAATAGGAGAAGCAATTGAAACGAAAATATTAATGAAACCCTGCGCCCTCAACAATAATAAACTAGTTAGGTTTAAATACTTACAAATAACTAACGAACGGGTAACAGGTTGGACACACTAAGAATGTATGGAATGTATGTTACACAGGAATTAAATAAAAAATATTACTAAGTTGATGTAGGCGAGTATTTTAAACATTAAAATTGTTTTGATTACTCATGAAGAATATTACTAGTTCCATGAAAAAAAAATGGGTTTTCGTTTTCACATCAAGATTTTTATTAATTAATTATTTACTTATAAGATATAATTTTCAAAATTGTATAACAAGTCAATTAAACGTAATGCACTAAGTATCTAGTTTTGTATTAGATTCCTGAAATTGTTTATTCTTTATAATTTAGTAGGAATACAAATTCAGTTAGAAGGGTATAAATGAGACCATAAAAACATCGTCCATCCGTTTGATCACTTAATAAATATTATACAAAAAGAAAACTAATATAATTTTAAATTTATTTTGAAGGATCCCTAATAAATTAAATTGAATTTAAATACAAACAAATTTTAAGGATTCTGTTGCTTGGTTATTTAAAATATACCCTTCATCCGTGCTCAGACGTGCACAGTATATTCTGAGTTGATGCTATCACTTAACTTATGTTTTTCTTCTTTAGTTAGTAGCGTTTCCTTATAGATTACGCCAAAATAAATAAATAGGGAATGATATAGAAAAGGATAGCTATATTATGTTTCGAGTTGCGCTTGAAGTTCGCTAGCACTACATAGAACAAGAGAAATATTCAGATAGAAGGGGCATTTAATGAAACAAATTGTTTGTTTGATGATTACTATTTATTATTCTATACATATAATAAAATCGTATTTAAGTCAAAACTGAACATCGATTGTTTTTTAAAGAATACTTGATTTGCAATCTTTTAAGTTGAGATTCAAAAACTGTTGTTCTGACACAAAGTTATTATTTTTTTAAACCTTTACAATATCCGTCATACTAGTATTTTCTTTGTTTAGTCTTTTATTTTTGTTTTTTAGAACTTTATTTTTCCTTTGTAATTCCGTCTTTTGAAGAGTCAGTTTTTGAGCTCGTTTTTTTCAGCGTCGTGTTCCTTGGTGAATCGAATACAGAGTCCATGTTCGATATATTTACATCATTAAGACTGGTAGGTGTACAAGCTCGTGGAACCATATCCTGCAATAAAATTGTACACAAAATATACGTTTTTTAAATGAAGTCTTACAAAAAAATAAATCTCCAATAAAACTATAAGGAATGTGTAAAACTAAACTATAGTACTATAACTATAACTAACTATATTTAGTACTATACTATAACTATAAAGAATATGTAAAACTAAACTGTATTCCAGAAACGGTTAATAAGAATTTGGTAGCTGCACAACATATTAAAGAAAAAGGATCGTGTATATAAACTTCAAGCCATGTGACGATATGCTGAGCAAATTAAATTTAAGTATGTATGTATGTATGTTCAAAAACTATAATGCTTTTCCTGCATCTGCTGTGCCTAATAATTCAGATAGTGACCAAAGCAATTAATTATTTTTTTCTGTTTTCAAAATATATGTAATTAATGAATATCTTAATTCCATTTATTAATTAATGACAGTTGTTAATTGAAAATTAGAATTAAATTCATTTTTATTTGATATACTTACGCAGTTTTATTGAAATTTCATCGCATACGCTTATTTTCTTGAATTTCAAGACAAAATACTAATTTTTTTAGTCTATAGTAGAATCCTCTAAAAATTAAAGTTGGCAACACTGGTTTCATCAATATTCCCCATGATTCTTAGTGTGGCCAACCTGACGGCTCGTTTATTGTTAGTTCTCAAATTTTATTAATATACATTTTATGATTTTACTATTAATTGCTTTCAAAATTCATTTCTCATGTCTATCCAGTCCTTCCGGCTCCCTCTGGTGCCTCTGGTGGCAGTCGGCCGCGGCCTTCCTTATGATGGATGTGTCTTACGTCGGTTATCTTCATGGTGAGTGTTTTTTGGCACATTGGTACTAATAAATGTTACTTTTTATATTACATATTGACATATCGTTCAGCGTTCTAATTCAAATGGTTATTAAGTAACATTTTTAGTTTTGGTTAATATTGGTGTTTTTTATCTGTAGTGATAAGAGTACTAGTTTATTTTAATAGTATATTTGAATTATTCTATAAGCGTAACATTGACCGCAGGGTTTTTCAACGTTATATCGTTTCAATGGCCTTCTTTATTATAATGTTTTTCATACTCTAAAATGCGACTACTAAAAGTCGAATATTCAATTAAGAAATCTAGTGTCTTAATAAAAACTAGAATCATTCGTTACGTTACAGGACTCGTAAGAATATATAATTCAAGATGAGGGTCGAAGCTGTTGGTGGAGCGTCTGTTAGGACGTGGTCTGCGGACGAGAGGAAACCTTCTATGAAGAGAAGTGTATGTAGCTGATGTACGATAGTAGTGTAACAGTAAGGTCTGGTTGTCACTTTGTTTTGAGTTATATTGTAAATTTTAATGTTAATTTCTCCATAATGTATCTCTTATATTGAGTAAACCGTTATCGACACATTCATTTTATAATTCCTCATCATGTGTTGATATTATATATAATGAAATCCATATGGCGACTTTCTAGAATAATCGATTATTATAAAAGTGTTTTAATAGTGTTATACTTTTTAAGTAAAATCATTTTATGTGTTTAGTTTAAGTATAAACATTTATAATTTCTGTAGGAATCCAATATTTCAAACAGAATAATAATAATTCCATACATTATACAGTATGTTATTAATGATGATACTAACTAGACTGATATATAAAGAATTGTTTTATTTGAATAATAAACCTTCATAGTGATATGAAGTGTAATTTATTTGTGGATATTTTAAGATTAATATAAATTATTATATTTTTATTTTCAGACAATCCTTGATGTAACTGTCTCTGTATGTCTTTATATATGAACAATATTGTTTGTGAACAGTATTAATATATTGTATTATGTATTACAGATGGTGTTATTGGACTGTACTTGAGATTCATCCATGAGGAGATGACGGCTGATCATCAAGTGTTAGATGAAAACTAACAATGAACCAGGTAGCTATTAATGAAACATGCGTGTGTGATTACACTAGACACAATATATTTAAGACAATGAGCTACACATTATATGGAGAGGGAAGTGACTGAGATTTAAACATATTAGAATGTAAAAGACTTGAAGTATCAAGTGTAGTGTTGAAGGTGGAGTGTTGCAGTGGCTCAAACAGTCAATGTCTTTTAATACAAGCTTTATCCATACATTTGTATGTAGCTCCTGCGGGACTTGTTTGAACAATAGGTGATGAAATATATGATAGGTGTGAATAAATATATGATAGGTGTGTGAGAGGCGCTCTATGAACTGGGGATTGTTTAATGTACACGTGAAGACGAGACTTGTTACTGTATAATAAACATAATACAATATACGTTTGTTTTATTCATAACAGTTATATTCATTACTCATGTGTTGTTTACACTTGTCTCACACAGATCACTCCTTAGGGTCTGGTCTCTGTTCAGTAAAATTCTGTATTAAAATTGCAAATGTGTAACTAATTATTTTGTTACTATTATAATAATAAAGTCTACAACTTGAATAGATATAATTAATGTACTTATAATATACCTTTATCATACAACTAGTCCTGCTGTTATATTCAAACTTGTCTACTTTATATTGTGTTTGTAACAGGAACAATAACTATTGAAGGTATTCAAGTATCACACTCACTGAACACGGAATAAATAATGTCAACTGTTGATACTTGTATATTGTTAGAGATCAGTGTATGTATTATTCTTAGTACTGGAACTAATAACTGAATGTCCTAGTACAGTACTCAGAAGTTAGTTTATAATGTTTAATGTTGCAACATGTAAGTGAGGATCAGTTACTATATCATGACATAGACGTTGCTAGTTTTCTTTTATAAGTTTCTTTTAAATGATTAAATACTCGTATGTAAAACATGTTATTCCGCTGTTTGTTTGTCATAGAAGCAACTCCTAAGTGTGAGGAGTTATGACATTTAATGTTACAACTTACAAGTGGCGCATTCTGTGATGTACTAATTGTTATATACTATAGTCCTCAGACTTATTTATATGACTGATTATAATTAATAATAAAGTACCTGTGTATATTGCTGGGATAAAATAGTGGCAACATGAAATTAAATTTGTTACATAGTAAAAATAGCTATTATACTATATGAAACCAATATTTGTAATCTATATATATAAAAGAAAGTCGTGTTAGTGACTGCACTTATAACCCAAGAACGGCTGAACCGATTTAGCTGAAAATTGGCAGGGAGGCAGTTTAGAACCAGGAAATTGCAATAGGATACTTTTTATCCCGTTTGACAGCATTCCCGTGGGACTTGACATGAAACGTCAGTCATTATAAAAAGTGGAATAACACAATTGACAGCTATGCAATTGACGTATAATGACAGATATGTAATGACGTATGGATGACAATTAGATATTTGTAAGAAATCTACTATATAAAAATAAAAATATTTAGGTAATGTGTTTATAGTTTGAAGTCTTAAAATCATTTAGTATTTGCAGGATAAATTAAGAAAATCATTGTTTTTCACATGAGCAGTTATATTTTGCGTGTTCACGAGTTTGGAAACCATACGCTTTATTTGTGTTAAAGTTAGACAAAAAAACAAAAAATGTGGTTTACAAAGGAGCACTTCAATGAAACGGATAATTTGCGGACACGTATAACGCTTCGATTCGGTATCTGCTTTAGATTCACTTTCATTTACTTAGAGAAGTTCAACTAAATAACACTTCATTTTTGTAATCGAAATGAAATCATTACTGTTGTAAAATGAAATAAAAATTTTCCTTTTCAAATATAAAACAAATAATTCTTCAACTTTTAATCACCAAACGAAATGTTATATAAAAGCCTTCTGGTGGCGAAACGGAGTTCGCCAGGTTTACTAGTTATTTATATAAACAACTTAATATTGAACCTTTGTTAATGTTGTGATGGCAACGTTTGGGTATCAACTTGTATTTGTAAGCTTTTAAATACTGTCTTCACCCATGTTGTAGCACATTACTTACAAACAAAATGGCATTTAATTTAAAATTTATTGTGGCAAATTAACAAAAAATATATATTGATTAGTCTCGGATCCAATTAACAAGCCAGGTAACCAATAAATCTGAAGTAAAATAAGAAATGGATAATATAAAGGAACGCATGAACAACCAAAGTCACAGTAAACTAAAATATTCTATAAGACTTACTAAATTCACAGACACGTTGACTGAATACCATGAGAAATTGAAATTATTTTATAAACCGCCATCTATTGTCAAGTAGTTACAATTCCGCTAATTCGACGATCAACCTATTATAGGTGGCGCTGCATTCTAAACTTTGGAGTTTAGAATATTGTAAGGAATTTACATAGCCCTTGTTTTTATTTCTCAGCCTGAACTGTTTAGTATATGTATGTAGATGTGGGGTTGGATAATCAGAATGTTTGGAAAAAAAAAACTATTTTCATCACAATTTCCTCCTCTAAGACATTGATTATATTCGCACATTAAGTTACAGTGGTCCGAAAACAACTAACATCTATAATATATTGTGTACCTTGAAACTATTACGATCTGTTTAAGAAAATATTTAAAAGGGAATATCCAGTGGAGATCCAAACATTCTTATTTGAAATAAACAAACAAGGAAAGGCTTTTTTGTGTGTACACAACCTGCTATTAATTATAACTATCTTATTACTTTTTATTGAAACGAATAACATTACCTTTCTTTAAGTTCCACACATCTTCCCTTTGTAATCATTTTAGTTTTATCATCAAAGGACAACATTGAAAATGTACTCGTTGTTAATTTCGTTATACACACATCACTAGTACAGAGCTCACAGCTTAAATTTTCCATAATTTGTTAATAAATCAGATAATTAAAACTTATTCACTTCAACTACGAAAGAAAATATTAACAAAATGGCAAAAAAACACTTAAGCGATATACCGACAAATTTAATTATCCCTTTTCATTTGACAATCGAATCAGTTTCTATGAAGTTTTAAACGAGTCTCTCGGGCGGCGGGTGCGGGCTGGGTCGTTGAAGTCCACCTCGTATAAACCGAATTTGGAACTGAAAAGATTATTATTATTATCAGATTATGAACAGAAGAAAATCCAAAAAGATTTTGAAAACAATATCTTTACCGATAGCCATCGCTCCATTCAAAGTTGTCTAACATTGACCAAGCAGTGTACGCCACGACATTGGCCTTATCTTCTTCAATCGCGAGGAGAACCTGGTGGAAGATATTAGTTAGAATAATAACATACTTGTTTTATTTATCCATCTTGATTTCATTTTTAGTATTAATCACCTGTTCCAAATGCTTCTTATGGTAATCTATACGATCTTGATCATCTAAATCCTCGCCGCTGGTTGCGAAACCATTCTCTGTTGTAAACATCTCCATGTTTCCATACTGTTTCTTCAACCAAGATATGAGCTTTCGGAAACCTTCCGGGTACACCTGGAACACGAGTTAGTTGCTTTTTTATTGTTTCAATCACCACTTGGCTGTCTACATTACTCTTCATTCTTCAATAAACACGTATGACGTACGATCAGTTTCCAAAGACAGTGTTCAGCCTCAATGAGTCTTACAACTGTATATAGTAACAACAACACTCACATAGAACCAGCTGGAGCCAGCTTGCGGCCATTCTGGTCTCACTGATATTATTACATCAATGTCTGGTCCACCGAAGAGAGGCCAAGGACCAACAGCTTCCCCTCGGGCGAGGCGAGCAGTTCGTGATGTGTAGTAGTTTAAACCGTACAAGTCATACGTGCCTTTGAAAAATTCAATAAAAAAAACTTTGAGAGGGACGCCTATTGCTATTTATATGGCTTTCTTATAACTTTAGTTATATGTAATTCTTACTTTTATTATCATTTTATGTAACGATTACACTATTTACATTTTATTCTCACCTCTTATAAGGTTTTTTCTTATTTTGTGAATTCTGGTAATCTGGATTTCCTGAATCCCTGTTGTTTACTCTTTTCTGCTATGAGTTTTTCTATTTTCTTTGGCCAACCGCCTTCCTTAGAGTAGATTGGGTGTGAGTACAGTCCTCCCTGAAATTATACGACAGTAAATGAACATTTTCAATCATTTGAATTAAACTTCAAAAGTATTTAGTAACACTATTATTTTTGGAAACTTTTTGTAATTTTATTCACCATTAACTGTAGAGCCAGTTCAGCCGCTTCTCCTTCATTTTCATCTTCTCCCTCAAACCACATGACTTGATTGGAGATGGACACTTTGCCTTTAAAATATAATGTATTATGTAAAACGTTTTGCATATGTATGCAGAATTAATTCAGAAGAACCTAGAGATTTTATTAATTAACAAAAAATCAAGTACCTAAATTATTTTTTATAAATTCATATACTTAATTCTTTTACCTTTATATTTTCGTCTAAACTCCTTGTCATATATCCGCCATGCTTTAGCGTGTGCCAACATTGTGTTCTTGCTGCAGATATAATTTCCAACTCCAGTGCTAACTATTCCTAGAGCGTGAACTCCAAAAGTGTAAGCAATGTCGCAAAACGTCAGCGGTTCATTGAGAGTGATCCAAGTTTTGACTCGGTCAGCGTACAGAGTGAACACAACACGAGCGTAGTCCGCAAACCAATCTGATATTAAAGGATTGGTCCAGCCACCTGTGAATTATACCTTGGGCTAACAAACATTTTATATAATGCTACAAGCGTGTGTGGAATGCCCTGAAAGGTGAGGATTCTTATTGATGGACATTTAATTTACAAGATTTATTTAAAGTTCCTAATTTGTAAGATTAGAACTCATTAATATTTATTCATCAATATAATTTGCCGTTCAACGGTTTTCGTTTAAAGAAATCATTTAGAAAGAACATGTTGTTACTGAAAAATATTAATTTAAATGGGTTCTTCAGTTTTATCATGAAAGATGAACTCTTTGAACTTATATAATTAAAATTTATACTAAAGTATTTTGAACACAAATGTTTTGTTTTATTATTTATTCTATTTGATATAGTGAAGAAGCAATGCATTTGTATTAAATACTTTTGGCAATCTCTGAAACTCACCAAGATCTTGTAAATTTTGTGCCAAATCCCAGTGATATATTACAACGACAGGCTCGATTCCTCTCTTCAATAAAGCATCTGTAAAGTTGGAGTAAAATTTTACTCCGTCTTCACTCGTCTTATTTGTAAAACCATTAAGCAAAATTCTTGGCCAAGAAAGAGAAAATCTATAAAAAAAATATATACACAAATTAGTTATCATAATAAAAATTTAGACTAATATTCCGTAATAAATTATTTACTAACCAACTATAATTATTATTATATATGAAAAGTTAATATTCAATCGAACGGAAAGGGATCGCGTATTGGTACTTTTTTTCCAAGTTGCTTGGAGCGTTCTCCCACTGACCACTCGTGTCATACATCTGGATGGCACTTTTAATAATGGAAACAATATACCATACAACATATATTTATTTTCATTAGACCTAGAGGGTAATGGCATTTCTTAAAATGCGCTAGCTAGCTTTAAAGTGCGTTGTGCTAATAGAGCTCACGGTTCCTTTGGAAGCCAACATTTCGAAAGACTATATGATCAAGTATTACAAGTATTACAAGCTCACTAAAAAACTCACTAAGAATAGGTTCGTGGTAAATTTGTATCCTATAGAAGTGCAGAGAGAGGTATGACAGCCAATTCTCTCTACATCCTACTAAAAGACTTGAGAGTGTTCTGAACTAATATCAGTTCATTAGAACATGCGTTGAAGGCAGCCCTAGTAGGTTCGTTTCAATTTTGGCTACGTTTTGAGAGGAGCTTGGACGGTGTGAGTAAGCGTTTAACGCGCGTAAGATAGGGGTCCCTTAAACCTACACCTGGGTCGCAAGTCCCAGGAACTGTTGAAGCTCCGCTCCTGCAACGCGATAGACCTAATTGCTACACAGTGAATCTATGGAACACTAACAAGTTTGGTTTCATATCAATAGACGCATCGTTTTCCCTAGTGGCTCTCAAAGGCTTGTATGTAGTAGGTCTGTCAACCGCAGCATCGACTCATACTGAGACGCTTCCTGAACGATGTTTAACAGCGATTTAGGAAAACTATATATTTGTTCTATGCATATAATTAAACAATGTATATTTCAATATTTTAGAGTATCACTTTGTATATAGATATAGCTTCACCTGTATCTATATCTGTATATAAATTTGTTCAGTCTTTCTAAAGCGCCCTTCCTGTCGTAATTGTTGAGCGAGTGTCAGTAAATATCTGTCTGTCTTCTTCTGCCAGATGTGTAGCGGCAACACGTACACCTTCTGACACTTTGCCCGCGGCGTTGTACGCTCCTACACATTTCTCCGCCATGCCACAGGATATGAGGACTCGTTCCGCTGTATCCCATTCCTGTAAATGTTTGCAAAAATAGATATTAATTGACATATGAAACCTACTAGAATAAAATAAAAATCGACCATAACTTTGAATTCTAAAAATTTAATAAATTGATCGTGACGTTAAATCCGTGTATAAAAGAAGAAATGAATAATTGAAAACATATTAGTTTACACCCTTAGTGGATGTTTACATTTATATTTTTGCAACTATACACAATAACTAATAAGGAATGAACAAAATCGAATTACGTTAATAACAATTATAAAAAAAAAATGACAACATATTTCTTTTGTTCATTATTTAAAATAACTTACTTGAAAAGGTATAAAGTGATCCCCCAACTGTTCACATTGCTCCCGAATAGATGCTTTATCTTCTATAACCTAAAGATATCAATGGATTGATTTAAAAAAATATATATATAAAAAAACAAAACCTAAAGCAATATCTTATATCTATAAATGAGCAATTCTTGTATATATATTTATATATTATGATGATCATGATATTTAGTATATAGGGGGTTTCGGGGGCGATAAATCGATCTAGCTAGGAATCATTATCCTCATTAATCATTTAGAAAATGTTATTTTACGTAAAAAAAGAATAACAAAAGTTTGTCGCTTAAAATATGACTCTTCCTGACATCTAGTGGCGAATAGTGATACTACTTTTTGGTACTTGCTTTTACTAATTGCTTTAACGACACAACAGCAGATGGCATTGCTAAGTACCAGGAAGTCAATTAATGTTTCGAGGTTAAACTAAGAAATTAATTGTTGATTTATATTGTTTTCTGTCTTCTTAACATGTTGAATTAAAAATGCCTAAACGAAATTAAAAGAACACACAAAATAAAAACTAATAATTCCTAAACAGCCAGCAAAGCTCGGTAAGCAGATATTATTAATAATACCTGAACAATGTGTGTGTATGTGCTTTCAGAGCTGCAGTGAGAGCATCAACGGTTCGAGCAGCCTCTATGAGATGAGATACAGCGGCGCCCGCCTGTCGCGATGATACAAGCCACGCGCCCCACTCTCCTTCAGGACAGGCCTGAAGAACAACAAATAATATAATAAAAATTAAAACCAACATTTATAATGAACAACACTGACTTCTCTTGCGTAGTTGTTGCATCTAGAATAGTAATCAACCGCAGTTCTTATATCACCTTTACGCTCGGATATTTCACCAGCCATTTCCCACCATTCCTCCTACAAAGGAAACTAATTGTAAAGTTCATAATCTATGTCTCTAAGTATTAGTGAAACTTAACTTTTTAAAATGTATAGAAGTATGCAGGAGTTACAGTATAAGAATAAATAATTATGTTTGTGACAGTTATATTCACAAAATTAACTTGTATTCTTTTGAAACGTCAACAACAGTATGATCAATAATCAATGATACTAAATCAAAAAAATCTAGTTGGTAATTTACACCAGTATTGATTTCTGCAACAAAAGAAGCAGGATGACATGACTATACTTAGTGAGACCATCAAGCGATATTCTCATAAATAGGTAGATACTTCAGTAGCATTTTTATTTATCTATCTGATAAAGGAGCCATTTATTGCAGTACATTATTTTTTTTGTGTATCTGATAATGCAACCTTCACCTGTACTAGTTGATCGTGTGGGGTGATGTAACAGAGCGTCACCCACACACGAACCGCGCCTCGCCGAGACGACCTGTACCAACAAAATAAATATCAATTGAATACAAATTCACATAAAGCAAATATCGTGAAAAATTTACTAAAAATTAGTAGGATGTTTTCAATGTGTTTGTCAACGAAGCCTTAACAAACTTCTGTTTATATTTAATCTTACTGTAATGCCATAAATATTAACCTCAACATCGTATCCTGTTAGCTCTTGTTCAGCCAGTTGACACCACAACGACCCGACGTCCAAGTATTGAGCACAATCTTTTAAGTCCCTGCTACGTAACGCGGAATCTATTCAAAATAAATAGTACATTAACAATATAGCGATTGATGAAAAGAAATTCGAATACCGCTTAGAACATTAAATCAATCCTGTTATAATGAAATCGTTTATTTATTGTCTTATGCAAAAAAAACTTAGTAATCTGTACTATTCTATAACTTAATCTGTCCAGGATGTTACTTTAGCAACATACTGAATCTTGCTGAACTACTGAACTTTAAATTTAAACGTCGCCTATATAAAAACTTCAAAGTAATCACTTCAAACAATACAAAAATAAATGTAAATAATGTTTTCGGGTATTTTTAGATAAACGACATACTGCCGACGTTTCGGTTACTTAACAGCAACCATGATCACGGGCAGACCAGATGTGTTTCATTTAAATGAATAGTCGAGGAAGTCTTAGACCTCATTAATATAACAATAATGTCAGTACTTTAAAGCCATCTTACTAAAGCCAGACGATGTTCATCCAATACAATGGCCTGGATCTGACCTCCTTCCAGTAGGACTAGTCGCTCTGATACTGATACAGCCCATACACTGTACCTATAACACATACAAACACACATATATATGTAAGAACAACCTTATGATCCATGTATATGTAAGATATAGACATAATGAGTAAAAACTAGGATTAATTTACAGGACCATTTTGATATGTTCTCTCACAAAATTGAAAATATTAAATTAATATTGACCATGTAAACATTGCCAACGATACATTAATTTAAGTTAGAAGATTTATTACATTCAAATAAATGTTGTACACATAATAAGTTACTTTTATCTACATGGAGTATGTTTTCAAAAGTGATAATACAATCATTGATCTCCACATTACAATCCCACAATTAATAATGAAAAAGATATTTCAACATGACATTATAATTTGGGTATCTTCAAGAAAAGGCGTGAATAGGATGATACTGAGATAGTGCATTCAGTATCTAACACTTCATTTCCATCTTCCAACAGTCGAGCACTATCCAGTAGAATTAAAAAATATATTATTAAATCTTACCAAATCAGCAAATGTGTTGGGGTTCGGGCTACAACAGCGTCCCTGTTTTCTATCCATTGCACAAAACAGACTCCGCTCGCGATAATTTCCTAAAAAAATTAAATACCAGACCATGAAATATCATATTTTTTGACTCAATTTATCCAGCTATGTCGTTTACGCTATACATATGAATGTGCTACCTTTTCACCGGTATCAATACGGAGAAGTGCAAGTCGTCGTCTAGTATGACGGAACAGAAGCAGATGTCCACTCTCATTCAGCTCCAACCAATCTAACTGAACTCCTACAACATTTACATCATTGATATCAATCTTTTTTTCATAACAAAGGAACTCTAACATCTTTCCTATGTATGTTCCGTACCTGTAACAAGATCAATAACAGCAATCGTCTGTCTGTCCAGCCCTCATTGAGCACGTGAGGATTCACATGCTCAGTACGAACCTCGGAACCTCCATAAGATACGAAACATTTTAGTATAAATTAAATTAGTCACCGTTTGTAGTACTCTATCGAGGCCGTACTCCACCACACTAAGTTCGCCAGCACGCTGCAACAGACAGGCTCCACCCACCATGGTATCTGGAGTATTCATGACTATAAACTTTTAATACTACATATATAGAAGTTTGATAGAAAATATAACTCACTTTGCTAGTTAGACCACGAGCTATATTGCACAGGATCAGACTATTACTGGTACGACAGGCAGCGTACCAATCGTTACCTGTAACAGTCGACGTTGGTTAAATTACAGTGTAAACTCCATATAACGACACTCGATTTAACGACAAACTCTCTAAAGCGTCGAAATCATTTGACTTTGGTTGGTTTAGCTTGTCTACCATACAATGATACACTCTATATAGCATCACAGCCACTCTCAATAACGACAAAATTAAGTAATAAAAAGTACCCTTTAAGTTGCTAAAATTAGTAAAAAATGCGCAGCTGTGTACGTTTTTTGGTCGCTTTGTTATCCTAGCCCGCAATAAACTCCACTGTCGTAATCATGCATACCAAACTTTCTAAGAAATTCGTTCTTCACCAATATGCCTCAATATCGCAAGATATGAATAAAATACGTAAAAAATACAACAACATTACTGGTGCAGCAAAACACGTCAAACAAAAACAGCAGACTTTATAACATTCTTTTTTATGTACATAAGTACTAACACTAGTCTGAAACAAATTTTGTCTTTTTGTAATTCTGATTTTTCTTCCCTCTATTTAACGGCAACTCTCTATAACGCACTAAAATGCACGGTCCCTTCAGTGCCGTTATATAGAGTTTACACTGTATTTATAAAATAAAAAGCATTCATTGTTTTACTATAAAATAAAACATCTCAAACAAGAAAAACAAGTTACTTTATATAAATAATACTACATGAAGAACCATTTATAATTAAAATTAAGCATCAGTTTAAATCATGGTTATTTTGGCCACAACAATAAACACAACAAATAGGTTTTATAAAAGACCTATCTACGTGAATAGTGACTCAAATTGCCTTTGTTTACTGTTTATTGAATATACATCTTGGTTGTGTACACCACTGTTTTGTTATGCATTTTTGCTTCACTTGATTAAAATTATATCGGATGTAGGTTGCTAGAAACTCTTTTAAGTTTTTTATTCATGACAATTGCGAAATAACTACATATTATAACCTTACTATATTTTATTACGATAATTAATGCGAATTCTATAGTTGTCCAATTTTAATTATTCCCGAATCCCGTTATATGTGTTGACAACGTGGTGTTCTTACAGATAAATTAAGAAATAACAATTATATATGTAATAGGTGAAAAACATATATCCGCCATAGTAATAATGAGACACATGAAAATTTTAACAAACTTAGTTGTTAAAATAAATGAATTCAAATGGAATAATTCTAAATTTTAAAAGGAGTATTTTTGAAAAAAATACAACTCACATAAGTTATGCGTATGATAAATAGACAATGTTTTTTTAACGAATTAGCCTTTTTAACATCGATTATGCGAATTTACGAAAAAAAAATGAGACTAATTTTGAATTCACATTAATTGCCGTATAAAAATCTTAAGACTTTTTAAAACAATATTCGGGCGCTAATATACAAATATAAATTACTATAGATACTTCGCAAAATACGTCAATTTATATTTAGTACGTTGTAGTTCCTCTGTAACCAATGTAATTTAAAACAATTAACATGTAAAAAAAATTACCGAAAATGCCGTTACAAGAACGACAACAAATTGCTAACGAAATGAGTTTAAATTATAATATATTCATTTTGTCAGTACATTATTTGTTTTCGTAGATGTAGTCACGAAATAATATGTTCAAAACGATAAATACAAACAAGTAAACAAAAGAATGTACATATTTGATAACGGCAGACGCTTAAAAAGAAAACATAAGATTTATAAGATACTTTGTAGGCTTTCTTTTAATAATAAAGATATTCGTATTTGGAGAATACAAAAACTCACTGGGTCTCTCTTCTTTTTGAAAAGTTCACAAAACGCACAAAAAAATCTAACCGCGTCTAGTTGATACGATCATACGAATTAGTGGTGAAATTGTCACTTCGCTAGAACTTCCATATTTTATAATTTATACCTAAAAAACACTGCGCGCTATAACACTATTATTAATTAACTCATTTAACATACATTAACAATTACATACTTAAATAGCGTACACATTTTGAGTTGTGACAAAAACAAAAGCAAAGTTTGTCAATGCTAGTAAGTAAACTACTAACTAGTAAGAAGTAATATAACGACATCTAGTGAGTAGTCCTATTAGAATTTGGATGTGCAAATAGGTTAGCAATACGTATAAGGTGCATGTTCGAAAGAGATGGGTAAAGGAAGTTATCATAAGTTTGAAGTCGAATAATATTTTTTATTTTATTACGTTTAAATTGAAATGCACATTATTTATTTTAAAACCATAATTTTAAGAGATCTTTAAACTGCTTTAATTTTTACATAACTACATAGTTAAAGCGCTTTATGTAGGAATTAATAATATTGGGGTGTTCAACGTAATATTGACAAAGTTGTCATCATAGATAATACACTATATTAGAAATTGGTTGTCATAAGGTCATAATGTCATACTACTTTCAATATTTTCATTCAATATTTTCATTCTATATGTTCATACTTTTTAAGAAAAAGTAATATGATATTACATATTGACAATTATCCTCTACGAATTTAAAGTGTCTAAAAAAATTATATTAAATTAAGTACTAATTGATATGTATCCCTTGGATTAAAAACGAAATTATTATATGTAGTTATAAATCTAAGGTTATCTGTGCAATATATATTTTTAATTTTGGTCTTTCGGTCCGGTTATCTTAATATTTTTTTGTGGATAATAATGAATAATGGCTTTTGATAATACCTCAGGACCGCTTCAAAAACTAAAACGGCACCAGTTTGCGATGCTACTGCCAATTTGGTTCCATCTCCACTCCAGGCTAAAGATCGCGCAGCATACAAATTAGATATATTTAACGTGGATAATTCCATACTTCCGGATTCCTTTATTTCACCGATCAAACAACCATCAAATACACCGAATGCTATTGGTAAACAGGATCGCGCGGACCGGGTGAGGGAGCGTCCACCGGCGCGTGCTCAACTACAAGTATGGTTTGAGAGTGAGATCCGCAAACTCGGCGTGGTTTTGATCGCAGCTGATGATCTACCGCCTCGAGATCATACCCTGGGCTACGGCGATGAACCTGAAGCTTTCGCCAGAATCCGTCTTCTTCCATCACTGATAGTGTCATATCTATATGAAGACCCAGTTTCACCAATCAATGTTTGTTTAATCTAAACACAGAATTTACTAACCAACCTACGAAATTATAAATGTCTGTTAAAATATTTACGTCACACGATGACAAATTAACAACGCATTATTAAACGTCATGTCAAATGACCGACTACCAAATTATTCGTTCTTGTTATAAGACGACCAATTGGAAACCACAGCGTTTAATACGGCACGTTTGCCACGATGCACCACTTTATACTTTGATCGTATATACCCCTCGATACGTCACTTGGTAGGTAATGTGACCAAATTTTATATATCGTTGGTTGCATACATTTGGCACACAAAAAGCTCTCCTTTCAATTTACTAGGTGTAACCTGTCAAGATCGGGTTGTCAATAAATTGTGTTATATATTATTATGTTATAAATATAGGCATAGATTGTGTTCAAATTATAAGAGATAAAAAGAAAATTTAATTTGCAATGTTATAAAAAAACTGGAGGCAAAATCATCATACTAAATGAAATTTTAATTCACTTTATTAATAAGTACAAGGAAATAGTCGAAACTGACAAAACAGATGACGTTACTATGGTTACAAGAAATCAGGGCTGTGATTGGACAATTGAGTTTGGACAATTTAATTTACACGATCTAAAGTAAACTCGTCCTTTATAGTTAAGTTTATTTATAATAAACGATTGCTGTGGAATCAGAACATATTTCAGTTTTCCCAGTTTCAAAGAAACACATTTGAATTTATACATAAAACAATAAATTTCGCTTTCAAATAAAGTTGATCACACATATTATGTAACATTCTAACTGTTAAAAAATATGGAAATATAAAATTGAGCTTATATCAGAATGTATAGAAGTTTGTTGTTGAGTACACTTCATCTGGCCAAGAGTCAGTGCTGACAGTTTAGTACTTGACCCGCTACTGAAGAAATGATTTTTTTGCTCTTATTGTTTTAGAAACAGATACACCAGCAACATTCTTGACAACAAGTATTGCAGAGTCAAACAAATCATGAGTTATGGAAATAATCAAATAAAATTGTACATAAACATATCTCAAATCGTTTCTTATTTATTTATCACAAAGATTGATTAATGTAAATCATTACAATTTAATTAAATTAGATCAATAGCAAATATTAGAAATAACTTTAATTTTTTGTCAAGTTACATCTATAATTGATATATAATTGACTGCCTTTCCAATATTTTGGACCATACGCTGAAGTAGCGGTTATAAATTTTTCTTCAACCAAAATCAAAAGTTTTCTCGAATATACAATACTTTTGAAATTATTTTATTCCTTATTCATCAGTTCCAATAACTTAGAAGTGAAGTAAAATGTTAACTTTATTTCAGTTAAACGACCGTTGCATTTTTCTTTAAGCCGAATTATTTGTAGAATTAATTAAAAAAGTATACATATGTTATAATTTGGTATGGTCTGTATATTCGATAATCTTCTTATTAAACAAATAGGTCTTAAAAGCTTCTTAGTTTAAATTTGAAATACCTTCACTATACACATATCTTTAAGTGTTCAGTGTTTACTTGTTGTTAAATACAATATCAGTTCATGTTGATGTTGTTACGTGAATTACGTTTGGTGGCAGCGAAGGATGCAAGAAACCAAAATTATGACTTAAATTTAACTACTAGCTAGGGCGGCGTCTTTAAGTCAGCGATTGACTTAAGACCCATTCTATAATTAAGTCTTATAACTAACTACATACTAAAGAGGTGTCTGTAAGTCAGCGGTTGACTCCAGACTGAATATATGTAAAATCCCATTCTTCATTCTCACCGATGGTGCAAGGCGTGTGGTGTCCACTTCACTTTCCCAGTCCCACCGATGGCTCAGAGTCAGCATTCCGTACTTTACACAATTGTTATACCGAAAACTTAATATCGGGTTATGCTTACGTAATACGTGCTTGGTAAATCAATTATTGAGATATGTTCCACTTATTGTAACAAGATGATGCTTCATTTTTGTTACATCTCTTGCTATACCAAATATAAACACCTTAATTACTTTTATTCTTTTTTATAATTACCACTCTTTAAACATTGTTTTTTGTAATAGGCTAACTCTTCTTTTTTAATTTTTAGGTCGTTTTTAGTAAAACAAAGTGACTGAAACCTTCAGTCCGTTGAGTATTAAGTCTCCTTCAAGATAAGGTTTAATGTTTTTCTATGTGAGAGTGTCTGAGGTAGTTGTATAGAGTGCGGTTCACGGGCAGCCACTGGATCCAGGAAGACTACGAAACAGTTCTGACAAGTAATAAAATCTTGACACTAAAGTAATAATACGTCCTGTCTCTTGAATTAAAAAACTAAATAAATGAATATGATACATCTTAATAAAATTGTGTTTATATTGAAGACAATTTGTATAATTGAAAAATTGCCTAAGTCAGATTGTAAATTGGCGTCATTTTATAAAATGTTTTCTAATATTAGTAGCGCATTTTATAATTTGCTTCTGCATTTTTCTCGTTTTATGATAGGTAAGGTTCATGTTTATAAAATGCTGAAGCCGTCTGTAAACGGAAAAATTATTTGCCTGCAACATCAGTAGGTTGTCCGATACTGCTATCTTTTATAAGATAAAAAAATGGTAAATAATTCACCAAAATGTTTATTGAGGCTTTTGCCTTTTATTTACAAAACACAATTCTCTAACACCCGAATATTAAACGTAGTTTTTGCATGAAATATGATTATTTTCCAAATATTTAAAATACTTTGTTTCATGAAGCAGATTTTAAAACGAGAGACTTTTTAAAATAAAAATTTAGCTACAAAGTTTCATAGACTTTGTAGCTAAATTTTTATAAAATGGCTTGTTCTCTGAGCTTAAGATTATTTTTAACGAAAAACATTAGGCAAAATTTAATTTTTCCAAGCAATATATATAATATACTAAGTATATAATAAAATTGTTCTCTCAATATAACATTAGAGCTCCCGACTCAGTGAGTTAATCGACCCGCTAATTAAGTTGCGGTGTGTGACATAATGTATTGTATTGATTCATCTTTTATAACTAAACTAAATATATAAACATATTATATTTTCTATTTAAATTTAATCCGATGTTGCAATATTTTATATTAATTATCTATTCCAAAGTAAAGGTATCCACCAAAGATCAGTTTGTTCTGTCAACGGGATCCTTACTGTATATTAATTAATATCAGTCACTTAATTTATAACAAGCAAACGGATTATCCAAATAAAATTGTTAAATACCTCCGACAGTCTAACCTTAACTCGACAAATCTCTGAATACTATTTGTATAATTTTTCATAGTTCTGAAAATTTTATGCAATTTAGTGAAAAAAATATTCCCTATACAATATTAAGTATAACGTTATCAAATACATTACAATAACAGAATTTAGTGGCTCTGCTGAAATCACCAAGCTTGAGTGAAGCAGTTGAAAGACGAAAGACATTGAAAGGTATTCACAATATGTAAACATTAAAGTCTCCGGGAACTTTCACTTCAAAGTTTATCTCTCTGTGATTATAACAAAAACTCTTATTTTCTTAAAATTCACAAAGTTACTTGGATATACTAACACAACGTGGGCGGTATATTTATACTAGAATTTTTACTTTTCCATAAAAGATGGAAAACTGAAAGTAGAGGAGAATTTGAAATGTTAGCTACCGTTTTGGACCTGAGTTCATAAACTATCTAAATAAATTTATTCATGACTTGTTTTTAGGATTCTTGTCGTTAAAAACAAACTCTGGAGATTATAACGTAGAATGTTATTTAAGGAAAGTGTTTTTCACCATTTCACCTAGCAATTATATATATAAAATAACGATAAATTACTCTTACTTTAAAATTTTTACTCCATACTATTTTATCAACTCAAGTACTTAAAGTATTTTAATCATAAGTTAAACATGAAAATTAAAAATGTATAGAACTGCTTTTGTAATGTTAATAATTTATAATTACTATCAAAAATATAACAGAGGTACTCTATTTATCTTAGTGACAGTGACAAATGGTGTTACTTAAGGTAACTTAAATAGCTGAATGAATTCATGTATTTTTTGATAAAATGTGTCAAAGAAATAAACAATACGGCTTCTGTTAATGCTAATATTACAATGACTAGCTTGTATATCTATAAAAAATAGAACTCTGAATTTAGTATTGTTTGTCAAGAATACAATGAATAAGTCGTACTGATAACTTGTTTTACAATCTCGTCTCTCAATCTGACACAATATATCTGAAGGTCATTCATCTTTATCATCTGTACAGCTTCCTCAGGTAGGGTACGTTCCCTAGTGTGAACTCTTCTTATTCCGAGCATTATTGGACCCCAGTCGAATCAGACTAACACTGATACTACACAGAAGGTAACGTCACGAATCTACAAACGAAAACGATAAAATTCTATTATGGGATTGAAAGATAATTGATTTTTGTTTAAATAAAGAAATAAATTCTATATTTCGTTTCTCAATATCCTTGAATTTCAGTTTTAAACATTGTTTTGTGTACTTTTTTACTAATGACTATGCCTTTTAACAAAAATATATTCAAATGTTCCATTGAAGTGTTATGATTAAGACTACGTGAGTGATTTTAATAGAACTTTGTTATTAATATTTTACTCCAAATTAATATGCAACTTATCTAGTTCAATCTTCTTTAATAATGATTTATAGAAAAATCATAAAAAAGGAACATATTATAAAGATATCAAAACGGTATTATTATGAGCAAACATCAGTAAAACATGTTATTTGTTTTGTTCAAGGCCTCTCATATTTTTCTCAATATTAATTTGCTCGGATAATTGAAATACAATGTGAACAATGACCGAAAAATCCGTTTGTAACAAGATTAGAAAAACCCGAAATCTGAAGGAAGAAAAAATAAAACATATGTATACGAGTAGTTGTGATTGATAAAAAGGATCTTTCTCAGACTGAAGTATCAAAGAGTTGAAATTAGATTGAGTTTATATTATATTAGAATCACTATAAATAACGGGTGTTTTTTCTAGAGGTATAGAACTTTGAAATAAAATAAAACAAAAATGATTTCTTTTATTGATATGAAATATAATATTTTGAAAAGATAATATTCTTTCATTTTAATTAAAATAAGATTTCAGGCATATGACCTCCACGACTGGCTCGTACATAGTTTAATCTGGAGGTCCAATTTTCAACGACTTTTTCCAACATTCGTGACTGTATATCGGCAATAGAGCGACGAATGTTATCCTCCAAGTGATCAACGGTTTTGGGCTTATCAGCATAGACTAACGACTTTACATATCCCCACAGAAAATAATCAAGCGGTGTTAAATCGCATGATCTTGGCCAATTCACGGGTCCGAAACATGAAATTATGCGGTTACCAAATGTTTCTCTTAATAAATCATTTGTGGCACGAGCTGTATGACATGTTTCAACGTCTTGTTGAAACCAGAACTCTTGAACATTATGGTTGTTTAATTGATGAACGAAATAGCCACTAATCATCGCTCTGTAGCGGTCACCATTTACTGTAACGTTCTGGCCAGCATCGTTTCTAAAGAAGTACGGACCAATTATTCGGCGGATAGACTGATTCGCGTCTTCTTCTACGCTACACTCTACAGCAGAAATAATTTCTGTACGCACTGTAGGCCATCTTTGTGGATGCGTATTACCATTTAGAGTAACGATCCATTGTTAATTAAATTATTATTTTGAAGGACGATTATGTGGACCTTAAAATGGACGTAGTGCGCGATACGTTTTTCGAACAGAGCCATGATTTTCAAAATAAATTTGCACAACTTGGAGGCGTTGTTCAGGCGTTAGTCTATTCATGATGAATTGCCAAACCAAATTAAACACAAATCACTGGACAGCTATCAAAATAACTGCCAGTTAAAAAAGTATTGGCAACTTAAAGTTGTATATCTCTAAAAAAAACACCCTTTATAATAGAATTAATGTATTTGCATTTTTAAAAACCCTGCCAACTCTCAAAACAAATCCCAGCATTCGGAAAGCTTTAGCTGTAATATAATGAATGTGGGACTTAAATGTTAATTTACTATCAATTTAGATACCCAAATCTCCATAACCAACCATAACCAAAACCGAACTAATGAACTGTTTACATGATAGAAGCCGCGGGTCAAAAGGAAGTTGAATACACTGTGTTACTAAATATGTATACACAGTCCTTATTTATATACACATATAAACAACATATACAATATGACATAAATAAATTAAATTCATAATGTAAGTAGTAATGCTTGCGTGTAACAAAAGCTGAATTTTCTGACTGAATCAAAAAGTAAAGTAAAGTAAATATTTCTCCCTGAATAATATAATCATATATCATTCAGGGAGAAATATTCCCTGTAATATAAAGATGATAATTATTATTTTTATTCCAAAGGTGGCAAACGAACAGACGGGTTACTTGATTGCAGGTAGTCACCGTCGCCCGTGGACCTGTACAACATAAAGGATGTTACAGATGTGGCTCCGGCCTTAGTTGTTGGAGAGAGAGAGGAAGGAGTCAGATAAGAAAAACACAACAGGCTCTCTCACTCGTCGAACTAAGTGCAACCATTAAAAACTACTTCATCTTCTGTGAGAGAGTGGTACTTTCCCGGTCGAGCCAGCCCATATTAGAGCTGTAGTAACTTGACAACAGCTGGGATCTACCTGTAAATTAACCCCGAGGTTGGCAATGAATCTTTGTAAATATTAAGCGAGTTTCATATAATATTCAGAATAACAATATGACTTTATTTAGTTCAGACATTTATTTCGATGTATTCAGTTTGGTTCATGGGATTTTGTATAGATTTTGTTCTTCTCATCAGAACAGCATTACTAATCAGAAGTAGCTTCCCTTACGCACCCACTTACATTAGAATATTTTATTTTTGCAATTCAAGAATAAAAATTACGTTTTATATGAATATTCTTATCAAAATATAAAAGATGTTCGATACTATTGTAAATAAGTACTATATTAAGTAGTTACAAATGAGTCAACGACCAACATAATTCATGTTATAATGTTTCTGTCAGCGTCATACGTAATTAACTGACTGTAGTTCAGTAAAATACTTGGAATAATATTTGAAATACACTTTATATGAAGTAACTGCTTTCTAATAAAATTTTGAAGTAACAATAGAAAAAATAAAAGTTTCCCAGAGGCAATGGATTAATTTATTTAAACTCGTTGTCTTCAATCGCACTACTAACGACTTTATAAGTATTTCAGGACGAATGATATGTCTTTAAGTGTATATGATACGTCATAACTCATACGTTTATCTCTTAGTTCTAACTAGAAGATATAAAGAGGAATAATGTAAAAGATCGTCATATAGTATGATGATCATTAAACTCGCTCACCTTACACAATATTTATTAAATAAACAGAAAGAAGCACGTCATGAATATTAGTAGAAGTGTTGTTATTGTTAAGAATACTATAATTATTGTGTTAATACGGAAGAGAAGTTAAAACAACATGTTCATGTCAGGATCTGTTAAATACTATTAGATATGCGTTTTGTATTTCTATTATATAAACCTTCAGTGAGTTTTTACTTCAATATGATACAGTTGTTTTTCGACTAATTATTTTCTTTAAAAATCTCGTAAAATAGATTTCATCCATCGTATACACATGAATGTAGACGTGACTTGGCACTCTCGCTCCTCTCAAGAGCGGTATGATGTCAGTCGTTAATGAAATGTTGCCGAGGGATACTTGATGGAGAGGACAAGTAATGTTTCAGAATTGATGAAGCTCTACCACTATGGGAGCTCGTTTCATTCAGAACACTAAATAGAATAATTAATTATCTTTATCGTTACTCTTAGCTTCTATAATATTTTGAAGAATCGCAAGATTACAAATAAGACGCATATAACATACTTTACGGAAGTTAAAACTCACACAAAGACAGCTTCTAATGATGTATATATTAGAACGTAGTTTTTGGAAGAACGTTTCTTAAAATATGTAATATTTTGGATATTGGATTATTTTCATTAAATCTATTTTTTTTTATATATGTATTTTGTTAACAAAGTTACATCACCCTGTCTTCAAGACTGTCAGTTACTGTCATCTTAAGTGAGTTTAATTCTCTTAAATCACTTTTTATTTGGAGGTTTCTTTAAAACATAAAAACAAGACTTTTAAAGATCGACAGAAAATATTTTCTTTCACGTTTTGGTTTTTGTTCCGAAAATATTTCATGAAATGCTTTGTAGAATGTTTTAAAATTGCGAAGCTAAATTATTTTCATTAAAATAGTACTGTTCTCTTATGTTCCTAAAATTAATTCAATTTAAAAAATATATTCTTAACATACATTCTTTCCTTAATTTAATGTTTACCTTATTATTATTAATTATCTTATTCACCGTATTAAGAATATTTTGTTAAATGTGACTCCATTGAAAATATTTATAAATAGTTAGTGTTTCGTTAACAAACATTCTCCATATGCACAAACTGTTTTGTTAACCTGAAGTATTGTAATTATTTTTTACATCTCAGACTTACACACGAGTCGTTAAACACCAAGCGTCTCTGTTTATCTGTTTTATGACAGTACGCACCGAAATCTGCTTCAGTAAAAAAGCAACAAATATTGTTCACAATAGCAACCACGAGGATGAAAGGATGAAACGAGGATGTATTCATGTATCCTGCTCATGTAAGTGAAAGTTTTCATCTCTCTTGAATATTACGATTTAATTTCATCCAATAACACTTTTAAGTAACTCAATTGTTACTACATACGTCTTTCTCAACTTGTCGAAAGGAAAACATATTGAATATTGTATTGCTTTGACTAAAGAGTTCTTTGCATGCTTATACGATGTAACATTACTGTCTTTTTTATATAACTGTAACTTATTTATAAATCTCTGAACATTTAACTTTACACACAAACCTCCATACGAACAGACGAACAGACGGTAAGACACGTGTTACTTCTATTGAGTCTAATATGAGTATGTGATGTCAGAAAAGCACTAACAATTATAACTATAAAAGTTCAAACACGATCAGAAATATTTGATTTGAAAAAAAATAGCACTCTGAGAACAATCATTATGAACCAATATAAAAATAATATTACCTTTTTGTTGTTATACAGTGCATATAAAGAATATTTGTATTGACATAAATAATTCATAAAATCATTAAGCTCAAAAAAATAAATAACTGAACCAAAAAATCCGACTTTAATATTAAAGTTAGAAACCAGAACTTTATGATATTCCTTCAAGTGGCGATTAATGCTGAAATAATAATAGTAAGGCTCTGTTGTTTTAATTTGAAAATAATAAATCAATTTAAAAGATACAGTCCCGTTCTTTTTTGAACCAAAACAAAATAGGGCAAAATCAATTTATACCATTTAATACACATAGCAGCTTTCCAGTTAATACTCTTAATATTATTGGATTTTCAAAGTGATTACGAATGGTTGTGTGTATACAGTCGTTTATATAAAACACTTTGATGGAGTGATCACTGGGGACTACATGTTATGATAGTTACACTCCTATTATATAACGTCTAGCGATGCTCGTACCGCTCCATACAATAAGTAGTGTCTGTTTATCATGACTGGCAGCACATGCCTCTATAGATTAACCTCACCTCACACAGTAGCAGCGGGTGAATCATATATGTATATGTAATTTGTTTTATCCTACAACCTGAATCAAATAATTTGAGTTCAACAGGATATAGACGCTGAGAACCACCACCAACTGTGATGGTCCTTGTTCTGACAAATCGTCCTGATATTTATGATTTACTGATCAATATATCTTTAGGAAAGGTAGACTAGAGTCTGTTGTACAAAAAAATGGAATAAATTAAAATTGATATATCTACAGTGTTTATTATTCTACTTTTAATTAAATAACCATAATTATTATTATTTTCTAACCAAACCAGATAAAGCGAGTTAATTTTTTTTTGCAGATGTAATTGTGTTACTCTGTTTCTTAGTATATATATTCGTATGTGTTTCTCGGCGCAACAATATTTAAAACCCTTATAAGAGGTAGTTGTTTCATAAGTATTTTACTTTAGAGGGTAGATGTTACATAAACAAATCACTAACGTCATTGTGTCAGTGATTTGTTTATCAAAATTATTTATTCTAGAAATCAGGAGGAAGATTATCTAATTACAAGTGCGAGTTAAAGTCTGAAATAAAGTAGTGACAGTGTTTGTGAGTGTATTAATATATACATAGTTAAATCAAAATGAAAGATGGATAAGCTGAATGTTTTAAACATTGATTTCACACTTCTGAAAAATCAGATATGACAAGGTTCTTCAACATATTTATATTATATATTTAAATAACTGACAACTTTCTATCGTATGAGAGCTGAATATATAAGTCGAGTCATTAGTTTATCTAGGTCGTCTCCGTACCAACTTCTCAGATACCCGACATACTCTGACCGCTCATGGGGATGATACACGTCTCATTGTCGCTGCTGTATTGTCTATTTTTTATCAAAAGTCTATTTTGTCTTGAGCTCTAAACATAATTAATGAATTTTAGTAACGTCAATTAAATTTTGTGATCACAATAAAAAGAGTACCTTTAAACCTATATACCTGTATAACGCACACAGTCTCGTGTGTAAATTGACTTAAAGGATTTTAAACTCGGGCTTTAGTTTGTTGAACGTTTATTTTAAATAGATTGTGTAAATGAACATGGAGTGTAAAGTAAAGTTAATATAATATTATATAAAAAAAGGTTTTGACTGTTTCTTATTAAACACACATGTGATCTTCTGCCTATTCTCTCTTAACACTGATGCTGGTATAACAATGTATGTCTTCAGGAAGGCAGTAAGTTGTCATCATCTGACCCTCGTCCTGCACCACTCACCTGCTGCTCCTCGAGAACAGACTACGACCTCCCCACAACAGACGGCGCCCTCCATCCAACTGAGAGGATAGTATGTAGTACGGGTATGTAGTCTGTCTAGTTGATCTCGACATGTGTAAAACGTTTCATATACCTAAAAACCACATTAAAACATGTACATAGTAATCTTACGATACTATACCTCTAAAATCATATCTCAATTTGTGCTAATACTTGAAATGTTTTAATACCAATAACATAATTGCTTCGTAATCGGAGAAGCACAACTCAGTCTTAATAGTGGTTCTTGAAGGCCACACCTCATTGGTTTTCAAACTGAGCTCTACGACCATCTGTGAAATGTTAAATCTGTAAAATATTATATGATTAAAGGAATGATATGTCACTAGAGAGAAAAGTTCAACATTACATATTCCTACTTCAATACAACTTCTCAGTTGTATTTTCACTGTTATACTCTCTGTCTTTGTTCTGTCACTCTCGATGCAGTGAGCTTTACAAATATGTCTGGTGAGTCCCAACACCCAAGGCGCTGCTGTGTTAGCCGTATCTTTAAAGGCCCTTCTCCAATGTTCTGAAGTTTCACCGTTTTGCGAACTCTAATTGGAAATTAAAAACATCATTCAGTCTTGTTGTTGTATGTTAGTATATAGGAGTACTCGTATGTTATACGATTATTATTACCAAGCTAGATTTATGTTATATTTGATATTTTATGCTCGCCTCATAACATCACCGGCGGTCAGTTCCAGGGCACACAATGTCACTCGTATCTCGACTGAGTGTTTCTGAGGTCGGAGTGTCGTTCAGCTTCACGCAACGCCACGCACTGGACGGGTGGCGGAGGGCGGTACCACGCGACACTACATACAAAAGAAACAAGACACAACATCAAGGATGTATCTGTAATTGTTTATTATAGCCTGCATTTAACTCGTAAGTTAACTTTTAGTAAAAAAAGCGTTCTATATGATAACATCTCTACAAATCATTCTTTGGTTGTATCTACACACTACTGCTGCGCATTATACGTACTAAGATTAGTATTGCTCGCGGGAAAATATTATATCAACAATATTCTCACCCGCACTCGTTGACTGGTAAACTTCAAAGCATTAAAGTGGAATAATCGACCGTATTGTTAATGAGGCACTCTCTCCCTCTTTTATCGACTACTGCAGCGGCTCGACCTGCGTGAACATTATTTTCAAACATATTTTTTCTCCTGTGATAATGTTTTATATAGACATCGCTAAAGTCAGTGAAAACATGTAAACCTGATAAAACGATTCATCTTGTATTCCAAAGTCAGCTGCCAGATAAAACTCCACACCTGTGTCCATCTCTTCCTCGTACACACTTTGTTCCGAAACCTCTTCGTCTATGAAAATTCTTGCTATTTTTAAACGAGAACTATAAGTCGGTGTTAATTAAACTACTTACATAAATATTCTTGAAAATTAAACTCACAACTGAGGGCAGAGAGGCAAGGACAGACACGAGGTAATACATCAAAAAGACGCAAGTAGACACGGAATGGAAACTCTTGTTGTTTAAACTCTGAAATTTTTATATTAATGATTGTGTTATTATTAGTTAATAAAAATATTTAATAATTATATGTATAGATTATTTGCTTCCCGGCAACATACGTGCGGATGATGTTAATTATATTTTCTTCAGAAGGCGTAAATATTGTGCGGTTTCATAAATGTCAATGAATTCACTAAAAGTTGCAATACTTATTTCTTTAAGATAATTGTAAGTATTGTTCGTTGGCTCTGTTCTATCAAAGTATAATTATAATTCCCGTAAATTTCAGACAGGTATATTTACATTTACATTCAAAAACATGTAAGAAAAATAACAAAACAGAATTATATTTAGGATTCTATAAATTAACAGAAATGTTGATAAAAAACTTATATTACAAATTTACCGTTTAATATTTAATAAAATAATAACCTATACCATCAAAAATTTATCATAATATGTTCTTGCGTGAAAACCAGATATTTGTAACAGTTTCAGACACACCTTTCCAATCCACTTCAAAACAGAGTTTTGGCTACATTTTTAAGAAAAGTTAAGAAGAAAAACATGTCAGCATTCCATGGAATCATCATGCGGGTGCCGGGGCCTTCGCGTTGTAGGGAGAGGAGCTTCAACAGTGCCTGGGACTTGCGACCCAGGTGTAGGTTTAAGGAGCCCCTATGTAACACGTGTTAAACGATCACCTATACTGGTGCATTTAACACGGAGATTAATTGCTTACAGGTAAACTCCAAAAATATAAATAAAAGAACGTAATAGATATTTCTTGATCTCTATAGGGCGATACAAAGTTCGCCAGGTCTTCTAGTATTAAATAATATTTTAGATAAACAACATCTTTAAAATAGTTCTACATTGTAATTTAGTTGCTAGTGCGTTAACGTAAAATACAATTTCTATAACAAGTTTTATCATTTTCTTTAACAATATATGGATACACAGTCAAGTCGGCGCGTGAGGTATTTGTTATGTTTACGAGCCGCTCGGGATCCGAGTCAGAGATCCTGGAATTAATTAAAATACCGAGTTATTATACAAGGGTTTAACAACATACTCACGGTCTTATAAAAGGACGAAAAAACGACACTGATGAAATATATTTTATTGACACCCTAAAGACACCGTTTTTATAACATTACCGCTGTTACAAAAATACAATAGAAGATATATTTATCTAATCATATACATATATCTTTTCCTTGTGAAAAAAATTCAAAGGAAAAATATCTCGTAATTAATATCTTTATTTTCAACTCATATTTAAACTAATTTAAATAACATTTCGATTGTTACATTTCGTATATTTGTAGTTGTTCATATATTTATTACCATTTACAGGATATCATAACCTTACCACAGCACCAGCCATTGAGAGTCTCGTGTCGGCAAAGCGAAGCTCAGCGGCGAGCCGACCGCCTCCACCCACACGTCTATGACCAGCGACTCCAACTCCTCGACCTGTGAATGAAAGAAATGTTGATTGGAAAATACGAATAAGGTCGCTGAAACCGTATAGGGGACCTCGCATAGTATTACAAACAAATAGGTTTGACCTGTACTAAGACGCCGTGCATGTTGTCTGAAAATTCCCTCAACAAAACATGAAACATTCTCTCGACCCCACAGTGTATATAGCCAGTTTGTCTGGAGTCCTCTAAGTGAGTTTCCTACGCTAGTCAGTTATGGTCATACAGTAGCTACATTGTCACATCTCTCAGATCCCTCCCTTTAATAAAAGTACTTTAAGACAAATCAACTCTCAAATGTGTTAAAAACTATTAATCGATCTTATTTGTACTACATTTTCTTTTTAATGTTTATAAAATACCTCCAACATCAATTAATTATTATCATTTTTCCTTTCTAAACAAGTCATTTGTAATTTTATTTTATTACAGATTTATACTGAGGCGGTGCTCGTATTTTCATATTATAAAAAAGATAATTAAAATGTCGATGAGTTAAATTAAAAATGTATTATTTCAGTTTTTTACGTCAGTGAAGAATAATGTTAGAAGGAACGCTTGGTGTTGTGGTGCGTGTGTCTCGTATGTATATCTGGTGTATTCCCTTTATCTATTAAGGGAACGAAATTTGGCGTGACATTACCGCTAGCAGTAGGAGCGAAAATATTCGCTGTAGCTATGGGTAACATTAATATTTCAAGTTTTGTCGCCTTCTTCTTTCCATATCTGTGAGTGTTTGCTGTTATTTTATAACGTTTGAGCTGCTTCCATAATACAAATTATGTCTTGTTTATTAGAATAAGGCACATTAATTAATTTTAATAGTATGTAATTTAATAACATACAAAAATATTAAAGTGCTAACGTTGCCCTATTCTGAAGCTGAAATTAAAATAAAAGTAAACTCTTTTCACCTTTCCAGAAATATACATATATAAAAACCACTATGTAAATAAAATATATTCGTCTCGGACATAATGAAAAATGTAAAAACATTACTACGAAAGACAGGCATTAATATTTAATGAAAAATGTAAAAACATTATTACGAAAGACAGGCATTAATATTTTCTATTTTTTCATATTTCAGTTATAATACATTGTCTAGTTACTTTTCTCTTTCATGAATTTAAACGATCTACCTTAATCTTTGATCTTCTTTGTATTTTTGCGAACATAATACTCGTAACTGTCAGCGCATTATTAATTGTTGTGTTCACTTCACCTCAGAGAACAACACGGTACATACGGATCCTCCAGAAACTCGATGAGGTTAATATTTTATACAAATGTAATCTAGAATAGCTAACTTATTAAGAAGTATAGAAGATTTTTTTTTCTTAACTGTTAATACAATAAAATCCGCTTTAAAACTTTTCCACATGTTATTTTGAACTTGAATTTATATCTTTGCTAATAATTTAATGACTTCATTTCTTTGCAGATGGATAAAGAAGTATTAGAAAATAACAGTGAGAGAAAACTAACGACATTTGTTTTGTCATTCCTTCTTATAACTTTAATATTACGAAGATACAACTTTATTTATTACATCTAAAACGAGAAATCATCACAATGTACGTATATATATACATATATTAACTGGGCACATATACAAACTCATATCATTTATTCACATCTTGTTTATAGTTATCAAATATTAACTGTATCATTTCTTTTAAAAGATATATTATTTTAAGACATGAATCTTATCATGGTAAAGGCTATACATTTTCGAACAATGTTATGTACAAATATTTAATGTTTTTTTTTCATTTAGTGAGACTGGCAAGTTTTGAATATATAAAATAAATGTAGCAGAAGTACAAGACGTATCTTTACTCGCTCAAAGAACAAGGCTAAGTTTAATTGTGGTCAACAATACTCTTGATCATTTATGTAGAATGAAATCAGGTAACGGTAAGTTTGAAAGCAATAATTCCATCAATAATTACTTCAGCTCAGAATAATTACTGAGAAAAATTAATTCCTTTTTCGTTTTACTTATGCGTAACTCCTAAATGGTACTAAAAAATATTAAAATAAATTATGATAATAATATGATTGTGTGTAGTGACTTACTCTCAGTATGAAATTAATAATAATTAATAGTCACCTAGTAGATATTTCCTAGTTTGTGCCTGTTATATTTAAAATTAATTTCAAAGAAAGGAATAATAAAATAGGGTCGAAGAAAAGGCTTGTATAGTGAAAGGAAACATATATGTAACGGAACAGAAGACTGTATTCGATATATAAATATGCAATGTAAAAAAATGTACAGCATTTTCAAGTGTAATCTTATTTAATGAAGATAACTAACTTAAATTTTTGTGTTTTCAGATTACGAGCGGTCACGTCTACGACAGAAAATCATTGTAACAACCAAAAGAGTGGACATAAGACAGTCAACTACTGAAATATTAAAAGAAGATAATTCTGGTGATACTCACTGTGTAAATTTAAATAAACTGTGTAATAGTAAATTTATTGGAACTACTTGTATCTTTAATGGCTCGGAGAAAGAAGTTAAGTATAAAATCCTCAACAATAGTCTTCAACATATGTATGAAGTTCCTTCACAGAACGGTAAGATTTAAATCAGCTTTTTCTTAAAACTATTGTAAATCATAAGTTTTGGACTGGATATGTACTATAAATACTGTAAAGTGCTCACTAACAAACATAAAATACATATTCGTTGTTTTCACGCGTATTGGTTCATCCTCAGTGTTAATTGTATAACTGACCGAGGAAGGTTTCATAGTTTCGGTCTACACTTTTATTATTAAGATAGTAATAATCGTGTTTTTACTATTTATCTTGAAAGGTTTCAGTGACGTTATCTTACACCGTGCATATCTTATTAGCATTAAACAATAAGCGACTCAATATACAAATGATTCATTAACGATTACAAACACTAGTCTGTATTAATTCTATATTTTATTGATTCAAAAAGTAATAAACTAGAAAATGTCAAATCGTGATGTGTTGTTGCCCTTGAATATGTTATCAAAATCATCATCAATACATGTTATAAAACAAAGTCCCCCCCCCCGCGTCTGTCTGTCTGCCTGTTCGCAATAAACAGAAAAACTACTACACCAATTACCTAGCGGTTTTCACCATTTGATAGGGTTATTCTCGAGAAAGGTTTTAATATATAATTTATTAAGGTTTTGTAGTGATTTGTGTGTACATTAACGATATTTGTTGAAGATGTCGGGAAAAAATGAGCCGTCTGTTATCTTTTAACGAAAACGCTGCTATAAAACCCTTTGAGATATAACAAAACAATGTATGGTGGGATTGGGTATATTCTATAGGTCTACAGAGAAGTCCACAATAGCATATGTCTATCTCTTGAGGATAACATACTATATCTATTTTACAAATTTGAAAATTGCCATTCATGAAGCGATTATAGGAAAGCTATTTTCAGAATTATAGTATTAAGTCTTATCAAAATAAATTACTTTGTGTTTAAGCCTGTATAGTATTTATTAATTTATTTTTGTATTATTTAATTCAGACGTAACATTTGAAAGTTACCATAAGTTTAATAATTCTCAAAAATAAATCCACGCGATAGCTCACTTTTGTCATGATCACGTCATTAATTTTGTATACAAAATTTTTGTAATTTTATTATATTAAAAAACTATTATTTACATAAGAAATATAAGGTTTTTCTGAGTTCAAACTTATTTTATGTTTAACGAAGAAAGATGATGTAATTTTTGTTTGTCTTCATTTAATTGAAAAAGAAAGTACTGAAGGCATTATACGCAACATAGGCTGTTTTATATTTTTTGTAAAGTACCCCTGTAAAGCTGGGGTGGATGTCTTGTAAATAATAAATATAAATAAGTGAATGAATTGTAGCATGTAGCACAAACGATGGTATCGGTAAGCTCGATGTATAGTTCAATCGTAATTTTGGCATGACTTTTAAAATAAATTTAAATTAAATATAAGTGTATTGCATATAAAGGGCTTGAAGAATTCTTAAATGTAACTATATTACAAATGGTAAATTTATAGATTACATATTTGGTTTATTTTTTTTTTCAGAAACTGGACCGTTATGTGAAAAACAAAAGTCATTTGTAACAATGAAGAAGACGGTTAAAATAATGACAGTAACGGAAACATCGAATCAAAACAATAGTGGAGGTGTTGGCGCCTACGTGTGGACCTGCACTACATTTATTTTGTATGACATTTTTTCTATATAAACTACGATATTCTACATAAATTTGTAATTTCTTATCTTAGTAACATCTGTATTTCAGATAAAGGTATTTAGCAAAACCAAAGAAGTTTTCTTTAACCTGTCTAAATGCCGAACATAAAAAGTGGCTACCGTGACAGGACAGCTAAGCAAAAAATATTGCAATCCAACGGAATCGCGTTTGAAGCCATTGCCGATTCGCAACAGCATCGCAGCACAGGCTTGACGCTCAAGCACCACTAAGAAGATTTGCAAGCACCAGCCGGCAGTACCTATCAACGCTGCTGAAGCAGGGCCAAATCAGATAAGTGTTTACCTTTTCAACAAAATCTCCGTTCATCCATCTATCAATCATCCATTCATCATCATCATCCATCCATCACCATCGTCCATCTATATATCATCACCATTATCATATCACACTATTTTTATAGCAATCCGCCAAGTGTACAAGCTCATATCCCGTAAAATCAAAATTGTATTGCAACCGTTAAAATTGAAATTTGGCAAGTCATCGTAACATAAATCATCTTAACTACATATAACTTCAATTGTATCACTATTGCTACAAAACTAACGCTAACGTTATATTCCAAAGTCTGAAACGCACTTTTTTATCCATTATTTTAAACGAATTTCAATTTATTTCCTGATACTTCTGTAAATTGCACTGCCACAATTCGCAACCTAAACTTAAACCACTTCATAGTTTCATACGCATCCCATTTTATCATTCATTTAAGGCAAATATTTAAACCACATATTGCCGACGTTTTCAGCATACGGGAGTGTTGGCCGTGCGGGTTGATACCACGCTAAGAACTGGCGAGCGGTCAGTCTCTGCAGGTGTCCGAGGCAATTAGCTTATCGCTAAACAAAGGAGGAGCGTATGTAAAAAACTTTATTACCCACTCGAGAGAAGTGTTTGTCGCGTTTGAATAGATCAGCTGTGCCTGTCATTGGTTCTTATTAGTACATACTTACATTTGTTTCTTTTGTTCGCATTATAATGTCTACTTTAAAATAATTAATTTTAAAACGCAGTAGTAATAAAGGACGCGTCACTAAGTTGAAAAACTTTATACAAAAATTAATAAATTTATCAAGATTAGACGCGATTCAATTAAACGAAATAAAGATCGAATTAAATAAGTTCGAATGTTTATCGAGTGTGTTATGTTTCTGACATATTCTCTATGCAGTATATTTAAACAAACAGATTATTTACTAATTGTTTTTCTTGTCTATACTAGTGGTTTAGCAGAACAATTATTGTCTATAGTAGTAGCTCAAGAACGACCAGATTTGGAAGAGTTAAGAGGTCAACTCATCGTGTCTCGAGCTCAGCTAGCAACACAATTAGCGGAAATTCAATCTGTTTTTTTTTTTATGGCCTGTCTAACAGCGAAGGATTTCCATTAGATGATTTGTGTCTTATATTAACTTTGGAGGCTATTAAAATCAAGAGTGCTGAAATTTTGGTATTTGTCAATTACTGTGTCAAAATACTGATTTTATGTATGCAGATTTTTAACTAAAATTTCGCTTAGTGTATAAATACATATATGTGTTTATTCTAGTTAAATTTTTATACTATTTCGAATTTAAATAAACACTATGAATATTACAGCAGTCAATAAAGTGCTTTCTCATAAAGTATATATATAAAAACACGTTTACTTAAAAAAGTTTACTTGTCAGAATTTTAGGTATATCCAAAATAATATTGTTACATCAAATTAATATTTGTTCAACACAAGGTACTTGATTATATATCAAATCGCAATTAATAGTTTATTTTTTTTTTACTAATATTTTATTTCTGCTAGTGACCTACAAAAGGCGCTTAAAGGTTTGGTTGTTGTGCCGGAAGCCCTAGAAAGTATGTCCGGAAGTTTGGCTAAAAACGCTGTTCCAAATATGTGGAGTGCTAAGGCGTATCCTTCGCTTAAACCATTAGGTATTATTTATCACAAATATATATTTATCAAAAAAAATCAAAAAATAAGCTGCTTAGTAAATTTACAGAAGGTTTATTAATAATTTTTGTTTTTCACCAGCGGCTTGGGTAAAAGATTTATGTCTCCGAGTACAATTTATGCAGCAGTGGGCTGATGGTGGGATTCCTAAGGTGTTTTGGATTTCTGGGTTCTACTTCCCCCAGGCATTCCTTACTGGTGCATTACAAAACTATGCTAGAAAACATGTTATTGCAATTGATACCGTGGCTTACGCTTTTGAGGTAAGACAAAGAACGTAATAACGATAATGGTACAGTTTAAATTAAAAGAATTTGTATAAGTTTCCACAGTTTCGCTTGCTAATATATCATTAGTAATAGGAATTGGAAAAGAGAATAAAAACAAATATTTTCATATAATTCTATAAGTAATTATATCTTCGGGATCCAAAACTCTCGCAGACCGCCCTCGGAACAGTCTCCGAAATCTTTATTCTAAATATACATATATTATTCAATGAAAAAATCAGTTAAAAAATTTATACCAGAATAGATGTGAAAAATATAAATGCATATTCTATTATAAACTAAGTTATATCTCCAGGCTCTTAACGCTCCGCCAGCGAAGAAACCAAATGATGGTTGCTGCGTCCGAGGCCTATTTTTAGAAGGTGCTAGATTTTATACTGGTGATATGACATAAGAAGAAAGCAGGTCAAAGGAACTACATACTGGTTGGTATTTCAAAACTTCACTACTTTATCAGTAGTTCATGTTAATGAGGTGATAAAAACTAAAATATTTAAAATATTAAATTCCAGAATTGGCAATCATATATATGAAACCGGAACAAATTCATCGTCTAGCGCAAGGTTTATACGAATGTCCGACATACAAGACACTCGTTAGAGCTGGGACACTCTCGACCACTGGACACTCGACCAACTATGTAATGACTATTGAACTGGCGACTCATAAGCCACAATCTCACAGGATAAAGCGTGGCGTCGCTTAGTTTTGTGATTTGAATTATTGAACGATTCGGCATGCCGAAGTTTCGGCGTATTGCACTATCCATAATCACCCTAATCCGCGGGACTACCATTCGATAATTTCAATGAAATATTTTCCAAATTAACGAATTTTAAGGTAATTTTTTCACAATTAGTAATTATTTATATATACTCTTTATTGCACAGTAAAATTACATAGTTATTTTACATCATGAACAAGTTGACAAAGGCGGGCTTATTTCTATAAGAAATCTCTTCCAGCCAACCTACAGCTGTAAGGGTTAGTGTGTATAGCGGGTAATAAATGATTGTGCAATTAGATATTATGCTCTTAATAATAATAATAATATAATATAAGAAAAACAATTTTAATATAATACATAGTATAACATTTACATAAATATCCATAATATAATAAATACTATAATAATAAATACATATATACTTATACTACATCTAAATACATAAATATTATATATATGTATATACAACAGTGAAAAAATAAATGAATAAATAAATATATAAGTTAATTTGATAAATTTATAATAGTTGTGACAGAAAGTGCTCTTTTAGTCTTTTTTTAAAGAGGTTAACGTTAGGACTCTTTTGGATGGTTTTTGGGAGATTGTTCCAGAGGTTCGCTGCACGTACCGAAAAATTATTTAGTGATCAATTTATTTCCAATTGTGAAAAAATCACCTTAAAAGTTGTTAATTTAGTTAATATTTCAACCTTAACGTTCTTCTGATAATCTGCTTCCAATGTAGACACGTGGAATTATCCAATGATAGTTCAATTTGCACTTTCCCCGAAGATATCATTTTTTCATCTTGACTTATTTTTTATCATCGTTTGATAATTTGTTATTGTTACACTGTCTTAGAATATAATTATTTTATGTTACATAAGTTTTAATTTATTATTGAATAAAGTTTTCAAATTTATATTCTTTTTCTTTGTATTTAGATGAGTGAAGGATAAATATTTTTAGTTTCTTTCTTTTAATCGTTTCGAAAATTTTGTGGTTGGTGTTCTATTAAGATCTGTTTTTATATTCAAATATATCATAGTATAACTATATAAATTAATAACATGGACACTACACAAAGAAAGAAATTTAAAGAAATTCTTTTATTTAATGTATATTACTGTCTAGGCTGCTGTACCTTAAAAATATTACTTACTTTACTACTTATAAGTACTTTGCTTAGTACTTATTTACATTGATTTCATGAGATAAAGATTGTTTAAATGCTTCATAGAATTAAAGTTCTAGTTCCTACACAACTGAACTGATTAACAAACACATTGACTCTTTTTTGAAAAGTAGCTATTATTGATATTTTTTTTCATAACATACACATTCATTGCAGCGGTCTTATAAAATACTTTTGAGCTTTGAAATGAAATAATACCAACAAAATTATTCAACTTCCTCTAACGGTAAAACGTGATGGGCATAGTAAAGTTTCAAAATAAACGTCCAATATACGAAGGACAATATGTTCCCTCAGATTACACTTTTGACATGACTCACATAACTTGTGCAAATATTCCAAAAGGGTAAGAAAGATTTATGAAAAACAAAAGTAATGCGTTTGACTTGTCAGCGAATAGGAAAAGAAGCGATTTTTCTTCGTGTTTTCTAATGGAATTTTTAAGCCGTTGCCCAACGCGAACAATCTTGCTTGAAAATATTGTAAACATCAAATTAATAGTAATAATAGTAATAATAATAAACTTTTATTGGTTAAAAAATTACACCACTACAAAAAGAAAATAATATACAACATTAAAATAAGCATAACATTAAACATATAATATAGGAAGGTGATATCTATCGCGCTTGCTACGCAGGTGTGCCGGGACGCGCGGGAGCAGGGCGTAAGATTTATATAATATGTAATATGTTACATCTGTTCAATGCTCGCTCAGTGCAGCCAGCAGCGTCTAAAGGCTAACACCACAAGTATCTTGTTTTTTTAATCAAAATGTACACAATAAAATACATAACTGCAACGGATTGAATGAGTAAAAATTAAAAACGTCAAATAGTAATAACAAATAATACATATTAAGTTTAAGAATATTTTTTTTGTTTATCTAATAAATATAATTTATATTTATATCGAAAATTTCCTATCGATTTCAGGTTACGAAAAGGAGGAGGCAAATTAATGTTCAAACATATATAACATTTTCAAAAAATATATATTTTTTTATAAATATTAGAGACTTAACTCGTTAATAAAATATGCAACTAAATATTACAAACACGTTTTTTTGTGTCATAATTTTGAAAGAAGGAAATTAGTATAATATCTAATAACTTCTATTAAGTATTTTTCTTTCTATTACCTCTTTAATTCTTGTGTTATCTATAATGTTGACCTAACTCAGAATAAATATAAGTTATAAGTTATTACAAGAACTATCAAAGATAAAATTATTTAAATAATATGCATAGTAGATTACTACTATTCAATACAAAAAAATATTAATTATTAAAAAAAAACCATAGGAATAGCTATAACAAAATAACTTATTCATTTTATCTCAGCCTGACTTTCAAGAAAAACTTTCACTATCTAATATGATTTTAAAATGATAGTATACAGGGTGACTGGTGAATTACTATCATTAATATATATAAATTAATATTTAAGGAGAATACTCGGTACATGATTCTCATTCGAATTATGTAAAAAAAATAGGTACTTAATTTTTAACCAAATTTCCGTATAAATAAATAAAGTGTGTACACGTTCCAAGTGTTCCAAGTGTGGACGCGTGCGGCGGCGTGCTGATACAACAACACGCCGCCGCGCGCGTATGTGTGTGTGTGTGTGTGTATACCTAATCTGTAGGGTGTTCATACGATGCGTAATTAATTACATAACTTTTGGTTAACTTTACTTAGAAGTTTATTAATATTTATGTTATATTAATTTTTATTTTGTCATATATGATCGTCAAATATCACGTCCTCAAATATCGATAGTAATTCACCAGTCACCCTGTATAGTCTTCTACCTGGCAATTTCCCAGCTATAGCCAGGGTCTGCCTTACATGTTGTGAATAGTTTTGGCTATTTGTTTTTCCGACCGGCCGCCTGCCTGACATCAACACTCTTAGGGGAATCAGCCTTAATCAGTGATGTCTAAACACTCTTAGAAAGTACATATGACTCGGAAAAATCACATTGGTACTTTCCCGGGCCAGGATCGAACCCGCGCCCTCATGCATGAGAGGCTGACCACCTGTGAGGCTAACCACCTGAGGCTGAGGCTGCCACTGAGTCTCTAAAATGATAGTATATAGTATATTTATAAAATAATAGTTACTAATCTTAAATAAGTCTCTTCCTACAACGCGGTGGACCCGGCTCCCACACGGTGAATCAATGGAATGTTGAGAAGTTTGATTTCATCAATGTATTAAAATTTTCTAGTTTCTTCTTTGTTTCTTATTTAGCAAGTAACTATTTTTGAAAAGTCCGTGAGATGTCAGTACATTACTTCTTACAGTAAGCTTTAAACAATCGGATTTTAATTCTAATCTGCAGCGTGAAAATCTACAAACTAGAATCCTATTTTTAACTTCATTTTCTTTAGAATCTTGTTAGTTTTGACTCCTTGCATTTAGCTTTGTTGCTCAGTTTGATATTGAAAAGAAGTGATACATTAAAAAAAATATGTCTATCTTTAATGTAATGATAATCTTATTTTTATATTAAGAACAAAGTCATATCCATTGATTTATATTTCATTATAGATAAGCATAATCTTAAAGTATCCTACAGAGTCTTATAGTAGGAAGAAATAGCTCGATATCAAGATAGTAAATTGTTCTCATAGATAACTTGTCAGCCTCCATGCTCGCCATCAATTAATACTCGCTTCTTTATTGCGTCTTGTTTAATGTTAATGCCCCGATTTATTTAAAGGAAAAATTTTAGTTCCTAGGACTATATAATGAAGGGTTGAGGTCGGCTGAAAATCTGACATTGAGGATAGCTGTGCATAACACAAAGTTTTTCAAAATGTCTTTTACCGTACAGGCTATCCAACTGTGGAATGCTTTACCCATTAGCATTAAGCAAGAGCAAACACTCGTCTTTGAAGAGGTTGGTAAAAGAGCACTATCTGGCTATGGAAACTTAGTCACTATATTATGTTCTTGTATAGTATTTGTTTTATTTGTTAATTTTGTTTTGTTTTTATTTATTTCTTTATACTTACATTTATTCAACTTTTGTGTCTACATTATTTACGTATATATCTGAGACGACTTATATATTATTATATTCATTTATATTTATATGTCTAATTGTTCATTTATATTTATTAGTAAATATATTTATGTATATATGTATATATGTATGTATCTATTTATATTTGCATTAGTGTATATATAAGGATTAGGAACCACCTACTATTTCGCTGCACAATTTCCCAAAATCGAAGGTTGTCTGGCAGAAATCGCTACATAGCGATAAGGCCGCCTTTGTGTACATTTCCATTAATTTATTTTTTTTCCGTGTAAAATTTACTGTTTATGGTGTACAAAAAGTATATTCTATTCTACAGTGAAGTACTTTGTATTAAAATATTAAATTACACAGCTCTCTTACCCCACATTCCTAAGCTATACAATAAAGACAGAGTAATCCTCTTTCACAATATTTGTGTACTTCTACTGCTAATATAATCTATACTAATATTATAAAGCTGAAGAGTTTGTTTGTTTGTTTGTTTGTTTGAAAGTGCTAATCTCCAAAACTACTGGTTCGAATTGAATAATTCTTTTTATGTTGGATAGTCCAGTTATCGAGGAAGGCTGTAGGCTATATAACATCACACTACGACCAATAGGAGCAAAGATATAGTGGAAAATGTGTAAAAAACGGGAGAAATTATTTCATCTTTGAAGCCTTCCGTTGCGTGCGCCGTGAAAACGGTTCAAGATACACAAAAAATATGTAGCAAAGAATAATAGCTCTTTTAATGATCTAAAAAACAATCCGCGACAGTTTATGTCTATCTTTTAAGATTAACTCACAAAAACCGTTTTTATGGTACCTAATTTGGTCGAAATAATTTGTTTAAGTTGTATCAACATAATAATATTAATCAATAATCTTTATTCAAATAAACAAATAAATATGTTGTTGGTTAAGAGTACGTCATTGTGAATAAAATTGTCTATGACATAACTTAATTTCAACAAAAAACTTTAAAGATTACAATGATAAATAACTCCGAAACAAAACCAACTCGCTCTCTACGCTGGCCGGCGCGGCGGGAGAGAGTAATGTTACTTTTTAAACACAGTTTCATTTTGTAGTTGTTTTCTATATAGTAGGTACTTTATTTGTTTTAGGATAGTATTTAGTTACACAATAACAACATTTTTTTGTTTTCATATAGATTATTAATTTATAAGTATGTGTTTTCTATAAGTATAGTATTGTTTTTTTTTAAAATTGTATTTAGTTTCTATTTTTTTGTTGCTTTAGATAAAACCTGTAAATAGGTATGGTCTACCTATTTATTCTCATTAGATTAGGGTTAAGTTTAAGCATAAAGTTAGTTTACCTTGTTTTCATTTTACGGTTGTTCTTTTGACATAATCGTTAAAAATAAAAGTAATTAGGTTCCTAATTATTAATCTTCTTAATCTTACCTTTCTTTTATTTATTACGAGATACGCTTTAGATAAGTTTTCACTTTCTACGTTTTTTCTTCATCAATATAATGCCGAGAAAAAGAACTCAGCTTTCTCGGCAGACTGCTACTGCAAAGCGGCTGCGAGTTTTGCGCAGCAAAGAAACGGAGGATGAAAATATGCACAGGCTAGCTACACAACGAGCAATTACTGAACAAAACCGTACAAGGGAATCAAGCGTTGAACGTTCGCAGCTTTTAGCCTCACAAAATTTCCGAACTTTGGTGAACCGGCAACGGGAATCGAGTGCTGATCGTTCTCAAGATCGGGTTGTGGCGAAAAACAATATGTTCTTCTGCCACAAGATAATAAAACAAAAAATGTAGTATATGCTGAAGTTCTTTAAAATAATTAAATTTACTTTAAAAATTGTACATATAAAAAAACAACAAAGGTTTTATCCTGAAAATTCTGGGGGCACTCGACCATTCCGAAAATTCCGCAAGAACGGGAACTATGTGGGAAGAACCAAAAATCTGCCGGAAGTCAATATTCCACGCGGACGAGGTCGCTGGCAAAAGCTAGTAATATATATAATAAAATGAGAAAATCCAAAGAATGATTTTATGAAATCTTAATTTAACTAGGAAACGAATCTAAAAAGGTGGCTCGTGAAGCTCTATGGTAGGCTCTAGATATGAAAGGTGACCAGAGAAGTATGTGTAGTTGATTAAGACTATGCCCTACAAATGCAGTATCCAAATTCAATGGGAAGATTGGCTTGAACCAACGATTGATTTTAAGCTTTTTTTTCTTATTCTGCTAGTGGATCCGTGGATGCTATAACATAGAATATTTAGGAAGAGGCACCCTGGTGTATGCTTTATGCCACTGATATCTTTCTCATTGCAGAGCGTGCTCCTGAGAGATCAGAATAATGTAATCGGTAGAAAGTTTATAGAAAAATCTTTCAAAATAAGTCACACAATAACCAAATAGATTAGTTGTAATTGTGGCATCTTCATTCTAACTAAGACAAACATAAGACTGGATCTTAGGACTGGATCTGGATCACCGTGGGGGTGAAATTCTACACACGGAATTCTACGAAGCTAAACTTTTTTTATACACAATTTTAATCACTGAACCTAGGAACATCATATTTAGAAGTTTTGGGTGTATCAAGTTAAAAAAAATTGGCTTTTGAAGTTAAAGTTCCTTTTAACGAATAGGTAATCTGCATCGCCGCCGATGCCGTCGATCGTCGGTCGCCACACAGTGGGAAAGCCCCATACAAGGCCGTCTCAAACCCCCTTCACATGAAAGTCGTTGTTATATGTACAATAAAACTAATTAATTAATATAGTCTTATAAATAAGCTTTCTTTTCTATATTTTTTAAAATATTTTTTGCAAACCATAATATATATTAAAAAGCATCAAAGTTGACTCATGTTCAATGGCGTTATTTTGGCCCAGTAGGTACATTATACTACAATTCAACGCCACATTACTTGAAAGTATTACTAATATTATAAATGCGAAAGTAACTCTGTCCGTCTGTCTGTCTGTAACGCTTTCACGCCTAAACCACTGAACTGATTTTAATGAAATTTGGTACAGAGATAGAGTTGACCTTGACAAAGAACATAGGATAGCTTTTATCCCAGACTTTTGAAAGGTTCTCTTGGAAACCCGATATAACCGAAATCCACGCGGGCGAAGCCGCGAGCGGAAAGCTAGTGGTATATAAAATTCTAAATATATTTTCACATATAGAAGTCACTTTCCAATTGCACTTGTCATTTGTAGTTTCGTGAATACCATGAAGAGGTCGGTGTATAATCTTTGGTTAAAATTATCAATCAAATTTATTTTAAAGCAAACAACAAAACAGACAAAAGTCTCAAGATTTTTACTTGACTAGATTTAATCAAATAAAACTAGACGAGTCATATTAAGAAGTGGTATTTATATTTTAAGGAACTTATACATTAAAATAATTATTTAGTGTCTGCTACTCTTTATCCATCAACTCCTTATAATTTACAATATCATTTACAATATTATTTTATAATTATATACTTTACTTCGCCCAACAGTTTTCGAAGTAAAACTTAGGTTTAAACTAGTCCAAAAATGTAAAAATAATCAGAGAATTATATTGGTAACTGAAATTTTTACTTTAATAAATAGAACTGTTCAACAATGGATTTTAATTTAGAAATTAAAATGTTAAAATGACATAGAAAAGTATATTAAATTATTAAAGACTGAACTAATCAACAAAAAAGATATTTCTTAAGTGTTTTACAAATTCACAAAATTATAATTAATACCTAAAAAATATGTGAAAACACATAAGTTCTAAGATGTAAGCTAGATGTATATAATGCGAGAAGACGATCAAATACAACATTTTTACAAATCACTTTTCATTGTTCGTACTTAAACATTATGCAATGAAGTTCCAAATATATGATGTAGATGGCGTTAATAATAATTTTAGATTAACATCATAAACATGAATTAAAGATTACTATAATATTAAAAATGTTGAAATTACTAATATGAAAGAAAATATTATAGAAAACAAAAAGAGTATTAAGAAAAATTTTGATATCTTATAAATAACACCAAAACAAAAACAACATATTCTAAGAACGGGTAAATTAAAATAATATTTGGTTAACTTTTGTACATATTACAATAGAAACTGATTATTATTTTACCTAGTTATTATATTAATACTAATAATTATGAGAGAGTTAAATATACAAATAATACTAACGTTACAGGTAACTCAGGAACACTAACACATCTCCCCGCTACAAACAACTTGAACTGAACACATACCCAGTATAAACATATCTTCATTGATACTAAAACAATAGTTTGTGCCAATTATATATATTATATATAATGAAAGACATGTGTATTAACTATCACAGTAGAACATTATATTCACCTACAGAACCACATACATTGATGTTGTATTATATTATTATATATATATCGTCGATGCGCGTGCAATACCGCGAAAGAGCAGTTTGTTAATACCGCGTAACTGCTTTTGTACGATTTTACAGGAGGCGAAAAAAACTGGATATCTTAGTCATTTGCCTATATTTTACTGACTAAACTAAGTAGTAACTTTTTCGTGACTTACTCTGTAAAAAAATGACGTAAATTCAACCATAACTTGTTTAGATTCCGCGAAAAGTCACTTACGCGGTTTTGTAGCACTAAATATCAGAAAAATCAATTTATTATTAGCAAATACGCGGAGTTGAAATAAAACATTTTATTGAAAGAATTAATTTATTACGACAAAATAACAAAAATAACTTCAAAAATATAAGTTTAGACTTCTTAAAAAAACTTATCTGATAAACAATTATTTTTACTACTTAAGTATATAATATCCATAATCAAATTATAAAGAAACCTTTTTTTATTATTATGTTCCAGAGTGAGATCGGTCCCTTCTCATGAAAATACAATACCCATTTTTACTATATATCCAAAAATCACTATCTTTGGAATGTCAAATCAATATTCTTTCTTAAAATTACAGCATAATTTTAAGTCAATACTTATTTTTTGAGATCTACTTAAACATCACTTTTTTGCCATTGCACTTATTCTTATCAAGGCTAACTATTATACTTACACACTATAACAAAAATAAAGTAACAAAATAATCTGAAACTCAAATTAAAACTAGTAATGAATCACAACGTTTAGGATATTAGAAACATTATTTAAAAGGCAAGTTATCATAAAAGTTATGACAGTCTCTTGGTATGACACTCTTGAGCTCCTGCAGATGATGGTACTTTGTGGTGGTTATTGGTTGTCTAGATTGATAAAGTGAAGGCACACTATCTATTGAAAGTATTTTCTTTGGTCTTCTAGGCAAAGGCGTAAAGTTATGTGTGAAGTGGAGCTTATAGTCTATTGTACCATTTGGATTATACCTGATTGCTCTTATGTCAACGACACAGTGATCACCCGCCCCACGACCAGGCCTGATTGATTCGTAAATCAGATAGTCTTTAAGACCGAAGTCTTTAAAAAAAGTAAAATCTGGTGTAATAACTTCATAAGGACTTGGTACTTTCCTTGCCTCTTTCGTAATAGTCGCATATTGAGAGGGTAAAAAACACTTCTCTATTTTTCAATTTTCTCTCAATCACAGAGTGAACTGAGTCCACTTCCATCTGCGTGTGGCCTTTCTCCAAGTATTTCTGAGTTATCACTATGTTCTTGGCCATAGCTAAACGCAATAATGCATTCGATACAATATTGTTTCTATTTTGGGCGGTACAGCCATCTGTAAATATTACGACATCCTTGGGATCATCATCTATTAATTTTGTCAAATAGTCCACAAATAATGTAGCATAGGTAGTCGATTTTAAGTCGCATACCGTTTCGTCGAACCAGTAACACGTGACTATTATTCCCCAGGTTGTAGACTGTAAAGTTATGCACGGCTAGTTTTGTTTTAAAATATAGGGCACTGGCATTGAGGCAAGGACACAGTTTTACAGCCTGAAGATCTGCTGTTATTGCATGTATATTTCCTTTCTGTGCTGCTTCTTTGTCAGAACTTTTTTCAGCTCGGGCTAAGTCTTTTAGTTCAATATGTTTGGTATACTGCGCATCTGATATATTGCCTGCTTTGTGAGCGCAACACTGGTCGCATGCATCTTTTTTTGGTTGAAATATTGCGATATTCTCTTCAAATAAAGCACCTTCAAATACCTTTCTTGAAGCCACCGGTTCATTTCTTGAAACTGAGTAATCTACATAAAGACGATACAATTGCGACTTTGACTGTATGATGGGCTCCAAATATAATTTCGAGGAAGATTGTCTACAATAATGAGACGGCAGCTTCGGTAGAGCAATCAAATATTTTTTAGCTAAATCTTTTTTGGGTTCTTTGACAATTACTTCTCTTTGTTCAGGTTCAAATTCACTTTTATTCATCTTCTCTCCTAGCCAGTATCTAACGGTCCATTCTTTTATACCTAGTGTTTCCAGAAATGTTTTTTGGCAAACTCTTTCCTTTTTATCATTCACCTTTAAAAAATATTTTTTGGTATCGCTTCGCCTTGAATTTGAGCCTTTAGTTTTCCTGGTGGTAGGAATCTGATCCACCATTGAAGATACGTACATTTTCTTTTCTTGCCAACTCATTTTCCAATAGGTTTTAAAAATTTCTGACCTGACTTCTTCTGTTAATTTCGAACAATACATAGCTTTTCCACTGAAACATCGCATTGACATACATATTGGACCCATTATTCGTGCTGGTTTAGGATTATTTTGTATAAATTTAAAGCCATCTTTTTTAAATCCGATGTACTCTTCTCCTAACATTCTCTGTCGCTTATTTTTCATCCTTTTCCAATTTTTTTGATCCCCTTTGCGCTTTTTTTTTTGTTTGTTTTCGACTTTTCTTCTATTTCCCTTTCAGGGAACCATTCCATATTTTCTGGCGATAAAGGCTTTAAATTTGTTATATCTGAGAGGGCGACATAAGAAGGATCTGCGACAGAATCGTCAGACGAAAAATCAAGTCCGTCATTGTGCTCTACTACATTAACATTCAATTCAAGAGGAGTAATTTTATTTTCTCTTTGTGTTGGTACAGTACTTAAAAGTGTTGTAAATGTATTAAATTCGGATGTTATATCGTGATTTTGTTCTTGCTGTAATATATTAGCTGACGAAGGTTTTGAATCTGATTGCAATGGTGGTTGATTGTGGTCATTATGTTTTCTTATTATTTCCTCTTTCTTTTTCAGTAAAATGTTTCGCCTTTCTAACAGATCTTTCAATGAAATCACGTCGTCGGCAACATCAGCATTTTCAAAAGGAAAACTATGATTGTCTTGATTTTACATTATTATTTGCACCTAAAAATAATTTTAGTATGTTAGTATGTAAGTATTGTAAATTTAGTATTGTAGAATAAAATACCGCGTAGATGAAAAATTTTATCAAATCATGAAGTTTTAAAACCGCGTAATTACAAGATGGAGGTTATGTTTGCTAGAATCATTAAAATAATTAAATAATTACACGAAGCTACATTACCTAAGCTTAAACTATTGATAAACATACACGTTAAACAATAAAAACATACTTACATGGGGGTTTTCCACGGTAAAACAGTCGTAATCGGGAACACGCCCTAACCGCGTTGTAACTTCTTCGCCGGTTCGGTAAATACGCGGACTTGCTGCCAACTTCAGACGCACTGCTGTTCCGCGGTATTTTTGCGATGTCAAAATCAAGGTTCCTTATTGGCTAATTCAAAATGTGTCTAATCCACTACAAGCCAATACGCGTTATGAATCCATTGGCGAGATATTTCAATTTTGCGCCTTTTGCTGTTACGCGGTATTAACAAACTGCTCTTCAGCGGTATTGCACGCGCATCGACGATATAGTTGTTTTGATGTATAATATAAAACATATCCGTATAATGTTTCATTTCCATACTATATGTACATTGTTAATGTCTATTGGTTACAGTAGCAGTACATGTTGAGGTGTGGGTGAGTGGCGCTTATACAGCTCGGCTCGTTGTTGTAACTGTAATGTGTATAATATATTATTAGTATATTATCTTGTATTATATATTATTTTAAAACATAACCGTTTTCGTGATAATAATACTGATAGGTACTTACGCGTTAGTTCTTGATATATCTCTTGAATTTATCTCAAATCTGTCCTTCTACTACTACTACTACTCTGGTCCTACTGCGATCTGAAATTATAAACATATAACTTTCAGCCTTTCAGTCATTTAGACTTCAACCACTAATGACTATCATTAGTTATCACTTAAATTATCTACTATATGTAAGGTCCTTAAAATCAATGAAACTTTACCTAAATTTATTTTACGTTATATATATATATATATATACATATTTATGGCACCCCATGTCCGACCTCCAGTAATTTGACCACAGCTAGGCTCTACCACCTTACATAATCCAGCCATAATCTAAAGTATGTCTAGTAATATTTTTTACAATTCGACCTATCGGATGTAACAACGCTGCCAATATTTGGGAAGGGGGTATTAAAAGCGTACAAAAAAGTATTTAAATAGTAAAGAACTTCAGGTTTTCTACTTCTTCCTACCTTAAGCTGGTAGTTCTCCCTGGCCTGTTTCACTCTGTTACCAAACCGTCCAATGAATCCGTCTTGATCGCGAGCCTCCACGAACGTTAGTACGCCGCTGTTGGGCCTCGCTCGCATCACCCAAGACACTGACTTGAGCGAGCGGACCGCACACACTGACCTGGAGATAAACGGATATTATAACATTATTATATTTTCAAATTTGGTTCGGTAGAGGGAGCACCTTGGACGGTGGAAGTGCGTCTTAAATGCGCGTTAGATAAGGCCCTCTTAAACCTATACCTGGGTCGCAAGTCCCAGACACTGTTGAAGCTCCTCTACCGGTAACGATGTGGACCCGGTACCTGCACAGTGCATCCATTCAATTCTAAAAGGTTTTGGCTCATAAAACACAAAACCACTCCTTTTCAAATCCTATAGTTAAGAGAGTGCCTTATCAATAATTGTTTTTGTTCTCCTATTATATATACGGACCGCTTCTCCTCAGTGAGATCATTAATAAAGTCCACGAGCGCGGCGGCCGTCCTCCTGAACATGACGTCATCGTGCGTCACGTTTTGCCACGACTGACACGAACACCAGTGAGCCTCAACACCCGCCTCGCTACACCATCTGTTCTTTGGTATCTGAAGAAATTATAAAAAGAATCAGATCAAAAATAATATTAATATTTGTAATTTCGATGTTTTAATAATACGAACTATAGAATAAATCTTCATTGGCATGGACTAAGTAGGACTCGAACCTGCAACCGAAATATCGCTTTACAATTGTTTTCTAAACTAAACTATTGTGTGAGTCGAATAATAAATTGTACTGACCGGTTCCAACAGACTGAGTCCTCTCGTCAGATCAGCTCGTTTAACTCTATATGTGTTAGTGAACTGCCTCAGGTCCAGTACATCTAACACCGTAGCGTATACGTCGTGAGGTGTCGTCAATACTTCCACGTTCTCCTTCAGATTCTTCTCCGCCTTTGCTCTCCTCTTCTTCAGTTTTTCTGGAAGTCTGATCGCCATGAGAGCTAATCTCTCTTCCAGTTTCCCTTCGAGAGCATCACGAACGTTTGCGTACCTTATTTTATGGTAAAAACATTGTGGGGCAAGCTTACTTATTTATAATTCTTGAGGATCTCTTTCACGAGTCAAGTTTTAATTTATTTTTAGTTTAGGTGCTAAATCGTATTATATTATTAGCAAACAAATTAAATTAAAATTATTTATCAAAGAATGAATGGCAATATAAAACATATGATACTTTCTTGAATAAATCTCTTAAACATTAACCCATAACGAAAAAATAAAAGGTAGAGGCAATTCGATGATTATTTATGAGTACTACAATTAATATAATTGTAAAAAATTAAATATAATAACATTACATATATCATTTGCTTTTTGTTTATTTGATTTAATTATAATATTTACCTCGTTCCATGGTTCCCCATGACAATTATCAAGGTGTCCTCTCTATATCGGTCATGGAATCTTGTAAGATACTCCGCAGTGTCTTCATCAGCTATAGATATCATGTTGTAGTCATCGTGGGATATGTCAACTATAAACGTGAACGCAAAACGTTTCCATCCAGGCGGAGAAACTGAAAAGAAGACGAATGAAAAGATAAAACAGGAAAATAATATTTGACTTATAAAACTAAGCACCGTCAGAATTACTGAGTTATTGTATCAGATAAAATCTAAAATGTATAAGTGTAGAGAGTATTTCAATATTCTATTTACTTAATTGAAAAATATTGATGATGCACCAATCAAAAATATACCTTATTAAATAAAACTTAAAGAATAATTTCCTTGCACCTGATCAGTAATATCCAACATGAGTTTATACTGCGGAGTATCTCCCACGCAGTATTTGTTCAAGCTGCTCGTCCATCATTTCTTACCACCGTTTGACTCCTCCATATAAAACGATAACAAGTACTGATCCGCGGGTTGATTCTTGAAACCATTAAATCTGTACTGGAATGTGCCTATCCAGGGCATGTCTTCGAAGAACGCTGTTCGGTAACTGAAATCATACATATTACGCTTACATCAAACAGATCTTTAAGCATCAGTAAGTTTGTGATGCATTTTGCTCGTTTGTAGCTAAAAATAATTTGCACAAGTCATCTTCTATCTTCTATATATATAAAAATGGATTGCTGTTCCTTAGTCTCGCTAAAACTTGAGAACGGCTGAACGGATTTATCTTATCTTAGTCTTGAAATGTTCGTGGAGGTTCAGGGAAGGTCTAAAAGCTGAAAAAATTACTGGGAAAACCATAAAAACAGCCCTTTTCTATTTCCCATACAAACGTTTTTTTTTGACATTAGATTTGACAACTAACTAATATGTCAATGATTCTGTCGCACTTCAAAACACGGAGATTTATGGCTTACAGGTAAACTCCAAAAATATAAATAAAAAAACGTAATAGATATTTAATGAAGATTTAATGTATGACTAAGTAAATAATATCATTTTGAAAATCCAAAATCATTTAAATTTCTCTTAATAATATCTGTCTTAATTTTTCTTAGTATTAATGTTCATTTTTGAAGTGATTCATGAAGAGTGAATGATTACATTAAAATAAAGATTAAAAAGAGTGACGCTTATTATATTTCCCCAAAATTAAGTCCACCCTATCCATCAAGTCTCAACCTTCATCCTGCAGCTTATAGAATATGAAGGGCATGTCGTCCAAGGTTCTGTTGTTCTTCATCTTCTTCCTCAAGTCAGGCAGTTCCAACTCCGTCTTCCCCGTCAGGATCGGGAACAGGGCGGAGGGCGTCCCATCGCCTACTATGTTGTACCTTTAAATATGATATTTTTGAAATTTTCTAGTATTACTAATACTATTGGGGTCGGTATTTGGATTAGAATTCCTCAAGAGAAACGTAAGGTAACAAAATGGAAAGTTTTTTACCATTTTAGATTTTGTTTTCTTGGAAAATTTCTCATTAAAAAGATGCAGGTAAATTCAAGATAAACAGCAAAGAAAATTTGCCCTGTAATGTGTCATTCAAAATATCATATTGGTTATTACATACCCATTCCAAATCGTGGCGCCCAATGTTTCCTTTAAAACTTTATAGCTCTTCGGCATTTTTCGTATGAATCCGTTTTTGGAGGTGGAGTCGAATCCCAGGATGAGCACGTTCAAGGAGTCACCTCTTTCTTTCGGATTGAGTTTTGCAAGAACAGTGGAACGGAAGCCAAGAGAGTGGCCGATCCATTTGGAAGGGAGTATACTGGAAAATCATGAAAACATTTGAAACATTTTGTTCAGATTTCCATTAGTAACAACTATTCAAAATTGTTACGTGACGTTTATACTAGGGAAAATAATCAAGACTTTTAAAATATATGAGTAGCAAGTAACATATCTGAAAAATTACTAATCAAAAAAATATATAACTTGACCACAGTGAAAGATCTCAAGAAACAGCAGTAATAGATTATAAAAACTAAGACTAATCGATAGTCTTTCTGTTATCATGATTATTGAAAAGTATTTTTCACTACACTTTCTATTGCCTTTAACACATAATCTCACCTGTCTCTATGTTTCCCTGAACACTTAACCTTTACATGATCGCTCTTAGTGAGTACATACTCGTTATCACCTCTGACCTCTGTGGGAGGACCGATTGTATATTTTTGATCACTCTCATATATTATGTCTTGGTATGAACATACTATGTTATCGGTGGTATTTAATATTTTCGGAACTACCTTACATTTAGAATGCTGAAAAAAATTATATTAATACATAGAATATATGTTATCTTTCGTGTTTAATATCTGGGTTTATTATAAAAGCAGTATCCAAATCAAATTAACTCACATAACATTTAACCCAATCCGTTCCCAAACACATAACCTCGGGTATGTCCTTATCAAACTGCGTGACTTCTTTAGAGAATGGATCCAATCTGGGTATCTCACCCCCGGAGCCTTTGTCCTGTTTCAGAGATTATTCTAATCGTCTTTCCATGGACCTGGATTAGAAATATCAAACGGTTTCTTCGAATTAAATCATAAATTCAAAATATTTACGAATAAAATATAGGATTTTACCCTAGAAAATAGTCAAGATTTATTTATATATTTAGTGTATATTATAATAAAATAAAACAGATATCACCTAACCGATATTGATAAAATTATGTTCATCGCTGCATGAAATTCCAATTTTAATAACACCTCCCATGTATATAAAAAGGTTTATAACTATACATTACAAATAAAAAGTATATTGAACGCTACAGAAATACGTCAAAATAAATAGGTCTACTTACTCAATAACAGGCTGCCTGAAATATATATGATTTATCAATCACCAACATAATAAAAACAAAGATTCAAATAATAGCAAATATAATACGAACAGCGTCATTATTAACTTATTTAATGGAATAAAATATGAATGGTAGATTATTAAAACTAACTACAAATTAGGACCGTTTATACGGCTGTTATTACAAATCCATTTGTTGTTTGTAAAATTAAAGTAACACATTTTTTATTCTAACATAAACTATCTATGACGTAGCATCAGAATCTTTTTCGTTTCTTTAATTTAGTTGAAGTAATGAGACAAGGCAATTAAATATATATTCAGGATAGCTAGTCGAGAAATTCTGTCACAATTGCTTGAATAACCCTTTAATAATCCAAGAAGCTTCTAAAACTATGTACATACCTGCTGGTAATATCGAGTTTCTGCTCCCTTTGTAAGCTAGCAGAGAGACTTATGTAGTATATTATAGAGGCGGCTACGAATACTATAATAACGATTTTCGTCCTTCTCGAACGATACCATCGCTTAGGCATTGTGACAGACATCTGGAACAAATATATACATACATTAGGCTACAGTTACACATGCTTTAAACAAGCATACCTGCCGTTTATATTTGCGGGCAATAAACAATCTTAAAACAAACTTTCCAGATACATATGCTTTTTTAAAGCATACTTTTCTCGCTCTCTGTCCGTTCAAACAAAGATAAGACCATCCATTTGCTGGCTATGCAATGCGGTCAGAAGCTTAAATTAAATTAAATATCGAGAAGACAGGACTTGGGATCAAGTGCTAATTTACTTACAGAAATACGAGGAGACGACGTTTCATCTGTTGTAATAAACTGATCGGTACTAGCATGCTTAATAAGCAAACGTGTTTAGACGTGCTTAAAGCATGCACCCTTGGACCCGCGCCGCTAGTAGTAGGCTTATTTTAAGCAACAATGAATACACGTTTCAGCTACTTTTCAGCAACCGTGATCACGGGCAGACGAGATGTGAGTGTCTGTCAGTGGGTCTTGTTATTTTATTACAATAAAATACTAGTAAAGTAATAAAATACTAGCAGAAAATCCGTAAATATTAGTTTCATTTAAATGTGTACTCGCAATAATTTTAGATCTCAGCAAATGCTCAGTTAAAGCATGCTTTCGTGATTGAAATAAGCATGTGTAACAGTAGCCTCACAATGCTCACTAATTCGGACATACGATTATACTAAGTCAATGGTGGCCTAGTGGTTAAAGGGTCCGCCTCTCGTTGTCGAGGGCGCGGGTTCAAACCTGGCAAGTACCAATGTGATTTTTCGGAGTCATATGTACTTTCTGAGAGTATTTAGACACCACTGACATACGGCGAAGGAAAACATCGTGTGGAAACCTGGACTTATAGTTTCACAATTATAAGTTTGAATTCGCCAACCCGTCTTGAGCAAGCGTGGTGATTAATGCTCAAACCTTCTCCATGTGAGAAAGAGGCCTTTGCTCAGCAGTGGGCGCTGATAGGCTGATATTTAAATATATGAGCCGCACATATTATGCTAAAATAGCATTTTTTCTAAAACTTACCTGTTTGTTTCGCTTATTCTCAGAAACGGCTTGATTTATTTTGAAGTGACTGAAGTAATTTGCAATTTATAATATCTGTTAACAAAAACTGCACCATCATATTTAAATTATCCTAAAAGTAACTTAAGTTACCTTGAGAGAATAAATATATTTTTCAATTATTTCGTTTTACAACGAGCTAACAGAATCTTTTACAAATGTACTACATAGATTCTTGTTTTAGATATTTTTTATTGTTATTGCAAATTAATATTCCTTCAAGCATAAATAACGACATGTTTTAACATTTTACATAGAACCGATATGTAATGGTCTTAGTTATATTTTTAGTTGACTACTCTATTGAACTGTATTTATAAACTACTTAAAGACTTGGGCCTGTCCAGAACTCACATTAATTCATTCTTGAAACGTCCTTCGACTTCAGCCCTAGTAGGAACTTTTCCAATTTGGTTAGGTATAGAGAGGAGCTTGGATAGTGGAGGTGAACGTTTAATGCGTATTTAGATTATACTAGATTTAGATATCAAATCATTCATACTGTCGTGTATAAAACCATCAATATTGTATTAGTTACCCAAAGTCCATAAAAAAGAATTAACTATTGCCCTATTGATTTACTGACTCTTAATCTGGCTAAATTTCTTTCAAATATATTATCACCAGTCGGCACTCCGTGGTCACTAACAATTATTTGTTAGGGATTCCTATCACTTTGTCAATGATATAAAACATGTAAAATTTAGAAACAATAACATTTTTTTTTTTTTTTTTTTTTTATGTTATAGGTGACAAACGAACAGACGGCCCACTTGATGGAAGGTGGTTACCGTCGTCCATGGACATCCGCAACAAATATGTTGCGGATGCGTTGCCAACCTTTTCTTTTTAGGGATAGGGAAGGGTGGGAATAAGGAAATACAAGGAAAGGTTGGGAAAAGGGAAAGGGCAACCGGCTCTCTCACTCATCGGACGAAACACAGTCATTACTGACTACTTCACGCCGATCTTCTGTGAGAGGGTGGTACTTCCCCGGTCGAGCCAGCCCATGTTCGAGCTGTAGTAACTTAACCACAGCTAGGCTCTACCACCTAAAGAATACATAATGGTAAGTTTTGATTTAAAGTCATTATTTCCTACTTTCTCTGTTCTTGACCGCATTGAGATTGTAGGAGGTAAGTTAAAGGATAACAATATGCCTGTAAAATATATTGAGCTCATTAAAAATATAAAATCCCATGTCCGTGAAGACCTTGAGAAACAGTTTGCGCGCTCTGCAGGCATTCAGACACATATGCATCTCGTCTGCTTGTGATCACGGTTGCTGCAAAGTAACCAAAAGTCGAGATTAAGTATGTCGTTAAAAATAATTATAAACGCCTAGTAAATCCCAAAAATATTTGTTTATTTCAATAAATACTCGTTAAAGTCCTAGATTTCATTATAACATATAAGTTGACAACGTTTGGACTGGTTAAAAATATTTACTGTCGACTTTTAACGGAAAAGAAAAAAGAATTTTGACGTTTTTATTATTTTTGATCATATATTGTATATTTTTGATCATATATTATATATTGTATATTTCTGAATATTCAAATATATTTGCGCAAGAATATTGTTTATTTTACAGTATCCGTTGTTAATATGTGATATGATCCGTGACCAATAATTTATAGTAAATGATTTCCAGCGAGATATTTCTGTCTTAAATATAATTTACATCGAACATTTCCTTGAACTTGACTATATTTTAATTCAGTAATACCTATTTATTCAGTATTAATGAGTCCGTCTCGAACATTATGTTTAGAGTGAAGTTGTTATTATATCATATTATTTCAGATTAAAGACATTTGGAGCTAAATTGAAATGCTTGAATATAATATGTTCTATTAATAATAAGAATACTTTTTTTTTATTTATTTATATACGGTCGCTTTTTAACAACAAGGTCATTAACGATCACAGTTATACAATTTAAATTAATTTATACAATTTTATCATTTTAAGAAACTTTAAAGTACATTTACAACCATTTATACTATTAAGACAATCTTTTAAATTAGTGGGTACATCACAAATTTGTTTTTCATTATTATAAGCGGTACAACTTTCGAAAAGATGAAGCACTGTCAAGTCTAAGCCACATTTACATTTAGTTCTATTATTTTTTGTAATTAAATGAATACGAGTCATATTTGTATGACCAATACGTAATCTTGTGATAACAACTTGATCTTTTCTACAAGTGAATGAAGCAGGGGATTTATCAAAGATACCATTTCGGATACCGAAGAGTTTCGATGTGTTATCTGTTTTCCAGCTTATATTCCAGCTTTGTTTTATTTTGAACTTGAAAAATTTTCGTAAATCTGTTGGATTTGCTTTAGATCCATCGAAGTTATCAGATATAGCTAATAAGAATACTCTTTGTTTATTTAAATAGGAAAGAGATATTTTCATACAAAATTTTGCTAATAGGCACTAAGTGAACATATTGTGTACTTCCCTTATCTGTCTTAAAGCGTTCAAGTTTCTTAACTTACTTGTTAATGATGATACAAGTTTTCAATTCGCTACATTTGTGCCATTAAATTATTTTAACCTGTATGGCAGCTGTTTAAAAAGCTCTTTTAAGTATTTAGATTGCATTATTTTTAATTAATGTTAGAAAACTGAATAACAGAGACAAATTAATAGGAATATATTTGGACACCTTATTGATTAAGGGCAGTATTGTATTCATAAATCTTCCATAATTATTTGTAATGACTAAGTTTATTAAAAAAAGTACAAGGAAACTCCTCGTATATTACATGATGATGGAAAATTGAAATATCATGTATGAATAATGATGAGGTGAATGTATATAAGTCGATGGTGGCCTAGACGAATACTTTACAGTGATTCGTATTTATGAATTCACATTTGTAAATAGTAGTTGTAGGTACAACACTGTTTATACATATATACAGTATGTTATGTAACACAGGTTCCGTTGAACTCGTTAATATATCACTAATAGATTAAAATAAATATATCAGCATAGAAAAATAAGCATAAAATAATATGAATTAAAAAATAATTAATTCACAATAAATTTTAAAGCTGTGCAAAATCAAAATAATGGCGTGGAATAGTAGGTAGGAATCATTGCCCAAACTGGCAACTTCTCAATACGCACGACTTTTATAATGGCGGCATATTGAATTATAAAGACACGTAGTCGGACTGTTATCAGTAAAAATAAACATTTTAAATGTACCTATGATTAGTTTTGTTTTTTTAATTGATTAATTATTATATTTTAACAATTTATGTATTATTAATTTTTTATTAAAAATCTATGTATTATTTTTTAAATGAGTCATTGTTACTAAATAATAATAATAATAATTATAATATTTAATTGCTCCGAATGCAGGTACAGAATATAGGTGTATATAATAGAATCTAGTATAAGTTCCAGTACATTCTACCTTAAGGCATGCAAATGTTAGGCTTAAATTATAAATTCAAATTAACCATTAAATTAAAATTAGAAATTAAAATTAAACAATGCAATTAATTATAAATTCATATTAATCAAAATTAACAATGATAGATAGATACATGATTAAGTTGTATATTTTATTTATTTTTTATTCATCAATTTATTACAATATTAGGTTTCGTCCATTAGGTAATCATTTATTGAGTAATAACGTTTAACATTAACTTGAAAATAGAAATAAATAAATAAGTTAGCAATAACACTTAACCCGTCTCAAATGTATCGCTTACAAAGAAACGTGTCCCTGAGGTACCTATTCGCAAACAGTAATTTAAAAAAAAACTAAATTCATGTAACTACATATCTAAGCCACGTTTCAATAACATTTCAATTAAAATACAGAGAATTTGACATGGGCCAAGTATTGAATGCGTGGTGGTGGCGCTGCAGCGCCTTTGAGTTCTGCCGACATGTCGCGACACTATGGCGACGCATCGCCGTTTTCGCGCGCTCGTGGTCACAAAATAAACAAATACTAGTTAATACAGAAGTTCTACTCACGGAAACCTGGGCTCCTCCTCAAAATGCCTTAGCACGTTCTCTTCCTGCCGCACTGAAATCACGGGTCGCGGGCCACCAGAACGACGCGGCACTACCGGCTCATTGTTACTCATACTCACCAGGGCCCTCACAATTACATTAGAATTCCGCGGTTGGTGTGCATCTGAGAGGTATCTCAGCATACATCCTCAGAGCACGTGCGCCGTCATAATTACACTCAACAGAAATAAACATTTACATACTCCTGCGCACTAAACTGATAACGCGGCATCTTTCACACGAGGAGGACGCAATATGTAGTAATGCGAAAATAATGGACGTCAAATCTCGGTCAGCGCGTGAGATTACTACCGAATATAATTACCTATGCGGACGTTCGGGGGAAGGGGGCGGGTGGCGGGGCGACACTTTAATATTGTAGATCAATCGATCAAAAGTCATTCATAAATAAATTGCGACGATGCTGTTCGTCAACTATGCGTGTACGGGTGTTCCTTTTACGTGTCAATTTTACATTTATATTGTTTTCTTTTAATTAAAAAAATAAAAGACATTTTGTTTTCGATAGGTAATATAGTTTTTAGCATGTATGGATGTTATATTATTGCGGATTAACGGAAACGCACTCTGCTAGTTAACAAACTTAACATATTGTGTATATATGTATATATTAAAGAGTATTAATTCCATGCATATTGGTATTATGAATAGTATTATATATATGAATTTCTATTCTGATGAAGTTAGTATATCCCAAAAGAGAATAAATGTATATTTCTTAAAAGTATTTTCTACAAGGTCAGAAATCAGTTTGAACATTTATATTACAACTAGTTTTTGCCCGCGACTTCGTCCGCGTTAATTTCATCATTAGTAATATATGTATAGCTACCGGGCGAACTCTATCCCGTCCCAGAGGCTATAAATAATCAGGTTTTTCCTGTTACAATCGAACAGAATGATTGACATATTAGTTACATAGTTGTCAAATCTAATGTCAAAGAAAACATTTGTATGGGAAATAGAAAAGGGCTGTTTTTAGGGTTTTCCCGGAAATGAATCAATTTTTCTCACCTTTTACACCTTCCCTGAACCTCCACGAACATTTCAAGACTAAGATAAGATAAATCCGTTCAGCCGTTCTCGAGTTTTAGCGAGACTAAGGAACAGCAATCCATTTTTATATATATAGAAGATAGAAGATAAAAGATGATATAGATGAAAATAATATGTTTTAATATTATTAACAACTAAACCTTTTTATTTTTTTGAACAATTTAAAGCATTACCTTAAGATACGAACTCAAGAATAACTTCGTAAATGCAAAAAAAATTGTCTTTAAAATATAGTTTTATCATGCAACTTAAATAAATGCATGTTCTTATAATTTAATAAATTCTATGTCACGAAAACAAAGTAATATAAATAAAAATAACTAAAAAAATATTCTAATTTAGAAGGAAAGGAGATCAAAAGTTTTTCATACAATTCTGGGCCCTAAATGTAAAGACATGAAAAAAGTATCAATTAAAGGTATAAAATTAAGAATTTCTTCATTGCAAATTCTATAGAAATTGACAATCAGATAGCTGAGTTATTGGAAGTTTAGTAAAATTGAGGTTATATTGCATTATCTTTAAGAGTTAGAGGAATACACGTAAAAGATATTAAATAAAAAAAATAAGAAAAATAATAATTTTATTTAGAAGATAATATCTGATAAGTCAAAACAAGGCAATAAAGACTCAAAGACATACAGATATAGGTAACAAGTATGGAAGTATAATTCTACGAGGAACAGGAGAAGTGAACTATGTGATAAAAGTCATAAAATAAAAGAAATAATTTTAATAGAATATTTTATTCCTCTTCAATTATAATTAAAATATCGTCTAGGAACTGTGCAGGGGGTACAATATTGTGGTGCCTTGCCCAGCTAAGGTACCACTAACAATTCCAAGTCAAACGTGCAGGCGATTGTCAGTGTCAAATGTGAAAGCAAGGGTCGTAAAACGTAGGCGGGTTGGGAGTCCGTAAAAAACAAAGAAGTGGTCGTTGAAAACGTAAAATGATCGGGAAAGCACTCGAAACGTATCAAAAAACATCAAACAAGTGAGACTCAGATAACAATGCATCTGATTACTGATATGGTAATTGTTAAGCGTCAATCATCAATGTCATGTTGCCATAGACTATATACTGAATGATTTCTATCGAATCGAATCGAATGGAATCGATAATCGAAAAGGACGTTTTTAAATAATATTTAATATTATTATCATATTAATATACGTTATTAAAAGTTATTTTTATTGAATTTTAGATATATATGGTGTAGTTTAAATGAAGTTACTATAAGTTTAAAACTAAGATTGAATTTATTATTTTGTAGTTAATCGAATAATCATTTTTTTTATTTAATTAATCGTTAATCGATTATTTCATAAAAACAGTTATTTACATATTTCTTCGCTTGTAGATTGAGAATTCAAGTAGATTTTTGGTATTTCATAAAAAAAACTAAACCAATTTTTTTAATCTATTTTGAACTCATTACATTTTGGGTCCACCAGTTTCCATCTCCTTTTTTGCAAAACTATATATTTAAACATTATTTATATGTTACATACTTATACCCCTGACAGCACTTGCATTGATTTTTGATGTTTAAAATTTTATAATAAATGCCGAGTTAATTTGCCGTAGATATATTTAAGTGTTTACGGACTTTTTAACAGAATTTACCTAAGCTTTTTTTATTCTTCTTTTTTACTATAGATAGTTTAATGATACCAAAATATTTATATTATTTTTAATTTTAAATGTAAAAATATTCTTGGAAAGACTAGTTAGTTTTAAGGCTATATAATTACCTACCTACCTGTATACCTTATTTTTTTCTAAACGTAGACAAGCTTGATAAACCTTTATGAATAGATGTTAAAATGAAATTCCTTAAATAGTAAAATCTTCTCAATTCTAAACCATAAAAAATACTATAAATGTGAAGGGATTTTAAAACACGATTTTCCCTAATAGAACTCAGGATCTGGAAGAACCTTAACAAACCATACATCAAATTAAAGAGACTGCAAGAACTTAGTATGTATTACATATTGAAATCGAATAATGTGAAATGATTTAAGCATGACTGTAGCGGAGCTACTTAGATTATGTTTTGTATTGTAAATTTAAATTTATATTCATTTCTATATTTGTTTATTAATTGTATAAAATTTATTTAATATTTTTTATTTCTTGCGACGAACAAACTTCTTATTAAATTGTATATAGCGAGGATGCACGCTGCGTCTATTGTTCGTGTCCTCCCCCCCTCGCACCTGTAGCCCCGTTGGCCCCCGCTAGCGGTCCGCGGGCCAACTGACCGGGCACTGCGCCGGGCTCGTCACTCGTCAGTCCGCATAGACTTTAGCTGTGGAATGCTTGTCCGTCATCGCTACGGCGACACTCGCACCCCCACCTCGCTTACGAAAATTAATCTCCTTCTGTTTTCATAGTAGTTTAAATTGCTAAAGCTTGTTTAATCTGCTAAATTATTTAATTTTAAGATTATTTTATAGCACAAAAGGAGTGTCATTGTCATTGGTTCGATAAAAAATAGGTTAGCAATAAAATTCAAAGCTTTTGTTTCGTTGGATTTGTCTCCGCCCCAAATAGCAGAATAAATCTAAAAATAAAGAAAACTCGACGAAAACATAATTATAAAAGATGAATCATTTTTCTTTTGTGCCTGTCATTTGTAATTCATTTTGTCAAATACTATAAGTAATGGTTAACATGAGTTCAGAAATATTGACAAATGATTAACGTTTACGCGTGCATTCTATAATTTATTTTGTGTAAATTAAAGATTATATTCTATAAAACAATATCTAAGATATTTTAAACATTAACGAAAACGTAAATATCTCTTTTTGTCGTTTATAATTTTTATAGCTTTATTATAATGCGCGGTACATAAGCCGAGCTTGGCATTTGTGTGACTTTTTTAGTCTATGATAAACTGCTGTCTCTGTCTTAAAAGTTCAGTTAACTATTGTTTCAAAATTCAAATTGTTTGCAAAGAGTATATTTTTTGTTTTGTGTGGTTATATACGAGTACATATTCAGTTTTACTATTTGTAGCCGGAGTTATAATAACAAAATACCTACATAATTCATTTACCATTTCTTAGTATAATTTTCACATTGGTTCCTACAGGATAATTTGTACTATGTTTTTTTCTGAAGTGTTTGTTCTACAAGGTAAGTCAAATTATTATAGTGTTGGAAAGTTTTGATAGACTATTTTGATACTATTACAGAATAGAATAAGAAAAGTATTTTTTATTTTCAGTTTAATTTTTGTTTCAAAAAATGCCGGCAATTAGACGTACAAACTTAAGTCGCAGAACCCGTAATCCTCAACCTCAAATGAAAGATATTAGATATAGAGGAGCAAGTCTAACTGATGAGCAACGTTAAACGCGGAATGAAGTTGAACGGAATCGATGGAACCGAAACCAACAATATAGAAGTGTTGCTTTTAACCGCTATAGAGCTGCATTTGATTATAACAGAAATGGTCAACAGTACAATGTATTTTATGCCAACTTTTAAGGTAAGTGTTGTTTTAAGGCAAGGTACATTTACCACTATTGTTGACAGTTATCAATTGTAATGATGTATCATTTGAAATGGCTTAAAGTACATTTGTAGCTCTGTGAATTACTTTTCGTAGCCAGAAGGAATTGTGTTAAAAAAGTTGAGGGGGGAAGTGGTAGTGCTCACAAAGTATTTTGAGTGTCACTTGGTGGTCTGAACAATTCACTTTACAATATGTATATGTAATACAGGAATGTTTACCTTTGCAGATTCAAGGACAAATATATCATTGAACTTATTAGTTATTACCAGTGCCGGTCAGTGACCAAAAATTTTTCCAAATTAATTTCATGGGCGATTCAGGAAGACAAGTTGATCAGTGTTGTGCACACAACTATTCTGTGAAAAGACCAGTTGTGGAACAGCTCCAATTATTATTCCATCACCACAACCAACAATTGGTTGCATTATTTAAGACCGCATTAGATCACATGCCATCTGATAATCACAAAATTCTTATAAAAAACATATAAGACATTTTAATGCCCAAAGAATTGATGAAGTCGCTATAGTCATTGTGGGTGAAAATGTGGATAACAGCAATATTGTTTTACACTGGTGTAACAATCAACTGCAGCATGTGTCCGAAACACATCGAACATATATAAATATATTTTATCTTATTTTGGAAAGGTGAAGATGGGTATTATTTTTAAAGAAGATGATAAATCCAGTTACAGGTAAATAAAAAATTTAAGTTTTTTATGTTTATCATAGCTTTAAGTAATTTATAGAATTTTATCACAAAAAAATGTTTTAGGTTCTGAAACTAACAAAAAAATAAATTAATAATACAGACTTATGGTTGGAGAAGTTGAGGTCAATCACATCTTAATATGTTAGCGTCTCTGTCACCAATATGCTGTCGATATGTATGTAAAAGTGGAAACTGAGTGATTAATGTTTATTAGGGTGAACCAGGCAAAACTTCATTGAGGAATAAAGAAATTAACTTCATTCAGATAAAAAGGTTACAGATATTTCTTTATTATAAGGCAGTACGAAGTCCGCCGGGCAGATAGTTATGAAATGTTTGTTAGCCCAAGTTATAAATCACAGGCGGCTGGACCAACCCTTTAATATCAGATTGGTTTGAGGACTACGCTCGTGTTGTGTTCACTCTATACGCTGACCGAGTCAAAACTTGGATCACTCTCAATGAACCGCTGACGTTTTGTGACATTGCTTACACTTTTGGAGTTCACGCTCTAGGAATAGTAAGCACTGGAGTTGGAAATTATATCTGCAGCAAGAACACAATGTTGGCACACGCTAAAGCATGGCGGATATATGACAAGGAGTTTAGACAAAAATATAAAGGTAAAAGAATTATATGAATTTATAAAAAATACTTTAGGTACTTGATTTTTTGTTAATTAATAAAATCTCTAGGTTCTTCTGAATTAATTCTGCATACATATGCAAATGTATAACATTATATTTTAAAGGCAAAGTGTCCATCACCAATCAAGTCATGTGGTTTGAGGGAGAAGATGAAAATGAAAGGGAAGCGGCTGAACTGGCTCTACAGTTAATGGTGAATAAAATAACAAAAAGTGTCCAAAAATAATAGTGTTACTAAATACTTCAGAAGTTTAATTCAAATGATTGAAAATGTTCATTTACTGACGTATAATTTCAGGGAGGACTGTACTTACACCCAATCTACTCTAAGGAAGGCGGTTGGCCGAAGAAAATAGAAAAACTCATAGCAGAAAAGAGTAAACAACAGGGATTCAGTAAATCCAGATTAACAGAATTCACAAAAGAAGAAAAAAAACTTATAAGAGGTGAGAATAAAATGTAAATAGTCTAATCGTTACATAAATGAATACCAAAACTAAGATTTTCTCTTAATAATTATAATTTATAAGTAAAGTTATAAGAAAGCCATATAAATAGCAATAGGCGTCCCTTTCAAAGGTTTTTGGTTGAATTTCTCAAAGGCACGTATGACTTGTACGGTGTGAACTACTACACATCACGAACTGCTCGCCTCGCCCGAGGGGAAGCTGTTGGTCCTTGGCTTCTCTTTGGTGGACCAGACATTGATGTAATAATATCAGTGAGACCAGAATGGCCGCAAGCTGGCTCCAGCTGGTTCTATGTGAGTGTTGTTGTTACTATATACAGTTGTAAGACTCATTGAGGCTGAACACTGTCTTTGGAAACTGATCCTACGTCATACGTGTTTATTGAAGAGTAATGTAGACAGGCAAGTGGTGATTGAAACAATAAAAAAAGCAACTAACTCGTGTTCCAGGTGTACCCGGAAGGTTTCCGAAAGCTCATACCTTGGTTGAAGAAACAGTATGGAAACATGGAGATCTTTATAACAGAGAATGGTTTCGCAACCAGCGGCGAGGATTTAGATGATCAAGATCGTATAGATTACCATAAGAAGCATTTGGAACAGGTCATTAATACTAAAAATGAAATCAAGATGGATAAATAAAACAAGTATGTTATTATTCTAACTAATATCTTCCACCAGGTTCTCCTCACGATTAAAGAAGATAAGGCCAATGTCGTGGCGTACACTGTTTGGTCAATGTTAGACAACTTTGAATGGAGCGATGGCTATTGGTAAAGACATATTGACATCAAAATGTTTTTAGAGATCTTCTCTTCATAATCTGATAATAATAATAATCTTTTCAGTTCCAAATTCGGTTTATACGAGGTGGACTTCAACGACCCAGCCCGCACCCGCCGCCCGAGAGCCTTTTTTTTTTTTTTTTTTTTTTTTGTGCGCACTGGGAAAAAATGCTTTACGCATCCCCTTTCCGTCGGGAGACGGGGAGGGGTATGTGGGACTCCCCGGGAAAAGGATTCCCGGTATACCCACTAAAACAACCCAGTGGCGCTCCGACCTCGCCTGACTGACAGGGGGCTGGGAATCCGGTTGCATCCAGCCCCCCGCCTGCGATTGCCCGCCTTGTGGCAGACCCCTCACGCCCCCCCTCGTGGGGGAGGGCTCTGTTGTGGCCGGAGCGCACGACCATCTCTGGCCGTCGCAGGGGCGGATGAAAGTGGACGCCGCCGTCCGCCCCTCCTTCTTCTGCGGAGCTCTGGAGTGGAGGGGTCGTCCTCGCGCTGCCGCTCCGCCGCCTCCTTCTGTGACATTACGTCCTCGCAGAAGGAGGCAACTGCAGTCCACGCCTCCTCACTCCCCAGCATGGCGGTGACCACACGAGGGAGCGAGAGGTCGCTGCCAATCACTGCCACCAGTGCACGACGGAGCACGGCCCACGATTGGCACACCTCCATGGTGTGCTCTGGCCGCCCGAGAGCCTCCGCCAAGTATTATAAAGATATTGTGAAAGCTAAATAATATGATTTATATAATATTAAATGAACTTTGAACAGAAAGACGTAATTTATTTGATGAATAATAATATTATTTTTATGTGTGACTGTATATGTCACTCGGATCTATATCTAACAATGATTCCTACTCATTGACCCACTAATATCAAATTTCTCAATAATATAATTAGTAATAATATAAGTAGCATCTTCATAAGTATCTTCCTTGAATAGCTCTTGATGTGTTGGTGTTTTCGGTATCAGAATATTGCTCATGACTAACGAGTATTGAGGAGCCTGCCTTTAGTGATCGGGGAGAGAGAGAGAGTGCTCTGCACTTGTTAAAGGGAAGAGATATTAATTAAGTTGACTCGTATGATGTGAACAGACTGTATATCGAGCTTTTGTACAAAACTTTAATGTACTGTAATGTATGTAATGATTTCTGTAAACTGTTTTTCTAATTTAGGCTAAAGTAGCGTTTTTATAATATAAATATTTGAATTCCTCTTTGAGTTAAGTAATATTAATGTGATTTCTGTTTTAAAAGCTTGATACTTCCTCGAGATAAAATCAAAACATTTTAAGGACATTTATATTAATAATTCAATTTTTTTGTCATTATTAACCAACAATTAAATATTTTATTTTGTTGTGTCTATTTATATATTACGACTGAACTCAATTTACCATATACATATATTTAACAGTTCAGGCTGAGAGATAAAAAACAAGGACTATGAAAATTCCTTACAATATTCTATATGTACTCCAAAGTTTAGAATGCAGCGCCACCTATACTAGGTTCATCGTCAAATTAGCGTGGTTGTAACTACTTGCCAATAGATGGCGGTTTATAAAATAATTTCAATTTCTCATGGTATTCAACGTGCCTGTGAATTTTGTGAATCTTATAGAATATTTTACTTTATTGTGACTTTGGTTGTTCATGTGTTCCTTTATATTATCCATTTCTTAGTTTGCTTCAGATTTATTTATTACCTGGCTTGTTAATTGGATCCAAGACTAATCAATATATTTTTTTCTCAATTTGCCGAAATAAATCTTAAATTAAATACCATATTTAGTTCAACGATTGTAGTAAAAAGGAAACTAACTTATTATATAGGGTAGCAACCAGTAGTCCCAGGAAAACTTCGAAACTTACTTAAATGTATATTATAATGAGAATTACATATTAAAATTTACAACCTATTGCCCCGATGTTAGGATAGGAATGACATTCCATTGCTTGTGTTGTATCAGGAATCTTCTGGTTCACACGGCTTGGTGTTCGTTCTGAAGAGTCAGCAGCGTCACTCGGAATATATTTGATCTATACAACCATTTTGCCCCGGCGACGTTCATTTACTTTATAATATGTTACACGTACATAACAAACTCATCTTGTGTCTGTACAAATGTTACACAAAAGTATTGATTGAAAATTTTAACTTAGAATAATGAAAAAACAGTACTATACTATAAAATACTAGTGTTGTGGTAGATACAGTCTTTATTGTAGTAATGTGCTACAACATGGGTGAAGACAGTATTTGAAGCTTTCAATTACAAGTTGATACCCAAACGTTGCCATCACAACATTAACAAATCTTCAATATTAAGTGGTTTATATAAATAATTACAAATATTGGTTGCAACTTAATTAATATCTATTTTTACTATGTCACAAAATTAGCATCATGTTCCCACATATATTTTGTCCAAGTAATATCCACAGGTACCACCTACATTAATTTATTATTAATTATAATCAGTCATATAAATAATTGTGAGGACTATAGTATATAACAATTAGTACATCACAGAATGCGCCAGTTTTAAGTTGTAACATTAAATGTCATAACTCCTCACACTTAGGAGTTGGTTCTATGACAAACAAACAGCGGAATAACATGTTTTACATACGAGTATTTAATCATTTAAAAGAAACTTATAAAAGAAAACTAGCGACGTCTATGTCATGATATAGTAACTGATCCTCACTTACATGTTGCAACATTAATCATTATAAACTAACTTGTGAGTACTGTACTAGGACATTCAGTTATTAGTTCCAGTACTAAGAATAATACATACACTGATCTCTAACAATATACAAGTATCAACAGTTTACATTATTTATTCCGTGTTCAGTGAGTGTGATACTTGAATACCTTCAATAGTTATTGTTCCTGTTACAAACACAATATAAAGTAGACAAGTTTGAATATAACAGCAGGACTAGTTGTATGATAAAGGTATATTATAAGTACATTAATTATATCCAGTTAAGTTGGAAGACCTCAGTTTTATAATAGTTAAGAAATAATTAGTTAGACATTTGCAATTTTAATACAGAATTTTACTGAACAGAGACCAGACACTAAGGAGTGATCTGTGTGAGACAAGTGTAAACAACACATGAGTAATGAATATAACTGTTATGAATAAAACAAACGTATATTGTATTATGTTTATTATACAGTAACAAGTCTCGTCTTCACATGTACATTAAACAATCCCCAGTTCATAGAGCGCCTCTCACACACCTATCATATATTTCATCAAGTGACACATCACCTATTGTTCAAGTATACAACAATGTCTCCGATACATTTATATCTGAATAGTTTGTGTCTTGTGTATTGCTCACCGGGGCCGTGTGTCTCTGTGCGTGTAGTGTTCACAAGTCAGCTCAACGTAAAGCGACACGTCCTTAGGTTCGCTCTCCGTCACTCGAAGGAACTAGTTTCTTACACACTGATCTCGACCTCACCAACAGAATCCACAGCTCCGTGTCCAAGTATTACCTGTACAGAGACATGCGTTTAGTGAAGGACAGTGTGTGAAGTGTAGTGTTCTATAGTGATAGTGTTAGTAAGTGTTCCACCAGCCGTGTGAGGTGAGGACTGTAGTACAACCTGCTCACCTATACATAGGAGTGGTACATGTTTTCGACTCACAATTCCCACACCTGGATATAGGGTCGTTTTAACAAGCTTTGACATTGCGATCTAGGTTGCTACAAAGTAATATGATGCATATAGTTGTAAAACGAAAATATTAGTTTCAATTAAGAAATCGATAGTGGAAGAAAGATGACAATGACAAATAATAAGACTAACTAACAGACACTTTCAACTCGTCTGTCCGTGATCAGAGGGTAACCGAAACGTCGGGATTCCGAAATTTTAGAATAATAAAAATCACATATGTATACGAAAATCTTAATTTCATTTTAGAAAAAATCATAGTAAGCCAAGTAAGTTCATTTGAACCACTAAGAAACCGCAGCGCCCCCTGGCGATGACAAAGATCTGGTGATACTGTCCAAGTCTCTAAGCTCACAGCTATAGTCAAGTGGATACATTATGTTTATATACATTATAAATACTGTGACGGCGCTTTACACATATAATAAAAAAATTACCTATAATAATATGTAACAACAGTAAGTTAACAATCTTAGGGGCTGTCCATTAATCACGTGAGGCTTGAAAGGGGGGGGTGGGGTTTGATAAAAATCACGAAAATATCACAAGGGGGAGGGGGGGTGTAGTAAGATATCACGTGTATTTATTTTTTCGTCTAACGCGCGATTTTTAAACAAATATTTAAAAAAAACTTGCAACCTGGTGTAGACATTTTTATTATGGTCCTTAATTTCAGAATAAAATAAGATTATAGTTTTTACCTGTATTTAAATTAAGATAATATTCAGAAAATTTTAAGATTCGTTGTAGCTACTAAAAATACACGTGATGTTGAGAAGGGGGAGGGGGGGTGGTCTTAAACCTCACTACGTATCACCAATGGGGGCCGGGGGGTTAAAAAATGCTAAAAAAAGATCACGTGATTAATGGACAACCCCTTAACAGCTAACAGCCTCTGTTAGTGAACTCATCAGAAGCTACTGAAACAATGATTCTTAACATGAAGCAAGTCCCGCAGGAGCTACATACAAATGTATGGATAAAGCTTGTATTAAAAGACATTGACTGTTTGAGCCGCTGCAACACTCCACCTTCAACACTACACTTGATACTTCAAGTCTTTTACATTCTAATATGTTTAAATCTCAGTCACTTCCCTCTCCATATAATGTGTAGCTCATTGTCTTTAATATATTGTGTCTAGTGTAATCACACACTCATGTTTCATTAATAGCTACCTGGTTCATTGTTAGTTTTCATCTAACACTTGATGATCAGCCGTCATCTCCTGATGGATGAATCTCAAGTACAGTCCAATAACACCATCTGTAAAACATAATACAATATATTAATACTGTTCACAAACAATATTGTTCATATATAAAGACATACAGAGACAGTTACATCAAGGATTGTTTGAAAATAAAAATATAATATTTTATATTAATCTTAAAATATCCATAAATAAATTACACTTCATATCACTAAGAACATTTATTATTCAAATAAAACAATTCTTTATATATCAGTCTAGTTAGTATCATCATTAATAACATACTGTATACTGTATGGAATTATTATTCTGTTTGAAATATTGGATTCCTACAAAAATTATAAATGTTTATACTTAAACTAAACACATAAATTGATTTTATTTAAAAAGTATAACACTATTAAAACACTGTTATAATAATCGATTATTCTAGAAAGACGCCATATGGATTTCATCATATATAATATCAACAGCACATGATGAGTTATAAAATTAAATACTAATGTGTCGATAACGGTTTACTCAATATAAGAGAAACATTATGGAGAAATTAACAGTACATACTACTATCGTACATCAGCTACATACACTTCTCTTCATAGAAGGTTTCCTCTCGTCCGCAGACCACGTCCTAACAGACGCTCCACCAACAGCTTCGACCCTCATCTTGAATTATATATTCTCACGAGTCCTGTAACGTAACGAAGGATTCTAGTTTTTATTATGACACTAGATTTCTTAATTGAATATTCGACTTACAAGAAGTCGCATTTTAGAGTGTGAAAAACATAATAATAAAGAAGGCCATTGAAACGATATGTCAATAATATAAAAAGTAACATTATTTATTAGTACCTATGTGCAAAAAAAACACTCACCATGAAGATAAACGACGTAAAACACATCCATCATAAGGAAGGCCGCGGCCGACTGACACCAGACTCCAGAGGCTCCAGAGGGAGCCGGAAGGACTGGAGAGACATGAAAAATGAATTTTGAAAGCAATTAATACTAGAAACATAAAATGTAATTTAATAAAATTTAAAAACTAACAATAAACGAGCCGTCAGGTTGGCCACACTAAGAGTCATGGGGAATGGGGACAGTGTTTCCACTAGAACGATTTCTTTTTCCCACACTTCAATTCAGATTTCCCCTTCTACGGACTTTTTCCCCCTCAAAAATTATTTTGCTGTAGTTTTGACACCACACGCCACACCTTAAATTTATCGTTTATTTATCGTATTTTTGTTTTATTTACAGACTGACCAGAAATATAATAAAAACAAAAAATTTTGTTGTATACTCATTTTTTATTCTAAATCAGTTAACGCTGTCAGCGCATACATTTTTGCTAAAATAATATTTTGCGTCTCCTCTTCAAAACCCTCATTTATCTTTGATTTCCCCAAATTCCCCTTTTATAGTCTTTCCCCTTTTCTTTTCCCTCTTGACCCTAACTTCCCCTAAATTTCCTAATTTCCCCTCAATGTGGAAACACTGAATGGGGATGAAACCAGTGTTGCCAACTTTAATTTTTAGAGTATAGTACTATAGACTAAAAAAATACTATTTTGTCTTGAAATTCAAGAAAATAAGCGTACGCGATGAAATTTCAAATATAAATAAATATCAAATAAAAATGGAATTTAATTCTAATTTTCAATTAACAATAATTATCAATTAATATGTGGAATTAAGATATTCATTAATTACATATATTTTGAAAACAGAAAAAAAAAATAATTGCTTTAGTCACTATCTGAATTATTAGGCAATGCAAATGCGGGAATAACATAATATTTTTTGTACATACATACATACTTAAATTTAATTTGCTCAGCATATCGTCACATGGCTTGAAGTTTATACACGATGTTTTTTCTTTAATATGTTGTGCAGCTAGCAAATTCTTATTTACCATTTCTGGAATACAGTTTAGTTTTACATATTCCTTATGGTTATAGTATAGTACTTAATATAGTTAATTATAGTTATAGTACTAAAGTTTAGTTTTACACATTCCTAATAGTTTTATTGGAGATTTATGTTTTCGTATGACTCCATTTAAAATATCGTATATTTTGCGTACGATTTCGATCGTACAAGAGTCAAAAAGGTCGTATAAATACGATTTAAATCGTATGGTTGGCAACACTGGATGAAACTGTCATATAATTATAGTGAAAGAAAAGATATCTTAAGAAGCTCTCAAATTATTTGACATTAGGACATATTTTAAATTATTTCAGTTGTTCATTTGCGGTTGTTTACTGTTCTTCTAGTGGTGTACGTTCTTTTTCAAACATTTGACCCGGCTTAATATATCCTTGACTCCTATTTCTACGCTTTTGACGATCGACCCCGGCTTTTCTCAATTGGACTTTGTTTTCTGCGTCTACGATCGACCCCGGCTCTTCTCATTTGGATTTTGATTGCAAACTACGAATTTGGATTATCGATAAGTTGAAGAAATGCCACGAAAATCGTCTAATAAGTGTTATTTTCGGTGTGCGACTAAAGGTACGATACTTATTTAGTAAAATCTATAAAATGATTATTTGTCATATATACAATCAATTACTACTCTTGTTACATCAATTTCAATCGTAACAGTTTATTGACTTCTAATAAAAAACATTTCAGGTCCTTTTCATCCATTTCCTAAACCTGAATACCCAAATTTGGAGAAATTCATTTAATGGAAAAATATTTTAAATGAAGACATGAAACAAAAGGAAGATTCTTACATTTATAACAACATAAGAACATGTGATCGTCATTTCGAACAGTCTTACTATTCTTCAAGTAAACGACTCACTCAAAATGTTGTACCAACTCTATACTTAAGTAAGTATCTAAAGTAGGCAACTTCCCAAGTAGTTATAGACACAATACATACTACTAATATTCAATAACTATAAATAATCAATTATATTTTATAACTATAGATAATATTAGGTATACATTATTATTATTTTTACTTTAGAAATTGGTGCTCATAATTAAAAATTAAAAACAAAAAAAAATGATTTAATTGAATATAATGAAATAGGTACATATACCTACAAGTCATCTTAACATTTTTATAAACTTACATGCGGTCTTTATTACCTTTTTTATCTAAATAAAGGAAAGTGCCTACAAACAGTATTGCAAAATAACTACTTGTGTCACTTCTTTACATATGTAAAACAAAAACAAAGTGTTCTAAATATGCAGAGATTATAATTTCACTGGATAAATACAAACCAAAAAAGTTGTTTATAGTTTTTAATGTAATATAAGAATGGCAGTGTTTAATTCAGTAAAAATTACAAGTCTATTTATATTCAATCAGAAACTCTAAAAGAAACAAGGAAGGAAAATACAATCAAGACAATATGTTATCATTCAATTTTAAGATTTTTCATTTAACTTTTCTTTTAATATATTTATTTGTTTTAAAAGAAAATATTTTATTTAGCAGCATCAACATTTGAGACTGTACACTCATCGCATTCTGTTGAAACTGAAAAATGTGTTGATACACAAAAAGAAGACAATGACACATCTTGTAGTCACCACTTGGATTTAAATATGAATCAAGTTCAGCTACAAAGGAGTTCTCCTAATTCCTCTCATTTATTTCTTAAAGGTAAGTTATGGGCATATAACTAAGCTTAATATTAACTATGATTGCTATATTAACTTTTAAATTATAAAACAGCATAAAGCATTTTAAATATGTACACTATAAATTTAAACCACAGATTCACTGGATTTGCAAGTATCAAGATTTATTTCATATGTTCTTCAAATATGTATATTTTTTGTCTTTTAATAAACATTAATCCTGGTTTAAACCTAAGATGTTCAAAAATGTCTTCTCATCATTTAATTGATTATCTGAAATCCCTTATGACAACTATTAGTCCCGTCGTTAGAGATACTACTGTATACATAATTAAACATAATTAACTAATATATCAATATTTATAAAACATTCATTTCACTCCCTCGTCTCCTGCCAGCCGGCCGCGGTCTTCCTAGTTCCTCGTAATGGATGTCTTTTTCTAATGCTGATGCTTCATGGTGTTTTTTTACATATATCTAATTATTATATTTTATATTATTGGCATTACTTACATTATAAGTTCTTATACTTATTGAGTAACGTTTTTAATTTTGTTTGATATTTGTTTTTATTTTATTTTGTAGTATGTGATTTTGAATTATTTCCTAAGCGTTACATACATTGGGCGCAGGGTTTTTTAACGTTGTCGTTTTGATGGCTTCCTTTTTTTTATTTTAACTATTATCTTTACAATTTTCGGCCACGCCCTAAAATGCGACTTCTTAATGTAAGTTGGTAAGTTTGGTTACAATTAATGTATTGTCTTTATAAAAATAGTATTATTTATAACTTTCCAGGACTCGTTTGAATATATAATTCAAGATGAGGGTCGAAGCTGTTGGTGGAGCGTCTGTTAGGACGTGGTCTGCGGACGAGAGGAAACCTTCTATGAAGAGAAGTGTATGTAGCTGATGTACGATAGTAGTGTGACGGTATGTACTGTTGAATATTTAATATTATTCTGTTATTATTTATAGTAAGTGTGAATATTTTTTGAATTTAATTATTCAATATTTTTATTTTTATTACATTAACTGAATGCTTCCGACACGTCGTAATGATTAAATAATTAAATGAAAGATTGTTATTATAATAGTAACTGTCTCTTGCCCGCGGCTCCGTCTGCGTGTACATCACAGTTCTCTGTCACTAGTGCCACTGACCCTGAAGTGCTTCCACTTCATGGTTCAACTCGTGTAGTATTGGGATTCGGGTCGGGATTGTGTCAACGGATAATCGGGATAAAAAGAAGCCCAAATCCTTTTCCTGGGCTTCATTTATATCCATACTAAAATTCATCACAAACGGTTCAGCGGTTTAGGAATGAAAACTTAACAAACAAACAGACAGTTACTTTCGTATTTATAATAATAGTAGGGATTTGATAATAATTGCAATCACTGACAGTCATTATGCTATTAATAATGGTTTACAAAACAAAACCATCTGTAGTTAGCAGAATTAATGAGTTGAAAATAAGTAATAAGTAAATGATTAATATAACAAAAACACTTATATTTTGTTAATCATTAATTTATATTCAACTGAATGCATAATAATTACAAATATGCTACTTTTTAGTTTGGTATTATACAGGGTGACTGGTGAATTACTATCGATATTTGAGGACGTGATATTTGACGATCATATATGACGAAATAAAAATTAATATAACATAAATATTAATAAACTTCTAAGTAAAGTTAACCAAAAGTTGTGTAATTAATTACGCATCGTATGAACACCCTACAGATTACTCTACACTACACACTCACACATACGCCGCACGCGTCCACACTAGGACCACTTGGAACGTGTACACACTTTATTTATTTATACGGAAATTTGGTCAAAAATTAAGTACCTATTTTTTTTACATAATTCGAATGAGAATCATGTACCGAGTATGCTCCTTAAACATTGACAGTAATTCACCAGTCACCCTGTATAAGAGTGTTTTTGTAATTTTTTTTAAACATTTTATAATTTATTTTAAAGCCATCCTTGAAGTAAGTGTCTTTGTATGTCTTTATATAAGAACAATATTGTATTATGTATTACAGATGGTGTTATTGGACTGTACTTGAGATTCATCCATCAGGAGATGACGGCTGATCATCGAGTGTTAGATGAAGACTAACAATGAACACAGCCGGCCTAGCAGCACATCTCCAACTTGCCTGCTACTTAGTTATTTTATATTGAATTTAGACTTGTCAAACAATATCTTTAACAGTTACTGTACAAGTTTTATATGTAATTTCTTTTGGATCATAATATTTTATTTAACCCAATCTACTTGATATACTTCTCTGATACGATTCAATCATACTTTTTTCTCTAGAATAAATAGTTTTTAAAAGAATAGTATCTGTTATGCCACTAGAGATGGCTAAAAGTTTTTGTTATAATAGATTTACCTTGAACTGTTTTCATTTATAATATTTATATAAACCGCATTTATCATAAAGAGAATTATTATTGTTGAATTGAAATTAATTATAGTTATTGTTGATGTATTGTATTGTCTTTGATTTTTATTAACCAGTAATACTTGTGCTTGTTAAGCTTATATATATGAAGATAATAACACTTTGGGACTCCGTATATAGATCCTACAAATAAGTTTGTTATAAACACAAAACAAAATATAACATGAGTAAATAAAATCTTCAAATTCAAAGTCTAAAGACCTCAATCAAATATGTACTATTGTGTGTGTACATGATGTGACTCATATGATATGTTATTCTGTGACTTATCTTTCATACTATTAATATTTATATACATACAACTGTAGGAAATGACGGATTGTTTAGAAAATTGATTTAATACATTATTATGATTGTAAAACTAAAACATGTAAATAATAAGAATAGTGTTACAAGTGGCACCGTCTGTGACATATTAATTGTAATATACTATAATCCTTAGAAGGAATTTTATGATTGATTAATTATTATAGATAATAATAAATGTACCTGTGGATATTGCCCGAATAAAATTGTCGAAAACTGATACAAAATTTATATCAGGTATATAGTAGTTAGTAGTTACATAAATAAATGATTATTATATTGCAACCAATATTTGTAATTATTTATAATTAATTATAATACTGAACATCTGTTAATTTATTGATGACAACGTTTGAGTATCAGCTTGTATTTGTTATAACAAATATAATTTATATATAAATACTGGCTTCAGCCATTTTGTACGACATTACTAGAAGTAACAATGAACATTACAAATCAAGACTGAAACTGTACCTAAAAAGTAGTATTTTACTGTTTTCTTATTCTAATTTAAATATTGTGTTGATACTTTTCTGTAACATTTGTACAGACAGGATCAACTGAGGGACAAGCAAATAAGTACAAGATGAGTTTCATTCCTTATTTATACAGTCGCAAGAACTAAATAATTTTTAATTAATTTTTATCAGAATAGTTGCATAAGAGTAGACGGCCTACTAGATGGTCAGTAGTTATCATCTCCAATGGGCAGCGTTGACGCCTTTGACTGGGGAAGAGAGTAGGAAAAGGAGGAGAAAGGAAAAGGCCAGGAAAGTGTGGGAATAGGGAAAGGACAACCGGCTCTCTCACTCATAGGACGAAACGTAGTCATTAAAGAGTACTTCACGTCGATCTTGGTACTTCCCCGGTCGAGCCAGCACATGTTCGAGCTGTAGCAACTCACCACAGCTTAGAGTCTATCGTCTGTAGTATACTATAAATGAGGAATTTAATTATAAGCATTAAAAAATTCAGATACTGGAAAAAATTTCAAACATGTAATTTCCTTTATATGTGCTATTACTTATAAAATTGTATATAAAAACACTTAGCCTATAATTTACAATCAGAATGTTTTTAATTTAAGATCTAGTTTTGCACATTAAATAACAAAATTTGCAAGTACTGTTAAAATCAGAATTCTGTTGAGAGAAATTATCTTTTATTTTTAGTTTTGTAAGTAGTCAAGTAAGAAACAAATCTCACCAAAAACATGCCTGTTAAAAAGGGGGCCAAGTTCCAATCGGCTAAATGTTTGCCTAAAAAAGGGGTGAAATCCAATCTAATGCCAAGTTTAGATGCACTTTGAAATCGATCATAATCATCTTCATCAACAGCATGATCCACTTGTAAACATTTGCCATTCCCAAGACTCGCCACCACACCCAGTCCTCTGCCTTCCACATCCAGCCACTACCCGTCACCTTAATCACGTCAACGGTCCATCTGACCGAAATTCACTTTACCATACACCCAACCTAAAATATGGTATAGTTGTGAAAATACGTAGGTGCTTGGTTAAAAATATCTAAAATTATAATACTTCTCAATTTGAACTTGGCAGGTTTTTGTGCTGTACGTAACACTTAATTAATTGTATCATTAATTTATTATTTATATAATTATTTATATTTATATAATTTAAATATTATATAATTTAAATAATTAAATTAACCTGCCAAGTTCAAATTTAGAAGTATTATAATTTTAGATATTTTTAACCAAGCACCTACGTATTTTCACAACTATACCATATTTTAGGTTGGGTGTATGGTAAAGTGAATTTCGGTCAGATGGACCGTTGACGTGAATAAGGTGACGGGTAGTGGCTGGATGTGGAAGGCAGAGGACTGGGTGTGGTGGCGAGTCTTGGGAATGGCAAATGTTTACAAGTGGATCATGCTGTTGATGAAGATGATTATGATCGATTTCAAAGTGCATCTAAACTTGGCATTAGATTGGATTTCACCCCTTTTTTAGGCAAACATTTAGCCGATTGGAACTTGGCCCCCTTTTTAACAGGCATGTTTTTGGTGAGATTTCAATACTTTTTTTCAAGAAATCGTACATACAATCGTACTATACAGCCGTACAATGCATAACTTACAGTATGAAACATACAGCTACCATCTGATGGCATAGGAATTACCCTATGTGGTATATCTCCGCCAACCACCGAAAGATGTACAATTTCCATCGTTGGTAAATGAATAGTAGAAAAGAAATAGAGTGAATTTGTGCTTTTAACACACACAAGTAATCAATCAATAAGCAATATCAAAATTAATCCTTTAGCAAGTCAAATCAGTGATCCATTTAATCGTAATCGTAACCATATATAAGATATCAAGACATAAGTGTAGAAAGAAATAGAAAGAAATGACCATCGATTCCTTATCGACTTTCATTCATCTATACTGCAGACAAAACAATATCACGATTCAATTATACCGCTAGCGCTATCTATCGAAAGTAATTTATAACAATAGAAACCTGATTTTTTAGATAAGCAATGTTTAATTAAGTTATACAGTGTGCATTATGTATACATGACAATATTTTATATCCCTTATATATATATATCAGTTCTTAAGAAGCGCCCCACACTTTTTTCACAATAATATTAATTTAAAAATAAATTAACAAACAATAAATGGTATTCTTATGAAAAAAAGTGTGGGGAGCTTCATATATCACTTCTTGAGAAGCGCCAAGCGCCAAACCATTTGTTGTTTATTTTAAACAATTTAAATTAAATTGATTTCCAAGGTTGTAAAGGTTAAATTAGTTTCCACGCGGTTTCTTTCATCATTGGAGCGTGTTTTTTAGTTTTTTTTAAAGTATATTTATTTTTAATTTTTTAGTTTCATTTATCACCGATTGATAGATGTACTCATATTATTAATTATTAATATTTCATTATTATGTATTTTATTGTGCTGAGTTGAGCGCCTATATAAAGGTTTTGATTACCTGTCAGTGAGTCAGTGCCAAAATTAGCTATTTTCACAGGGTCATATTTCAGGATCTACTGAAGCTTTATCTATGAAATTTGGCATACTGCTTTAGGACTAGTATATGATTACGTAGGTACAATTTTATCTCTGTACTTGCAATAGATACTGAGCTACAGGGGGTCAAAAGTGGGTCGAATTTATTAAAAATTCGATATTTAGAATTGAGGCAACTCACGCTTGACCGATTTCTTAAATTTCTTAATTTTTTGTTAATCTACATATAACACACAACCTGTGTACCAAATTTCATAATGCTAAAACAATGGGAAGTGGCCTAGAGGTTTTGATTACCTGTCAGTGAGTCAGTGCCAAAATTAGCTATTTTCACAGGGTCATATTTCAGGATCTACTGAAGCTTTATCTATGAAATTTGGCATACTGCTTTAGTACTAGTATATGATTACGTAGGTAAAATTTTATCTCTGTACTTGCAATAAGCACTGAGCTACAGGGGGGTCAAGAGTGGGTCGAAACGGTTCGTGTAAATATAGTGCACGGCATGCGCCGGCCTGTGGAACTTGGCCGGCGCACTATCGTGCGCTTAGATTCGTAGGCTTCTAATAAATGGATAGATAAAAATAACACATGAACAATCAGTGGCCATAAAATAATATTTTCTAAAACTGAAAAAGTTCACAAAGAATATTTATATTTATTGAAACATATCAAGAAATTCAAAATACGGTACTAAGTTGGTTGTTATTGGTACTTATTTACAACTCAACAATAATTTGACGATCAACCAATTATAGGTGACGCTGCATTCTACACTTTAAATTTTTGAAAATTGTAAGGGATTTTCATATCCTGTAAATATATGAACATAGTAAAACGTGTTCAGGCATAATTTATAAATAGAGAAATACAAAAAACAAACATGAAATATGTTAATGATTGTAAAAACAAAACAGTTAATGATTAAAAAAAATTAAATTATATATTCTAAAATCTGAACATGTGGATACTGTGCTGTATATGAATGTTAAATATAAAATTATACTTTGGTCTGAGGAAGTATGAAGCTTGTTTAACTGAAACCACGTTAATAATACGTGAGTCAAAAAGATTCCAAATATTTCAATTATTAAAACAATAGCTTATATTAGAAGTACAGTTTATAAAAAGTATTCTACAAAGTCTGGCACGACGGCTACGTACAGTCTGTTCGAACTAAAGGTGTTTGATAGGTTCGTGTACATTCGAGCATACTAATCAAATCGTTCTGTCAACTATCAAGTGAAGGGCACTCTCTTCTCTCCCCGGATCACTAAAGGTGGAATACTCTCAAGACTCCGTCCTCTCCTCACTTCAATACTAGTTATTCATGAGCAGTCTTCCGGTACCATACATACACACACATCTAGCCCTATTCGCGGACGAGACCGCGGTGTACTTCAAGCGGGTCCTACTACATCGCCTCTCAACTTCAAACAGCGGCCAAAGCCTAGGGTTAATAGTTCTGATGATGGAACATAAATAATTCTGTACCCCATATCAGTAAGTATGATCATCATGAGAATTTACGTTTGGTGTTAGCGAAAGCTGGAAAAAAAGTCAGGTTAAGTTTTAAAAAAACTTTGTTCTAGTTAAAGGAGATTGTCCACTCAGTATGGGGACTTTGGCCTGACGTGAACAGACATTTTATCATATTTTTAAACGGCTTTATTTAGCTCACCCGTTTGTTTTATTATTTATTCTTGGGTCAAATTTAGTAATTCAAATTTCACTCTCTTCCTGTCAAGCGATTAATCTGAAATTTTGTATACACTTTGGATTTTTAGGACAATATAATTATGTTTATTCATTATCATTATAAATTAAGATGGCCGCCGATACAAAATGGCGGATAACGTAGGTTTTATCAATCCCATCAATATGGGTATCAAATGAAAGAGCTCAACAAGCAGAATACAATATACTATAAAAAATTTAAATCCAAGATGGCCGCCGCTATGAAATGGCTGATAACAATTTTTTAAAGGAGTTGGACTGCAATAAACTAACGGGCAAGAAACCTTGCAATAATGAAGCACAAATGAATTAAACAGAATGCGAAATAAAAACTAAAAACTAGAAAATAAAAATAGGTAAAGAAACTTTTAAGTTAAACGGTTTTACGTGAAACATACATTGCAATGTTTAAGATAAATGTACGAAAAACCAAAAAATAATAAAATAGATACAGTCGTGGGAATTATAAACATATGCTCAGACTAGACTACAATAAAAGCGTGGGGCACAGCAATTGTCTACAATCGAAAAATGATTTCAAACTTGGTTAGGTAGAGAGAGGAGTTTGGACAGTGGAGGTGATCGTTTAACGCGTGTTAGATAGGACCCCTTAAACCTACACCTGGGTCGCAAGTCCCAGACACTGTTGAAGCTCCTCTCCCTGCAACGCGATGGACCCGGCACCCGCACGGTGAATCCATTGAATGCTAAGAGATTTCGTCTCTTCTCTATGGGTAAATCAAGCACAGCCGGAGCATTACATTGTAGCACAACAATGGTGTTGAGCAACAAATGTTGACACAGAGCCATCGGTGGAAATGAGAGAGGAGTAACCTATATCCAGTCTGGGGTAAATCTCTGAATTGAAGACACTACTTTAGAAAATAATAAACTAAGTTTAAAAGGGCAATGTCCATTTTTGGCCTAGCGTGAACAAGCTGCTATCAAAAAATCAACTTTATAAAAAAAAAAAATTTTAGCTAGCCATTCTATTGTTGTTTGAGTGTACATTTGTATTTTATTGAAAAAATATTTTTAAAGTATCTTCATTGATTTGCTTTATTGATCCACGTTTTGTGTTACCAGCAAGATCAAGTAACGATTGCGTCAAATCGAATCATCTCGTAGTACTTAATACAACTATAAGTATTTAATACAAAAAAATATTTGTTTTTAGTTTCGTCATTTAAAACGTTTTATAAACTGAAATATGAAGAATGTTAAACGTAATCATATCTGTTTTCGATCGATTTTTAGGGAGTTTTTTCTATTGCAACACTAATAAAACAAAAAAATACAAATTGACGTTGATATGTCACAAACTGATTGTTTACATTCGCTTTGTTTACCTACATTGAGAGTGTTGATTTATTATGGATTTTCTTTCAACGATTGTTTATTCATTATGGACTCCGACCTATCTCTTTCCAATAACCCGTGCACATCTACGGACCCCGAATTTCGATCAAACGATGACCCTGGCTTTTGTATTATGGACTCCGATCAAGGCATAAACGATGACCAACACTCCGTAAATATGGACCCCGAAACTAGCTCCATCGCTAACCACGGCTTTAATATGGACATTGAACAAAACCAAAGCGTGTCTCATGATAGTCAGCACACAGAAGAAGTGACTTCTTACCAATCCGTATCTCTGAGATGCATAAACTGTGGAACTGATTTGAAGGCGACATAATCTAGATCTTAATCAGGTTCAGTCTATTATAAGACAGTGGATAGCTCCTCGACGAGTTAGTGTCAATTCAATAATTATTTAAATTACTCGTTTTTTAATAGATATGTATTGTATATGCTACTCCTATAATGCAATATGAGATTTTATTGTTTTATATAATTATAATCCTTATATACTGTTGTATTATAATAAATGAAAAGATGTTTACTCCTAACACATTAGCTGACTTTGCTATCGATAATAATTTAAATAGAAGGCGGGCATATTTTCAACCTAAAAATGTAAACATGGACAGTTTCATATTTCCAAGAATAGAATATAATGATCTTATATTAATTGCATGTGGAACATACCAACTAAAATAAGCTTGTTCGTATTATGAGCACCACATAAGAGGCAATGGTTCGTATACTATAGAAATATGTAGAAATATAGCCAGCGACCTATTGGTTGACTACCCGATTCCTTTGGCCAACAGCAGATTATTGCATGGAAAAATACAAAGCAGGCATGTAAGTCGAAAAATATATTTTATATATTATATTATATGAATATAATCACAATGGTAAGGAAGTTGGGCAAGGTATCAGGAACACGTTTCACCACCTGTCCAATTTCTTGAACACATATTAATAACATATGATGTCTCAGAATAAAAATAAATCATAAAAAATGTTGTTTTATTTCGCTTTAACCTGGTTTTCCCCACATGACAAAAATCTCTTTTTAAACATTTTGATACAAAATTAAGTTCATATTCTCATTATTACTAGTTAGTGCTTTTAAACTAATTACAAAAAATATGATAAAATGTCTGTTCACGTCAGGCCAAAGTCCCCATACTAAGTGGACAATCTCCTTTACCTTTTGATGTCTCAAATATACTAGAATTTATTTGATGAGAAATATTAATTTTTTCAGCTTATTTTGAATATATATCGAAAAATCAGCCTCATTTTCAATCGAAAAATCACCCGTCAAAATATCAGCTTTTTTCAAAAATTTGGTGTGTTTTCTGTTCGTTGAAATCTCTATTTTCCTATAGTGAAGAAAAAATATAAGTTTCGTACTTACAGTACCATTTTTGGATAAAATAATCATGTCTCTTTTAATGAAATGACACTCGACATCGTTTTGAAAATGCTCTTTCCAATATATTTTTAATAATTGTGTACTCTGGAAGTTCTTCAGATAATCCCTCTTTTAGGTAATTTACAGAAAATTGACATTAAGCTGCTAAAACTAAAGGACTAAACTAAAAGCTAAGGATAAAACTAAAGCTAAAGCAATGGACTGACTGGCGGCGCACAAGTGTTCTGGGCTCAAAACCTCTAATGCCTAACATATTTGGATATTCAGTGCAGACCAATTTTATTAACTTTTGACAACATTTCTCATTACATCATATAGTTTACATTCCAGAGAATAGATGTCGCTAGTAGTATATTTATGTATTTCGATACAATTAACTAACAAAGGATACTAATAAAATTGAATCAAATCTAGTATTATACATATTAATTAATGAAAAACTAAAAACGTATTTACTATTTTGAATGGAAACTCATGAACACGTTCAGTAAAATAAAATTTACGATACAAATAAATTAATTTATTTTACATTTATGTTTTGTAATCTTATATTAAAGATTGTTTTCCTATTGTGGTCTTACAACTACTATTGGTAATCTGATGCACCACACAGATACAGCATTTTTATCCTCCACTCTGAATTCAATTGTCACTGGAATCTATATACAGAGGAAATTAAATTAGACGAAAATAATAATTTTTATCATCAACTGACTTTTAATATCAAACTTACCGTCGGGAACCAAGGTTCTATGAACATTTTCAGAGAATATTCAACAATTTCTCCTTCCAAAATCGGACAATAGGAATTGTTTAGGAAATTACATGTGACTTCATTTGGACCTAAAGGATAATTGATGGGTATCGCCATCAAAGCTACCGCTCTCGTCTTCATGTCGTGGAGAATATAAGCTGAAACAATTAATTAACATCAAAAGAAAACCACTTATTCTAGTTATCTATACAAAACAAAGTTGTGTTAGTTACACTATTTATAACTCAAGAACCGCTGTAGGGATATTGTTTAAAATCGGTGGAGAGATAGATTAGAACCAGGAGACGGACATAGGATATTTAATTCTGTTCCATCGAAAAACAAAAAAGAAACTTAATAAATTCCAATATATGGTTCTTTACAGCATTTATTGCGGAATATGGTTCGCCCGGTCAGCTATACATGTATTACTAATTCCGAAATTAAAGCGGACGAAGTCGCTGACAAAAACTAGTGACTTATATAATGAAAATTCATTGATATACCCTTAACTAGTTTTATACTCACGAGCTTTAAACACCACTCGGATTTCAACGTCTTGGTTTTGTGGTAGAGAGCATGGCAATTCTAAACAGCCCACCACGTAGGCATTGATTGGTAGTGACCCGTTGCTCGCCTGACCTGATGCAAAAATAATAATATCACTATATATACTAGTATATAAGTCTTTATATACTTAGAACAAGGTTAATAAAGAGATTGTGTTTGTAACGAAGTAACAGTAATAATAATATTTATATTAATTTCGTTTTAAATATTGGCTCAGTGATGATTAAGAATAGAGAACCAATAGTTGTATCATCATCATCATCATCATTCTATCAGAGCCCACTGCTGTAAGGCCTCTTCTCACATGGAGAGGATTTGAGCATTAATCACCACGCTTGCTCAACACGGGTTGATGATTTCAAACTTATAATTTGAAATTATAAGTCCAGGTTTCCTCACGATGTTTTCCTTCACCTTCTGTCAGTGGTATCTAAATACTCTTAGAAAGTACATATGACTCGGAAAAATCACATTATTGCTTGCCAGGATCGAATCCGCGCCCTCGTGCATGAAAGGCGGGCATTTTAACTAGGCCACCACTGACTATGTCTATACAATTATATATATCATTCTTATTAAAAATTAGTTTCAAGTCATATACTTGCATTGCGCAACTGGCGTTGATTGTCCGTGAGTAGTTTCCAGACAGAAGAACGCGAAACACAAAATCACAAACCGATACATTATAAATGAAATTAATTAAAAAACCATTATCTCTGATTTTAGACCATTTATATTTACACAATCTTATCACATGATAATAATTCCTTTTACTCGATTTGTGCTTACATTTAGTTTCCATCGTCACTATGAAAGACTTTTGACAGTTTTTTTTGCTTAATCTTCACAGATTAAGGTATTAGTGAATGAGAAACGAGAAACACATCGTACGTAGTGTGACGATGATAACTTGTGGTAAGCGTATTGAACAGATTAGTCAGAAGTAATCTGATCAAATGACCGTTTAACTTCATACACCTGACTAAATTTAATTGATAAGGTTATCGTCGATGTGTCAACTTTTATTCTAATATACATTTCATCATATAATCTCAGTTGACAGCAAACAAATTTTTATTATACTTAGTCATTGAAAAATCTATTTAATTCTCCTTAACAAAACTAAAGGACAGTTATTAAAATAAAAGTTTCGGTTTCTTTACAGCAACAAATCACGAGCAGGCGAGACGAATGTATAAAGCTTTAAGGCCTCGGCCTCGAATTTTGCGGGCAGCGGAGCGGCAGCGGGAGCGGCAGGATCTTACGCGTATAATCAAATGGACCGACCCTCGAACACAGCGGTGCCCGCTGCCCGCTAGTTTGGAGAATAGTATGCGTTGCCGTGCCGCCGCCGCCGCAGCTTCGCTGCCCGCAAAATTCGAGGCCGAGGCCTAATGATCTGAAACGTAAGGATGATGTAGATATAAGTATATAAATAATTAAAAACGAGCACTCTCCCAAAAGATTATTTAGTGATGATGAAATTAATATTGTATATAGCCCATATATTTTTAGAAAAGTACAAGTATTACATAAAGTTTTAATAACTGTAGTTTGATTTTATACATTTTTCTGTTTATTGTTACGTATAAAAATATTTAACCAGTTGGTACGTACGCGTTACATACTAAGAAATAAATGAACATCGCCGGGGCACCATCGTTGTACGGATAAAATATATAACGAGTGACGCTGCTGACTCCGTGGAACGAACACCAAGCGTGTGAACCAGAAGATTCCTGATACACACAAGCTATGGAATGGTATTGTTATACTAACATCGGGTCAATCATGTAGTCTTAGGTGTAGGTTATAAGTTTTAATATGTAATTCTCATTATAATATACATGTAAGTGAGTTTCGTAGTTTTCCCGGAACCTCCGGATGGCATCCGACTTGATTCAGTCTTTGTTCTTAAGCATTTATTCTGTATCTATAACTTCTATTATTTATAAATCAAATGTCCACAATCACTTTATACAATGTCATTACACGTTGTTGCTGTTTGAAAAATTATCAACAGGTGTTTCTTTGATAATGTAAAGATAATATATCTTTTAGAATAAGATTTAATTCAGGTTAATATATTATTATCATAATAATTTTATTTAATAATAATATAATATAAATATATAATAATTATAATCGTTTTAATTAAATCAGAAGTTTAATAGACTAGTTCATTATTGATGTATCATTGTGTAATGTTTAAGTGTACGCATTTACTTTAGTTTAACTTTGTACGTACATACTCAAACTCAAACAACTTTATTCAATATAGAAGCATTACACTTTCTTATTGATGGTCACTTGAGACACTACCACCGGTTCGGAAAACAAAATACCCTGACCTGAGAAGAACCGGCGAAAGAAACTCAGCGGGTTTTTTTTAAATATATATATATGTCTCATATATTATATACACAATTTAATATGAGATGAAATAGCCAGGAGGTCATCGTTTCATTCCCAAGGTGTGCTATCGTTCATAAACTCATTAATTGTATAGTAACCTTCAACAAGTATCTTTAATATATTGGCTTCATATATAGGTACACTATGTATCTCATTTTCAGTGATTTATTTATTTTATGGGAATGGGTATCAACATAGCAGACGGCCTACTTGATGGAGGCAGTACCGTCGCTCATGCACTTTTATTATGAAGTTGTGAAAAATCGACATCGATATCGTGCCGGCTAAAAAAGTTACAGAGGTCAAAAGGTCACGAAAATCAGTTTTTTGCAAATATTTCGCGACCTATCGCTCGGAGGTCGATAGAGGTCATTATAAAAATTATTCCTCATAAAATTATCTACGAAAACGTTTCTTGCAGTTTTTCTGTAAACTTAACAGTTTTCGGATTAGAGCGCTGCGAAAGCGAATAGAACGCACTCACATATGGTACCTTATGCCGTACACTACGGCTTAAACTCTTTTGCTTTTATTAATTGTATTTGTAAGTCTTAATACCCCATTATTTTATATTTAGACGTTTCGAGAAAGATATTTTTATCGCATAGACATTTAGGTTTTGCAGTGAGACATATTATATCCCATTCAAATAACATTTCAAGTGGTTGAGGTTTTTAGTAAGACGTACTATGTCTCATGGGAACATTATCAAAATATGGTGCTGTTGGATTTGCACTTAATTTATATTGTAAATATTCACAAAGTTTCTCTTAAATTTTATTATTTAAACTGATTCCTTGAAATAGCTATAGCGGATCGATCGTTACTTTACACTATGATAGAAACAGGAATTGTTGGTAATTATGAAATTAAGTATTATAATGCCAAAGAAATAGATCTGCAGTCATTAAAAAAATTTCGACAAAATTCAATCAAAACGCTCAAAAAATAGTAATGTTGTGTGTTTGTGTTATTAAATATAAATCTAATAAATATTTTGAACAATTTCGATCATAGTTTCGTTTTACGAGGTAAATAACTTCTCCTCTTCATATTGTTAACAATAATTTTATCGATACTCTATGATAGTAACAAATTACCATAAAACGGAATATGGGACTATTTGTCCTAATCATTACCTTAGTCGATAATTATTAACAAATAATAGCTGATTGTACAAGCTACAAGAACCTTATCTTTATCAAAGTGTTTCAATATATTAGCTTAAGGGCCAGTGAACGGATACCTGTATGTATTTGACCAGACCTGGGTTTTTGCACGTTGAGACCCCTTTACCTACCGTACATGAGATGGGGACTCACTAAGCCCTAAGAGGTGGACGCGGCTAGTGCGCTGGTAGGACAGGTATCGATTTTTGGCTATCTATAAATGCATTTGACCACGTCTGCCGTTTTGATATTTGAAAATATATTATTATTATTAGTGGATTTGATTTGTTAGATTAATGGTATTCTAAGATTGATTTTAAAAATAAAAAAGTTAATTACTAAAAAGACGGAAATGATAATTATTAACTATGGATGCTCGAAATCCTAATCTTTACGAAGAAATAATACCAGCCGGACATCAAAGTTAGTAAAATTGCCAATTAATTCAAAGGATGGGGATGTATTTGTTCCTAATCAGATTATTAGTAATTGTTTACTTCTGATTGTTTCAAATAATGATGTAATTTTCTCAATGAATCATACCTTTACAGACGAAATATTTAATATAAAAAAATTTGTATTTAACATCACTTTCTAATCGAACGAAAGAAGTTTTATCGCGTCCTCGCACCGACCATTTGAAACCAGAACCGCTAGCTAATTAAAAAAAGATGTGCATGTTATTCAGATGTATTTTATCTTGAGGGAGAACCCTTAATATTTATGAAGATCATCTTCTATATATATAAAAATGGATTGCTCGCTAAAACTCGAGAACGGCTGAACGGATTTATCTTATCTTAGTCTTGAAATGTTCGTGGAGGTTCAGGGAAGGTTTAAAAGCTGAAAAAAATTGATTCATTACTGGGAAAACCATAAAAACAGCCCTTTTCTATTTCCCATACAAACGTTTTTTTGACATTAGATTTGACAACTAACTAATATTATGTCAATCATTCTATCGCATTTCAAAACACTGAGATTTATGACTTACAGGTAAACTCCAAAAATATAAATAAAAAACGTAATAGATATTTCTTGATTATAGGGCGATACGAAGTTCGCCAGGTCTTCTAGTCAAAAATAAAATTAAAACGACTGATGAAGTCTCCGTTAATGCTAAAAGTTATAGGTATCCATATATTCACAAACCAGATATAAAAGATCAAAAAAAAATGTTGAACAAAATATAATTCAGACTTCCGAATCCACGTACAGCTCTCCTATTTGGGTAATTCCTAAAAAGGTGAGGCTTCAGGTAAAATTAAATGGCGCTTAGTCATAGATTTTCGAAGAGTTAATTAAAACACTATTGACGATAAGTACCCCATGCCTAATATATCAGACATATTGGATAAATTAAGATATTATAAAACGGACATTACAATAATTCTGTATTATCCCTCCACCATGTAAGCCTTATTAACCATACGGAGCGAAAAGTTTTAATAATCGTCGATACATTTTCGAAATACGCGCAGTCGACTGTTGTATTAGGTATCTAAAAGACGGAACGGCAATAAGTATAGTTCAAGCATTACTCAAATTCTGTACTCAACACGGTGTATCTTATATTATATTTTAGTGACACAACGGTCCTGAATTCTTAAAACAAGTATTTGCTAAACTTATAAGACTAAATAAACTTCAACATAATAAAATGAAATGAAATTGTTGAAAGATTTCACTCAACACTTTTAGAATATCTACGAATACTTAATATGGAATCAAAGAATGTATCTGTTATTAATTTAATTAATAATACCCTTTTAGCTTACAATAAATAGTTCAATACACAGTTTTACTAAATGTAAACCGATTGACGTTATTACTGGACACTTAGACCCACTACACATACTCGTAGATCTAACAGCACATTTATACCAACAGTATACCATAAAACATTAAATTAAACGAACAAGGCTTATAATACATATAATTCAAGAACATAATTTAATGAATAGGAAAGATTTCACAGAAGCTCATAACGGATCTAGAGAGACTAAAAAGCAACAAATATTCGTTAAAAAGCCATTAGCTTCTCGTCAAAATGTAGCTCCACGTTATACTCGTACTCAAGATACAGTTACGGTCTCAATTACGATCTCCCAATACATACATATATACATATAAACTTGACTACTATCACTCTTTTTTAAAACACATCAATATACAAGTAAGTTACGAAAAAAAGTAAAGGCAGTTCATATCCAGTTAATTAATAAAATACCTCATCTTAATAATATAACACTTTCGTTATTCCATCCTCATATAGAATATTTAAAAGAAAAGCTTCAAACCATTCTCGACCAATCGCAGTCATTTGAGCTTAGTCGTACTACAAGAGGTCTCGTTGACGGTCTCCGTTCCGTAGTAAAAAGTATAACCGGTAACCTTGATTATTCAGATGCGATATAACTTAATAACTCAATAAAATTACTTCAAAATAACGATAATAAATTATTAATGGAATTTAACAATCATGTCAGCCTGACGAAAGATTGGGTAACTCAGTATTCGAATATTATAGATAACATAGTAGATAATCAGAATAAATTAATTATCAGCATTAGTTATAAATTTTAATCGTAGTTTAGAAGAAGAGAACCAGGAATTATATCAATACATTCATTTAGGACAGGTTATTTTTATTATTAGCGATAACGTTGATCGCTCATCATAGTAAGTTACAGATCGTATCGTATTAAGTTACAAAATTTTTTAGTATTTATAAAGACAACTACGGCTCACCACGATGTCATTAGTTTAAACTCAATAAGAAGTATAATTGATAAGTCACGTAGCATTTACGGTAGTAATCGAGTATTATATATACATAGGAGCCCGAGAGTATTAATACAATTGGGTTCTTATTATAAAAGTAATTTAAATAATTATAGTACATATATGTATAAAATTCCAATTATTCCATCCCAAACATATAATTTGTATAAAATATCAATTACTCCTATCAAAAATCATGAAGTTCTTATACCTACCTCACTCCCGATTCCTTGCAATCCATCTCAAAGATTTCAAGTACATAGAGGCTGAATGCCCGAAGTCCACTAAAGGGTATATATGTGAAGAGATACACAACATGTACAGCCCGACATCGCCTGATTGTATAACAGCTCTTGTTACTACGCAGTAGAAAATTCCTGATTGCAACCAGTCATCGCATCACTACACACGCCAGCCTACGAGAAACTCGACAACCGACACTGCACCATCAGTTTTCTAACTCAAATTAAAACACGCTTATCTTGCGGTCAAGACGTCTCTAACATGCTACAAGGAAGCTTTTTAGCTATAATTCACTACAACTGTTTTATACAAACATCTAACTTCATCATCTCATATCTTAATCATAAATTAAAAGATCAAGCCTTGAAGATAGTAGACATTCCTGAAGAAAATATGTATGAACGGTACAGCAACACGTCAAATATTTAAACTAAACTCAATTCATTTGAACAAACTTCACGCTGCCAATAGAGAAGTAATGTTACTGTCACCGGTACAATCATCAAGGACAGCGATAGAAGCCTCTATCATACAACGATACCACTGTACACGCTTCTACTCATGGGCGGCCTTGCATATCGAAGATACCACCTTAGACACAAAAAGCTTAAGGTGGGATAGTCCAGTGAAAATGAAAATCCACAGCAAAGCATCTATGTCATCTCTGAAGCTCAAGGAGACGGGTCAGGTCGTCTGCCAGCGCAATTTACGACCAAGGTCTTCAATAGACGCTGTTCTACGGGGGGAGGTGTTACGCAAGCATAGCCCGATATTAAGTTTTCGGTATAACAATTGTGTAAAGTACGGAATGCTGACTCTGAGCCATCGGTGGGAATGGGAAAGTGAAGTGGACACCACACGCCTTGCACCATCGGTGAGAATGAAGAATGGGATTTTACATATATTCAGTCTGGAGTCAACCGCTGACTTACAGACACCTCTTTAGTACGTAGTTAGTTATAAGACGTAATTATAGAATGGGTTAAGTCAATCGCTGACTTAAAGACCCCGCCCTAGCTAGTAGTAAAATTTATTCTTAATTCTTAATTGAATATATTTTGTAAGTAAAACGAATTTTTCTTGCATCATTCGCTGCCACCAAACGTAATTCGCGGTTAAACATTGTGGCAGACGATTTTGAAAATGTTAAAAAAAATTTTTTTGAAACTAATTGACCAGATCTGCCATCAATATATTTTATTTATTATAGTCTTAAAAACTTACATTGTGAATGGCAGACTTTTTCATATAAACATCAGCACATAAATAAATCTGAGATACACTACCCGGTCAGATGTCTATCTATTACGATAGCAGTTTTACATTAATATAATTTACTTTATCACTGTATTTAATGAATTTAATAAATTCCATGTAGTCTACATACTAAACTTTTAAAGTTAAACGATAAAGAAGGAGATACATAACGAAAAAATCTTAAATATTAAAGTATAAGTACTGCTAAGGACAAAAAATAATTATAATTTGTACATATTTTATTTTTTAAATTTATTTGTTTTGTCAATCATATCAAGTTGTTGATGAGGAGATACAGTAAGTATTGTTGAATATTTATGTTGTACTCCACAGGAAGAAGCAGACACAATAATAATATATCATGCTTGTAATATCGCTGAGCAGTCGAAAATTGTTATCAAAGCCTCTGACACCGATATTTTAATCAAATGATTGGTAAAATCTAATATTTGAATACTCAATGGAACAGGAAATAATGAAAGATATATTAACATCACAAAAACTTATACAGAGCTTTGTGAATGGTTAGCTAAAAGTTTAATCGTCTTCCATGCGTTCACTGGGTGTAATTTTAATCCCACTTTTTTTAATAAAGGAAAGAAAAACCTTTTACATTGCTAAAAATAAATACAGCATTCCAAGAAGCATTTACTGCTCTTGGTGAAGAAAATTTAAAAAGGACTAATTACAACACCAATTTAATGTTATTCAACAATTTGTTTGCCAACTCTACAATGCCAAAAAATCGCAGGACGTCAATGATGGAAGGTTCCAACTATTTGTCCGTAATTACAAAGCTTCAGACATCAATGAAAATTTCAGCGAAAAAAGTTTAAAATTTGAGGCAACCTCACTTCCACCGTGTAAGAGTGAATTCTACCAACAATTTCTGAGAGGTCATTATATTTCTACAATTTAGAAAAATGCTTACAAAAAGCAACCTACTGATTTAATACCATTTCGATTATGGTTGGATTGAGCAGGTCAAGAAACTAGGAGGTCGACTTCCATCTTTTGTGAGTGACTTAATCACCGATGTTCCTGGTAAGTTAATAAAAATCAATTCTTTATCGAATATGTTCGAATCAATTTACAAGTTATTTATATTTTAAAATTAACGTTTAATTAAGCAGAATCCGGTTCAATGGATATGGATGATGAAGACGACTTCAAAGATAATAACCATGGCTCGGATGATGATGATTGAAGATCAAAATTAATGATTTAGTAATGCATCAATATAATATCAAAATTAATATATATATTAAGGAAACACACTTTAAATTTTAATAAAACTATCAAAATTACCGAACGCAACCGAGACGAATTTTACAATAAAACATTTGATTGGCTCTCTTTTGCGACTGCGCCGTGGGATAGTGGTTGTCGATGCGATTTGTGAGTGGTGATGTAATGTAAACTATCATTAAAAAAAAATTACCATCTGATAAAGAGTTAAAAAAAATGGGCATGGGAGCTTTTGCACAAGTCGTGTCTAACGATCACAATATAGCTATTTTTTGAGAGGAGTTCTAATCTACAACCTGATGCTCTATACAAAGCTGTGAAAATAATAAAAAAACCAGTAGCGGAGAGGCCTGATAATGCTACTCGTTACGACCCAACGGGACATCTTCCTGCGTTTACGACAAAAGGCAGATATAAACTATGTACAAAACATCAAACCAAATTTTTTTGTCCAAAGTGTAACGCACGGTGTATAGTTGAAGGGCGAAATTGCTTTATAGATTTTCATACAATTCGAATTTAAGTTTTTCATATTGACACAATAGATAGATATGTAAGTAAACTTTGATCTCAGAGCTTTAGGACTGAATATTGTGATAAATAATGATAAGAAGTTTAACTTTGAAAAAAAATTTTTTAACTAATGTAACATGCGTTACTTATTGACCTAGTTCCTAAAAGATCTCAAAACTTGTTAATATTTTTTTTAGATTTATATTATTTTTACAATTTTGTTTAGTTATAACATGGCAGTGTGCATGTAAAACCACGTTCTTCTTTATATTTTTTTGAAGAAAGCTGAGAAATTATAAAAAAACACCTAAAGATAGAATTAAACGTTCTTATATAGAAACGAGATTGGAAATATTGGAACAGTTGTTTATTGAATTTGAGAATGAACACAAGGCGATCATTTCGAGTGATTCTGTTGACAAGAAAGAATCATACTTCACCGAGGGTAAATACGAGATGTTTGAAGAGTTATACGTACAATATAAAACTAATCTACTAGAAGCTTTAGATCAGTGTTCGACGCCACGTGCAGATACCCTTATCTCGACAGTATATATTATATATAGATCTACGCCGTGTTCAACACCTGCTAAACGAGCTAAAGAAGATGAAACTGGATCCAACTTCACACGTGAAGCTCATGACACTTTTTGGGATTGTTTCATTGAAGTAGACAGCTCGTATCGACCGCAATCACGACCCATGTATTTGGTGGTCAGTTTATGTGAACCAGTACTCGCAGTTGTCAAGGTCAGTACCTGGCAGCAGCGTTTATAGCGAAAGGCTGTTTTCAGAAGCGGGTCTGGTATACGAAGCCAAGCGGAGTCGCCTGTTACCAACGAATGCAGAAAATTTGGTATTCATTCACCACATGCCCCTTGTTAATTTTGAGTACTAAACGAACTGATTAATATTTAACCAATTACTTTGCAATTATAAAAACAAAACTTGTTCTTATCCTATATGTCGTATCATTTGCTTTGTGTAAACTACGTAATGTATTTTTATTTTAATATCCGAAATTCAGCCTGTATTACTATCCGGTATCCGGCCGGATAGTGAAAACAAGGCCGGATAGGCCGGATACCGGATAGTTACCGGATATCCGTTTCATCTCTAGTATATAATACAAAAGGGCACAGTAAGTGCAGTAACATTAAATTACCGCGCGTACAATTACCTACTTTTGGTGGAAAATATGAGGAATAACAGACTTTCTATGACAATATGTTTTCCTCGTTAATACACAACAATGTCAATTATCATATATTTTTGCAGCAGTGTAATACATAGCGGCCAGACAGTATATATAATATTTATATACAAAAATGATACACAAGTAATTGTTTTGCACCTTAGGTTTAACTTGTCATCGAATAGATTATTGAATGTATTAATTTTTTTTCTTGTTCTTGATATTTCGATTTTAGTTTATTAGCTTTATTACTATAAAATGATAAAGTGTAATTGTCATAATTAAACGATAATTGTTATAATATTGTAAAAGCGTGTCTGGTAAAATAAATCTTTGTATTTTCAGAGAAACATATTGTGGTTTGCTTTGAGTGCCCTTGATAATATTCCTTGTAAATATAAAATACTTACACCTTTTAGTAGATCACTACACAAGATTTGCTTTTATTGCGACTTCAAAAACACAGAATGCAAGTGTGAAGTACCTTATATAAAATTAACAAAGAATGTACTAGAAACAGATAAGATTGGAATATTTATGACAGATCAATATCCAGGAATCAATTCAAATGAATTTAAACAATATTTGCAGGAGAATAACATTAAACTAATTTATACAGCTGTGAATACATCATTGTCGAACGGGCTGAACGAACGATTAAACCAAACAATAGTAAATAAAAGATGGAAAATAATAGAGAAAAATAATTAGAAAAAATGGACAATTGTGGCAAGAGAATATATCGTCATCAGCCTATCAACGCCCACTGCTGAGCCTCTTCTCACATGGAGAAGGTTTTTTGAGCATTAATCACCACGCTCGCTCAAGACGGGTTGGTGATTTTCTTGTCGTTTTTATGACAAGAAAACTTTATTAGTTGAGAAATATCTCAGACAGGATGTCCGATTCCTACAATGGTAGACGTATCAATCCGATCCAGCGTGGAAAGCCCGCTAGCGGATTCGATAATCAAAACCGAAGACCCAATACCGGTACAAGGAGCCAGAGGCGAGCATATGAATTCCAGCAGCAGAGGGCAGCTGAGACAGATTGGGCAGAGGCGCGTGAGTTTGAAGAACGGCCCCCAGAACCACGTGGTCCGACACAAAGAAGCGTAGCCCGGAAGGACAAACAAAAGAAGAAAGTAGAAAAGGAGAAGAGAATATATACAGAAATATAATTTACTGGATGGTACAAATGTCAGTATTTTACCAACTGACATTAAAAAAATAGTAAAGGAAGACAAGTGGATTGCTGATAGACAATTAGCATTAGAGAAACAACAAGAATTTTTTTGATAAAAATAGGAAAATGGAAGACTACGACATAGGAGACAGTGACGAACGACGAACGACGAATTAAAAATAGGCCCTTTCAAAATAATAGAGAAAATATCAAACTCCATTTATAAGATTGAGATTGGCAATAGAAAAACAGAATCAACTTTATTCCATATATCAAAATTACAACATGTCACAGTAGGAGACATAATAGAAGAAAACGAATATGAAGATAGTTTGTAGGTACGCAGTATAGATTATCTTCTATATATATAAAAATGGATTGCTGTTCCTTAGTCTCGCTAAAACTCGAGAACGGCTGAACGGATTTATCTTATCTTAGTCTTGAAATGTTCGTGGAGGTTCAGGGAAGGTATAAAAGGTGAGAAAAATTGATTAATTTCCGGGAAAACCCTAAAAACAGCCCTTTTCTATTTCCCATACAAATGTTTTCTTTGACATTAGATTTGACAACTAACTAATATGTCAATCATTCTGTTCGATTGAAATAGGAAAAACCTGATTATTTATGGCCTCTAGGACGGAATAGAGTTCGCCCGGTCAGCTATACATATATTACTAATGATGAAATTAACGCGGACGAAGTCGCGGGCAAAAACTAGTATTAGATAGAATTCTCGATCTAAGGGGGGAGATGTAATGAAATGACATTTCATTAAATTTTAATTGTCGGCCAGAGACGCGTCACTATTCACTAATGGCGAATTATGTTTGAGTTTTTGTGCACTTTATGATTATTAAAACGTGTAGAGAGATAAAATAAGATAAAATAATTGAGGAGGCGATATTAGTGGACTTTAATGTCGTTTCTTTGTATTTTCAGGTAAAGTGTAATTGTCATAATTAAACGATAATTGTTATAATATTGTAAAAGCGAGTCTTGTAAAATAAATCTTTGTATTTTCAGAGAAACAAATTCTGGTTTGCTTTGAGTGTCCTTGATAATATCCCTTATAAGTATATCAATATTTCAATTCAATACTATAATATTTTTTTTAGGTTATGTAAGTATAAGTTTATTTTTTGTTTATTCTTACTAATTACTGTCTATTTACTTATTTCCAGATGGTGCCAAATACAAGTACAAAAGAAATGACAGAATATCTAGCATCTACAGAGTCCGAGACTCAGTTCTCCGTAAAAAGAGAAAGCAGCCCACTTTACTTAATGTTTTGGGATGAGGATTAAGTTTCAAAGCTGAGTTGTAAAAAACATGCGTGTAGATGGTCTCTTTGGACTCAACAACATTTAAAATAATCGTTGACACAGTAAAATTATTAATAACAGTTATTCAACAGAACATTTTAGTGAGGTACACAAATTAATTTGAGGAAAGTGCGGTTTTTCATATCACAAAACGCTTTGTATGATGTCCGCTTATTATAGCGTGTTTGTCAATTCCTTTTGATGTCATAATAAACGGATTCTACTGTATGTCTTTTTTTAATTACAAACTATATATTGTGTAATCCAGAGGGTGTCCTACTAAATATTTTTCGGAGGGCATGCGAATCATCGCCCTAAAAATCATGAACACATTCTAACTCATTACCAAAATTGTAAAAGGTCATCATTAAAATTATCTAAAGGCTATCAAAGAAGTATTAATTTCAAACCATCATCAACATCACAAACATTGGTCCTTCGAGCGGGATGAAACAAAGAATCGCGCGACCAGCATAAAACGCACTCTCGAAACCAGCATTAAGGATCCGTAGGGGCCAACAGAATACCTCTATCCAGTGCTTATTTTGTGGTAATAGTCTGTTAATTCCGGGCGTAATTCATTATTTTGTGAGCAGTGTACGTCGCTTACCCACATCATTAGAAAATTATAAATTCTTGCCGTTGGCTTCCACAAACCCATTATAATGACGCCTGTAGGTAGATACGTTGAGGGACTTAAACAAGAAAAGGGGGATATAAAAGGTAGATTTACTTTATTTTTCAAATATGTTGAGTCGATAGAAAACGTATTTATAACTGACGTAATTAAAACTGAGTTTCAAGAACGGTTGCAAAAAGTCGAGTCATTGTTGGATAGATTTTCTGAAATTCAGAATGAAATTGGCTTTTTTGTCGTAGATACTCAAATTGAAAAGGAATTAATTGAGATGGGGAAAGCTTCGAGAACCATTATTATGCATATATAGCTAAGTCCCAGTGTATCCTAGCCGAAAATAGTAACGTTACTAATAATTCTCGTAAAAATAATGATAAAACTACTAACAATTTCCTTGCCGTCCTTTGACGGTTCCTATGATCAGTGGCTTGAGTTTCGTGACACCTATTTATCCCTGATTCATAATTCGGAAGACATAGATAACAAGATACAAAAGTTCCATTACTTGCGGTCTTCTCTCACAGGTAACGCACTTATGGTAATTAAATCATTGGAGTTTACGTGTGAAAATGCAAGAGTTCGATATAGGAGACAGTGACGAACGACGAAGACGAATTAAAAATAGGCCCTTTCAAAATAATAGAGAAAATATCAAACTCCATTTATAAGATTGACATTGGCAATAGAAAAACAGAATCAACTTTATTTACGTTTACGTTTGAAAATTACATTATAGCATGGGATCTATTAGAAAACCGATATAACAATAATAATCGTTTGCTCGTACAAAACCATGTAAAGTTGTTTTTTACTGTGGCGGTAAATAAGGAGTCACCGGTTCAAATACGTAAATTAATTGACAATATTTTGAGGAACATACATATTTAATTGTTACAAAACTTGATTCGTCTACGGAACGAGAATGGAAAAATTACAAAAGTACAATTATCGTCGGCGACGAAGCCAAATAATAACTTATAGTTATGTAGAGATCGTGTCAGTTATATAGAGATCACGTTATTTATGTATAGAAATAAAAGCTAAGACCTCTTTGCGTCTCGTATTCGGTGCGCAAGCTACATTTAAGTTATACTCGTATGTAGTATGGCTGGATTGTATTTTTGTAAAGTCATAAACAGTGAACTTGAAAAATAATAAATAAACACGGCAGCAGAGTCACAAACATAGCCGCCGCGCCCGACGTCATCGACCTCACTTTAGTGCAGGGCCTGAGTACAGACCCGTCGATTGACGTCCTAGACGACCACATGATGTCGGATCACCAACCGGTTCTGGTCACTATTGATCCGGCGCCGATCCGGAGGGGAATCCCGTCCCCGCGTCATAGACAAGACTGGCATATCTTCGCGGACCACCTGTCCAAGAACTTGCGGTCTTTTCAAGTGGACAGCCCCGACGATGTGGACCGCCTCGCCCTCGAGCTTACCGAGTCGATCACCCGGGCACTCGAGGCCTCGCGGCTAAGCACCACATCACACCGGAAACGAGCGCAGTTACCTGCCGGGATACGAGATATGATCGAAGACAAAAGGAGGCTGCGTAGACTATACCAGCGCACCCGATGCCCGACCATCAAGTCCCAGCTCAATGCTATGGCGGAGAGAGTCTCAGCGGTGTTGGAGGACCACGCTGTGGACTCTTGGTACAAGACCATCGAGCGAGCTGGAGAAGACTGGAGGGGTATCCACTGCATATGCCGCCAAGTATCCAGGAAGTCAGAACCGATCCGGCCCCTGCTAGCGAGCGACGGCACCCCACGCTACCGCGCAACGTACCGAGTCGAGATCTTCGCTGACCACCTGGAGACCCAGTTCCAACCATACCCAGCCGAAGACACCCAGCACGCAGAGGAAGGTGAACAAACCGTAGACGAATACCTCGAGCAAGCGATAGCTCCCACAGAACACCCTATAATCATTACCCCCGCCCATTAACAATTATAGAAAGTCAGTCAAGTCTACGGTTATCGCTCAAAGATATGATTAAATTCCTTAAAAATAGGTCTGACGTATTAGAAACTTAACATGTCACATAGTAATAATAATAATAATAATAGCACAATGTTAGAAAACGAAACACATAAACTATATTACGATCCCGCAATTTTGACTGATAGGACCATCCATTACAATCGGCCTGATATAGTGCTCACAGACAAACACAATAAAATTACATTCTTAATTGACATAGCTGTACCTAACACTCACAATTTGCAAAAAACAATAGCGGAGAAAATTCATAAATACACCGACCTTAAAGACGAAGTCCTAAGCATCTGGAAGCAAAATAAAGTCTACGTAGTACCCATAGTCCTATCAACGACCGGCGTTATCCCCAATAATTTACATAATAGTCTTAAACTTATTGGACTGAAACCCACTTCTTATATACATATAATACCAAAAAGCCGCTATACTGAACACATGTAGAATAGTTAGGAAATTTTTAGAGTTAGATGAAACCTTTCCACAAACTTAAATCAATCCAACAGTAACCTCTACTTGACGCCAGTCCGTAAAGGTTACTTATATTCTACCGGTGTAAGCCGAGAAGACAAATATATATAAATAATAATAATAATAATAGTTTATTTTAGTAAACATAAACCTGACACAAATCATATAAAAAGGACATCGAATCAACAATACAAGACGCATAGCTTTATATCTACGCAAAATAAACAAAATAAATTTATCAAAGGAATATTAATTGTTTATGAGTTGAGTTGAAACGATCTCATGTATAAAGGACCTAATTTACAACAAAATCTTCAATTATTAATATTAAAATGACGAAAACACAAAATCGCGTTTACGAAAGATATTGAAAAAAAGTTTAAAACATATGGATGCACGAGGATGACCAGAATTTACAGAAAATTGTGTGGAGAGATGATCCGAAGGATAAGTTGCAGGAGTATCAATTAACTACAGTTACATACGGTTTAAAAGCCACTCTTTTTCTCGCTATCATGACACTAGCTTTTGCCGCGGCTTCGTCCGCGTGGAATAGTGACTTCCGGCAGAATTTTGGTTCTTCCCACACAGTTCCCGTTCTTGCGGGGTTTTCGGAATGGTGGAGTTCCCGTAGAATTTTCTAATAAAACCTATGTTTTTTTAAATTCACAATGAAGTATTCTTAACCAACAACATATTTATTTGTTTATTTGAATAAAGATTTATATTATTATGTTGATACAACTTAAACAAATTATTTCGACCAAATTAGGTACCATAAAAACGGTTTTTGTGAGTTAATCTTAAAAGATAGACATATACTGTCGCGAACTATTTTTTAGATAATTAAAAGAGCTATTATTCTTTAGTACATGGTTTTTGTATATCTTGAACCGTTTTCACGGCGCACGCAACGGAAGGCTTCAAAGATGAAATAATTTCTCCCGTTTTTTACACATTTACCACTATATCTTTGCTCCTATTGGTCGTAGCGTAATGTTATATAGCCTACAGCCTTCCTCGATAACTGGACTATCCAACACAAAAAGATTTATTCAATTCGAACCAGTAGTTTCGGAGATTAGTTCTTTCAAACAAACAAACAAACTCTTCAGCTTTATAATATTAGTATAGATTACGACAGTTAGAGAACGATGAACGAGATAATTTTCAAGAAGCAGCAAAAATCATTGAACAGTCATTCTATATACTTTATCATCAGCAAAGGAACTACAAAGGGACTTAATTAATTTATTAAAGTTTGGATTCAATTGACGAAAATGGGTATCAAACAATCCTAATTTGTTACAAGGACAAATTAATGATCAAAATCAACAAAGCACTCTTCATTTTAATCTTCATTGACGAAAAAACAAAAAAGAATATCAACTCGTCGTGGACTCAGTTCTGCAATCATGACTTTGCTTTTCTTAATGATCACTATATCCAGCACATATTCGACTTCAAATATAACTAAATTAAGAGACAATCAAGGTTTATACTTCGATAAGTTTGGAGATATGCAAATAATACGGGACGATTGGAAACTTATTCTATATTACAATATGGAACCTTATTGGGAAGGAATAACAGCCATTAATAAGAATAAAAAATCACTAAAACAAACCTGCAAAAAAATAAGAACTCAGACACGATGCGAGCTACTACATATTACTACAATTACGTCACGGGTGCGACTGGAATATTACAATCAGCTGTTACTTGGTCAGCATATTTTATTAACGGAGTCGGCTATCTTGCAAATAGCCTGTTCGAAGCAGGTACTGGACGCAAGATTCGCAAAACAATATGAAAAAAATATCACATTACTTCGTACTAACCAATTAAACTTAGCATCATACTGGAAAAATCAAACATCTATAATTGAAGCGGAAAATAACGTTCTTAAGCAATCAGTACAAAATGATTCATCAGCACATTTATTTATTGGATCAATAGACAAATAATTTTCAATCAGAAATTCAAAATATAACAATAATTCATTAATGAAATGCTCGGAGGAGCTGTCATCGGAAGTAACATGCTTAATAATCTATAAAAATTACAGAGTACGTTACTAGACACTATTACAGTCTACAGATATATATCATGGTCTATTGAATCCACATTTAATAACACCTAAGCAGTTGGGAGAGCAACTTAGTAACATAGCTAGTCAACTACATATATAAAGACGTGACCTTGCCAATACCCAATATATATACACAAAAAAATAAAATTTATAAATTGATTCAATAGAGAGCAAGAATATTAGAAAAATATTTAATAATAGAGATAAGAATACCATTGGTAATTGGAGACATGAAATATTTCGTAATTCCAATACCTAATGGAAAGGAAAATAATATGATTAGTATTATACCGTTATCGAAATATGTAGCAATAAACTTAAAACATAACATTATAATTTAAATTATTTAATAAATAAAAATATATGTCCTAAATTATATTTAGGAACCTTAAACCAATATACTAGAAAGATTACAAAACTATGTTTAAATTACAGAAACTGTGTTTAATGAATTACCGTGTAATGCATTTTTAAACAAGCGAAAATTTGATGCTTTGTTGGATGAAGTCAACTCGGTGTATAATGGCTTACTGATGTATAATAAATGTTCGCTGGTTGAGTCGCGGGAATGTACTTGAAAGATTTATTGATTTCTTGGAAGAAATCAGACTGTTTTTGCAAAATGAGGGAAAAATTGAACAATACCCACAGTTGTTGGACGTTATGTGGCTTTCAAAATTGATGGATTTGCAGACATTAAACGTAAAGCTTCAAGGGACAAACAAAACAATTATTGTCATGATAGATCTCATTCGCGCTTTTGAGGCTAAACTGCAAGTTTTCAGAAACGATATTATCACAAGAAACTACAAGTATTTTCCAAACTTGAAAAAATATATCAATGATTTTGATATTCACGATATAGCAGACAAAGATAAATTTACTGAAGAATTAATTGCTGTGATCGATTCTTTAATCAAGGAATTTTCAGGGAGATTTTCTCAGTTCAAAGAATTGTCGGAAATACTCAAGTTTATTATGTAAACTGATGTGACGTCATTTCATATACTGAACTTCTCTCAATTAGATCGGTTGGATATTGAAGAATTTAAAATGCAGCTAATTGATTTCCAATCTAGTTCAATATGGATTCAAAAATTTATTGAAACGAGGAAAGAGTTGGAATTAATTGAAACTGAAAGATTGACAAGTAATTTAAGTAAAAATGCTAATAACAAAATTCTGGAAACATGGAATGCGTTACCAGACACATTTAACTGTTTGAAGAAGCTGGCTCATGCTATTTTAACAATGTTTTCATCTACCTATGCCTGCGAGTCATTGTTTTCAGAGATGAATAACATTAAAAACTCATTTAGAAATCGTTTGACAGATGAATCCAGTCCAGCATGCATTTTGCTAAAAGTAACATCTTATAACCCTGACATAAATTATTTGTCATCTAACCTGCAGGAACAGAAGTCACACTAATTTTACAATAATTTAATTTATGCGTGTAATAAAAACATTCCAAAATGTACCTCTTTTGTTTACTTTATTTCATAAAGAGTTTTGATAGTATTTATTATTTCTATCCTCAAAATAATCAGAAAGTCAAAATTATTTGATGGCACGCCAATGACCCCATTAAACATTTTTTAGAAAAAATGGCACGTCGATGCATAAAGGTTCGCCTACCCTGGTTAGGGCATATAATCTAGAAATACAATGCTTCCCTGAATTCAAGTCAGAAACTACTGTAAAACAAATAGCTAACACCGTGAACTGTAACTTAAACGATAATGACATACAAACTTGTACGAGGATTATGAAAATCAATAGGGATAGCCCACGCCCGAGGTCGGTTCTGGTGAAATTTAGTACAATGAGAATTAGAGATAGTTTTTTAGCGGCAGATATATCATTTACTAAATACGAATCACCTAGGAATTAGCGGGGACAAAAAAACTGTTTATGTATGTGAACATCTTCCTCCTGACATAAAAACCCTGCATGCTGAAGCACGTTTAAAGTCAAAACAAATTGGATACCGATATGTCTGGGTGAAGAATGGACGAGTATATATGCGCAAAACTGAAAATACGCTATACGTTTACGTAAAAAACTTTGATATTCTTAAGAATTTATCGTAATATTAATTTTGTATGTTTTCTTAATTAATAGAGTTGGTTATAATTTGTAAAATACGATTAGTTTTTATGTTATTATCTTAATGTTAGGTGCATAAATACTACCTCGCAAGATGTAAATCGCGAAGTATTAAGTAATAATTATGATGTTATAATTTTAACCGAAACATGGCTTAACAGCAATGTCTCTGTTAATGAAATATTTGATGATAGATATTTGATCTATATTTTAATAACAATAACCCCAATCACAAACACTCATCAACACACATGTTATGTGACGGTGTAATAAGTGGTCGTTTAATTAAAATTTAAAATATAATTATCTTTATACGGTGTAATCAGAGGACGCCTTAGGTTCTGGGTAAACTCGCCTATTCTACACCGGTCTGACTCAGCAGTTCCGTGTGAAGACAGTTTTTGGTTTTATATTTCTTTTATGTTTGTAGATTATAAGATTTCTTTTAAGAATTTGATTAAATTAATGTCACTATTTGTTCAACCTTCGTGCGACATAGTCACACCCTAGTTGTAACTTACTTTTAATTAAATTAAGTCAAATAATTTTGGTTTCATTGCATCCACCGACCGTCGAAATCATAATTCATACAAAAATGTTTAAAAATTTCATTCTCAACATACAAAACTTTTCAAACATCTACTTCCCATCTGATATATTATACGATTGCAGTGCCTACCATACTCATAATTTATAATCCAGCTTGTCCATCCATCATTAAGCCGTGCCTTTTGTATCCCTTGCTTAAAATTCGATAGTACTAGTGTCAAATGTATATCTCAAAATCTTGATTCATTTTCAGTATCTAAAGTATTAAATGTGATATAGACAATGTTGATTCTTACATACATAATAAAAGTACTAATTTAAAAATCATCTGACAAAATATACGAAGTATAAGGTGTAATATAGACAACTTTAACGTTTTCATAACGAGGTCTTAGATAGATTGGGATGTAATTGTTCTGAGTGTTGGCTCTCTTCAACGCAATATGTTCCAGGCCTCCACCAATATAATAGCTTTTCAACTTCCTCGCATAAAACTCAAAACGGAGGTGTTGTAATATATGTATTATAAAGTAGGTTGTAAAGTTATGCCAATTGTCTGCTACTAAAATTAAAAGTAAATACCCGTATAATTGGTATATACCATCCTCCGAGCCAACACTACACAAATAATTTCGTTACGTCTCTAAATAGGCTTCTCGACATATTATCAAACTATAAAAATATCATAATTTGTGGAGACAAATATCGATATGACAAAAAACACATCTGACAATCGCTCTTGTTACGCAAGCATAACCCGATATTAAGTTTTCGGTATAACAATTGTGTAAAGTACGGAATGCTGACTCTGAGCCACCGGTGAGACTGGGAAAGTGAAGTGGGCACCACACGCCTTGCACCATCGGTGAGAATGAAGAATGGGATTTTACATATATTCAGTCTGGAGTCAACCGCTGACTTACAGACACCTCTTTAGTACGTAGTTAGTTATAAGACTTAATTATAGAATGGGTCTTAAGTCAATCGCTGACTTGAAGACCCCGCCCTAGCTAGTAGTTAAATTTAAGTCTTAATTGGTAATTGAATATATTTTGTAAGTAAAACGGATTTTTCTTGCAACCTTCGCTGCCACCAAACGTAATTCTCTCATGAATATTTGAATATGTTAGCTGGAAACTATTTATTTTTGTTGACGGGGGGAAATCTTCGAAAGATTTCCGGCCGCGTGGAGGACACGACCGGGGCAAGGCAACCAAGTGTAATAGGTCGTGTACCAAGTGCAATTGGTCAAATGATGCAAGCATAATGATAGACACTTAAAGATTGTAAACTTTTAATTATTATTATTGTTGGCGCAAACGCCTGTTAAAATTGTGGAGCAATTTTGCATATGAAGGTTACGGAGCGATTTAGATGTAAGGCGCTTCGTTTATTGTAATTTAATTTTTTACCTACCCTGTCATAAGATATGTTCCACAATAAAATTATCATTGCAACTAATCTACGCCTTTTTAATATCTCCTCGTTAAATACTATCAAAATCCGCAACATGGTCCTTTTCGAGCCTGGATGTGAATAAACCAGTTCAAATTAAAGAATATTTATCAAGGATTTATTATATTGTTGGACATCAAGAAATATTATATACGCGGCTGGGAATCACTGCATGATTTGTTGCGTCATCCAGAGGATAACGTGGACGCTGATATAATAAGAAGATCCTGTGGTCAGGATAGCAGAGTACCCAGTGGTGAACTCATAAAGGTCTTGATGATTATTAATTCCCAACACTCTTAAGGTAGTATTTAACGTAATATAATGTGCTTAAGGTTAGTATATCTTTGTTAATACTGTAACGTGAATAAAATTATACGTATATAATTATAATAAATTTAATTTAACTTAATTAAGCCTAGTTAAATTATTTTATTAATTATGTTGCAAAGATCTATCAAAGAGTAGTTATCAGAGTATAAAATAACTGCATTATTAACGCTTTGTAAGGTCATAAAGGTTATTTTGCAACATCACTTTACGGTTATAATTTATTAAGATTTCAGTTTATTTAGCTTTATTAATATTGAAGTTAAAGTAATTTTGTTAAGTTCTTATACAGTGCTAACTTGTAACCTGTAGTTATTTAAATTTTATTTTTTGTACTGTTAAATCTTTAAAATATTGTCGTATTGTTTATTATTACAGTCTGTAACTAGTTTAAATTGTTGATTTGTATAAATTCTCACTTTGATTTGTATCAATTCCAGATTGTTACGCCAGCCTACGCAATGCCTGAGGATAAGGAGCTAACTAGGAAACGTGCGACTTACAAAGGAAGGTTAACTTTCTTTTCTAACTATTTGAATTCATTGGATCCTTCAACATTGAACACCTCTGAGGTTAGTGAGTTACAGTTACGTTTGAGTAGGCTCGAGGCTATGTATGAACAATACGATGAAGTGCAGGTTTCATTGGAATGCAATACTGACAATATGGATAGTCAATTGTTAGAACGTAGCGAGTTCGAATCCTTGTATTATAAGTCTATATCTCGAGCTCAGGAAATAATTGCAAATTATAAGAAAAAGAATCAAGCAAATAGTGACGCGACATTTATTTCTTGTAATCATAAATTTGTAAAGTTACCAACGATTCAATTACCAAAATTCAACGGATCCTATACAAACTGGCTAGAGTTTCATGACACTTTTGTGAGTTTAATACATTCAAATGATGACATGAATGATATTAATAAATTTCATTATTTAAGATCCTCGCTAGAAGGATCTGCTGCTGTGGTAATTAACTCAATTCAGTTTTCGGCTGCGAATTATTCTGTGGCTTGGCAACTACTTTGTGATCGATTCGATAATAAGCATTTATTAACTCAGCATCATGTATCAACATTGTTTAATATCGATGTTATTCATAAGGAGTCGTCAGTAACATTAAAAAATTTAATAGATCAGATAAATAAAAATTTGCGTGCACTAGAATCACTAGGTGAACCTGTTAATCAGTGGGATACTCTTTTAATCTATATTATCACACATAAATTAGATAATAAAACATATCGTGAATGGGAGGAGTACAAAGGCAACCTAGAAAGGAATTCAAAAATAACGTTTTCTATATTCTTAACTTTTATTAAGAATCGAGCTGATATAATAGAAACTTTAGAACTTTCAAATTCATCAGGTAATAAAAATGCAAACACATTAAAAAATGTTAGAGTCAAGACAATGTTTGTACAAGATTATAACAATAAAGGTAGCTCTCGTGATGATAAAAATAATTTAAGTTCATTTAAACCTAAAAAGTGTCAAAAGTGTAGCGGTGACCATAAATTAAGTTCGTGTCCTGAATTTTTGGCACTGTCATGCGAAGCACGTTTGCAAATTTTACCTAGCTATAAAGTTTGTTTTAATTGTTTGTCTGTGGGTCATTATGCCAACAACTGTAAGAAGGCAGGCTGTAAAATATGTCGCCGCAAACACCACACTCTTGTACACGTTACTGAACATTCAAAATTCAAAAATACTTCCTCTGTTCAAAAAACTGTTAATGTAAATGATACGGGTAATAATGCAACTATGTCCGCTCAATCAAATCAAAGCGCAAACTTATCGTTAACTGCAAAAATTGAACACAATGTTTTACTTTCGACTGCATTAGTAAATGTGATAGGGAGAAACAATATAGTTTACACCGTTCGTGCTCTTCTCGATAGCGGTAGCACGTCCTGTCTTATGACCGAAGCATTGTACAAGCAATTGGGACTTTCTGGTCACAATATAAATAATTCAGTGATGGGCATCAATAATTCCTTGTCGCAAATTAATAAAATGTGCTCTGTAGTAATAAAATCTATAAATAATGATTATATGGTAAATATCAACTGTTTTGTGTTAACATCCATAACTGAGAATGTTCCTAATAGCTATATAAATCCGTCAAGCCTTAAAATCCCATCCGATATCTGTTTAGCTGATCCAAATTTTAATACACCAGCTCCGATAGACTTATTACTAGGTGCTGATATATTTTTGGGACCTGTTAGGATCGAATATAATTAAATTAGGACCAGGGCAACCCATTCTTTGTGAAACTAAGCTAGGTTGGTTAGTCTCTGGGCCAACGGGTATTGCTATGCCTTTGCCCTTTACAAAAAGTAAGTGCTACTTAACAAAGCTCATCTCAGACGATGAGGATTATCTGAATGACAATATTCAACATTTGCTTACGCGGTTTTGGCAAATAGAAGATGTTTGCACATCATCAAATCATTCGCCTGAGGAAATATTATGCGAAGATCATTTTGTAAAAAATACTACGCGTTTAGAAAACGGTCAGTTTTGTGTAAAAATTCCTTTAAAATATCCTTCTGACCTCCTAGGCGAATCTTTATCTCGAGCAAAGCATTGTTTTTCATCGTTAGAGCGCAGATTAAAGGGTAACTTACGATTCTGTGAAATGTATAAAAGTTTTATGAAGGAATACGAGCTCTTAGGTCACATGTCACTATGTGACACTACGAACAAAGACGCACATTTTATTCCGCATCATGGAGTCATACGTGAATGTAGTACTACAACAAAATTAAGAGTAGTTTTTAATGCCAGTAGCCCAACAAGTACTGGTATTTCTTTTAATAATTTACAAATGATAGGACCCGTAGTACAGGATGATCTGTTATCTATCCTAATTAGATTTAGACAACATAAATATATAATCGCCGGAGATATCGAGAAAATGTACCGGACTATAGTGGTTCATCCTAATGACAGACACTTGCAACGGATTGTCTGGCGTGATAACCCTCTATCTCCACTTCAAACGTATCAACTAAATACTGTCACCTACGGCACGGCTAGTGCTCCGTTCTTAGCAACCAGATGCCTTCGTCAATTAGGTTTAGAGTGTAATAATCAAAAGGTTTCAGAAATCATTCTGCATGATTTTTATGTAGATGACCTCCTCACAGGTGGAGATGATATGGCTGAAGTCGAGCACTTGCGTCAAGAGATAACTTTAGCTCTAGCATCAGCCCAAATGAATTTAAGAAAATGGAAATCAAACTTGCAGTTAGTTAACGGATGTGACACGTCGCAGTCTTCGCTAGACTTAAATATTGGAGGACTTCAATCGACCAAAACATTAGGTTTAGGATGGCAGGCAATGTCTGATGAATTGTGTTTTCCCATCAGTGATTCAGTTATAGACAGTAATAGTAAACGTGAAATGCTTTCTGTTATTTCACAGATCTTTGATCCTCTAGGCCTTCTAAGTCCTTGTGTAATGACAATGAAAATGTTGCTTCAAAAATTATGGTTACACAAACTGTCTTGGGATGAACAACTGCCTCCGGAAGTTAATAAACTTTGGTCCGAATTGATTGTTGATTTACCGGAATTAAATAAAATTAGGATTCCACGACGTGTTATTATTGATTCATACAAATATTTAGAATTTCACATTTTCTGCGATGCGTCGGAACGAGCGTACGGTGCGTGCTTATACGTACGTAGCGTTAGTGATGAGGGTAATGTATTAGTGCATTTATTAGTAGCTAAGGGTCGAGTTGCTCCGCTGAAACCCACAACTATTCCGAGGTTAGAACTTTGTGGCGCCCTGGTAGGAGTCCGTATATATGAAAAGGTTATTGCATCATTACGAGTACGACCAGCACGAACCTTTTTTTGGAGTGATTCTATGGTAGTGCTAGGTTGGTTAAAAATGTTACCAAATAAGCTTCAACCCTTTGTCCGGGATAGAATTGCAGAAATTTTAGATAAGACAGCCAGTTGTGAGTGGAGACACGTTCCTACTGATAAAAACCCCGCGGATTATATTTTACGTGGTGTCCCATTTAAGTTAATAAGGGATTTGAAAGAATGGTGGTCCGGACCAGAATTTTTGATGAAGGATATGTCATGTTGGCCAACTAAACCTTTACATACAAATGATGATACACTACCGGAAATGAAATCAAATATTACTATTTTACATGCTTTAGTCAACAATGATGAATTAAATAGATTAATTAATTTTAACTCTTTTTCTAATTTTCTACGGCTTAGGCGTACTTTAGCTTGGGTTTTACGATTTGTTGATCTGAAATGTAAAAATATAAAGAATATTGGTCCTTTTAGTAGAAATGAATTACGAAGAGCATTAAATGTAATAATTCGTGCATCTCAAAGTGAATCATTTGTAGAATATAAATTATTAATACATAAAAAAGAGCTGCCTAAGAAAAGTCCGTTAAGCAAATTCAAAGTATTTTTAGATGACCAAAATATCATGCGTGTCGGTGGTCGACTCCAAAATTCAAACTATCAGTATGATAAAAAACATCCTATTCTTCTACATTCCAATCATCGGTTTACAGTTTTAGTATTTGAATATGAACATAAAAGGTTATTTCATGCTGCCCCTCAATTATTATTATCTTCTATTAGAGAAATATATTGGCCTATTAGAGGACGGAATTTAGCTCGAAAATGTTACTTACAATGTACGCGATGCTGTCGATTCAGAGGTGAAACAGTTACTCCCACTATGGGTTACTTACCACAGCAGCGACTTCTAGCTGGTTTTCCTTTTGAAAATATTGGGTTGGATTATGCAGGTCCAATCCAATCAGCAGTTCGACAAGGTCGAGGTACAAAATTAGTTAAAGTTTATATAGCCATATTTATTTGTTTTACAACAAAGTCAATTCACCTCGAGTTAGTAGGTGATTTATCTAGTAATACATTTATTTTAGCTTTAAAAAGGTTCATCTCACGTAGGGGAAAGCCGAAAAATATATATTCCGATAACGGCCGTTCATTTGTCGGTGCATACAATGACCTTTCGAGCTTTCTTAAAACGAGTTGTGATTCGGTAGCTGAAGAGATGTCAAAGGAAGGTATAAACTTTCATTTTATCCCGGCATACTCCCCTCATTTTGCTGGTCTTGCGGAGGCTGGCGTAAAATCAACTAAACATCACTTAGTTAGAGTGCTGGGCCTTTGTAACCTCTCTTACGAAGAATTGTACACCACTTTAGTCCAAATCGAAGCTATCTTAAACTCGAGACCACTGACGCCATTATCATCAAATGCCGACGATTTAACACCACTGACGCCAGGACATTTTTTAATTGGACGCCCCTTAGTATCATTACCATCGCCAAACTACGAACATCGCCCTGTAAATTCCTTAACTCGCTTTCAACGAATAGAACAGCTGAGACAACATTTTTGGACTCGATGGAGCAAGGAATATATATCGGAACTTCAGATAAGAACCAAATGGAGGTCATGTAAAGGTTCGCTGAAAATCAACTCTTTAGTTCTTTTAAAAGAGGATAACTTGCCGCCACTAAAATGGAGAATGGGGAGAATCGTGGCTGTCCATCCCGGTCCAGATGGGATCATCAGAGTTGCAGATGTCAAGACGTCCAATGGCGTGGTTCGAAGATCATTTAGCAAAATCTGCCCACTACCCGACCTTTCTGAAGATGGAAATTCTGGTTGAAAGGGAATCTTTCAACGTCCGGGGGTATGTTGGCGCAAACGCCTGTTAAAATTGTGGAGCAATTTTGCATATGAAGGTTACGGAACGATTTAGATGTAAGGCGCTTCGTTTATTGTAATTTAATTTTTTACCTACCCTGTCATCAGATATGTAACACAATAAAAATTATCATTACAACTAATCTACGCCTTTTTAATATCTCCTCGTTAAATACTACTATCAAAATCCGCAACACTATACCTAAGACTACACTATTGTATTTTAACTGTCGGTAAATATTCGTATTTCGTAATGTATGATTAGAAGTTTAAAAGTATCTAATAATTAAACAATATATTCTTAGTTGTCGTATGGGCAGGGTAAGCAGTATTTATTTGAATCTATAGTGTGCACGGCACTGGGATATTGGACTGCATCTTCTTAGTTGTACCTTCTCCTTTGCTTCGCTTCATCTCATGGGCCCAGGTCCTCTACTCCTCTTTAAAATATATTCAATTGTATTACGTAATACTAAAGCAATAAATATGTAGTTGAATATACCTCTAAGATATATTACAAATCTTTGAAATTTACCTCCTCATTAATAACGTTACATAATACATTCGACATTTTTTGGACAATTTTTGCTATCATAGAATTGCTCTCAATCCGTTAGTTCTACTCTTTAAAAGTGAACAAGGATTTTTGTTGGTTAGAAAAGTAACGAAATTTATGGAGTCAATCCCTTTATTTAATAATTCATTTCGAAATCAATTACTTACTTTCACATCATTTTTTTTAAAGCGCGTTACATAAGAGCCCCTTAAATCTATACCTCGGTTGCAAGTCCCAGGCACTCTTAAGGCTCCCCTATTTACAACCTGGATGGATCCGGCACCCACACGATGAATTTATGGAACGCTTAGAAGTTTCGTTTCATTAAGGTTATTATTACTGATTGCCATCTTTCGTAACAGGGTGCACGTCATATAAGTAGTCGTTTTTCATGCAAGTTAAACCTGAAAATTATTTCAGAGTACATAAGGACATCCCTAATTTTCTGACATTTGAATGTAGATCATTTCTATCAAACTGTCAAGCTGTAACGACTTTTTAAGACACCGGTAAGGACTTTTTATTTATCAGTGAGTTATAACACAATTTTATATATTTAATTAAATGTTTGATTGTGATATTTTTCTACATTAAAGTTAAATTGTTTTTTATTCTAGTATATCCATATTTTCTTAATTAAAGTAGTAATAATATCTCATTCAAAACGGTTTAAAATATAGGTCATAGTTTCTTTCTTCATAATTAATATGTTTTATATTGGAACATTATTCTGATTGAAGGAAATGCTAACTTTTTTGTTTTTTATCGATCAATGTTTAATTGACACTACATTCCTAATGTTTTGTTAATTCCATTATTTATTGATACATGATATGTATTATGAAATTTCAAAAGCCACTCAGTGTAATCAAATTATCGAAAGTGGATGAGAAATGAGATTATATTCCTCTTTATTGTAAGAGAATAAAATTGTATATCTTTCAGAAAAGGACAGAATGTTTCTTACTCTTAAAAATATTTATTTTATATAATCTTAAGTAAATATTTATATATTTTTTTATTTATCATGCAAGCATCCTATTCTATTCCATTATAAAAATATACTGATAAATCTTATTTACGATACATGGAACAATAATTACTTAGTGGCATTTTTAATTCGGTATTTTTCCAATCTATACTTAGTATAAATGTTATAATAAAATTTAATGAAGATGATAAATCCAGTGACAGGTAAATTAATATTTTAAGTTTTTAATGTTTATCATAGCTTTAAGTACCCAAATTATATAATTTGATCACACAAAATGTTTTTAGATTCTGAAACTAACAAAAAAGCTACCTCAATGAATTATTATTCATATATGTATAGGTTTATAGGTGGAGAAGTTGAGGTCAATCACATCTTTAAATGTTAGCGTTTCCTTCACAAATATGCTGTTGATATGTATGTTAAAGTAGAAACAAGTAGTCAAACGTTTATCAAGTTGAACCAGGCAAAACTCCATTCAGAGAAATAAGGATCTTAACTTCATTCAGACAAAAACACAACGAATATTTCTTGATTATAGGGCTTTACGAAGTTCGCCGGGTCATCTAGTATTCTGTATAATAATTCCCGAATTTTCTTTGGGCGACCGGCTGTAGCCAGTAAAATATGTATTATATTATATATATTTTAAGAAAATATAAAATATTCACTCATAATAACAATATTTCTTACAAAGAAAAATGTTATACAAACAAATGAATTTAGTCCCATATTAATTTATAAAATCAAACACATTTTTTTGCTTTAATTATTAATTTACAACTAGATACTCACGAAGTTTCGGTTACTTTGCAGCAACCGCCATCATAGACAGACGAGATGAATATGTATTGTTATTTGTGAGCAATATTTTCCATTTAAAATTAATGATTGCGAAAGTCTTACATATTATAATATGTAAGACATATTATAATATGTAAGACATATTATAATATCTTACATATTATTAATGATGTTCGTCTTCGTCATCAGCCTATCAACCGCCCACTGCTGAGCAAAGACCTCTTTCTCACATGGAGAAGGTTTGAGCATTAATCACTACGCTTGCTCAGGACGGGTTGGTGATTTCAAACTTATAATTGTGAAACTATAAGTCCAGGTTTCCTCACGATGTTTTCCTTCACCGTATGTCAGTGGTGTCTAAATAATCTCAGAAAGTACATATGACTCCGAAAAATCACATTGGTACTTGCCAGGTTTGAACCCGCGCCCTCGGCAACGAGAGGCGTACCCTTTAACCACTAGGCCACCACTGACCACTGAATGATGTTCAATAAAGTAATTTGTATAACTTAAGACACTAGAATATTTATATTCGACACACTTTGTATGTCACACTCGTCTTATAAATCTAGAAAATATAAAGCCATCTATTTAGTTATTATGCTAATAAAATACTGTTAAAATGTTTTCTTTTAATACTATTCTGTTCCTTGTTAAACTAAATTGGTCTACAACCCCCTTATTTTATTCCATGTTTCGTAGATAGTTGCCATGTTTTCCAATTAGTTTTTTTTTCTGATCTTTATTTCTAACTTTTTATAGTCAAAAGTAGAAATAAAACGAATATTTATCCTTATATTTATGTATCCATGAAGGTGTCATTTTACCAAAACCAGCATTATAACGTGACAGATTAGTGTATGTTTTTATTCTGTGTCATGATATCATTTGATATTTAAATGGAACAAATATTTTTCGCATGTACTATGCGATCCGTGATCACGGTTGCTGTAAAGTAGCCGCAACGTAGGGAGCATGTAGTTTTTATCAAAAATAAAGTCACGTAGTACATCCGAAAAATATTAGTTTCATTAAAATGAATACACGCGAAAATCTTAGATCTCAGTGTCGTTTGATATTGTTTAACAATAAATTTTGAAAAGAGTATGTAATATGTATGTATTGAAAATGTCACTTTATTATATTAAATTTCTTTTTCAATTACAGTGCACTAAAATCAATTAATATTAATTTCTAATTAAAAAGGGATAGTGTTACCGTGGCAGTTGTCCTATGAACCATTTATATACAACCTTTTTACTTTCCTTTCGTTTAATATAATAAGAAAATAACAAAGAAAACGAAAAATAAACAGAATGTTAATGTGAACAATAAGAATAATATAATTAAGGCACGGTCTTTAGATGTTACCCATTTTACCAAATAATAATTGCCCAGTTTCTTCAAATGTTCATATAACGACTTACGCATATTATATTAAATTCTTTGATAAGCAGACATAATTCTTTAAGGTAATTTATTACCTATTGCCATAATATATTGCTAAAACCCTGAAAGAATTTATAAAGCTGGGGATATTGTTGATTTATAAAGGAATGTAATGTTCACTAAATGAAAGTCTGTTTGAAATTACATGATCTTTCTTTGTTTAAGTACTTAAAAAATTTACAGTCAACGCCTTAAGCTCATATCTGATATAGCAATGAGACTTTTTTTAGCTCCTGACTTGCTTTAGTCTACGATAAAAGGCTGTATAAAGAGTGAAAGGATGGCTTTATCAAATAGCTTTCTTAATAGTATCGCATATTTTGTAATTCACCTATAATTATAATGACACTTCTTCTGTAATAAATGTAAATATTGTTTATTCACAATATATAAAAGTGTCACAACAATTGATGACATTTTCACTTTAAAAATCTTTGAGAAGTTTTTCCAGTTATTGTTTTATAATAATTTTTTTTATATCAATGGGACAAACGAGCAAACCGGTCTACGTGGGAGGTAGTCACCGTCTCCCATGGACATCGGCAACATGAGGGATGTTGCGGATGTATTGCTGGCCTTAATTGTGGAAGATAGAGTCGAAAGGGTAGGAAAAGTAAAGGACAACCGGCTCCCTCACTCATCTGAAGCAACGTAGATATTTAAGACTACTGCGCGCCAAGAGAGTAGTACTTCCCCGGTCGAGCCAGCCCAGCTGTATCTTGCTAAACCACAGCCACTCTCTACAATCTTCAAAATTATAATTATCAACTAAGCATTGAATATTATTTAAATAATAATTATTATTAATCAAATTTGATGCTTATCCGGGTGTTTGAATGATATCCCAAATGGCTGCAGGCAGTGTTTACAGCTTAAAACTACAAGTTGATACTTAAATATTATACTTCATTACGCAGAAAAAGTATGTTTAATAATTAACTATAAATATTGATTTTTAAACTTAGTACAAGGACGAATTTTATCATGTAGCTAGTTTAATTGCTTTGTCTCGGTTGACTGTAAACATTAAAATATTATTATAAGTAAATTTAAATTTCGCTATAACCGAATATATAAGTTGAAAAATACTATTTGGGTTGTGACTCGAGTGAATTATTAGTTCGATTTATAGTTTCCACTACGAGGGGTTTTGTCTACTGGTCCATGTGTCAAATTGTGTAGATAGTGCTAAAGCATTGCCACTGCAGATTATTGATATATAATTGTTTTAGGAATTAAATATATACTATAACTGAATAATATGTGTAAGATATATGTACATCTCTAAGTGTAAAACAATGAACTCTTAGTATGGTCAATATTATGTTCGCCGCCTTAAATGATTGGATAGAATTTTAGTGAGAAAACGTATAAAATTCTCAACAAATTTTTTATGATTTTGTCTCGTCTTTAGCTTGATATTTTTTTCCAATATGTAGGTTACGTTTTGAAATTTTATGTGACGGTTGTTTATTTTCAAAATATAAGTTTTTCTTATATTATTTAAATTTGCTTCTGTGAGAACTTGAGCTTCACAAACATTTATGTATATATTTTGATATATATAATTCAATTATAATAATAATTTTACACTTTAGTGGTGGCCTAGTGGTTAAAGGGCCCACCTCTCGTTGCTGAGGGCGCGGGTTCAAACCTGGCAAATACCAATGTGATTTTTCGGAGTCATATGTACTTTCTGACAGTATCTAGACACCACTGACATACGGTGAAGGAAAACATCGTGAGGAAACCTGGACTTATAATTTCACAATTTGAAATCACCAACCCGTCTTGAGCAAGCGTGGTGATTAATGCTCAAACCTTCTCCATGTGAGAAAGAGAACTTTGCTCAGCAGTGGGCGTCTGATAGGCTGATGATGACGACACCTAAGAAAAAAGTACTAAATTATAATGTTGTGGTTTCTGAACTGGTCCATACATGTAAGTATGCAAAATTCCAAATGTGTAATAAAAAAATATTATTACATATTACGTTCTTGTTTATTACTCGAAATATATTCTATAAATTCAGTAAGAGGCTTCTCTCTGAAACCATGTCTGTAAATTATTTATCCTATAATATACAATTAGGTAACATCATAAACAATTTTGACACATTAATTACTTAAGAGGAAGTGACTAATTAATATCATAGCCATGATTCCTTGAACCCTTTTCACATTTGACTTGAGACGGCTTTGTTATGTCACACTCCATTAGGAATGGTTCTACGAGTATATAAATAAGACAAAACTGAATGCTATTTGAATTTACAAAGACTGTGAATTACCACATTCTGACAGATCTCTAAATGCCAGAGAATGCGTAATAATATTTTTATATTGTCTAAAGTACAAGGTACGATGTAAAATTACATATTTATAATTCAATATTTTGCTATTTATACTAAAAAGGGTCTCATTTCAATATTGTGATCTGGGACGTAATTCAAAGAATGAATGAGTCTCTCTCAAAATATACGTAATCATATTTTTTTACTTTTTTCGAGAATAACCCGCTCAATTTTCTCTTGATGATGACCGGGGCCTTTATTAACTAGGCTTCGTGTTTTATAACGTTACGACTTGATAAGATGTTCAGTAAAAAATTAAAGAATTTTTGCTTTGTTTCAGCGTATTTAAATAAAGATTATTTAAATAAAGTTTTAAGAGTATTTAAATAAAGTTTTTTAAAAGGTATATGGCTTTTATTTATTATGTATATTGTAGATATTTATTTCATCATTGAAGTTTTTTAATTGACCATTTTTTCAAAACGAAATTTAAAGCTTATAAGGGAATTTTAGGAATCTTTACTAGTTTTTTAAGTCTTTGCTGACTCATTTGCCTTGATTAATATTTACGCCTTCTTAAACTCCTTAAGAGTTTATGCTTAGTCTGTAGCAAGCAATGAGCAAAGTAAAACAGTTTAAAGTAACATTGGATCTTTAATTTTTGCTGCCATATTACAACTCATTATGGTCTCATTAATGAATGTTCCTAATACATATAAATTATCATATGAAATAATGACATGTGAGCTTCACAAAAAAGTCAGGTAGTAATAAAATATTGGTTTGCATGTACACGTAATTTGTTTATTGCTTGTTTAAATTTGTGGTATTGTAATATGATATTTCTAACCAGTATTATTTTCATCTAAACGATGTTTCATGTACATATATCATAAAAATATGTCGATAAGAGGTACTGTTACTGTTGTACGGAAGAAATTTAAGTTATTTAATGAAAGAGAAATCTGCTACTTAAATTTGGCTTACTTTGTCTCTGTTATTAAAACTAATCCAAAGGAATTATGGTGGACCTATAAAATTCCAATTGTATCAAATTATTCAACTATTTTTGGACAACGCGTCTCCTAAATATTTGTGTCACGTACCACGTAACAGGCATCCATTAAATTAGAATGTTTACTATTTTATCTGAAAAGTACAAAAATACCTTTTTTGTTGCCCGACCTTGCTTTGGAATTTCTTTTCACATGTATACCGGTTATATTTGAAAATGAAGATGATTTGAAAATGATGATGATGAAAATCTATAAGAAATATTTTTGGGAGATGAAATATTAAACTGAAAATAATTTTCAGGTAAGTTTATTACTGAAATTCATAACCTGTATAATGTTTAAAAGGAGCAATAAAGGAAACTTATCGTAAGTGCTATTACATTAGCAACTTTTTCAAAACAACACCGTGTTTATGTTTGAGTCAAATTTTACTTTATTTCAGTGTTATATAAAAATACATTGTTAGTATTTTAATAACAATTTTACTCCTTTATTAAATCACTAATATACACAATATTGCATAATCAACGTTTAATATTTGCAAGGAGACAATATTAAATTAACATGACTCTGTTGAAGGCATTAGCATTTACTATGTTACTAATTGAAACCTGAACAAATAATTCAGAGATTACATTTTAATTATAATATGCCCCATGAAGACGTGGATAATAAATGAATGTATTTTCAAAGTTATTTAAACCTTTCTTCTATAGATTTTTGTTGATCGGTTTCTTAAATCATTTAAAATTAAATGTAAAAGTAATCTCCAAAGTATAAGAATGACCAGAAATACCAGAATCAAAGCTTTTGCCATGAAATTTTCTTAAAATAGTATTTTTTTTAAGTTTTGTATGTATTTAGTGTGTATTATATTCATACGTAAATATTTAAAACATTCTCTCAAAGCTCAAAGCCAAACCTCAAGTAGAGTCAAGTTTCCAGCGTTATAAACTAATCTATGAAAACTACACTAACACTACACTTAAAGTATTACGACTAATGTATGCTTACAGCTCATAAAAATGAATGTTTCTTACAAGTTTAAAAGTTTAACATTATATAATAAATCACAGCATTTTTTAAAGAAATAAAAGTGTTAATTAAATTTAAATCTATTGAATATTTTTATCCCTATGTGCTCATAATAGCCAACAACTTTAATTTTATCAATGTAGGTTTTATCATAAGGCTATTTTTTTTATTTCAACAGACATTTGTAATTACAATTGTTTTTGAAAGAAATTACAAAAAAATATCTCTTGATATGATTTAATCTTGTTTTGTAATACATAGTTATTCTTAATATTTAAAAAAATAATATTTAGTTTATTCGTAATTAATGGATTAAAAACAAGGAACCTTTATTTTTTACTTTATTTGCCTCTTGCATGATTACTATAGTTCCCATGTTTGTCACTTTCTAAAGTATTTGAGCGACAGGAAAGACGAGATAAACAAATGATAACTATAAAGCAATTTACCTACTGCCTTAATTTTAATTGAATACATTTATTAAAAGAGATATGCAGAGATTCATTTCTTCTCAAATACATCTTGTGCGTCAGTTATTATCTAGTAAGTCGCGTCTTCACTCCGCTCACATACCACAGGAGATGAGTAGTTTTATCACCAGGACTATAAATTTGATATGATTATAAATATACATATATATTAGAGAAATACGGGCTTCAGACAAATCTTGTTAGATTCGCTTTTATCTATAGAATATATGTTAGTTATATTACTCTTCTCCTTGTCTTTAAACACATTCACTATAATTTTATTAAATAAAAGTTTTGATGAAAAAATAGGTTTTATGAGTATTTGAGAAGAAAATATGAAAAACTGAGCGAGCTATCGACAAGGTGAAAAAGCGACGTTAGATGTAAATAAACAATTGCTTTAATTATTTAATCAAATTATCCACATCTACATATAGGCTTCCCACAAACATATTTTGGTTACTGTCAATTTAAATTGACGTAAAACAACCTTATTCCGATCATAAAATTATTAAAATTAAAAATATAAGATAAAGTAAACTGAATATACGTTATTTATTTTAAAGAACAAATCTACACCTGGGTCGCAAGTCCCAGGCACTGTTGAAGCTTCTCTCCCTGCAACGCGATGGGCCTTGCACCCGCACTCCGCACTCCGACTTTCATTTATTCCTCTATAAAATTTTACTAATCGTATATAATTTTTAGTATCTATTCATGTACATACATTAATAACATTTAATTTGTTTAATTTAAGTCGTTCCGTCCTTTTACATTTGCTTCATATTGTCTTTACAACGTCAGTAGTCCGTACATACTGGTTACACTTTCATTTCTTTATTTAAGGAAGTTTATCATTCTTAAATTTATTTTTAAATCAACTCTATTTCTATGAATGTCTCTTTATAACAATAATGTTCAAAATTTGTTTTAAATAAAGTAGATAATTAGACAAGAGATATTGAAGAAACCACTACATAGATACTTTTATTTCAAAATATTTTTCGATACAATTAATCAGTCTTAATCCATACATATGATATTACATAAACATAAAATGGATTTAAATTTCAAATGTTATATGATAGATTGTGAACAAATTTACATGTCAGAGTGTAAGATATATTGCAAACAGATCTGAAGTATTTATATTAAAATGCATTCGGAGCAGGTGGTCGTATGTAGGTAATAAATGGTCATTGTCTTTCGTCGGGACAACTTTATACGAAAAAAAATTCGAAGTAGGTACATAGCAAGTCTTTTAGCAAGCATATCTTAATTATTGCTAAATATTGTAAACTTTATCAAAATAATTTTAAGAAATTATAAGTTCTCCAAACGTTTATAAACATGTTCGTTTTGGACCTGACGTTAATAAAATAATCAGTAATATAATATTATTATGTCACTTTTTGCATGAACGAGCAAAGTTAATTAAAATTAGAACGCCCGTGAAATTATAATATTAGTGTCCATACGATAAATATCAGCTTGACACATAAATTGTGATTATAATATATTAGTTAAGTGGCTTCCTCATTATGACGTGAAACGTGAAATTGATAGATTCGTTTGTGAATTAACTCGCAATAACCTCATGCTTTTATAAAACCCATATTTTAATCAAACTAACAAATTGCTTCACACAAGGAAATTGGTGTTTTGAAACATATTGTAATGAGATCTAAGACTTTCGCGAGAATTCATTTAAAGGATACTAATATTTTTCGGATTATACTAAACGTATTTTATTTCATTTTAACACATTGTAATGATAGACTCGAATGTATAACTCAAAAACTTCATTTGTGAATTTTGCTACTGTTGCAAATATAACTCAAAGTTATATAAAGGTAGTTTAAATACTAATGTCACTTGAAAAATTGAATTTACTGGAACAGTCAGTCAATTGTGAAGGATTGATCTGTGAAAACTTTATAAAGTGAGTGAGTTCTAGTGAGTTGTGAATATTGTGTTTCTTGTGTTTCATGGGAGGGACGGTGTTTGTAAGTACTACTTTATCTCTATTTCAGTATGTGTTCTGGCTATTAGTAACATCAATTGTTAACAATCAATACACGAAATGACATATGCTGTTAGCCCTAGTGGCTTTGACAGCGTCACCGAGAGGGGTGGGTGGTCCTGATGGGACCGACCCGATTAATTCGGGCCCGAAGGGCCCGACCAGGGATTCGCCCGTCCCAAGGGTGCCTCTAGGAGGCCGGACCTCGGCTTAGGACGTCGTTGTCGTGGAGGTATTAGTGGGTCGATTGAATGCATGACGCCCCCCGACGGCAGAACGCCGGAGTGACGTGTATGAAACGGGACCTCGCCTTCGCCGGCGAAGGCGGTGAGTGTTTATGAGGTCTGGTGTGTTGTTGGGATTATTGTTCGTATTGTCTGTCGTGATCTCGTCGTCAGGGTCTAAGAGGACGTCTTTGGGACGCCTCTTACCTAATTTGGATGTACAAATACTACAAAAACAACTCCTGAAAAAATGTTTTTAAATGTTCCACAAGACGAAAAACGTCGAAAAAAATGGTTTCAAGCAGTGCTCCGAGATTATTCAAAAACAAAATCAAATTTTTTTTGTTGTGAAAATCATTTCGATGTAAGTATAATAATAATATAATCATAATAATATTGTTATTAATTATTTTATATCTAAGAGTATAAATCGAATAAGTATAGTTCAGTAATTAATTTTTTTACCTGGGCTCCAAATCATAACCTTTAGAATCGTGGCATTAAAAAATTTTTAATTGATAATTCAAAGCTATTAAATAGTAAATCTATATGTATGTTTGTCTAATAATTGGAATTCAATTAATAGATATTTTCATAATTTTATAACATTCTAGGTTCTGTATCAGACTACATTTAAATTTTTAAAGTATATGTTATTTTGGTTTTTTATAATGTTATAATAACATTTTATTAATTCTTCTTCTTAATTTTTCATTGATAGTTAGAGTAACTGAGTAAGCTTTACTCCGAACTCGGTGTTCTGGACACACACGTCCTTTTAAAACACAAATACCATTCTTACGATTAAGTTGACCATAACCTATAGCTTTATCACCGTAACTCTCACGTGATGCTCTACAATTAATGAAATAATTATTAATTATATTTAATAGAAAATAAATACTTCTTTTCATTTAGAATGGTATTTTTAACAGATTTACCTTGATGCCTTAGCACCTCGAACTTCAGCAGAATTAAACCGGACGTCATTTTTAAAAAAATTTGTTATAAATACATATCAATATATCAATATTATCCGATTTTGCTTTTATAAATCCTTTATCACACATAGTTAGTCGAAATAAACTTTTCAAATCGTTTTTCACTAATAAATTTGAGATATTTTTATCAAGTCAAAAATAATAGCCATAAACACTGTACTATTATGAAATTGCTTTAATATTATGACGTCACAAGTATGCCGACCAATCATGGCGCGTTTACAGTCACGTGATTTGTTTTTGAATTTTATAAATTTTTAATTGTTTATAATTAATTAAAAAAAATGTTTTCAAGTTTTTTGCATTAAAAATCAATATAATTAATAATAAAGTTTTAAAATACATAAAAAAAATGAATACTTTTTTTTTTTTCAAAATCCCAATTGTCTCTTGGATTACTAAGCAATTATTTTAAAGAACAAGAAATAGATTAAATTATAAAATAAACATTTTACATATTACTGTAGCTTAAACACACATATAATACGTTACCCTGTGAAAATTTCTCCTGTATATTCGCAATAACATTTCTGTTCAACAATTGAACTAGTAATTAACAATTAGTTATAGTCGATTTAATACAATATTTTTACCTACCTAGAAATAATATTATAACTCGGTGTTTTAGAATGAATGAATAAAATTTTCTCCATATATTATTTCTAAACAAAAAGTCTTTCTTTATTACTTTTTTATTAATAAGAACAGGTGAGAATATATCTAGTTAGTTTAATCAGTTTAACAGGAAGAATTTAGTGAAGTTTAGTTCAATATAATTTTATAATAGGAGAGAAAACTTAAAATTCAGCTGAAGGTAACACACATTTTTTTATGTTCCAGAAGAGTAAAAAGCATTTTCACAAACACACCAAAATGAAATGTCAAGATGTCATCTCATATTTAGAGTAGAACTTTAATATGTCGGGGAAAAGTGGTTGCACCTTAAAACTTGAGTATAACTGAACTACTCCGAAAGTTTATGAACTGGTTAGGTAACGACGAACTGCGTACGATACAGGAAAATTTATTTGTTGATTTCAAAATACAACATGCTTTCATAAAATAACTTTTACTTCATTGGTACCAAAAAGTCTTTCTATATAAGAAACATATTTAAGATCTTATATGTTTTTAAAAAGTAATTTAAGTAATAACAACGTATCAATATCGTTCTTCAGTTAACATCTGAAACAAGCAAAGACAACATTTATTGCAGCTATAAAAACGGAAAACGCAATTTGTTTTATCAAATGTTAGTAAAATTAATAAAAGAAATGCTAAATAAATAATCTTTGTCCTTTACATAACAAAGGTATAAGGAAATACTATGTTTAAAATGAATATGAAATGAACTTAACTCCAATTGTTATTATCACATCTCATTCAGGGCCCGGGATATGTATATAGTGAATATTGTGATATTTGTATAAAGATTATAATTAACCACTACGGATATTTGTTTATTAATTAGAGTATTGAATTATGAAATTTTCAACGTAAATCCCTATATTTGATTATTACCCTTTATGAGGATTGGTTGATAAATCGTAAATACAATAATCTATATCACTATCATTAGATGGAAATAGAATTTATAATTGTTAATGTATGTTATTATCGTGCATAAAACATAGTCTTTCGTGAAACACATATGGAAAGTAAAATATAAAAGTGTTCAAGTTTAAAAGTCGGGATATCAATTGATATCCCGAAAGTTGCAGATTCGTTATCTGCTCGTCGTGATGAATTTAGCTTCCTATATTTTCTTACTTAAACTTTAGTTAAATCTACTCTAATGTTTGTTTTGGTTATAATTAAGTAAAAAAAAATGTGCCTGAAAGTTTATAAGCGCTTTTAATGTTAATTATGTTTCTTTAAATATTAATATTAATATAAACAAAAAACGTTGTGTTTCAAGAGTTTGCACTTTTTTTCCAAATCTCATAAATAATGAGTAATTGTTTCATTTCATTCATTTAAATTTTAAAACTCCAGCTAATTTTTACTGATGAATTATAAAATTAAAAACAAAACACGCCATTAGGAACAAATTTACCCGCTTCAAAAAGTTTTCTGATAAGATAAAACATTATCTGTGGCTCAAAAGTGCCGGAAGTGACGTTTATATCAATTTTTAATCAAAGATCTAAATAAATCATACATACCGACAATTAACCTCAAATCTATAAATGCACGCAAAACAGTTTTATCACTTATATACAATAAATATATACTCGTTTAGATAGTCTCATAAATTATTATTAGTAAATACTGATTACAAACTTTTCAACAGGCCTTATAGTCCAGTCATTATAGTAAGTTCACCTCGGAATTCGAGATACCCAGCTGTAAGTCTGTAAATAGTTGTATATTGACACCCTAAAAGTTGTCTCAAAACCTACATATGGTAGGGTGTAAGCAACTATTAAATTTAGAGGTCAAAAATTACAAAAATCGGTTTTTTTGCGCTTTTTTTGGAAATATCTCATTTCCTATGGGTTTTTTTCTATTTGTATTTATTATCAATATTGTAGACTACTAAATTCTCTACAAATTTTGTTTCAAATTTTTTTTTATACGGTGTACCGTTTTTGAGATAGAGGGCGGAGAGCGCGCGGCCACCGCATCACTTCAGGTCAACCGGTGCCTCCGGTCGAAAACGCGCCATATATAGTTGATGAACTATCAATAAATCAATGATTATAAATATTTGTCAATTTTTATTAACTATTATATTATATTTTATCATTTTCTTCATGTATTAAATCTATATCTATTCAGTAATACTGATAAGCGGGCTTGCAATGCTCTTTAGCTTGTGGCCAATGTAATGGGCAAGCTTGTCTCAATGCTCAACCATATCAGAGCGACATTAAAGAAGATGGAACCTTTGATTCCGAAATCATGGAAGAACTTGAGACAAATGTCGTTAAGGACGATAATGAAGACCAGTTTGAAATTTACCAGCAGCCAGAAGACGACGATGAAGAGGAAGAAGATGTTTAAAATTATAAATTGTAGTTTTTGTACCCTTTATACCATTTTTTTACTTTCAATAAAAAATAATTTATGCAATGATATTTTTTAATAAAAAGATTAATTCATAATTCATTTGTTTTTTTTTCATCATGTAAGAAGTTATTAATATTAATTAGGTTAAAATTCAAATATAATTCTTATATTTTCATTAACAATTCTGCAATTACATGGACAGGTAAGTGTTGTTAAATAAATTAATACTGAATTAAAAGTAGATAAGTTAGGAAAAAATGATAAAATATAATATAATAGTTAATAAAAATTGACAAATATTTATAATCATTGATTTATTGATAGTTCATCAACTATATATGGCGCGTTTTCGACCGGAGGCACCGGTTGACCTGAAGTGATGCGGTGGCCGCGCGCTCTCCGCCCTCTATCTCAAAAACGGTACACCGTATAAAAAAAAATTTGAAACAAAATTTGTAGAGAATTTAGTAGTCTACAATATTGATAATAAATACAAATAGAAAAAAACCCATAGGAAATGAGATATTTCCAAAAAAAGCGCAAAAAACCGATTTTTGTAATTTTTGACCTTGAAATTTAATAGTTGCTTACACCCTACCATATGTAGGTTTTGAGACAACTTTTAGGCCTCGGCCTCGAATCTCGCGGGTAGCGGGGCGGCAGCGGCGGCGGCACGGAAACGCATACTATTCTCCAAACTAGCGGGCAGCGGGCACGGAGAAATGTATGCGTTTTCGTGCCGCCGCCGCTGCCGCCCCGCTACCCGCGAGATTCGAGGCCGAGGCCTTAGGGTGTCAATATACAACTATTTACAGACTTACAGCTGGGTATCTCGAATTCCGAGATTCTTACCTAATTTAAGCTTAAATGACTGGACTATTATGTATTACCAACTCGCAAACTTAACATTTTGTATCTAGAACATTTGATGGCCGGATGGAAGGAGCCGACGTAAATACGATCCAGTGACCCTGCACACTCCAGATCAAAACATCATTGGCACAGCAAATTTTGGTTTTCTATAATTTCTGGACATCGTTACACTTCTTTCATTTATTTAATTTTTCCCTGTATATTATATGGGTCAATTGAATATTGAAATTATTATAAGTTCTCATTTAAAATGACAAACTTATATGTTATTTAAATGCATAATGAACATACATCACTGTACTTCAAAGTCGAAGTGTCGTAACTTAGAAACTTTGAAGTTATTTTCAAGTTAAAGCATGTGTTAGAAGTTATTAAACAAGCATAATTTATTTTACTTTTAAATTTTCTATAACAAGTTTGAACAGGTGTGACGTAATATATTTGGTTTTATAGGGCAAATTTCATCTCTGTTCGTCTGTAGAAGCAAAAGAAAAATAATATTTTTTGTATGTTTAATCACTGAGAGAATTTACAAAAATGTATAACACAATAATGTGTACTTATAGTTACCAAATTAAACATCTTTATTGGGCAATTTTTAAATGTGAATTAGAAAATTATTGCGTATTTTTAAAGCTCAAAGATTATAATTGATTTTTTTGTGTGTTTTAAAATAATTTATTCGAAATTCCAGTGTCTTTTATTTTATTTGAAGTATCAACACTTTCAATAACGACAATATTTCTCGAGTAATTTTTTTTTTATTTTCCCCTTCAATGATAAAAGGCCATATATTAATGGTTTATATCAAGTTAAGTTATTGCCATATTCTCCTGAACTATTTTTGATATAAATATTCTGTTAAAAACATCTCGCCAATAAATTTGAATAAATTAAATTTTGAACAAGTGATTGCCTTTTTTGACCGTAGAGTAGGTACATAAAACTTAAACATAATAAATTAATTTTTTTCAGAAAATTGTTACTACGTCATGTGTATCTTTTAAGGAATAAATTCAGTCAATTTAAATTCCGCCCATGGACATTTAAACATAAACTTTAATTCATGGCAACACTGCATCATACATTAGTATGTACCTATATTATTTTCCTTGTAATTGACAGACAGCCTTCAGAGTAACATTAGCCTTAATCATTGTCAATCTTGGTTCCTTTTATTCTATAAGTTTTGTCAGTAGTAAGCAAACAAAAGACAAATTAATGTAGCTTATTGCAAAAAGAGAACCCTACTTTTCCCGTCATGTCAATGACACTCGCTCCAGTTTCAGTAAAACCTCTAATCCTTAACGTATCCAATTATGAAAATATAACTTTTACAAATAAAAAGTTGGTTTGTGAAAAAAAAAGTTTGTTTATAAAATATGCCATATAAAATCTTGTTGTTATACTTTAATTTATATAATAAACCTAGTTTACGCCGAAAATGTGGTTCAACTACTTTAAATGTTACAGAGTATACAGTAATTAATTTATAATACATTATATAAACTATATGTCATATTCAATAGATTAATAGAAAGCAGGATTTCGGTTGTAGGGCCCTTTTTAAATAAATACTTTGAATTGAATGAATGTTTTAGTATGACATTTATTTTTAAGAAACATAGAGACCATAAGGGAATCTGGAATTGATTTATTTTAATATTTATTTATTTATATAGTTAAGCATTCTGTCGAGGTGTAAAACACCTGTGTATTGAGATAGTAAAAAAATATATTATAGTTTTATAATACATAGCTTTTGTACAAAAATTATGTTAATAATATAATACAAAAAGATTATAACTACAAAAGGGAATATTTTTTTAAGGAATGAAATATAAAGCTATATAATTTGCAATCAAACTCGCATTTCCTAATACATTTTAAGTACATATACCTTTAAGGTTTCTTATCCAGTAACTTAACTTCTTTTATGAAATTTTATAACAATCAATAGCTTTCATATCATAAAAGAGTTTGCTATAATGTTAATTGCTACATAATAATAATTCAGTGTAATAATAGTTTTATTAGGTTTTGGTACAACTTGTAACTTACATCTTGTATTTGTTTTTAATAGTACAGGTTTTTACATTCTTAGTAGTAAGTTAATGTATTTATTATATGTGAGTCTTCTTACACACCTCCCTATGCAACAATGCAATAGTTATTATACTTACAAACAGGTCATGATTCTTGAATATTGAGTACCTGATTAATATTATAAAAAATAAAGGTAAAATAGTTAAGCTGCTGTGTATGTAGCTGCCAAATGAATAAATGTAGATTTACCACATTAACAGATAGTTCGTTTCCTGTAAGCCAATTATTAAATACTAGAAGACCTGGCAAACTTCGTATCGCCCGATAATCAAGAAATATCTATTAGGTTTTTTTATTTATATTTTTGGAGTTTACCTGTAAGCCATAAATCTCGCGACAGAATAATTGACATATTAGTTAGTTGTCAAATCTAATGTCAAAAAAACGTTTGTATGGGAAATAGAAAAGGGCTGTATTTATAGTTTTCCCAGTAATGAATCAATTTTTTTCAGCTTTTATACCTTCCCTGAACCTCCACGAACATTTCAAGACAAAGATAAGATAAATCCGTTCAGCTGTTCTCCAGTTTTAGCGAGACTAAGGAACAGCAATCCATTTTTATATATATAACGGGTGTCCCAACAAGAACGCAATTTTTAACTTTGGCTTCATTTTAAGTGAAATTGTTTGACATTTGAACAATTGTTATTATTTGCTTGTAGAAGGTACAAGGTTTGTAAAAATGGAGCGCTACACGAATGAACAACGCATTTTCATTGTAAAATTGTTTTACCAAAATGGTGAAAGTTTTGCGGCTACAGTTCGCAAATTACTCAAAAAGAGTCAACTGTAAAGAGATTAATGAATAAATTTGCCGAAACTGAGTCTGTTAGTGATGTAAAGACAACAACAACAACGCAAACAGTTAATGGTGTTCGATATCGTGAAATGATTACCAGTTTTTTCTTGCCTAGAATCGAAGAAATGAATATGGACTGCATGTGGTTTCAACAAGTCGGCGTCATACAGCCAGAGAAACAATTCAATTGCTGCATCAGTCATTTCCTGGTCGTGTTATTTCCCGTTTTGGAGACCAGAATAGGCCGCCTAGATCGTGCGATTTTTTTAGACCTAGACCTTTAGATTATTTTCTTTGGGGTTTTTTGAAGTCGATGGTTCACGCGAATAAGCCGACGACGACTCAAGCCTTAAAAGAGGAAATTGGACGCTGTATTAATGAAATACGGCAGTATTTATGCAAAACGGTCCTAGAAAATTTCATTCAAAGTTCGCGCGTGTGCCTGCAAAGCCGCGGCGGCCATCTGCACGATATCTTGTTCCATACATAATCTCATTCTATCTACTTTACGATATCATAAAGTTTCACGATATTTTTTTTTATATCAGTGTTTTATTTAAAATTTAAAAATTGCGTTCTAGTTGGGACACCCTATAGAAGATATTGTCATTGTTTTGTTGAGATTGAGAAGTTATGAAAAATTGAATGTGTTTATTTTAAATATGGGTAATACTTATATTGTTCTTTATAACCACGCATGTAATAAAAAAAATTAAATAGCTTTTTTAAAATAATATTTAAATAATTGTGACATAATTTATTACTTTATTTGAAGAGCACCACCAGTTATAACAATCTGACCCGAAAAATCTTTATATTTTAGAAATCATTTTACTGTAACTTTTTTTTTCTTATTTTATAACACAAATTAAAGTAAAAATATAGACGGAGGAGAAAGAGGAGGAGGAATTTAAATAAAAGGTATTCCAATTCAGGAGTAGTGTTAGTAATAAGTGTCGCATTATTTTAAATGATCATCAAAAGTTTTAAAAACATTTACTAGGGCTGAAATAAAGCAATACCTATAAAACTTTTTTATGTGTAGTACAAGGTTATTTTAATTAGCCCATCAGAGCCCACTGCTGAGTAAAGGCCTCTTTCTCTTATGGAGAAGGTTTGAGCATTAATCACCACTCTTGCACAAGACGGGTTGGTGATATCAAATTTATAATTGTGAAATTATTAGCCCAGGTTTCCTCACGATGTTTTCCTTCATCGTCTTCAGTAAGTACATATGACTCGGAAAAATCACATTGGTACTTGCCAGGATGGAACCCGCGCCCTCGACAACGTTATTTTAGTCAAAACTTTAGTAAGCAATATTTTCAAACCATTATTTATTAGCACTTCTACTTCTTAATATAAACCGATATACTGTGTAATAAATAAACAAGTTAATAAAACTTTATAGGACCAAAATTCATTGCGCTTAGTGTATCCTTAATAGTCAATAATAATAATAATAATATTTATTTGCTCCGAATGTAGGTACATAATATAGGTGTATATAATAGAATCTAGTATAAGTTCCAGTACATTCTAGCTTAAGGCATGCAAATGTTAGGCTTAAATTATAAATTCAAATTAACCATTAAATTAAAATTAGAAATTAAATAACAATACAAATATAAGGCATAAATTATAAATTTAAATTAACGTTTAAATTAAAATTAGAAATTAAAATTAAACAATGCAACTATAATTATAAATTCGTATTAATCTAAATTAACAATGATAGATAGATACATGATTAAGTTGTATATTTTATTCATTTTTTATTCATCAATTTATTACAATATTATGTTTCGTCTATTAGGTAATCATTTATTGAGTAATAACATTTGTTGACTAGAAGGGAAAACAAAAGTTTTTTAAATTTTACACAAGTTAAGTCTTTTATTTCGTTAGGTAATTTATTGTCAAATATGTAATGTAAGTCCTATATGTAATATAATGTAAAAAAATTAAACGAAAAAATCCTTACACTTCGTGCGATGTGAGACCTATTTATTGCAGAACAAAACAAAGTACTACTTCTTTGCAGGTTATATAACTGTCTACACAAAGTATTGCGTACGGCTTTACCATATGTCTATTAATTATAGTCATCTCACACTATTTTTTTGCTTTTAAATACGTAAAATGCCGTTCCTTCAAAAACTGATTATTTTGTAGATTCAAATTTGTATTGTTTTCACATACTTCATATATTTATTTCTGAAAACAGTCAGTTACATTTGATATTTAATGAAATTATTATCGTGGTTATTAATTACATTAAACATAATATTGAAAATTGCTATTAGTAGTAATTCAGTTAATACTTTAACATAATATACGTATAGAAAATATTGTTGTCGAGGGAAAAGATGATTATTTGGAAAGCAATAAATGGTTTAAGCGGAAAAGTTTATAAAATTGAACGAAACACAAAAAAGTAAATCGGTGCGAGCAAATTGTCAGAGGAAGCTTTTAGTAAAATATTGTATAGGTGTTTTTTATCTGATTTATTTTCTGTAAAATTGTATAAGCTTTATACATTTATATATAAAGTAATATTTTAAGATTGATGAATTTTTTTTAATTTAAAAATCGTTTATTCTAATTCATAAATAATTATACTGTATTATAACAATACATATGTAAATATTAAGTCACATAATTATAAATTTTGCAAAAAATGTAGATCCCTCTATAACTATAAGTTTAAAAACAATACGCATGTAAATAACAGAGATGTTATTCAGCTCCAGAGCGGGGAATTAGGCGTTGAACACTTTATAAACCTGTTATTGTTATACTATATAATACTATTTTAATGAAAACGTTATAAAATTCAACTTAAAACTAACAATCTTAATTTTCTCTTAGACTTTTTCACTTAGAGTGTGATGAGAATCTTAAGCTATTTCTGTAATATTTATGTTTATTTGTTTATGAAACTAAAAAAATAAGACATTGCAGCTGAACATATAACTAACTATATTGCTTAAGAAAGGGATTTTATTTATTAAAATGAATGATTTAATGTTATTTTATACCTCACAGTAACTTATAAGGAATTATAAATTGAAGCAATCTTTGAAGCTTTTTTATAAAACGTATTTCAATGTTACAAACATCAAATGATTGTTCTGGATTTGAAAATGTTTTAGTCAGTACAGGGTTTTCAACCATAAGTAAGGATAATCTAACACGACTGGTTTTTAAAACACAGTCATAAGTGACACATGCCATCACTTTGAACAATCGACGATAAAAAGTTTATGCATAGTACATGCAGTATGCAAAATTTGCAATTCAATTTCTATTTATAAGTATTAATGCCTTTATTTATCATATTTTTTTTAGCATGAAAAGTTTAAAAAAGTATAGCAATTTAGTCATTACACTAAAAATAGAGGTAATTATTGGAATATCCGGATATGTCTCAAATAATGTTATCTAAGATTTTCACGTGTACACGTTTAAATGAAACTAATTTGTTTGTCTGATACGCATTTTCTATTATTTTTAAACGTTCTCGACGCTTCGACTACTTTTCAGGAACTATCTCGTTTCCAAATATCTCGTGTGCATCAAATTACTGCCAACTCAAGCGTGTCATCCTCCATCTCGTTGCTTTGTAGTCGCTGGAGAAGATTAGAATTAGAGCGAGCATTATGTATTATAGCATGTCGTTATACGATAGCATCAGTCTTTTCTGTCATAGCAATGGAAAGTTACGCCAATACGATTACAAATGCAAAGCGACTTGCAATGTAACTATTCCATTATTCACTTAGATTGAATCATCATTTTAAGCTGCCAGATAGAGAGACAAGCATACCGTCCCAAAATATTTGACTCAAACAATAGTGCATAAGTAAAGATAGTTTTTACAACAGAAAGAAAGGTTTTATATAAACAGGTTTTATGTTAATAGTTATCGTAGGCAAATTGTAAGCTTTAGAAAAAAATTGTGGACTATTATCAAGTCTCTACATAAATTAAATTTGGTTTTGTCAAAAGTATTCTTAATAAAAAACCTAATTAGAGGAATGGAAATACTTTGTAAACTTATAAAAATATAGTGGATATTTCTTTATTCAAAAAGAAATAATGAAGCGTAGCTGAAAAACAATATTACTATATATATGTATATGACTCTCTGTTGGCAAATTTTCAAACAGACGTTGAGAAGTTTATGTCGAAGGAATATAGTATTCTGAAATGTTGTTAAGAATAAACGAAGCCTAATTATTTATATTACTTTTCAATAATTTGTGATTATTTCAGTAAATTTTAGAGGATTTAAATAACAGGATTTGTATTTTATTGCTACTTATGTAATATATTACCCTTAATTTCCATAGTATACATATTTTTGTTTTACTAAATATATCAAATTTAATTATTATAAATTATTTCAGCAGCAGCATAAATTCTATACACTTTTAATTTAGTCTTTAAAATTAGTTACAAAAGTTATCCGAAGAGATAAATATTCTTTTCCCGATGATTTGCTCAAATTCCTTCAAACTTTCTGATTGACTTCAAGCCGGGGTAATTTGAAGTTAAATAAGTTTCGTGTTTTTTTTTCACGAACTGTTTTATTTAAAAACGAATAGACCGAAATTGTAAAAAATTTGTTTCACTTTCATATGTACTTAAAATACATTTCGTGTATTAATTTTTTCTTTATTATTGCAAATTTGTTTTAATGAATCTGAATACATAAATAAGTGAGATTAAAATAGAAGAAAGTGAAGAAGAATAATTTCAAGTTGTATTTTTTATTGATTAGAATTTAGAACGTTTCCTTGTTATAATAATTTTAAAATTTAGGTTTTTGATGTTCCTTTATTGTGTACATTATTGTTGTTAAATTTAATATTTGCAATAACACTTAACATTGTAGTCTTTTGCATCAAATGGAGTATACATTTCGTTAGATAAAAACAGTTTCAATATTTCTCTCAACGTTCAAGTAATTAAATACCAAAGATTGCATAATGCCTATCAAGACATTTAATTGTCTATCAAGACATTTAAGCTATTATTTCAAAGTTCAAGTGCTGGAAGCGATTAAGGACAAGGAATTGAATGTAAAAGTTTCAAATCTAATAATAACCTAAATCTGAAATACCGAATGCTTAAAGTTACTTAGTTAACCGAATCTGAACTTTTGACAATGACAAATCGTCATCTATCCCGAGATTTAGGACTAAAACGACTTTGTAGAGTATTATTATTTACACCAAAAACATGGCAACGTTCATCGAAAAAGAAATAAAAAAGTATATAAGATTAAAATATCTGTAATTCAAACATTTATCTTTTGTAAGTAAATGCTTCTTTTTAAATAGAAGTAAGTCAAATTTCATTAAAGTACTCACAACCTTGTGTGTCCAGAGACAGGATAAGTGATACTATTTCATCTCGATTTCCTTTCTCTCTCTGTTTTCTTATATCTCTCCTTCTCTAATAATGTTGAAACTTGTTTACATTATATTTTGTATTTGTCGGGGATCGGGGAAAGAAAACAAACGGTTCAAAGCATGATGAGGAAACCTTAAATTATAAGTTTCAAATTACCACTCCACCTTGGGCAAGCGTGGTATTTAATGCTCTAGCCTACTCCATGTCATAAGAGGCCTTTGCTCAGTAGTGGCTTGCGATAAGTTGATGATGATGAAAACAATTAATTAGTCCTACCTTAATTGTTGGAAAGAATAATATAAAAATTTAAGTCACATGAATTAAGATATAACACGAAGTAATCACAATACGACACGTTGCATTGGTTAAGAATGTTCTTCAAATTAAAATGTTAATATTTGTAAAGTAAATAGTTACTTACTTGATACAGACGTTTCTATGTTAATTAATAATAGTCAGATAGTACGCTCACAGTAACATCTCAAAGGTTAATTGTTAAATATGCTTGTAAATTATGTTTCATTAGTGTGCAATATAATTATTATCAACAAGAAAAATTAAATAATGATAATAAATTTTGAGAGCTTTGCGACCACAACTGCTATAAGAAAATAACACAAGAAAATTGTTTTTTTTTCAAGTATAATAAAGTTTTAAAAGTTAGAAAAGTCATAAAATAGAATAATTTGTTGTTAATTAATATCATATTCGTAGAAATATATTTATTAAAAATTACCGTGTCCTTTTAATCCTATTTGTGTAAAAATAATTATCAATGGATAAGTTTACAGTAACATATTTTTGATTTCGAAGAATTATAGTACAAAAATCATACTATCTGTATATTCTGAGGTAAATATTTTTCGATTTACTGGCACTGGCTGATAAATTGAGATTTATTTACAAAATGACTGAAAGGTTAAGACCACAAGGTATAATCCTTTTAGGCACTTATACTTAGGACCTTTTAGGCACAATCATAAGTATCCCGAATGTTAAATATTTATATATAATATTTATGCTAGTTTATTGTTAACGTGAACAAGGAATAGGTTGTTACTTGAGTTACTATTTAAACCTTGAACAAACTACTCGGTGCTATAACTTGGTCCTTAATGGGAGCCTGTCGCAGGTAGTTGACGGAAACGGCTAAATTGATAAAGTTGTTTATACCTTCCTCGAATAAATTTAATTTATGTACTATATATCATTATGCTATAAACTGTTGTCAAAATGTAAAGGAAGATTAATTTTAAGCAAATTTTTCATTGCAACTCATATACATATAATGCCATTTAACACTTGAATTCAATATAAAACAATTATTTGAACAAGCATTATTTCATTATCATATTTCAACTTTAATCTAAACAGACAATATTATAAGTAGGAATGTTCAATTTATAGATGTACTATTTGAAAATATTCTTTGGTATAGTTTCGATATCACAAAATATAGTGATATTCCTTAGTTTTGAATGCTTATCAAATTTGTAATTAATGGAAATTAAATATGCTCGTAGTAAGTTTCGAAAATATGTTGTATACAGTAATTTTCATCCGTTAACATGTTAAAATCTTAGAATGTTTACAAGTTTTATAAACAAACTAGAAGGCCTAAATATCTGTTAGAATGATTGACATATTAGTTAGTTATCGAATCTAATGTCAAAAAAAAAACGTTTGTTTGGGAAATGGAAAAGGGCTGTTTTTAGGGTTTTCCCGGAAATGAATAAATTTTTTTCAGCTTTTAAACCTTCCCTGAACCTAAACAAACATTTCAAGACTAAGATAAGATAAATCCGTTCAGCCGTTCTCGAGTTTTAGTGAGACTTAAGAACAGCAATTCATTTTTATATATATAGATTAGAACTAAAACATACTGTAGTTGAAAATAATAAGAAAATATTATTACATTAGTTGCGGCATGATTCATAAATTATAATATCAAAGGATTCAATTGAGTATAATATTATGATATATTTTTTTTTCATAAAAGAGACATAGATTTTTAGTCAATTTAATTACTAAGAACTAACATGACTATTATACTATGTATGTATTTTTTTCACATTAGGCCCATAATTTCAATTCAATATAATATACATCTCAAGAAATACGACGTAGTTATGGAAGCCTAAAAGAGCTATATGCATATATTGTGCTTACGCCAACTTTTTTCAGTATTGTTAGGAAGCTTCGAATGTGACAAGGGAATTTAAGTTCTCTTATGTAACGTTGACTAATTTAAGGGATTTAAATTATATTACAAGTTTATTATCGTCCAAATACTAGTTATCATATTCATTGAATATTAAAACTATTATATAAAACAAGTATTTCTTTTAATTTTGAGTTTACTATCAAAAATAAAATTAGTTTGCATAGCAACGAATTGAACAGGAAATGTCTGTGTTTCTAGAATTTACAACTTCTCTCCCAATTCATAAATCTAAGAAAATTATTTAATCTTGTTGAAAGAAAAACTTTATCCCTGTATAACGAATAATCCATAAACACGAAAACACAAAACAGGTAATTAAGAACAAAATTGTCACTTTAGAAGATTTCCTCTTTCATTAACAAGAGAGATTACCTTCAATCACCTTGATTATTTTGGTATATTATTATTATTCTCTGAGGACGATGATTTCTATAATATTTTAATAAAATATAATAACAAAACTTAAATCATTGTATTCATTCATTAGAATAGTATATTTTTTAACAGTTAACATAATATTACTAGTGAGAAGCGTCTTGATGAGGTTTGAAACATTGAAAACATTGTTTATATCATATGACAAAGTTAATTCTTATCGGTATAAAGTTAGATGTCAGTGATAAATTCCTACAACTTTGGAAACACTTTGTGGTTTGAAAAAGTTTTGTGTTCTATCTTGATACATACATTTTGTGTTCTATATATTAAGTAATAAGTGAATATCGCCGGGGCAAAATCTTTGTATGGGTAAAATATAATGACTGAGCGGAACGAACACCAAGCCGTGTGAACCAGAAGATTTCACATACCACACGAGCAATAGAATGCATTGTCATCCAAACATCGGGGCAATCATGTAGTCTTAGGTATAGGTTATAACTTGTATGTTATTTAATATATAATTTTTATTATAATATATATATCGGCGCTACCAGCTTTAATAACGGATGCGACTTGAAAATAATTAGAGGCTTCCATCAATTCTTATTAAACCTCATTAGTATTTATGATTATTGTTAAAAGTAAAACGAAATCAAAAGAGAATAGAATTATGTTTAAATCAAAAATATGACGTCTGGACTCACGACGGCGGACTCCAGAATTGAGAATTCAGCATTGATAATTCAGAGTTCAGTGAGTGTGTATCATTGAAGTAGGTTAATATGAAGAATCTTTGAGAAATACAAGAGCATTAAGATCAATTGCAGTTTCATTTTAAAATATCATCGCATGCTCTAGAAGAAGTGATATTGGTAACGTCAGCGAGGCTGGCGTCTCTCTATTTTAAAACAACGAATATGTAATAAATCCGATATCAGAAGTGGGATCGCTCTCGTGATCATGCCGGTCTTATAAATCCTATCCAGCTGAAGAAAATAACCATGTGGAGAACTTGCGTACTGAAGAACGCTACAAGAGAATTTTTTTCATGCCATTCATTGATGTCAATAATGCAGAGCGTGTGCAAACGTTTACTACAAATAAATCAAGGGATAATATTAAAATTACTAAGAAGATCATTTTTATCATCGTTTGACCCCGGTGGTAGTGTGTGTCTTCGGGAATGGTGTCAACACATCTATATGGCTATAAATACGTAGTAAATCAGGAACCATGATTCTCAAATGAAAATGAAATCTTTAAAAGGAGTGAGCTCAAATATGTGAATACGATTGGTTACAACATTTACGTAAGAAGCCACGTAGTATGGATATTAAGCGGAGATATTATGCGACGATGTGGCGCTATAACTGAGGCAAGACGGGCACGTTCTAACTGAAGGTTGAGGCCATAGCGGGCTTGACCAAATACTAATACACATCCTGAGTTTTCAGATACCAGCTCCTCTCAACAATTAAAAGAACCTGGCGCGCCGAAGGAAATGATTACTCCTAGTTGCTTCAAGTATGGTCAACGAGGCTACTTCGCGCTGCGCTGCCACAGTGTTGAATTCAAAGCCAATTAAGCATGGACCGAACGATGCGTGAATATCTGTTCCGTCCAGATATGGTTCAGCTCTGGAGTGAAACCGGTGAGAGGTTTTCATGTTGCTTCGACTCGGGTACCGAATGTTCTTTAATGAAATAAAAAAAAAAAAAAAATTCTTGAAAGATAGATTTCTAAGTAAAGCGCAATATAATAATACAATTGCATTAGAAAGTGTAAGTAACGCTCGCATTAAATGTTATATCTAAATTCTTTAAACAATTTAAGAGTGATTCAGTAAAGTGAGTTTTCCATGTTGTGAATTCATGTATTTTCAACGACGTTATGATTAGACAGGATCTGCTTACATTAGGGTATTCTATAGGGATTAAAAATAATGTCTCATTCTTAAAACAAACAAGATTGGAACTGAAAAATCATTTGAATAATGTCATAGAGAGAATTAAATAATAAGAATACGGTGTCTGATAGATATCCTTTGCCACTTATTTCGAATCAAAAATGCTTTCATTTCGCCGCGACAACAAACCATTGGTTGAAGGCTAAACAAGATATAGATAACGAAATTAATTTTATTATCACGAAACTAGAGGCAACCTATTTTAATAGTGATATCTTTAAAACTTACGAGATAAGACGCGCTCTTCTTTTTCGGAAATAATGAGAGCTCTATGTTGCCTTTAGTGTGTAGGGAATTTCCGTGAGCTGATCTCGTGTCCATGGTGTATTCTCAAGAGAATCTGTACCATGAGATTCTGTAGGGAAGCCTTGTGGAGCCGTGAGGAGACAAGTATTACACCATAGATCTGGAGAGCGTGACCTCTGAGCTAATCACGAGTTACCCTTAAGCTAACCACGGGTCCTTGATGTATCCGAAAGAGAACCATGAGATTACGTAGGGATGCCTTGTGGAACCGTGAGAAGACAAGTCTACGCCACAGATGTGGAGAGCGTACCTCTGAGCTACTCACGTATTACCCTTGAGCTAACCACAGATCCTTGCTGTATCCTTGAGAATACCATGAGATGACGAAGAGCGGCCTTGGGAAACTATGAGTAAATATGAAGTCACTCAATCTATAAGAAGTTACATGATTTTGATATCAAACAGCCGGCGCCAAGGCTTTATTTATAATCGACTGTAGACATACCCTTCACAGTAATATTAACACGTCGGTCAACACACACAGCAGTGCCACTAAAAAACGATGTTATATTTCAAATGATAGCATAATTGACTCTAAATTTCTAATCAAATACACCTATTGCGAGTACAGCTAAGTTTTGTTCCATTTCCATTGCTAACCGAGGTCAAACGTTTCAATCATGTTGTCGACGGGAAAAGGATATCACGCCGAATTTAAATTTAATATCAATTGGTAAATTTAATCTTAATAAAATGCATAATTTCAGGGGTGCGTTATACAAGAATCAATGGCAAATAACATCTCCGGGAATAGAAAACAAATCAGTCAACTATTTGCGAGGATTGAGGCCGGGCTCTATTATTAATATAAATAGTTTTGTGATTACAGGCTTTAGCGTACATCTGACAAATTTAGTATCCTTGCCGATGTTATGAACATACGAATTCAATCCGGCTTTAACAGTTTAGATTACAATTTGACAATCCGTCCGTGGATATCGAAGCAACACATTTAAAACAGGATGGTCGAGGCGGAGAGAAGATAAAAAGTTGGATTTTAGAGATTTCGAGCTAAAATTTAAATAATTTCAGAATGGAGATTTAATATTAAAAAAAATATCACGGAAAAAGTAATAGAAACCGAGGAACACTTTGAAATGTGATTCGTGACCAGCCAGACGAAGTTCCACTGGAGTGACGAGAGAGTATAAGTAAACGAGCAGCAAGGTAGACTGTTCGACTACCTAATAGTTATCCGGTGAGCGTATTTCATTTTGTTCAATTTACTTCATTTCAAACGCATTACATATTTCGTAGATAGAAGTGTGATTTTGAAACACTTACTTTGAGATATATTACTATAAAATTATTAAATTATTATTATTACTATAAAAGATGCCTTTGATGGCGGATCCGAACCATAACAAAATAATAATAATAATAAAATGGTTAATAAAATAAAATTGTTGTAGACGGGTGGAGACGTCTTACGACAAATAAATAAAAACAAAATGTTGTAGGCGGGCGGAGACGTCCTATGACAAATAAATAAAAAAAAAATGTTGTAGGCGGGCGGAGACGTCCTATGACAAATATGTTATGAATGTTCGTGTGATGCCCCCAAAGCCATGAAGCTTAGATAATTGGACGTGATATTATGACCATCTCAAAGTTGTGTTGTAGTAAACAACGTTACCCATACGATTAAAAAAAAAAAATTTTTGATATTCATAATTGTAACAATATAAAGTTATCTAGGTGTACTGTGGAAGTACCTAGACTACAAAAGCATTTATCTTTTATCACAGAGCAAACATCAGTATGACCGTATCGGCATGACTTCGGAAGATGAAGCATCAATTCTTGATCCTGTCCCATCTACTTTACGAGACGCGCGACTGGTCCAAGAACGTAACGAAAACCAACCAAGAAAGAACACATAACCAGGCAGGTGCAGAGCACGCACCGCCTGTCAGAATGGCCGTATCGGCGCTACCAGCTTTAATAACGGATGCGACTTGAAAATAATTAGAGGCTTCCATCAATTCTTATTAAACCTCATTAGTATTTATGATTATTGTTAAAAGTAAAACGAAATCAAAAGAGAATAGAATTATGTTTAAATCAAAAATATGACGTCTGGACTCACGACGGCGGACTCCAGAATTGAGAATTCAGCATTGATAATTCAGAGTTCAGTGAGTGTGTATCATTGAAGTAGGTTAATATGAAGAATCTTTGAGAAATACAGGAGTATTAAGAACAATTGCAGTTTCATTTTAAAATATCATCGAATGCTCTAGAAGAAGTGATATTTGTTACGTCAGCGAGGCTGGCGTCCCTCTCTTTAAAAACAACGAATCTGTATTAAATCTGATATATACATATAAGTAAGTTTCGTAGTTTTCCTGGAACCTCCGTTTGAACGCCTACGTAATTACGAGTATCTAAACTAGCTTCGTCTATATTCTACTTTTAAATGTCCTTTTCGATAGTTAACTTAACTCTTATTTTAGTTTTGCCATCTTTCAACATAATAAATGTCAAAAATATTTTTACCTTTTTGTATATGAAAATGAAAACATGTTCACTCTATAATTTTGTAAAATATTTTTGTTATTGAATAACATGTACATATTGACATAATGCACGTCGTTTATTACGTTTCCTAGTTCTACTTACTTTTTTACATATTGTCATAATGAATATTGCTTAGTTTAAATAACACACGTTACGATTATTTACTAATTCAAACATAATGTTATTTATGTCGTCGATAATCATCAAGCTGAGTAGAAACCACCTTTAATGGGGGAACTTTTAATATATTGTAAATGATATTTTGTTATAAATTGATATAGATTTGTTTTAAAGTGCATTGTTTTAATTGTTAGTATGTGACTTAACATTATTATATTCGAAAATGACGTCTTTAAAAAGATCCTCTAATTAAAATATCTGTCACATAAAATAAGTATTACATTAAAATGAGCACAGATTGTAGAGTGGATTCTACCTCAAATTGAGTGAATTTTAATGATATGTAAGACTTTCGTGACTATTCAGATAAATAAAACTAATATTTTTGGTGTACTACGCACTTTTTATTATTTTAAAGTACATACTTCCAACGTTTCGGTTCTTTAATAGCAACCACGATTACCGTGAAAATATTAGTTTTATTAAAAGTGGTATACTTTACAAATCTTGGCCTAGACTGATGAGTGGTAGAGCCTAGCTGTGGTCAGTTACTACAGCTCGAACATGGGCTGGCTCGACCGGGGAAGTACCACCCTCTCGCAGAAAATCGGCGTAAAGTAGTATTTACAAGACTGCGTTTCGTCCGGTGAGTGAGAGAGCCGGTTGCCCTTTCCCTTTTCCCACCCTTTCCTTTTCCTCCCTTTCCCACCTTTTTCTCCCCCTTTTCCCCAATGAAGGGCGGCAACACATCCGCAAATCTACGTCGCGGATGTCTATGGGCGACGGTAACTACCTACCATCAAGTAGGCCGTCTGCTCGGTTGCCCCCTTTTCCCATAAAAAAAAACATTACAAATAAAGATATCTGTAATCAGATATTATTATCTTCTTAATTTAGTAAATTAATTGTTCGAATACCTATGTATTTCCGAAAATTAAGCTTTGCAAATGTACTTTGTGGTGCTGATTCTTTCTGTTTACTATGTGGTAATTTTAGATATAATTAATAAAGCCTACAATTACATTTATTCTTAGATTCATGTTGCAATCTTTTTATTAGTAACAAATTTCTATTGACCTATGTTTTAAATAATTATATTTTTAAATACTTCTGTTCTTGTAATATATGTATATAAACATCATCAATCGTAATATGTTCGAGTATATACATACAATATAAACAGTTCCCAACTCGGCAACTAATCCTGAACTGTATCTGAGATCATTAGGGGCTCGTCTGTTATACAAGACATTGTAATAGATGTGCCCAATGAAACACGAGTGATAGAAAACGGTACAAGGAAATCAAACATTTGTCATTTACAAGCGATGCTTACTTATTTATAGGATATCCTCTAAGTCAAATACACATTTAGTACAATCAGTATTATATAGTCGTCAAAACCTGGAAGTCACCAATTAAACCTAATCAGATAAATTATATGAAAAATATATTTAAGACTTGTTCTTCATAGTACAAGCGTTTTCATTATTTGTTAGCAGTATGACACACAAGCCTACTTTATAAACATTGCAACCTTTTGCTGTCCTCTATACAACAAGCTTTGTTTGTGGATAAACAAAGGGCATACGAATAAAGCTTATAATAAAAACGAGACCTTTACTTTTGCTACAATATTCACAGTCAACACTTGGTCCACTTTGAGTTAAGCCTGTGATCCCTATTATTTCCAATTACGAAAAGTAGTCATTGCAAACAAAAAGTTGGATACCAACGAAATATGAGGTATTTTGTAATATTTACCTTATATAAGAAAACTTCTTCAATATTTTTTATAAAAATGTGTTTCCTGAAGTAATCTTAAGTTAAATTGTTTCATTTTAAAATCATCTAAAATTAATACTACAAACCTGAAAATATCAACTAATTCATAAATAAATGATTCACTCATTTTCTGATAAATGATAATCTCGACATTTGTGGTATTTATAGCATTACAGACATCTATTACTCTATTATATTCAATTTATTTCTGAAATTCGGATAAAGGTACTGTTTTTACCGGTTTTTTATAATAAGGAAAACGGTAATATCACGTCTGTGGAAAGTGACGTGCGTACGGTTGGCCTGTAGTTAAGGCTACTGTAGACTCCGGACGAGAGCAGGTAATTACTACCAGAGGTATCACTAGCACGTTGGCGACCTTTTATACCACGTTATTTAAATTTTAAGTAAAAGTAACTTCATTTTTACATTTTCAAAGTTAATGTACCTATATATATAAAAAAGGATATTTTGGAGTCTTAATCTTACCGATTTATTGAAAGTATTTTTTGTTATAAATTCAATGTTCTAGAGTAAGATACACTCATAATAATATCACATAATAAAATGATTAGAATGATACTTACTCATTTTTAATGATTTTTTATTAAAATTTCATGGAATTCCATCAAAAGTTTAAATTTTTCACCCAAAACACAGTACGTATTAAAGCGGGTATAATTATAAATATTGGTTTGCTAGGTAATTAAGATGAAACTGGCAAAAAACTGAAGTGAAATATCTCGTGGTTCTATTTATTAAAGAAAGGGGCAAAAGTTACAACGAATGTAGTTTATATAACATAACAACGCAATATTTATATATACAGGGTGACTGGTGAATTACTATCGATACTTGACGACGTGATATTTGACGATCATATATGACAAAATAAAAATTAATATAACATAAATATTAATAAACTTCTAAGTAAAGTTAACCAAAAGTTATGTAATTAATTACGCACCGTGTGAACACCCTACAGATTAGGTATACACACACACACACATACGCGTGCGAAGGCGTGTTGTTGTATCAGCACGCCGCCGCAGGCGTCCACACTTGGAACACTTGGAACGTGTCAACACTTTATTTATTTATACGGAAATTTGGTCAAAAATTAAGTACCTATTTTTTTTACATAATTCGAATGAGAATCATGTACCGAGTATGCTCCTTAAATATTGATAGTAATTCACCAGTCACCCTGTATATGTATACGCTATATTGAGCAAGTCTCAATCACATTTTATTTGAAAATAAGGTGTTTAAAACAAAGCAGAGGTTGCGTTCAAAAATACATTTAAGCCATTTAAAAACTGGTCATGAATGGTTTGAAACGTAATCACAGTTAAATTCCCACGCTACGAATGTATTGTAACTAACTGGTACATTTTTTTAATAAACTCTTTTCTTAAGATGAAAATTCAAACCAGTTTTTGTCACCATCGGAGATCCATATGTGTTTGTCAAGTTTTTTGTACAATATGTTTGTAAAAGAAAACCCAAACAGTACCAAAATTGTATGGATTTTATGGATTTCAAAATGTGTATTAGCGGATACTAAAATATAATAATGCCTTTCTGTTATTCATGACGCTATTAAAACTGTAACTGACCTTTATTATTTTCTCCTTTGTCACTTATCTTGTTTTTGTTCTGTCATCATTAACATTTTAGTAATGAAATGGAAATGATACGATAGGGCTGTATATAGGTGTATACCGAAAGTATACCGAAATATGAAAGTCCCAAAATAATATGAAGCAATGATACCTGAGTAAGTATTCAATATTAATGTAAAGTAATGATCTGGAGACTGTATAAATAAGACTCAAGTAGAAGGAGTTGACGTTTGTTTACTTAAATAATTGGATCCAAAGTAAACCACTCAGATGTTAAATTTTGTATGTTATGGGAGTCGGACGAAGACGTGCGGCATAATTGAATAATTTGTTAATTTTGCACCCTTCCTCGAAAAGACATAATTTTGTTCTTTACTTCAACTATAATAACTTGTTTATTACATGTAATTTCAATTTTCTAATCAGTACATATTGTTTGTCACAATTGTTTATAAACATGTACGTTTTGAACAAATTTTTATACACTTTATGCGTGTAATACAGTGTTTTCACACTAAATATTGCATAGTGCATTTATTCATAGAATTTTTAGTTAGGATGTCAGTAGAAATTTATATTTTAGAAGTGATGAAAACAATTGCGGGAACAACAGTATATGATCATTGTGTTTAATTTATGCCTCGTAAGAGGAAGAGGTACTTAGAAAATTATGCATTGCACCCAAAATTTTGTGCTTGTCACAATTTTAATTGCGTATCGAAAATATTTTTCAATAATCTTGAATACTAATTTTGTGGACAAATTTTCTATAATACATGTTATTTATTTAATCTATATGCATAACAATTGTTTCTCAGTCATTGCTATCATTTATTGCAACGAGATTTTGATGTTATATTTAATTTTAAATTAAAATTGCATTTAATTGGTATAGTATTGCACTTTATTCAAGGTTAGTTTCGGGGATTCAGTATCGTTGCACATATTTCGCGTACTACATCAAACAGCGTATTTAAATAAATTAATTGTCACTTTTCGGGGAAGGTGAGCAAAATACTCAAAACCACAGGATGCTACGAGCTTTGCAGACGTACCGAATGGAATTGTGATCATCAATTTTGTTTTAATAGCTCATATCGTAATGAATTTCTAGGATCCAGTTAATCTGGGGTATTATTGCCTTTAGTCTTTGTCACTTTTTTAATTTTCCAGAGATTTATTGGTTTAAGCATTCTAACTGAATTTAAAAAGAAAGTCGGTTGATAAAATCCCAGATCAGTCGATGGATCTTTTTGTATTCTACTCGTATTCCGACATTTTCACTACTATTCATTGAATTTATATTTTAAAAAAAGATTTGTAATTAAGTGAAAGGTGACAATACTGTCAGAAAATATTTATCTTAATATCCTCCTGCTTCTATGCAATTGTTTTTAATTATTCTCTGTATTGTATGACTAAATTTGTAGTCTTTACTATGCTAATGATTATATATGTACATATGTACTTATCTGAATGAAATTCATTGAAGATTTCATAATGTTGCCACTACTATTTTAAATTGATATGTATCCTAAAATAATAAGATACAATTTTTTAATTGTATGGTGTAATTTGCTAGTTGAGAATATCACCTACAGCTGTAATTTCGTATTTCAAAGTTTACCATAAATATATCATTTTTTTATTTATAATATTAATTATTAAATTTTAATAAATTATAAAAATTCTTAACAGAAAGTGTGCTAAGGTTGCATGCAATATTGAATGGCTATGAAAACAGTAGTGTATTAGTGTAATGAAATGCATGAAAACGTTTGTAATAAAAATTTTACTGTTAAAATTCAGGGACAGTCGTTTCCATAAATTAGAATTTCGTAAAAATCATTTGATGGTAGTTAAAGCTTTTATAACATATTGCTTTATTACAGTACAAAAATATAGTTTCAGTAAAGAGATCAACAGTTTTTATAGATAAATTCAAAAAAGTAACCAAATTTCTCATCCTATGCTGTATCTTCACCATTTGAAGAAATATACATAAAGTGTGGTATGGGTTTACAAAACCATATTTCAACCAAAATCTTTAGCACTTCTTAGAAATTTAAATGAAAATTAATGAAAAATTTTTTGAAACAAGCATTTTATAAGGTAACCACGAAGTGTCACACCACAGTAACAGTAACTTACTAATGGGAATCTAAGGCATGTCGTTTTTATTTCTTAAAACTGGTATTTGATAGATTTCTTGGTATGAGAACGTTTCCCCCCTTATGGCAGAATATTTTGGAAGCTGAAAAAAAAATTGGGTAAAAATATTGTTAGAATGCTATAAACAAAAAAATACATATCTTTTTTTACCCTTCCAGCATTATTAGTTCATTGGAAACAGGTAAGTAGTCTAATTATTTTGCAGTGTAAGGAAAAAAATTTAAGAGACCCAGCTAGATTTCCTTATTACATATCTTGTTGTATTTGTTGGGAAAAAAGTCGAACAAACGTATGTATTATTAGAACCGGTACTTTGAAGTAGATTAACATACATAAGAAAAAATTTTCATTGAAATTAAGCCCTGAGGGTTATTAAAAATTTATATTATTATTATTTTACGTATATAAATCACCTGTTTTCTATCAGATTGGTGTCATTTGTAGGCTTAAAACTTGAGGTACTTATTTATTTGTTGATGTTTGAACATTGTTATTAAATAATTTTCAAACATATAAGAGAAAGACTATTAAGTTTGTTTGGCTGGTTAGTTATTAAAAAAAAAATTTGAATTCGTACAGTTAAAAACCTTTTTCATTGCTTTTAAAAGTACAATTAAAGAATATCTAGCCCCAAGCCAGTCTTTAATTCAATTTTTGCCGGACCTTTTTGTTTCTCTACAACGGGAAAAACAAATTAGATTATTGTTGTTTGGCAATATTCTAACGATTCATTGGAAAAGGTGTCTAAAGAGGCTATTTATTACCAGCTTTTGTACTTTCAGAAAGAGCTTATTTAATTTATAAACACTTGAATATATTTGTATTGATGACTTCGATGACAATTTTTTCAAGTGTTATAATAATTTCCTGAGTCATTGCAGTTTAAACTGCCAGTCAACTTTATGAAAAGAATTTGTTATGGTTAACTTGATAAAATCTAATGAACGGGGAAGTATTAAGAGTTGTTGTATGTTATTAAATGTTTTACAATTTCTTTTTTACATTTTTCGGACATTATTTCAACGTATCACTATTAGTTTATCTAAGGTTGTTCTATTATATTTTAAATATAAAAATCTAATTTATATTCCATTTTACTGAAGTGTAAAAAAATAAGATATTTGATTATTAGACAATTATATTTGTTGTATATCATTACTGTCACATGTCATTGAATTTGTTCAGTAGTTTTTGAGATTCTCGTAAGGGAAGGAGGAAAACTTTTCCTCTGCTTTTTTTCAAATTGTTTTTATCAAATTATCTATATAATTTAGTTTGCGATAGAAATAAATGAGGTCTACGAAAAGCCTCAGAAGATTTAGATCATATCTTTGGATTTATAGTCACTACATCCATCAGATTCTTATCTTCGTTTTTATAATATGTATTTCACCGGTTCTGTTTCTAAGGTAGTCAACATAAACTATTATGATATATTTATTTGTAACACTATAACTTGTAAACTTAGTTTTATAAAATCTAAAGCTTCATCAAGGTTAGCCTTTGAACAAGTAATTCCGTGGTATGCAATGTCCATGGCATACGTTTAACATCACACAAGCCGTAGATTTATTGATCACTGACGGATATTCTCTCACTGTTTATACCAATAAAGAAAAAATAAAATCGTTTGTAACATTGAACCGTAGCAATACTTCCCTTTTTCGCTACTGCGCTATTGATTATTTTTTATAAATAGTAAAGATAACTGTATTAAAACTATTTTAAATAATCATAAGTTAATTAATTACATATTTAATTTATTTAGAATTTGCGTAGAAACAATGTGAATAATTATTTTAAAAAATAGGTCTGCAGTTGTGTCGAATAATTTGTGGTCACTTAGTTACTAAATTTAGTTAGTTACATAGTGCTAAATCTGCGGTTATTATTGAAATCCCCTTCATTATTTGCTAAAGTGATTAACAAGACCAAATACGAGTATGTGTACAACCTTTACCTTTTCATTTATATAGGCATGTGTGTATTTGTGTGTTATTAGACACATGCACCATTTACAAGGATTATACATATAAGAATTAATTGTTCTATTTACCAGGAATTTAGTTAGTCTAAAATGAACAAATTTAAATTTATCCTGAAATCAAATCTGAATATAATCCAAATGAAAGATTTAAAAGCACTTAAGAAATCTAGGACCGATTGAATTATTACACCAACGCGCGTTGTAAACGAAACAAGAGCCTTGATCTTCGTTGACAAATGCTTACATGTGGTTCGCCCCTCTCCTACCTACCTACCATATTACTACAGTGTCATATTTTTATCGTTTAAGATTTTTTCTTACAAATAAAACAAATACGTTAAAGAGAATTATTTTCGATAAAAACAACATAATATCGAAAATTTAAAGTTCTTATTGGTTGTACAATCGATTTTCTTTAAAACTACATAAATATGTATTAAATTATATTAATATGTGCATAATTGTAGGATGGTTAATTGAAAATCGGCAAAACATTCATTTGTTAAATTGACTGTTGATGATATCAAACATTTAATAATAGTAAAAATGATGTGACTATAAAAAAGTTTAAATTTAGTTTATTTTCAGGAATCTTTCATTTGTATAAATTTAAACAGTCGTAAATCATGGCAAGCCACACGTCACGTTATTTTCCTGCACATAAACATTACTCTAAATAAGAGTTCATACTGTTTAGTGCTCATTTAAAATAAGGATACATGGTAATGTATTACAAAAATAATCAAGTTTCATGATATGTAACATTTAAATTATTATAAGTATTTCATTATTACCAGGGCATACATTAGACTTAGGTATTAAAATTAAGGTTTTTTTTGGGCGGTAGGCAAAGAAAACTACAACACTGTTCTGTGATTATAAGTTTCGATTTTATTATTTATTTTCATGAAAAGATAATAAATTTCTTCAGTTTATTAAAGAATAAGTCAGATTAAATACTCACAAGTGTTATTCAAGCTTAACATATGCATTTAGTGCTAATTTAAATATTCCACCTGCACTGTCCTGCCAGCTAAGCAAACTTTGTGTTTATAAATTACATAATTAAACTTTTCACAAATCATGGCAAACTATTATAATGTGATTGAGTCACAAAAGGCACTTGAATCGTTGTTGATGAAGAAGATGACTGAATTTGAGAAGCAGCTCAAGGCAAGTATCCCAGGAAGCAATGTCAGTGTTGCCGGTCTTTATGATGAATTCAGCTGCTTCAAGGACCATGTCTGGTCAATATTAAGCCTTTTGAGGCAACAGATCTCTGATCTCAATCAAGTTGTTGATAATATTGAAATGAGACACCGAAGAAAGTATCTGTTATTTAATGGTGTACCGGAGGAACCTAATGAAGATCTTTCAAATTCTATTTCTGATATCTGCAATAATAAGCTTGGTATAAGAGATGTAACCAAGGATAAGATTATTGCTTGTCATCGTCTTGGCAAACATTCTGAGGGCAAGCATCGTCCCGTGCTTGTGAGGTTTGTTGACCGCAATCTGAAAACTGCTGTGTGGAAGAAGAAGGCTAGTCTTAAGGGCTCCTCCTTTGTGCTGTCTGAGTTTCTAACCCACCAACGTCAGTCGTTGTTCTTGCTCGCGCGCAAAAGATTAGGGATGAAGAACTGTTGGACATTAGACGGGAATATCATTGTTAAGCTTCCCGATGGCACCAGACACCGTATTGATACCGAGGAGAGCCTTTCTAAATTGACTGTAAATACCGATGTCACTGCTGAGGCACCTTCAAGCGGAAATCAGGACTCATCATCCGGATACAATTCCAAACCCAAGCGAGCAGTGAGGGCAAAGAAATAGTGTTCCTCATTTATTTATCTCTTAGTATTTTTTCTTTTTTATCATTGTAGTACCTCGTGTTATTTTATTCGAGTATTATGCTCTTTTGACAATATTGTTATTAATAACAAATCCCCAGAGCAATTTTGATATCGTTGTTAAGGTAAGGGTATTCTTTATTTATCATGTACATATTTAAACTATAATACTTTTTACTATTCACTTTAGCCGCTCTGGTATTATTGAATTGTAATTCAATTCATTTATGTTTTATTTGGTTATAATAACTTAGAATTTTCTTCGGTATTTGTATAAATTACTTTGACGCTGACACTTGACATAAATAGTATCTTTCTCTATACTGACAGTTGACAAAGATAATTGTAATAGATAATAAATTTAACGTGTCAACTGATCATATTATATTACAACTATGTATATTTATTTTAACCTATGTAAATATATGACACTTTAATTTTTAATAATTTTTAGTCTTAGTAGATATGTTAGATATAGGTTTTCTATTGTAATATAAAGATTATTAGATTATGTACTTTGGTGCTGTTCGTAGAAATAATAATTAAGAATACCCTTGTTAACAGTAATTAAGGTCATTGTTAAGTCTACTGCTCTGGTCATTTAAAGTTTAGTGTGTAATTTTTTTTTTTTTTATTTCTTTAACTTTTTTTATATATTTATATATATATTTTTTTTGTTATCATAAGTATTTAATGATTAGTACAGTTTTAATGTAACCGTCAGCTGGCGGGACAAGCAGGAATAATTGTTATTATTCTTCTTTTTTTTTGTTTTTTTATATATACCTATTTTTCCTTTATTTTTTTTTATACATATATATTTAAATCCATTTATTTAATAATTAATTTATCGTATACGTATTTTATCTTATTTATAATACAATTGTAGTATTATGTCTGATACAGATGATGATGTATTTTTATCAGCATGCAGTAGTAGTTGTTCCTCGTACACAGATGGTGATTCTTTCCATGTTCCTGAGACGCTTGGGACTTTGCTATGTAGTTCTTTTCTTAACTCTCCTAGCTCTTTTAATGTCTGTCATCTTAACACTCAAAGTTTACCTTCTCATTTCTCTGATTTTCTTGAAGCCTTTTCATACGCCCCTGTAGACGCAGTATTGATCTCCGAAAGTTGGTTGAAACCCTCACTTAATTCCACCTTATATAGTCTTCCCGGTTTTGTGCTGATTCGGAACGATCGGGTAGGCAAAGGGGGAGGAGGTGTTGCTATCTACCTTCGTTCGGATATTGCTTATACTGTTCTTTTTACTTCTCCTTCTTCTTTCTCGTTTTCTGCTGAATTTATATTCCTTGAAATCCGTCTCAGGGGTGTAAAAGCTGTTCTTGGAGTTATCTATTGTCCTCCTACTGTTGACTATTTCTCTTCACTTGAACCTATCCTGGAATCCCTTTCTTCGGATTACTCACATCATATTATAATGGGCGATTTAAACACGGATCTGTTGAAAACCACTCCACGTTCTCTTAAATTTTCCCAACTCATAGATTCGGTGAATTTCAACATTCTTCCCTCATAACCTACACATCATAACTCTGACTCGCCTGACACTTGGTTGGACGTTATCATAGTTTCTTCTAAAAATTCTGTGATTAAATATGGTCAACTTGCAGCTCCCGGGTTTTCTCGTCACGACCTTATATATTTATCATACAAGCTTAAGTCACCTAAAGCTAAAGCTCCAATAGTGTTGATGCGAAACCTAGCTAAAATTGATCTTGAGGCTTTGAAAGAAGATGCAAGATCGCTGGACATGTCTCTGATGTACCGTTCATCGACAGTAGATGACAAAGTCTCTCACTTTAACTTGTCTATTTTATCACTGTTCGATAAACACGCACCTTTGAGACCTGTTAAGATCAGACGTCCACCTGCTCCTTGGATTACTAAAGAAGTCCGAATGGCCATGTCACGACGCGATCGCGCTTTCCGCAAGTTTAAGCTTGATAGGAGCAAAGAAAACTGGGATTTGTATAAGGTAGCTCGCAACAGGTGTAATCTAATGGTAAGAACAGCCAAACGCCACTATTGTCACGTTAATGTGAGCAATGCATCTTCGGCCTCAGTATGGAAATTTCTTCAAACACTAGGTATAAATAAACGGAATGAAGACATTGCTGTCTCTTCGTTTTCTCCTGATATATTAAACAGATATTTTTCTTCCAGTTCTCCGTTATCTCCCAATACTAAATTATCAACTATTTCTGAGATTGAATCCATGGCCTCTCTTCCTTTCAACGACTTAGTCCTTTCTCCAGTGTCTGATGAAGAAATTCGTAAAATAATCATCTCAATAACATCTAATGCTACTGGTGTCGATAGTATCAATCGACCTATGATTTTACCTATTCTGGACTATGTACTGTCGGCTATTACTCATATTGTAAACTTTTCCATTTCATCTGGAGAATTCCCTTCCTTGTGGCGTAAAGCTTATATCATTCCACTTCCTAAAGTTCCCAATCCTTCCCAACTAAATAATTTCAGACCTATTTCTATTCTTCCTTTTCTATCGAAAATTGTGGAGCTGTGTGTTTACAAGCAAGTCTCTTCCTTTGTTTACAATAATAATATTCTCACCTCATATCAGTCTGGCTTCCGACCAGGCCATAGCACAGCTACCGCTCTTCTCAAAGTATCTGAGGATATTCGGGTTGGCATGGAGAATAGAATGATCACCATTTTGGTCTTAATTGATTTTTCCAATGCTTTTAACATGGTTGATCATGATATCGTCCTGGCCATATTCAAGCATTTGAAATTTTCTTCATCAGCTCTGGAATGGTTCTCCTCTTATCTTCGCGGCCGCCGGCAAGCGGTTAGGCTGAATCAGTCCCTCTCCGAGTGGCTTGATCTTTCTGCTGGCGTTCCGCAAGGTGGCACTTTATCTCCTATTATTTTTTCTCTTTTTATAAATTTCCTTTCATTTCATCTCGACTGTTCTTATCATTTTTACGCCGACGATTTGCAATTATACTCTAATTCCGAGATAGACAATATCGAAACAGCTATAAACAAAATAAATCAAAATCTTTCTTACGTTTGCAACTGGTCTAATAAATTTGGCATTGTAGTTAACCCTGCTAAGTGTCAGGCGATCATTGTTGGTAGCTCACGTCTCATGTCTAAGTTAAATATTTCCTCTTTGTCACCTATCGTTTTTAACAATACGACTATTCCATACTTCCACCACGTTAAAGATCTTGGACTTCATATTGATTCTACATTAAGTTGGAATGTGCATATTTCTGAAGTTAGTCGTTCTGTCACTGCCACGTTAAGATGCCTTAATCGTTTAAGAAATTTTTTACCTATTAAAACTAAAATCTTACTTGTACAAGCCCTTATATTTCCCATTATAGATTACGCTGATGTGTGTTATCCTGATCTCAATGAAACCCTTTTGAACAAACTTGACCGTCTCCTTAATAACTCCTTACGTTTTATCTTTTGTCTTCGTAAATTTGACCACATCTCTCACTGTCGAGCAGAGCTCAAATGGCTTCCCATCCGCCAACGCAGAGAATTACGTCTATTGTGTCTTCTTTTCTCCATTCTTTTTGATCCCCAATCTCCTTCTTACTTAAAAGATAATTTTAAATTTCTCTGTGACAATCATGTTCGACAGCTACGCTCTAATGACTCTCTCCTCCTCTCTTTTCCCAGCCACCACTCTAGTTTCCTCTCTAACTCCTTCTATGTAAAATCTATCAGACTGTGGAATAAACTTCCACTAGAAATAAGAAAGGCACCTACAAGGGCAATTTTCAGGCGTCGTGTACAGGAACATTTTGCTCAGAATCTGTATTAAGTCTCTGTTTTTATTATTGTTTTGGTATATAATATATATCTATTGGTATGTGTGTGTATGTATGTGTATATGTATGTATGTGTATGTATTTGTATATGTATGTGTATGTATATGTATATGTATGTGTATGTATATGTATCTATATATATGTGTAAATATTATTTATATTTCAATAGAAATTTATATGTATATTTTTCTTTTACATACTGCAACCGTCTTCGTGTTTTTCTGCTTTTCCTAAGGTTTGACTGGCAGAGAATGCCTTTAGGCATTAAGTCCACCTATTGTATCTACGAGTGTAGTTAGACAATAAAGTTTTTTAAATAAATAAATAAAATAATGTTATTGCAAACATTCTTCAAATATCTAAAAAAAATATAATTATAGATTATCTACATTAATAAAGAGAAAAGATTTGTTTGTTTTTTTTGTAATGAATAGGCTCCGAAACTACTGGACCGATTTCAAAAATTCTTTCAACTTTGGGAAGCTACATTATTCCCGAGTAACATAATCTATATTATATTTTTTTAAAAATTAGGGATCCTTACTAAAACTCCAATAATATAACCCAAAGTCAAAAAAAATGACCTGAAAAATTCCCTATTTCACGTGCGCTGCGCAAACTATTGATGATAGAACAAAATCATTTACTACGACTTTGCAGAACTCATCATTATCTACACGAAGTGTCGCGACAGCATATGTCTAAATATTATAGTTATGTCAGAGTAAGCGGTTTCTTATTCTAATAATTTAATTTATATGCCGCCGCTTGAAAAGGCTCTTTATTTGTACCTTGGTATTAATCCTTATCAAAATAAATTACTTTATATTCAAGACGGTTTCAATACCTTTTTATAACTTTTTGAATTATTGAATTCGGACATTTCATTCGGAAGATATCACGAGTTTAAAAATGCAAGTATTAGAAAAAAGTCGCGTGGTTGCGGCTCACCGAACTCAGCGAGTCAGCATGCGATGTAGGCTCCATGTAAGCGTCACTGGGGTACGGGGGGGGGGAGTCAATCCCAACTAATATTATAAATGCGAAAGTAACTCTGTCTGTCTGTTACACTTTCCCGCTTAAACCTCTCAAACGATTTTAATGAAATTTGGCACAGACAATTTTTAGACCCTGAGAAAAATATAAGCTACCTTTTATTGCGAAAAAGGGGATGAAGAAGTTGAAATAGGGGTTGATAGTTTGTATGGGATTTCTGAATTTTAGCAGAGAAAACCATGAAAATTTATATTTAAGCACTTGATAGGATATATTTGAACATTTGTTCTAGCTTTTTCGATATTTCGACCAGTGGGGGGTTGAAATAAGGGTTGAAAGTTTGTATGGGATTTCTTAATTTTAGAAGATAAAACCATGAAACTTTAAAATTATAGATCATTTAGTTTTGAAATAACTGAGATAAGGAGTTTTGAGACAGCACATACGCGATTTTCTCAAAGTGCACTTGGGAAAGCCCCATACAAGGCCGTCTCAAAATCGTTTGACGTGAAAGTCGTTGTTATGAAGTAAAAGTAATTAATTAATTTAGTCTTATAAATAAGCCTTCTTTTCTACATTTCTTAAATTATTTTTTGCAAACCATTATATATATTAAAAGGCATCAAAGTTCACTCATGTTCAATGGTGTTTTTTTGGCCCAGTACATTGTACTACAATTTAAGCCCAGTACATTGTACTACAATTTAACGCCACATTACTTGAAAGTTTTACTAATATTATAAATGTGAAAGTAACTCTGTCTGTCTGTCTGTTACGCTTTCATGCCTAAACCACTGAACTGATTTTAATGAAATTTGATACAGAGATAGAGTTGACCTTGAGAAAGAACATAGAATAGTTTTTATCCCAGACTTTTGAAAGGTTCTGTTGGAACCGAAATCCACGCGGGCCAAGCCGCGGGCGGAAAGCAATTATATTTATATAGTTCATGTGTTTATGGATTACCTAAATGTGTATGAAATGTTCTTCTATTTATGGTTGTTTTAAATAATACCATAAGTTATTATTATGAAGATATAAAATTTATTAAGTTAAATCTTACATACCCTTTGCCAAAGCGAATGGTTAGTGAAAAAATAAAGATTAAGTGAACAAGAAATACCAAGATCTATAATACAATAACTAGAATACATGAATACGTGAGAACTATTGGATAAAAAAAAATTATGTTCAAGATCGTGAGATAACATCGTGAGGAAACCTGGACTTATAATTTCACAATTATAAGTTTGAAATCACCAACCCGTCTTGAGTAAGCGTGGTGATTAATGCTCAAACCTTCTCCATGTGAGAAAGAGGCCTTTGCTCAGCAGTGGGCGCGGATAGGTTGGTGACGACGTACAAGATAAAGTATATTTTTCTTTAAATTAATCCACGATTAGTTAATTACTATCAAAATAAAATAAGAGATTAAATTTAAAATACTTGTAATCTTAAGTAATATCTTTAGTATCATTTATGAAAATAGCTTTCAAAGCGATCCTGTTGTCATAAATCATTCAATGAATCAGGTGAGTTGTAAGAAGAGGGGACGGCTTTGATATTTAAGTAAGACATATCTTTAGTGATACAGTTAGTAGATTAGTCAGCCGTCCTGATCACATCTCGTAATCGTAATTAAGTGGTTACTTGAATCATAAACTTTTTAAAAAAAATTCTATCTTTCTTTAAACATCATAAACAATTATTAAACCCATTAGTGATATATTGGTCAATTATTCAAAAAATAATCAGATTTCAGTACTACAAAGCTCATCCATACACCAATCTTGTGACTATATACATATAAAATAATGTAGAAATCATCATATCATACATAACAAAACGATTGCAATCTGTGATTAAAATTTAAAGTTTATGTTGTGAAAAAATAAAAGAATTACAATAGGAAAGTTGTGATAGCAGTTTCATAAGCCTCTAAAATTTATGTTTTTATAATAGCATCTCTTAGTTATTTAACACCTAATTCCTTTTATGTTAGACTTTATACATTCATTATTAAGTGCCTCATGTAAGATAAACTACACATTGAAATTATATTTTTCGTTTACTAATACATATTACTTGCTAATTAATATATTCTGTTATAGCAAGCTATAGCTTATCATGAAAAATATTAGTGGGATTACACGATAAACAACTTAAGCTCCCTCTGACATAAAATAACCATTGACCGGGTGTTCCATATTTAGAGAATTATTAATCGGTTATGAAATTGCAGGGAAATTGAGGCTATTACCATGGTAAGAGAACTTCATGCAGGTCAATACATTACTTATTACTTTATTATATTATTACTTATTCAATTATTTCGTTACTAATGGTTATTAATTGCAAAACATAAATACAATTCGTATACGAACTGGATCCGTTATCGCATATTGGAATATATTCCTGTTTGGACAAAATTCAACATGACAGTATTTTCATACTAATTATATAAACCTAAAACCGTTTCTTTATCTGTGAGTTAACCTTCTTTGTCGTCTTCTACCCCAACGATTCCATAATTTTCTCGGATATTTTTGCTTTTGAAAATTTATTTTTGCTATTGAAAACAATGAATATTAAAATTATTGAGCGATGAATAATTATATCATTATTGTTATGAAACAGTGTTATATTCTTTAATATAACTTTTTATTTTACGTTGGTTCATGCCTATCATTAATTGCATTGAACGAATTAACACGTAAAAAGAATAACGCAATGAAACCTAATGGGTCTTATAATTTGAAATGCTTTCAGACTGTTTGCACGACGTAATGCATTTGCCTGCATGAAGTGCTCTTACCATGTTAATAGCCTCAATTTCCCTACAATTTCATAACCTATTAATAATTCTCTAAATATGGAACACCTCGTAACTGTGTATTATGTTAAAGGGAGCTTACGTTCAGAATCGTATAATCCTCCTAATGTTTTCATACAAAGCTGTAGCTTGATATAACACAACATATTAATTTGCAAGTAATATGTATTAATAAAAAAGTAATACAATTTATTCGTTTTGTTTATTTTACACGAAGTATTAAATACTTAAGTAAACCAAATAATCATGTCATAGAAAAAAAAATACCATCCTTAGTTACAAGATACTATTATAAAAAACTTAAGAAGATGCTTACTAAGCTATCAAAACAATTATCTTATTGAAATTTCATCATACACAAGTCAATCGACAAAAATCCTAATCATTCAACAATGAAACTGCTTTCTTAACCACTTGTTTTAACGTTAATGTAGTTTTAATTTAATAAAAGTAAATGAACTCCGATAAATGTATTTTTCTGCAAATTTCGAGGAGAAAATGTAATTGACACCATGAAATGGAATAGCCTGTGCAAATATTTTGTGCTCGTCACAAGGGATTCTCTCTATTGTTATTGATAGATGTAGAGACCAACGCTTTAACAAAAACTTGGGAACTGTGAAAGCTAAGCTAAATTATTTGGGTTTTGACACACTTAATACAGACAAGCCTCAAAGGTTTACTAAGCCAGACGTTCAACAACTCAAATGAGTAAAAATATTGTTTCAATGATTTTTAGCATTATTGAAATCTATGTATATTATGCTTTGACCTTAAAGTATACGAAAGAAAACAGAAAATACCGACCGTGTAGTACCTATTTTCTTAACCAACATTGTTATAATTTCAACTAAGCAAGGAGGCTATTAGATACTAAGTGCTAAAATGCCACATGAATATACATATGTACATATATGAGCCTCTCAAATCAAATAATTTTTTTTAAGGTACCTATCAAACAAATTCTGTAAATCATTATTCAAAGTCTAATTTCAACAAAAAAGCTTTGCTATGTCCAGCAAAAATTTATGCCCGTGGTATCCTTTTCTCAAAGTAGTTCAGTCCATTTTCAAGGCCCGATAATTTCGATGTAGGTAATAATAATAATCAAAATTTTCAGTAACCAAGCAAGCATTAAATAAATGGCGCGTTAATATTTTCTTTCGATTTGTAGTAGAGTGTCGATTTGTTTAGAGTAGTATATAAATTACATATAATAAGTCGAAAATTATAAAAATTGTCTCATATAGACTGAAAATCATTATAAGTTGACAACAATTGTAACAAGCGCAGAAGCCGAAAATTTCGAATTCAATCACTATTAAGTACATAAATCAACAAAAACTATAATATTTTACTATATTAGTCCAATTCATTTGATATATAGATTTCTTTGCAGTACAATTTAAAAATATAGGTATAAATATAATCTATATATACTATATAAAAATGGATTGCTGTTCCTTAGTCTCGCTAAAACTCGAGAACCGTTGAACGGATTTATCTTATCTTAGTCTTGAAATGTTCGTGGAGGTTCAGGGAAGGTATAAAAGCTGAAAGAAATTGATTCATTGGCGGGAAAATCATAAAATCAGCCCTTTTCTATTTCCCATACAAACGTTTTTTTTGACATTAGATTTGACAACTAACTAATATGTATGTCAATCATTCTGTCGCACTTCAAAACACGGAGATTTATGGCTTACAGGTAAACTCCAAAAATATAAATAAAAAAACGTAATAGATATTTCTTGATTATAGGGCGATACGAAGTTCGCCAGGTCTTCTTGTAATAATATAAATTTGTAGGATACTATAAATATGTGCCACGAAAAGAAACACAATATAATCAAAGTGGTTTGTCCGCGTTGCGGCTTTCATGTTTTCAACTCTTATAAAAAGGCGATCAATTAATTCCAGGTAACCTTTGGATTTTACGGTGATATCAATCATGCACATACGAACCTTGTAGAATAATGTTTGTTACAGAAATAGTCAATTAGTATACGTAAGAAAAATTAAGTGAATTATGCAAATCTAACTCTTTAGGAAGAATAGTGGTTAAGTTATTTAACTAAACTTTAAGTAGGGTAGTGAGTGCCATAAATTCAGGTTAATTTGAAGTAACTTCTTTGCTAAGCTGGATATAAATATCTGTATTAAATTCGGATCTTTGAGTTTATCTTTTATTTTTTGTTTCTTCTCAGAAAAAATAACATTAAGAAAATACAACATCGAAATAAACCATAATAAGAATATTATATTTCCAAGAAATAACATTTTACTCTGCAACTTTACAATAACATTTTATTATGTCATAGTTGCATGTTGCAAAATTATTTTCTCTTATGCTTCACTTATTCTTTTAGAAATTTATTGATACCTACGAGATTTTGTTATATAGTGATCAATATAAATCAAAATGATTTATTTTTTACTTTATATAAATATTAGGTATAGAGAGGAGCTCAGATAGTGGAGGTGAACGTTTAACGCGCGTTGGATAAGAACCCCTTGAACCTACAACTGAGTCGCAAGTCCCAGGCACTGTTAAAGCTCATCTCCCTGCAACGCGACGGACCCAGCACCCACACGGTGAATCTAAGGCCTCGGCCTCGAATCTCGCGGGTAGCGGGGCGGCAGCGGCGGCGGCACGGAAACGCATACTATTCTCCAAACTAGCGGGCAGCGGGCACGGAGAAATGTATGCGTTTTCGTGCCGCCGCCGCTGCCGCCCCGCTACCCGCGAGATTCGAGGCCGAGGCCTAAGAGGTTTCGTGGACCGATTGATCGATAAGAAAGTTTTATACATGTTTAGATTTGTTTCATGCATGGCTAGATGGGTATAGCAATCTAGATGAAATAAATTTGTTTTTAAATGATTTGATTATAGATAAAACCATTTTTTCTGATTTAACTACCGATTTCGGGTAAAGACTGTGAGACTTTGTAAATATGTAAAATTATCAAATTACCAAGTTAAATCTACTACTGAGATTTTTATATAAATATGTACTTAATGGCGTATTTATAAAACTAATAAATTAACTGTTTTACAATGTATAGAATTATTATTATATAATTTATCATAAATCTCGTTCTACTCTCTCATTGCAAATATTAGCATAGTAATTTATAACCAAAACACAAAAAGGGTCCTTTAAATATCGAAAATAGTTAAGTTAGGCATATATGTACATAGTTTATACTTAAAATGTATATAATTCTTAATTCTCATATGTTATAGAGTATCACTGCTCAGAATACATATATGACGTAAAGAGAGTGTAGACTACTTATTTTAATATTTTATTACATTAAGAAAGTATTATTAATTTAAAGTTTAAAGAACTAATAGAAACTCAATCAAAATATAATTTAAAAAATTACTCATTGCTTAAATATTTTAAAAATGTCCTATATATTAAATATCTGTATCTAAAAATATTATATTAATTCTTAATTTTCTAGATTTATTAGTATTTTCGTAATTACATAATATTTTTATTGGTATAATTTCATCAACCATACCAATACATGAAGTGTCCCGAAACAGTCGATCGAATCAAATCACCGTAAGTGGATATCGGAAATGGAATAAGATTTTTCTGTTATTATAACAGAATAAAAAGAATTATAGTCGCTGATATAGTTCAAGCTTATTTTTATTATTATTTAAGGAAATATGTTGTAGATACAGACAGCCCTTTTAAAAAAATGTTCCTGACTACAAAATATTTCTAGCTCAGCCAATATAACAACGTAGTCATGTATTTTTCATTTAATAAAAATAAATTATTATCTTAGAACTACTTTTAATTTTTTTGTAACGAGTGAATGATGACATTTTTTGTGGAACAAATATTGGGGACAATTACAGTCAATAATATTTGCAACATATGTATATATATTTATACACAAAAATGTTTTCAAGATTTTTAAATAGCAGTTATTCATCGTTAGGATATAGTTAGGTATTATACGAGTGCAACTATCTACATAGTTTGAAATCCATACTTGGATTGTTAAATCAAATATTAATGAATCTCATAATGTTTGGATTCATATTTTTAAATATATGTTTTAATACAAAATACAACAATGGTACTTGTTATTAACGAGTTATTTATATTTTAGTCAATACTATTGTTCATTTCATTCCAGTCTATTTTATAAAATTGTCAGGTTCTTATGATAACATTCATGAAAAGAACTTTGTCTTCAATAGTTTATTTCATAATTGATCGTTAGTTATTATATTCTTATTTAAATGTTTCTGTTTGTTATAATTTAAAAACAAGTCACTTAAAGTTGATTGGGATACGAATACGTAGTTCTTGTAAAAGATGTAGGTTCATGTACAAACATTATGTTGTTTTTTTTTATTTCTTTAATTAATTTTCAAAGCTAGTGTGATAGAAAAGTTCGTATAGTAATTTTTATTTTAAATAAGATCTTTGAATAGGCGAAATAAATTATTTCGACGAAAATTTTAGCGTCCTGGTTAAATAAAGGAAAAAAAAGGAGAATTTTAATTTCTGAGTCTCAATATCGTTTCGTGAAATATGTTTGATGCCTATTTAAAGGTAAATGGTAAGTGACTAACACTTTTTCAATAAATTACCAATTATATCACAATAATTAAAAACATCCCATAGAGTACTTAATGCAATCGCTTCAATTGAGTCATTCTTACAAAGTATTTTTATCCATTGAAATTATTGGTCAAAATTTTATCCTTTAATTAAAAACTAATGAAATGTTTTATTTCCTTTGTATTACTTCAGAAAAAAAATATTTTGTTCAATGACAAAGACGAAATAAGGATAAACTGAGTAGACAAGTCAGTGACACTTCCTTTGTTAGAAATATTAAAATAAAATAACGCCTTTAATGTTAAACGCGACACATGTTCTTAGTCACAATAAAAGATAACAATAATATATCCATCTTCAGAAGATTCTGAAAAGTTTTTATGATTTTATGTTACAAAAAACTCTTGTTTATTCGATATATTTTTGATACAAACTATATTCAGAAAAACATTCTTTGCAAAACTTGTTCTTTTAAGACTTGAAGCCACAGTACGTAAAAGTGTATGTTTAAATGATTCATTTAAATGAGTACTCGCGAAAATCTTAGATCTCATTAAGTGAATGTTTTATTAATTTCAGAACTAGACATGACACTACTATATTTTTAATAAGTCAGACATTTTGTTTATTATTACATAAATATCAGATCTTTATCATTTTCATCAGAATGTATGAAATAAATTCACAGTATTAAACGAGATAAGTTTTTTTGTGATACATAATATAATATGTGAGTGTAAGCTATAATAATTAATTAAACTTGTTATCTACTGTATTCACCTATACTAATGTTTAATATGGGTTTTGGGAAAATGATGAAACTATAGAGTTGAGTTTAATTGAACTATTCGAAGAGTAAGCAAAACAGTTCGATATATTCGTTTGATATTACTTATTTGATGGTTTGGGAGATGATTAATAAACGTTTTACTAGGTATAGTAAGGACTATATAGTGGAATTCATCTAAACTAATAGTTTCACAACGGTTGTCTTCCACAAATAAATCGTTTTACTAGTTTCTGAATTAAACCAATGTACATATTACTTACTATTTCGTATATTTAAGCAACAACGACCTCAACTCTCAGAGTAGTCTTATTTTAAGTGAAAAATAAATCATTAAATCTTTAATACTTGAAAAGCAATACTTAGTGTTGTATAAAAATTCTTTACTGACAAGTTTCTTTCAAAAATCATATACTGTTTTTTATAAGTGTTTGCTCGTCACTTAAAATATTCGATATACAATTTTAATATAAAAGTATCCACGTTTCAAATAAGTTTTTCAATTCTTACTGAAAACTTAAAAACCGAACGTAATACTTCTAAAACTAAAACGTCTCTCAACTACTGAATAGCAAAAAAGTACAGAGCCACAAAAATACAACGATTGCAGGCTTAAACCGAAACTCAAAAGCGAGTTTGCAGAGCGTTCTCCATAAAGCGGTGACTTCAGTATTTGCCTGTTTTTTAAATCCCATGACGTTTAATAAACTTAGTCTCGTTGTTTTTGGTAAGTTACCTATGAATTATTGAGCATTTGATTGTAAGTAATATGGAATAAATGATTTCTACACTGTTTACAAGTTTTTATCTTAAAAATACTGCCTTAAGCGTTTATAACATTGTCTATATACAGCTATTCACTGCACATGAAGTTTGTCTTATAATTTACCACCTACATTTCTCCCCGGACTCGAAATAACAGCTTGATGAACGTTCCACGTACTTGGTGTACTTGTTTCTACGTAACATGTATTAATTAATGTTTGGTTTGTACTTCTGTCCGCTTAATAAACTCACAACTAAAGTTTACATTAAAATTACTACGAGCTATTAAATAAATTTATTCTCGTATATTAGATGGGCTTAAGCAAGTTTTGTTTTATAACAATTAGTAATAAGATTATTTACTTAATACTGCACCTGACAGCATAGTTTAATTTTTTGTTACTATTTATATTGAATACTTACATATGTCCTTGTATTGAATATATATAAAATTCACTCATTTTAATATAAGATTTGTGTATAGGTATATTTGATTGGCTAGCACCAATATCTATTAAAGATCCCTCCTAAAATATTGATTCCATTGGAAATCTCAAAGTCCCAATCCTGGGAATCTTATTTCTATTTTCAAAGTTTTGGCGTCTCTGTAAAGGCAAACGATTATTTGTTCTGGGACCCTAGAATTTCCATCGACGAAGATAACTAAATTAATTGGAGATAGCATGAACATTTTTCGAATATCTTTATCGAGTTGCAGCTGGTATGTTGAGTATAGTAAATGTCTTAATATCGAGAAATACTTATTCACACAGATTTTTCAATATCGTGATTAGATTTATTTTGGTAAAAATCGGTTTTCATGTAGATATACTTTAAAAGAATTTATTGAAGATGCATAGTGCGTTATTTGGCTTTGAATCAATTGTGAATTATAAAGTTAGCAGCATTGGACCATATACATAAGTATTTGGAGGTAAGTATTAAGTATAGCGCTTCTAGCATGGATATGGTGGAACAAATAAATTATAAATATTATTTTAAAAATGTGAAATATTAGAATCGTTCGTTAAAGAAACATACTTTAATTCCCGAATGCTTTACAGATTCAAAACTGATACTGAAAGTTATTGCTGAATGGTTAAAGTTATTCGAGAACCTTTTAGAGTTAATTAATCCTCTATGTTTTCATTATTGCAATTACAAACTTAAATTCTTGCCTATATGTCCATAATTTTGTATACCTTTGAATATAGAATATAATCTCAATAATATTGATAGTAGGTTCATATATCTAAAAATTTTTATTAAACAAACAAGGACATAAGTATTCCTTTATATAAGTACTATTTCTCATCTCATGAAAATTTGCAAAGATCACATTACAACAAAAGTGGCGGAAAGGGTTTTCAAAATAATTTTGATTAATTATAAGTAATGAAACTACATATCTTGAGACTTCAGAAAACATTATATTTTTAAATTAGAAAGTCATTAAGCAATATTGAAGGGTTGAGGTCGGCTGAAAATCTGACATTGAGGATGCCTGTGCATAATACAAAGTTTTTCAAAATGTCTTTTACCGTACAGGCTATCCAACTGTGGAATGCTTTACCCATTAGCATTAAGCAAGCGCAAACACTTTTGTCTTTTAAGAGGTTCTTAAAAGAGCACTATCTGGCTATGGAAACTTAGTCGCTATATTACGTTCTTGTATAGTATTTGTTTTATTTGTTAATTTTATTTTGTTTTTATTTATTTATTTTTTACTTACTGTAATTTATTCAACTTTTGTGTCTATATTATTTACGTAAATATTTGAGACGACTTATATAGCATTATATTCATTTATATTTATATGTCTAATTGTTCATTTATATTTATTAGTATATATATTTATATATATATGGATATTTGTATGTATTATATGTATCTATTTATATATGTATTAGTGTATATATAAGGATTAGGCACCACCTACCTTTTCGCTGCACAATTTCCCCAAATCGAAGGTTGTCTGGCAGAAATCGCTGTATAGCGATAAGACCGCCTTTTTGTACATTTCAATTTATTTTATTATATTATTTTTTTTCCGTGTAAAATTTACTGTTTGTGGTGTACAATAAAGTATATTCTATGAGTAAAGTTGTAACATTAGGAAGGGAAACTAACAGCGTACTTGAATGATATTATGTGTCATTAAACAGAATCCACGTAAAGGGTCTGAGACTATACAGCATTACAAACTTGTGATTGAATTGTATTTACATACACATTAAATACATATAATTATAAATTTTAATTTCCATAGTCGCGTTAAGAAAAACATTGTATTTTCTAAAAAATGTTCAAGTGGTTAAAAGATGCTGTCAATTAAAACGAAATTTAGTTTCTCTGTAAAAAACGATTTTTTTGTTAGCTTCGACAAGGTTACAAATAAATATTAACCTAATAAAGTATAACAAAACTGTATTTGACTAAGACTTGAAGGAATATGTAACTCATAGAAAATTATATATTTCATTGTTAAATACATATATGTAAATGAGTGTTCCGAGCTAGGAAAAAAATATTACAAGAATGAAATAAAAATAAAGATATTTAATTTATACGATTATATTTGTCATCAAAAGTCAAAAGCATTCACAGAATGTGATTAATAAAATAGGACTTTCTTTAAAGTTGACTTATACTCTTGCAGTACGTTTCTAAATGAGCAGCAACAAAATATATAATATAAATAGAAATAAATAACGGACAGGCAAGAATAATAAATAATAAACCTTGCCATCAGACCACAGAAACTACAATAAAGTATGACCGCTAGGCCCAAGTTATGTTAACATTTTAGAAATTACATAACATAGTAGATTAGATAATATTCAGTTATATTTAATATTCCGTGTATTATGTATTTTTTTTACTATAATTTATATACTAAAAGAACTTACACCCATTTTAATTAATTTAACTAAAATTAAGTCATATCTTTAAGTATATTGAAAATAACATTAAACGCCGTGTCATAAAGAAAAATGAAGTGTATCGGGTCGTCTAGATGCGCAAGGTCTTTAACTAGAGGATTGAGCCCAACCGTGTCTCTGATGTTCGATAATAGAAATTGAATGCAGCCATTAATGCGTGTCATCCTTGCGACAACCCTCCAGAGTGTATACCGTTTATTTAATTACGATAATAAATAATAATTGTCCTTAAACATTTCTGTTTTCTGGTAGATAAAAAAATATTTTATACACCGTTCAGTATACCTTTACACCTTTTGCGTAAATAGAAAATTAATAATAGCTTTCAATAGAAATAAACATCATATAAAAGGTTTGTTGTAATTATGAAATTATTGTAAACTGGAAATATTTTATTTTACAGACTCATAAATCTACAGTGGCGAATATTTATTTTGTACCTAGTAGAACTAAAAGTTGTAAGTAAAAAGGTCATCTAATTTTATTTATTTTTTTACTAGAAAAGTGACATAATCGACTATATAATTTAGCTTGAGATATATTTCTAAGCTTATTTTAAGGAAAAAAAATAATACATATAATTTCAGCAAACAAAACAAAATTTATTTTACTTATAAGGGTTGAAATGGATAATGCTTACTCGTAGGTTTCATTTCTGCATACATTAAAAGGTTTTAAAGGAAGTAGAAATAATGAGAGAATTTCCCCACAGGTGTCGTAAAAGGCTCAGAACAGTTATAATTTTTGGTAGTTTCAAGAATCACTGCTAAATAAGACGAAATTCCTAAGTTTTATTACAATTTATAGATAGTATCATTACAATGTAATATCAGTGTGAAATAACAAAAATGCCTCAACTATGTTTAAGTACTATTGCAAGTCTTTCAATTACTTTGTATTCCCACGGTTGAATTTAATTCGAAGACAGACGAAAAGACTCAGCACATAAAAATATTATTTAATTAGCTATGGTTAATTTAAGAAGTACTGAAATATCGGGTATTTCACTATTATTACAGTATTGATTCATTTAATAGTTACCTATGCAAAATGAATTGAATTTTATGATTAAAGGAACTGCAACGAATTTAATTAAAAAGTATGTACTATTAAGCTACACAAGATAAGGGATTATCTTGATTATTGTTTTAATAACGTTTTAAAAAAATCAAGCTTTTGAAATTGATTTAAGTGCAATATTTATTTTGATCGATTTCATTGATAATAATAATTATCACAAGATTCATAGATTCCCTTTAATTCGTCACCACAGTTATAATTATAATTATAATTATAATCATCCTTTTGATTGAATATTTACTTGTTAATTGGATCCATAATTGTATTTCGTATTTAATACAGTATGATAAGTAGTAAAAATTATGTTTAATTGATATAATATGTTAATAATTAAAACTGTAAATATGTTAATAATTATATGGAAAAAACATGTAGAAAAAATTAAAAGATCAGTTATGTTGGAATATAAACCTGCATTGTAATATTTAAATAATGGATAAAAACTATAAAACGAGCTTATTGGGTATTATTGATTCACTATGAAGCCTAAAGTTTTATATTTTTGCGACATTTCTAAGTCCTCTTACTTTAACAGTTATGTGTTTTACAAAGCTATATTTTCACAAATTTTGTTCGAAATACTCTTATATTACGGCGCTGCATAAGGAAAATATCGGTACGAAATTATCTGGTAACTTTACTTCATTTGGTGTTGTTCCTTTCGGATTCATAAAGATAATGGGTCCAAAACGTGCTAGCGTTGTTAAGATATTATTCTCTATTTTCTTTCTCTAGCTCGACTAAAATTATCTAAGACACAATGGCCGGTTATTAAAGTAATATTGTGCGGAACTTTCCTCAGATTATTTAATAAGTATAAATACATTTTACTCCTAAAGAAATGTGCTCGTCCTTTTTATTTAAAACAACTAATTTATTTATAAATTCCAATTAATTAAAATTGCCTCTTCAGTAATATTATGTCTTATATCCACACGTTAACTAGTCATAATATATTAATTTTAGTTTAAATTCTTATTAAAAGGAAAACTCGAAATTATAACATTTCGATTGTCGAAACAATTTAAAGTCTTTTTATGTTTCACTTCCTATCTATTGTTCCTTAATTAGTAACTATTTCTAAAGTCCATTTATCCAGATGAATCTGTAAATCAAATTTAGCCTTAAGCAAATTTTATAGTACTATATTTGTTATCTTAAACTGATACGACATAATAAATTAATCAAAATTATATCTCAAATTGTATGTCTATAGATAAAAATTAAAATGGATATGTTATTAAAAACATGCTTAAGGTTACAAGAAAGTTTTATTTACTATTCGTGTTCTGAATAATAGGTGTCACCCGCATTTAATCGGATGAAAATACTACCAGTCAAAAACGAATGTGTGAATAAATTTATACGAGGCCGAATTCTATTCATCGATATTGAAATAACGAGCACAAAGAGATTTTTAATTTAATCCACTCCGTCAGGTCAGTCATTCCTTACAGAAATAACAATGTATGTAACTAAAATGTATTTTAAATATAACAATATATAATGAATAAAAAAGTACTGGAACAAATAAACAAGTCAATTTAAGTCTAACTTAAGTGACTATACATATGTACATATAAGTAGGGATGAATGTTTGAAATTATTAACATGTTTATATGTATGTAGTACTTACATATATAATTTTCTGAACATACAGTAAGATCGTAAATATCTAAAAAAGAGACGAGCAAAACATAAATAATACGTCTTAAAAAAAGAATGAAAAAACAATCGTCCTGTTCGTGAAAAATTGTATGATGTATTACTTTCTGAGTTGTCTTATTAAACGACTTCTTTATTAAATATATATATCTCTTTAGAAATCACAATATCTGCCCAACAGTAAAAATTAAATGTGGCAACAAAGTAATGAAAGAAAGCACAGCTTTTTGGGCATATATCTTCTTTTTAGTATCATATGTTACAAAATAAAGATTCTTTTATTGTGTGTCTGCTCAGTAAATTGAATATAATTTAGACTTTAGTACAAAAATCACCACTATAATTTGTGTGTTCTTTATAGTCCCTTTAAAATGTAAACACTTCATTTCTTTTGTATACATAAGATCCTTAAAATATAATTCATAAACTTTCTTTTGAGGTTTTAAATGCTTTTGTAGTAAACTGGTAAACCTAAAATGATAACTATAATAATTAATTAAAGTTTTAAATATCTTTAAAATTTTGATATATCGGTTATAATACAGTTGCGGGCTTTTAAAATATACGATATTTGATTGTGAATAGGCAAAAAAAGTAATCAATAGAGAAAATAATTAAACACATCTTTATAGAATGCTTTCTGGGACTTAATTTTGTAATATTCTATTTTCTCTTCTTATTTTTAAGTTCTGTAAAATATAAAGAAATCGAAGCACTTTTTCGTCAGATACTGTTAAATTTTATTTTGATTGTGCTCTGCGCTTTATAGTTAAAAAAATGTGTTTAATGATACTAGGAATATGAGAGAGATATAGAGAGAGAAAAAGGGAGAAGGAAGAACTTATACGCAATTGTCAGAAGTGCCGGGATTTTTTTTCGTTGGTAGTTCGTTGGTGTGATAAATTAATCAATCTTAGATTTTCTGAGTGTGTTTATCTTTCGTTTATCTTATATTCAGATTCATAAGAATCAACCGAGATACTTGAAAATTATTATTTATTTAAATTGTTTTTCTTATTTTTCTGTACAATAAAAAAATCCATAGTTGAATAGTACCGAATCTACCGAACTATTAAGAAAGATATTTCTGCTCTTGTTTCCAAGAATATATTTTTTACTTTACTCGTTGAATCATGCAAAATAACAGTAGTTTTGTTCAGTGAATCATTTGACTAAACCTGAAAAAAGCTTGCGAAACTAAATAATAATAATAATAATAATAATAATAACTTTATTGAGAAAAAAAACACAATGCTTACACAATAATACATCAAGGTTGAGGTGCATTATGTTTCAACAAATTTTAAAATTTCCATTGTCTTTGGACCCCACACTAGGAGACCTGTATCGTGGGGTCCGAACACTTGATTTCACAGGTTGATAAACTAGGCCAGGACCAAAAACGACAATTCACCAATCTTGTTGTCTATATAACGTATGTGTTATTATGATATGAATAATACTTAGTTAAAAAATAAAATATAGTAATAAAAATAAAAATAGGTAAATATATAGTTATATATACATATACATACATATATACACACATATATACATATATATATACATATACATATATATACATATACACATACATACATATACATATGCATAATGAAAGTAATAGATAAAATTAAATAGTTACATTTAATAGGTTTTCAGTGTCGTCATAAGAGAGAGTCTTGAGCCAGGATGTTATTTTAATTTTGGCCTCTTTTATTGTTAGATGTTTTAAGTCGCAGTGTTTTAGAGTTTTGTTATATACGTGAGCTTGAACAAAAGGAGGAAAGCGTCGTGCAAAGGCAGTAGTGACACGTGGTATGGGTACTTTGTAAGCTCTTTTTGTAATAATCCCATTACGATCTGGTTCGCTAAGTTGTTCGGCATGCTTTATTATACATGTTTTTAATATATATAGTTGCCGAACTGATAGAACTTCAGCTTCTTTATAGAGCGCAGATGTAGGATACCTGAACGGTTTTTTCAACATAACTTTAAGTACTGATCTTTGAGCTCTCTCAAGTTCAAGCAGCAAAGTTTTTGCTGCGTGATGGAGAACAACGCCATCTATTGACGAACTTCTTCGTATTCTAAATATATTGTAGAAATTTAGAAGACACATTCATACACAAAGATATTTTTAAATCACATTACATGCTTTTGCAAATTGATATATTGAAAATAACTTAATAACTTCATCAGTATTTGTTTAAAGTCAAGTAAAACATATTATAGACAGTATTGTTGGCTGTTTATCATGTACATTTTTAAATCAAACATTATTTTGTCTCCATCTATCTCAGTCAAAAAATAATAAACTGATTTTTATAAGTTAAACTGACTTTTTTTGCAAACCTTCGCTGACACTAAACAACATTTATGATCGTGAAGATGTCTTCATATAAATACATTATACATACAGATGAAGGGATACACATCTATCTTCCATCAACAGAACTATTAACTAAAGACGTTGGCCGCTTCTTGAAGATGAGAACCGATGTAGTAGGACCCGCTTGTACTACATGTGTTGATATATTTGTACTTGGATATTGATCATGAATAAAGAGTATAGAAGAGAGGAGAGGAAGAAGAATTGAGACACGCACGCCCTTAGTGAGCGGGGAAACAGAGATACTCGATACATGAAAGAGAGATTAGACAATTAGACTCGTATGATGTACACGAACATGGCCGACACGTTTAGTTCGAACAGCTTGTGTATCGAGCTGTTGCGCCAGACTTTGACGAATGATTTCTGTAAACTGTATTTATATTTTTGATTCCTCCTTGAGCTACATATTACTACTTTAGTTTTAATTTAATAAGCCTTATAGTTCCTCGGACTAAAGTGGAATTTTAAATTTATATACAGCACAATATCCATATGTTCAGAATAACTATGTAAGTAATTATGTTTTCATTATTAGTAACCGTTTTTGTTTTAAAACAATTGCCAATTTTAATTTTGTTTTGTTGTTTCTATTTATTAATAACGACTGAATGCAAATTATTATAAAACCTGATTGTGCTCTTTATGAGTTACAGAACATATTATTTTATTGCGACTTGATTGTACATAAATCCATCGATTACAAAATTTCCTACAGATTGATTTGGAAAATTAGTAAGTATTTATAAATAAATTAAAAAATATTTATATACCAAATCTTCGTCCTTAATATTGATGAAATGAAAAATATTTACTTAGTTTAATGATTGTAGTAAAAAGTAAACACTAATTATGTAGGGCGGCAACCAGAGGTACCAGGAAAACTACGAAACTTATTTCTATGTATATTATAATGAGAATTACATATTAAAACTCTAGTCGTTAGATTCTCTGCACCTTGACTGAATCCCTAACACCATCTGAAAATAAAGAAATTGTTGTTAATTGACACTTTAACTATAATAAAATAGTATTTATAATAATATGTAACAACAGTAAGTTAACAATCTTAACAGCTAACAGCCTCTGTTAGTGAACTCATCAGAAGCTACTGAAACAATGATTGTTAACATGAAGCAAGTCCCGCAGGAGCTACATACAAATGTATGGATAAAGCTTGTATTAAAAGACATTGACTGTTTGAGCCGCTGCAACACTCCACCTTCAACACTACACTTGATACTTCAAGTCTTTTACATTCTAATATGTTTAAATCTCAGTCACTTCCCTCTCCATATAATGTGTAGCTCATTGTCTTTAATATATTGTGTCTAGTGTAATCACACACTCATGTTTCATTAATAGCTACCTGGTTCATTGTTAGTTTTCATCTAACACTTGATGATCAGCCGTCATCTCCTGATGGATGAATCTCAAGTACAGTCCAATAACACCATCTGTAATACATAATACAATATATTAATACTGTTCACAAACAATATTGTTCATATATAAAGACATACAGAGACAGTTACATCAAGGATTGTTTGAAAATAAAAATATAATATTTTATATTGATCTTAAAATATCCACAAATAAATTACACTTCATATCACCAAGAAGGTTTATGTATTGTTCAAATAAAACAATTCTTTATATATCAGTCTAATTAGTATCATCATTAACATACTTGATACTGTATAATAATGGAATTATTATTATTATTCTGTTTGAAATATATTGGATTCCTTTAAAAAATATAAATCGATATAATTAAACTAAACACATAACTTGATTTTACTTAAAAAGTATAACACTATTAAAATACTGTTATAATAATCGATTATTCTAGAAAGACGCCATATGGATTTCATCATATATAATATCAACAGTACATGATGAATTATAAAATGAATGTGTCGATAACGGTTTACTCCAATATAAGAGATACATTATGGAGAAATTAACATTAAAATTAACACTATAATTCAAAATAATAATATAAAGTATTCAACAGACCTTACCGTCACACTATTATCGTACATCAGCTACATACACTTCTCTTCATAGGTTTCCTCTCGTCCGCAGACCACGTCCTAACAGACGCTCCACCAACAGCTTCTACCCTCATCTTGAATTATATATTCTTACGAGTCCTGTAACGTAACCAATGGTCCTAGTTTTTATTATGACAATAGATTTCTTAATTAAATATTCGACTTACAAGAAGTCGCATTTTAGAGTGTGGCCGGAAATCATGAAGATAAGAGTGAAAAACATCATAAAGAAAGCCATTGAAACGATATAGTTGAAAAACCCTGCGCTCGAAGTAACGCTTAGGCCTCGGCCTCGAATTTTGCGGGCAGCGGAGCGGCGGCGGGAGCGGCAGGATCTTACGCGTATAATCAAATGGACCGACCCTCGAATACAGCGGTGCCCGCTGCCCGCTAGTTTGGAGAACAGTATGCGTTGCCGTGCCGCCGCCGCCGCCGCTCCGCTGCCCGCAAAATTCGAGGCCGAGGCCTTAGGGAATAATTCAAAATATACCATTAAAATTAACTATTACCCTGTCACTACACATAATAAACAAACCAAAACTCAAAATGTTACTTAATAAACATTTGCATTTGAACGTTATGTCAATAATATAAAAAGTAACATTTATTAGTACCTATGTGCAAAAAAAAAACACTCACTATGAAGATAAACGACGTAAAACACATCCGTCATAAGGAAGGCCGCGGCCGACTGCTGTGAAATTATTTAAACAGTACTTTTTTAAATTCATGAAAAAAAAAATTATTCAACTCTTATTGTTTCAAATAACTCTGATACATTACTTGATTTGATTTTTGAATATATGATATACATATTAAAATTAAAAATAAAGGTAAATTATTTTAGGTTATAATATTTTTTTACATATGTTTGAAAAAAATACTTATAAATAAAACAAAAAAGCTTCTAAATTATTAGAAATAGATTTATAGTTTTTATAGCAACATAACTTTTCATTTTACTTAAATTCCGACACATTTCCATAATAAATGAATTAGTGCATACCGGTCTTAAAACGATGTCGCAATTCGCAAATTGTGGAAGTTGGCAACTCAAGTAATGACTGTTTTCTTTTGTTTCAATTCGAAATACGTTTTAATAAAAAAAAATCTTTTTTTACTAATTTGTATATGTCGACTTAATATAGTAAATTCATATTTATTTAAATGTTAATTGATAAAGAACAGAATATGCACAAGGATTTTAAAGTTGATGGAGATTAGAACTATAATAATAAATTGTTTTGATTACGCCCTTATATTGAGTTGTGTGTTCACGCTTCACATTAAAAAATTATATTCATTATAAAATTTTGTTAAAACTCGAATCCACTACGTATTTATTCAAAATCAATGGTTTTATATAACAATACATAGCTTAAAAATGAATAATCCAAGTTCTGGTGCCAAGTTTTGCACTTTGTATTGCCGACGAATCCAGGGATCTGAAATTCTGTACTACCTAGTTCTGTAATGAACTCAAGAAATATTGATGTTGTGGACTTGTGGTGAAAAATGAATGAATCTAGTGCGTAACTTTGTTATTAGTAATGACGTCGATATATTAATATTACTGATACGGGAATCTTTTTTGAAGCCAAATATTTGTGACCCACAGAATGAAAACAAAATACAAGACGACGCAGTAATCTTCTTTGAACGTGTTCACAGATGTTGGAGCCGACGCACCCCTTACACACGGTTTGAAACGAGCCGCTTCGTCACAAGGGAGCTAGCCTCGTGTATGAGAGGATCATACCCGGCTGTGGAGATAATCACACTCTACAGGTACAGCTGTTAGCTGGCTTTTGAAGAATATATGGTTCATTTCTCTTATTTTACCTGAAATTTTGAGTTAAATGATATTGAGATTTAATCCTAATGTGCTTTTTATTTTAATTTAGTGTTATGACTATGCTTTTTATTTTAATTTAGTGATATTATAAAGGGGAGGGACATGTGTTACTTGTTATGATGTGAGCATTCCTCTTGGAGTGAATCAGACACTCTATATTAGAAGTTGAGGTCCCTGGGTCTGGGATAACTTTGTCTTGAAGTGCGTTGGATCAGTTGTCCCAGAAGAGACCCTGGGCTCGGGATATTGGGATGCTTTACAACCACTTTGTGAGGGCTATGTTTATTTAACTGAGTGAAATCAAAAATCGAAAAGATTTCTGCCGTTATATTTCTTAATTTCAGACGCAGCCAATGAAGGAGATGACTTATCTCATGACTCCAACCTGTCTCCTGGTGTTGACCAGTCTATGGAACACAATGAGCCACAAGCAGGCCCTTCTGGGATGACAACACATACAGAACTGAATACTTCTACTACTAACGAAGAGAATTTCATGTCCTCGGTGCCAATAGTGCAGTTGTATTGAATATTATTTTTACTAAATTCAATTGTGATCTTGTTTTTAAGAATATGTATATTATACTTACTTTTCAGAGTCCTTTAAGTATTTCCACTGTTAATATTATTTAATAACTGTTATATATTTATGTACATGATTTTATTTTACAATTGTTCATATTAATTTTTTACACTATTCTTTGTACTTATATTATTTTGTTAAATTTGTTTGAATATAGTTTGTAATGTCTTTGTAAAGTATATTTCTATTCTATGATATTTATCTATTTCTGTATATTTAAAGTTATTTTGATTCACAAGTTAATGGAAAAAACAATCTTTTTTTAAAATATTAAATGTATTATGCAACAAGTCTAACTCAATAATAATTTAACATTTAGGTATGGTAGTTAATTGAAATAATTATATCTTTATAGGTACAACTTTATTGAAGTATTTTTAAAGTAATACTTGTAATAGAACATATAAAAGTTTTTGCGAGTGATAGTGAAGTAGCTTCCTAACAAGTAATATACAAACTACAGTAAATGTAACAATTCATGTAACCCACAGTTTCTGCATAACGAAAGCTCCATTTAAACAGAACTTTTCACTAATATATATTTTTATTTAAATTTAAAGATGCATAATGTTTATTCTTAAACCTAACTTTCAATGTTAACAATAAATTACATTATAAGAGTAGATAGAATAGATTAAGAGATGTGTTAATTCGATATATTCTTTAAGTCATGTAAATGTAAAAATATATCATAATTTTTTGTAATTTCTCGTTCAATGTTCATTATCATATACAGGGTGACTGGTGAATTACTATTGATACTTGAGGACGTGATATTTGACGATCATATATGACAAAATAAAAATTAATCTAACATAAATATTAATAAACTTCTAAGTAAAGTTAACCAAAAGTTATGTAATTAATTACGCATCGTGTGAACACTCTACAAATTAGGTATACACACACACACACACGCGTGCGGCGGCGTGGTGTTGTATCAGCACGCCGCCGCACGCGTCCACACTTGGAACGTGTCCACACTTTATTTATTTATACGAAAATTTGGTCAAAAATTAAGTACCTATTTTTTTTACATAATTCGAATGAGAATCATGTACCGAGTATTCTCCTTAAATATTGATAGTAATTCACCAGTCACCCTGTATATGTAGTTAGGTAAACTAGTAAATAAAGAGTGTACAAGGAAAATTACTTCACTTGTATATGTTTGACTAAATGGCAGAAACGTTAATATCGTCTGTCCGTGACCCCAGCGCCATCTAACGATACAACTTACGGTGGCTCTTTTGAGAAAATAACATGTCTTGGATGTCAAATAGTTATTGAAAAATAACATAAACTTAAATTTTTTTTTCAATGTGGATGTCATATATTAAATTTTAAAAAATCCGTGGCTCAGTTAAAAACAGTAAGTAAAATAAATACATAGGTATAACAACTAAAACAAGTTTCAATAAGTGATTTTTTGTCTCAATAAGTGAACATCACTTTTGTGTCCCCCACTACGCCTTACGCACCCAGCGAATACGTAGAGTAATCTAAACGCCTACTAATATGTAAAGTAATATAATATGTTGTAAATCAAACTTTTAAAGTTTCGTTTAAAGAGAACTGAACAACCAATGGCTAAGTGATGGGTAACGACGCCATCTATTGACGAAAATTCTTCGCATTTGAAACATATTGTAGAATTTTAGAAGACACATTAAGAGAGTAAGATTCGTAAATGACATTTTATATTTTTTGGAGATATTGATTTCAAGCTTTGTCTTCTATTTTTATATTCCTTATATTACACACGAAAATAACTTCATCAGTAGTCGTTTAAAGTCAAGTAAAACATATTATAGATAGTGTTGTTGGCAGTTTATCATGTACATTTCTACATCAAACAATATTTTTTCTCCGTCTATCTCAGTCAAAAAATAATAAACTGATTTTTATAAGTTATAGCGATTTTTTTTGCAAACCTTCGCTGACACTAAACAACATGTATGATCGTGAAGATGTCTTCATATAAATACATTAGACATACAGATGAAGGGATACACATCTATCTTCCATCAACAGAACTATTAACTAAAGACGTTGGCCGCTTCTTAAGATGAGAACCGATGTAGTAGGACCCCCTTGAACTACATGTGTTGATATATTTGTACTTGGATATTGATCATGAATAACGAGTATAGAAGAGAGGAGAGGAAGAAGAATTGAGACACGCGCGCCCTTAGTGAGCGGGGAAACAGACATACTCGATACATGAAAGAGAGATTAGACAATTAGACTCGTATGATGTACACGAACATGGCCGACACGTTTAATTCGAACAGCTTGTGTATCGAGCCGTGGCGCCAGACTTTGACGAATGATTTCTGTAAACTGTATTTATAATTTGGATTCCTCCTTGAGCTACATATTACTACTTTAGTTTTAATTTAATAAGCCTTACAGTTCCTCGGACTAAAGTGGAATTTTAAATTTATATACAGCACAATATCCATATGTTCAGAATAAGTATGTAAGTAATTATATTTTCATTATTAGTAACCGTTTTTATTTTAAAACAATTGCCTATTTAAATTTGGTTTTGTTGTTTTTCTATTTATTAATTACGACTGAACGCAAATTATTATAAAACCTGATTGTGCTCTTTATGAGTTACAGAACATATTATTTTATTGCTACTTGATTGTTCATAAATCCATCGATAACAAAGTTTCCTTCAGATTTATTTGGTAAATTAGTAAGTACTTATAAATAAATTAAAAAATATTTATATACCAAATCTTCGTCCTTAATATTGATGAAATGAAAAATATTTACTTAGTTTAATGATTGTAGTAAAAAGTAAACACTAATTATGTAGGGCGCCAACCAGGGGTACCAGGAAAACTACGAAACTTATTTTTATGTATATTATAATGAGAATTACATATTAAAACTCTTGTCTTTAGAGTCCCTGCACCTTGACTGAATCCCTAACACCATCTGAAAATTAAGAAATTGTTGTTAATTGACACTTTAACTATAATAAAATAACACCTATAATAATATGTAACAACAGTAAGTTAACAATCTTAACAGCTAACAGCCTCTGTTAGTGAACTCATCAGAAGCTACTGAAACAATGATTCTTAACATGAAGCAAGTCCCGCAGGAGCTACATACAAATGTATGGATAAAGCTTGTATTAAAAGACATTGACTGTTTGAGCCGCTGCAACACTCCACCTTCAACACTACACTTGATACTTCAAGTCTTTTACATTCTAATATGTTTAAATCTCAGTCACTTCCCTCTCCATATAATGTGTAGCTCATTGTCTTTAATATATTGTGTCTAGTGTAATCACACACTCATGTTTCATTAATAGCTACCTGGTTCATTGTTAGTTTTCATCTAACACTTGATGATCAGCCGTCATCTCCTGATGGATGAATCTCAAGTACAGTCCAATAACACCATCTGTAATACATAATACAATATATTAATACTGTTCACAAACAATATTGTTCATATATAAAGACATACAGAGACAGTTACAAAACAAAATTAAAAAATTACAATTACAAAATTAAAATATAATATTTTATATTAATCTTAAAATATCCATAAATAAATTACACTTCATATCACCAAGAAGGTTTATTATTCAAATAAAACAATTCCTTATATATCAGTCTCATTAGTATTATCATTAATAACATACTGTATTATGTATGGAATTATTATTATTATTCTGTTTGAAATATTGGATTCCTACAAAAATTATAAATGTTTATACTTAATCTAAACACATAAATTGATTTTACTTAAAAAGTATAACACTATTAAAACACTTTTATAATAATCGATTATTCTAGAAAAACGCCATATGGATTTCATTATATATAATATCAAACGCACATATATAATATCAATAACGGTTTACTCAATATAAGAGATACATTATGGAGAAATTAACATTAAAATGTACACTATAATTCAAAATAATAATATAAAGTATTCAACAGTACATACCGTCACACTAGTATCGTACATCAGCTACATACACTTCTCTTCATAGAAGGTTTCCTCTCGTCCGCAGACCACGTCCTAACAGACGCTCCACCAACAGCTTCGACCCTCATCTTGAATTATATATTCTCACGAGTCCTGTAACGTAACGAAGGATTCTAGTTTTTATTATGACACTAGATTTCTTAATTGAATATTAGACTTACAAGAAGTCGCATTTTAGAGTGTGAAAAACATAATAATAAAGAAGGCCATTGAAACGATATAACGTTGAAAAACCCTGCGGTCAATGTTACGCTTAGAGAATAATTCAAAATATACTATTAAAATAAACTAGTACTCTTATCACTACACATAATAAACACTAATATTAACCAAAACTAAAAATGTTACTTAATAAACATTTGTATTTGAACTATATGTCAATAATATAAAAAGTAACATTCATTAGTATGTGCAAAAAAACACTCACCATGAAGATAAACGACGTAAAACACATCCATCATAAGGAAGGCCGCGGCCGACTGCCACCAGAGGCACCAGAGGGAGCCGGAAGGACTGGAGAGACATGAGAAATGAATTATGAAAGCAATTAATAGTAATATCATAAAATGTAAATGAATAAAATTTAAAAACTAACAATAAACGGGCTGTCAGGTTGGCTACACTAAGAATCATGGGGAATAGGGATGAAACTGTCATATAATTACCGTGAAAGAAAATAATGTATAGAAAATGCTGCCACCTAACGAACAAGTTACAACAACTTTGACACTAGTTTCCTTTATCACTTCATAAATGTCGTAAGTAGCTCTCAAATTGATTTGACATTTCACATTAGGACAATTTTTAAATTATTTCAGTTGCTCGTTTGCCGTTGTTTACTGTTCTTCTTGTGCTGTAGCCTGTACGTTCTTTTTCAAACATTTGACCCGGCTTAATATATCATTGACTCCTTTTTCCACGCTTCTGACGATCTACCCCGGCTTTTCTCAATTGGATTTACGGTGAGCGACTAAAGGTACGATACTTCTTCAGTAAAATCTATAAAATTATTATTTGTCATATATACAATCAATTACTACTCTTGTTTCATCAATTTCAACCGTAACAATTTAATGACTTCTAATAAAAACATTTTAGGTCCTTTTCATCAATTTCCTAAACCTGAATACCCAAATTTGGAGAAATTCATTCAATGGAACAATATTTTAGATGAAGACGTGAAACAAAAGGAAGATTCTTACATTTATAACAACATAAGAATATGTGATCGTCATTTTGAACAGTTTTACCGTTCTTCAAGTAAATGACTCACTCAAAGTGCTGTACCAACTTTATACTTAAGTAAGTATCTAAAGTAAGCAACTTCCCAAGTAGTTATAGGCACACATAGCGTTGCCAGGCGTCCGGATAAATCCGGAAGTAGTTAGGCTTTTTGATTGCATGTCCGGCCAAAATAAATGGTGTTCGTCTTTTGTTAGGCTTTTTACATTTCGAAAATTAATAATAAAGTACCTATCTAAGACTGATTTGGCATTCGATTTTATTTATTATTTCACTAGTAATTAACAAGATTGATGATAATAATCAAAAGATTTGATTTTACATAAAAATTTTGTCGTACCTATTAATACTTAGACAAAATCCTCAATAATATAGGGTGTCTGGCTTTTTTCAACCAAATGTCTGGCCAAACTGGCTGGTCTGTCCAGTTATTAGGTTTGGTGACTTGGCAACGCTAGGCACACAATACATACTACTAATACAAAATAACTATAAATAATCAATTATATTTTATAACTATAGATAATATTTTACATTAATATTATTATTTTACTTTAGAAATTGGTGCTCATAATTAAAAATTAAAAACCAAAAAATAGGATTTAATTGAATATAATGAAATAGGTATACAAGTCATCTTAACATTTTTATATACCTACTTACATGTGGTTTGATAGATTTATTATGTGCAGTCTTTATTACCTTTTTTATCTAAATGAAGGAAAGTGCCTACAAACAGTATTCCAAAATTAAACTACTTGTCACTTCTTTACATATGTAAAACAAAAACAAAGTGTTCTAAATATGCAGAGATTATAATTTCACTGGATAACTACAAACCAAAAAAAGTTGTTTATAGTTTTTTATGTAATATAAGAATGACAGTGTTTAATTCAGTAAAAATAACAAGTTATTTACATTCAATCAGAAACTCTAAAAGAAACAAGGAAGGAAGAGACAATCAAGACAATATGTTATCATTCAATTTTAAGATTTTTCATTTACATATTTTCTTTTAATATATTTATTTGTATTAAAAAATATATTTTATTTAGCAGCATCACCATTTGAGACTGTACACTCATAACATTCTGTTGAAACTGAAAAATGTGTTGATACACAAAAAGAAGACAATGATGCATCTTGTAGTCACAACTTGGATTTAAATATGAATCAAGTTCAGCTACAAAGGAGTTCTCCTAATTCCTCTCAATTATTTCCTAAAGGTAAGTTACAGGCATATAACTAAGCTTAATATTAACTATGATTGCTATATTAACTTTTAAATTATAAAACAGCATAAAGCATTTTAAATACAACATAAATTTAAACCACAGATTCACTAGATTTGCAAGTATCAAGATTTATTTCATATCTTCTTCAAATATGTATATTTTTTGTCTTTTAATAAACATTAATCCCGGTTTTAGATAACCTGATTCCTTTTTAAGTAAATACAGATATTAACTCAGATGAGTGATGATAAGATGTTCAAAAATGTCTTCTCCTCATTTAATTGATTATCTGAAATCCCTTATTAGTCCCGTCGTTACAGATACTACTGTATACATAATTAAACATAACTAACTATATCAATATTTATAAAACATTCATTTCACTCCCTCCTCTCCTGCCAGCCGGCCGCGGTCTTCCTAGTTCCTCGTAATGGATGTCTTTTTCTAATGCTGATGCTTCATGGTGTTTTTTTTACATATACAGTGTAAACTCTATATAACGACACCCGATTTAACGACAAACTCTCTAAAGCGTCGAAATCATTTGACTTTGGTTGGTTTACCTTATCTACCATACAATGATACGCTCTATATAGCGGCACACCCACTCTCAATAACGACAACAATTAAGTAATAAAAAGTACCTTTTAAGTTGCTAAAATTAGTAAAAACTGTGCAGCTGTGTACGTTCTTTTGTCACTTTGTTATCCTAGCCCGCAATAAACTCGACTGTCCCTATCATGCATACCGAACTTTCTAAGAAATTCGTTCTTTTGTTTACAATTACAAATTGCTTAAACGTGTCGACGGTTTTTGACCATAAGTAGGAGTCTTGTATTCCATATACGTTAACATAAAAAGTTGCTCACAAAATTTCAAACTATAACATTCTTTTTTATGTTCATAAGTACTAACACTAGTCTGAAATAAACTTTGTCTTTTTCTAATTCTGATTTTTCTTCTTTCTATTTAACGGCAACTCTCTATAACGCACTAAAATGCACGGTCCGTTCAGTGTCGTTATATAGAGTTTACACTGTATCTAATTATTATATTTTATATTATTGGCATTACTTACATTATAAGTTCTTATACTTATTGAGTAAAATTTTTAGTTTTGTTTGATATTAGTGTTTATTTTATTGTGTAGTATGTGGTAGGAATTTTGAATTATTTCCTAAGCGTTACATACATTGGGCGCAGGGTTTTTTAACGTTATCGTTTTGATGGCTTCCTTTTTTTTATTTTAACTATTATCTTTACAATTTTCGGTCACGCCCTAAAAAGCGACTTCTTAATGTAAGTTGGTAAGTTTGTTAACAATTAATGTATTGTCTTTATAATAATAGTATTATTTGTAACGTTCCAGGACTCGTGAGAATATATAATTCAAGATGAGTGTAGAAGCTGTTGGTGGAGCGTCTGTTAGGACGTGGTCTGCGGACGAGAGGAAACCTATGAAGAGAAGTGTATGTAGCTGATGTACGATACTAGTGTGACGGTATGTACTGTTGAATATTTAGTATTATTCTGTTATTATTTATAGTATTAGGGTGAATATTTTTTGAATTTAATTATTCAATATTTTTATTACATTAACTGAATGCTTCCGACACGTCGTAATGATTAAATAATTAAATGTAAGATTGTAATTATAATAGTAACTGTCTCTTGCCCGCGGCTCCGTCCGCGTGTACATCACAGTTCTCTGTCACTAGTGCCACTGAACCTGAACTGCTTCCACTTCATGGTTCAACTGGGTTGGTGGTGGTTGTATTGGGATTGGGGTCGGGATTGTGTCAAAGGATAATCGGGATAAAAAGAAGCCCAAGTCCTTTTCCTGGGCTTCATTTATATCCATACTAAAATTCATCACAAACGGTTCAGCGGTTTAGGAATGAAAACTTAACAAACAAACAGACAGTTACTTTCGTATTTATAATATTTATTATTATAATCACTAACTAACAGTCATTATGCTATTAATAATGGTTTACAAAACAAAACCATCTGTAGTTAGCGGAACTAATGAGTTGAAAATAAATAAATGATTAATAAAATAAAAACACTTATATTTTGTTAATCATTAATTTATATTCAACTGAATGCATAATAATTACAAATATGCTACTTTTTAGTTTGGTATTTTATAAGAAAGTGTTTTTGTAATTTTTTTAAAACATTTTATAATTTATTTTAAAGCCATCCTTGAAGTAAGTGTCTTTGTATGTCTTTATATAAGAACAATATTGTATTATGTATTACAGATGGTGTTATTGGACTGTACTTGAGATTCATCCATCAGGAGATGACGGCTGATCATCAAGTGTTAGATGAAAACTAACAATGAACACAGCCGGCCTAGCAGCACATCTCCAACTTGTCTGCTACTTAGTTATTTTATATTAAATTTAGACTTGTCAAACAATATCTTTAACAGTTACTGTACAAGTTTTATATGTAATTTCTTTTGTATCATAATATTTTATTTAATCCAATCTACTTGATATACTGCTCTGATATGATTCAATTACTTTATTGTTATTTATAATCTGATAAATCATTGCTCATCTTAAATGTTTTATTTCTGTATGTACTAATTATGCTTATCATACTTTTTTCTCTAGAATAATTAGTTTTTAAAAGAATAGTATCTCTTATGGCACTTGAGATGGCTAAAAGTTTTTGTTATACATAATAGATTTACCTTGAACTGTTTTCATTTATAATATTTATATAAACCACATTTATCGTAAAGAGAATTATTATTATTGAATTGAAATGAATTATTGTTATTGTTGATGTATTGTATATTCTTTGATTTTTATTAACCAGTAATACTTGTACTTGTTAAGCTTATATATATGAAGATAACTACACTTTTGGACTCCGTATATACATCCTTCAAATGAGTTTGTTATAAACACAAAACATAATATAACATGAGTAAATATAATCTTCAAATTCAAAGTCTCAAGCTATCAAATAAATACTATTGTGTGTGTACATGATGTGACTCATATGATGTATTATTCTGTGACTTATCTTTCATACTATTAACATTTGTATACATAAAAACGTAGAAAATGTCGGATTGTTTAGAAAATTTATTAAATATATTTTATTTTATACATTATTATGGTTGTAGAACTGAAACATGTAAATAACAAGAATAGTGTTACAAGTGGCGTCATCTGTGGCATACTATGTAATTGTATTAAACTATAATTCTTAGAATTAATTTTGACTGATTATAAATAATAATAAATTAATGTACCTGTAGATATTGCCGTGATGAAATTGTTCAAACCTGATACTAAATGTATGTTAGGTATATAGCAGTTATATACATAAATATTTGTTATATATTGTAGGCAATATTTGTAATTATTTATAATTAACTATAAGATTTCGAAAAATAAATTACTAAAAACATGATTCCATCTAGATTATTAGGTACATGTCAACTAAAGAATTTATAAATATATAAATCAATTAACCAGTTATACAAATATAAAACATGTATATTAATTAGAAATATACTTACAAAAGCAATACACACACAAATAACATTTAAAACTAAAACATAAACATAACACGAGACATAAACACAAACTTGAATTACCCAAGACCAGGACCAAATATGGAATTAAAACTATAGAGTTTGAGGGAGCGAAACTATATAATGGCTTGCCTGACGAAGTTTTTGATGAAAAAACATTGCGATTTTTAGAAGGAAATTATTGTGTTATTGTAGGGAGCACTTGGATTAACCGCTCTTGAGTTGTATGGTTCGTTGCTACTGTACTGAATTGTTGTTTGAATTGAATTATGTATTACATCTCATTCAAGTGAACATTATTCTTTATGATAAATAAAGTTCTTTAACCACTAAGATTACCCCCCTTAATTTAATTTGTTGATGACAAGGTTTGAGTATCAGCTTGTATTTGTGATATAAATACTGACTTCAGCCATTTTGTACGACATTACTAGAAGTAACAATGAACATTAAAAATCAAGACTGAAACTGTACCTAAAAAGTAGTATTTTACTGTTTTCTTATTCTAATTTATATATTGTATGTTGATACTTTTCTGTAACATTTGTACAGACAGGATCAACTGAGGGACAACAAGCGAATAAGTACAAGATGAGTTTTCTTCATTATTTATACAGTTGTAGGTACAAAATATTTTTCTTTTTGTCAATATTGTTTTGGATGAAGGTTTGATCAGTAATTTTTTTTCTTTATCTCATTATCATTGCATTTCTACTATTTAAGATAATACTTTTTTATGAGAATATGTAGTTGTAACCGACAGTAGTCACCATCTCAAAATATCTTTCTCTTCAAAATATCTCTCAAAATACAAAAAAACAAACATGAAATATGTTATTGATTGTTAAAACAAAACAGTTAATGATTAAAAAAACAATTAAATTATATATTCTAAAATCTGAACTTGTGGATACTGTGCTGTATATGAATGTTAAATATAAAATTCTACTTTGGTCTGAGTAAGTATGAAGCTTCTTAAATTGAAACCACGTTAATAATATGTGAGCCAAAAAGGATCCAAATATTTCAATTATTAAAACAATAGCTTATATTAGAAGTACAGTTTATAAAAAGTATTCTACAAAGTCTGGCACGACGGCTGTTACAGTCTGTTTGAACTAAAGGTGTTTGATAGGTTCGTGTACTTTCGACCATACTAATCAAATCGTTCTGTCAACTATCAAGTGAAGGGCATTCTCTTCTCTCCCCGGATCACTAAAGGCGGAATACCCTTAAGACTCCGTCCTCTCCTCACTTCAATACTAGTTATTCATGAGCAGTCTCCCGGTACCATACATACACACACATCTAGCCCTATTCGCGGACGAGACCGCGGTGTACTTCAAGCGGGTCCTACTACGTCGCCTCTCAACTTCAAACAGCGGCCAAAGCCTAGGGTTAATAGTTCTGATGATGGAACATAAATAATTCTGTATCCCATATCAGTATGTATGATCATCATGAGAATTTACATTTGGTGTCAGCGAAAGCTGGAAAAAAAGTCAGGTTAAGTTATAAAAAAACTTTGTACTAGTTAAAGGAGATTGTCCACTCAGTATGGGGACTTTGGCCTGACGTGAACAGACATTTTATCATATTTTTAAACGGCTTTATTTAGCTCACCCGTTTGTTTTATTATTTATTCTTGGGTCAAATTTAGTAATTCAAATTTCACTCTCTTCCTGTCAAGCGATTAATCTGAAATTTTGTATACACTTTGGATTTTTATGACAATATAATTATGTTTATTCATTATCATTATAAATTAAGATGGCCGCCGACACAAAATGGCGGATAACGTAGGTTTTATCAATCCCATCAATATGGGTATCAAATGAAAGAGCTCAACAAGCAGAATACAATATACTATAAAAAATTTAAATCCAAGATGGCCGCCGCTATCAAATGGCTGATAACAATTTTTTAAAGGAGTTGGACTGCAATAAACTAACGGGCAAGAAACCTTGCAATAATGAAGCACAAATGAATTAAACAGAATGCGAAATAAAAACTAGAAAATAAAAATAGGTAAAGAAACTTTCAAGTTAAACGGTTTTACGTGAAACATACATTGCAATGTTTAAGATAAATGTACGAAAAACCAAAAAATAATAAAATAGATACAGTCGTGGGAATTATAAACATATGCTCAGACTAGACTACAATAAAAGCGTGGGGTACAGCAATTGTCTACAATCGAAAAATGATTTCAAACTTGGTTAGGTAGAGAGAGGAGTTTGGACATTGGAGGTGATCGTTTAACGCGTGTTAGATAGGACCCCTTAAACCTACACCTGGGTCGCAAGTCCCAGACACTGTTGAAGCTCCTCTCCCTGCAACGCGATGGACCCGGCACCCGCACGGTGAATCCATTGAATGCTAAGAGATTTCGTCTCTTCTCTATGGGTAAATCAAGCACAGCCGGAGCATTACATTGTAGCACAACAATGGTGTTGAGCAACAAATGTTGACACAGAGCCATCGGTGGAAATGAGAGAGGAGTAACCTATATCCAGTCTGGGGTAAATCTCTGAATTGAAGACACTACTTTAGAAAATAATAAACTAAGTTTAAAAGGGCAATGTCCATTTTTGGCCTAGCGTGAGCAAGCTGCTATCAAAAAATCAACTTTATAAAAAAAAAAATTTTAGCTAGCCATTCTATTGTTGTTTGAGTGTACATTTGTATTTTATTGAAAAAATATTTTTAAAGTATGTTCATTGATTTGCTTTATTGATCCACGTTTTGTGTTACCAGCAAGATCAATTAACGATTGCGTCAAATCGAATCATCTCGCAGTACTTAATACAACTATATACAAAAAAATAATAATATTTGTTTTTAATTATTTTCGTCATTTAAAACGTTTTATAAACTGAAATATGAAGAATGTTAAACGTAATCATATCTGTTTTCGATCGATTTTTTAATGATTTTTTTCTTTTGCAACACTAATAAAACAAAAAAATACAAATTGACATTGATATGTCACAGACTGATTGTTTACATTCGGCATTCGCTTTGTTTACCTACATTGAGAGTGTTGATTTATTGTTGATTTTCTTTCAACGATTGTTTATTCATTATGGACTCCGACCTATCTTTTTCCAGTGACCCCTGCACATCTACGGACCCCGAATTTCGCTCAAACGATGACCCTGGCTTTTGTATTATGGACTCCGATCAAAGCATAAACGATGACCAACACTCACGTAATTTGGACCCCGAAACTAGCTCCATCGCTAACCACGGCTTTAATATGGACATTGAACAAAACCAAAGCGTGTCTCATGATAGTCTGCACACAGAAGAAGTGACTTCTTACCAATCCGTATCTGTGAGATACATAAACTGTGAAACTGATTTGATAGAGCGAAGGGGACATAGTCTAGATCTTAATCAGGTTCAGTCTAATATAAGACGATAAAATAGCTCCTCGACGAGTTAGTGTCAAATCAATTATTTAAATTACTCGTTTTTTAATAGATATGTATTGTATATGCTATTCCTATAACGCAAAATGACGTTTTGTTGTTTTATGTAATTATAATCCTTATATACTGTTCTATTATAATAAATGAAAAGATGTTTACTCCTAACACATTAGCTGACTTTGTTATCGAAAATAATTTAAATAGAAGGCGGGCAGATTTTCAACCTATAAATGTAAACATGGACAGTTTCATATTTCCAAGAATAGAATATAATGATCTTATATTAATTGCATGTGGAACATACCAACTAAAACAAGCTTGTTCGTATTATGGGCAGCACACAAGAGGCGATGGTTCCTATACTATAGAAATATGTAGAAATATAGCCAGCAACCTATTGGTTGACTACCCTGAAAATAATCACAATGGTAAGGAAGCTATAAAAGAATATTATTGTAATTGCATGGTTGGCCGAAGGACAGTGGGTTCCTGCGCTCATATAATGACTATTTTATGGTTTTTAAGTTGGGCAAGGTATCAGGAACACATTTCACCACCTGTCCAATTTCTTGAACACATATTAATAACATATGATGTCTCAGAATAAAAATAAATCATAAAAAATGTTCTTTTATTTTGCTTTAACCTGTTTTTCCTCACATGACAAAAATCTCTTTTTAAACATTTTGATACAAAATTAAGTTCATATTCTCATTATTACTAGTTAGTGCTTTTAAACTAATTACAAAAAATATGATAAAATGTCTGTTCACGTCGGGCCAAAGTCCCCATACTAAGTGGACAATCTCCTTTATTACTAAATATAAAAAATTATAATACTGAACCATTGTAATTTTGTAAAGACAACTTTTAAGTATCACTTTGTATTTGAAAACTATAAATACTAGCTTTAGCCATTTTGTAATACACTACTGGAAGTGACGCTGAATAAAGTCTAAAACTTTAAAATCAAGTCTAAAACTATAACTGTAAAATACGAAGTAATTTGGCGATTGATGGCTTTGTAATAAATCAACCAACGAATGTAGGTTTTGTTTAAATGAAACTAGGACTTGTATTTACAACATATTTATTATAATATTTTAATTTTTACATATTATCACAAGATTTAAATACTCTTTAGTAACAGTGATCAGGGACAGACGAGATGAAAGTATCTACCATTTAGTCTTACATTTACAATTACTCTTACTTACATTGTAATATCAAGTATTTGTAATTAATGTAAAAAGTACATAGTTATACTATTTACAATAATAATCCAACGCGTTTACGTTAGAAAGCCACATTCTGGAATATCTTTCGAGAGATTTTGGGAGTGGAAGGGGGTTTAAAATATATGTCTATACACATACATGTCTTAAATGTATTTGAATTCTAATGTCTATTATTTTATCGTACACCGCGTCGTAGCCAATTAAGATGACTTGGTGAAGTCGTATATCTCGTATTAACGCCGCGTGCTCAACAAATGCGTCGTCTCAGGCGATGGGGTCGTTTTCGCAAGCATTAAGCTTGTTTGCCAAGACTGATAGTTCGGGCGGATGGAAGGGCTTTTTGGCAATGAGTTATACTGTCAGCTTTTAGTTGTTGGCTTTCACAACGTCACCGGAAGTGTGGGCCAGTGTTGGGACTGTACCGTTACGAAGAGGCCTGTTTGTTGTGTAGCTCAACTACTGTTAGCCCTATTTGACGACGCGGTGATCCTATTACTAATCGTAATATTATCGTCCAGATGAGAACGCGTTTGGGGCGTCTCCGAGCACCCTTATGAAATTTATTTGGAATGTAGGTACTGACTTCCTTCACCAGAGGGTTGGGATGAGTGATGGCTCTTTCGAAGTACCTCTCTGAGAGTACCTTCACATGTTGCCGAGTAGAGGGGAGATCGAGATCCCTATGAAGGTCGACGTTACGCATGTACCACGGGGCATCCGTGATCATGCGCATGAAGCGGTTCTGAAGGGTCTGAAACGGTTTGAGATTTTGGTGAGCGAATGCTACGCTACCATAGGCCATAATTGATCTTATGCACGATTTGTATAACGTCATCTTCAACTTTCAAAGTGACATTTTACTCCTTTTGCATAGAGGGGGGTAGAGGCGGCCGAGGACGAATGAAGTATGACGGGCTGATGGCCTGTCATACTTGACTGGCATAGGGAGACTTCTAGTCTGTTTAAGGGTGGGGGGTCTAAGGGAACGCAGTCGACAGAAACGACGAACAGGAGACCACTCTGGAACTCCCAAAGATAGGAAAAAGGAATATTGCAATAAGTTAAGAAAATAATAGAAATAGATAAAAATAAGAAATAATCTAATAAAAATAAAAATAATGTAATAGAAATAAGAAACAATGTAATAGAAATAGATAAAATAAGATAATGTAACAGAAATAAGAAATAATGTATGTAATAATATTAACAATGTTGCAAATAATAAAATTGTAAATAAATACTAATATATAGGAGGAAATATTAAAAATAATGAAAGTAATGACATTACAAATGTTACAAAAGACAAACAGTAAATGGAAAATAGAATTAGTTAATAAAATAAAACATAAAGTAATGCATAGAAATATAAAATGACATAGGAAATAAATAGAAACAACAACCCCCCTTCTTGATCCCTGTTATAAAAGAAATGGAATAGATAATAAGGCAGGTACACACAATTAGATAAGGAATGAAAGGGACGAATGAGAGAAAGACAGTATGCGGAAAGAAAGGCCATCGTGACTCATAGAACTGGCGATTGCTGGCACAGGACACAGCTCGGAGGGATGTCCTCCGAGGGAGTTTTTCTCGCGCAGTCGACCGTCGCGTGGTCGCCTAGGCATTTCACGCATCTCGGGCGTGCGTAACAAAATCTAGCTGAGTGGCCGTAGCATTGGCAGCGATGACACTGCCCAGGGATGCCGCGGCCGCGGGGGAGCTCTACCTGTAAGCCGGACAGGTAGCAGACCGTGTGTATATTAAAAATGGCTTTTGCCTCTTTGGTGTTGTCCAAGTGGACAAGCACCATATTGAACGGTTTCTTGTTTGTCGGGCGGTACATCCGGTGTACTGCCTGGACCGGAAAATCTTGTGACTTAAGATCACTTAATATGGACTCCGTCGGGATTTCACACGGCATCCCGCGGATCACCACCGTAAGGCGACGCTCCTCCTCCAGTGCGTAAGTGTGGTATCCAATACCACGCTCGCGCAGGAGGGCCGTCATCCTACGGTGGTAAGCCGCTGACGACGTCTGAATTTTGATTCCATCTTTAGTCGGCCGGGCCGACGTAAAGTATATTTTAAGTTCAATTAAAAGCTGGGACATATAGTCCCACTTATCTTTGTCCTTGAGATACAGCGGCGGAGGCGCCTTATCTCGCGGTGGTGCGTCGGGAGAAGCGGATGGCGAGTTTACCGCGGGTTTGGGCCGCTTCGCGACGGGCGCGGCGGGGGAGCTAGGCCGGGATCCGGACTCGGAGGCCGAGGCCTCGGCCGATGAGCACTCCATGAGGGAGTTGGGGGTGGGGAGCAAGGACTCTGAGATGAATCGAAGTACAAGTTCAGGGGCCTTCTTCTGCACGTAGGCAGTGAAGACCGTCGGGTCTATGGCGGGCATGGTGAGTTATTTAATAAGGGGAATACTACCAATCCTCCCTGCCAGGCGGCAGGGAGATGAGTACCTAGTTGTGTCCTACGGACTCGCCTGGTGAGGGCTTGCCCTCACCAGGCGAGTCCAGTCCAGTCCAGAGTCCAGTCCGAGTAAGGTTGTAGGCACACACCTTGGTGTGTGCCTACAACCTTACCTCGGGTGTGGGTACGCGGCCCTAAGGCGTCTGGCAATACGCGGCGCGCACTGGAACGGCACCACACTACACTAGCACTGTGCACTACACTGCACAACAAGTTTGGACGGGTTCATTTTGGACTCGACCTATCTGACTATCTATCCTTCTTGTCTATAGACAGGGAGACGTGTGCCTACTGGATGGTCCTAAGCACCTAGTGTGGATGGTGTGTGTGTTAGGGCGGGGGGCCGCCGCGTTGCTTGTACAGTATACACTTGTATGTGGCAAACAGTGACCAGGGTCCAGGACTGGGTAGCGCTTTAAAAAAAGCGACTACCTATGTGTTTGAAGTATTCGTCCGGGAAAATAGTTACCGATAACGCAGTTCTCTTTACGGTATATTCGACGTCCATGAAACGAGTATACCTCATTACATTATACCTCTTATACCTCATTCGTTTTGTAACCGCCATACTCCGACCTCAAATGATGAGGAAAACGACGGGTTCAGGCCCGTTGTATGCAAATTGGGGTACAGGGAGGCGGCGAACTCGTTGAAGGCGCCGCCACCAAACAAAAATCATTCAATCAAAATATCTCTCCGCGCCGCCCCTTTATGTAAGAACCATCAGGAGCTGGAACGATATCTCCAGTCTTCATTATAATAAAAACGTCAAATACTTGTCCGCACGAAAAGCGGCGGTATGGATAAAGATCTATACTGCCACTCTAGTAGGCACCCGTGCCCTATCCGCAATGTTACGTAAAAACAATATAAATTACCACGAGGCCTCCCCGCGGAGATAACTGGTGAAATAATTAAAGAAGACCTTCAGGCTCAAAATTCACTGGTATTGAAAGTACATCACATGTACGAACCAACTAAGAAAAAACCTTTGAAGGGGAAAATTTTTTAACGTAGTAATCGTCTGCTACCTATCAGGGTTAAAAATTGAAACCTTCGAAACTTGGAAAATGGCAGAGATATTATTGTACGGCCAAAAGCAAAAGTTCTGCTAAGCACGCCCGCTCTTACTGAATTGTCAAGACGACCACGAAAAGACAGAGTGAATAGATGAAGAAGAATTTCGCAAGTCTGATAGACCACGCGAAGGTGGAAAAACTCCCGGTCAAGATTATGTGTCCAAGTGTCAGTGCCCTTCACAGTCAATAATGACGTTCATATTTATAAGACAATATTTAAGTCGCGGTAAACGGTTTGCCGATGGACGAAAGAGTGTTACGTACGCGCTATTTATGAATAAATAAATGAACATCGCCGGATCGACATCTCTGTATGGGTAAAATATCAAATAACCAATGGAAACTTAGCTGATACATGTAATTTTGTATATTCATATCCCATAAGTTTATCTTATTGTTTGTTTCCCTAAAATAAAATAAAATAACGAGTAACGCTGCTGACTCCGCGGAACGAACACCAAGCCGAGTGAACCAGAAGATTTCTTACACCATACAAGCAATAGAATGCCATAAATATCCTAACATCGGGCCAATCATGTAGTCTTAAGTATAGGTTATAAAATTTAATATATATTTTTTATAACAATATCCATATAAGTAAGTTTAGTGGTTTTCTTTGAAACTCCCATCTTAATTGAGATCAAACATGAAAAGAACACCTCAGTCATCTAAACTATAAACATCCGTTTTACCATTAATCTTTATTAATCTTCATTAAACATTATTATTTTTGAACATTCTTTTTCTCGGAATACTCTACAAAGACTCGTTTGCATATCATTTACTTCACTTGTTTTACAACTATCTTTATCTTTGGAAACAAACATATATGTATACCATGATTGATGTACAGACCATGTAGTGAAAATATACGACGGTAGTGAAGCTATGAGTACTTTGATTGAGGAAGATGTTTCTGTAGGAGAGCTCTAAATAGTTTTAAATAAATTAAAATTAATTATCTTTCTATGTATACGTACATTCCAGGAGGTTCTTTGATATCAATAGACACATCAAACTCGTACTGTACATGTTTATAGTGAACACACTCCTTATATTGTCTGGAGACTGCTACAGTTGATACTTCAAGTCTTCTCTATTCTAATATGTTACACTAACCGAGTCATTCTCCTCTTCATATAATTCTATGTTTCATCAATACTTGGTTCATTGTTAGTTTTCATCTAACACTTGATGATCAGCCGTCATCTCCTGATGGATGAATCTCAAGTACAGTCCAATAACACCATCTGTAATACATAATACAATATTGTTCTTATATAAAGACATACAAAGACACTTACTTCAATTATTGTCGGTTTAAAATAAATTATTAAATGTTTAAAGAAATTATAAAAACACTCGCTTATAAAATGACAGACTAAAAGTAGCATATTTTTAATTATTCAAAATAAAACTAGAATGAAAAAAAAGAGATTCGTTCAGTGTTTAAGTTCGTGGAGTGCTAGATATTTCTATTCCACTGATTATGTCATACAAGGCGAGTGTGCACTTTGGGTACATGTGAGCAATTCCATTCACTTTAGGCTAAAACACATGGACGTACTCTTTTCCCATTGTGTACACTACACTCGCCTCATATTATGATTAGATATCTGTAAGGGTACCGTTTTATTCAAAAGATATGTGGTACTTTTATAACTAGCTTTCCGCCCGCAGCTTCGCCCAAGAGAACTTTTCAAAAGTCTGGGATAAAAACTATCCCATGTTCTTTCTCAAGGTCAACTCCATCTCGGTACCAAATTTCATTAAAATCAGTTCAGTGGTTCAGGTGTGAAAGCGTAACAGACAGACAGACAGAGTTACTTTCGCATTTATAATGTTAGTAGGGATAAATTGCTTCCATTTATAACTCTATCCTTTTTTGTGTTATTATATACAAATATCAACTTTATAATTTAGTATTTTATAACAGTGTTTATTTATTATTTTTCAAATCCCTACTAATATTATAAATAGGAAAGTAACTGTCCGTCTGTTAAGTTTTAATTCCTAAGCCGTTGAACCGTTCGTGATGAATTTTAGTATGTATATGAATGAAGCCCAGGAAAATGACTTCGGCTACTTTTTATCCCGATTATCCGATTACATAATGCCGATTACCCGATCCCGAAAATTTACGGGTTGAACCATGAAGTGGAAGCAGTTCAGGTTCAGTGGCCTTAGTGACAGAGAACAACTGTGATGTTCACGCGGACGGAGCCGCCGGCAGCAGCTAGTTATTATTATAATTATTATTATTTATTTCTGACAGTAAGTAACAAACATACAAAATAACATGTATACAAGTGATGCTAAGAAAAGAGTTGGAAATATTTTTAGCAAACCGGAAAGCTGTAACGTGTATACATTAGGGTGGAGCGAAAATTTTTTTTTCACATTTCGTAATTCTAAGTAGCAAAAGTTTATGCTTTATACGCTCAAACATGCACCAGTAATATATTATTTAAAAAAAATAGTATAAGTACCTCCGAACGGTCATTAAACTTTTATAAAAAGTGGATTTTAGACAGGAGTTGATGAAATTATTTTTACATTACATCTTGATATATGTATTTTATCTCTTTATTATCTTAATATATTGCTAATATACTCTTTAATAATAATAAAATATAAAAACAACGTACAATAGTAACAACACGGAAAGGGAGCGGTGCCAATCAGTTAATTTACTACATGGGTAGACTAAGGCAGTGCACTATTGTCTTTCGAGGTGAACTGTTGCGCGCAATTATCTTAACAACATAACCAAAAAATATTATTTGTTAATAAACATGGAAAAAACACGCAGTGCTTCTAAATGCCCAATATTTGGTGAATGTAGTGAGTTAAAGAAAAACGTGTTACCAACTTATGAAGATGTTGTCAAACATTACGAATGGACGCGGCACATTATGAAGACAAGCAAAAAAGAGCCCAGATTTTCAGAAATTGCTGATAAAATTGTACCAGAAATCGAAAGTATATGGCAAGCGGCATCTTTGCCAATAGTTACCAGTACCAGGATTGTTCAGATGTTAAAAGCGTATCACGAGAAACGAAAAAATCTTTTGAAGTCGATAGCAAAAATGCTCAGCAAACGATGGAAAGTTTTATACAAAATAAAAAGTTACTTTTTGATATATCGGCTTGCAAATGCAAGGATTTTAACTATTGCACCTGTCCTAGAGAAAAAAGGTCCCAAAACGGGAACAAGCCTTTTTAATTGATCAAAGGACGGCTCGTAAAATGATAATTGGCGGAGTTGATATTGTCACTACCAAAAAAAATCTAATAAATCAGGAACGGAAGTTAAAACGAAAACTTTGCTCCAATAACTCTTCTAGTGTAAGTATGTTGCCTTTTAATTTAGACGTCAGCACCTCTTCACTTTCTTCCAATAGCCATGAGCTTACAATAAACGAATCATGTGCCAGAAATACTAAAACTGTCATTCCTGTAAGGAAAAGGAAAAAAGTGTCGTGCATTAATTTACCTACTGTATCAAAAACATGTGATAGATAATACGGAGTATCTGACAGGGCTGCTGATGCGATTGTGTCATCAGTATTACATGACATTGGGACTGAGGTAGAAGTTATAGACAGAAGTAAGTTACGAAGAGAAAGAAACAAGACCAGACAGGAGTTAGTGAAACAGGTAGGCCTCAGAGATATTTCTGCACTATACTTTGATGGAAGAAAGTACCGTGGTACTTGCCAGAAAATTTGAAATCCATAGTAGATACTGTAATTAAAAGGAATGGTTATTTCGCACATGCTGAAAATGTTTTATTAGCTATGATAACAGATGAACGAAAACACATTCGTGAGCTGGCTGCCCGGCGTATTTTAAAGGCTCGTAGCAGTACCGTACATGGTCTAAGGCTTTTTGATATACCAAAAATTAATTTTAATGCTTCTAACTATGTCGACATAATAGACTGGCAAAAAGAGATAACTGAACCACCACTTCTTAAAACGTTGTCAACACAGATAATATTTAATATTGTTGTTCAGTCTGGTGGTGAGAATCAGATAACATTTTTGCGTCTTCCGTGTCATACGCAGGCAGTAGAACGAGCCGTGAAGGTTACAACAGAAGCAGCTATTTCGCAATGTACTAAAAAATCGCGACTAGGTGACATAAGGGCACAATTGGAATCGAGAGACAAAATGCCTAAATTCGATAGAAAACGTAATTTTAAGCCAAGTTAAAGGTGTTTCAAAATGAATGTTTTTTATGTAACTTATTTTTTTTTGCATTCATTACATTACTACTCGTGTGATCATTACATTGTGTATTTGTTTTCGCCTATTTACGTTTAATTTCTACTAAATATAGATATGAGAAAAGGAGTAGTATTTTCAAGAATTTCAAAATTTTAAATGCGGTTTCGGAGGTAGAAAACAATTTTCAATTCTTATGAAAATTGGTATACTTTTATGTTTTTACATATGGCATTAATCCCTTACACTTAGAAACCTAAATATAAAAAAATAATTTCGCCATACATTTGTGCTCCACCCTAATATACATATGTGTTTCAAATAGTCAAGTAGCAATATGAAGATACTTAAAATATTTAATACTAGCTTTCCGTCCGCAGCTTCGCCCGCGTGGAGGTAGGTTATATCGCGTTTCCAAGAGAACCTTTCAAAAGTCTGGGATAAAAACTATCCTATGTTCTTTCTCAAGGTCAACTCCATCTCTGTACCAAATTTCATTAAAATCAGTTCAGTGGTTTACAGACAGACAGAGTTACTTTCGCATTTATAATATTAATAGGGATTTTAAATTATATTACATACTTCGTCTCCATTAATATATTTTATATAAATAAATGTTTAAAAAAATGATTTACTATCCTTCATTCAGTTATTCATTACGAAGCAACGCGTCGGAAGCGTTCAGTCGATGTATGTAATAATTATGTATAATCATTAATAAAAGTATTGAATAAATTAACTCAAAAAATATTCACCCTTAGGTACTATAAACAATAACAGAATAATATTAAATATTCAACAGTACTAGTAATGCATTTAGTGTTTAAGTTCGTGGAGTGCTAGATACTTCTATTCCATTGATTAAGCCATATAAGGCAGGCATACACTGTGGGGACATGTGAACAATTCCAATTACTTTAGGCTAAAACATATGGATATTCGTAATATTCCCCACAGTGTACCCTCACTCCCATGACTAGATATCATAAATGTACCTTTATGTTCAAGAGATACCCCACTCTTTAACATTCCAAGTATATTTTATATATAAAGATCAAATCAACTTTTTGTTTTGGCATCTCATAAAGGTTGTTTTTTTTTTTTAAACATTTACTATTTTTCAAATCTTTTCTAATATTATAAATGGGAAAGTAGCCGTCTGTCTGTTACCTTCTCACGACTAAACCGCTGAACCGATTGTGATGAATTTTGTATGAAGATAGATGACACCGATTACCCGATCACGAAACTACACGGATGGAACCATGAAGCTGAAGTAGTTCAGGTTCAGTGGCCATAGTGACAGAGAACAACTGTGATGTACACGCAGACGGAGACGCGGGCAAGAGATAGTTAGTATTATAATTATATTTATTTATTTCAGACAATAAGTTACAAACATACAAACCAACATACAAGTGAAGCTAAGAAACAAGCGTTAGAAATATTTTAACAAATTGGAAAGCTGTACCGTATTTATGGTTTTAAAATAATCCAATAGCAATATGAGGTTACTTAAAATTGTTTAATAATTTAAATTTTTACATTTTACGTCTCCATTAATATATTAAACTAGTTTTTGCCCGCGACTTCGTCCGCGTTAATTTCGTCATTAGTAATATATGTATAGCTGACAGGGTGAACTCTATCCCGTCATAAATAACCAGGTATTGGTATTTATTAAATTTTTCCCGTTTCAGTCGAACATAATGATTGACATATTAGTAAGTTGTCAAATCTAATGTCAAAAAAACGTATGGGAAATAGAAAGGGGCTGATTTTAGAGTTTTCCCGGAAATGAATCATTTTTTTCAGCTTTTAGAACTTCTCTGAACCTCCACGAACATTTCAAGACTAAGTAATAAAAATAAAAGTATTGAATAAATAAACTCAAAAAATATTCACCCTAACTACAAATAATAACAGAGTAATATTAAATATTCAACAGTACATACCGTCACACTACTATCGTACATCAGCTACATACACTTCTCTTCATAGAAGGTTTCCTCTCGTCCGCAGACCACGTCCTAACAGACGCTCCACCAACAGCTTCGACCCTCATCTTGAATTATATATTCTCACGAGTCCTGGAATGTTACAAATAATACTATTTCATATAAAGATAATCCACTTCATTATAAATTTTTATTGTTCATATTAAAGATAGCACATATTTTAGGATGTGGTCAAAGATTAACAACACAATAGTTAAAATGAAAATAGTTATGAATTAAACCAAACTGTCAAATTAATAAGCCTTCGCCACATATAGCGTTTAGAAAATAATAATTTTCTTAAGACTGCGGTCTTCTACAAAGATTTGTTTGGATATCATTAACTTTACTTATCTTTATATTTTGAAACTAACATATATTTCATGATCGATGGACAGACCATGTAGTGAAAACATACGACGGTAGTGAAACTATGAGTACTTTGATTGAGGAAGATGTTTCTGTAAGAGAGCTCTAAATTGTTTTAAATAAATTAAAATTAATTATCTTTCTATGTATAAGTACATTCCAGGAGGTTTTTTGATATTAATAGACACATCAAACACGTACTGTACATGTTTATAGTGAACACACTCCTTATATTGTCTGGAGACTGCTACAGTTGATACTTCAAGTCTTCTCTATTCTAATATGTTACACTAACCGAGTCATTCTCCTCTTCATATAATTCTATGTTTCATCAATACTTGGTTCATTGTTAGTTTTCATCTAACACTTGATGATCAGCCGTCATCTCCTGATGGATGAATCTCAAGTACAGTCGAATAACACCATCTGTAATACATAATACAATATTGTTCTTATATAGAGACATACAAAGACGGTTCAAGGATTGGTTAAAAATAAATATATTTTTATTATTCAAATTCAAAGAGGAGATTCATTTTGTGTTGTGTTTAAGTTGGTGGAGTGCTAGATATTACTATTCCATTGTCATACAGTTTTCTAATTTAATTAATTTCTTCCATTTAACATTTATTTATTCTACTCATTATTTCTTCTTACCACAGAAGCCTTTGTTTTGTAAACCATTATTAATAGCCTGATTTCTATTAGTGATTATAATTATTATCAAATCTCTGCTAATGTTATAAATACGAAAGTAACTGTCTGTTTGTTTGTCAAGTTTTCATTCCTAAACCGCTAAACTGTTTGTGATGAATTTTAGTATGGATATAAATGAAACCCAAGGAAAAGGACTTGGGCTTCTTTTTATCCCAACTATTCGATTCCATGATCCCGACCGAAATACCAATACGACACGGGCGGAACCATGAAGTGGAAGTAGTCCAGGTTCAGTGGCCATAGTGATAGAAAAAACTCATGTTCACGTGGATGGAGCCGCGGACAAGAGCTAGTTATTATTATAATTACAATTATTTCAGGAAAGAAGTTACAAACATACAAATCTACATACAAGTAGACTTTAAAAAAAAGCGGTAAAAATATTTTTTTAATAACTCAGGAACTTGTAACATATATACGTAGACTTAAAATATTAAATATTTTAAATTATGTTACATAATTCGCGTCCATTTATATATTTTATAGAAATAAATCTTTTATTAATTAATTTACTGTCTTTCATTTATTTATTTAGTCATTATTTGTTCACCCTTACTATAAATAATAAGAGAATAAAATTAAATATTCAACAGTACATACCGTCACACTACTATCGTACATCAGCTACATACACTTCTCTTCATAGAAGGTTTCCTCTCGTCCACAGACCACGTCCTAACAGACACTCCACCAACAGCTTCTACCCTCATCTTGAATTATATATTCTCACTAGTCCTGAAACGTTACAAATAATACTATTTTTATAAAGACAATACTTTAATTGTAAACAAACTTACCAACTTACATTAAGAAGTCGGATTTTTTGGGCCGAAAATTGTAAAGATAATAGTTAAAATAACAAAAAGGAAGCAATCAAAACGATAACGTTAAAAAACCCTGTGCCCAATGTATGTAAACCTTAGGAAATAATTCAAAATTCCTACCACATACTACACAATAAAATAAACACTAATATCAAACTAAACTAAAAATGTTACTCAATAAGTATAAGAACTTATAATGTAAGTAATGCCAATAATATAAAATATAATATGTAATTAGATATATGTAAAAAAAACACCATGAAGCATCAGCATTAGAAAAAGACATCCATTACGAGGAACTAGGAAGACCGCGGCCGGCTGGCAGGAGATGAGGGAGTGAAAGGAATGTTTTATAAATATTGATATAGTTAGTTATGTTAAATTATGTATACAGTAGTATCTCTAATAACGGGACTAATAGTTGTCATAAGGAATTTCAGATAATCAATTAAATGATGAGAAGACATTTTTGAACATCTAAGGTTTAAATGTAGATGCTGATCACTCATCTGAGTTAATATCTGTATTTACTTAAAAAGTTTATTAAAAGACAAAAAATATACATATTTGAAGAAAATATGAAATAAATCTCGATACTTGCAAATCTAGTGAATCTGTGGTTTAAATTTATATTGTATTTAAAATGCTTTATGCTGTTTTATAATTTTAAAGTTAATGTAGCAATCATAGTTAATTTTAAGCTTAGTTATATGCCTGTAACCTACCTTTAGGAAATAATTGAGAGGAATTAGCAGAACTCCTTTGTAGCTGAACTTGATTCATATTTAAATCCAAGTGGTGACTACAAGATGCGCCATTGTCTTCTTTTTGTGTATCAACACATTTTTGAGTTTCAACAGAATGTGATGAGTGTACAGTCTAAAATGTTGATGCTGCTAAATAAAATATATTTTTTAATACAACTAAATATATCAAAAGAAAAGTTAAATCTAAAATCTTAAAATTGAATGATAACATATTGTCTTGATTGTATTTTCCTTCCTTGTTTCATTTAGAGTTTCTGATTGAAAGTAAATAGACTTGTAATTTTTACTGAATTAAACACTGCCATTCTTATATTACATAAAAAACTATAAACAACTTTTTTTGGTTTGTAGTTATCCAGTGAAATTATAATCTCAGCTTATTTAGAACACTTTGTTTTTGTTTTACATATGTAAAGAAGTGACACAAGTAGTTATTTTGGAATACTGTTTGTAGGCACTTTCCTTCATTTAGATAAAAAAAGGTAACAAAGACTGCACATTATAAATTTATCAAACCATATGTAAGAATATAAAAATATTAAGATGACTTGTATACCATACCTATTTCTTTATATTCAATTAAATCATTTTTTTTTGTTTTTAATTTTTAATTATGAGCACCAATTTCTAAAGTAAAATAATAATAATGTATACCTAATACTATCTATAGTTATAAAATATAATTGATTATTTATAGTTATTTAATATTAGTAGTATGTATTGTGTGCCTATACTACTTGGGAAGTAGATTACTTTAGATACTTACTTAAGTATAAAGTTGGTACAGCATTTTGAGTGAGTCGTTTACTTGAAGAACGGTAAAACTGTTCAAAATGACGATCACATATTCTTATGTTGTTATAAATGTAAGAATCTTCCTTTTGTTTCATGTCTTCATTTAAAATATTTTTCCATTGAATGAATTTCTCCAAATTTGGGTATTCAGGTTTAGGAAATTGATGAAAAGGACCTGAAACGTTTTTAATAGAAATCAATAAACTGTTACCGTTGAAATTGATGTAACAATAGTAGTAGGTAATTGATTGTATATGGCAAACAATAATTTTATAGATTTTACTAAATAAGTATCGTAACCTTTAGTCGCACACTGAAAATAACTCTTAAGACTTAATAGCCGATTTTCGTGGCATTTTTTCAACTTATCGATAATCCAAATTCGTAGTTTGCAATCAAAATCCAATTGAGAAAAGCCGGGGTCGATCGTCAGAAGCGTGGAAATAGGAGTCAATGATATATTAAGCCGGGTCAAATGTTTGAAAAAGAACGTACAGCACAAAAAGAACAGTTAACAACGGCAAATGAACAACTGAAATAATTTAAAATATGTACTAATGTCAAATCAATTTGAGAGCTACTTTAAAGATATCTTTTCTTTCACGGTAATTGTATGACAGTTACATCCAGTGTTGCCAACCGTACGATTTAAACCCTATTTATAGGACCTTTTTGACTCTTGTACGATGTACGATCGAAATCGTACGCAAAATATATGAAATTTTAAATGAAGTCATACGAAAAAACAAATCTCCAATAAAACTATTAGGAATGTGTAAAACTAAACTTTAGTACTATTACTATAATTAACTATATTTAGTACTATACTATAACTATAAGGAATATGTAAAACTAAACTGTATTCCAGAAATGGTAAATAAGAATTTGTTAGCTGCACAACATATTAAAAAAGGATCGTGTATAAACTTCAAGCCATGTGACGATATGCTGATCAAATTAAATTTAAGTATATATGTATGTACCAAAAATATAATGCTTTTCCCGCATTTGCTGTGCCTAATAATTTAGATAGTGACTAAAGCAATTATTTTACTATTTTCTGTTTTCAAAATATATATGTAATTAATGAATATCTTAATTCCACATATCAATTGATGATTAATGTTAATTGAAAATTAGAATTAAATTCCATTTTTATTTGATATACTTACGCAGTTTTATTGAAATTTCATCGCGAACGATTATTTTCTTGAATTTCAAGACAAAATACTATTTTTTTTAGTCTATAGTACGATCCTCTAAAAAGTAAAGTTGGCAACACTGGTTTCATCCCCATTTCCCATGATTCTTAGCCTGGCCAACTTGTTACCTGACGGCTCGTTTATTGTTAGTTTTTAAATTTTATGAATATACATTTTATGATTTTACTATTAATTGCTTTCAAAATTCATTTCTCATGTCTATCCAGTCCTTCCGGCTCCCTCTGCTGCCTCTGGTGACAGTCGGCCGCGGCCTTCCTTATGATGGATGTGTTTTACGTCGTTTATCTTCATGGTGAGTGTTTTTTTGCACATAGGTACTAATAATTAATGTTACTTTTTATATTATTGACATATCGTTCAAATACAAATGTTTATGAAGTAACATTTTTAGTTTTGTTTAATATTAGTGTTTATTGTCTGTAGTGATAAGAGTACTAGTTTAGTAGTATATTTTGAATTATTCTCTAAGCGTAACATTGACCGCAGAGTTTTTTCAACGTTATATCGTTTCAATGGCCTTCTTTATTATTATGTTTTTCACATTCTAAAATGCGACTTCTAAAAGTCGAATATTCAATTAAGAAATCTAGTGTCATAATAAAAACTGGAATCCTTCGTTACGTTACAGGACTCTTAATAATATATAATTCAAGATGAGGGTCGAAGCTGTTGGTGGAGCGTCTGTTAGGACGTGGTCTGCGGACGAGAGGAAACCTTCTATGAAGAGAAGTGTATGTAGCTGATGTACGATAGTAGTGTGACGGTATGTATAAGGCGGCCAACTTTCCGAAAACTGAATGCGGGACGTAACCTTTCGTGAATGGCGGGGGGGGGGGGGGGGGGGTTAGGGATTGGGAATGTCATAAAAATCTTCGCAACTGCTCATATTACATTTAAGTACTCTCTGACGCGTCATGAGTTCAGTACAAAGAAAGAAAATGAGATTAGCGCGGGCACGATACGCTTGTCCCTATTATAGGTAATCTGTGTTCCTGCACTGTTGACCGTGGTATGGGTGTTGTGTAGAAGTGTGGTAGAAAAATAGGGATGCGGGACATGCGGGACGCATACAACGTTTTGCGGGACTATTTTACTAATAATTTCAAAGCGGGATTTCGTCTAGAATTGCGGGACGGTCCCGCAGAATGCGGGACGGTTGGCCGCCTTAGGTATGTACTGTTAATTTCTCCATAATGTATCTCTTATATTAAGTAGTAGTGTTATACTTTTTAAGTAAAATCAATTTATGTGTTTAGTTTAAGTATAAACATTTATAATTTTTGTAGGAATCCAATATTTCAAACAGAATAATAATAATTCCATACATTATACAGTATGTTATTAATGATGATACTAACTAGACTGATATATAAAGAATTGTTTTATTTGAATAATAAACCTTCTTAGTGATATGAAGTGTAATTTATTTGTGGATATTTTAAGATTAATATAAAATATTATATTTTTATTTTCAAACAATCCTTGATGTAACTGTCTCTGTATGTCTTTATATATGAACAATATTGTTTGTGAACAGTATTAATATATTGTATTATGTATTACAGATGGTGTTATTGGACTGTACTTGAGATTCATCCATCAGGAGATGACGGCTGATCATCAAGTGTTAGATGAAAACTAACAATGAACCAGGTAGCTATTAATGAAACATGAGTGTGTGATTACACTAGACACAATATATTAAAGACAATGAGCTACACATTATATGGAGAGGGAAGTGACTGAGATTTAAACATATTAGAATGTAAAAGACTTGAAGTATCAAGTGTAGTGTTGAAGGTGGAGTGTTGCAGCTTCTCAAACAGTCAATGTCTTTTAATACAAGCTTTATCCATACATTTGTATGTAGCTCCTGCGGGACTTGCTTCATGTTAAGAATCATTGTTTCAGTAGCTTCTGATGAGTTCACTAACAGAGGCTGTTAGCTGTTAAGATTGTTAACTTACTGTTGTTACATATTATTATAGGTATTGTTTTATTATATGTGTAAGGCGCCGTCACAGTATCTATAATGTATATAAACATAATGTATCCACTTGACTATAGCTGTGAGCTTAGAGACTTGGACAGTATCACCAGATCTTTGACATCGCCAGGGGCGCTGCATTTTCTTAGTGATTCAAGTAAACTTACTTGGCTTGCTATAATTTTTTCTAAAATGAAAAAGTTTTTTGTATAACTATGTGATTTTTATTATTCTAAAATTTCGGAATCCCGACGTTTCGGTTGCTCACATACACTCTGATCACGGACAGACGAGTTGAAAGTGTCTGTTAGTTAGTTTTATTATTCGTCATCTTTCTTCCACTATCGATTTCTTAATTGAAACTAATATTTTCGTTTTACAACTATATGCATCATATTACTTTGTAGCAATCTTGATCATAACGTCAAAGCTTGTTAAAACGACCCTATATCCAGGTGTGTGAATTGTGAGTCGAAAACATGTAGCACTGTATGTATAGGTGAGCAGGTTGTACTACAATCCTCACCTCACACGGCTGGTGGAACACTTATTAACCACTCACTATAGAACACTACACTTCACACACTGCCCTTCACTAAACGGATGTCTCTGTACAGGTAATACTTGGACATGGAGCTGTGGATTCTGTTGGTGAGGTCGAGATCAGTGTATAAGAAACTAGTTCCTACGAGTGACAGAGAGCGAACCTAAGGACGTGTCACTTTACGTTGAGCTGACTTGTGAACACTACACACACAGAGACACACGGCCCCGGTGAGCAATACACAAGACACAAACTATTCAGATATAAATGTATCGGAGACATTGTTGTATACTTGGAACAATAGGTGATGTGTCACTTGATGAAATATATGATAGGTGTGTGAGAGGCGCTCTATGAACTGGGGATTGTTTAATGTACATGTGAAGACGAGACTTGTTACTGTATAATAAACATAATACAATATACGTTTGTTTTATTCATAACAGTTAAATTCATTACTCACGTGTTGTTTACACTTGTCTCACACAGATCACTCCTTAGGGTCTGGTTACTGTTCAGTAAAATTCTGTATTAAAATTGCTTATGTCTATCTTATTATTTCTTAACTATTATAATAATGAAGTCTACAACTTGTGTTTGTAACAGGTACAATAACTATTGAAGGTATTCAAGTATCACACTCACTGAACACGGAATAAATAATGTCAACTGTTGATACTTGTATATTGTTAGAGATCAGTGTAAGTATTCTTCTTAGTACTGGAACTGGGATAATATTTGTAATTATTTATATAAACCACTTAATATTGAACCTTTGTTAATGTTGTGATGGCAATGTTTGGGTATCAACTTGTATTTGAAAGCTTTTAAATACTGTCTCCACCCATGTTGTAGCACATTACTACAATAAAGACTGTACCTACCACAACGCTAGTATTTTACTGTTTTTCATTATTCTGAGTTAACATTTTCAGTCAATACTATAGTGTAACATTTGTACATACACAAGATGAGTTTGTTATGTACGTGTAACATAATAAAAAATAAATGAACATCGCCGGGGCAAAATGGTTGTATGTATAAAATATATTCCGAGTGACGCTGCTGACTCTGCAGAACGAACACCAAGCTGTGTGAACCAGAAGATTCCTGATGCAACACAAGCAATGGAATGTCACTCCTATCCTAACATCGGGGCAATATGTTGTAAATTTTAATATGTAATTCTCATTATAATATACATTTAAGTAAGTTTCGAAGTTTTCCTGGGACCTCTGGTTGCTACCCTATATAATTAGTTAGTTTCCTTTTTACTACAATCGTTGAACTAAATATGTTTCATTTTGTCAATAATATGGATAAAGATTTGTTATGAAAATACTTCTTTTTATTGTTCATGTTATTATCTTCACATTTATACTACTTAATAATACTAAAGATAAAGGATTCAATTATTTTTATTAAAAATTCGATACAACGTTTCTTTCTCTTGTTGCCCTGTACATTCGCTATTTCTCATTAAAATGTATACAATAAAACACTTACTTTATAACTTAAAAACAAAATGGTATTTAATTTAAGATTTATTCCGGCAAATTGAGAAAAAAATTATATTGATTAGTCTTGAATCCAATTAACAAGCCAGTTAACCAATAAATCTGAAGCAAACTAAGAAATGGATAATATAAAGGAACGCATAAACAATCAAAGTCACAATAAAGTAAAATTTTCTCTAAGATTTACAAAATTCACAGACACGTTGACTGAATACCATGAGAAATTGAAATTATTTTATGAACCGCCATCTATTGGCAAGTAGTTACAACTCCGCTAATTTGACGATCAACCTATTATAGGTGGCGCTGCATTCTAAACTTTGGAGTTTATTATACTGTAAAGAATTTTCATAACCCTTGTTTTTATCTCTCAGCCTGAACTGTTTAATATATGTATATGGTAAATTGAGTTCAGTCGTATTAAATAGAAATAACAAAATAAAATATTTCATTGTTTGTTGAAACAAATCAGTTAATAATGACATAAAATTGAATTATTAATATAAATGTCCTAAATATGTTCTGCTTTTGGCTTGAGAAAGTATCAAGCTTTTAAAACAGAAATCACATTAATATTACTTAACTCAAAGAGGAATTCAAATATTTCTATTATTAAAACGCTACTTTAGCCTAAATTAATAAAACAGTTTACAGAAATCACTACATACACTACAATAGGTACATTACAGTGTTGTACAAAAGCTCGATATACAGTCTGTTCACATCATACGAGTCAACTTAACTAATATCTCTTCCCTTTAACAAGTGCAGAGCTCTCTCTCTCCCCGATCACTAAAAACGGGCTCCTCAATACTCGTTAGTTATGAGTAATATCCAGATACCGAAAACACCAACACATCTAGAACTATTCAAGGAAGATACTTCATGGAGGTCCTACTAAGTATGTTGTCTCACAACTTTAAGAAGCGGCCAAAGCCTTTAGTTAAAAGTTATGCTTATAGAATGCTTATATGGAAGATAGAAGAAGTATCTTCATAATCAGAAACGATGTTTGGTGTCAGCGAAGGATGTAAATAATCAGTTTAACTTATAATTTTTTTTATTAAAGTTAACATTTAAACTTGGTTTAATATTTTCTAAAGAAACGTCTTCAATCCAGTGACTTACACCAGATTGATTAAATGTAAATCTTCTCCGGGGGCGTGCACAGAGATGTGGGGTTGGATAAGCAGAATGTTTGGAAAAAAAACTATTTTCATCACAATTTCCTCCTCTAAAACATTGATTATATTCGCACATTAAGTTACAGCGGTCCGAACACAACTAATATCTATAATATATTGTGTACCTTGAAACTATTGCGATCTGTTCATCAGCGGTTTATGAAAATTATTTACATCGGAATATCGAGTGGAGATCCAAACATTCTTATTTGAAAAAAAAAAAAACAAACAAGAAAAACAAAACAACTTATTCGTGTGTACATAACCTGCTAATTATAACTATCATAATACTTTTAATTAAAACCTGTTCCTTTCGTCTTTTAACACTAACTTATAATCAATAGTATTTCTGTATGAAATTGTAAAAGTAAAGTCACTAGTCCATGAGGAGTAGAAGTCATTGTTAGATATAGATCCAAGTGACATTCCAAGTCACATATAAAATTAATTTTATTATTCATCAAACAAATAATGTCTTTCAGTTCAAAGTTCATTTAATATTATATAAATCATATTATTTAGCTTTCACAATATCTTTATAATACTTGGCGGAGGCTCTCGGGCGGCGGGTGCGGGCTGGGTCGTTGAAGTCCACCTCGTATAAACCGAATTTGGAACTGAAAAGATTATTATTATTATCAGATTATGAACAAAAGAAAATCCAAAAACATTTTGAAGTCAATATATCTTTACCGATAGCCATCGCTCCATTCAAAGTTGTCTAACATTGACCAAGCAGTGTACGCCACGACATTGGCCTTATCTTCTTCAATCGCGAGGAGAACCTGGTGGAAGATATTAGTTAGAATAATAACATACTTGTTTTATTTATCCATCTTGATTTCATTTTTAATATTAATCACCTGTTCCAAATGCTTCTTATGGTAATCTATACTACTATCTTGATCATCTAAATCCTCGCCGCTTGTTGCGAAACCATTCTCTGTTATAAACATCTCCATGTTTCCATACTGTTTCTTCAACCAAGATACGAGCTTTCGGAAACCTTCCGGGAACACCTGTAACACGAGTTAGTTGCTTTTGTATTGTTTCAATCACCACTTGCCTGTCTACATTACTCTTCAATAAACACGTATGACGTACGATCAGTTTCCAAAGACAGTGTTCAGCCTCAATGAGTCTTACAACTGTATATAGTAACAACAACACTCACATAGAACCAGCTGGAGCCAGCTTGCGGCCATTCTGGTCTCACTGATATTATTACATCAATGTCTGGTCCACCGAAGAGAGGCCAAGGACCAACAGCTTCCCCTCGGGCGAGGCGAGCAGTTCGTGATGTGTAGTAGTTTAAACCGTAGAAGTCATACGTGCCTTTGAAAAATTCAATAAAAAAACTTTGAAAGGGACGCCTATTGCTATTTATATGGCTTTCTTATAACTTTACTTATAAATTATAATTATTAAGAGAAAATCTTAGTTTTGGTATTCATTTATGTAACGATTAGACTATTTACATTTTATTCTCACCTCTTATAAGTTTTTTTTCTTCTTTTGTGAATTCTGTTAATCTGGATTTCCTGAATCCCTGTTGTTTACTCTTTTCTGCTATGAGTTTTTCTATTTTCTTCGGCCAACCGCCTTCCTTAGAGTAGATTGGGTGTAAGTACAGTCCTCCCTGAAATTATACGTCAGTAAATGAACATTTTCAATCATTTGAATTAAACTTCTGAAGTATTTAGTAACACTATTATTTTTGGACACTTTTTGTTATTTTATTCACCATTAACTGTAGAGCCAGTTCAGCCGCTTCTCCTTCATTTTCATCTTCTCCCTCAAACCACATGACTTGATTGGTGATGGACACTTTGCCTTTAAAATATAATGTTATACATTTGCATATGTATGCAGAATTAATTCAGAAGAACCTAGAGATTTTATTAATTAACAAAAAATCAAGTACCTAAAGTATTTTTTATAAATTCATATAATTCTTTTACCTTTATATTTTCGTCTAAACTCCTTGTCATATATCCGCCATGCTTTAGCGTGTGCCAACATTGTGTTCTTGCTGCAGATATAATTTCCAACTCCAGTGCTAACTATTCCTGGAGCGTGAACTCCAAAAGTGTAAGCAATGTCACAAAACGTCAGCGGTTCATTGAGAGTGATCCAAGTTTTGACTCGGTCAGCGTATAGAGTGAACACAACACGAGCGTAGTCCGCAAACCAATCTAGTAATCTAGTAATCGATAGTAAAGGGTTGGTCCAGCCGCCTGTGAATTATAACTTGGGCTAATAAACATTTCATAACTAGCTACCCGGCAGACTTCGTTCTGCCTTATAATAAAGAAATATCTGTAACCTTTTTATCTGAATGAAGTTAATTTCTTTATTCCTCAATGAAGTTTTGCCTGGTTCAACCTAATAAACATTAATCACTCAGTTTTCACTTTTAAATACATATCGACAGCATATTGGTGACAGAGACGCTAACATATTAAGATGTGATTGACCTCAACTTCTCCAACCATAAGTCTGTATTATTAATTTATTTTTTTGTTAGTTTCAGAACCTAAAACATTTTTTTGTGATAAAATTCTATAAATTACTTAAAGCTATGATAAACATAAAAAACTTAAATTTTTTATTTACCTGTAACTGGATTTATCATCTTCTTTAAAAATAATACCCATCTTCACCTTTCCAAAATAAGATAAAATATATTTATATATGTTCGATGTGTTTCGGACACATGCTGCAGTTGATTGTTACACCAGTGTAAAACAATATTGCTGTTATCCACATTTTCATCCACAATGACAATAGAGACTTCATCAATTCTTTGGGCAAATGTCTTATATGTTTTTTATAACAATTTTGTGATTATCAGATGGCATGTGATCTAATGCGGTCTTAAATAATGCAACCAATTGTTGGTTGTGGTGATGGAATAATAATTAGAGCTGTTCCACAACTGGTCTTTTCACAGAATAGTTGTGTGCACAACACTGATCAACTTGTCTTCCTGAATCGCCCATGAAATTAATTTGGAAAAATTTTTGGTCACTGACCGGCACTGGTAATAACTAATAAGTTCAATGATATATTTGTCCTTGAATCTGCAAAGGTAAACATTCCTGTATTACATATACATATTGTAAAGTGAATTGTTCAGACCACCAAGTGACACTCAAAATACTTTGTGAGCACTACCACTTCCCCCCTCAACTTTTTTAACACAATTCCTTCTGGCTACGAAAAGTAATTCACAGAGCTACAAATGTACTTTAAGCCATTTCAAATGATACATCATTACAATTGATAACTGTCAACAATAGTGGTAAATGTACCTTGCCTTAAAACTACACTTACCTTAAAAGTTGGCATAAAATATATTGTACTGTTGACCATTTCTGTTATAATCAAATGCAGCTCTATAGCGGTTAAAAGCAACACTTCTATATTGTTGGTTTCGTTTCCATCGATTCCGTTCAAATTCATTCTGCGTTTCACGTTGTTCATCAGTTAGACTTGCTCTTCTATATCTAATATCTTTGACTTGAGGCATTACGGCTTCTGCGACTTAAGTTTGTACGTCTAATTGCCGGCATGTTTTGAAACAAAAATTCCACTGAAAAGAAAAAATACTATTATTCTATTCCTATTTTTTTGTAATAGTATCAAAATGGTCTATCAAAACTTTCCAACACTATAATAATTTGACTTTACCTTGTTGGACAAACACTTCAGAAAAAAACACACGGTACAAATTATCTTGTAGAAACCTGAATGTGAAAGTTACACTAAGAAATGGTAAATGAATTATGTAGGTATTTTGTTATTATAACTCCGGCCACAAATAGTGAAACTGAATATGTACTCGTACAAAACCACACAAAAAAAAAAACCAAATTTACTGTTTTGCAAACAATTTCGAAGAATAACTGATTACTGAACTTTTAAGAAAGAGACAATAGTTTATCATAGACTAATAACACAAACGACAAGCTCAGCTTATGTATGGCGCATTTAAAAGTAAGTAATTTTAATCATGTAAAATGTAAATCATAAATATTAACAAATAAAATCAGTTCTATTTTCATTCAGTGCTTTGTGATAAACGATGTTTTTTGTTTGATTACCTGGCGCATAGACAAACAAATCTGATGGTTATTATTATATTTTGTGACTATTCAATTGGTCGGGTCCGCGATCACTTTTTTTGGTTTCTGAACGCGACATTAAATGCTCCAACGACGTATTCTGTATTCCAACGCACACTGTTTTGATAGATATGATTGAATTTGAACTTTGTATGGCGGTAAGAAAGTGCAAATTTAGGAATTTTGACTTTAGGAAAACACCTGCATTTCTTAGATAACAGTGAGAGCTTGTAATCGAATATGATAATTGAACATAATAGCAATAAAGCTCAAATTGATTCGACGTTTTAGTTAGAAAACGTTTGTATGTGAGAAGGAAAAGGGTTGTTTTTAGGGTTTTCCCGGAAATTATTAGATTTTTTCTCGCCGAAAGAACCATCCTTGGACTTCAAGGAACATTTAAAAAAAAGAATTGGCCAAATTGGTCCAGGCGTTGTTGAGTTATGCGCTTACCAACACATTTTTATATTATAGAAGATATATTTAATTTTTATTGTTAAATGACTATTTTATTGTGGTGTACACTAAAGTACATTATTACATTAGGTATGTAATTTTCTTAATAACAGTATTTAATGTTCACTCTATAAGCAGCATCTTCAAACCCTTTTATTGTATGAGTTTTTACACAACATACTAATCTTTCCTGTGAACAACACGAGGTGGCGCCATTAGCGGCATGGGTCGAGTAGTGGATATGATTGATTGAATATGGAAATAAAACTACACAGGGTTTTAATAAAGTTCAACACTTAGATGTATTACTTAATAAAAACACAAAGAATACATCCACAATAACTATAATTCATTTCAATTCAACAATAACAATATTCTATATGATAAATGAGGTTTATATAAACATTACTAGCTTTCCGCCCGCAGCTTCGCCGCGTGGAGTTCGGTTATATCGCGTTTCCAAGAGAACCTTTCAAAAGTCTGGGATAAAAACTATCCTATGTTCTTTCTCAAGGTCAACTCTATCTCTGTACCGAATTTCATTAAAATCAGTTCAGTGGTTTAGGCGTGAAAGCGTAGCAGACAGACAGACAGACAGACAGACAGACAGACAGACAGAGTTACTTTCGCATTTATAATATTAGTAGGGATAAATGAAAACAGTTCAAGGTACATTATAACAAAAACTTTCAGTGGTATAATAAATACTATTCCATTAAAAACTAATTATTGTAGAGGAAAAAGTATGATAAGCATAATTAGTACATCCAGAAAAAAAACATTTAAGATTTCTTATGTTTTATCAGATTTTAAATAACAATAAAACATTAGAAAAGTACATCAAATAGTGACTAGTGAATAGTTGACTGGGTTTAACAAAATACTATGGACCAAAAGATATTACATATAAAACTTGTACTGTTAAAGATATTGTTTGTCAAGTCTAAATTCAATGTAAAGGATTGAAGTCGCAGATAAGTTGTAGATCGGCTGCTAGGCCGACTGTGGGTGGTTACGCGGGTACATTAGGGGCCTAGGGTACCTGAGAGGTTTCCGGCCTAAATCACACTCGTTCGTAAAACCCAGTGCTGTATTACGCCTTTATTTAGCCATTGGTTACCCAAGCGTTGGTTTCCAGAGATGCAGCAGGGTTGAGAGCCGACTCACGGACTTTTTTGGGAAAAAAACTTATCTTGGTAAAATTATGAGTAACAAAGAAACAAAGCAAGAATTTATAAGATACTGTGTGCAAATCACACAAATGGCTAACAGAAGAAACAAGTAATACAATAATGTAAAATAGCAAATAAGAGTATCGAAAAAATGAAGGAATGAAGAAATAAATTTGAATATACATAAATACGTAGTTGGGGAGGATCAAAGAGGATGCAATGAAGAGCCCTTCTGTAATATATGACTGCACCTCCTTTGGCTGAAAAACGGTGGTTCCTAATGATGTTATAGTTCCCAATCCGTGGGTTTCTACTCTAAGAAGGACTCTTATACTAGGCGTACAACACTAGGAGTGACATTGCCCCGGGGCGAGGCGGTTTAACGGTGGCTCTATTGTCAGTCCGAATAACTGACATACTGAGGCTATATTGAATATCTCTTTACCTTCCCTGGTAAGCGACAGGGGGACTAGCACCATATCGAATGGTTTTTTGTTTGGCTTGTGCATACGATGCACCTCTAAAACTGGCAGGTTTTGGGACTTAAGGTCCTCTTTTATTTCATCAATGGGAATCTCCGCGGGGAGACCCTTGATGACGACTGTTAGCCTACGCTCCTCCGGGAGGGCGTAGGTGTGGTATTCTAATTTTTGTAGTCTTAGCATCGCGGATAACGCGCGATGGTCGTTCGGTGTGGCCGCGGTGACCTTAATTCCCGCCTGTGCGTTACGTGCCGACACGTATTTTATCTTTTTGTCGTTTAGGAGGCTGGATATGGAGTTCCAGCACTTGTTAGTTCGAATGTATAACGGCGGCGGGTATTTAGTGAATGTTTTGGGTGCGGACCCAGGTAGACCCGCAGGAGCGGACACAGGTGTACCCGCAGGTGCGGACACAGGTGTGTCCGCAGGTGCGTGCGCAGCTGCACCGGCAGCTGCTGGGGTCAACGGTTTTTTTGGTTGGCGGCGGCGCCTTTAGTGACTTGGCCGCCTTCCTCTTACCAGATTTGGTAAGGACGGGTTTGAACCCGTCGTTTTCCTCTTCTGCGTCCGAGGAGGACGGCGTCGAGTCTGTCTCGGCTTCCGAGCCGATTGGTGAGCAATCCATGTCGCATGGATTGCTTTTTGGACAGTCCGGTGAAGCCGGGCTGTCCGTATCGAAATTGGTGGGTTTTATTTCGGGGTTCACCTCGGTGAACTCCCTGTACGCATCTGGGAATTTTTTTATGAAGAAAGCTAGTAGGGCCTCTAATCGGCCCGAATTATGTTCGCCCATGATGGGCGACGGACTTATGGGGAGTCCTCCCTGCAAGGCAGGGAGGTGTGTAACCTATTTGATTCTAATCTAGACCCTGTTATTAGGTAACAGGGGTGAACCTACTTCCCTAAAAACTAACGACTGTGTAAATACCTTATGAGGGTGGCAGGACAACGGCGACTAAACGACGGTAACTGCTACCCTTTTCTTGATACTTCTATCGACGCCGGACACGTCGATCTTCTGACCTCTTCTGTAACTTGATGACACGTAACACAAACACCATCGGAACACTGATTACGCACGTCTGCGCCGTGCGAATGCCCAACTGAGAGTCCGCTGGTTGCGAAACCATTTTCTGTTATAAAGATCTCCATGTTTCCATACTGTTTCTTCAACCAAGATATGAGCTTTCGAAAACCTTCCGGGTACACCTGGAACACGAGTTAGTTGCTTTTTTATTAATTCAATCACCACTTGGCTGTCTACATTACTCTTCAATAAACAAGTATGACGTAGGATCAGTTTCCAAAGACAGTGTTCAGCCTCAACGAGTCTTACAACTGTATACAGGATGACTGGTGAATTACTATCAATATTTAAGGAGCATACTCGATACATGATTCTCATTCGAATTATGTAAATAAAATAGGCACTTAATTTTTGACCAAATTTCCGTATAAATAAATAAAGCGTGGATACGTTCCAAGTGTTCCAAGTGTGGACGCGTGCGGCGGCGTACTGATACAACAACACGCCGCCAAACGCGTATGTGTGTGTGTGAGTGTATACCTAATCTGTAGGGTGTGCACACGATGCGTAATTAATTACATAACTTTTGGTTAACTTTACTTAGAAGTTTATTAATATTTATGTCGATCAAATATCGATAGTAATTCACCAGTCACCCTGTATAGTAACAACAACACTCACATAGAACCAGCTGAAGCCAGCTTGCGGCCATTCTGGTCTCACTGATATTATTACATCAATGTCTGGTCCACCGAAGAGAGGCCAAGGACCAACAGCTTCCCCTCGGGCGAGGCGAGCAGTTCGTGATGTGTAGGAGTTCAAACCGTACAAGTCATACATGCCTTTGAAAAATTCAATAAAAAAGCTTTGAAGGGACGCCTATTGCTATTTATATGGCTTTCTTATAACTTAACTTATAAATTATAATTATTAATAGAAAATCTTAGTTTTGGTATTAATTTATGTCACGATTAGACTATTTATATTTTATTCTCACCTCTTATTAGTTTCTTTTCTTCTTTTGTGAATTCTGGTAATCTGGATTTCCTGAATCCCTGTTGTTTACTCTTTTCTGCTATGAGTTTTTCTATTTTCTTCGGCCAACCGCCTTCCTTAGAGTAGATTGGGTGTGAGTACAGTCCTCCCTGAAATTATATGACAGTAAATGAACATTTTCAATCATTTGAATTAAACTTCAAAAGTATTTAGTAACACTATTATTTTTGTTTAGTTTTTCTGTTTTCACCATTAACTGTAGAGCCAGTTCAGCCGCTTCTCATTCATTTTCATCATCTCCCTCAAACCACATGACTTGATTGGTGATGGACACTTTGCCTTTAAAATATAATGTAATACATTTGCATATGTATGCAAAATTAATTCAGAAGAACTTAGAGATTTTGTTAATTAACAAAAAATCAAGTACCTAAAGTATTTTTTATAAAATCATATAATTCTTTTATCTTTATATTTTTGTCTAAACTCCTTTTCATATATCCGCCATGCTTTAGCGTGTGCCAACATTGTGTTCTTGCTGCAGATATAATTTCCAACTCCAGTGCTAACTATTCCTGGAGCGTGAACTCCAAAAGTGTAAGCAATGTCACAAAACGTCAGCGGTTCATTGAGAGTGATCCAAGTTTTGACTCGGTCAGCGTATAGAGTGAACACAACACGAGCGTAGTCCGCAAACCAATCTGATATTAAAGGATTGGTCCAGCCGCCTGTGAATTATAACTTGGGCTAACAAACATTTTATATAATGCTACAAACTTGTGTGGAATGCCCTGAAAGGTGAGGATTCTTATTGATGGACATTTAATTTACAAGATTTACTTAAGGTTCCTGATTTATAAGATTAGAACTCATTAATATTTATTCATCAATATGATTTGCCGTTCAAAGGTTTTCGTTTAAAGAAATCATTTACAAAGAACATGTTGTTACTGAAAAAATATTAATTTAAATGGGTTCTTCAGTTTTATCATGAAAGATGAACTTTTTGAACTTATATAATTTAAATTTATAATAAAGTATTTTGAAAACAAATGTTTTGTTTTATTATTTATTCTATTTGATATAGTGAAGAAGCAATGCATTTGTATTAAATACTTTTTCCAATCTCTGAAACTCACCAAGATCTTGTAAATTTTGTGCCAAATCCCAGTGATATATTACAACGACAGGCTCGATTCCTCTCTTCAATAAAGCATCTGTAAAGTTGGAGTAAAATTTTACTCCGTCTTCACTCGTCTTATTTGTAAAACCATGAGGCAAAATTCTTGGCCAAGAAAGAGAAAATCTATAAAAAAAATATATACACAAATTAGTTATCACATTAAAAATTTAGACTAATATTCCGTAATAAATTATTTACTAACCAACTATAATTATTATTATATATGAAAAGTTAATATTCAATCGAACGGAAAGGGATCGCGTATTGGTACATTTTTTCCAAGTTGCTTGGAGCGTTCTCCCACTGACCACTCGTGACATACATCTGGATGGCACTTTTAATAATGGAAACAATATACCATACAACATCATGTCTACAACATATATTTATTTTCATTAGAACTAGAGGGTAATGGCATTTTTTAAAATGTGCTAGCTAATTTTAAAGCGCGTTGTGCTAATAGAGCTCACGGTTCCTTTGGAAGCCAACATTTCGAAAGACTGTGATCAAGGTCGACAAGTATTACAAGCTCACTAAAAAACTCACTAAGAATAGGTTCGTGGTAAATTTGTATCCTATAGAAGTGCAGAGAGAGGTATGACAGCCAATTCTCTCTACATCCTACTAAAAGACTTGAGAGTGTTCTGAACTAATATCAGTTCATTAGAACATGCGTTGAAGGCAGCCCTAGTAGGTTCGTTTCAATTTTGGTTAGGTTTTGAGAGGAGCTTGGACGGTGTGAGTATATTCATATCAATAGACGCATCGTTTTCCCTAGTGGCTCTCGGCTCTCAAAGGCTTGTATGTAGTAGGTCTGTCAACCGCAGCATCGACTCATACTGAGACGCTTCCTGAACGATGTTTAACAGCGATTTAGGAAAACCATATGTTTGTTCTATACATATAATTAAACAATGTATATTTCAATATTTTACCTTATACATAGATATAGCTTCATCTGTGTCTGTATCTATATCTGTATATAAATGTGTTCAGCCTTTCTAAAGCGCCCTTCCTGTCGTAATTGTTGAGCGAGTGTCAGTAAATATCTGTCTGTCTTCTTCTGCCAGATGTGTAGCGGCAACACGTAGACCTTCCGACACTGCCCGCGGCGTTGTACGCTCTTACACATTTCTCCGCCATGCCACAGGATATGAGAACTCGTTCCGCTGTATCCCATTCCTGTAAATGTTTGCAAAAATAGATAAATATAATTAATGAATATTAATTGACATATGAAACCTACTAGAATAAAATAAAAATCGACCAAGACCTTGAATTCAAAAAATTGAATAAATTGATCGTGAAGTTAAACCCGCGTATAAAAGAAGAAATGAATAATTGAAAACATATTAGTTTACACCCTTAGTGGATGTTTACATTTATATTTTTGTAACTATACACAATAACTAATAAGGAATGAACAAAATCGAATTACGTTAATAACAATTATAAAAAAAAAAAATAGAAACATATTTCTTTTGTTCATTATTTAAAATAACTTACTTGAGAAGATATAAAATGATCACCCAACTGTTCACTTTGCTCCCGAATAGATTCTTTATCTTCTATAACCTAAAGATATCAATGGATTGATTTACAAAAAATATATATAAAAAAACAAAACCTTTATTTATATATTATTGGAATCTCGGTATCGGCTCAAACGATGGCGATAAATCGATCTAGCTAGGAATAATTATCATCATTAATCATTTAGAAAATGTTATTTTACGTAAAAAGAATAACAAAAATTATCGTATAAAATATGACTCTCCTGACATCTAGTGGCGAATAGTGATACTACTTTATGCTACTTGCTTTTACTAATTGCTTTAACGACACAACAGCAGATGGCGTTGTTAAGTATCAGGAAGTCAATGACTGTTTGTTTTAAGGTTAGACTAAGAAATTAATTGTTGATTTATATTGTTTTCTGTCTTCTTACCGTTCTGAACTGCTTGTACATATTAATGGCCAATTCTGGCTGAGCGGCTCCACGTACGTAGTATTCTTCGGCGGTGGTTAAGTCCCCCACAAATATTGCTAGACGTGCACGAACCTCGGGACTCTTTAAACCTATGCATTATATTATAATCACGATTAATAAAATAAATAAATTTTACTTTCTAGTTGTTTGTTCTTCATGCACTGTATTTAAACCAAAATGTTAACTTTGTGATTACATGCACTCTGTTAATATTTCAGCAAGAAGTGGTTGCCAGTAACTGAGGTAGCACATAGCATCTTAATTGTATTAATTTAAAAATTTGTATTTGTGTATACTTTGTTGGCGATCCAATAAATAAATAAATGAATACTATTAATACAATAAGTGCGTCCAAAAAAAAACTTGATACATGAGGTGTACCCAAATCGTGTAAATGCAAAAAATACCTTCATCATTACTCCCGTTCCCTTTGGCTGAAGCTAACTCGACAGTTTTCTTTAGATAAAATATTCTAGCCTCATCACCTACTGCTTTATAGCATTTCGTCGCCAACTGAAAAAAAGATATATCTCTTATGAGGTACTAAAACGTTTAAATGTTATAACATATATTAGTCCTTCTCTAATTTGAGCAGTGAGGAATATACCACCACTGAATGGCCTAACACTTAACCAAACATAACTGTTGTTATGTAATTAAATAATGTATGTAAACATAACTGTTGTTATGTCAATGTAAAGGAAGTTATCATAAGTTTGAAGTCGAATAATATTTTTTATTTTATTACGTTTAAATTGAAATGCACATTATTTATTTTCAAACCATAATTTTAAGAGATCTTTAAACTGCTTTAATTTTTACATAACTAGTTAAAGCGCTTTATGTAGGAAATAATAATATTGGGGTGTTCAACGTAATATTGACAAAGTTGTCATCATAGATAAAACACTATATTAGAAATTGGTTGTCATAAGGTCATAATGTCATACTACTTTGCATTCAATATTTTCATTCTCTATGTTCATACTTTTTAAGTAGTGGATAAATTCTGTGAGTGGACGGATGGATTGAGGACAAAACCCAGTAAATGTCCTTGTCTGTGTCTTGGTAGGCGGAATACAAGATACACCTCATACGATCCGGGACTATCGTTAGGCGGTTAATGAATTTCTACGGTTACGGAAAATGCACCATTTAAATTTCTCGGTAGTAAGATTGATAATATAGGCCGTACTCCATCTTTAGAAGGGATAGTAGATAGCTTTTTGAACGACCTTAACAAGGTAGACAGCCAACTGATCAGTAACGTTAAAAAAGCGTGGATCTACGATAATTACTTAACTTCACGTTTGAACTGGCCTTTCCTCGTCTATGATTTTAATAAAACCCTTTTGTCAAAGTTGGATGCAGGCGTCATAAAGATGTTGAAGTTGTTGCTCGGGCTCGCGCTAACGGCTGATTCATCGGCGTTATTTAGGGGAAGCAATAGTTTTGGGATGAGTCTAAAAAGGCCATCGGAGCTCTATAAACACTTAAGAGTTTCCAAGAGATATATCCTGGGGAAATCCCATGATGACGTAGTGACATCGCTCTCAAAAGATGAAGATGCCCCCGAGCTAGAGTCACGACTACAATTCCATAAGCAATTTATGATAGGAGCACAAAGTAACAGAGTGGGATTAGGATCAAATAGGAAAGTCCAAGATGCGGATATATTGAAGTCTTTTATTCGGCAAGACGAGAATGATAAATATAAGATCCATGCAATGAATTTAGAAATGCAGAACGAGTGGTTAGACATAGGAGATTTTTGCATCCCATTAGCATGAAAATGGCGCACTTTAATTTATGATTGGTCGCCAGCATTGCTAAAATTCTATCTCAATGCGTTCCAGATGACTCTACCAGTTCAGAGTAATTTAGTAAGATGGGGAAAAGTACCGAAAAAACTTGCTATATCTGTGGAAAGGCAGTTGAAACTGCTAAGCATCTGCTGGTGGGATGTAAGGTACTCCTGGACAGCGGTCAATACTCGCGTCGTCACGATAGGGTTCTAGAAGTGAAGCGGTTAGTCTTTCGGTAGCCAGAGCGCAAAAGGAAATAACCACAAACGAACGATCAGTAGGTTTTGTGAGAGAAGGGACTAGGGCTACAAAATCAAACGTCAAGCCTTACTCCATCCTTAAAGCGGCGTCGGATTGGACTATAATGATGGACACGTATGAAAAACAATATAAAATCCCCGAGGATATTTGTGCGTCGGCCTCCAGACCGGATATATTTTTGTTTTCGTGAATTTTAAAACGCGTAGTGATGATAGAGCTTACGGTCCCTTGGGAAACCAACATCCCCAAAGACCATACCATCAAGGTCAACAAATATTACGAGCTCACAAACGAACTCACTCGAAATAGGTTCGTAGTAGATTTGTACGCGGTAGAGGTGGGAGCGAGAGGTATAACAGCGAAATCTACAACCTACTAAAGGACCTGGGCTTGTCCAGAACTCACATTAATGCATTCTTGGAACGTACATCGAAGGCAGCCATAGTAGGTTCTTATCAAATTTGGTTAGGTAGGGAGAGGAGCTTGGACAGTGGAGGTGAGCGTATAACGCCCGTTAGTTAAGGGGCCCCTTAAGCCTACACTTGGGTCGCAAGTCCCAGGCACTGTTGAAGCTCCTCTCCCTGCAACGCGATGGACCCGGCACCCGCACGGTGAATCCATAGAATGATGAGTAGTTTCGTCTCTGTTTTTTGCCCGCGACTTCGTCCGCGTTAATTTCGTCATTAGTAATATATGTATAGCTGACCGGGCGAACTCTATCCCGTCCTAAATAACCAGTTATTGGTATTTATTAAATTTTTCCTGTTTCAATCGAACAGAATGGTTGAAATAGAAAAGGGCTGATTTTAGAGTTTTCCCGGAAATGAATCATTTTTTTTCAGCTTTTAGAACTTATCTGAACCTCCACGAACATTTCAAGAATAAGATAAGATAAATCCGTTCAGCCGTTCTCGAGTTTTAGTGCGACTAACGAACAGCAATTCATTTTTATATATATATAAAATGTAAATATTATTTTTTTTAATTGATTTACATATGTACTATCTTTCATTTATTTATGTAATCATTTTGACGTGTCGGAAGCGTTCAGTTAATTTAATAAAAATAAAAGTATTGAATAAATAAACTCAAAAAATATTCACCCATACGTTAAATAATAACAGAATAATATTAAATATTCAACAGTACATACCGTCACACTACTATCGTACATCAGCTACATACACTTCTCTTCATAGAAGGTTTCCTCTCGTCCGCAGACCACGTCCTAACAGACGCTCCACCAACAGCTTCGACCCTCATCTTGAATTATATATTCTCACGAGTCCTGGAACGTTACAAACAATACTATTTCATATAAAGACTATCCACTTCCTAATAAATTATTATTGTTCATATTAAAGATGGCACATATTTTAGGATGTGGTCAAAGATTAACAACAAAAAAAGTTAAAATAAAAATAGTAATGATTTAAACCAAACTATCAAAATAATAAGTCTTCGCAAAATATAGCGTTTAGAAAATAATAATTTTCTTAAGACTGCGGTCTTCTACAAAGATTTGTTTGGATATCATTAACTTTACTTATCTTTATATTTTGAAACAAACATATATTTCATGATCGATGGACAGACCATGTAGTGAAAACATACGACGGTAGTGAAACTATGAGTACTTTGATTGAGGAAGATGTTTCTGTAGGAGAGCTCTAAATTGTTTTAAATAAATTAAAATTAATTATTTTTCTATGTATACGTACATTCCAGGAGGTTCTTTGATATCAATAGACACATCAAACACGTACTGTACATGTTTATAGTGAACACACTCCTTATATTGTCTGGAGACTGCTACAGTTGATACTTCAAGTCTTCTCTATTCTAATATGTTACACTAACCGAGTCATTCTCCTCTTCATATAATTCTATGTTTCATCAATACTTGGTTCATTGTTAGTTTTCATCTAACACTTGATGACCAGCCGTCATCTCCTGATGGATGAATCTCAAGTACAGTCCAATAACACCATCTGTAAAACATAATACAATATTGTTCTTATATGTATAGAGACATACAAAGACACTTACTTCAATTATTGTCGGTTTAAAATAAATTATTAAATGTTTAAAAAAAATTACAAAAACACTCGCTTATAAAATGACAGACTAAAAGTAGCATATTTTTAATTATTCAAAATAAAACTAGAATGAAAAAAAGAGATTCGTTCAGTGTTTAAGTTCGTGGAGTGCTAGATATTTCTATTCCATTGATTATGTCATACAAGGCGAGTGTACACTTTGGGTACATGTGAGCAATTCCATTCACTTTAGGCTAAAACACATGAACGTACTCTTTTCCCAGTGTGTACACTACACTCGCCTCATATTATGATTAGATATCTGTAAGGGTACCGTTATATTAAAAAGATATGTGGTACTTTTATAACTAGCTTTCCGACCGCAGCTTCGCCCAAGAGAACTTTTCAAAAGTCTGCAATAAAAACTATCCCATGTTCTTTGTCAAGGTCAACTCCATCTCTGTACCAAATTTCATTAAAATCAGTTCAGTTGTTCAGGTGTGAAAGCGTAACAGACAGACAGACAGACAGAGTTTACTTTCGCATTTATTATATTAGTAGGGATAAATTGCTTCCATTTATAACTCTATCCTTTTTTGTGTTATTAAACAAATATCAACTTTATAATTTAGTATTTTATAACAGTGTTTATTTATTATTTTTCAAATCCCTACTAATATTATAAATAGGAAAGTAACTGTATGTCTGTTAAGTTTTAATTCCTAAGCCGTTGAACCGTTCGTGATGAATTTTAGTATGTATATAAATGAAGCCCAGGAAAATGACTTCGGCTACTTTTTATCCCGATTATCCGATTACATAACGATTACCCGATCCCGAAAATTTACGGGTTGAACCATGAAGTGGAAGCAGTTCAGGTTCAGTGGCCTTAGTGACAGAGAACAACTGTGATGTACACGCGGACGGAGACGCGGGCAGCAGCTAGTTATTATTATAATTATTATTATTTATTTCTGACAGTAAGTAACAAACATACAAAATAACATACAAGTGATGCTAAGAAAAAAGAAATAGAAATATTTTTAGCAAACCGGAAAGCTGTAACGTATATACATATGTGTTTCAAATAGTCAAGTAGCAATATGAAGATACTTAAAATATTTAATATTTTTAATGATGTTACATTTCAGGTCTCCATTAAAATATTTTATCTTAATAAATCTTTTAATAATTGACTTACTATTTTTTATTTATTTATTAAATCATTATGACGTATCGAAAGCGAATGGTAACTGAATAGTTAATGTAATAAAAATAAAAGTATTGAATTAATGAACATAAAAAAATATTCACCCTTACTATAAATAATAACAGAATAATATTAAATATTCAACAGTACATACCGTCACACTACTATCGTACATCAGCTACATACACTTCTCTTCATAGAAGGTTTCCTCTCGTCCGCAGACCACGTCCTAACAGACGCTCCACCAACAGCTTCGATCCTCATCTTGAATTATATATTCTTACGAGTCCTGGAACGTTACAAATAATACTATTTTATATAAAGACATATACCAACTTACTAATAGATTATTAGTCATATAAAAGATACTACATATTTTAGGATATGGTCAAATATTATCAACAGAAAAGTTAAAATATAAATAGCAATGAATCAACGAAACTATAAAATTAATAAGCCTACGCCCAATATAGCGTTTAGAAAAAAATTAAATATTATGTGTTCCTACCCACTGGTAGACGTAATAATGACTAAGATATTAAATAATGTTTTATGTGAAGTAATAATTGTATCATAATAAGACGTGTAAAGAACTCACCATGAAATAAAACAGACGACTGAAGAAGACGCCAGAGTCATGAGGAAGATCGCAGCTGACTGTGACCAGGGGAAGGAGGAACATGAACCGGTTTGATTTAAAGACTGACTGACGTGAAGCAGTGAGGTTGGATACACTGAGGATGTTAGGAGCGTTACACACGATGGATGGGGAAAAGATGTGTTGATTAAAAAAAATAATTTGTTATGGTAATTATAAAAAATGAACCAGGATTTGAAACATTTGCAGAAAGAAAGTGTTGTTTCTTTCATTTAATTAAAAATACAAAATAAATTAAAATAAGAAAAAGAGAAATGTATAAATTTATGGTTTTAATATAAAACAATCATCAAATATTTCAAACAAAACAAAAACAATTATACTAGGTATTACTATCTAATTTCTTAATTATTTAAATGTATACTAGAAGCATATCAGACTTAACACGACGTTTTAAATGGTGAAGGTTGACAATACGTAAAAAAAATTACCTAATGTAATTTTTAATTAAATATAACTTTTAATAAGAAACATTTTATAAGATACATTTTACATATTAAATGAAATTTTGGGCTCATAATAATATATATTTCTTTTATATTTCGATTGATTCAAAGCAGAATGTATTGGTATTTTCATGTTTAAGCATGTGAGCAGTTTAATATATTGAGTGCGTCTGTAGGCCAGTGTACAAGCCTTTAAAATTAATGAAAAGTGAAAATAAAATATAGTAGAATGAAACTTATTAGAAAAGGAGGGTTATATTATAAAAATTAAAGGAAAAATTATTTACGGGCGATCTGAGGTCGGGAAAGGTATTTAAGGGTAAAAAATGGGTTTTCTCGATTTCTGGCAAAACTAAAAGTCTTACTGAAAAAAGTTATATGGCAAAGTTGTAGGTAATAAAAAGATCTAAAACTTTTATACCAACATTATTTTCACATAACCTCAAATTTTATGTGGAAAATTCGAAAAACCAAGTTTTTGGTTTTTTATTTTTATCTCTTAAGAAAAAACAATATTTTGTCACGAAATTTGGTGAAAGCGCAATGTCCATTTTTGGCCTAGCGTAAACAAGCTACTATAAAAAAAAAAAACAAGTTAATGAAAAAAAATATTTTTTTTAGCTAGCCATTCTATTGTTGTTTGAGTGTACATTTGTATTTTATTGAAAAAATATTTTTAAAGTATCTTCATTCATTTGCTTTATTGATCCACGTTTTGTGTTACCAGCAAGATCAATTAACGATTGCGTCAAATAGAATCATCTCGCAGTACTTAATACAACTATAAGTATATAATAAAAAAAAAATATTTGTTTTTAATTAGTTTCGTCATTTAAAACGTTTTATAAACTGAAATATGAAGAATGTTAAACGTAATCATATCTGTTTTCGATCGATTTTTTAATGATTTTTTTCTATTGCAACACTAATAGTGTTGCAATAGAAAAAAATTCTGAAAAAAATAGAAAAAAACTCAACTCCTTAAGGTGGTAGAGCCTAGCTGTGGTCAAGTGATTGCAGTTCGAACATGGGCTGGCTCGACCGGGGAAGTACCACCCTCTCACAGAAGATCGGCGTGAAGTAGCCTTAATTGGCTGCGTTTCGTCCGATGAGTGAGAGAGCCGGTTGCCCTTTCCCTATTCCTACCCTTTCCTACTATTTCCTTATTCCCACCCCCCTCCCTATCCCTAAAAAACAAAGTTGGCAACGCATCCGCGACAAGATGTTGTGGATGTCCATGGGCGACGGTAACCACCTTCCATCGAGTGGTCCGTCTGCTCGTTTGCCACCTGTCCCATAAAAAAAAAATAAAAAAAAAATAATAAAACAAAAAATACAAATTGACATTGATATGTCACAGACTGATTATTTACATTCGCTTTGTTTAACTACATTGAGTGTTGATTTATTATGGATTTTCTTTCAACGATTGTTTATTAATTATGGACTCCGACTATCTTTTTCCAGTGACCCCTGCACATCTACGGACCCTGAATTTCGCTCAAACGATGACCCTGGCTTTTGTATTATGGACTCCGATCAAGGCATAAACGATGACCAATACTCCGTAAATATGGACCCCGAAACTAGCTCCATCGCTAACCACGGCTTTAATATGGACATTGAACAAAACCAAAGCGTGTCTCATGATAGTCTGCACACAGAAGAAGTGACTTCTTACCAATCCGTATCTCTGAGATTCATAAACTAGTCTAGATTTTAATCAGGTTCAGTCTATTATAACACAGTGGATAGCTCCTCGACGAGTAAGTGTCAATTCAATTAATTATTTAAATTACTCGTTTTTTTAATAGATATGTATTGTATATGCTATTCCTATAATGCAAAATGAGGTTTTATTGTTTTATATAATTATAATCCTTATATACTGTTGTATTATAATAAATGAAAAGATGTTTACTCCTAACACATTAGCTGACTTTGCTATCGATAATAATTTAAATAGAAGGCGGGCAGATTTTCAACCTATAAATGTAAACATGGACAGTTTCATATTTCCAAGAATAGAATATAATGATCTTATATTAATTGCATGTGGAACATACCAACTAAAACAAGCTTGTTCGTATTATGAGCACCACATAAGAGGCGATGGTTCCTATACTATAGAAATATGTAGAAATATTGCCAGCGACCTATTGGTTGACTACCGATTCCTTTGGCCAACTGCAGATTATTGTGTGGAAAAATACAAAGCAGGCATGTAAGTCGAAAAATATATTTTATATATATATATTATATAAAAATAATCACAAATGTAAGGAAGCTATAAAAGAATATTATTGTAATTGCATGGTCGGCCGAAGGACAGTGGGTTGCTGCACTCATATAGTTACTATTTTATGGTTTTTAAGTTGGGCAAGGTATCAGGAACACATTTCACCACCTGTCCAATTTCTTGAACACATATTAATAACATGTCTCAGAATAAAAATAAATCATAAAAAATGTTGTTTTATTTCGCTTTAACCTGTATTTCCTCACATGATCAAAATTAAGTTCATATTCTCATTATTATTAGTTAGTGCTTTTAAACTAATTACAAAAAATATGATGTCTGTTCACGTCAGGCCAAAGTCCCCATACTAAGTGGACAATCTCCTTTACCTTTTGATGTCTCAAATATACTAGAATTTATTTGATGAGAAATATTAATTTTTTCAGCTTATTTTGAATATATATCGAAAAATTAGCCTCATTTTCTATCGAAAAATCACCCGTCAAAATATCAGCTCTTTTCAAAAATTTGGTGTGTTTTCTGTTCGTTGAAATCTCTGTTTTCCAATGGTGAAGAAAAAAATATAAGTTTCGTACTTTATACAGTACCATTTTTGGATAAAATAATCATATCTCTTTTAATGAAATGACACTCGACATCGTTTTGAAAATGCCCTTTCCAATATATTTTTTATAGTTGTGTACTCTGGAAGTTCTTCAGATAATCCCTCTTTTAGGTAATTTACAGAAAATTGACATTAAGCTGCTAAAACTAAAGGACTAAACTAAAAGCTAAGGATAAAACTAAAGCTAAAGGAATGGACTGACTGACGGCGCAGTAGAAGTGTTCTGGGCTCAAAACCTCTAATGCCTAACATATTTGGTTATTCAGTGCAGATGAATTTTATTAACTTTTGACACATTTCTCATTACATCATATAGTTTACATTCCAGAGAATAGATGTCGCTAGTAGTATAATTATGTATTTCGATACAATTAACTAACAAAGGATACTAATAAAATTGAATCAAATCTAGTATTATACATATTAATTAATGAAACACTAAAAACGTATTTACTATTTTGAATGAAAACTCATGAACACGTTCAGTAAAATAAAATTTACGATACAAATAAATTAATTTATTTTACATTTATGTTACAATGTTTTGTAATCTTATATTTAGGATTGTTTACTTATTGTGGTCTTACAACTACTATTGGTAATCTGATGCACCACACAGATACAGCATTTTTATCCTCCACTCTGAATTCAATTGTCACTGGAATCTATATACAGAGGAAATTAAATTAGACGAAAATAATTAATTTTTATCATTAACTGACTTTTAATATCAAACTCACCGTCGGGAACCAAGGTTCTATGAACATTTTCAGAGAATATTCAACAATTTCTCCTTCCAAAATCGGACAATAGGAATTGTTTAGGAAATTACATGTGACTTCATTTGGACCTAAAGGATAATTGATGGGTATCGCCATCAAAGCTACCGCTCTCGTCTTCATATCGTGGAGCATATAAGCTGAAACAATTAATTAACATCAAAAGAAAACCACTTATTCTAGTTATCTATACAAAACAAAGTTGTGTTAGTTACACTATTTATAACTCAAGAACCGCTGTAGGGATATGGTTGAAAATTGGTGGAGAGATAGATTAGAACAAGGAGACGGACATAGGATATTTAATTCTGTTCCATCGAAAAACAAAAAAGAATCTTAATAAATTCCAATATATGGTTCTTTACAGCATTTATTGCGGAATATGGTTCGCCCGGTCAGCTATACATGTATTACTAATTCCGAAATTAAAGCGGACGATGTCGCTGACAAAAACAAGTCACTTATATAATGAAGATTCATTGATATACCCTTAACTAGTTTTATACTCACGAGCTTTAAATACCACTCGGATTTCAACGTCTTGGTTTTGTGGTAGAGAGCATGGCAATTCTAAACAGCCCACCACGTAGGCATTGATTGGTAGTGACCCGTTGCTCGCCTGACCTGATGCAAAAATAATAATAAATATATCACTATATATACTAGTATATAAGTCTTTATATAGTTAGAACAATGTTAATAAAGGGATTGTGTTGGTAACGAAATAACAGTAATAATAATATTTATATTAATTTCGTTTTTAATATTGGCTCAGTGATAATTAAAATTAGAGAACCAATAGTTGTATCATCATCATCATCAGCCTATCAGAGCCCACTGCTGAACAAAGGCCTCTTCTCACATGGAAAGGGTTTGAGCATTAATCACCACGCTTGCTCAAGACGGGTTGATGATTTCAAACTTATAATTTGAAATTATAAGTCCAGGTTTCCTCACGATGTTTTCCTTCACCTTCTGTCAGTGGTATCTAAATACTCTTAAAAAGTACATATGACTCGGAAAAATCACATTATTGATTGCCAGGATCGAACCCGCGCCCTCTTGCATGAAAGGCGGGCATTTTAACTAGGCCACCACTGACTATGTCTATACAATTATATATATCATTGTTATTAAAAATTAGTTTCAAGTCATATACTTGCATTGCGCAACTGGCGTTGATTGTCCGTGAGTAGTTTCCAGACAGAAGAACGCGAAACACAAAATCACAAACCGATACATTATAAATGAAAATAATTAAAAAAACCATTATCTCTGATTTTAGACCATTTATATTTACACTATCTTATCACATGATAATAATTCCTAATGAGCTCGATTTGTGCTTACATTTAGTTTCCATCGTCACTACATAAAGAGTTTTGACAGTTTTTTTTTGATTAATCTTCACAGATTAAGGTATTAGTGAATGAGAAACGAGAAACACATCGTACGTAGTGTGACGATGCTAACTTGTGGTAAACGTATTGTACAGATTAGTCAGAAGTAATTTGATCAAATGACCGTTTAATTTCATACACCTGACTAAATTTAATTGATAAGGTTATCGTCGATGTGTCAATTATAAATCTAATGTACATTTGATCATATTATCTCAGTTGCCTTGTAACCATTTTTTAATATGTATAGTCATTCAAAAAGTCAGTGTCAAAAAAGTCAGTGGTCGCCTAGTGGTTAAAGGGTCCGCCTCTCGTTGCCGAGGGCGCGGGTTCAAACCTGGCAAGTGCCAATGTGATTTTTCGGAGTCATATGTACTTTCTGAGAGTATTTAGACACCACTGACATACGGTGAAGGAAAACATCGTGAGGAAACCTGGACTTATAGTTTCATAATTATAAGTTTGAAATCTCCAACCCGTCTTGACCAAGAGTGGTGATTAATGCTCAAACCTTCTCCACGTGAGAAAGAGGCCTTGCTCAGCAGTGGGCGTTGATAGGCTGATGACGATGACGATAGTCATTCAAATTATCAAAATAATTCTCATTACCAAAATGCGTTTTTGTACGTCCAATGAGTGACAAACCATTCCCTATTCCCACCTTTTTCTGTCCTCATTTATTCCCATCCCTCCCTATTCCTGAAAATACAAGGTTAGCAAAGCATCTTTGTAGCTGATGTCTATGGGTGACGTAAGTACAGCCGACCAAGTAGGCCGTCTATTCATTTATATAATATGATAAGAAACGAGTATTATCCCAAAAAAATTCATATTTTTACTGGGATAATTATAAATGTTAATGAAGCTCGAAGAAATGCATAGTTTTATTTTATACATAAACACTTTAATATAGTTTTATTTTATACATAGTTTTATTTTATACATAAACTTTCTATTTATTACTAAGCATAAAAACATAGTCTTTTTATTAAATTTTCATTCTGTATCTATAACTTCTATTATTTATAAATCAAATGTCCACAATCAATACAATGTCATTACACGTTGTTGCTGTTTGAAAAATTATCAACAGGTATTTCTTTGATAATGTAAAGATAATATATCTTTTAGAATAAGATTTAATTCAGTTTAATATATTATTATAATAATAATTTAATTTAATAGTAATATAATATGTATTAATTATAATCGTTTTAATTAAATCAGAAGTTTAATAGACTAGTTTATTATTGATGTATCATTGTGTAATGTTTAAGTGTACGCACTTACTTTAGTTTAACTTTGTACGTACATACATACTCAAACTCAAACTCAAACAACTTTATTCAATATAGAAGCATTACACTTTCTTATTGATGGTCACTTGAGACACTACCACCGGTTCGGAAAACAAAATACCCTGACCTGAGAAGAACCGGCGAAAGAAACTCAGCGGGCTTATTTTAAATATATATATTTGTCTCATATATTATATACACAATTTAATATGAGATGAAATAGCCAGGAGGCGATCGTTTCATTCCCAAGGTGTGCTATCGTTCATAAACTCATTAATTGTATAGTAACCTTCAACAAGTATCGTTAATATATTGGCTTCATATATAGGTACACTATGTATCTCATTTTCAGTGATTTATTTATTTTATGGGAATGGGTATCAACATAGCAGACGGCCTACTTGATGGAGGCAGTACCGTCGCTCATGCACTTTTATTATCGTGTCGGCTAAAAAAGTTACAGAGGTCAAAAGGTCACGAAAATCAGTTTTTTGCAAATATTTCGCGACCTATCGCTCGGAGGTCGATAGAGGTCATTATAAAAATTATTCCTCATAAAATTATCTACGAAAACGTTTCTTGCAGTTTTTCTGTAAACTTAACAGTTTTCGGATTAGAGCGCTGCGAAAGCGAATAGAACGCACTCACATATGGTACACTACGGCGTAAACTATTTTGCTTTTATTAATATTTGTAAGTGTCTTAAAACCCCATTATTTTATATTTAGACGTTTCGAGAAAGATATTTTTATCGCATAGACATTTAGGTTTTGCAGTGATATTATTTCCCATTCAAATAACATTTCAAATGGTTAAGGTTTTTAGTAAAACGTACTATGTCTCATGGGAACATTATCAAAATATGGTGCTGTTGGATTTGGACTTAATTTATATTGTAAATATTCTCTTAAATTTTATTATTTGAGCTGATTCCTTGAAATAGCTATAGCGGATCGATCGTTACTTTACACTTATGAACTTAAATATAATTAAAATATAATTATCTTTATACGGTGTAATCAGAGGACGCCTTAGCTTCTGGGTAAACTCGTCTATTCTACACGGGTCTGACTCAGCAGTTCCGTGTGAAGACAGTTTTTGGTTTTATATTTCTTTTATGTTTTTAGATTATAAGATTTCTTTTAAGAATTTGATTAAATTAATGTCACTATTTGTTCAACCTTCGTGCAACATAGTCACACCCTAGTTGTAACTTACTTTTAATTAAATTAAGTCAAATAATTTTGGTTTCATTGCATCCACCGACCGTCGAAATCATAATTAGAATTTCGATCATAGTTTCGTTTTAAGAGGTAAATAACTTCTCTTCTTCATATTGTTAACAACAATTTTATCGATACTCTATGACAGTAACAAATTACCATAAAACTGAATATGGGACTATTTGTCCTATTCATTACCTTAGTCGTCATAATTATCAACAAATAATAGCTGATTGTACAAGCTATAAGAACCTTATCTTATTTAAGTGTTTCAATATATTAGCTTAAGGGCCAGTGAACGGATACCTGTATGTATTTGACCAGACCTGGGTTTTAGTACATAGAGACCCCTTTACCTACCGTACATGAGATGGGGACTACTAAGCCCTAAGTAGTGGACGCGGCTAGTGCGCAGGTAGGACAGGTATCGATTTTCGGTTATAAATGCATTTGACCACGTCTGCCGTTTTGATATTTGTATAAAATATATTATTATCATTAGTGGATTTGATTTGTTAGATTAATGGTATTCTAAGATTGATTTTAAAAATAAAAAAGTTAATTACTAAAAAGACGGAAATGATAATTATTAACTATGGATGCTCGTAATCCTAATCTTTACGAAGAAATAATACCAGCCGGACATCAAAGTTAGTAAAATTTCCAATTAATTCAAAGGATGGGGATGTTTTTGTTCCTAAACAGATTATTAGTAATTGTTTACTTCTGATTGTTTCAAATTATGATGTAATTTTCTCAATGAATCATCCCTTTACAGACGAAATATTTAATACAAAAGATTAGTATTTAACATCACTTTCTAATCGAAAGAAAGAAGTTTTATCGCGTCTTCGCACCGACCATTTGAAACCATAACCGCTAGCTAAATAAAAAATATGCACGTTATTCAGATGTATTTTATCTTGAGGGAGAACCCTTAATATTTATGAATAAAATTAAAACGACTTAAGTCCCCGTTAATGCTAAAAGTTATAGGTATCCATATATACACAAACAAGACATAAGAGATAAAACATATTAATGCTTGAACAGAATATAATTCAGACTTCCGAATCCACGTACAGCTCTCCTATTTGGGTAATTCCTAAAAGGTGAGGCTTCAGGTAAAACTAAATGGTGCTTAGTCATAGATTTTCGAAGAGTTAATTAAAACACTATTGACAATAAGTACCCCAGATCTAATAAGACATATTGGATAAATTAGGATATACTAAAACGGACATTACAACAATTCTGTATTATGCCTCCACCATGTAAGCCTTATTAACCATTCGGAGCGAAAAGTTTTAATAATCGTCGATACATTTTGGAAATACGCGCAGTCGACAGTTGTATTAGGTATCTAAAAGAGGGAACGGCAATAAGTATAGTTCAAGCATTACTCAAATTCTGTACTCAACACGGTGTATCTTATATTATATTTTAGTGACACAACGGTCCTGAATTCTTAAAACAAGTATTTGCTAAACTTATAAGACTACATAAACTTCAACATAATAAAATGAAATGAAATTATTGAAAGTATTCACTCAACACTTTTAGAATATCTACCAATACTTAATATGGAATTAAAGAATGAATCTGGTATTAATTTAATTAATTATGCCCTTTTAGCTTACAATAAATAGTTCAATACACAGTTTTACTAAATGTAAACCGATTGACGTTATTACTGGACACTTTGATCCACTACACATACTCGTAGATCTAACAGCACATTTATTTTTTATTTTTGTTTATCGGTAATCCAACAGCGTTACAGTGATCTTAAAATAATAACAATATAACTATAAATAAGGCCAATTTAGGATTACACAAATTTTCATTTATTCAGTTACACTCGAGCATACAATTAAGGATAAAAAGAAAAGGAAATAAAAAAAGCAAAGCAAATGGTGTTACATACAAAAGTGTGTGTTTGTGTGCGTGTGTGTGTGTGTGTGTGTGTGTGTGTGTGTGTGTGTGTGTGTGTGTGTGTGTGTGTGTGTGTGTTTTTAACATAAAATTACGGGTTACGATGTATCTTTATTATTTCTTTTTTAAGTTGGTAATTATGCCAACAGTATACCATAAAACATAGAGATCAAATGAACAAGGTTTATAATTTAATTCATGAACATAATTTAATGAATAGGAAAGATTTCACAGAAGCTCATAACGGATCTAGAGAGACTAAAAAGCAACAAATATTCGTTAAAAAGCCATTAGCTTCTCGTCAAAAAGTAGCTCCACATTATACTCGTACGCAAGATACAGTTACGGTCTCAATTATGATCTCCTAATACATACATATATACTATATACTCTTTTTTAAAACACATCAATATCCACGAGTTACGAAAAAAAGTAAAGGCAGTTCATATCCAGTTAATTAATAAAATACCTCATCTTAATAATATAACACTTTCGTTATTTCATCCTCATATAGAATATTTAAAAGAAAAGCTTCAAACCATTCTCGACCAATCGCAGTCATTTGAGCTGAGTCGTGCTACAAGAGGTCTCGTTGACGGTCTTGGTTCCGTAGTAAAAAGTATAACCGGTAACCTTGATTATTCAGATGCGATATAATTTAATAACTCAATAAAATTACTTCAAAATAACGATAATAAATTATTAATGGAATTTAACAATCATGTCAGCCTGATGAAAGATTGGGTAACTCAATATTCGAATATTATAGATAACATAGTAGATAATCAGTATAAATTAATTATCAGCATTGGTTATAAATTTTAATCGAAGTTTAGAAGAAGAGAACCAGGAATTATATCAATACATTAATTTAGGACAGGTTATTTTTATTATTAGCGATAACGTTGATCCCTTATCATACGAGTAGTGAGTTACATATCGTATCGTATTAAGTTACAAAACTTTTTAGCATTTATAAAGACAACTACGGCTCACCACGATGTCATCAGTTTAAACTCAATAAGAAGTATGATTGATAAGTCACCTAGCATTTACGGTAGTAATCGAGTATTATATATACATAGGAGCCCGAGAGTATTAATACAATTGGGTTCATATTATAAAAGTAATTTAAATAATTATAGTACATATATGTATAAATTCCCAATTATTCAATCCCAAACATATAATTTGTATAAAATATCAATTACTCTTATCAAAATCATGAAGTTCTTATACCTACCTCACTCCCGATTCCTTGCAATCCATCTCAAAGATTTCAAGTACATAGAGGCTGAATGCCCAAAGTCCACTAAAGGGTATCTATGTGAAGAGATACACAACATGTACAACCCGACATCGCCTGATTGTATAACAGCTCTTGTTACTACGCAGTAGAAAATTCCTAATTGCAACCAGTCATCGCATCTCTACATACGCCAGCCTACGAGAAACTCGACAACCGACACTGCACCATCAGTTTTCTAACTCAAATTAAAACACGCTTATCTTGCGGTCAAGACGTCTCTAAAATGCTACAAGGAAGCTTTTTAGCTATAATTCACTACGACTGTTTTATACAAACATCTAACTTCATCATCTCATATCTTAATCATAAATTAATAGATCAAGCCTTGAAGATAGTAGACATTCCTGAAGAAAATATGAACGGTACAGCAACACGTCAAATATTTAAACTAAACTCAATTCATTTGAACAAACTTCACGCCGCCAATAGAGAAGTAATGTTACTGTCACCGGTACAATCATCAAGGACAGCGATAGAAGCCTCTATCATACAACGATACCACTGTACACGCTTCTACTCATGAGCGGCCTTGCATATCGAAGATACCACCTTACACACAAAAAGCTTAAGGTGGGACATTCCAGTGAAAATGAAAATCCACAGCAAAGCATCTACGTCATTTCAGAAGCTCAAGGAGACGGATCAGGTCGTCTGCCAGCGCAATTTAAGACCAAGGTCTTCAATAGACGCTGTTCTACGGGGGGAGGTGTTACGTAAGCATAACCCGATATTAAGTTTACGGTATAACAATGGTGTAAAGTACGGAATGCTGACTCTGAGCCATCGGTGGGACTGGGAAAGTGAAGTGGAATGGGATTTTACATATATTCAGTCTGGAGTCAACCGCTGACTTACAGACACCTCTTTAGTACGTAGTTAGTTATAAGACTTAATTATAGAATGGCTTTTAAGTCAATCTCTGACTTAAAGACCCCGCCCTAGCTAGTAGTTAAATTAATTCTTAATTGGTAATTGAATATATTTTGTAAGTAAAACGGATTTTTCTTGCATCCTTCGCTGCCACCAAACGTAATTCGCGTTTAACATTGTGGCAGACGATTTTGTAAATGTTAAAAAAAATTTTTTTGAAAGTAATTGACCAGATATGCCATCAATATATTTTATTTATTATAGTCTTAAAAACTTATATTGTGAATGGCAGACTTTTTCATATAAACATCAGCACATAAATAAATCTGAGATACACTACTGAGATATATTAAAGTATAGGTACTGCTAAGGACAAAAAATAATTTTAATTTGTACATATTTTATTTTTTGAATTTATTTGTTTTGTCAATCATATCAAGTTGTTGATGAGGAGATACAGTCAAGTATTGTTGAATATTTATGTTGTACTGCACAGGAAGAAGCAGACATAAAAATAATAATATATCATGCTTGTAATATCGCTGAGCAGTCGAAAATTGTTATCAAAGCCTCTGACACCGATATTTTAATCATAATGATTGGTAAAATCTAATATTTGGATACTCAATGGAACAGGAAATAATGAAAGATATATTAACATCACAAAAATTTAAACAGAGCTTGGTGAATGGTTAGCTAAAAGTTTAATCGTCTTCCATGCGTTCACTGGGTGTGGTTTTAATCCCGCTTTTTTTAATAAAGGAAATAAAAAACCTTTTACATTGCTAAAAATAAATACAGCATTCCAAGAAGCATTTACTGCTCTTGGTGAAGAAAATTTAAAAAGGACTAATTATAACACCAATTTAATGTTATTCAACAATTTGTTTGCCAACTCTACAATGCCAAAAAATCGCAGGACGTCAATGATGGAAGGTTCCAACTATTTGTCCGTAATTACAAAGCTTCAGACATCAATGAAAATTTCAGCGAAAAAAGTTCAAAATTTGAGGCAACCTCACTTCCACCGTGTAAGAGTGAATTCTACCAACAATTTCTGAGAGGTCATTATATTTCTACAATTTGGAAAAATGCTTACAAAAAGCAACCTACTGATTTAATACCATTTCGATTATGGTTGGATTGAGCAGGTCAAGAAACTAGCTGGTCAACTTCCATCTTTTGTGAGTGACTTAATCACCGATGTTCCTGGTAAGATGACAAAAATCAATTCTTTATCGAATATGTTCGAATCAATTTACAAGTTATTTATATTTTAAAATTAACGTTTAATTAAGCAGAATCCGGTTCAATGGATATGGATGATGAAGACGAGTTCAAAGATAATAACCATGGCTCGGATGATGATGATTGAAGATCAAAATTAATAAAAATATTCATATATATATATATATATATATATATGTAATATGTTGTTAATTGAAACAAAAAACTGTAATTGTTGCTCTGTAAAGAGAAATTTATTTTTGAAAGTTTGATACAATATTAATATACAAAACACAATTTACGACTACCTATATATCTAGCACAAGTTAACATTATATTATTAACTAACCTGTAAAGAGAAACAACATTAAAAGCTATTGCTTCAATTTCTATTTTAAACAATCGTTATTCTTTTTCAAATATCTTGTTAAACTTAAACGTACAAAACCAGAGAGCCTTTTTCTACAAATTAAAATATATAATGAATGCAGAGTAAAAAGTAGTGCTACCATAGATAATAAATTATAGTAAGTGTAATTATTAAATTAAATCCCTACTAATATTATAAATGCGAAAGTAACTCTGTCTGTCTGTCTGTCTGTCTGCTACGCTTTCACGCCTAAACCACTGAACTGATTTTAATGAAATTCGGTACAGAGATAGAGTTGACCTTGAGAAAGAACATAGGATAGTTTTTATCCCAGACTTTTGAAAGGTTCTCTTGGAAACGCGATATAACCGAACTCCACGCGGCGAAGCTGCGGGCGGAAAGCTAGTGAAGAATAAAAGAGCTTCATTTACATCTCCCTCCCCCCTGGTTCACAAAATCATCAGGTAATGGTATAAGTTTTGTTATGTGAAACAAGTTTGATTCTAACTTTTTGTATCCAGTATTTACTTTATAAATTGAATTAGATAATTTTTCTAAAATTTTGTAAGATCCAATTTTTAATTCATCTAGCTTTTTCCTATTAAGTCGGTTTCCATTTTCAACATATACAAAGTCTCCTACTTTTAGTTGGGTATTTATTCTGTTTTTATCAAATTGTTTTTTTACTATAATTGTGTGAATTTATTGTTCTTTCCAATGCTAATTTTCTATCTTTTAATAGATCATTTTGTGTCTTTTGTTCTTTTAACTCATCCGGTAAGATACTAATGACTCTACCTTCCATTAAATATGCTGGGGAAAATCCTGTAACAGTGTGCTCAGTTTCATTGCAGTTTCATTGCATTGATGGGCAATAGTTGTCCAAGCTATTTTCCCTTTTTTTTCATTAATTGTACACCTTATCTTGTTAATTAACGTCTGATTTAATCGTTCATTTAAACCATTTGAAAATGGTGCATTATTATGCAATGATGCAAAAATTTATTCAGATTAAAATTGTAGTCAAAAGTCTTCTAAAGTATAAGGAAGACATTTATAGGGAACTTGATAGGTGGCGGAGATATCATCAGATATATACAGATAAGTCTAGTGTTCCTAGCTTAACTGCTTCCTTGAAGCAGTCTCTATAGCTGTCTATAAAAGTCAGGTCAAAAGTGGATTCGGTCATAGGCTGAATTCACTCACAAGCATATACTCCGCTGAATCCATAGCTGTGTATACAGCTATGAAGCACATTCAAACACAGACTCATCCAAAGTGGATTATAATAACAGATAGTTTAAGTTTATTAACGGCACTACAAAATCCACAATTAAATTCAAAAACTAACTGTATTATATATAAAATAAGAGAGTTGTATCACCTGCTGTCTCAAAACAAACAAATAGTCCTATTCTAGACACCAGCCCACATTGGTGTGCATGGTAATGAGAAAGCATACTATTTAGCTAAATTTTTTACAAATCCGGCCCACAATCAATTAAGTCATAGCTTTTTAAATTTCCCAATTCCTTATTCAGACGCTCTATCCCTCTTCAAACTCAAGTTACAGAAAGACTTTTACAACTTATGGCATCAGGTGGTAAAGGTAAAAGGAAAATGGTTCGCTACAATAAAGAAAAAGGTCTCTTCCCCCTGGTTTACCCGGGGTAGTGACTATAGCCATAGAAAGTATTATACCACAATCTGTCGTTTGCGTCTGGGACATTGTAGTTTTGGTGCTCACCTTTTTAAGATTGGTGTTTTTGACTCTTCAACTTGTAGATATTGCAATAGTGCTGATGAAACCCTCGAACATATATTTTTTGATTGTCCACAGATTAGTATTCAAAGGATGGTCCTTGTAGACCAACTTTTAAGTATTTTTAAAACTGCTGAAGATATCCCGCGCTGCCTTCAGCAAATACTAAGCATTCAAGAATGCTTTTTGCCAGTTTATAGCTTTATTGTTTCTACTATAAATGAAATCTAATTGTTATTTGTACATATGTATATAATACAAATCTGTTCGTTTTGTTTAAGATATTTGTTTCCAGCTATTTCAGCTATTTTCAGAATTTGACTGTTATATCGATTTTGACAAATTAATTGTTGTACTAAAAATGACAAAACAAGGACTTGACATTGAAAAAAGACGGAATGTAAAAAAGAAAGAATTTGACAAAAAATAATATTTTAAACAATGATATGGCTTCGGCCTTATAATTAAAAAATAATTAAAGATACAAAATACAAAAGACATGGCTATATAGGCTTTGTTCTCTTTGCCTTTTCTGAACGGAACGAACATAACGAAAAAAAATCGACTTTTTTTAACTACACTGAATTGTAATATTAGTTGAATACCTTAAAGATAATGTCTTTGGTAACATTAAAATTAAAGTGGCTCTATAAAAGAAACATGATTGTACGTGTTTGTTTTTTAAATTTTGTCTAACCGTCTTACGGCTCGCACTAGGCCGATAAAATTTGTGACATTAATGGCTCAAATTTAAATTCTTATTAATGTTTTAGACTTATCACGAAATAATTATTGAAAAAATAATTGCTGTATTTAAAATATTATATTTAGCACCAATATACATAGATATTTTTTTATGCGAATGAGAGGTTAAACTTTTTATAGGAGTATTTTATAGGAGTTTATTAACTATCAACTCAAAAGTTCGTGTGTTTTATAGCTCACAAACGTATTTACCGTTTTCGATGTGGCCTTTTCCTTTTCCAAATCTATTTCCTTCTGGTTGTTCTCAGCAATGTTTCATTAATATCGTTCCAGTAGTATAAGTGTATCAGGACTTTTCTAAAATGTTAAGCATTTTGGACTTAAGATGACAAGATTATGTGTAAAATACGGGACCATATAATCGTTAAACGACAATTAATGCATAAAAGTTTGAGAAATTCAATATAATTATTAATTATAGAAACATTCAATACAATTGAAATGAGTTTATAGTATTCTATGCTTACCATTAGTTTGCATAGTCACCCAACAAATGAAAAGTTTATTTGAAGCAAATCTTTCTATTACAAAGCAACTGATGAATACGCCCATAGGTGGTGCTGCTGATACTAAAAAACGACATTGTATATACAGGGTGACTGGTGAATTACTATCGATACTTGAGGACGTGATATTTGACGATCATATATGACCAAATAAAAATTAATATAACATAAATATTAATAAACTTCTAAGTAAAGTTAACCAAAAGTTATGTAATTAATTACGCATCGTGTGAACACCCTACAGATTAGGTATACGTACACACTCACACATACGCGGGCGGCGGCGTGGTGTTGAATCAGCACGCCGCCGCCCGCGTCCACACTTGGAACACTTGGAATGTATCAACACTTTATTTATTTATACGGAAAATTTGTCAAAAATTAAGTGCCTATTTTTTTTACATAATTTGAATGAGAATCATGTACCGAGTAATCTCCTTAAATATTGATAGTAATTCACCAGTCACCCTGTACCTATATGTACAAAAGTTGTTCATTTAATGATATAAAATATGTCGGGGCCCATTAACAATCAACAAGGTTTTACCACTTCTACGAAAATTTATTTGCAATCTGCTCAAAATTAACTTAATTTAAAATTATGGCAAAAAATTAAATTTTAAATTTAACATTGGCCAGTTAAATAAAAAGCTTTATGTTCACTGGCAGCTAAGATATTGACGTTTCTTTGAGTGGTTTTTTTCAATTAATATTAGAGAAAATCGTGTTGAAATGGCCTTCGCACCGGAATTGAGGACGCACGCTCAGAAAGTTTGCTACCTTTACAAACAGGCTATGAGACAGATTGAGTCCTACTACGGTCAAAGGTTATTTAAATTTAAATAAAAGCAGTTAGATTTAGTGTCAGGTAAAGCAAAATCACTTAGTATAGGGAATATGCACCAGATTTTAAACTTTACACATAGAATAATATGGGTACCTACAGTAATACTCCGCTTAACGCGACCCCGTTTTGCGCGGTTTCACTATAACGCAATTTTCAAAAATTTATTCAGGTTGGGACATTGCAGAGTATAGACAATAATGATGACCGTGTCTTGACCGTATGTCAAACGATTAAAAACAGTGGTTGGTGCTATGAACGTTTTTTACAAGAACGTAAACAAAACGCTACCCAAAAGACAAGACATGTATTTTTTTCATAAAAAATAGGAATACCGATGTATTATAAAGTGTTCGTAGAATTAAAGTGATTTTTATATTTGTGTATTAAATTTTGATTGTGTTTAATCATAAACCTCGATATACGCGAATTTCAGTTAACGCGATTTACTTCGGAACGTATCCCTCGCGTATAGCGGGGTATTACTGTATATGTTAAGATAAATTTAGATTTAATAAATCTAGTAATATAAGCATTTCCGTCAGTTTTAGTGATAATGAGATCTAAGATTTTCGCGAGTACACATTTAAATGAAACTAATATTTTCGGATTTTACTTCGCGTTTTATTTTAGAAACTACATACTCCCGACGTTTCGGCTACTTTTCAGCAACCGTGATCACGGGCAGACGAGATGTGAGTGTCTGTCCGTTGGTCTGGTCATTTTATCTCCTACCGCCATCGATTTCTTAATTGTCTTGCGTACCGCTCTGGATGCCGGCAAAATGCGCTCACGGTGTCTCGAGGTCCTGCGGTGTGGTCACGGACATGGGATTTTATATTTTTAAGAAGAGGATCCCAGGTGTTTGATAGGTTCCAGCCATCTTCTCTATTGAAATTTGGGTGTTTTTTAATTTCAATAGTCTCGCGGATTAACCAACGGATTAACGTCTTTTCAGACATCAGGAATAGGCGCGCGTCGAAGTCAGCAGTGTGCGAACATGCATTGGACAAACCAGGCCATTACATTAGATTTGATAAACCACAAATCCTCGCTCGTGAAGACAGATATATACCAAGGTTAATCCGCGAGGCTATTGAAATTAAAAAACACCCAAATTTCAATAGAGAAGATGGCTGGAACCTATCAAACACCTGGGATCCTCTTCTTAAAAATATAAAATCCCATGTCCGTGACCACACCGCAGGACCTCGAGACACCGTGAGCGCATTTTGCCGGCATCCAGAGCGGTACGCAAGACAATTAAGAAATCGATGGCGGTAGGAGATAAAATGACCAGACCAACGGACAGACACTCACATCTCGTCTGCCCGTGATCACGGTTGCTGAAAAGTAGCCGAAACGTCGGGAGTATGTAGTTTCTAAAATAAAACGCGAAGTAAAATCCGAAAATATTAGTATCATTTAAATATTCATGGAAGTAGTGTCTAATGTAGTTACATCCCGCATCGATCAGAATCGAGTTCATCATTACAATAAAACTAAGAGCAAACATCATCTCTAGAATACATAATTTTAACAAATTTAAAGCTCAGTATACAACAAAATAAGATGTTGTAAAATTTTCCGTTTCTATGTTATACATATAATCGTATGAAAACAATATTTTTATTTAAATATGTCAGTGCTGCGTCTACCTCTTCTTCTTAAGGTTGTTTTGCTCTAACTTTATTATAATAATAAATTCACAAATCAGAATCAAATAAAATTGTAGTTTCAACTATCAAAATACATATAATGAGTTGGTAAAACATTTGTGATTGTCTACGCATTAATATCTACATATGTGAGTTGTTTTAATAAATTTAAACAATGACATGTACATATCTAAATTAAAATCTTAAGGTATCATTATATCAAATAACATAGCAAGAAATCAATTTCAAATCTTCGAAATAATAAAAAATAACATGCTATTAACTTATTCTTTGCATTCAATTTCTTATTATGTTACTGCTTCGTTTTTCTTAGGATATTGTATTCATGCTCAAACCTGGCAGTACAAAATGTTAGTTTTCTGAAACAATATATCCTTTCAATCCGATTCGGACTGAATACTTAATTCCATTCTAATGGATGTTCTTGTCTATTGATATTAATATTTGTACCAGTAGCAATCTTCCTATACAACTATCAGTAGTCACCAGTGTGATTTTTATAGTAAATCCCAAAAACATAGTTACGAAGAACCAATATTTTTTTGTACATAGATTAAAATTATGTATATTATTTAGATTAAACTTAAATAAGATATTATAAAGAAATTTGTTATAAATAATATTACGTCCGTATCTTTAAAAGTAGATTCCACTCTAAGTCTCCAATATCATTAAACACTCTCCACTCGAGTAATAAAAATATTGACCGACCGAGATTAGATGCGACACAGGTCACACACACAGAACAGAGGAAATGATAGGAAATTGAAAGTTATTTAAACATCTTAAGATACTAAACTTATGTAAAATGAAAAAAAATGGTATTATGATATTGTTTTTTACAATATAAGAATAACTGACTACTGAGTGAAATATAATTGTTATATAGATATAAAATAATACTCACATTTATAGTATTATGCAATTTATACATTATTTATATTACAAGGAGTATTTACCAAATGTTAACTATGATTGATAATTAATATTCAAGGCAATCATCTTCTTTTAAAAATGGAGGAATAAGACAATGAGAGATCTTGGATGACAAGTAGCAATAGAAGGTCTACTTGAAGAACGATTAAAAATGAAATTATATAATGATACCTATATTCAGCTTCTTTTTTCTTAAAACAAAAGACGAGATAGAGGATTTTGTTTCTTGGTTTGAAATTGATTAATGTATTAAAACTGTATTTCGCTTATTCCGGGAAAGAGCTTAAGCCTTTATGAATTACAAAAGCCATTTGGGCCTCATTTTATCTCTGAGATTTATCTTCACTTGCAGATAAACTGTACCCTTTGTAAAGAGGTGTATCGCCGTATAAAAAGATCAAATATTTTTAAGTGACATTATTTAATAAAATACAATAAAAAATAATAAATTAAAAGTTAAAATATTTGATTTTGAACTTTAAAAATATGTTACTGTGGTATATTTGAATAACTGTATTTTATTGAAACGAAACGTCTCAGCTTCCCATATATTGATCGTGCGGGTGCCGGGTCCATCGCGATTCTCTGAGAGGAGCATTAACAATGCCTGGGACTTGAGACCTATGGACAGGTTTAAGAGGTTACTATCTAACTAGAAAGACTAATCTTTTCCAGTATCATTTACAGAACACTATCGTGATGACGCGAGTATTGACCGCTATCCATGAGTACCTTACATCCCACCAGCAAATGCTTAGCAGTTCCTAATGCCTTACCAAAGACATAGCAGGTTTTATCGGTATCTTTACCCCATTTTACTAAAATGGTTGAGAGATTTTCTTCGATAATTTGTTTGATTAACTTATATTATTATTAATATTGTTTCTTTTATACTGAAATACTTACTTGACTTTCACACTACAATATTAAAAATGTCTCCTAAAACTTTCACTTATTAAAGAATTCCTCTTATTAAGGCATTTTCCCAGAAATTTGAAGCACGTATGACAAATATTTAACACATTTTTTAATTAAAAAAAATCTATACATTGTAATGGTGGCATGAAGTTATAATTAAAATGCGATACATACAAAAAATTATAAAGTTACTTTTATAATACCAGTTCATAAACAAAACAACTGTAGTGTGTAGTGTACATATAATATAATACTTAGATAAAAATTTCAAATCACTTCGGAAAGTTCATAAAGTTTTCAGAAACTTCTTCTTATATAACTTTTATGTGCAATTTCTCCTGGCTGCTTTTGCATATTAATTGTTGTTCTAAATACATCATATGTTTATTCCAATAAAAAAAATAACATACAAAGAAATAAGATGTCATTTTTCTTATTCTTGCATGTCATAACTAAAACAGAAAAATGTAAACAAAACTTATATCATAAATATAATTGTTGCAAGACTTATAAAACTCTGAGATACATACAAAACGATTTAGATAATTAATTGAAGTAAAGGTGTGAGAAACAAGTTCTATGGTAACTTTTAATATGAGGGAGAGTTTATATGTTGGAGCCAACATACTGTTTATGTTTATGTATCAAGTTTGTAACATTATTGGAGCTTCGCTTTTGCGATGTCTAATATAAAAAACTGAACATTGTAGAATTATAAACGAAGCGAAATAATTATTTTTCAATTAGCAATTATTTGTTTATATTTGAAATATCTATTGAAAATTATATTGAAAAATAAAAATACTATTGGAAATTTTGAAGGAAAAACTAAATAACTATTGTTGATTTCATTTACTTTTGTATGAGTATAGACTAGCTGCTAACTCCTCACAGATCATAGCTCATTATATTTCTTTTAAACACAATGCTAGATTAGACATTCGTGCTTTTTGGCAACCCCGAGTGATTTTGAACCAACGACTAATTCAACTTTAAAGTGAATGCATATGGTGATGAAATTTGAACTTTCTTAAATTGCTGAAAAAACAATTACAACTGCATAAGTTGATAAAAAATGTTTTTGAAATAGTTTATTATTACGTATTTATTTTGTTTTCTTATAATTTGCTTCAGTATGTCATATAAATAGAAAAAAAAATTTTAGATTAAAAATTTTATCTATGGGTAATTCAAATTTCAAATCTATGTATCTCTTCTTCTACCTGGCAATTTCCCGGCTATAGCCAGGGTCTGCCTTACATGTTGTGAATAGTTTTGGCTAATTGTTTTTTACGACCGGCCCGCCTGCCTGACATCAACCCTCTTTTGGGAATCAACATTAATCAGTGATGTCTAAACATTCTTAGAAAGTACATATGACTCGGAAAAATCACATTGGTACTTGCCCGGGCCAGTATCGAACCCGCGCCCTCGGCAACGAGAGGCGGACCCTCTTACCATTAGCCCACCACTGACTTCAAATCTATGTAAGTTAAATAAGTGAGGTGTCCTACATGGTAATATGATTTATTTAGAAAATATGAGAAATATCCTTTGTTACTTTTGTATTTTGTTATTTTTGTAATACAATTCTCGAAAGTGTAGTAAAAAAAATAATAAAATAATATTTTTCAAAGTATATTATTAAGGAACACATTTTTAAAACACTTCATCGGCTAATACATATTTTTAAATCTAGACTCTTAAGGAATCTATTCCCAAAAAGTTATGTATAATTATATAATTTTATATTATCTCCAAACATATGAATACTAAAAACCTAAATGATGAATATTCTATTTCTTTGTTATATTTGTGAATCATTCACAATGATTGGTGTTCTCAAATGGACATGTTTTTTCACCTCTCGAGGTATTTGTCTAGGCAAGAGTGATTTATTGTACTTTGAGTAAAAATATATCGTTGAAACAAAGAACACGTTTATGCCTGTTGTTTAAATAGTTATAGTTAGTAAAAATATTTTATTTTTATGCCATCATTTCATTTTTCATTTATTAATTATTATTCAGAATTTTATGAAAAATTATTCAGAAGACGTTCGTTTGTAGATCTGAGTTACAATTATTCCCCAGGTTTGTATATAACAATATATTTCTACCGACCAAATCAAAAATTGAAGGAGAAATATTTTTTTAATTTATATTTGAAATGAAATTATTTATACAACGGTGTGCCTTTAATATTAAAGATTATCATTTTGTTCTCAATCCATTGTTAAGAAATTCATATTTGTCATTTTAAGCTACTTCCTCTTGTTAATTTTTTTAACAAACCCTTTTTTTGAAGGTGGTAGAGCCTAGCTGTGGTACTGACCACAGCTAGGCTCTACCACTAGTTACTGAACTACAGCTCGAACATGGGCTGGCTCGACCGGGGAAGTACCACCCTCTCACAGAAGATCGGCGTGAAGTAGCCTTTAATGGCTGCGTTTCGTCCGATGAGTGAGAGAGCCGGTTGCCCTTTTCCTATTCCCACCCTATCCCTAAAAACCAAGGTTGGCAACGCATCCGCAACATAGATGTTGCGGATGCTCATAGGCGACGGTAACCACCTTCCATCTAGTGGGCCGTCTGCTCGTTTGTCACCTTTCACATAAAAAAAAAAAAACCTATGAACCTTAATTAAGTAAACCTATGAACCTACACTTCACATCAACATTTATTATTAATGTTGATTATTTTTGGTTTTAATTAAATGCGAAGAATTAATATTATGTATAATGTGTGTGTGGTGTGATAATCTAGAACTCTATAGTTCATTCCGAATAATAAGTACATACACATACCATTACGTATGTACCTATATTTTATTAAATTACAGACCAATAGTAAAATCATTGACTTTTCTAGTTTGTAGTAATTTCAATAGTTTTCATTAAACCTTCGTTAACTGCCAAAAACACGTAAAGTAGGCTTAACTGACACACTTGAATTATTAATGACACTAACAGACCATAAATTTACACATGATCTCTATTAGTGTACAGTTTAGATTCAAATGCTCGTTTGAATACAAACACAGTATGACTGTAATGATAAAATTAAATAATTTCGTTTAATTAAAAGTATTGTAATAAATGAAGGGATATTGTGAAATACGAAATGAAATACAGTGATGGTATTGAAATAGTTTCCTCAGTTTCGAATGAGTCCTCTTATGATACGAATTGCAAAATACTACCTTGGGTGATTATCTCTTGTGTTTTTAATGTCTTATATCTAATAAAAGAAATGTTGGTAATTTAAGCAAAACGAAAGAGTTATTAAACCGAAATTTCTCTGTTTTTTTTTTCCTTACACTTTTAATGTAATGTAAGAACACAAAAAGCGTTCAAAAACCACATTTCGAACATTATTGTATTTAAAGTCTAATATTTGAGTTATTTGAAAATCGTTAAAAGTTCTGCGTCAAACGTTTCACGTTATTAACCTGTTATACGTGTAGAGTCTTACCTTCTCCACAAATTGTATGTAGATGTTGAGAGGAACCGTTATTAAGAAATCACATTTAAATATAAAACAGCATAATTTATACGAGAATAGTTACTTTGACAGTACTTTACCGAAATATTGATTATTTACAATTGATAAGAATTCCTTAATTGGGAATGGTTAGGAAAAAACAATAATAAGGGTTTTTTTGATAAACATATAACTGAATAATAATAATTCACGGACTCAAAATGGCGTTACAAATCTCAGTTTCGTATTAGCAAAGGAATTTTTCACTATAAAATGAATCAAATGAACTAGTATTCTCAACCCAACCGGCTGCTTTTCGTGTTTGGTTTGTAGACCTTGCTTTGTGTCTGTGTTCTCTGGCCAGAGCAACAAAACTGTGCCTGAATCTGTGCAAATTGATGTACGAGCATCAAAACCATTATCTATAGGTGTGTTTTTAATCCCACAGTTTAATGTTTCACTTTGACGAAAAGGAAGCTTTACAGCTGTTTGAAGTGTTTGGTAGAAATAAAATTATTTTGATTTTAAAAATTTTAAAGTAAATAGTAAATTCTTATTTCATTCCTCTTTAAACCGTTCGATTTCTAGTTCAGTGTAAGTAACGGATATAATAACGTAGTATGGTATGATATGATTCGAAAATTTTAATCTTCCATGTAGTCTAATATTACGCGGCCTTCCGTGAATTATTTATGTAACAACGAAATTTAGCCTTTGGTTTTATCGAGCAAGGCCGCAGTTTTTGACGAGATGAGGACTGATTGCAGCGAGAATTATCTTGCGTTAACCAGTTTGCATTTTCAACTCCAAACTGATTATTTGAAACTTGTGTAGATTTGTGGACCACTGAAAGATGAAAAAGGTGGAGAGCCGTAATCAGTTTAACTTCAATACCCGCAATAAAATAAATAAATTAATTAAGTAAAACAAAATATACCCTATAATATAACTACGCTACATACATATAATGAGAGTGGAGAAATATACCTACATATTTTAATTACATTCCAGTCATCCCAAAACAACACCTAGCAATAAGTAACTATAAGTATAATATATACAATTTTGTAAACCCTCTGAAATATCCTCATCTATGTCTTAGAGGAACAATTTATTTCAACCTTCAACGTTCAAAATCAAATCAAATCAAAAAATCTTTATTTAGACATACACAGTTAACATATAAAAAACAGTATAAAAAAAATAACAACGAGAAAGTGATGCCTAAATTGGTAGGCCACTCAGCTTATGTTGAAAATCATTATCATGACTTTCAACGCTGGTATTCTGTGGCTGCCAGTACCTACGCACGCCACGTCGCAGGTAGTGAGAAAAAAATAATAATAATAAAAAATAAAAATGTGTATAATAGCTAAGAACAAATAACCTAACAAAGAATATTATTGGAAACTAGAATAAATATACCTAAGACATAAAAGCTACAGTGGGTAAGTTACAAAATAATATTTCTTAATATCATCATAAAATGGTTTTGTGAGCGACATTATTGTGTCATTCATATAGTGGCCACATTAATAAGGTAAGAATTTACACACGACCAACGCACGGCACACATAATGTATAATAAGTTTAATTAAGACTGAGTTTGTAAATTCATTAAATGCATTTTAAATTTGTTTCTAAATACATTTGTTGTTTTTAGGTTTCGAAAAGGTGGCGGCAGGTTATTCCAGCACTTTGTCGCCGTGTAAATAAAACTACCTCGAAAGGCTGCGGTCTTAAATAGTGGCATGATCAACGAGTATGGTGAGGCTCGTGTTTCGTGAGTTAGCCTCTGTTCGCAAGCCCATTTTAATTTGTGATAGAGGTATGGGGGCATTTTGTAATTCACTATCCCGAACAATAAAGTCGCGAAGTGTAATTGTCTGCGATAGTCCATCTTCAACATCTTAGCAGAGTTCAAAAATGGCGTAACATGTGAGCGTGGTGGAATGTTAAAGCAGTATCTAGCACAGGCATTTTGTACTTTTTGGATAAGATTCTTAGTACGCACAAGCAACCTGGGACCTGTTACTATGTCAGCATAGTTTAATTTTGATAATACAAGAGCCTCGCATAAATCTACTCTTAGTTTAGGTGTTATATATTTTCGTATTTGATATAATAGTTTTAAACGATAAAAACAGTTACTAATAGAGAGCGTAATGTGTTTATCAAATCGTAGATTCTCATCCATTAGTACTCCCAGATTGCGTGTTTCTGTGACACGTTCGACCTCAATGTTATTTAGTTTTATAGTTGGTGATAAGATTGCAATTTTCCGTATCTGAGTTGGCGTACCCAAAATCATGAATTTGGTTTTCTTCGGATTTAACATTAAACAATTTGAATTGGACCATGTAGTAATTCTTATTAAGTCGTCATTGAGCTTATTTAAAGCTATGTGTAAGTCTGTAGGTTTAAAAGATATGTATAACTGTACGTCATCGGCATAAATATGATAATTACAGTGTTTAATGGAATTTATGATATCGGCACAATAGAGAGAAAAGAGCACAGGCCCAAGGATCGAGCCTTGTGGCACCCCTCTTGTGGTAGCTCTACTACTGGAAACACATTTAGACCCATCCTCCCGAGTTACTTCTACGACCTGTGACCTATTATTGAGATAACTGTCAAACCATTTAATAGTGTCTGTGCTGAATCCGTAATAATGGAGCTTGGCTAATAATAATGTTAAATTTATAGTGTCAAATGCACGTGAAAAGTCGAGAAGTACCAATATGGTGCCTTCTCCGGAATCTTGTGCTCTTAATATATCGTCAACTACGTTAGCTAGAGCTGTAGAAGTACTTCTACCTTTCCTGAATCCTGACTGAACACATGGAAGAATGTCACAACTTTCTAAATATTGTGTAAGTTGAGAGCACACTACTTTTTCTAAAACCTTTGATAGGGTGGGTAGAATACTAATGGGCCGGAAGTCACTAATATTTTGGGGGTTATCAACTTTGGGAACGGGTTTTACAATTGCTTTCTGCCATAGTTCAGGAAAGGTGCTAGTCCGAATAGACGTATTTACAATATTTACAATGGTATCCGAAATATACGTCAAACCACATAAAATCATATCTATAGAAATACCATCAGCTCCTATCGCTTTAGATTTAATACTCCGTAGAGTTTTTAACTTTTTTAACACTTGAACACAAAGAAAAAATAAGTTAAAAAATGACAGTTACGTGGAAAAAAGCAGCTTCATCATATTTAATGCAAACCTGTCAAACAATTCTATGGTGACACAAGTGTAGATTACAGATTGTTTCACTAAAAATATATTACTAAATTTACTTAACATTTAATATATTATCGTTACTTGAACGGTCCTCACTTATTAATGTCCTTGGATTTCAAGATGATCGGGTGGGTGGATGGCTTCGGTTCACAATAGCGCTTACAATTCTTATTTACTCGAAGTCAATGAAAAAGTATTTTATTATTAAGTGGCGTAAAAGTTGGTGTGTGAAACATTTCAAATATCTTTTTTTTAATTTTTGTACTCTTTAAACGTAACTCTCGAGTTTAAGACAAAATCGTTTCATCGTTAACAACATTACTATGATCAGTACGACTAACTAGCTAGATAGAACTTTTCTAATATTTATTGAGATTAAAAGGGAAATATCTTTGAATAACTAGTGTGAATCAGACCCATAACGTCTTGTCTCGCAACAACAGAGTTAGTTGTTATTCGGTAGTAATATTGGATAGCCCTTTTATTTATTTATTTATTTACTCTTTATTGTACCCCAATATAGACAGAAATAATAAGAGAAAAACAAAGAAAGGAAAATGTACAAATAGGCGGCCTTATCGCTAAAACAGCGATCTCTTCCAGGCAACCTTTAATGGTTTCTTCGAGTTTATGATCCAGATAACAATATTTTGTTGTTTAATTTCTTAACAACCTATATCATTTACAAGAAACAAATACAACGTCACCTGTTGACTCAATAAAGAGTTTTATTTTCAACGATATTTTAAGTTATTAAATGTAAAGTAAGTATATTTTGAAAAACCACCGCAATTAAAATGGTTATTTGTCACTATAATTTAAGCAAGTTCATTGAGATACCACTATACAAATGTAGCCACGGGCCGTCGAGAAAATATTGAAAATTAGACTAATATATAGAATAGATTTAAACAAACGATTATAACATGTCACATACATTATTAACTCGGCGGGAAGCCGGCCATATACCAACACTGATTGTCGCTACTGGGACAAAAATACCACAATAATATTAATGTAAGAACTAGAGTTATTTTATGGATAATTAAATATAACCAATTTTTTTATATTATATTGTTTCATTTTCAATGAAACAAGACAGTTCGAAACTAATAAACGCTTGGTATAATATGTTATATTTGAAATTTTATAACATAGCCCAAAAGCTCAGCCATTTTGTGCACAAAACGAAATATTTGCTAGTGTGTCTGGAGTGCTCTTTCCTGTTGTTTATTCGGAATATTATTATTTTGCTCGCCATTACCACTAAGTAAAAGTATTATTTTACTTTTCATAAATGAATGTAGGCAGGTTTAAGATGGTAGATTTACACTTAATTTGTGGCAATACAAGAGACAACACCTTCAAGTAATCTCTTCTAGGTCTCTTTCGTCAAGATTTTTTGTATTAGTCGAACCGTCGAACATCTGTCGAAAGGTATCTAAAACGGCGCTGCACAAAATTACTTACAAAAATAAATATTTTCGAAAGTATGCACTATGTGGTAAATTTTACCCGGGAGCGCCTCCCGCCGAGTTAATACTATCACGAAACAGTTGTGCGTAGAATTTTTTTTAAAAAACAACAGTATTTACAGTGTGTAAAGATATATAACTATTTCGATAAAAATAAATAACAATGTCGGTAGATAGCTATAGGGAAAATTCACTAAAGAACAGGCTTGGAAGAATAGTACCTAGACGACCTTACATACTAGTGTTTCTTAAGAAATCTACAAATCGTATAAGGCAGTGTTAAGTTGGGGTTTTAAAATGACGATTATATAAAGTAGTACCACAGTATTAAAGACAGGTATTTCTAATAATACACATTTAACGCTTATCCACATATTACATGATGTTATTTTACTAAATATTTAATAAATTAAATGGTTATATTATATTTTTCTAGTATTGAAATGATAATTGTTTAAGATATAAAGGCTACTGGGTTTAAAAATGACACAGTTATCGTGTTTCCTTTGTTTGTAAAGTTATTGAGAAAACGTAGCCCATTTCAACTTACTTAATTTTGTCACAGAACAGACGGCAAGTTGATTATTTTTTAGAAACAATATTTATTTACCATCTGAGATGACGCATTTTTGGAGTCTTTCTGAAAAACCTTTTCTGTTATATCTCGTTATACATATTACTAAGTACTTATATAAGGTCAAACATGTAATACAAATAAACTAAAGTGATAAAAGAGATTGTGAGTTCAGTAACGGCTCACAATAAGTACATACATGTTTAATTACAAGCTGATGAAGTAATTATGATAAAATAACATCGATATTATAAACTATTTTGAAATATTGAATATATTTTAGTTGCCTTCCATTCTGATTCTATTGTATTTCTTTACACAATCAGATTTGATAGGAAAACTCTATAACGTTGCGAACGACATCATAATACAAATTAATCAAGAGATAAAATAAATAATACATTAAATACATAAAATGCTATCTGCTTTAGGACGACTGTTACTCGATCCTTTTAATCGAACAAAAGAAATTGACTCCTATACAAGAAAAACACATAAAATCTACAAATACATTTCTTAATTATCTAGTTATATTATTCATCATCGAAGAATTGATTAAACTATTTGTTTATATAAATATATTTTATACATATATATGGATATGTTAAACTAAATTTTTTCTAATATTTTGAAAATGCGAATAGATAGGCCATGTACGAACAGAACATCAATTAGTAGTTCCTCATATAATTCTATAAACTCTGTTGAAAGCAAATATATATTTAAGCAATAACATTTTAATAAAATAGTTTAATTATTGTAACTGCATCGATATTATAATACATAAAATAAACACATAAGATGAGCACAATAAGAAACGAATAGTCTTTGTACCATCGTTATGGTTCATAGCATGGAGACGGTCTTGTGTAGGCCATGCATCATCAGAACATATATAACTAGGCCTTGTAGTATCAGGACTAGCTGTATTGAGCCCTTGACGGCTCCCTTATAATAAAATACACTATTTACTTAAATAGAAACAATGTAGAGTAGAACTCATAAGAATTAGTGAATCATTATAAAAAAATTAGTCAAAACATTGAATTTAATTAAACTCAAACGATCTTATAAACGTAATAGATTGTATTAAACACGTCAACCTTTTGAATTAAACGTTTTGTGTACTATGTTAGTACCTGGATCAATCGGGTGACTCGTGAGCGGCGAGCGAGGTGGCTGGGAACAGAGGATACCATCCATACGTGCGCTGCGGCAGGGACAGTCTGTGGAGACACATCTCCGCGCCTCACAAAGCGAGCTTGTGTTCAAATCCTCCGCATCACTACCAGCGTACGACCTAAGGCCTCGCTTGCCTAGTTTTAAAATTGGATAGTTTATTATAAGTCGCTTATCATTCAGAGCTTGGACACTATAGAATCAAGAACGTAGATGTTACAAAGGATTAATACATTCGGAGCTTAAACAAACTTGACTATAGAATCAAAAATATAGATATTTTAGAGGTATTATATCTGAGCCTCACTTCACTTTAGTATCCCAAAGTAGTGTTGAAATCTATTCTTATAAACTGTGAATATTATTATTCATACTTTCTTCAAATTGAAATGGAACGTTGGATTGTATACCACAATGAAATTGAAATCTACAGCAGAGAAGAACATTTAACAGTGATGTTTGTTCTCCTGTGATAAAATTATTTTAACTGTAACCCTAAATAAAGATTTTATATAAAATATACCTGATATTTAAGCGTTTGTTTGAAATGTGTCTCAGTGGTGCGGCGTATTACTCTTGTCTTACGCTTGTCAACCACTTGTCATCATCGCGAAGGTAGCATGTCACGTATGAGTCAGGCACTTCGACATTAACGACGTACACCCGACGAGCATGAGATACCTGTTAATAAATTTAAATACAATATATGTTATTTGGAGCATATATTAATGTATCAGTATGGTACTCAACAATATATTAGTAACAAATGAATGCAAAGAAAACATTGCTTCATTAATAATTTTACGTATTCGTTTCTTCTTATGTTCTGAATGTATGTATTAGAAACTTCAGTTACATTTGGAGTTTTTTTTAGTACATTTGTCTACATGTACAATATATTCGAATAGAAAACGTAAAAATTTAGGTCTATAATTTTCGTAAGTTATCCATTAAGGATATAAACCTCTAGCTCAAGTTATTTATTAAGACCCAGTTTCACCAATCATTGTTAAATAAGTAACATCGTGTTAAGGCGTTTGATGCTCTATTAGATGTATCGAGCGTCCCACAACGCACAAAGTTCCATTTAAATGTCTTAACCAGCCACTAATATTAATTCCTGCTCTGGAGCTCCGTCTAATGATTAACAGAATATTAATCATTAATGGCATTGTCAAAACTCAATTGTCCAATCACAGCCCTGATTTCTTGTAACCATAGTAACGTCATCTGTTTTGTCAGTTTCGACTATTTCCTTGTACTTAATAATAAAGTGAATTAAAATTCTATTTAGTATGATGATTTTGACTCCCGCTTTTCTATGACATTGCAAATTAAGTTTTCTTTTTATTTCTTATAATTTGAACTCAATTTATGTCTATATATTTTATAACACAACTAGCTGACCCGGCAGATTTCGTACTGCCTCAATCAAGAAATAAATTATGTCTTATTTATTTTTTTGGTGTTTACCCTTAAGCCATAAATCTCCGTGTTCTGAAGTGCGACAGAATGATCGATATATTAGTTAGTTGTCAAATCTAATGTCAAAAAAACTGTTGTATGGGAAATAAAAAAGGGCTGTTTTTAGGGTTTTCACGGAAATTATTAAAAAAATTTCAGCTTTTATGCGTTCCCTGAACCTCCACGAACATTTCAAGACTATGATAAGATAAATCCGTTCAGATGTTCTCGAGTTTTAGCGAGACTAAGGAACAGCAATCCATTTTTATATATATAGAAGATTTATTGACAGCACGATCTTGACAAGTTACAACTAGTAAATTGAAAAGAAAGCTTTTTGTGTGCCAAATGTATGCAACCAACGATAAATAAATTTTGGTCGCATTACCTAACAAGTGACGTATCGAGGGATATATACGATCAAAGTATAAAGTGGTGCATCGTGGCAAACGTGCCGTATTAAACGCTGTAGTTTCCATTTGGTCGTCTTATAACAAGAACGAATAATTTGGTAGTCGGTCATTTGACAATTGACATGACGTTTAATAATGCGTTGTTATTTGTTAATTTGTCATCGTGGGACGTAAATATTTTAACAGACATTTATAATTTCGTAGGTTGGTTAGTAAATTCTGTGTTTAGATTAAACAAACATTGATTGGTGAAACTGGGTCTTAATATAGATATGACACTAACAGTGATGGAAGAAGACGGATTCTGGCGAAAGCTTCAGGTTCATCGCCGTAGCCCAGGGTATGATCTCGAGGCGGTAGATCATCAGCTGGGATCAAAACCACGCCGAGTTTGCGGATCTCACTCTCAAACCATACTTGTAGTTGAGCACGCGCCGGTGGACGCTCCCTCACCCGGTCCGCGCTATCTTGTTTAGCAATAGCATTCGGTGTATTTGATGGTTGTTTGATCGGTGAAATAAAGGAATGCGGAAGTATGGAATTATCCACGTTAAATATATCTAATTTGTATGCTGCGCGATCTTTAGCCTGGAGTGGAGATGGAACCAAATTGGCAGTAGCATCGCAAACTGGTGCCGTTTTAGTTTTTGAAGCGGTCCTGAGGTATTATCAAAAGCCATTATTCATTATTATCCACAAAAAAATATTAAGATAAACGGACCGAAAGACCAAAATTAAAAATATATATTGCCCAGATAACCTTACATTTATAACTACATAATATAATAATTTCGTTTTTAATCCAAGGGATACATATCAATTAGTACTTAATTTAATATTATTTTTTTAGACACTTTAAATTCGTAGAGGATAATTGTCAATATTATCATATTACTTTTTCTTAAAAAGTATCAACATAGAGAATGAAAATATTGAATGCAAAGTAGTATGACATTATGACCTTATAACAATCAATTTCTAATATAGTGTATTATCTATGATGACAACTTTGTCAATATTACGTTGAACACCCCAATATTATTATTTCCTACATAAAGCGCTTTAACTAGTTATGTAAAAATTAAAGCAGTTTAAAGATCTCTTAAAATTATGGTTTTAAAATAAATAATGTGCATTTCAATTTAAACGTAATAAAATAAAAAATATTATTCGACTTCAAACTTATGACAACTTCCTTTACCCATCTCTTTCGAACATGCACCTTATACGTATTGCTAACCTATTTGCACATCCAAATTCTAATAGGATAACTCACTAGCTGTCGTTACATTACTTTTAACTAGTTAGTACTTTACTTACTAGCGTTGACAAAACCTTGCTTTTGTTTTCGCCACAATTCAAAATGTGTACGCTATTTAAGTATGTAATTGTTAATGTATGTTAAATGAGTAAATTAATAATAGTGTTATAGCGCGCAGTGTTTTTTAGGTATAAATTATAAAATATGGAAGTTCTAGCGAAGTGACAATTTCACCACTAATTCGTATGATCGTATCAACTAGCCGCGGTTAGATTGTTTGTGCGTTTTGTGAACTTTTCAAAAAGAAGAGAGACCCAGTGAGTTTTTGTATTCTCCAAATACGAATATCTTTATTATTAAAAGAAAGCCTACAAAGTATCTTATAAATCTTATGTTTTCTTTTTAAGTGTCTGCCGTTATCAAATACATTCTTTTGTTTACTCAATTTAAATTACATAGGTACAGCCCACTTGTTTCGTGACTACATCAACGAAAACAAATTATGTACTGACAAAATGAATAGGTATACTATACTCATTTCGTTAGCAATTTGTTGTCGTTCTTGTAACGGCATATTTGGTCATTTTTACATGTTAATTGTTTTAAATTACATTGGTTACAGAGGAATTACAACGTACTAAATATAAATTGACGTAATTTGCGAAGTATCTATAGTAATTTATATTTGTATATTAACGCCCGAATATTGTTTTAAAAAATCTTAAGGTTTTTATACGGTAATTAATGTGAAATCAAAATTAGTCTCATTTTTTTCGTAAATTCCCATAATCGATGTTAAAAATGCAAAAAAACATTGTCTATTTTTCATACGCATGACTTATGTGTCGCTGTATTTTTTTCAAAAATACTCCTTGTAAAATTTAGAATTATTCCAATTGAATTAATTTATTTTGCAACGTAACAACTAAGTTTGTTAAAATTTTCATGTGTCTCATTATTACTATGGCGGATATGTTTTTCACCTATTATATAATTGCTATTTCTTAATTTATCTGTAAGAATACCACGTTGTCAACACATATAACGGGATTCGGGAATAAATGAAATTGGACAACTATAGAATTCGCATTAATTATAGTAATAAAATATAGTAAGGTTATAATATGTAGTTATTTCGCAACTGTCATGAATAAAAACTTAAAAGAGTTTCTAGCAACCTACATCCGATATAATTTTAATCAGGTGAAGCAAAAAAGCATAACAAAACAGTGGTGTACACAACCAAGATGTATATTCAGTAAACAGTAAATAAAGGCAATTTGAGTCACTATTCACGTAGATAGGTCTTTTATAAAACCTATTTGTTGCGTTTATTGTCGTGGCCAAAATAAGCATGATTTAAACCAGTAGTCCCCAAACTTATTTTTCTCGTGGACCACTTTCAAAATTTTACTGGTTTCGTTGGACCCCCTGCTGCTACATTTCTACCACATTCTTAAAGTCGCCAAAAAATAAAAATTGTGTCACTTCTGAGTTCTGTCTCTATATTCCGATAGGTAAAATAAAATTTTAGAAATTTTGGAAACAAATGAATGAGTTTGCCTTTCGCATCAAGTATTTATAGTGGTGATCAAGTTCATGTCTGAACAAGCATTAAGCATTGTCGGGCGGATAGCGCTTTGCAAGTCTGTACTCGAAATTGTACGTAATATCGAATACGCAAGTTTGGACAAGTAACAGTCGCTTGACTTATTAAAATATTATCTGCTTAGTTACGTACTTAAAACAATGTAGGTAGGCCCTTATAAAAACTATGCTTACATTTTTGCTCTTTACTATCAAAAGCAGATAAATTTTCGTGGACCCCCATTTTTGGTTCACGCCTACGTAGACCCCCAGCAAGTCTCCCGTGGACCCCTGGGGTTCCACCTGGACCACTTTGGGAATCACTGATTTAAACTGATGCTTATTTTTAATTATAAATGGTTCTTTGTGTAGTATTATTTATATAAAGTAACTTGTTTTTCTTGTTTGAGATGTTTTTATTTTATAGTAAAACAATGAATGCTTTTTATTTTATAAATAATTTAACCAACGTCGACTGTTGCAGGTAACGATTGGTACGCTGTTCGTCGTACCAGTAATACTCTGATCCTGTGCGATATAGCTCGTGGTCTAACTAGCGAAGTGAGTTATATTTTCTATCGAACTTCTATATATGTAGTATTAAAAGTTTATAGTCATGAATACTCCAGATACCATGGTGGGTGGAGCCTGTCTGTTGCAGCGTGCTGGCGAACTTAGTGTGGTGGAGTACGGCCTCGATAGAGTACTACAAACGGTGAGTAATTTAATTTATATTAAAATGTTTCGTATCTTATGGCGGTTCGTACTGAGCGTGTGAATCCTCACGTGCTCAATGAGGGCTGGACAGACAGACGATTGCTGTTATTGATCTTGTTACAGGTACGGAACATACATAGGATAGATGTTAGAGTTCCTTTGGTAAGTAAAAAAAAGATTGATATCAATGATGTAAATGTTGTAGGAGTTCAGTTAGATTGGTTGGAGCTGAATGAGAGCGGACATCTGCTTCTGTTCCGTCATACTAGACGACGACTTGCACTTCTCCGTATTGATACCGGTGAAAAGGTAGCACATTCATAGATATAGCGTAAACGACATAGCTGGATAAATTGAGTCAAAAAAATATGATATTTCATGGTCTGGTATTTCATTTTTTTAGGAAATTAGGGGCCATCCATAAAATACGTCACACTAATTTCATGAGTTTTTGAGCCCTCCCCCGTCCTTGTCACAGGTGGTCACATTTCTGAGACCCCCCCCTCCCTAGTGTGACGTCACATGTTTTGCAATTTAACATCGAAAAATTATTAAATTAAAACAGCAGTTCCGAAATTAGTTTTATTTCCATTTAAAATAAGTACTTTTTTAAGAAATCAACATAGTATCAAATATTTGAAATAATAAATAAACTAATGAATATATACAGGGTGACTGGTGAATTACTATCGATACTTGAGGACGTGATATTTGACGATTATATATGACAAAATAAAAATTAATATAACATAAATATTAATAAACTTCTAAGTAAAGTTAACCAAAAGTTATGTAATTCATTACGCATCGTGTGAACACCCTACAGATTAGGTATACACACACACACACGCGCGTTTGGCGGCGTGGTGTTGGATCAGCACGCCGCTAGCACGCGTCCACACTTGGAACACTTGGAACGTGTCCTCACTTTATTTATTTATACGGAAATTTAGTCAAAAATTAAGTACCTTTTTTTTACATAATTCGAATGAGAATCATGTACCGAGTATTCTCCTTAAATATTGATAGTAATTCATGTGATGACGCGCTCAGTTTTAAAGATTTTAATTAATATTTCAAATTACGCGATTAGTAGCTCTAGATTTTGAAATGTGATGTCACTAAACTTAGGACCCCTCCCACCCCTTGTCACACCATGTCACACTTTGTCGACCCCCTCCCACCCCCTTTACGTGTGACGTACTTTATGGATGGCCCCTTATCGCGATCGGAGTCAGTTTCGTGCAATGGATAAAAAACAGTGACACTGTTGTAGCCCAAACCCCAACACATTTGCTGATTTGGTAAGATTTAATAATATATATTTTTAATTCTACTGGATTGTGCTCGACTGTTGGAAGATGGAAATGAAGTGTTAGATACTGAACGCACTATCTCAGTATCATCCTATTCACGCCTTTTCTTGAAGATACCCAAATTATAATGTCATGTTGAAATATCTTTTTCATTATTAATTGTGGGATTGTAATGTGGAGATTAATGATAGTATTAGCACTTTTGAAAACATACTCCATGTAGATAAAAGTAACTTATTATGTGTACAACATTTATTTGAATATAATAAATCTTCTAACTTAAAATAATGTATCGTTGGCAATGTTTAAATGGTAAATATTAATTAAATATTTTGGGAGAGAACATATCAAAATAGTCCTGTAAATTAATCCTAGTTTTTCCTCATGATGTCTATATTTTACATATACATGTATCATAAGGTTGTTCCTACATATATATGTGTGTTTGTATGTGTTATAGGTACAGTGTATGGGCTGTATCAGTATCAGAGCGACAAGTCCTACTGGAAGGAGGTCACATCCAGGCCATTGTATTGGATGAACATCGACTGGCTTTAGTAAGATGGCTTTAAAGTACTGACATTATTGATATATTAATGAGATCTAAAACATCCTCGACTATTCATTTAAATGAAACACATCTGGTCTGTCCGTGATCATGGTTGCTGTAAAGTAACCGAAACATCGGCAGTATGTCGTTTATTTAAAAATACCCGAAGACATTATTTTCATTTATTTTTGTATTATTTGAAGTGATTACTATGAATTTTTTATATAGACGACGTTTAAATTTAAAGTTCAGTAGTTCAGCAAGACTCAGTATGTTGCTAAAGTAACTTTTTGGATAGATTAAGTTATAGAATAGTACAGAGTACTAAGGTTTTTTTTGCATAAGACAATAAATAAACGATTTCATTATAACAGGATTGATTTAATGTTCTAAGCGGTATTTGAAATTCTTTTCATCAATCGCTATATTGTTAATGTACCATTTATTTTGAATAGATTCCGCGTTACGTAGCGGGGGCTTAAAGGATTGTGCTCAATACTTGGACGTCGGGTCGTTGTGGTGTCAACTGGCTGAACAGGCGCTAACAGTATACGATGTTGAGGTTAATATATATGGCATTGCAGTTACATTAAATATAAACAGAAATTTGTTAAGGCTTTGTTGCCAAACACATTGAAAACATCCTACTAATTTTAAGTAAGTTTTTCACGATATTTGCTTTATGTGAATTTGTATTCAAGTACAGAGAATATAAGTGCAGTGGATGTCTCATAAATAATGTAGATTTTCAGTGTTCATTTTTTAATATATAATGCAATGAAATAGACTAACTATGAGAGGTATAGCTCCTCGTATTTAATGGTTTTTATCCCAAAGAGCCATAAGCTCTTAGGTTAAACCGTTTTTTGGCCTTAAATGCCAAAAAAATTCGTACTACTTCAATAACATCTGTTGGAATAAATTTATTTTGTATAAAATAATTTCGCCATAGATCTCAAATGTAAAGTCTGGACTGAATTTCGGATGTGGTAGGAGTTTAATATCACCAAGTTCTTTGATCGTTTTCCGTGTTACTTTCGTCATTTATGGTATTTTGTCAAGATACAACAATTCTAAAGAATTATTTTGAAAAAATCGGTTTCGGTAACATGGATATTTCTTCAAAAAAACCGCATACATTCGCATCACCTGTCCACTATTGTATAAAAACGTAGTCCTTCATCAACAAACAAACAGAAAATTATTCAAAGAAAATAAAATTACTATACCGTTCGTGGAGCTAGAGATAAATTTAAGAAGTTCCAACATATTTAAATCCATATGTTGAAATTCTTACATATGAATCGACATTACCTATGAGACACATGTATATATGATAGAAATAAAGATTGTCCAACGGTTTCAGAATAACTACTTCAATTAATTATTGGTTTAATTACATTAACGTTAGGTTCAAGTACATTGGACCACCCTGATACCGAACAACAGTTATGTTTGGTTAAGTGTTAGCCATTCAGTTGTGGTGGTATATTCCTCACTGCGTAAATTAGAGAAGGACTAATATAATATATTATAACATTTAAACGTTTTAGTACCTCATAACAGATATATTTTTTTCAGTTTGCGACGAAATGCTATAAAGCAGTAGGTGATGAGGCTAGAACATTTTATCTAGAGCAAACTGTCGAGTTAGCTTCAGCCAAAGGGAACGGAAATATTGATGAAGGTATTTTTTGCATTTACATGATTTGGGTACACCTCATGTATCTGTTTCTTTTTGTACCCGCTTATTTTATTAATAGTATTTATTTTATTAATCGTAATTATAATATAATGCATAGGTTTAAAGAGTCCCGAGGTTCGTGCACGTCTAGCAATATTTGTGGGGGACTTAACCACCGCCGAAGAATACTACGTACGTGGAGCCGCTCAGCCAGAATTGGCCATTAATATGTACAAGCAGTTCAATAGATGGGCAATTGCCATCGGCCTCGCTGGAAGAGTCGATAGACAAGCGGTGACATCTCTCAGGCAGCAATACATGGACTATCTCACGTCAACAGGTGCAAAAATGATAACTTATATCAGATTTAATTTATTATAATTTAATAATATATACATTGTGTTCGTTACAATAACACTAATAATCTATTTGACCTAATAAAGTATTATTTTGTTGGTACAGGTCGTCTCGGCGAGGCGCGGTTCGTGTGTGCGTGACGCTCTGTTACATCACCCCACACGATCAACTAGTACAGGTGAAGGTTGCATTATCAGATACACAAAAAAAATAATGTACTGCACTAAATGGCTCCTTTATCAGATAGATAAATAAAAATGCTACTGAAGTATCTACCTATTTATAAGAATATCGCTTGATGGTCTCACTAAGTATAGTCATGTTGTATTTGTTAGAAGATCCCGCTCCTTTTGTTGCGGGAATCAATACTGGTGTAAATTACCAACTAGATTTTTTTGATTTAGTATCATTGATTATTATTGATCATACTGTTGTTGATGTTTCATATAAGTTCGATTGATGCAAGATAAACATGACTGTTATGCATTTAACTAAAAAAGAATACAAGTTAATTTTATGAATAAAACTGTCACAAACATAATTATTTATTCTTATACTGTGACTTCTGCGTACTTCTATACATTTTAAAAAATTTAAGTTTCACTAATACTTAGAGACATAGATTATGAACTTTACAATTTGTTTCCTTTGTAGGAGGAATGGTGGGAGATGGCTGGTGAAATATCCGAGCGTAAAGGTAATATAAGAACTGCGGTTGATTACTATTCTAGAGGCAACAACTACGCAAGAGAAGTCAGTGTTGTTTATTATAAATGTTGTTTTTAATTTTTATTATATGATTTGTTGTTCTTCAGGCCTGTCCTGAAGCAGAGTGGGGCGCGTGGCTTGTATCATCGCGACAGGCGGGCGCCGCTGGACCTCATCTCATAGAGGCTGCTCGAACCGTTGATGCTCTCATTGCGGCTCTGAAAGCACATCATTATAAAAAAGATCTTCAAATTGTACAGGTATTATTAATAATATCTGCTTACCGAGCTTTGCTTGCTATTTAGGAATTATAAGTACATATTTATTTAGTGTTTTTTTTTTAATTTCGTTTAGGCATTCTTAATTCAACACGTTAAGAAGACAGAAAACAATATAAATCAACAATTAATTTCTTAGTCTAACCTCGAAACAAACACTCATTGACATCCTGGTACTTAACAACGCCATCTGCTGTTGTATCACTATTCGCCACTAGATGTCAGGAAGAGTCATATTTTAAACGACAAATTTTTGTTATTCTTTTTTTACGTAAAATAACATTTTCTAAATGATTAATGATGATAATGATTCCTAGCTAGACCGATTTTTCGCCCCCGAAATCCCCTATATACTAAATATCATGAACCAGATTCTCATAATATATAAATATATATACAAAAATTGCTCATTTAAAGATATAAGATATTGCAATAGGTTTTGTTTTTTTATATATACATTTTTTTTTTTTAAATCAATCCATTGATATCTTTAGGTTACAGAAGATAAAGAATCTATTCGGGAGCAATGTGAACAGTTGGGGGATCATTTTATGTCTTCTCAAGTAAGTTATTTTTACTTCATTCTTATATTAATGTACAAAAGAAATAGGTTGTTATTATTTTTTATAATTGTTACTAAGGTAATTCGATTTTGTTATTCCTTGTTAGTTATTGTGTATAGTTGCAAAAATATAAATGTAAACATCCACTAAGGGTGTAAACTACAGTAGGACCTCGATTATCCGGACTAATTGTTGTCGGTAGGCATCCGGATAATTGAAAGTCCGGATAATCCAATATATGAAGAAAAACGGGCTTTTTGCATATGTACATATGTAGTCTATACCGTACATATGTAATGTTAGGTGTATATTTAAAACAAAAAATACATATGAGCGAGAATCAACGAAAATCACGGACGGCACGAGTGTCGTAGCGTTATGCAAGTTCTGACATGTTAATCTATACTAATATTATAAAACTGAAGAGTTTGTTTGTTTGTTTGTTTGAAAGCGCTAATCTCCGAAACTACTGGTTCGAATTGAATAATTCTTTTTGTGTTGGATAGTCCAGTTATCGTGGAAGGCTCTGGGCTATATAACATCACGCTACGACCAATAGGAGCAAAGATATAGTGGTAAATGTATAAAAAACGGGAGAAATTATTTCATCTTTGAAGCCTTCCGTTGCGTGCGCAACGAAAACGGTTCAAGATACACACAGTATATGTCTATCTTTTAAGATTAACTCACAAAAACCGTTTTTATGGTAACTAATTTGTTTAAGTTGTATCAACATAATAATATTAATCTTTATTCAAATAAACAAATAAATATGTTGTTTGTTAAGAGTACTTCATTGTGAATTAAAAAAAAACATAGGTTTTATCCTGAAAATTCTACGGGAACTAGATCATTCCGAAAACCCCGCAAGAACGGGAACTATGTGGGAAGAACCAAAAATCTGCCGGAAGACACTATTCCACGCGGACGAAGTCGCGGCAAAAGCTAGTGTTAGAATAAACTCGTTGCGATTGGTAGTCCGGATAATCGCGAATTCGGATAACCGAGGTCCGGATAATCGGGGTCCTACTGTAATATGTTTTCAATTATTCATTTCTTCTTTTACACACGGGTTTAACGTCACGATCAATTTATTCAATTTTTTGAATTCAAAGTTATGGTCGATTTTTATTTTATTCTAGTAGGTTTCATATGTCAATTAATATTCTTTAATTATTTATCTATTTTTGCAAACATTTACAGGAATGGGATACAGCGGAACCAGTTCTCATATCCTGTGGCATGTAGGAGCGTACAACGCCGCGGGCAAAGTGTCGGAAGGTCTACGTGTTGCCGCTACACATCTGGCAGAAGAAGACAGACAGATATTTACTGACACTCGCTCAACAATAACGACAGGAAGGGCGCTTTAGAAAGGCTGAACACATTTATATACAGATATAGATACAGACACAGGTGAAGCTATATCTATGTATAAGGTAATACTCTAAAACATTGAAATATACATTGTTTAATTATATGCATAGAACAAATATATGGTTTTCCTAAATCGCTGTTAAACATCGTTCAGGAAGCGTCTCAGTATGAGTTGATGCTGCGGTTGACAGACCTACTACATACAAGCCTTTGAGAGCCACTAGGGAAAACGATGCGTCTATTGATATGAAACCAAACTTGTTAGTGTTCCATAGATTCACTGTGTAGCCATTAGGTCTATCGTGTTGCAGGAGCGGAGCTTCAACAGTTCCTGGGACTTGCGACCCAGGTGTAGGTTTAAGGGACCCCTATCTTACGCGCGTTAAACGCTTACTCACACCGTCCAAGCTCCTCTCAAAACCTAGCCAAAACTAAACGAACCTACTAGGGCTGCCTTCAACGCACGTTCTAATGAACTGATATTAGTTCAGAACACTCTCAAGTCTTTTAGTAGGATGTAGAGAGATGTGGCTGTCATACCTCTCTCACCACTTCTATACGATACAAATTTGCCACGAACCTATTCTTAGTGAGTTTTTTAATGAGCTTGTAATACTTGTCGACCTTGATCACAAAGTCTTTCGAAATGTTGGCTTCCAAAGGAACCGTGAGCTCTATTAGCACAACGCACTTTAAAACTAGCTAGCGCATTTTAAGAAATGCCATTACCCTCTAGGTCTAATGAAAATAAATATATGTTGTAGATATGATGTTGTATGGTATATTGTTTCCATTATTAAAAGTGCCATCCAGATGTGTGACACGAGTGGTCAGTGGGAGAACGCTCCAAGCAACTTGGAAAAAATGTACCAATACGCGATCCCTTTCCGTTCGATTGAATATTAGCTTTTCATATATAATAATAATTATAGTTGGTTAGTAAATAATTTATTACGGAATATTAGTCAAAATTTTTAAGATGATATCTAATTTGTGTATATATTTTTTATAGATTTTCTCTTTCTTGGCCAAAAATTTTGCCTCATGGTTTTGCAAATAAGACGAGTGAAGACGGAGTAAAATTTTACTCCAACTTTATAGATGCTTTATTGAAGAGAGGAATTGAGCCTGTGTTACAATATATCACTGGGATTTGGCACAAAATTTACAAGATCTTGGTGAGTGTCAGAGATTGCTAAAAGTATTTAATACAAATGCATTGCTTCTTCACTATATCAAATAGAATAAATAATAAAACAAAACATTTGTTTTCAAAATACTTTATTATAAATTTTAATTATATAAGTTCAAAGAGTTCATCTTTCCTGATAAAACTGAAGAACCCATTTAAATTAATATTTTTCAGTAACAACATGTTCTTTGTAAATGATTTCTTTAAACGAAAACCTTTGAACGGCAAATCATATTGATGAATAAATATTAATGAGTTCTAATCTTACAAATTAGGAACTTTAAATAAATCTTGTAAATTAAATGTCCATCAATAAGAATGCCCTGAAAGGTGAGGACCTTTCAGGGCATTCCACACAAGCTTGTAGCATTATATAAAATGTTTGTTAGCCCAAGGTATAATTTACAGGCGGCTGGACCAATAGTTTAATGTCAGATTGGTTTGCGGACTACGCTCGTGTTGTGTACACTCTATACGCTGACCGAGTCAAAACTTGGATCACTCTCAATGAACCGCTGACGTTTTGTGACATTGCTTACACTTTTGGTCTTCACACTCCAGGAATAGTTAGCACTGGAGTTGGAAATTATATCTGCAGCAAGAACACAATGTTGGCACACGCTAAAGCATGGCGGATATATGACAAGGAGTTTAGACGAAAATATAAAGGTAAAAGAATTATATGAATTTATAAAAAATAATTTAGGTACTTGATTTTTTGTTAATTAATAAAATCTCTAGGTTCTTCTGAATTAATTCTGCATACATATGCAAAACGTTTTACATAATACATTATATTTTAAAGGCAAAGTGTCCATCACCAATCAAGTCATGTGGTTTGAGGGAGAAGATGAAAATGAAGGAGAAGCGGCTGAACTGGCTCTACAGTTAATGGTGAATAAAATAACAAAAAGTGTCCAAAAATAATAGTGTTACTAAATACTTCAGAAGTTTAAATCAAATGTTTGAAAATGTTCATTTACTGTCGTATAATTTCAGGGAGGACTGTACTCACACCCAATCTACTCTAAGGAAGGCGGTTGGCCGAAGAAAATAGAAAAACTCATAGCAGAAAAGAGTAAACAACAGGGACTCAGGAAATCCAGATTACCAGAATTCACAAAAGAAGAAAAAACCTTATAAGAGGTGAGAATAAAATGTAAATAGTGTAATCGTCACATAAAATGATAATAAAAGTAAGAATTATAACTAAAGTTATAAGAAAACCATATAAATAGCAATAGGCGTCCCTCTCAAAGTTTTTTTATTGAATTTTTCAAAGGCACGTATGACTTGTACGGTTTGAACTACTACACATTACGAACTGCTCGCCTCGCCCGAGGGGAAGCTGTTGGTCCTTGGCCTCTCTTCGGTGGACCAGACATTGAGGTAATAATATCAGTGAGACCAGAATGGCCGCAAGCTGGCTCCAGCTGGTTCTATGTGAGTGTTGTTGTTACTATATACAGTTGTAAGACTCATTGAGGCTGAACACTTTCTTTGGAAACTGATCGTACGTCATACGTGTTTATTGGAGGGTAATGTAGACAGCCAAGTGGTGATTGAAACAATAAAAAAGCAACTAACTCGTGTTCCAGGTGTACCCGGAAGGTTTCCGAAAGCTCGTATCTTGGTTGAAGAAACAGTATGGAAACATGGAGATCTTTATAACAGAGAATGGTTTCGCAACCAGCGGCGAGGATTTAGATGATCAAGATCGTATAGATTACCATAAGAAGCATTTGGAACAGGTGATTAATACAAAAAATGAAATCAAGATGGATAAATAAAACAAGTATGTTATTATTCTAATTAATATCTTCCACCAGGTTCTCCTCGCGATTGAAGAAGATAAGGCCAATGTCGTGGCGTACACTGTTTGGTCAATGTTAGACAACTTTGAATGGAGCGATGCCTATCGGTAAAGATATTGTTTTCAAAATCTTTTTGGATTTTCTTCTGTTCATAATCTGATAATAATAATAATCTTTTCAGTTCCAAATTCGGTTTATACGAGGTGGACATCAACGACCCAGCCCGCACCCGCCGCCCGAGATCCTCCGCCAAGTATTATAATGATATTGTGAAAGCTAAATAATATGATTTATATAATATTAAATGAACTTTGAACTGAAAGACTTTATTTGTTTGATAAATAATAAAATTAATTTTACATGTGACTTGTGATGTCACTCGGTCCTATATCTAACAATGATTTCTACTCATTAACCCATTAATATTAAACTTGTCACTTTTAAAGGTTGTATCCTATATTGAATTAATCACGTACATTCATAAACGACCAATAATATAATATAACTACAGTCACCCTGTATATGTATTAGTGTCTATTTATATAGTATTAGTATATATATAAGGATTAGGCACCACCGCAGAAATCGCTGCATAGCGATAAGACCGCCTTTTTGTACATTTCCATTTATTTTATTATTTTTTCCGTGTAAAATTTACTGTTTGTGTTGTGCAATAAAGTATATTCTATCTATCTATAACTAAATACATTATAATTATAAACCACTAACTTCGATTTCAACCCATTTATTTTTACATTATCTTATTATAATCCCTAACGGACTCAATCTATGTTTAATCTTACTTAACATCGTCACTACGTACGGAGCGTTAACAGTGTTTCTTTGATAAATCTTCACACGTTATAGTATTAACGTATTGTTGAATGAGAAACGGGAAACGCAAAAACTAACATTTTCGGCACTGCTTTGCTTTCGGTCACCACTACTTCCTTAACCTTACTCGTTTAAAAACTTCATAGAAACTGATTCGATTGTCAAATGAAAAGGGATTATTAAATTTGTCGGTATATCGCTTAAGTGTTTTTTTGCCATTTTGTTAATATTTTCTTTCGTAGTTGAAGTGAATAAGTTTTAATTATCTGATTTATTAACAAATTATGGAAAATTTAAGCTGTGAGCTCTGTACTGGTGATGTGTCTTTAACGAAATTAACAAGGAGTAGGTACATTTTCAATGTTGTCCTTTGATGATAAAACTAAAATAATTACAAAGGGAAGATGAGTGGAACTTAAAGAAAGGTAATGTTATTCGTTTAAATAAAAAGTAATAAGATAGTTATAATTAGCAGGTTGTGTACACACAAAAAAGCCTTTCCTTGTTTGGTTATTTCAAAAAAGAATGTTTGGATCTCCACTGGATATTCCCTTTTAAATAATTTTTTTAAAACAGATCGTAATAGTTTCAAGGTACACAATATATTATAAATGTTAGTTGTTTTCGGACCGCTGTAACTTAATGTGCGAATATAATCATATTTTTTGAGGAGGAAATTTTGATGAAAATAGTTTTTTTTTCCAAACATTCTGCTTATCCAACCCCACATCTCTGTGCACGCCCTCGGAGAAGAGTTACATTTATTCAATCTGGTGTAAGTCACTGCATTGAAGATGCTACTTTAGAAAATATTAAATTAAGTTTAAATGTTAACTTTAATAAAAATTATAAGTTAAACTGATTATTTACATCCTTCGCTGACACCAAACATCATTTCTGATGATGAAGATACTTCTTCTATCTTCCATAAGCATAACTATTAACTAAAGGCTTTGGCCGCTTCTTAAAGTTGTGAGACGATATACTTAGTAGGACCTCCATGAAGTATCTTCCTTGAATAGCTCTAGATGTGTTGGTGTTTTCGGTATCAGGATATTGCTCATGACTAGGGCCCGGATTAATATGTAAATACATATTTTTTATTTACGCGATTTTCTGTCTAGAATGTGTTTTTTTTTACATGAATTGTCATATTTAGACTGTGAAAAACCAACTTTTATTTTCCATATTTTTCCATGTTTTACCATATTTCAAAGTTAAGTCCATATTTTACAAGAAAATGTCAAAATCATCCATATATTGACAAAAATACATAAAATTTACGTTCCCGCCACTAATTTTTTGGATAAAAATGAAGGATTTAATACGCTAAAAAAATGAACAAAACTCTGTGCAAAAGTTTCGAGGGCGGTAGACATGGCTTACACAATTACTGACTTAAGCATGTTTAAGTATGCATCCATCACGTCATGTGACTTTAGATGAGACCAATCAGCAGATGTGTTGCTATATGTCGACCAAATGGTCAGTTTTCATTTGGATTATTTAAAGAAGCACGTCATTGTGTATTGCAACCAATTTGATAAGGCTAGTGTAATGGAAGTTGAATAAAACTGTTATTTTTTGTTGAAATAATATTTCGCTACTTTTTTTGAGTGGCCCTTTTCTTATAGTAAAACAATGTTTAGTTATGAAAGTATTTAATTTTATATTCCATATTTTGTCCATATTTTTGATTTTTTTCGTCCATATTTTATGTACGTATTTTAGATTTTTTAATACATACATATTTATCCGGGCCCTACTCATGACTAACGAGTATTGAGGAGCCCGCCTTTAGTGATCGGGGAGAGAGAGAGACTGCTCTGCACTTGTTAAAGGGTAGAGATATTAGTTAAGTTGACTCGTATGATGTGAACAGACTGTATATCGAGCTTTTGTACAACACTGTAATGTACCTACTGTAATGTATGTAATGATTTCTGTAAACTGTTTTTCTAATTTAGGCTAAAGTAGCGTTTTAATAATAGAAATATTTGAATTCCTCTTTATGTTAAGTATTATTAATGTGATTTCTGTTATAAAAGCTTGATACTTCCTCGAGATAAAATCAAAAAAAATTCAGGACATTTATATTAGTAATTCAATTTTTTGCCATTATTAACTGATTTGTTTCAACAAACAATGAAATATTTTATTTTGTTATTTTTATTTACCATATACATATATTAAACAGTTCAGGCTGAGAGATAAAAACAAGGGTTATGAAAATTCTTTACAATATAAAAACTCCAAAGTTTAGAATGCAGCGTCATAGGTTGATCATCAAATTAGCGGAGTTGTTACTATTTGCCAATAGATGGCGGTTTATAAAATAATTTCAATTTATGGTATTCAGTGTGAATTTTATAAATCTTAGAGAATATTTTACTTTATTGTGACTTTGGTTGTTCATGCGTTCCTTTATATTATCCGTTTCTTAGTTTGCTTCAGATTTATTGGTTACCTGGCTTGTTAATTGGATCCAAGACTAATCAATATAATTTTTTTCCCAATTTGCCGGAATAAATCTTAAATTAAATACCATTTTGTTGGTAAGTTATAAGGTAAGTGTTTTATTGTATACATTTTAATGAGAAATAGCGAATATACAACAAGCGAATAAGCAACAAGAGAAAGAATCGTTGTATCGAATTTTTAATAAAAATAATTAAATCCTTTATCTTTACTATTATTAATTAGTATAAATGTGAAGATAATAACATGAACAATAAAAAGAAGTATTTTCATAACAAATCTTTATCCATATTATTGACAAAATGAAACATATTTAGTTCAACGATTGTAGTAAAAAGGAAACTAACTAATTATATAGGGTAGCAACCAGAGGTCCCAGGAAAATTACGAAACTTACTTAATAGTATATTATAATGAGAATTACATATTAAAATTTACAACCTATTGCCCCGATGTTAGGATAGGAATGACATTATTCCATTGCTTGTGTTGTATCAGGAATCTTCTGGTTCACACAGCTTGGTGTTCGTTCTGCAGAGTCAGCAGCATCACTCGGAATATATTTTATCTATACAACCATTTTACACCGGCGATGTTCTTTTATTTTATAATATGTTACACGTACATAACAAACTCATCTTGTGTCTGTGCAAATGTTACACTATAGTATTGATTGAAAATGTTAACTCAGAATAATGAAAAAACAGTAAAATACTAGTGTTGTGGTAGATACAGTCTTCATTGTAGTAATGTGCTACAACATGGATGAAGACAGTATTTGAAGCTTTCAAATACAAGTTGATACCCAAACGTTGCCATCACAACATTAACAAAGGTTCAATATTAAGTTGTTTATATAAATAATTACAAATATTGGTTTCATATAATTAATAGCTATTTTTACTATACAGAAACAAATATAGTTTCATGTTCCCACTATTTTATCCCAGTAATATCCACAGGTACTTACATTAATTTATTATTAATTATAATCAGTCATATAAATAATTCTGAGGACTATAGTATATAACAATTAGTACATCACAGAATGCGCCACTTGTAAGTTGTAACATTAAATGTCATAACTCCTCACATTTCGGAGTTGGTTCTATGACATACAAACAGCGGAATAACATGTTTTACATACGAGTATTTAATCATTTAAAAGAAACTTATAAAAGAAATCTAGCGCCGTCTATGTCATGATATAGTAACTGACCCTCACTTATATGTTGCAACATTAATCATTATAAACTAAGTTGTGAGTACTGTACTAGGACATTCAGTTATTAGTTCCAGTACTAAGAATAATTCATACACTGATCTCTAACAATATACAAGTATCAACAGTTGACATTATTTATTCCGTGTTCAGTGAGTGTGATACTTGAATACCTTCAATAGTTATTGTACCTGTTACAAACACAATATAAAGTAGACAAGTTTGAATATAACAGAGGGACCAGTTGTATGATAAAGGTATATTATAAGTACATTAATTATATCCAGTTAAGTTGGAAGACCTCAATTTTATAATAGTTAAGAAATAATTAGACATAAGCAATTTTAATACAGAATTTTACTGAACAGAGACCAGACACTAAGGAGTGATCTGTGTGAGACAAGTGTAAAACAACACATGAGTAATGAATATAACTGTTATGAATAAAACAAACATATATTGTATTATGTTTATTATACAGTAACAAGTCTCGTCTTCACATGTACATTAAACAATCCCCAGTTCATAGAGCGCCTCTCACACACCTATCATATATTTCATCAAGTGACACATCACCTATTGTTCCAAGTATACAACAATGTCTCCGATACATTTATATCTGAATAGTTTGTGTCTTGTGTATTGCTCACCGGGGCCGTGTGTCTCTGTGCGTGTAGTGTTTACAAGTCAGCTCAACGTAAAGCGACACGTCCTTAGGTTCGCTCTCCGTCACTCGTAGGAACTAGTTTCTTATACACTGATCTCGACCTCACCAACAGAATCCACAGCTCCATGTCCAAGTATTACCTGTACAGAGACATCGGTTTAGTGAAGGACAGTGTGTGAAGTGTAGTGTTCTATAGTGAGTGGTTAATAAGTGTTCCACCAGCCGTGTGAGGTGAGGATTGTAGTACAACCTGCTCACCTATACATACAGTGGTACATGTTCTCGACTCACAATTCACACACCTGGATATAGGGTCGTTTTAACAAGCATTGACGTTGTGATCAAGGTTGCTACAAAGTAATATGATGCATATAATTGTAAAACGAAAATATTAGTTTCAATTAAGAAATCGATAGTGGAAGAAAGATGACGAATAATAAAACTAACTAACAGACACTTTCAACTCATCTGTCCATGATCTGAGTGTATGTGAGCAACCGAAACGACCGAAATTTTAGAAAAATAAAAATCACATAGTTATACAAAAAAACTTAATTTCATTTTAGAAAAAATTATAGTAAGCCAAGTAAGTTTATTTGAATCACTAAGAAAATGCAGCGCCCCCTGGCGATGTCAAAGATCTGGTGATACTGTCCAAGTCTCTAAGCTCACAGTTATAGTCAAGTGGATACATTATGTTTATATATATATTATAGATACTGTGATGGCGCCTTACACATATAATAAAATAACACCTATAATAATATGTAACAACAGTAAGTTAACAATCTTAACAGCTAACAGCCTCTGTTAGTGAACTCATCAGAAGCTACTGAAACAATGATTCTTAACATGAAGCAAGTCCCGCAGGAGCTACATACAAATGTATGGATAAAGCTTGTATTAAAAGACATTGACTGTTTGAGCCGCTGCAACACTCCACCTTCAACACTACACTTGATACTTCAAGTCTTTTACATTCTAATATGTTTAAATCTCAGTCACTTCCCTCTCCATATAATGTGTAGCTCATTGTCTTTAATATATTGTGTCTAGTGTAATCACACACTCATGTTTCATTAATAGCTACCTGGTTCATTGTTAGTTTTCATCTAACACTTGATGATCAGCCGTCATCTCCTGATGGACGAATCTCAAGTACAGTCCAATAACACCATCTGTAATACATAATACAATATATTAATACTGTTCACAAACAATATTGTTCATATATAAAGACATACAGAGACAGTTACATCAAGGATTGTTTGAAAATAAAAATATAATATTTTATATTAATCTTAAAATATCCACAAATAAATTACACTTCATATCACTAAGAAGGTTTATTGTTCAAATAAAACAATTCTTTATATATCAGTCTAGTTAGTATCATCATTAATAACATACTGTATTATGTATGGAATTATTATTATTATTCTGTTTGAAAATTATAAATGTTTATAATTAAACTAAACACATAAATTGTAACTTAAAAAGTATAACACTATTAAAACACTTTTATAATAATCGATTATTCCAGAAAGACGCCATATGGATTTCATTATAATGTATAATATTAACACATAATGAGGAATTATAAAATGAATGTGTCGATAACGTTTTCTTCAATATAAGAGATACATTATGGAGAAATTAACAGTACATACCGTCACACTACTATCGTACATCAGCTACATACACTTCTCTTCATAGAAGGTTTCCTCTCGTCCGAAGACCACGTCCTAACAGACGCTCCACCAACAGCTTCGACCCTCATCTTGAATTATATATTCTCACGAGTCCTTGAATGTTACGAATGATTCTAGTTTATATAATGACAATAGATTTATTAAAGGGTGAAAAACATAATAATAAAGAAGGCCATTGAAACGATATAACGTTGAAAAACCCTGCGCTCGATGTTACGCTTAGAGAATAATTCAAAATATACTATTACTACACATACTAAACACTAATACATATTACTCAAAACTAAAAATGTTACTTAATAAACATTTGTATTTGAACGTTATGTCAATAATGCAAAAAGTAACAATTAGAATGTTGAAAAAAAACACTCACCATGAAGATAAACGACGTAAAACACATCCATCATAAGGAAGGCCGCGGCCGACTGTCACCAGAGGCACCAGAGGGAGCCGGAAGGACAGGAGAGACATGAGAAATGACTTATGAAAGCAAATAATAGTAAAATCATAAAATGTAAATTAATAAAATTTAAAAACTAACAATAAAATAGCCGTCAGGTTGGCCACGCTAAGAGTCATGGGGAATGGGGATGAAACCAGTGTTGCCAACTTTACTTTTAAGAGGATCGTACTATAGACTAAAGAAAATAGTATTTTGTCTTGAAATTCAAGAAAATAAGCGTACGCGATGAAATTTCAATAAAACTGCGTAAGTATATCAAATAAAAGTGGAATTTAATTCTAATTTTCAATTGACATTATTCATCAATTAATATGTGGAATTAAGATATTCATTAATTACATATATTTTGAAAACAGAAAAAAAAATAATTGCATTCGTCACTATCTGAATTATTAGGCATAGCAAATGCGGGAAAAGCATTATATTTTTTGTACATACATACATACTTAAATTTAATTTGCTCAGCATATCGTCACATGGCTTGAAGTTTATACACGATCCTTTTTCTTTAATGTGTTGTACAGCTAACAAACTCTTATTTACCATTTCTGGAATACAGTTTAGTTTTAAATATTCCTTATAGTTGTAGTATAGTACTAAATAGAGTTAATAATAGTTATAGTACTAAAGTTTAGTTTTACACATTCTTAATAGTTTTATTGGAGAATTATTTTTTCTTATGAATCCATTTAAAATATCGTATATTTTGCGTACGATTTCGATCGTATATCGTACAAAAGTCAAGAAGGTCGTATAAATACGATTTAAATCTTACGGTTGGCAACACTGGATGAAGCTGTCATATAATTACCGTGAAAGAAAAGATATCTTAAGTAGCTCTCAAATTGATTTGACATTAGGACATATTTTAAATTATTTCAGTTTTTCTTTTGCCGTTGTTTACTGTTCTTCTTGTGGTGTTCGTTCTTTTTCAAACATTTGACCCGGCTTAATATATCATTGACTCCTATTTCTACGCTTTTGACGATCGACCCCGGCTTTTCTCAATTGGACTTTGTTTTCTGCGACTACGATCGACCCCGGCTCTTCTCATTTGGATTTTGATTGGAAACTACGAATTTGGATTATCGATAAGTTGAAAAAATGCCACGGAAATCGGCTAGTAAGAGTTATTTTCGGTGTGCGGCTAAAGGTACGATACTTATTTAGTAAAATCTATAAAATTATTATTTGTCATATATACGATCAATTACCACTCTTGTTACATCAATTTCAATCGTAACAGTTTACTGACTTCTAATAAAAAACATTTCAGGTCCTTTTCATCAATTTCCTAAACCTGAATACCCAAATTTGGAGAAATTCATTCAATGGAAAAATATTTTAAATGAAGACATGAAACAAAAGGAAGATTCTTACATTTATAACAATATAAGAATATGTGATCGTCATTTTGAACAGTTTTACCTTTCTTCAAGTAAACAACTCACTCAAAATGTTGTACCAACTCTATACTTAAGTAAGTATATAAAGTAAGCTACTTCCCAAGTAGTTATAGGCACATATAATTCATACTACTAATAGAAAATAACTATAAATAATCAATTATATTTTATAACTATAGAGAATATTTTACATTATTATTATTTTACTTTAGAAATTAATACTCATAATTAAAAATTAAAAACAAAAAAATTAGATTTAATTGAATATAATGAAATAGGCATACAAGTCATCTTAACAGTTTTATATACTTACATGTGGTTTGATAGATTTATAATGTGCAGTCTGTATTACCTTTTTTATCTAAACTAAATGAAGGAAAGTGCCTACAAACAGTATTCCAAAATAACTACTTGTGTCACTTCTTTACATATGTAAAACAAAAACAAAGTGTTCTAAATATGCAGAGATTATAATTTCACTGGATAACTACAAACCAAAAAAAGTTGTTTATAGTTTTTTATGTAATATAAGAATGGCAGTGTTTAATTCAGTAAAAATTACAAGTCTACTTACATTCAATCAGAAACTCTAAAAGAAACAAGGAAGGAAAATACAATCAAGACAATATATTATCATTAAATTTTAAGATTTTTCATTTAATTTTTCTTTTAATATATTTATTTGTATTAAAAAAAATATTTTATTTAGCAGCATCAACATTAGAGACTGTACACTTATCACATTCTGTTGAAACTGAAAAATATGTTGATATACAAAAAGAAGACAATGATGCATCTTGTAGTCACCACTTGGATTTAAATATCAATCAAGTTCAATCAAGAATCAAGTTCAGCTACAAAGGAGTTCTGCTAATTCCTCTCATTTATTTCCTAAAGGTAAGTTATGGGCATATAACTAAGCTTAAAATTAACTATGATTGCTATATTAACTTTTAAATTATAAAACAGCATAAAGCATTTTAAATACAATATAAATTTAAACCAAAGATTCACTGGATTTATTTCATATCTTCTTCAAATATGTATATTTTTTGTCTTTTAATAAACAATAATCCCAGTTTTAGGTAACCTGATTCCTTTTTAAGTAAATACAGATATTAACTCAGATGAGTGATCATCATCTATATTTAAACCTAAGATGTTCAAAATGTCTTCTCATCATTTAATTGATTATCTGAAATCCCTTATGACAACTATTAGTCCCGTCGTTAGAGATACTACTGTATACATAATTAAACATAACTAACTATATCAATATTTATAAAACATACATTTCGCTCCCTCGTCTCCTGCCAGCCGGCCGCGGTCTTCCTAGTTCCTCGTAATGGATGTCTTTTTCTAATGCTGATGCTTCATGGTGTTTTTTTTACATATATCTAATTATTATATTTTATATTATTGGCATTACTTACATTATAAGTTCTTATACTTATTGAGTAACATTTTTAGTTTTGTTTGATATTAGTTTTATTTTATTATGTAGTATGTGGTAGGAATTTTGAATTATTTCCTAAGTGTTACATACATTGGGCGCAGGGTTTCTTAACGTTATCGTTTTGATGGCTTCCATTTTTTTATTTTAACTATTATCTTTACAATTTTCGACCACGCCCTAAAATGCGACTTTTTAATGTAAGTTGATAAGTTTGTTAACAATTAATGTATTTTCTTTATAAAAATAGTATTATTTGTAACGTTCCAGGACTCTTGAGAATGTATAATTCAAGATGAGGGTCGAAGCTGTTGGTGGAGCGTCTGTTAGGACGTGGTCTGCGGACGAGAGGAAATCTTTTATGAAGAGAAGTATATGTAGCCGATGTACGATAGTAGTGTGACGGTAAGGTCTGTTGGTTACTTTGTTTTGAGTTATATTGTACATTTTAATGTTAATTTCTCCATAATGTATCTTTTATATTGAGTAAACTGTTATCAACACATTCATTTTATAATTCATCATGTGCTGTTGATATTATATATGATGACATCCATATGGCGTCTTTCTAGAATAATCGATTATTATAAAAGTGTTTTAATAGTGTTATATTTTCTAAGTAAATCAATTTATGTGTTTAGTTTAAGTATAAACATTTATAATTTTTGTAGGAGTCTAATATTTCAAAGAGAATAATAATAATAATTCCATTAATTATACAGTATGTTATTAATGATGATACTAACTAGACTGATATATAAAGAATTGTTTTATTTGAATAATAAACCTTCTTAGTGATATGAAGTGTAATTTAGTTATGGATATTTTAAGATTTATGTAAAATACTAGCTTTTGCCGCGACTACGTCCGCGTGGAATAGTGACTTCCGGCAGATTTTTGGTTTTTTTTCCCACATAGTTCCCGTTCTTGCGGGGTTTTCGAAATGGTCGAGTTCCCGTATAGTTTTCAGGATAAAACCTATGTTTTTTTTTTAAATTCACAATGAAGTACTCTTAACAAACAACCTATTTATTTGTTTATTTGAATAAAGATTTTATAAAATTATTTTGACCAAATTAGGTTCCATAAAAACGGTTTTTGTGAGTTAATCTTAAAAGATAGACATATACTGTCGCGGACTGTTTTTTAGATCATTAAAAGAGCTATTATTCTTTAATACATATTTTTTGTGTATCTTGAACCGTTTTCACGGCGCACGCAACGGAAGGCTTCAAAGATGAAATAATTTCTCCCGTTTTTTACACATTTACCACTATATCTTTGCTCCTATTGGTCGTGGCGTAATGTTATATAGCCTACAGCCTTCCTCGACAACTGGACTATCCAACACAAAAAGAATTATTCAACTCGAACCAGTAGTTTCGGAGATTAGCGCTTTCAAACAAACAAACAAACAAACTCTTCAGCTTTATAATATTAGTATAGATTATATTTTTATTTTCAAACAATCCTTGATGTAACTGTCTCTGTATGTCTTTATATATGAACAATATTGTTTGTGAACAGTATTAATATATTGTATTATGTATTACAGATGGTGTTATTGGACTGTACTTGAGATTCATCCATCAGGAGATGACGGCTGATCATCAAGTGTTAGATGAAAACTAACAATGAACCAGGTAGCTATTAATGAAACATGAGTGTGTGATTACACTAGACACAATATATTAAAGACAATGAGCTACACATTATATGGAGAGGGAAGTGACTGAGATTTAAACATATTAGAATGTAAAAGACTTGAAGTATCAAGTGTAGTGTTGAAGGTGGAGTGTTGCAGCGGCTCAAACAGTCAATGTCTTTTAATACAAGCTTTATCCATACATTTGTATGTAGCTCCTGCGGGACTTGCTTCATGTTAAGAATCATTGTTTCAGTAGCTTCTGATGAGTTCACTAACAGAGGCTGTTAGCTGTTAAGATTGTTAACTTACCGTTGTTTCATATTATTATAAATACTATTTTATTATAGTTAAAGTGTCAATTAACAACAATTTCTTAATTTTCAGATGGTGTTAGGGATTCAGTCAAGGTGCAGAGAATCTAACGACTAGAGTTTTAATATGTAATTCTCATTATAATATACATAGAAATAAGTTTCGTAGTTTTCCTGGTACCTCTGGTTGCCGCCCTACATAATTAGTGTTTACTTTTTACTACAATCATTAAACTAAGTAAATATTTTTCATTTCATCAATATTAAGGGCGAAGATTTGGTATATAAATATTTTTTAATTTATTTATAAGCACTTACTAATTTTCCAAATCAATCTGTAGGAAATTTTGTGATCGATGGATTTATGTACAATCAAGTCGCAATAAAATAATATGTTCTGTAACTCATAAAGAGCACAATCAGGTTTTATAATAATTTGCATTCAGTCGTTATTAATAAATAGAAAAACAACAAAACAAAATTAAAATAGGCAATTGTTTTAAAACAAAAACGGTTACTAATAATGAAAACATAATTACTTACATAGTTATTCTGAACATATGGATATTGTGCTGTATATAAATTTAAAATTCCACTTTAGTCCGAGGAACTATAAGGCTTATTAAATTAAAACTAAAGTAGTAATATGTAGCTCAAGGAGGAATCCAATTTATAAATACAGTTTACAGAAATCATTCGTCAAAGTCTGGCGCCACGGCTCGATACACAAGCTGTTCGAACTAAACGTGTCGGCCATGTTCGTGTACATCATACGAGTCGAATTATCTAATCTCTCTTTCATGTATCGAGTATGTCTGTTTCCCCGCTCACTAAGGGCGCGCGTGTCTCAATTCTTCTTCCTCTCCTCTCTTCTATACTCGTTATTCATGATCAATATCCAAGTACAAATATATCAACACATGTAGTTCAAGCGGGTCCTACTACATCGGTTCTCATCTTCAAGAAGCGGCCAACGTCTTTAGTTAATAGTTCTGTTGATGGAAGATAGATGTGTATCCCTTCATCTGTATGTATAATGTATTTATATGAAGACATCTTCACGATCATAAATGTTGTTTAGTGTCAGCGAAGGTTTGAAAAAAAAAGTCAGTTTAACTTATAAAAATCAGTTTATTATATTTTGAATGAGATAGACGGAGAAAAAATAATGTTTGATTTAAAAATGTACATGATAAACAGCCAACAACACTATCTATAATATGTTTTACTTTACTTTAAACAAATACTGATGAAGTTATTTTCGTGTACAATATAAGTAATATAAAAATAGAAGACAAATCAATATCTCAATTTGCAAAAGCATGTAATGTAAAATTTACAAATATCTTAGTGTATGAATGTGTCTTCTAAATTTCTACAATATATTTAGAATACGAATAATTTCGTCAATAGATGGCGTTGTTACCCATCACTTAGCCAATGGTTGTTCAGTTCTCTTTAAACGAAACTTTAAAAGAGTTGGATTTACAACATACAATTATATTACTTTACATATTCATAGATGTTTCGATTACTCTACGTATTCGCTGGGTGCGTAAGGCATAGTCGGGGGACACAAAAGTTATGTTTTTAGCTGAGCCACGGATTTTTTTAAATTTAATATATCACTTTCACATTGAGAAAAAAAAAATTAAGTTGATGTTATTTTTCAATAACTATTTGAAATCTAATACATGTTATTTTCTCAAAAGAGCCACCGTAAGTTGTATCGTTAAAATGCGCTGGGATCACAGACAGACGATATTAATGTTTCTGCCATTTAGTCAAACATATAATAGTGAAGTAGTTTTCCTTGTACAGTCTTTATTTACTAGATATGATAATGAACGTTGAATGAGAAATTTCAAAAATTATGATATATATATTATTATTGAGTTAGACTTGTTGCGCAATACATTTAATATTTAAAAAAAAAATTAACTTATGGATCAAAATTACTTTTAATATACAGAAATGGATAAATATCATAGAAACGAAATATACTTTACAAAGACATTACAAACTACTTTCAAACAAATTTAACAAAATAATATAAGTACAAAGAACAGTGTAAAAAATTAACAAGTACAATTGTAAAATAAAATCATGTACATAAATATATAACAGTTATTAAATAATATTAACAGTGGAAATACTTAAATGACTTTGAAAAGTAAGTATAATATAAGTACATATACTTAAAAACAAGATCACAATTGAATTTAGTAAAAATAATATTCAATACAACTGCACTATTGGCAGCGAGGACATGAAATTCTCTTCGTTAGTAGTAGAAGTATTCAGTTCTGTATGTGTTGTCATCCCAGAAGGGCCTGCTTGTGGCTCATTGTGTTCCATAGGCTGGTCAACACCAGGAGGCAGGTTGGAGTCATGAGATAAGTCATCTCCTTCATTGGCTGCGTCTGAAATTGAGAAATACTAATATTATAAAGCTGAAGAGTTTGTTTGTTTGTTTGAAAGCTCTAATTTCCGAAACTACTGATTCGAATTGAATAATTCTTTTTGTGTTGGATAGTCCAGTTATCGAGGAAGGCTGTAGGCTATATAACATCACGCTACAACCAATAGGAGCAAAGATATAGTGGTAAATGTGTAAGAAACGGGAGAAATTATTTCATCTTTGAAGCCTTCCGTTGCGTGCGCCGTGAAAACGGTTCAAGATACAAAAAAAATATGTGTGAAAGAATAATAGCTCTTTTAATGATCTAAAAAACAGCCCGCGACAGTATATGTCTATCTTTTAAGATTAACTCACAAAAACCGTTTCTATGGTACCTAATTTTGTCGAATAATTTGTTTAAGTTGTATCAAAATAATAATATTAATCTTTACTCATATAAACAAATAAATATGTTGTTGGTTAAGAGTACTTCATTATTAATAAAAAAAAAAAACATAGGTTTCATCCTGACAATTCTACGGGAACTCGACCATTCCGAAAAAGCAAAAGCTAGTTGAGAAATATAACGGCAGAAATCTATTCGATTTTTGATTTCACTCAGTTAAATAAACATAGCCCTCACAAAGTGGTTGTAAAGCATCCCAATATCCCGAGCCCAGGGTCTCTTCTGGGACAACCGATCCAACGCACTCCAAGACAAAGTTATCCCAGACCCAGAGACCTCAACCTCTAATATAGAGTGTTTGATTCACTCCAAGACAAACGCTCACATCATAACAAGTAACACATGTCCCGCCTCTTTAACTGCAATACATTTAGATATTCGTGTCATAACACTAAATTAAAATAAAAAGCACGATAGGATTAAGTCTTAATATGGGTTTTAGTCAAAATTTCAGGTAAAATAAGAGAAATGCCTCACCATCAAAGAAATCAGAGTACACATCGTGAGTCCATTGTCCCTGCCACGGAACCATATATTCTTCAAAAGCTCGAGTTGATCTGTCGTATGAGCTAGCTAACAGCTGTACCTGTAGAGTGTGATTATCTTCACAGCCGGGTATGATCCTCTCATACACGAGGCTAGCTTCCCTTGTGACGAAGCGGCTCGTTTCAAACCGTGTGTGAGAGGAGCGTCGGCTCCAACATCTGTGAACACGTTCAAAGAAGATTACTGCGTCGTCTTGTATTTTGTTATGTTCGGGGTCGGATATACAACATGTAACATAAATAACGCACACCCTCAAACACCCCAATTAGAATATAATAATATAAACGCAATGCATACACCAAATATTATTTATATTTGCGTTAGCATTGTGAAATTAGTTATCCCAATTTCGTGGAAATAATATGGTCAGCTATTCACTCCGCTGCGCACGCACACACAGACAGACACAACAATGTATCTACTAGCCGCGCCCGCGCCCCTCTCTAATAATAATAATTGATTACTAATTTAATATTTCATTTTAAAAATCTTAATACCCTGACTTACGATCCATTTTCGTTTCTATGAAGTGTTTAGATAACTGTGTGTAGGATGACTGTAATTTACTTAGTTCTATCTAAATTTGAGAAAAAAAAAATGACCTACATAAAAAATTATCAAAATGGATCTAGATTCCGTTTCATTTTAAATTAAATAAGTTTCAGGGTGTGCGTTAATTACGTTACACATTGTATATGAGGGTTCATCAATACCGGTCTGTATGTAATGTGAGGCGGCTCGTTGTAACAGCGGCGGTACATGAGGCGGGACAGACTCAGAACTCTGCGGGCACTCGAGACGCCTCCTCGTACAACTCTGAACATGAAAAAAATTAAAAGCTAAATGTGATGATAATACACAGCTTTCTTGAGTATTGTTTAAATTTAACAGACTATCGCTGCTGTAAGTTATCCAGCTTATGAATTTATTGATCTCTATCTTGTCCAAGAAAGTGTCATGTATGTTAATACGTAATAGACGAAGGAAACAAGCTATTTATAAAAACTATCGTTCTTAACAAAGCATTTTAACATTCTTCAAAAGGAATTCTTCAGAGATACAATAAAGTATATTCCGTACGAACCCAAGTCTTTGTAATGCTGCACCACTTCTCTTGTCATGAGAGCTTCAAACTGTGCCAGGTCCCCGCGCTCGACCAACACCTCCTCCGTCTATACACGTCACATAAAACTACACTTACTACACTACTTAAATCATTAGTATAGCCAATGTAAGCAGAGCTATCACATTTTTTGACGACAAAAACTCTCCTATTGTCAACTTATTAGCGAATCTTATCGTTTAAGAGTTATATAAAGTAAATCAGAATAAAGTATATGAACATTGAAACTAAAATTACGTTACTTATCATACAGAATGTGTGACCACATGCGTGGCATGCTGTTCGGCCAAGGCCAATCTCTACGGTGACTCCCTTCAGACAGCCACATGTGAATCGCATCCTCAGCCGCCGAAGCTCTAAGGAAAGCCGCCTCAGCCTCCTCCGGGTTCTCTTCAGCCAGAACCGCTGCTTCACGCCTCGCTACTTCTCGCTTCGTATATTTGAATCTGACTGTTATTGTGACGTAATAAGTAAGGGATCCTGTATCCGGAGGTAATGATAATCGATTTCTATACTGTTTTCCACAGAATAGTTGTCAGTTAGTTGGTGTCAGGTTAATGTTTGTGTGCTGCCAGTCCCCGGGCGGTCAATGACCCCGCCCACTGACCACTCGTGTCATACATCTGGATGGCACTTTTAATAATGGAAACAATATACATACAACATCATGTCTACAACATATAATTATTTTCATTAGACCTAGAGGGTAATGGCATTTTTAAAAATGCGCTAGTTAATTTTAAAGTACGTTGTGCTAATAGAGCTCACGGTACCTTCGGAAACCAACATTTCGAAAGACTATGTGATCAAGGTCGACAAGTATTACAAGCTCACTAAAAAACTCACTGAGAATAGCTTCGTGGTAAATTTGTATCCTATAGAATTGAAGAGATAGGTATGACAGCCAAATCTCTCTATATCCTACTAAAAGACTTGAGCCTGTTCTGAACTAATATCAGTTCATTACAACGTGCGTTGAAGGCAGCCCTAGTAGGTTCGTTTCAATTTTGGCTAGGTTTTGAGAGGAGCTTGGACGGTGTGAGTAAGCGTTTAACGCGCGTAAGATAGGGCTCCCTTCAACTTACACCTGGGTCGCAAGTCCCAGGAACTGTTGAAGCTCCTCTCACTACAACGCGATAGACCTAATGGCCACACAGTGAATCTATGGAACACTAACAAGATTGGTTTCATATCAATAGACGCATCGTTTTCCCTAGTGGCTTTCAAAGGCTTGTATGTAGTAGGTCTGTCAACCGCAGCGTCGACTCATACTGAGACGCTTCCTGAACGATGTTTAACAGCGATTTAGGAAAACCATATGTTTGTTCTATGCATATAATTAAACAATGTATACTTCAATATTTTAGAGTATTACCACCAGTATAAGGATACATAGATATAGCTTCACCTGTATCTGTATATAAATTTGTTCAGCCTTTCTAAAGCGCCCTTCCTGTCGTAATTGTTGAGCGAGTGTCAGTAAATATCTGTCTGTCTTCTTCTGCCAGATGTGTAGCGGCAACACACGTAGACCTTCCGACACTTTGCCCGCGGCGTTGTACGCTCCTACACATTTCTCCGCCATGCCACAGGATATGAGAACTCGTTCCGCTGTATCCCATTCCTGTAAATGTTTGCAAAAATAGATAAATAATTAATGAATATTAATTGACATATGAAACCTACTAGAATAAAATAAAAATCGACCATAACTTTGAATTCAAAAAATTGAATAAATTGATCGTGACGTTAAACCCGTGTGTAAAAGAAGAAATGAATAATTGAAAACATATTAGTTTACACCCTTAGTGGATGTTTACATTTATATTTTTGCAACTATACACAATAACCAATAAGGAATTAACAAAATCGAATTACGTTAATAACAATTATAAAAAAAATAATAACAACATATTTCTTTTGTTCATTATTTAAAACAACTTACTCGAGAAGATATAAAATGATCCCCCAACTGTTCACATTGCTCCCGAATAGATTCTTTATCTTCTATAACCTAAAGATATCAATAGATTGATTTAAAAAAATATATATATAAAAAAACAAAACCTATAGCAATATCTTATATCTTTAAAAGAGCAGTTCTTGTATATATATTTATATATTATGGGAATCTCGGTATCAGCTCAAACGATGGCGATAAATCGATCTAGCTAGGAATCATTATCATCATTAATCATTTAGAAAATGTTATTTTACGTAAAAAAGAATAACAAAAATGAGTCGTTTAAAATATGACTCTTCCTGACATCTAGTGGCGAATAGTGATACTACTTGCTACTTGCTTTTACTAATTGCTTTAACGACACAACAGCAGATGGCGGTAAGCAGATATTATTAATAATAGCTGTACAATTTGAAGAGCTTTTTTATAATGATGTACCTTCAGAGCCGCAGTGAGAGCATCAACGGTTCGAGCAGCTTCTATGACATGAGGTACAGCGGCGCCCGCCTGTCGCGATGATACAAGCCACGCGCCCCACTCTCCTTCAGGACAGGCCTGAAGAACAACAAATAATATAATAAAAATTAAAACCAACATTTATAATGAACAACACTGACTTCTCTTGCGTAGTTGTTGCCTCTAGAATAGTAATCAACCGCAGTTCTTATATCACCTTTACGCTCGGATATTTCACCAGCCGTTTCCCACCATTCCTCCTACAAAGGAAACAAATTGTAAAGTTCATAATCTATGTCTCTAAGTATATATTTTTATTTATCTATCTGATAAAGGAGCCATTTAGTGCAGTACGTTATTTTTTTTGTGTATCTGATAATGCAACCTTCACCTGTACTAGTTGATCGTGTGGGGTGATGTAACAGAGCGTCACCCACACACGAACCGCGCCTCGCCGAGACGACCTGTACCAACAAAATAATACTTTATTAGGGCAAATAGATTATTAGTGTTATTGTAACGAACACAATGTATATATTATTAAATTAAAATAAATTAAATCTGATATAAGTTATCATTTTTGCACCTGTTGACGTGAGATAGTCCATGTATTGCTGCCTGAGTGATGTCACCGCTTGTCTATCGACTCTTCCAGCGAGGCCGATGGCATCTGCCCATCTATTGAACTGCTTGTACATATTAATGGCCAATTCTGGCTGAGCGGCTCCACGTACGTAGTATTCTTCGGCGGTGGTTAAGTCCCCCACAAATATTGCTAGACGTGCACGAACCTCGGGACTCTTTAAACCTATGCATTATATTATAATCACGATTAATAAAATAAATAAATTTTACTTTCTAGTTGTTTGTTCTTCATGCACTGTATTTAAACTAAAATGTATTTAAACCAAAATGTTAACTTTGTGATTACATGCACTCTGTTAATATTTCAGCATGAAGTGGTTGCCTGTAACTGAGGTAGCACATAGCATCTTAATTGTATTAATTTAAAAAATTGTATTTGTGTATACTTTGTTGGCGATTCAATAAATAAATAAATGAATACTATTAATACAATAAGTGCGTACAAAAAGAAACAGATACATGAGGTGTACCCAAATCGTGTAAATGCAAAAAATACCTTCATCAATATTCCCGTTCCCTTTGGCTGAAGCTAACTCCACAGTTTTCTCTATATAAAATGTTCTAGCCTCATCACCTACTGCTTTATAGCATTTCGTCGCCAACTGAAAAAAAGATATATATGTTATGAGGTACTAAAACGTTTAAATGTTAAAATATATATATTAGTCCTTCTCTAATTTGAGCACTGAGGAATATACCACCACAACTGAATGTCTAACACTTAACCAAACATAACTGTTGTTTGGTATCAGGGTGGTCCAATGTACTTGAACCTAACGTTAATGTAATTAAACCAATAATTAATTGAAGTAGTTATTCTAAACCTATTGGACAATCTTTATTTCTATCATATATACATGGTGTCTCATAGGTAATGTCGATGCATGTAGAAAGTAACACGGAACGCGATCAAAGAACTTGGTGATATTAAACTCCTACCACATCCGAAATTCAGTCCAGACTTTATATTTGAGATCTATGGCGAAATTATTTAATACAAAATAATTTGAATCCAACAGATGTTATTAAAGCAGTGCGAATTTTTTTTTTGCATTTAAGGCCAAAAACGGTTTAACCTAAGAGCTTATGGCTCTTTGTGATAAAAACCATTAAATACGACGAGCTATACCTCTCATAGTTAGTCTATTTCATTGCATTATATATTAAAAAGTGAACACTGAAAATCTACATTATTTATGAGACATCCACTGTACTTATATTCTCTGTACTTGAATACAAATTCACATAAAGAAAATATCGTGAAAAACTTACTAAAAATTAGTAGGATGTTTTCAATGTGTTTGGCAACGAAGCCTTAACAAATTTCTGTTTATATTTAATGTAACTGTAATGCCATACATATTAACCTCAACATCGTATCCTGTTAGCGCCTGTTCAGCCAGTTGACACCACAACGACCCGACGTCCAAGTATTGAGCACAATCCTTTAAGTCCCCGCTACGTAACGCGGAATCTATTCAAAATAAATAGTACATTAACAATATAGCGATTGATGAAAAGAAATTCAAATAGCGCTTGGAACATTAAATCAATCCTGTTATAATGAAATCCTTTATTAATTGTCTTATGCAAAAAAAAAAACTTAGTACTCTGTAGTATTCTATAACATAATCTGTCCAAAAAGTTACTTTAGCAACATACTGAATCTTGCTGAACTACTGAACTTTAAATTTAAACGTCGCCTATATAAAAATTTCATAGTAATCACTTCAAACAATACAAAAATAAATGAAAAGAATGTTTTCGGGTATTTTTAAATAAACGACATACTGGCGACGTTTCAGTTACTTTACAGCAACCACGATCACGGGCAGACCAGATGTGTTTCATTTAAATGAATAGTCGAGGAAGTCTTAGATCTCATTAATATAACAATAATGTCAATACTTTAAAGCCATCTTACTAACGCCAGTCGATGTTCATCCAATACAATGGCCTGGATCTGACCTCCTTCCAGTAGGACTCGTCGCTCTGATACTGATACAGCCCATACAATGTACCTACAACACATACAAACACACATATATATGTAGGAACAACCTTATGATCCATGTATATGTAATATATAGACATAATGAGGAAAAACTAGGATTAATTTACAGGACCATTTTGATATGTTCTCTCCCAAAATATTAAATTAATATTGACCATTTAAACATTGCCAACGATACATTATTTTAAGTTAGAGAAGATTTATAATATTCAAATAAATGTTGTACACATAATAAGTTACTTTTATCTACATGGAGTATGTTTTCAAAAGTGCTAATACAATCATTAATCTTCACATCACAGTCCCACAATTAATAATGAAAAATATATTTCAACATGACGTTATAATTTGGGTAGCTTCAAGAAAAGGCGTGAATAGGATGATACTGAGATAGTGCGTTCAGTATCTAACACTTCATTTCCATCTTCCAACAGTCGAGCACTATCCAGTAGAATTAAAAAATATATTATTAAATCTTACCAAATCAGGAAATGTGTTGGGGTTCCGGCTACAACAGCGTCACTGTTTTCTATCCATTGCACGATACTGACTCCGCTCGCGATAATTTCCTAAAAAAATGAAATACCAGACAATGAAATATCATATTTTTTGACTCAATTTATCCAGCTATGTCGTTTACGCTATATATATGAACGTGCTACCTTTTCACCGGTATCAATACGGAGAAGTGCAAGTCGTCGTCTAGTATGACGGAACAGAAGCAGATGTCCGCTCTCATTCAGCTCCAACCAATCTAACTGAACTTCTACAACATTTACATCATTGATATCAATCTTTTTTTTCATAACAAAGGAACTCTAACATCTATCCTATGTATGTTCCGGACCTGTAACAAGATCAATAACAGCAATCGTCTGTCTGTCCAGCCCTCATTGAGCACGTGAGGATTCACACGCTCAGTACGAACTTCCATAAGATACGAAACATTTTAGTATAAATTAAATTACTCACCGTTTGCAGTACTCTATCGAGGCCGTACTCCACCACACTAAGTTCGCCAGCACGCTGCAACAGACAGGCTCCACCCACCATGGTATCTGGAGTATTCATGACTATAAACTTTTAATACTACGTATATAGAAGTTCGATAGAAAATATAACTCACTTCGCTAGTTAGACCACGAGCTATATCGCACAGGATCAGACTATTACTAGTACGACAGGCAGCGTACCAATCGTTACCTGTAACAGTCGACGTTGGTTAAAATATTTATAAAATAAAAAGCATTCATTGTTTTACTATAAAATAAAAACATCTCAAACAAGAAAAACAAGTAACTTTATATAAATAATACTACACAAAGAACCATTAATAATTAAAAACAAGCATCAGTTTAAATCATGCTTATTTTGGCCACGACAATAAACGCAACAAATAGGTTTTATAAAAGACCTATCAACGTGAATAGTGACTCAAATTGCCTTTATTTAGTGTTTACTGAATATACATCTTGGTTGTGTACACCACTGTTTTGTTATGCTTTTTTGCTTCACCTGATTAAAATTATATCGGATGTAGGTTGCTAGTAACTTTTTTAAGTTTTTTATTCATGACAGTTGCGAAATAACTACATATTATAACCTTACTATATTTTATTACGATAATTAATGCGAATTCTATAGTTGTCCAATTTTAATTATTCCCGAATCCCGTTATATGTGTTGACAACGTGGTGTTCTTACAGATAAATTAAGAAATAGCAATTATATAATAGGTGAAAAACATATATCCGCCATAGTAATAATGAGACACATGAAAATTATAACAAACTTAGTTGTTACGTTGCAAAATAAATGAATTCAAATAGAATAATTCTAAATTTTAAAAGGAGTATTTTTGAAAAAAATACAGCGCACATTTTTTTTTTAACGAATTTGCCTTTTTAACATCGATTATGCGAATTTACGAAAAAAAATGAGACTAATTTTGAATTCACATTAATTACCGTATAAAAATTTTAAGACTTTTTAAAACAATATTCGGGCGCTAATATACAAATATAAATTACTATAGATACTTCGCAAATTACGTCAATTTATATTAAGTACGTTGTAATTCCTCTGTAACCAATGTAATTTAAAACAATTAACATGTAAAAATTACCAAAAATGACGTTACAAGAACGACAACAAATTGCTAACGAAATGAGTATAGTATACCTATTCATTTTGTCAGTACATAATTTGTTTTCGTTGATGTAGTCACGAAATAATATGTTCAAAACGATAAATACAAACAAGTGGGCTGTGTGTAATTTAAATTGAGTAAACAAAAGAATGTATTTGATAACGGCAGACACTTAAAAAGAAAACATAAGATTTATAAGATACTTTGTAGGCTTTCTTTTAATAAAAAAGATATTCGTATTTGGAGAATACAAAACTCACTGGGTCTCTCTTCTTTAAGAAAAGTTCACAAAACGCACAAAAAAATCTAACCGCGGCTAGTTGATACGATCATACGAATTAGTGGTGAAATTGTCACTTCGCTAGAACTTCCATATTTTATAATTTATACCTAAAAAACACTGCGCACTATAACACTATTATTAATTTACTCATTTAACATACATTAACAATTACATACTTAAATAGCGTACACATTTTGAGTTGTGGCGAAAACAAAAGCAAGGTTTGGCAATGCTAGTAAGTAAAGTACTAACTAGTAAGAAGTAATATAACGACATCTAGTGAGTAATTCTATTAGAATTTGGATGTGCAAATAGGTTAGCAATACGTATAAGGGGCATGTTCGAAAGAGATGGGTAAAGGAAGTTATCATAAGTTTGAAGTCGAATAATATTTTTTATTTTATTACGTTTAAATTGAAATGCACATTATTTTTTTTTAAACCATAATTTTAAGTGATCTTTAAAATGCTTTAATTTTTACATAACTAGTTAAAGCGCTTTATGTAGGAAATAATAATATTGGGGTGTTCAACGTAATATTGACAAAGTTGTCATCATAGATAATACACTATATTAGAAATTGATTGTTATAAGGTCATAATGTCATACTACTTTGCATTCAATATTTTCATTCTCTATGTTGATACTTTTTAAGAAAAAGTAATATGATAATATTGACAATTATCCTCTACGAATTTAAAGTGTCTAAAAAAATAATATTAAATTAAGTACTAATTGATATGTATCCCTTGGATTAAAAACGAAATTATTATATTATGTAGTTATAAATGTAAGGTTATCTGGGCAATATATATTTTTAATTTTGGTCTTTCGGTCCGTTTATCTTAATATTTTTTTGTGGATAATAATGAATAATGGCTTTTGATAATACCTCAGGACCGCTTCAAAAACTAAAACGGCACCAGTTTGCGATGCTACTGCCAATTTGGTTCCATCTCCACTCCAGGCTAAAGATCGCGCAGCATACAAATTAGATATATTTAACGTGGATAATTCCATACTTCCGCATTCCTTTATTTCACCGATCAAACAACCATCAAATACACCGAATGCTATTGCTAAACAAGATAGCGCGGACCGGGTGAGGGAGCGTCCACCGGCGCGTGCTCAACTACAAGTATGGTTTGAGAGTGAGATCCGCAAACTCGGCGTGGTTTTGATCCCAGCTGATGATCTACCGCCTCGAGATCATACCCTGGGCTACGGCGATGAACCTGAAGCTTTCGCCAGAATCCGTCTTCTTCCATCACTGTTAGTGTCATATCTATATTAAGACCCAGTTTCACCAATCAATGTTTGTTTAATCTAAACACAGAATTTACTAACCAACCTACGAAATTATAAATGTCTGTTAAAATATTTACGTCTCGCGATGATAAATTAACAAATCATTATTAAAGTCATGTCAAATGACCGACTACCAAATTATTTGTTCTTGTTATATGACGAAATGGAAACTATAGCGTTTAACACGTTTGCCACGAATAACGATGCACCACTTTATACTTTGATCGTATATATCCATCGATACGTCACTTGGTAGGTAATGCGACCAAATTTTATATATCGTTGGTTGCATACATTTGGCACACAACAAGCTTTCTTTTCAATTTACTAGGTGTAACTTGTCAAAATCGGGTTGTCAATAAATTGTATTATGTATATATTATTGTTATAAATATAGGCATAAATTTTGTTCAAATTATAAGAGATAAAAAGAAAATTTAATTTGCAATGTTATAAAAAAACTGGAGGCAAAATCATCATAGGAAATGAAATTTTAATTCACTTTATTAATAAGTACTAGGAAATAGTCGAAACTGACAAAACAGATGATGTTACTATGGTTACAAGAAATCAGGGCGATGATTGGACAATTGAGTTTTGACAATGCCGTTAATATTCTGTTAGTCATTAGACGGAGCTTCAGAGCAGGAATTAATATTAGTGGCTGGTTAAGACATTTAATCGGACATTTGTGCGTGGTGGGACGCTCGATACAGAGTATCAAACGCCTTAACACGATGTTAACTTACTTAACAATGATTGGTGAAACTGGGTCTAAATAAATAACTTGAGCTAGAGGTTTATATCCTTAATGGATAACTTACAAAAATTAACGACCTAAAATTTTACGTTTTCTATTCGAATATATTGTACATGTAGACAAATGTACTAAAAAAAACTCCAAATATGACTGAAGTTTCTAATACATTCAGAACATAATAAGAACCGAATACATAAAATTATTAATGAAGCAATGTTTTCTTTGCATTCATTTGTTACTAATATTTTGTTGAAAACCATACTGATACATTAATATTTGTTCCAAATAACATATATTGTACTGACATTTCCTAACAGGTATCTAATGCTCGTCGGGTGTACGTCGTTAATGACGAAGTGCCTGACTCATACGTGACATGCTACCTTCGAGATGATGACAAGTGGTTGAACAAGCGTAAGACAAGAGTAATACGCCGCACCACTGAGACACATTTCAAACAAACGCTTAAATATCAGGTATATTTTAATATAAAATCTTTATTTAGGGTTACAGGTAAGATAATTTTATCTCTGTAGAAAAAACATCACTGTTAAATGTTCTTCTCTGCTGTAGATTTCAATTTGAAGAAAGTATGAATAATAATATTCACAGTTTATATGAATAGGTTTCAGCACTACTTTACGATACTAAAGTGAAGTGAGTCTCCGATATAATACCTTTGATTCTAGTGTCCAAGCTCTGAATGATAAACGACTTATAATAAACTATCCAATTTTAAAACTAGGCAAGCGAGGCCTTAGGTCGTACGCTGGTAGTGATGCGGAGGATTTGAACACAAGCTCGCCCTGTGAGGAGCGGAGATGTGTCTCCACAAACTGTCCCTGCCGCAGCGCACGTATGGATGGTATCCTCTGTTCCCAGCCACCTCGCTCGCCGCTCACGAGTCGCCCGATTGATCCAGGTACTAACACAATACACAAAACGTTTAATTCAAAAAATTGACGTGTTTAATACTACCTATTAAGTTTGTAAGATCGTTTGAGTTTAATTAAATCCAATGTTTTGAGTAGTTTTGTTATAATGATTCACTAATTCTTATGAGTTCTACTTTATATTGTTTCTATTTAAGTAAATAGTGTATTTTATTATAAAGGAGCCGTCGCCGGAGCGCCATGAGAACTAGCACTCCACGGCGGCTCAATACAGCTAGTCCTGATATTACAAGGCCTAGTTATATATGTTCTGATGATGCATGGCCTACACAAGACCTGCTCCATGCTATGAACCATAACGCTGGTACAAGGACTATTCGTTTCTTATTGTGCTCATCTAATGTGTTTATTTTATGTATTAAAATATCGATGCAGTTACAACAATTAACCGATTTTATTAAAATGTTATTGCTTAAATATATATTTGCTTTCAACAGAGTTTATAGAATTATATGAGGAACTACTAATTGATGTTCTGTTCATATATGTATTCATATATCATATATCTATTCGCATTTTCAAAATATTAGAAGAAAATGTAGTTTAACATATCCATATATATGTATAATTTATACATATGTGCCAGCATATGTATATCTATGTGACATAGATATACATATGCTGGCACATTTACTTTGATAGATAAGATATTCTAAGTTCTGTTGCGTGTATTTCTTAGATAGGGATGTAAGTTTAAATAATATTTCTAGCTTAAGATTACATATTCTCGAAAATAGCTGACTGGTAATAGCTTTTTTATGAAAATCTGTTACTTTTGGTTTAATCCACAAGCACACGCATATATAAAAAAAAAAACCATTCCTAACACAAATCAATTTCTATCCCCAGCGGGCCGTCACCCGTTTGGCTCTATGTTCTCCTGGTAAGATGTTATGAGTTGTGTCAGTGTTGCTTCACCAGCAAACAAAAAATAAACAAACAACCAACAAATTACGGCCTTTTTTCTATTTAATAAAATAGGATTTTCTATTTTATAACAATTTCAAAATAAAATGTGGTAAGTACATCCCACATGACTGTTTATGTAAAAAACAAAACAAAAAAAACTGCTTAACTAAATTAGGAGAACCATCTTCACACTAAAATTATTTTACGAGCTCCTCTGAGTTTCTTTCTTGGCTTTGTATGGAACAAAATTATTCTTGGAGATCACGTTTATTTCATAATATGAAGGACCAGGTGTTCATAAAGCAAAAGCAGCATACTACGATCTGCTAAGAGCATGCTACTAAAGAAGAGTACATTGATCTTACATGACGTTACGTACACAAACAGAACTTATTTACACAATATCCACATGTGTGTTTATATGTAATGTATGTGTTTGTGTATATACAATATACATATAAAACGAGAAATATATGTTAAACTTATTTTATCTTCTATATATATAAAAATGGATTGCTGTTCCTTAGTCTCGCTAAAACTCGAGAACAGCTGAACGGATTTGTCTTATCTTAGTCTTGAAATGTTCGTGGAGGTTCAGGGAAGGTATAAAAGCTGAAAAAAATTGATAAGTTACTGAGAAAACCATAAAAACAGCCCTTTTCTATTTCCCATACAAAAGGTTTTTTTTTTGACATTAGATTTGACAACTAACTAATATGTCACTCATTCTGTCGCACTTTAGAACACGGAGATTTATGGCTTAAAGGTAAACTCCAAAAATATAAATAAAAAAACGTAATTTTTCTTGATTATAGGGCGATACGAAGTTCGCCAGGTCTTCTAGTATAAAATATTTATTTTAAGTGATCCAGTTTTTATACAACCTACAGATAATAGCCCATGACGATTTATATTTTTCAGTATTATAATATTTCAGTGATATTGAATAATATATTCATACAATATAAGATTGGACTGATAATAATAGGATATATGTATGTGGATAATATTACGACATGTTGAAATATCTAACAACATGATGTTCTAAATAGTAATATGTACAACGTCTTTTGTACGCGACCATGTTATTAACTCACAAAAGATAAATATTCTTGGTACACTTAAATAAGCCTCTGGATGTAGATTCTGGGATTTATATACATCATAAACTATGTTATGAAAATGGATTTAATTCAAAGAAATATCTACCATAAAGTGAATTTATAATAAAGAAAACAGTTTTCATTTTACTGATGACAAAAATATGTAGATGTGGTAAGAATTATGTATCATTGAATTATGCTTCTTTAAATGTTCATAAACTCATAATTGCCCAAAACCTCTCACAGTCGATTTTACTGTAATAAAAAGCACCTACAAACAGATATGTATTATGCTTTACTTTCAATTTCATCCTTTAGTCTAACATCACCCGCTAGGCTTTATGTTCTCCTCGTAAGATGTTATGAGTTGTGGCGGCGTTACTTCCTGGTTTTCAATGCTACCTTAAACATTTTACTACTTTTCCATAACTCTCCACTCATAGATGCTAATACCTAGAATGATTGCATTTATTACCTTTAATATGTCAAGCACCCCACGCTTCTAACTCTGAATGTAATAATTCTGTTCATAACTTAAATTCTATTATAATTTTATTTTGAAGTAATTAACTAGGATTGATTGTTTAACCTTCTGCTACGGTAATATAAACTCTTTGTTATTAAAAATTATTTTTAAGTTTTTAGTTCGGTCTGCTATAAAAGCGTGTTTTTTTTAACAATTATTAATTATTTTTATTTACTACAGAATACATTGAACTTTCAACAGCTGCAATGGATATTGTCTCAAGAATCTGTATAATTTATGTGATCTTAGTACAGTTGTTTCTGTTAGAGCTTTCAAGGCACAGAGTCGATGAGTATCGTGTACGTTTGTGTAGGTTCCGCAAAATTCAACAGTGAGGCCACTAAAGAGAGATATTGAAAAACACTTTGAATTATATCAACAAAGGATGGGTAACAGAATGAAGATATCTTGGAGGTATATATGAAAGAGTTGAAATTACGACAGCTTAACACTTGACAAAGATGACAACAAGATAGAAGATTATGGAGTTAGCAATAAAGTGACAAACTTTTATAAAAATTAGAAGAAAGCCAAGATGAATGTAACTTTTTATTTAATATAACTTAACATCACTAAACACGTTTTACTTACTATATTAAAAATGTAAATACATTTCTATAATGGAGAGAAATATATAAAATATTAATTAATGTTGTTGACTAAATTATCCTTTACTCTATTTCCTCGCCAAAATCTAATTCAATAGTGGTTGATACAAACTCTTTTGAAATTCCATTATTATGACTCTATTTGCCGTTTTTGATCCCCATTAAGTACCTTTATAATATTTCTTAAATAATTCAAAACTGACAATGTTCTTACAGTTAGATATGTTACATAGGTCATACACAGCTAAATATTGCTTACTTTGTGAGCTGGAATCTTTCATACATTTCATTTCCATTAATTTAGAACCAATATATTTGTATCACTTGACATAAGACTATTATCTGATGAAGATCTATCTAAATATATAAGATTACAGTTGTTCAAAGTCTGGTTGGGGAGGTGGCTCTTGAGGCAAGGGTTCAAAGTCTCCGAGTGTGTTGTGAGGTTCTTCGTGTCTCGGTGTTGCCAGAGGGTGGTCATATGCGTCTTTCAGGAGTTCTTGATCATGCTTTAAAAAAAATACGTAATATAAATTATTTCTTTATTAAATTTAAATTATATTTCTCCCCAATGAAACATAGTACATACCTGATCAGGTTGTAAAACTGAAGGTGGGGCAAGATCATCTAGAGATAGCTGAGTGTTGATGACCGATGGGGGAGCGTAATCTGGGATAGCCGGCATGTTCTCCACAATCTAAAACATTAAATATATAAACAATGTGATAATATATTATAATATAATCGCAAAACAGTATGAGTAATCACTAGTAGATACTCACAGGCTCTACTTCATCAGCAGGTTATGGTTCTTCCCTGACGGTGTTGGCTCGTGCTAGTTCCTCAGTTAAGTACGTGCTTGTGTGTTGTGTCACGAGGAGATGAGATAGAATGTCCGTGCCTGGAGTAATATTATATTAGAACAACAAAGTTTTTCATACAGAATGGCAATATTTACGAACTGTATGTATACAATTTTTGCGTCGCGAAAGTTAATACGTATTGTTTCTTCTTTCCCATTACTCATAATAAATCTTCGCAATAAAATCTGTTAATACTACTTGTTTAATTTAACGATGCCGTCTGGGGATTAAAATCTTAATATTTTATTAGTTACTATAGTCATTGGTTAATTGTATATTTTATATTGATCTATATATGCTGCTGGTCTAACAGTTACATATATATATATATAATTTACTAGCTTTTGCCGCGACTTCGTCCGCGTGGAATAGTGACTTCCGGCAGATTTTGGGTTCTTCCCCATAGTTCCCGTTCTTGCAGGGTTTTCGGAATGGTCGAGTTCCCGTAGAATTTTCAGGACAAAACCTGTTTTTTTTTAATTCATAATGAAGTGCTCTTAACCAACATCATATTTATTTGTTTATTTCAATAAAGATTAATATTATTATGTTGATACAACTTAAACAAATTATTTCGACCAAATTAGGTACCATAAAAACGGTTTTTGTGAGTTAATCTTAAAAGATAGACATATACTGTCGCGGACTGTTTTTTAGATCATTAAAAGAGCTATTATTCTTTAATACATATTTTTTGTGTATCTTGAGCCGTTTTCACGGCGTACGCAACGGAAGGCTTCAAAGATGAAATAATTTCTCCCGTTTTTTACACATTTACCACTATATCTTTGCTCCTTTCGGTCGCAGCGTGATGTTATATAGCCCACAGTCTTCCTCGATAACTGGACTATCCAACACAAAAAGAATTATTCAATTCGAACCAGTAGTTTCGGAGATAAGCGCTTTCAAAAAAAACAAACAAACAAACTCTTCAGCTTTATAATATTAGTATAGATAGAAGAAAATGAAAATATATTATATTGATTGATATCCTATAAACAGTGTAAACTGACTTATGTCTGTAGAGTATTCGCAGACGCAGTATAGCGTGGGAGCGGGTCTAGGAGCGGCCTCCAGTGAAAGTGAGCCGGCGCAATATGGATATTGATACAGTGGACTGTATCTCAACATCGCTCGGTAACATGATGTCGCAAATGGACACTTGCTGAACGACGTGCGACCGCTGTATATTGAGAATATTAAAATTATACTTCAGTATGTATTAAACATTTGGTATATTATTTATCTAATCTTTCTTCATTAGAAAATATAGAAATATTAAAAAGATGATATCACAATATAATCAGGGCTAGTAAAATAACATTTTTTTCTAAAAGTTAATGAGTGTTTTCAACACGATAAAGGAAAAACTACGTCTCTTTACTGACATTCAATAAATCTGATTATATTCAATGTTTGCAGCGTCGTTTTATCAAGTGGTTATACTAATAGGAAGTGTTTGTCACTGTCAAGCGGCGTGTCACACTCGCGACACAGAAGACCCTCTTGTATGACCAACGTGACACCTTCATACGTGTCGCTGATGGCGTGACACGCGACGTCCTTGATGGGAGGGCGGGCTTTGTTCTGAAAATAATTTATTATTATATAATTGCAGTTTGTTAATTGTAGATAAATAAGTAGTAGTATATACAAGTAGCAGTAGAGTTATATGACGTACATACCTTGGGCAGGTTAATCAAGTGCTCAGTAGAACACAGAGGTAGAACCTCCTCGAACGGGTTGTGGTCTCGAATCTGATGCTCTTTCAGTTGACCTGAAAAATATTATACGTATTAATGTGTGTATTGAACTCATTTTATTGTAAATGAAACTAATATTTTTCGGATATACTACGCTACTTGATTTTTGATAAAAACTACATACTCCCGACGTTTCGGCTACTTTTCAGCAACCGTGATCACGGACAGACGAGATGTGAACGTTTATTTTTATTGTATAATGAGACTAGTAAAAAACCCGGCGAACTCCGTTTCGCCACCAGGCTTTGTTTTATGTAACATTTCGTTTGGTGATTAAAAGATGAAGAATTTTTTTATTGTTTTATATTTGAAAAGGAAAATTTTAATTTCGTTTCACAACAGTAATGAATTCATTTCGATTACAGAATTGTAGTGTTATTTAGTTGAAATTCTCTAAGTAAATAAAAGTGAATCCAAACTAGATACCGAATCGAAGCGTTATACGTGTCCGCAAAATAATCCGTTTCATTGAAGTGCTCCTTTGTAAACCACATTTTTTGTTTTTTGGTCTAACGTTAACACAAATAAAGCGGATGGTTTCCGAACTCCTGAAAACGCAAAGTATAACTGCCCATGTCAAAAACAATGATTTTCTAAATTTATCCCGCAAATACTAAATGGTTTTAAGAGTTTAAACTACAAACAATACCGGTTTGTCACATGAAATTAACTGAGCAGAGAAAAATGAGTAGCCTTCAAACAATGTATCATACACCGGCACCATCTACTTAAAATATTGATTTGTTGTACTGTTACGTATCAGAGATGGCGCTGTATGTGAAAAAAGATAGTCCCGCTTTTCTGTTGAACATTTTCCTGAATTTTTTTTGTTATAAACCTCACGGAGTCAGAGACCTTTCCAACGAATGCAAAACCCTGGAAATCGGTTCGGTCGTTCTGGAGTTGCGTCAGGAAGAAAGAACGGAATTATTTTTATATAGTAGATTTAAGACTTGCGAGTATTAATTTAAAAGAAAGTAATATTTTCGAAATACTTTGCGTATTTTATTATTTTTAAAAACACCACACTCCCGACAACTCGTCTGCCTTAATCATGGTTGCTGACAAGTAACCGAAACGTCGGATGTATATATAATAGTTTTTAAAATAATAAAATACGCGAAACAGTCCGAAAATATTAGTTTCATCTGTTTATATAGTACTTACAGTTGTATTATTCACCGAGACGTACGAATCTCAGCACACATCTCGTACATTTAATCTCCAGCTCCTTGTCCTGGTGTTGTTTGAGATGGTCAATGTAGAGGAGCACGTTGGCCGTCAGCTCACAGCCTTCAGCGTACACTGGAATCATCTGAAGACAGATATACGATGATTTTAATTTCTTCTACGTAGTATACTATTTGATGTGACTTCTTAAAATTAATATTGAAACTGAAATAAATGAATTCCTCCTTACGAAACGCATGTTTATTTAAGCCGTTTTTAAATTACTTTAAGAGTTTTGAATAAAGAGCAAATATGTTCTATAAAATTGTTATTAAGACATGAAAATTTTATTTTGATTTTATGTGACATGAAAATTTGGTTTATTTTGTTAAAACTAGGCACTATTTAAGCTTATTGAGCTATCGTGCCTCGCGCCTGAGCGGCAAATGTCATAATATATTATAATATAATCGCAAAACAGTATGAGTAATCACTAGTAGATACTCACAGGCTCTATTTCATCAGCAGGTTTTGGTTCTTCCCTGACGGTGTTGGCTCGTGCTAGTTCCTCAGTTAAGTACGCGCTTGTGTGTTGTGTCACGAGGAGATGAGATAGAATGTCCGTGCCTGGAGTAATATTATATTAGAACAACAAAGTTTTTCATACAGAGTTGCAAATATTTACGAACTGTATACAATTTTTGCGTCGTGAAAACAAAATCTGTTAATACTACATACTTGTTTCATTTAATGATGCCGTCTGGGGATTAAAATATTAATATTTTATTAGTTACTATAGTCATTGGGTATTTGTATATTTTATATTGATCTATACATGCTGCTGGTCTAACAGTTACATAAATAGTTATAAAATTTATAAAAGAAAATGAAACTATATTATATTAATTGATATCCTATAACCAGTGTAAACTGACTTATGTCTGTAGAGTATTCGCAGACGCAGTATAGCGTGGGAGCGGGTCTAGGAGCGGCCTCCAGTGAAAGTGAGCCGGCGCAATATCCACTGTGTCTCAACATCGCTCGGTAACATGATGTAGCATATGGACACTTGCTGCGCGACGTGCGACCGCTGTATATGGAGAATATCAAAATTATACTTTAGTATGTATTAAACATTTGGTATATTATTTATCTAATCTTTCTTCATTAGAAAATATAGAAATATTAAAAATATGATATCACAATATAATAATGCTACTAAAATAACATTTTTTTGTAAAAGTTAATGAGTGTTTTCAACACGATAAAGGAAAAACTACGTCCATTTACTGACATTCAATAAATCTGATTGTATTCAATGTTTGCAGAGTCGTTTTATCAAGTGGTTATACTAACAGGAAGTGTTTGTCACTGTCAAGCGGCGTGTCACACTCGCGACACAGAAGACCCTCTTGTATGACCAACGTGACACCTTCATACGTGTCGCTGATGGCGTGACACGCGACGTCCTTGATGGGAGGGCGGGCTTTGTTCTGAAAATAATATATTATTATATAATTGCAGTTTGTTGATTGTAGATAAATAAGTAGCAGTATATACAAGTAGCAGTAGAGTTATATGACGTAAATACCTTGGGCAGGTTAATCAAGTGCTCAGTAGAACACAGAGGTAGAACCTCCTCGAGCGGGTTGTGGTCTCGAATCTGATGCTCTTTCAGTTGACCTGAAAAATATTATACGTATTAATGTGTGTATTGAACTCATTTTATTGTAAATTAAACTTATATTTTTCGGATATACTACGCTACTTGATTTTTGATAAAAACTACATACCCCCGACGTTTCGGCTACTTTTCAGCAAACGTGATCACGGGCAGACGAGGTGTGAGCGTTTATTTATATTGTATAATGAGACTAGTAAACCCGGCGGACTCTGTTTCGTCACCAGGCTTCGTTTTATGTAGCATTTCGTTTGGTGATTAAAAGATGAAGAATTTTTTATTGTTTTATATTTAAAAAGGAAAATTTTAATTTCGTTTCACAACAGTAATGAATTCATTTCGATTACAGAAATGTAGTGTTATTTAGTTAAACTTCTCTAAGTAAATAAAAGTGAATCCAAAGTAGATACCGTAGAATCGAAGCGTTATACGTGTCAGCAAATTATCCGTTACATTGAAGTGCTCCTTTGTAAACCACATTTTTTGTTTTTTGGTCTAACGTTAACACAAATAAAGCGGATGGTTTCCGAACTCCTGAACACGCAAAGTATAACTGCCCATGTGAAAAACAATGATTTTCTAAATTTATCCCGCAAATACTAAATGGTTTTAAGAGTTTAAACTACAAACACAATACCGGTTTGTCACATGAAATTACCTGAGCAGAAAACAATGAGTAGCCTTCAAACAATGTATCATGCACCGGCACCATCTACTTAAAATATGAAAACGAATGCAAAATCGTGGAAATCGGTTCGTTCGTTCTGGAGTTATAGCGTCAGGAAGGAAAACCGGACTTATTTTTATACAGTAGATTTAAGACTTGCGAGTATTAATTTCAATGAAAGTAATATTTTCGGAATACTTTGCGTATTTTATTATTTTTAAAAACACCACACTCCCGACAACTCGTCTGCCTTAATCATGGTTGCTGACAAGTAACCGAAACGTCGGGTGTATATACATATAATAGTTTTTTAAATAATAAAATACGCGAAACAGTCCGAAAATATATGTTTCATCTGTTTATATAGTACTTACAGTTGTATTATTCACCGAGACGTACGAATCTCAGCACACATCTCGTACATTTAATCTCCAGCTCCTTGTCCTGGTGTTGTTTGAGATGGTCAATGTAGAGGAGCACGTTGGCCGTCAGCTCACAGCCTTCAGCGTACACTGGAATCATCTGAAGACAGATATACGATGATTTTAATTTCTTCTACGTAGTATACTATTTGATGTGACTTCTTAAAATTAATATTGAAACTGAAATAAATGAATTCCTCCTTACGAAACGCATGTTTATTTAAGCCGTTTTTAAATTACTTTAAGAGTTTTGAATAAAGAGCAAATATGTTCTATAAAATTGTTATTAAGACATGAAAATTTTATTTTGATTTTATGTGACATGAAAATTTGGTTTATTTTGTTAAAACTAGGCACTATTTAAGCTTATTGAGCTATCGTGCCTCGCGCCTGAGCGGCAAATGTCATAATATATTATAATATAATCGCAAAACAGTATGAGTAATCACTAGTAGATACTCACAGGCTCTATTTCATCAGCAGGTTTTGGTTCTTCCCTGACGGTGTTGGCTCGTGCTAGTTCCTCAGTTAAGTACGCGCTTGTGTGTTGTGTCACGAGGAGATGAGATAGAATGTCCGTGCCTGGAGTAATATTATATTAGAACAACAAAGTTTTTCATACAGAGTTGCAAATATTTACGAACTGTATACAATTTTTGCGTCGTGAAAACAAAATCTGTTAATACTACATACTTGTTTCATTTAATGATGCCGTCTGGGGATTAAAATATTAATATTTTATTAGTTACTATAGTCATTGGGTATTTGTATATTTTATATTGATCTATACATGCTGCTGGTCTAACAGTTACATAAATAGTTATAAAATTTATAAAAGAAAATTAAAATATATTATATTAATTGATATCCTATAAACAGTGTAAACTTACTTATGTCTGTAGAGTATTCGCAGACGCAGTATAGCGTGGGAGCGGGTCTAGGAGCGACCTCCAGTGAAGGTGAGCCGGCGCAATATCCACTGTGTCTCAACACACCTCGGTAACATGATGTAGCATATGGACACTTGCTGCGCGACGTGCGACCGCTGTATATGGAGAATATCAAAATTATACTTTAGTATGTATTAAACATTTGGTATATTATTTATCTAATCTTTCTTCATTAGAAAATATAGAAATATTAAAAATATGATATCACAATATAATAATGCTACTAAAATAACATTTTTTTGTAAAAGTTAATGAGTGTTTTCAACACGATAAAGGAAAAACTACGTCCATTTACTGACATTCAATAAATCTGATTGTATTCAATGTTTGCAGAGTCGTTTTATCAAGTGGTTATACTAACAGGAAGTGTTTGTCACTGTCAAGCGGCGTGTCACACTCGCGACACAGAAGACCCTCTTGTATGACCAACGTGACACCTTCATACGTGTCGCTGATGGCGTGACACGCGACGTCCTTGATGGGAGGGCGGGCTTTGTTCTGAAAATAATATATTATTATATAATTGCAGTTTGTTGATTGTAGATAAATAAGTAGCAGTATATACAAGTAGCAGTAGAGTTATATGACGTACATACCTTGGGCAGGTTAATCAAGTGCTCAGTAATTTATTTTGATAAGGATTAATACCAAGTTACAAATAAAGAGCCTTTTCAAGCGGCGGATAATAAATTAAATTTTTAGAATAAAAAACCGCTTACTGTGACATAACTACATATAATATTTAGACATATGCTGTCGCGACACTTTTTGTAGATAATGATGAGTTCTGCAAAGTCGTAGTAAATGATTTGGTTCTATCATCAATAGTTTTCGCAGCGCACGCGACGTAAGGAATTTTTCAGATCATTTTTTTACACCTTGGGTTACATTATTAGAGTTTTAGTAAGGATCTCTAATTTTTAAGCATACATAGGGATTTTGGAACATGAAAGCGACTTTGTTTTATACTATGTAGTGATATTAAATTATATATATGTACCTTCCTCTTTAAATACACAATCTTTTAAAAAGCCACATCAAACTCCTTTGCGTAGTTTAAAAGATTTAACCATACAAGGGAATATAGAAACAGAGAAAGCGATTTTGTTCCATACTATGTATGTATGTGGAGATATTAAATGATTTCTCTTCGGTTTCTATCAAATTTTATCCAATCTCATAATCGCAGTTCTTATTCAGCAGTATGAATCTTGAATTTAGTTAATATTTATTTATAATAGACAGACACACTTACTGAGTAATGTAAGGCCTCGGCCTCGAATTTTGCGGGCAGCGGAGCGGCGGCGGCGGCGGCACGGAAACGCATACTGTTCTCCAAACTAGCGGGCAGCGGGCACCGCTGTATTCGAGGGTCGGTCCATTTGATTATACGCGTAAGATCCTGCCGCTCCCGCTGCCGCTCCCGCTGCCGCTCCCGCTGCCGCTCCCGCTGCCGCTCCCGCTGCCGCTCCCGCTGCCGCTCCCGCTGCCGCTCCCGCTGCCGCTCCCGCTGCCGCCCCCGCTGCCGCCCCCGCTGCCGCTCCCGCTGCCGCCCCCGCTGCCGCTCCCGCTGCCGCCCCCGCTGCCGCCCCCGCTGCCGCCCCGCTGCCGCTCCCGCTGCCGCTCCCGCTGCCGCTCCCGCTGCCGCTCCCGCTGCCGCTCCCGCTGCCGCTCCCGCTGCCGCTCCCGCTGCCGCTCCCGCTGCCGCTCCCGCTGCCGCTCCCGCTGCCGCTCCCGCTGCCGCTCCCGCTGCCGCTCCCGCTGCCGCTCCCGCTGCCGCTCCCGCTGCCGCTCCCGCGGCCGCTCCCGCTGCCGCTCCCGCTTCCGCCCCCGCTTCCGCTCCCGCTGCCGCTCCCGCTGCCGCTCCCGCTGCCGCTCCCGCTGCCGCTCCCGCTGCCGCTCCCGCTGCCGCTCCCGCTGCCGCTCCCGCTGCCGCTACCGCTGCCGCTCCCGCTGCCGCTCCCGCTGCCGCTCCCGCTGCCGCTCCCGCTGCCGCTCCCGCTGCCGCTCCCGCTGCCACTCCCGCTGCCGCTCCGCTGCCCGCAAAATTCGAGGCCGAGGCCTAATTAATATATCTGCTATCTACTTCCTCGAGTTAAAATGAAGCCATGTGTGGAAACAATATCACTATTAAATTACAACTGTGTTATGTCATTTATTGAAATTTTAAAAGTCATACATATTTCATTGGATATTTCAATCCATCTAAGTGAAATATATAAAATAGAAATAGTAAGTAAAAAGACTATACAAATAATTTTGTTATATTATTTATACGTATAAAAGGAAGTATTTCATTTTGTTATCAATATTAACTTAAAAGATCACTTTTTAGTTATACACAGATTGATGAAGATCCTTCTCTCTTTTAACAGTTTAGAAGACTCCAAATATCTCTGAATGTTTTAAGTGATACTCATAAAATGCCAATAACAATTTATAAACCGTCCCTTGATACCACATGTCCCCTATGAGTGTCTCTTACCACAACCTCTGTCAGATTAAAGACTAACCTTTCAGAACCGTAGTATCGTATTTCTAAAAGGTTAAATAGGCAGTTGATCAAAATCTTGTGAAAAATAGTCTTAGTTAGTCAATATTAAGATTACATTTACGATAGTAAATAAAATTCAATAGTGTAGTTGTACTTTAATGTAGGCCGGTTTTTAAAATCTTTTGTAAATCTAAGGTATAATCATTATATTAAGGTCCGATCAAGGTTTAACTGATTGAAAGTTCAGTACGTTAAGTGCTCTTTTTATACTTTTCAGCATCGTTGTCTGAAATAACGTTTTAAAACTGTATTATTTTCTTAGTGGATATTATTTCAACAGTCATTTCTAAGCTGTTTTCTTATAAACATTTGTATCACGGTACATATGAGATCTGAGGTCTGATTGACTCTATCGTGCATGTCACTACGCTTGGCCTGCTCGGCTTGTGGACGGATTTTATTTCTTTATTTCATACGTAATAGCTTGCGGCATGTTTGTTTTTATTCACTAAAGGAAGCAAGATTAGAAGACTGTAGCATTTTTATCTTATTTATAATGCAGCTGTGATTTCTAAGTAGGAACTTATAATGTTACCATGAGAATATATTTTCGTGTACTTCACAAATTAACACGAATTAATTATAATCTATACATAATATATTTCATTAAGCTTTTAATTAAGTTTCCCCAAATGTTACGTACTATAATTGATTAGCCAACAGCTCCTAAATATAGGAAGCGCAATGACAATAACATTCTCTGATGTTCACCAGCTCTTAATGTTTTACTTGTACATATTAAAGAAGAACTTACAAAAAAACTGAGATTACATTAAATACTTATCATATTCATTTCTAAGCTTGTTTTTTAGATATTTTTTTAATATAAATATTATAATTTAATAAAAAGAACTCAAAAATACTCATACAAGACCATCTATATCACACATGTTACAGATGCAATATAACGTCGTTATTATACTCTGACAGTATATGTATATTGAACTTTCAAATTAAAAAGGGTCATTGAAAAACTTTAGAACAAAAAATAAATACGAGTTAAATTAATGCTCTCTAATATATATTTAATTCGTATAGTGTAATAAACACTACATTTACAGAACCCGCCTCCAGCCTCCCCTCGGCCCCTTCAGTCTCTCTTACCCGAACCTCTGTCACAACTCAGGCGAGAACTCAGTTATATGGTTTGATTACAGTAAAATAATTGAAGATGGTGCTATGTAACATGAAATATAAATATCAATCAGCATTATTATTAGCGCGTCAGGTATATTTTTTAATCTCTAAGATGATTTGGCCTCACAGTAGCACTTATTAATTATGATCTAAAATATAAGAACTTAAAAAAAAGTATATATTTATCATTAAAACATATCATTATCAAGATCCACTGCTAATGAATACTTGTGGAAATTGAAATAGATTTTCATATTAAAGACGTCGTTTGTTTCACTCTAAATTTCGCCGAATTGCCAAAAATAAACGTTTTTATTTTGTCTGCTTCTAATTTAAAAAGCCACATCAAACTCCTTTGCGTAGTTTAAAAGATTTAACCATACAAGGGAATATAGAAACAGAGAAAGCGATTTTGTTCCATACTATGTATGTATGTGGAGATATTAAATGATTTCTCTTCGGTTTCTATCAAATTTTATCCAATCTCATAATCGCAGTTCTTATTCAGCAGTATGAATCTTGAATTTAGTTAATATTTATTTATAATAGACAGACACACTTACTGAGTAATGTAAGGCCTCGGCCTCGAATTTTGCGGGCAGCGGAGCGGCGGCGGCGGCGGCACGGAAACGCATACTGTTCTCCAAACTAGCGGGCAGCGGGCACCGCTGTATTCGAGGGTCGGTCCATTTGATTATACGCGTAAGATCCTGCCGCTCCCGCTGCCGCTCCCGCTGCCGCTCCCGCTGCCGCTCCCGCTGCCGCTCCCGCTGCCGCTCCCGCTGCCGCTCCCGCTGCCGCTCCCGCTGCCGCTCCCGCTGCCGCTCCCGCTGCCGCTCCCGCTGCCGCTCCCGCTGCCGCTCCCGCTGCCGCTCCCGCTGCCGCTCCCGCTGCCGCTCCCGCTGCCGCTCCCGCTGCCGCTCCCGCTGCCGCTCCCGCTGCCGCTCCCGCTGCCGCTCCCGCTGCCGCTCCCGCTGCCGCTCCCGCTGCCGCTCCGCTGCCCGCAAAATTCGAGGCCGAGGCCTAATTAATATATCTGCTATCTACTTCCTCGAGTTAAAATGAAGCCATGTGTGGAAACAATATCACTATTAAATTACAACTGTGTTATGTCATTTATTGAAATTTTAAAAGTCATCAAAAGTCTGGGATAAAAACTATCCTATGTTCTTTCTCAAGATCAACTCTATTTTTGTACCAAATTTAATTAAAATCAGTTCAATGGTGTAGGCGTGAAAGCGTAACAGACAGACAGACAGAGTTACTTTCGCATTTATAATCTTAGTAAAATTTTCAAGTAATGTGGCGTTGAATTGTAGTATAATGTACTCGTACCTACTGGGCCAAAATAACACCATTGAACATGAGTCAACTTTGATGCCTTTTAATATATATTATGGTTTGCAAAAAATAATAATTTTAAAAATATAGAAAAGAAAGCTTATTTATAAGACTAAATTAATTTATTACTTTTACTCCATAACAACGACTTGCACGTCAAACGATTTTGAGACGGCCTTGTATGGGGCTTTCCCAAGTGCACTATGAGCAAATCGCGTATGTGCTGTCTCAAAACTCCGTATCTCAGTTATTTCAAAACTAAATGATCTATAATTTTAAAGTTTCATGGTTTTATCCTCTAAAATTAAGAAATCCCATACAAACTGTCAACCCTTATTTCACCCCTTCACTGGTCGAAATTTCAAAAACGCTAGATCAAATGTTTAAATATATCCTATCAAGTGCTTAAATATAAAGTTTCATGGTTTTATCTTCTAAAATTAAGAAATCCCATACAAACTGTCAACCTTTATTTCACCCCTTCACTGGTCGAAATTTCAAAAACGCTAGAACAAATGTTTAAATATATCCTATCAAGTGCTTAAATATAAAGTTTCATGGTTTTCTCTTTTAAATTTCAGAAATACCGTACAAACTTTCAACCCCTATTTCAACCTCTTCATCCCCTTTTTCGTAATAAAAGGTAGCCTATATTTTTCTCAGGGTCTAAAAATTGTCTGTGCCAAATTTCATCAAATTCGTTTGAGAGGTTTAAGCGGGAAAGCGTAACAGACAGACAGACAGAGTTACTTTCGCATTTATAATATTAGTTGTGATTGACTCCCCTCCCCGTACCCCAGTGACGCTTACATGGAGCCTACATCGCATGCTGGCTAGCTGATCGCGGTGAGCGGCAACCACGCGACTTTTTTCTAATACTTGCATATTTAAACTCGTGATATCTTCCGAATGAAATGTCCGAATTGAATAATTCCAAGAGTTATAAAAAGGTACTGAAGCCGTCTTGAATATAAAGTAATTTATTTTGATAAGGATTAATACCAAGTTACAAATAAAGAGCCTTTTCAAGCGGCGGATAATAAATTAAATTTTTAGAATAAAAAACCGCTTACTGTGACATAACTACATATAATATTTAGACATATGCTGTCGCGACACTTTTTGTAGATAATGATGAGTTCTGCAAAGTCGTAGTAAATGATTTGGTTCTATCATCAATAGTTTTCGCAGCGCACGCGACGTAAGGAATTTTTCAGATCATTTTTTTACACCTTGGGTTACATTATTAGAGTTTTAGTAAGGATCTCTAATTTTTATTTAAATATAATATAGCTTATATTACTCGGGAATAATGTAGCTTTCCCAAGGTGAAAGAACTTTTGAAATCGGTTCAGTAGTTTCGGAGCCTATTCATAACAAATAAACAAACAATTCTTTCCTCTTTATTAGTATAGATGATAAGAATTGTTTTATTGGAATATAAACTATATCATCATAGAAATAAGAACATTAATTGAATGAGCAACTTTCTTTTCAAAATAATGCCCTTTGAATCATAAGTGACAAATTGGGTATTTTTTGCTTCACTTACAATTCCGTAGCTTTTAGATTATGAAAATATTAAAATTAATTGCTGGAAATAATTAAAATAAAGCATTCGAAAAGTTATTTATAATTAAATTGTTTGTACTTTGCTAATACATACATTCATTCTTAATTAATATAGTTGTCTTTACCTATATTTTATTATCTTCTAGCAAGGCGCCCCGGCTTCGCACGCGTTTAATGCTTATATTTAATACACTAAACAAAAACTGTGAACATTGTATATAAACATAGCGACCCGCTCCGGTTTCGCACGGGCAAAAGATCTACATTATATACTGTAAAGAGCCATATAGATCTATATTGAATTAACAGTGTATTTAACTACTTTTTGAATAAAGATTGACGCTGTAAATTAATAAATAAAATAAAATAAACCTTCCTATTCAATTACCCTATCTAGTTAAAAAAATCGCATTAAAATATTTCGTGTAGTTTTACATATTTAAGCATACATAGGGATTTTGGAACATGAAAGCGACTTTGTTTTATACTATGTAGTGATATTAAATTATATATATGTACCTTCCTCTTTAAATACACAATCTTTTAAAAAGCCACATCAAACTCCTTTGCGTAGTTTAAAAGATTTAACCATACAAGGGAATATAGAAACAGAGAAAGCGATTTTGTTCCATACTATGTATGTATGTGGAGATATTAAATGATTTCTCTTCGGTTTCTATCAAATTTTATCCAATCTCATAATCGCAGTTCTTATTCAGCAGTATGAATCTTGAATTTAGTTAATATTTATTTATAATAGACAGACACACTTACTGAGTAATGTAAGGCCTCGGCCTCGAATTTTGCGGGCAGCGGAGCGGCGGCGGCGGCGGCACGGAAACGCATACTGTTCTCCAAACTAGCGGGCAGCGGGCACCGCTGTATTCGAGGGTCGGTCCATTTGATTATACGCGTAAGATCCTGCCGCTCCCGCTGCCGCTCCCGCTGCCGCTCCCGCTGCCGCTCCCGCTGCCGCTCCCGCTGCCGCTCCCGCTGCCGCTCCCGCTGCCGCTCCCGCTGCCGCTCCCGCTGCCGCTCCCGCTGCCGCTCCCGCTGCCGCTCCCGCTGCCGCTCCCGCTGCCGCTCCCGCTGCCGCTCCCGCTGCCGCTCCCGCTGCCGCTCCCGCTGCCGCTCCCGCTGCCGCTCCCGCTGCCGCTCCCGCTGCCGCTCCGCTGCCCGCAAAATTCGAGGCCGAGGCCTAATTAATATATCTGCTATCTACTTCCTCGAGTTAAAATGAAGCCATGTGTGGAAACAATATCACTATTAAATTACAACTGTGTTATGTCATTTATTGAAATTTTAAAAGTCATACATATTTCATTGGATATTTCAATCCATCTAAGTGAAATATATAAAATAGAAATAGTAAGTAAAAAGACTATACAAATAATTTTGTTATATTATTTATACGTATAAAAGGAAGTATTTCATTTTGTTATCAATATTAACTTAAAAGATCACTTTTTAGTTATACACAGATTGATGAAGATCCTTCTCTCTTTTAACAGTTTAGAAGACTCCAAATATCTCTGAATGTTTTAAGTGATACTCATAAAATGCCAATAACAATTTATAAACCGTCCCTTGATACCACATGTCCCCTATGAGTGTCTCTTACCACAACCTCTGTCAGATTAAAGACTAACCTTTCAGAACCGTAGTATCGTATTTCTAAAAGGTTAAATAGGCAGTTGATCAAAATCTTGTGAAAAATAGTCTTAGTTAGTCAATATTAAGATTACATTTACGATAGTAAATAAAATTCAATAGTGTAGTTGTACTTTAATGTAGGCCGGTTTTTAAAATCTTTTGTAAATCTAAGGTATAATCATTATATTAAGGTCCGATCAAGGTTTAACTGATTGAAAGTTCAGTACGTTAAGTGCTCTTTTTATACTTTTCAGCATCGTTGTCTGAAATAACGTTTTAAAACTGTATTATTTTCTTAGTGGATATTATTTCAACAGTCATTTCTAAGCTGTTTTCTTATAAACATTTGTATCACGGTACATATGAGATCTGAGGTCTGATTGACTCTATCGTGCATGTCACTACGCTTGGCCTGCTCGGCTTGTGGACGGATTTTATTTCTTTATTTCATACGTAATAGCTTGCGGCATGTTTGTTTTTATTCACTAAAGGAAGCAAGATTAGAAGACTGTAGCATTTTTATCTTATTTATAATGCAGCTGTGATTTCTAAGTAGGAACTTATAATGTTACCATGAGAATATATTTTCGTGTACTTCACAAATTAACACGAATTAATTATAATCTATACATAATATATTTCATTAAGCTTTTAATTAAGTTTCCCCAAATGTTACGTACTATAATTGATTAGCCAACAGCTCCTAAATATAGGAAGCGCAATGACAATAACATTCTCTGATGTTCACCAGCTCTTAATGTTTTACTTGTACATATTAAAGAAGAACTTACAAAAAAAACTGAGATTACATTAAATACTTATCATATTCATTTCTAAGCTTGTTTTTTAGATATTTTTTTAATATAAATATTATAATTTAATAAAAAGAACTCAAAAATACTCATACAAGACCATCTATATCACACATGTTACAGATGCAATATAACGTCGTTATTATACTCTGACAGTATATGTATATTGAACTTTCAAATTAAAAAGGGTCATTGAAAAACTTTAGAACAAAAAATAAATACGAGTTAAATTAATGCTCTCTAATATATATTTAATTCGTATAGTGTAATAAACACTACATTTACAGAACCCGCCTCCAGCCTCCCCTCGGCCCCTTCAGTCTCTCTTACCCGAACCTCTGTCACAACTCAGGCGAGAACTCAGTTATATGGTTTGATTACAGTAAAATAATTGAAGATGGTGCTATGTAACATGAAATATAAATATCAATCAGCATTATTATTAGCGCGTCAGGTATATTTTTTAATCTCTAAGATGATTTGGCCTCACAGTAGCACTTATTAATTATGATCTAAAATATAAGAACTTAAAAAAAAGTATATATTTATCATTAAAACATATCATTATCAAGATCCACTGCTAATGAATACTTGTGGAAATTGAAATAGATTTTCATATTAAAGACGTCGTTTGTTTCACTCTAAATTTCGCCGAATTGCCAAAAATAAACGTTTTTATTTTGTCTGCTTCTAATTTAAAAAGCCACATCAAACTCCTTTGCGTAGTTTAAAAGATTTAACCATACAAGGGAATATAGAAACAGAGAAAGCGATTTTGTTCCATACTATGTATGTATGTGGAGATATTAAATGATTTCTCTTCGGTTTCTATCAAATTTTATCCAATCTCATAATCGCAGTTCTTATTCAGCAGTATGAATCTTGAATTTAGTTAATATTTATTTATAATAGACAGACACACTTACTGAGTAATGTAAGGCCTCGGCCTCGAATTTTGCGGGCAGCGGAGCGGCGGCGGCGGCGGCACGGAAACGCATACGCATACTGTTCTCCAAACTAGCGGGCAGCGGGCACCGCTGTATTCGAGGGTCGGTCCATTTGATTATACGCGTAAGATCCTGCCGCTCCCGCTGCCGCTCCCGCTGCCGCTCCCGCTGCCGCTCCCGCTGCCGCTCCCGCTGCCGCTCCCGCTGCCGCTCCCGCTGCCGCTCCCGCTGCCGCTCCCGCTGCCGCTCCCGCTGCCGCTCCCGCTGCCGCTCCCGCTGCCGCTCCCGCTGCCGCTCCCGCTGCCGCTCCCGCTGCCGCTCCCGCTGCCGCTCCCGCTGCCGCTCCCGCTGCCGCTCCCGCTGCCGCTCCCGCTGCCGCTCCCGCTGCCGCTCCCGCTGCCGCTCCCGCTGCCGCTCCGCTGCCCGCAAAATTCGAGGCCGAGGCCTAATTAATATATCTGCTATCTACTTCCTCGAGTTAAAATGAAGCCATGTGTGGAAACAATATCACTATTAAATTACAACTGTGTTATGTCATTTATTGAAATTTTAAAAGTCATACATATTTCATTGGATATTTCAATCCATCTAAGTGAAATATATAAAATAGAAATAGTAAGTAAAAAGACTATACAAATAATTTTGTTATATTATTTATACGTATAAAAGGAAGTATTTCATTTTGTTATCAATATTAACTTAAAAGATCACTTTTTAGTTATACACAGATTGATGAAGATCCTTCTCTCTTTTAACAGTTTAGAAGACTCCAAATATCTCTGAATGTTTTAAGTGATACTCATAAAATGCCAATAACAATTTATAAACCGTCCCTTGATACCACATGTCCCCTATGAGTGTCTCTTACCACAACCTCTGTCAGATTAAAGACTAACCTTTCAGAACCGTAGTATCGTATTTCTAAAAGGTTAAATAGGCAGTTGATCAAAATCTTGTGAAAAATAGTCTTAGTTAGTCAATATTAAGATTACATTTACGATAGTAAATAAAATTCAATAGTGTAGTTGTACTTTAATGTAGGCCGGTTTTTAAAATCTTTTGTAAATCTAAGGTATAATCATTATATTAAGGTCCGATCAAGGTTTAACTGATTGAAAGTTCAGTACGTTAAGTGCTCTTTTTATACTTTTCAGCATCGTTGTCTGAAATAACGTTTTAAAACTGTATTATTTTCTTAGTGGATATTATTTCAACAGTCATTTCTAAGCTGTTTTCTTATAAACATTTGTATCACGGTACATATGAGATCTGAGGTCTGATTGACTCTATCGTGCATGTCACTACGCTTGGCCTGCTCGGCTTGTGGACGGATTTTATTTCTTTATTTCATACGTAATAGCTTGCGGCATGTTTGTTTTTATTCACTAAAGGAAGCAAGATTAGAAGACTGTAGCATTTTTATCTTATTTATAATGCAGCTGTGATTTCTAAGTAGGAACTTATAATGTTACCATGAGAATATATTTTCGTGTACTTCACAAATTAACACGAATTAATTATAATCTATACATAATATATTTCATTAAGCTTTTAATTAAGTTTCCCCAAATGTTACGTACTATAATTGATTAGCCAACAGCTCCTAAATATAGGAAGCGCAATGACAATAACATTCTCTGATGTTCACCAGCTCTTAATGTTTTACTTGTACATATTAAAGAAGAACTTACAAAAAAACTGAGATTACATTAAATACTTATCATATTCATTTCTAAGCTTGTTTTTTAGATATTTTTTTAATATAAATATTATAATTTAATAAAAAGAACTCAAAAATACTCATACAAGACCATCTATATCACACATGTTACAGATGCAATATAACGTCGTTATTATACTCTGACAGTATATGTATATTGAACTTTCAAATTAAAAAGGGTCATTGAAAAACTTTAGAACAAAAAATAAATACGAGTTAAATTAATGCTCTCTAATATATATTTAATTCGTATAGTGTAATAAACACTACATTTACAGAACCCGCCTCCAGCCTCCCCTCGGCCCCTTCAGTCTCTCTTACCCGAACCTCTGTCACAACTCAGGCGAGAACTCAGTTATATGGTTTGATTACAGTAAAATAATTGAAGATGGTGCTATGTAACATGAAATATAAATATCAATCAGCATTATTATTAGCGCGTCAGGTATATTTTTTAATCTCTAAGATGATTTGGCCTCACAGTAGCACTTATTAATTATGATCTAAAATATAAGAACTTAAAAAAAAGTATATATTTATCATTAAAACATATCATTATCAAGATCCACTGCTAATGAATACTTGTGGAAATTGAAATAGATTTTCATATTAAAGACGTCGTTTGTTTCACTCTAAATTTCGCCGAATTGCCAAAAATAAACGTTTTTATTTTGTCTGCTTCAATAAATTACTACCACGCGCTCCTATGTAAACAAAAAAGAGTTATTTTATACTGTTTGATAAATTAACTTAACTTAATAATGTATAAGTAGTTGCTGTAAAATTTTAATTTAATTGTTAATATTTAAATTATTCTATTTATACTCCTTACGTTTTATTGTAGAGGAAACATAATATCTGACAATTATTTTTGGTATAGTTATATATCGTGTTTTTAAATCATGTTACCGAAATCTCTCCATAAATTAATGTACTAGTGGCCTTTTACAACAAAAAAATATTTTGGAATTTGAGGAGCGGGGAACTTATCGAATAAACATTTCTTCGAGCTGGATATTTTTTAAAAACATACTATACTAACAGTTATATGTAATTATACCATACCAAGGAGTTTAAATGTAATCCAATTAGTTAATTATTTAAAAAGGGAAAGCCCTTTTCCCACCCCTTCCTGCCTTTTCCTTTCCCTCTTTTCCCTCCCCCTCTCACCTTTTACTCCCCATTTTCCCCTAACAAGGGCGGCAACATATCTGCATATCTACGTTGCAGATGTCAATGGGCGACGGTAACTACATACCTACCATCAAGTAGGCCGTCTGCTCGGTTGCCCCCTTTTCAAATAAAAAAAAAGTTTACCAATAATTGATAACATGTTATGGTAATGTTTTTCTTTTAAAAACAAAGGAATGAGATAGTGGGAAACCTAGGATGAAAAGTAGCAAAAGAAGAGCTATCTGATGCGATTAAAAATGAAATTATTTAATGAAACATGTATTCAGCTTAATTTTAATTAAAACAAAATAGACAAAATTTTGTTTCTTGGTTTGAAATTGATTAATTGATTAAAACTGTATTTGGCTTATTCCAGGAAAAGAGCTTAAGCCTTTATGAAATACAAAATCCGTTTCAGATTCATTTTATCTCTAAGATTTAACTTCACTTGCAGATAAAAGTGTACTCTTTGTAAAGAGGTCTGTCGCTATACAATAGATTAACTAGTATCAAGTGATATTATTTAAGAAATTACAATAAAAAACAACAAATAAAATATTAAATATTTTATTTGGTATGTAATTTAAAATTATGAAACAATTGTGTATTTGCACAAACGTATTATTTTGCGATGCAACTTCTCAGCATTCTATAAATTCACCGTGAAGGTTGCGGTTACATAACGTTATAGGCAGAGGAGCTTCAACAGTTACTGAGATTTACGATGCAGGTGTAAGTTAAAGGGGCCAGTATAGACTAACCGCTTCGCTTAGGATTTCCAGAACCCTACCGTGATGAAACTAGTATTGATCGCTATCCAGGAGTACCTTACAATCCGGCCTAACCTAGCCGTTCCAATTTCAAAAAAAAATATTTTTTTCGTCTTATCTACTACATAATACGTGTTCCCTTTCCTATATAGTATACAGTAACTGTGATCACGGACAGCTCAGATGTAAGTCAACATTCATCTCGTCAGTATAAGGAGATCTCAGTTTACATAAAACTTAGTTTCATTTAAATGTGCACTAGTGAAAATCTTAGATATCATAAGGAAGTTTTGTAGTTTTTCAAACTGGATATTCGAGGATAACGGACGTAGTTCGAAAGCCGATTCCAAAGATGACAATACTTTTTACTTCGCTTAAATAGTATGGATTTTAATATGAATTGTTTCTCATAATTTTCAAATTAAGTTTAATCGTTTGCAGAAAATAACAAGAATTAAAGATAACTTGATTTTTCGTCCATTCTGCCATAATTACTTACTTAAAACTCCAAAATGTCAGAAAGCCTATCAAGACATAATTCATCGCTAAGTTAATGTTATAAACGTTTTAAAGGAACTGCTTTTTTGAACAAATCTTATCTAATTAACTCTGAAATCAATACAACGAACACAAAATGGTCGAAGATTTTGTTACGATAGATAAAATTCTATTATATTGTTTCGTCTATACTAAAATACTTTCTTGATTTTAACACTAAAATATTAAAGATATCTTCTAAAACTTTCATTTTATCGAAGAATTCCTTTTATTAAGGTATTTTCCCAGTTTGAACAGATTAAGAAGTTCTACAGCATATTTTACCTAACAAACTATTTTATTACATCAAAAGATTCGTACATTACATCAAAAAAGTTATTAAAGGTTTTTGAATACAGACAATTTTTTACATAAAGAAAAATATGAACTGCAGAACGCTTTTAAGAATCGTCTTTGTAGCTAAGCAAGTATGACAAGTATTTCACACTGTATGTGAAAAATACTATACATTGTGTTGGGTAGGGTGGCATGGGGTTAGAATTAAAATAAGATACGTACACATTTTTTATAAAGTTACTACTGCTGTTGTTTTGTTTATAAACTGGTATTACTACCAGTTTATAAACAAAACAACTTCTTTGTAGTCTACTTATGTAATACTTCGGATGAGAAAATGTTCAAATCACTTCGGAAAGTTCATAAAGATTTCAGAAAATTCTCGTAACTTAACTTTTATGTTCAATTATTTCTCCTGGCTGCTACAACCTGTTATGTTTGTGAAGAATGAATATTTAAATAAATTTTATGAAAAAAGAGCTGAAAATTATACGATTATGCGGTGGAACGTTGTCCTGGAACGATAACATTAACGAAGAAATTATTATTAGCGAGCTATATTTTTAATAATAATATTTACAATTCAAACACAATAACAATAAAAATTGTAAATGCAATAGTTTGGATGTTTAAGAAACCAATATGTTTTTTTTTTTAGGTTTTTTTTTATAAATCACCTCTTATTGTTTTGCCTATCTATCACATATCATATTAGACAATAGAGTTGTTTTATAAAAATACACTTATATATTATTGTATTTTATAACACATAGTATTTAAGATATACTACATATAATACCGGTAACACATCATGTCTCAGTGTCCATCACAGCTGAGGGCATCACTCGCCGTCGACCAACTTTAAATTACATTCTCTAGTTCGCTGATCACAATATACAAACTGACGCGGGAACAGGATCAAACTAGATATTGGATTCCTAGGACTTATATAAAAAAATGACTTACTGAGACCTATCATTTTTATATATACATAATGAAGGACATTAAAAATTCTACTGTGATATTTATCTTTCAGTTCAAGCGAGAACAATACTGTTTAGAATCAATATCATCTCCTCTTTATTAATATGTTATTTATGTAATATAATATTTCTTTGTATATTCATAAAAGTCAAGTTTTGTAATTAATTAAAAATAATAAACGTTGCATTTTACTTATAAACCGTTGTTGAAACAAATGCCTCGTAACAACTTTATCGAGGCAACGAGTTTTAAAAATTAAATTGATATAATTGGTGTTGTTGTGGCTCTGGTTTTTAAACTTAATATATATTGTTCTTATATAAAGCTGCAATTGGCAATAACTTATACAATGAATGAAAGCATCACATACATAAATGATTACAACTATTTACCTAAAGTTTTATAAAGAATTTTTAAAAATTAAATTTAAATTCATCTTGTTTAAAATATATTTTTTTCGTTTGGAATATTTTAGCACTTAATAATTTATTACTAATGTTATTATCATTGACACTTTTTCCAAAGGTTTGTATTCAAGTTTAATATTTATATCAGTGAAGTCATATGTTTCATCTACCGAAATCACTTACAAATATAACTTAGTGTTATTAATTGTTGTTGAAAGATCCGTTTTGTGTACCATCGATCTCAATTTAATTATTGCCTTAGAAATCAATTTAAGAAAACCTTATAATTTTTGATAGTATTTAAAAAACACATTTAATCTTTATACATAAGAGAAGTTATGAAAACAAACGCCGAACTTTTACACCGTTAATAATAACGTGATGTTTTGAGTCGTTTATCTGGTTGTGTTATTTTTTAGAATGACACCTTAAAATTTAGTTATCCTTGAAGGAAAATAATATTGGTCATTAAAAAAGTGTGAACAAGGAATAAGTAGCATAAAAATATAAATTTTAATAAAAAAACATGTCAAAGGAAAGGGAATATCTGTCTGTCCTTCGATGTCAGTGTTTTTTATGAAAAAATATGACTTTTTTGCTGTGTCTTCATTGTTATTGAGGCGACATGACCCTGTCTATAAAAATACTAAATGTAAAAAGATCGATGTCGTCCTATATATAAAAAAAGAAAAACAAAGTATACGCCAATATATATTGAATATTCTTTTAACATTAAATTATCGTTATATATGTATATTTTTCAATGTTATGTGGGATTGCAGTATAACAAAATACTTTATGAAAGTAATTCCTCACCTATGGCAAATATTAACGGTCATCGGTGACTATACATACTAATAGACAGATACTTGTTCAAATGTACATATTTTACAAGACAACAAAACATATGATTTAATGTACTTAGTGACGGTACATACAACTGGTAGAAATCTCAAATATCTAAGAACTTATTAGTATATCTCTTTAAATCATCATCTTAATCAACCAAACCTGTCTTAATAATTATTTTGGTTATGTTTAATGTCCCTTTGATATCTTGCTTAAAAACCAGTTACAGCAAATTATTCAAGGTGAGGTGTAGAGTCGAAATATTAATTAGGCTAACATAAATTTAGGTATTATTTGAGGAATAGTTTTCTTATCATTGTCTAAGTAAATAGTAATGATCTGAGTAATAAACTAGGGAAACCTCAGCATTGCTTAAGAAAAGTAACAGAGTTCCCTTTTTCCGATCTTGAAATAAAATTTGTTTAACACTGTATTAACTCCGCAATTAATGTCAATAAACGTTCAGGTCCCTAGAGAGAAAGAAAGTTAAAATTCATTTATAGCAGCTAGCAATATTTTTTGATCTATTTATGTACTGTGTTTTAATTATTATTTGTGTTTTAATTTAGATCTATTGAATTAGTTTGAAAAATAAATCCAATTTTGATTTTATAATGATGATTTTCATTTTATTGTACTAATTGAACGTGAACTGAACTGAACTAATTGAACTTTTGAACGTGAACGATACTAAAATGGATATGTAAAATAAGGAACAATAAATAATAAATTAGGAAGTTGTATACAAAAAATGGTGGTCGGTTAGATGTCGTTAGCAAGTTTATGAAGATCGTTTATTATGTACTTTGACTATGATCTGTCCTGGGTATGAGGTGCACTCTGATAGAATAGAAGTGTACAAAAACGTTTTCTATATTACTTAGCGTACACAGATCTAAATGCAAAGAATTTTAATTCTTACGACGCACGCCTTATTAATTATTAAGTGACAACTCTTAAATATAGAAGAGAAGCTGCCGACTTTCTTTTTTTATACAAATTATTGCATGGATATATTGATGCACCTAATCTACTTGCTAAAATTAGATTCTACATTCCGCGTCAAAATCGTAAAATATTTAGCCTGACTGATGTCAAATCAAATCTTTGTCAACATTCGAATTTTCCGTATTTGCTCGCTTGCGAATTGTAGTCGTCAACACCTAGATGTCCTCAGTGAATCTGTTGGTTCTCTTAAAAATAAACTTGAAATAAAATCACATTATTTTATGTAATAATCAAATAATTAACTAGTCAGTAATTACACAAGTACTGTTATAATTAACTAAGCAAGGTATATGTTTTTAAAGCATGCTAGGTTTACATCCAGAAGACTGCAACTTAATGACACTCTGTTTTAGCTTAGATCTTATTTTGTATGCGTTAGTTGTAAGTCAGTTTTGTAAACTTAAATTTAAAAAAAAAAACAAAAAAAAAAATAGGTACATATATGCCTATATAGATGTTATTATTTTGTTTCATTATTTTTGACTATTGTTAAGCAATGTTACAAAATAAGTAAAGGGTTCATAAAAACTCATAATCTATACTTATAATAAATCTGTAGAGAGGTCAATTACAGAATTAATATATATTTAAAAAATAACTATCACGGGGTGGTTAGGGATCGCTACTGATGCCAAAAATGCATTCAGTAAAATTTCTTTCTCTCTGTCTGTATATTCGTTATAGAAACAAAAACTACTCGACGGATTTTAAAGAAATTTAGCACAATTATTCTTCATACTCTTGGACAGGTTAAAGTATACTTTCATTATCGTACGATTAATAGGAGCAGAGCAGTGAATGGAAATATTGGAAAAACGGGAGAAATTACTCAATTTTTTAAGCTTCCGTCACGTGTGCAGGCTTATAGGTTGTAAATAAAGTAAACTATAATTTAAAATGTTCCTTAAGGGTTTAAAGAACTTAGTGAATAAAATGTGAAAATAAATTAAAACCGAGGTAAGTTATTAAGAATTAATATTTAAAATAACACGTATGTTTAAACTACCAAAGGTAGTGAATTAATAAATTCAAATATATTATTTTTATATTTCCTTCAACATGATCAGTTCCATTATCTTAAAACACAATTTTCATATAATTATAACACAAAACTATACCGAGAGTTTGTTGGTTCAACACAAGTTAAAACACACATTCAGTTTGTGAAACAGAGAATTGAGTTAAAAGTACTCCTACTAGTATCATGCTCTGTTGATTCAACTAAATTGACAGAAAGTTACTATGTATTTTAAGATTTAAAATAGCGATAAAATAAAGAAATACAAAATTTTAATTAAATACAAAGTGTATAAAAATAGGACCAACATTTCAACCTCGTTTGAGGATATATACGTTTTGAGGAATAAATGGAGACAGTTGTTACAATTCCATATTTATAACTAGACAACTCAACACAAAATTCCCAGTTCAGTATTTCCTTTTATAATATTCAATGTTACAAGATTAAGTTCATGATAAGTTACAATATCATACAAAGATCGTAAGTTGTTCCTCATAACAGTTACCAAAACATAATAAAAGATTACAAATTATAAATTCAATATTTTAGTATTTGGGCATTTAAATTATATAAAGAAATATTATATTAACAATTATTACTATATACAGATATATTATAACTAATATACAGATGACGCTAGTACACTATTACAAAGTATTTAATAATTTCCATTATTTTTAAGTATTTATTGTTATGACCATTAAATTTCAAAAGTGATGTAGATATTTCTATTTATAGTGAGTATCTATGACTGACTATTTTGTGTTTATTAGAAACACAAGAATACTAGTGGTGCCCAGCAAAATAAACAATAACACATGAAAACATTTCTATATAAAATTAATAAAAAAATAATCAAATGTTCTTAACGATGGGTTGCAAGTTTCAGTCATGATATTCATTTTTCTAAGTTACTACAGACTAATTAAAAAATAATTATCATTTAGAGAAATGCAAGTCAAATACTAATATATGTATTAGTTCGAAAACAGACCGAGCGGTAACAAGTGACGAACCTGTTATAAACAACTCTTTTTATACTTTATATAAAGTCTTTTGAACCACAATATTATATATTCGACTTTGAAAATATTTCACAATTTATATAAATTCCCAGGACGAATGTTTCTTCTGATTTATAAATATAAGATCTTTAAAAGCACTTGAACCTCGGTGGAAAATTATGTTTTTCAGAAGAGAGAAAGTATACTCAAGAAAATAAGAAACGATTCAGTTTAGTAAATTTATTATTTGTAGAAAACATTTATTTACCACTTATTTACATACATACGGTCGGTACTCTTCTAGTATCTAAGATATCTCTAGTATTTCTGTACATATGTATGTTGTACGTTAAGTGATCTTCAATTTAAAGTTTTACTTGAGTATAGTTTTCCCTTTGCAAAAACTTAGATGACGGAGAGGCTTCAATAAGGTTTACTATTAAGCAGAGTTTAAAACCGACAGTGTACTCCTGTCTTATTTTATTAACTAAACTATTTAGACGAAATAATTACAATATTTAAATAATATTCTGACACAATATCACGATGACTTAGTATAACTGTACTATCCTAATTGTTAAGGATTCTTTCTGTGATTGATTGAAAATTGAAAATTCAATTTAAGTACAAGATGGCTTGAGTGTTAATGTCGTGATCAAAATATGTTAATATAGTAGGCGGATCACGATGTTTATTAAATGCAGTGAACTTATAGAATATTGATCAGTATTTTAATAAGAAAATAAAATAGATGCCACGTCAGCTCCGTCCACATATTGAAGGTCACAGGTTCAAACCCTAGTCGTGACGATTTATTTTTATTCGATATTTTTTTATTTCAATATTAATTATATAACTGATAATAATATGTTGTTGACTGTTGTTAGTTACGTTTGTCCTCATCAATAATACTGTTATAATAATCCAAATATAAAGGATTACTGATCAAACAGCTGGCAGCATATTAAGGAAAGATCTTATATAGTTCTGAGGAAACGAATTAGTTAAAAACCAAATACAAACCTTTTTAAATATTTAATGAGCTTCTAGAAAAAATTAAGAATCTAAACTCATTCAGTGTCTCAATAAACATATTTAGAGGTCACGGTTTACTAAAAGACGCAACAATTATTTAGTTAATATATATTTTGTAACTGCCAGGTATACGACACACTGTGTCATTATGACCCGACCAGTAAAACAAACTCGAAACATATTTATTATTGTTAGTAAATTGTTAATTTCCTAAATTTATTTCGTTCGCAACCATATTGCAACATCTTTCTTTGTCATATAATATACGTAGGTGATTGTAAACAAAGCAGGTAAATGAGTTGAAACATGTTCATTGAATACATTTCATTTGTGAAGGGACTCGAGGTTTTATCAGTTATTTTTCTGTCTTACATGTGACTACTATGAACTGAGGAACTTAGTACTAAGAAGGTAATGGATTTAATGAAATGTTTCTTGAAGAGACATGCTCTGGTCGGAGACTACAGTGTGGAGGCATAGTTGATTCTTTTGTTAGAAAATAGTAATCACACAATTTAAAGTGATTTCTTCATTTGATTCTTCTGAATGAAGGGCGTGTTTCTTAACATATAAAACTCTTTAATACTGTAACTGACACATTATATTTGTTCTGTCATACATGTTAGGGTCGACACGTGCCTCGGCTCCTCTCTAACACGATACAACCCTCCAGAGAAATGAACACACAACAGAATCACATAACAGATTTGATCACTTTAAATCACTTGTTTTCAAACCGTTAAAACAAATATGTGAAATTTTAACCTGCGCTTTAAGAACAATAAATAATATTTTCACATTATAGATATAACCTCAATGTGAATTGTAAGTATATTATATTGCGTCCAGTTTTCAAGACTCTTCCATAGAATTGTTTAAGTAAAATTCACGTATTTTTCATTTGATTCGTATTTTCTTATTCACATTTACATTTTATATTTCTCAAGGTTCATAAAACCTTTTATACATTATTGTTACCATGGTTCATTACTGTCACCACGCTCGGCATGGTTGTGGTAGAACTTACATTTTATATTACGACAAAACTATTCCACTAATATATATTGAATATTATTTATTTTACAGTCTTGTAATTTTTTCTTTTTGTTCAAATGGAGCTAGGTATGTATGTTTAAAGCAGTGTTTCTTTTTTATTTCGCTTCATATTCACGATCTCATATTAAACATAATATTCTAAACTATATATAGACCACTACAAACTGTTCACAGTAATCCGTGGGTACTAAATGAGACTCATTTTATAATATAATACACGAGCAGAATGTTTAGAGACAGTCTTAGACTCGGTGAAATTATGTTGTCTCTTACATTGTAATGTAATATATATATATATATATACGTAGTTTATTAAAAACTTTCGTATTTATACCCATATGGTCTATACTGGTCTATTTTTACGAGTTGCAATTTTATAAATCCCTCAAAATTGAAGGAAAATTACTATATGAGAGTTGTATCATTAAAACTAGTTAATACACGAGTGTTCATTAATAACAACACCGAAGCTTTATTTAATATAACAACAGTTTCCAAAACAATTAAAACTTGTAATGTTTGTTCTCCCGTTTTTTTATTAGAGATGAAAGAACATCACGAGAATTGAAACATTGAAGAGTGTTCCTTTATATGAAGAGGAGTGTGTTATGAACAGAGAGAGGGATACGAAGAATCATTATTATGGTTTTATTTCTTCAATAAATATGAAGAGAAATCCTTTCAATGATAAATAATTCTAATGATAATGTCTTATCAACAAACCTACATTATATAACTGATAATGTTTCATCTGTAGCGTGTGTGTTGTAACTATAAGTCATAGGTCTCATTGTTCACGGTAAGTACATGAGAACTCCTAGCGACCTGTTACAACAATGCTTTCAATCCTACATCTTATGATTCTTCATCCTTTGTTGCTCTTTCCTTTCTCTCGAGTCTATTGTGGATGTGTGATCTATAGCTACAGTGAAGAACACGGAATAAACTCTCTTTAATATTTCTCCTGTATTGTATAACCCAGTAATACATTGATGTATTTATAAATATTTAAGGCAGCTTTTTTTCACGTTTAATTATTTTTGCATAAGCTGTTTTGTAAAGAAAAAAACAACTTTACTAATGCAACAGTTACTGAAAAACGGATAAAGTTAATTATCACTCGTTGTTGCAACATTCAGGTGAAGTTACGTTTTCTATTAAGTTATTTTTGTATTTTAGTGAATAAATATCTTTCATCACTCTGAGCATCATGTGACCCCAACAATATTTCGTATTGTTTTTTTTCTTATAACTTTCAGTAATTTGGATGTGAAGAAGGTTTGGCTGATTACTAAAAACTGTATAATTTTACAAGTTTATGCGATAAAGCTATTTTTATTTAATTTACTATCAAAATAATATAAACAAGATAAATTCTAAAACATGTTTAAGCTTTTTAGAACATCATTACAGTTTTATCTTTTTATTCTGATTCAAACATTGTTCGATATTATTTATAATTTATGAATTTGGTTTTTGGTCACGTTTTAAGTACATTTTAAATTATTTTATAGCTCAATTACTCCGTGACGGCTGAAGTTGTCAACAATGTTCGCTCATTATAATGTTCCTCACATTATGGAGCCCTCATTCCTACCGCTACTTATTTATCACGAGCTCACAGAGGAATGTTTTTATTACTGGACATAAATAGACTTTATATTTCTGTAGATTTTATCAAAGAAATCTTTTTAATATTCTGTTAAACATGTTCCAAGCTATTAAAAGTTGTTTTAATATTTACTGTAGAACTATGTATGTAGCTGCATTAATTAATTAACAGCAGTCCGAGTCGTTTTAACTCATACAAATCAGATCTCTGTGTTGACGTTGCTATCCTAAGCTAATTATTTCATCTCCGTGTCCTCATAACATTAATTTCCCTTGAGTTTTCTTGAGCTACATTCAGTTATTCCTCATTGTTCAATATTAACAACAACCACATCTTTACCTAACATAAAACTTTTTATTGAACTCTGAAGGAGTAGTAGACTCTATTATCTTATTAAAGTTCTATTCTAGTCTGCAGTCTGTATAATTTTTATTTAAATTATTTTATATATGTTTTTTTTAAAATGAACCGTTTTCAACTTCAAGTGTCAAACTTTTACTGTTTATTATTATGTTAAATGCCTGTAAAGTTTTTGTAGTATTTTTTGGTACAACGAACATCTCTCAAATCAGCAATTCAACGCTTTTAATGAATCCATACATTTCTTAACTTTATTCTACTTATAAAGTATAAATGTTAAAAGTCTCGAGTCTTCTATGTCTGAAGAGAATAATTCTTATAAAACATTACACAGCCTGAGTGACATACCTCAGAGTATTTCAACCGGATTGTTCATTTGAAACTTATTGTCATTAATTATAATATTCAGGTTTTTGTCTCGTATTTCGTTTCAGTAATCCACGTAGGTCTCGTTCTATTATTTACAGACCATTTGTTCTCCAAAACGCATTCTATTTATGATTGTTTCATTTGCATTACAAGGTTCATTAAAAAAAAACTGAATTTATTAATCGTGGTCAAAATAAAAAGTAACTGTAGTTTTAATTTTGACTCATTAGTTTATGTTCATGGACGCTTTCCCAAGTGACTCAAATAATCAGACCCGAGTCTGTCTGGGACACAGCATAATTTTATTAAATAATATAAAAAATAATTTTGTACAACTCATATAAGTCGTTGCTTTTGGTGAAAATGTATTTAATATAATTTCGAAATAAAATATATCATTAATTGGCTATTCTGTTGCTGTTGTTGTGTGCTGTGTGTTGTTTTCCGTTAGTATATTTTTAAGTTTTTCCAGTCTTAAGTAAACATAATGATTTATTCAGTACGTAGGTAATATAAGAATACATCGTCATAATGAAAAGCTCAGTACAAAATAGTTTAATAACCAACCATAACCAAAACCGAACTAATGAACTGTTTACATGATAGAAGCCGCGGGTCAAAAGGAAGTTGAATACACTGTATTACTAAATATGTATACACAGTCCTTATTCATATACACATATAAACAACATATACAATATGACATAAATAAATTAAATTCATAATGTAAGTAATAATGCTTGCGTGTAACAAAAGCTGAATTTTCTGACTGAATCAAAAAGTAAAGTAAATATTTCTCCCTGAATAATATAATTACATATTATTCAGGGAGAAATATTTACTTCCCTGTAATATAAAGATGATAATTATTATTTTTATTTCAAAGGTGGCAAACGAACAGACGGGTTACTTGATTGCAGGTAGTCACCGTCGCCCGTGGACCTGTACAACATAAGATATGTTACAGATGCGGCTCCAGCCTTAGTTGTTGAAGAGAGAGAGGAAGGAGTAAGATAAGAAAAACACAACAGGCTCTCTCATTCGTCGGTCTAAGTGCAACCATTAAAAACTACTTCATCTTCTGTGAGAGAGTGGTACTTTCCCGGTCGAGCCAGCCCATATTAGAGCTGTAGTAACTTGACAACAGCTGGGATCTACCTGTAAATTAACCCCGAGGTTGGCAATGAATCTTTGTAAATATTAAGCGAGTTTCATATAATATTCAGAATAACAATATGACTTTATTTAGTTCAGACATTTATTTCGATGTATTCAGTTTGGTTCATGGGATTTTGTATAGATTTTGTTCTTCTCATCAGAACAGCATTACTAATCAGAAGTAGCTTCCCTTACGCACCCACTTACATTAGAATATTTTATTTTTGCAATTCAAGAATAAAAATTACGTTTTATATGAATATTCTTATCAAAATATAAAAGATGTTCGATACTATTGTAAATAAGTACTATATTAAGTAGTTACAAATGAGTCAACGACCAACATAATTCATGTTATAATGTTTCTGTCAGCGTCATACGTAATTAACTGACTGTAGTTCAGTAAAATACTTGGAATAATATTTGAAATACACTTTATATGAAGTAACTGCTTTCTAATAAAATTTTGAAGTAACAATAGAAAAAATAAAAGTTTCCCAGAGGCAATGGATTAATTTATTTAAACTTGTTGTCTTCAATCGCACTACTAACGACTTTATAAGTATTTCAGGACGAATGATATGTCTTTAAGTGTATATGATACGTCATAACTCATACGTTTATCTCTTAGTTCTAACTAGAAGATATAAAGAGGAATAATGTAAAAGATCGTCATATAGTATGATGATCATTAAACTCGCTCACCTTACACAATATTTATTAAATAAACAGAAAGAAGCAAGTCATGAATATTAGTAGAAGTGTTGTTATTGTTAAGAATACTATAATTATTGTGTTAATACGGAAGAGAAGTTAAAACAACATGTTCATGTCAGGATCTGTTAAATACTATTAGATATGCGTTTTGTATTTCTATTATATAAACCTTCAGTGAGTTTTTACTTCAATATGATACAGTTGTTTTTCGACTAATTATTTTCTTTAAAAATCTCGTAAAATAGATTTCATCCATCGTATACACATGAATGTAGACGTGACTTGGCACTCTCGCTCCTCTCAAGAGCGGTATGATGTCAGTCGTTAATGAAATGTTGCCGAGGGATACTTGATGGAGAGGACAAGTAATGTTTCAGAATTGATGAAGCTCTACCACTATGGGAGCTCGTTTCATTCAGAACACTAAATAGAATAATTAATTATCTTTATCGTTATTCTTAGCTTCTATAATATTTTGAAGAATCGCAAGATTACAAATAAGACGCATATAACATACTTTACGGAAGTTAAAACTCACACAAAGACAGCTTCTAATGATGTATATATTAGAACGTAGTTTTTGGAAGAACGTTTCTTAAAATATGTAATATTTTGGATATTGGATTATTTTCATTAAAACTATTTTTTTTTTTATATATGTATTTTGTTAACAAAGTTACATCACCCTGTCTTCAAGACTGTCAGTTACTGTCATCTTAAGTGAGTTTAATTCTCTTAAATCACTTTTTATTTGGAGGTTTCTTTAAAACATAAAAACAAGACTTTTAAAGATCGACAGAAAATATTTTCTTTCACGTTTTGGTTTTTGTTCCGAAAATATTTCATGAAATGCTTTGTAGAATGTTTTAAAATTGCGAAGCTAAATTATTTTCATTAAAATAGTACTGTTCTCTTATGTTCCTAAAATTAATTCAATTTAAAAAATATATTCTTAACATACATTCTTTCCTTAATTTAATGCTTACCTTATTATTATTAATTATCTTATTCACCGTATTAAGAATATTTTGTTAAATGTGACTCCATTGAAAATATTTATAAATAGTTAGTGTTTCGTTAACAAACATTCTCCATATGCACAAACTGTTTTGTTAACCTGAAGTATTGTAATTATTTTTTACATCTCAGACTTACACACGAGTCGTTAAACACCAAGCGTCTCTGTTTATCTGTTTTATGACAGTACGCACCGAAATCTGCTTCAGTAAAAAAGCAACAAATATTGTTCACAATAGCAACCACGAGGATGAAAGGATGAAACGAGGATGTATTCATGTATCCTGCTCATGTAAGTGAAAGTTTTCATCTCTCTTGAATATTACGATTTAATTTCACCCAATAACACTTTTAAGTAACTCAATTGTTACTACATACGTCTTTCTCCACTTGTCGAAAGGAAAACATATTGAATATTGTATTGCTTTGACTAAAGAGCTCTTTGCATGCTTATACGATGTAACATTACTGTCTTTTTTATAACTGTAACTTATCAAATAAATCTCTGAACATTTAACTTTACACACAAACCTCCATACGAACAGACGAACAGACGGTAAGACACGTGTTACTTCTATTGAGTCTAATATGAGTATGTGATGTCAGAAAAGCACTAACAATTATAACTATAAAAGTTCAAACACGATCAGAAATATTTGATTTGAAAAAAAATAGCACTCTGAGAACAATCATTATGAACCAATATAAAAATAATATTACCTTTTTGTTGTTATACAGTGCATATAAAGAATATTTGTATTGACATAAATAATTCATAAAATCATTAATCTCAAAAAAATAAATAACTGACTCAAAAATCCGACTTTAATATTAAAGTTAGAAACCAGAACTTTATGATATTCCTTCAAGTGGCGATTAATGCTGAAATAATAATAGTAAGGCTCTGTTCTTTTAATTGGAAAATAATTAATCAATTTAAGAGATACAGCCCCGTTCTTTTTTGAACCAAAATCAATTTATACCATTTAATACATGTAGAAGCTTTCCAGTTAATACTCTTAATATTATTGGATTTTCAAAGTGATTACGAATGGTTGTGTGTATACAGTCGTTTATATAAAACACTTTGATGGAGTGATCACTGGGGACTACATGTTATGATAGTTACACTCTTATTATATAACGTCTAGTGATGCTCGTACCGCTCCATACAATAAGTATTGTCTGTTTATCATGACTGGCAGCACATGCCTCTATAGATTAACCTCACCTCGCACAGTAGCAGTGGATGGATCATATATGTATATGTAATTTGTTTTATCTTACAACCTGAATCAAATAATTTAAGTTCAACAGGATATAGACGCTGAGAACCACCACCAACTGTGATGGTCCTTGTACTGACAAATCGTCCTGATATTTATGATTTACTGATAAATATATCTTTAGGAAAAGTAGACTACAGCTTGCTACCGACCCTGAGACATACTGTTGTACAAAAAAATTAATAAATTAAAATTGTTATACCTACAGTGTTTATTATTGTACTTTTAATTAAATAACCATAATTATTATTATTTTCTAACCAAACCAGATAAAGCGAGTTAAATTTTTTTTGCAGATGTAATTGTGTTACTCTGTTTCTTCTATATTAATAAAGAGGAAAGATTTGTTTGTTTATTTGTTATGAATAGGCCCCGAAACTACTGAACCGATTTCAAAAATTCTTTCACCTTTAGAAAGCTACATTATTCCCGAGTAATATAAGCTATATTATATTTAAATAGAAATTAGAGATCCTTACTAAAACTCCAATAATGTAACCCAAGGCGTAAAAAAATGATCTGAAAAATTCCTTACGTCGCGTGCGCTGCGAAAACTATTGATGATAGAACCAAATCATTTACTACGACTTTGCAGAACTCATTATCATCTACAAAAAGTGTCGCGACAGCATATGTCTAAATATTATAGTTATGTCACAGTAAGCGTTTATTATTCTAAAAATTTAATTTATATGCCGCCGCTTGAAAAGGCTCTTTATTTGTAACTTGGTATTAATCCTTATCAAAATAAATTACTTTATGTTCAAGACGGCTTGAATACCTTTTCATAACTATTTGAATTATTCAATTCGGTCATTTCATTCGGAAAATATCACGAGTTTAAAAATGCAAGTATTAGAAAAAAGTCGCGTGGTTGACGCTCATCGCGCTCAGCTAGCCAGCATGCGATGTAGGCTCTATGTAAGCGTCACTGGGGTACGGGGGGGAGTCAATCACAACTAATATTATAAATGCGAAAGTAACTCTGTCTGTCTGTCTGTCACGCTTTCCCGCTTAAACCTTTCAAACGATTTTGATGAAATTTGGCACAGACAATCTTTAGACCCTGAGAAAAAACATAGGCTACCCTTTATTGCGAAAAAGGGGATGAAGAGGTTAAAGTTTGTATGGGATTTCTTAATTTTAAAAGATAAAATCATGAAACTTTATATTAAGGCATTAGATAAGATATATTTAAACATTTGTTCTAGCGTTTTTGAAAATTCGACCAGTGAGGGGGTGAAATAAGGGTTGAAAGTTTGTATGGAATTTCTTAATTTTAAAAGATATAACCATGAAAATTTTTATTTATGCACTTGATAAGATATATTTTAACATTTGTTCTAGCGTTTTTGAAATTTAAAATCGTTTCTTATTTTTACCACCGTGGGGGTGAAATTCTACACACGGAATTCCCGAAATTCGAATAGAACGGAACAGGAACTACGAAGCTAAACTTTTTGTATACAAAATTTAAACCACTGAGCCTAGGAACATTAATTTAGAAGTTTTAGGTGTATCAAGTTAAAAAAATTGGCTTTTGAAGTTAAAGTTCCTTTAAACGAATAGGTAATCTGGATCGCCACCGCTGCCGTCGGTCGTCGTCGCCGCACAGTGGGAAAGACCCATACAAGGCCCCATACATGAAAGTCGTTGTTATGGAGTAAAACTAATTAATTAATTTAGTCTTATAAATAAGCTTTCTTTTCTATATGTTTTTTTAATTATTTTTTCAAACCATAATATATATTAAAAGGCATCAAAGTTAACTCATGTTCAATGGTGTTACTTTGGCCCAGTACATTACTTCAATTCAACGCCACATTACCTGAAAGTATTACTAATATTATAAATGCGAAAGTAACTCTGTCTGTCTGTCTGTCTCTTACGCTGTCACGCCTAAACCACTGAACTGATTTTAATGAAATTTGGTACAAAGATAGAGTTGACCTTGAGAAAGAACATAGAATAGTTTTTATCGCAGACTTTTGAAAAGGTTCTCTTGGAAACGCGATATAACCGAACTCCACGCGGGCGAAGCCGCGGGCGGAAAGCTAGTAGTACATATATTCGTATATGTTTCTCGGCGCAACAATATTTAAAACTCTTATAAGGGGTAGTTGTTTCATAAGTATTTTACTTTAGAGGGTAGATGTGACATAAACAAATCACTAACGTCATTGTGTCAGTGATTTGTTTATGAAAATTATTTATTATAGAAATCAGGAGGAAGATTATCTAATTACAAGTGCGAGTTAAAGTTTGAAATAAAGTAGTGACAGTGTTTGTGAGTGTATTAATATATACATAGTTAAATCAAAATGAAAGATGGATAAGCTGAATGTTTTAAACAGTGATTTCACACTTCTGAAAAATCAGATATGACAAGGTTCTTCAACATATTTATATTATATATTTAAATAACTGATAACTTTCTATCGTATGAGAGCTGAATATATAAGTCGAGTCATTAGTTTATCTAGATCGGCTCCGTACCAACTTCTCAGATATCCGACACACTCTGACCGCTCATGGGGATGATACACGTCTCATTGTCGCTGCTGTATTGTCTATTTTATCAAAAGTCTATTTTGTCTTGAGCTATAAACATAATTAATTAATTTTAGTAACGTCAATTAAATTTTGTGATCACAATGAATATCAATAAAAAGAGTACCTTTAAACCTATATACCTGTATAACGCACACAGTCTCGTGTGTAAATTGACTGAATGGATTTAAACTCGGGCTTAACTTTGTTGAACGTTTATTTTAAATAGATTTTGTAAATGAACATGGAGTGTAAAGTAAAGTTAATATAATATTATATAAAAAAAGGTTTTGACTGTTTCTTATTAAACACACATGTGATCTTCTGCCTATTCTCTCTTAACACTGATGCTGGTATAACAATGTATGTCTTCAGGAAGGCAGTAAGTTGTCATCATCTGACCCTCGTCCTGCACCACTCACCTGCTGCTCCTCGAGAACAGACTACGACCTCCCCACAACAGACGGCGCCCTCCATCCAACTGAGAGGATAGTATGTAGTACGGGTATGTAGTCTGTCTAGTTGATCTCGACATGTGTAAAACGTTTCATATACCTAAAAACCATATTAAAACATTTACATAGTAATCTTACGATACTATACCTAAAAAATCATATCTCAATTTGTGCTAATACTTGAAATGTTTTAATACCAATAACATAATTGCTTCGTGATCGGAGAAGCACAACTCAGTCTTAATAGTGGTTCTTGAAGGCCACACCTCATTGGTTTTCAAACTGAGCTCTACGACCATCTGTGAAATGTTAAATCTGTAAAATATTATATGATTAAAGAAATGATATGTCACTAGAGAGAAAAGTTCAACATTACATATTCCTACTTCAATACAACTTCTCAGTTGTATTTTCACTGTTATACTCTCTGTCTTTGTTCTGTCACCATCGATACAGTGAGCTTTACAGATATGTCTGGTGAGTCCCAACATCCAAGGCGCTGCTGTGTTAGCCGTATCTCTAACGGCTCTTCTCCAATGTTCTGAAGTTTCACCGTTTTGCGAACTCTAATTGGAAATTAAAAACATCATTCAGTCTTGTTGTTACATACGAGTACTCCTATATACTATGTTAGTATATAGGAGTACTCGTATGTTATACGATTATTATTTCCAAGCTAGATTTATGTTATATTTGATATTTTATGCTCGCCTCATAACATCACTGGCGGTCAGTTCCAGGGCAACCAATGTCACTCGTATCATGGACTGAGTGATTCTGAGGTCGGAGTGTCGTTCAGCTTCACGCAGCGCCACGCACTGGACGGGTGGCGGAGGGCGGTACCACGCGACACTACATACAAATGAAACAAGACACAACATCAAGGTATCTGTAATTGTTTATTATAGCCTGTATTTAACTCGTAAGTGAACTTTTAGTAAAAAAAGCGTTCTACAAGATAACATCTCTACAAATCATTCTTTGGTTGTATCTACACACTACTGCTGCGCATTATACGTACTAAGATTAGTCTATGATAGTATTGCTCGCGGGAAAATATTATATCAACAATATTCTCACCCGCACTCGTTGACTGGTAAACTTCGAAGCATTAAAGTTTAATAAGGCGCCACTGCTTGACGTGGAATCGACCGTATTGTTAATGAGGCACTCTCTCCCTCTTTTATCGACAACTGCAGAGGCTCGACCTGCGTGAACATTATTTTCAAACATATTTTTTCTCCTGTGATAATGTTTTATATAGACATCGCTAAGGTCAGTGAAAACATGTAAACCTGATAAAACGATTCATCTTGTATTCCAAAGTCGGCTGCCAGATATAACTCCACACCTGTGTCCATCTCTTCCTCGTACACACTTTGTTCCGAAACCTCTTCGTCTATGAAACTTCTAGCTATTATTAAACGAGAACTATAAGCCGGTGTTTATTAAACTACTTACATAAATATTCATAAAAATCAAACTCACAAGTGAGGGACACGGACAGACACGAGGTAATACATCACAAAGACGCAGGTACAGACGGAATGGCAACTCTTGTTGTTTAAACTCTGAAATTTTCATTATGATATGAATGTTTTAATATGAATGATTGTGTTATTATTAGTTCATAAAAATATTTAATAATTATATGTATAGATTATTTGGTTCCCGGCAACATACGTGCCGATGATATTAATTATATTTTCCTCAGAAGGCGTAAATATTGTGCGGTTTCATAATTGTCAATGAATTCACTAAAAGTTGGAATACAACAGCTTATTTCTTTCAGATAAATTTAATATGTACGTTGGCTCTGTTCTATCAAAGTATAATTATAATTCCCGTAAATTTCAGACATGTATATTTACATATACATTTTAATAAATGTAAGAAAAATAACATAACAGAATTATATTTAGGATTCTATAAATTAACAGAAATGTTGATAAAAAACTTATGTTATAAATTTACCGTTAAATATTTACACCATTATTGGTGCATTTTCCGTTTTCGTAGAAACGCATTGACCGCCTAACTACAATCGCGGCTCGTATGAGGTATACTTTGTATTGCGCCTACCGAGACACATACAATTAAATTTATTTGATTTTGTCCTCAGTCCATCCGTCAGCTCACAGTATTTATCCATTGATATCCATTCATGCATTCCGTAGTACTTGACAATGTTTGTGGTTTCGTGAGCGAATTGAAGGCTTAAATGGATCCCGTGTATTGATTATTAAACTTGAACCGATAACCCCATTTCTACTCGTTACTTATTAGTTTATGTACTAAGATATTAAATACAATATTAAATATGATTTTAGACAACAGCCTTTAAAATAGTTCTACATTGTAATTTAGTTGCTAGTGCGTTAACGTAAAAATACAATTTCTATAACAAGTTTTATCATTTTCTTTAACAATATATGGATACACAGTCAAGTCGGCGCGTGAGGTATTTGTTATCTTTACGAGCCGCTCGAGTGAGAGACCCTGGAATTAATTAAAATACCGAGTTATTATACAAGGGTTTAACAACATATTCACGGTCTTATAAAAGGACGAAAAACGACACAGATGGAATATATTTTATACACACTAAAGATACCCTTTTTTATAACTTTACCGTTGTTAGCAAAATACAATAGAAGAAATATTTTAATCTACCTAATGATTTATATCTTTTCCTTGTGAAAAAATATCAAAGGATAAATATCTTGTAATTTATATATTTATTTTTAACTAAAGTTTAAACAAATTTAAATAACATATTTCGATTGTTACATTTCGTATATTTGTAGTTGTTCATATATTTATTATCATTTACAGGATATCATAACCTTACCACAGCACCGGCCACTGAGAGTCTCGTGTCCACAAAGCGAAGCTCAGTGGTGAGCCGACCGCCTCCACCCACACGTCTATGACCAGCGGCTCCAGCTCCTCGACCTGTGAATGAAAGAAATGTTGATTGGAAACTTAGAACGAGGTCACTGAAACCGTATAGGGGACCTCGCATAGTATAACAAACAAATAGGTTTGACCTGTACTAAGACGTTGTGCATGTTGTCTGAGAATTCCCTCAACAAAACATTCTGTTTTTTTTATTATTGATTAATAATAATATACATTTTTTAAGTTTACGAGGAAGCGAATATTTACGAGTTCATAGCACTTTATTCGGCACTGCTACATGCTATCACGATAACATAGTGTTATGTGGAACCTTATCTTGAAACGGGAACAGAGGTACTTTTAAAATGGTATTGTAAATGTATTATTTTTTAAATTATTAAATTATAAAAGTTATAATTACAGTACTATAAACTTAAATACGGAAATCTGTCAACAGAAATACGAATACACAAAAGTTATGACATACAAAACTTTATTTTTCATGTGTAATAAGTTTTATAGTTTGGAATAAACAGTATAGTAAAGGCATCACTTATTATAAATGTATTAGAAGGGTTTGCAAATATTCATCCAAATAAGAAAGTGTAATAAAAAAAAATACAACAAAATGGAGAAAAAGATTTCTTCTTACTTTAAAATCTTAGAGACCGCTAGTTATATTATATATGAGCGTTCAAAAAGAAATAAAAAAGTGTTTCTTTGTAGATGCAGAGGCTTCAATTCTTACTACGATCCATGAAGTGGAAAAATATAGACAAAACTGAGATTTGGAATGAACAAGGACAACCGGCTCTTTCACTCATCGAACGAAACACACCCATTAAAGGCTACTTCACGCCGGTCTTCTGTGAGAGGGTGGTACTTCCCCGGTCGAGTCAGCCAATGTTCGAGCTGTAGTTACATGACTACAAGTAGGCTCACGACTTACAGGTAGAGGAAGGTAGAAGGTTCTTATCATAGAAGTGTGTGTTTTTAAATAAAGACAATGCCCTGCCCTGCCTTAACAACAGCATTTCATTTACATATCTTTGTCGATTTACATTGGATGATATTAAAACTAAAGGATAATGCAATTTTGAAAGCGGTCTTATCAATGTTTTAATGATTTGATTGTTGATATTAATTATGTATTTAACTTTAAGTAACAATTTATAATTTATATCAAAACTTTGAACGCGCACGTCCATACACTAAATTATTGACTTACAGTAATGTAGATATTATCTTGATGTTGCGGACAATAAAATATTTGTGTTTTTACGACTAATAGATAGATAATTTGTTCATAGGTAAAGCGATACAATTCGAATCTTACGTACATTGTATGTATATATGTATGTCAGTTCAACATTCTGATTGTCGTAACAATGTATACTTCCTAAAAATTTCAAATACTCTGGTCTAAATATTTACTCTCGTAAACAAAGAAGTAATACCTTGATTATATTATATGTATTATTCATATGTAGGATAACTTTATTATTAATTCATTATTTAATTTAAACAATGCATTATTTCTCTTTAGTAGTTCAGTTCGTTATTGAAGAATAATGTTTCGAGGAGCATTCGGTATAATTCTGTATTTGGCTCGTATGGCAGGTGTTTGTCCATCATACCTCGAGGGAACTAAGTATCGCTTGTCATTACCAAGGATATTTTGTGCGATACTTTTTGCTATTACTGTTGGTAAGTTTCTTTTTCTTTAATATTCAATCAAATTACTTAAATGATTTAAAAATTATCTTTATTTTTATGGATTTTCTTGTGATATTTATATTTTAGATTTTATATTTTTTTCTTTCTTAAACCAGATTTTTTTTTGAAGTCTCGATAATGGTAAAGATTAATATTAGGTATCTGTCAAGTCAAATACTATAAACTATATCATAATTTTATTTTCTTTCATATTCCATCTCTAGTCTTTCTCGCTACAGTTACAAGAAAATACTTTAATCAAAAAAGTGGACCATCAGAATCAGTGATTCATTTTCTTCGTGAATTAGTTGGTTTAATAACTGTTATTGCATTATTGATCGTTGTGTTAACTTCACCTCAGAGAACAATGCGGTTCATACGGATCCTCAAGGAACTTGATGAGGTAAATATTTAATGCATATTAAATTTAGAGTAGATGGTAGTATAAAAATGCAAAAAGCAGCCATTAAAGACCACTTCTCGCCTATTTTCTGTGATAGGGTACTTCCCAGGTCGAGCCAGCTCATGTTCGAGCTGCAGTAACTTAACCACAACGAAGCTCTACCATCTTAAAAATTGTGAACATGTATGAAAATCCATACATCCAGATTTTTGTTTATGATTCACACAAAACTACTTTAGTTATTTAAATGAAAACTTATACTTGAAAATTGTATAGTTTCAAAAGAAACCCTTTTAGTTTCTTTGGGCTTACGGCAAAACAAGCGTATTTTAATATGAAAGCATGTGACAGGCTATGGACTGGTTTCCGTATCTATTGTTGATGCATTTGATTCATTTAAAAATTTTCACGTACAGAGTTAAGGGTAAAAGCTAGTAATGTATTAAAGTAATCAAACAAATTGGGAGAAAAGAGATTTATTTTTCATCTAATATTAAAGTGAAGGGTGTCTATCTAACTAAACCAGATTTTTTCTTTCAGATTGACAAAGAACTATTAACAAATACCAATCAGAAAAGTAATAGTGAAAGAAAACTAACTACGGTCATCTTACTATTCTTTGTCGTAATCTTACTAATGCGCAGTAGCGGTTTATTCTACTACCTCCTTAACGACAGCACACCACATTTTACGATAGTTCTTTTATTTTTAAATAATATTATTTATTCAGTTCTTGTGTTAAAAGTGATAGTTATCAATAATAGTAGTTAATGCAGATACTAGATATTTCAAGTTTTCAGCAGATTATCTTTTTCTATTAATACCTATAGTTATTTTATGAGCATATTGTGTACAGGTACATAACTTCTTCTTATTTTCTTGTAGTAATCCTGGTGATTTATGTTATATCTATTTGAGTTGCTCTATATATGATAAATTTATTGGAAATACTTGTATCTTTAATAGGTCGGAGAACGAAGTTAAGTTTAAAAATCCTCAACAATAGTCTTCAACATATGTATGAAGTTACTTCACGGAACGGTAAGATTTCAATCAGCTTTTACTTTAAACTATTTTAAATCATAAGTTTTGGACTGGATACTGGATAGGTACTATAAATACTGTAAAGTGCTCACCAACAAACATATAATCAATTTTCGTTGTTTTCACGCGCATTGGTTCATCCTCAGTGTTAATTGTATAACTGACCGAGGAAGGTTTCAAAGTTTCGGTCTACACTTTTATTATTAAGATAGTAATAATAGTGTTTTTACTATTTATCTTGAAAGGTTTCAGTGACGTTATCTTACACCGTGCATATCTTATAAGCATTAAACAATAAGCGACTCAATATACAAATGATTCATTAACGATTACAAACACTAGTCTGTATTAATATTATATTTTATTGATTCAAAAAGTGATAAACTAGAAAATGTCAAATCGTGATGTGTTGTTGCCCTTGAATATGTTATCAAAATCATCATCAATACATGTTATAAAACAAAGTCCCCCTCCGCGTCTGTCTGTCTGCCTGTTCGCAATAAACAGAAAAACTACTACACCAATTACCTAGCGGTTTTCACCAGTCGATAGCGTTATTTTCGAGAAAGGTTTTAATATATAATTTATTAAGGTTTTGTAGTGGTTTGTGTGTACATTAACGATATTTGTTGAAGATGTCGGGAAAAAATGAGCCGTTCGGGATCTTTTAACGAAAACGCTGCTAAAACCCTTTGAGATATAACAAAACAATGTATAGTGGGATTGGATATATACTATAGGTCTACAGAGAAGTACAATAGTATATGTTTATCTCTTGAGGATAACATACTATATCTATTTTACAAATTTTGAAAATTGCCATTCATGAAGCGATTATAGGAAAGCTATTTTCATAATTATAGTATTAAGTCTTATCAAAATAAATTACTTTGTGTTTAAGCCTCTATAGTATTTATTAATTTATTTTTGTATTATTTAATTCAGACGTAACATTTGAAAGTTATCATAAGTTTAATAATTCTCAAAATTGAATCCACGCGATAGCTCACTTTTCACATGATCACGTCATTAATTTTGTATACAAAATATTTGTAATTTTATTATATTAAAAAACTCTTATTAACATAATAAATATAAGGTTTTTCTTAGTTCAAACTTATTTTATGTTTAACGAAGAAAGATGATGTAATTTTTGTTTGTCTTCATTTAATTGACAAAGAAAGTACTGAAGGCATTATACGCAACATAGGCTGTTTTATATTTTTTGTAAAGTACCCCTGTAAAGCTGGGGTGGGTGTCTTGTGAATAATAAATAAGTGAATGAATTGTAGCATATAGCACAAACGATGGTATCGGTAAGGTCGATGTATAGTTCTATTGTAATTTTGGCATGAGTTTTAAAATAAATTTAAATTAAACATAAGTGTATTGCATATAAAGGGCTTGAAGAATTTTTAAATGTAACTATATTACAAATGGTAAATTTATAGATTACAAAATTGCTAAACTATTTTTTTTCAGAAACTGGACCGTTATGTGAAAAACAAAAGTCATTTGTAACAATGAAGAAGACGAATAAAATAATGACAATAACGGAAACATCGAATCAAAACAATAGTGGAGGTGTTGGCGCCTACGTGTGGACCTGCACTACATTTATTTTGTATGACATTTTGTCTATATAAACTACGATATTCTACATAAATTTGTAATTTCTTATCTTAGTAACATCTGTATTTCAGATAAAGGTATTTAGCAAAACCAAAGAAGTTTTCTTTAACCTGTCTAAATGCCGAACACAAAAAGTGGCGACCGTGACAGGACAGCTAAGCAAGAAATATTTCAATCCAACGGAATCGCGTTTGAAGCCATCGCCGATTCGCAACAGCATCGCAGCACAGGCTTAACGCTCAAGCACCACTAAGAAGATTTGCAAGCACCATCCGGCACCTATCACCTAACTATCAACGCTGCCGAAGCAGGGCCAAATCAGATTAGTGTCTACCTTTTCAACAAAATCTCCGTTCATCCATCTATCAATCATCCATTCATCATCATCATCCATCCATCATCATCACCATTATCATACCACACTATTTTTATAACTATCCACCAAGTGTACAAGCTCATATCCCGTAAAATCAAAATTGTATTGCAACCATTACAATTCAAATTTGGCAAGTCATCGTAACATAAATCAACTTAACTATAACTTCAATTGCATCACTATTGCTACAAAACCAACGCTAACGTTATATTCCAACGTCTTAAAAGCACTTTTTTATCCATTATTTTAAACGAATTTCAATTTATTTCCTGATACTTCAGTAAATTTCACTGCCACAATTCGCAACCTAATCTTAAACCACTTCATAGTTCATACGCATCTCATTTTATCATTCATTTAAGGCAAATATTTAAACCACATATTGCCGACGTTTTCAGCGTACGGGAGTGTTGGCCGTGCGGGTTGATGCCACGCTGAGAACTGGCGAGCGGTCAGTCTCTGTAGGTGGCCGAGGCAATTAGCTTATCGCTAAACAAAGGAGGAGCGTATGTAAAAAACTTTATTACCCACTCGAGAGAAGTGTTTGTGGCGTTTGAATAGATCAGCTGTGCCGGTCATTGATTCTTATTAGTACTTACATTTGTTTCTTTTGTTCGCATTATAATGTCTACTTTAAAAGAATTAATTTTAAAACGCAGTAAGTAGTATAAAATGACGCGTCACTAAGTTTAAAAACTATATACAAAAAATTAAATAATTTATCAAGTTCCGGCGCGATTCAATTAAACGAAATAAAGATCAAATTAAATAAGTTAGAATGTTTATGGAGCGTGTTATGTTTCTGACAAATTCTCTATGCAATATATTTAAACAAGCAGATTATTTAGTAATTGTTTTTTTATCTTAACTAGTGGCTTAGCAGAACAATTATTATCTATAGTAGTGGCTCAAGAGCGACCAGATTTGTAAGAATTAAAAGGTCAACTCATCGTGTCTCGAGCTCAGCTAGCAACACAATTAGCGGATATTAAATTTATATAAAATGAAATCATAGGTCTAATGCAATGTATTGTAATTTTTAATGATAACCAGAGTGCACACAAGTTGTTATATAATAATGTATTTCACAATAGAACAAAGCACATAGACATAAGGTTCCACTTTGGTAGAGAATGTATTAAAAATAATATAATTAAAATTGAGTATCTTCAGACAGATCTAATGCCAGCTGACATACTCACAAAGTCTTTAAATTCTGTAAAACATAAATTTCTAGAATTGTTGGGAGTTCGACAAAAGTAAAAATTGTTATTTCATTTTGATATAGTGGGGGTATTGATTGTATATCAAAATGTGTACTAGTGTAGTTTATGTTAACTGTATCTGTGAATGCAACTATGCAATTGTCTATGAAATGAATACAAGTCAGTCTGTCATTTCCAACGCACTCGGTTGTTTCATTTAAGACAATCTGATATTTTGTATGGCCTGTCTAACAGCGAAGGATCTCCAGTAGAGGATTTGCCTCTTATATTAACTTTGGAGGCTATTAAAATCAAGAGTGCTGAAATTTTGGTATTTATATGAATATTTTGTCAAATTAGTTTAAATTTCCGTTCAATTACTGTGTCAAAATACAGATTTAATATATGCAGATTTTAAACAAAGTTTACTCGTAGATCAGATGATTTTCTTTGTTCATGAGAACCAAAAAGACACCTTGAAATTACGAATGGGTCTGGAAACGTATACGTAACGGGCTTTACTATTTAAGAATAAATTTTATTTTATTAATTAATTAATTAAAGTTTTTTTTTTACATAGAATATATCTGGATATTCCAGACTTCCGTATCCAAAAAGACTAGATTCCCAATTAGATGCATTTCAGAAGCTACTTGTCCTGTAGTGCTTACGACCTGACAAATTGATTCCTGTTCTTCAGGTATATTTTATTATAATAATGTTCTTTCGTTTTCATAACCGTGAAAATGAAGTTCAAATAGTACTGTATATATGGCATACAGCTATAAATTAAACCTGAAATTTATTTTCTTTCTTCCTTCGTCCAGGACGACGTAGTAGCAGGTCTTGGGGCCCGTTTCGTTGAAACGCAGCCAGCAGATCTTGCAGCTCTCTACGCTGAGTCTGATCCACTCGCTTCTATAATTTTCGTGCTCTCCACCGGTACTTGCCCAGCTGCTGGTAAATATTACTTTTTGTCTGCCTACTTGAAGCCTACTTGGTAGATGTTAAATTGTTTGAAAAATATAACTTTTCTTTATAGTGTTACAGTAATTCTATGCAAAATCAAAACTAACTATGTATAACTTTTACAAAGTAGGGGAGCGGGGGGCACGTTGTTACAATTTTTAGATAATTGTTAATATCACAAAAGCTATCAAATAATGTATACATTTGATTGCTTTTACCATTAGTGTGACTATTCAGCTAGTAGACAAGAATTGGAAAAATATTAAAATTTACGTAATTTTTCTCAAAATAGAGAATTAATGAAATAAGTCGATTGCAACAACTTACCCCTGACTTGGGGCTAGTTGTTACAGCTTCGGGGCACGATGTTACAGTAGGTAAATAAACAAAATGAACAATAATAAATCATTTATTTTTTATTATTTCAAAACGTTATGAATAAAAAAAACTATTTTGATCAGTCTTATAACATTTAGGAGCAATTATAATATCTATATCGTAATTTTCCAACTTTTTAACAGTAATAATCACATAACTTTGGCAGGAACTCTCTTAAATCTTATATAAAACACTTTTTCATTACTGAATTAGAAAACTTCGTCAGTAAATACCAACATGTAATAAATTATTTATACTTTTTTAACGTGGCACTTCAGTCAAACTAAAATCTAACATTTTCAAGACACTTATATTGCAATAAAATTTATAGTTACGTATACAATACTGAATAAACAGTTTTTTTTGGTCTTGGCCAGTTTTTCTTCATATTCTTTTTGTAACGAGTCTTTTTCAGGTGTGTCGGTTAATACATCGGACTTACGTTTACGACGTTTATGGATGGATTGTTTTCGAGCCTCTGCCTTGGGAAAGGACCTTATCTTTGAAGGCGAAAAATTTTCAAATGTACTTTGTATACCAGATGGACCTGGTATCGCTAATTCAAATTTATTTTTAAAACTTGACGAATCTGCATTTTAAAGTACAGCACATCGTCTAATTTTTAAGTACAGCGTAGTAATTTCTAAATGATAGTCAATGAGATGAACGGTAATACAAGATCTGAGGCAAGTTGTAACATGTAACAACCTACCCCGAAAAACTGTAACAACCTGCCCCATGGTGTGTTTTTTAATTAAAATTAAAGCCGCCAGTAATGGATATCAATAGCAGAATAAAACGCTATTACAAATTAAAACTAGATACATTATGAACGTTCGAGATGAAAAGAATTTAGAGAATAACAAATGTAGACAGCAGGAATCAAAAATTTCGTAACAGATTTTGTTACGTACTTGATTGAAATCGAGACACGTGTATATAACCTAACAGTTAGCCGCTTCCCGGGTCCCTGATTGTTTTTTTGCAACGCACGATGTTATAAGAAAACAAATGAGTCCACTTACGTCTACCAAAGAGTTGAAAATCCCAGTAAAAAATGCGTGTAACTTCTTACCCCTGTAACAACGTGCCCCCCGCTCCCCTACTTAATTGTTATAAGTCCTTATATATATCATCAATTGTTTACATAGTGGATCGTTCACTGTGGTTTGATTTTGTTTACATGATTATTTATCGACTAATTGAGTGTAACGTGTTTCAGATCTGTTGAAATTTGCCGACAAAATGAAGATGGACAAAAGATTTGAAAGTATTTCATTAGGACAAGGTCAAGGGCCTCTAACCGAAGCTATGATGAAAGTTGGCTGTGATTTTGGTAACTGAGTATTTTTTCAGGTAAAGTTTTACATTTCCTTTCAATCGTAAAGTATATTCGTTTTTTTTTAAATTATTCGAATAGAACTTATAGCAAGGCTTAAGTGTTTTTCATAATGAATCTAAAACAATTTTAAGAAAATGCTATATCACAATTCAAAGAAATTAATTTAAGATTAACTCTTAAAGATTCCAAATATGTATGATATATCCGTTTTATGTACATATATTAATAAAAATGTGATAATAATTTTGTCTAGGCTAAATGGCTGTATTTTTATTCAGTAGACAGCAAAATCTATTTTAATGAAATTTATTGCCTTAGATGTTAACTCGAACTTATATATGTGTAGATACCTTTTTATTGTGACTTCTGACCTCACGATATATATATATATATATATATATATATTTAAATGTAAATTTCAGAATTGCCATTTGTCTCCATCATGGATGCCAGTCTTGGAGTTAAACGTGGAGCAAATAGTCCCAGAAATAGTTCATAAGGACTTTCGGCTGTGACTCACATCAACACCTTCACCCTTCTTTCCTGTGGCGTTATTACAGAATGGTATTTATAAATATTATTCGTACGTAAAGTTAATTATAACCATACGATACACAAGTATTTAAACTATACCTTATTTACTTAATGTTGTAAATACAAATAAAACGTTAAATATAATTCTAATTATAATAATTATAATTATCATATTTAATTATAAGTCAAGGTTTTAAAAATATATATGAATTTTTCAGGATATAAAATGACAGTGGAACCACCTAGAGGAATTAAAGCGAACTTATTAAAAGCATATATGAATCAAGTCCCTGATTTTCTTGAATAATTGAATTCATCAGACAGCAAAGTTTCTAATTTTAAGGTTCTCAGTATTATTTATATTAAGAAAAACAAGTATAAAATGTTTCTGTTTATTAAATTTGTTATATGATTTCGAAACAAAGACACGCCTTTTTCTCAGTTGACTTTATGAAGAAGCTATTTTATTTAATTTCTTCAGGTTTTATGACTGTTGAATTATTAGTAACAAAACTTTTGTAATTTTCAGTGGCTCCTATTTTCACTATGCCTATTCCGTGGTGTAGTTCTAGAAAGACGGAAGTTTGTGCCTCTTGGTTTTAATATACCATACGAATTCACAGACGGTGATCTTCCTTTTTGTATTTCTCAACTTCACATGTTTTTGACTGAATAACATGAAGTTCCATTGCGGGTTTGTTAATTAATTTTACGGTAAATTAATACCTTTAATTTGAAAAAGACTGCTTTTTATTAACTAGTTAACATGGAAGAACCTATGGGTTTGTTATAATTAGTAGGAGATTAGTATGTAACTGCTATTGTTTGTATTCTTGGGTCGTATGATATTCTGGACGAACAATACGACTGACGTTGAGGTTCGTTATTAAGTCTCTAATTCCAACAGGGTTCATGAAAGCAATAACTTGGAATGCTTGCATTATGGACAAGATTTAATTGGAATTCAGATGTTAACGTATACAGCGGGTCATATTAACTATGGTGGACGAGTCACTGATGATTGGGACCGTCGGTGTCTGTTGTGTTTGTTGGCTGATTACTACACTACTGCTGTACTCAATGATAGATGCATATTCGTTGAGAGTGGCGCCTATAAACTAGTATACAAATTCCTCATGTTGTATTATGATTCCGAAGGTATATTTTTAGTAAAACTAGGAGATTGCACTGTTAATATCATTCAATTCAGACACCAAATATTTCTTTCATACTTCGAGATCGTAATATTGTGTAATCCGTTTGAAGTTATAATTATTGTTTTATCAGCAACAATCTTCATCCACGATTGATGACTACACTCGTTATATACGCACCTTACCACTTATTAATTTACAAAGAGGTCATTACTAATTTTCGTTTTTCACCAGCGGCTTGGGTAAAAGATTTATATTTCCGAGTACAATTTATGCAGCCGTGGGCTGATGGTGGTGTTCCTAAGGTGTTTTGGATTTCTGGGTTCTACATCCCCCAGGCATTCCTTACTGGTGCATTACAAAACTATGCTAGATAACATGTCGTTGTAATTGATACCGTCGCTTGCGCTTTTGAGATAAGTCTAAGATAACACCCCAACGGTAGAATTCAAATTTAAAAAATATCTAGGTATTTTGAACACACAAATTTCCACTATTTAGTTGTTTAAGTATCAGTAGTGATTAGTAGTCGAAAATAAGATAGAAAAGTGAGTATAGGACTCACGAATAATTCTATAAGTAATTATATCGTCAGGTCTCAAAACTCTAGCATACCAGCGAAGCTGGTCAGTCTACGAAATGTAATCTTTATTTTATTAAAAATAAAAAATAAATGAAAATAGACGTTTATTTAAATGAACAGTTTAGAACAATGGTTACCAGAACAGATGTGAAAGGAATATATGCACATATTTTATATTAACTAAGTTATATCTCCAGGTTCTTAACGCTCCGCCAGCGAAGAAACCAGATGATGGTTGCTGTGTCCGAGGCCTATTTTTAGAAGGTGCTAGATTTAATACTGGTGATATGACATTAGAAGAAAGCAGACCAAAGGAACTACATACCGGTTGGTATTTCAAAACTTCACTACTTTATCAGTATTTCATATTAATGAGGTGATAAAAACTAAAATATTTAAAATATTCAATTCCAGAATTGGCAATCATATATATGAAACCGGAACAAAATCATCGTCTAGCGCAAGGTTTATACGAATATCCGACATACAAGACACTCGTTAGAGCCGGGACACTCTCGACCACTGGACACTCGACCAACTATGTGATGACTATTGAACTGGCGACTCATAAGCCACACTCTCACAGGATAAAGCGTGGCGTCGCTTTGTTCTGTGCTTTGGATTATTGAACGATTCGGCATATGCCGAAGTTTCGGCATATTGCACTATCCATAATCACCCTATTCCGCGGAACTACCATTGCATAATTTCGATGAAATATTTTCCAAATTATTTTAAAATAATTTTTTCACGATTAGTAATTATTTCTAATTGTAAAAAAATCACCTTAAAAGTCGTTAAGTTAGTTAATATTTCAGCCTTAACTTTCTTCTGATAACCTGCTTCCAATGTAGATACGTGGAATTATCCAATGATAGTTCAATTTGCACTATCCCCGACGATATCATTTTTTCATCTTGACTTATTTAATCTTCTTCTTCTTCTTCTACCTGGCAATTTCCCAGCTATAGCCAGGGTCTGCCTTACATGTTGTGAATAGTTTTTGGCTATTTGTTTTTACGACCGGCCGCCTGCCTGACATCAACCCTCTTTTGGGAATCAACATTAATCAGTGATGTCTAAATACTCTTAGAAAGTACATATGATTCGGAAAAATCACATCTTGACTTATTTAATCATCGTTTGATAATTTTGTTATTGTTACACTGTCTTAGATTATAATTATTTTATGTTACATAAGTTTTAATTTATTATGGAATAAAGTTTTCAAATTTATATTCTTTTTCTTTGTATTTAGATGAGTGAAGGATAAATATTTTTAGTTTCTTTCTTTTAATCGTCTCGAGAATTTTGTGGTTGGTGTTCCATTAAGATCTGTTTTTATATTCAAATATATCATAGTATAACTATATTAATTAATAACATGGACACTACACATATAATATACAATACATAATGAAATTTAAAGAAATTCTTTTATTTAATCTATATTACTGTCTAGGCTGCTGTACCTTAAAAATATTACTTACTTTACTACTTAAATGTAATTTGATTAGTACTTATTTACATTGATTTCATGAGATAAAGATTGTTTAAATGTTTCATAGAATTAAAGTTCTAGTTCTTACACAACTGAACTGATTAACAAAACACATTGACTCTTTTTTGAAAAGTAGCTATTATTGATAGTTTTTTTCATATCATACGCATTCATTGCAGCGGTCTTATAAAATACTTTTGAGCTTTGAAATGAAATAATACCAACAAAATTATTCAACTTCCTCTAACGGTAAAACGTGATGGGCATAGTAAAGTTTCAAAATAAACGTCCAATATACTACGAAGGACGGTATGTTCCCTCAGATTACACTTTTGACATGACTCACATAACTTGTGCAAATATTCCAAAGGGGTAGGGAAGATTTATGAAAAACAAAAGTAATGCGTTTGACTTGTCAGCGAACAGGAAAAGAAGCCATTTTTCTTCGTGTTTTCTAATGGAATTTTTCAAACCGTTGCCCAACGCGAACAATCTTGCTTGAAAATATTGTAAATTAATGTACAAACATATATAACATTTTCAAAAGATATTTATTTTTTTGTATAAATATTAGAGACTTAACTCGTTAATAAAATATGCAACTAAAGATTACAAACACGTTTTTTTGTGTTATAATTTTGAAAGAAGGAAGTTAGTATAATATCTAATAAATTCTATTAAGTATTTTTCTTTCTATTAATTCTTTAATTCTCGATTTATCTATAATGTTGACCTAACTCAGAATAAATATAACTTATTACAAGAACTATCAAATATAAAATCATTTAAATAATATGAATAGTAGTAACAAAAAATATTAATTATATAAAAAAAAATAATACATACACAATTGAATAGCTATAACAAAATAACTTATTTATTTTATCTCAGACTGACTTTCAAGAAAAACTTTCACTATTTAATATGGTTTTAAAATGATAGTATAGTCTGTAGTTTTCAAGAAGTTGAGGCACGTTGCTGATTTAGATCTTCTGCGCACAATATATTATGCACTAGTTCAGTCAGTCATTGGATATTGTATAAAAGCTTGGGATGGTGCTTGTAAAACCTTTATATTAGACTTGGAAAGAGCGCATAGATCTATCTTAAAAGTCATGACCTCTTAACCATACAGATTATCTATAACTAAGTTGTATGAAAAATGTCAACTCCTTAGGGTTAGTCAACTATACGTCTATAAATTGGTTATCCAGCAACATAGAATAACTCCCTATCATGCCGACGAATACAGTAAACAACGTGTCATTAAAAACGTATGTCCACCCGTTATATGTCGAACAGCTTCAGCCAAACGACAACATGATTTTAAAGCAGTTTATTTGTATAACAAAATAAATAAGGGATGTATATTTTTTATTTAAGGGACGTAATCGTGAAGCTAAATTAATTATTAAAAATTGGCTACTAGGACTAGATTGTGAGCAAACTGAACTGTTGTTGCCATAATATTTTGTGAAACAAATTACACACATATACGCATAAACACACACACACACACACACATACACACACTCTACTCTAGTATACAGTAAGAAATAATTATTTGTCATTTATTTTTATTTACATAGAACGATATAACACTAAAATATGAGAGAGGACACTGATTTCTGTAATACAGGTCTTTGAGCCTAGCTCAGAAATTAGGGACTTCATTATACTTTGTAACTTTTTTTGTGAATAAAGATTATTTATTTATTTATTTATTTATACAACAATGAATAATGATAAAATATTTGAGTTTTAACCAAAAAATAAAAGAACAAAAAAATACAGTGAATATTTTAAGGGTAAGAAAAATTAACGTCTATATAAAGTTCTTTTCTTCTGGCGACCTCTTAGAGGCTTATAGAGATTTGGTATAAATGATTTATTATGTATTTTCCACTCTTTTATACCTCGCATATTACCACTTAAAGGGAATATAAATTCAACATTATTTGAGAGTATATTGAGTTATTGAGGACACGAATAACGTTCAATGAGGTTAATTTAGTAGCGATCGTATCAACTACACTATAGAGATGCAGCTTCATACAGAAATGACAATTAATGTGAACCATGTTTTATACTGTTTAGATATAAATGTGTCTACAGTGAGATAAACATATGTATGTACTACATAATCTAACAAATGACATAATTTTTGTTCTTACAGTATATGAATATGTTGTATAATATTTAAACAGAGATTTTTTGAATTTTATGAACAGTTACTGACATTATTTGTATAAGTGATCGAAAAAAACATAGCAACTTTAGTACTAGAAATTACTAGTACTACTCATTCAATAAGAATATGTCGGATTGTCGTCTGAAAATATGTTTAGTTTAAAGAAAGTGAATACGATAGCCGTCAAGATTTCGATTATTGTAAAAACAAAAATATGCAAGAAAGTGAAGTCACCGAAGCGATAGTTGATTCCCGAAACGGTTGATGGACAATAAAAAGGAGTTCTACTTCGACAAAACTTTTAATTTACTTGACATTCAAAATTTGAAGTACAACGTCAAGTGCTCTTCTAATATTGTTATTTGTAAAAACAAAGAGTAAATTATATATATTTTTCTTAAATAATTAAATTACGATTTGAACCTTACCTTAAATACCTTAAATAAAAAAAACTTTCATCATTGAGTTTGAAGTAGTTTAATTCTAATATTTTAAAGAATATCAGATAAATAATCTTCTAATTACAAATAGTAGTACATCAAATCACAAAACCACATTTTTTTTTCTTTTACAGCATGCTCCTGGGTAATATGTTAGGATTAATTCATTGTAATCTACAAGCAGGTGTTGTGTGAGATATCTGTGAGTTTTATTGCTTTAACAAAAAATCTATCTTTTTATTCGAGAGCTTCCCTAGTAAAGTCATTGATAGATCATGAATACTTGAATTATAATTATTTTTTAACATCGAAGGTTAGTTTCTTGAAGTAAATGAGATATTACAATTCTTATTGTAACTTTTAGTGTTTAATGAAACTTTATCGCCTTTATATTAAAACTACTCATACACATAGTATAAAATGTTAATAAACTCTTAAATGGTATTATAATCTTGTACATTCTCCCCACAGCTAAGGCAATATCCTCAAATTTCTTGCGTTATAATTCAATATTCAAGGGTAGTGTAGGTTAATAAGATGTTAACCTTAGACGCGGGTATGTGGGGCTCTTAGGCCTCTGCCTCGAATTTTGAGGACAGCGGAGCGGTGGCGGCGGCGCGGCAGCGTGGCGGGCAACGCATACCTGTTCTCCAAACTAGCGGGCAGATCGCGCGGCACTATAGCGGTGTAGTGTTGTGTTCGTGGTTGTGTTGTCGAGATATTTGTTTTTATTCGGAACGAAATGTCTGAAAAACGGCGACATCGTTTTGATTCAAATTTATTCCTAACGCTCGATTTATTGTGGGCAAAAGAAGAAGTGGATCCCTACTATAGGGCAAGGAAAATAAATGACGAGTTTTATCGAAATTATGAAGAACAGAGACAAAATCCTGACAAATTCTGCGACTACACCAGAATGAGTGTAGAAACTTTTAACTATATTCTTGAAACTATCAAGAGTGATTTAGAGTCTGGAATGAATCCGAAACGATTTAGATTAACTATAAACTATTTTTATGGTTCACACCTTTGCTGTTCCATATAGGTGTCCTCTCAAAGATTGCCGAAATAATTAGCTCTTGCACGTCCGAAGACATTTTGATACGTCACAAAAAAAAAATTACAACACTATACCTACAATGCAGACGCGCAACGCGGGCGGTCACCGCTTCACTGGAGTGCACCGCTCATCGAGGGCCGGTCCATTTGATTATACGCGTAAGATCCTGCCGCTCCCGCGCCGCCGCCCCCGCCGCACAGCTACCCGTGAGATTCGAGGCAGAGGCTTTCTTATAAAGACATTAAAATTAAGTGCTTCTAGGACTTAAGGTTTACTATTAGATTCATTTTAGACGTTGATGTCAGCGTGAGACATTTCTTGAAAATTTATATCAAATCTTATTTCTCAAATCTAGTTTTATTTTATTGAACTGTTCACAAAATATAACGGCGGACTAAATGAAGGGGTAATTGTAGTTAATAGTATATTTGTAGAAATATTTAGCTACAGTTTTATCATAAATGTTGAAGTTAGATAATGATATTATCTAGAATTATTGTTTTTGTTTTATCTTACGCAGAATGTTTTCCTAGTACGGTTAATATTGTGCCGCTGACAACGTATTATTAACAAACAACATTGCCAAAAGTTCAGTTAGTGCCTTTTCATTATGAATATAAAGACAACTTTGAAGAGTTTCGTTAATTATTACATGTAACATAATTAACCAAAACAACGTATTTGTTGAAACATATATAACAATAATAAGATTTATTTAAAATGCCACTTGTGATAGTGTGATTCGTTTTTCAGTTACAGTCAAAATATTTGAAAAAATCAAGAATTTTTATAACGAATATTATTTTTTTATATTTGATTTAAATATATTTAAACATATTCAATGTTCTATATTAGTATATTGTTCTTAGCAAATTTTAATTTATAGTGTCCTTTCTCTATTTACTTAAGTTATTGAAAGAAATCATGAAAAGTGTTTCACAAAACAACCATAATTTTTGTCGGGAAATTGAAAATTCTGAAACGTCATAGCCGAAGAGATTTTACACACGAAAAATATGTTCAGAATATTTTGTCATTCTTCGTTATTTATAGATTTTTATAATACGTACCATCTCTCTCATAGGCAAGTTTATATTATATTACCTTCTTTTTACAAACAATTAATAATATTCAAAAATACTTTGCAACTATTGACAGTCTAGAAGTGTTTAATAACTTGAACTCCGTGTCTAATGACTGGAGCACTCTTCTCATCTTAAGTATCAAAGTTATTTCAATAACAAACTTCGTCGGACTCTTACACTCTGACCGACCGCTCACAGACCACTCTCAAGGATGTACTTTAACATATGAAATGTGTTGCGGTTTTGATTATTTACAGTTCAAATAATCCAACTTATATTACCTTCAATCATAACTTTACGTAGGTAACACTATAAATATCTAGCATTGATAAGTTAGAAACATTGGTTATGAAAACTTTTAAATTTAAATTTTAGAATTCTTTGCTAACCTATTGTAGTGTACCTCATTCATTGGAATTCAGTATTGTTTTTGTTAATTGGCTGCAAAATCGAAAACTTTTGTTACACGTAAAATAGAAACTATTGTGTAGACTGTTTATAATCATTATTTTTTCTGATTGCTATTGCAGTTGCGCATGAAATAATTAACTTATTCTATGGATTATGGAACTTTAACGGTTACTTAAACTAACTAATATAATATTTACAATTTTAAATAAAAAACAATGAAAATATTTTTCTGGTAACTTTTGATACAAAACAGAAGTGGAAGTAAAAAATCTTACAATTCCATGTGAATTGAAATAATAGTTATCAGTTAAGAAGTCATATGTAATCTACAGAACTGTTTTTCTCAGTTTTTATTATAAAAATAAATCTGATAATTACAAAAACCATAAAACCTTTGGAAAGTAAATATAGTTTTAGATTAGCATCTGATCTGGTCTAGGTACTTGCTGCTGACTTAACGAGAACTTCAGTTGCACCGGTGTTTGAGAACGAAACCGGTGATACTTACAAGGACAGCGATGAAGATTATTAAACGATATGAGTAACACATAGTTATTATTCATGTAACACTTCATGACAATCAGTTTTAGTTTGAGTAGGTACCTTTGCAAATTCAAAAAAAAATCAGAACATATGGGAATTAAAAAAAACCGGTACACACATGTTTATTCATTTGCCAGGGATTTTGATCTTGTTTCATATGATGTCCTGTGGTGGAAACGGGGGCACGGATTTTCCGAGATATATTATTATGCTGTTTAGGTCCTGGAACAGCATGGGCGAACAGAATGTCTGGTCCTCATACCATGAAGTGTATTGATAGACGAAGCGGTCTAACTTCACCTATGCTATTTAATATACACATGGATCAAATTAACGTGGTACACAGCAGTCAGCCATATTAATGGGCTCTGTATCAGCTATTTAAGCTACCCTGATGATTTGGTACTGTTGAGAGCGTCGGTCTTTGGTTCACAACATTTTGAACTATATGTACTGACTACGCAGGAAGGTGTAGTTTGAAATGAAATGTAAAGAAAATCACAACATAGTTTTAATTTAACAGTCGTATAAATGATATTATGAATACAGCAATTTCACGCAACGGTGTAGCACCAGACATAATATGTAGGTCAATTTCAGTATCCGGGCCAGCGAACCACAAAGAACCTTAATTATATTGTGGGTATTGATCGGGAGCGAAGGCCACTGACAGTAGGGGACGATATCGTAACACGCAGGTTGGTGTGGTGATCGGTTGTTGTAAGACTTAGGTTATTTAAAACATATTCACAGACTTATACATGAGCAGTCTGTAGGGTCACTACATAATATAATAGTCATGCAGTAATTCTTGCACTAAATACAATACCGTGTCCCGAGAGGTGTTCTAGCGACCTCCCTTTCATATTGCATCAGATAGAGGTATTCGTGAAGCTCACACCGATTGCCTTAACGATGTAATTTGTAAGCGATATACGAGCTCGCTGCTCAGGACGCTAATAATCAGACCCAATTCTATTTAACCAACGATAACTTTTAGATTGGACTGTAACTACATTCAACACTATTGTGATAAAATAATTCTTGTACCACGGCCTATTCAAGTATTGATATTAGTATATTTATTTACTACAGCTATTTAGACATTAATTATGTGGTATTCTTACCATGTTACTTTAATTTGTACATTTGTTTTCCTAACATCATTGTTTATGTTAGTCAAACCAAATGACTATAACTTTTGGTTGCAGCTATATACACTATAAACTAAGGAATAAAAAATAAATATAACTGTGAGCGGGTAGCGTAATGTACATATTAATAATTAGTATTTAAATTTGAAACCAGCTGATGACATTAAGAAATGTCGTTACATTATACTGTAACGACACAAAACATTTCATTTCAATAAATGTACCATTACATGTTATTTATATTAGCGTAATCTCTGTATAAATAACATCGTCATTAAACAGATGTCCATAAGTTGTATAATACTGTACTGTATAGATGCGTCTGTTAGTGAGAGTATCAACATTTAGTTATAAGTTTATAATAAACACCTTTTTTTCTGATGAGATTGTTATTATTAAACAGAGTGTACTTCAAACGTTTTGTTTTATTATCTAAACTTATTATAACACGTTATCTTCATTGAGCTAAAATATCTTTAATCTTTGTCAACAATATTTATTCACAATAGGTACCTGATTTTTTACTAAAGTCCTACTGGATTTTGATTGTATCTAAATTCTATTCGAGTAATATAGAAATTAATAAAATGTTCACAATGTTTTGAGAGTACATTCTCAACTCTTTTCATACACAAATGAATATAAATGGAAAACAATATAATATGAACTGTGTGTAAAACATGTTTTATATAAAATTCATGAATTTCAGATGTTACTGTTTTGATAAAGAATTTATTATGTTACTACAAAATATATAAATGTATAAAATGCAATCGATTCATACAACAAAACTATCTTTAGTGCTCTTTGGAATATCAAACAAAATATAAATAATCTTTAAGCCAAGTAGTTTCTTTGTATACATTAACAATCCTTTGACACGTCCTTGTTTATTATATCTCCTCTCAGCTTACTATCCTTCACTATTCAAGCACTGACTGTTCCCCAAAGGACTGGATGCGAATGTGTCGAACGCTAGTACTGACACTTTATATTAAAGTCCGGTAGCGACTACACGAAAGTGGCTGAAACGTAAAAAACAATACCGACGTTAATACAAAAAAAAGGTTTTGCACATTTTTAAATTAATAAAATATCGTTACTTTTGGTGCTTAAAAGTTACAAACACAATACATTGGTTATTCAAATAAGTTTCTGTTAATTATAATAAAGGAAAATACTTGCTCAGAAGAAACCAACAATATTGTGAGACTAAAGTATGAGTTTGGAATGAAAGAGTTTACTGAGAATAAGACTGCAAGTTTAAAAATGTCATGGCACAGATTACGGACACCACAAATGTGCATACGACATACCATCCATCTGTATAGACGTTATAAAGAAGGTGTTTATTTCAATTAAGATAGCTGTGTTTAACTCCCACAAAATATCACTTCGCTGCAAAACGAAGAATGCTTACAATTATATTATATTGAGCTTACATAGTACGTGGAACACAAAATACAGAGTAGTAGCGGCCACCAGGAGAATGTATTCTAAGGCTCAGAGCTCTTTGCTTCTGTTCAAGGAATATACTGTTTCAAATTAACGTGTAGAGGAATGCGTTTAGTAGAACGAGTAGACTGAGAAACGCGTCTAAAATGTACTAAAATGTATAGTTAATAAATACATTAAAACTTCTACAACCTTTTTTTTAACTTTTTTATAAAATTTACGTAGCGGGAATCCGCTGGATGCGGGTGTCACAAGACCGGTCGTCGTGGAGATCCTTGGAGGAGGCATAGGCCTCCTAGGCGGACATAGGTCCTGCAGTGGACGTCTTTCGGCTGAAATGATGATGATGATAAAATTTACATGGTGAAAAGTTTATCCTGTGTTTAGAGTATTCGTATATAAAATCTCAGTCCGAACATTTCAATGCTTTAAATCATTAATATTACGTTATTAAATTTTCATTTCTTATATTTCAAAGACGTCAAATGAGCAGACGGACTACCAGATGGAAGGTAGCTACCATCGTCCATGGACATCTGTAACATAATGGATATGAGGGACGCGTTGCTGACAGTGATGATGGGAGAGGAAGGGGGATAAGAAGAGAAACAACTCACTCACACATGGAACGAAACGCAGCCATAAAAGACTACTTCAGGAACATCTTCTGTGAGAGATTTGTATTGCCCAGTTGAGCCAGCCCATGTTCGATATGTAGAAATTAACCATATTTAGGCTTTGACAATTAAAAATACAGCTAACAAAACATTTATAACAATAAGTTTGTTGCAAATTCTAATATTAATTATTTTAAGGATAGAGGTTAATAAATTAACAAAAAATCATTTTCCTTAAAGTGCATTGAAAGAGATCATCATATGGAATTCAATTTTAAAGCATACTGAGGAGCAAACGTAAATTGGAAATTTTTCAAGTCAACGAATCTTCAAATGAAACTAATATTTTTCGGATTTTACTTCGCGTTTTATTTTTGATTAGAAACTACACACACCAGACGTTTCGGCTACTTTTCAGAAACCGTGATCACGGGCAGACGAGATGTGAGTGTCTGTCAGTTGGTCTGGTTATTTTATCTCCTACCGCCATCGATTTCTTAATTTTCTTGCGTACCGTTCTGGATATCGGCAGAATGCGCTCACGGTGTCTCGAGGTTCTGCGGTGTGGTCACGGTTACTGAAAAGTAGCCGAAACGTCGGGAGTATATAGTTTCTATTCAAAAATAAAACGCGAAGTAAAATCCGAAAACAGTAGTTTCATTTAAATAAGTACTAGTGAAAATCTTAGACCTCACATAGAATAGAATAGACCTCACATAGAATCTTCAATTGAAATGAACGCATGCGATAATTCTTTAATATCTTTAAACTGTAACTAACGGGAAGGAACTAAAAACATTTCTTTATTTATCGCCGACTTCTTTATTTAATAATAATTATTAACCTGTGTGTGTATATGTAAATGTTTTCTTAGATTTTAATTATTATTTATTATCTCATGGTACTTACTTTAAACATCATTCATGTTTACATTTATGTTAAGTCTAAATAAATTTTAAGGCCGGCAACGCACTCTGGTGCCTTCTGTCTCGAGTGTTCATGGGCGGCGATGATCATCTACCATCGGATGGCTAGCCTGTTCGTTTGCCCCCTGTTGTAAAAAAAAATGTAATATAATTTTCTGAGTAATGTTAGTTACATGCCTGCGGTCCAAATAATAATCCACTGGTATCGAGGTTTAGTAAAAATATAAGAATGAAGCTTTTCAAACTAAGAGCAAGATAAATATTGAAAGAGGCTATAGAAATATTGAAAGAGAGAACAAGGAACGTGAGGTGAAAAATATATATATGGCTCCTTATATATATTATAAGATATTGTATTATTTAGATATTCACTTTACAAATAACAAAATCTTAAAATGTTTTTTTTTTATCCTGAAAAGTTGAGAGTGTAAATATTTATTATAATATTTTCAATTAAAATGTGATATTTGCATATAAATTATTATACATACCATATCTTAGGCCGGAAATTCTTCCTTAAAATGAAATATTCCTTCTACATTCACAAGAGGTAAAGCATGTCTCCGTCTTGAGAAAAAGAAGATCGACAACCAAAAGATCCAGACCCTGGCTTTGTGTCTGCAAGATTGATAGTAAACAGGGGATGAAGAAATAAATGTTGGTGTTCCACCATCCCCTTATGATTATAATAAACTGTATTTGTATAGAAATTAATTACTTTGATAGTTGACAAAATATTATTTACACTATCTCGGCACAATAAATGTTTTTATTTATTTTTCCAGTCAAGTTTATCGGACCTCATGTTATTTTAATGTGAAATCAATTTGTGAGCTCTGAGTCTAGAGCATTTTATTTATTGCTCTTGTTAAATTAATGAAATTAAAAAAAAGCGTCTAAAATTAATCTTAGGTTTAAATTTATAAAATCGAAAGTCATTCCTGTTTAATTGTAATTCAGCATATTTAATAAAAAAAAAAGTGAAATACAGGATATTTACGAGATGGACGGACGACCTAGTCAAGGCCGCGGGTGCACGGTGGATGTAGGCCGCCTCCGACCGTAGCGTTTAGAAGTCGATGAGGGAGGTCTATGTCCAGCAGTGGACCTCACGTGGCTGAAGAGAGAGAAAGGATATTCAAATATTATCTTGTATCTATGCATTCATATTTCATACTAACCATCAACAATCTTCTTCTTCTTCTTCTACCTGGCAATTTCCCAGCTATAGCCAGGGTCTGCCTTACATGTTTGAATAGTTTTTGGCTATTTGTTTTTACGATCGGCCGCCTGCCTGACATCAACCCTCTTTTGGGAATCAACATTAATCAGTGATGTCTAAATACTCTTAGAAAGTACATATGATTCGGAAAAACCACATTGGTACTTGCCCGGGCCAGGATCGAACCCGCGCCCTCGGCGTTGAGAGGCAGGCCCTTTTAACCACTGAGCCACCACTGACTAACCTAACCTAACCTAACCATCAACAATATGACTACATAATAAATGAATATAACAGTTACAGAAAGTAACCTAAAAAAGGCAACAGAGAAATATAGTTTTAAGTTAAAGAATAAGCATTTTATATGGAGGTGAGGTAAAACGTGGCTTACAGAGGAGCACTTTACGTTTAAGAGTTGAGTTCCGTTATAAAAGTCTTGGCGTGAGTCCAAGCTGTAGTAGACGAGAATTGTAACTGATGAAAATTAACGGTGAAATGTTTAATGTCTTACAACACTATGTTACTATAATATATAACAGGAGCACGGCCTGCTAACTGTGTGTGAGACTGAAGATTTTATATTGAAACAAAACTAATGAGAATATTATGTTAGTGGTAATGGTCTGTGTATAGTTTATATTCAAACCACTGAACTGATTTTAATGAAATTTGGTACAGACATAGAGTTGACCTTGAGAAAGAACATAAGACAGTTTTTATCCCAGACTTTTGAAAGGTTCTCTTGGAAACGCGATATAACCGAACTCCACTCGGGCGAAGCTGCGGGCGGAAAGCTAGTATTTTATAAAACTGACTAGGTTCAGAATCGGAAATATTACTGACATATTCATAGGTGAATTTGTGAAGCAGTCATAAAGTGTGATCCAGGAATCCATTAATCGATATACATTTTGAATTAATTATTAAAGTAACATCGACATTCAGAATGAGAAGTTAAATGGTTTATTAAAAGGGATGTCCAAGATCAAATTGCACAGATACACTCAAACACAACTGAAATTCAAGTGTAAGAATTCAAATTTCATAGATACGAAGTAAAAAGCAACCAAACATTTATCGTTGATCACACAAGTGCTATCTGAGAATACATATATACTGGAAAGCCGAATGTTAAACTTTCATATGTTACGTTCCTTCTCCAACATAAGACATCAGTGACAAAGAAAATCTAAATTCGTACAGGAGTTGCACTCGTATGGTTATTACAAAGTAGCAAAGAGTTTGAAAACAAAATAATAAGAGCGGGAAGTAAAATCCGAAAATTGTTAACTCTAAATGTGTGCAGAGGAAAGACATTGTCTCAGAGATCTAAGCGTTCTCATGTACAGAAGTTTATGTTCTTAATATATTATAGATTCGGTTGAATATCGACTTGGTTCTCTCTCCTCTTTCATAATACGTGTTGTGTATAAGGAAGACTTGCTTATCCCGTATTATCGTCCCGTATTTATATTCCATATTGGTACAAGTGACATTTCTTCTTCTTCTTCATCTTCATACATTTTTTTTATGAAAGCCAATGCATTCCAATAATAATCGCTGTTATAATTATTATCAGACGAAAATATTTTTTCTTTACTTTTGCTACACAATAAAATAAAAATTTGAAAACTACTTACATCACTTCGTCTAGTTTTGATGATAAATAATATTTTTGTTCTCTCGTCTTTATTATATTTTATCTTTATATAACTGTATTGGTATATCTTATACGACTAGGATAGAAGATTGAAGTATTTATCAAGGACCCAAAGACCTATTTATTAAGGACCGCCAGTATTACTCACTCATAGTAAAACAAAGTAAATGATGAAATAGCATAAAGTTTCTTACTTAACTTTAAACCAATTACTTCCAGTAAAACCAGTATCCAACTCCAAATTGTCTCAATGGCTACAAGAGTTCTTCCAACTTTATATAAATTAACTCGTATAAATGTGGGAGAATCCGCTCGGGCCTGGAAGATCACACAATAAAAATAAAATTACTGTCATTGAAAAGTGAGAGGCTCAAGAAAAATTGTTTTCTTAACATATCAAGAGTCAGTGAATGTAAATAATAAAGTGACTTAAGATTTTAGGGTTTAATATATGATATAAAAAATCTTGAGGTGAGGTGACGGTTTTGTGTTTTATATTATTAATTAAAGAATGTAATTTTACTTATAATACACAGTATTCGGTGATGTGGCATTAATAATATAATGTTCGGTACATTTTGTTGTGTTACGTACATAAAGTTTTGTTCATCTTATTATAAGTTGGTTGGTTTACATTCTTTATCTTTATAATAGTCACGTAACTATCTTACATATATTTAGTACACTTACAACATGTTCCCCTGTATTAGAAGCTCCGTGTACTCGCCTCTGATATCCATCGTCTGTTATTATTTTCGTTTGTTTTTATTACAATAGAAAATGTATTCAAAATTAAACTTCCTTCATGTGATCCTTTCTGAGTGTAACTGGAATATTATATAAATTAAAAATTATTAAAATAAAAAACTATAATCTTAAATATATACATATATACATACATAAACATGAAATAAAAGTTCATATATTATATTTTGAAAACAAATACACAGAATCGTGTTTTATTGGATCAGTATAGTTTTGTTGCTCAGTAATGTGAAGAGTTGTTCTGTGACGGACGCTGTTATTTACGAGTATATTTATGATAAAATTACAATGAAATATAAAAAAAAATATACGTTTTTATAATTTCCTTTGACTATTTAATGTTAAATAATGTAATCATTAGTCAGAGATTTTTTTAATCTTTGATTTTTCTTTTTGTTGGACTCGTTTGTTTAAGTCCCGTGAAGACCACCACACTACTGTACTGTTTTATTCATTGAGTTTCTTTTGTTCTTTAAATCCGTTTCATCAAACTGTTTCCATCAATATATACTGGAAAAAATGTTCAGGATCTCTTTTCATTATATATTTTTATTATCTACTGTAACTGTTAATAAAATCTCCAATAACAGCACATTGACAGCTACAGTTGTTATAACCTTACTTTGTGAATGATTAATAAGCTTTTCTAACCTTAAAATAAACTCTTTGTTCTGTAATTAATATCTTTTAAACAAGTCAAATTAAACTTGTATTATTATTATGAGCATACATATAGTATATTATTTACTACTTTACTATTTCTTGATTGTTTAAATACTGTACTACTACATATGAAAATACACAATAGGTTTTTGTTGGACAAATCGATTCTTCCATATAATTTTTATATGTGACACATAATAATAACACTTTTACTAAATTATACCTTAATGTCATTGAACTTTGATATCAAATTTTATTCAAATTATTTTTATCTTCATCACAGTACGTCGTATAGTTGTCCCTCGTCACTTGAATAATAGAATACGAAAAACGTGTCAGTATAGTAACGTCACTTGTAATATAGACTCTAATGCCACAGTATAAGGATCACATTGTTATATCTCATTAAATATACCAATTGAACACACGCTGAGATTGTGTTTTTGTAACAAATATTGAGTAGATAATGTGATCATGAACATAAAATATTCAACAAGGACTTGGTTTATTAAACGAAGCATATTAATTTAGAAAAGAGAAGATATCAGCGTCTGTTGATGAGTTAATTATAACAGTTTAATAAACATTATATTCTTGAACATGTTAATATAAATACCATAAGCAGTTACAGCTATTGAAGTTTGTTCTGTATAAGGTTTGAGTGGTTCCTGAGGTCACTGACGTTTAGGCCTCGGCCTCGAATTTTGCGGGCAGCGGAGCGGCAGCGGGAGCGGCTGGATCTTACGCGTATAATCAAATGGATCGACCCTCGAATACAGAGGTGCCCGCTGCCCGCTATAAGGCCTCGGCCTCGAATTTTGCGGGCAGCGGAGCGGCAGCGGGAGCGGCTGGATCTTACGCGTATAATCAAATGGATCGACCCTCGAATACAGCGGTGCCCGCTGCCCGCTATAAGGCCTCGGCCTCGAATTTTGCGGGCAGCGGAGCGGCGGCGGCACGGCAACGCATACTGTTCTCCAAACTAGCGGGACCTTATTTTTGACAAAAACTACATATACTTACTGTACAGCAACCGACACGTCGAACTATGGAAAAATCGCGTATATTTCATGTCAAACCTCCGTATCTCAGTTATTCCAAAACTGAATGATCTGTGATTTTACACACATATACGTGAAAGTATAAGGTTTAATATAAAAATAATAATTTTGAATATTGTGTTTATTAATGTATTTAAAAATTAAAAATAAATAAAATTATATTTCAGTATGTTTTGGCCACCGTATCAGAAAAGGCGCAAGTAGGAGCAACTTTTTTTATTATTTAAGAAACGTTATAAGGAGATTATAAGCATTTCAAAATTATGTAATACTTATAAATTTATATCAATAACTTTCGAGTAATGTGGCGTTGAATTATAGTAATGTATTGTGCCAAAATCACATCATTGAACATGATTTAGCTTTGATACCTTTTTATATACATACATTACATACTGTTTGCAATAAAATATTTAAAAATTATATAAAAGAAAGCTTATTTATAAGACTAAAATAATTAATTAGTTTTACTCCATAACAACGACTTTCATGTGAAAGGGTTTTTAGACGGCCTTGTATGGGGCTTTTCCATAGTGCGTCGGGAGTAGGTATGTAGTTTTTATCAAAAATAAAGTCACTTAGTATATCCGCAAAATATTAGTTTTATTTAAATGTCATTAGTTGCCTCATAAATTTCAGTCCAGAGTATGACTAAAAAAGTTTTTTTTTTATATTTCACCGGTTTGACTATTAAACCACTTCCATGCCAATCGAAATTATGAAACCCATAGAACATGCAAACGTTTACTTACCATCTTCAGCATCAGAATCCTCCAATATTATAAAAGCGAAAGTTTGTATGTGTGGAGCTATGGATAATAGTTACTTTTTATTCAAATCTAACGAACAACAAAAAAAAAACAGTACATAAATTCAAATGTCACTATCACCGGTAATGAACTATTTATCTCGAGTATCGATTGATAATTGACATAGGATGGATCGACAAATTAGGTGCTTGTCAAACGTCAAATATTATGTTTGCGACCAGAAATTTAAAATTGTTCTACTGAAATATAAACAATCTGATACTAAGTTAATATTATTGTTATTATATATAAACTATTCATTTTAAACTATTCTTTTAAGTTGATTTCTAATCACTTCAAAGTGAAAACGAAAGTGTTTTCATATTAATTGACCTTTTAAACATTCCAATCGTTTCAGCCGTTGTCAAGGTTTGGTGACACTAACGAACAGCAATAAAATTATAATACATAAGGTCGTTTATGAAATGTTCTGTTTTCTGCTGAAGTTCTTTCAGAGATGTTACGAGTACATGATCATTAAACTTTCAGGGCGGATGACGAAGATTGCGTTATTAATTTTTTTTGTGTTGAACTTTATATTCATGGTTCAAATATTACACAGCAAAGAAAAAAAATGTATTGTTTGATTTTAAAAGGAAAATTTTAAAGAAACTAAAACCAAATTTATAGAACACGTCAGTGATTATTATTCCATCGTCAACCTCTTACTAGTTGGTGGAGGGAGCTCAGACCACTTCATTATGAGGTTGTAATATCGTTACTATGTAGGAATTATAAAAAAAAAAATTGGTAAAAATATGGGAACCGTGTTTAATAACTAAAAATAAATATTACATAGTGCATTAGAATGATATCTTTTGATAGATGTATTCTTATGTAAAGTCACAAAACAATTTAGAACTATTGAAGTTATTCCTATATATTATCTGTATAATTAACCCTAACAATATATTTTGTAAGGAAAAGGTGCTTATTTATCAAGCTAACGACGCGGCGTATGAAATATTTGATGACGAGAATCTTTATTTTATTTATTACGTGGTACATTTCTGTTCATCAAATGATATGATATTATTAATAATTTATATTTTTAAATATTATAAACTTACAGCTACTCGTAATATAAACAATCACAGTTTAAATATGTGTTTGTATTTAAAATATTTCCTTCGTGAAATGTGTTATTGGAAGTTCTGATATCACTTTAGTAGTAGGTATACGAGTATGAGGAAATTAATTTTAATTGGTTTTCCAGTGCAGTGTTGTTGAGATATGAAATAGCTTACATCTGTTCGTCACTCGTGAAATATTTAAAGTAATGTGACATCGTTTACATAACGACGTCTCTAAAGTGACTTTAATGACGGAACTCTCACATTTAATTCATAAAAACAGTTTTTATTTGATAATGTTTTAATTCTGTGTGACTATTATTTGCTAGGTCGTCATATCAAAGCTGAAAATATCAAACAAGTTCGATTAAAGCTGTCTGTAATTTATCATCAAAGTGATTCAAATAGTTCATAGTTTTATTAAGCCACCTTTACAATTCCTTTTTCTTTAACTTTGAAATTGATTGCAGTTGCGTAATTTACCAGATTTTTTTCTGTTCTTAAATTTTATTCCCTTTTAGGTGTTTCCCAGATGTAACGAAACGAAACCAAATAACGAACCTTGGAAGGCAAGAAATCTTTAGTATATGTTAGACATTTTCGAAAGATTTCTTCTTTCAGAACCAACAAACAATAATACTTAAGATTAAATGATTTTTATTTACTGATCAAACTGTTATCAAAAATTATTTTGAACAAAGACAAAAGTGAGAATACTTAAAACAAAGATTAATATACAAATATATCGTGAGGTCAGAAGTCACACTAAAAACACATAGGTTCAATTGATATCTAACGTAATCTATTTCATAAAAATAGGTTTTGCAGTTCTATTGGACAAAAATACAGCCAATTAGCTAAGACAAAGTTATCATCACATTTTTGTTAATATACATAGAACGGATATATCATACATATTTGGTATCTTTATTTGAATTGAAATAAAACCTTTGTTTTAAATTGTTTTATATTCATTATGAAAAACACTTAAGCCATACTATAAGTTATATTCGAATGATTCAAAAAAAACGAATATACATTAGTATTGAAAGAAAATGTCAAACTTTAACTGAAAAATTTAAGTTATAAAAAACACTAATATTAAATACAAAAAATATAACTTTTAATCCCATATACTATTGCTAACATGTTTTTCATAGTATAATATTGTTCCAGGGTGTAGTAACCTCTGAGCCCTCTGAGCCTGTGCCGCTGCTGCTGAGCGTGCGGCAGCTGGGGATGACGACCACGAGATGACGTCACGGAGCTGGGGAACGATATTCATGATATATATCTTCTATATATATATAAAAATGGATTGCTGTTCCTTAGTCTCGCTAAAACTCGAGAACGGCTGAACCGATTGGGCTAATTTTAGTCTTGAAATACTCCTGGAAGTCCAGGGAAGGTTTAAAAGGTGAGAAAAATTGGAATAATTGCCGGAAAAACCCTAAAAACAGCAATTTTTTATTTCCCATACAAACTTTTTTTTTGACATTAGATTTGACAACTAACTAATATGTCAATCATTCTGTTTGATTGAAACAGGAAAACCTGATTATTTATGGCCTCTAAGACGGAATAGAGTTCGCCTGGTCAGCTATACCTACCTACATATATTACTCTTGACCAAACTAACGCGGACGAAGTCGCGGGCAAAAACTAGTCTTATATATAACATTCTCGTGTCACAATGTTCGTTCCCGTACTCCTCTGAAACGGCTTGACCGATTCTCGTAAAATTTTGTAAGCATATTGAGTAGGTCTCAGAATCGTCCAACATCTATTTTTCCTTCCCCTAAGTGATAGGGGCTATTCACCCCTAATTTTTGTTTTGATTTGGACGAAAGGTTTTGTTTTTATTTTTTTATCAAGTGGCATAAGAAAATACATAAAATCCTAAATATTAATTTTTTTATCACCAACCCCTACTTTTTTATTTAGTGCTTAATATAGAAAAATATTTAATTAGTGCTTAATATAGAAAAATATCTCTTAATTAAACGTTATTTCATTTAATATTTGTTACAAGTGCGATGTCGAACTGTATATTCATTAATGTTTTTGTTATAAGTGTAATTCTCATATAAGTGATAATAATGTCTTAATGGAAATAAAATATCAGACGAAACTACTAAGCATTCCATGGATTCACCGTGCGGGTGCCGGGTCCATCGCGTTGCAGGGAGAGGAGCTTCAACAGTGCCTGGGACTTGCGACCCAAGTGTAGGTTTAAGGGGCCCCTTGACTAACGCGCGTTATACGCTCACCTCCACTGTCCAAACTCCTCTCCCTACCTAACCAAATTTGAAAAGAACCTACTAGGGCTGCCTTCGATATACGTTCCAAGAATGCATTAATGTGAGTTCTGGACAAGCCCAAGTCCTTAAGTAGGTTGTAGAGAGATTTCGCTGTTATACCTCTCGCTCCCACCTCTACCGCGTACAAATCTACTACGAACCTATTTCGAGTGAGTTCGTTTGTGAGCCGTAATATTTGTTGACCTTGATGGTATGGTCTTTGGGGATGTTGGTTTCCCAAGGGACCGTAAGCTCTATCATCACTACGCGCTTTAAAATTCGCGAAAACAAAAATATATCCGGTCTGGAGGCCGACGCACAAATATCCTCGGGGATTTTATATTGCTTTTCATACGTGTCCATCATTATAGTCCAATCCGAGGATCCATTATTTATAGGATCCATTATTTATAGGCGTAAAATCGTTAATAATTATTTAGTATATAAAGAAAAAATATATAAATTAGATAGATTAATCAAATGTAGCAATATATTAAAACACTATCAGATCATAAAGGTTTTGTACATATAATAGTGAAATCCCACAGTAATACCTCGGATAGGAAGGTCTGTAATTCCAGGTGTTGGTGCAGCAGTTTCCTCCTAAGATCTGCAGCTCAGCCCTATCTGCTGGGAGTTACCGCCGGGGCGTAACCGCTGGAGGCGAGATCCTTCCTCCTGGAGCACCTGGAAATAGATTTAATATCACTACAACTATCTCTTCTACCTGGCAACTTAGCAGCTTTAGCCAGGGTCTACCTTACATGTTGTGAATAGTTTTGGCTAATTGTTTTTACGACAGGACGCCTGCCTGACATCAACCCTCTTTGGGAATGCATTAATCAGTGATGTCTAAATATTCTTAGAAAGTACATATGACTCGGAAAAATCATATTGGTATTTGCCCGGGCCAGGAAGTATATCACTACAAGTATAAAATACTGCAAAAAATCAATTAAAATCTTATTTAGGCAGAATTAGGCTACATTAAATGAGGAGCTATGATATTATGAAATAGATTTTGACAAGTATTCATTTAAATGAAACTAATATTTATCATATCGTCTGCCCGTGATCATGATACTGTAAAGTAAACGAAACGTCGGAAATATATAGTTTTTTATCAAAACGTTCATCCAAAAAATATTAGTTTCAGTTTAAAATCTTAGATTTCATTATAAGTCAATCTTAATAGTTACTCTGTGTCTATAAGTTTGCATTTCTTATCACTGTTTTGTACACAATTATTGGTGCTTTGAGGGTGTATATTTTAAATTTCATGTTTAAAGCAAAATTTATTGTAAGAATATGTTAAACTATGAATAAGTTTTAATTTAAAATACATAATATGTTTATCGTCATAATTTTCTAAGGAAGGGAAATGTAATTTCTTTTTGAGAAAAATAAAGTATGTTTAACCATAATAATTGTTTTGTAGTACCTGCATCTGCGCGTCTATAGCGACCATATCGTTCTCGGCTGCGTCATGGTCCCACAAGAAGGCGTGCCCGGCGCTCCCCGGCCCGCGCCAGCAGGTCCCCGGCGTCGCGGTGGAAGCGGTGTATCTCGCCAGCAGCAGCCAGGCGCTGGCTGCAGGACTGGATCTGTTCTACGCTGACCAGACGCTGCCAGGACTCGCTGGAATGTATGAATTGTATTTGAGTTGTGGATTATGTAAATTAGATCTTATAAATATATTATTAAAATTCATTTTGCCTTGTTTTAAATGACATGTGGAATTTTTTAATTAGATTCTATGTGTATGTAATTAAGTCTCATTTTTCTTTGTCTAAATTAAATTCTATATCTAGTCATTAAGTCTCATTTTAACTTGTACAAATTAATTTGCATTTGTGGAATGTCTTATTTAGATTCTATATCTGTATGTATGGATAAAGCTAATTTTGTTTGGTATAAGTTTATGTGGACATATTGGATATCTGAATTAGATCCTATATGTTATGTAATTAAGGGTCATTTCCCAAGTTCCGCTCACCCGAGTACTTCCTGTCACTTTTCAATGTCAGCGATGTATGGGCTGTCTGAGACGACCAGCTTCTTGGCCAGCTCCTCACACTGGTTGAACCTCTCCGCCCCACTCTCTACACTCTTCGAACTTGGACCTAAGAATCTGTGGTTGGGGAAATATGATGTCTTAGATTATAGATATAATGAAATGGTTTTGGAGGATATTTTAATTAAGCTGTAAAACTTTAGGTATACTTAATATTATGACATGCTAATCTTTGCACATCCTTCTGAGATACAAGAAATAAAAAAAAAATACTAAATTACGTACTAAATGCTCAAATTGACTTAAATTTCAATGAAATTTAGCATTCATTCGTTAGTTTCTAAAAATAGTATTGCTGAACGGATTTCCGTGAAGTTTCAAAGCTTAATATTTGAAGATATAACTGAATAATGTCTCCATCACCATGTGTGATGGCTGGAGCACCCTCTCATCATCATCATCATCATCATCATCTACATATCGTTACTCACCAGTAAGTGTTCATAGTCCTGTCCGTAGTCTTCACTGGAGGCGGCTGCTTGCTGCTCCGCAACCCATTCCTCCAACTCAGCGCTCTCAGCCAGATATTCATGTCTAAGGATAGACACACATATTTTTAAAGGATATCCTATTTATATATTCCTATAACACACATATACTAGTCTTTGTCAGCAACTTCTTCATAATCAACTTCAGGAATAGAAAGGGGTTACTGTGTAACGCTTAAGAAGCAGTAAATAACAAGTCTTTGTTAAGTAGTTATTTATTTAAATTTCGACCTCGCTTAATGGAAAGTATGCTACGTCAGTCTCCTTCTAAAGTACCTCGAAACAAATTTACAAATTCTTATAGCCCTTCTTGATTACAAGTAGTGCGACGAATATGATATGTGTATATATATATATATAGTATCTCTCACCTGCACACACTCTCCATTAGCGCGGCCTGCCTGCTCGCTGCCAGTCTCTGCAGCCTAGCCAGACTGCCAGCCAGCTGGTCATGTCTGGTGACCAGCGCGGCACCCTCAGGATGACCACCGGAAGCCATGGATTGCGCCACGTGACCCATTTCCGCTATGATCGCCGCGTATGTGTCCAACTCGAGTTCTACGGCCTGTTGGTAGGTTAAAGAGGAATTGTAAGATAATGCTGAATATAGTCTGTATTATTATATTTCTGTTAATTGAAAGTGTTAGAAATTTAAATAATGACAACTTCTTCTGATTTAAGTCCATATATATATATATGTTAGATGTCATACTCCTGCCAAACGGCTTAACCGATTTTTATGAAACTTTATATGCATATTCAATCATTTTAACAATTGGCTACTATCTATATTTCATACCCTAAGTATAAGGGCGGCCCACTTTTAACACCTTATTTAATTTTTTTTGGACAACCTTTCATAATGTGGCATTATAAAATACATACAACCCTTAATTATCACTCTTCTATTACCAACCCCTATTTTTAATACATGTTTTATAAATATTTGATCCTACTCAATAACTGATAAATTTTCACTTCATAAGTCACTTGATGACTTATACAGGGTGACTGGTGAATTACTATCGATATTTGAGGACGTGATATTTGTCGATCATATATGACAAAATAAAAATTAATATAACATAAATATTAATAAACTTCTAAGTAAAGTTAACCAAAAGTTATGTAATTAATTACGCATCGTGTGAACACCCTACAGATTAGGTATATACACACACACACACTCGCGCGCGGCGGCGTCTTGTTGTATCAGCACGCCGCCGCGCGCGTTCACACTTGGAACACTTGGAACGTGTCAACACGTTATTTATTTATACGGAAATTTGGTAAAAAATTAAGTACCTATTTTTTTTACATAATTCGAATGAGAATCATGTACCGAGTACGCTCCTTAAATATTGATAGTAATTCACCAGTCACCCTGTATATATGTATATAGTGATTTATCATACATTTCAAATAGCTCAAAAATTGTGTGATATGACGAATCTAATTCTTAGCTATCTATTACCTTATGCCGCGTGAGTAGTTGAATCGCTCTATGCCTATCATTGCCGACGTCACCGGAAGCCAGTGCGGCGGCCTTGTCAGCCAGACAGGAGTCGATTTCCGCTGCGTCATGCAGAAACTACTGGGCCTTGAGCGCCACCTCCAGCCGGGCCACGCGCTCCTCCGCCGCCGATGACACAGAGGAGTACGCCTCTTCAAGCTCCTGGCACAGCTGCTTGATCTGGAATGTGATCGTTATAGTTTAGTGAGTGGAGTAGGGAAATAAATTATATGTATATGCATAAACTAATCTTCTTCTTCCTGGCAATTTCCCATCATTAGCCAGGGTCTGCCTAAGATGTGTGAATAGTTTTGCCTAATTGTTTTTACGACCGGACGCCTGCCTAACATCAACCTTCTTTTGAAATGCATTAATCAGTGATGTCTAAATACTCTTATAAAGTAGATATGACTCGGAAAAATCACATTGGTACTTGCCAGGACCGAACCCGCGCCCTCATGCTTGAGAGGCGGGACTTTTAACCACTAGGCCACAACTGACTGAGGAAATGAATTATATGTATATACATAAATTAATAATATATAACACAAATTGGTGTTTCAGTTAATGTCGCGTTCACGCTGTTTACTTCGCTGTAAGCAACAGTACTATGCACATGTGCTTGAAATCTACTCTCAATGTCTCTCCTACTTTCTACATTTGTGTATCTTTCTTTCCCTTCGTTGAACGTTTAACGCAAGCTTGTTGGTAGTTGCATAAGAAGTTTTACTTCAAGAATTCACTCAAAAAATATTAAAAAAATTAAATTATTAGCCGAACTTTGTCCAAGAATAATTTAATTATGCATGCTGTATATAATATTTCAGATGAACCAAGGTATGGTGTGGAGATCCAGAATGAATTTAACTATGATACTATGACGTTGGTAGGATGGACATTTTTAACTATGCGTCAGTTCTGCACTATCGAACGGACGCGTGTTTCTCTCTTAGAAATAAATACCTACATATAATCACTACAAATACAATGGGACATATAACTATATAACATTACTATGTAATACATGAGAATGTGAGTTATATATATAGTCCACCTTCCCAGCCTGTGGATGCGTGTCCAGCTCCTTGCCCCGCTGGAGCACCCTCTCCACTACAGGCCTCCGCCCCTCGAGCTCCGCCCTCAGCTTGGCGTGTTTCTTCTGCTCGTGGCAGAGGAAGCGGCGGCCTGGCGCTCCGATACCCAAGCTAGCTCTCCTGAAACCTCGGCAGCGAGCTTGTGTAGTCTGTGGAGGATTTGGATGAATAAAATTAGTCCTCAAATTGATTATGTACTATTACTATCCTACTAATATTATAATTGCGAAAGTTTGTGAGTGTGTATGTATTTATTTATTAATTTAGGCACACAAACAGAATATAAGCCGGATTACATATGAGTTACAGTCTAAAATTATTTTTAGCTTGATTATATTCTTAAGTATGTGTACACGGCATAATCATTACAAAAACAATATTTTTGTCAGGTGCTACATTATTTAGGTACAATTTAAGACTAATGAATAAACAGGAAAATGTATGTTTGTTACTTCTTTATGCTGAAACGGCTGAACTGATTTTGATAAAATTTTGTGTACAGGAAGCTGACGTCCAGGAATAACACATAGGCTACTTTACATCCCGGAAATCTCGGAAATCCGCGGGTAAAACCGCGGGGCGCAGCTAATATGGTATAAATTATAAAACAGTTGCTTTTCTTGTCCCTATATCCGTATGCATTCTTAATAACTTAAAACTACGCAGTGGATTTTGGTGTAGTATTTTTTGAAAGATAGATTGTTTGAAGAGGAAGGTTTGTATGTATAATGATATCCATAAATAAGTGGAGAATCCTTATCCAGTTAAATAACTTTAATACATTTTTGATTTAAAATAGATCTATGGCCCTTTACAGTAAATATTTTAATCTTTATACCCGTCCCGGCTCAATTGTATATATGTATTACATACAGACATATTGTTCCGTCAACCGTTAATCATTTCTTATATAATATTGTATTGAATCATATTTTGTTTTAGTTATATCGTATACTGACTGTAGACTAGTTTCCAGCGCCTGTCTCCTCTCGGCCGCTCGAGGGCGGAGCGCCCGGGCGGTCTGCAGCAGCGCAGCGGAGTCTCTCTCGATGGCCGCGCCGTCGAAGTGACCACTGGAGACCAGGTCGGAGCCCTGGGCTGCAAGGGACTCCGCTCGTTGTTCGCATTTACTCAACTCTTGTTCCAGAGCCTGTAGACATTTATGTTACTATTGAATATTATGTAAATATAGATATATTATGTTCTAGTCAATACAACAAGGACGAAATCGCATTTTTCTGTAAACAATAATTGTTTTTATCAAATCACATTTCTAAACAATATAATTCTACTTGTTTTACTTTAAAACAAATTGTTTTCTCGCCTGCGGAACCCTTAGTTTAAATCTAGTTATTAAAGCACCAGCAATTAGCTCTTTACACTTTGATTTTATAAAAATAATCTCAGCAAAAAAAGAAATCTTTAAAACCACATCATCACTCTCACACTGACAGTTACCTCAAATTATATCAGTTAGCTGGCATAACTACGACAGATAATAATTTGAAAATCAATACTATATATATGTATATAGTATATCTAGTAGGTATGTATGGATATATGTTGGTCTTACAAGTAAATTATCCTAACTGATTTTGATAAAACTTCTATAAAGCAATTTAGACCTCATAATGACATCCATTATATTAGATACACATTAATCACCATCTGAGTAATACCTAATACACGCATGAAGTCGCAGTAAACCGCTAGTATGTGATGTACCCAACTGGTGTAGTATCAGCAGTCTCTTGCAGGATCTCAAGTCTGAAGCCAGCTCGGTGCTGTTCAGAGCTCGCTCCATCTCCGACAACCTCGCTTTGGCGTCTTCCACCGACCTGGGAAATCATAATTATATGATTATATTCAATGCATATTCATAATATAGGAGATTATATGAGATGTTTCCATCATCATCATCCTATCAGAGCCCACTGCTGAGCCTCTTCTCACATGGAGAAGGTTTGAGCATTAGTCACCACGCTCGCTCAAGAAGGGTTGGTGATGTCAAACTTATTATATGATATTATTGAATGGTGTAACCATGCTAAGGGTGATAGATGTATCACATATATTTAATAAGATAAGAACTTACAATCTGTACATAACGCGGTCCAGATTTTATGTTTTACTGAGAAATCATAAAGTATTTAGTGCAAGTTCGCACTTGGGTTGCTACGAAATTAAATTCAAAAATTTATTATCAATATGTGCCTAAATATACTTTATATCATACACTTCTCGTCTGCCCGTCATGACTCTTTCGTTTTTGCATTCTTTGTATATTGTACAAAGAATGCAAAAACTTTTAATAGTTATTATTTCACTTGCAATGTATGTATGTTATTTTATTTTATTTTAGGGAAACAAACAATAAGATAAACTTATGGGACATAATTATACAAAATTACATATATCAGCTAAGTTTCCACTGGTAATTAGACACATATAATTAAAAAAAAACTAGTAAACATTAAAAACGTATACTGACGAATTTCTTCGGCAGTTATGAATAAAATCTAACATAAATATAATTAAACGAAACAAATTAAAAAAAAGAAGTAACAAAACACATAAAATTTAAGGCATTAATGACTACGTCGGTTAGTAAAATTACAGGCAAAACATTTATACACGTCAAAACAAGCTATGAATTGATACATAAATTAATCTCATTAACTTTATTTTTAAAAGAATACATTTTTCAAATAATATATCAATATCTTAATAAACTTTATTATAATTTTGGCAGCTACGATATAAGAAGATATTATTAGTACTTTCCGTTTCACAAATCGGCACTTTAAGTAATGGTTTATATCTAGAATTTATTCGTGAACAATTAAATTCAATATTAGACGATAGGAAAGGTGAATCTACGAAACTGTTAATTATTTTAATTAATGAAAGGTACACTTTGTTTAAAGTTTGCAATTTCGTCCTTTAATGGTTTGAGTTGCGCAGACATTATATCGGTTATAGTATTTTCCAATTTAAGCCACGATTTGTCGAACTCTTTGGATACAATATTTTGAACTTCCTCACTAGAGACTGGTATTACATTTGTATCCACTTTGGATGAAGCAATGTGGGCTCGTACACCTCTACGATTTTTAATATTATCATGCATGGTTTTTTTACAAATTAATTATGTGTAATCTCAAAAAGAGGAAAAAAAATAAAAATAAAATAAAATCAAACTTTCAACATGCGATGCCCGGGATCGAACTCTCGCTTCACGCGTACAATGCTTAGTAAACACCTTTCGGCCAATTTGTTTCTGGAGTCAGTAGTGAAAAAGATGATTTAGTTAAAACAGCTGGGTTTTATCATTTGATTCTTGACCAATCAGGAGTAAGGACGCAACGCTCAGTTTGAATAAAAATACTGGTTTTTACCTTACAAATTTTAAAAAACACTTAATCACCTTCTCGAAGTTAATGCACTGAATGTTTTAAGCACTATTGACAGCAATAAAACTAAAAAAAACACTTATTATTCTAAAGTTTAAACAAAAAATACTATTCCGATATACACTATTAGGTTAATATTATGATGATAACAATTTGACGTCAAACACCCAAAATCACCAAGTTAACCGCCTACAAACGGTAATAGCGAATAATTGTACAATAATTTGACCGATAATCACTTGATAGTGGCAAGAAAACAAATATTTACAATTTTATTGCTTTTTATGTACGGAGCCAATGTTTACGCTACCGGTAGCGACACCTAATTGATATTCTAACCTAATTTATAGAGGAGAGTGACCAAATATGGAATAAAATTTTGTTATTTAAGCATAATTTACACAAACGTTACAAATAAATAACATTTTGAAGTCATTCATAATAACCATATATTTATGCTTTATTTTGTAACAAGTTTTGGCTACAGTATCTAACTTGAAAGAAAATGTAAAGAAAAAACTAATTAATCATAAAGTTATCTAAATATGGAATAGGTACCCCATATATGGAATACCATAAGCATCATCAAAATTTAACCTTAAATGAGATTCTTTGAAAACTTTTGTATAATATAGAAAGTAACACAAATTATTTGCAAAATCACAAATCCAGGCATCAGACTCTGGCCCTGCGCAATCATTATGTGCCCAGAGTTCTATTAGAAGTTTTCCTTTTCTTGTTTGGTACTTTTAAAGTTTTTAAAGATGTTTACCTAAAATATTATTTAATATCTTGGACATAAACTAATAAGTAACGAGAAGAAATGAGGATATCGGTTCAAGTAATAATCAATACACGGGATCCAATTAAGACTTCCCTGACGATCTTGCAAATCGGACACGAAACCACAAACATTGTCAAGTACTATGGAATGAATGAATGGATATCAATGGATAAATACTGTGAGCTGACGGATGGACTGAGGACAAAATAAAAGGTAGGCGGAATACAAAGTATACCTCATACGAGCCGCGATTATAGTTAGGCGGTCAATGCGTTTCTACGGAAACTAAAAATGCACCAGTAAAGGTGACCGTTTAACGCGTTAGATAGGGTCCCTTAACCTACACCTGGGTCATAAGTCCCTGAGGTCAGAGGGCGGACTGGTCGGGGGACCGTCCGCAATGCTGTCACTGGCCTCCTGGAGGGAGGGCGCTCAAGTTTACCGGAGCGCCCTCACATAGGGAGAGACCTTAGGAGCGGGTCGCTGTCGCCGGGGCTACGAGGTAGAATGCGCAAGCGACCCCTTGTAGTCCCCTCATAGCGGCTGAGGGTAACCGGGTGGGTTTTAGCCGGTAAGAGTCCGGCATAATCACACGCCCCCCCCCCGGGGCGTGTGGTATCCATGAGGATTTCCCACCCGTTAAAAAAAAAAAAATAAAGGGTCACAAGTTCCAGGCACTGCTGAAGCTCCTCTCACTACAACGCGAAGGTCTCGGCACCCGCATGATGATTCCATGGAATGCTGACATGTTTTTCTTCTTAACTTTTCTTAAAAAAGTAGCCAAAACTCAGTTTTGAAGTGGATTGGAAAGGTGTGTCTGAAACTGTTACGAATATCTGGTTTTCTCGCAAGAACATATTATGATAAATTTTTGATGGTATAGGTTATTATTTTATTAAATATTAAACGGTAAATTTGTAACATGAGATTTTTATCAACATTTCTGTTAATTTATAGAATCCTAAATATAATTTCTTTTTGTTATTTTTCTTACATGTTTTTGAATGTTTATGTAAATATACCTGTCTGAAATTTATGGGAATTGTAATTATACTTTGATAGAACAGAGCCAACGAATATATTTACTTTATCTTAAAGAAATAAGTTGTATTCCAACTTTTAGTGAATTCATTGACATTTATGAAACCGCACAATATTTACGCTTCTGAAGAAAATATAAACATCATCCGCACGTATGTAGCCGGGAACATATAATTATTTAATCCTTTTATTAACTAATAATAACATAATCATCAATATTAAAACATTCATGTGGTATTGAAAATTTCAGAGTTTAAACAACAAGAGTTGCCATTCCGTCTGTACTTGCGTCTTTTTGATGTATTACCTCGTGTCTGTCCTTGTCCCTCAGTTGTGAGTTTGATTTTTATGAATATTTATATAAGTAGTTTAATAAAGACCGACTTATAGTTCTCGTTTAATAATAGCAAGAAGTTTCATAGACGAAGAGGTTTCGGAACAAAGTGTGTACGAGGAAGAGATGGACACAGGTGTGGAGTTATATCTGGCAGCCGACTTTGGAATACAAGATGAATCGTTTTATCAGGTTCACATGTTTTCACTGACTTCAGCGATGTCTATATAAAACATTATCACAGGAGAAAAAATATGTTTGAAAATAATGTTCACGCAGGTCGAGCCGCTGCAGTTGTCGGTAAAAAAGGGAGAGAGTGCCTCATTAACAATACGGTCGATTCCACGTCATGAAGTGGCGCCTTATTAAACTTTAATGCTTCGAAGTTAACCAGTCAACGAGTGCGGGTGAGAATATTGTTGATATAATATTTTCCCGCGAGCAATACTATCATAGACTAATCTTAGTACGTATAGTGCGCAGCAGTAGTGTGTAGATACAACCAAAGAATGATTTGTAGAGATGTTATCATGTAGAATGCTTTTTTTTACTAAAAGTTAACTTACGATTTAAATGCAGCCTATAAACCGTTACAGATACATCCTTGATGTTGTGTCTTGTTTCATTTGTATATAGTGTCGCGTGGTACCGCCCTCCGCCACCCGTCCAGTGCTTGGCGCTGCGTGAAGCTGAACGACTCAGAATCACTCCGTCTGAGATACGAGTGACATTGTGTGCCCTGGAACTGCCCGCCGGTGATGTTATGAGGCGAACATAAAAAATCAAATATAACATAAATCTAGCTTGGAAATAATAATCGTATAACATACGAGTACTCCTATATACTAACATACAACAACAAGAATGAATGATGTTTTTAATTTCCAATTAGAGTTCGCAAAACGGTGAAACTTCACAACATTGGAGAAGGGTCGTTAGAGATACGGCTAACACAGCAGCGCCTTGGCTGTTGGGACTCTCCAGACATATCTGTAAAGCTCACTGTATCGATGGTGACAGAACAAAGACAGAGAGTATAACAGTGAAAATACAACTGAGAAGTTGTATTGAAGTAGGAATATGTAATGTTGAACTTTTCTCTCTAGTGACATATCATTTCTTTAATCATATAATATTTTACAGATTTAACTTTCACAGTTGGTCGTAGAGCTCAGTTTGAAAACCAATGAGGTGTGGCCTTCACCGGGCAGTGTGTATCCTTCAAGAACCACTGTTCAGACTGAGTTGTGCTTCTCCGATCACGAAGCAATTATGTTATTGGTATTAAAACATTTCAAGTATTAGGACAAATTGAGATATGATTTTCGAGGTTTATCGTAAGATTACTATGTAAATGTTTTAATATGGTTTTTAGGTATATGAAACGTTTTACACATGTCGAGATCAACAAGACAGACTACATACCCGTACTATCCTCTCAGTTGGATGGAGGGCGCCGTCTGTTGTGGGGAGGTGGTGGTCTGTTCTCGAGGAGCAGCAGGTGAGTGGTGCAGGACGAGGGTCAGATGATGACAACTTACTGCCTACCTGAAGACATACATTGTTATACCAGCATCAATATTAAGAGAGAATAAACAGAAGATCACATGTGTGTTTAATAAGAAACAGTATAAACCTTTTTTTATATTACATTAACTTTACTGTACACTCCATGTTCATTTACAAAATCTATTTAAAATAAACGTTCAACAAAATTAAGCCCGAGTTTAAATCCATTAAGTCAGTTTACGAGTATACGTTATATATGTAGGTCATGTACGAATATACGTTATATATGTAGGTCTAAAGGTACTCTCTTTATTGATACTCATTCCGATCACAAAATTTAATTTTCGTTAATAAAACACATTAGTTATGTAACGAAGTCAAGACCAAAAAGACCTTTGATAAAAAATAGACAAGACAGCAGTGACCATGAGACGTGTATCATCCCCATGAGCGGTCAGAGTGTGTCGGATATCTGAGAAGTTGGTACGGAGCCGATCTAGATAAACTAATGACTCGACTTATATATTCAGCTCTCATATCATAGAAAGTTATCAGTTATTTAAATATATAATATAAATATGTTGAAGAACCTTGTCATATCTGATTTTTCAGAAGTGTGACGTCAGCAATGCTGCCGTCACAATCACTGTTTACAACATTCAGCTGATCCATCTTCCAATTTGATTTAACTATTAATACACTCACAAACACTGTCACTACTTTATTTCAGACTTTAACTAGTACTTGTAATTAGATAATCTTCCTCCTGCTTTCTAGAATAAATATTTTGTTAACCAAATCACTGACGCAATGACGTTAGTGATTTGTTTATGTCACATCTACCCTCTAAAGTAAAATACTTATTTAGAACTACCCTTAATTGCGCCGACAAATACATACGAATCTACATACTAACAAACAGAGTAGCACAATTAAGTACATCTGCAAAAAAAAATTAACTCGATTTATCTAGTTAGGTTAAAAAATACTAATAAAATAAATAATTATGGTTATTTAATTATAAGTAGAATAATAAACACTGTATAACAATTTTAATTAGTCTACCTTAGCAAGCTGTAGTTACCAAGAAACAAAATTTTGTTTATTTTGTCTTTTGTTTTAATTAAAATTAAGCTGAATACATATTCATTAAATAATTTCATTTTTAATCGTATCAGATAGCTCTTCTTTTGCTACTTTTCATCCAAGATTTCCCATTATCTTATTCCTTTGTTTTTAAAAGAAAAACATAACCATAAAATGTTATCAATAATTGGTAATCTTTTGTAAATACTTCTTATATTAAAAATAGTTAATAAATTAAATAATTAATTAATATTCATGGCAGTCTATGAATATTAATTATGAACTACAATATATTCGTTACTGAAAATTTACATCAAAGATATGTAATGGTAAAGTTACACGACTACAAAGACTTTATGAGAAGTATTGTATATCTATTATGACCCACTACATCAATTCTAAGTTATATTCTATTTTCCAATAATAGTTTAACTATACAAATTACTATAAGATAATTTTATATACATACATAATACATACGTTTACTTATTATATATCAATTTACTTAATGTGACAAACCTGTCAGATAGTTCTTTGTTATAAAAATACTTTTATTCAATATCAACTGATAGCTCATCGTATTGGATGCATGAAGCACATCAAATAAATAAATTAAGAGATTTCCTTTCCATTCAAAATACGTTTTGGTACAAATCATATGCATATGCATATTTGTATTCCGTGGAGTGTCAATGAGGATTCGAAGTCAAATTGATTTAAATTTTGCCTATGCCTAACTCTATTAAAACTTCTTATTAATTAAAAACGTAAGAAGTATTCAATCCAAGATGTTAAATGACAATCAAGCAAACTATTCTACAACGAGTTTTGCTAAACAAGCTTAGATTTACCTTCGTTTTTGTCGGTTATATTATTAAGAGTGATTTAAACTTGAATATTATGAATTATATTTAAAAATTATATAAATCTTACTTAATAGAGAGTTTTACCTACCAATAAAACTTACCTATTATTTTTCCTTAAGACATCCGGAATCCATCTTGAGTCAAGCACCTGTCTTTTTAGCCTTTTTTTTGTCCAGTTTTCGCTCCCTTCCGGTGCAACTTCAGCCCTCTAATGTCAATTTGGCGGGAGAAAACTTGCACATTTTAACAAATTGATATTTCTTACCTCATTATACATACTCGAGATGAACCAGGTAGAAATTACCTGGATTCCGGATGTCTTAAGGAAAAATAATAGGTAAGTTTTATTGGTAGGTAAAACTCTCTATTATTGTTCCATGTTGACATCCGGAATCCATCTTGAGTGACGTGTTTGTTATCACCTGTTCATAAATATTATGACGATGCTATAATGTGTCCAATAAAAATTAAATTATTGGAATAAAATAATTTATTTAAATAACAATTTGATTTAAGGAATCTATCAAAATAGCTTGACAGCCAAACTTTTGTGCTTTCCTGTGACCGATTTAATACAACTCTTTTAAAACCTCTTATAGGTAAAGGATCTTGCCCCCGTTTCTAGTTTCTAAATTTTATCTATTTGAAAGCATTCTACCTAGTTAAGGGAAGCTACTGAAGGTCTTACAGATCTGGGAGAAGCTTCAATACCAGCTTCTTTGTGTAAAGACTTAATCCAAACTCGACCATATTTGACGCTACTCTAGGTCCGCCCCTCGAGCTGTCAAAGATAATTTATTTAAAATTATTGACTTACTCTGCGCTTCCTTTGGATAAATCAACCAATCGGTAAACCCAGTATATTATATAATCAAGCGATGTAGTGTTTGTATTTATACAATAGATTTAACACACTAGTCTCATGTACCCCAATAGAGGGCGGCATTCGCCTGGCAGCCTCACGACCAGCGCGGAGCAGAACGGTGACGAGCGCCTGCACTTTAGGCGGGGATAGTAGTGAGCCAATGACTAGATATTCTTATATAGAGGAAGGGGGTCCTACAACGGGCTTGTAATGGGCTTTGTAAAATTTTCCTTCCTGACTGCCTGTAACTAATCAGTCTTAGATTCGGATCGTGGCCAAAATGTAAAGGGGTTACCCTTATCAATAAGTTTTTAATCTTCAATTGTTAATAAAGTGAGATAATGGACTTTACGTCCTGACGATAAAAGCTGCAGGATTGCTACTACAATGAGGAAGTCCCGGCTTCCCCCGGGGGGGGGGGGAGAGGGTTAAGGTTAAGGTTAACGCGTAAGCTAGCTATGACCCTACCTGTAAATGTAGGCAGGTCATTCTGGAAGGCATTTGCAGCCCTGGTTTTGTGACAGAGTCGCCACTAGCGAGGCGGTGCCCAGGGACAGCAGGTCCCACATGGCTGGCCTCCTGCCAGCGGCAGAGGATTTCTATTAGCCACCGCAAACACTATAAATTGTTTACATTTACCAGATGTGTGCTGAAATATTGTAAACAATTTAAGAGTCCCAGATAGGTGATGTGGAACTCTTCTTTTTTGGGTTACTGAAATAACTTTAAGAATGTGTTTAACGAGAATATACACATAAAGTTAGATGCAAAATCTATATTTTAGGGAACTTTAGTAAAAGTAAGAATAAAAGATTCATGTACAACGACAGTTACAGACAGACAGCTAGATAGACAGATAGGTACAAGTAACAGGGTACGTTTTGTGAATATGGGTTTTTTTTTTTTTTAATCACTTACTCGTCTTAACCACTACAGACTCTATTTTATTTTATTTTTTCAAAACGTTGCTAGATAATGAAAGGGATTATCTCTTACTCGTTCAACCGTCACGTCATTTCCGTCCACCCGAAATTAGCCACGATACGCAAATGAAGATCCCGGACCTTCAGCTGGTGAATTTTACGTCAAGGTGTCTACTAAGACTTAACAAAGGTTGGGAATTTGTTAAGACTCTTGCAGAGATCAATGTAGTAGATCTTCTGCTCAAAGACTATTTTGCCATGTCGGAGCTTTTGTTATGAAGCGTCCTTTGGCATTGTTCAGGTATTATAGCCCCGAGGTTAGGAGGTGGAAATATCGAAGCAAGGTCGTAACTTCACTGACGACTGAAAGCGTTGTCGTAGGTAACTTTTCAATCCGCTATACTCAATGTCACCCATTGTTTAACTACCGTGCTGACCCTTACGCAGATGAATCTATCTGATGTACCCTTACGCAGATGAATCTATCTGATGGAATATACTGTGCTAAGGCGGACATTGCATATTCCGAGCTTTAGATAACAATATCAACGGTCGGTCAGGTCAAGTTCAGAGCAATTTCCGCCCTGGTACTTCCTTCTTTGTTTATATACAATATTACTGTTCGATTGTCCGAGAAGAAAAGAATGTTGGCATCGTTTAATCAACTCTGTTCGTGGGCAAAAGCTTCTAGGTTAGCTTACGATTCCTTGTACTTGCCATGCCATGTTTTCTGGGCCTCAGTCTCTCCTATAAGCGCTTCTCGGTCGACTGCTAAGGCATCGGATGTTATGTAATGCATTTCCGAGCCCAAACGTATCGGCAGTGCAGCTAAGAAAGCTTTTAACCATCAATGTAACTTGAGAACCTGTGGTTCTGCAAGTATTTTGAGGTGATTTAAAGGGAGGGATACTGTCGCCTGTGGTATGCAGTGTACGACCGTATCTCCCTCTGCACACAACCAATGAGGCAAAGTTAAGTCTCCCCAAAAGGAGCTGGGCCTGTTCGGGGAGCCAACTGCCTTGGCCAATCTGATGCTGAAGTGAAGCGCATGCGTAGGGCGATGCACTTCAGTTCCGACAGGGACTTCGGGTTCAGTTTTGCGTCCCATGAAATGCCTAGGTATTCTGGACATTGAGTCAGAAACAGCACAGATTTAATGAAATTCATTGTCCGGCCAAGTTGTTGCAGAATATTGATGGTGAAGGCTAACCGGTCGCTCAGAATGTGAGGCGGTTGGTTTGCCAATTAAAAATCTTCTTAATAAACTACGCATCTAATGTAGTGATGGCGTAGAAACTCTGCTATCCAGCCTGTGACGCATGCCAGTATTCGGGGTGCCGATGGTAAACCAAAAAAGCTGGCAAGTGTAGTAAATATAACAAACAGGGAAAACAGAATTGTCATAAAACCGGCTTCGCTAACCAGTTTCCAGTTTGTAATGAAAAGCTGGAAACGTTTTAAATGAACAAAGCTATACAACTGTTTCAAATTAAATGTCTCACGTTGTAAATCGTAGCTTTTAGGAATCGAAAAGAATGTTCATAGAAAACCGAGTGTAATATCAGCTCTTTCCAACATTTTAAAGAAAAAGATATGTGAAATCCTTTAATGATTCCACAGATGTAATTCGGTACATATAACTTAATCCAGATATCGATCTGTTTTTTAATAGTTGGTATTTATTAATACCTTATCTGTCCCCGCCCCATTTTTTTGTATGTAGGCAGACAGTCAATATATCAAATAATATTTTTTGAAAACGGAGGTATGGTCTGTAAAGTCGAACGATAAAAATTCTCCGTTACTCGTTTTCATAATTCTTCTCTTAAAGATTGTATGAAATCAGCGCGAATACCACAAATAGTTCAAGGAATATCTTTGGTTTACTTCGAGTATTCCAAATCTTAAACATTTTATTATTATTTTAATATAGTTATTATTTTAATAATAATTGCGTATTTAAATTTGTTTTACTACCACTAGAATAGTCTACGATTTTTAGTTAAGCTATTTGACGTACTTCTTTTCGAGATATTAAAGCATTTTTCAAAAGCTGCAATTCGAGTTCTAGACAAAGTTTATGCTTGTCGTTCAACATCCTAACTCCCTACAATTGCTTTAATTCAAACAGTTCCTTAAATTCGTTGTAAGGACCTGGCTCTCCGGCGGGGAATCGAACCCCGGTCTCCCGCGTGACAGGCGGGGATACTGACCACTATACTACCGAAGATATCATCACGACTGACGAAGATCTTACATTCACTCTATTGTCATGTAAACGGGAGTGAAAGCAGACAATAATTGTAAGAATTAATGTCCACGATATCTTTTTATCAGAATGAAGCAGGTGTTGGGTACCGTACGTCGTACGAGACAGTGATCCGTACACCGAGACGCATCAGAGTAAAATGCGTCATTTACTTCTACAGCGAAGTATTTCAACTGATAATAATCATCAAACCGGAACGCATTCCAACATTAAATATTTGTATATAAGATAATTAAAATCAATGTAAATCCGTTGGGTTCGTGAAAGTCCGTTCCTCAATATTGATGGTTAAACTCAGATATGGACAACCGTCAAGTGCGGTTTTTGAATTTCGTTACTTTATATTCCCAAAGGATATCGTTAACTGACTTCTGAAATCGTGTTCTTTAATATTTTAAAGTGAAGTAATTATTGTAAAATATTATTACATTTTTATTTATTGTAATGTGGGTACTCAATAAAAAAAAGAAGCCACTTGTCGCATCTGATATTGAAAATATGAGCTACTTACAGCTTTGGGAGATCGTTTTGGTAGACTGTACCTGTCCAGACTGGAACCTCGTGACGAATACTCACTGTCACACGAACTTTTTTCCCATTCCATGACGTTCGAAGGGAGACAAATATTTAAATATTAACACTTTTCAATACGAACACTTAAAAGACTGTTATAATTATAACTACTAATAAGTATTCTTAAAAACTGGACTACTGCTCGCTCTGAAAGACGATGCTATAATGAGGTAAGAAATATCAATTTGTTAAAATGTGCAAGTTTTCTCCCGCCAAATTGACATTAGAGGGCTGAAGTTGCACCGGAAGGGAGCGAAAACTGGACAAAAAAAAGGCTAAAAAGACAGGTGCTTGACTCAAGATGGATTCCGGATGTCAACATGGAACAATAATATAACATAAAAGTCTGAATATTAAAATATATAGTGTACATAGATTATACAGTAAAAATGCTTATTATTATGTAATGAAGTAAATGTATGTTAAGTTTGGTCGAGGATGGAAAAGTCAATGGCGACACATATTTTGTGACTATCACATTTAGTGAACGGTGGATTTTATAATTTAAGAATGAGTCCAGTATGAAAGTTAAAAAAGAGTCTTAATTATTAGAAAAAACTTATTTTTATTTAGTAACAAATTATATTATTTTAGTGAAATATTTTTTTTAATTATAGTTTAATTTTGTTATTCTTCTTGAATAATTATTTTATTCTTCGTTTTATTTTATATAGATACCATGTATAACATTTTTCACAATAATTACCTACTAAACGTACGGGAAAACATGTACAAGAAAATTTTCGATATTTTGAATGTTAAAAATAACTTACAAATTACAGAGTAATGAAACCATACGTACCATAATGATTTCAAACTTTTAACTGGAGTTGACTTCAACCAAGATCAGGCAGTAGCTTTTCCCGCCAGCAATCTCCTCAGTTAACCATATCGGGGGAGATGTATTCATACAAAACATACTCGTACATACATACATTGATGCTACGAACTTCAGTATTGAATATTGTATTAAAGTTGGTAGATTTAAAAATATTCTTAAGCACCTTTAGTTTATTTGGGGAGTTTTAACATCGTAACTTAACTTTCGTATTTAAGTCCAGGCGAACACCAAAACAGTAAAATTGATGGACTCTTATAGTGGATTGAAAAGTATTACTGAAATATATTTAAAATAAGTATGTATTTGTTTTGAATTATTATTTTTATGCTCGTCTTATATTCTTAATCTTTTTCTGCCACTATTAAACATGTAGGTCAGAACAAATCGTAAATTTAGTTAACTTTCGGAATCAAGATAAAAAGCTTTAATAATAATTTTATTTTAAATATGAAAAAACTTTTATTCTCAAGACTATAATTTTTAAGGATTTGTAACAACACAAATAAAAATGTTATATACATCTTATTTTTTATATATTTGTTCTAGAATATTTATTATGTAATAGTCACAGTGTTTTGAATGTATTATTATCATTCTATAATAAATTTTTAAATGTTAAATGTAGATAAATCCTTCAAATATTCTAGTTATCAATCGAAGCGTCTAGTGACGTCAAACTAGTAATATTCCTATTTGCTTGTTTTCAGTCGCAGCCTCCTTTTCTTCATAAATGTATCTGGAATTTTCAAAGATTTTCTTTTAATATTTCTCTTTATTTCAGCTTTGAGATATTTTGGTAATTACGGCTTCATTACCTGTGATACTACACATGTAAGGAAAAATTATAAATAAAATTTGCTTTTAGAAGCAAAGTAAGTTGATCCGTTCAATTATTCATTGCTTATTAACACTGAAACGTCTGTAATGTAGTCTTATCAAATTTAATATAGAAAATTCTCTCATAAATTGTGTGCTATGGAAGATCAAAAATTAAAAGAAATCATATGAAAAATTTAGTATTCATTTAATAAACATGTATATTGTTATTAAAATATTACGACTAAATTAAATAATAATTAGATAACATTTAAACTCCTTGGAATGGTAAAGTTACATATAAATATCTGTACAGTTAATGTTTAAAAAAATTCCAGCTCGAAGAAATATTTATCCGATATGTTCCCCGCTCCTCAAATACCAAAATATTGTTTTATTGTAAAAGGCCACTAATACATAAATTTATTTTTAAAACTCGATATATAACGATACCAAAAATAATTGTCAGATATTATGTTTCCTCTACAAATAATATGTAAGGGGTATAAATAGAGTAATTTAAATATAAACAATTAAACTAAAATTTTACAGCAACTACTTATACATTATTAAGTTAATTTAATTTATCAAACAGTATGAAATATCTTTTTTTCGTTTACATAGGAGCGCGTGGTAGTCATTTATTGAAGCAGACAAAAGAAAATCTTTTATTTTCGGCAATTCGGTGAAATTTAGAGTAAAATTAACGATGTCTTTACCATGAAAGTCTACGACATGCAATTTCAACAAGTATTTATTAGCAGTGGATCTGGATAATATGTTTTATGAAGTAAATATATACTTTTATTTAAGTTCTTATATTTTGGATCATAGTTAATAACTGCTACTGTGAGGCCAGATCATTTTAAAGATTAAAAAATATACATGACACACTAATAATAACGCTGGTTGATATTTATATTGCATGTTACATAGCACCATATTCAATTATTTTACTGTAAACAAACCACATAACTGAGTCCTCGGCCGAGGAGAGTTGTGAGAGAGGTTCGGGTAAGAGAGACTGAAGGGACCAAGGGGAGGCTGTACATTTAATGTATATTACACAAATACGAATTAAATATACATTTGAGAACATTAGTTTAACTCGTATTTATTTTTTGTTCTAAAGTTTTTCAATGACCCTTTTTAATTTGAAAGTTCATTACATACGGTCAGAGTATATATAACAACGTCATATTGCATGTATTAAAATGTATTTTATAGATGGTCTTGTATGAGTATTTTTGAGTTATATAACAGGTGTGACTCGTGAACAAAATAGTTGCACTATCAATGAATTCTTTTATTTATATTATCTTTAATTATTTTAATACACAGAGGATGGATGAAACTCATCAAATGTAATCATTTGAGTTAGTAGAAAAACTTTTAATTATAAACAAAAATATTTTTTAAATTTGTGTAAGGAAATTAAAGGGGACGGCAATTACAACAGACGGACTGCAATTAATATTTCAAAATCACAATTCTTCAATCAACTACGAGTATTATTTAATCAAAAATATTTAAATCCAGCGTCGTCAATAATAACGATAAATTGAAGTATAAAGATAAACATGATAAGTTAGACCCCAAAGAAAATTCTTTTTAATCCGACTCTGGTGATTATAAGTGGCTGGAAAAACTTGTTCATCTATTGCATTAACATAAGTAATAATTTTCCGAATAACTCAAAGAAAATGACAATTTAGATAATATATAATCGTTCAGGTGTATCGTATCCTTAACGTGGCTATATTTGAACGAGACCTAAGTATTAATTTATCATGACACTTGGAATTGCATGACTTTAACCAAGACGAATTATTACTTACGACATGAGTTTCACTAAATGATTTAATTTATAATAAATAATAAAAGTTTTAAAAGTAAACCAATGTGTTTAAAATAACTTTTTATTAACTCTATTATCAAACTAATTAATCATACTATATAATTAATGATTGTACTGACTAATAATTAACAAATATGTGAAATATGTTCCTGAACATGTTATTTATTTAAATTAATATATATTGGGCTAAGCTTTATTTGTGAGGGCTGTTATGAGGCCTTGTTTATTAATACAAGTTCATAATTTTAAACAAAATTAATACTTGTAGGAGGGCGTTATAAGAACAGGAGGGCCTTCATGGGAACTCATACTTTGAAAGGGATAAAGTACAGTCTATTCAATACGACACCAACTCAATCGAAACACTAGATATCACTATCACTTCGATACACAGCGATTCGTCACGAGCGCGGTGCGCGGGCGTCATCTCGCACGATACTCCATAATAAAGATGGCCGCCCTCGCTACCATCACAATGACGCTTCACTAGGCTAACCTCAGACAGCTAAAAGTCAACCTGACGTATGATTTTTGACGGATGCGCCGTCACGGCCGGACTGACATTCGACCGTCCTCGGGCGGTTCTCGGATCAATGAACTACAGTTGTGTCTATTCCGTTCGGCATCCTGACAAACGACTAGTTACAATCATCAAAATGTGCTATGGTACTTAAGACTTAAGGCGAGCATCTCGTAGCAATTAAGCCAGACGACAACATTCATCTCACCACAATGTTCAAAGCATCCAGAACAAGTCAACCAACTTAAAGGGCTCTGACCCGGACGACTACATTCGTCTTGCCACAATGTTCAAAGCATCCAGAACAAGTCAACCAACTTAAAGGGCTCTGACCCGGACGACTACATTCGTCTTGCCACAATGTTCAAAGCATCCAGAACAAGTCAACCAACTTAAAGGGCTCTGACCCGGACGACTACATTCGTCTTGCCACAATGTTCAAAGCATCCAGAACAAGTCAACCAACTTAAAGGGCTCTGACCCGGACGACTACATTCGTCTTGCCACAATGTTCAAAGCATCCAGAACAAGTCAACCAACTTAAAGGGCTCTGACCCGGACGACTACATTCGTCTTGCCACAATGTTCAAAGCATCCAGAACAAGTCAGCCAACTTAAAGGGCTCTGACTCGGACGACTACGTTCGTCTTACCAGAACAAGTCAGCCAACTTAAATGGCTCTAACTCGGACGACTACATTCGTCTTACCAGAACAAGTCAGCCAACTTAAATGGCTCCTGACTCGGACGACTACGTTCGTCTTACCAGAACAAGTCAGCCAACTTAAATGGCTCCTGACTCGGACGACTACGTTCGTCTTACCAGAACAAGTCAGCCAACTTAAATGGCTCCTGACTCGGACGACTACGTTCGTCTTACCAGAACAAGTCAGCCAACTTAAATGGCTCCTGACTCGGACGACTACGTTCGTCTTACCAGAACAAGTCAGCCAACTTAAATGGCTCCTGACTCGGACGACTACATTCGTCTTACCAGAACAAGTCAGCCAACTTAAATGGCTCCTGACTCGGACGACTACATTCGTCTTACCAGAACAAGTCAGCCAACTTAAATGGCTCCTGACTCGGACGACTACATTCGTCTTACCAGAACAAGTCAGCCAACTTAAATGGCTCTGACCTGGACGACAATATTCGTCTGACCACAATCTGCAGAGCATCCAGAACAACTCAGCCAAACGAATGAACGATGATCGAGACTCCAATGAGCTAGCCCCATCATCTCCACTACTTATACTCATGTGAGTGAACGATGACCCGGACATAGACTCCACAGAGCTAGCCCGTCCATCTTCACAACCTGATCAAGCGTCGACCGGACGTGGACTCCATCGAGCCAGCCCCTGCACGCTTTGATCCATCACTACTAGAAACATCGGCCGCATCAGCCAGTTCCATCGCCACCTCAAACACACCAACTCAAACTTACACAACTCATTTATGGTTTATCAATGTTGGAGGCCATCAGAGCTACTCAGCTACTCACTTTCATCATCTGACATAGCTTCGTTTCCATTCTCTCCACTCCATGACCCGCCGTCTCGGCCTCCTCATTACTTAGTTCAGTGGATATGTCAACTAACCCTTCAAAGCCTCTGGGTACTGCGCCCAAGTTTTCATGAGAGTATTTTAAAGTGCAATTAGATTCATCGGTATGTTTCAGTTCGTACCTATCGTTGTCTAGAATTTTAGTTATGATAAAAGGTCCCCTAAACTTTCTTTGCAGTTTAGTTTGGTAACATTCGCTACACTTAACAAAAACGTAATCTCCCCGAGAAAGAAAAAAAAGGTTTTACTTGGGCTTTGCCTTTACTAAATTTAACTATTTCCTTTTGATCTGCGTTTTCAGTGTTGAGGGAAGTTTTATTCCGGATATTGTCTAAATCTAATCTCGGCTCGTTTGAATTTTGGGCTATTAATGATATCCCTAAAGATTGCGCGCGAATGCCAAACATTAGTTCTGTTGGAGTATATCCTGTAACACTACGGCTTGTGTTATTAAGTGCTAGATGACTCTCCCAGATCAGAGTAATTTAGTAAGATGGGGTAAAGGTACCGAAAACACTTGCTATATCTGCGGAAAGGCAGTTGGAACTGCTAAGCATTTGCTAGTGAGATGTAAGGTTCTCCTGGACAGCGGTCAATTCTCGCGTCGTCACTATAGGGTTTTAGAGATCATACTTGAAGCGGTTAGTCTTTCGGTAGCCAGAGCGCAAAGGGAAATAACCACAAACGAGCGATCAATAGGTTTTGTGAGAGAGAGCACCAGGGCTATAAAATCAAACGTCAAGCCTTACTCTATCCTTAAAGCGGCTTCGGATTGGACTATCATGATGGATACGTATGAGAAACAACACAAAATCCCCGAGGATATTTGTGCGTCAGCCTCCAGACCAGACATATTTCTATATTCGCGTATTTTAAAGCGCGTTGTGATGATAGAGCCTACGGTGCCTTGGGAAACCAACATCCCCAAAGACCATGCCATCAAGGTCATTAAGTATTACGAGCTCACTAACTCGAAATAGGTTCGTCCGCGGTAGAGGTGGGAGCGAGAGGCATAACAGCCAAATCTCTCTACAACCTACTAAAAGACTTGGGCCCGTCCAGAACCAACATTAATTCATTCTCGTAACGTACGTCGAAAGCAGCCCTAGCAGGTTCCTTCCAAATTTGGCCAGGTAGGGAGAGGAACTTGGACAGTGGAGGTGAGCGTACAACGCGCGTTAGTTAAGGGGCCCCTTAAACCCACACCTGGGTCGCAAGTCCCAGGCACTGCTGAAGCTCCCCTCCCTGCAACGCGATGGACCCGGCACCCGCACGGTGAATCCATTGAATGCTAAGCGGTTTCGTCCCTTGTACCTCAGGAAGTTTGTCACGCCACGTTTTATGGGTATCGTTTTCTATAATAGTTAGCAGACATTTTAAAATCTGCATGACCCTTTCTACTTGACCGTTGGCTTTATTTGCCCCTGTTGTTATAAAGTAAAGTTCTATACGAGGTGTTTTACTCAATTCTCTAAAGTCCGCGCTTACAAAGCCCCTTCCCCGATATAACAATTCGCTTGAGAACACCGAAAAGAGAAACAGCTTTTCTCAACGCTTTAATAGTACAACTGGCATCGAGGGATATAGTATGCTCTTAAAGGACATACTTGATAACATAATCAATCATTACTGACGCGTATTTCTTTTCTGTCGCTTTTGCCACTTAATGTCCCAGTCATATCTATGTGAATAGTATGCCAATAAAATGTATGCAAATCCGTAGGAGAATTTACATGGCCAAAATAGCAATAACCCCACTGAATAAAATTTGGAGAGATAGGAAAATTATTAATGGAACAAAAATGCATCTGATACGAACGCTTGCCTTCTCTATATTTCTATCTATCTAGCTATCCGATTCTGTATAGTGCAAAGACGTGGACTATGAAAGTCGTTGACAGGCAAAGAATTGATGCCTTAGGAATGTGGTGATGACGAAGTATGTTACGCATACCTCAAAATATGGTCAGCGCTTATCTAATATCTATTTGCAGCACATACTGGCGTTGATTGGTCAGTTCCCTGACAGAACTACGGACAGCTTTAAACGTCCGCTAGTGATTGAAAAAGTGGACGGTAACCGAACTAGAGGACTAAATCCCAAAAGGTGACTGGACCAAATCCCAGAACACCTAAAAATACCTGCCTGCGTTGCACTCCATCAAGAAACTAAACGTGTCTATCTCAGTATGGATATGGTTGATTTAAGTCCATACAAGGGACTGATGGACGATAGGTTACCAACGACTAACTTTGTTTCGCTCAATTTTTTTTCGATATAGCATATTGTTTCTAACATCGTAGATGTGACTAATTGAATCGGGAAACTTATTATTTAAGAGCTGAGCAACAATATCTTGAACATATGCATCACGTTTTTGTTCTACCGCTAACCACCCTTGATTTACCTCTACAAACTGCACAGACTTATTAACTACTTGAGCCTTGCTTTTGTCGCTCTTGGAAGTGCCCTGCTCAGGGTCATCTATGTACTCTCGGTGTTAATTTTTTTTTTTTTTTTTTTTTTTTTTTTTAACTAAGAAGCTTTGAAAGGATTGCCACCCGTGAAAACGATAAAATGATGACCATATAGCTTTTGCTTCAAATATTCTTCCGCTCGAACGACTGCCGAGGTCTCAAGTTCATAAGAATGATACTTTTATTCCGTGTCAGTTTTCCGGCGACTGAAATATGAAATAACGTGAGGAACTCCGTTCTTTCATTTAATTAAAATGGTACCGTATCCGTTGGCGCTGGCATTCGTGTGTAATTCTATAGGAGGCTCGCGATCAAATATAGTTAGAATAGACTCCGTGGTAAGTATTTGAACTATCCATTTACGAATATTACCGTGGACTTCTGACCGTTTAATTAACCCCTTTAACTTAGTGAGTAGACATAAGGATCGTACTAGGCGGAAATAGTTCGGTATAAAATTTCTAAAACAAAAGGCTTACTATAAGAATTGGTGTTAATCTCCCTAGAGTCAACATACATTATGTCAGAGTTGTCATTCGGTTTTTTTTTTTTTACAATTAGAATGGGGCTTGATAAAGTGTAAAATGATTGTTTCAAAGAGGGCATCCATTTTTTTTTTTCGAACAACCTCTTATAATTTGTAAGGTCTCTCTTAGACTATGTTAGGGTCTAAAGAATTAGGGTCTAAAGAGTTAAGAGGTGCCCTTAATAATAAAATGAGTTATACTTCTTAAAAACATCGATAAGGGCTTTGTTATCGTCGCCTTCCAAATAAGTTTTGATACAAGAAAAGTTAAGACTGTCTGAGGTTGGGCACTTATCTGTTTTTGTCGTTTCAGGTTTTGAGAAAATAATGTAGTCACTGTTTATCTCTCCTTTAACCCCCCACTCTACAAGGTACCGTCCAACAACCACGGATTCAAGAATAATATTCTCTTTAATAATATGAAACAAAAGAGACACTGAAACACTTTGAATTATGACTGGGCTTAAAATTTGTGTATTACAATAAGTCTATAGACGTAGAAACACTAATAATAATTGACTGTTAATGTACACGAAGTATGACTAGAGTATTCAGTACCGAAGCGCAAGGTTGAATGACCTTTATTCGCTAATACGATCTAATATTAAAATCTTACGAAGTGGTGGGTAAGCGTGAAACTCATATCGTCGCCCGTTCGCTTCGACCGTATACTACGCGTTCAGATGCCTTTCAGGGGAACTACTTCATTGCTCAAAGTACACAGAAATTTATTTGAAAAATTTTCAGATACAGACACACATTAGTACTACATGAACAAGTACACCCACTACTAAAAAGAAAAGGAACAGTCTCACCAGATGACGTCGTCAACTCCCCTCGGCTCGGCCCATGGTCACACAGATATCTCCTTCACCGGCGAGCCTCAATTACCGGTACCTTTTACGATCAAGACACGACGAGACGTCCTAACCCTTATATCTGCTTCCGTACGATCCAGATTGAACCGGATCAACTACGTCGTCGAAGTTAGTTGAGAAGTTGACATTATTTTCATCGACAAGTTTCTCATTATTTTTTACAAAGTTTAACATAGATGGATGATCTCACTACTCTCCTCATTTTAAAGCCCTTTCGATCCCACTTCTGATGTAGGAGGGCGTTATAAGAACAGGAGGGCCTTCATGGGAACTCATACTTTGAAAGGGATAAAGTACAGTCTATTCAATACGACACCAACTCAATCGAAACACTAGATATCACTATCACTTCGATACACAGCGATTCGTCACGAGCGCGGTGCGCGGGCGTCATCTCGCACGATACTCCATAATAAAGATGGCCGCCCTCGCTACCATCACAATGACGCTTCACTAGGCTAACCTCAGACAGCTAAAAGTCAACCTGACGTATGATTTTTGACGGATGCGCCGTCATACTCAAAAAACCATCTTAAATCAAATATTTTCCAAAGAGTATTTTCTTTTCTTTTTATTAAAAACACTATTAGAAATCTAAATTGCTAAGTTACATTTATGGTGTCCCAGTAGCATTAGGACGGGACTATGGTCTAAATGTAAGTCAGACTACGCCTAGACTGAATTCAACTCTCTAATTGGCCCTCATGCCATGTTCTTCAATAAGTACTCTTCAAATACTTCTGTCTTTTGACTCACTCATACCGATATAATTATTAATAGCTTTATCTATTTCAGAACAATTTTTTATTACAATCAATATAAAATAGATGAATAATAGTTTACATTAAATATGTAAATGGTATATATACTTTACTTATGATAATTGTATTATGTTTTAATATGGTTATTGAAATGGACTTATTATTATGTGATTAATTTAAAAAAATCAATAGAATCCCCTGTTATGTATGTGAAATAATTATTTATATATTAATTGTGTTTAAATTTATAAAAATTAAACTAAACAGACAGTAAATATGTCGCGAGTTTATAATAATATAAGAGTATGAAGGTTTCCAAATAATATAAATCAACAGTCTGTAGATTCTTTGGTTCAAAAATTATTTGAAATCTCAATTTTATATGTATAATACATTTATCAATACTGAAAAGGTCAAACTAGAAAGCAAAGTGCATACTTAAACAAACGCTAAGTCTGTGTAATTAGGATTGTCGCAACAAGCCAGACAAAAATATCTCACATCAAAAGCATCTCACACAGAAACTCCAAATAAACTGTTCGCATCCAATAAAACTTATATTGTATGTATAAAACACAGAAAGTTTGTAGGAAAATAATCACACATTTTATAAATAGTGTTAATGATGATAGTAAACTATTAATTTATTGCGGGAACTCTTACGTGTAATAATTGAGAAACACTTAAGTTTATTTCTGCTTATGATAATTGCCTTAATGCATAATATTAGAATCTCCAAGGATTCTTATATAAATTAGTTCCACTTAGTTAAGATTTAAATAATATTTAGTGAGAGAGAGCTAAAACTCTTTCTCATATTTTTCCCCTCAAGGCACAGCAGAGAACAATGTCTTACTAAAAACTGTTCATATAAGTCAATGTAATATTAAAATGGTTTTCTGTTTTCTTAAATTTTCAAGTAGTTAGGTTGTTTCATCAATATATTAGTAAATCTTTATAATGAGCGCCCCTACAAGCGTTGTCTGTAATACTGAATGTGATCCTTCCCATCACTGTTATATATACATAATATATATATTTAATTTATGTTTGAATGTTAATTACTAGTGTTACTATTACAATTTGAACAGACGACTGGCTTTATCGTATAGGTTGTGGTTCAATTCATCAATTAAAATTTTATATAAGTATATAAGGTATTAAAATGTAAATAATATAGTTGATAGAAAATGTTTCAATATATGAAGTAAATAAAAGACGGTCGGTTCATTCATTGAACGCTGAACGTGGTTTTTATCTGATTTAAGTTATTAATATAAAAAACGGAGTGCTTTTAATTCGTGTGGAAAATAGCAATATTCTTATATTACAACGCTAATGAATAATTGTACCAATTTACTGTGTAACTGTGTACTGTGGACATGTTTTTCAAGTACAGTGTTTTTATTACTTCGATTTCAAAAAATTTATTGGCTTTCAAGAACTTTGCCACTTTCCCGAAATCATAATTAAGTGAACATAAAATAACATTAGTGGCCAGGGTTGACTTAAAAAACTCTTAGTAGGAAGGAGAACGAAGGGAACTTACAATCTATTAAGTGCAGTAATATATTAAAACGATAAAAAATCTTATCGAGTTTATAACTTTAATTTTTAGGTTTACATAGTACCTTTGTCATTTTATTATACTTCAAGTTAAACAAAAATATAACTTAAAAACTATAGTAGCAAGGGTTATAAATAAGAATGCTTAAAAAAATTACTGAAGCTGAATGTAATACCTCAGTAGGTTAAACCGTACCATATATGCATATATATTGCTTGAATTGACCTGAATAAGAACTAACCTGAATAACTACTCTCGAGCCTGTTTTATTATTACATGACGGATTTTATTTTGTTATGATAAGTTATCGTATTAATGAATTTCTGTTTAAGGATGGGTCATATATTATATATTCAATACATTATATTATTATTGCCTGTGAGGGGGGGCCGTTTTATGACGTTATTAACATTGAATCATATCAAACAACTGTGGTCGGATGAAAACAGGATAATAAGAAATGACAGCGTTGTTATATGAATGTAAGTTAGCGATGTGTTTATTGTCCTTCACATTTATTAGAAACACAAATCTCATAACAGACATTGAATTTTTTGCAGATTCTGATTTAACGCTTGTTTAATTTAATTAATCGGTATCCTTACTCAAAGTTGGGATCATCACTATACGTAGCATTAACTATTTTTAATTAAAAAATTTTCATACGTTATATTATTATGATTTGATTATATATGAAACGAAAATTGCCTCGTACATAGAGGACGACGTGAACTTGGAGTTACTATGTGTTGGATTAATTATTTTTCATTATTAAACATTTACCGCTACTTATAAAAGTAAAACAGAAACTATATTACTATTCATGTAACTTTACTTTCGTCATTATAATTTCATACAAATTACTATCCATGTACTTTTTCATGATGAATTTCAGAATTATTATGCACAAAATGTAAATTTTAATAATAAACGGTCATATTGTTTCGTAAATTAAAATATTTTCGAAGTGTTCGACGTCACTGAATAATTGATTACAGATTGATCTATAAAAGCCGATGCGGGCTACATTGAATTCTTATGTAGAAGCATCACTGCGAGAAATGGCTTCCCACTCACTTAATTTAACACAAAAAAACATGTTATTTTAAAATATGACCATGAAAGAACTAGCATCAGACTTTATATTATTTTAATACATATAAATATTCTATACTCTAAGAGTTGACGAGCCTCGCTGAAATACATCTAGCATTAATTAATATGAGAGCTGGTGAATGAATCGGTAATGACGTCGCTTGGAGTCATCCTCAAATATTAAACTGATAAAGTCACCAATAATTTCAAGTACAGCGTAAGGATTTATCTTCCTTTATGCTCTGATTTAAAGTTAATAGCCATTATTGAAACGGTTCCTTTTAAATTTCTTAATCTATACTAATATTATAAAGCTGAAGAGTTTGTTTGTTTGTTTGAAAGCGCTAATCTCCGAAACTACTAGTTCGAATTGAATAATTCTTTTTGTGTTGGATAGTCCGATTATCGAGGAAGGCTGTGGGCTATATAACATCACGCTACGACCAATAGGAGCAAAGATATATTTGAAGCCTTCCGTTGCGTGCGCCGTGAAAACGGTTCAAGATACACAAAAAATATGTATTAAAGAACAATAGCTCTTTTAATGATCTAAAAAACAGTCCGCGACAGTATATGTCTATCTTTTAAGATTAACTCACAAAAACCGTTTTTATGGTACCTACTTTGTTCGAAATAATTTGTTTAAGTTGTATCAACATAATGATATTATTCTTTATTCAAATAAACAAATAAATATGTTGTTGGTTAAGAGTACTTCATTGTGAATAAAAAAACATAGGTTTTATCCTGAAAATTCTACGGGAACTCGACCATTCCGAAAACCCCGCAAGAACGGGAACTATGTGAGAAGAACAAAAATTGTGGCGGAAGTCACTATTCCACGAGGGCGGAGTCGCGGCAAAAGCTAGTTTGTTGTAAAGGAAATCGGTAACATATTGCAAAATTCACTTTAAACTAAAATGATATTTTAATTTTTCTCAAATTTTCTTTGAGTGATAAACGTTACTTAAAGCAAATTTTGACTTAAATAAAATAAGATGTAATAAAATAAGACGTAATCTACAAACAAAATAGATAGTACTAATGCCTAAATAAAATGAGCAGAATAAATACAAACTAAAAATACTTAAACCATTTCAACTTAAACTTATTTCGATAATTTGTTTTGTTTAAGCTTAATTGGAGATGTTAAAAAAGTTTAAGGATTTCGTTGCTTATTTTGCTGGAAAAACTGTTTCATTGCTAGGAAAAACTTTATAATTTATTTTTATTTTGATTTTGATTTTTATCACTTTGAACGTATACACATTACACATTCACTCCTTTCTTTATAATTGTCTTTTCTTTTGTGGAATTAGATATAAAGCTGAGTAAATATGATGTTAGAATTTTTAATACAACAGAAAATATGTTAATTATAACAAAAGCCTATTAATATTGAAAATGTTTTTGTATATCAGAAATATTATGAATGAATTACAGTTTAACGCCATTTGAATTTGTCATTAGGTTTTCAGAAATTCCTCTTGCTTTACAAGGAAACCTTCTAGCTCTTATAAAGTGTGTTGTTTGAGAAGAAAGAATATAAAAATATATATCACTTAAAGTTCTTAACAACTTTACGATAGAACGATTTTCAAGAATATTTAATTACATGTTCAGTGGAGATCCATCTACTTGTTTCGGATCTTTCTAGAATACAAACTAAACGATTCGTTTTTTTTTTTTTTCAAGCACAACAAAAGTATTCGACTAGTTTACTTGTGTGTGTTTTTGGATTTGGAGGTAAACACGAAAAGGGTGAATAGGTTTTTACTGAGATTTAACTTAACGCCATTGCGTTTGTCTCTACTTAACAGATATTAAACTTTAGATGACATTTTCCAGCTTCTCGAGTACGATTGACGTATTATTAAAAGTAAAGGGCAATTTCTGAATCACTTGAGGTTTCCTCATAAACCATCACATCTTACGGTTAAATAACGGTGAACACAAATATAAACATCCACTAGTAATAAGGAGCTTGTGATGTTTCTTGATATCAAATTGTCGCTAATCGTTATTGGAGGCAGTATTGATCAAGAACGTATGTCACACGAGATAATTTTTAAATCTGTATCACTTCTGATGCTATAACAACATTATACATACATTTTGTAATTTTGAGGTGAACAGTTTTAACAATTTAAATTTCAGAAGAACAGATTAAAACACGAATACTTATAAAATAAGTATTACAAGCGATATTATAAAGTATTAGACAATTTGATAATAAATATTTACTTGATATCATATAAATTATATCTATATCCTATTAAAACTTGTTTAATGATTAAAGAATATGTCGATCAAGGACTTTTTACAAAGAAGAAATTGGATTATTATCAACTCTTATCAAGTAAAAGGGTACAAGGTCTTTCAAATATACATAGTTTTCCTAATGACAATCAATTAATTTTGATAATTTAATTATAATAAGTTTTTCCCGTTTCCATATAACATACTGTCTAATAGCCATTTTTTTAATCCCTTTTGTTTATTAAACCATTACGTAACAAAAGTACAATAACTACATAAATTGTAGCTTAGTACAAAGCTGCAACATCTACGTTTACTTACTGTCTATTTATTATTAATAACAGTTGCCAGTTCTGTTGTAATAAAGGAAGACTGACAGATTAAGATGACATACATTAAAGTAGCCTAGAATTAGTTACTAAACTATTGCAGTATAAACATGCCTTAATTCAATATTTAAAGCTACTTTTCTATTTTGAGACACTTTTTCAATGTACCTATATGACTAAAAGTATAACATAGAAAAATAAGTTGGAAAAATTGTTTTTGTGGAAGTAATATACAAACATATTGAAATATACCATATATAGTTATGCAAATAAGGAAGATCATATCTAATACTTTTCAAGAGTAATTTTTTTTAAAATAATAATTATAATATGAAAAAATAATACTGTGTCATCATCTTGGACTACAAACTAATCCGCGTTGTTATAAACATTGCTTGAATGTTTTATTACTTAAGTAAAGAGCCTGCAAATTTATAAAACATTTATCAACTTCTAACAAAATGTTAAATAGTCTGACGTGAAACACTTGAATTATCAATTACACAAACTGACCATAAAGTTATATATCAGTTCTATTAGTGTTCGCTTTAGGAGGAAATACTCGGTTGAACACCAACACGACATCATTCCAATGATGGAATTTAATTACAGAGTGAGTTACATCATTAATATTTTGTACAGAAATAGCAGTAGATAACGATTTAAAAATAGTTTTGGAAGATTATTCTCTTCCCAATTTATACTATTTAGTTTACATATATAGCAACCACTTGTTCTTGACATAAAAAGAATAATAACATGACATATATCGGAAATCAAAATATAATTTACACCTTTCTTGTGTTAATCAATTAATTAATTAATTTTATATTTTCAGATATAAATTTTCTTTTTGCTCAAACAGTTTCTAAGACGTGGTGAAAGGCAATTTTCTCATCGCTTGCCATTTCAGTATCAAGCGGTTTATTATCTTTGTATCACCTGTAAAGTATTTAAACTTTACAAAGTATTTAACCTGTACAAAGCCGTCTCAATTAATTTCACAGTTTTAAGCGCTATGAAAAAAGGATCTCAAAATCGATGTTGCAAACGCTTTTCCTTCTATCAGGATAGACGTCAAGCGAATAATATTTTGGTAAGAAGTTATGTATAGGAGTCGTTTGACTAAAAATGACTATTTTGTTTTAAACTGTTTGGAAAACTGTTATTTAAAATATTTAGTAACTTCCTTTCTTTTATTTCTTTTTAATTAATACAAGCCACCACTTTTCTACTGAAACTAATTAATGATAGCACTTCACTTAAAGTGAAAAAACACACATTTTTTTCATTCATCAAATGCAAGCTAATTATTTCTACAAATTTTATGTGAGTATACATAATTTATTTTGTATATTTATTATTTACAATAGAATTAACTATTTTTTTTTTTCACAATTGTGTCGGTTTTTATAGATAAGTTATGATCCAAACATATAAGGAAATGTTATGAAAATTATAACATAACGATCTGAAATTTATATGAAAATAATAACTGCTTTTATAATTTCCTTTTACGTGATTAGTAAGTAATTCTTGTATTATTTTTGTGGAAGAATTAGTACCTATTGATAAAAAAATTAAAAATATGATTAAAATAAATGACGAAATAAAAAAAAAAACAATTGGTTTATAGTTCAGTTTATGTTGAACCAACAAACAGTTGCTGAGATCATTCGCTGGTAAGTTCATTTGTAGTTTTTGCTATATGAAAATAGAAACGTGAATTCTCTTAGGCACATTTATCTCGATTCCTTGACAACCTTGCAATAGCTTTTCCACAGATAAAATAACTCGACAAATAAAATCTTTTTAACGCTAACCACTATTTGAGAGATAAAGTTTTGACAAAACCAGACAGCAACAAACAGAAAAAAAAATCATATTTCATTTCAATGTCAAGTGCACTTTCGTATAGGTATATGTTTTATTTCTTGTCATTAAACGTAAGGATGTAGAAATTTGGAGTTAGTTATCTTTCGAAGAGCAGATACGAAAATTACATTAAATAAATTGGTTCAACGCGTGACTCTTATTTAAACTTTATAATAACAAAATCCGAACTGGTACATGTGAAGATATTATTGGATCATTAATTACGGTTAGTAACTCATTGCATGTGTGGTTCCTTGACATTTTGTAATAAGAATGTACTGGTAGGACTTTAAATATTTGTGGCTACGAGTAGCTGAGACTAACTAACGTAATTGTATTTACAAAATGGTGCTTGTTTACGTGAACAGGATGTTTTACCAAATGTATGAGGGTCCAATGTAGAGGGATACCCTACACAATACTTATAACAAAAACACTTACACCGAGAGGAAAGAAACATCAATGTCAAACTTGTAAATGTAAATTTTTGCGTAGAGGAAAGTAACAATAGTCATTAAAACTGATTACTAAGTTGATTACTTCTCTAAATAATAAACTTATTAAGTTATATTACAAATAATAAAACATTTTTATTACAACAATTGCATGTGATATTTTTTTCGAGTGAGCTTTCATTAAGACGTTTATACTATCTGAACAGTCACTAGACATGTACAGTATTCAAACTGCTTACAGGGTAAAGTAATGGTTATAAGACAATTGCTGGCAAAACAAAAATATTTATATTACATATATTTTTTTGGATAGAATATTATTTTTGAATGAAAACTTTCACTAAAAGAAATAAAAAAAACATATTTTAATACGTGTATAACACAATGCTGCATTTATACATGTTTGTATGTTAACTATTATAAAGAATGTTTTTTAAAAATTACTTCCATTTCCAGTTTAATGTTTGATAAGGGCTTAGGTTTTGATGTTTTTCAATTTTCATAAAACAGAAATCTTTAATAAATTATCTTTAATTAAATATATTACGTCGGGTTTTCTCCTCGCCTTTACCGCAATGCTTGAAGACCAAAGTCTTCGACCAATGCGTCCTACCGGTTATGACCTACGGGGCTGAGACGTGGACACTCACTGTAGGACTAGTCCACAAACTCAAAGTCGCTCAGCGAGCTATGGAACGAGCTATGCTCGGCGTTTCTTTGAAGGACAAACTTTTAAACGAAGAAATCCGACGAAGAACCAAGGTTACCGACATAGCTCGTAGAACAAGCCAGCTGAAGTGGCAGTGGGCTGGTCACATCTGCAGAAGGACCGACGCACGGTGGAGCAAGCGTGTCCTTGAGTGGAGACCGCGTCTCGGCAAACGTAGAGTAGGACGCCCCCCAGCTAGGTGGACCGATGACCTTAAAAAGGTCGCTGGGTCTCACTGGATGCGGAAGGCAGAGGACCGAGTGTTATGGCGCGTGTTGGGAGAGGCCTATGTCCAGCAGTGGACTGCGATAGGCTAAATGATGATGATGATGAAATATATTTCCTTCTAGTTGTCCATACAGTACTTAAAGTTAAATAAGTTAACGATCAAATAGAAAATGGTATTGATAGAAAATATTCTCATAATATGTTGCAGCAACATATTATAGTAATATGTTACATTTACAATACATTCGTGCTAAATGTTACTTACATGTTTATGTTTAATGTAAAAGGAAAAAAATGCATTAATTAGTTAAATGTCTTATAAACTAATAAATTCTCCTTGTTTAAGATTACAAACCGAATGTTCATACTACTCCATAATTTTTGAAACTCCTTTAGTTACTTACATGTTTAATGTTTATCATGTCGGCATATTACTCAGTATAAAGGATGCCACGTATTTTTTGCAATATTATCATAACAATGATGTCGCAATATTGTATTATGTTTAACTTTAAGATATGAAAATGTTATGTTTTATTCATTAAAAATACAAAAGTCAAAAGAAGACTGTTTACAAATATTGATAGCTGTTATTGTGTATAAAGAAGTGCGATGGTTTGTTCCTTAAATAATAATGATTCTTATATATATTCTCAAAACAAACTGTTTTGTTTTGACGACAAAAATTGTCTTGAGTCTTTGTTGGCTTACACTATTTTTAATAGACACGATGACTTTTTATTATTTTCTAACAAAAACCGAAAATGCACAAGAGTTCTATAGTTCCATCACTCTTATGGATAAATGGCAACGTATTTTCTATAGTTTTCTAATTATTTGTTTGTTATAGTGATTGGTAATAGAAGCGTTAATCCAATGATTGCTGTAAAGTCAGTATTTATAATACACTGGTTTCAGTATTTGTAGAAGGACGATGAACTAAAGACACATATAAAATGGTTATTTTATCGACGATGATTAACGGAAAGCATCATTACTTAAATCATCTCTAGCTTATTGCCGGTTCTCTCCTACAAGATACATTAAAAAACAAATTGAATAATAATAAATACATATACATACATAGATCAGCTAAGAAAACTCATTTTGTGTATATAAAAAGCATACAATGTTCTGAGCAGAATGGAACTATTCTTAACATAACTTTAAGTTGACCAAACGAATGTATGATTCAAACATTAGGTATATAGAAAAAGTTTACTCACTTTTTTAAAGATACTTGATAATGATGAACAAAATGTGATAAGTAATAAATAACCATATATTACTAAATTCATTTACTAGAAACTTATTAGAAACTTCTTCAATTATAAGAAACTACTTCATTTGTTAGAAACTTATTATAAAATTACTAAATTCATTTATTAGAAACAATTACCAGTAAATACATATGTTTGAAACATTTTAATATCTGATAATTTTATTTTACGATAAAACTTTTTTGAACCAAAAGTTTTTTTTTACTATAAGACATTAATGATAAAATAACATCTATTTATCGTACTTATTTCTTTATGTTTGTACTTAGTATGTAATCTCTTTTAAATATCTATTAGCTGACAGGATCACGCGCCGTCGACCAATTTTAAATTACATTCTCTAGTTCGCTGATCACAATTTACAAACTGACGCGGGAACAGGATAAAACTAGATATTAGATTCCTGGTGTGTACACTAAACTTACTTAATTGGTGTGTACATATATGCTAGCTTATACCCTTGACCAATTTTCAGGCACCAGGTGCCTCATGTAAGTAAAAGTTCTCCTCACTTTATTCATAGTCTAAGGCACTGATTTCCAAAGTGGTCCAGGTGGACCCCCTGGGGTCCACGGGAGACTTGCTGGGGGTCTACGTAGGCGTGAACAAAAAATGGGGGTCCACGAAAATTTATCTGCTTTTGATAGTAAAAAGCAAAAATGTAAGCATAGTTTTTATAAGGGCCTACCTACATTGTTTTAAGTACCTAACTAAGCAGATAATATTTTAATAAGGCAAGCGACTGTTACTTGTCCAAACTTGCGTATTCGATATTACGTACAATTTCGTGTACAGACTTGCAAAGCGCTATCCGCCCGACAATATAGAGACAGAACTCAGAAGTGACAATTTTTATTTTTTGGCGACTTTAAGAATGTGATAGAAATGTAGCAGCAGGGGGTCCACCGAAACCAGTAAAATTTTGAAAGTGGTCCACGAGAAAAATAAGTTTGGGGACTACTGGTCTAAGGTCTGATTTTAACATATGTTGTGGGGAACATTGTAGACATTTTATAATGAATACTGTCATACATAAGATGTTGTTAGATTAGCTAATAATTATTATGGTATTACATAGATCTCACAACTTCTTACGGCAGAACAACTGTGTAGCGAGACTTGGTTTTTATACACAACTTTTGTTTTTGATGGCATTTCTTATACCGTTAGCAGACATAAGGTCATTAAAATTAGTTATACTCCTGTTATTATTTGTTGTTATACTATTTTTATTACAATTTCAATCCGAATATTGTTTAAAATTACTTTAGAGATATTAAAAAGATCCTAAGTAGTTTTATTTTTATTATTGAAGTTAAACTAACTTACAAGATTTTACACAATTTATAAATTAAAAGATTTAACAACAGAATTTTTGTTCCTATTTAAATAAAGAAAAACACGAAATTGTTACTATAAAAATTTATGTAACAGTAATATTTCATTCAATAAGAAACACGTCAAAAGAGCTCAAAGAGAATATCTGTCCTTAGACGTCATTCGTCTTTTATCTATATCTATATATTAATATAAAAGAAAGTAGTGTTAGTGACTCCACTTATAACTCAAGAATGGCTGAACCGATTTAGCTGAAAATTGGCAGGGAGGTAGTTTAGAGTCAGGAAATTGCAATAGGATACTTTTTATCCCGTTCGACAGCATTCCCGTGGGACTTGACATGAAACGTCAGTCACTATAAAACGTGGAATAACACAATTGACAGCTATGCAATTGACGTATAATGACAGATATGTAATTTAGTATTTGCGGGATAAATTTAGAAAATCATTGTTTTTCACATGGGCAGTTATAGTTTGTGTGTTCACGAGTTGGGAAACCATCCGCTTTATTTGTGTTAACGTTAGACCAAAAAACAAAAAATGTGGTTTACAAAGGACCAATTCAATGTAACGGATAATTTGCGGACACGTATGACGCTCCGATTCGGTATCTACTTTGGATTCACTTTCACTTACTTAGAGAAGTTCAACTAAATAACACTTCATTTTTGTAATCGAAATGAATTCATTACAGTTGTGAAATGAAATAAAAATTTTCCTTTTCAAATATAAAACAAAAAAAAAATCATCTTTTAATCACCAAATGAAATGTTACATAAAACAAAGCCTACTGGAGGCGAAACGGAGTTCGCCAGGTTTACTAGTATTATAATAATTAAAACTTTTCTCTTGTCAGCGTCAGTGTGTAGGGAACGTGACCAAGAAGTAAGTAAGAATTCGGAGGAGATGGACTACAGCTTAATACATAGATATAATTATAATTTATATACCTACTAGCACATATAAAATATTATTTTACTTATTAATTGATATTACAAAAACTTATTAACTTGAAAAATATGACAATTGACAGCAATAATGTGCAAAGCAACCATAAATACCTATTTCAAAATATTTCATGATTACCAAAGCATCCGACGTTTATGTGTGTAGCAAATATTATTGTACAAGTATGACCCACGCTACAATGTTATTGTTTCTGTCCTTTTGTACTTTGAATGCCAAAAAAGATGCAATGTACCTAGAGGTATATTTTTGACAGCGATTTTCAATCTCCGTCTCTACTATTCAAACTATGTATTTTCATTATTGTTTTTACATGTCAGATAATATCTATTGTGATTATCGGTTACTGTTTCATTATGTGTATCAAGTTGTCTGCATTACATACTTAGCAAAGTAAAATATGTTTACAAAAATATGAGTAACATAGTTCTCGAATTGTTAGGAAAAATGTTCAATAATTTATATTTTAGCTAAGATCCATATAGAAAATTATAATCAGTCGCAATTTCTGTTTCAAACCAGAACGACTTCAAATAATGCAAATGTTTTCTCATAAACATGTTGTAACTGATATCCATTTGAAAAACATAAATGTTGTTATGTTTTATACAGATATTTGTTCGTTACTTTTTAAAACAGAATGTTGTTGAAAACTTTTTTATTATTCATATTTCAATAAAAGTTTTGCTCCAGTAAACAAAAAATAGCACACGTTTTAATATAACTAATTCCAAAATGTGATTCTAAACGAAATTTTTATAATTTGATTTAAAAAAATTATTTCGGGATATTGCTTTATCCTATGACCCTAGTCAGATAAGATTTTGGTTGACCATCACTAAGTAAACTTCATTGTACAATTATAGTACATACATAACAATTTCAATACATATATAACAATCTATACCATACAAAAAACAAATATTACATATCACACTGAAAGGACTAACTTAGAATAAAATTTAAACACATACACGGTAAAAATAAAACAAACGATTAAAAGAAAAACGTAGAGCTAATTCATATATTTTGACTAAAAGTGATCACTCACTATGATTCTAAAGTTATAAGACACTCATGATATTAAATTCTCTTGATATATTCAATTCATTCAGTTAATAAACAAGTTGGCCCCAAGGAAACTTGGTGTACTAAACAGAACAAAGCAGTCCGCCACCCTGGAGAAAACTTTACTGTTACAAGTTCGACCTCACGTGGATTACTACTCATGTCCTTATTCTAACTTATACTTTCTGACTCCTTTCATATACCTAAAGCTTACAAGCGGTATTCAACCATTATGTCTCAGGAGTGCTGCAAAGAATTATTTGACATTGTGGTAAGAACTCTCTACATTTTTTCCCGAGAGTTAACGGTATGGGGGTATTTTTCAAAATCTCAATAAAAATGAATTTCAAGGGTTACGAATGCACAAATGATTCCTCTGCTATTGCGTCCATAAAGTAAGATGACCACTTAACATAAGGTGGCCAGTGCATCTGTTTTCCAGCGACGAGAAAAAAAATACATTAAGATTATAAACAATTACTTTTGATACATCTCACTGTATAACACTGAAAGTATAATAATATTGTAAATAACAAAAAATCGTGGCTTACTTCATAGTAGAGTATTATTTTTTATAAAAAATCGACAGAAGGGATCATGTTTCTTGCGATCTGAGATCTTATATGTAAAGAATTTATTTTCCAACTGAGTTAACCAATATGCAGTCTTCTGACAATAGCTTAGCTTTAGAAACTAAATCCCTGCGAAATACGTTTCTTGCTTAATATAGCTGGCAATAAGAAAAGAAAGTTATGGATGTGTTACAAAATATAAAAGATAGCTACTCACCAAAAATGAAATACCAAGTGTCAACCTCTTGTAGTATATACATAATTCATTAAATATTTATACACAATTTTTAACATTCTGTCATAACTTCTATTATCTGGCTTTATTTAGGAAATTAACTTTATACAAGTTGACTAAAACCTAGAGGTCTGTCCTTTAATATCAATTCTCTTAATTCACATTAATTAATAAAATGGAACACGCAAATCCTAGCAACAATTTGTAAAACCTAACTTATATCTACAAAGGCGTTACAATAGGTTGTAACTACTTTCGATTCATTCGGTTATAAATTTTAGAGTCATATCAATGTAAATACATATGTATGTATTTTGTATACAATTAGTCTCGCCAGCACTGTTATTTGCACTTTAAATGACCGGGAATTCATTTACTAAATAATTAAAGGACATTTATCTTTTTTGTTTGATTGGACTGACTGTCATTTGATGAACAACAGTGGGAAGTACAATGAGATCTAAGGCTTATATTTTTCAGTTTATACTACGCTTATTTTTTAGAAAGTACTTATTCCCAACGTTTCATTTACTTATCAATAACCCTGAGTACAAGCAAAGGAGATTAGTCCAGTCATTTAAGCTTAAATTAGGTAAGAATCTCGGAATGCGAGATACCCAGCTGTAAGTCTGTAAATAGTTGTATATTAACACCCTAAAAGTTGTCTCAAAACCTACCTATGGTAGGGTGTAAGCAACTATTAAATTTCAAGTTCAAAGGTCACAAAAATCGGTTTTTTGCGCTTTTTTTGGAAATATCTCATTTCCTATGGGTTTTTTGCTATTTGTATTTATTATCAATATTGTAGAATACTAAATTGTCTACAAATTTCGTTTCAAAAATTTTTTTATACGGTGTACCGTTTTCGAGATAGAGGGCGGAGAGCGCGCGATCACCGCGTCACTTCAGGTCAACCGGTGCCTCCGGTCGAAAACGCGCCATATAAAGTTGATGAACTATCAATAAATCAATGATTATAAATATTTGTCAATTTTTATTAACTATTATATTATATTTTATCATTTTTTTCCTAACTTATCCACTTTTTATTCAGTATTAATTTATTTAACAACACTTACCTGTCCATGTAATTGCAGAATTCTCTAATAATAAATAATAATTGCTGCTGCAGCTTCTACAATTCTTAGCCTTTCTGCTTCAGGATCTATTTTTTTACTTTCATACCAAGCTTTTGATAGAATAGTAGCTTGTGCATCACGGAAAGAAATGATCGTGAAAGCTCCAACTTTCTTCGTAATTACGATATCGGTTAACTACTTCTGTTGTAGTCTTGTAATGATAGTTTTATCATCTGGCACATACCCTGTCAAGACATCTTTAAGCTCTTTTAGTGTGAATTGAGAATCATTATTATTTTCGATGTAATTGAAAATCTCTAACATAGCTTCTGTAACTCGATTATCTTGACGAGGTTTCTCAAGAGGCGATGATGATGATGATTTATTTGAAAAGTTTGTAAAACAAGCAGCATGGTACTTCGCTTCAGCAGCGATCAAATCAAACTGTAAAATTATACGACTTTTCACCAATTCTCCAAAATCATCCCCACGTTCTTCTGCTTTTTTGAAAATTGACAAATATTTATAATCATTGATTTATTGATAGTTCATCAACTATATATGGCGCGTTTTCGACCGGAGGCACCGTTTGACCTGAAGTGATGCGGTCACCGCGCGCTCTCCGCCCTCTATCTCGAAAACGGTACACCGTATAAAAAATTTTTGAAACAAAATTTGTAGAGAATTTAGTATTCTACAATTTTGATAATAAATACAAATAGCAAAAAACCCATAGGAAATGAGATATTTCCAAAAAAAGCGTAAAAAAACGATTTTTGTGACCTTTGAACTTGAAATTTAATAGTTGCTTACACCCTACCATATGTAGGTTTTGAGACAACTTTTAGGGTGTCAATATACAACTATTTACAGACTTACAGCTGGGTATCTCGCATTCCGAGGTGAACTTACTATAATGACTGGACTAGATGTGAATGTCTGTCAGTTATCAAATCTTGTAATTTATCATCTACCATCAACGATTTCTTAATTTTGGCGTCTCAAACATGTCGCTTTTACACGAAAAAAATGTGTGAAGTACTTCATAAAGCCGTAGATGTTGACCGCAATTTATCAATAACATCTTATTCAATCGTACATTAAAGACAACCAAATTATAAATGGAAAAATATAAGTCGAAGTACTTTGTTCGCTTAATTATTACCTCCATTAGAAAAATATTTTTCTATCACTTTTTGTTTTCATGAATATATACATAACATAAATATGTATATACATAACATTGACAAATTTTTCTTACCGTATTTCAAATTAAAAGTGATTGAATTTCAATAAAGTTGTTGAAAATCGTTAAAGCTTTTAATAAAAGCGAACGAATTTAACATATTTTAAGTTGAGTTTATGTAGCCTTACGCAGACTTAATTCTAATTAATTATTAAATGGGCATATTTTATATTTCACATTTTTACAATATTAAGGCTAATTAAAAACATTATTGAAAATAATCACGCTTATTATAAAATTTGTCGATAGAAATTTCATTGAAATAAAATAAGTAATTTGATCTATACGGATTTATGATATTAATTGTGAGTTGGAAAACATGAAAGCAATTTCCTTAAGTTAACTTTGAATCTGTATCTAATAATATATCAAGATTTGCAAATCAATCGAGTCCAGTTTCAAATTATGAATAGCATTAGACGATAGTAGTATGAGAAATACTACGATATGATTAGAAACTAGACAGAGACGCTGATCGTGGTTCCTAATTATTATTGCACTAGTGATCCACTGGTTTATGACGTTAATTAACAGGTTTATTTAATTATATAAATAATAAATTAATGATACAATTAATTAAGTGTTACGTACAGCACGAAAACCTGCCAAGTTCAAATTTAGAAGTATTATAATTTTAAATATTTTTAACCAAGAACCTACGTATTTTCACAATTATACCATATTTTAAGTTGGGTCTATGGTAAAGTGAATTTCGGCCAGATGGACCGTTAACGTGAATAAGGTGGCGGGTAGTGGCTGGATGTGGAAGGCAGAGGACTGGGTGTGGTGGCGAGTCTTGGGAATGGCAAATGTTTACCAGTGGATCATGCTGTTGATGAAGATGATTATGATCGATTTCAAAGTGCACCTAAACTTGGCATTAAATTGGATTTCAACCCTTTTTTAGGCAAACAATTAGCCAATTGGAACTTGGCCCCCTTTTTAACAGACATGTTTTTGGTCTGAGTCTGCTTTGTTTTTGGTGAGATTACATTTTATAAATTGGTAAAGATCTCTTTATACATGAAATTTAGGAAGAATTGTAACCTTATACATGAACAAAGCGTGAAGAAATTAAAATAATTTTGAAATTGCTTTTATATTCATGTCTTATAATATCGGATAAACAATATAACAAAAATATATTTTGAAGACTTGCGAGTCTTTGTACCCCACACCTTTTAAATATTATTGGTTAATAGTGTCCCGTGTAACAAAATAGTGTAATAATTATTTGATCATTATTTCATTCCTCCAGCTACTGAGATCATTCAAACATTTTTCCAGTAGTGGGTTTCCACCTAAACGGGCGACCTGTAAGAAACCTAGGTTGTATACTTCAATTTAAAACAATCATACTTCAATGAATACTATATGTATATACTTGATTCACCTCAGCCCGAGCTTCTCGATCAAGTTCACTGAGTCTGTTTCTCGTGTACTGTATGCTGCCCGCCTTCTACAACAAACACATACAGTAGGTATTTCTTCAGGTCAATATCACGAGTACGCTGTCGTATGATACCTGATAGTAATAAAAATATGATTACGAAATACTTTACTATCACTGGATTATCAGATAGGTTTATACTCATTTGCCAAACACCAAAAACGATGAGAAAAATTAACATCAATAAAGTATTAGACACAGAGGATCAAGGAAGAATCTTCGTAAACGGACCTGATCTCATGAAACGAGTAAAAAATCACACGAAGTTCTCAAAACTCTAAATTTTAAATTGATATGTAACTCATCAAGTTTATGAAATAACCTGATGCAATTATGAAGAACTAGCTCTCCGCCCGCAGCTTCGCCCGCGTGGAGTTCGGTTATATCGCGTTTCCAAAAGAACCTTTCAAAAGTCCGGGATAAAAACTATTCTATGTTCTTTCTCAAGGTCAACTCTATGTCTGTACCAAATTTCATTAAAATCAGTTCAGTGGTTTAGGCGTGAAAGCGTAACAGACAGATAGACAGACAGACAGAGTTACTTTCGCATTTAAAATATTAGTAGGGATAATGATTCCATATATATCGAAGAGTTACAGAAAAATCTGCTATGTTTGACCCACATAAATACGTTCTCGTATGTATACAATTATTAACTGAGTTTTAGTGTACTCACATAATCTTCGCTTCCCACTGATGTTTTGGATGCATGTATGATGGATAACGTGATCTTTCCTTCTGATAAATCTTCACAGAAACTGCCATTGCTGTTTAACTGGAATAGACACATAATAAATACGATATAATTTTTTTTTCGAAGAAAATATAATGATCATCGTTAATTGGAAAAACATTCACATTTAAATTAAATTTCTCTAAAATTGTTATGATAAATTTAAATTTGTTGGAAAATATAAAGTCTGTTTAATGTATAATATTATGAGTGAGATGTTCGTTCATCTGATAGTAACAATATTTATATAGGATAGATTTGTTAAAACGTAGAGGTTAGAAAAATGTATAAGTTATATATTACTCATATGTGTCATCTTTTTGTATTGATCCTCAGTGGGGCAAATAAAATTTTGCTCCCAATAAATCTCTGTGCCTTGTCTCTCCCACATTTCGTATAATTGATCCGCGAATCCCTTGACTTTCTGTAAAAATATATCTTATTCACTAAATTACTATACATAGTCTACATTATTGTATCATTTTTTTTTTTTTCAGTTTTCAACTACACTTTATGAAATGATTTCGTTCTTCAATTTATATTTTAGTTATTTCTGTTAATTCTATGTAACATTAATAAATTGTTATAATCAGACCGATGCATCTGGTGCTAACTCGAGGTCTATTTTCATTGACTCCACCATTACTTGAACAGCACAGTTTATGGTCAAGGGAACACCGTACACCAAATGTGCTGTTGGTTTTCCTCGACGAACTAAAGAGTTGTCCTGAATGTCATCGATCCTTTAAGCGAATAAAAAAGGTATTAAATAAATGCTTGGAAAATAACTTAACAGATACAAAAAATTAGGTAGACACTAACAAAAAAAATCAGTGATAATTATCACTCAAGCGTCTTCAACTTTTTTAATAAATCGTCGGGAACTTTATACCGGTATTTGAAAGACCATGTTAATCTGCCAAGAAGGAATACTTCGTTAAATTCTGTAAAATGTGTTGAAGGGGCAAGAAGCTCCTGTGAAGAATACAAGACCTTTATTCTATACTAAAACTTATATCTATTTAACAATCGCTAATTATTATTAAACTGAAAAGAAATAAGTATGAATTGGTCTATTAAACATTTAATAACTTAGATTTTAGACACTGACCTTCTCCAAGTATTGTTTTTCATCTTTATTATTTCTATCTATCGCAAATTTCATTCCAGTTAGTGTCTTCTGTAAAGTAACACTTAACAATGACTTCTTCTTTACCTCAAATCGTTGTTTTATCCCACTGTTAGACCGGTCGTCCACTTCCTTGCCGTCTGTTCGCAGCCTGCCGCCATATCGTCGTTAACGTGTGCCTTGCTCGATTTCCATGTCGAACCACTAGACAATTTATTATATTATAGAAAATAACAAATGAAATGCAATAAAATATTTCCTATTGACAATAATAAAACGGACATAACTTTTATATCTATCTATATACATATATATAATACTACAAAAGTGTATCCTTGCAAGAAAAATCTTTGGAATTCATTATTTTAAGTAATAATTAATATTACTATCTTCTTTTTTTAATACGAATGTATACTTACTAAGAAATATTATAATTAGATATACCTCATTTTGCAAACGAATAATAAATAATTATTTTACATATTGTAAATTTTACCTTCGTCAAGTCGGTAAGTCTTTTTCGGAGATATCAAACTAATAAAGTCGGCAGACTAATTATAATATACTTATCACTATTAAAGATATTATTAAGATATACAATATATAACACAAATGGTATTATGTGTTTAGCGAATTACGGTTTAACAATTTAAACTACTTAAAAGCCATTAATACAGAAGGAGATTACTTTTCGTAAGCGATTGTGCGCGTGCGAGTGTCGCCGTAGCGATGACGGACAAGCGTCACACAGCTAAAGACTATGTGGAGTGTGGACTGACCGACTGTCACTGTCGTGACAGGAATAGCAGTGTTACCAGAATTTTTTTTTTCGAATCAAGATTTTTTTCTTTTTATTAATTGCATTTTGTTTTAAAAAGTATTATTAAATAATTAAGTTAATAAAATATTATCGTAATAATTACTTTAAAATAAGAGTATTTAAATATTCTTTAAATATGTATTACATATTTTTAAATAGATAAACCTTTGATAGAACCGATTAAAAAAAAATTAACATACTAAAATAGGTTTAAGTACTTAATTTAGAAGTAATAAGTACTCATTTTCTTCTTTTGTAAGAATACGATAAGATAATTACAATCAAAATTAATTTAAAAATTACAATCAACACGAACAAAGGTAAGCCGGTCCTTTTCCAACACACAGTAAGATACCATCGAACCCACATTAGTAGTGAAGACACTAGGATTTGATATAAAATGATGTACCTATATGTACTTGTATATATTGCGAGACAGTTAACGTTTTAAAATCCATGCTATACCATATACATAAAACTGATTGAAACTGAGTGTTGAGTGTTGAAATTCTTTTTTTTTCTGCATAAAAATGATTTTTTCATTAAATATTAGCGAATATAATCATATCGCAGGTCGGTAAGGGAGATAGCCCCATTGGCGCTAAACAGCCTCATCTGGGAACACTGAGGCGCAGTGCCCGCTCAGCTAGCCAGCGGCGACTAGCGGGGGCCAGCGGGGTTACAGGTGCGGGGACAACGCGAACTATAGACGCAGCGCGCATCCTCGATATATACAATTTAATAAGAAGTTTGTCCGTCGCAACTTGCAAGAAATAAAAATATTAAATAAATTTTAAGCAATAATTAAACAAATATAATTAAAGGAGAGGGAAACTGGTGGGCCCACAATGTAATGAGTTCAAAATTGATTTAATTTTTTTTTTGTATGAAATTCCAAAAATCTGAATAAATTCTGAATCTACAAGCGGAGAAATATGCAAATAACTGTTTTTAGGATGCGCAAATGAAGCAATCGATTAACGATTAATTAAATAAAAATGATTATTCGATTATTATACTACAAAATAAAAACTTTGCTCCTAGTTTTAAACTTATAGTTACTTCATTTAAACTACACCATATGTGTCTATAATTCAATAAAAATAACTTTTAATAAAGTGTATTAATATAATAATAATATTAAATATTATTTTGAAACATTCTTTTCGATTATCGATTCCATATCGATCGAAATCATTCAGTATATAGTCTATGGCAACATAACATTGACACTTAACAATTACCATGCCAGATGCATAATGCATTGTTATGAGTGTCACTTGTTTCGTGTTTTTTGATACGTTTCGAGTGCTTTCCCTATCGTTTTACGTTTTCAACGACCACTGCTTTGTTTTTTACGGACTCCGAACCCGCCTAACGTTTTACGACCCTTGCTTTCACATTTTACACCGACGATCGCCTGCACGTTTGACTTCGAATTGTTAATTTGGATTATTTCGCCGGCTTATGGATTGGATATTACTGAAACGATGCATCGCTGTGTGAATTGTGGGATAGCAACTAGAAACATTGTACCCCCTGCACAGTTCCTAGACGATATTGTAATTATTATTGAAGAGAAATAAAATACATATTCCATTAAAATTATTTGTTTTATTTTATCACATAGTTCACTACTCCTGTTCCTCGTAAAATTCCATACTTATTACCCATATTTGTATATCTTTGAGTGTTTCTTGCCTTATTATATATTCTCTTCTAAATAAAATTATTATTTTTCACATACTTTTAAGTGTATTCATCTAACTCTTAAAGATAATGCAATATAACCTCACTTTTACTGAACCTTCAATAACTCAGCTATCTGATTGCCAATTTCTATAGAATTTTCAATTAAGAAACTCTTAATTTTGAACCTTTTAATTAATATTATTTTCATGTTTTTACATTGTGGACTCAGAATTGTATGCAATACTTTCGATCTCCTTTGTGTGACACCAAGAAGACACGTATCTGAGAAAGAACATTTATTTCATATAAATTTTCAACTTTTAGTGATTTGAATTTTAAAAGCTATCGAGATTCAATGAACTCTTTTAAACATTCTAGTAAACTTGATGTTAAATTTAAATATACTAAAATATAATATTAAATAATAACTAATCTTCTATATATATAAGCCGGCCAACCGTCCCGCATTCTGAGGGACCGTCCCGCAATTCTAGACGAAGTCCCGCTTTGAAATTATTCGTAAAATAGTCCCGCAAAACGTTGTATGCGTCCCGCATGTCCCGCATCCCTATTTTTCTACGACACTTCTACACAACACCCATACCACGGCCAACAGTGTAGGAACACAGATTACCTTTAATAGGGACAAGCGTATCGCGCCCGCGATAATCTCATTTTCTTTCTTTCTTCTGAACTCATGACGCGTAAGAGAGTACTCAAATTTAATATGGACAGTTGCGAAGATTTTTATGACATTCCCAATCCCTAACCCCCCCCCCCCCCCCCCAGCCCCGCCATTCACGAAAGGTTACGTCCCGCATTCAGTTTTCGGAAAGTTGGCCGCCTTATACAGGGTGACTGGTGAATTACTATCAATATTTAAGGAGAATACTCGGTACATGATTCTCATTCGAATTATGTAAAAAAATGGGCACTTAATTTTTGACAAAATTTCCGTATAAATAAGTAAAGTGTTGACACGTTCCAAGTGTTCAAGTGTGGACGCGTGCGGCGACGTGTTGATACAACACTACGTCACGACACGCGTATGTGTGAGTGTCAGTGTATACCTAATCTGTAGGGTGTTCACACGATGCGTAATTAATTACATAACTTTTGGTTAACTTTACTTAGAAGTTTATTAATATTTATGTTATATTAATTTTTATTTCGTCATATATGATCGTCAAATATCATGTCCTCAAATATCGATAGTAATTCACCAGTCACCCTGTACATATATATATGTATATATATATATATTGGAAAAATGGATTGCTGTTCCTTAGTCTCGCTAAAACTCGAGAACAGCTGAACGGATTTATCTTATCGTAGTCTTGAAATGTTCGTGGAGGGAAGGTATAAACGCTGAAAAAAATTGATTCATTACTGGGAAAACCATAAAAACAGCCCTTTTCTATTTCCCATACAAACGTTTTTTTTTTGACATTAGATTTGACAACTAACTAATATGTCAATGATTCAAAACACGGAGATTTATGGATTACAGGTAAACTCCAAAAATATAAATAAAAAAACGTAATAGATATTTCTTGATTATAGAGCGATACGAAGTTCGCCGGGTCTTCCAGTTTGTAATAAATCCAATACATATAATAATAGTTTTATTATATAAAATAGATAAAACAAAGTCTAATCGTGAGTCGAGTCACTCCTTGTATATATATGTATAAATGGATTGCTGTTCCTTAGTCTCGCTAAAACTCGAGAACGGCTGAACCGATTTGGCTAATTTTAGTCTTGAAATACTCCTGAAAGTCCATGGAAGGTTTAAAAGGTGAGAAAAATTTGAATAATTGCCGGGAAAACCCTAAAACAGTCCTTTTCTATATCCCATACAAACGTTTTTTTTGACATTAGATTTGACAACTAACTAATATGTCAATCATTCTGTTTGATTGAAACAGGAAAAACCTGATTTTTTATGGCCTCTAAGACGGAAAAGAGTTTGCCTGGTCGGCTATATCTACATATATTACTCTTGACCAAACTAACGCGTATGTATTTTATAATAATATAATAAGGCTTGATTTCTTTTTTTTGTGCAAAACACGTTGTTAAACACTATTTATACTGACTACTATCACGAGAGGGAATAGGAACTTAATTTTTGTTAGATATTGTTGCGGATTTTGATAGTATTTAACGAGGAGATATTAAAAAGCGTAGATAAGTTGCAATGATAATTTTATTGTGTTACATATTTTTATGACAGGGTAAGTAAAAAATTTAAATTACAATAAACAAAGCGCCTTACATTTAAATCGTTCCGTAACCTCCATATACTAAATTGCTTCACAATTTTAACAGGCGCTTGCGCCAACAGATATACTTACTATTATTTGTAGTATTAATTTAAACATATAATATATAAGAAGAAGACAGATCATTGTCTTTCGAGTCAGCTGTTCATAATTATTAAGAAATTAACTTCATTGAGGTAAAATTTAACAGATATTTCTTGATTATAGGGCGGTACGAAGTCCACCGGATCATAGGTATATGGTTTAAGATATCTCGGATAGTTTTTGAGAAAAGTTTTAAATTAAAAAAATATATAAATAAATAGAAGGTAACTATCAAGAGAACAATATACGGTAATATTAATTGAAATAATAATAAGCAGTTATAATATTTTTGAAGCTTTTATTTTACTATAAATATACCTATAACACACAGCATTTCTATTCTGCGTTAATTATTTAAAAACTATTCTATTTATAAAAAGTTGAACTAGAAATTTATTGTATAGGATATAAAAATTATTCAAGTTTCATTATAGTTATTATAATATAAATTTAGTTTCATCATCATCATCATCATCAGCCTATCAGACGCCCACTGCTGAGCAAAGGCCTCTTTCTCACATGGAGAAGGTTTGAGCATTAATCACCACGCTTGCTCAAGACGGGTTGGTGATTTCAAATTTAGTTTAATAATGTTTAAATCTTTTTTCACATTATGGATTAAATTAATATTAAACAATTATTCACGTACATGCTTTATTATGAGCTAAATGATAGTATCTTAATCTGGTAATTGAGTTAAGCGATTATTCTATCAATATTAAAATAGTCTTTTTTCTTTATATTTCCTTGCTGTATAAATTTATATTTACTTAAAAGCTATTAATACGGAAGCAGATTATCTTTCGTAAGCGAGCATACGCGTGCGAGTGTCGCCGTAGTGATGACGGACAAGCGTCAGAAAGCTAAAGTCTATACGAACTGAGGAGTAACGACTGACGAGTACGGCGCAGTACCCCAGTGTTGCCAACTTTATTTTTTAGAGGATCATACTATACACTAAAAAAAAAAATATTTTGTCTTGAAATCCAAGGAAATAATCGTACGCGATGAAATTTCAATAAAACTGCGTAAGTATATCAATTAAAAAAGGAATTTAATTCTAATTTTCAATTAACATTAGTCATCACTTAATATGTAGAATTAAGATATTCATTAATTACATATATTTTAAATACATAAAAAAATGAATTGCTTTAGTCAGTATCTGAATTATTAGGCACAGCAGATGCGGGAAAAGCATTATATTTTTTGTACATACTTAAATTTAATTTGCTCAGCATATGGTCAGATGGCTTCAAGTTTATATACGATCCTTTTTCTTTAATATGTTGTGCAGCTAACAAATTCTTATGTGCCGTTTCTGGAATACAGTTTAGTTTTACATATTCCTTATAGTTATAGTACATATAGTACTAAATATAGTTAGTTATAGTTATAGTACTAAAGTTTAGTTTTACACATTCCTTATAGTTTTATTGGAGATTTATTTTTTCGTAAGAATTCATTTAAAAAATCGTATATTTCGCGTACGATTTCGCGTATTCATGTTAAAGTAAACATATGAAACCTTTTCAAAGTATAATTTATTTATCACTTTTACTTTTAACTTTATTCATATCTTCCTTTTGGTTCATACATGTGCTAGGTATACATCAATACCGCTTTTTTTCTTCGCTTTGATAATTTAAATATACATTTTGAAGATAGTCATAGTCATGACCTTAAATGTAGACGGCATTAACAGGCATCACTATATCATTTCAGTCATCACCAGAACTAGTACATAAATACAGTAATATGGTCTTCGGCAACGTGATAGTAAACGGTATTATTTCAGATTTATTTATTTTTATTTATGTTAACCAGTGAAATAGCAGATACAAAATATGAGATGGTTACCACTGAACATAGGACTGGTGTAGAGTAATATAAATCCAAGATTACATAAATAGAAATTATAATAAACCAATAAATAATATGTAACCTAAAATATAATCTTAGAATAAAGAAGTTACGATACTATGGCTAAAATTTAACAATGTAACTTTGTATTTTTATTTTATAACACTAGGTATATTACTTCGATAAATGAATCAAAGGCTAAAATTTGCATATTATTATTTTGTTAAAATTTGCATATTATTATTGTTTAATTTTTACTTACATATTTTTAATCATACATTACGAAATACAAATCTTAATAGACATTTAAAATGACATTAATTCACTCAGTGTTGCCAGATGGGGCTATTAAGCGCCAATGAGGCTAACTTCCTAACCGAGCGGCGATGCTATTTTATCCCCTGGCTACAGGTAGCCGATTTGGCTCTATTTTTTTACGTGATATATCAATTGAGTTAGACAAAAATGTTGAAATTACTAAATTTTGGATTGCGATATGGAACTTTCGACATGCATCGGGAAACCAAAGTTTTAAAGAATTAGCTTCTTTTCTAATTAGAGTTCTTTCTTTACCAATTAGCAATGCTGATGTTGAAAGAGTATTTAGTGTGATGTCTATTGTCAAAACGAAACTCCGCAGCCGAATGCTGCTGCCTATGCTATATAACGCAACGCGTTGATTCGCATCAGATTAATTCACATGAGTGTAAACGGATATTGCTGTAATTATTACCTACAACTTAAAAGTAATAAAAACCTACAGTTTACTTTAAAAAAAATATGAAAGCTCGGAGGACTCAGTACAAACATGTGAAAAGAGTGATGATGCGCTTATTCAGTCTCTCAACTTGATGGAGGTACTAAATTAAGTAATTTATCCTATTTTAGTATGTTAAAAAAAATTAACTCAGTTCTGTCAAAGGTTTATCTATAAAAAATATGAAATATAAAAATTTATTTAAATACTGTTATCTTATAGTACTTACTAAGATAATATTTGATGGTATTTAATTATTTAATAATACTTTTTAAAACGAAGTGCAATCAATAAACATAAAAAATCTTGACCATTTGTACTTCAATAATTGAATTTCATTTCTATTTAAACTAAATTATTGTTAAATAATAGTGCGAATTTAATGAATATAAAACCAATAATAAGCTCATGAATTTATTTTAATTTCCCGCCTTAACTACCTGTGCGCCATGGTAACACTGGAAGCACTGATTATTTTGTATTGTTTAAAGTACGTTAATTGTCAAATGAAATGGAGCTCTCTGATTGGTCGGTAAACTGTTCATATATTTTTTCGCCATTTTATTATTGTTGAATATTGTTACATTGTCATTTGTTTTTCTAAGCACAAGTGAATAGGTTTTAATTAGTAAACAGTGGATTAATTTATTAACGAATTATGGAAAATTATGGCTGTGAGTTCTGTCATCTGTGCTTGTGATATGTGTTTAATGAAATTAGTTAGGTACGAGTAGATTTTCAATATTGTCGTTTGGTAATAAAATTAAAATAAGTGTAAAGTCATGGTGTGTGAGCTGTTGTGACCAGTTAAGATTGAACTAAAAGAAAGGTAATGTTATTCATTTGAATAAAAAGTATTATGATAGTTTTAATTAGCTAGCAGGTTTTGTACACACAAATAAGTTACTTTGTTTGCCTTGTTTGTTTTTTTTTTTCAAATGATAATAATAAGAATGTTTGAATCTCCACTGGATATTCCTATTTAAATAACTTTAATAAAGTTGTGAGGAACAGATCGTAATCGTTTTAAGGTACTTTCGTGGCTCAGAGGTACCTAGTTGAGAGATTCATAAAGTATATAGATGTTCGTTCTGATCGGACTGCTGTAAGTTGTAACATTATGCGCGAATTTTATCAATATTTAAATGAAATTAATATTTTCTGATTTCTTCGCGTACATATTTTATTATGTTTAAAAACTACATATAATATCGTCGTTTGATGTGCGGTCTGAGGCGAGGAGCTCATTACTACAGCAAACATGAAACAAGGCCGCCATTACTAGTAAGTACATAGTAACCATTGCAACGGGTGGATGCGTGGCCCCGCGCAGTGACACCGCGTCTACCGTCGTTTGTTTTTGTTTTGTTGATTTTGTGGGTTTTTTCTTTTGTTATTATAGGAAGATTTTAACGAATTTTACTAAAATGCCAAGAAAAATAATATAGGTAGTTCTAAAAAGACAAGCTCGAAAAATGATTTACGATGTTTACTGTTTTTTAATAATGCTAAAGATAAAATAATTAACCCCTTTGTGTTGTTTTACGTACTTACTATTTATTTTTAGATTTGTAGATAGTACTAGATTGTAGATTATTTTCGCAACGACTATACCTGCGCAGAGGACGCCATGTTAGGTCAGGTTTCGTGCCGGGTAATATACTTCCGACGTTTCGATTACTTTGCAGCAACCGTGATCACGACATACATCTCGTCTGCCGTTAAAAACAATAAAAATATTAGTTTCATTTCTAAATTCAAATCAATACTTGCGAAAGATATCATTATTATCAATGTTTTAGAGGAAGAAATGATGAAAATGGGTATTTTATTTTTCAAACATATTCTGTTTACCGTATCTTAATGTGTGCACGCCACTGCCCTCTCATTCCTTATCATAGCTTGAACTACAGCAACTACAGGTCTGACCCAACCCCCTGGTAGAGATATCAAGGTCCGCTTGATCCCAGAGCAGTTTTAATACAAGTTCTTTTAAGATATGAAATATTTAAGAGTGTCTAGCTTTGAATTTGCGTAATCACTAAAATCTCTCATTATATATAAGGCGGCCAACCGTCCCGCATTCTGCGGGACCGTCCCGCAATTCTAGACGAAGTCCCGCTTTGAAATTATTCGTAAAATAGTCCCGCAAAACGTTGTATGCGTCCCGCATGTCCCGCATCCCTATTTTTCTACCACACTTCTACACAACACCCATACCACGGCCAACAGTGTAGGAACACAGATTACCTATAATAGGGATAAGCGTATCGCGTCCGCGCTAATCTCGTTTTCTTTCTTTCTTCTGAACTCATGACGCGTAAGACAGTACTCAAATTTAATATGGACAGTTGTGAAGATTTTTATGACATTCACAATCCCTAACCCCCCCCCCCCCCCCCCCCTCCATTCACGAATGGTTACGTCCCGCATTCAGTTTTCGGAAAGTTGGCCGCCTTAATTATATATATGTATTTATTTTTTCTATCCAATACTAACGCGAATTTAATGCACATTAAAAAGGTCAACTAATATTAAAAATATATATACGTTTATTTGTAAAATTTTATTATAATAACAAATCAGTATGTATACAACTTTGTATGTACCTACTGGGCTAGTACTGGAAAATATGTTACGCTTGTGTGAATTAGTGCACCTGTTATTAAGTATGTTTCGCATTCGAATACAGAAAATATAGCAGAATTTATTTAAATTAAATTACTAATATTTGTTATAATCTATGAAACATCATAATAAGATATTTTATTACTGGTCGTAAATTTTTCTTACTGGTCATTTCATCTCTAGAAAAACGACAATATGCGATATAATGTATATATGTATATATATAAGAGAAAGTCGTGTTTGTTACACATATAACTCGAGATCGGCTAGACCAATTTTCACGGTTTTTGGTTCGTTGGATTTGTCTCATCCCCGAATAGCAGAATAAATGTTTAAAAAAGAAAACTCGACGAAAACATGTAAAGGATCGAACCCGGGTTCCCAGGATCGATCGTACCGGTTTTTACGGTTACTCGATTATGAGGCCCTCAGTTATACGGACTACGGACAAGAAGAAATGTCCAAGCGTAAGAGAGTAGTGTTGTTGAGAGTGGCGTACGTCAAATGACAATTAACAAATATTCTAAACCAAATTATACTTATTATTATAATTCATGATTACCAATTTCAAATTACCAAATACATATTGTAATTTATTTTTTAAATAACCATATAATATTATGAACTACATAAGCACAAAACCGTCTTTTCTTCATACATTCGATTATCCGGATTTTCGATTATCCGAATGCCTTTCGACGATAATAATTAGTCCGATTAAGAGAGTTTCTACTGTACATAAAAATATAAATGTTACATTTTAAAATTGTTTTTGAATGTTATTAGTTGAGATATGGACAGATTATCGAAATACTAAAGACTTATACTATTATACTATTAATTTAAACATATAATATTATATAAGAAGAAGACAGACCATTGTCATTCAAGTCAGCTGTACATAATTATTAAGAAATTTAAGAAAAGGTAACAGATATTTCTTGATTATAGGGCGGTACGAAGTCCGCCGGATCATCGAGGGTCATACAAGAAATTATGTCGAGCTTAATTCATCTAGGAAAAGTTATTAAAGGATTTCCCCCCGCCTTACGGAATCAGTTGCAAGTTATAAGAACAGTTCTTGAAACAAATAAAGAACTCGATAATGGGTACGTATAATTCAACTATCACCATTAATTTACAATAATTCTATTTAACTAATCTTCTCTCATTTTTAGAATATCTTCGTTGCCCGTTGGCTTTTGGATAGAACTGAATAGAATGGTTGTGAGCTCGCCGGCTACATATCCTGTACCGTTTTTAAAGATTAATGATTTTTTAAATTCAGAGGACCGTATTCCTTTAAATAGTTCAAGACTCTCTATGAATCTCTCCTTAATGCCATTCTACCTTCAAAATCTTACGACATGTTTGGACGTCACTGGTGATTTTATTATATTCAAATGCATTTATGTACTTACTTCTCCGTAACAGCTTTAGATTACAGTAATTTTAATGTTTTAATAATATTTTTTCAGCCTCACATTCAGTCATGGCATATGAAAGTGTTGCTTTGAAGGACCATACAGACTATTCCATGCAGTTGCAACCTGTTTTGAAGATTTTATGGAAAAACTTCGGTACATTGGATTGAACGGCATTACTCAAATTGTAAATATTGTTTTCTTATATTTTCAAATTAATAATTAAATCTTCACATGCACATCTGTTAACATAATATTTTTCTTACAGGAAATCAGACGCTATATTCGAAATAAAAAATACGAACAGCTCATTGATTGTCTGTCATATATAATTTTAGAAAATTATACAGTAAATGAGAGTATTATAGATAATTGTGACGTCATAACTAGAGAGCTACAATTGTATTTTATAGGAGACGCGAATATTATAGACATGTTGAACAAAGCTAACGATATATATATAAGCAGATTACAAGTTCTATCGCAAACGAAAACAATATGAGAGATAAAACGAAAATATTAACTGCGGAATTATCACTGTTGACTACAGTGTGACGTCATTAAAGGACCTAATTCGAGAATATATTGTCAAAATCGAACAAGGTCCACTTTTGCCTGAAATGTTGACATCTGTTCTAGTATATCCCAACAGTATACCATCTTTAGCCTCAAGGGAAAAGCATCTTAATAGATACATGTCATCCAACTTTATGCAGCTCTTAAACAGGAATGTTAGAAGTGATGATGCGTCACAACCTGAACGGGAATATCTTGAGTAAGTAGCATAATAAATATATTATTAAATGAGAAAAGTAAAATTACATATTAATTGCATTTTTTTATAGGGTATTGAAAATGAATCTATCAGAGTTCAGTATGCACAGCTTGTCCATGGAACGAATTGATAAAATTAGTTTGAAAGCTATACTCACGACACTAAACTCTATCACAAAGTGATGGGAGAAACGATGTCAGGATATTGAGAAACAAAAACAAGATGAAGAAGCCTTATATGTTACCAAGTAAGACAATAACCCGTTTCTATGCTAAATTTGATCTGGTTTTCTATTATTTAAAGCCTTTTTTTCTCATAACTTTTAAAATAAATGAAACACGTCACAAACACATTGTATTATAATCAGCTTCATTTAAATTTTAAAGATGTTTTTATATTACTATACAACTCTTAAAATGCCCAAAATCATCCTGTTTTCAGCTAGCTAAAGTATTTCGTCTATCTATTCAGGGTGACTGGTGAAATACTATCGATGCTTGAGGACGTGATATTTGACGATCATATATGATAAAATAAAAATTAATATAACATAAATATTAATAAACTTCTAAGTAAAGTTAACCAGAAGTTATGTAATTAATTACGCATCGTGTGAAAACCCTACAGATTAGGTATACACACGCACACACACACGTGTGCGGCGGCGTGGTGTTGTATCAGCACGCCGCCGCACGCGTCCACACTTGGAACACTTGGAACGTGTCCAAACTTTATTTATATACAGGGTGACTGGTGAATTACTATCAATATTTAAGGAGCATACTCGGTACATGATTCTCATTCGAATTATGTAAAAAAAATAGGTACTTAATTTTTGACCAAATTTCCGTATAAATAAATAAAGTTTGGACACGTACTCAACCTTGCCGGCGCCAGTGTGTCGCTACTCCCCAACCCCCGCCCCGTGGCTAGCGGGCCATTAGTCGGCTATTAGTCGCGCGAGCGCCGCCGTAAGGTCCGTACGTTCGTCTTCCCGCGCGCGCGCCTAGCGATCGATCTTACGCGTATACCTAATAATAATCTGTCGTGTGTGCGTGTGACCCGTTATTACTTATTAGTAATTAAATATGGCTTTTCAATACACAAATGCAGAATACTTGGACATGGTTCATGCGTATGCGCGTGCAAATGATAGCTTGCCGGGCGCAATCAATTTGTACCGGGAGACGTTCCCCAATCGTCGAGTACCTACGGCCAGCGTCATCTTAAACGCTAATCAAAGATTACGAGACTTCGGACAGTTCCGTGTTCCAACACATGCCCAAGGAAACGTCTTGTGTATGCTACAATGTATGTCAACAGAGAGGAGTTGAAATTAAAAATCAATAGTGCTTTCGAAACTATTAAAAGTGACCTATTCGTATTAAATCGTGTGAAAGACAATATGTGTAAACGTGCCGAACTGTGTATCACACGAGAAGGAGCTCGCTTTGAACATTTGTTAAGGTTAGTGTAGTTATGTAGGTAAATAGGTAGTTTAATGATTGACAATTGTTGTAAATAAGAATGATTCCATTTTTAAATACGCCGGAAATACCAAGATAGGTAAACAGTTCATATTATTTTTTGTGTCAAGGTCACACCATTTACCTAGTCAATAAATTGGTTGCTTAAACGAAAGAAATATCTTGGTATTTTTGCCTGTCCTAAGCCAGGATTAAAGTATGAAGGGAATTGGATCATTTTTGTTTATCTAAGGTCTAACACGCGGCGGCGCGCGGCGTTTGGATGTAGGTAAACTACCGCGCGATAACTACATATACCTACGTACATAACTGTTTTGTGTCGATAACGCAGCTGGGGTATCCACGCGATCCGTAATTAATTACATAACTTTTGGTTAACTTTACTTAGAAGTTTATTAATATTTATGTTATATTAATTTTTATTTTGTCATATATGATCGTCAACTACCACGTCCTTAAATATTGATAGTAATTCACCAGTCACCCTGTATAAAAATGGATTGCTGTTCCTTAGTTTCGCTAAAACTCGAGAACGGCTGAACGGATTTATCTTATCTTAGTCTTGAAATGTTTGTGGAGGTTCAGGGAAGGTATAAAAGCTGAAAAAACAAAAATTAATTTCTGGGAAAACCCTAAAAACAGCGCTTTTCTATTTCCCATACAAACGGGTTTTTGGACATTAGATTTGACAACTAACCAATATGTCAATCATTCTGTCGCATTTTAGAACACGGAGATTTATGGCTTAAACGTAAACTCCAAAAAAATAATTAAGAAATAATTTATTTTTTGATTGAGGAAGTACGAAGTCTGCCGGGTCAGCTAGTCTGTTATATTAAAAGGACCATAATATAGGAAATTCAAACCTTGTATCTAATGCAATTTCAATGTTCCAGATCAAAATGTGAAGACGAAGAAGCTCTGGCGCAGGAAGAGATAAGTGAAATGTTCCCTTCATACTCCGACTCCGATTTCGCTGAGTTTAAACCGCCGACTCTCGAACAGAGGAAAGACAAACCGAGGACTATGAAACCCAAACTATTGTTTTCCCCTGACGATGTCTCCCTGATATACAGATGGTATTCGAACTTCGTACGGAACCTAACGAACGCGCAATGGTTATCCACCCCAAAGAAGTTGGCTGTGAATGATGTTGTCACCCCATTGTTATTGCGTTATCCAACATTTAGTCGGGTTATACAGGGTGTTTGGGAGACGTTGAATGTGACTTTAGAAGGAACTATTTTACCAAGCTTAATGGTGCTAGTGTCGCATACTAAAGACAAAGTCCATGGAATTAGTGAGTATCCAAAATGTGCTATGTCGTTTCTTTGTAATTTTATTGCTATTTTTTCAACACAACTGTCCGAAATTTCAATTCAAATGGAAAACTTTAAATTAATAATCCTTCGATACGAGGTTAAAACATGGTTATAGTAAATTTTTGAATAATCTTATAATTTTTCGTATATTTCAGGTGGAACAGGATAAAAAGTTGACTTCTACCGGTCACCTTGTATTTCCGAAACAAGGAAATGTCTTCCTCTCCTAGAAAGATTCAAAGAAGCGACAAATGAATTATTGGATCAATGGCCAGACTTTCCGACTTTGAAAGATGTATGTATATTTATGTAATACTAGTTTCCTTTCGTGACTCCATACCGTGTTCTCTTCAGTATTGAGTTCAGAGCGAATTGCATAATGTTTATCTCATACAATAGATATATTAAGGAAGTTTCAGCGACATCTATCGTCTATGTCACTAAACTTCTACACTATATACGTGTGTTATGTGTTGGTTAACTACTTCGAGTGAAGTGATAATAATGTTATGTGAAGTCGAACTACATTTTTGTAAAGCTTCATAATCCGTTCAATACATTTAACGTGACAGACCAACGCATATTCATACATTCCCATCGACTCCCGTTTATATCGTTGGTATTAGAATCTCCAATATCGAAATGATATATGATTTTAGTATATCTTTTATCTTTCTAGATTATAATAATAGTAGACAGAATACCAGTCCAGTGTCGAGATTCCTGACAGGTTTGGAACTCTTTAGAGATTATATTGAAGAATGGAACAAAAACGCCCACAAAGGAAACAATATGATTGATATATCACTGGCTGGATATATATGTCGGACAACAGATCATTAACTGGAGGAAACTGGAAATGACTCATTGGAAGGTCTTAGTGTCTTAACAACTTGTATCAAAGGTGAAAATTATGTTATTTCTTGACTTAGACGTCACAAAATTTGAATGGCTTTTAGCATATTATGAAGTAAGAACTACTTATCTCATTACAAAATAATCTTAGTATATAATATTATTCCAGTATTAATCTTTCTCTATAATAATGTTTTTTCTTACTACAACTTGGTCTACTTACGAATAAGATAGCCATAAAACTATTCTATTGAACAATAACTTTTAGTAGGTATTAAAAGTTTAACTGTTTTGGATAATACTTAATTAACATTTCGGACAACAGGCCGAAGATCATAAATACTGGTTCTATATGTATGCGGCGATAACATCTTACTTGGAGGAGACTGATATGTCATCGGCGTGGGTCGTGTCCGTGTTGAAAGATTTCATGGAAAAGTTCAATCTAGGGGAGTTCGATGTGAGATTGGACATTGTTTATGAGTATCACTGCCATTTAATACATCAAGACGCCGGTCAAAGACGCGGTGAGATTCTTTGGTTAATTAATATATGTTACAAAGAACTTTAGAAATAATAATTATAGTGAATAGTTTATAGTACTTATATTTACTTATTAGACTTCAACAAAAATAACTACACTTGATATCTTTTTCGTATATAGATAATTTATTCTCTTTTAAAATTTTTTGGATGACATACATACATTTATCACCATAATTTCTTTAAAGTCAAAAATTAAAACTTTTTCCCTAACAAAGCCTTTAATTATTTCCTAAAAGTTTAGTTAGGTTCAGTTTATTAATTTATATCTTATACTACAACTACTGTGGGTCTTCTGCAATATCCAATAATTTACTTCTATCTATATATGTTCTGTTTTAGTTGAACTCCTATCATTGTTGTGGAATACATACAATTATTATCGTCTATTTGCTCCACAAGTGGCTTCACATGTTAAAGAAAATCTGCACCTGGGACAGAGACCTCAGTTACTGGAGTGTGAAGGACGCAGTAGACAAGGCTCATAAAACTTTACACAAACACACCAAGGAGTTTGAGGTCAGCCATATTGATATATTTATTGTAGTGAAGCTTCTAATGCTACTTCCAACAAGGTTGCCTTAAACGTTCAACGCTCCTGGGGAGGGGGAATAGAAAGAGACAGAGCGATAGTAAATGAATGGATCAATTGTGAATTGTAAGCAATATTTATTAAGTTTGTCTTAAAGAAACAATATGAGTTCACTATAAATTGATATTTATACCTTCCTATTTTCATTAAAACAACACGAATTTTCACTTCTTCCGTACGGAGGGACTCCATGTTTTTTATTTATAAATTCCTTCGATAATTTCTAGGTCATTGTTTGTAATATAAAGCATTACTTATTGTGAACTTTATCATCCTATATTATCTTGGGTAATTGATGTGTTTGTGAAGTCTGAGTAAATATCCTACTTTAAAAATTGTCTACAGAAAGTTCTAAAGGACAGTGTATCGAGTTGTCTCGTGGACACGGCGAGTGAGTCTATCGACCACGTGGGTATTTGGGATAGACCAAAGAGGGCTGGCACTGCAAACAACATATATGAACATATATGATAGATCTTCAGAACCATGTAGTACTGAACAGAAACATTAAGGTATATAAACACGTCATTTTTATTACACTTAAAATATAATAATGATAAAAGATGTGGTGGTTATGAATGATTTCGCCTGTTTTCTGTTTTATTTAGCTGTAAAGGTAGCTAGCAACAATTGCATTTTTTCTGTCTTAAAAAAAAACATTAGTTACAATTATAAATATGCAACATACGCATTACGCAATAATGTTTTAATAATTGGATTCCCTTTTACAGAAATACGAATACCAGCTCGAACAGCCTTGTCAATTAATACAAGAGAACAGTGTCCTGGCAAAGATTCCGAGTCTGCTGAACAAAGCTCGAACATTATGTAAGGACAGCATCGCTAACACGGGCTACCCCGCGCTACTACAGGCCTTGGACGACTTCGTAACATTGGTTATAGAGACAAGTGAACATTTAGGATCTTTGGAGGTAATTCTTTTTTCAAATTCTATAACGAATACTTATTTTATACACGTAAAATTTTTTCAATTTCTGTATTGGTTCTTATATAAATGTGAATTGTCATTTCTATTTCATTTAAATAATTTCTAAAAATTAGACTTACATATATCCAAAAAAAATGTCTTCATAAATAATAAAGTGAACATACTGTAGTCATTGCAAACGGCTGTCGATAATTGTTTACTGCTAAAATTGTATCAAATACAAAATTTTAATAATAATACTCTATATTGTAGGTGGATTCAACATTCCCGAAGGACAAAGAAAAATCTCAAGCCAAAAACATAACGCAGCAGAAGCGTAAAGCTCTATCGGATCTGTTCAAATATTTGAACAAACTCGGCTTGAATTATCGCACGGGTCTCGTTATACATGTATGATTTCACAATACTACCCGTCGATTGGGATGCCGCTATGAGCTATTTGAAAAGCAGGTATTTACAACTATATAACAAAAGCATTCGACTTTGTCCATGTTTTTGTGTGATCACCAATGTTTTGTTATTTGTAAAGTATATATTTATATTTCTTTTTGCTATAAGTGTATTGTTACAAGTGTAACAGTTATATGATATAATAGAAGTAGAAATTAAATCCGCATTATATTGATATTCTATGACATTATAAATAGTGTTAAATAATAATTTGTGCTAAAATTTTAAGTATATACATTTTATTTCCAGAAATATACTAAAACTCAGAAGAAGTCGATTTCGCGTTATACGAAACATATTTTCGATTTACGATCCGTAGCTACAAGTCTTACAAACGCGTTAGAAATAGACTGTACAGGATGTTATATAACTTCGCTTGAAGAAATACTCAATGTGTTAGTGGAATGCTACGCTCATACGAGCATTCTTCTAGAACAGTTCAATGTCGTTCTGAAGTCTGTTCCGGAAAAACATTTGAATACTGACTCTGAGCCAGATTTGGACAAAGTGCTATCAAACTCACCTTTGGCTGATTGTTTCAAGGATAGCGATGAATGGAAGTCTCTTAATAAAAAAATTAAGTCAATTATATCTCTAGTTGATAAACAAAAGGCACTGTTAAACAAATTATCTCGAAACCTAAAACAAATCGAAGAATCCATTAAGTTACCTCTAGTTTCTCAAAGTCATATAGAAGTTAAGAATAATTTGGACGTTATAATAGAAAAAAGTGAGGAAATTATTACCGAATATGAGTTTGTTTTCAAAACGACGGTCATAGAAGACTTCCACCGCATCATCCAATACTAAGAAGCCTTGAAAATATGGTGGCTTACATTAAAGATATAAAAACAGAACTTGATAAATTGGATGAACCGATAGACCAAGAAATGGATGAAACTGACGGCACAATGTTAGAGCAGACTGAAGATGTTGTGGCTACGATGTTACTCGTGATACAATCGTTGTACAAAAAACATCTGCCGCCAGAGAAACAAGCGGAGAATATGGACGTTATAAACGCTATTGATGAAATTATACATGAAGGTGAAAAAGTTGAAACCAAAGAAATTTTAGAAGATAATCATTTAAAAGAATTACTCCAAGAGAAACTTTCGCCTGATTCAAGAATGTTGCAATTGGAAACTTTAGTTACAAAATTGCGCTAACTTTTGATTAACTATGTGCAATGTATTGCGACTCGGTCTGATATGGAAGAAGCTAGAACGGTTGCTATGAGATTGGTACCGATATTGGAGCAAGTTATACTATTTGTCCAATATTTTTTATCCCAAAAAGATGCTGTGCATAGAGTATCCTGTAAAATACTGTTAGTGCCTTTGAAGATTTTCTTGGATCTGGCATGGAAAGGGTAATTAAATCGATACAATTTAAATAAAATATACCACAATGTTAAAATGAATAAGTTGGGGTTGCATTTAAATATAAAACTTTATAAATATCTAAAGTACAGAAAATTAATAAAATATTATAAAAACTTTCATAAATTGCCACAAATTAGATAATGTCAATAAGTTGTTCCACTGAAGCTTTTTAATTCATATTGTACTTACGATTATCCTTAAATAAGTTATTGTTTAAGAATGTTTTAGTCAAGTAATAAATTGAAATTTCCTTTATTTCCTTACAGTTTCTGCCAACACTCAGAACTAGATTCAGAGGAGGGTGAGGGAGAAGGCACTGCTGGAGACAGCGGTATGGGACTTGGTGAGGGAGAGGGACAAAAAGATGTCTCTGAACGCATAGAAAACCAGGTGTGGGAAAGGGATAGATAGAATTATTGAAAGATCATTGACTTTAGCGCTGTACACAAAATTTATTACACACAAAAAAATTATTGCTTTTGTTTTCAAAGGATCAATTGGACGACGCGCATAAACCGGATGAAGAAAAGAACGAACAAGATAAAGATTGCAAGGAAGAAGAGGAGTCAATATGACTGACGACTTTGATTCACAAGACGTCGAACAGAAAGGTTAATAATATAGTCATATAAAATTAAGTTTTAAACATATACAATAGGGTTGTAAATTTAATAAATGTCCTTTTAAATTCCAGAATAATCAGATGAAGAAAATGATGATGACGATGATTTAGTAAGTTGCCCCCCTTGCTGGCCGTAATGCTACATGCGATAGGGTAACAGACATGTTCTACTTCAATTAGAATATAATAATTAACTTTCCAAAATAGTGAATTTCAATTTCAAAGTCAATACAATTCAGGACTTTCAGAGTGAACTAATTGAATGAGTAAACTTATTTACGAACACCCAACATACTGACTTGGCATTAATTAACATATAATATTAATAGCTAATACAACTTTTACTTCAAAGTTTCCTATATATATAAATACAATAAATTTTCAGTAAGAAGTCATCGGCCCACCTAAGATCCTACATATATGATGATTGTACAAAACAACCAAACTGTAACAACACAGTCATCTCAGCCATGAGACACCGACTGATACAAGACAGAGATGTTGTGGATGAAAGGATCGTTGAAACAAGCGTTATGTTCAATGATATTAAGGTAATGAAAGATACTTACCTAAGAATCTACTTGGGTAACTTCTAGTAAATTAGAAAGTTACTTAGGTAACTAGTATTTCCTATCAATATATTAAGATTATGGTGTCATAAAGTGATCACATTGTGAATTTTAATAATAATATTTGAATGAAACTATTATTTTTCCGATTACTACGAGTATTTTATTATTTTTAATGGTCGAAAAGATGTTTACCGTTATAACGGTTGGTGAAAAGTAAAAGTAACGTCGAGAATATGTAGTTTTTAAAAATAATATAATAACGCGTATGTAGTAATCAGAAAATTAAATTTACATGACAGAAATACTTGATTGATGGTTTTTTGACTTAACTGCACCTTGTCATAAGATACGAATTTCCTTAGCCTGACTTGCAATCAACGTTCTGAATTTTATGATAGCTAATCATTATTTGCCCTCATCCAGTTCAGAATTCAAACCTCTAAACTTCATATTATTGTTAGCTTAAAAGAACTGTCTACTTCAAACAACGAGGTTACATTAAGCATCTTAAAAATCTTTTTAAAAAGCAGTGGTGAAAATACCTTGTAAACAGTGACTAATTCTAGAGTATCAAAGTCAAACAAATTAAGAGCCTATTTAAAAGGCAAAAGGGACAATTTGTAATATAATAGTTTTTTTTATTATTTTATCCTGAGATTTATATATGTTGCAATAAATTTGATTTAAAGCTGCGTTAAAAAAAATTGTAACATAACTTTTAGCTGAACTAGGTTTTTTTATGTTCCACCAATTTACAGATAAATCTTTATAATGTCTATCAAATTACCCCTTTTACTTATAGATGTATTAAAAGTTTATAATTTGTTAATTATCTTTGAATTACAAAAGTGTTACGAGTTTCTTGGAGTTTAGATAAGCAGACTTGTGGCTTTGTGGCTTAACCTCAATCTTAAAACTTATTAGTTTCTTTTGGTAAAAAACCAAAAATGTTTGTGTACTATCTTATCTGTAATTCTTCAAAGTTAAAGAAAATATTCAATTGAAATTTTCACAAGAATAAAACAGTATAATATTGACTATATTTTAATATTCAACTAGCTAATATTGGATTACGCTTGTACCTTGAATCTGATTACTGTAAAATAATTATAGGGCAGGTATAAAAACAAAAGTTAAGATTTATTTAATTTCATCACATGTATAATATAACACGAACACCTGTTACGGAAAGTTATGTGACTATTCCTCCCAAGAGTACTTAAACGAAAAAGGATCTTCGAATTAGATTAGGGTCTTGTCAAATAGAACTGGTCTTGGGTCTTTGTCATTAGATCTCACATCGATGAGTAAGTGACTCATTTTATAATAATTGCAAGAATAGAGATTTTAGTTTTATTTACGTCCCCTAAATTAAAGCTTTTTAAAAGCCAAATGCGGCTACCGAATTATTATTGAAACAAAATAAAGTCTAAAATTTTGTTTTGTTTACAAATAAAAATGTTTGTTAAGAATTCTTTACTTTAATGTTCATTATTCTAACACTGTTACGAAACAGACCTAGGCACTCTGAAATATAATCATTTATACATGACCTAACATATAAGTTCGCAAAGGCACACAAGATGCTTTTAAAATATGTATGTCATTCATAAATCCTCTCACATAAGTATCAATATACATAGTATTAATGTAGGTCTATGAATGAAATAGGTGCTGTAGAGTTATGACACACACTTGAAATAAGATTAATTAACAATGAAATTTAAAATGACAAGAATATAAATAAAAAGATAATGAGATCTAAGATTTTCGCGAGTACACATTTAAATGAAACTAATATTTTCGGATTTTTACTTCGCGTTTTATTTTTAAAAACTACATACTCCCGACGTTTCGGCTACTTTTCAGCAACCGTGATCACGGGCAGACGAGATGTGAGTGTCTGTCAGTTGGTCTGGTCATTTTATCTCCTACCGCCATCGATTTCTTAATTGTCTTTCGTACCGCTCTGGATGCCGGCAAAATGCGCTCACGGTGTCTCGAGGTCCTGTGGTGTGGTCACGGACATGGGATTTTATATTTTTAAGAAGAGGATCCCAGGTGTTTGATAGGTTCCAGCCATCTTCTCTATTGAAATTTGGGTGTTTTTTAATTTCAATAGCCTTGCGGATTAACCTTGGTATATATCTGTCTTCACGAGCGAGGATCTGTGGTTTATCAAATCTAATGTAATGGCCTGGTTTGTCCAATGCATGTTCGCACACTGCTGACTTCGACGCGCGCCTATTCCTGACGTCTGAAATGTGTTCCCTAACCCTTGTACCGATGCTTCTCTTTGTCTGTCCGATGTATGACAAGCCACAGTCACAATCAAGTTTATATACACCCGCTTGTTGTAAAGGAATGTTACTCTTGATTGGTCTCAAGAATTGGCTCACTTTCTTATGTGGTTTATAAATAGTCTTGATTGAAACCTTCTTCAAGATGTTGCCTATTCTGTCAGTAACTCCCTTTACATATGGTAGAATTGCAGGTTGTCGCTCAACTGTAGGTGGCTTCATCTGGTTCTTGCGATGCTGGCGAGGCACGGGCAGGCTGTTGATGGTCAGAGCACGTCTTACATGCTGCAGCTCGGCCTCTAGGTGGTCAGCATCACAAAGGTGTTGTGCTCTCTGTAACAAAGATTTACCAACGGTAGCTAACTGTACAGGGTGGTGGTGTGATTTACCATTGAGATACCTATCCGTATGTGTGGGTTTCCTATAAACAGTATGTCCCAAAGTATTGTCAGGATTCCTGATGACCAGTATATCAAGGAAAGCTAAAGAATTATTTGCCTCTAATTCTATAGTAAACTGGATCTTATTATTGATAGAATTAAGATGGTTCAAGAAAGCAGATGTTTTGTTTTTATTTAATATTGTGAAAGTGTCATCTACATAGCGTTTATAAATTAAGGGTCTTATTGTAGGAGAGCTAAGGGCTCGCACCTCGAAGTCTTCCATGAATATATCTGCGACAACGGGGGAAACCGGCGAACCAATTGCTACTCCATCTACTTGTATGTAGAATTCATCCTTCCACATGAGATAGCCAGATGTTAGGCAGTGCTTTAACAATTCTGCATATTCAATAGGCATCTTATTATCCTTTAACTTACCTCTTACAATCTCAATGCAGTCAAGAACAGGTAGATTAGTGAATAATGACTGTACATCGAAACTGACCATAATGTCATTGTCTGTCAATTTTAGGTGTTTAATGTCATTGACAAACTGGTAGGAATCCTTAACAAATGACTTTGTGTGGCCCCGGAGTGGTGATAAAATCTTTGAAAGGAATTTAGCCAGTTTATAAGTTGGTGAATCAATCTGGCTTACAATTGGCCGTAATGGAACATCTTGTTTATGGATTTTAGGTAACCCATACAATTTTGGTGGTTTTGAACACGATGGTACGAGTGATTTGATATCCAGATTGAGTTTGGAACTGTATTTATTAATTAATAATTTTGTTTCCGTTAAAACTTTACTGGTCGGGTCTTTGTTAACTTTTTTATAGACAGAATTATCCGCAAGAATTTCAGTTATTTTACTATCATAATCACTCGTATCCATTACTACGGTCGCGTTCCCTTTATCTGCACGGAGGACAGTCAGGTCTTCATTGTTGCGTAGGTGTTTTAGTGCAACTGATTCCTGACGAGAGATGTTTTGTTGAGGCAATTTGCTCCGGCGCAGAACATATGATACGTCCTGCCGGATTGCCTCAGACTCTTCTTTCGTGACATGATTCTTATGAAGACATTCCTCAACGTTACAGATAATGTCTTCGAACGGTAATTTTGAAGGTGCAGGTGCAAAATTTAAACCTTTTTTAAGGATCTCAACGGTTTGTTTATCTAAAGTTTGCTTTGACAGATTGACAACAGTCACTGGTGACTGTGTTGCCCGACTTAAATTAAAATTATAATTATTGCCATTGTTATTTCTATCTATAATTTTATCCGTTAATTTTTTAAATTTATTAATTTTATTATTTTTAGATTGATTACACTGGAAAACTGCATGTCTGTTGCATGAGATTTTTTACATGAATCTGAATAGTTTTTCCGTGCTGATTTCAAAAATATATGCCGTTTTTATGTAGCAGCTCTAGTTTTGGAGTTATGAAGAGACAGGGTTTTTCATTAAAAACGCACAAAATTTAAGTTTAAAAAATTATTAAATATATTTATTCGGAATAAAATTTCCTTTTTGTGGATTTTCTAGAGTGAGAGTACTATTTTGAATGCTCCAACAATAATCAGCCATCATATATTCCTTCCAGTACCCCTGATACCTGTTCTCCATAGCGCGAATATCCTGTTGAAAGCGCTCTCCTTGTTCCTGGCTTAGGTCACCGAGATTTTCAGGAAAATAGTCTAGATCGCTGTGGAGGTAGTGAAGCTTTATACTCATGTTGCATCCAAGCCGCTGGAAGTGTAACAGCAACTGTTCAACGTGCTGAATGTAGCCGTCAGACTTTGTATTCTCAAAAAAATTCTCACTACTCAAACAAACTCTTCCCATGCACATTTCTCAATAGCTGTCATATGGTTGATGAAATTTTTATTATCTATCAACTTTTAGACAGGCCAAGGTCCCTGATCAAGTCATTTAGACTATCTTTATTTAGTGATCGGGGACTATTGTCTCTACCACTGTCGTCGTTTCGGTTTGTCCGCTGCACTGGTCTGAATTTCCGAAGATCTACAAGGCTGCTGTGGTGTTGATGTGTCACTAATACTCAAGACTGGTCTTACGACAGATTTTTAGTTTGAATATATCCACTTAGGGCAATTTTTATGGTTTATTCCTATGATTTTCGTTACACAAAAATAAAAATCGTCATGATGGTTGAGTGGTTCACGCCACATCATGGGAGATTTGTCCTTAAAATTTGGTCTTTTTTTGTTTGCCTATAATCGCAAAGATTCAACACAACTTTTACACACCAAAATTGGTATCACAGGTTTAGCGTTTGATGGCAACGGAAACCCAAAGCAGTCTAAGTCTGCCTTTTTTACAAAGTCTGTCACACTTAAACGACATTTTTGGAACATATATTATCCGCAAATAGCACAAAAACACTCAGGATTATTTAAACACGTACTTCTTGAGAAAGACATAATGAAATTTATAAAGGGACTAGTTAAGTTACACCGCTATTGGTAGAAACTATTGACAACTTATGTAAATTCAAGACGGACCTGTATCTGACTAACTAGAGCTGCTACAAAAAATCTGAGGTCAGATTTAAAATTAGCGCACCCAAATTAGTAAACAACAGTAGAAAAACTTAAATAATCTCTGCTATTTTTTTTATTTTTATTTTCAATGTACAGACAGCACTTTTCTAGAATTTTATTATATGTATAGATAATCTTGTCTCGAAACATATTTCATAGATCGATTATTAAATTAAATAATATACATGAAGAGCCGTTTAATAACGTAGAAGCTACCTTTATTAGTATCTTCTTATAATATTACGATGATATACAAAACTTTATCAACCCATATTATATTATAACTCGTGTATTATAAAAAATATTAAATAAAACATGAAAGCAGGAGACGAAATAACAATTAATAATAAAAATATATATCAATTTTATGTATGGCAAAATAATTGTTTCTGAAGTACCATGCGTTTGTTACAAAAAACAAGTCTGGAATGAGATGTAGCGTCATTGTTTTTGAAAGAAATTCAAAAAAACCGATTCAGAATTGATATAATGTTCATAGTTTACATAAACGTCATACTTTATTACTATACTTTTATTTTGATTAAATTTCTATTGAAAAATCTATTCCTTGATTGACTTTTGTTGAGCACTTCGAAATCATTTTTTAAATATCAAAGTACAAAGTATTTTTGACAGTTCACTTTTTAATTTGTTATTCCCTTTTCCTAAGTGACATTTTATATCCAACTATTTTTTTCTATACAACAACGTTTGACAATTTTGGTGATCAGTTTATTTTCAATTCTTTTATTTGTCATATAAGCGCACGTCCTTGAAAGCACCAGTTGTCATGACCATATCAAAAAATACTGCCTGGAACACTTACGTATTTAGTAAAAATTCAAGGATAACGTATAAGGGGTATGCATATTTTTAATACATACGTTCTTGTAAGCACAATTTTGATTATACATTGCTTCTTTCAAATTATATATGTAGTATATTTTGAGAACTAAAAGCGATGTAATTTTGAGATAAAATCAATACACGCAGGTTTTTTTACGGTTTTATTGATCTTAAAAATATCAGAAAGTTTCATTTTCATTTTTCTTATTCAATTTAATACTTTTCCTTAGAACAATACTATGTATAATACTTCAAACAACTTTAATATTAAAGACTTTTTTATTTATAACAAGTATTTGAAATAATCTAAACTAAATTTACTTACGAAGTACATATATGATGTTTAGGTCCTAAATTGTATACATAAACTGATTTTAATTCGTATTCAAACAATTCAACAGTACAAAATTAAAATTTACACTTATCCATTGGACTAAAAACAATACATACTGTGTATATTTTTAATGTAATAAATTAACTTCTTTCATTGGAATTTGGAAAGCAATTTGCTTTCTTGATTTATAAGTTAGATCTATTTTACTATTCCAGTTAAACATCTCCTATTCCTCTTTTTATTTTACAGAGAGGCATTCCTGTATCTCTCTGTTATTTATTACATGTACCATAATTTCGTTTTTATTTTGTTGCTAATAGTTATTATGATCATAATTAATCATTGTTTCTAAAACAAAGATCTAAAGCTTGTAAAAATTTTCGTATATTTCTAAAATAAGTAATAGACTCAGTAGTTATTTTTATGTTGATTTTTAAGAAAGTTCTGTTTAAGTGTGACATTAATTCAGAGAAGATAACATAAGGTAGAATCGTCATGAAATGTTACCAGCTCTCATAAATTAATTAATTATTAGTATATTAAATATTTATTTTAAATTTATTACGAGTTACTTATTAATGTTAAGTGGTTCAAAAATTGCTTTATTGAAAATGTTTAAATTTATTGAACATTTTGAATGAAAATACATAGTTATATGGATAATTTGCATTAGCAAATATTATGAGGGTAGATGTAATTTATTTGTGATAGGATAAAAACAAAACTATGTAATATATGGAGTAACTAATGCATTTTAAGTCAGTTCGCTTTCTTAAGGACTGTATTAATAAAGTGTAATCGATATTCATTTGTCATCAGAACAATAAATTGTGAAATAAGACATTAGTAACAATGTTTTTGTGTAATTTGATGTGGACGCTAGATTGACTATACATACTTTCAGTGAAAAAGTTTCGTAAAACACTGTCACCGCTGCTTCTAACTCTTTGACAAACTTCGGGTGAAGATTGACTCGGTATGATTTTATTTTTTTATTATTTTAATACATATATATTTTATTGATTGACTTCTTCTCGTTCATCACCAGTGATTAAATTGATTTAAGTCATCTATCCTATTATAAAAAAAAAAACTATTCATAAACTTCTTTCTAAAAATACATTAGCACTACATGATAAAACTGGTGTTTAGGTAGACGAAAATATAGATTATTTCCTTGGTGATTCGGTTCGACGAGTACAACTTTATCACAATATTACATTTACTAAGTAACAACATTCAATTTTAGATCCGTGATTAAACAAACGTCATCCAATTACTCCTTAGAATTGTTATCAAGTCACTCCTTACATATACAATCAGATCCTAACTATATGCTTCTGGCTTGACGTAAGTTATTGAGCTGATTAAGGAACCATAAAAAAAATTGAGGCCATAAATAGTTTTTAAAAGCGCTTGAAAAACTAAAAAACCGATTCACGAAGAAACCAAGAAATTCATTATATTTAGTATTTATTCCATAGATATTATTTTAAATTAAAACCTTATATTTAGTTTGACAACCTTGTGAATTTCTTTTGTTCTAACTTATTTTGATAATAGTTTAATTTTAGTCATAAACATTTGGCCCGGCCTTTGTTCGCCCATATTACTTTTCCATATACCTAATTAACAACCTATGTATATGTAGCCGTGGGTTTTTTCAGGATAAAATTATTGAATCATCTCACTTATTTTAGAAATTATATAAATAGAAGTAACTAATAATTAAAATATATTTTATGTTTATATTTTATTATAATGTTTTACACAATTTTACAAACAAAATAGGTAAATTATACATATTATAAAGATATATGGACCTGATTTCAATGTGTTTAGTGACTTTATTGACAATATTACTATAGTATTATATCTTTGTTAACAGGATGATATGGAAGAGTTTAACTCGTTGATACCAGTTATCCAAGCTGTTAGGAATCCTGGAATGAAAGAACGACACTGGAATGAATTCATGGAAAAAGCTGGTTTGTAACATTCATACATATGTAAGTTATTTTGGAACGTTCCGTCTATCAGCTGTATTTCGAATGTATTTTAAAATTTTATGCCTCACATTTAAAAGCAATACAAATTATCTTTGGTAAAAAAATCCACTAGTTGAGTTGTAATAAAGCTGTAGTTTTAAAAGAAACACCGTTCTTTTTGTTTAAATGATATATTATTTTATTTATTTTATACATTAATGTCTTCGTATTTTTTCGTTATATCAAGAGGTTTTCAAATTGAAGCACCAGAACCTTATGATTGACTTAGTTTTATTCTTGAAATTTGATTTAATGTGCCACTTATTTCACACAAATATCAAATATATAAAATAACTGGTTGAATTCAAATAAAATGTTGAACGAAAATGATTTTTTTTTTGATAATATGAATATTGAAATATAGGTATTTCTGTAACAATGAACGAGAAACAGACGTTTGCAATGTGTGTGAAGCAAGGAGTGGCTCAACATGCTGAACTGATAGCTGAGATTGGTGAACTAGCAAGCAAAGAGTAGGTCATAGAACAGGCACTCGATATAATGCTTAACGACCGGGCGGCCAAGACGATGGAAGTGTCTCCATATAAAAACACTGGTAGAACATTCGAAATATATATAGCCTCATGTCATTATTGCTTGTCATTAATTTGTGTTGGACTAATTTCTAAGATAGGTATTTAAATAAATTGTTCTAAATTATTTCTAAGCAGAACTGTGTAGCACTGCAGTTGAGAATTAATAAAGTAACGGCTTATTTAAATATTTATCAAGCGTCTATAATCTAATTTACAGGCACGTTTATAATGAAGATTGCTGATGAAACTCCCCAACTATTGGATGAAAAACTTTTAACTACACAACAATTAGGATTCAGTCCTTTCAAAGCAGCGTTTGAGCTACGAATACGGGAATGGGATGATAAGCTTACACAAAACGTTGTTGAAGAATGGATTATATGTCAAAAGTATGTTTTAAAGTATTTCTTTATGTATATTATTATATTGCATACATTTTGTACCATAATCAATATTATTTAAAAGGAGTGGGTGTATTTAGAGCCAATATTTATTTCTGAAGATATATCGCGACAATTATCGCTTGAAGGTAAAAAGTACGGCACTATGGAGAGATTATGGAAGCGAATTATGTTATCGGCAGCAGCATGTCCAAAGGTTTATATTCCTAACTGTATTTGGCAAACTTTCAAACGAGTTTTAAACTTTATACACACGATATTTAGTCACGTGTAGCACAGCTTAAATATTAATAGTATTTTTTAAATGCTTGTTAATTACATGTGAAATGTTTTAAATATTAGGCAACTGGTACACATGCTTATTTCAAGCATAAAAGCATGCTTTAATTAAGCACGTGCTGTTTACTAGCATGTGTGTTCAAGTGTTGCTTGAAAAAAGCATGCTTATTTAAAGCATGTGTAAATGTAGCCTTAGTTTTATAACTAATGATAATATATTTATTTTGTTTATAGATAATGATTAAATGTCCGGATAGCCGTCTTCTAGACAGCTTGGTTGAAGCTCGTCATGTACTGGCTGTTGTATCACGAGGTCTGAATGAATATATGGAACTTAAACGAGTTCGGTTCCCGAGATTCTTCTTTCTTAGTTATGATGAATTGCTAGAAATATTATCCCAATCTCGCAACCCCATCTTAGAAAATGTTTCGAGAATATTGCTAAGGTACTTAATTATATCTGTCTTCTGATGTGTAATGTATGTGTTTATTTATTATACATATAGTAGGTACATATTTATTTGTACATTTATGTTTATATCTATATATGTATAATATCTTAATTTACTGTTATAATTTTTGTATTAGAATTTTGTTTGTATGCTTATAGATATAATTTTAATTTTTTCCTTTCTTCCTTTTTATTATACCTACACCACATTCATCACTTTTTAAGAGAATGATATCCTTTGTGCATCAAATTTCTTTTATAGTAATGCAAATATTTCTACTTCTGGTAATAAATAATTAAGTTATAATAATTATAACATTCATGTATAGTATGTTTGTAAGCAGAAATAATTCGTTTTAATATAATGTTTCTTAATTTTTTGTATATAATACCGTCAGGTAACATTTGAACCGGATCTAAAGATAACTCAAATGCATTCAAGTGAAGGTGTAATCGTGGAGTTGAAGTACAAATTTTACCCTACTTCAAATGTCGAACAGTGGCTACTTCTACTAGAAGACACTATGCGACATACGAGTGAGACCAGATTGATTTATTATATCTTTATAGTGTCTTTTTGATATGGGTTAATATATTATTTTATTTAATAGAAAGACAAATAGTTCTACCGATCGTTTTTGGATTCTATCTATAGGTAACAATTTAAAAATAAATCAACCATTAAATCTTTGAATTTATTCCATTCAGATTTTATAAATTTATGCAATATATGTATTATCACCTGTACAATAAAAATAAACGCTCACATCTCGTCTGTCCGTGATCACGGTTGCTGAAAAGTAGTCGCGTAGTATATCCGAAAAATATTAGTTTCATTTACAATAAAATGAGTTCAATACACACATTAATACGTATAATATTTTTCAGGTCAACTGAAAGAGCATCAGATTCGAGACCACAACCCGTTCGAGGAGGTTCTACCTCTGTGTTCTACTGAGCACTTGATTAACCTGCCCAAGGTATGTACGTCATATAACTCTACTGCTACTTGTATATACTGCTACTTATTTATCTACAATTAACAAACTGCAATTATATAATAATATATTATTTTCAGAACAAAGCCCGCCCTCCCATCAAGGACGTCGCGTGTCACGCCATCAGCGACACGTATGAAGGTGTCACGTTGGTCATACAAGAGGGTCTTCTGTGTCGCGAGTGTGACACGCCGCTTGACAGTGACAAACACTTCCTGTTAGTATAACCACTTGATAAAACGACGCTGCAAACATTGAATGCTATCAGATTTATTGAATGTCAGTAAAGAGACGTAGTTTTTCCTTTATCGTGTTGAAAACACTCATTAACTTTTACAAAAAAAGTTATTTTAGTAGCCCTTATTATATTGTGATATCATCTTTTTAATATTTCTATATTTTCTAATGAAGAAAGATTAGATAAATAATATACCAAATGTTTAATACATACTAAAGTATAATTTTAATATTCTCCATATACAGCGGTCGCACGTCGCGCAGCAAGTGTCCATATGCTACATCATGTTACCGAGCGATGTTGAGACACAGTGGATATTGCGCCGGCTCACTTTCACTGGAGGCCGCTCCTAGACCCGCTCCCACGCGTCTACGAATACTCTACAGACATAAGTCAGTTTACACTGGTTATAGGATATCAATCAATATAATATATTTTCATTGTCTTTTATAAATTATATATATATGTAACTGTTAGACCAGCAGCATATATAGATCAATATAAAATATACAATTAACCAATGACTACATATAGTAACTAATAAAATATTAAGATTTTAATCCCCAGACGGCATCGTTAAATTAAACAAGTAGTATTAACAGATTTTATTGCGAAGATTTATTATGAGTAATGGGAAAGAAGAAACAATACGTATTAACTTTCGCGACGCAAAAATTGTATACAGTTCGTAAATATTGCGATTCTGTATGAAAAACTTTGTTGTTCTAATATAATACTACTCCAGGCACGGACATTCTATCTCATCTCCTCGTGACACAACACACAAGCGCGTACTTAACTGAGGAACTAGCACGAGCCAACACCGTCAGGGAAGAACCAAAACCTGCTGATGAAGTAGAGCCTGTGAGTATCTACTAGTGATTACTCATACTGTTTTGCGATTATATTACAATATATTATGACATTGTTTATATATTTAATGTTTTAGATTGTGGAGAGCATGCCGGCTATCCCAGATTACGCTCCCCCATCGGTCATCAACACTCAGCTATCTCTAGATGATCTTGCCCCACCTTCAGTTTTACAACCTGATCAGGTGTGTACTATGTTTCATTGGGGAGAAATATAATTTAAATTAAATAAACAAACAATTTATATTACATATTTTTTAAAGCATGATCAAGAACTCCTGAAAGACGCATATGACCACCCTCTGGCAACACCGAGACACGAAGAACCTCACAACACACTCGGAGACTTTGAACCCTTGCCTCAAGAGCCACCTCCCCAACCAGACTTTGAACAACTGTAATCTTATATATTTAGATAGATCTTTATCAGATAATAATAGTCTTATGTCAAGTGATACAAATATATTGGTTCTAAATAAATGGAAATGAAATGTATGAAAGATTCCAGCTCACAAAGTAAGCAATATTTAGCTGTGTATGACCTATGTAACATACCTAACTGTAAGAACATTGTCAGTTTTGAATTATTTAAGAAATATTATAAAGGAACTTAATGGGGATCAAAAACGGCAAATAGAGTCATAATAATGGAATTTCAAAAGAGTTTGTATCAATCACTATTGAATTAGATTTTGGCGAGGAAATAGAGAAAAGGATAATTTAGTCAACAACATTAATTAATATTTTATATATTTCTCTCCATTATAGAAATGTATTTACATTTTTAATATAGTAAGTAGAACATGTTTAGTGATGTTAAGTTATACTAAATAAAAAGTTACATTCATCTTGGCTTTCTTCTAATTTTTATAAAAGTTTATCACTTTATTGCTAACTCCATAATCTTATTTTTTATTTTTATTTTTTTTGGGAAACAAACAGTATTAAAAAAAATCAATCAAATAAAACATATAAAAGTACACAAACCAAAAAGCTTCCACCAATTACTTTTTCATTTGGAGCACAAAACAATAATAATAATAATAACAATAATAATAATAATAATAATAATAGTTTTAAAATAAATTAATTACGAATTACGAGCCTTACTAATTTCTTTTCTTATATTACTTTATGTGCACATTGTTAAATCTATATTAGAAAAACATTTGTTATATTTCTTCTGAATTTCATTTGGAGCATAAAACAATAATAATAATAAATCTTCTATCTTGTTGTCATCTTTGTCAAGTGTTAAGCTCAACTCAACTCAACTAAAAGCTGGAACATATCGATAGACAAGTTGTTCTAAGTTCTGTTTCGTGAATTTCTAAAAACTAGCATGGGAAATGCATATAAGTTGTAATGTAATTTGAATTAATATTTCTAGCTTAGGATTACATATTCCGAAAATCGCTGACTGGTGATAGTTTTTTTATGAAAATCTATTACTTTTGGTTTAACCCACAAGAACACGCATACATAAAAAAACAACCATTCCTGTACACAAATTGAATGTAATTTATACAGATAGTTTAATTTTCTATCCCCAGCGGGCCGTCCCCCGTTCGGCTCTCTGTTCTCCAACAAAAAAAACAACGATTGTAATCACTCTGCCTTTTTTCTATTTAATTTAAAGTTAGAAAAATATTTAAAAATTTCAAAATCAAATGAGGTAAGTCCATCCCACATGACGGTTTATGTAAAAATAAAAAAACCTTTTTAGCTAAATTAAAAGGATCATCTTCACACTAAAATTATTTTACGAGCTCCTCTGAGTTTCTTTCCTGGCTTTGTATACAACAAAACTATTCTTGGAGATCACGTTTATTTCATAATATGAAGGACCAGGTGTTCATAAAGCATACAGCAGCATACTACGATCTGCTACGAAAGAAGAGTACATTGATCTTACATGACGTTACGTACACAAACAGAACTTATTTACACAATATCCACATGTGTGTTTATATGTAATGTATGTGTTTGTGTATATACATATAAAACAAGAAATATATGTTAAACTTATTTTACACTAGCTTTCCGCCCGCGGCTTCGCCCGCGTGGAGTTCGATTATATCGCGTTTCCAAGAGAACCTTTTCAAAAGTCTGCGATAAAAACTATCCTATGTTCTTTCTCAAGGTCAACTCTATTTCATTAAAATCAGTTCAGTGGTTTAGGCGTGAAAGCGTAACAGACAGACAGACAGAGTTACTTTCGCATTTATAATATTAGTAATACTTTCAAGTAATGTGGCGTTGAATAATGAATTGTACTGGGCCAAAATAACACCATTGAACATGAGTTAACTTTGATGCCTTTTAATATACTTATATTATGGTTTGCAAAAAATAATTAAAAAAATATAGAAAAGAAAGCTTATTTATAAGACTAAATTAATTAATTAATTTTACTCCATAACAACGACTTTCATGTATGGGGCCTCGTATGGGGCTTTCCCACTGTGCGGCGACGACGACCGACGGCAGCGGTGGCGATGCAGATTACCTATTCGTTTAAAGGAACTTGAACTTCAAAAGCCAATTTTTTTTAACTTGATACACCTAAACTTCTAAATATGATGTTCTTAGGTTCAGTGGTTAAAATTTTGTACACAAAAAGTTTAGCTTCGTAGTTCCTGTTCCGTTCTGTTCGAATTTCGGGAATTCCGTGTGTAGAATTTCACTCCCACGGTGGTAAAAATAACAAACGATTTTAAATTTCAAAAAACGCTAGAACAAATGTTTAAATAGGTCTTATCAAGTGCTTAAATATAAAGTTTCATAGTTTTATCTTTTAAAATTAAAAAATCCCATACAATCTTTCAACCCTTATTTCACCCCCTCACTGGTCGAAATTTCAAAAACGCTAGAACAAATGTTTAAATATATCTTATCAAGTGATTAAATAAAAATTTTCATGGTTATATCTTTTAAAATTAAGAAATTCCATACAAACTTTCAACCCTTATTTCACCCCCTCACTGGTCGAAATTTCAAAAACGCTAGAACAAATGTTTAAATATATCTTATCTTATGCCTTAATATAAAGTTTCATGATTTTATCTTTTAAAATTACGAAATGCCATACAAACTTTCAACCTCTTCATCCCCTTTTTCGCAATAAAGGGTAGCATATGTTTTTTCTCAGGGTCTAAAGATTGTCTGTGCCAAATTTCATCAAAATCGGTTGAGAGGTTAAAGCGGGAAAGCTTAACAGACAGACAGACTTTATTTCGCATTTATAATATTAGTTGTGATTGACTCCCCCCTCGTACCCCAGTGACGCTTATATGGAGCCTACATCGCATGCTGGCTAGCTGAGCGTGGTGAGCGGCAACCACGCGACTTTTTTCTAATACTTGCATTTTTAAACTCGTGATATCTTCCGAATGAAATGTCCGAATTGAATAATTCAAAGAGTTATAAAAAGATATTGAAGCCGTCTTGAATATAAAGTAATTTATTGTGATAAGGATTAATACCAAGGTACAAATAAAGAGCCTTTTCAAGCGGCGGCATATAAATTAAATTTTTAGAATAAAAAACCGCACATTGTGACATAACTATAACATTTACACATATGCTGTCGCGACACTTTTTGTAGATGATGATGAGTTCTGCAAAGTCGTAGTAAATGATTTGGTTCTATCATCAATAGTTTTCGCAGCGCACGCGACGTAAGGAATTTTTCAGATCATTTTTTTACACCTTGGGTCACATTATTGGAGTTTTAGTATGTAAGGATCCCTAATTTTTATTTAAATATAATATAGCTTATATTACTCGGGAATAATGTAGCTTTCCACAGGTGAAAGAATTTTTGAAATCAGTTCAGTAGTTTCGGAGCCTATTCATAACAAATAAACAAACAAATCTTTCCTCTTTATTAATATAGATAAAATAATTATTTTAAGTCATCCAGTTTTTATACAACCTACAGATAATAGCCCATGACGATTTATATTTTTCAGTATATTTCAGTGTTATTGAATAATATATATATTCATACAATACAAGATTGGACGTATAATAATAGGATATATGTGGATAATATACCAACATGTTGAAATATCTAACAACATGATATTCTAAATAGTAATATGTACAATGTCTTTTGTACACGACCATGTTATTAACTCACAAAAGATAAATATTCTTGGTACACTTAAATAAGCCTCTGGATGTAGATTCTGGGATTTATATACATCATAAACTATGTTATGAAAATGGATTTAATTCAAAGAAATATCTACCATAGAGTGAATTTATAATAAAAAAAACAGTTTTCATTTTACTGATGAATAAAACATGCAGATGTGGTAAGAATTATGTATCAAATAGGCTTCTTTAAATGGTCATAAACTCATAATTCCCCAAAACCTTTCGCAGTCGATTTTACTATAATAAAAAGCACCTACAAACAGATATGTATTATGCTTTACTTTCAATTTCATCCTTTAGTCTAACATCACCCGCTAGGCTTTATGTTCTCCTGGTAAGATGTTATGAGTTGTGGCGGCGTTACTTCCTGGTTTTCAATGCTACCTTAAACATTTTACTTTTCCATAACTCTCCACTCATAGATGCCAATAGAATGATTGCATTTATTACCTTTAATATGTCAAGCACCCCACGCTTCTAAATCTGAATGTAATAATTCTGTTCGTAACTTAAATTCTATTATAATTTTATTTTGAAGTACATAATTAACTATGATTGATTGTTTAACCTTCTGCTACGGTAATATAAACTCTTTGTTATTAAAAATTATTTTTAAGTTTTTCGGTCTGCTATAAAAGCGTGTTTTTTTAACTATTATTAATTATTTTTATTTACTACAGAATACATCGAACTTTCAACAGCTGCAATGGATATTGTCTCAAGAATCTGTATAATTTATGTGATCTTAGTACAGTTGTTTCTGTTCGAGCTTTCAAGGCACAGAGTCGATGAGTATCGTGTACGTTTGTGTAGGTTCCGCAAAATTCAACAGTGAGGCAACTAAAGAGAGATATTGCGAGACACTTTGAATTATATCAACAAATGATGGGTAACAGAATGAAGATATCTTGGAGGTATATATGAAAGAGTTGAAATTAAGACAGCTTAACACTTGACAAAGATGACAGCAAGATGATTATGGAGTTAGCAATAAAGTGATAAACTTATATAAAAATTAGAAGAAAGCCAAGATGAATGTAACTTTTTATTTAGTATAACTTAACATCACTAAACATGTTTTACTTACTATATTAAAAATGTAAATACATTTCTATAATGGAGAGAAATATATAAAATATTAATAAATGTTGTTGACTACATTATCCTTTTCTCTATTTCCTAGCCAAAATCTAATTTAATAGTGATTGATACATACTCTTTTGAAATTCCATTATTATTCATATATTATATACTATTTGCCGCTTTTGATCTCCAGTAAGTTCCTTTATAATATTTCTTAAATAATTTAAAACTGACAATGTTCTTACAGTAAGATATGTTACATAGGTCATACACAGCTACTATTGCTTACTTTGTGAGCTGGAATCTTTCATACATTTCATTTCCATTTATTTAGAACCAATATATTTGTATCACTTGACATAAGAATATTATCTGATAAAGATCTATCTAATATAGATTACAGTTGTTCAAAGTCTGGTTGGGGAGGTGGCTCTTGAGGCAAGAGTTCAAAGTCTCCGAGTGTGTTGTGAGGTTCGTCGTGTCTCGGTGTTGCCAGAGGGTGGTCATATGCGTCTTTCAGGAGTTCTTGATCATGTTTAAACAAAATATGTAATATAAATTATTTGTTTATTTAATTTAAATTATATTTCTCCCCTATGAAACATAGTACACACCTGATCAGGTTGTAAAACTGAAGGTGGGGCAAGATCATCTAGAGATAGCTGAGTGTTGATGACCGATGGGGGAGCGAATCTGGGATAGCCGGCATGTTCTCCACAATCTAAAACATTAAATATATAAACAATGTCATAATATATTATAATATAATATCAAAACAGTATGAGTAATCACTAGTAGATACTCACAGGCTCTACTTCATCAGCAGGTTTTGGTTCTTCCCTGACGGTGTTGGCTCGTGCTAGTTCCTCAGTTAAGTACGCGCTTGTGTGTTGTGTCACGAGGAGATGAGATAGAATGTCCGTGCCTGGAGTAGTATTATATTAGAACAACAAAGTTTTTCATACAGAATCGCAATATTTACGAACTGTATACAATTTTTGCGTCGCGAAAGTTAATACGTATTGTTTCTTCTTTCCCATTACTCATAATAAATCTTCGCAATAAAATCTGTTAATACTACTTGTTTAATTTAACGATGCCGTCTGGGGATTAAAATCTTAATATTTTATTAGTTACTATATGTAGTCATTGGTTAATTGTATATTTTATATTGATCTATACATGCTGCTGGTCTAACAGTTACATATATATATAATTTATAAAAGAAAATGAAAATATATTATATTGATTGATATCCTATAACCAGTGTAAACTGACTTATGTCTGTAGAGTATTCGTAGACGCAGTATAGCGTGGGAGCGGGTCTAGGAGCGGCCTCCAGTGAAAGTGAGCCGGCGCAATATCCACTGTGTCTCAACATCGCTCGGTAACATGATGTAGCATATGGACACTTGCTGCGCGACGTGCGACCGCTGTATATGGAGAATATTAAAATTATACTTTAGTATGTATTAAACATTTGGTATATTATTTATCTAATCTTTCTTCATTAGAAAATATAGAAATATTAAAAATATGATATCACAATATAATAAGGGCTACTAAAATAACTTTTTTTGTAAAAGTTAATGAGTGTTTTCAACACGATAAAGGAAAAACTACGTCTCTTTACTGACATTCAATAAATCTGATTGTATTCAATGTTTGCAGCGTCGTTTTTATCAAGTGGTTATACTAACAGGAAGTGTTTGTCACTGTCAAGCGGCGTGTCACACTCGCGACACAGAAGACCCTCTTGTATGACCAACGTGACACCTTCATACGTGTCGCTGATGGCGTGACACGCGACGTCCTTGATGGGAGGGCGGGCTTTGTTCTGAAAATAATATATTATTATATAATTGCAGTTTGTTAATTGTAGATAAATAAGTAGCAGTATATACAAGTAGCAGTAGAGTTATATGACGTACATACCTTGGGCAGTTAATCAAGTGCTCAGTAGAACACAGAGGTAGAACCTCCTCGAACGGGTTGTGGTCTCGAATCTGATGCTCTTTCAGTTGACCTGAAAAATATTATACGTATTAATGTGTGTACTGAACTCATTTTATTGTAAATGAAACTAATATTTTTCGGATATACTACGCGACTACTTTTCAGCAACCGTGATCACGGACAGACGAGATGTGAGCGTTTATTTTTATTGTACAGGTGATAATACATATATTGCATAAATTTATAAAATCTGAATGGAATAAATTCAAAGATTTAATGGTTGATTTATTTTTAAATTGTTACCTATAGATAGAATCCAAAAACGATCGGTAGAACTATTTGTCTTTCTATTAAATAAAATAATATATTAACCCATATCAAAAAGACACTATAAAGATATAATAAATCAATCTGGTCTCACTCGTATGTCGCATAGTGTCTTCTAGTAGAAGTAGCCACTGTTCGACATTTGAAGTAGGGTAAAATTTGTACTTCAACTCCACGATTACACCTTCACTTGAATGCATTTGAGTTATCTTTAGATCCGGTTCAAATGTTACCTGACGGTATTATATACAAAAAATTAAGAAACATTATATTAAAACGAATTATTTCTGCTTACAAACATACTATACATGAATGTTATAATTATTATAACTTAATTATTTATTACCAGAAGTAGAAATATTTGCATTACTATAAAAGAAATTTGATGCACAAAGGATATCATTCTCTTAAAAAGTGATGAATGTGGTGTAGGTATGATAAAATGGAAGAAAGGAAAAAATTAAAATTATATCTATAAGCATACAAACAAAATTCTATTACAAAAATTATAACAGTAAATTAAGATATTATACATATATAGATATAAACATAAATGTACACATAAATATGTACTTACTATATGTATAATAAATAAACAAATACATTGCACATCAGAAGACAGATATAATTAAGTACCTTAGCAATATTCTCGAAGCATTTTCTAAGATGGGGTTGCACTGCTCTTGGGTTGCGAGATTGGGATAATATTTCTAGCAATTCATCATCACTAAGGAAGAAGAATCTCGGGAACCGTACTCGTTTAAGTTCCATATATTCATTCAGACCTCGTGATACAAAAGCCAGTAAATGACGAGCTTCAACCAGGCTGTCTAGAAGACGACTATCTGGACATATAATCATTATCTATGAACAAAATAAATAAATTACATATAAGAGTAGTTATAAACCTAAGGCTACATTTACACATATGTACTTATTTTAAGCAACACTTGAACACACATGCTAGTAAACAGCACGTACTCAAAGCATGCTTTCGTGCTTGAAATAAGCATGTATAACAGTAGCCTAATATTTCAAATATTTCACATGTTAGAATATTAACAAGCATTTAAAAAATACTATTAATATTTAAACTGTGCTACACGTGACTAAATATCGTGTGTATAAAGTTTAAAACTCGTTTGAAAGTTTGCCAAATACAGTTAGGAAAATAAACCTGTGGACATGCTGCTGCCGATGACATAATTCGTCTCCATGCCGTGCCGTACTTTTTAGCTTCAAGCGGTAATTGTCATGATATATCTTCAGACGTAAATATTGGTTCTCAATACATCCACTCCCTTTATATAATAATATAGATTATGGTACACAATGTATGCAATATAAAACATACTTTTGAAATTCAATCCATTTGTCAACACCTTTTTTGTAAGCCGAAGCTTATCATCCCATTCCTGTATTCGTAGCTCAAACGCTGCTTTGAAAGGACTGAATCCTAATTGTTGTGTAGTTAAAAGTTTTTCATCCAACAGTTGGAGAGTTTCATCAGTAATCTTCATTATAAACGTGCCTGTAAATTAGATTATAGACGCTTGATAAATATTTAAACAAGCCGTTACTTTATTAATTCTCAACTGCAGTACTACACAGTTCTGCTTAGAAATAATTTAGAACAATTTATTTAAATACCTATCTTAGAAATTAGTCCAACACGAATTAATGACAAACAATAATGACATGAGGCTATATATATTTCTAATGTTATACCAGTGTTTTTATATGGAGACACTTCCATCGTCTTGGCCGCCCAGTCGTTAAGCATTTTATCGAGTGCCTGTTCTATCACGTACTCCTTGCTGGCTAGTTCACCAATTTCAGCTATCAATTCAGCATGTTGAGCCACTCCTTGCTTCAGACACATTGCAAACGTCCGTTTCTCGTTCATTGTTACAGAAATACCTATATTTCAATATTCATATTATTAAAACAATAATCATCTTCGTTCAAAATTTTATTTGACTTCAACCAGTCATTTTATATATTTCATATTTTCATGAAAAATATACTACCATATTAGTCAGAATATCATAAAAAAAGTCAATTATATTATACATGTGATGAAATTAAATAAATCTTAACTTTTGTTTTTATACCTGCCCTATAATTATTTTACAGTAATCAGATTCAAGGTACAAGCGTAATCCAATATTAGCTAGTTGAATATTAAAATATAGTCAATATTATACTGTTTTATTCTTGTGAAAATTTCAAATGAATATTTTCTTTAACTTTGAAGAATTACAGATAAGATAGTACACAAACATTTTTTTTTTACCAAAAGAAACTAATAAGTTTTAAGATTGAGGTTAAGCCACAAAGCCACAAGTCTGCTTATCTAAACTCCAAGAAACTCGTAACACTTTTGTAATTCAAAGATAATTAACAAATTATAAACTTTTAATACATCTATAAGTAAGAGGGGTAATTTGATGGACATTATAAAGATTTATCAGTAAATTGGTGGAACATAAAAAAACCTAGTTCCGCTAAAAGTTATGTTACATTTTTTTTAACGCAGCTTTAAATCAAATTTATTGCAACATATATAAATCTCAGGATAAAATAATAAAAAAAAACTATTATATTACAAATCGTCCCTTTCACCTTTTAAATAGGCTCTTAATTTGTTTGACTTTGATACTCTAGAATTAGTCACTGTTTACAAGGTATTTTCACCACTGCTTTTTAAAAAGATTTTTAAGATGCTTAATGTAACCTCGTTGTTTGAAGTAGACAGTTCTTTTAAGCTAACAATAATATGAAGTTTAGAGGTTTGAATTCTGAACTGGATGAGGGCAAATAATGATTAGCTATCATAAAATTCAGAACGTTGATTGCAAGTCAGGCTAAGGAAATTCGTATCTTATGACAAGGTGCAGTTAAGTCAAAAAACCATCAATCAAGTATTTCTGTCATGTAAATTTAATTTTCTGATTACTACATAAGCGTTATTATATTATTTTTAAAAAACTACATATTCTCGACGTTACTGTTACTTTTCACCAACCGTGATAACGGTAAACATCTTTTCGACCATTAAAAATAATAAAATACTCGTAGTAATCGGAAAAATAATAGTTTCATTCAAATATTATTATTAAAATTCACAATGTGATCACTTTATGACACCATAATCTTAATATATTGATAGTAAATACTAGTTACCTAAGTAACTTTCTAATTTACTAGAAGTTACCTAAGTAGATTCTTAGGTAAGTATCTTTCATTACCTTAATATCATTGAACATAACGCTTGTTTCAACAATCCTTTCATCCACAACATCTCTGTCTTGTATCAGTCGGTGTCTCATGGCTGAGATGACTGTGTTGTTACAGTTTGGTTGTTTTGTACAACCATCATGTACGTTGGATCTTAGGTGGGCCGATGAATTCTTACTGAAAATTTATTGTATTTATATATATAGGAAACTTTGAAGTAACAGTTGTATTAGCTATTAATATTATATGTTAATGAATGCCAAGTCAGTATGTTGGGTGTTCATAAATAAGTTTACTCATTCCATTAGTTCACTCTGAAAGTCCTGAATAGCATTGACTTTGAAATTGAAATTCACTATTTTGGAAAGTTAATTATTATATTCTATTGAAGTAGAACATTTCTGTTACCCTATCGCATGTAGCATTACGGCCACCAAGGGGGGCAACTTACTAATTATCATAAAATATTTTAGTTAATGGCTACCAGGCGAAACAATTTATATTGTTTTTTGTGGTTATAGGAAAACGTAATAATTATTTTCAAGAACTTTTCTAACATTGTGTTAAATAATTATTATATAATATATTGATAAATAATTGTACATAGGTTTAAAATAATTCCTATTGTACTAAGACAAAAAAAAATTAATATATTATAAATTACACTCAAATCATACTTACTATTGCATCAATTCATTTTCCTTTCTTTTATATTCCTCAGTTACATTTTCTTTCAACTGGCTGCCTCTACTCATCAATTCATTATAAGTCTTAACATATAACAACACATCTGTACTATTTACTCCAAGTATTGAAGACAAACTTTGTAATAAAATGTTTGATTTTTGTAGATTTCTTTCAACATTTTCCTGTTCTTTGCATATTATATCACTCATTGATTTCTGAAAAATTATAAATTACATACATTATAGGTGGTAGAGCCTAGCTGTAGTTTAGTTACTATAGCTCGAAAATGGGCTGGCTCGACCGGGGAAGTACCACCCTCTCACAGAAGATCGGCGTGAAGTAGTCAGCAATGACTGCGTTTCGTCCGATGAGTGAGAGAGCCGGTTGCCCTTTCCCTGTTCCCAACCTTTCCTTATATTTCCTTATTCCCACCCCTCCCTTTTCCTCCACAAGTAAGGTTGGCAACGCATCCGAAACATCTATGTTGTGGATGTCCATGGGCGACGGTCACTACTGACCATCAAGTGGGCCGTCTGCTCGTTTGCCACCTTTTACATTAAAAAAAAAAAAAAAAAAACTTATATGTCAAGAAAATAAATATGCAAAAAATTAAAATCATGCATCAGAATTATTCAAAAAACTTAAAAACATATCAGAAATTTAAGAAAGTAGGTCCAAATAAAATTATAATTCTTTTAATTAATTTTTATAAAATAAAATCTTGACATACTTTACTATATATGTGGTTAAGTTTAACTAGATGGCAGCACTAAACCGTTTTAGTTTGATCCTAAAACAAATTATACCTATGCTTTTATATGATAATCCTTATTAAAAATAAAGTGTTTATCCAAATTATGAATTTGGATGAATCAATTAATAACAAACACAATACAAACTATATGCAGACAAAACCTCTTTAGAATTCAATGTATTCACCGTGCGGGTGCCAGGTCCATCGTTGTAGTGAGAGGAGCTTCAACAGTGTCTGTGACTTGCGACTCAGATGTAGGTTTAAAGGGTCCCTATCTAACGCTCGTTAAACGCTCACCTCCACTGTCCAAGCTCCTCTCTCTACCTAACCAAATTTGAAAAGAACCTACAAGGACTGCCTTCGAAGTACGATCCAGGAATGAGTTAATGTGAGTTCTGGACAGGCCCAAGTCATTTAGTAGGTAGTAGCCCTAGTAGGGCTGCCTTATAAAACACAGATACTCACGATTCTATCAGCCACTATTTCGCTCTCCTGTATCACATACAACCGTAGATGAGCCGCGAACTGCATGACATCTTCCATAGTACGTAGCTCCCTTCTTAATGCGTAGTGCACGAGACGATCTAACGTTACAACCTGCTGACATACATCCACTAGGCATGATAGGTCTTTGTAGATTTGTCTGGAAAATAATACAAAATTCATTACTAACTTTATTCATTACTGTTGTGTTTTTAATCCCCGACGCAAAAACGACAAGGTTATAAGTTTGACGTGTCTATGTGTCTGTGTGTGTGTGTGTATATGTCTGTCCGATGTAACGTAGCTCCCAAACGGATGAGCCGATTTTAATGCGGTTTTTTTGTTTGAAAGGTATATCCGTTGAGTGTTCTTAGCTATGTTTTTTAGAAATCGATTCATCAATCGATTCGCGTTTGTTAGGCGTGATAGGAATATTTCGTCCTATCCAGAATAGAATAAAACGAACTCGTCAGGTACTAAAAAATGCAATCTGTTTTTCTAGATGTTGTTCATTTACGCTGCTAATTTGTTGAAACTTCTTTGTTGGAGCAATATAAATGTACAGGATGTTGTACGTTTTACAATCTGAATTCTTAAAATGCTTTATACCTTGTTATATTAAGCCAGTAGAGAATTTACCGAAATTAACATAAAGACCGCAGCAGACAAATTATGTAATAAGAAGTTTATTTATTTTAAAGAAATTTTACTTTAGAAGTTTTAAGTCCATTGTTTATTTACGCTAAAATAATTTTGTTTGTTTTTCGATAAATGAATCTAAATTATAAGTAAATTTTTCACAAATTCACAAATATTGTCTTAAAACAAACCATAAGATTTCAACAAAGAAGGATTCAAATTAATTTTATCCATTATTTTATTATGTACTAGTTTTTGCCCGCGACTTCGTCCGCGTTAGTTTGGTCAAGAGTAATATATGTAGGTATAGCTGACCAGGCAGTGGTGGCCTAGTGGTTAAAGGGCCCGCCTCTCGTTGCCGAGGGCGCGGGTTCGATCCTGGCCCGGGCAAGTACCAATGTGATTTTTCCGAGTCATATGTACTTTCTAAGAGTATTTAGACATCACTGATTAATGTTGATTCCCAAAGAGAGGGTTGATGTCAGGCAGGCGGCCGGTCGTAAAAACAAATAGCCAAAACTATTCACAAACATGTAAGGCAGACCCTGGCTATAGCTGGGAAATTGCCAGGTAGAAGAAGAAGCTGACCAGGCAAACTCTATTCCGTCTTAGAGGCCATAAATAATCAGGTTTTTCCTGTTTCAATCAAACAGAGTGATTGACATATTAGTTAGTTGTCAAATCTAATGTCAAAAAAAACGTTTGTATGGGAAATTGAAAAGGGCTGTTTTTAGGGTTTTCTGGCAATTATTCCAATTTTTCTCACCTTTTAAACCTTTCCTGGACTTCCAGGAGTATTTCAAGACTAAAATTAGCCAAATCGGTTCAGCCGTTCTCGAGTTTTAGCGAGACTAAGGAACAGCAATCCATTTTTATATATATAGAAGATTAAGTTTTGTTTGTACAAGTTGGGTTAGTTTAACCCTATCCATGAGGCCCTCCTGTTCCACCGCCCTCGAGCAGGACCTCCGACGGGCGCCTGCATCACCATCCGCGGCGTCCGCGTCGAGCTCAGTCCCCGGATGAAATATCTGGGGCTGACTCTGGACGGAAGGTGGAACTTCCGGGAGCACTTTCGCGGGTTAGTCCCGAAACTCCTCGGGACGGCGAATGCTCTCGGGAGGCTTCTCCCCAATCTCGGCGGTCCGAGTGTGGCATGCCGGCGTTTATACACCGGTGTGTTACGCTCAATGGCGCTGTACGGAGCTCCAGTGTGGGTCGGTGCCCTCACAAGGCCGAACGTGGCTGCGCTGCACAGAGTGCAGCGCGTCATGGCGGTGAGGGTGGTACGAGCATACCGCACTGTCTCTCATGAGGCGGCTTGCGTGCTGGCTGGGACGCCTCCCTGGGAACTGGATGCCCAGGTTCTGGCGGAGGTTTACCACCAGCGCGCGCGAGATCGATCCCGGGGAACGAGTCCGGACCGGGATCGGGTGGATAGTTGGCGACGATCTGCGCGGTCGTCCTTGTTCCATCGGTGGAGGCAAAGGCTCTCTGAGCCAGTGGCCGGGTTGCGAACCGTGGAGGCTATTCGCCCGCTCCTCATGGAGTGGGTGGACCGCCGACACGGATCCTTGACCTTCCGGCTGGTGCAGATCCTCTCGGGGCACGGTTGCTTCGGGAGGTATTTGTGCCACATAGTCGGGAGAGAGCCGACAGCGACGTGTCACCACTGCAGTCGCGTGGAAGACACCGCTGACCACACCTTGATGGAATGTCCAGCGTGGATATCCGAGCGTAGCCAACTCATCCGCGTGGTTGGCGCAGACCTTTCGTTGCCGGCAGTGGTCCAGGCCATGGTCGGCAGCGAGAGGGCATGGCAGGCGGTGGCCGACTTCAGCGAGAGAGTCATCTTGCAGAAGGAGGCTGCTGAACGAGTGAGGGAAGACGACCCCTCCTCGGCGCCGCTGCGCCGACGAAGGCTGGGTCGAAGGCAGCGGGCTTATGCTCGCGACCTGCCTCCCCAGTGAGGAAGCCGGCGTCCGGGTAACATAGGCTAGAGGAAGAGCGGCGTGTTTGGCGTTCCCGGCACGCTGCTCTTGAGTCGGAGGGGTGGTGTGGTCAGCCACTGATGCCCCTGCCGATGGCGGAGTCCCTTTCGGGACTCGTGCGTAGTGAGCGGAAGTATGGCTTGCCGTTCCCGCTCACTAGTCTACGCACAGCGCAGAGAACGTCGAGGTGGTTTAGTGGGTGGAAATCCCACATGCCCCTGTCGCGTTTCCCCCGCGGCAGGAAGTCTTTAAAAGATTCCCCTCGTAGAAAAAAAAAAGTTTAACCCTATCCATAACATTATGAGAAATTCTATTTCAAGTCAGAGAATGTTGTTAAGTATGTTTCTTAAGCCAAATTGAATTTAGATTTAGTTCCTTAGTTCCCAAATTGTCTTATAGTCAAACAGAATATTATATTTATAGGTGGACTTGAAAGCAATACATTGCAATTCGATTTCAAGCCAGATGCTATTATAACTGTCCCCGATCTTTTTGTAGTGACAATTGTTCCTAAATATGTTTTTTCTTGAATTCTACTCATTGGAATTGTTAAATATTTTGCTAATATCAACGTTTTTATTTGTTGAACGAATTATAATCTTGAAAACTGTTTGTAGAAGGTGTCTTTCAAACGGAATAAAGGCGTTTATCTAATGATATATATATTTTTAAGACTAAATACGAAATCATTTCAATGAAAGTGTGGGAAGTCGTTAAGTTTTTTTCTCTTTTCTCTCTTGACACCTGCCTGCCAAATTCATAATACTGGGTCAACGGGAACATCCAAATAGGTTTTATATCGCTTGCCAGCGTCAAATATGAGAAATAAACGGAGCATAAATTTGACCGCCCCAAAGTAGATCATTCTCCTTGCCGCAGACATTTTTGAATATATGTTATAATAATTAATCATTCATAAGCCTCTAGTAACGATTACGGACACTTATTTCTTACCTAATTTTGTTAAATCAAATCTATTAGTAACATTAAGAACTGAGTTTAAAATTAATACTTCTTGACAGATTAAGATACATATTTGTATATTTAAATAAGTTTTCTGAATTCCATTCTATAATAAAATTCACTTTAAGAGATGGCTATAACTTATAAGCGTATCAGACGTGGAATGTAATAATATTTTTAAAACACTCATATCTTTACACTTTATTGATCTTGTATTTTAATATAAAAAAATAAAACGCAAATATATACTTTTGGTAACATTATAATTGTTAGGGTTAATTGTTTGTATTTAATTAATATTCATGAGCTTGAGGACATCTTAAGTATCTTAGATAATTGGACGTGATATTATGACCATCTGACGATATGTCGTAGTAAACAACGTCACCCATATGACCACAACAAATTTGATATCCATAATTGTAACAATATCAAGTTACCTAGGTTTACTGTGGAAGTACCTAGACTACAAAAATATTTCTCCGTTATCACAGAAAACAATGCAGAGCAAACACCGGTATGACCGTATCGGCATGACTTCGGAAGATGAAGCATCAATTCTTGATCCTGCCCCATCTACTCTACGAGACGGGGGACGGGGGTCCAAGAACGTAACGAACACCAACCAAGAGGGAATATATCACCAGGCAGGTGCAGAGCACGCACCGCCTGTCAGAATGGCCTTATCGGCGCTATCAGCTTTAATGACGGATGAGACGTGAAAATAATTTGAGGCTGTCATCAATTCTTATTAAAACTCATTAGTATTTATGATTATTGTTAAAAGTAAAACGAAATCAAATATTGTTTGAAAGGAGAATAGAACTAGGTTTAAATCTTGGTATAAATATGACGTCTGGACGCACGACGGCAGACTTGAGAATTCAGAGTTCAGTGAGTGCGTATCATTGAAGTATGTGATTATGAAGAACCTTCAAGAAATACAGGAATATTAAGAACAATTGAAGTTTCATTTTAAAATATCATGGAGCTTTAGAAGAAGTGACATTTGTAACGTCAGCGAGGCTGGCGTCTCTCTTTGAAAACAATGAATTTGTAATAAATCCGATATATACAAATATTTTACTTATAATAAGTTTTAATAATTGCAATTCAACAATTGACAATATCACATCTCGTCTGCCCGTGATCACGGTTGTTGTAAAGTAGCCAAAACGTCGGGAGTATGAAGTTTATAGTCAAAAATAAAAACGCGTAGTAAATCCGAAAATATTGGTTTCATTTAATTGACAATATCATTTGATTTCATTGTTTTTTATACAATTTGAAATATATGTACATGTCATGTACTTAACATGTACATTTGTAAATTTCACCAAAACTATATAACAACAAAATTCACAGTGTAAAAAAAAATTCAATATATTTGTGAGAAACCTATAATTCATAATAATCCATTTAAATTATGTTCCTTTTGAAAATTCGCTTTATTAATAACTAGCTGACCCAGCGAACCCTATATCTGTTACCTTTTATCTGAATAAAACTAATTTCTTTATTAAGTATAACTGACCCGACAGACAATGGTCTGTCTTCTTACTGTGATTATTGGATTCTTATTAGTATATTAATACATATAAACATTATTCCAAAAACAAAGTGTTTATTATTCTAATACTTTATTCTAACTACGTGATATTACCGCAGGTGACATATTATTTTAACATAAAAGTGAAACATTGTAGTTATTTTCTCCAATCAATAATAAATACATTATACAACAAAAAAAGAATCAGTGAAATCGGTCCAGCAATTCACGCGTGATGCCGTGAGCAAGGAAAGGTATTAAAATTTTTATATATGTACATACATAGATTGTTCCTCATTTCTCTGAATTTTAGTTTTAGCTCTTAATAAATGCCCTGCGATAGAAAATAATTTCCATATGACAATCTTTCTTAAAGTAGCCCAAATGTGTGCAAGTTAAAAAAATCAATCTAAATGCTGAACAATTTTTTTTGCATTGAACTTGACGACAACTTTTGTAATATTATCCCTGCTTCGTAAAGGTCACTAATAGTTCCATACTATGATTTAAGAAAGAAGACACCAGGTTTAGAAGATTATATAAATACAGACAAATCAAATGTTTTTCATAAACCTTAGCATTAAGTGTCATAAAAATATAAATATGCATACACGTATTAATACATATTTGGTTGGCAACTAGAATATTATCCGGGACCTTATTGTAAATAGTTTTATATGGTAAATTTCATATTCAGTCTGAAATTTGAAAACTGAAATAGTTTAAATTTATTGCAATAGCTAAATATGTAGCAAGAATTCCACAGAGGTATATTTCCTTTATTTATATTACACAAAATTACTTAATATTATACAGAGTGGTTAACTAGAGCTGTAACGTTCATACAAATGCAATTTAACTATACCGTGTTTTTAAAACAGCTTATAGAATCTTACTTATACAATAATGAAAATAAAGGCATCCTTTTATTTTCCTAATATCTTTCTTAACATATGTACATATATATTGGACGTTCTAACTCTTGCTAACCGACTATATGACAAATTAACAATATTAGTCAATTTCAAATAAATTGGTTCTGCTTTCAATTTTACATGTGACTAAAAACATATTAAAAAATATTCGATATTTAAGATCACATTTTACAATAATTATTGTAATGTGTGGCAAAAATAATGATGATATTCACTTACTTTTCGGCAGCATTATCTGTATCTCCCATTTGTTTATTGGCATCGTCATCATCATTTTCTTCATCTGATTGTTCTGGAATTTAAAAGGACATTTATTTAATTTACAACCCTATTTTATATGTTTAAAACTTAATTTTATATGACTATACAGGGTGACTGGTGAATTACTATCAATATTTAAGGACGTGGTAGTTGACGATCATATATGACAAAATAAAAATTAATATAACATAAATATTAATAAACTTCTAAGTAAAGTTAACCAAAAGTTATGTAATTAATTACGGATCGCGTGGATACCCTAGCTGCGTTATCGACACAAAACAGTTATGTACGTAGGTATATGTAGTTATCGCGCGGTAGTTTACCTACATCCAAACGCCGCGCGCCGCCGCGTGTTAGACCTTAGATAAACAAAAATGATCCATTTCCCTTCATACTTTAATCCTGGCTCAGGACAGGCAAAAATACCAAGATATTTCTTTCGTTTAAGCAACCAATTTATTGACTAGGTAAATGGTGTGACCTTGACACAAAAAATAATATGAACTGTTTACCTATCTTGGTATTTCCGGCGTATTTAAAAATGGAATCATACTTATTTACAACAATTGTCAATCATTAAATTACCTATTTACCTACATAACTACACTAACCTTAACAAATGTTCAAAGCGAGCTCCTTCTCGTGTGATACACAGTTCGGCACGTTTACACATATTGTCTTTCACACGATTTAATACGAATGGGTCACTTTTAATAGTTTTGAAATCACTATTGATTTTTAATTTCAACTCCTCTCTGTTTACATACTCTGTAGCATACACAAGACGTTTCCTTGGGCATGTGTTGGAACACGGAACTGTCCGAAGTCTCGTAATCTTTGATTAGCGTTTAAGATGACGCTGGCCGTAGGTACTCGACGATTGGGGAACATCTTCCGGTACAAATTGATTGCGCCCGGCAAGCTTTCATTTGCACGCGCATACGCATGAACCATGTCCAAGTATTCTGCATTTGTGTATTGAAAAGCCATATTTAATTACTAATAAGTAATAACGGGTCACACGCACACACGACAGATTATATATTATTAGGTATACGCGTAAGATCGATCGCTAGGCGCGCGCGCGGGAAGACGAACGTATGGACCTTACGGCGGCGCTCGCGCGACTAATAGCCGACTAATGGCCCGCTAGCCACGGGGCGGGGGTTGGGGAGTAGCGACACACTGGCGCCGGCAAGGCTGAGTACGTGTCCAAACTTTATTTATTTATACGGAAATTTGGTCAAAAATTAAGTACCTATTTTTTTTACATAATTCGAATGAGAATCATGTACCGAGTATGCTCCTTAAATATTGATAGTAATTCACCAGTCACCCTGTATTATTAACCTTTCTGTTCGACGTCTTGTGAATGAGAATCAAAGTCGTCAGTCATATTGACTCCTTCTCTTCTTCCTTGTAATCTTTATCTTGTTCGTTCTTTTCTTCATCTGGTTTATGTGCGTCGTCCAATTGATCCTTTGAAAACAAAAACAATATTTTTTTTGTGTGTAATAAATTTTGTATACAGCGCTAAAGTCAATGATCTTTCGTTCCCGGAACATAATTCTATCTATCCCTTTCCCACACCTGGTTTTCTTCGCGTTCAGAGACATCTTTCTGTCCCTCTCCCTCACCAAGTCCCATACCGCTGTCTCCAGTAGTGCCTTCTCCCTCACCCTCCTCTGAATCTAGTTCTGAGTGTTGGCAGAAACTGTAAGGAAATAAAGGAAGTTTCAATTTATTACTTGACTAAAACATTCTTAAACAATAACTTATTCAAGGATAATCGTAAGTACAATATGAATTAAAAAGCTTCTGTGGAACAACTTATTGAAATTATCTAATTTGTGGCAATTAATGAAAGTTTTTATAATATTTTATTAATTTTCTGTACTTTAGATATTTATAAGGTTTTATATTTAAATGCAACCCCAACTTATTCATTTTAACATTGTGGTATATTTAATCTAAATTATATCGATATAATTACCCTTTCGATGCCAGATCCAATAAAATCTTCAAAAGCACTAACAGCATCTTACAGGATACTCTATGCACAGCAACTTTTTGGGATACAAAATATTGGACAAATAGTATAACTTGCTCCAATATCGGGACCAATCTCATAACAACAGTTCTAGCTTCTTCCACATCAGACCGAGTCGCAATATTTTGCACATAGTTAATCAAAAATCGCGCAATTTCTTGAATCAGTCGACATGTTCTCTTGGAGTAATTCTTTTAAATGATTATCTTCTAAAATTTCTTTGGTTTCAACTTTTTCACCTTCATGTAAAATTTCATCAATAGCGTTTATAACGTCCATATTCTCCGCTTGTTTCTCTGGCGGCAGATGTTTTTTGTACAACGATTGTATCACGAGTAACATCGTAGCCACAACATCTTCAGTCTGCTCTAACATTGTGCCGTCAGTTTCATCCATTTCTTGGTCTATCGGTTCATCCAATTTATCAAGTTCTGTTTTTATATCTTTAATGTAAGCCACCATATTTTCAAGGCTTCTTAGTATTGGATGATGCGGTGTGAAGTCTTCTATGACCGTCGTTTTGAAAACAAACTGATATTCGGTAATAATTTCCTCACTTTTTTCTATTATAACGTCCAAATTATTCTTAACTTCTATATGACTTTGAGAAACTAGAGGTAACTTAATGGATTCTTCGATTTGTTTTAGGTTTCGAGATAATTTGTTTAACAGTGCCTTTTGTTTATCAACTAGAGATATAATTGACTTAATTTTTTTATTAAGAGACTTCCATTCATCGCTATCCTTGAAACAATCAGCCAAAGGTGAGTTTGATAGCACTTTGTCCAAATCTGGCTCAGAATCAGTATTCAAATGTTTTTCCGGAACAGACTTCAGAACGACATTGAACTGTTCTAGAAGAATGCTCGTATGAGCGTAGCATTCCACTAACACATTGAGTATTTCTTCAAGCGAAGTTATATTACATCCTGTAGAGTCTATTTCTAACGCGTTTGTAAGACTTGTAGCAACGGTTCGTAAATCGAAAATATGTTTCGTATAACGCGAAATCGACTTCTTCTGAGTTTTAGCATATTTCTGGAAATAAAATGTATATACTTAAAATTTTAGCACAAATTATTATTTAACACTATTTATAATGTCATGGAATATCAATATAATGCGGATTTAATTTCTATTATATCATATAACTGCTACACTTTTAACAATACACTTATAGCAAAAAGAAATATAAATATATACTTTACAAATAACAAAATATTTGTGATCACACAAAACATGGACAAAGTCGAATGCTTTTGTTATATAGTTGTAAATACCTGCTTTTCAAATAGCTCATAGCGGCATCCCAATCGACGGGTAGTATTGTGAAATCATACATGTATAACGAGACCCGTGCAATAATTCAAGCCGATTTGGTTCAAATATTTGAACAGATCCGATAGAGCTTTACGCTTCTGCTGCGTTATGTTTTTGGCTTGAGATTTTTGCTTGTCCTTCGGCAATGTTTAATCCACCTACAATATAGAGTATTATTATTAAAATGTATTTGTTACAATCTTAGCAGTAACAGAAGACATTTTTTTCGGATATAAGTCTAATTTTTATAAATTATCTAAATGAAATAGAAATGACAATTCACATTTATATAAGAACCAATATAGAAATTGAAACAATTTTACGTGTATAAAATAAATATTCGTTATAGAATTTAAAAAAAGAATTACCTCCAAAGATCCTAAATGTTCACTTGTCTCTATAACCAAGGCTACAAAGTCGTCCAAGCATGTAGTAGCGCGGGGTAGCCCGTGTTAGCGATGCTGTCCTTACAAAATGTTCGAGCTTTGTTCAGCAGACTCGGAATCTTTGCCAGGACACTGTTCTCTTGTATTAATTGACAAGGCTGTTAGAGCTGGTATTCGTATTCCTGTAAAAGGGAATTCAATTATTAAAACATTATTGCGTAATGCGTATGTTGCATATTTATAACTGTAACTAATGTTTTTTTTTAAAGACAGAAAGAATGCAATTGCTGCTAGCTACCTTTACAGCTAAATAAAACAGAAGACAGGCGAAATCATTCATAACCACCAAACCTTTTATCATTATTATATTTTAAGTGTAATAAAAATGACGTGTTTATATACCTTAATGTTCTGTTCAGTACTACATGGTTCTGAAGATCTATCATATATGTTCCGCCCGCGGCGTTGCTTGCAGTGCCAGCCCTCTTTGGTCTATCCCAAATACCCACGTGGTCGATAGACTCACTCGCCGTGTCCACGAGACAACTCGATACACTGTCCTTTAGAACTTTCTGTAGACAATTTTCAAAGTAGGATATTTACTCACACTTCACAAACACATCAATTACATAAGATAATATAAGATGATAAAGTACACAATAATGGTTTATATTACAAACATTGACCTAGAAATTATCGAAGGAATTTATAAATAAAAAACATGGAGTCCCTCCGTACGGAAGAAGTGAAAAATAAAAAGTGGTATAAATATCAATTTATAGTGAACTCATATTGTTTCTTTAAGACAAACTTAATAAATATTGCTTACAATTCACAATTGATCCATTCATTTACTATCGCTCCGTCTCTTTCTATTCCCCCTCCCCAGGAACGTTGAACGTTTAACGCAACCTTGTTGGAAGTAGCATTAGACTCTTCACTACAATAAATATATCAATATGGCTAACCTCAAACTCCTTGGTGTGTTTGTGTAAAGCTTTATGAGCCTTGTCTACTGCGTCCTTCACACTCCAGTAGCTGAGGTCTCTGTCCCAGGTGCAGATTTTGACCAAGTCCTTCACTTCTTTTCTATGGGCGCACGCTTTTCTTTAATATGTGAAGCCACTTGTGGAGCGAATTGACGATAGTAATTGCATGTATTCCACAACAATGATAGGAGTTCAACTAAAACAGAACATATATAGATAGAAGTAAATTATTGGATATTGCAGAAGACCCACAGTAGTTGCAGTCTAAGATATAGATTAATAAACTGAACCTGACTAAACTTTTAGGAAATTAAGGTGATAAAAGTACGTATGTGTTTTTTATGTAAAAGGTGGCAAACGAGCAGACGGCCCACTTGATGGTCAGTAGTGACCGTGGCCCATGGACATCCACAACGTAGATGTTGCGGATGCGTTGCCAACCTTACTTGTGGAGGAAAAGGGAAAAGGGTTGGGAATAAGGAAATATAAGGAAAGGTTGGGAACAGGGAAAGGGCAACCGGCTTTCTCACTCATCGGACGAAACGAAATCATTATTGACTACTTCACGCCGAACTTCTGTGAGAGGGTGGTACTTCCCCGATCGAGCCAGCCCATATTTGAGCTGTAGTAACTAAACTACAGCTAGGCTCTACCACCTATAAATGTATGTCGTCCAAAAAATTTAAAAAGAGAAATAAATTATCTATCTACGAAAAAGATATCAAGTGTAGTTATTTTTGTTGAAATCTAATAAATAAATAACTTACTATAAACTATTCACTATAATTATTATTTCTAAAGCTCTTTGTAACATATACATATTACTTAACCAATGTGAATCTCACCGCGTCTTTGACCGGCGTCCAGATGTATTAAGTGGCAGTGATACTCATAAACAATGTCCAATCTCACATCGAACTCCGCTAGATTGGACTTTTCCATGAAATCTTTCAACACGGACACGACCCGCGCCGATGACATATCAGTCTCCTCCAAGTAAGATGTTATCACCGCATACATATAGAACCAGTATTTATGAGCTTCGGCCTGTTGTCTGAAATGTTAATTAAGTATTATCCAAAACAGTTAAACTTTTAATACCTACTAAAAGTTATTGTTCAATAGAATAGTTTTATGACTATCTTATTCGTAAGTAGACCAAGTTGTAGTAAGAAGAAACATTATTATAGAAAAAGATTAATACTGGAATAATATTATATACTAAGATTATTTTGTAATGAGATAAGTAGTTCTTACTTCATAATATGCTAAAAGCCATTCAAATTTTGTGACGTCTAAGTCAAGAAATAACATAATTTTCACCTTTGTTACAAGTTGTTAAGACCCTCCTTCCAATGAGTCATTTCCAGTTTCCTCCAGTTAATGATCTGTTGTCCTACATATATTCCAGCCAGTGATATATCAATCATATTGTTTCCTTTGTGGGCGTTTTTGTTCCATTCTTCAATTTTATCTCTAAAGAGTTCCAAACCTGTCAGGAATCTCGACACTAGACTGGTAATCGGAAAACCGATTATTCTGTCTACTATTATTATAATCTAGAAAGATAAAAGATATACTAATAAATCATACATCATTTCGATATTGGAGATTCTAATACCAACGATATAAACGGGAGTCAATGGGAATGTATGAATATGTGTTGGTCTGTCACGTTAAATGTATTGAACGGATTATGAAGCTTTACAAAAATGTAGTTGGACTTCACATAACATTATTAACACTTCACTCGAAGTAGTTAACCAACACATAACACACGTATATAGTGTAGAAGTTTAGTCAGTGGTGGCTCAGTGGTTAAAGGGCCCGCCTCTCGTTGCCGAGGGCGCGGGTTCGATCCTGGCCCGGGCGAAGTACCAATGTGATTTTTCCGAATCATATGTACTTTCTAAGAGTATTTAGACATCACTGATTAATGTTGATTCCCAAAAGTGGGTTGATGTCAGGCAGGCGGCCGGTCGTAAAAACAAATAGCCACAAGCTATTTACAACATGTAAGGCAGACCCTGGCTATAGCTGGGAAATTGCCAGGTAGAAGAAGAAGAAGTGTAGAAGTTTAGTGACATAGACGATAGATGTCGCTGAAACCTCCTTAATATATCTATTATATGAGATAAACATTATGCAATTCGCTCTGAACTCAATACTGAAGAGAACACGGTATGAGTCACGAAAGGAAACTAGTTTTCTATATATATATAAAAATGGATTGCTGTTCCTTAGTCTCGCTAAAACTCGAGAACGGATGAACCGATTTGGCTAATTTTAGTCTTGAAATACTCCTGGAAGTCCAGGGAAAAATTGGAATAATTGCTGGGAAAACCCTAAAAATACCCCTTTTCTATTGTCCATACAAACGTTTTTTTTGACATTACATTTGACAACTAACTAATATGTCAATCATTCTGTTTGATTGAAACAGGAAAAACCTGATTATTTATGGCCTCTAAGACGGAATACAGTTCGCCTGGTCAGCTATACCTACATATATTACTCTTGAACAAACTAACGCGGACGAAGTCGCGAGCAAAAACTAGTATTACATAATTATACATACATCTTTCAAAGTCGGAAAGTCTGGCCATTGATCCAATAATTCATTTGTCGCTTCTTTGACCCTTTCTAGGAGAGGAAGACATTTCCTTGTTTCGGAAATCCAAGGTGACCGGTAGAAGTCAACTTTTGAACCTGTTCCACCTGAAATATACGAAAAATTATATGATTATTCAAAAATTTACTATAACCATGTTTTAACCTCGTATCGAAGGATTATTACTTTAAAGTTTTCCATTTGAATTGAAATTTCGGACAGCTGTGTTGAAAAAATAGCAATAAAATTACAAAGAAACGACATAGTACATTTTGGATACTCACTAATTCCATCGACTTTGTCTTTAATATGCGACACTAGCACCATTAAGCTTGGTAAAATAGTTCCTTCTAAAGTCACATCCAACGTCTCCCAAGCACCCTGTATAAATGTTGGAAAACGCAATAACAATGGGGTGACAACATCATTCACAGCCAACTTCTTTCGGATGGATAACCATTGCGCGTTCGTTAGGTTCCGTACAAAGTTCGAATGCCATCTGTATATCAGGGAGACATCGTCAGGGGAAAACAATAGTTTGGGTTTGATATTCCTCGGTTTGTCTTTCCTCTGTTCGAGAGTCGGCGGTTTAAACTCAGCGAAGTCGGAGTATGAAGGGAACATTTCACTTATATCTTCCTGCACCAGAGCTTCTTCGTCTTCGTCCTCACATTTCGATCTGGAACATTGAAATTGCATTAGATACAAGGTTTGAAAATCCTATATCATGGTCCTTTTAATATAATAAATAGACGAAATACTTTAGGTAGCTGAAAACTGGAAGATTTTGGGCATTTTAAGAGTTGTATAGTAATATAAAAACATCTATAAAATTATACAGCTGATTATAATACAATGTATTTGTGACGTGTTTCATTTGTTTTAAAAGTTATGAGAAAAAAAAGGCTTTAAATAATAGAAAACTAGATCAAATTTAGCATAGAAACAGGTTATTGTCTTACTTGGTAACATATAAGGCTTCTTCATCTTGTTTTTGTTTCTCTCGTGAGTTTGTGATAGCATATAGTGTCGTGAGTATAGCTTTCTAACTAATTTTATCAATTCGTTCCATGGACAAGCTGTGCAGACTGAACTGTGATAGATTCATTTTCAATACCCTATAAAGAATTCAATTAATATGTCATTTTACTTTTCTCATTTAATAGTGTATTTATTATGATACTTACTCAAGATATTCCCGTTCAGGTTGTGACGCATCATCACTTCCAACATTCCTATTTAAGAGCTGCATAAAGTTGGATGACATGTATCTATTAAGATGCTTTTCCCACGAGGCTAAAGATGGTATACTGTTGGGATATACTAGAACAGATGTCAACATTTCAGGCAAAAGTGGACCTTGTTCGATTTTGACAATATATTCTCGAATTAGTTCCTTTAATGACGTCACACTGTACATTATTTGAGACAGTGAACTTTGTAAAGGTTTCGCTAAGTCTGGGAAAGCATCAGAATAAGAGACAATTTTTTTGGTAAACGCATTAACAGAATGCAACCACGAGGTCGTTTCCGTTAACACTGGGCGTTTTGTAATTGGTTTTGTGCTTTCTCGTAGGTACCGCTTTGTATAATATCATACATTGTTCCGCAAGTTGACAAAAGGTTGGTATACAGGGTCTTCACTGATTTATCAGATAGGACTGACTTTGTAAAGTGCTTGCAATCCTGTAAAGAAATCAATTTGTGATTAATAATTGCTATTATGTCATACACTTTTAAATTGACATTTGATTGTAAGTATAGCGGATTAAAAAATCTATAAATTTAATTTCAATTGCGTAAAAAATGAAAAAAAAAGTTTTTTTACTTTCAATTGTTATGTAAGGAATTACGCGTGACAAGTGGCAAGCCAGAAGTGAATTTTAAACGAAGTAATAGAGAGATTTGGTTACATTTGAGTTTTGCTTTAACATAACATTAACATAACTTTAAATGCAATAGGATGCGGCCAGAAACAAACCGTTAAGTTTTTTATTCTTAAATTTTGTTTTTAAAAACAACAACAGTTATTAAATTACATGAAAATCTAAAATCATCGTGTTTACGTATCTAGGGAACATTTTTAACGTACGTCCTTATTTTTATGTATATAGTTAATTATGTAAGTTCACATTCCTCTATAATATATTTCACTTTGAGTCTGTACTTTTCAACGTGGTCTATGGGACTTATTTCTGAAATTATTCTAAGCCCTAAGGAATGGAAGACTAGTCAACAGTGATAATTCCGCAGTTAATATTTTCGTTTTATCTCTCATATTGTTTTCGTTTGCGATAGAACTTATAATCTGCTTATATATATCGTTAGCTTTGTTCAACATGTCTATAATATTCGCGTCTCCTATAAAATATAATTGTATCTCTCTAGTTATGACGTCACAATTATCTATAATACTCTCATTTACTGTATAATTTTCTAAAATTGTATATGACAGACAATCAATGAGCTGTTCGTATTTTTTTATTTCGAATATAGCGTCTGATTCCTGTAAGAAAATATTATGTTAACAGATGTGCATGTGAAGATTTAATTATTAATTTGAAAATATAAGAAAACAATATTTACAATTTGAGTAATGCCGTTGAATCCAATGTACCGAAGTTTTTCCATAAAATATTCAAAATAGATCGCAACTGCATGGAATAGTCTGTACGGTCCTTCAAAGCAACACTTTCATATGCCATGACTGAATATGAGGCTGAAAATATATTATTAAAACATTAAAATTACTGTAATCTAAAGCTGTTACCGAGAAGTAAGTACATAAATGCATTTGAATATAATAAAATCACCAGTGACGTCCAAACATGTCGTATGATTTTGAAGGTAGAATGGCATTAAGGAGAGATTCATAGAGAGTATTGAACTATTTAAAGGAATACGGTCCTCTGAATTAAAAAAAACATTAATCTTTAAAAACGGTACAGGATATGTAGCGGGCGAGCTCACAACCATTCTATTCAGTTCTATCCAAAAGCCAACGGGCAACGAAGATATTCTAAAAATGAGAGAAGATTAGTTAAATAGAATTATTGTAAATTAATAGTGTTATTTGAATTATACGTACCCGTTATCGAGTTCTTTATTTGTTTCAAGAACTGTTCTTATAACTTGCAACTGATTCCCCAAGGTTCTTGTATGACCCTCGATGATCCGGCGGACTTCGTACCGCCCTATAATCAAGAAATATCTGTTACCTTTTTATCTCAATGAAGTTAATTTCTTAATAATTATGTACAGCTGACTTGAATGACAATGGTCTGTCTTCTTCTCATAATTTAATACTATAATAGTATAAGTCTTTAGTATTTCGATAATCTGTCCAGATCTCAACTAATAATATTCAAAAACAATTTTAAAATGTAACATTTATGTTTTTATGTAGAGTAGAAACTCTTTTAATCGGACTAATTATCGTCGAAAGGCATTGGGATAATCGAAAATCCGGATAATCGTATGTATGAAGAAAAGACGGTTTTGTGCTTATATAGTTCATAATGTTATATGTTTATTTTAAAAATAAATTACAATTCGGTGATATGAAATTGGTAATCATGAATAATAATAATAATTATTAATTTGGTTTAGCATATTTATTACTTGTCATTTGACGTACGCCACTCTCAACACCACCACTCTCTTACGCTTGGACATTTCTTCTTGTCCTTAGTCCGGACAATCGCGAATCCGTATAACTGAGGGCCTCATAATCGAGTAACCGTAAAAGCCGGTACGATCGATCCTGGGAACCCGGGTTCGATCCTTTACATGTTTTCGTCGAGTTTTCTTTAAGTTTTCTTTTTTTTTAACATTTAATCTGCTATTCGGGACGGAGAGAAATCCAACGAACAAAAAACCGTGAAAATTGGTCTCGATCTCGAGTTATATGTGTAACAAACACGACTTTCTTTCATCCTACTACTATTATAAAGGCGAAAGTTTGTATGGATGTTTGTTACTCTTTCACGTAAAAACTACTGAATGGATTTGAATGAAACTTTACCACAATATAGCTTATACATCAGAATAACACATAGGCTACAATTTTTGAGGTTTCTAATGTGAGGTCGTAAAAAAAACACATTTTTTGCGCTTACATTGCAAACGCTGACTGAATCCTACAAGATAGATCAAAACAATGTACTACAGTATTGTACAACTTAAAAAGGTCTACAAAAGAGTCCGCGATGGTATATGATTATCTCTTAGGAATAAGCCACAATAACCATTTTTTATCCTTTACATTGAACGAGAAATAATGGCTTCTTTACGAAGCGATTTTAAGCAATATTAATCCTTATCCAATTAAGTATCTTAAGTACATTGTGCATTTAATAAAGATCAATATGGCTTTTTACATGTAAATTAAATAAATATTTTCGAAGATATCACAGATTTAAAATGCAGAGTCATAGCAATTTCGGCGATAAATACCGTTTCGGTGATAAATACCGGCAGCGGTGTCAGGCGTACGGTGAGGGGAGCGGGGTAGGTGCGGTGGGGAAGAAGTGGCTATACATATATTACTAATGACGAAACTAACGCGGACGAAGTCGCGGGCAAAAAACTAGTATACAATATAGATTATATCGCATATTGTCGTTTTTCTAGAGATGAAATGACCAGTAAGAAAAATTTACGACCAGTAATAAAATATCTTATTATGATGTTTCATAGATTATACCAATTATTAGTAATTTAATTTAAATAAATTCTGCTATATTTTCTGTATTCGAACGCAAAACATACTTTTACAGGTGCACTAATTCACACAAGCGTAATATGAATAGGTATTTTCCAGTACTAGCCCAGTGAATTGTATACAGATTTGTTATTATAAAATAATTTGAGAAATAAACGTACTGTATATATTTTTGATATTAGTTGACCTTTTAAATATTCATGAAATCCGCATTGGTATTGGATAGAAAAAATAATAAATATATAGTGAAGTAATTTTGGTGATTACGAAAATTCAAAGCTAGACATTCTTTTAAATATTTCATATCTTAAAAGTACTTGATGTAAAAACAGGGCAGTGGCGTGCCTAGTACAGACTTAAGGTACGGTAAACAGAATATGTTTGAAAAATAAAATAACAATTTTCATCATTTCTTCCTCTAATCATTGATAATAATGATATCTTTCGCAAGTATTGATTTGAATTTAGAAATGAAACTAATATTTTTATTGTTTTTAACGGGCAGACGAGATGTCTGTCGTGATAACGGTTGCTGCAAAGTAATCGAAACGTCGCGTCGGAAGTATACTACCCGGCACGAATCCTGACCTAACATGGCGTCCTCTGCGCAGATATAGTCGTTGCAAAAATCACGTAGGTACTATCTAAAAATAAATATTTAATATATTAAAGGGAAGGAACGTAAAAAACACAATGGGTTAATTATTTTATCTTTAGCATTATTAAAAAACAGTAAACATCGTAAATCATTTTTCGAGCTTGTCTTTTTAGAACTACAGTCAAAACCATTTATAACGACATCGTTTACAACGACCTATCGGTTATTACAGCCAGATTGTATGGTCCCGTCCGAATTGCCAGTAAACTACTCAGTATACAAACCGCTTATAACAACATCGGATACAGCGACATATCGCTTAGAACGACGAAAATTTATCGATATTAATCGACTTTAACGACCAACCGCTCCTTGTCCTTACCCAGTTGCAAAGATCTACTGCTTTAGAACAAAGAATTGAGATAGAGGAATTTATTGGAATAGATAACAGTGTCGCGTTAGCGCCTTAGCTACTGAGGAAGAGATTCTTGCAGAAGCTAAAAGTAACAACCCTAACACTAACGAACAACACGAAGACCAACAAGACCTTGAAGAATAGTTTCAGCCAACAATAATTTCCGAGGCTCTTAATGATGTAACAGTTTTGCAAAAAAAAATTGCCTTTAACGAACACTTTGATATTGATGATACTCATACCTTGAGTATGAAACGTAAAATGCTAAAAATATTTGAGACTGTGCTAAAAAAAATAATTCTAAAATGACTGATTACTTTAAAAACTAGTGTAGTTTTTTATAACCCGTAACTGTAAGCAGCCAAGTACATACATTTTGTATTCTAATTATTTCGTAATAAATATTTTTATTTCTTTTCTGAATCGTTTACATAACCTATATCTATACTAGATAGATATGTGACTACATATGACAATATGTATAACTACTGTAGTTGTGTATATGACTATTGCTTATAACGACTATCGGATGTAACGTCGGATATATACGGTCCCTTTAATGTCGTTATAAACGGTTTTGACTGTATAATATTTTTTCTTGGCATTTTAGTAAAATTCGTTAAAATCTTCCTTTAATAACAAAAGAAAGGACCCACAAAATCAACAAAACAAAAAACAAACGACGGGAGACGCGGTGCCACTGCGCGGGGCCACGCATCCACCCGTTGCAATGGTTACTACTTACTAGTAATGGCGGCCTTGTTTCATGTTTGCTGTAGTAATGAGCTCCTCGCCTCAGACCGCACATCAAACGACATCTAATATTTATTACTGCGCAGGGTCAAGATTCGTCCCGGATATTATATGTAGTTTTTAAACATACTAAAATATGTACGCGAAGAAATCAGAAAATATTAATTTCATTTAAATATTGATAAAATTCGCGCATAATGTTACAACTTACAGCAGGCCGATCAGAACGAACATCTATATACTTTATGAATCTCTCAACTAGGTACCTCTGAGCCACGAAAGTACCTTAAAACGATTACGATCTGTTCCTCACAACTTTATAAAAGTTATTTAAATAGGAATATCCAGTGGAGATTCAAACATTCTTATTATTATCATTTGAAAAAAAAAAACAAACAAGACAAACAAAGTAACTTATTTTTGTGTACACAACCTGGTAACTAATTAAAACTATCATAATACCTACTTTTTATTAAAATGAATAACATTACCTTTCTTTTAGTTCAATCTTAACTGGTCACAAGTCACAACTCACACGCCTTCACTTTACAATTATTTTAATTTTATTACCAAACGACAATATTGAAAATCTACTCGTAACTAACTAATTTCATTAAAGACATATCACAAGCACAGAACTCACAGCCATAATTTTCCATAATTCGTTAATAAATTAATTCACTGTTCACTAATAAAAACTTATTCACTTGTGCTTAGAAAAACAAATGACAATGTAACAATATTCAACAATAATAAAATGGCGAAAAAAATATATGAACAGTTTACCGACCAATCAGAGAGCTCCATTTCATTTGACAATTAACGGACATTAAACAATACAAAATAATCAGTGCTTCCAGTGTTACCAGAATATTTTTTTTGCGATTGTAGTTAAGGCAGGAAAGTTGAAATAAATTCATGAGCTTATTATTGGTTTTATATTCATTAAATTCGTACTATTATTTAACAATAATTTAGTTTGAATAGAAATGAAATTCAATTATTGAAGTAAAAATGGTCAAGATTTTTTTAATGTTTATTGATTGCACTTTGTTTTAAAAAGTATTATTAAATAATTAAATACTATGAAATCTTAATAAGTACTATAAAATAACAGTATTTATATAAATTTTAAATATTACATATTTTTTATAGATAAACCTTTGACAGAACTGAGCTAATTTTTTTAACATACTAAAATAGGATAAATTACTTAATTTAATGTCATCACAAATCTATTTCACTCACCTCAATCAAGTTGAGAGAATGAATAAATAAAGCGCATCATCACTCTTTTCACATGTTTGTACTGAGTCCTCCGAGCTTTCATAAATTTTTGAAAGATTATCAAAGTGAAGAAAAAAAAGCGGTATTGATGTATACCTAGCAAATGTATGAACCAAAAGGAAGATATGAATAAAGTTAAAAGTAAAAGTGATAAATAAGTTATACTTTGAAAAGGTTTCATATGTTTACTTTAACATGAATACAAACAGAGTGTAGCGGAGCAACTTAGATTGTGTTGTATTGTAAATTTAAATTTATACACATTTCTATACATACATATTTGTTTATTAATTGATTAAAATTAATTTAATATTTTCAATTCTTGCGACGGACAAACTTCTTATTAAATTGTACATACATATTTATATAGCGAGGATGCGCGCTGCGTCTATTGTTCGCGTCACCTGGGCCCGCGCACCTGTAGCCCCGCTGGCCCCCGCTGGCCCCGCTAGCGGCCGCGGGCACTGCAGTGTTGGCAACCGTACGATTTAAATTGTATTTATACGACTTTTTGACTCTTGTACGATGTACGATCGAGTTATCGAAATCGTACGCAAAATATACGATTTTTTAAATGAAGTCTTACGAAAAAATAAATCTCCAATAAAACTATAAGGAATGTGTAAAACTAAACTTTAGTACTATAACTAACTGTATTTAGTACTATACTATAACTGTAAGGAATATTTAAAACTAAACTGTATTCCAGAAACGGTAAATGAGAATTTGTTAGCTGCACAACATATTAAAGAAAAAGGATCGTGTATAAACTTCAAGCCATCTGACGATATGCTGAGCAAATTAAATTTAAGTATGTACAAAAAATATAATGCTTTTCCCGCAACTGCTGTGCCTAATAATTCAGATAGTGACTAAAACACTTCATTTTTTTTATGTTTTCAAAATATATGTAATTAATGAATATCTTAATTCCACATATTAATTGATGATGATTGTTAATTGAAAATTAGAATTAAATTCCGTTTTTATTTTGATATACTTAAGCAGTTTTATTGAAATTTCATCGCGTACTATTATTTCCTTGAATTTCAAGACAAAATACTATTTTTTTTAGTGTATAGTACGATCCTCTAAAAAATAAAGTTGGCAACACTGGTGCACTGCGCAGTGCATCGTACTCGTCACTCGTCACTCGTCAGTCCACATAGACTTTAGCTGTGTAACGCTTGTCCTTCATCGCTACGGCGACACTCGCACACGCTCAATCTTTTACGAAAAATAATCTCCTTCTGTATTAATTGCTTTTAAGTAGTTTAAATTGTTAAACCTTGCTTAATTCGCTAAATTGGTGAACCTGACGTGATTGTACTGTTGGTGGAACTTTGAAGGCGGTGTATACAGGTCCATTCGAAGTGCTTCAGCGAGGGGATAAGGTTTTCACTATCTTAAGTAATGGTAAGAAGGCCACCCCACACTCAGAGAGTCGGGAATTGCCTGAAACCAATTAACAAGTTTGCCAGACTCGGTCGAGGCGCAGGGTTCGATTCCCAGAATATTACTTATCGCCCGTAGCTCGGTCTCTGGAGTTAGGTGATGTAGCGGAGCTAGGTACTTAAGATTAAGATTTCAAACGTTTATGTTGTAAATTTAAATTTATATTCATTTCTATATTTGGTCAATAATTATTTGAAATTTAAAATTTAGTTCATATTTTTATTTCTTACGACGTACAAACTTTTTATTAAATTGTACTAGGTATAAATCGAGTATGCTCGCTGCGTGTGTTGTTCACGTCGTCCTGGCCTCCGCACCTATAGCCTCGCTGGCCCCCGCTAGCCCCCGCTAAGCAGACACTGCGCCGGGCTCGTCAGTTTGCATAGACTTTAGCTGTGTAACGCTTGTCCGTCATCACTACGGCGACACTTGCACTCGCACTCGCTTACGAAAAATTATCTCCTTCTGTATTAATAGCTTTCAAGTAGTTAACATTGTTAAACCGTACTTAATTCGCTAAACACATAATACAATTTGTGTTATATATTTTATATCTTAATTATTACTTAAAATAATGAATTTCGAAGATTTTTCTTGCAAGGATCCACCTTTGTAGTCATATAAAGGTTATGTCCCTTTAATTATTATCAATAGGGAGTAATCTTATTGCATTATATTTGTTATTTTCTATAATATAATAAATTGTCTTTAGACTAATCTGTACAAAATTATAATACCATTTTTATTCACTTAAAGGATCGATGATATCCATAATCCAGGACGACTCTTTAGTTCGTCGAGGAAAACCAACAGCACATTTGGTCTACGGAACACCTTTGACCATAAACTCCGCTGTTCAAGACGTAATGGTGGAGTCAATGAAAATAGACCTCGAGTTAGCACCAGATGCTTCGGTTTGATTAAAACTATTTATTAATGTAACGTAGAACTGAAATTTAAATAACTTAAAATATAAATTGTAGAACGAAACCCTTTCATAAAGTGTAGCTGAAAACTGTAAAAACATTTTATGATACAATAATGTAGACTACCTATAATAATTATGTGAATAAGATATATTTTTTTACAGAAAGTCAAGGCATTCGCGGATCAAATACACGAAATGTGGCAAGGACAAGGCACTGAGATTTATTGGGAGCAAAACTTCACTTGTCCCATTGAGGATCAATACAAAAAGTTGACACGTATGAGCAATATATAACTTATATATCTTTCTAACGTCTACGTTTTTTCAAATCTGTCCTATATAAATAAATATCGTTACTATCCGATGAACTAACATCTCACTGACAGAATTATAGATTAAAGAGACTTTATATTTTCAACAAATTTAAATTTATCATAACAGTTTTATAGAAATTTAATTGAAATAGGAATGTTTTTCCAATTAACGATGATCATTATATTTTTTATTTTGTTTTTAATAATTATTCAGTATATAAATTTAGTCAAACCTTAAACGGTAATACATAAAATATATTGATACAATGTCTTTCTTAGAAGCCGCTGCAATTACATATATTACTTGGAGTCAGATTACTACAAGTGGTCAGTGATCATGATAAACATACTTGATTTATATTATTTTCTTCGAAAAAAAAATATATTTATCATATTCATTATGTGTATTATAATTCCAGTTAAACAGCAATGGCAGTTTCTGTGAAGATTTATCAGAAGGAAAGTTCTCCTTGCCCATCATAGGTACATGCATCCAAAACGTTTTTACGAACGAACGAACAAACGAAATTTCACGTGAGTACACTAAAACTCATTTAATAATTGTATACATACGAGAACGTATTTGTGTGGGTCAAACATAGCAGTTTTTACTGTAACTCTTCGATAAATACGGAATCATTATCCCTACTAATATTATAAATGCGTAAGTAACTCTGTCAGTCTATCTGTCTGTTACGCTTTCACGCCTGAACCACTGAACTGATTTTAATTAAATTTGGTACAGACATAGAGTTGACTTTGAGAAAGAACATAGAATGGTTTTTATCCCGGACTTTTGAAAGGTTCTTTTGGAAACGCGATATAACAGAACTCCACGCGGGCGAAGCTGCGGGCGGAGAGCTAGTTCTTCATAATTGCATCTGGTTATTTCATTAACTTGATGAGTTACATATCAATTTGAAATTTAGAGTTTAAAGAACTTCGTGTGATTTTTTTACTCGTTTCATGAGATCAGGTCCGCTTACGAAGTTTCTTCCTTGATCCTCTGTTTGGTAAATAAGTATAAACATAACCAGATTTTAATTCAGTGATAGTACCTAAAGTTTGATGAGATCATATTTTTATTACTATCAGGTATCTTACGGCAGCGTACCCGTGATATTGACCTGAAGAAATACTGTATATGTTTGTTGGAGAAGGCGGGCAGCTCGGGCTGAGGTGAATCAAGTATATGCACATAGTATTCATTGAAGTATAGTTGTTTTAAATTGAAGTATACAACCTAGGTTTCTTACAGGTTGCCCGTTTAGGAGGAAACTTCCACTACTGGAAAAATGTTTGGATGATCTCAGTAGCTGGAAGGATGATGTAATGATCAAATAATTTTTACACTATTTTGTTACACGGGACACTGTTAGCCAATAATATTTAAAAGGTGTGGGGTACAAAGACTCGCAAGTCTTCAAAATGTATTTTTGTTACATTGTTTATCCGATATTATAAAACATGAATATACATATAAGCATTTTTGTGTGTTTATTATTTCATCAAATTATTTTAATTTATTCACGCTTTTTTCATGTACAAGGTTACAATTCTTTCTAAATTTCCTATATAACAAGATCTTTTCCAATTTATTAAATGTGATTTATGAACGTTCTTGTAATAATTATCAAAGTGGACTCAACATATATGTATGTCCTTAATAACCTTCCTTTTATTTACAGAAAAAAATAATGTAAGTAACTGTGTGATGATTTGTAAGGTCCTTAAAATCTAATGAGAAAAACAACCATATGAATTAGTGATTAAGTTGTTAAAGTTTTATTAATATACAAGGGCTATCATATAGATAAGAATTTAATCCAATACAAAAATACCTAACTTTTTAAACAATTAATTTAATCATTTTACTTTTGTTGGCAAACTAAATCATTTTTAAATATGTATTATTATATTAAGAATAGAGATAATATTACCATTTAGTGACAGAAATTTATATAAAGTAATGGCATAGTATTTCATCAACAAGAAGGAAATCTTTTGTTACAAATGAGAATTAATTCTCTTACTATTCTGATGTGTTTCATGTTAATATAGACGAGGATTGTATATTTGATCCCACAAATAATATTTAAATGTATTTTCACATTTATCCGTACCTACATTATGAGTTAACATTTGAATGATAGCGTTAAAAAAATATGTCATAAAAACATAACATTTAATTTCAATAAACACTGTTACCAGCAGACGAGAGAGATTCAACAAATGAAATTATATTTCAGCGAAGTTAATTCCACAGACGCTTAGCCTAGAAGCGCTATGTTATCTCGCTTCAAACGATTTCTATGTATCACAGCAATGCAACGTAGAATGTAATATATTTTAATAAATTATAAATTAGGATTCACCATTATTACGGACATAACATTAAGTTTTGAACACATTCCGTCGTCGCGTATAAAAATATTATTGATTTGTAATCATAATTTCACTTAATCTATTCTCAAGTCATTACAATGACATAATAATCACTAATTAGATGTTGAAGGTTGATATCATGGAATTATTTACTTTATCTTTTACCCAGTATGAGATGCATATTAATTAAGAGACCTAATAAAGTAATAACACATCTTACTCAACAAAACAATTTAAATGTATTAGATATCTCGACCCTCACGAAACATCTTTGTGAAAATTTTTGTTTGTTTGCTTTAAAAAAAATTATAAACACTCGTTTTACGACACTCCCGATATATTTAAAGAAAGATAGTAGCATTCATATCAATATGTATTGATTCATAATGGGCTGTTATACTTAAATAGAATTACGATACTTTTATTGAATCTTCAACAATAGGATACACTTATATGAATGGACTTGGAAAATTGTTGAAGTCCGTATTTTCATTTCCGTGTATCTTCCAAACAAAAACAATATATATTATGACGAATCACATTAAAACGTTGTTAAGTGTTTATTAACTGCGCTAAGTTATACTTCACAGAAAGGTTTTGTATGAGAAGCTTAAGTAATTTCCAGTATTATTCTGTTCTGCTTCATTAGTATCATTAGTTCCTTTCATAAACACAAACACTCCTCCACGTCGTGTCTACTGTTACTAATACTGTTATTGTTTATACTTTACACTTGAGTTAAACTAAAGCTGCCAATACAAATACATTCTTATTTAATAACAATTCTTATAATGAAATCATTAATGGGAGTATGAATTAAAGTATTTTTTTAACAAGGTGTTCATTCCTTTTATTCAATTTGGTCATTTTTTCGTATTTATTATTGTTTTTCCCTTATTATACTGCTGATTCATGATACCCTTTTACGATGATCACTGATAACTTAATAAAGATATAATTAGAGGCTTATATGTATTCATGCTTGAATATTAAATGTTAGAAGGTATTTAGTTATAACGAAGTACTTAACTCCATAAGAGAATCCAAATTATTGTTTTTTGACACTCTAGTAATACAGATATTTACAACAGGAAAGAAAATTACATTTATTGGACTTATTTCATACAATACTGTATTTATGAGACAGCTGAGTTATTACGTTTTGCACCTTTAAAATAGGAATTTTAGAATCAGTGGCGGGGCAAGACCTAAATTTGATGTGGGCAAGACAGATTTTCGAGGCCCTATTCTATGGCAACTTGAAGCTCTTACTACCTGCTAGTTTTAAAAACTTAAACGTAGATACGTTTTTTACCCTTAAAGCTTTGGTCTCCTTCAAAAGATATTATAAAGCGTATTTTGTATACAAGTAATTACTACGTTACATACTTATTACCAATTAAAGATTTCTTACTTTATGTAAATTAGACGAGTACAGGTACTGGTGTATTACAAATCATAAAGAAAACAAAAACAATTAAAAAACGTCACTGTTCGGGGGCAATCAATATACTTAAACACTATCTATTTATTCGCTAAATATTATTAAAACATTGAACACACTATTCTTATTAAAATAATTTTAATTAATTCTGATTCCTAAAGAGGGTTGATGTCAGGCAGGAGACTGGTCGTAAAAAACAAATAGCCAAAATTATTCACAACATGTAAGGCAGACCCTGGCTATAGGTGGGAAATTTCCAGGAAGAAGAAGAAGAACCAGGTTTATTTGTTTATTCTCGCTTTAAAATTTTTTGAGGTGCGCGTAGATTCCAAAATGTTGGAGGAGTTATCGCACTGATTGACCATACTGACATTGAGATGTAACTAAACAATTTCAAGGAATTTGTAATAGTCTGTTCGAAAACAACTCATTTGAATATATCATAAACCGCCTACTGAATTTACATTTATCACCATAAATTTAACGCATTAAATTAATTAAAACATAATTGTTACATATATTTAAAAAAAATATTACAAATATTTAAAAAATATATATTTTTAAATATAAATTTAATGACCTCTTTGCCTTAATAATATTCTTAAAACTAATTTAGTTTCAGTGAAATTTTGTGTGTCAAATCTAATTTAATATTTTCAAGCGTTTTGACGTTAATTAACAGCAATAAAGATGAAACATTCTTTTGTCATATAAAGAAATTTTATTCAGTAAGTAATTATGAATTATACCACAAGTACATAATGAAACCGTATTGACTAGTAGGTATATCTGTCGCAAAGCTTTGTTTGCGCTGTAATTAAAAAAAACAAGAAAGTTTAAAAAAATGCCATTATGAAAATAGCTGAATGAGAACAATATTTTAGAATTCAAAATCAGAGTTAGAGATTAGAAACTAAATATATAAATTTTAAAATGAAGATTCCCCTGAGCATTTACTGTCCACTGTATCAGTTATACATTTGACTTTAATTTTATGTCATAATAGTAGATAAACCTTTATAATCTGAAGTTGTCAGCCTAAATATCATGTCGTTCGAATTTTAGCTCCACCAGGACCTTTATACATACATATGTATATATCGGATTTATTACACATTCGTTGATTTTAAAGAGAGAGGGACGCCAGCCTCGCTGACGTTACAAATGTCACTTCTTGTAGTACGGTCCATGATATTTTAAAATGAAACTTCAATTGATCTTAATGCTCCTGTATTTCTCAAAGATTCTTCATAATAACATACCTCAATGATACACACTCACTGAACTCTGAATTATCAATTCTGAAGTCTCAATTCTGGAGTCCGCCGTCATGAGTCCAGACGTCATATTTATATTAAGATTCAAACATAGTTCTATTCCCCTTTGATTTCGTTTTACTTTTAACAATAATCATAAATTCTAATGACGTTTAATAAGAATTGATGACAGCCTCAAATTATTTTCAAGTCGCATCCGTTATTAAAGCTGGTAGCGCCGATATATATAACAAGACTAGTTTTTGCCCGCGACTTCGTCCGCGTTAATTTCATGATTAGATTAGTAATATATGTACAGCTGACCGGGCGAACTCAATTCCGTCCTAGAGGCCATAAATAATCAGATTTTTCCTGTTTCAATCGAACAGAATGATTGACATATTAGTTAGTTGTCAAATCTAATGTCAAAGAAAACATTTGTATGGGAAATAGAAAAGGGCTATTTTTAGGGTTTTCCCGGAAATGAATCAATTTTTCTCACCTTTTATACCTTCCCTGAACCTCCACGAACATTTCAAGACCAAGATAAGATAAATCCGTTCAGCCGTTCTCGAGTTTTAGCGAGACTAAGGAACAGCAATCCATTTTTATATATATATAGAAGATATAATGACGTCCTCCAATATGGAATTGAGAGAGGGGGACTGACACAAACACATTTTGGATATAAACACATTGACACAAACACATCTTGGTATAGTTTCAATACACAAATTATTAAACTCAACATGTAAAAATATTGGGAAAAAGTCACTACCGGGTTTCGATAATGATACATAAAACTTAACAACCTGTAAAGAAGTATTAAATTTAAATTGATTAAAAATGTGATTAAAAACGTAAGTCAATCCCATGTATGATTATGTATAAATTAATTTAATTCGACTTAAATTGCTTTTCATAATGATGTAAGCCATTTTTGGTCACTAATTATTCGATTTTCGACCGATATTTTATCGATATTTCGACCTTCAGAAAATATCCCCTTCTCTAGTGCTTCGATTAACCAATTGTGTTTAAAATACATATATTGTGTTTCTCTATATTTACTTTACGTATATAGATTTCAATTAGTTTTAAGTTGGGTATAAAACTTTGTATAAGTACATTCCAATCTTTTGCTGTTAGGTTCAGTTAGTGAGATCAGAATAGATGATATGTTTTAAGATAGCTGCATTAAGTAATACGTTTACAACTTGCCTATAATTAAAAAAAATCCCACATTTATTATTCTGAATTTAATTTACAATTTTAAATACTTTAGATATATAATAACCAACCTGTTAATTGTTAAGTGATGCAGATTAATTTTAATTATTAACTAGTGTTTAAACTGAAGCGTTTATTGTTTATCAATTGCTCTAATCGCAACTTTTAATGGAAACTCGACTATTTTGAATACGTCTGGGATTTATTGCAAAGTCTCTCGACTGTGAATTAAACTTTAATATATCTTTAATTAGCTCGAATCATCGAAGTAAAATAATACAACAAAAGAATCGATTACAACGTTAACTTTCGAAATCGTATCGTTCATCTTTTGAATTCATTTATGCCTTTGAACTGTACACTGTTCCGAAGACGAAATTGTTAGGATACTTACAAGTACAGAGTGATGAAAACTTAGAACCGCGAGTGGTAGAGTAGGTACTCTTAAATAAAGATTAATTATATATACCAATAAACCAGATTGAAGTGATCGATTATAATATTGTGAATAAAATCAAATCATATAAATCTTTAATGAAATTGACACGGATAGAAAACTAATGGAATGGAAAAAATATATAAATATATAAACTTTGCATTATTTTTTATTGAACGTCCTATATTAAAAACATCTTTTCAAAGTGGAGGATGTCGCGAGCACATAAATTTAAATGAAAACGAGATAAAATCCGTTAACAATTGGTCACAATTAACTTACCTGAACAGTCAATAAAAAGTAAAAGTATCTCTTAATTAAATTATCTTTTAATTTTGGATAAGAACTGTTTAATAAAATATTAAGGAAATCATAGGGAAAATAAATTAAGCGAAGTAATTTATTAATTGTTAAAATGAAATAAAACGACTTTTTAAATTATAGACACCTGAACTTTTTTGATTTTATTTTGGGAAAATAATATTGGAAACATTATCTCGTGCAAAGTGAACTGCGGGTTAGATATTATAATGTATAAAATATTTTAATACACAAATTAAAATTTAAATTAAAAACAAAAAAGTAAATTTATAAATTGTTATTAACTTTGTAACCTTCAGACTAGTTTAGTAGATACATACATACTTAAAGCACTTCAGTTCTGTGTTTTAAACTATTCAAAATGAGCTTAACCTCTCAAATTTAGGCATTGTGTACGTCGTCATGTTTTAAGGTCGCATCAAGTATAAAATTATTAAAATTGTGTTTCAACAAAATGTAGTCAGTATGTTAATAAAAATAACACATTTTTGTACAAGGGGTGATAAGTTGACAATGTTGTATTTTGTGAGAAAGGTCGCCATCAATGTGCATGTTTATAGATAATAAAACTTATGATTCAGTGTATTTGTTGTAAATCAATGGTATGACAATTGAATACGCTTCATATAATAAAAACATATTCTTTCCCGTTTTTCACCATTTCCTATCTCTCTTCCCCAATAACAGGTTGGCAACACATATGCAAAATTATGTTGCGGATGTCCATAGGCGACGTTTACTATTTTTATAAGGTAGGCCGTTTGCTTGTTTACCCACCACCTAAAATTCAGGAAAGGTGGGTGAAAACCCAATCAAAATCTGAGGTCATGTCCAAGAGCTATCTACATTTTATTGGATTAAATCTGTTCTTTGTAGAGACAAAAAGCTGTACAGAAATAAGGTACTGACTTACTTCGGAAAATGTTTTATAATTTTCTACAAAATTACGATGAGCATCAGTCGGACTGTTGTGAGAGACTGCTATTGTTGAATTTTTAAACGATACACTTGTTATGTATAAACATTTCTTTAATACATAAATAATATGTAATATTTAATTGAAAACTATATAAACAAAATGTCTTATTAGTTATATTAGATTATTATAAGCCTTAAAATACATTTTCACTTCAAGTCTCCAATATCATTAAACACTCTCCACTTGAGTATTACAAATATTGACCGAGCGAGATTAGGTGCGACACAGGTCTCTGATGATAGGAAATTGAAAATTATGTAAATACCTAAAGGTATAACATTTTATTTAAGGAATACTTTTTGGTTTTTGTAGTAGACTTATTGCATTACAAGTTTGTTAGTTTCTATTATAAGTGTTGACATTTGGTTATAAATAATTTAATTTCATAAGTTTGAACTCCTTAAAACGTTTTTATATGTAATTAAAGTATCAGCATTTGGTACTTAATACCATTATTGTAGGTACTATAACGTTTAGTACTTTGGCTATGATTGCTTATGATATTTTAGATAATCTTTATTACAAGAAGACAAACAAACACGGTTTATATTCCAAAAACTATTCTTTTGTCCTTAAATTTTAAATTTTTAATCGTGTAATCTGCATGTGCCTTTTGATTTTTTCTTAATATCCGTCGACATATTTTTTAACAAAACGTCAGAAACTCTTTTTGAAAACCTTTATTTTATTCCATAACAATAACAATTCCATAAAAGGTTGGCTTTGTAAGTACGTACATATGTAGAAACAACAGAGGCGATCGGTGAGCCATTCGGACTCCATTCACTTGCACGTATGTAGAAAGTATTCTTCGACATTTTCTTTTATTCTTGATTAAATCGGACCAGAAGTTTACAAATGTATTTTTTTAATCAGTAAATAATTATTGTTGGCTCAAACAAACATTGTATATCTTTCCAATGATAGGTACATGCAAACCAGAATAATAAAAAGACTTAAAAATCTGTTACAATGTTTTATACATAAATACATAATTCGTAAATATGCAGTTAAATTTCTTAACAAATAGATTTTCCTGTTCTCAATAGCAAAGATTTTATTTTTTATTTAAAAAACAGATAAACCTATGCGTGTTATTATAACCCTATGTTTTAAAGATCATCACGACTTTTTTCTATAAAATCAACTGTTTAAATAATAAAAATTTAATGGATCTGGCAAATTGTAAGGTTTAAAAAAAATTTATTACTACGAGGAGGAAAATTTATAATAATCTTGAAAGTTCCCGTTCTTTGATGTCAAGTTCCCTTTTCACTTATGTGTCTTATTCAATGTTTTATCTGAGTCTTAAACGAAACTTTAAGTTGTTTTTGTCAAATTAAATTATTCACAAAATAATAAGGTGTTTAAATTACACAGCAGTATTACATCATTAAATATTCACTCATGATATTAGACTATACTGCGAATGGCAGAAAATATACCATAAAATGTTAATTTAAATTGCATCTATTTGAACAACTTTTAAGAGTTCTTATGACATAAAACAAATATTACGTGTTTTCAGTAGAGTCCGCAAAAACTATGGTGATATATAAGTTTTTCCATTTGTTATTTTTAAAGTAAAATGAAATTTTTATGTCATAGTATTTATGGTTTATTTCTTTTTTCCCTCCACACTCACCACTGTTCCACTTTTGGTATTTGTCACAAGTAAATGTTTTATTGATATTTGTTTATAAAACAACAACAGAATGGCTTAAGAAAATAATTAGACTTCCTCTATATAAAAACGATGATAAATATAAATCTAAGCGAAAAAATATTAAATAAATAAAATCGGATGAATGCGTAAAAGTATTAATATCAGATAATACTACTGTAAATATTTCTGATATGGAAAAAGTAAAATATGTGTAAAAGATTTATATTCAGGTTAAATTAATATAACGCGGAGTATTCATACATGTTCGCGGTAAACCGTCAGATTGATTGTTGTACAGGAATGTTGTGAATATCTTGCCAACTTGCTTAAGAGCAGCAACGAATTTAAATTAAATAAGACATGCATCGTACAAAGAGATTAGATACAATACAAAATTTGTATGTTACTAGGTATGTAGAATAAATATAAACAAAATTGTATATATGTCGGCTTTAATAGTACAACTGTAAATAGGACAGTCAATTGTCTACGAAGCATGAGTAAGTGGCTGTTTTAAATTATTACTTATGACAGTGATTTTTCATATTCCTTAAACAAATTACTGAAACTATTATTGCTGTGTCACACAGTACTTAAAAACTTAACATAAGTTTAGATGCGGGCCGAGTGTACGTAATAAATTTAAAATAATATTTTGTAATAATGCGGCATTGAGAAATTATATTTATTTATATAAAAAAAAATACAAAGGTACAATAGATTATAGCTTTAGGTGTCAGGTGCACCTTTGAATTCCTTTTTAAACAAATTATGAAAGAAGTGATCGGTGATTAGTTCTCAAGTTATTTTTTGTTTGTAAAATATGTATTTGTAATTTCGGAAATAAAAAATGTAGTTATGTTTTACAAACCACCAACTGTTTACGAGTATTATAACACAAGGAATGTAATTATATAACAACTGGGGAAAGAGTTTTTGTTCCATAACAAGAGGTTGGGTCACTGATTATAAGGGATTTAGTGAGTAGGGGCCTGCCCAGGCCGAGCCTCACACATCCCTTCCGGTAGGCCGGTTTGACGGCTCGTAAAAAGAGTTTCCCCTGCGTCATCAAAAAAAAAACTGATTATAAGGAAGTAGTCAGTAAAACGTTCTCTTTTAAATTTATTATGGTTGTGATGTATGATGACTGCTCTTGTTACAAATCGATTTGTCATATTAAATATCATTCAATTATATGGGGTTATATACAAAATAAACTTTTGTTTTATAAAATATCCTTTTTTTACTAATAAATTCCGAGACCACTTAACAGTTACGCTCGAGATACATAATATTATATGAATATAAAGTTTCTTAAGTACATCATAGCTTCCAGAGTGCTCATATTAATAAATATATCTGTGTATTTGCTAAGAATGTCAGAATATAACCATAAAATTAGGGTCTTTTGATCTCAACAATATGGAAATGATCATAGCAATAATAACAATACTAACAAATAATCATAGTTCGTTTGTAACGAAATATGTACAATTATGATTATATACAAATATATAAAATAAAATATATATAGTAGGTATAGGTATGATATTAATTGATAGTCATCGTCACCTAGCACGGACTCGGACATCTTTGTTATCAATAAAAATGTACAAATACAGGTTTTATAAGTACTATATTACTAGTAGGTATATTTGATATTACGTTCATAGCATCTCTTACAACTCCGGTCCACATTTAGTGAAAAACTTTGGCTTCCAATTTAAATATTATCTGATTTGGTTAAAAATAATCTTTGTTATCAAAAATATGCGAGGAAAATAACATTAAGCTACATTATCAGGGACCAGCATTATTTCACTTCTACTATATGTACACGTGGTTGTATTAATATTAATAAAAGAACCAAACAGTTTTGGAGGCACGTACAAAGGGTTTATGGCTTTATAGTAGATCTAATTTGATTTCACGTCTCGGCGCGTTTTTGTTTATTTTTCATCACTTCAATATCGGGCTTTAAATTTTTAAATCTATTGTTTCTTGTCTTTAAATTCAGCCTGACTTTGCTCAATGTTTAGATCACTTCTAAGCCTGGCTTCCATTTGATTTAATATTTTCCCTTTGTCATCATGATTGAAGAAGCGTCTTTAATTGTGCACAAGTTAATGTATTTCAGGGCTAATTTAGTTTTTGGTCCTTTTATATTAAAAAATTGAAGCACTTTGAATTGATTTCAAATTTATTATAATAATTTGCATTAAACCTAAAGCGTTTGTATCCATTATGAATGCGTTTTTAATAAATGGAACTTAAATCTAATAATAAATTGAAAAACCCTTTTTAATTTACTGTCTCGATGATGAAGTTTCTTTTTGCTGTTGAAGTGATTCGGCTTAATGATCTTCATTTACAAAGTTCTAAATTAAAATGAACAAATTTCTATGATAATATTAAAAAAATCATTTAATTACATCGTAAATAGTTCATTTTACAATCTTTTTTCATGACACACACACACACACACACATTGATACATATTTTTTACTTTTACGCTCAGCAACAATACATTTCTTAACCAAATAATTCAAACTGATATGGACTTTAAACTAAAGATATGAAGTTATATATGCATATGTACTTATATAACATTAAGAAACAGACCTATGTTAAATGTTAATTTTATTTAAACCCTTTAAATTAATATGTAGATTTCAATTGAACAACATGTTAAAGGAAAATAGGCTAAAAACGGTTGATATTGGACCATTATTAATAAAATTATTTTTTCAGGTTCAATGGTTATATTTATATGATCTCAATGTGTTATTTTTTTGTCATTTATTGATAATTCATACATTGAGGAAACTTCAGGGATTAACATATTATAATATGTGCGTGTGAAAGGCATGGTAGTGTGTGCTATATGTATCCTAAATATCTTCAAATACATTTAATATTAAAGAAATATCTTTTCATACTTCTTGACTATATAAAAGTTTACTGTGTTAAATTCCTCTCACATGGGTTCACGGAAGTTTCTTGAAAAGTATTACAAAGTACCCATTTTGAATATTAGAATAAATTGAAAAGGTTAACATTTATAAAATAAAATATGTAAGGATGTATTAATATACCTAATCACTCTTGTTAAAGTTTTATGAGCTTAGTTTGATTTTTTACAAAGTAAGCATAATAAAAGCAAATCTTTTCTAAAATAAAGCTTCGAATCCCTACTCAATTGTCTAATGTAATATTCTTGTATGGTATCTTACAATATGTTATATGTCTTGGTCCACATTAATCCGCCTTCTTTGGTTGTGTCGCTATCAATCACGTGCTATTTAAATAAATCATTTAGTTTTTGTGTTCAAGCCGCGACACATTGAGACGTTCTATAAACGATGTACTTTTACACTTGTTTGATGTATTTCTATGGACTTCTAATAATTAATACCATTGTAATATATTGTTGATGTTTACAAAAATTATTGAGGTAAGAAACTGTATTAGTCTTGTTAGAATAATTAGCAGTAGTTATGTATATAATGGTGATTAAAATGTCTCATACACAGACATAAAGAAATATTTGTCTAGTGTGGTATATAGTACAAGTAAAGTGTAGTATATCTGTCTTGGTAGTGTCTGCATTTGTCCTTATGTTTGGGACACAGTAAAAATAATATTTTACTACAAACATACATAACATAAGCTTCAATAACAAATAACTTTACATAAAATATTAATATTTTTAAAAATGTTAAACAATTTGTTCATATAATATAAAGCTAGTTCTGGCTGCTGCTGTATACCTATACATATTTCAAAGTTCTAAATGAAACAACTTACTGTAAGGAGCATTATTCTCATTAAGATAATGAAATTCGCTGTCCGTCCGTGAGCGCCTCATAAATATGAAATAGAATGGAATATAAGCTATGAAACATATTTTAGACGTTGATCTTAAAATCCACTTTGAGCTTTATACAAGTATACAACTTTACTATAGCTGATTAAACATTATGTAGCTGCAGTGCAGCAATTGTAAGAAATACAGTTCTTTCAGACTGGATCGTATTTAAATAATTTATGTCCTAGTTTTCTACATTGTGTTACATTGTCACGAATGGTAGCGGGATCCGGTGAAATGTGTTTACACTCTACCGCGGTCGGTGGTGGGCAATTAGTAGTGTAAGCCGGCATGAAAGTTTTGCCCTGGAATCTTTATATAACCACAGGGTAGCCCTGCTAGTATAAAACCAGGTAGTGTTATTGTTCTATTGCAAGGAGTCCAACACCTATCCAACACCAGCCTTAAAACCTACGGCCTCATTTCTACCTTCCATTCGAGAAAACGTAGCCATTAAAGTCTTCTTCGTGGCGATTTTCTGTGAAAACGTGGTACTTCTCCGGTCAAGGCAGCCCATGTTCGAACTGTAGCAACTTGGCCCGAGCTAGACTCCTCTATCTTATCGATTTATGTAATTGTAATGAGTTTTATTTCAAATTGTAATACTCAAAAATTACATGTGAGTTGTCATTGTTTTAATGGAATTATGTAAAATTAAAACTCCGATAAATGATACTGGAACATTAACAAAACTCTTAAATTTTATAAGCACATTGCAACTCGTTAAAAGATAAACGTAGTGGATAAAATTGACATGTTATATATCTTTATTTAATAAAAAAATCTAGATTGTAACTATAAGTCTTTTTTAAGGGCAAAGGACATAAAATGGCCTTCTCGTGGTATAATTATAATATTAAGTTTGTTGTATAAACCCATGTTATATTATATCAAAAATCAAAATCAAAATCAAAAAATCTTTATTTAGACATACACAGTTAACATATAAAAAAAACAGTATAAAAAAAATAACAACGAGAAAGTGATGCCTAAATTGGTAGGCCACTCAGCTTATGTTGGAAATCATTATCATGACTTTCAACGCTGGTATTCTGTGGCTGCCAGTACCTACGCACGCCACGTCGCAGGTAGTGAGAAAAAAATAATAATAATAAAAAATAAAAATGTGTATAATAGCTAAGAACAAATAACCTAACAAAGAATATTATTGGAAACTAGAATAAATATACCTAAGACATAGAAGCTACAGTGGGTAAGTTACAAAATAATATTTCTTAATATCATCATAAAATGGTTTTGTGAGCGACATTATTGTGTTATTCATATAGTGGCCACATTAATAAGGTAAGAATTTACACACGACCCAACGCACGGCACACATAATGTATAATATGTTTAATTAAGACTGAGTTTGTAAATTCATTAAATGCATTTTAAATTTATTTCTAAATACATTTGTTGTTTTTAGGTTTCGAAAAGGTGGCGGCAGGTTATTCCAGCACTTTGTCGCCGTGTAAATAAAACTACCTCGAAAGGCTGCGGTCTTAAATAGTGGCATGATCAACGAGTATGGTGAGGCTCGTGTTTCGTGAGTTAGCCTCTGTTCGCAAGCCCATTTTAATTTGTGATAGAGGTATGGAGGCATTTTGTAATTCACTATCCCGAACAATAAAGTCGCGAAGTGTAATTGTCTGCGATAGTCCATCTTCAACATCTTAGCAGAGTTCAAAAATGGCGTAACATGTGAGCGTGGTGGAATGTTAAAGCAGTATCTAGCACAGGCATTTTGTACTTTTTGGATAAGATTCTTAGTACGCACAAGCAACCTAGGACCTGTTACTATGTCAGCATAGTTTAATTTTGATAATACAAGAGCCTCGCATAAATCTACTCTTAGTTTAGGTGTTATATATTTTCGTATTTGATATAATAGTTTTAACCGATAAAAACAGTTACTAATAGAGAGCGTAATGTGTTTATCAAATCGTAGATTCTCATCCATTACAACTCCCAGATTGCGTGTTTCTGTGACACGTTCGACCTCAATGTTATTTAGTTTTATAGTTGGTGATAAGATTGCAATTTTCCGTATCTGAGTTGGCGTACCCAAAATCATGAATTTGGTTTTCTTCGGATTTAACATTAAACAATTTGAATTGGACCATGCAGTAATTCTTATTAAGTCTTCATTGAGCTTATTTAAAGCTATGTGTAAGTCTGTAGGTTTAAAAGATATGTATAATTGTACGTCATCGGCATAAATATGATAATTACAGTGTTTAATGGAATTTATGATATCGGCACAATAGAGAGAAAAGAGCACAGGCCCAAGGATCGAGCCTTGTGGCACCCCTCTTGTGGTAGCTCTACTACTGGAAACACATTTAGACCCATCCTCCCGAGTTACTTCTACGACCTGTGACCTATTATTGAGATAACTGTCAAACCATCTAATAGTGTCTGTGCTGAATCCGTAATAATGGAGCTTGGCTAATAATAATGTTAAATTTATAGTGTCAAATGCACGTGAAAAGTCGAGAAGTACCAATATGGTGCCTTCTCCGGAATCTTGTGCTCTTAATATATCGTCAACTACGTTAGCTAGAGCTGTAGAAGTACTTCTACCTTTTCTGAATCCTGACTGAACACATGGAAGAATGTCACAACTTTCTAAATATTGAGTAAGTTGAGAGCACACTACTTTTTCTAAAACTTTTGATAGGGTGGGTAGAATACTAATGGGCCGGAAGTCACTAATATTTTGGGGGTTGTCAACTTTGGGAACGGGTTTTACAATTGCTTTTTGCCATAGGTCAGGAAAGGTGCTAGTCCGAATAGACGTATTTACAATATTTACAATGGTATCCGAAATATACGTCAAACCACATAAAATCATATCTATAGAAATACCATCAGCTCCTATCGCTTTAGATTTAATACTCCGTAGAGTTTTTAGAATTGTTATCTCGTCTACCTGTTTTAGAACGAAGCAATTGGAGAAATGTCTATTTTTCGTGTAGTAATGTATGTCACTAGATGCCACGTCACTATTTCCGGGCAAGGTTAGAAAAAATCTATTAAAATTATTCGGTTCTGACAAATGATCTGGTAGGCACGTGGTATCCCGTTTTTTCTTATAGGCTAAAATATTCTTTAAATGCTTCCACATGAACTTCGGTCTCTTAGCGTTATTATTTATGAATTGAGTAAAATATGCACCCTTCTCTCTATGAATTGCTAGTTCAACTTCTGATTTCAGATCCTTATAGTACGCTATGTGAGTATCTTTCTGAGTGTGTCGCGATCTTATGTGTGCCTCATTACGAGTACGAATCATTTCGTTGATGTTGTAAGTAATCCACGGATATTGGGACTCTTTAAAAAGTCCACATAACTGAGGTGCTAAGGAATCGAAAACAGATAATAACATACTATTAAATTGAGAAACAAGACTATTGACGTCATATATATTAAGACATTGTTGATTGAAATTTGTTAAATAGTTTTTGAGATCATTTTCATTAATACTACTAATTTTTCTATAAGATTTTCGAAGAGGCTTAGGTTTATATTTGCGTATATTAAATTCAAATGATAAGAACGCATGACTGCTAAGCTCATGTATATAGTCTACCCATACTTCACTAGTGTTACCATCTACACAGACTAGATCTATTAATGTCTCACTGTGAGCAGTAAAGTGAGTAGGCTTATTAACAATCTGTTTGAGATTCGTGTACATTAAGAACTCACATAGCGTACGTGTACAGTAATTATCAGATTCGTAAAAATTAATGTTAAAATCACCCACCAGAACTACATGGTCATGAACAGGAAGTGTAGTGAACATCTCCGTAAGTCCTTCGAAGAACTTAAATGGATTTAGCCAAGGAGGTCGATATGCAGTGCCGATCACTAACTTTTTCCCTCCCACGCTCACACTAAGCCACATTTGTTCTATGTCCGGAGATGTTGAAGGTTGAATGAGGGTTCGTGCTGTTATTCCTCGTCTAATATAGTAGCCCACACCCCCACCACGGCCGCGCACTTCAGCAGGACGCGGTTTGTGGCGCAAACGATATCCCGGGATATTTGGTGCTCGCCCTTCCTCACCCTCTCTCAACCAAGTTTCATTTAAGGCCATAATGTCTACATCATGGCGGTTAATAGCCAGCATGAATTCGTCATGGTGTGTCCCCAGAGATCCTGGATTCAAAAAACCAATTCTTAACTTACGTAACCCAGGCATCGGACTTACAAACTTCTCTAAGTAACTCAATAATGTCGAAATATGAAAATATATTCATGTTAAAGGACATAATTATAAATACGTGTGTATAAGTATATCCAGTAAGAATCAATATAATAAAGAAAAAATAGAATAGCAATGATGTATAATGTATTATATAAGTATAATAAGAATATTGGCATATGTATGATGAACTTTGTAATAAAAACTTGGGCGTCCCACTGATAACATAAACAAAGCAACTATATACGAATATAAAATAAAATGATAATGTTAAAAGTAATTCGTAATTAAGGACTAAAGTAAACAAAGAAAAATAGCGAATATTGCGTCTCACAGCATTGACTGAGCGCTCACTATTTATGTATAAAATTAAACTTACTAATCTATACTGTATCAAAAAAACTTATTTATATCTGTGTCTACACGTATACGATAGATAGGTGTGTCAGAGCTCCGCCGAACAAATATTTTCCCCCCTCTCGTCCACACGAAACGCCAGCCCCTCTTCTTACCTTCCTCTTTTGCTCTAAACAAAAGGTACCGATTGTAAGGTGTGAGCCGCTCGTTGATGAAGAATCGTCTCGGCTCGCCATCAATGACGCCGGACGTATCAACACTGCGCCTCACCCGCGCTGCCCGCAGCAGGTCGTCGCGCAGTGAGCGGCGCGTCACTCGCACCGCGATGGCACGCGGACGCATTCGCTCGCCGTCAGCCGCCACGGATCGCCGAGGTCCCGATCGCTCTGCACTCACGATGTCTTGTTCGGTGAGATCGATGCCGACTTTTCTAGCAGATAACAGCACGATACTGTTGACATTCTCTCCAGGCTTTTCCAAGATGCCAGCTAACTCGAAGTCTGTTGCTAAATATTCCTGCTCCCTATCATTCATTTGCATACGCAAGCTCGATATTTCCGCTTTAGTGCTTTCTTCAATATGGCTTTGATTGTTTATATCATCTTTTTCCAAAGCTGAAATTCTACTTTCTACGGTAGTAAGGCGACTATTGAATTCCGACATTGTCGAGTTAAGCCGAGAGACCTCTTCCCGAAAGAAAGTCATTTCCCGGGATACAGATGCCATATCTTTTCTTAATAATCGTATCTCCTGCAACAGTGCTGCCGTCGTGTCTTCGCCAAGGTTGGCATCCACGAAAGTATCATCCACAGCATCCTCGGGATGATGGGAAGGAGCCTGAACGGGTGTACACAATTTAGGACTCGATTTACAATCACGGCATATCCATTTTCCGTGTGTTTTAGTGTCTGGGCTGATATTAAGACAGACTCGGTGATAGCGGGAAGCACATTTTAAGCATTTAACACCATCTGTTGTAGCAAGGAATTTGCCACAGTGTTTACACTTATTTCCCATAATAATTGATATAATATGATACTATGCAGTGTTAGAGATGATAACTAGATGGCGTTGTTAATTATTTTGCAAATTGTTATTAATAAATAACTCGTTTAATTAACATAAAAGGTTGTAGTTACTAAGTTTGGACACACACTATTTGAATCACTAGTAGAGATTCAGAATAAAAATTTTATGTTTTTGTCACTTTAAAGTTACGTGGGTATAATGTAACACTTAGCTCGAGTTATTTTAGTATTATAATTGTTAATTAATGTACTTGGTTTCTTTCCACTATAGTTTTTACACGAAGAATTGTCACACTCACAATAAGCCACTATAATAAAAACTGTTTAATTGATCTATGTATTTTATTTTAAGTTTATACTATTGGAACTACAGAATCAGCTGTCACTCCGACGACGCGACGTGACGTATGGAAAAACGTTATAATTAATGTAAAGTAAGTAATTTTATTTTTTAACGAGAGATAAAGAAGTTAATATGTGAATGGGGATTCGTACCTTTTGAGAGTTTGAGTACAAAAAGAAAATGCCAAAAACTTAGAAAATACTCTATTCCCCTTTAGTGTTTGCACTCAAGAATAAATTTTCTTCAATTTACTCTCCACGAGTTATCTGAATTAAAGTAATGAAAGTTTTTAAATTTGATCTTAATTTCTTAAATACATTTGTAAGATGAAAGTCAATTTATAATTCTATTATTAATTCCATCTAATATTTATCAAGTCACTCGTTCTATTGAATTTTATTTTCATTAACATTAAATACTCACCGAGTAAATATCATGGACCACTTTCCATGTGAATTTGTGCAATTAACTTTATTTTTTTAACTATTTCTAGTATTCATCGAATTTTATTCAATATTTTGGTACATCGAATTAGTCATTCACAATGTATTTTTAATTTTAATTGGAATATTTGCTTAAAGTTGTTAAAAACACAATTCTATTTTTTTTAAAGTATCCGAACACTTTAACGAACAAATTCATAATATATATTTAGAATTCGGAAAAATTTAGTAAAAAATGTAATTGTTTTATAAAGCTACAAGTTAAAAATAACAAATCAAACCATTACTGGAACAAACTTGTCGTAAAGAGTTTTAAGTAATTAATATCTTAAGCCAAAATACCTCAAAAAACATAAATTTTATTAACAAAGACACTCGCAAATCGCTTGGATAAATACATTCCTGCGCAAAAATGAGCAAACCAAATGTCATCTATTCAACGTCAGTTCTCGTGAGTTCCAAACTTTTTATGGTTCTATTCAAATTTAATGTGTGTTCCCTAAATACATATTATTAATTCGAATCAAAACTGATAACGGAAATATTCCAAGAATTTCTTTCGAAACTTATTACATGGACTAAATTATTTTACTATTTCTTTAATCTTCAATTAAGCTTCTTTCTTTTTATTAAATGCAATTCTACAACAACATATTGTAATGAAGTACCGTCAACGTTGAAGTAAGACGCCGTGAACACCAAGTTAAAATTAAATTCCCTAGTTTATTACTAACTTTGTATGTTTCCTGTGAATTGTTAAACAAGACAATAATTCAGAACACTACAACGAAACTGAAATGTGACAATGTTGTAGAACAGAAACAATTATCAAACATTTTTAATAATGAAGAAGGAAATAATTGAATAGATTTAATTTACTTGTTATAATATAAAAACTCGTTACAAACATAATTGTATTTTTATAAAAGTGGAAATATTAAGCGTTTGCATCGTAACTTTACTCTTGGCTTACGAAGATTATAATATGTTTTTCGTGCTTAGTATCTACAATAGTAACTTAAGGGAGAACCATGGTGCAGGAGAATAGGAGTGGTCTAGTTACGATACAATACAGCTACAGCTCGAACATGGGCTGGCTCGACCTGGGGAATGATAACCTATCACAGAAGATCGGCTTGAAGTAGTTTTAATAGGCGACGGAGACTACTTTCCATTAAGTAGGTCATCTACTCGTTTGCCACCTTCGATATAGTAAAAGGGAATTTCTTTCCTCATACAGACTGATAATAATGTAAGACCGATTTGGTTATAATTCATATTAACATTTGATTATAATTGTAATATAAAAATTATACATATATTTCTCGATCACAAGCAACTCATCATTCTTTTAATTTAATTTTCTTTTTTTTTCGTATTCAAATGACCAGAAATAATAAGATGAGAAAATAATGCCGAATTTGTCATTTATGATATTTTGATTCATTCCATTAATATTCTTATTTCTGTGTCAATATAGTTTATATTTCAATGATAAGATTCTTATCACACTGTATAACTAAATTAGTTGGTCTGTTAAATGTTTCGGGTCGTTTGGTTTTAATAAGGTATTCAATTCAAAGCTTATAATATTTTCCTTTCTGTTTCGTGGTTTTATATTATTACGTATCAGTAAAATAGTAAAACATTATGTTTTAAATGTTGAATACATTAAAATAGTATCAGTTACTCTTAAAATATTGCTTTTACTACAAAAATATTTTAGTACCTTTATTTTGCAGTGTCTGAAGTTAGATAGAGAATGTGAAAAGAGCATTAAAAATATTTTTTTAGATTATTATTTTTACAAGGACACCGTTTATTGTGAGAATATTGTTTTATCAAATATTTCATCTACATTTTATAATTTACAGTAACATTTGAGGACTTCACGTTATTTGAATAAAAAAATATTACCCAAAACGTCAAAGACATCTCATAAATGTGTTAATAGAAATATGTAAAAACTATACAACAATGTGAGCCTGTTCAAAAACTACATTAATATTATCATTTCCATAAAAATATAAATAGTGTTATAACAATTAAAATAGATATCATATTTCAAATAAAATCGTCGCGTAGCTGAATGTGGATATAAGTTTAAACCAATTTAAATAAAAGGTCAAAATATAATTCAGTTTAAAAAGAATTAAATATAATCTATCCTTTTTCAACTTTTTTTCTTTTATTTAATCGAAATTATATCCTAAAAAACAGGACTAATTAATTTTTCCCGAACAGCATGCTTCATGAAATTGAAATAAAACAAGCTATCCGCATTTGCATAATGAAATTTGTTCGTGGTATTTTGCCATTATTTATGTTGAAATGTATATTATTATTACGTTAAGATTAATTATGAAATAATAATAACTACAATCTGTTCCAGTGCAATGTTTTATTGAAACGCTTGTAAATTATTCATCTGAACCTTCTAACTTAAATTCCAAAAAAGACCTCATGTTATATTCATGTCTTGGGTCTCATCATTAAAGTCGGTAAATGTTCAAACAGTCTCTCTAATCGGTACACTATTTACTTCAATCATTCTTTTCAGTAATGAACTACTCCTAACGATATGAAGTTACCAACCCACGGTATAAACACGGGACATCTCCCTGTGATAAAATTGTTATGTTATCTTGTATTCAATAATCCAATGGTAATTTTATAAATACATATTTTTATATCACTGCTAGGCATAATTTTACTCATATATTTTTTATTGTTGTTTTATTTCGTTTACGATGTTGTCTGCAATACAAACATTGAAATTACAAATATGTATTATTGATATTTTATACAACAAAATTATATATTTCATATGTTACTCAAATAACTAGACATGTTAAATTTTTGTTTAGGACATCAAAATTGTTATTCCATTTATTAAATTATTGTATAGGAAATACATATGTATTTTTATTGGCAGTCAAAACGACTTTCAATAGATTTTTGATGAATATATTGTAAGGCAATACCTTACGTATTAAAATATATGACGAAAGTTACTGTATTCATAGAAAGCTTCCTTACTGTATTAACTAAAGAGATCATCGATATTATTCTAATTTTATACGGTATTTATTTATTGATTATTTGATTTGTTCATCAATATTTTTATGAAAAATATTACGAAAGAAAATAAAAGCAACAGAAATTGGAATAGCACTAAGAATAAATTACATTAGCCAATTTAACAGAGTAGTAAAGATAAAACATAAAATTATGAGGTTGGACATTGATGACACTCTAGTAACATCACTTCTTCGCGATATAATGTAACATTGATATTATAACCATATATCAATTATATAGCCTTTGGATATATTGAGTTATACTAGTCATAAGTAATATAAATCTTAACATGGAAAATTATGTGATTACGAGTATTATAAAACATATGTTCCTTACAGCAAACTTTTGTTCAAAATCCGTCTTGTCTTTAAAAGGTAGACCCCTGTTTATTATTTAGGTTTATTTTAGAAACGAAGCGAAGGAGAATTCTTAGTACGTTCTGTCTTGATATTTATAACTTCACCACAAATAATTTAACTTCCTAAAATAAAATTATAAAAGTTCTATTGTGAGCCATCTCGTAGTTTTAAAATACTCTTTGGATACTTTTTATTTCTTTATTAATTTAATATGCAATTCGGTAAAAATTGTTAAAATAAATCCAAGGTTTTGAAGACTTTTGTGTATTAAATTAGTTAGCATTTTCATGAAGGTAAATATATATTGCACAAAATTGTGATTTTCATTCATTCAATAAAAAGTATTAAATAATAACTTTAATTAATGTTTTTTCCCTCTTTATTAAAAGACTTTTGTTTTCATGAAGTTTTTTTTTGCAGCCGAATGCAATCATGTCAGCAATACTTTTCTAATATTATTTTATTACTATGAAAAACAAAAGTTTAATCAAGTATAATTGATTTCTAAATGTATGTACAAATGTACCCTTATTTGGTACTTTTAGGGTGAGTACAACAAAACAGAAGGAAGACTGCCTCCAACTCTTGGGTAAGTAAGTAATTTAAGTACTTGAGGCGATATTAAAACTTGTCCTATACCTCTCCTATTCTACCGGAAAAACTGTTGACCTGGCTCATGAGTAACGGGTTTAAATCCTCGCCCTAAATTTTTAATTTTTTTTATTAAAAAAATATTTTAGGCAATATAAAATTTATATGACTTAAAGTTCAATGCATACAGAACAGAGAACAAAATAAACCAGACGATTTAGTTAGGGTTGTAGCATTGACAAACACGTGCAAATTTTGCAAAAAAAATATAAAAAATGTACTTGAGGCAACTTGAAATTGTAATTGATAACTGTGGCGCATAAATTTGTTTTCGATGTGTATACCAGATTTAAAAAGAAATTTTGTCTCTTTTTTAACATAGGGATGTACATCCTACTCATTATTTGTATGAATTTCTATTAATAATATATGTATATTGTCTTATTTTTACTTTTACTTTTATTTTAAAAAAGTCAGTGGTGGCTCAGTGGTTTAAGGGCCCGCCTCTCGTCGCCGAGGGCGCGGGTTCGATCCTGGCCCGGGCAAGTACCAATGTGATTTTTCCGAATCATATGTACTTTCTAAGAGTATTAAGACATCACTGATTAATGTTGATTCCCAAAAGAGGGTTGATGTCAGGCAGGCGGCCGGTCGTAAAAACAAATAGCCAAAAACTTTTCACAACATGTAAGGCAGACCCTGGCTATAGCTGGGAAAATTGCCAGGTAGAAGAAGATTGTCTTATTTTTACATAACACGACTTGGTATATTAGAGACAATAATTATTTATACACCATCAGTTTTCAGGAATTAATATGACCATTGATACTAAAACTTGACTTCTTATTTTATTTAACCAAGAAGTCATATTATCGATGGTTTAGTAAAGTCATTCTTTAAAATTTACTTAAAGTTCTTCAAGTAATTTAAATTGTCACTGCAGAAAAAACACGTCCAACTAGTTTAAAGTAGTTGTACTCGTAAGTTGTAAGTTGTAACTTGTAATTTCTTATTTATATTCATTCAACTAAAGAGTTTAAACAATTAAAACACAATCAATGTGATTGTCATTATTATTCCAAATAATAATTGTGTTAAAAGCTCACTATAGACTTACACTCGGGATATACTTTGTAAAAAATCCCCAGTCAGTTGAGTTTTGCAACGTTAGATTTAATTTGAACGTAACTGATCTGAATTCTATTAATTTCTATTAATTCTTTTTTAGCTATAAAATTAACGCAATATATTGATTAACTTTTATTCACAAACATGTAGTAATTATAATTAATGATAATAAATTGAGTTCATAGAAAACTTACACATAAAACATGTGTAGATATATAACTTAGCAGAAAATTATTTCATTAAAGTTACGATTTGCTGTTTCTTTTCGAAATTTGTAACATTTTATGATGTTATCATGTAACTCTGAAAATTATCCTTTTTAGAATTCGTGAAATAATAGTCAAACTTTAATTAATAATGTTTCTTGAAGAGTTTTTGTTTTAATATATTTTATAATATTAATATTCTTTAGTGTTTATCATTTATTTAACAACTATTAAAATCGTATTAATTGTTACTAGTCTACATCCATATACATACATAGTGGTGACCTTATTTCTAAGGACTATATCTTTAAAACAAACAAGGAACAGTAAAATCTCCCTCAGTAGTCAGACAGCTCATATAGAAACAGTTTTGACATCCTACTCGATGGGTAGTAGTCACCGTTGCTCATAGACATCCACAAGCCGTTAAGATTTACAAAGTCAAACAAAAAAGTGGCACTACCATAAAAGAGTTATATATTTTGATTTGTGTTGTTCAAACATGTTCTAATTGAAAGCACCAACGATATCCTCTACGGCTTTGAATGGGTTTCAAATACTTATTTTTCAATAAAAGTAAGCCTGGTTCACACGGATGCCATTTGTTATAAATTGAACAAATATGATTTTCAACGTACATATTATAGAACTAATTTATAAAGTTATAGCAACAGTTTTCATTTATAACTACGTAAATTTTATTTTTGCTTGTCTGAATAAACTAAGCAAAACATATTTGATGAGATCTAAGGCTTTAGAACTAAATATTTATTTAAATAAAACTACATAAATATTCCCAACGTTTCGGTTATTTTGCAGTAACCGTGATTACGAGCAGACAATATGAAAATGAAATGATACTTTCTTCTGGTTGTGTATAAAGATTTTTAAAATTATTTTTTACTGTTTATATGTAATAGAATAATAGCATATAAGATAATAAAAATAATTTCTTCCACCGGCGTACATCATGAAAATCGTAAACTTTTGAAACATCCAGCGTATACAAGCATCGAGTTTTTTTTATATATATTCATAAATTCTTTTAGTATTACAATATAATATTATCTTTATGATTTTAATATGTGTCACATTCTATTCTTAATATTAAAGTGACCAGTTTCGCATCAATTATTTAAATCATAATTTAGTTTTAAATGCGTAAAGTCAACATAAATAAGATCATTTTTTCCAAGCGTCAATATAAAAATCACAATTGGAATTTATTTCACCTTTATAAAATCTTTTGTATAATCAACATCAAAGAAACATAAATCAGTGTAAATTTGTCATAAATTGATATATTAAGTTTGATTCTTTCTACTATTGATATCTGTAATGAAGAGAATATGATATGCAATAATTTAGTTAACATAAAATTTCAAATACATTTGCTTATTTATAAAATAAACAAGTATGAGTATAGTAATAAAATTTGTTAGGTGATTAGATATTAAGAAATTGAATATATTTAGTAAAGTATGAAATTACAATATTGGAAAATAATTCCTTTTTATTATGAATACAAATTTTTGAAGCCTACAATGTCACATGCTTCAAATTTATAAGTAAAAAGATGTAAATTTTAAAATAAGTTGAAAATAAACATCATATGGAAATATAAAATTTAGTTTATATCAGAATGTAGAGAAGTGTGTTGTGTACACTTCATCTGGCCAAGAGTCAGTGCTGACAGTTTAGTAATTGACCCGCTACTGAAGAAATGATTTTTTGCTCTTATTGTTTTAGAAATAGATGTTTCAGTAATGTTCTCAGTAACAAATATTTAGTAATAGTATATTATAATATATGTATATTTCGGATTTATAACACATTTATTGTTTTTAAAGAGAGGGACGCCAGCCTCGCTGACGTTACAAATGTCACTTCTTCTAGAACGGTCCATGATGTTTTAAAATGAAACTTCAATTGTTCTTAATGTTCCTGTATTTCTCGAAGGTTCTTCATAATAACATACTTCAATGATACACACTCACTGAACTCTGAATTTTCAATTCTGAAGTCTGCCGTCGTGCGTCCAGACGTCATATTTATACCAAGATTTAAACATAGTTCTATTCTCCTTTTAAGCAACCATTGATTTTGTTTTACTTTTAACAATAATCATAAATACTAATGAAGTTTAATAAGAATTGATGACAGCCTCAAATTATTTTCAAGTCGCATCCGATATTAAAGCTGGTAGCGCCGATATATGTATATGTATTGATAATATAATACATAACAAAATCATAATTTTATTTATTTTTTAGTTACCACGCCTACATATATATTTCAATGATCAATAAGTTTTAAACAAAAGTAAACTATAGACATAAAATTTATGAAAATTTTAGCCAATGTTATTAATAAAGAAATAAATGACATGACAAATATTTTTTTTATTTATTTAGTCATGAAGCTAATTAATAGTCAATTAGCTGCAGCTTCAATGTGATGCGACTAACTTTGATCCAACTGCGTTTGGACTCTATAAATCTTGTATTGTTATACTTTATTAAACAATTTCATAAGTTTTAGTTCTTTAGATTACAATCTCTCATTTCTCAAATCCGTTATAAGTTTCTTTCAAACAGATATTTGGTTTCTTGTCGCTCATTTTAACGTTACCTTTTATGTTTCTGCGTATAATTTGTTTGCAATCTTTGTTATCTGACAAAAGACAGATGTATGTATCTGATTGTGTCTTGATTTACATTTGTATGGTTCTGAAAATTGTCTTTCAATTCACTATTTTATTATATTCTATCTAACAATTTGCTTATTATAACATTTAAGAGGATTGTGATCTTTTTGTGGTGGTGAAAACCTGAATGACTTACGCTTCGCCGACGATATAATTCTACTTTCAGAATGTCCAAAAAAAAACTAGAGCAAATACTATAATAACTATCAGACCAAAGCATAAAATCAGGACTTACAATGAACATAACAAAAACTTAAATTATGACTCGGACACATATAACATTACTTTGTAAGGATATGAAAAACAAAAACATGATAATTAAAGATAAACGGAAATATTATAACAGAATGCATTTTGTTAAGTTTAACATATGGCTGTGAAACATGGTCATTAATAGAGAAACTGACTAACGAAATAATCATATGTCAGAGGGGGATATGTCCTGTGCATTCCAGCATATGTGCTGAAAGAGAAAAATGATAAATGCTCAAAAATAATTACAGAGTGGTACTCCAAGGACGGCAAAATAAGATAAGGTAGATAAAGTATAATTATATCTTATTAATATTTGATGCATATACATGAGATAACTGAATAAACTCTGATAGAAAATATGTCAGAATAAGATAAAATTACCAATCAACATTTCCCTACAATACAAATCTTTTATAAGTTAAGAAACGGGTCAAATAACTCACCAAAACGTTTTCATTGTGGCTTTTGCCTTTTGTTTATAAAGACAACATCTTATCGTAGCCGAAAACTTAAACAAAAATTTCTATGAAATCTCATCAACATAAATTAAAACATGAATTAATTTTCAAAACATACTTTGTTCTCAAGATTTGCTCTCTAGCTTTTCTTGATTTAATAACCTATGATTATACTTATATCTAACAAAACTTTTATTAAACTGAAAACAAAATGATAAAATAATTTATATAAATATACTATTTATTATAATTTATATATATTATAATTTATATATAAAATGTACTAGAAGTACTAGAAAAGCATAAACAAAGGTAAAATATATTGAAGTTATAATCCAAGATAAAGTGACATATAAAGTGACGTGACTTACTTCAAATACAGACATTGTTCGTGTTAACTTGTTACCAATATGTATTTAAAGCAAAGTTTCTACCAAAAATAAAAATGCTAAGTAAGTGTCAACCTTCTTATAGTTAAAAACTAGACGCTTTATGAGCGATCTCAATAATATTTTTTCTTTTTATTTCATAAATCTCTCAAAGAAGAGCTTTCCAATCTATTTAAGAGTTTGGCAATAACCTCTCAACAATTTTATTAAGATTAAAAGAGACACTAATTAAAAGAGTATCAAATATTAAAAAGAAAAATATTATAAATTTATACACTAAAAGCAAATATAAAGGATATTTAGCAACTTGTAATTTGATAGAAGAATTCATTAGTGAGTAATGAATGTGATAGTATTTTAATGTAATAAACCTGAATGATTGTGAGAGCTTGTGAGTCTGATGTACGAACGAGTCAGTGAAATATGTGGAGACTATAAAGATGTATGTTCATATTTAAACATATTCAGTTGTACTTAATTTGGAAGTCGATACATAAAGAACAAATTTCTCAGGTTTATAAAATTACATCCAATGTACTGTTGTTTTGTATTTTTTAAGTTTCCTTTTTAAATATGTATATGTATTTCTCAAATTTCATACACGATTCAGTTTACGCGAACCGTATCTGAAACTATTTAACAACATCTGAATAAAGTTTAATTTGTCTAGGAGATTTTAATATCCAATATCTGCATTGTAAGTCAAATGTAACAATTATGTAGCATATTTTTGGTTTACTAATCTTATATAACGTTTAAATGAAACTAATATTTTCGGATTAACTACGCGTTTTTTTTTTTGACTATTAACTACAAACTCCCGATGTTTCGGCTACTTTACAGCAACCTTGATAACGGGCAGACGAGATGTGTGTATGTGTTATTAGTTTAATTTAAATGAGTACTCGCGAAAATCTTAGATCTCATTAAATAACGTTTACAATAAGCCAAACATTGGTAATAAAAAATTTAATAAATTACTCTTCTTCTTTTCACTTTAATTTTTAATGTGAAACAAAAACGACAAAGGGTCACGTTCTTTATTTCTAGCAAGACTTGTGAAAGATAAAAATATTAGTGTTTAATATTTTATCAAAAATATTTAAAATAAATTATATTACATATAGAAAGAAGTCTTTCTTTATTTCATTAAATACTGTAAATAACGTTGTACAAATTGTTAAACATTTAAATAATATACATATATCAACTGTGGCCATTCGTAGGTGAAAGTTGTGGTCAAAGTAATTCCCGGTTTTACGAGTACAGAGGGTCGTATAATGAATCAGAAACCTTTAATTAAGTCGTGTAATTTAAAAACAGTCGCATGAGCTTTCTTTGGAGATACGTTAATAAAAGAATTTCTTGGTCCGATGAAAAATTGGAATTTTGGGTCAATCTGAAATTACTTAGAATTTGCCAGTCCAGGACAAAAGTAAATTTAAAGAGTCGATAATTATTAATTTTTATATGTAGCTTAAAGTACGGACTAGAGACGTGTGTAGTAAAATAATACTATGTTCTATATAGTTTTGTTTGTATGTTCGTGATATATACAAAATCAATAATACAATATCCTATATCAACGAACGTAAATACATAAAAATAGCAACGTACCATTTGATGAAATTGTTTTGTTAAGCTGAGTAAAAAATAGGATTTATTTGAAGGTATTATGATTCTAATTAATAAAAAAAGATTAGATCTTTTTTTATTAATGCTCTACTAGAATTGATGATAATAGTAGTTGTCGTTTTAACTTAAGATTGTTCTCATTATTCTAATAAATTATACTAATATACAAGACGTCAGTAATTTAAAAAAATGATTTTTAGTGCAAGTTTTTCAGCGCTTGTAAAATGAGGTTAATACTTAATATCCTAAATTGTTCACATTGTTCACTAAAAGCAAAATATTTTGCTCCTAGTTAAAAAAAACTCCGTTCTGATTAGGTATGTGTCATTCACACTCTCCCGAATTCCGACACAGAGGTTAAAGTTCGCTTAGTATTTTATTCTTTTATTAAAATTTTAATTTCCTTAACGCTTATATACCATAACTTGTATTCCTTACAAAAAGTGGGTGTTACAATATCGGTGTCGATATTTGTATGCTCGTGGGTGTGCATGTGTGTGTGCATCATCTGTGTCTCGTCTGTGTGTATGTTTGTTTATCTGTTGGCGTCTCATGTCTTTAACAGATTTACCAATTTCGATGCGGTTCTTTTCATTTGACACGATTGGATTTTTCCCAAAATTATACTACATGGATTTGCATTAATGAGTTGAAAATATCAAATTGTTAAGAAAAACTAAAATAAACTGCTATTAAATATTTCTAAAAGCAAAAAGTGTAATAAACGGAAGCCAAGAAAGATTATTCCATTGTATCTTCACATTTTAATAATATTCCCTGGCAGCCTTCAAATCTCTTTGTACTTCAAAACTTTTTCTTTTGTATAAATTTCTCTGAAGTCATAAAAGCCATATAAAATATTTTTTTAATTTACCTTTCATAAAACATTAACATGAGAGTCTGATACAAGACAAATAGATTTGGTGTTCACTATTTTATTTTCAACAATATGTAATTTAATCTATATTGTGATCCTTCTCATTAACTTTAATGTAAGATAATGTATGTCAAATTATCTTTTACACTAAAAGAATTAAACAAAACTTTGAGAAAATAACACAGAAATCAAACTACACTGTATGAAATTGAAAAGATTTTTGTTTTTTGACTTCAAAATTTTAGATAATTAGTAAATGAAGTAGGATTAGGTATTATATGTGTAATATCGAAAAAAATACGGCTAAAATGTTCAAACAAAACACATTACTTAATATAGAATCATTAGCACGAGAGAGAAAGAGCTACGAGTGTAGTTAAAATATAAGAAGGTAAAAAAGTACATATATATGTATATATATATGTATACAGAGTGGCCACGCCAAATAATTGTATACCAATTCTGATGTTGTTATTTTGGTATTAATATGAAACTTTACTATTCATATTATTATAATTATCTCATTACAATTAACATTGCATGAAGTGTTGATTCATGAGAATATTTCTTTTAAATAGAAATGAAAACTTAAAGAAATGGAACAAAAATTTGTTTACGACTAAATAGTATCTTTATTTTTTACTTTCACAAAACGGCTATAAACTAAGTATGAGGTAAGAAAAATGTCTCTTTGTATATTAACTCTGCTTAAACATTGATGTAATAGTTATTTACAAGATTTTTGACATCAATATACAAAAATCTTATAGAATCAGTACAAGGAAGCAAAAATATCACAGCAATATATTTGAAATAAGTAAGTATATAATAAAATTGTTCTCATAATATAACATTAGAGCTCCCGACTCAGTGAGTCAATCGATCCGCTAATTAAGTTGCGGAGTGTGATATTAATGTATTGTATTGATTCCTCTTTTATAACTAAACTGAATAAATAAAATTATTATATTTTTCATTGAGTTTGAAGTTGTTAAATTGATTTCATAAAGAACATTTATCTTTCATGAGAGAACATATTATAAAAATTGTTCTCCATAATAATGTGAGATGTATTTATTCCTTGATATCTGTCGTCCCATTTACGTGGTGTATGATAGAGAGCATGTTAATGGGCTTAATTACGTGGGCTTTAGACTTGTTAAATATTAATGAACATCCGCTGCTGTATACACTAGAATCTGCACGATGTTGTATAAGAGATCTTAATAATGAAAACAGACAAACACAAGTCACAAACCAAGAGATTAAAATGACGAGTGACAGAGTGATGGTTCAGAATTTGACTTCAATTATAAAATGGGAGAGTAAAAGATGAACATGAATTAAAGTGATTGTAAAGTTAACACAGAAAATATTTATATTTGTAGTCAATATTAAAACACGATATGATGAAATCATGCATAAAGATTCTAGTCATTGTATGTATATCTTATTTAGACACTTTTCATTTGAAATTGATTTTTCCGTTTAAATTAGGCCCGGGCAAATAATTCGGTAAGTTAAATTTCATTTATTGTTAGTTAATTTAACTAAGATAATAATCATGATATATTTGTATGAATGCATTGGCTTCCAGATTATATAATTTTTAATGCCAAAAGATAGCGAAGTGAAAAATTTATATATAAAATATGTTTGTGAGAGTGAAATGCTATAATTACTCCCATATTATAAAATATAACTGAAAAACGTTATTTTTCGAAATTTTGCATATAGGTCTTATAAATAAATTAAAGGTTTCTGAAAATCAAAATAATTTGTTGTCATTAAATTATTATTAATATAAAATTTTGGTCCAAGCTAAATGTCAGCTCTTTTTTTTTAAGTTTACGAAACTGACAACTAATGAATACAAAATAAAATCTAAGCTAAACACCTTTCGTGTGCTGGGTGATTGGGTTGCAGGGAGAGGAGCTTCAGTAGTGACTGGGACTTGCGACCCAGGTGTAGGTTTAAGGAGCCCCTATCTAACGCACGTTAAACGCTCACCTCCACTGTCCAAGCTCCCCTTTCTAGCTAACAAAATTTGAAACGGTCCTACTAGGTCTGCCTTCTAAGTACCTTCTAAGAATGAATTTGTGTTAGTTCTAGATAGGAAACAGTCTTTTAGTAGGTAGCAGTTCTTAGTAGTGCCAATAGCCTCCCCATATAAAGTACTAAGTGTACATTTTTGTCCTTTGTAAAAATATGACAGATAAAATGAATAATAAAGACTACTTCAAAATAGTAATTTACTTTATGTATTACTATATTTTCAAACAACATAATAAAAACGTCAACTATCCTTCATCAGGCAATTGTGTTTAAAATCTTGAGAACAAACTTTTAGTACTTTAAAATAGAGAACTTGAAGATTTATTCCTAAGCGGCAGACGTCGAGGGGAATTGAGTATTTTGTAACTGTTTATCGTTGTCCTGTTTGTTTATAACTCTTGGAGTTATGGGATTTCTTTTAAATTTTTATCTCAAGGCGGAGGAAAAAAATTTATATAATTGTTATTTATTTTAGTTTGATTCGTCATTGATTGTATACAGATGACATTTAATACTATAACTACACGAAGACTGTCATCATTTTCTCTGGAATTAAATATTGCCTAGAGAACTTCCAGTTTCATAAAGAATCTAGTCTGATTATATTTTTTATATAAAGTCGAATATACAAAGATATTCCTAGAATATAAAAACATAACACATTGTAACTAGTAACCGTGCAGTGGAAAAGTAGTGAAGTGGAGTCTTTCATCAACACGTCAGCAGGCACCGAGCATTCACTGAGACGACCTCGCGGAACTGTCGCATTAATTTAGCTTTATTGAAATACAATTACAATAAAACTTTAAAATCATTGTTTTTCACGATAACATTCGTTGGATATTTCAGTCCATCTAAGTGAAATATATAAAATAGAAATAGTAAGTGACTATACAAATAGTTTTGTTATATTATTTATACTTATAAAAAGAAGCATTACATTTTGTTATCAATATTTACTTAAAAGATCACTTTTTAGTTATACACAGATTGATGAAGATCCGTCTCTCTTTTAACAGTTTAGAAGACTCCAAATATCTCTGAAATTTTAAAAGGTGACACTCATAAAATGCTAATAACTATTTATAAACCGTCCCAAGATACCACACGTCCCCTATGAGTGGGTCTCTTGTCACAACCTCTGTCAGATGAAAGACTACCCTTTCAGAACCGTAGTATCGTATTTCTAAAAGGTTAAATAGGCAGTTGATCAAAATCTTGTGAAAAATAGTTAGTCAATATTAAGATTACATTTACGATAGTAAATAAAATTCAATAGTGTAGTTGTACTTTATTGTAAGCCGGTCTTTAAAATGTTTTGTAAATCTAAGGTATAATGATTATATTAAGGTCCCGATCAAGGTTTAACTGATTGAAAGTTCAGTACGTTAAGTGCTCTTTTTATACTTTTCAGCATAGTTGTCTGAAATAACGTTTTAAAACTGTATTATTTTCTCAGTGGATATTATTACAACAGTCATTTCTAAGCTGTTTTCTTATAAACATTTGTCTCACGGTACACTTGAGATCTGTGGTCTGATTGACTCTATCGTGCGTGTCACTACGCTTGGCCTGCGCGGCTTGTGGATGGATTTTATTTCTTTATTTCATACGTAATAGCTTGCGGCATGTTTTCATTCACTAAAGGAAGCAAGTTTAGAAGACTGTAGCATTTTTATCTTGTTTATAATGCAGCTGTGACTTCTAAGTAGGAACTTATAATGTTACCATGAGAATATATTTTCGTGTACTAAACAAATTAACACGATTTAATTATGAACTATACATAGTATATTTGATTAAGCTTCTAATTAAGTTTCCCCAAATGTTACGTACTATATTTAGTTAGCCAACAGCTACTAAATTTAGGAAGCGCTATGACAATAACGTTTTCTGATGTTAACCAACTCTTAATGTTTACACTAGTATATATGTATTATAGAAAAACTTACAAAAAAAACTGAGATTACATTAAATACTTATAACATATTCATTTGTTAGTTTGTTTTTAGATATTTTTTTATATATATATAAACATAATAATTTAGTAAAAAGAACTCAAAAATACTCATATAAGACCATAAAATACACTTTAAAGATGCAATATGACGTTGTTATACTCTGACAGTATGTAATGAACTTTCAAATTAAAAAGGGTCATTGAAAAACTTTAGAACAAAAAATAAATACGAATTAAATTAATGTTCTCTAATATATATTTAATGCTCGTTGTATAATATACAATACATGTACAGTGCCCGCCTCCAGCCTCCCCTCGGCCCCTTCAGTCTCTCTTACCCGAACCTCTGTCACAACTCGCCTCGGCCGAGAACTTAGTTATGTGGTTTGATTACAGTAAAATAATTGAATATGGTGCCATGTATGCATATAAATATCAATCAGCATTATTATTAGTGCGTCATGTATATTTTTTAATCTTTAAAATGATCTGGCCTCACAGTAGCAGTTATTAACTATGATCAAAAATATAAGAACTTAAAAACGTATATATTTACTTCATAAAACATATCCAGATCCACTGCTAATAAATACTTGGGGAAATTGCATGTTTTCATGGTAAAGACGTAGTTTGTTTCGTTCTAAACATCGAATTGCCGAAAATAAAAGTTTTTCTTTTGTCTGCTTCAATAAATTGCTACCACGCGCTTCTATGTAAACGAAAAAGAGATATTTTATACTGTTTGATAAATTAATTTAATAATGTATAAGTAGTTGATGTAAAATTTTAGTTTAATTGTTAATATTTAATTTACTCTACTTATACCCCTTACTTATTATTGTAGAGGAAACATAATATCTGACAATTATTTTGGGTATTGTTATATATCGTGTTTTAAAAATATGTTACCATAAATATATGTATCAGGGGCCTTTTACAATAAAACAATATTTTGGTATTTGAAGAGCGGGGAACATATCGGATAAATATTTCTTCGAGCTTGAAATTTTTTAAACATTAACTATACAGATTTTTATATGTAACTTGACCATTCCAAGGAGTTTAAATGTTATCTAATTATTATTTAATTTAGTCGTAATATTTTAATAACAATATACATGTTTATTAAATGAATACTAAATTTTTCATATGATTTCTTTTAATTTTTGATCTTCCATAGCACACAATTTATGAGAGAATTTTCTATATTAAATTTGATAAGACTACATTACACACGTTCCAGTGTTAATAAGCAATGAATAATTGAACGGATCAACTTACTTTGCTTCTAAAAGCAAATTTTATTTATAATTTTTCCTTACATGTGTAGTATCACAGGTAATGAAGCCGTAATTACCAAAATATCTCAAAGCTGAAATAAAGAGAAATATTAAAAGAAAATCTTTGAAATTTCCAGATACATTTATGAAGCAAAGGAGGCTGCGACTGAAAACAAGCAAATAGGAATATTACTAGTTTGACGTCACTAGACGCTTCGATTGATAACTAGAATATTTGAAGGATTTATCTACATTTAACATTTGAAAATTTATTATACATAGAATGACAATAATTTATTCAAAACACTGTGACTATTACATAATAAATATTCTAGAACAAATATATAAAAAATAAGATGTATATAACATTTTTATTTGTGTTGTTACAAATCCTTAAAAATTAGAGTTTTGAGAATAAAAGTTTTTTCATATTTAAAATAAAATTATTATTAAAGCTTTTTATCTTGATTCTGAAAGTTAACTAAATTTACGATTTGTTCTGACCTACATGTTTAATAGTGTCAGAAAAAGATTAAGAATATAAGACGAGCATGAAAATAAGAATTCAAAACAAATACATATGTACTTATTTTAAATATATTTCAGTAATATTTTCTAATACACTATAATAGTCCATCAATTTCACTGTTTTGGTGTTCACCTGGACTTAAATAAGTTAAGTTATGATGTTTAAACTCCCCAAATAAAGTAAAGGTGTTTAAGAATATTTTTAAATCTACCAACTCTAATACAATATTCAATACTGAAGTTCAATATTAGCATCGTCTCAGAGATCGCTCGTTAAAAATAATATTGTTGATGTTGTGGCGGTTGTACTAATACAACCACATACTCGTAATGTATTATCACTGGAGTGATGACACCACATGGACTGTATGTAGATATGTATGTATTATGTATGGACGATACATCTCCCACCATATGGTAGACTGAGGAGATTGCTGGCGGGAACAGCTACTGGCTGATCTTGGTTGAAGTTAACTACAGTTAAAAGTTTGAAACTATGTTAAGTATTATTTCATAACTCTGTAATTTATAAGTTGTTTTTAGAATTAAAAATTCTGAAAATTTTCCTGTACATTTTTTCTGTACGTTTAGTCGGTAATTATTGTGAAAAGTGTTATACATGGTATATAAAATAAAACGAAGAATCAAATAATTATTCATGAGCAATAGTTTTTTTTTCAATAAAATTTAACTTTAATTAAAAAAACTTATTTCACGAAAGTAATATAATTTGTTAGTAACTAAAATTAACTTTTTTCTAATAACCGAGACTCTTCTTTAACTTTTATACTGGACTCATTTCTAAACTAGAAAATCTTGACAATCACAAAATATATATTGCCATTGACTTTTTCATCGTCAACCATATAAACATACATATACTTCCCTACATAATAATTAGCATTTTTGCTGAATAATCTGTGTACAAACATATTTTAATTTTACCTTACACTCACTATATATTGTAATATTCAGTCTTTTATTTTATATTAAGTAAGATTTATATGATTTTTAAATATAAATCCTTCATAGTATATACAAGTTTAAATCACTCTTATTAATACATATAACCGACAAAAAGAAGGCAAATCTAGGCTTGTTTAGCATTTGCTCGATGTTGTATAGTTTGCTGATTGTCATTTAACATCTAGAATTGAACATTTCTTACGTTTTTAATTAATAAGAAATTTAAGTAGAGTTAAGCATAGACAAAATTTAAATCAATTTGACTTTGAATTCTCATTGAGACTCCACGGAAGGCAGATATGCATATTATTTGTAGGCAGATGTATCTTGAATGGAAAGGAAATATCTTAATTAATACGTGCGTCATGCATACCTACAGCACGTTGAGTTTTCAGTTGATATCGAGTAAAAACTTTTAATAACAAAGGACTATCCGAAAGATTTATGAAATTAAATAATTAATAAGAAGTAAACGTATTAAATATGTAAAATGCACGTATAAAATTTCGTATAATCAAATATATGCTTAAACTGTTATTAGAAAATGGAAAATAATTCCAAATTGTTTTCGCGGGACATAATAGATTCGCAACATTTCTCATAAAGTATTTATACCCGTATTTGTGTTACTTTATCATTAGATAACTTTGCTGTAAATTTTCATTAGAGAATTATCGCAGTTCATAATTAATATTGATGGCAGTAGTGACTGATGTAGTTAGATCGCACATCGATCAGAATTGAGTTCATCATTACAATAAAAATAAGAGCAAAAATCATCTCTAGAATACATAATTTTAACAAATTTAAAGCTCAGTATACAACAAAATAAGATGTTGTAAAATTTTCCGTTTCTATGTTATATAATCGTATGAAAACAATATTTTTATTTAAATATGTCAGTGCTGCGTCTACCTCTTCTTCTTAAGGTTGTTTTGCTCTAACTTTATTATAATAATAAATTCACAAATCAGAATCAAATAAAATTGTAGTTTCAACTATCAAAATACATATAATGAGTTGGTAAAACATTTGTGATTGTCTACGCATTAATATCTACATATGTGAGTTGTTTTAATAAATTTAAACAATGACATGTACATATCTAAATTAAAATCTTAAGGTATCATTATATCAAATAACATAGCAAGAAATCAATTTCAAATCTTCGAAATAATAAAAACAGAACATGCTATTAACTTATTCTTTGCATTAAATTTCTTATTATGTTACTGCTTCGTTTTTCTTAGGGTATTGTATTCATGTTCAAACCTGGCAGTACAAAATGTTAGTTTTCTGAAACAATATATCCTTTCAATCCGATTCGGACTGAATACTTAATTCCATTCTAATGGATGTTCTTGTCTATTGATATTAATATTTGTACCTGTAGCAATCTTCCTATACAACTATCAGTAGTCACCAGTGTGATTTTTATAGTAAATCCCAAAAACATAGTTACGAAGAACCAATATTTTTTTGTAGATTAAAATTATGTATATTATTTAGATTAAACTTAAATAAGATATTATAAAGAAATTTGTTATAAATAATATTAAGTCCGTATCTTTAAAAGTAGTTTCCACTCTACGTCTCCAATATCATTAAACACTCTCCACTCGAGTATCACAAATATTGACCGACCGAGATTAGATGCGACACAGGTCACACACACAGAACAGAGGAAATGATAGGAAATTGAAAGTTATTTAAACATCTTAAGATACTAAACTTATGTAAAATGAAAAAAAATGGTATTATGATATTGTTTTTTACAATATAAGAATAACTGACTACTGAGTGAAATATAATTGTTATATAGATATAAAATAATACTCACATTTATAGTATTATGCAATTTATACATTATTTATATTACAAGGAGTATTTACCAAATGTTAACTATGATTGATAATTAATATTCAAGGCAATCATCTTCTTTTAAAAATGGAGGAATAAGACAATGAGAGATCTTGGATGACAAGTAGCAATAGAAGGTCTACTTGAAGAACGATTAAAAATGAAATTATATAATGATACCTATATTCAGCTTCTTTTTTCTTAAAACAAAAGACGAGATAGAGGATTTTGTTTCTTGGTTTGAAATTGATTAATGTATTAAAACTGTATTTGGCTTATTCCGGGAAAGAGCTTAAGCCTTTATGAATTACAAAAGCCATTTGGGCCTCATTTTATCTCTAAGATTTATCTTCACTTGCAGATAAACTGTACCCTTTGTAAAGAGGTGTATCGCCGTATAAAAAGATCAAATATTTTTAAGTGACATTATTTAATAAAATACAATAAGAAATAATAAATTAAAAGTTAAAATATTTGATTTTGAACTTTAAAAATATGTTACAGTGGTATATTTGAATAACTGTATTTTATTGAAACGAAACGTCTCAGCTTCCCATATATTTATCGTGCGGGTGCCGGGTCCATCGCGATTCTCTGAGAGGAGCATTAACAATGCCTGGGACTTGAGACCTATGGACAGGTTTAAGAGGTTACTATCTAACTAGAAAGACTAATCTTTTCCAGTATCATTTACAGAACACTATCGTGATGACGCGAGTATTGACCGCTATCCATGAGTACCTTACATCCCACCAGCAAATGCTTAGCAGTTCCTAATGCCTTACCAAAGACATAGCAGGTTTTATCGGTATCTTTACCCCATTTTACTAAAATGGTTGAGAGATTTTCTTCGATAATTTGTTTGATTAACTTATATTATTATTAATATTGTTTCTTTTATACTGAAATACTTACTTGACTTTCACACTACAATATTAAAAATGTCTCCTAAAACTTTCACTTATTAAAGAATTCCTCTTATTAAGGCCTTTTCTCAGAAATTTGAATAGATTTAGAGTTCTAGAGGATATTTTGCCTAACAAACTATTTTATTACATCAGAAGATATGTTCATGAAAAATTTTTGAACGAATCTGAACTGCAGAATGCTTTTAAGAATTGTCTTTAAAGCTAAGCACGTATGACAAATATTTAACACTTTATTTAATATAAAAAAATCTATACATTGTAATGATGTCATGGACTTATAATTAAACGAGATACATACAAAAATTCTAATAAAGTTACTGCAATAATAATTACCAGCTTATAAACAAAACAACTCCTGTGTAGTCTACGTACATATATAATACTGCGGATGAGAAAAAGTTCAAATCACTCCGGAAAGTTCATAAAGTTTTCAGAAACTTCTCCTAATATAACTTTTATGTGCAAATTCTCCTGGCTGCTTTTTCATATTAATTGTTTTTCTAAATACAATACATATGGTTATTCCAATAAAAAAATAATTTTAACATACAAAGAAATAAGATGTTATTTTTTCTATTCTTGCATATCATAACTAAAACAGAAAAATCTAAACAAAACTTATATAATAAATATAATTGTTGCAAGACTTATAAAACTCTGAGATACAAAACGATTTAGATAATTAATCGAAGTAAAGGTGTGAGAAACAAGTTCTATGGTAACTTTTAATATGAGGGAGAGTTTATATGTTGGAGCCAACATACTGTTTATGTTTATGTGTGAGCTTCGTTTTTGCGATGTATAATATAAAAAAACTGAACATTATAAAATTACAAACGAAGCGAAATAATTTATTTAATGTAATACTTATTTGTTTATATTTGAAATATCTATTGAAAATTATGTTTAAAAATTAAATACTATTGGAAATTTTGGAGGAAAAACAAAATAACTATTGTTGATTTCATTTACTTTTGTATGAGTATAGACTAGCTGCTAACTCCTCACAGATCATAGCTCATTATATTTCTTTTAAACACAATGCTAGATTTCGAACCAACGACTAATTCAACTTTAAAGTGAATGCATATGGTTATGACATTTGAACTTTTAAGCAAGTTGCTGCAAAAACAATTACAACTGCATAAGTTGATAAAAAATGTTTTTGTAATAGTTTTACCGCACGTATTTATTTTGTTTTCTTATAATTTGCTTCAGTATGTTATATAAATAATTTTTTTTTTTTTTAGATAAAAAATTTAATCTATGGGTAATACAAATTTCAAATCTATGTATCTCTTCTTCTACCTGGCAATTTCCCGGCTATATCCAGGGTCTGCCTTACATGTTGTGAATAGTTTTGGCTAATTGTTTTTTACGACCGGCCGCCTGCCTGACATCAACCCTCTTTTGGGAATCAACATTAATCAGTGATGTCTAAATATTCTTAGAAAGTACATATGACTCGGAAAAATCACATTGGTACTTGCCCGGGCCAGTGCCCGGGCCAGGATCGAACCCGCGCCCTCGGCAACGAGAGGCGGACCCTCTTACCATTAGCCCACCACTGGCTTCAAATCTATGTATGTAAAATAAGTGAGGTGTCCTACATGGTAATATGATTTAATTAAAAAATATAAGAAATATCCATTGTTACTTTTTATTTTGTTATTTTTGTAATACAATTCTCGAAAGTTTAGTAAAAAATAATAAAAATAATATTTTTCAAAGTATATTATTAAGGAACACATTTTTAAAACACTTCATCGGCTAATACATATTTTTAAATCTAGACTCTTAAGGAATCTATTCTCAAAAAGTTATGTATAATTATATAATTTTACATTATCTCCAAACATGTTTATACTAAAAACATTAATGATGAATATTCTATTTTTTTGTTATATTTGTGAATCATTCACAATGATTGGTGTTCTCAAATGGACATGCTTTTTCACCTCTCGAGGTATTTGTCTAGGACCGAGTGATTTATTGTACCTTGAGTGAAAATATGTATATCGTTGAAACAAAGAACACGTTTATGCCTGTTGTTTAAATAGTTATAGTTAGTAAAAAATATTTTATTTTTATGCCATCATTTTATTTTTCATTTATTATTATTCAGAATTTTATGAAAAATTATTCAGAAGACGTTCGTTTGTAGATCTGAGTTACAATTATTCCCCAGGTTTGTATATAACAATATATATCTAACGACCAAATCAAAAATTGAAGGAGAAATATTTTTTTAATTTATATTTTAAATGAAATTATTTATACAACGGTGTGCCTTTAATATTAAAGATTATCATTTTGTTCTCAATCCATTGTTAAGAAATTCATATTTGTCATTTTAAGCTACTTCCTCTTGTTAATTTTTTTAACAAACCTTTTTTTGAAGGTGGTAGAGCCTAGTTGTGGTCAGTTGCTACAGCTCGAACATGTGCTGGCTCGACCGGGGAAGTACCACCCTCTCACAGAAGATCGGCGTGAAGTAGCCTTTACTGGCTGCGTTTTGTCTGATGAGTGAGAGAGCCGGTTGCCCTTTTCCTATTCCTACCCTTTCCTACCATTTCCTTATTCCCTCCCCTCCCTATCCCTAAAAACCAAGGTTGCCAACGCATCCGCAACAAAGATGTTGCGGATGTCCATGGGCGACGGTAACCACCTTCCATCTAGTGGGCCGTCTGCTCGTTTGTCACCTTTCACATAAAAAAAAAACCTGTGAACCTTAATTAAGTAAACCTATGAACCTACACTTCACATCAACATTTATTATTAATGTTGATTATTTTTGGTTTTAATTAAATGCGAAGAATTAATATTATGTATAATGTGTGTGGTGTGATAATCTAGAACTCTATAGTTCATTCCGAATAATAAGTACATACACATACCATTACGTATGTACCTATATTTTATTAAATTACAGACCAATAGTAAAATCATTGACTTTTCTAGTTTGTAGTAATTTCAATAGTTTTCATTAAACCTTCGTTAACTGCCAAAAACACGTAAAGTAGGCTTAACTGACACACTTGAATTATTAATGACACTAACAGACCATAAATTTACACTTGATCTCTATTAGTGTACAGTTTAGCTTCAAATGCTCAGTTGAATACAAACACAGTATGACTGTAATGATATAATTAAATAATTTCGTTTAATTAAAAGTATTGTAATAAATGAAGGGTTATTGTGAAATACGAAATGAAATACAGTGATGGTATTGAAATAGTTTCCTCAGTTTCGATTGAGTCCTCTTATAATACGAATTGCAAAATACTACCTTGGGTGATTATCTCTTGTGTTTTTAATGTCTTATATCTAATAAAATAAATGTTGGTAATTTAAGCAAAACGAAAGAGTTTTTAAACCGAAATTTCTCTGTTTTTTTTTTCGTTACGCTTGTAATGTAATGTAAGAACACAAAAAGCGTTCAAAAACCACATTTCGAACATTATTGTATTTAAAGTCTAATATTTGAGTTATTTGAAAATCGTTAAAAGTTCTGCGTCAAACGTTTCACGTTATTAACCTGTTATACGTGTAGAGTCTTACCTTCTCCACACATTGTATGTAGATATTGAGAGGAACCGTTATTAAGAAATCACATTTAAATATAAAACAGCATAATTTATACGAGAATAGTTACTTTGACAGTACTTTACCGAAATATTGATTATTTACAATTGATAAGAATTCCTTAATTGGGAATGGTTAGGAAAAAACAATAATAAGGGTTTTTTTGATAAACATATAACTGAATAATAATAATTCACGGACTCAAAATGGCGTTACAAAACGCAGTTTCGTATTAGCAAAGGAATTTTTCACTATAAAATGAATCAAATGAACTAGTATTCTCAACCCAACCGGCTGCTTTTCGTATTTGGTTTGTAGACCTTGCTTTGTGTCTGTGTTCTCTGGCCAGAGCAACAAAACTGTGCCTGAATCTGTGCAAATTGATGTACGAGCATCAAAACCATTATCTAGCGGTGTGTTTTTAATCCCACAGTTTAATGTTTCACTTTGACGAAAAGGAAGCTTTACAGCTGTTTGAAGTGTTTGGTAGAAATAAAATTATTTTGATTTTAAAAATTTTAAAGTAAATAGTAAATTCTTATTTCATTCCTCTTTAAACCGTTTGATTTCTAGTTCAGTGTAAGTATAAGAACGTAGTATGGTATGATATGATTCGAAAATTTTAATCTTCCATGTAGTCTAATAGGGGAGAGTTGGTTATATCGTACTAGCATTTAAATCGTACCACTTCTAAATTTCCCATTTAATGAATATTTTTTTCTACACTGACAACGCCAAATCGTGGCCCTGCACCATCCCGTGCACCATCACGTGAGTTAACAACTGTGCACGTAATAAAAGAAAAACATTTTTTGTAGGAATTAATATAAATATTGTCGTACATTCGTAAGGAGATAACTCGTAATCAAGGTAAGCTATAGTTATACAGTTTTTTTTTATTATTCCACAATCGTATACTAGATTATTGGGGGTTTTTGTTGCGTGTCTAAGTTTTGAGTTTATGCCGGATATTTGCTTTTGTTTTAGAAATGCCTTAGTTGGTTTAATCGTACCACTTGCAGTTGGTTTAATTGTACTGGTACGATTTACCCGACTACCTACCGCAAGTACCTATAGTACTACCGCAAGTAGGTATAGTAAGTACTATACAAGGCCAAAAACAAAAGTTATAAGAGGAAACGATCTCATTCCATCACCAGTAGCGATGATTCAGGAGAGACACTTCTTGTAGAACTAGATGATGATGATGACAGCGATGATGATCTTGAAAATATATGTCGAAAGTGCAATTTTTTTTTTATTTTTTTATGTGAAAGTTGGCAAACGAGCAGACGGCCCACTTGATGGAAGGTGGTTACCGTCGCCCATGGACATCCGCAACATTTTGTTGCGGATGCGTTACCAACCTTGTTTTTTGGGGATAGGAAGGGGTGGGAATAAGGAAAGGAAAGGGTAGGAATAGGAAAAGGGCAACCGGCTCTCTCACTCATCAGACGAAACACAGCCAGTAAAGGCTACTTCACGCCAATCTTCTGTGAGAGGGTGGTACTTCCCCGGTCGAGCCAGCCCATGTTCGAGCTGTAGTAACTCACCACAGCTAGGCTCTACCACCTCAAAAATTAATTGTTCTTACTATGATAAGAAGGGTCCAAAAGTTGATTGGATTCAATGCGTTCGCTGTAAACGGTGGCTACATTAGACATGCACTTCGAATCCAGACATTTGTCATGATTGTTTCCATTAAGAAATATGCACAATAATTATATTACAAATAACATTCTTGTTAACTGTTACTTTATTATTATAGTTTACTGTTTTTTTTTTGTCTCATTTTTATTAGTTATGTTGATTGATCTCATTATCATAGTATAATCATGTTATTTTACTGAGAAAGCTTACAGTTCCTTTATATAACCTAAAAGTTAAAAATTATATTTCTATTACCTAAAAGACATAAATAATGTTGTTTTATTACTTACCTAACAGTTAAATATAAATAATTTGATTGAGAATTTTAATGTCTTTCATTCAGTGGTACGACTTAAACACCCATGGTACGATTTAAAGACTTAGTGGTACGATTAAAACGACTAGTCGGCTAAATCGTACCGATGGCAAGCCTCTATAAAAAAGCATTTTTAACAATGTTAGAATAATCGCAAGGGTCTGTTCTCTTCTTCTTAGGAAGCTAAAATATGAAACTTTATTTTACATATGTATTAATAATAATTATAAGACGTGTTAAAGTCGAAATATTTGAGTTAAAGTGAAAAGTGGTACGATATATCCGACTCTCCCCTATTACGCGGCCTTCCGTGAAGTATTTATGTAACAACGAAATTTAGCCTTTGGTTTTATCGAGCAAGGCCGCAGTTTTTGCCAAGATGAGGACTGATTGCAGCGAGAATTATCTTGCGTGAACCAGTTTGCATTTTCAACTCCAAACTGATTATTTGAAACTTGTGTAGATTTGTGGACCACTGAAAGATGAAAAAGGTGGAGAGCCGTAATCAGTTTAACTTCAATACCCGCAATAAAATAAATTAATTAATTAAGTAAAACAAAATATACCCTATAATATAACTACGCTACATACATATAATGAGAGTGGAGAAATATACCTACATATTTTAATTACATTCCAGTCATCCCAAAACAACACCTAGCAATAAGTAACTATAAGTATAATATATACAATTTTGTAAACCCTCTGAAATATCCTCATCTATGTCTTAGAGGAACAATTTCTTTCAACCTTCAACGTTCGCGTTTTCGTTTCATTTTCAGAGAGATCCTTGGTTAAAAAGAAATACTTTTTGAACTAAAATAGTTAGAAGTAATAAATGTAGCTGTTGAATGTTGATATAAATTTAAAATTAATATAACATTTATATCATATAATTCTCTTCTTCTAGTATGATTTATTCCATTCATATATTTTTAACAAAAAATTATTCGAGAACTGTCTTTAGCAGTATCAAAATGCATAATAAAAACGGTAATTAAAATTAATAAATCATAAATGAAAAGATCCAGACTCCACATATCAAAGTTTTATGACTATTATGTTTATAGCACTAAGTTGTTTAACTTTGAAATAAAAGTGTATTTATCAGAAAGGACTTTCAGAATAATTTTATTTTGATAGAACTTTATTACAATAATTTTATTTCCTTAATTAGTAACGGAGACTAAAAATGTAAAAGGTATGTAAAGGTAATGTACATCTTAATTAACACTGATAAGTCGAATTAATAGAAAAAAAATATATAATTTCGATTGCTTCAATATTAAGACCGAACAAGAAATAATTATTTATATTTAGAATATTTATTATTTTAAAGCATTTTTATATTTGTCATATCTTCAAAAGTTTTAAAGAAATATCTCAGACTGAACGATCTTTTACATTATGATAAAGACGTTATTGAAAGATTATTATTATTGGTGTTAAGAATGATGGAAATTGTTACGAAGTGAGCCAGAACGATAAAAACCACAATAATTAATGTAATATTAAAAAAATGATTTAAAATATTTGATATTATTCACAAAAATATATATATTATATCTTATTTTTACTACTTTTAAATATCCGTATCTACTGACTGTAAAAAATAAAGCTGTTTATACTTCAGTTAAAACAGGCCTATATTATATTCAATACTAATCTTTATGTCTGAACTGTATCTGGCCACTTCGTAAGTAACATAGCCCTTCCTTTCCGTTGTTGTGATAGCTCCCGATAGCTTCACAAACATGAAATTAAAACCCCTTAAACCAGATTTGAAGTGGACGTTGTAGAAGGACAATTACAATATTTTAACATGTACATGACCTTTTTACCTTTCCTTATACATCATTTCACTATATTGTGACCATTATTCTTTGTCATATAAAATATTATTGCATCCGTGATATTAGAAAGAAAATTTAAATTATATACGAAACTAAAGTTTTATTTAAGAAATATTATTTATACAAAAACAGACTGTATGCTTTTGAAATATAAAATTAAAATATAATAAGGATGACAATTTTTTTTAAGAAATATATTTCTATTTAAATCAAATCACTGGATTGATAACGTTTAATATAAAAGAAGACTGCAATTGAATGAATATTAAATTTGTTAAGTATGTATATTGAACTTAAATATCGAAAGGATTTTTTAAGCAATAAGTGATTGGATTTGAACTTCACATGCTATGTAATAACATTAAACCAAGTATCTACTGACCTTTAGTTTTTTCATCGTCTTCAATGTCCTAATATTCTGAACAAAGTCTGGCCCGGTTTAAGTTTCAAAACTTATTTAAGACTATAATTGCAGCTCGTTTTAATTTATAAGTATTTGTGTATTATGTCATTTATATAAAATCCTTAATTCTTTTCACCAAGATTAAATGTTTCATATTCCTATTGGGAACACTTTCTTTGACATATTTAAGATCATTTGGTCTGTCAAATGTCAACGCCGGCGACCGTTAACAAGAGAAAGTAAAAGTTGTTCAAAGTTATTTGTAATACAAATGTCATACAATATATGAACAAGAATAATGATGAGTTGACGTTTATAAAATGTTAAAAATAATAAAGAATTAATAAATAATACAAACGTGTGAAAATTTTTCGAACGTCCTTCGAAGGCAGCCATTGTAGCTTCTTTTCAAATTTGGTTAGATGGAGAGAGGAGTTTGAACAGTGGAGGTGAGCGTTTAACGCGCATTAGCTACGAGTTTATAAGTGGCCAGTTCTAAGAACTTTCAATTTGACCCTCGTAGAGGCCCCTTAAACCTATACCTGGGTCCCAAGTCCCAGGCACTGTTGAAGCTCCTCTCCCTGAAATGCGAATGACCCGGCACCCGCACGGTGAATCCATTGAATGCTAAGTTTCGTCTTCTATTAAAATAAGGTTTTGATGCAAGCCTATATTCCATACAATTTAAAGATTTGTACATGAAAACTTTGTAACAACCAGTATAGTAAAGTTAAATATACTATTTTAGTAAAATAAACTGTATAACTTTATCATACATTAATCGCAGGTACAGAAATATTTTATATCTTTCCCGACATATTTTTATTTATTGAAGCCAAATTCAGTTATAAATAAGCCTTGGAGCTGTGTATCGATCGGTCAGCCTCCTACAGCCTGCACAAAAAATATTTTAATAAATTTGTATGATACACAAAAAGAATGGGAGAGTGTGAGTGATGTAAGGTAGAACATTGAACAAAACAGATGGTGAGTTATCTTGCACTTGGTGGCTTGATATCTTTTTAAATGTTTATTGACTTGAAAAATCCCATCTCAATATATTAAAATCTGTTATATAATTACAAAGTTTTCTTACTTTAAAGTAACGAGTCTCGCTTCCTCTCGATTAATATAACGAAAAATTTATTGAATTCATCAATACGGTTGTCTTAACTTTAATCAAAGTATTTTGTTGATTGTTCAGAGGAAAGTGTTTATAAATGTTCCCTAACGAAGTAACACAAATAATCTTTGATTTCAGAGATCAGAGATTTTATAAATTTATTTAACTAAATTTTGTCGTTTTTATTTAAAGTTATTAAGTAATATTTAAAATAACAAACAAAAATTATTATTTACCTACTTAAATAGCATATCTCTTTATCGTATTTAACTAAGAGTTATATAGAAACATTCATTTTATATTTTGCGCTTACGTGTAAACAATCAATTTCTTTTTGCTTTTACTTAAAGAAATATATGAGACAAGGCTTCCGTCACTCTCATCCCCTGTAGAAAACTTTCTGTAGCCCTGTTTCAAATGTCGATATATGTACATATTAAATAATAATTATCAATTATAATCCATAAAATATCAATACCTAGGTGTTTTATAAGTGTTCATTAAGAGACTTTTAAAATGATTAAAACGTTTCGATGTCAACTTTTGAATCTGCTTTAAGTATCAAGAGGGAAAAATTATTATAAATATTGTACTTAAATCAGTTCTTTGTGTGTTATTGTTTTCAACTATAATCTTGCACTTGTACCGAGAGGCATTTTTATTACTTACGAATATGAATTACCTACAGTGAGTACGTGCAAACATGTCGTTTGTGGGACCTGTAATAAATATCCTTTTGTTTCGATACTTAACACGTTATATTTATAAGTCATTTAAAATATTAAAAGGAATATTATTAACATAACCGGTTTATAATCACATTAAATTCAAAGGCTTGAAATGTTGTACTAACCGCAAACGTCGGCGATCATGAGTCAAAGATATTCAAAGTTGATAGGACAATCAGAGCAATTTAATATTTCATTTAAACAATCTCAAAAGAGCCAGTTGTGAAGTTCACGCCACGTAACTTTGATATAAGGTAGTTCTTGAATCAAATTTCTTAAAGTGAACGGACAGACAAAAGGACTCTTTTTAAAAGTCGAATCGCAGTTTGACCGTAAAAGAGAAATGTACTCGTATTAACGACTTGTAACGGAAAGTTTTAAAATAATATTTGAAATAGTTTATAGAGAATATAATTAAAAAAAAACTGTTTTGTGATTTTAAATCTCAATACAAATGAAACTGTTCATTATGTCACAGACGTTTAACAAAATACATATGTTTGTGAAAATTATTCGTATGCGAGAATCGAAATCCGAGTCCTCATTAGAAGTCCTGCGACTATAAATGAATATATAAAGAAAAACATTGAAAACATCATGTTTATGGCTAAATATTATTTCTTCTGTGTATTGACAAATTGTTGTTTTGTTTTGTAAATGTATCACAATCCAAACTTTTAACGAAACAGTAAACAATAAGTGTTGGTTCAACAGTTTTTATTTTATGTTTGAAAATTGTGTGCATACATTCATATGTATATTGGAATTAATAAACGAAAATTAAAAAATGATTCAACATTTTTTTATTAATTATTATTAGTAAATAACTGATATACATGTAAATAATATAAAAGGATATACATAATATGGTTGAAAATAAGCCACAATATAGTAATATTTTTTTTTTTTTTTTTTTGTTATCGCGGTGAAAGGTTTTATACCTACCCCTCCGTCTAGGGGAGACGGAGGCGGTTATGTGGGATTCACGGCCAGAAGGGCCCATGTTACCCACTAAAACACCAGCGGTCACTCTCCGTTGCCGCCAAGTGGATCGCCACGGGAAACGCCGAAGCATGCATCCGCGACGATCCGGCGGCAGGCCGCGAACGGCCACCTCCCCCCCCGAGGGCTCACTCCAAGTGACCAGGAGTGTCCCCCCGCCTGGCGGGCTTGCTTAATCGCGAGAGGGTTAACCCCTTACCCCTCCCACCCAAGCCCACGCGGCCAGTCTCCAACCACCCACCGACGAGCGCAAGCGCCCGACGGCAGACAGAGAGGAAACCGACCGACCACAAGCGAACTCAGGCCTCCGGAGAGACCCGAGTATCCCCTCCCCCCCAAGACAGCCACGGACGGCCTCTTGCCAGATCCGTGACCGTCTTACTCCCAGGGCTGTACCCCCAGCCCTCCCCCCCGTGACTGATTGCACCGGAATACACCAGTGGGCGATGGGGTCGTCACGTCCCGACGCCGGACTGCGCCGACAGTGGCCGAGGCCACCCGCCAACACGTAGGTCCGAACTTGGCAGCGGCGGTTTACACCGCCGAGCCTCGTCCTACCCACCTCCATGGGCTGCACCCCCAGCCCGGGCCAAGACCCCACGAGGAGGTCAAGGCCCTTCCCCCCCGTGACTAATTGCACCGGAATACACCAGTGGGCGATGGGGTCGTCACGTCCCGACGCCGGACTGCGCCGACAGTGGCCGAGGCCACCCGCCAACACGTAGGGCCGAACTTGGCAGCGGCGGTGTACACCGCCGAGCCTCGTCCTACCCACCTCCATGGGCTGCACCCCCAGCCCGGGCCAAGACCCCACGAGGAGGTCAAGGCCCTTCCCCCCCGTGACTAATTGCACCGGAATACACCGGTGGGCGATGGGGTCGTCACGTCCCGACGCCGGGACAATATAGTAATATGTTATATATCAAGGTAGCCTAGACTTTATTTCTTGGGCCGTTTAAATTAAATTCTGATATCGCGAGAGAAATTTAGATTCTCTGCATTCTTAGGTTTGGCGTTTTCGTAGAAATTGTAAATGTTGTATCAGTTATTTTTATGTCTTCCAAGCTTTGAAAGTAAATTTTTAATAGACATGTTGCAATAAAATATGTTCACTTTTACCGATTATACAACCTTCAGTTTCATCTTTATACAGAAAACATTGAAAAATATTGTTTTTTTGATACAATTGATATTATAACATATTTGATATATTTTTCTTTGTTCGCTTTATATTATAAATTGATGGAAACAAAATAAGAAAAATCTTATAACAACAATCATTTCCATACGGATATTTGAAAATCGCAACTATTTTATTTCATTTATCAACTCAGAACCATATTGGTTTTGAAAGTTACTGTCATCATTCATATTATTTCTAATGGAGAAATTGTTGAGAGTGAAGTTGGAATTCATACAAAATTACGGACTAAATACATTTTTTTTCTATTTAGTCTTTTGCTACTATTCAATGCGTAGATAAAATGCATGATAAAAATTTTACAAAAAAATAAGAAATATACATTTTAAAAAAAAGTCAAATAAACTTCGGAATTTATGAGAAATGGTAAAGCTTTTGCAAGACGTTGAACAAAGCGCATTTAATATTTAGTGTCTTCTTCACCGAGGTCCTACAGTAATTAGTGTCGCTACAATATCATATAAAATACTAGCTTTTGCCGCGACTTTGTCCGCGTGGAATAGTGACTCCCGGCAGATTTTTAGTTCTTCCCACATAGTTCCCGTTCTTGCGGGGTTTTCGGAATGTTATATAGCCCTCAGCCTTCCTCGATAACTGGACTATTCAACACAAAAAGAATTATTCAATTCGAACCAGTAGTTTCGGAGATTAGCGCTTTAAAACAAACAAACAAACAAACAAACTCTACAGCTTTATAATATTAGTATAGATTCAGATGAGTCCTCAGTTAATATTGACTTGAGTATTAACTATAATATAAAATAAACATTTTCGTTTCAACCATTACAATAGTAAACAGTTAATAAGTTATGAGCCGGGGTTTCACCCTCGTGGACTACATTATATTGAAAATTTACATTTTCATTAATATTATTAACGACTTAAAGTAACGTGTAGTAGTAACATTGTGCAGTCATTACTCACACGGTTCTGTTTCAGTGTAGGCTGGCTTTACTTGATCAGAAAAGAACCTTCTCTAGGATTTTAATTTTATCAGAAATTATTTTCTTTTGTACATTCTTCTCATAATATTTCGTTGATGCATGCGATGAATAAATTTGAATGTCATATTTTTATTAAACTTTAATGACTCCAGATACTCAGTGTCATTCAAACGATTAATAGCTTCTTTTGTTAGAAAATGTCTTATCTATGTAAATTATCCGACCCTCTCAGACCGTATAGTTAGCGTTTTTTACAGTAAATCTGTAATACTAAAATACTATTCTTTTTTCGTTACATGAAAAAATCCTGACGTAAGATTTTTGTGAATAATTGATTGTTTTTAATTTTTCCTTTTCTTTAATTCAATGAGTATTTGGAATAGTCTACAATCTCGTATGGCTTTCTCAACGATTCATCTTTTTTGTTACATTTGAACTACTTCATTTACAATATTTATCAAAAGAAGTTTTAATAGAGTAAAGATTGAAAAGAGAGAGAAAATATTCTTTGAAAAACGAGAAGTATTATTATGTAGCAGTTATAGTCGGTATGCTTTTTCAAATAGTTAATAATAATCTTTCATATGTGCCCCAAGTACATATTAAATCCCTTACTATATAAAAGATACCATCCCTATAAATTGATTTTAATTTAATTGAAAGATATCAATAATAATGCCTTCGTACACATTTGGATCCTAAGTACCTATTGTAATGACTTCTGTCACTGTTACGTTACTTCATACTTTATTATTATTTGTTAAACCGTAGCTAATGAAAAAACAAAAACTTCCTTCTCGTTGCGATATCAAACATTTTTCAAAGGGAAAATCAATAAATACAATTCTTTATTCTAAACTTTATGTTACACTGATAGGTTATAGATAAGTTATTGAAATTAAAGGGATTTTATCATTTCGTATGACTACCACATATGTACTTACGACTCATATTTTTTAAAAAGAATTTTAAAATCTCGAAGAACAGATAAATCTATAATATTATGCAAAAATAACGGTGATATCTCAGAATCGCTCGTGTATTAATTGAAATGTAACTATAGATTTCGGAAATTACTACGCTTTTTAAATATTTTACAGCTACTATTAAAGGTTCATATCGTACGTATCCTCAACCTAGTTTTGCGGTTGCGTTGTCACCCTTGAGTGGGGAAGAGGGAGAGAAAATGAGAATAATTATAATATTTATAAAATAATTGTAAAAATCTTTAAAAAAAAATAAATTTAAAATAAAGGAAACTAATATTTTTCGGATTATACTAAGCATATTTTATTATTCTCGTCTGGCCGTGATCACGATCGTTGCAAGGTAGCTGAAACTTCGGTAGTACCTATGTATGTTTTAATGTAATGAAATACGCGTAGTAGAAACGCGTAGTATCTGCAAAATATTAGTTTCATTTAAATGAATATTCGCGAAAGACGTAGACTTTCTTGAAAGTAAATTAGTTTTCACATTTTTATTTCTTCCCAACTGTCTGATATTCTGCATAAAAACATAAACAGCTTAAAAATAGGGAAAAAGAGACACGATAAGTTACGTAAGACCCTACATCGCTAATTAATTAAACCGGACCATTTATTTGACGAGGGGAAAGAAAAAGGGGAAAGGGGAAAGGGGAAAGGGGAAAGGGGAAAGGGGAAAGGGGAAAGGGGAAAGGGGAAAGGGGAAAGGGGAAAGGGGAAAGGGGAAAGGGGAAAGGGGAAAGGGCAATTTATTTGATTTGTACTGAAATTGAAAGATTATTATTTTGTTTTAGTATTTTTATAATTCAATATACTTTTAATATAGAATAACATTACCGAGAAAACAAGTATAACTACAATTAAAAAAGCAGTTTTCGTATCAACTTTGTGCATAAAAATTGGTTTTCATTATTCAACTTTCAGAGAATTAAGTTACATTCAATACTGTCGTTTCTTATTATCTTATTTTTATCCGACCACAGTTGTTTGATATGATTCAATGTTAATAACATAATTTAACGACAGAAACGAGACACAAGATATAATAACAATAAATAATAATAGATTAAATGTACTAAAATATATATACATGAATCATTTATGTCAGGAACTCGGGCCTGCTTGAAACTATAAACTTAATTAAGTTTAGGTTAACTAAGCTTTACGTCATTGAGTATCATACGTCACAGGGTATAAGTAAGAGTAGTAATGTAGAAAATTAACTACTTTAGAGTATTAATGTAGAAAATTAACTTACTTCGCAGCAGTTGTTAGAATCTCTATTTTATTCCGATGATTGTTCCTAAAGACTTTTTCTTCAATTTTTTTTAACTCCAATACAGACACGGTCAACGTCTCCGTTAAATGAATGAGTTAACTAACAAAGTTGGGTTCATCCATTCTTAAGAGAACACAAACAGGACTTAGACTCGCCTTACTTGAATTAATTTAGAAAATCACTTAATTTATACATTTTAAGGTTTAAATATTTTTTATTAATATACTTACTTAAGGGGGACCGACGACCTGGTGAAGGTCGCGGGAATCCGCTGGATGTGGGTGGCACAAGACCGGTCGTCGTGGAGATCCTTGGGGGAGGCCTATGTCCTGCAGTGGACGTCTTTCGGGTGAAATGATGATGATGATACTTACTTTATTAAACAAAATAATTTGTCTTTAAATAAGTAGAATGAAATTATAAAAAATTAAGTATAACTTAAGATTTAGCTACTATAGTTGATACGTCAAACTCCTAACACCTGTGAGCCTCATAATTACTATGAGTTAAATAAATAATTAATTAGCCTACGGATATGACTATTGTTTTACATCAGATATATTTATTTTGAGTAAAATTAATAATGAATGGGTTAATATTTCCTATACATTATAAGTATCGTGTTACGTCCCGTCATATTGTTTTCATTATACAAATATATTATTAAGGACTTCATCCAATGACTTAGTCAAGCTAATTGTTTAAATTACATCAAATCTAAATCCTCGTAAGGTACAGCCACAACGTTTCTTCATACACTATGCACTTCCTTAATGTAAAATCTCTTTATACATATAAGTACAGTAGGCGTTTGTTAACGATACGTAAATATTTGTTCTAGAGATGCCAATACCTTTGCGTTACTGAATACCTAGAGGCCAAAATACAGCATGTTAACCAAGTAATTTCCACAAACCTACCAAATATTACTGTATGGTAATGTTTAGACAGTTTAAGTTTAAAATATTTCTATTGTAGTTGGGAAAATCCTAAAAAATATTTTAATTTATCTAAAACTACATATAAAAGTGATCTAAACTTTCAGAATACTTAGGAATAGTTTCCTTTTTTTAAAAACAGAGGAATATAAACATTGCTGCGGTTTCGCCAAACATCACAATAAACAAATCAAACCACTACATCTGATTTAACAAGCCACTCACTCTCTATCAAAAAGTCACACATTATTATATTCCTATTATGTACATATCTTTTTTTTTTTTTTTTTCTACGAGGGGAATCTTTTAAAGACTTCCTGCCGCGGGGGAAACGCGACAGGGGCATGTGGGATTTCCACCCACTAAACCACCTCGACGTTCTCTGCGCTGTGCGTAGACTAGTGAGCGGGAACGGCAAGCCATACTTCCGCTCACTACGCACGAGTCCCGAAAGGGACTCCGCCATCGGCAGGGGTATCAGTGGCTGACCACACCACCCCTCCGACTCAAGAGCAGCGTGCCGGGAACGCCAAACACGCCGCTCTTCCTCTAGCCTATGTTACCCGGACGCCGGTTCCCCACCGACGCCCGGAGGCTTCCTCACTGGGGAGGCAGGTCGCGAGCATAAGCCCGCTGCCTTCGACCCAGCCTTCGTCGGCGCAGCGGCGCCGAGGAGGGGTCGTCTTCCCTCACTCGTTCAGCAGCCTCCTTCTGCAAGATGACTCTCTCGCTGAAGTCGGCCACCGCCTGCCATGCCCTCTCGCTGCCGACCATGGCCTGGACCACTGCCGGCAACGAAAGGTCTGATTATGTACATATCTATGTCAATTAACTTTAACTTACATAATATTCATATCGTAAATACAGTAGAGAAGATTGAGTTCCTTTACATATGATCATGTGAAATACACTTTTTATTTTATTTATATAATAATAATAGTATCATAATGTTAACCTAGTCATGACTGAATATCGTGTTGAATAAAATTCAGTATAGAAATGATAAAAAATTCACAACAATTTTTATTAAAGTCAGTCATTAAAACTCACAAATACCAAGGAGTCAAGACAAAAATGAGTATAAAAATACAACGGTACCTATATATTATAGTCAAATAATACATGTCATAAAATGTGAAATATGAAACGAATAATTTTAGGAATGGTACAGACGTTTCGTTTAAATAGAGACACTTATTGAATGCTACGACAATATAATATTCCGTATTCGACTTTCTTTCATTCAATTTATTTTCTAATAATTCGAACAAATAAATTAAAAACCTTATTCAAAACATTCATTTTACGACGAACCATAATAAGATTATGAATGTATTCCATTTTGTGTATATAAGAATAATATTTTTTTCCAATATGTTGGGCAAATTTTGCCTATTTTTATATATTTTGTAGGTCAACCTACATTATATTTATAGTTCATGGTATCATCGTTTTATTCAATGACTGATTTATTGATATCGGTTCTTTTATTTTAAAGATAAATTACTCACAAATGTAAATATTAAATTTACATATTTGATATAAGAATCAATAGTGAGAATGTCATCTATCTCTGCTTATTTATTGGATTGAAAACTGACTATAATTTACAAAACTTCTATCTTATATTACTTTTGGATACCTCATTTCGTGAAAATTTTGATTTAATACTTTAAAAACATATATAATTTTGGGATTTTTAATGTTTTCTAAATTTTTTTTAATGATTCTTTGACGTTTCTTTACACAACTTTTCAAGCTCTGGTATAATATATAAAGTAATGTGTATCAAATTTGTAATGCAGATTAGTTTGTTCTGTGACTTGAAACTCCAAATAAATTATATATTTCAGAACTTTACTATAAAAAATATATTGAAATGATGATTTTGTATATAGATGTAGATACAGACATCCAGTTTCTATTAATATGCATCTTTGACATTTTAAAAACATTAAAGTTTTGTACCTTATAAATCAGCTTTTTTCTAAATTGAGATTTTGTTTTTGCTTCTTAAACAAGTATTAAATCTTTTACTAGTCTGCAAAAGATTTGTTGTTAAAACTATTTTGTTTATAATTTATATACCACTAAAACATTTTTTTCCAATCAAATATATTCACTAAGTTCAAATATTATTTTTATAACCCATATTTATCTATAATATCATATCCTTGTAATATATAAAAGGACCAATTGAACTGTCATAAAGAGATCGGATTGATGAAGCTGAAGATATAATAAAAAGGAAAAGAGATGAAGAACACTTGAATTGATGAACTGAGGATTATGGATTGTTAATAAAGGACGGTAAATTAACAGATAATATTGAAAATTATATACTTTAAGTCCACGTTTGTAAAATAAATATTAGACAAACAAATAAAGCAGCTACACCACATAAATAAAAGGCTGTATGGAGTTTATTCCAAAACATCCAAAACTATGTTAAGCTACGATTATAAACTTCTCTTTATTTTTTAGGTTTTCTCTTACTTCTTTTGCATCTTACGACTATTGTATAATGAAACATTGGTTTTTTTTAAATTAAAAACATTATTGTATTATTTATATATTATTATAAAAATTATACTTCCTATATTATTATAATTATACTTCCGATAAGATTATGACTTATTTATTTATTTATACTTTATTGTACAACATACTAAAACTAAAAAAATACATTATCGTTATACATATATTACTAATGCATGTTGTGCAACAGGCGGCCTTATCGCTAAACAGCGATTTCTTCCAGGCAACCTTTGGATAGAGGATCATAGTGTGGAAGGGTAAATACAAATTAAATACAAATAACAATAAATATATATAACACAAATATACATATATACTATATTAAATACATACATACATAAATATATACATATATTATATATAGTAAAATAGGAGACATTAACTAAACAAGAAATTAACAATAACAACGACTGCTTAGAACTAATGAGATGTGTAAAAGTCCTTAACCATATTTTTAAAAACGGCTAAAGATTGTGCGCACCTTACAGCTAAGGGTAATGCATTCCAAAGTCGAGAAGCTTCTACAGTGAAGGACTTAGAATAGTAAGAAGAAGAATGGGAAGGAATGGAGAGAATTAAATTTTCACTGGAGCGAAGAGCACGCTCATGAGTCTCCCTAAGGAGAGTGAAACGCTCTTTAAGATAGAAGGGTGTCGCTGGATTAAAAAGAATAGAATAAAGAAGAGATAAAATGTGAGTATTCCTGCGAAGGCGAATAGGGAGCCACTTGAGTTTTTGGCGAAATTCAGAAACATGATCATATTTGCGTAAACCAAATATGAACCGAATACATAGGTTTTGTAATCGCTCAAGCTTATTTAATTGCTCCTCACTTAAGTTTGTATAACAGGTGTCGGCATAGTCAAGAATCGGTAGAAGGAGAGATTGTGCAAGCGTAACTTTAGTTGGTATAGGTAAAAAGTTTTTCAATCTTCTCAGTGAGCCAATGGATGAAAACAATTTTTTACTAACCTCATTTATTTGAGGTGCCCAAGAAAGTTGCCTATCAAAGATAACGCCGAGATTTTTTGCTGTTTCACAGATTGGTATGCAGACGCCATCAAAAAGGACAGGTGGTAATTGTTTCCAGTCAATCCGTGAAATAGGTCTCGGGCTACCAATGATAATCACCTTTGTTTTTGTGGGATTAACTCTCAGACCATAAGATTTACTCCATTGGCTTATGTGCAACAAATCTTTGTTTATTAAATCAATGGTGTCCGAGAGCCCGCTTAATTGAGTCTGTGAATATATTTGGAGATCATCTGCGTATTTATTATAATACTTATCTTATTTCAAATATTTATTTCAGAATTTTACTCTATTTATTACTCTAAGTCAATGTTATTATTTGATTTAAAACACTTGTCATATAATCATGTCCATTAAAACTGAAATATTTAAGCCACAATCCTCACCTCGTGCAAGTAGTGGTAATTTGGCAAATGTTCTGACTGGGATAAACCGCGTCTTTTGAGCCAAGTCTTGAAAATTACTCCAAATTTGTTCTGAATGCGAGTGAAGGTAAAATATACAACCGAGAATTATGTGACTGGTTCATAACATTAACAAAGGGAACTATTCACAAAAGAAGTTTAAATATCCGAATATAAAAACACTATATAATATTTATATATTTTATTTATATAGATATTTAGAAATATTGAAACCAATCTCCCATTGAAATACATTAAATTAATTATATTTAACTCTGTCAGCCAGAATGTTGTTTGTTTGTATTCGGACTACACAGTATTTAACCAAAGTTTCTCTAAATTTTTTTGTACTATTTTTTTTTCAATCTATTCAAGACTGTCCAGTGGTGTCTAATGTCTGTCCGTTTAAAATAACTAAAATGCTTTAAACTCATACAATGTTGCATTTTATCATTTCTTTTAAGTGCTTTGACTATTAAAGGCTTGAAACAAACTGACATCATTTTGGATTACAATTTATAATTCGATAAAACAGCATTGAAGTTTTAACTAAAAATTCTTTTTATTCATATTACCTACTATCCTTTTAGTTGAGTTACCTTGCCCTAAAAAAAACAACATAATTTTGTATACTGTACGTATGTTTACTTATAAAAATATCAGGGTTCAAAACCTTTTATTGAAATCTTATTTTAACACAAACTCCTCGTTAATAAAAGTTAAGATCGTTTCAATAAAAGGAGCACTACGTATATGGTTTTATATTCACGGAAGTATTCCAAACATCCTGAACTAAAACTATTAAATGGAATGAACGACCTTTGTTTTCACAATTCTATTGCCTCAAAACTCCTGGTGAGGTTTTGTAGTTATGAATGCGTTATAGCAATGTTTAAATTCTACAAAAATCTTGTGTCGAAAATAAAAATTGGTTGTTGGAAAAAAGAACACACTTTACCTAATCAGTGTCATTTATTATACGAATGAATGTTTATATTTATCGTAGGTATAGTGAGAATACCAATAACACTTTACAGCTATTGATAAATGCAAGTTCATTATAAGACAAAGCGTGATATATCAAGCATCTACACTGTGAAGATACGATTCGATCATGAGATGAAATAATGTTAATTGTTCATGTAGATAATTTAGTAAAGCTTTCAATACTTTTAACACTAAGCATTATAAGAAACATCTACTAAGTTGCATCATCATTGACCGTACAGTATGGGGCTTGTTTCATTCGTTTCAGTTCCCAAGTAGCTAGCTCTCTGCGATCGTGGTGACTAGTGGTTATTGAATGGGAATTAACTTATTAGCATCACTTTGTGAAACTAAAATATGTATAAATACTTGATTACATTCTCTAATAAACGATAATAATCAAATGTATTTGAAATATATACAGACTTAAAACAATTATACCATTTTATTGATGATAACAGCTTTGGATTGGAATTGCTGCTTTATTTACGTTTAATATCTATTAATTATTTAACGAACAATTACATTAATTATTCAGGAAACTTCCCGATTACTCCTAATTATAATTTGTGAGTTTCAACCGCTTGTTTATTCATCTATATTTGATGCTCATATTTGATGCTCATAGAAATATTTGATGCTCATATTACAAATTACATGATATTTATAAATAAGCCTTAGCTTTATGCCGTACAAACAAATAAGTAGCTTGAGAGGGATTATTAATTAATAATTTGTCTAGAGTAGTAAGCATTTAAGATATTTATTTGTAATAAAAGAAATTTTTGTCGAATTTGTGAAATAATTCAGAAAGAGGGTAAAATATTTGAACTATATTATCATCAACAATTCCAGAAATGTAATATTTAAACAATTTTCTCAGAAATAAAAAATGTGTTCAGATGTTACACGTCTTACAGTAGTTTCTAATAATAAATATCATCTGAAATAAAGGGATTTCAAAATAATATTTTATATAATCAAATAATCTCTAACGATCTGTTTATATATTGTAATGGTATTAATTATTAGACGTACTTACAACTACATTAGACGGGTATAAAAGTACATCGTTAATAGAACGTCTCAGATATGTGTCACGGCTTGAACACAAAAAACAGATGATTTATTTAAACGTCACGTGACTGATAGCGACACAACCAAAGAATACGGATTAAAGTGGAACGAGACATTTAACATATTGTAAGATACCATACAAGAATATTACATTAGGAAAATAAGTAAGGATTCGAAGATTATACCAAATAAAAATAATGATTTATTTTTTATCGATACGTTAACTGAAAGAACGTAGAACTGAAAGAATTGATCTGTGATTAAATGGTTTTTCATCCATTATAGGCAATAATTATATGAAATGTAATAAAAAAGGATAAAGTTGATTAATCTGTTGAACTAAGGATTATTCTTTGGTAGACACGATCCTTCATGGACATGATTTGACATTACTCATTATAATACTCTAAAAGACTGAGTATTGTTGTCACGCTAAAATCAAATGCTTAGTTATTTATATAAAAGTAATCAAATTTGAACCATACTGTTTACTACACAATCGAAGCTATAACACAGATCGCAGAACAGAAAACGAAAAATAAACATACCTAAATACTTTTGAAAGAAAATATTTTGTATTCTGGTATAATATGAACTAGTAGAAGTAAAAAATAATTAATGTAACAGCCACTTCTCACAAGAGCAGTCATCATACATCACAAGCATAATTCATTTAAAAGAGAACGTTTTAATGACTACTACCTTATCCTCAGTGACTCGACCTCTTGTTATAAATTTATGGAGCAAAAAACCTTTCCCCAAGATATGATATAAAATCTTAATTACATTTTTTTGTACTGAAATAGTTTTAAGGGGTTCTATGGTTTGTGAAACATAACTAGAATTAACGATTTTCACTTTTGAGGACTGTTTGCACGAGAAATAAAACACAAACAAACTCAATGAATAGTTTCTAATTGCATTTAGTCATATAAAAGGTTTTATAATAATTACACATTTAATTACAATAGATGGATTTATAATAATATACATGTAAGTCTCACGGTATATACAAACTACACCAAATACAAGCACTTGTGTTTTTAATTCTTTTATTTATTTTTTCACTTTCAATATAAGCCTATATTTGAACTTGTGTAGAAAACGTTAAAAAAATTAGTCTGCATTGAAAAGAAATTCAAAAACTGCCCCTGAAAGAACATATAAAATTTAAAGAACATATAAAATTTCAAAGCATATCCATATGCATTTCGGGCCATTTATTTAAAGTAATTATGGGTATGGCTTCTCTATCTTTTTGTAAATGAATTTTGTAAATGATATAACGCTTAAAAATAGTAAAGAACTTAAATAAAGAACAACTTTGATATATTAAATAACAGCTAAACAAAGGTATAGTAGATACAATACCTTTGTTTATCAGTTAGCATAGATATGTTGATATGAAAAATATATCGGAATTGGTGAGTGTGTGATTGATATTTTGTATTTTAGACTTGTGTTGTTTGGCTTCAGTTAAATTTAATACATTATTCTTTTTTTATATTTATAGTTTGGTAATAAGAGTTTTATATTCTCAAGCATGTTGAACAATTAGATGTTATTCGCTGAACAACCTATTAAATGGTTATAAACCTTTTATTTGTTTCGAAGAACATTGTTTCTGATTTAACTACATCTGAAACTGTATTAAAACCAAAGGCAGTTTACAAATCACCACCACCATTATTTTATAAAGAAATAACAGATCAAAAAAAATCCCTGCATCAATAAAACTGTAGGGAAGGTAGGGGAGGGATACACTATACTTTTACACTATTTATTGCATAAAAAATCAGGTTTTATAGATAATCAATTTTTATTGCCAATACTTATTGCGCCACACATTTGACTACATATAATTAAAGAGCTTTCTTATAAAATACAATCAGTTTCTACATTACGAGATATTTTATAAACTAAGTCAAAAGTGCCCAATGCTCCCTATGGTAGAGAGACTTGGGCATACCCTGTGGGAGGCTTGGGCACAGCCTATAAATCAATTTATATCCATAATGGAATTCAAAAATTTGTTAATAAATAAACTATTATTAAACTATAAAAATAACAGAAACCAGAAATAAACTTTACAAAATATAAAACATCTTAAATAGTTTTTTTTTTTTTCTACGAGGGGAATCTTTTAAAGACTTCCTGCCGCGGGGGAAACGCGACAGGGGCATGTGGGATTTCCACCCACTAAACCACCTCGACGTTCTCTGCGCTGTGCGTAGATTAGTGAGCGGGAACGGTAAGCCATACTTCCGCTCACTACGCACGAGTCCCGAAAGGGACTCCGCCATCGGCAGGGGTATCAGTGGCTGACCACACCACCCCTCCGACTCAAGAGCAGCGTGCCGGGAACGCCAAACACGCCGCTCTTCCTCTAGCCTATGTTACCCGGACGCCGGTTCCCCACCGACGCCCGGAGGCTTCCTCACTGGGGAGGCAGGTCGCGAGCATAAGCCCGCTGCCTTCGACCCAGCCTTCGTCGGCGCAGCGGCGCCGAGGAGGGGCCGTCTTCCCTCACTCGTTCAGCAGCCTCCTTCTGCAAGATGACTCTCTCGCTGAAGTCGGCCACCGCCTGCCATGCCCTCTCGCTGCCGACCATGGCCTGGACCACTGCCGGCAACGAAAGGTCTGCGCCAACCACGCGGATGAGTTGGCTACGCTCGGATATCCACGCTGGACATTCCATCAAGGTGTGGTCAGCGGTGTCTTCCACGCGACTGCAGTGGTGACACGTCGCTGTCGGCTCTCTCCCGACTATGTGGCACAAATACCTCCCGAAGCAACCGTGCCCCGAGAGGATCTGCACCAGTCGGAAGGTCAAGGATCCGTGTCGGCGGTCCACTCACTCCATGAGGAGCGGGCGAATAGCCTCCACGGTTCGCAACCCGGCCACTGGCTCAGAGAGCCTTTGCCTCCACCGATGGAACAACTGGTGGTAAACCTCCGCCAGAATCTTAAATAGTATCTTAACTTATCTGAGATTGGGTATAACCCATAGAGGACTATCAAATGTGTACTTAGAGCTACCACATTTGGTTTTATTGCATGTCTTTGGTACTGGCAATTTAGTTTTGATGTCGTCTAAAGGGACACTAGCTATGTTAAAAATCCTCCTAAACTGAACATAATAGGAGGAAGCATTGAGCATGCCCAACCCTCCCGCGCGCCAAATGGCCATTGCTCCCTCTGTATACATTTTCGACTTAGGTTACCGGTATTTTTTTGAGTCTAGGTATTTAGGCTTGAATTTCTGTTTAATTTATAGATTAGTAAATATACAATAGATAAATAATAGAAAATACACATACCTTTCATTAGTTTTCTCTTTATTACGATCCGAATCCCCAACAAAATATTTACTTTTATGAGCCCATAACCTTCAAACGTATTTGTGTTTAACAACTCACAGAAATTACAGATAGTGTATGGATGAACAGTGATCTCAGTCGGTAAAGTAAACTACCAAATCAAGGAAAAAATTAAATGTGTAATCAAATCAGAATAAAAAGGGGGTGCCCATGTCTCCCACCTGCCCTTCCTTCCTCTACCTCCCCTAATGCTTCTATCTAGCCGTAAATATTCTTTATATGTTTCTTAGAAATTAATTGAAGAGACAGTAGGACATTGAATTAGAATGAAAAATAGGAAATTTAAAGTAATTTAATACAGAAAAATAAAAAAGTCAATAAAATTATAATGTAATTGAAAGTCGTGGCGTGAATTTATCATACGTCTTATAAAATTCGTGGACATTAACAGAAATAATCCATAAGGAAAAAAATGTAACAGGCGCATGGCAGAAAACTACTTAAAGCGAAAAAAACTTAAAGAAACGTAGCTTTAAAGGACTTGATGGTACCATTCTTGTTTATTCTTCATTTATCAGATGTACAACATCAACACTCAATAATTCCACAACACTTAATAATAACGGCATAAATATCACAAAATAAAAGTCAGAACAAAACGTTTGATGTGACTTAAAGAATAAAAATGTATATTTTATGTCTCGACTCATCCTCTAACATAGTAAAAAACTCTTCTTTTATACTTCAGATTACATGCTTGCTAAAAATTTTAAATTTTATTGCATTCTAACATAAGTAATAATACTCATTAACTTTGATTTGTTAACTCATATTTTTTAAGTAATACTATATAAGTGTTTATTAAACTTCAAGATACACTAACAACTTATTTAAGATTAAACGCAGTATATACAGTACAGACGAAGGAACATCAATTCAATTAATGTTTTCAAGTAGTTTTGAATGTACGTTTGTTAGAAACCCTCCTGCGGTTATCAAACTTAAATGTTCGGATGAGATCAATAACTAAATACTTATGTTATTTCTGTAGTTTATGTACCAGAGTGATCAAGCCTTTCATTATGGAATTGTTATACGGTATATCATTTTAAGAACCTATAATTTAGGATTTAGACCAGAAGTAATGTTTGTGACTTATTAAAAATCGTTTTCCAGTGACAAATAATTATTTCTATACATGTATATGTGTATATTTTATTTACTTAGACGTATTTCTATAATGAAAAAGGAAAAAACTGCACCTTAGAAGATTATACAATGTAGGAATAAACTTGGTCAGATTATAATTTCAATATAATTTCTTTTGAGCTTCGAGACCCATTTAATAATCTCATTCATATTGCTTCGCCCAGATAATGGAAAACCTCAGACCAAATAATGCCAATACAATAACTACTTAATATTAAGTAATAACTTATTATCAATGATCATTTACACCCTCAGCTATTCTACTACATCAAACAATATTTTGTAAAAAAAAAACAAGTAACATTTTTAAACGATCCCGTTCTATTCCATTTTTTAAAATTTATATGGCAGAACCCCATTACTTGTGTGACAATGTTTTTTTATGAAGTAGATTACACATACACGTAAAATAAAAATTATACAACATACTTGATATCAAATCTAATATATTGTTAATTTGTACTAGCAGATTGTTTCAAACAGAGACGAAACTTCTCAGCATTCCGTGGATTCACCGTGCGGGTGCCGGGTCCATCGCGTTGCAGGGAGAGGCGCTTCAACAATGCCAGGGACTTGCGACCCAAGTGTAGGTTTAAGGGGCCCCTTAACTAACGCGCGTTATACGCTCACCTCCACTGTCCAAGCTCCTCTCCCTACCTAACCAAATTTGAAAAGAACCTACTAGGGCTGCCTTCGATGTACGTTCCAAGAATGCATTAATGTTAGTTCTGGACAAGCCCAAGTCCTTTAGTAGGTTGTAGATGATGTGATGTTGAGATTTCGCTCCCACCTCTACCGCGTACAAATCTACTACGAACCTATTTCGAGTGAGTTCGTTTGTGAGTTCGTTATATTTGTTGACCTTGATGGTATGGTCTTTGGGGATGTTGGTTTCCCAAGGGACCGTAAGCTCTATCATCACTACGCGCTTTAAAATTCGCGAAAACAAAAATATATCCGGTCTGGTATTTGATTGAAAGCCATGTAACTTTATTTGTTTTCAATGGTTTATAGTTAAATAATTTTTGTGTGTATTGTAAAAGTTTCTTTTCACGGCTTTACGTACAAATCTTGTTGTATTTCTTAATCAAATGGTATTTTATTTTGTTGAGCGCTCGTTATTCATATATGTAGTTTGAAATTTATTTCAGACCAATTGTGTGGTTCAAAGTTTGCTGAAATAAATGTTAATTTTATAATATTATTTATAGAAACGAAACACTTTTCTCTTTGTCACGATAGATTCAATATATAATATACTAGTAAACCTGGCGAACTCCGTTTCGCCCCCAGAAGGCTTTTATATAACATTTCGTTTGGTGATTAAAAGATGAAGATTTTTTTGTTTTATATTTGAAAAGGAAAATTTTTATTTCATTTCACAACAGTAATGAATTCATTTCGATTACAAAAATGAAGTGTTATTTAGTTGAAAGTGAATCCAAAGTAGATACCGAATCGAAGCGTTATACGTGTCCGCAAATTATCCGTTTCATTGAAGTGCTCCTTTGTAAACCACATTTTTTGTTTTTTAGTTTAACTTTAACACAAATAAAGCGGATGGTTTCATAACTCGTGAACACGCAAAATATAACTGCCCATGTGAAAAACAATGATTTTCTAAATTTATCCCGCAAATACTAAATGGTTTTAAGAGTTTAATCTACAAACACAATACCTAAATATTTTTATTTTTATATAGTAGATTTCTTACAAATATCTAATTGTCATCCATACGTCATTACATATCTGTCATTATACGTCAATTGCATAGCTGTTAATTGTGTTATTCCACGTTTTATAGTGACTGACGTTTCATGTCAAGTCCCACGGGAATACTGTCGAACGGGATAAAAAGTATCCTATTGCAATTTCCTGGTTCTAAACTACCTCCCTGCCAATTTTCAGCTGAATCGGTTCAGCCGTTCTTGGGTTATAAGTGAAGTCACTAACACGACTTTCTTTTATATATATATAGATAAATTAATGATACAATTAATTAAGTGTTACGTCCAGCACGAAAACCTGCCAAGTTCAAATTATATATATATATATATATATATATATATATATATATATATATCACAATAATATTAATTTAAAATTTTTTTCACAATAATATTAATTTAAAAATAAATTAACAAACAATAAATGGTATTTTTGTGAAAAAAAAAAGCGTGGGGGACTTCATATATCAGTTCTTGAGAAGCGCCTTACGCTTTTTTTTTCAATAATACCATTTATTTTTTATTTTAAACAATTTAAATTAAATTGATTTCCAAGGCTGTAAAGGTTAAATTAGTTTCCACGCGGTTTCTTTCATCATTGGAGCGTGTTTTTTAGTTTTTTTTAAACTATATTTATTTTTTATTTTTTAGTTTCATTTATCACCGATTGATAGATGTACTCATATTATTAATTATTAATATTTCATTATTATGTATTTTATTGTGCTGAGCTGAGCGCCTATATAAAGGATTACCTGTCAGTGAGTCAGTGCCAAAATTAGCTATTTTCACAGGGTCATATTTCAGGATCTACTCAAGCTTTATCTATGAAATTTGGCATACTGCTTTAGTACTAGTATATAATTACGTAGGTACAATTTTATCTCTGTACTTGCAATACGCACTGAGCTGCAGGGGGGTCAAAAGTGGGTCGAAACGGTTCGTGTAAATATAGTGCACGGCATGCGCCGGCCTGTGGAACTTGGCCGGTGCACTACCGTGCGCTTAGATATATCCTATAACTTACAATGTGAGGTGTTTAAGATTAATTAAAAAATACGTTTTCTTTACTGATTTTAAAAAGTAATATGTTTGAAAGTTCTGTTCAGATATATAATTAGTTAATTCGGGTATCATCTATATTTGCATAAATATAATTTTAGATTTGAGTTTTGTTCATATATATATATATATATATGTACCTACTTCACTAAATAATTACTCTTTTAATAAACACAAGTTAATATTTCTTATGAATAGTTAATTTGCAGGAAGTGTTTATATCTATATGGTATTTACAAAAACTTTAGAAAATATATTTCTTACTTAACGTTTTCGTGTAACCATTTCGATGTTTCGATCTCAACTAGACGCTCTCTACGATTCGACAAACATTCTTATTTAGGGCAGATATTATAATAAATATAAATTACTATTGAGTAGTTTCACTTTCAACCTCTAGTGGAAAATCACCCGCTCGGCTTTATGTTCTCCTGGTAAGATGTTATGAGTTGTGTCGGTGTTCAAGCAAACATGAAGAAGATTTTTTTTAAGTAATAAAAAAATATTTGAATATACAATGTGTGTATTTATGTGTATACATATCAAATAAACATAACGTGATAAACTTTTGAATTCTACACTTTTTAAATGATAGCCTACAGGACAATTTATATTTTTCAGTATTAAAATATTTCAGTGACATTAAATAATATATTCATCTTCTATATATATATATATAAATGGATTGCTGTTCCTTAGTCTCGCTAAAACTCGAGAACAGCTGAACGGATTTATCTTACTTTAGTCTTGAAATGTTCGTGGAGGTTCAGGGAAGGTATAAAAGCTGAAAAAAATTGATTCATTACTGGGAAAACCATAAAAACAGCCCTTTTCTATTTCCCATACAAACGTTTTTTTTTTGACATTAGATTTGACAACTAACTAATATGTCAATCATTCTGTTACACTTCAAAACACGGAGATTTATGGCTTACAGATAAACTCCAAAAATATAAATAAAAAAACGTAAGAGATACTTTTTGATTATAGGGCGATACGAAGTTCGCCAGGTCTTCTAGTACAATATAAAATAAGACTTATAATATGATATATTACGTGGGTAAATATCTAACAACATGATTTTGTTAATAGTGATATGAACAATGTCTTTTATACGCAACCTTGCTATTAACTCACAAAAGATAAATATTCTTGATACACTAATAAGCCTCTGGATATAGATTCTGGCATTTATATACATCACAAACTATGTAATGAAAATGGATTAAATTCAAAGAAATATCTACCATAGAGTGAATTTATAATAAAGAAAACAATTTTCATTTTACTGATGAATAAAATATGTAGATGTGGTAAGAATTATGTATCAAATAGGCTTCTTTAAATGGTCATAAACTCATAATTGCCCAAAACCTTTCACAGTCGATTTTACTATAATAAAAAGCACCTACAAACAGATATGTATTATGCTTTACTTTCAATTTCATCCTTTAGTCTAACATCACCCGCTAGGCTTTATGTTCTCCTGGTAAGATGTTATGAGTTGTGGCGGCGTTACTTCCTGGTTTTCAATGCTACCTTAAACATTTTACTTTTCCATAACTCTCCACTCATAGATGCCAATAGAATGATTGCATTTATTACCTTTAATATGTCAAGCACCCCACGCTTCTAACTCTGAATGTAATAATTCTGTTCGTAACTTAAATTCTATTATAATTTTATTTTGAAGTACATAATTAACTATGATTGATTGTTTAACCTTCTGCTACGGTAATATAAACTCTTTGTTATTAAAAATTATTTTTAAGTTTTTCGGTCTGCTATAAAAGCGTGTTTTTTTAACTATTATTAATTATTTTTATTTACTACAGAATACATCGAACTTTCAACAGCTGCAATGGATATTGTCTCAAGAATCTGTATAATTTATGTGATCTTAGTACAATTGTTTCTGTTCGAGCTTTCAAGGCACAGAGTCGATGAGTATCGTGTACGTTTGTGTAGGTTCCGCAAAATTCAACAGTGAGGCAACTAAAGAGAGATATTGCGAGACACTTTGAATTATATCAACAAAGGATGGGTAACAGAATGAAGATATCTTGGAGGTATATATGAAAGAGTTGAAATTAAGACAGCTTAACACTTGACAAAGATAACAGCAATATGATTATGGAGTTAGCAATAAAGTGATAAACTAATATAAAAATTAGAAGAAAGCCAAGATGAATGTAACTTTTTATTTAGTATAACTTAACATGACTAAACATGTTTTACTTACTATATTAAAAATGTAAATACATTTCTATAATGGAGAGAAATATATAAAATATTAATAAATGTTGTTGACTACATTATCCTTTTCTCTATTTCCTAGCCAAAATCTAATTTAATAGTGATTGATACATACTCTTTTGAAATTCCATTATTATTCATATATTATATACTATTTGCCGCTTTTGATCTCCAGTAAGTTCCTTTATAATATTTCTTAAATAATTTAAAACTGACAATGTTCTTACAGTAAGATATGTTACATAGGTCATACACAGCTACTATTGCTTACTTTGTGAGCTGGAATCTTTCATACATTTCATTTCCATTTATTTAGAACCAATATATTTGTATCACTTGACATAAGAATATTATCTGATAAAGATCTATCTAATATAGATTACAGTTGTTCAAAGTCTGGTTGGGGAGGTGGCTCTTGAGGCAAGAGTTCAAAGTCTCCGAGTGTGTTGTGAGGTTCGTCGTGTCTCGGTGTTGCCAGAGGGTGGTCATATGCGTCTTTCAGGAGTTCTTGATCATGTTTAAACAAAATATGTAATATAAATTATTTGTTTACTTTGTTAAAACTAGGCCCTATTTAAGCCTATTGAGCTATCGTGCCTCGCGCCTGAGCGGCAAATGTCATAATATATTATAATATAATCGCAAAACAGTATGAGTAATCACTAGTGGATACTCACAGGCTCTACTTCATCAGCAGGTTTTGGTTCTTCCCTGACGGTGTTGGCTCATGCTAGTTCCTCAGTTAAGTACGCGCTTGTGTGTTGTGTCACGAGGAGATGAGATAGAATGTCCGTGCCTGGAGTAATATTATATTAGAAGAACAAAGTTTTTCATACAGAATTGCAAATAATTACGAACTGTATACAATTTTTGCGTCGTGAAAATGAAATCTGTTAATACTACATACTTGTTTAATGTAACGATGCCGCCTGGGGATTAAAATATTAATATTTTATTAGTTACTATAATCATTGGGTATTTGTATATTTTATATTGATAAATATATGCTGCTGGTCTAACAGTTACATAGTTAGTTATAAAATTTATAAAAGAAAAGGAAAATATATTATATTGATTGATATCCTATAACCAGTGTAAACTGACTTATGTCTGTAGAGTATTCGCAGACGCAGTATAGCGTGGGAGCGGGTCTAGGAGCGGCCTCCAGTGAAAGTGAGCCGGCGCAATATCCACTGTGTCTCAACATCGCTCGGTAACATGATGTAGCATATGGACACTTGCTGCGCGACGTGCGACCGCTGTATATTGAGCATATTAAAATTATACTTTAGTATGTATTAAACATTTGGTATATTATTTATCTAATCTTTCTTCATTACAAAATATAGAAATATTAAAAAGATGATATCACAATATAATAAGGGCTACTAAAATAACATTCTTTTTGTAAAAATTAATGAGTGTTCTCAACACGATACAGGAAAAACTACGTCTCTTTACTGACATTCAATAAATCTGATTGTATTCAATGTTTGCAGCGTCGTTTTATCAAGTGGTTATACCAACAGAAAGTGTTTGTCACTGTCAAGCGGCGTGTCACACTCGCGACACAGAAGACCCTCTTGTATGACCAACGTGACACCTTCATACGTGTGGCTGATGGCGTGACACGCGACGTCCTTGATGGGCGGGCGGACTTTGTTCTGAAAATAATATATTATTTTGTAATTGCAGTTTGTTAATTGTAGATAAATAAGTAGCAGTATATACAAGTAGCAGTAGAGTTATATGACGTACATACCTTGGGCAGGTTAATCAAGTGCTCAGTAGAACACAAAGGTAGAACCTCCTCGAACGGGTTGTGGTCTCGAATCTGATGCTCTTTCAGTTGACCTGAAAAATATTATACGTATCAATGTGTGTATTGAACTCATTTTATTGTAAATGAAACTAATATTTTTCGGATATACTACGCGACTTGATTTTTGATAAAAACTCCCGACGCTGACGCTTGGTTGCTGACAAGTAACCGAAACGTCGGATGTATATATAATATAGTTTTTAAAATAATAAAATACGCGAAACAGTCCGAAAATATTAGTTTCATCTGTTTATATCATAGTACTTACAGTTGTATTATTCACCGAGACGTACGAATCTCAGCACACATCTCGTACATTTAATCTCCAGCTCCTATTCCTAGTGTTGTTTGAGATGGTCCATGTAGAGGAGCACGTTGGCCGTCAGCTCACAGCCTTCAGCGTACACTGGAATCATCTGAAGACAGATATACGATGATTTTAATTTCTTCTATGTAGTATACTATTTGATGTGACCTTTAAAATTAATATTGAAACTGAAATAAATGAATTCCTCCTTACAAACGCATGTTTATTTAAGCCGTTTTAAAATTACTTTAAGAGTTTTGAATAAAGAGCACATATGTTCTATAAAATTGTTATTAAGACATGAAAATTTTATTTTGATTTTATGTGACATGAAAATTTGGTTTACTTTGTTAAAACTAGGCCCTATTTAAGCCTATTGAGCTATCGTGCCTCGCGCCTGAGCGGCAAATGTCATAATATATTATAATATAATCGCAAAACAGTATGAGTAATCACTAGTGGATACTCACAGGCTCTACTTCATCAGCAGGTTTTGGTTCTTCCCTGACGGTGTTGGCTCATGCTAGTTCCTCAGTTAAGTACGCGCTTGTGTGTTGTGTCACGAGGAGATGAGATAGAATGTCCGTGCCTGGAGTAATATTATATTAGAAGAACAAAGTTTTTCATACAGAATTGCAAATAATTACGAACTGTATACAATTTTTGCGTCGTGAAAATGAAATCTGTTAATACTACATACTTGTTTAATGTAACGATGCCGCCTGGGGATTAAAATATTAATATTTTATTAGTTACTATAATCATTGGGTATTTGTATATTTTATATTGATAAATATATGCTGCTGGTCTAACAGTTACATAGTTAGTTATAAAATTTATAAAAGAAAAGGAAAATATATTATATTGATTGATATCCTATAACCAGTGTAAACTGACTTATGTCTGTAGAGTATTCGCAGACGCAGTATAGCGTGGGAGCGGGTCTAGGAGCGGCCTCCAGTGAAAGTGAGCCGGCGCAATATCCACTGTGTCTCAACATCGCTCGGTAACATGATGTAGCATATGGACACTTGCTGCGCGACGTGCGACCGCTGTATATTGAGCATATTAAAATTATACTTTAGTATGTATTAAACATTTGGTATATTATTTATCTAATCTTTCTTCATTAGAAAATATAGAAATATTAAAAAGATGATATCACAATATAATAAGGGCTACTAAAATAACATTCTTTTTGTAAAAATTAATGAGTGTTTTCAACACGATAAAGGAAAAACTACGTCTCTTTACTGACATTCAATAAATCTGATTGTATTCAATGTTTGCAGCGTCGTTTTATCAAGTGGTTATACCAACAGAAAGTGTTTGTCACTGTCAAGCGGCGTGTCACACTCGCGACACAGAAGACCCTCTTGTATGACCAACGTGACACCTTCATACGTGTGGCTGATGGCGTGACACGCGACGTCCTTGATGGGCGGGCGGACTTTGTTCTGAAAATAATATATTATTTTGTAATTGCAGTTTGTTAATTGTAGATAAATAAGTAGCAGTATATACAAGTAGCAGTAGAGTTATATGACGTACATACCTTGGGCAGGTTAATCAAGTGCTCAGTAGAACACAAAGGTAGAACCTCCTCGAACGGGTTGTGGTCTCGAATCTGATGCTCTTTCAGTTGACCTGAAAAATATTATACGTATCAATGTGTGTATTGAACTCATTTTATTGTAAATGAAACTAATATTTTTCGGATATACTACGCGACTTGATTTTTGATAAAAACTACCGACGCTGACGCTTGGTTGCTGACAAGTAACCGAAACGTCGGATGTATATATAATATAGTTTTTAAAATAATAAAATACGCGAAACAGTCCGAAAATATTAGTTTCATCTGTTTATATCATAGTACTTACAGTTGTATTATTCACCGAGACGTACGAATCTCAGCACACATCTCGTACATTTAATCTCCAGCTCCTATTCCTAGTGTTGTTTGAGATGGTCCATGTAGAGGAGCACGTTGGCCGTCAGCTCACAGCCTTCAGCGTACACTGGAATCATCTGAAGACAGATATACGATGATTTTAATTTCTTCTATGTAGTATACTATTTGATGTGACCTTTAAAATTAATATTGAAACTGAAATAAATGAATTCCTCCTTACAAACGCATGTTTATTTAAGCCGTTTTAAAATTACTTTAAGAGTTTTGAATAAAGAGCACATATGTTCTATAAAATTGTTATTAAGACATGAAAATTTTATTTTGATTTTATGTGACATGAAAATTTGGTTTACTTTGTTAAAACTAGGCCCTATTTAAGCCTATTGAGCTATCGTGCCTCGCGCCTGAGCGGCAAATGTCATAATATATTATAATATAATCGCAAAACAGTATGAGTAATCACTAGTGGATACTCACAGGCTCTACTTCATCAGCAGGTTTTGGTTCTTCCCTGACGGTGTTGGCTCATGCTAGTTCCTCAGTTAAGTACGCGCTTGTGTGTTGTGTCACGAGGAGATGAGATAGAATGTCCGTGCCTGGAGTAATATTATATTAGAAGAACAAAGTTTTTCATACAGAATTGCAAATAATTACGAACTGTATACAATTTTTGCGTCGTGAAAATGAAATCTGTTAATACTACATACTTGTTTAATGTAACGATGCCGCCTGGGGATTAAAATATTAATATTTTATTAGTTACTATAATCATTGGGTATTTGTATATTTTATATTGATAAATATATGCTGCTGGTCTAACAGTTACATAGTTAGTTATAAAATTTATAAAAGAAAAGGAAAATATATTATATTGATTGATATCCTATAACCAGTGTAAACTGACTTATGTCTGTAGAGTATTCGCAGACGCAGTATAGCGTGGGAGCGGGTCTAGGAGCGGCCTCCAGTGAAAGTGAGCCGGCGCAATATCCACTGTGTCTCAACATCGCTCGGTAACATGATGTAGCATATGGACACTTGCTGCGCGACGTGCGACCGCTGTATATTGAGCATATTAAAATTATACTTTAGTATGTATTAAACATTTGGTATATTATTTATCTAATCTTTCTTCATTAGAAAATATAGAAATATTAAAAAGATGATATCACAATATAATAAGGGCTACTAAAATAACATTCTTTTTGTAAAAATTAATGAGTGTTTTCAACACGATAAAGGAAAAACTACGTCTCTTTACTGACATTCAATAAATCTGATTGTATTCAATGTTTGCAGCGTCGTTTTATCAAGTGGTTATACTAACAGAAAGTGTTTGTCACTGTCAAGCGGCGTGTCACACTCGCGACACAGAAGACCCTCTTGTATGACCAACGTGACACCTTCGTACGTGTGGCTGATGGCGTGACACGCGACGTCCTTGATGGGCGGGCGGACTTTGTTCTGAAAATAATATATTATTTTGTAATTGGAGTTTGTTAATTGTAGATAAATAAGTAGCAGTATATACAAGTAGCAGTAGAGTTATATGACGTACATACCTTGGGCAGGTTAATCAAGTGCTCAGTAGAACACAAAGGTAGAACCTCCTCGAACGGGTTGTGGTCTCGAATCTGATGCTCTTTCAGTTGACCTGAAAAATATTATAAGTATCAATGTGTGTATTGAACTCATTTTATTGTAAATGAAACTAATATTTTTCGGATATACTACGTGACTTGATTTTTGATAAAAACTACATACTCCCGACGTTTCGGCTACTTTTCAGCAACCGTAATCACGGGCAGACGAGATGTGAGCGTTTATTTTTATTGTATAATTAGACTAGTAAACCCGGCGGACTCCGTTTCGTCACCGGGCTTCGTTTTATGTAACATTTCGTTTGGTGATTAAAAGATGAAGAATTTTTTATTGTTTTATATTTGAAAAGGAAAATTTTTATTTCATTTCACAACAGTAATGAATTCATTTCGATTACAGAAATGAAGTGTTATTTAGTTGAACTTCTCTAAGTAAATGAAAGAGAATCAAAGTAGATCAAAATAGATATTAATGAAAGTAAATCAAAGTGGATACCGAATCGAAGCGTTATACGTGTCCGCAAATTACCCGTTTCATTGAAGTGGTCCTTTGTAAACCACATTTTTTGTTTTTTGATCTAACGTTAACACAAATAAAGCGGATGGTTTCCGAACTCCTAAACACGCAAAGTATAACTGCCCATGTGAAAAACAATAATTTTCTAAATTTATCCCGCAAATACTAAATGGTTTTAAGAGTTTAAACTACAAACACAATGCCGGTTTGTCACATGAAATTACCTGAGCAGAGAACAATGAGTAGCCTTCCAACAATGTATCATGCACCGGCACCATCTACATTTAATCTACTTAAAATATGCAAACGAATGCAAAACCGTGGACATCGGTTCGTTCGTTCTGGAGTTATAGCGTCAGGAAGGAAAACCGGACTTATTTTTATATAGTAGATTTAAGACTTGCGAGTATTAATTTAAATAAAAGTAATATTTTCGGAATACTTTGCATATTTTATTATTTTTAAAAACACCATACTCCCGACAACTCGTCTGCCTTAATCATGGTTGCTGACAAGTAACCGAAACGTCGGATGTATATATAATAGTTTTTAAAATAATAAAATACGCGAAACAGTCCGAAAATATTAGTTTCATCTGTTTATATCATCTCGTACATTTAATCTCCAGCTCCTATTCCTGGTGTTGTTTGAGATGGTCCATGTAGAGGAGCACGTTGGCCGTCAGTTCACAGCCTTCAGCGTACACTGGAATCATCTGAAGACAGATATACGATGATTTTAATTTCTTCTACGTAGTATACTATTTGATGTGACCTCTTAAAATTAATATTGAAACTGAAATAAATGAATTCCTCCTTACGAAACGCATGTTTATTTAAGCCTTTTTTAAATTACTTTATAAATTTTGAATAAAGATCAAATATGTTCTATAAAATTGTTATTAAGACATGAAAATTTTATTTTGATTTTATGTGACATGAAAATTTGGTTTATTTTGTTAAAACTAGGCACTATTTAAGCTTATTGAGCTATCGTGCCTCGCGCCTGAGCGGCAAATGTCATAATATATTATAATATAATCGCAAAACAGTATGAGTAATCACTAGTAGTTACTCACAGGCTCTACTTCATCAGCAGGTTTTGGTTCTTCCCTGACGGTGTTGGCTCATGCTAGTTCCTCAGTTAAGTACGCGCTTGTGTGTTGTGTCACGAGGAGATGAGATAGAATGTCCGTGCCTGGAGTAATATTATATTAGAAGAACAAAGTTTTTCATACAGAATTGCAAATAATTACGAACTGTATACAATTTTTGCGTCGTGAAAATGAAATCTGTTAATACTACATACTTGTTTAATGTAACGATGCCGTCTGGGGATTAAAATATTAATATTTTATTAGTTACTATAATCATTGGGTATTTGTATATTTTATATTGATAAATATATGCTGCTGGTCTAACAGTTACATAGTTACTTATAAAATTTATAAAAGAAAAGGAAAATATATTATATTGATTGATATCCTATAACCAGTGTAAACTGACTTATGTCTGTAGAGTATTCGCAGACGCAGTATAGCGTGGGAGCGGGTCTAGGAGCGGCCTCCAGTGAAAGTGAGCCGGCGCAATATCCACTGTGTCTCAACATCGCTCGGTAACATGATGTAGCATATGGACACTTGCTGCGCGACGTGCGACCGCTGTATATTGAGCATATTAAAATTATACTTTAGTATGTATTAAACATTTGGTATATTATTTATCTAATCTTTCTTCATTAGAAAATAATAAGGGCTACTAAAATAACATTCTTTTTGTAAAAATTAATGAGTGTTCTCAACACGATAAAGGAAAAACTACGTCTCTTTACTGACATTCAATAAATCTGATTGTATTCAATGTTTGCAGCGTCGTTTTATCAAGTGGTTATACTAACAGAAAGTGTTTGTCACTGTCAAGCGGCGTGTCACACTCGCGACACAGAAGACCCTCTTGTATGACCAACGTGACACCTTCATACGTGTGGCTGATGGCGTGACACGCGACGTCCTTGATGGGCGGGCGGGCTTTGTTCTGAAAGTAATATATTATTATATAATTGCAGTTTGTTAATTGTAGATAAATAAGTAGCAGTATATACAAGTAGCAGTAGAGTTATATGACTCACATACCTTGGGCAGGTTAATCAAGTGCTCAGTAGAACACTGAGGTAGAACCTCCTCGAACGGGTTGTGGTCTCGAATCTGATGCTCTTTCAGTTGACCTGAAAAATATTATACGTATTAATGTGTGTATTGAACTCATTTTATTGTAAATTAAACTTATATTTTTCGGATATACTACGCGACTACTTTTCAGCAACCGTGATCACGGACAAACGAGATGTGAGCGTTTATTTTTATTGTACAGGTGATAATACATATATTACATAAATTTTTGAAATTTGAATGGAATAAATTCAAAGATTTAATGGTTGATTTATTTTTAAATTGTTACCTATAGATAGAATCCAAAACGATCGGTAGAACTATTTGTCTTTCTATTAAATAAAATAATATATTAACCCATATGAAAAAGACACTATAAAGATATAATAAATCAATCTGGTCTCACTCGTATGTCGCATAGTGTCTTCTAGTAGAAGTAGCCACTGTTCGACATTTGAAGTAGGGTAAAATTTGTACTTCAACTCCACGATTACACCTTCACTTGAATGCATTTGAGTTATCTTTAGATCCGGTTCAAATATTACCTGACGGTATTATATACGAAGAATTAAGAAACATTATATTAAAACTATTTCTGCTTACAAACGTACTATACATGAATGTTATAATTATTATAACTTAATTATTTATTACCAGAAGTAGAAATATTTGCATTACTATAAAAGAAATTTGATGCACAAAGGATATCATTCTCTTAAAAAGTGATGAATGTGGTGTAGGTATAATAAAAAGGAAGAAAGGAAAAAATTAAAATTATATCTATAAGCATACAAACAAAATTCTATTACAAAAATTATAACAGTAAATTAAGATATTATACATATATAGATATAAACATAAATGTACACATAAATATGTACTTACTATATGTATAATAAATAAACACATACATTTCACATCAGAAGACAGATATAATTAAGTACCTTAGCAATATTCTCGAAGCATTTTCTAAGATGGGGTTGCACTGCTCTTGGGTTGCGAGATTGGGATAATATTTCTAGTAATTCATCATCACTAAGGAAGAAGAATCTCGGGAACCGTACTCGTTTAAGTTCCATATATTCATTCAGCCCTCGTGATACAACAGCCAGTAAATGACGAGCTTCAACCAGGCTGTCTAGAAGACGGCTATCCGGACATATAATCATTATCTATAAACAAAATAAATATATTATCATTAGTTATAAAACTAAGGCTACATTTACACATGCTTTAAATAAGCATGTTTTTTTTAAGCAACACTTGAACACATGCTTTTATGCTTCAAATAAGTATTTGTAACAGTTGCCTAATATTTGAAACATTTTACATGTTAGAATATTAACAAGCATTTAAAAAATACTATTAATATTTAAACTGTGCTACACGTGATTAAATATCGTGGGTATAAAGTTTAAAACTCGTTTGAAAGTTTGCCAAATACAGTTAGGAAAATAAACCTTTGTACATGCTGCTGCCGATGACATAATTCGTCTCCATATTCTCTCCATAGTGCCGTACTTTTTACCTTCAAGCGGTAATTGTCGCGATATATCTTCAGAAATAAATATTGGTTCTAAATACATCTACTTCCTTTAAATAATATTGATTATGGTACACAATGTATGCAATATAATAATACACATAAAGAAATACTTTAAAATATACTTTTGACATATAATCCATTCTTCAACAACGTTTTGTGTAAGCTTATCATCCCATTCCTGTATTCGTAGCTCAAACGCTGCTTTGAAAGGACTGAATCCTAATTGTTGTGTAGTCAAAAGATGTTCATCCAATAGTTGGAGAGTTTCGTCAGCAATCTTCATTATAAACGTGCCTGTAAATTAGATTATAGACGCTTGATAACTATGTATTTAAATAAAATGTAACTTTATTAATTCTCAACTGGAGTGCTATACACTTCTGCTTAGAAGTAATTTAGAACAATTTATTTAATTATCTTTCTTAGATATTAGTCAAACACAAAATAATGACATGAGGCTATAAGGGACAGTCTCAACACAATCCTCCATGCATTGTTGGATCGCTGGGATTCACCAATCTTAGCACCAGTGGCGGCTGTACCTTAAGTGCACTCGTGCGCTTAACCACCAATTCAAAAGATTAAAAAATTACAAAATATTACTTCATCTTTATTTTTAAATTAACATTTTAATATTTATTTTTTAAACATACAAAAACGTATAAACAATTACATTTCCTAATTATGGTCAAAAAGTTTGAGCGCTTTACTAAACTCCTCGTGCGCTTCGGCGAGTGCACGAGGAGTGCTAATACATCTTGTATGAGATACGCATTAATACGCCTCACGCGTGAAACAAAAGATAGTTCATAGAAATGTACCGAGTAATGAGTCGGTTCTCGAGCGCCGCACGAGCGGCCGAAGATTACCGAGAGCACCCGATGTATGATGAATTGAGCCATGATTGACATCTCGTTATGTTTTGTTGCATTTTCTAAGTTTAATATTTTAGTAAAGTGCACCACCAGTTCTATTACCCACCAGCCGCCACTGCTTAGCACACTGGATACGACTCCACGTCAAGTAAAATATATGTCTTGTTTTAAAATTAGTTAATTAGTTAATCATAAATAAAATTGTTTTTCTTTTGTAAATTTACTAACCAATTTATTTATTAAGTTTAATTTGTACTAACACTATATAGAAATTAATTATTATTATATTATTATATACATTCGAATGTTCTACCAGTGTTTTTATATGGAGACACTTCCATCGTCTTGGCCGCTCAATCGTTAAGCATCATATGTGTGAGTGCCTGTTCTATCACGTACTCCTTGCTGCCTAGTTCACCAATCTCAGCTATCAATTCAGCATGTTGAGCCACTCCTTGCTTCAGACACATTGCAAACGTCTGTTTCTCGTTCATTGTTACTGTTATACCTATATTTCGATATACATATTATTAAAACAATAATCATTTTCGTTCAACATTTTATTTGAATTCAACCAGTTATTTTATATATTTGATATTTGTGTGAAATAAGTGGCACATTAAATCAAATTTCAAGAATAAAACTAAGTCAATCATAAGGTTCTGGTGCTTCAATTTGAAAACCTCTTGATATAACGAAAAAATACGAAGACATTAATGTATAAAATAAATAAAATAATATCATTTAAACAAATAAAACGGTGTTTCTTTTAAAACTACAGCTTTATTACAACTCAACTAGTGGATTTTTTTAACAAAGATAATTTGTATTGCTTTTAAATGTGAGGCATAAAATTTTAAAATACATTCGAAATACAGCTGATAGACGAAACGTTCCAAAATAACTTATGTATGAATGTTACATACCAGCTTTTTCCATGAATTCATTCCAGCGTCGTTCTTTCATTCCAGGATTCCTAACAGCTTGGATAACTGGTATCAACGATTTAAACTCTTCCATATCATCCTGTTAACAAAGGTATAATAATATTATAGTAATATTGTCAATAAAGTCACTAAACACATTGAAATCAGGTCCATATATCTTTATAATATAATTTACCTATTTTGTTTGTAAAATTGTGTAAAACATTATAATAAAATATAAACATAAAATACATTTTAATTATTAGTTACTTCTATTTATATAACTTTTAAAATAAGTGAGATGATTGAATAATTTTATCCTGAATAAACCCACGGCTACATATGTATACATAGGTACGCGTTAACAATATGTTGTTAATTAGGTATATGGAAAAGTAATATGGGCGAACAAAGGCCGGGCCAAATGTTTATGACTAAAATTAAACTACATATTATCAAAATAAGTTAGAACAAAAGAAATTCACAAGGTTGTCAAACTAAATATAAGGTTTTAATTTAAAATAATATCTATGGAATAAATACTAAATATAATGAATTTCTTGGTTTCTTCGTTAATCGGTTTTTTAGTTTTTCAAACGCTTTTAAAAACTATTTATGGCCTCAATTTTTTTTAATGGTTTCTTAATCAGCTCAATATCTTATGTTAAGCCAGAAGCATATAATTATGATCTGATTGTATATGTAAGGAGTGACTTGAAAACGATTCTAAGGAGTAATTGGATGACGTTTGTTTAATCACGGATCTAAAATTAAATGTTGTTACTTAGTAAATGTAAAATTGTGATAAAGTTGAACTCGTCGAACCAAATCACCAAAGAAATAATCTATATTTTCGTCTACTTAAACACCAGTTTAATCATGTAGTGCTAATGTATTTTTAGAAAGAAGTTTATGAATAGTTTTTTTTAATAATAGGAGAGATGACTTAAATCAACTTAATCATTGGTGATGAACGAGGAGAAGTCTATCAATAAAATATACAGGGTGACTGGTGTATTACTATCAATATTTAAGGAGAATACTCGGTACATGATTCTCATTCGAATTATGTAAAAAAATAATAATTTTTGACCAAATTTCCGTATAAATAAATAAAGTGTGGACACGTTCCAAGTGTTCTAAGTGTGGACGCCTGCGGCGGCGTGCTGATACAACACCACGCCGCCGCACGCGTGTGTGTGTGTGTATACCTAATCTGTAGGGTGTTCACACGATGCGTAATTAATAACATAACTTTTGGTTAACCTTACTTAGAAGTTTATTAATATTTATGTTATATTAATTTTTCTTTTGTCATAAATGATCATCAAATATCACATCCTCAAGTATCGATAGTAATTCACCAGTCACCCTGTATATGTATATCGATGTTGTGTTAAAATAATAAAAAAATAAAATCATACCGAGTCAATCTTCACCCGAAGTTTGTCAAAGAGTTAGACGCAGCGGTGACAGTGTTTTACGAAACTTTTTCACTGAAAGTATGTATAGTCAATCTAGCGTCCACATCAAATTACACAAACACATTGTTACTAATGTCTTATTTCACAATTCATAGTTCTGATTACAAATGAATATCGATAACACTTTATTAATACAGTCCTTAAAAAAGCGAACTGACTTAAAATGCATTAGTTACTCCATATATTATATAGTTTTGTTTTTATCCTATCACAAATAAATTACATCTACCCTCACAACATTTGCTAATGAAAATTATCCATATAACTATGTTTTTTTATTCAAAATGTTCAATAAATTTTAATATTTTCAATAAAGCAATTTTTGAACCATTTAACATTAATTAGTCACTCGTAATAAATTTAAAATAAATATCTAATATACTAATAATTAATTAATTTATGAGAGCTGGTAACATTTCATGACGATTCCACGTTATGTTATCTTCTCTTAATTAAAAAGTCACACTTAAACAGAACTTTCTTAAAAATCAACATAAAAAACTACTGAGTCTATTACTTATATTAGAAATATACCAAAGTTTTTACAAGCTTTAGGTCTTTGTTTTAGAAACAATGATTAATTATGAACATATTAAAAAATAAAAACGAAATTATGGTACACGTAATAAATAACAGAGAGATACAGGAATGCCTCTCTGTAAAATAAAAAGAGGAATAGGAGATGTTTAACTGGATAATAGTAAAATAGATCTAAGTTATAAATCAAGAAAGCAAATTGCTTTCGAAAGTCCAATGAAAGAAGTTAATTTATTATATTAAAAATATACACAGTATTTATTGTTTTTAGTCCAATCGAAAAATGTTAATTTTAATGTTGTACTGTTGAATTGTTTGAACACTATTTAAAATCAGTTTATGTATACAATTTAGGACCTAAACATCATGTACGTACTTTGAAAGTAAATTTAATTTAGGTTATTTCAAATAGTTGTTATAAATAAAAAAAGTCTTTAATATTACAGTTGTTTGAACTTAGAAGTATTATATGTAGTATTGTTCTAAGGAAAAATATTAAATTGAATAAGAAAAATAAAAATGAAACTTTCTGAAAACTATATCAATAAAACCGTAAAAAAAATCTGCGTGTATTGATTTTATCTCAAAATTAAATTGCTTTTCCTTTGAAAGTTCTCAAAATATACAATGCAATATGAAAGAAGCAATGTATAATCAAAATTGTGCTTACAAGAACGTATTAAAAATATGGACACTGCTTATACATTATCATTGATGTTTTATGAAATACGTGTTCCAGGAAGTATTTTTTGATATGGTCGTGACAACTGATGCTTTTAAAGATGTGCGCTTGATATACATAATATGACAAATGTAAGAATTGAAAATAAATTGAACACTAAAGTTGTCAAACGTTGTTATATCGATAAATATAGTTGGATATAAAATCTCACTTGGGAAAAGGGAATAACAAAAGATATTGTATTTTTTTCTTCATTCTAGTAGTATAATGCTGTGGTTATTAAAATGTATGTGTATAAAAGATAGTGAAAATTTTATTATTATTCAGAATAACTGTATTAAAGGCTTTCAAAAAGATCAGTATATTATATAGAACTCAGAGTTATTTGAGTTTTAGGAAGTTGAATAAGAAAAATAGATACCTAGAATAATTATTGAAGATCAACGTACCTACTACATTTCTGGTGCATTGTGATGATTGTGTGTTTACTCAGCTGTTTTTATTTTTTTATCAAAATTTTTATTTTTTTATCAAAATTTTTATATTTTTATTCAAAATTTTTATTTTTTTATCAAAATTTTTATTTTTTATTCAAAATTTTTATTTTTTTATCAAAATTTTTATTTTTTATCAAAATTTTTATTTTTTAATCAAAATTTTTATTTTTTTATCTTTATTTTAAAATAGTTGAAGAAGAAATATTGTTTTGAGGTACAAAATTTACTTCATACTGTTTTTGCTATTTTAATTTGCTATGTTGGAACAGATGTTAATAATACAGTCGTTTGTATTAAAAAAAATATTGTTTTAATTTTGGAAAATAATGAAATACAGGGTGACTGGTGAATTACTATCGATATTTGAGGACGTGATATTTGACGATCATATATGACGAAATAAAAATTAATATAACATAAATATTAATAAACTTCTAAGTAAAGTTAACCAAAAGTTATGTAATTAATTACGCATCGTGTGAACACCCTACAGATTAGGTATACACTGACACTCACACATACGCGTGTCGTGACGTGGTGTTGTATCAACACGTCGCCGCACGCGTCCACACTTGAACACTTGGAACGTGTCAACACTTTACTTATTTATACGGAAATTTTGTCAAAAATTAAGTGCCTATTTTTTTTACATAATTCGAATGAGAATCATGTACCGAGTATGCTCCTTAAATATTGATAGTAATTCACCAGTCACCCTGTATATAAAATTTAAAATAGCATTAAATTTACATCTATACTAAAACTTTGGTAATATATCTTGTAAATATCTTTTGAGAAGTAAACATTTGCTTTATTTCACACAATTTAATATTCAAAAAACTTTCAATTTCATAGCGGCTTTAATAAAATGCAAATGATTTAGGTTTACGAAATGAAAAATTGATCATTCATATTTTTTGAGAAAAAGTTTTAAGCGAATATTAATTTAAATTATTGTATTTCTATGTATTTGGAGATGCATAATATGCGTTAATAATGAAGTAAAATCCAATGCAATGAAACTAACTCACCATCAACATCAACATTAGTCTCATTACAATAATGGTTCATATTATCTGTAACGGTAATTTAAATAATCTGTAACGGCTCGTTTTGAACTTACCCTTCAATTAAAATTGCCATGATATTTTACGGCTAAATTAATATTCAAGTACATTATTTATTAAAACCTACGTGGAATTATCTTAATCTGATAATTGCATTAAGCGATTATTCTATCAATATTAAGTTATCACTATTTATATGTCTTTGCTGTATACATTAATCATTAATTCTTATGTTATTTATTTCGTGTGTAAATTTAGAAACATTATTTTATTAAACGACCTTACTTTAGTAGATATATCGCTGGCCTCTACTACTACCTCAAAACTTAATGAATGGGTCTTGTTAAAGGGATAATATTTCCCAATAATCTAGCAATGATAAAAATTTAAACTAAATGAAAGCACAAAACAAATTTTAAATCCGAACCTTCTTGTTTACGTAAGTGCTACATATTAATATAATAAATAAACATCGCTGGGGCAACATCGTTAATTAAGAATTTACGATACTATCGGCAAAATTTAACACTATAATTTTATATTTTAATTTTGTACTACTATTTCGATAAATAAAACAACGACAAAAATTTGGATATTCTCATTTTGTTCGCGGCTTTCACCATATTCGTTTTTAGGCTATAAATTATTGCAAAGGATTTTGTATCTTGGAGAATATAACCACCGCCGCGGCGGGCAGGTCCTTACGTTACTTATCATAGCTAGAACTACGGTAACTACAGGTCTGACCCAACCCCCGTGTAGTAATCCTATCCATGTAGGTCCCGTTAATCCCAGAGTAATTCTTCTGTCAAGTTCTTTTCAGATATGAAATATTTTAAAGGTACTTTGAATTATCGTACTCACTAAAATCACTTCAATTAAATCTCGCATTATATATTTATTTTTTTTCTATCCAATACCAACGCGGATTTAATGAACATTGAAAAGTTGATTTATATTAAAAATATATATTTATTCTTTGGAGTTGTTAACGGAAAAGCCCTCATTTAAAAACCAAACTTTACCAATATAATATTCCAACAACTATCCGTTTTAATCGAAACATTTGAGTTCTATGAGTTATTGTTTTAACAACCAACATTTTATACTCCTATTCTAGGAAGAAGCGGCAATTAATTTTTATGGCTTTAAAAAAGTCACGAAAATACATACGTAAGTATAATTTGAATATTATTCGCAAATTTGGAGTACAAAAATGTCGATCTATTTACAATCATATCTCAATTTTCATATTAACAATGTTTCCTCACTCTATGTATGGATGTGACCCGTTTGATATTTAAATTAATTTAAATTTTTTTTAGAATTTTCTATTCAAATATAAATTATGTTTATTTTAATGTAAGTACATATATGTACATTTATATGACATTTTATATTATATCTCATAAGTATTTTAAGTTCCTAGATATTAATATAAATAATTTACATAAATTTGTAACATAATGTACAAATAATAATCTTAATCTATCAAAAGTCATTACTTGTATATTTATCCATATTACAAAGACAATACAAGAATATAAACTATCATATACATATATAGTATATACTATTCAATTATATAACATTTTTCCTTATCCCTAGCAAGTGCTATAAGTTCCTTATACATGTAGCATGTTGTTCATGGTACCTGTCATGTAGTGCATGTAATCTCGCTCGAGGTATCACGAGGGCTGGCGGCGGGGGAGGGGAGTGTCCGGGAGGCTCCGGGGCCTGCTTACTGTGTGATGTACACCGGGACTACAATAGAATAGAATACAACTAAAACATACATACATATAGAATACACACTTCATGAACAACGAGCATGATTCAACATTGAAGTTACACAAGAAGCTTCACATGAAACATTAACTATGTAGTTTAAATTGTATTTGTAATAAATATAAGATTGACTCTCTGTCTAAGATATGGAGGATGAAAATGTTGGCTAATTAAGTGAGGTCATAAATCATGAGTGTTTTTAAAAACAACTGGGAGCTAAAAAATATCGTGTTAGAATGCTTGTGGTGACTATTGAATATTTAATTCAATTGATTTTTTTCTTACTTTTGATGGTACATCAGGCAGTGAAGCATTCTGTATGCTACAAGTCTGCTTCATTTCTTTCAGCAATCAATGCTCGTCTATCAGCTCTTTGCTTTGATGGAACATTGCCCTGGAAGAAAAATTTGTATTGAATTTATACTTTATAGTGTAGTCGTTCCAGATTACTCAAGTCTCATAAGTCTCTATTTACCTTTCAGTAAGGCGGCCAACCGTCCCGCATTCTGCGGGACCGTCCCGCAATTCTAGATGAAATCCCGCTTTGAAATTATTAGTCAAAATAGTCCCGCAAAACGTTGTATGCGTCCCGCATGTCCCGCATCCCTATTTTTCTACCACACTTCTACACAACACCCATACCACGGTCAACAGTGTAGGAACACAGATTACCTATAATAGTTACAAGCGTATCGCGCCCGCGATAATCTCGTTTTCTTTCTTTCTTCTGAACTCATGACGCGTAAGAGTGTACTTAAATTTAATATGGGCAGTTGCGAAGATTTTTATGACATTCCCAATCCCTAACACCCCCCCCCCCCCCCCCCCCCCGCCATTCACGAAAGGTTAAGTCCCGCATTCAGTTTTCGGAAAGTTGGCCGCCTTACCTTTCAGATTGACTTGACAACTTCGTCCCGCGTACCATTTGAAACATTCACATATCATCGCGTTCTCACGATCGAAGCAGGTACCATGATAGTTGCAGCCCGCACAGCCTATTGCGTCAGCTGAAAGTTTTTATTAAAAATTACAATTTAAAACATAATCGTGTCATTATTTGTACAATTTTATTATCATTGGAAATCTTACAACGCTTTCAAAGTCAAATTATATACAAGGGTGATGTTTTGATGTCTAAAATACCCCATATATTTCGTGCGACAGAGTAGCATTAATGAAATCGACTTACCCTTTGAGTGTTGACGCTAAGGTCTGCAAAACCTTCTAAACAACTACAAGTGTAAGTTCCACGAAGGTTGAAACAGCGTGAGTGTTCGGAACAGTCATTGAACTGACTACTTGTGCATTCGTCGAAATCTGAAAAAATTCAAATGCTTCTTAGATTTTTATAGTATATAAGTAACAGTGGCGTGCACGATAAAATACTAGAAGTAATCAGAAAATATTAATTTAAATTAAATATTGATAAAATTCGCGCAAAATGGTAGGGACAGCAGTCCGATCAGAACGAACATCTATATTATACTTTATGAACTTCTCAACCACCTTTGAGCCACGAAAGTACCTTAAAACGATTACGATCTGTTCACCACAGCTTTCTAAAAGTTGTTTAAATAAGGAATATCCAAAACAATAACATATATTCTTATTATTACCTTTGAAAATAAGAAACAAGGCAAACAAAATAACTTATTTGTGTGTACACAACCTGCTAACTAATTAAAACAATAACATTACCTTTCTTTTAGATCAAACTCAACTGGTCACACACCTTGACTTTACTCTTATTTTAATTTTATTACCAAAAGGCCAATATTGAAAATCTACTCGTAACTAATTTCAATAAACACATATCACCAGCACAGAGCTCACAGCTATAATTTTACACAATTCGTTAATAAATTAATCCACTGTTTACTAATTAAAACTTATTCACTTGCGCTTAGAAAGACAAATAACAATATTCAAAAATAATAAAATGGCGAAAAAATATATGAACAGTTTACCGACCAATCAGAGCGTCCCGTTTCATTGGACAATTAACGAACGAACGAAGTTTCGTTTTAACATTGATAGATGGCACTTATTAACAAATCATAAATCAAAATATATCGTTTTAAATATCTGTTACCATTTGTAATGCGTAATGTATGATTAAAAATATGTAAGTAAGAATTTAAAAATATAGGTTTAGTTGTTATATGCGTATTATATACAGTGCTTATTTGCATCTATGTTTTGCACGCCACTGAGTAATAAGACAGCCAAAATTGTGTTTGTTGTAAATGTTCTTTATTTATAATTAACTGCAGTGGCGGCGTAAGGCGTGGGCGACGTGGGCCACCGCCTACGGCCTCGCGGTACAAGGGGCCTCGCGCCTCAAAAATTTTTAAAGCGAGAATTTTAAAAAAATCTTCTTTTTCTTCCTGGCAATTTCCCAGCTCTAGCCATGGTTTGCCTAAGGCGGCCAACCGTCCCGCATCCTGCGGGACCGTCCCGCAATTCTAGACGAAATCCCGCTTTGAAATTATTAGTAAAATAGTCAAGCAAAACGTTGTATGCGTCCCGCATGTCCCGCATCCCTATTTTTCTACCACACTTCTACACAACACCCATACCACGGTCAACAGGGCAGGAACACAGATTACCTATAATAGGGACAAGCGTATCGCACCCGCGCTAATCTCATTTTCTTTCTTTCTACTGAACTCATGAAGCGTAAGAGAGTACTTAAATTTAATAGGGGCAGTTGCGAAGATTTTTATGACGTTCCCAATCCCTAACACCCCCTCCCCCCCCCCCCAATCACGAAAGTTTCAGTCCCGCATTCAGTTTTCGGAAAGTTGGCCGCCTTAACAATGTTACTAGTTGCTATCCCACAATTCACAAAGCGATCCATCGTTTCAGTAATATCCAATCCACGAGCCGGCGAAGTAATCCAAATTAACAATTCCAAGTCAAACGTGCAGGCGATCGTCGGTGTCCAATGTGAAAGCAAGGGTCGTAAAAGGACGGGTTCGGAGTCTGTAAAAAACAAAGCAGAGGTCGTTGAAAATGTAAAATGATCGGGAAAGCACTCGAAACGAATCAAAAACACGAAACAAGTCAGACTCAGATAACAAATAACAATGCTGAATGCATCTGGCATGGTAATTATTAAGTGTCAATGTCATGTTGCCATAGACTATATACTGAATGATTTCGATCGATATGGAATCGATAATCGAAAAGGAAGTTTTAAATAATATTTAATATTATTATTATATTAATACACGTTATTGAAAGTTATTTTTATTGGATTGTAGACGTATATGGTGTAGTTTAAATTAAGTTACTATAAGTTTAAAACTAGGAGTGAAGTTTTTATTCTGTAGTTAAATAATCGAATAATCATTTTTTATTTCATTAATCGTTAATCGATTGCTTCATAAAAACAGTTATTTGCATATTTCTCAGCTTGTAGATTGAGAATTTATGCAGATTTTTGGTATTTCATACAAAAAAAAAGGATTTTTTAAAATAATTTTTGAAATCATTACATTTTGGGCCCACGAGTTTCTATCTACTTTTAATGAAAACTAAATATATTTTTTTAGGTATTTATTCATTATAATACATGGACACTGGTAAATTTTTACAGAAATGACGTCATTTGCCGTCCTCTTCCGTAATCGTTGCCGTATCTGTTGAAACCGTTGCCGAATTGGTTGAAACCAGTACCGGATTGGGCTCCAGTGTCATAGAATTCACTGCCGCCGACGTCATGATTGTCTGTGTTCTCGGCGTGATTGATCTAAAGGAGGAAGTAAAATACAACTTATAGACTATGTTGCTGTAAGAGTATGTAGCTTTTGCTTCAGATATATTTAATTATAATTTACCGAGGTGCGGCTGCTGTGATGCTGTCCAATATCATGGAAGTTTCTCCTTCCGCCATTGTGGAATCCTCTGCTGTCCAAACCGCTCGCACCAGAACTGTAAGCACTATCTCCAAAACCGCTGCCTCTACTAAATTCAGAACCGCTAGTTCCGTATCCTAATCCATCCATTGCTAGTGGATTGGTTAGACGATTACCTAACCTAGGAGCTCCCATTCCAGCGCCAGTTGCACCGAGATCGATCATACCGTTCCCGTATCCAACATAGGCTCGTGGCTTAGCCTCGAGTGCTACGACACAAGCGAGCATGGAGAACACCTGAAACAATTACATACATATTATATATATAGCTATGGAAAAGATTAATACAACGTAATGCAAGGATCATATACAGATACAAGACTTTGTTACATACCGTAAATTTCATTTTGGACGTTAAATGATTTATTCGTTCGATGCTGACTGTCAAAGCGCGCTCAGTGGAATGATTTTCTAACAACAGCAATGTGTCTTTTATACTTATTTGTTTGTAATTGGTTGTTAATTATGGGTATTTTTATATCCAAAAGTTTAATAATTATAAGAGATGATTAGGGTATTAAGTGCGGATTAAACATATTTAACCATCATTAGTCCATTAGTAAAACCAGTCGATTATCCAAGTTAATAAAAGTTCTAGGAAACTTTATTAAATTAGGACTCCCGGAAGAATGTAAACAATATGATTATTTACCGTTTTCACTTGACATTACAAAAGAGAAAGACGATATAATATTTCTACAAATGTAACTCATATAATAAAATATTCTTTCAGTGAACGCATAAATATTAAGTGAACTATCGTTAATATTTTCACTAATATGTCATGAATATCAGATTAACAAAGTTTTTTAGATGCAAAGATTATTATTGTGACTCAAGAATATTTTCATTCCCAAAATCGGTATTATTTTTTAAAACCGTGTCATGTCAATATAATATATGTAGTACGTATATATATATCTAATACAGATATAAGTTCTGTAATAAATGTTTTTTAACACGCTTGTATGTGTGTATGTAACGGAATCTTTGAGCACGATGTTCACCTGTTTCTAAACATCTGATTAACTTGAAACTTTGCATATATCTCAAGGACCAATGACAATACAATAATTTGTTAACAATTTCCCATTATCCTTGTTAGGGCCACCAGGATTAATATATTCTTTTCACAGATCCTCTATGAGAGTGAAAGGGACAGAGCTAGTGAGCGATCTGCGCATGTCCACAAAAAACTAATTGATAAATCGTACTAAAAAATATAAGATAAATGATAGTTTACAAAAACACGATTTTATAGCAAACCGAACTAAAAACTTAATAATATTTTTTAATAACAAAGTGTTTATATTACCGTAGCAGAAGGTTGAAACAGCTCAAAACGATTTAAATATCCTAAACGCATGGTTACCATACAATTTACTTACATTAAACGTCTCAAAAACCTCATATATCATTTTTCGGCCAAAAATAAATCTATTCCTTCCCATAATGAATTGATACTTAACTCTCAAACCATCAAACAGTCAAATAATGAAATATACTTGGGATTAATTTTAGGTAAAAATTTGACTTGGAAACCTCATATAGATTCCATACTTTCCAAAATAACTTCGCTTACTGGAGCTTTACGTAAATCTGCACGTTGTATTCCTCCAAGAGTACGAAACATTATTTACAATACTTTAGTAAAACCAGTATCAGAATACTTTATATAAATATGGGGCAACGCGGCTAAAACACATAAAAAAAATTTGCAGATCTCTCAAAATAAACTTATCAAAGTCTCATTTCATATGGATTATTATACACCTACTAAAGATTTATATAAAACAACTAAAATTTTATCTATTAAACAAATGTATAAATATAAATTATATATACTTATTCGAAAAATATTAACAAAACTAACTCATTCTCAAATTACCTTTAAAACCAAAACCCATTCTTACCACACAAGGAACAGATATAAACTAGAAACACCTAAAACTCGAACCAAGTACGGCATTAAAACTATTTCATTTGAAGGAGCACAGCTGTATAACTCTTTGCCTCTAAGTGTTGTCAATTCAAAATCTCTTAATATTTAAATTAAAAAACGATTAAGAACCCATATATTAGATGATTACACTGATCTTGTTTAATATCACTACTGTTTATTTTTTGTAATCTTAATTGTAAGTAGTTATAATTTTTAAAAATTCCTTTGTAAACGAATTGTGTTCTTTTTGGAAATAAACAACTTTAAACCTAAACCTAAGGTAAAACAACCAATCATTTTGCAAGAACAAATTTAGGAATAAAGCCACATTTAAATAGGGCCTTTAGAAGCTATAATAAAATTTCTAAAAAAGTGGGTATTGATATTTATAACGATAGTCTAAAATCCTTTAAAACAAAAATAAAAATAACTTTAAACTTTCAATGTAATATACTTATTGTAAATAATATCTGCGGAATAGTCCACATACCTCTTACAAAATAGTTCTACTTTATTTTATATTATTATATTATTTATTATTTAATAAGTTGCTTTATTGTATATATATATATATATAATAAAGCAACTATATATATACAGTAGGACCTCGATTATCCGGACTAATTGTTGTCGGTAGGCATCCGGATAATTGAAAGTCCGGATAATCCAATATATGAAGAAAAACGGGCTTTTTGCATATGTAGTCTGTACCATACATATGTAATGTTAGGTGTTTATTTAAAACAACAAATACATATGAGCGAGAATCAACGTTTATTAAGAAATTGTTCATAATGTACGTATAATTTGCTTACAATAATTATGTGGCGTGGCGTTATGCAAGTTCTGACATGTTAATGTTAGAATAAGGCGGCCAACCGTCCCGCATTCTGCGGGACCGTCCCACGATTCTAGACGAAATCCCGCTTTGAAATTATTAGTAAAATAGTCAAGCAAAACGTTGTATGCGTCCCGCATCCCTATTTTTCTACCACACTTCTACACAACACCCATACCACGGTCAACAGTGCAGGAACACAGATTATTACCTATAATAGGAACAAGCGTATCGCGCCCGCGATAATCTCGTTTTCTTTCTTTCTTCTGAACTCATGACGCGTAAGAGAGTACTTAAAGTTAATATGGGCAGTTGCGAAGATTTTTATGACATTCCCAATCCCTAACACCCCCCCCCCCTCCCGCCATTCACGAAAGGTTAATTCAGTTTTCGGAAAGTTGGTCGCCTTAGGTTTGCCTTACATGTTGTGAATAGTTTTGGCTATTTGTTTTTACGACCGGTCGCCTGCCTGACATCAAACCTCTTTGGGAATCAGAATTAATTAAACCAATTTTAGTAAGAATAGTGTGTTCAATATTTTTATAATATTTAGAGAATAAATAGATATTGATTGCCCCCGAAAACAGTGACGTTTTTTAATTGTTTTTGTTTTCTTTGTGATTTGTAATTACACCGGTACCTGTACTCGTCTATTTTACATAAAGTAAGAAATATTTAATAGGTAATAAGTACGTAACGCAGTAGTTACTTTATATAAAATACGCTTTATAATATCTTTTGAAGGAAACCAAAGCTTTAAGGGTAAAAAACGTATCTACGTTTAAGTTTTTAAAACTAGCAGGTAGTAAGAGCTTCAAGTTTCCATAGAATAGGGCCTCGCGAAATCTGTCTTGCCCACATCAAATTTAGGTCTTGCCCCGCCACTGGTTAGGCAGTTGGCCCGCAGACGGTGAGGAAATAACTTACTATTCTTGCTCATTGAAATTACAACTACCTAATTATAGTGTAACATTACAAAACAAATATTTTAATCAATGATTGTATTTTATTTTGCCCCACGATCGACTTTCAACAAGGAATTAGTAATGATATGGTAATGACTTAGAGTAGGTTAAGTGAAATAACGATATTAAATCAATAATATTTTTATACGCGACGACGGAATGTGTTCAAAACTTAATGTTATGTCCGTAATAATGGTGAATCCTAATTTATAATTTATTAATATATACATTCTACGTTGCATTGCTGTGATACATAGAAATCGTTTGAAGCGAGATAACAAAGCGCTCCTCGGCTAAGTGTCTGTGGAATTAACTTCGCTGAAACATAATTTCATTTGTTGAATCTCTCTCGTCTGCTGGTAACAGTGTTTATTGAAATTAAATGTTATATTTTTTTAATCAAATTAATGCTATCATTCAAATGTTAACTCATAGGGGAGAGTTGGTTATATCGTACTAGGATTTAAATCGTACCAGTTCTAAATTTTCCATTTAATATTTTTTTCTACACTGACAACGCCAAATCGTGGCCCTGTACCATCCCTCTTCACCCACTAGTTTAAATCGACGTGAGTTAACAACTGTGCATGTAATAAAAGAAAAATTTTTTTTTTTGTAGGAATTAATACATATAAATATTGTCGTACATTCGTAAGGAGATAACTCGTAATCAAGGTAAGCTATAGTTATTCAGTTTTTTTTTGTTATTCCACAATTGTATACTAGATTATTGGGGGTTTTTGTTGCATGTCTAAGTTTTGAGTCCAGACATTTGTCATGATTGTTTCCATTAAGAAATATGCACAATAATTATATTACAAATAACATTCTTGTTAACTGTTACTTTATTATTATAGTTTACTATTTTTTTGTCTCATTTTTATTAGTTATGTTGATTGATCTCATTATCATAGTATAATCATGTTATTTTACTGAGAAAGCTTATAGTTCCTTTATATAACCTAAGAGTTAAAAATTATGTTTCTATTACCTAAAATATATAAATAATATTGTTTTATTACTTACCTAACAGTTAAAAATAAATAATTTGATTGAGAATTTTAATGTCTTTCATTCAGTGGTACGACTTACACACCCATGGTACGATTTAAAGATTTAGTGGTACGATTAAAACGACTAGTCTGCTAAATCGTGCCGATGGCAGGCCTCTATAAAAAAAGCATTTTTAACAATATTGGAATAATCGCAAGGATCTGTTCTCTTCTTTTTAGGAAGCTAAAATATGAAGCTTTATTTTACATATGTATTAATTATTATAAGACGTGTTATAGTCGAAATGTTTGAGTTAAAGTGAAAAGTGGTACGATATATCTGACTCTCCCCTATTATGTAGGTACGGATAAATGTGAAAATACATTTAAATACTACTTGTGGGATTAAATATACAATCCTCGTTGATACTAACATGAAACACATCAGAATAGTAAGAGAATTAATTCTAATTTGAAACAAAAGATTACCTTTTTGTTGTCATTTATACTCAGACTTGAGGTTGATGAAATACTGCGCTATTACTTTATATAAATTTGTCACTAAATATGTAGTTATATTATCTCAATTCTTAATATAATAATACATATTTAAAAATGATTTACTTTGCTAACAAAAGTATAATGATTAAATTAATTGTTTAAAAAATTATGTATTTTTGTGTTGGATTAAATTCTTATCTATATGATAGTCCTTGTATATTAATAAAACTTTAACAACTTGATCACTTATTCATGTGGTTGTTTTTCTCATTAGATTTTAATGACTAAGAATCATCACACAATTACTTACATTATTTTTTTCTGTAAATGAAAGGAAAGAATATATTATATTTCGTCCACTTTGATTATTGTGACAAGAACTTTCATAAATTACATTTTATAAATTGGGAAGGATCTTGTTATATAGGAAATTTATGGAGAATTGTAATCTTGTACATCTATAAAGCGTAAATAAATTAAAATAATTTTGAAATAGAAAAAACACAAAAAATGCTTTTATATTCATGTCTTATAATATCGGATAAATAATATAACAAAAATATATTTTCAAGACTTGCGAGTCTTTGTACCCCACACCTTTTAAATATTAATGGTGGATAGTGTCCCGTGTAACAAAATAGTGTAATAATTATTTGATCATTACGTCATCCCTCCAGCTACTGAGATCATTCAAACATTTTTCCAGTAGTGGGTTTCCACCTAAACGGGCGATATGTAAGAAACCTAGGTTGTATACTTCAATTTAACTTGGCGGGAGGCGCTACCGGGGAAAATTTACCACATAGTGCATACTTTCGAAAATATTTATTTTTTTAAGTAATTTTGTGCAGCGCCGTTTTAGATACCTTTCGACAGATTTTCAACGGTTCGACTAATAAAGAAAATCGTGAGATTACTTGAAGGTCGTGAGATTACTTGAAGGTGTTGGCTGTGTCTCTCGTATTGCCACAAATTAAGTGTAAATCTACCACCTTAAACCTGCCTACATACATTTATGAAAAGTAAAATAATACTTTTACTAGGTAGTAATGGCGAGCAAAATAATAATATTCTGAATAAACAACAGGAAAGAGCCCTCCAGACACACTAGCAAATATTTCGTTTTGTGCACATAATGGCTGAGCTTTTGGGCTATGTTTTAAAATTTCAAATATTACATATTATACCAAGCGTTATTAGTTCCCAACTGTCTTGTTTAATTGAAAATGTAACACAATATAATATAAAAAATAAAAATTGGTTATATTTAATTACCCATAAAATAACTCTAGTTCTTACATTAATATTATTGTGGTATTTTTTACCTAGTAGCGACAGTCAGTGTTGGTATATGGGGTGCGCCTCCCGCCGAGTTAAAACAACCATAGGTACTTCAATGAATACTATGTGTATATACTTGATTCACCTCAGCCCGAGCTTCTCGATCAAGTTCACTGAGTCTGTTTCTCGTGTACTGTATGCTGGCCGCCTTCTACAACACAGACATACAGTACTTCTTCAAGTCAATATCACGGGTACGCTGTCGTATGATACCTGAAAATAATAAAAATATAATCACGAAATACTTTACTATCACTGAATTACCATTACAATAAAGTATTAGGAACAGAGGATCAAGGAAGAAACTTCCTAGGCGGACCTGATCTCATGAAAAGTTTTAATAAATTACACGAAGTTCTCAAAACTCTTAACTTTAAATTGATATGTAACTCATCAAGTTTATGAAATAACTTGATGCAATTATGAAGAATAATGATTGCATATTTATCGAAGGGTTACATAAAACTATGTTTGACCCACACAAATACGTTCTCGTATGTATACAATAAGTAACTGAGGTTTAGTGTACTCACGTAAAACTTCGCTTCCCACTGATGTTTTGGATGCATGTATGATGGGTAACGTGAACTTTCCTTCTGATAATCTTCACAGAAACTGCCATTTTGTTTAACTGGAATAGTAATACACATGATTCCCTACTAATATTATAAATGCGAAAGTAACTCTGTCTGTCTGTTGGTCTATTACGCTTTTACGCCTTAACCACTGAACTGATTTTCATGAAATTTGGTACAGATACAGAGTTGTCCTTGAGAAAGAACATAGGATACTTTTTCTAAACGTTCTCTTATAAACGTGATTTAACCGAACTCCACGCGAGCGAAGCTGAGGGGGAAAGCTTGTATGATATAATTTTTTTTCGAAACTGATATATATAAATCAATTATATTAGAAACACAAAAACAACCTCCTTCGCACGAAGATTACAATAGTCATGTCGAAGCTGAATAAAAATTATAATGATCATCGTTAATTGGAAAAACATTCACATTTAAATTAAATTTCTCTAAAACTGTTATGATAAATTTAAATTTGTTGGAAATATAAAGTCTGTTGAATGTATAATATTATCAGTGAGATGTTTGTTCATTTGATAGTAACGATATTTATTTATATAGGACAGATTTGTTAAAACGTAGAGGTTAGAAAGATGTATAAGTTATATATTACTCATATGTGTCGCTATTAGGTGTCGCTCTTTTAGTATTGATCCTCAGTGGGGCAAATGAAGTTTTGCTCCCAATAAATCTCAGTGCCTTGTTCCTGCCACATGTCGTATAATTGATCCGCGAATCCCTTGACTTTCTGTAAAAATATATATTATTCACATAATTATTATACGTAGTCTACATTATTGTATCATAAAAATTTTCTACAGTTTTCAACTACACCTTATGAAAGGGTTTCGTTCGACAATTTATATTTTAAGTTACTTCTGCTAATTATTAATTACATTAATTAATAGTTATAATAAGACCGAAGCATCTGGTGCTAACTCGAGGTCTATTTTCATTGACTCCACCATTACTTGAACAGCGGAGTTTATGGTCAAGGGAACACCGTAGACCAAATATTAAAAGAAATATTATAACTATACCTCATTTTAGCAACGAATCATTCATTTTATTGTAAATCATTATTTTATTGTATTATGTGTTTAGCGAATTAAGCGAGGTTTAACAATTTAAAAAGGAGATTAATTTTCGTAAGCGAGAGTGCGCGTGCGAGTGTCGCCGTAGCGATAAACGACAAGCGTTACACAACTACAGTCTAAGCGGACTGACCGTCAGTCACTGACGAGTGACGAGTGACGTGCCCGGCGTAGCAGTGTTACCAGAATAATTTTTTTCGAATCAAGATTTTTTCTTTTTATTGATTGCATTGTGTTTTAAAAAGTATTATTAAATAATTGAGTATTATAAAATATTATCTTAATAAGTACTATAAATTAAGAATTCAAATATTTTTTAAATATGTATTTCTAAAAATATTTTGAGCATCTGCCTGACGTTGGTTGCTAAGCAACGCTTTGTTATTAAACATTCCACATCGAATTTGGCTGGAGTATATATATATATATATATATATATATATATATATATATATATATATATATATATATATATATATATATATATATATAAAAGAAAGTCGTGTTAGTGACTTCACTTATAACCCAAGAACGCCTGAACCAATTCAGCTGAAAATTGGCAGGGAGGTAGTTTAGAACCAGGAAATTGCAATAGGATACTTTTTATCCCGTTCGACAACATTCCAGTGGGACTTGACATGAAACGTCAGTCACTATAAAACGTGGAATAACGAAACACAATTGACAGCTATGCAATTGACGTCTAATGACAGATATGTAATGATGACGTATAATGACAGATATGTAATGTAATGATGAGAATTTTATATTTGTAAGAAATCTACTATATAAAAATAAGCCCGGTTTTCCATCCTGACGCTATAACTTCAGAACGAAAGAACCAAGAAAAGGGGGAAAAATCTTTTGTCACATACAGCGCCATCATACATGACATGTACTACAAATCAATATTAAGTATTTTTAAGTAGATGGTGCCGTCGCATGATACAATGTTTGACAGCTACTCATTGTTCTCTGCTCAGTTAATTTCATGTGACAAACCGGTATTGTGTTTGTAGTTTGAACTCTTAAAACCATTTAGTATTTGCGGGATAAATTTATAATATCATTGTTTTTCACATGGGCAGTTATATTTTGTGTGTTCACGAGTTTGGAAACCATACGCTTTATTTGTGTTAAAGTTAGACCAAAAAACAAAAAATGTGGTTTTCTAAACCACTAAATTATCCGTTTCATTGAAGTGCTCCTTTCTAAGGAGCACTTCAATGAAACGGATAATTTGCGGACACGTATAACGCTTCGATTCGGACAAATATCTACTAAAACAAATATCTACTTTGGATTCACTTTCATTTACTTAGAGAAATTCAACTAAATAACACTTTATTTTTGTAATCGAAATGAATTCATTAGTGTTGTGAAATGAAATAAAAATTTTCCTTTTCAATATGAAACAAAAAAAATTCTTCATCTTTTAATCACCAAACGAAGTGTTATAGAAAAACCCTCTGGTGGCGAAACGGAGTTCGCCGGGTTTACTAATATTGTATACAGGGTGACTGGTGAATTACTATCAATATTTAAGGAGCATACCTACTCGGTACATGATTCTCATTCGAATTATGTAAAAAAAATAGGTACTTAATTTTTGACCAAATTTCCGTATAAATAAATAAAGTGTGGACACGTTCCAAGTGTTCCAAGTGTGGACGCGTGTGGCGGCGTGATGATACAACAACACGCCGCCGCGCGCGAGTGTGTGTGTGTGTGTATACCTAATCTGTAGGGTGTTCATACGATGCGTAATTAATTACATAACTTTTGGTTAACTTTACTTAGAAGTTTATTAATATTTATGTTATATTAATTTTTATTTTGTCATATATGATCGTCAAATATCACGTCCTCAAATATCGATAGTAATTCACCAGTCACCCTGTATATTGCGAGATAGTTTCCGTTTTAAAATCCATGCTATACCATATACATAAAACTTATTGAAATTGAGTGTTGAATGTTGATATTCTTTTTTTTCTGCATAAAAATGATTTGTTAATTAAATATTTCAAAAATATATATATAGAAAAGTCGGCTACCTTTAGCGAGCGAATAAAATAATATCGCAGCTCGGTAAGGGAGATAGCCCCGTCTAGCAAAACTGAGGCGCAGTGTCCGCTCAGCTGGCTAGCGGCGACATTGCACATCCTCGATATATACAATTTAATAAGAAGTTTGTCCGTCGCAAGAAAGAAGAATATTAAATAAGTTTTAAGCAATACTTAAACAAATATAATTAAATAAGATGGAAACTGGTTTGCCCAAAATGTTATGAGTTCAAAATTGATTTTTTTTTTTTTTTTGTATGAAATACCAAGAATCTGCATAAATTCTCAATATACAAGCGGAGAAATATGCAAATAACTGTTTTTATGAAGCAATCGATTAACGATTAATTAAATAAAAATGATTATGCGATTATTTACTTAAAATAAAAACTTCACTCCTAGTTTTCAACTTATAGTAACTTCATTTAAACTACACCATATATGTCTATAATTCAATAAAGATAACTTTTAATAACGTGTATTAATATAATAATAATATTAAATATTATTTAAAACATTCTTTTCGATTAACGATTCCATATCGATCGAAATCATTCAGTATATAGTCTTTGGCAACATGCCATTGACAAATGACACTTAAGTCTTAACAATTACCATGCCAGATGCATTGTTATCTGAGTCTTACTTGTTTCGTGTTTTTCGATGCATTTCGAGTGCTTTCCCGATCGTTTTACGTTTTCAACGACCACTGCTTTGTTTTTTAGGGACTCTGAACCCGCCTAACGTTTTACGACTCTTGCTTTCACATTGGACACCGACGATCGCCTGCACGTTTGACTTGCAATTGTTAATTTGGATTATTTCGCCGGCTTATGGATTGGATATTACTGAAACGATGGATCGCTGTGTGAATTTTGGGATAGCAACTAGTAACATTGTACCCCCTGCATAGTACCTAGACGATATTTTAATTATTATTGAAGAGGAATAAAATATTCCATTAAAATTATTTGTTTTATTTCATTACTTTTATCACATACCTAGTTCACTCCTCCTGTTCCTCGTAAAATTTGCCTTGTTATAACTTATCAGATATTCTTGTCTAAATAAAATTATTATTTTTCACATACTTTTAAGTGTATTCATCTAACTCTTAAAGATAATGTAATATAACCTCACTTTTACTAAACCTCCAATAACTCAGCCATCTGAATGTCAAATTCTATAGAATTTTCAATGAAAAAACTCTTAATTTTAAACCTTTTAATTAATACTATTTTCATGTCTTTACATTGAGGGCCCAGAATTGTATGCAATACTTTCGATCTCCTTTGTAGAAAACGTAGTATCTTAAATGATGAAATGTATATCAAAATTTATTTTATAATGTGACCACCTGAAAAGGCTACCTAGTCCTTATTAAATAATCTTTAATATGATTATATGTAGTAGGGTGGGTCACTCAAGTATGGAAAAAAATAAAAGTTGCTAAATCACATTCTAATAGTAATATTATGTTGTAGTGTACTATAAAAAATAGTTTTAGCTAAAAAACGGGTAATTAAACAAATTCCTTCAGCCCGCGCATGAGTTTTGAAAATAATCGATTTTGGGAAAAACACGTATTACTAAATGGTATAGTTTTTTATTAGAAATTATTCAAAATATTATCAAAACAAAAGAAATATTTAATGAAAGACATATATTAACGCTTGAAACAATAAACTTAAACAATTAATCATAAAAGTTATCAAAAAAAATATTCATTTTTATACAAAATATCCCGCCTACTATCGAATTTCTTCATAGCTTTCCTTGATGCAAGTTTTGCATGAATTATGCCGTCCCTTGCTTTTTCATCACATGCCGACATTGCAGCTTTTGTCACTATCTTCACACTTATACGTATGACAAGGCAGCCTCGAAAACAACATCGTTTCGTCCCCTTTTTTTCTATTACTTGAATAAGTTCGTCATTCGTTTGATTTTGTAGAATAGGAGGACCAAAGTTGGTTTCTTGCCAGTTTATTGGATCAATATAAGATTTGACATCAAAATTAAGTTTAGGCACTTCAAAAGTGCGGGCTAGTTTTCCCGTTGTAGGTGAGCAACGTGCTTTTAGAATTCTTTTAGTGTAAGTTCTTACATGCTTTTCTCCATCTGTTAACATAGCCAATAGTAAATTTTCACGGTGAGCAAAATATGCGACTTAGTATCTTGCATATGCATTAACAAATATCAAACAAAATTTCGCTTTGCTGGAAGAATTAAGTTTTTTTCTCAGCTGCCAACCTTTTCAATAAGTTGATGATATTTTTGCATTTGGAATGATAAGCTTTAAGGATCTGAATGAATCTTGTATGCGAGACTATACGGATTGACGCCTTTTGCCATACTCCTTCAACTTTCCGGGTTACAATTTCTGCAATTTCGGAAAAGGTGGGCTCTTTGTTGCTGACATTTTTAATTTTCACCTGTAGCCTATTCCACTCACAACATTTCATGACATTCTGGTATGTTGGTAACGCTTTTTCTTTTATATCTTCTATAGTTCCAAATATAGGGCACTTGTGTGGTTGCCTATTATTTGATATAATGGAAAAAATCTATTTCGGAGTCCTAAAACAAAAATTACACAATTTTCAATTTCACTAGATTTTACAAAAAACTAGCCACAATGATACATGAATTCTCCGAATGTACTTACCTCAAAAATCTTCTTTTACTAAATAACACAATTTATATAACAAAAGTAACGTGTGTTTTAATGGATATTGCTTAAAACATTAAACTAAATGCCGCATCAAACTTGTAACTTAAGGTACAAAAGTGAGTACTTGTACTTTTTTTTCAAAATTTCAATGGCTTTGCGCGGGCTGTTCCAATTAAAATAATTAGATAATATTTTAAAGGGTTTATAACGATACCTAACTACAACATATTTTTGCTATTAGAAATGAATATCTTAAAAAAAATTTTTTGACCCACCCTAATGGATACGTTGGTTATTTTTAACATAAACTTTTCCTTGAAATCTTCTATAAACTTGCTTTAATATCAATTGAATTTACAAAATATTATATTTAAATAACACTTTAATAACAAATAATGAAAAAAATTAAATGAAAAGAAAACTATTTATTTTATGACTAGTTATATTACTATCTATAAAGAAAACAGCACACATAGGATCACAATATTAGCATTAAATATCAAAATTATAGTCAACATTTTTATATCCTTGTACTTACTGGCAAGACTTTTCTCCACGCTTTCTACCTTTTACAAATGATTTTCACAAATATTATATACGAAAATATACTTACAATGTGCAAGGTCAACTGTCAGAAACTAATTCTGCAAAAAATGTATATTTAACACATAATAGAAAGAATACTTTATGAAGACTTTCTACTGAGTCTTTAATTTTTAAATTTACATTTACTAAACTAAGCCCCTGATATTCATTTTTCCAATCAGATTTAAATGTCCAGTTTTCTTATCGAATTGATTAATGAATACTCGCGAAAGTCTTAGATCTCATTTGTCAAGAAATAGGTTAAGGTTTCTGCAAAATGAAACTGTGATACGAAGAAACTTATTAAAAAGAGGACAAAGCTTCTTTTTACGAGAAAATTTCTACACATCTAGGAGACGGAATAAAGTAAGCCCCGAAATAGTAATGTAACTTTATATAAAGTATATAATATATATAAAGTAATATATCAACAAAATTCAACCATTTTTGTATTTCACTTTATTAAATTCAACACAAACAATACTATTAACAACGGATAAATATACTATTTTTCTCTTTTACCAACATGAAAAATTACTTTATACAAAGTAAAAATAAAATAAAAATAGATAAATTTTAAATAAAACTAATACTTTTCAGATATATAACACGCGACTTTATTTTTTATTTGGGTATAATCTATACTAATATTATAAATCTGAAGAGTTTGTTTGTTTGTTTGAAAGCGCTAATCTCCGAAACTACAGGTTCGAATTGAATAATTCTTTTTGTGTTGGATAGCCCAGTTATCTAGAAAGGCTGTGGGCTATATAATATCACGCTACGACCAATAGGAGCAAAGATATAGTGGTAAATGTGTAAAAAACGGAAGAAATTATTTCATCTTTGAAGAGGCTCTTTGAAGCCTTGTGCGCCTTGAAAACGGTTCAAGATACACAAAAAATATGTATTAGAGAATAATAGCTCTTTTAATGATCTAAAAAACAGTCCCCGACAGTATTTGTCTATCTTTTAAGATTAACTCACAAAAACCGTTTTTATACCTACGTACGTACGTACGTACGTACCTAATTTGGTCGAAATAATTGGATTAAGTTGTATCAACATAATAATATTAATCTTTATTCAAATAAACAAATAAATATGTTGTTGGCTAAGAGTACTTCATTGTGCATTAAAAAAAGCATAGGTTTTATCCTGAAAATTCTACGGGAACTCGACCATTCCGAAAACCCCGCAAGAACGGGAACTATGTGGGAAGAACCAAAAATCTGCCGGAAGTCACTATTCCACGCGGAAAAGTCGCGGCAAAAGCTAGTACCTTATAATTAAATAGAAAATGATCGATACTAATTACTATCCTAAGACCATAAGTGACTGAAGTTAAAATACATATTTGTGTATAATATACACACGTAAGCTTCAATTATAAATTATTTATTCATTAGTTCATAGCAATTGTACTTCATTATATATTTATAGAAAGCTAAGTAATTATTAACATTCCTGTACTATCCAAAGTAAAAATAATATTATAACAATTTAAATCTTGTATGTATTTCGTTTTCATATTGTAGATATATAACTATATAATTTTTTGTATCTATTTTATATGAGGGAAGGAGTGGGAAGAACCAAATAAAAGTATTTGTCAAGGGCTCTCTTTCGTTTTTTTAGGAAATAAATCAATGTGTAGAATAAGATTAAATATTTCAATAATACACTTTAATGTTTTGAATTAACTGATAATAATAATCATTTAATTTAACTATCAACCCTTTTTACACTCGTTTTATCTTTTACAATACTTTGTATTGTAACTCGTCTGTTGTAATCTAGGCAGCTAGCGATTTTCATGGGTTTGATACTCAAAGTAAATACACATATGATTGACCCTTGCAAGTTTAGGTCTATTAGTGATGTTGAAAGCAATTTAAAAATTTGCATATGTGGAATGAATGTTAAAGTTTTGAGATGGTAGTTTCAACTTTAAGTCATTTGTGTTGTACAAATTGGGGCCTGAAATTTATTATGTATGTATTTACATTTGTTACAACAAAAAAATGAATTTGTTAGCTTTAATAACTACCTACTGTTAAATGGATCTATAGACTATAATTACAAATTAAATATATTCTCAATAAAATAATTAGAGGATGACTAAATGACTAGTAAGAAATCAATCTGTGTTTAGAATTGGTCTTATGATTTAATAAGTATCAAATATTGTTATTTATTAATATTTGACAATTATTACTGTTTTTTTCAATAAGTAGAAATAAAGCCAACTACATAGTTCGTTGTTACCATAGAAATGAAATAATAAATAACAAAAGTGATTTGCAATTATTTTTCTGGTTTTTTATTTAAAACTAGTTTTTGCCCGCGACTTCGTCCGCGTTAGTTTGGTCAAGAGTAATATATGTAGGTATAGCTGACCAGGCGAACTCTATTCCGTCTTAGAGGCCATAAATAATCAGGTTTTTCCTGTTTCAATCAAACAGAATGATTGACATATTAGTTAGTTGTCAAATCTAATGTCAATAAAAAAACGTTTGTATGGGAAATAGAAAAGGGATGGTTTTAGGGTTTTCTCGGCAATTATTCAAATTTTTCTCACCTTTTAAACCTTCCCTGGACTTCCAGGAGTATTTCAAGACTAAAATTAGCCAAATCGGTTCAGCGGTTCTCGAGTTTTAGCGAGACTAAGGAACAGCAATCCATTTTTATATATATAGAAGATGACAAGAGAAATATGTAAAGAGATTCTGTTACATCATTAAATATTTGGACATTTTTCTATTGTGGTGATTCCAACTATTAAAATTTTCTGTCACAATAGATTGGTGATTTGTTTTATTAATACTTAAATATATTTTGGCCTATTTTTAGCATTCTTCAGTGATTTCTAAATATGTATAATTCCAATGTTTTGTATACTTTGGCTAGCTCAAGACAAAGAGAAGTGATCAATATTTTTGAAAAACATCTAATAAATACTTATCTAAATAATTCATTGCATTATACGTATATAAATATATATATAAATAATTACATACATGTAACATAAGTAAAGTATTTTTAACCATGTAAAGGCCATTAAATTATTGATACTGATTACAATATGAGTAAGGTACATTAAGGACCTCATCATAATATGTAAGAGGAAAACTTACTATCGGTTTCGGAATAATACATATATTCTACATCAGAACGTAGAAGTTTAGTTTCCTCTCTCACTTGTAACTGTCATACGAACATGAAGTAATAACAGTAACGGTATTTCAAATTACATATGTAACAGAAAGTGTTTTGTAATTGTATTGCAGTAAATACTAATAGAATTTTATAATTATCGTAATTTTGGACGTTTGCATTTTAAGTCTAAAATTGTTAATACACTTTGTTTGTTGAATTAATATATATTCTCTATTATCTTAGCGCTCAAAAGTTATTAGTTTCAATAAGTCATTTGCCCAGATATCATAATAATAATAATAAAATATACAGGGTGACTGGTGAATTACTATCAATACTGGAGGACGTGATATTTGACGATCATATGTGACAAAATAAAAATTAATATAACATAAATATTAATAAACTTCTAAGTAAAGTTAACCAAAAGTTATGTTATTAATTACGCATCGTGTAAACACCCTACAGATTAGATACACACACACACACACACACACACACACACGCGTGCGGCGGCGTGGTGTTGTATCAGCACGCCGCCGCACGTGTCCACACTTGGAACACTTGGAACGTGTCCACACCTTATTTATTTATACGGAAATTTGGTCAAAAATTAAGTACCTATTTTTTTTACATAATTCGAATGAGAATCATGTACCGAATATTCTCCTTAAATATTGATAGTAATTCACCAGTCACCCTATATATTATTAGAAAACTGAAGATTATATTATTTCACAGGTTTGTCAAATTGCAATTGCCAAAGTTCAAAATGTTGACACTGGTTTAAGCATCAAAGATATAAAGTTCGCTGTTAGGTTATTTTATTAAATCGGTCAATAAAACAGCGCTATTTAAACAGTTTAAGAGAAATCGTTAAAGATACTATAAAGCTCGGTTTACAACAATGACATATAAACGACTGTTGCTTACAATTAAAATAATTTTCTAAAACACCTAGAGTGGAAGAGTAGATAATACGCTCATTTCTATGGGTCACAGACATCCATATTTATAAATGAATTTTCGTATGCTATGAGAACCAGATTTAAATAGTCAAAGGTTTTAGAAACAAAATATAATGAGAGCTTCTAGTTTCATTACTTGTAAAAACTCATTCGTTTCTCTGAACCAAATGGGCCAAGTGAATGACGGTAGGTTTTTATTTGCACGTAATTACATCCGTAGTAAAGGAAATTAGTTTTATTGCACATATTGTATTTACTATTACTTTAATACGAACTTCATTTTCAGAGATAGATTTTTTAATTCGCTATGCTATGTATTTAAAACTGGGTTGTCAAAAATATATTTCTATATGGTATATGTTTTATGCACTAAAAATATAGGTTTAGTTCATAAAACATATAACATATAGGATTTATGATATATGTTTTATGATCTAAAAATATTGATTTGAAATAAACGAAGTAAAATTTTAGTTAATATAGTTAAGTAACTAACGTTCAGTTTTTACTTTAGGTTTTTTTTTGTACTTTTTATGGGCAATCAAAAAAATGTCTCCTTTTATTACAAATATTTTGTTTTTGATGAAATTTTTTATCTTTTTTAAATTATTTGGAGAATTTTCTCATGCATATTACAGAATATTTTTTTTAATTTATTTCTAGTGATAGTCCTTCATAACTAAATCAAATTAAAACAACATCGTATCGGAGTTATGATAAATAATTAATCTATGCATTGATTGAAACACATACATACACCCACACACATACACATACACACACATGCACGCATATATCTATTAACATATGTATATAGGCACACTTTTCAGAATATATACTACCCTATTACAATTACCTGGTTACAACAACATAGCAGTATTATTTTTTTGTTAACTATCATGTTAAAGTGCTTCTCATTTTAGCATAATGAATGAGGACTTCTCTTGGGAAATCTCACACCTATACAAAACTATCCATTAACTGTAATAGAATAGTTAATGACTCAAGTGTCTGAACTGTACACACTATTGTTGACTTTTTCCTCGTTATTATTTTTAATGAAGTCAGAATATTTTTTTTATATAGTTCTTTATATTAATAAATTGTGGTAAGAATTGTATATAAAATGGTTAAAGCTTTTCACTAAGTAGCCATTTACTGAAGTGACATTTAAATGTGCCATAACGAATCCTTTTCCATAAAAATAATAATCGTATTTATAATGTTATTAGGAAATCTTAAACCTCCACCTGGGTCTCAAATCTTAGGAACGGTTGAACCTTCTCTGCAACGGTAGACCCGGCACGCGCAACGTGACTACATGGAATGATGTGAGGTTTCATCTCTAATTAATCCTTTTTCCAAGAAAATTTTAATAGTATTCATAGTGTTACTAAGAAATTAAAGAGTTTCATTATTTTTTTAACATCAACAGAACAAATTAATTAAGTGTAATCTATTAATACTCAATTAATAGCTGCAAACCTTAATGAAGGAATATCAATTAACCATTTGGACTAATTGATCATCTGTGAGTGTTTTATTAATTATTCCACTTCACAATCTATCGAGAACAGATTTAATTAAAAACCTTTAATAGGCCGAATATTAATTTCAATATTATATATAATCAACATCCCGTCGATTAATCAGTTTTGAGTAAAAAGTTAATTGGTAAAAATATTTATTACAAAAAAATATTATGTATTATCGACAAATTTCAATTTCAAGCCTATGTCACGATAACAAAACATCATAAATCGTTCAGAAAAACGATTAATGAACGATATAAATGGGGACTGAAATATACATTTGTATGTAGATATGCTCTTCATACAGAAATACTGAGAGGGAATGTAATTACGATAAACATAGACATTAAAATGAAAATGTTTGTATGAAGTTGCTAGCTGTGATGATCTTGTTGAACAAATTATTTATCTCTTTAGTAAGCAAATAGAAATTGATGGTTCCATACTCCTAATAAAGCTAGGGTAACCGGAGCTAACAAAAATGTGAGAGCACCAATTAATTAGCAAAATTACTAAAATAAAGTTACTTTAACTTAATGTTTTTCTCACCTATCAAATCTTGATAAATAAGTTAAGTACATAATATATGTTTAACTTAATGAACACATTTGGAGAGATATATAAAAAAGGCTCAGAAGAAATATATAAAACAATAGCGAAGATATACAAAAAGATTACAACGTTCTACATAACACGACATGAAGTGGTTTTTGTTTAATAAAAGTATGAAGTAAAGCTTGAAAATTGGTTGCAATTGGCTAGACGAGATAGGTATCAAATCTTGTATTTCATATGTTGTAAGAAATACTACTATTAGAGAACAGGAATAAAGAGAGACGAAAGATAAATATAATATATATGTGTATTTAGAAATACTTTTACATAAAACAAATATATTTTTTACGATTTTATTACGTGACTTTATTTTTGTAAAAAACTACATACTCCCAACGTTTCGTTTACTTTTCAGCAACTGTGATCTTCGGTTAGATGAGAAGTGAATTTAATTTCCAAAAGAAAAATAAATTCTTACTTTCAACTTTTCAGTGAAATAGTCTTCTGGTTGCAAATTACCCAATAATTTAGTAAAAGAGATTTTGTAACACATGTACCTAATAGAATTGGGATTTCGTCAATCGTAATGAAAATCTCAAATATTCTGATTGGCTACCTCACTGATAGGTAATTCGTCCAATTAAGGTTGGCACTTTGGAGTTATTTTAATATGACTCTTAATGCACTTGACTTTAAGGTTTTAAATTAAGTAGTTCATGTTACACAAAATTGTTGATGTTTGACTGCCACCAACCCGTATGTACATAATTTGTTTAGTGACAAAGGCATTGGCAAATAGATGGAACGTAGTGATTAGGTATTTGTAGTTAATAAACTGAACTAAAAATTTAACCCAACATCGATGACCTAATTACAATCTATAGATATACATATTAATATGAATAAAATTAGAGTGTCTGTTAGTTGTATTGAAATTACCGGTATTTACTACATGCATATACACGGAACTACTATTTACTTTTTTTAGTTTTTTTATGCAGAGTCGCGGATATTTACTAGTATTGAAATAAAAAAATAATATTTAGCGTCAAATTAGCATAAACTTTTTGAAAATTATATTTTATTAAACAATTTTATTTGTGAGTATATTTAATAATGATCGAAATGGAACAACTCTTTATTTCTTGTTAGCAAACCGGGATATTTTATTGCTTTTATGTTCCTAGTGCCATATTTTATGATCAAAAATTTCAGAGAGCCTGAATTGCGGGTTTCCATGGAGACACTTATATAAAATAAATTTAATACATAACATACAGTTACACAGTACAACAGTTAATACAAGAGTAAGTATAATACGACCGTAATGACGTCATAGACAGTAATTCCATCTAGTAAGTTATTTAACAACTAAAACAATATAAATTGTTTGGATTATACTTCCATGACACATATATGCCATATGTAAATAGCTTATTAAATTGTTTAAAGTAAATTAAGTATGCTTACTTAATTATCATATTGAATTTTCAAATTTAAACATCTTTCGCACTTTCTTATAGATGCAGGTTATCTTAAAACTTATTTCAAAATAATTGATTTCTTCACCAAGAACGTTGGACCATCTTGTACGATTGTAATTGTAATAAGTGTGACAGTATCTGTTATATAAATATCTTTATGAGACGAAACCTCATAGCATTCAATGGATTCACCGTGCGGGTGCCGGGTCCATCGCGTTGCAGGGAGAGGAGCTTCAACAGTGCCTGGGACTTGCGACCCAGGTGTAGGTTTAAGGGGCCCCTTAACTAACTCTCGTTATATGCTCACCTCCACTGTCCAAGTTCCTCTCCCTACCTAACCAAATTTGAAAAGAACCTACTAGGGCTGCCTTCGACGTACGTTCTAAGAATGAATTAATGTTAGTTCTGGACAGGCCCAATTCTTTTAGTAGGTCATAGAGAGATTTAGCTGTTATACCTCTCGCTCCCACCTCAACCGCGTACAAATCAACGACGAACCTATTTTGAGTTAGTTCGTTAGTGAGCTCGTAATACTTATTGACCTTGATGGCATAGTCTTTGGGGATGTTGGTTTCCCAAGGCACCGTAAGCTCACAACGCGCTTGAAAATACGCGAATATAGAAATATGTCTGGTCTGGAGGCTGACGCACAAATATCCTCGGGGATTTTGTATTGTTTCTCATACGTATCCATCATGATAGTCCAATCCGAAGCCGCTTTAAGGATAGAATTTAATTCTATTCTAGTTTAAGATATAAAGAATTAATATCCGTAGATGATTTTGAAGTACTTCAATTTTGAAATTAATAAATTATCTATATATAAAAAAGAAAGTCGTGTTAGTTACGTTACTTATAACTCAAGAACGGCTGAACCGATTCAGCTGAAAATTGGCAGGGAGGCTGAAAATAGTTTAGAACCAGGAAATTGTAATAGGATACTTGTTATCCCGTTCGACAGCATTCCCGTGGGACTTGAGATGAAACGTCAGTCACTATAAAACGTGGAATAACGAAACACAATTGACAGCTATGCAATTGACGTATAATGACAGATATGTAATTTAGTATTTGCGGGATAAATTTAGAAAAGCATTGTTTTTCACATGGGCAGTTATAGTTTGTGTGTTCACGAGTTGGGATACCATCCGCTTTATTTGTGTTAACGTTAGACCAAAAAACAAAAAATGTGGTTTACAAAGGAGCACTTCAATGAAACGGATAATTGGGTTTTTGAATTATTTTTTTTTTTGTGATAAATGGAAAGATCATATATAAGTTTAATAACAAAACTATTTTTATTTTATTTTTTTTTGCAATATTTAAAAAGTTATTTCAAAATAAAAATTAAATTTTAAATTCAGTACCGAAGACAAGCCGACAGCTCGTGAATAAACCCGAGCGCGTGTGACGTCACAATGTTAGTTTTTGCTCATTGTAGCATACAGAGATATAATAATTAGTACAGTGTTTTGAGTTTTTATCTAGTAAATTCTGTTGGCATTGTTAAATAATCAAAAGTTTTGTACCATTATGTACAAAGACTACAAAAACAACTCCTGAAAAAATGTTTTTAAATGTTCCACAAGACGAAAAACGTCGAAAGAAATGGTTTCAAGCAGTGCATCGAGATTATTCAAAAACAAAATCATTTTTTTTTTTTGTTGTGAAGATCATTTCGTTGTAAGTTTTCATAATAGTATTGTTATTAATTATTATTTATCTAAGTGTATAAATCGAATAAGTATAGTTCAATAATTAATTTTTTTACCTGGGCTCCAAATCATAACCTTTAGAATCGTAGCATTAAAAAATTTTAATTGATAATTCAAAGCGATTAAATAGTAAATCTATATATATGTTTGTCTAATAATTGGACTTCAATTAATAGATATTTTCATAATTTTATAACATTCTAGGTTCTGTATCAGACTACATTTAAATTTTTAAAGTACATATATGTTATTTTGGTTTTTTTTTTATAATGTTATAATAACATTTTATTAATAATGATTTAATGAAATAATTATTAATTATATTTAATAGAGAATAAATACTAATTTTCATTTAGAATAGTATTTTTTGACAGACTTACCTTGATGTCTTAGCACCTCGAACTTCAGCAAAATTAAACCGCACTTTTTAAAAAATTAGTTATCATAAAAATATATTAACATCAGGAATATTATCCGATTTTGCTTTTATAAATCCTTTATCACACATAGTCGAAATAAACTTTTCAAATCGTTTTTCACTAATAAATTTGAGATATTTTTATCAAGTTAAAGATAATAGCCATAAACACTGTACTATTATGAAATTGCTTTAACATTATGACGTCACAAGTATGCTGACCAATCATGGCGCGTTTACAGTCACGTGATATATTTTTGAATTTTATCAATTTTTAATTGTTTATAATTAATTTAAAAATATATTTCAAGTTTTTTGCATTAAAAATCCAATATAATTAATAATAAAGTTTTAAAATACATAAAAAAAATCAATACTTTTTTTTCGCCAGGTTTACTAGTTATTAATAAAAAAAGAAATACTTAGTTTCTTTTATCTTAATAATAGAAAATTTATCCATGTAATTTTCTTATACATACTTAACACTAATAAATTAATAGTTATCAATTATTCATCTTTCAAATATAACGGAATTGAATAAGTGTTCTAGGTAAAGTTAAGTTTATGATAACTGAAATTTTGTTAGAGACCTTAAAAAATACCTCTTTAATAATTTCAATGGCCCATGTTATTATCACTGACAGTTTCTTGAGCACAAAACATAAAGGTCGATGTTCCGTTATTTTAGCAAATCGGTCAATAAAACAACGCTATTTTAACAGTTTATGAGAAATCGTTAAAGGTACTGTAAAGCTGGGTTTAGAACAATGACATATAGACGACTGTTACTTACAATTCACCTGTTTTTTTAAAGAGAAAGACAAGGTGAGGAAAATTTAAAGATGTATTTATCGGTCAGGGACATTCATATGCATTGATGACTTATTTGATTATTATTAATTACTCTGAAATTCATTTATTAAGACGTATAAAGTGAAGGATTATTTGAAAAATTGTGCGCCATTTACGTATTGTGTTTGAAAATTGAAAATATATTAAGATTTATTTTGCTTTGCATCTATACCACTTTTTTTAAATTGTAATACAGTGCTAAGTCTTTGCTTTTCAAATTATTCTTCTTTCAAGTCGATCGACAATAAAATAAGCGCGATTCAATGCATCGAAAAACGTTAACAGAATGAATAAACCCCGTATCTTTACAAATATGGGACAAACTTACTTTTATAGAAATAAAAGAAGTCAACAGCGTACCTGTATGCTGCATATCTAACATAAAAGTTTTTTTTTAACTTTCTGTGTGATACAAATACTTTTAAACTTATTTTTCAGAGCAGAACGCTTGAAAAATAAAAAATCGTTCTCGGTAAATAACAAGTACCAAGACTCGTTGATAGATATTTTCATTTCATCTGCACACAGTTACGTTTACTGTAAAATAATGAAGGGAATACGTAAAATAAAAACGAATATAATAATAAAAACACGTAGTTATCCAAAAAACATAGTTACAGCAGTATTTCACAACTGACCGGACGCCTCTTCTTAGAGACAAAGTAGTTTTTTCGTACTGGTTTTTTGCTAGAACAGTTAATTTTCTTGGAGATGTCTAAGAATTAGGGAGCTCTAAAGAAAATATAATAATCTCACAGAGTTGACATTCAATAATCTTACTGAAAGTAATGGATAGTGAAAAATATGTAGCACTGTCTGCGGGGATTCCTTTTATAGTTACATGTACAACTTTGGCAAACTTCCAAGTTTGAACCACTTAATGTCAATAAATTAGTAGAGGCAGTTGTCTCAAACCTTTGATCTGTAAATTCTAACCTAAGCTTCATTCTTCAAGTGTGGGTGTTTACGTAAAGATACAAACACCTACACATTGAATGAATTATAAATGAAAGAAAACCAAGTATGATAATAGAAACAAGAATAGTAATCTTTAATATTTCAGTAAAACTGAGTTTCCGACAACTTGAACAAGGGTCGACGAGAAAAATTTAAATTTAACTGAATTCAACTATTTTTCTCTATGCCTCGTTTAAGTTGTATTCAAAAATTTTCCGTTGTAAATATTTTTAAAGAATAGTTTCAATTTCTGAGCTCAATTATGTGATATCCAACATAGATATATGAACTGACTATAACCTCAGTCGAGTGACAGTTTGAATGACATACAAAGCCCGCATTCGTTTTACGGTCATGACGAACATAATTGGTTTAGTGCTTGATTGATTTTTGAATATTTCAAGTATTCAAATATTTTTTAATAAATAAGTATCACGGGTAGTATAAATTTGATAGTATGTTTAACTTTTGTAGTTTATAAAACGAGTAATTCGCGCTTTAAGTCATTTATATATGTTGCACTTCTATATATCTTTTCAACGTACTATTAACGAAATAAATATTAATTAATCTAATGTGATTCTATACTTCTATAGTACAATCATATAAACTGTAGTAGTTAAAATTTATATTATAATTCTTGTTCACAATTGACTCTGATTCCTATATTAGTGTACTGTTTATCTCAACTATTTAAAAACTTTTGACCCCTTAACAAAATGTCCGTTTTAATATTGTGAAATTGAAAATTCATCGAGGTCAAAAGCGAAACATTTGAAAGATAATCAAATTAATTCAGTTGAATCATATTTTAAAAACAATTTTGCTACGCTAGGATCAAGTTACTTCGTCTTTTTCAGTTTTTTTTTAAATATATGTAAGATTGATAACTTTGTTAAAATTTACACTGAAACATGTTTATTGTATTTCTGTCAAAATAAATACCTTAACAAGTTGAAATAAATCTCAAATCTCATTTTTAATGATACGGTTCAAAAGATCCGAACTCGGGGTAGCTAAAAAAACAGCAATGACAGGGACTTATTTAAAAAAAACTTATCAAGGCAAGGCAAGGCTGCAATTTCTTAGTGTAATGTCTGCTTTAGATTTTATTTATACATTGATGTATAAGTCTTAAGACTTCTATAACTGATAAATGTAAGTAAGTAACAATTAAAAGGAATGTACTAAGAATTGATATATTGAAAAGCACTTGAGACACAACGATATACATATCAGAGAATGTGGTTTGATATGACTTATTCATACATACCATAAAAACTGATATAACAAAATAATTCAAAACTTTTGTATACAATGCGTTCTGATTTCTGGCTTTGATATTAATACAAAAAGATTAACTTAAAATATATTCGTAAGAAAGGACTTAGTTGAATTATAAATGATAATTTTCTCTCGTCAACGAAAAACAATTGTAAAAAAATGATAGTAATCTAGTTTCAATATTTTAAAGCATTACTTCAGTCTTTCAAGTGTCGACTTAAAGTATGTTAAAAATAAATAAATATATAATATTTTTTTTGGATCTTTTTATATTTATAACATCTAGGGATGTAAGCTACAACTATACTACAGGCGTGACTAAAACATGTATGAGTTCTTTGACCCGTCAGAAGACCAGTTAATATACATGAGAATAAAATATTAGTATGCGGCTCTGACCCGACAATTGTAAGCTGTCAAACTGAGTAAGTACCAAAGTGAGATTTAAAAATTACATGTGGTGAGAGTGACTTTTGAATACATATATCTGCCAGTCATTAATACCTTATTTAGATCGTTGAAAAGTAATATAAAACATATCATGGGACAAAAAAATTGTTTGCCACAAACTTAGAAGAAATGTTTGTTTTTACGTCGATTTTCTCTTTAAAATTGGTAAGGTGTTTTTGTATCACATCGGTTTCATACAGTTTGAAATCTTTTTTTTCATCAATTATTTTACGAAACCGTATTAAAATTCTTTGAGGAAGAGAGAACTTTTTATATTGGAAACCCCTTCAATTTAGTGGTCGAGGTGGTGATAAGAGCCTCCATAAATAAATTGATGTATAAACTATCATTTTTTCACACGCCGTTATTATTTTAATCCATAAGCTTGTAGAAAAACTTGCAAAAATATATACCTACTTTGGGCTGATATCAATTAAAATAAGCCTTTTATTAAGCATTCGACTAGAAGATTATATATATAAAGAAGTGAAGCAAATTATAAATAAATTTCTGTAAACGTATAAAAGTATTTCTAATATTTAAGATATTTATATCGTTTTATATGAGAACTTTAATATTCAAATCAACCCAGTTATAAATATCGTCAACATGAAAAGAAACGCTATCTGAAAGTCAATATATTTTGATTTGAAGAAGACATAACAACGAAATCAAATTAGTTTCTATGAGACGCTTAAATATTATAAAAACAATAATTTTAAATAAAATCTTTAAATTTAAACAAAATATTTGATTTAGTATAACTTTAAAACAGGAATCCAAATAGTAAACTAAAATGTTAAAGTTGCAAGTAATACTCCATTATAAGAGATGTCTCATAAACTTTGCAACTTATCTCTCTTAAACAAAGAAAAGAGTTTTATTGCGAGACATCGAAAGTAATGTTAAAAAAACAGTACTTTTTAATGTTACACCTTTTCTTTAGCTAACAATAAGTTATAAGTATTGTTAATATTGATAATCTTGTTTCGTTTCGTTATTTTCTTTTAAATAATCTAAATGTTGTGAAACACTAATAATCTGAATTTAATTCACTCTTTTATTTTTCTATGAAATAAAAGATAAAAGTTTAATTTTCGAGAATGTATATCAGACATACAGAGTGTGTATACATTGAACATTTGTTACTTTATCTTTTTGTTTTACTTTCAAACTCTTCAATAATAAATATCTCACTGAAGCTTCACGTCACGTTATTTATATGTAATTCAAAGCGTCGTATGTGCACGCAGTCCCACATAATATATACATATATATAAATTAACAACTGAATATTATAACATGTATGTTTGTACAAACTCTTATAGACACTGAGCTCTAATATAAAATAGTACAGTGTCATATAAAAATTATTATAGCCGGATAAAACATACTTCTTTACATAATTTTGTAAAAAACTACATACTCATGAATGGTCACATCTCGTCTGTCCGTGATCACGGTTGTTGAAAAGTAAACAAAACGTCGAGAGTACGTAGTTTTTTTTTACAATAATAAAGCACATATGTAGTATAATCCGAAAAATATTCATTGTATTTAAATGAATACTCACAAAAGTTAGATCTCATTACACTTCTATTATTTTTCCAAACTGTTTAAACACACTAATAAATTTATCGTGAACAGTTTTCCTAGCCTAATATTCACAAAATTTTATGACTCTATAATTATCAACATTTGTTAAACATCATGACCCACTATTATTGTCCTAAGTTCAATTCAGTTCTCACGAAGTCAACACTAACATTATTTATCTAAAAGAAATATTTTATAGGTCGAATACATAACTATTTTTGTTCAAATATTATTGTTCTTAAAAGGGACTTTCATTAAACGCTTTTGTTCAATATCATAGATGTATATTATCTTTTTAAATACATTGAAAACATATATATGTTTTGGTTTCAATATTTCTATATATAAACATATTATACTTCAAATAAATTAATTACAATTAGATATTGTAAAATATATTTAAATATTTTTATTTTCTCAACAAATACTCCTTAAAGTAACATAATAACATTATTTACGGTTGCAGTAAAAAGAAAGCAAGCTTTTTAGTTGCCTTTTGCTGTACAAATGCAATTCAAAAGCAATAAAGTGTAGAATTTACTTTTTACCTAAACCTAAAATAATGCAAGTAAAAAAATAATAGGTTCTACTCAGAATATAAGTGAGCTTGTAAATCGATTAAGTGTGTTACTTGTGGCGTTTGAAAGAATAAGTTTGTTTCAGAATAAAAAGCATAATCACTATTTTTATACACTATTGCACTACAACCTGTTCTTATATTTATTTTTTCGTCATTATAATTATACAAGCTGAAAAAGAATGTTGATTTTATGATAAGATCTGTCTTAAAAGAGATTTCCGTCTTTGGTCTCATAAGGGGAAGCTTGAGAAGTGGTTTCGTTTGTACATCTATCTGAATGTCTTTTTGTCTTTTTTTCCTTTGAGACTTACCTTCTTATATGAATAATCTCAGGAGTGACGTTAGAAGATACATGCATTTTTTTTGTTGTTAAAAAAGTTAAAAGATTTTATCCTAAATTAAAAGAAAAAATATGATCTTTATAATATTATAGAGCTAAAAATTTGCGCATGTGTAAAATTTTACTTAAAAAACATTTCTGAAGCAATTTTTTTTAATGAAATCTCGTCTTTAAGAATTATTCAAAACTATTATGTAATTTCTCAACGAACCGTAGTATAAACTGTGTTATGGTCATGACGATTAATTTCTTGCAAAATTTTGAGTGATTGGTCAAATAAAATCTTGTGTTTATTAAGTTAGTCACAAGTGAGTTTAAGAGATTTATTACTCTTTTAAATTTAGATACTCTTGAACATGTACATAAATTTGTCGTAGAAGTTATATATCAATGATTTTAATTTTTCATAATAAAAGTTCTAACAAATAATGTTAAACAAATCATACTAATTTAAATCCAATTAAATGATTATAATACATAATAATTGCAGTAAAATAAGATATTGTTTAACTTCAGTCTTTCACAGCTTGTGATAATATTGAGGATGAAAAAGTTAATAATTTATAACAAAAAATCCTTTCTCATATTTCTAATAAAATGTCTCACGCCTCAATATGGTGACCAACTAACAGCTGTTCCGAACTCAGTAATATGAAATATCTTAATATTTAACTCAAATATTCAGATATTATTAATCAAATATTATAATTCACTTGGACTAAAGGAACTGGATACTTTTACAGTATATAAAAATGTTCTTCTAAGCTTTGCTTTGCAAATACAATCATAGTAATACACATCTATGAACATAGTCCTGCACGGTTTTTATATATAGTATTTGTAAACGATATATTATATACAATTTAAAGGAACTTTTCAGTCAGTGGTGGCCAGTGGTTAAAAGGCCGGCCTCTCATGCACGGGGGCCCGGGTTCAATCCTGGCCCGGCAAGTACCAATGTGATTTTTCCGAGTCATATTATGTACTTTCTAAAAGTATTTAGACATCACTGATTAATGTTGATTCCCAAAAGAGGGTTGATGTCAGGCAGGCCGGTCGTAAAAAACAAATAGCCAAAACAATTCACAACATGTAAGGCAGACCCTGGCTATAACTGGGAAATTGCCAGGTAGAAGAAGAAGAAGAATTTAAATGAACTTTTTAAATTAATAATATCAAAGTTAAAACATCTCCTCAATTTAGTATTTTATATTAATGCAATAAAGTGGTATTATCAGATGCACACCAAATTATGGGAAGGCAAAAAAAATTAAACTCAGCCCAAGATATGCGTATCATTTTTGAAACTAAAATTACTGTAATATTGAAATTTTGAAAATAAATGTTGTTTATTGTTTTCTTCATTGAATACATAGCTTTTATAAATTCTTAAAAAACACTTACGGTGATAAATAAATATTTTTTTGCTAATAAATTATAATAAAAATGTCTTAGTTCTTCCAAAATCATCTATCACTTAACCTATTTCTTATACAATCAAACTCACGTAGTATAACGAGCAGTTTGTGCTCAAAGTTTGTGTACAGAAATTATTGATTATTAATCTTCATAGTTATAAAACATATTGAACCGGTCTCTGGATGCGAGAGGATCTGTGTTCCATATTCATTATCATTATGATAACGATATGATAATTATAACTTTGACTAACTGTAACGGAACATATGAATAATGGAGCTAAAAGTACATTAAGAAAGTCAATAAAGGATTGTTTTTTGATTATCAATATTTTAAGATTTTTAAAATATGAATATAATATTTTTTATGACGATAACTTTACATAATTAATTGTTATAAATCAATAAAAAATGACATACGAGTACATTAATAACAATATGCTATCAACTAAAGAAACATTTTTTTTCGGATACTACGCGAATTATATTATTTTATAACTACATACTATTAATAAATGTTTCATCTCTGTTGCGGTTGGGATGTCCGAATATCGAGTTCGGAATCGTTCGCCGCTTGAGGGGTGGATCGGATCGGATGATAATTCCTCCAATAGCAGGCGGCCGGTGATCCGATCCTCGGGATCCGTGTTCGTGGCGGGTCGTATCGTCGTTTTAGAATGAAACCACAACTTGTTAGGTAATGGCGGCAGAATCACTTGGTTTGTTTGACCACGTGGTCCCTAGTCACTATCTTGAAAGCGCGGTTCTTCTTTGTTCGGGTTCTTCCCTGTTCACTGTTCACTGTTCTTCAAAGCGTATGAGATGTCTTCACGAGATCTGGCTGGTGACTACTGATGATGACTACTGATAACTGATGACTGGTGATGACGACTGATGATGACAACTGACGACTGATGACGACTGACTGACTACTGACGACTGGTGATGACGACTGACTGACTACTGACGACTGGTGATGACGACTGACTGATGACAACTGACTGATGACTACTGATGACTACTAACTATTCGATTCACAGCGGCCGTGTTTTATATGCGTTGCGCGCGCGCACCTATACCGCTGTGAGCCAGCGCGGATGCCCCGCCCCCGCCAAGTGATTCTGCCGCCATTACCTAACAAGTTGTGGTTTCATTCTAAAACGACGATACGACCCGCCACGAACACGGATCCCGAGGATCGGATCACCGGCCGCCTGCTATTGGAGGAATTATCATCCGATCCGATCCACCCCTCAAGCGGCGAACGATTCCGATATACGTGATATTCGGACATCCCAACCGCAACAATCTCGTCTTTCCGAGAACACGGTAGCTGTAAAGGAACTGAAACGTCGACCTAATTTTCATTTAAATGACTATACGTGAACATCTTAGATATCATTATGCTATGAACTATTTTTCAAAAAGAACTAACAGGCAAAGTTACAGAAGTTTTTGTATCGGTTTATAAAATCAATTCAAAAAAATATTCTGGTACATATGTTTTCAATTCTATTTCAATACGAAGATTTGAGGTTGAAGTCATCATTTTTTAACAACACAGAAATGTTTGATTTCTATTTAAAATACATGAAATTTAAAGAAATATTTCCAAGCTAAAGTTGTGTAAAGATTATCTCATTACTTCACAAAATACGCATAAAGTAGACTTAGAACAAAGGAGTGATTTTGTGAAGAAAAACACGTATTTTGTGTTTACTTTCGCCATCCCTAACTTAGCCTTGACCTTGAAGAATCAACGAAAGCTACCCACATTTAAGACCTCTCAAATAAAAGGTTACAAAGAAAATCCAATAAAGTTAGGAATAGACTAATTTTTTTCCCATAAAAATGCATTAATTTTATTCGACATTCTAATTTAAAAAAGCGATACTGTTATAATCATGCTTATGAATAAGGCAGTTAATTGTGGTAAATAAGTAGCTTGAAAATAAACTATTTCGGACAGACTAGAATTCTCTGACTGACATTAGCTTTAAGACAGTTTTTTAGTGTTAAGGTATCAGTTTTTTAGAATTGTGAAACATTATTTTTTTGGAGATCCATTGAGACCAGGTACAGATCAATTGAAAATAAAAATCGGACTCTTTACACAAGTAAAGCAGTTCTTAATAATGATATTGTTTTTCGTGTATAAAATCAGAGTCAGTTGTAGTTAAGAAACGTAAATAGCCATGTTGTCCAATGAACCTTAACTATACCTATTACCGCATGACCATAAATAAACGCGTAAGATACACTCAGGGTGAGACTGCTGAAATTATACGAATTAATGTTTCATTCAAATGTTACTAAGATAAGAAATTAATAATTAAAGTTGACACACATTGAAATTCAAAAAAATTAACCTAAGATTACTGATGATATTTGTTAAAACCGAGACATTATTCAAATAGGCATTGTAGTACCTGAAAACCAGGATTGTATATGGGAAAGCCATTTCACCTATAGCTTGGCATGTACATGCGTTTAGCCTTCTTTATAGAACAAAGTAATAACAAAAGGATGAAACCAAAATATGCGTATACCGTTAAAATATAGGCGTAAATATTATTAGACTAAAAATCTTGTTATTTCAACACTCTGTTATCTTTTAACTTCATATTTTTAGTACCAAAAACAATTTATACCCCAAAAAAATCTGAATATTTCTTTTTATGTAAATGTACCAATTGCTTTTATTCAATGACGCTCTCACATCAAGAACTAACTCCGGTATAGGCACAATGTTATAACTTTAGTATGTAGGTAATTGCTTTAACTTGTAATAAACGACTATTTGGAAACTAATTTATAGTTTTCCAGTTTTATATAAAGTGCAGTTGTTGAGAATAGTTTCAAAAATTAATGAAAGTACCGATATTTCAAACGTCGTTTATAAAATAATCGCCATATTTTTAGTTTCATGAGAAGAATTCTTTAAAATTAAAATGTTTGAGTGAGGTAAATATAATCTTTGACCTTGGCGGTCTTTATTTTAATAAAAAAAATCATTGTATTTTACAAGGAATTTCAAAATTTTAGGATATAACTTCTGTAAATGTTCAAAATAATATCCTTAACTCCTTAAACTACCTATTCAAGTTTTTGAAAGGCTAAAGTCTGCTGATTTACCTTCATAAACACATATAAATTTATCAAAGAAAATCAAAGCTATAATATAATAGGTTGGGAAAAAAGAAATCCATTATTTTTACGTGAACTTCAAGACTTTATTTAACATGTTTTGCATTGTCCGATTTAGGTCAAATATGCACCATTTTGTTCTATAATTTGTTGCCATTTTAATTTCATTTATTTATTTAATGCTTATTATAATTTGAGTCGAAGTCGTAACAGAAACGATATCTGAAAATTTCTTTGTTCCGTAAGAAATCGTATTTATAAGATTCAAAGTTTAAAACACAATCATTCCTTTAGGATGCCTATTTTTTAAGTTTTTTTTATAGAAGTGTTCCTGTTTTTTTAAGATATTAATATTTTTCAATATTATGATATTAAATTATTAAAGTGACTATAAATAAAAAATAAATAAAATTAGCTTAACTTATTAGTAACATGTAATACTTTTTTCTTTATGTGTCTTTTTTCTATATGAGTTATGGCTCAAATTAAAATAACAGTATGGATTTAATAGATCGTAGATATGTCATTATAGTTAGGTTTTGTACTACCAGAGAGTGATCTTACTGTTCATCCTAATCTTAGTATTCATTACATACCTCGTATTAAGGTCTTCATAGTAGTAATAATAATTCATATAAATAGTATAAAAGTGTACTAAATTAATAAAGTTAAGACATAAAATTGAGAAGTATTAGTATTTCTTTTCAACGATGTAGCTTGAGCTATTTTTGTGTGGTTATTTCCAACACTATAACCAGTATTAATTTATTTTAATCTATAAGTTTATCCTCTTTTCTGTATAACAAAACACTAATCCCTTTTTGCTAATACTTGCTATGTTTTTACGAAAATCCTCCTTGTAAAAAAAATAATTAAAATCCAATGTTTCGGTGTTGTTCAGCAACCGTGATCAATGAGACAAGATGAAAGTGTCTAACACTTAAAATATTTTAATTTAAATGTATGTGTACACCCGAAAATTTAAGAAATATTTGTTTTTTACAATATGTATCTAATGTGTAAGAGGTTCTTAAGAGTTATATAATTAATAATAATCAGATAAACGATTTCATTTTATAGCCAATAATTATAATAAAGGTTTTTGTTCATTATTGCGACCCCTGACTTAAAAACCCTTTGTACCTCAATTATATATAAACTTTTGATCTCGTTAACAAAATGTCTGTTTTGTAATTGCGAAATTTGATACTTATAAAGATCAAATCAGAATTATTTGAAGGACAAATAATTTTTTTTCGTTCAATAATATTCTTTTCTCAAAATGGTCAGTTAAATAAATACATTAATGCATTTACAAAAATTTTAATGATTTTTCCTCGAAACGGGTAACTTAGAATGATTTTATTAAAATATTGTTAGGACAAATATAATTCATCTATTAGAAGTTATTAGAAAAAGTGAACGTTTAAAAATCACAATGATTTCAATTTTAAAGCTATTGTAAATTATTCATGGAGTCTATTCAGGAATATGATATTTTCAAACTTTCAAAATTCTAAAACACAATTAATTTCACTACTCTCAAAGACACTTTTATCTTCTGAAGAAGTGATCTCTAAGGCTTAATTTCCGTTCCAAAATAGACAAACAAATTACAGTGACAAACAAATTTAATTTTGTTTCAAAATGTACACGCTTTTATTACATAGTTTATCTTGCTTTAGGCAGCAAAGTGAAAAAAATGTACCTATAAATTTAAAAGATATATATTTCAGCCAAATATTACGTTTATAAATATATGAAGATACAATTCTAGGCGAAGATGCTCCTCTTTGTCTGTACAAAGTATGACAAGCCAGTCACAAACTTGATTGTGTGTCATTTCATATAATTCATTTTATCAATATCTTTACAGTGCATTAATTTGGTAATCATTTAAAAAGAAATATAGAATATTACTACTGGACATAGGTCGTAATAATAATTAGTAAGACGTCGGTAACCGTATAACAGTTTACCAAACAAGCCGTATGGCCTTTATTAATTGTATATCAAAAGTATTATAAGTCACATTATAACAAGTGTGAAAAATGTCAGTTGAGTATATAAGGATTTATGATATATACCTTTTAATGAAACCAGAGTCTTTGAACGGAATATTATTGTTTAATTTTCACATTTTATTGGAAATAAAAGAATTTTCAACTCAACTAGTATTTATATTGCTTTCGTGAGTACTATAAATTGGAACCGCGGAGAATTGTTACGCATGAATAAAATATAACGCGAAGCAAATATTAGAGAACACGACATAAAGAATGACGAGGAAGAAAGATCGTGTGTAATGTGGGTAATGAGAACAAAATGTACATTAATATTTTATTAGCATTATAATGTTTACAGCAATTAATTAATCAGGTAGTAAAGCGACAGAAATCCCACGGAAAGTCGAATAATAAAGGTGTGAAATAACCAAAATACAAGTAAGAGTGAAAAAGTATAGTAAAAAGTAATTTTATCAGTTCATATTTATTTTTGTCTAAACCAATTATATCCACATTTATTTGATTGTTATTTCTTAGAAACGAAACAGTCTACCATACTGATAAGGAATCACCTCGAAACTTACTAGCATTTTCAAGTATTGAATCTAACCTTTTTATTATTTAATATATTATTTTATTAAAGTTAAAGGAACGTCTCTCAAACTTGAGTATGAGAATTCGAAACCTTGCATGTAACATTGAGATTTTATCCGAGTCATATCTACTGTCTAAGAGTATTTAGACACCACTGACAGACGGTGAAGGAAAAAATCGTGGGGAAACCTGGACTTATAATTTCAAATCATAAGTTTGAAATCGCCAATCGCCCTTGAACAAGCGTAGTGATTAATACTCCAATCTTCTCCACGTGAGAAGAGGCATTTGCTCAGCTCTGTCCATTGATAAGCGCATTGATTATGATATTTTCTAAAATTATTGTCATTCAAAGTTTGTCAACTGAAATAAAAACCATCTCGTTAAATGCAATCTAAACAGCTCTTACTAATTAGAAGGTTGTGGGTGTAATTATCTCGCCATGTTGTTCTGTTTAGCAAATTTAAATACAGCGTTATATGATACTTCAAATTGTAATTTCAATTTGGAGTTCAAATTTAATATTTTCTTAAAAAAATAGCGAATTTATATTTATATTTTTGAATTGTCAAAGATTTTATTTATTATTATTGGAGATCATTTATTTAATATTTATCCATCTCAAAGTTATAAGAACTTATTTTTATTTCTTGTTTCCTTTTTCGTCAGAGCAGAAAGGATATTGTTATAAACATTTTAACAATAAATCATTTATATCTTAATAAAAAGAACGAATTTCAAGCCTTATCTACTTAATTACCAGTGAATGTTCTCATCTTATGAACAATATATTGTTATTCAAACCTGTACGTGTGAAATACCAACATTATTTTATGTCAATTAGCGTTCATTGAGAATCATTACACCATAAACATCAGCGGCTTGTAATCGACGTCTGTTCAATTATTAAATTGTTAAGGATGAATTGAATATAGCATCGGACTTTTGGTTATTTTAATTTAAAATAAATTGCAATACATGGGACTTGTACATATAATAATACATTGAACTCCTTAACATGTTAATTAAAGAACATTTCAGTATAAATAATATACAACTCCAGTTACTTTTTATATTTATCTTTTTCAAATCGACTTTTTTAACAAATTACAATGAGTTTAGACACATAATATCCGAAAGACTTAGTTTCATTTAAACGTGAAAACGAGAAAATCTTCGATATCAAAGCTTTTTAATATTTTAGATAAAATTGTGTGTATTTATAATGTTAACGATATGAAATGGTCACACTTGAATAAAAAAGCATAGTATTAGAAAAACCTATTTTGATCCTTCTGTAATTGTGACGCAAGGAGATGAGAAGCGGCTAATTAACAACAAATTAGTTTAAACCCTCTACAAATATGCATCTTAAAATTAACTACGATTTTAAGTATAAAGACGTCCTCTTATGCAAGTACTTATAATTAAATCTCGATTTTTTTTAAATATATTAATTATGTTATTGTAGGTATATAGGAATCTCTAAATTACATTTTGTCATTTTAGCTCATTGAATTTATTTAAAAAAGGTCAACTTTCATTTTATTTTCTTTTTTACAAGGCTACGCAGCTCCCAACAACGGTTGATGTACATCAAAGGTTCGTCACAATTCAGTAACTCTGTGACTGTAGTATCAGTTAATGAATTTAAAATTTACGAAGTTGGTTGTGTTTTTATATTATTAGTAACTTCCGTAAAATTATAAGACAACAGTAGTTTATAACATATAATTCAGAATTCTCGAGCATTAAGTTATACAGGGTGACTGGTGAATTACTATCGATACTTGAGGACGTGCTATTTGACGATCATATATGACAAAATAAAAATTAATATAACATAAATATTAATTAACTTCTAAGTAAAGTTAACCAAAAGTTATGTAATTAATTACGCATCGTGTGAACACCCTACAGGTTAGGTATATATATATTATTAAGTTTAAAGTAAAGAAAAGTTTATATTTATTGACATTAGTAGAATGAAAATAGTTAAGATGCATCATTTATGGAAGAAAGATGAAATAAATTTCCCTCGAATGAATTAATACTCTGCATTTATCGATAATGAAAAATAAATACCCAACATAAATTCTTTCTTATTAATAATTATTTCCCATTTTTATCTAATATGTATATTACTATGTAGTTAAAATTATAAGATATAAAATTACTAAAAACAGGTTACCAGTCTCTATTCTTACAGTTAGTGCAATTTATTTGGGTTATGATAACTGAGAAAGCAAATACATATTTATTAAACCTTGTATGTCCCAATCTCTTTGCAATATCATTTTAACTAATCACCACAAAAGATCTGTAGAATATATCAAGACTTGCCATCTCTAGTCTGACATCCCTGACACTTAAAAACGGTTCAGTTTTAGAGGAATTTCTCTCTCCTGCTCTTACTATAGAATAAACCAACTGCTGAGGTGTTGCCAAGGAATAGTTTTGAGATGAATGAACGGGTATCGAAAGTTCGATAACGCGCTAGTGATATCCCTGTTATAACCGAAGTATTTAACCGAAGTATGTCACTACGGTAGGCGTTTAATATTAACATAAATAAAATTCTTATGAAAGAATAGTTTGACGCTTCGAACCAATATTGTGCTTTAGTCTGAAATTACAAATACAGTAGTTTTTATTTAAAATTATGCATGAATGGACGCATACATTACATAACTGAAATATCGTTGAAATTTGTGCGATACTGGTTGAAATTTCAAACATTCTCATTGGCTCTCACATTGCATGGTTAGTTTATCTTAACGACTTTACATTTTGACCAAGTTAAGGACTTTATATCAAATATTTACCGTTATAGTGAAATCACTATAACGGTAAATATTTGACTCTGATTGATTTAAAAACTCAAATGAGTTTTTAAATCAATATTTCATTTTACCAAAAATAAGAAATATTTTTCATACATACATAAATGTCATAGAAATTGAAATTATTCGTAGAATTCATTGGCCATTTATTGTGTTAATTTTTTATTATATAAATAGGGAAGCTAAAATAGGCTAATGTTATTTCGTATAATTTATTTGAATAGCTTACTATTAAGTTGTAATAATGAATGAAGACTCGATCAGTTGATATTAATTACTTGGAGAGATATATTATCGACCAACCTGACCGATATTTAACTATTTGTTCATCTACATAAATACATACGGACAGACAAACTGATGGAAGCTCATTGAACGTTACTTTAATTGTAGTTTCTAATATATTGGAAAGTATCAATGAAAAACAAATTATTTTGTTATAATATCAAACCTTAAAAAATATTGAGTTATATATGATTAAATCCAACAAGCATATGAATGTGTGTTATTTTGATCATCATTAGGTACACAAAGCTTGAATAGTCATATTTAATTTCTATCATACTATTTAAGTTTATGATATGATAAGGTTATTTATAAAATTTAAATTTAAATTTTACTGAAAGTTTTGACTGCTTCCGTATACATAAAACTAAGTTTTAGACTCTAGTTCAGAATTTTATGATCCCCTGTTCATAGTACAGTGAGCCTGCATTGCGCGTTGTTTGTGGATGAGATATATGACGTTAAAAATGTGTATATAATATTCAAATCACACACATATAACCAACCAATAGCGGTCAGTTTCTACATAAGTTCGAATCTCCATCATTTCGTATATTAATAAACATTCGAATAATTTATCATTTATTGACTCATCAGGCATGTAGGGTGAAAA